>CM065812.1:121874357-124374357 GCA_033398695.1 Orobanche coerulescens | reverse complement strand
GAGTATAATAGCCAGCAGGCCTGGAAATTTCTTCGCAAGATTTTGTGCATCAACAGAATTTTAAAACGTCCCAACCGATCCTTTTCCCCCATAATCCCCAACTCTACAACCGCAATAACCAAATCGAGAAGAATAATAAAATAAGACATTAGAGTTACTGTTATGAATATATACGCAATAACTAATTCAGGTCTCCAAATGGCAAAAGAACAACATGTTCAAGATATCAATATTTTAATGTTACCCAATGATAAAAATAAGTGAATCGAATGTGTGCAGTAAAACACATTTTCATAAACCTTGATATAAAGTAAACATGTGATTATAGAATAAGAAAATAAATTAATTAAGTTGCAAAATCAGAAACCACTATTACAGTATTCTAAAGGTAGTCTCATTTAGGAAGTATGTTTATATGAAACAAATACCATGACTTTGCGCTGATTGATTGTGGCAAAACCACCGAGTGCGTATATGCTGTCACTTCCTTCTACTCGCATCCACTCGTCAGTTGCTAGTACACGTCTAGTACCCTAGGCGACAAGAAATGAGCTTTTAGCAATTTTGACTACTGATCCCGAATAAACTCTGAAATAAAAGACCCATAAAATATAAAAAAAACTCATATGAGCATTACCTCACCAATTTCCTTCATAAAATACATTATGACAGGACGAGTTCCAATCCCAGTTGACCAGACATCCACATTAAGATATTTTACCCATTAAGCGAATAAGATATTTTACCCATTAAGCTGATTAAGTCACAAGTAAACAGCCCCTAAGATAAAGGTTGGTCAAGATATCATCATACATCCACATAGTTGAGTTTCTAACGAGGATTAAACATCCTTTAATCCTTCTTTGCTCTCCAAATCAAGAAAAATCTTTCTTGAACACTAAATTGGGGATATTAGGGTTCTTTTAGATTTATCCGTTTAGTTCCATTTTGAGCATGAAAACTTTATGAGTAATCTATATTGTGTATGTATCTTACCCTATGAATTCATGTCTACTTTCATATATGAATCGGAATAGAGGGGATTTGGATGGTTCCCATCCTCTATGTGTACAGAATTGAAATAGTGTGATTCTTATGAGGGATTTGGGGTGTTTTTCTATTATCTGCATTGTTTTTAATCATGTCTCGTAGGTATAACTTACGGGTGAAATTCATCATCGGGGCGATCGTCTTTGCATATCCATTTTCTAACCCCAACGGCAATGTCTCAAATGCAAGTATTTAAGTATGATTGTATCTTCTTGTGCATCTGAAAGTGAAGCATTTGTGTGTGAGATTATATATTCATCCTGGAATGGTCTGACGGGGCCTCTGATAGGTCGTGGCATTTGGTGCAATTCATGGTTAATCACGCATATATTTTAAAACTATGACATGGTATAAGATATATGTAGTTATTCCGGAATACTTCTTGTAGTTTTGAAAATGTTGCATGATTACTTTAATATTCAAGATATGTTAATGCATATATAAAATATTAGCACTAGCTATTTCACGACTAACTCTATCAGGGAGAAATTCATTTTATGTATTTCAGGTACCAAGCGTCTGGATGAGCGAGTATCGGGTCGATACAAAGATGATGGGCAAGAGTGATGCTGTGTAAATTCCCTTCGTCCTTATTACTTATGTCTTTTGCTATTTGATGTAGATGGTACTTGAGTACTTTAAGTTTGGGGATGTTTCGTTGGTTTTCTATTTGGGTTATATTTCAATTGATTATCCTCTTCCGTTTCTTTCAAATATTTATGTTTAAATATAATTTATATTGATGTTTTATTGTCGTTATGGTGTTGATGGTACGACCTTGTTGATCGAGTTATGCAAATACTTGATGTATACCCTTGTGAATTTCATGTTGTGGGTGTTACAACAGGGAAGATGCAACTTGTCATCACTTTCTAAAGCTGGTTCTAGATTCT
Source organism: Orobanche coerulescens (assembly GCA_033398695.1). Lineage (NCBI taxonomy): Eukaryota > Viridiplantae > Streptophyta > Magnoliopsida > Lamiales > Orobanchaceae > Orobanche > Orobanche coerulescens. The sequence continues at coordinate 124,372,414 of CM065812.1, read as the reverse complement.
CTTAAACTAGTTTGTATGAAATAGGTTTTTTTGAAGAGATAGAATTAGGAATTTCCATTTCTGTTTTTTGCTCATTGCGAATTTCCTCGAGATAGATTTTACTCTCACTTTTCTTTTTGAAAAAAATATCCTTGAAAGACCTTCTCGAGCAATATGCACTTTGTTTGCATAATGGTTGTAGAAGTGGTATCTTTATCTATTTTGTGTGACCCACAAAAAAAAAAAGATATTTATCTGATTCGGGTACAATCTTATCCAAAATTAGTCTTTCGCGTAGGCTTCGCATCTCCAGATTTCCAGAAAAAACAACTTTAGAACTTTTAATATCCACATCTCATATGTAGCCTTTTTCGTAGTAATAGACTGTGTCCTGTAAAAGTATCAGTCGATGGAGCATGTCCCCATAAGGAGATTGAAAGATAGGCCTAACTCATCATTGATCGAACCAAATCTTATAGAGTTTGATCTCTCCTTTTAGACACATTGTTCCATCATATTCCCACAAGGAGTGAGTTGTGAGAGAACTCCACGATTATTCAAATGGTCATCAAAATTCTTTTCTCATATGCCACCCCATCTAATCAAAGTGCTTTCATTTTTTTTGCCTAATTACTTTCTACTTTGTTTTGAAAGTCTTTGTATTTTCCAGAAAATTCAAATTTATGTCTTATTAGGTGACATACTACATCTACTCAAGTCATCGGTGTATGTAATGAAGTATCTAAATCCACCTATTGATGTCGAATCCATTGGGCCGCATACATCAATATGGATTAGGCTTTATAGATCACTCACTTTTACTACGCCATAGATGACCTACGACAACTACAAAATGTTGCAAGAAGCAAAAAAAATATTGCTGTAGACAAGAAAATCTAAACGGCAACACTTTTTTGGTGTTGCACTTTTCACCGCTGCCGTAGGTCCCTATAGCAACACTTATGTCACCTACTGCAACACCACTCCTTTTGTTACCATAAGACTGCAAAGCATCGTACCTATAGTCTACAAAGAACATTAAACAAGATTGCAGCAGGCGCCAATTTCTCGTAAAGAGGGGGCCATGATGAGCCACATAGTGGGTCCCATATGTGGGGTCCGATGGGCCCCATACCTATTAGGGAACCCCGTTGCAACACTTTTTTCGCCACACTTTTTAAGTTTCTGCAACACCTTAGTAAGAATCGCAACGCTTTTTTGTCTACATCAACGTTTTTGTCTACAGAACGTTTTCTTGTCTACGATCATTTTTTTGTCTATTGCAACACTTTCACAAAAAAATTGATGTAAAATATTTATTTATATTAATTACCAATCCATTACAATTCCGAATCCATCCATTCAAAATACAACCCATCCATCCAAAATATCTAAAAAACAGTACTTAAGGTTTACTTAAAAAACAGTACAAGGTTTAATCCAATGACCAAAAGCCATAAAATACGGTACTTAAAAAATAGAAAATCTAAGATGTAGCATCTCCTCCGGTAATAAGAGTGCCGTTGTCGTTATCACTTGATATTGTGGGAGAAAGTTCCACCAAATTGATGTTCAAGCTTGGGTTTACTTCGCCTAATTTCTTAAGCACCCAAGTTATGTTCTCATGCACCTTATTCACCTCTATATACCTATTATTAAAGAAAAAGGTTAGGTAACCAAAAAAAGCAAAGGGGAAAAAACGATGTTCACAAATATCAGCCAAGGAAACACAGAGAATAAAAAATAACTTCCTTTATACATGTTAATGCTACAATTTGATAAATATTATTTTCTGCAAGTGCAATGCTATAGACGCAACATAATATTATTTTTTGCAACCCAAACACCACTCCCTAAATAAAGAAGGCAAAATATAACCAGAATTCCCTAGAACACAACATATGATACGGGAGAAGCAAACCAGTAGAGGCCCAAACATCACCTCTTTCACAGAGAAGAAGCATTTTCCAAAATTCACCACCGCGAAAGGAAAAACTAATGTTCACAAACAGCAGCCACGAAAACACACAGAATTGCACACTATGGACCTCACAAAATACAACAACCTCAAAAGATAGCTCAAGATTACAACAACCTGACCAAAAAAAAAACACCCACTAATTTCCATAAACGTTTAGAAGTACGTGGCCTTGTTATACCTATCGAATAAATCCCACAAATATGCTAAGATGACAACAAACTAACGAAAAACCAGTAATCTTGTAGAATCAATAATACCAAAAAATAAACCAAACAAAACCAAAAAACATAAAAAAACAATTAAAAACGTAGAAAGGATACAGGAACAAGAGTAACAACCGCAAGAAAACAACAACAAATTACATCTGAAAGGGCATCTTTAATGGGAGGAGATGTGAACAAACCAGAACTACTCGAAAGGCTATTGTGCCATAATCATTCAAAACAAGTATGACAATGCACAGTACATAATAATATGGAACCTTCAACAATTGCATCGAAGTAAAGAGCCCCGTTGAAGAAGCACCCTCACTTGACAAATAGAAAGGTTTTATGTTTGAAACACGTGAGTATTCTAGAATTAGAATGAATACATTTGTTTATCCAAGACATCAGTTCTTTCTACCACCCCATTTTGTTCTTCATCCCTGGATTTTGCAAGAGGTGAAAAGAACTGAAACCATAACAATAGCAGATAAGCCTCGATATACATACATGAGAGAAAAAGATAGTTAGTTATGTACATGGTGTATTGAAATGAAAACTACTGAAATTCCTAACAAAAAGTTTATGGTCAAAGTATGGCCAAACAAAGCAGCTGATGCTATGCCTGTAAATACGGTTGCAACAGTAGACGAATACTTTTTCAAGATCGTATCTGGGAACATGAAAATATACATGTGCAAGCATTTAGCAAAAGAAGTTAGTGAGAAGCTATCCTATTAGCCTGCACAAAATAGGAACCACAATGGTAAAGCCAATGCGTTGCTAGCCCATATGAAGGAGATAATCTGTAAAACCCTTCTCCTAAATTATATCTCACCAAAGATATTTGAAGAAAAAGGAGGACAGAATTCTTGTGCAACGTTGTTACATATCAAAAACATGGTAGCTTTTGAAAGTCCTTCCAATATATTGAAATTGCTGGGACTCAAACATTTATTGCTATATAACTTATATAAAAGACAATAAATCAAATTTCTCCTCCGACCTATGAATGACACGCTGATAGTCAATTACAGTAAAGCCTAAAACCAAGTTATCCAAATTGTTGGTGCTAATCAAGACCTGGAGAAGCAAATTTTGCATTGATACCGTAAACATGACAGCTTCGAGAATTCCAAGAAAGTTGAATATAGCTCGTATCCATTTAAAAATAAGTTCTCGAATTCCTAAGAGAGACAAAAATTACTCAAGAAGAACCTCAATTTGAAGTATCACCTCTATCTCTATGTGAGAAGTAAAGTCGAGAACGAACATATATATACCACCGACTGTGCTATCAACTAAGTCAAATATCATGTTTATCATGAAAGCAAAATTATTTTCAATTGCATTATTCAATTAAAAAAAATAAATCTCTGGGTATCTGTCTCAAACATGTCAAGTCAGAGGAGAACATTCTAACAATCATAATGTTCTATCACAACCATATAATCTCAATCACAATGAGTGGGCTACCATTTAAGGCATTAAATAATCAACCTTTGCCACTTCAATACCACAACTCTAATTGACTAATTCCACCTAGCATGTGAATAATTAAGTGACTGGATGTCGCCACATACATGACAGAACATCAAGGCAAGTATACTTGAACCAAAAACAGACACTTCAAATGATATGGAATACTCTTTCAACATTTGATTATGTTAAACCTCCTCAAGATAAATGCTAGTGTCAAATTGGCTTTTCAGGGCATATTCATCAAGACTCGAGGCCATAGAAGGAATCACACTGCATTAAAATATCTGAAGTGGTTTATACATGGAAAGAACAAGTCAATGAAAAATGTGGAAAGGCAAAAAGAAAAAGAAGAATAAGCCTGTTATGTATATCAATACACAGATACTATCAAAATTGATGGCAAACCACCAAGAACAGAGACATATCACCAACAATAGAGATCGTCGGACATGTAAGTTACATATGAAAAACACAACCTTTTCATACAAGAGTAAACAACGATCAGGGGAAAAGCACATAAAGACATCATATACATATGAAATCAGGTGTGAATTGCACTACCTGAGGTAAGATCAGAACAGCTTTATCTAGATTCACTTATAATCAAACAATGTCCCTTGCAACTTCTAGCAAACAATCAAAGTTGATTGCGAAAAATATGATCTCATTTGGTCGATATTGTCATCAGAGTAACATTACAAGATAAATCACAAATGTGGGATTTCTGTAAATGATCAGACTCGTTCTAAAGGACTGTAAAATCTGAAAATTGATTTCTTACCAAACACACCTAAGTAATTGGATAAAGCCACACGATCATACGGAAGTTCTGGGAAAACTAAATGTAGTTCTAGCCTCTAGTTGACAAACAAAACCCAACCCATGTCACACAATGGCCATGAAATGAAGAATACATATCACAAAACCAAATATATACTTGTAGCACCTCGAGTATAATAGCCAAGCAGTTCGGAAATTTCTTCGCAAGATTTTGTGCATCAACAGAATTTTAAAACGTCCCAACCGATCCTTTTCCCCCATAATCCCCAACTCTACAACCGCAATAACCAAATCGAGAAGAATAATAAAATAAGACATTAGAGTTACTGTTATGAATATATACGCAATAACTAATTCAGGTCTCCAAATGGCAAAAGAACAACATGTTCAAGATATCAATATTTTAATGTTACCCAATGATAAAAATAAGTGAATCGAATGTGTGCAGAAAACACATTTTCATAAACCTTGATATAAAGTAAACATGTGATTATAGAATAAGAAAATAAATTAATTAAGTTGCAAAATCGAAACCACTATTACAGATTCTAAAGGTAGTCTCATTTAGGAAGTATGTTTATATGAAACAAATACCATGACTTTGCCGATTGATTGTGGCAAAACCACCGAGTGCGTATATGTCATTACTTCCTTCTACTCGCATCCACTCGGCAGTTGCTAGTACACGTCTAGGACCCTAGGCGCCAAGAAATGAGCTTTTAGCAATTTTGACTACTGATCCCGAATAAACTCTGAAATAAAAGACCCATAAAATAGAAAAAAAACTCATATGAGCATTACCTCACCAATTTCCTTCATAAAATACATTATGACAGACGAGTTCCAATCCCGATTGACTGCACAACCATTCCGTATGGCGCAGAGGATACTGCCCCACCATTCCTAACTTGTTTAGTGGAAATTTCTTTATCTGATACATTCACAACCATTGCCCCTGTTTTAACATCAATTCCATCTCTTTGAAATTTCTCCTCAGCAAAAGCCGTAATTCTTTTGTCAAACCTGCAACACTCAACTTGCATATAATACATTAATTCAATGTGTCCTGCAAATAACTGAAATGAGATAGTGCATACCTGCATGTTTAAAATATGGTCCGTAGCTTCAAGAAGCGTAATCCTAACGGCCTCTTTAACATTGGCGTATAACTTGAGTAGATCTCCTTTCACATAATCATGAAGCTCTGTTGCAAACTCCACACCAGTTGGACCCCCACCAACAATAACAAAATGAAGAATCTTCTTTCTTTCTTCATCACTCAGGTTAAACAAACTGGCCCTTTCAAATCAATCAACAATGGTCCTGCGGATCCTCTGAGCATCTTCTACTTCCTGAAGGAGAAGAAGTTCCATGAGCTAAGTTCACCAAGATGAGGCATGACGAAGATAGTTTCCATGTCCATGCCAAGAAATCTAGCATTCACCAACTTTTATGAATTATTATTTATCAATAGGGCATGATCATACTTGTCTTAATCCAAGGTTAAGTACACTCACTTTCACCAATTAGATGTCGGGATCTGATTATTTATGTGTTGCCCAAGAAATTTATAATAACATGGAGGACATTAGGGTATAGTAAGACAAGGTTGTGGATGTTACCTTCAGAAAATGACAATTTTCTGCCACTCCCATGATGTTGAATGTATTTGCACGGGCTCCAACGGAAATCACGAGGTAGTCATAGTCTACAATGATTTCCTCTTTCGCATTCCCATCGCCTGCCAGATGAGATTGACAGTAAACTATCTTATTTTCTGCATCAATCTTGAAGCACTATAAATGAAAACATGATAAATGATGAAGCGGAAGCGACCGGCAAAAGCAAAAATAAACAAAACATACACCCCACAAAAATAGAACCTAGCAGATGTAAATAACCGCACAGAGATGATAAAATTGAGAGAGAAGAAAACATTTGTACCCGAGGCACAGCAGCTCTGTGATGCAAATTGGGGATGTCGGACGAAAAATTTTAGTGAAGTGGGAGGATTTATTGTCAAACCTTGAGAGCTGAATGAACGATGGATAGGAGAAGAAGATACCGAGCCGGCAAATGAAGAAGAAACACGGAGATGATAACATTGAGAGAGAAGAAAACAATTGTACATGAGGCGCAGCAGCTCGATGTGATGCAAAAATGGGGATGTCGGCCGAAAATTTCAGTGAAGTAGGAGGATTTATTGTCAAACCTTGAGAGCTGAATGAATGGTGGATAGGAGAAGACGATGCCGAGTCGGCAAATGAAGGAGAAATGAAGAAACGCCAATTGAAGAAAAATATAAAAGGGGATTCAGAAGGGCACGTATCCGAAGAAGGTGAAGCAGGCTGCTGAGAAAAGAAAAACATATAAACACGTTTTCAATCGGCGAGGTAGTAAGATTACGAAACACGTTTTCGTCCAATTTACTCTTCACACTTTTAAGATAGGAGGAAAATATATATATATACGAGACAGGCAGAACCCGTGCTACGCACGGGCTGAGCATCTAATTGTTAATCGTGTATTCTTTATGTATATTGGCGAGTGTATATTTAAGCATTATTTAGTATGTTGTATGAAATGTGATACACACAGGCTTCGGCTGCCTCGGGACCTGTATTATTATATATAACTTGTAAGTTTACTCACTCTGTCGCTTCATAAATTATACATAATATATTGATATTCCAACTTCAGTAAACACATTTGAACGACGGGACCATCAACTTGATTTACAAAAATGATAATGGATTAATGGGACTATACGAATGATCTGACAACACATACTGCTATTTCCTTTAGCATATTAAACTTCTTGTTCACAATTTCGCATGTCCAAAACTTAAATGACAATTCTATTGGAATGTAATTATCTTTAGCCCAAAACTGATAAGCCCAAAACATAAATGAAAAGGAGTAATAAAATCTACTCTACCCTAAAACTTGTCACATATAACCCTATTTTTCATTTCATTAGCCTCCCTTATTCCTTCTCCAAATGCAGTGACACAAACAACACCATGAACACAAATCCCTTTCCTTCTTTCGTCTTTAATCCAAACCACAAATAAAAATCCACGGAAATCACAACCCTCTGATTCTTGTTCTTCAAACACACGACTCTCTTATTCTTGATCTTGTTACGTTCTTCAAAACGGAGGCTTCAAAAGATCTTGTATAAGATGTAAGGTAGGTTGTTATTATGTTTTTTTTTCTTACCACGAAACAAAGATAGATTATAACATATTTGTTATAATTCTTTCTTTATTACTTTCGGATATTAAAAAAGATCTATGATGGGAACTGAGATCTTGCACTTTTTCTTTCATGCTTTTTGTTTGATTTGTCGAAAGGAGATATGTTGAAGTTAGCGGTTTCACTTCTACTTTGATCTCTATTTTTTTCGATCGGCCATAAATCTTTTTATAAAAGGGGTAGTTTAACGGCGGCAAGTCACCACTACCGTCTTCTTGCTGGCGCTAGTTTTTTTTTTTTTTGAAGTAATAGATCGATTGTATTTGATGGCCGGGTTTAGTGTGTCAAAGTACGTATTTATACTACTCATTATATGTATATGGAAAGACTAATCGGTTTATATTCTTTTGGTTATAAATGGAGGATGGTTTATATTCTTTTTGGTTGTAAATGTATTCCACAAAGATTGTAACTTCATATTGATTGTATATTCTCCTGTATATAACCGCATAAACCTTTTGCATACTTGCAATTACTCAGGTACAACTCTTTACATGCTCGCAATTAGAAATTTAACTCTAACACTACTCCACATTAAATCATGATTACTCCACAATTTTCTAACTCTAAAACCTCTATCATCATAATTACACATTTAATTTTAGGACTGAATCTTATAGTATTATAGATATATATATATATATATATATATATATATATATAAGTAGGAAAATGCATTATTATTTTTCAGCTAGCTAAACGAAATAAAAATAAACAAATCAGTAAAAAAAATTAATACCATCAAAATTTCAATTTAAAATTTCCTGGATATTACACATAATTATTGGCACCTTTTATTCTATCCAGATAATTATTTTAAATTATTATTTTTAATTTTTAATTTTATAAATATTATAGTTTTTTAAATTTATTCATATCAAATCTAATTAATTAGTTCTCAAGTAAAAGATTATTTAATTAGAAAAATAATTAAATGTCATACTCCACTTCAATCAAAATTAATTAGTTCTCAAGTAAAAGATTATTTAATTTTAATTTTACATAAAAAATATGAAGTTTTTTTTAAATAGTACATCTACGGCAACACTGTGTCATAAAATGTTATAGCATTTAACACTTTGCTACTAAGGCAACACTTTGTAAACATATACAACAAAATAAAAAAAGCAATGTTGCAGCACATAAAAATTTTAGAGCTACTACAATATTTCTGAGCGTAACACTAACAAAATCCGTTGCCGTAGGCAATCTATGGCGTAGTGTTTTTTGCTCATCTCAATGAATGGCAATTTTGTTATTTTTCTCACCAAACATGATTCACATGTTTCAAATGGAGCGTAGTCGGATGAATCGAGAATCCTCTCCTTGAGGAGTTTCTCCATGTATTTTATGTTTATGTGGCCTAAAAGATAACGTGAGAGGTTAATTGGATTCAAATTATATGGTTTTCCCATTAACCATTAATCTTATAGATTTATTTACCTATATTTAACATGTAAAGACCATTATTTAATTGTAATTGACCAAAAAATATTTTTTCTAGATAAATAGAGCAATGACAGTTACAGGATTATAGTAATTGTTGTTTGGAAAGATGATTAGTACAATTAAAAAAATACAATAGGTAAATCATTCATCAAAAAATTGAAAGCAAATATACAATTAAGTTATTATATGTTTCATTTTACTTCTGTGTCCCGCCTTGAATGAAATGGTTCTTGTCGTAAAATCGAATATTATCACCATAAAATATAGAGTTAATTACATAAATCGTCCTTGTGGTTTGTCGGGTTTCACAGGTTTAGTCTCTATACTTTTTTTTCAGCGGGTCATGTCCTTGTGTTTTTTGATCCGTTACGGGTTTAGTCCTTGTGGTTTGTCGGGTTTTGAGAACAGTCCTATACTTTTTTTTTCAATTCGTGTCGCATGGTTTTTGATCCGTTACGGGTTTAGTCCTTTGACCAATAATTCTGTTAGTTGATCGTTAATTTGAAGGATATTTTCGTCTTTTCATATATTTTTATTATTATTATTATTATTATTATTTGAGTACGTTGTAATTAGTTCTTTATTTTATGATTATCTTATACATATAAAGATCGAGTCCTTAAATTTATTGTGGAGTCTTAATGACTCCAATTTTTATGTCTTAATTATTATGGAGTCTTAAAGCTTCAATTCATTATCTTTAATATCCGAATATAATACACAACCATCAATACAAGAAAACCAAAAGATCATAAAACACAAATAACCAAACGATTGGGACATGATAGGTTAATAGTTTCATTTCCTTATTAATTGAGGATAATTAATTACAATCATTCATAAGTTACATGGAATGGAGCCTATAAATAACACATACATTTCTTTAGCTTGCCACACCTCCGAATTGATATTAAAGGCTTGATTTACTGAAAATAAGCACAACATGTTTGATTCGTAAAGTTTTATCTATCTTATCATATCTTATATGGCGGTTGGTTGTTACAAAAACCCATGAAACATACGTAGTTGGGGATGCGCCTGTTGCAAATGGTGCCAAGTCGATTGGATCGGTCGAAGCTGGACTCACACCGCTGTGCAAAGATGGGTTGGTGACTCGCCAAATCCTAATAATGAGGAAATGGGTAACTTCTACTCCGCGGGGTATGACCCTTTGTTTTACGTCCACCATTCGAATGTCGACCGTATGTGTAAACTCTGGATGTATTTGGGCATTATAGGGACTAAACCTGTGAAACCCTACAAACCACAAGGACTAAACCCGTAACGGATCAAAAACCACAAGGACAAGACCCGCTGAAAAAAAAGTAAAGGGACTAAACATGTGAAACCCGACAAACTGTAAGGACTAAACCCGTAACGGATCAAAAACCACAAGGACATGGCCCGCTGAAAAAAAAGTATAAGGACTAAACCTGTGAAACCCGACAAACCACAAGGACGATTTATGTAATTAACTCTAAAATATATGATACTTATTATGATAATACTATGAACTATAAGAATAATTTTAATGATAATATAATATTACTACTATATATTTTAGCATAATAATAGAAGATGGAGAGAAAATGAAGCATATGAACAAGTGTTGAGAATAATTATGTATAGTACACAAAGCTCTTACAAAGTGGCCGATTTATAGGCCAACATTACACACTATGCAATTAATAATATTATTTATGATACAAATAAATTTGTCATCATATTAGATATTTCAATCCAATACCACTACTATTGATTCACATGATTTACTATTTGATTCACATGAATCATAACACTCCCCCTTTAAAATATGTCATATCATAGTGTCTTGTTCGGAAGATCACAAGCTGTCTCGTTAAAAACCTTATTAAGAAAAAACCAGTGGGACAAAAATTTAATAAGGGAAAAAGAATAGAGTTGTGTGCTTCCACTCAACCCAGCATGGGCAGTTCTTCGTTAAAGATCTCGCAGATGACGCATCCCAATATTTTGTATATGTTTCCTGAAAACTGTTCTTGGGAGAGACTTTGTGATGAGACTCGCCACATTATCACAAGATCAAATATACTGGATGTCGATCTCTTTGTTTGTTTCAAGTTCATGAGTGAATGAGAAGAGCTTTGGGGGATATGTTTGGTCTTATCATTTTTGATGTAGCCTTCTTTCATTTGAGTAACACATGCAGAATTATCTTCGTGTAATATTGTTGGATCCTTACTAACTAGTAAGCATGACGTTCTTTAGATATGTTGTGTTACTGATCTTAACTATCTGCATTCTTTACTTGCTTCATGAAGAGCTATTATCTCAGTATGGTTTGAGGAAGTAGTTACGAGTGTCTGCTTTTGCGATCTCCAGGATATTGCAGTGCCGTCATATGTGAATACACATCCAGTTTGTGCTTTAGAATTATGTGGATCAGATAGATAACTTGTGTTATTCCCCAGAATGGTGAAGACTATTCTCACTGTACTAACACGAGTTCTAGCGCGCTTTGTCCTCACCCACGCACACCTCGAGAAACTTTCCAGGGGGTCACCCATCCCATAATTACTACTGTAACACCCCGATATATTCAGAATAGTTACAGCGCCGTAAATCCTTTATGTAAGAATTTACAAGGCTAATTTGAGAAATATGGAAAAGAATAATAATATCAAAGTACAGTTAAGGTTATAATTCAAACCAGTTCAACAATTCAAATGAGTCCATTATTACAAAACATTCCTAAAATCATCAACAACATACACGAGCTCGAGTACTAAAAAAAATAACTAGAACACAAGAAAACATGATCCACATCACTGACCCATTTCATCATCATGTCGGTACTGTGGTTGCTTCCCCGCTCCTCGGCTACCTGAACATCAAAACAAATGTCCACCCCCGAAGGGGTTAGCAAACGATGCTAGTACAAGTATCATAATACATAAATCAACAATGCATCAAAACATACAAAACGGACTTCCGTCATCGGAATCCAACGATGCGAATCCTCACGATTCCATCAACACAATACAGGATAATCCAACGATTCAGCGCCCTCAGTATAGATCCCCATGATGATCCCGTCGGACCAACGCATGATGGAAAACCCGTCCAGCGATCCAGTGCCCTCAGCATAGATCCCCATGATGATCCCGTCGGACCAACGCATGGTGGACATCCGATCTAGCGCCCTCAGCATAGATCCTCATGACCCCATCTGATCATTTACAACATAAACAATGCAATTATGCATACACATATGCAAATCAATATGTTCATCGACATGAACAATCAAGAAATCAATAACGAATACCACGATAATTCAAAGGAGTTAATCTTATGTTCAACAACATGAATAAACCATATGCATGATCAAAATCCCAATATTAATCAATTTCAAAATACGATACTTGCCTCAAAGATGACAAGAATTAAATACTCCCACGAATGTCAAACGTCCGAAGGTCGCCGCCCCTCGATCGATCACCTTGTACAAGGGAATAACAAGGAAGTCAATAAATCTCCCGAAACTAACGCACGAGTACCGAATGCCTTAAGTTATAATCGAGTTATTAATAACGAACAATCGGTTCTCGGTCCTATTTTCCGACGAGTATTAAATTTGGAAAAAGGCATGCGAATTTAAGAGATCGTAACGGAACACAAAGTCGGTGTCTACAATTCCAAATACATTCATCATATCATTATATCTCATGTTCCATACTCTAATATCGATTATTAACCTGAATGCTTGGTTTGGTTGCTACAACGATACATAACGAGATAATCACGTACAATCTAGTTCTCTACGATTCTTGTTCTTCCGCGGGTAATTCTTCTTATCAAATTCTTCATTAAAAAATGACTGTTCCAAATATCCTTACATGGTTCTAATCATCCTCAAAAATATTAACAACAAGTCTTCTAAGGCAAGAATCTAATAGAACACCCTTCACATTCAACTATTTTATCTTACACACGGGTAAACCTTAATATGTGTTCCTTAAAAGAGTGTTATGAAAATATTATCAAGCTAGTTCGTCTTAGGAAATTCCATTCTAAGGTTGGTAAGGATTATGGCTCAACTTATTAACAATGAAAACTTAATTCAACCAATACAATCCTCTTAAACGTGGTATTGGATTCATTTTGACACAACAATCTCAAAAATCTTTGGGAAAAGTTCATAATATAACTAAAACGAAATATCCATCTTGGTGTAGAGTTAACATACCTCCAAGAAGGGAAGAACAATGAAATCCTTGAAGAAACTCTTCACCGTAAGCTTGATCTCCAATCCACAAGGTCTAAGCTTCTCAAAATCGGGTTTAGATGATGATATGAGGGATATAAGGTGAGGGATAATCTTCAGAACATGAAAATCGGCCAAGGTAGAAGTTAGAAATGAAGTGGGGGTCGAGTTCTATAAATAGAATTTTAAGCCATTACGTACGTTACTAGAAGTCCATTACGTACGTAACCGTATTAGCGTACGCTATACTCGAACATTAGCGTTCGTTAACGTCTGGCCAGAGCTCATTGGACTGTTTCTGGTATTGGCTTATGTACGTTATAATACAAGCCTTACGTACGTAACATATAGGACCTTAGCGTACGTTAAAAATCACCCTTAGCGTACGTTAAGTCCATTGACTTGCTTAGATGGAAAACTGTCCAGGTTCATGCAGATCCTCCCACGAATCTCCCCTGGCCCCCACACGCCGACCCTTGTCGGATCTCAAGTTGACCAAGCTTACGTACGTTAAGCTCATCAGATAACGTACATTATGCTACAGTCGTAGCGTACGTTAAGATCATCCTTTAGCGTGCGTTAAGACGTGCAGAATTTCACATGCATACATGGAAAAGAATACAAAAACGTAGGGATACAAATACGGGAAACTGATCATCAATTAATAAGTCGCAGAGTCGAAACTTACAAGATCGAATATAGGATAAATACACATTAATTATTCGGGTATTACATACTACCCCTCCAAAAAGAAGTTTCGGCCCGAAACTTAAAACGAAAACAATTCTGGGTATCTCGACCTCATACTATCTTCCGTCTCCCAAGTTGCTTCTTCGACTCCATGTCGAGACCACTGAACTTTAACTAAGGAGAGCAATTTATTCCTCAATGTCTTGACTCGATTCTCAAGTATCTTGATCGGCTTTTCTTCGAATAAGCCATCATTAGCCACTTCAATCTCACCAAAATCGATGATATGACTGGGATCCGACACATACTTCCGCAATTGGGATACGTGGAATACATTATGAACGTGACTCAGTGATGGCGGTAAAGCCAACCTGTATGCTAATTCCCCACTCTTTCAAGGATCTCGAATGGCTCGATATATCTCGGACTCAGCTTTCCTTTCCTTCCAAATCGGAAAATTCCCCGGGTAGGGGAAACCTTCAACAGTACGTGATCCCCAATCTCAAACTCCAATGGGCGACGGCGCACATCAACATACGACTTCTGTCGACTTTGGGCAGTCAACAACCTTTCACGAATCAGAGCTACCTTCTCTTGAGTCTGAACTATCAATTATGGTTCCGTCCCAATCAAATCAGAAGAATCATCCCAACACAGGGGCGATCTACATCTTCTCCCATACAACGCTTCAAATGGTGCCATCTTAATGGAAGCATGCCAACTATTGTTGTAGGTGAATTCAATCAACGGCAAATGAACCTCCCAATCTGTTGACGAATCTAAAGTGCAAGCTCTTAGCATATCTTCTACTGTCTGTATAGTCCTTTCGGACTGACCGTCCGTCTGCGGATGATAGGCCGTGCTTGTAATATCCGCAATTTTCGATTTTCGGTAAATTTCTTTTTTTTGGTCAGAGTCCGTTTTGACGACTCGCTCATGACCGTTTCGTCATTCTGAGAATGATTAATTCTGTACTTTTTGTCATCCGAGTTCGTTTCGGTGTCGTTTTGTTGAGTTCCGTGCTTTTTAGCGACTTTTCCGCGCTTGAGTTCGATTCTTGCGAATCTAGTTCGAAACTGCTTTTTCGAGTTTCCTGTAAGTCCGTTTAACTTTGTTAGACGTGTTGTGAACTCCGGTTTGGTTATTCGATCACGTATCGTGGTTTTCGGGCGTTTTGGGCCACTTTGTAATTTCTTGAAAGTTACGGGTATCCGTATCTGTAATTGTTGTCTCGACCCGTTTCTTGGTCGCGTATGACTAATTATGGTATTATGTTTTCATTCCGGGTCATTGATGTTGTCCGCGAACTTTTCGTCATGTTCGTTAAAATGCGTTTTGAAATCGGGTCGCCGAGCCACAGTGGTCGAAATCTTGGCCGACGGCGGGGGGCCGGACGATTGCGGGCACCGGCCGGACAGGTGCGGCAGGAACCGGCGTAGCGCACGCTATCGGCTGTCCTAACGCACGCTATCGGGTCTGGGCAGTGGGGTTCTTAGGTTCTGGACTCGGTCACGATCGGCAGGTAGCGCACGCTACTGTCGGTCGTAGCGCCACCAGCGGCGGGTAGCGCCTTGTCGGCCGACTAGCGTACGTTACCAGGGCGAGATGTTTAGTCCAGAGGCTACTGGACAGGTCGGCTAGCGTGCGCAGGCTTCCGACCGTAGCGCACGCTAGCGGGAGTCGGGTCGGCAGGTTTGGTCGGCAGGTTTGGTCGGTGGTGCCGGGTCGTGCGGGCCCTGGCCGAGGGTACTCGGCCGATACCGGCCGATAGCGCACGCTAGTCCGGGAAGGCTAGCGCACGCTAGTTCCGGCCCAGTATAAATGTGACAGAGCAGTCACATTTCATCTCGTTTTTCATTTCCTACCTTTCTCTTCCGCGGCTGGAGACTTAGAGATCGTGGAGCCATGTTGTTTAACAACAAATCCATGAAGTTCTTGAGGTTATATCATCAATCAATCATCCGTTATCATCCTTTGATCCAACAAATCAAGGCAATCTTCCTTAGAACCCTAATTTCGTGAAATTTGGGGTTTTTACGTTTTTGTCCGATTCGTTCCGTGTTGTTGATTAATACACGATGGCTATGATTAATCTTGGTAGTATTCTTGTGTTTAACATCATTTAATCCATTGTTCTTCGTCGAATCGAAGTATATTTCTTGATTTCCTTCGAATTGACTTTTTGGGGGATTTGTCCTCGATCTCGTTTTTCATCCGTTTTCGATGGATCGATTATGGTTAAATGATGTTGTTAAACATATTCTATGGATTGTATATCCATATTTCAACTTGGAATGTTTTCGTGATTTGTGGAGCGAATCGTGTTCTTGGCCGTTTTGGGGGAAATCCTTGAACCTTCTTCATTTGTTCTTTGAATTCAGAAGCTATGTGTCGTACTTTGGAATTCATTTTCGTTGTTATTGTTTTCGTTCGTAGTTCATTGTTGTGGATTGTCGTTCGGTGGAGTCGGCGAGTTCGTAGTCGGTTCGTGCCAACCTACTTCGGCCGATTCTCCACGTTGTGGTTATTCGAGGCAAGTACCTTGCCCATACTTTTCTCGTTTTATGGATATGATGATCGGTGGTCGTCTTGATGTGTTTGTTTGGTTATTTGAAATGAAGTTTCAAAAGATTTCGGTTTGGCCTCGTTAAAGGCTCTCTTTCAAAACGCGTGTGTGTTTTGTGAACGTTGTGTTTTGGGAATTGATTATTTTGAACGTTGAAGGCTTTGATGATATTCCTATTGTTTAAAGTTATGGAATTGTGTATTCCGTGTTTAATCTTGTTATTTTGTTTTGGAGAGTTGATAATGTTGTCGGATAAATGGCCATCTCTAGTAAGTATTCTTGATGAACTTACATTCTTAGCATATTAGTATTGCATGAGTAACGTGTGTGTGTGTATGCTCACTACGGGTTAGATCCGACGGGGTCTCGGTAGGTCTCCACGAAGCTGTGGGACTGCGAGCTTGCTTTTAACCACTACGGGTTAGATCCGACGGGGTCTCGGTAGGGATCCACGAAGCTGTGGGTCCGCGGTTAATTGTGGTGCATTTTGCAAATGTGATTTGATATTGGCATTTCCGGAAATGAGTGTTTTGGAACTATGTTTTCATGATTGCATGCATCGACTAAGTGTGTAAGAGGTAAGTGTTCGTTTGGCTTACTTGGCTAGGATGGCACTAGAGTATTTTGTTGTTTATGTTAAATCCTTTAATTGTGGATTTTGACGTTGGAAGACGAACCTTGTGGTCGTTCTTGTGTACTGTGAGTTGATGAGATTTGGGGCTAAAATCCCAATGGTTTTGTAAAAGTCATTTTACGGATTTGGGGCTAAAATCCCAACATTTTGGTAAATGTCATTTTTCGGAAAGTAAACCTATGGGGCGGTGACCCATTTTGTCTTTTGGATTTTGAAAAGTAGGATTTGATAATCCTAAATTGTTTTCTATTAAAACTCTCGATGGCATTCTAAACCGTTTTATAAATTATTTCCATTGATTTATGATATTTCGATTTTGAAATGTTTTCTCAAACTCTTGCCTCGGGAAGTACTTTTCGTTTCGTTTGGATCTTTGAGGATCATTGGTTATTGTTATTCGTGGAATGTGAATGGTATGGCTCGTATTTGCACTTTGTTCTTGCACTAGCAAAACAGTGGAGTTTTGCTAACCCCCGAGTATTCGGGGGGTGGATGTCTGTTTTTGCATTCAGGTTTTGGAGCATAACACAGGGTCGGCACGAAGGATGATGAAAGATGATCGATACTAATCACATGAGGAACCGTACTTTGTTTATTGGTTCAGTTGTACTCTATTTTTCCGCTGCTATATTTTCCCGTTGTACGGGTGTGGTTGTATTTTGACCCCTGCGTGGGCATGAGTTGTATTTGATTTGTATGTATTTGTTGAAAGACCAAATCGGTCTACTGAGTCATTTTAGCCTTAAAGGCATTGTCGAGATGTTTCATGTTGTTACTAGCCTGGTAGATCCTTGAGGAAAGGTTCTACGGCGTGTAATATCCCTGAGCGGATTGGGGGTGTTACAGTGCTGAAGTTCAGCTCGGTTCCCAGGGCCTTATGAACTGCCTTCCAAAAATGTGACACGAAGCGACCATCGATCCGAAATAATGGTCTTCGGTGTACCATGCAATCGAACTATTTCCGCAATAAACACTCGTGCTAATTTCTCGGGTCCCCAAGTGTCTTTAATTCCTAGGAAATGAGCCGACTTGGTTAGTCGATCAACTACAACCCAAATCATATTCATTCCCGTCTTAGTCCTTGGCATATTGGTGATGAAGTCCATCGATATATCCTCCCACTTCCACTCAGGGATCGGAAGTGGCTTTAATATCCCAACAGGCTGCTGATGTTCAATCTTAACCTGCTGACAAGTTAAACATTTCGAAACATATTCAGCTACGTCCTTCTTCATATTTCCCCACCAGAAATTTTGTTTTAGATCCTTATACATCTTACTGGTGCCCAGGTGAATATAATAGGGCACGCTGTGAGCTTCCTTCAGAATTGTCTACCTCAAAACATCATCATCGGGAACACACAGTCGATTCTGAAATCTCAGAACTCCATCATCTTGTATCATGAATCCTGGGGCCTTCCCTTTCTTTAATTCATCACATAACCAAAGAATCAGAGAATCATTCAACTGCTTAGATTTGATTTCCTCGACTAATGACGAAGTTAGTTCCATCACGTATAGTTTCCCTTGGACTCCTTGTGACCATACTTCAATCCCTTCGCGGATCAGTTCTCTTCGAATGCTGGTTTGGGATGTAAGCGCTTCCAACACTCGAAGAGAAATAGGTTTGCGGCTCAGTGCATCAGCTACCATATTTGCTTTGCCTAAATGATAAAGAATCTCCAGGTCGTAATCCTTGATTAATTCCAGCCACCTTCTCTGCCTCATATTTAATTCCTTCTGACTGAAAATATACTTAAGGCTCTTATGGTATGTGAAGATCTGACAATGAGTGCCGTACAAATAATGTCGCCAAAATTTTAAGGCAAAGACTATAGCTGTTAACTCTAAATCATGAGTCGTGTAATTAACTTCGTATGGTTTCAACTTTCGAGAGGCATAGGCAATCACCCTATCCTTTTGCATTTATACACAACCCAGACCCTGATTTGAAGCATCACTGTATACTATGAATCCATCGGTTCCATCTGGTAATGCTAGTATAGGTGCGGTCGTCAGTCTTCTCTTAAGTTCATCAAAACTAGTCTGGCACTTCTCATTCCACAGTAATTTCTGAGTCTTCTGCAACAGCTGAGTAAGCGGATGAGCAATTTTTGAAAATCCTTCAACAAAACGGTGATAATATCCAGCAAGTCCTAAGAAACTTCGGACTTGTTTCACGTTACTAGGAGATTCCCATTCCAAGATTGCTTCGACTTTCTTTGGGTCTACCAGAACTCCGTCAGCTGATATCACATGCCCAAGGAAGGTTACTTCCTTAAGCCAGAACTCGCATTTAGAAAGTTTCGCACAAAGTTGTTCATTCCTCAAAGTGCTCAAAACGATACGCAAATGCTCTGCATGCTCCTCTGTGTCTTTTGAATAGATCAAGATGTCATCGATGAAAATGACCACAAATTTATCCAGGTACTCTAAGAATACTCAATTCGTCAATTGCATGAATACATCAGGAGCATTGGTAAGTCCGAATGGCATCACCACGAATTCATAATACCCGTATCGGGATCTAAAAGCAGATTTCGGTATATCCAATTCCTTAATTCTCAACTGATGGCATCCTGATCGCAAGTCAATCTTCGAGAATATTCTGGCCCCCTGCAGTTGGTCAAACAAGTCGTCGATCCGCGGTATAGGATACTTGTTCTTGATCGTCACCTTATTTAGCTCTCTGTAATCAATACATAATCGGAGGGATCCATCTTTCTTCCGGACAAAGAGAACGGGTGCTCCCCAAGGAGAAACGCTAGGTTGAATGTAACCCTTCTGCAATAATTCCTCCAACTGCTTCTTTAGTTCATACATCTCGGTTGGCGCCATACGGTATGGTGCTCTGGAAATAGGAGCGGCTCCAGGTTCTAATTTGATATTAAATTCTACTTCTCTCCGCGGAGGTTGTAATATCCGTACTTTCTATTTTTGATAATTTCTATTTATAATGTATGTTCGTTTCGGACGACTCGCTTATTACTGTTTTGAAGTTCTGAACCTATTTTGTTCTTGGAATTTTTCCGTTTGGACGAGTTTCGAGGATGTTCTTACGTAATTTTATCTTGAATTATATCATATCGCATGTACGTTCGATTCTCGTAAAACTCGTTCGTTTCCATTGTTTCTTGGTTTGTATAAGTTCGTATGGTTGAGTTAGTCATGTTGAGACTTTCGGTTTGTTAATCCGTCGTCGTATCGTGATTTTCGGGCACTTGGGCCATTTTTGTAATTTCTATAAGTTAGGGAATTTCACTTTCTTTGTCGTATTACGGACTCTCCAGTGGTCGAAGTTGTATTTTCTTTCAACACTTAGCTCCGTCGTCTCGAATATTCCGTGTTTATGTTTCTGGATTCTGGCCTTGTTTTGCATTTCAATTTTAAATGCATGCTGCGGCGGTGTCTTGTCTGACGATCTTGGGCTTTGCTGAGTAGCGCACGCTACTCCTTGATTCCTTGCGTGCGCTATCGCTGTGTGGTTAGCGTATGCTAACTTGGAGTTTGTAGCGTGCGCTAACGATTTCAGCGGACTGGGCAGAAGGTTCAGTATTTCGGTACTGAACCAGATAGCGTACGCTAATTGAGTGTTAGCGCACGCTAATCTTGTTACGCAGCTAAGGGGAGGACAGAAGTCTCTGACTGCATTCCGCACCCCGTTAGCGCACGCTAATTCTTGTGCGTAGCGTGCGCTAAGCCTGTCTGATATAAATAGGACAGCAACAACCCAACTTCCTCATTTTCCATTCTTACTTCTTCTCTTCAGCTTTGGGCGATTCCAGACGAGGGTTAGGGCCGATTTCGACCAAATATCATCATCCACTAACATCCTTGCATTCCTTGCGCGAATTCTTCAAGTTCTTAACATTTTTCCGCCATCCGAATCAAGGTAAGAATCCCTGAAACCCTTGTTTTGAGATTTTGGGGAAATTTTAGGGAATTCTTGTGATTTGATTCTTTTGATCCGAATTATCATGGATTATTGCTAGACTTCAATCGTATACTTGTAATCCTTCGTTTTTCTTAAGGATTTGTTGTTTTAAACTCCGAGTTTTCCATTGTTCGTCACTTATACTCGAAGATACCCTAGTAATGTTCGACGAATTGTTCCAGTGGGTAGAACTAGGATGTATTCCTACATTTTCGTAGTATTGAGATTGGTTGTATATCGTTATTGTGTTAGGATCGGATTTGTGAAGATTATTCGGGCCAAAACCTTTCCGTTCACCGTTTTCCTTCACGTCGTGTTAATCAAGGCAAGTATATGTATTACATTTTGTTATGTGTGTACGGTTTTGATGCGAATGATGTAAAATGTGTTATTGCATGGGTGTGTTATCGTTCTTCCACTCGGGGATGGCATGTGTGGCCTCTGGGGGCCGATACTAATGGGTACGGCCACGGAACTGGACTTGAGTACGTGTGTTGATGTTCTTCCACCCGGGGATGGCATGTGTGGCCTCTGGGGGACGATACTAATGGATATGGCCACGAAAGTGGACTTGAGTACGTGTGTTGATGTTCTTCCACCCGGGGATGGTTCGACGGGGCCTCTGGGGGCCGATACTAATGGGTACGGCCGCGGAAGTGGTTTCTCACCCGGGGACGGTCCGACGGGGCCTCTGGGGGTCGATACTAATGGGTACGGCCGCGAGTTACCAAACGTGGATGGTTGAGATGTGGAAAACTTGTGGATTTACTGTTTTTGGTGTCATTATGATATTCCGGAATATTGGTTTCAAATATTCTTCTCTCAAATGAATTGCTTGTGTCGAATCTTGTATATATATATATACATATATATATATATATACATATATATATATATATATATATATATATATATATATATATATAATATTGTGTAATTGTGTACTTGCACTAGCTATTCGAATGCTAACCCCTTAAATGGGAAAAATGCGTTTTATGCATTTCAGGTACCGGAAGAGCTGAGGAGGAGGCACGGGATATGCCCGCGAAGGATGGGTTGGCATGATTATGAGGCTCGAGTCTTTATTTATGTTGTGTTATTTATATTGTTTGAGTATCGGAATTTGACTGGTTTTATTGTATTCGGTTAAAGTCCCCTGCGTGGGCAATGACATGGTATCGACTTATATTTTCACGTACGTCTATTAAAACATTTTGGCCGTGGCCACGGCCCCATTTTTACATTGATGATTGTGTCTTTGGGATTTTTCATGTACGGAATGTGTGTCATGTGTTAGCCTGGTAGTACTCACGAGGGTTCTACGGTGTGTAATGTCCCATTTGTGAATTGGGGTGTTACATTTATGGTATTAGAGCTTAGGTTTTGAATGCCTAGGCTGTCGGTTAATTTTGGGTCTGTCAGTTAAGTCGTTTGAGTCAGTCGTTGAGCCTAATATCATCATGCTACCTTCTTTTCGTGCGACCCGTGGCTGTAAGTCTCCTCGAACTCTTATATTCCCGTAATTTATACCTTGTGCTGTATGGAAATTGTGAATTGTCATACTAACCTTGTAAACTGTGAATTTTTCTGATCTTGTTCTTTTCAATTATTTTCTTCAGTATGTTGAGAGGTCGTGGTAGACCAGCTAGGGGACGCAGCCGAGGCCGTGGTCGTGGTGCTAATAACGAGGAAGGCTCACTTTCTCAGTCCTCTGTGGATTCGGCTTCTTATTCAGTTCCATTGGTAATAACGCCGACGCCGGGGCTACTACCATACTTCAGCAGTTGGTAGCCCAACTCACTCAGATAGCTCAGGGTAGATGCAAAAATCCGCCCCCGACTCCAGAGGACGAAGCTAGTAAATGGCTTCAGAAAGTAACTAAGATGCACCCCCCATGTTTCATTGGTCCTTCTGACTCTGGCGGTTGGGATAATTGGCTCTTTCAGTTGAGCAGGACTTTTGACGCCGTGGCTTGTCCCGATGACAGGAGGGTACATATTGCTCAGTACCTCCTGGATAAGGAAGATGCGGAATGGTGGGAGGCTGGGGCGCCAGAGACCGCCAGGCCACTTGGGAGGAATTCAAGGCTGCTATGGAAGCAGAATATTGTCCACCACCAGTCAAGGAGCGCAGGATTGTGGAATTCTTTACTGCTACACCTCAGGATGTGCCGATTTCTCAGGCCATTATCACTTATAATCACCAGTTAGGATTTGTGAAAGATCAGCTGAGGACCGAGGCCGATAAGATCCGCTATTTCAATATGCGCATGAAGCCGCATATCAGGTAGAGTATGGCACCGCTCATGTGTGCCACCTTGAAAGAATATCAGGATTGCACCCTAGCGATCGAGATAGCTATTCTGGAATCAGAGTCGGTTCCCGAGGCTAATAAGCAGAAATCTACCGGCAGTTTTTCGGCAGGAAATGGGGGATGGTTTTCGAGGTCGCAGTCTACGCCGGCGTCTGGGAAGAGATCATTTTATCAGGCTGGAGGATCTCAGAGTAACCGTTCGGTCCAGTCTCCTACACCTGGTGGTAGAGTTTGTTTTAATTGCAGTCAGTACGAGCATGTGAGGAAAGATTGTCTGTTTCCGTTGGTTACTTGCTTTACTTGCGGACAGACCGGGCATCAAGCAGTTCACTGCGTGAGGGCTTCCAGGACTGCCAGAGCTCCGATTGCCACTGCCATTCAGCAGGAGCACAGTATTGATCAAAAGACTCCAGTTACTCATGTTCCTCAGAGTTCGGGCCATGGTAGGGGCCGGGGTCAGCCGGACCGCCGAGCTGTATCTAGTTCGGGCTCAGTCCACCCTCGGTTATATCAGATGAGGCGCACGGAGGAGGCAGACGTTCCAGTGGCGTCAGGTACCACTCAGATCCTTTCTTATTCAGTTTCGGTGCTTTTCGATTCGGGTGCTACTCATTATTTTATTGCTTCGGATTATGTGTGTCATATTGGTATTGATTGCTTGTATGAGTGCGAATCGTTCGTAGTGGGTACGCCTAATGGGGATCGTATGGTTGGGGACCAGGAAGTTAGGGATTGCCCAGTGAGGATCGAGAGCCGAGATTGGCCCTCGAACCATATTGTTATAGATATTAAGGGTGAGGATTTGATCCTCGGGGATGATTGGTTGGATCGGCACAGTGTTATCATGAACTATCAGACTCGCACCATATCGATAGTGGCTGAGGACGGCACCGAGCATACTCTCATCGGTTGTAAATCGGGTAGATCGGGAAGTGTGATTAGCACCTTGAAGGCGATGAAACTTCTGAATCAGGGTTGTGTCGGTTATTGGTGTTACGCTATGCAGGTGGAGGATGGCAGATTCGACATGTCGTCGATTACAGTTGTCAGCGAGTACCCCGACGTGTTTCCAGACGACTTGCCGGGATTACCACCACAGCGAGAGGTTGAGTATCCTATTGATCTTGAGCCGAATGGGGCTCCCATTTCTCGAGCGCCATACCGTATGGCACCGTCGGAGATGTTAGAATTGAAGAAACAGTTGGGGGAATTATTAGATAAAGGGTATATTCGACCGAGCGCATCGCCTTGGGGTGCGCCCGTACTTTTGTTAAAAAGAAGGATGGATCACTTCGTTTATGCATTGACTACCGAGAGTTGAACAAGTTGACCATCAAAAATAAGTACCCTTTGCTCAGGATCGACGACTTGTTCGATCAGCTTCAGGGAGCGACAGTCTTTTCGAAGATTGATTTACGATCGGGCTACTACCAGTTGAGGATTCGGGACAGTGATATACCGAAAGCTGCCTTTCGGATGAGATATGGCCATTACGAGTTTGTGGTTATGCCTTTCGGGCTAATCAATGCCCTAGTAGTGTTCATGTAGTTAATGAACAAAGTTTTTATCGAGTATCTGGACAAATTTGTAGTCGTCTTTATCGACGACATCCTTATCTATTCCTGGAGTAGAGAGGAGAACGTTTTACATCTCCGGATTATGTTGGACGCTTTGAGAACTGAGCAGTTGTACGCGAAGTTCTCTAAGTGTGAGTTTTGGATCAAGGAAGTGATGTTCCTCGGGCACGTGATTTCAGCGGAGGGAGTTCGGGTAGATCCACAGAAGATAGAGGCGGTGATGGCATGGGAACCGCCCAAGAATGTGAAGGAAGTGAGGAGTTTTCTGGGACTTGCAGGCTATTATCGTAGATTCGTTGAGGGATTTTCGAAGATCGCTAGACCGCTCACTCAGTTACTCCAGAAAACTCAGAAGTTCGAGTGGACCGCAGACAGACAGGATAGTTTTGATGAGTTGAAGAGACGATTGACTACCGCACCCATTTTAGCATTGCCTCAGGGGAACGAGGATTCGTGGTGTATAGTGATGCCTCAGGCCTCGGACTCGGATGTGTTTTGATGCAGAGAGATAGGGTTATTGCTTATGCGTCCCGCCAGTTGAAACCTTATGAGGTAAATTACCCCACATACGATTTGGAGTTAGCCACAGTCGTTTTCGCCTTAAAGATCTGGAGACATTATCTCTATGGGTCGACGTGTAAGATTTTTACGGATCACAAGAGTTTGAAGTATATCTTCATTCAGAAGGATTTGAATATGAGACAGCGTAGGTGGTTGGAGTTAATTAAAGATTACGACCTCGAGATACTTTATCATCCGGGTAAGGCTAACGTAGTGGTTGATGCGTTGAGCCGGAAATCGATGGCATTACAGATGTTAGAGGTACTTACACCATAGAGCAGGATCCAGTGGGATTTGATTTGTCAGGATATCGAGGTTTGGGTTCAGAGAGTTCAGGGTCAGTTACGTGCGTTGGAGATCACTTCGTCCTTGACAGATGATATCAAGGCGAAACAGTATGATGATTCGTTTTTGGTCCAGTTGAGGGAGGATGTGAGGAAGGGGAAAGCCCCTGGGTTTGTGACTCAGGATGACGGAGTTTTGAGATTTCACGGTAGATTATGTGTACTGAATGACATTGAGTTGAGGCAGAAGATTTTGAGTGAGGCTCATACTACGCCTCACTCCATACATCCTGGTATGAGCAAAATGTATAAGGATGTGAGGAGTAACTACTGGTGGAGCAATTTGAAGACGGATGTTAGCGAGTTTGTGGCGAAGTTTTTGACCTGTCAGCAGGTTAAGATTGAGCATCAGCGGCCCGCGGGGTTGCTACGACCACTTCCCATTCCGGAATGGAAGTGGGAAGACATCTCTATGAATTTCATTACCGGGATGCCCAGGACTCGGACTGGAATGAACATGATTTGGGTTATTGTCGATCGACTAACCAAATCAGCTCATTTACTGGGTATTAAGGACACTTGGGGGTCGGAGAGGCTGGCACGAGTGTTTATTACAGAGACCGTGAGATTGCATGGGACTCCTAGGAGTATTGTTTCGGATCGAGATGGCCGGTTTGTATCACATTTTTGGCAGGCTGTTCATCGAGCTTTGGGGACTGAGTTGAGACTCAGTACATCTTACCACCATCAGACTGACGGGCAGTCAGAGCGGACGATCCAGACGCTGGAGGATATGTTGAGAGCTTGTGCCTTAGATTGGAAGGATGATTGGGAGTCGCACCTGCCATTGATCGAGTTCACGTACAACAATAGTTGGCACGCCTCGATCAAGATGGCACCATTTGAGGCATTGTATGGGAGGAGGTGCAAATCGCTGTTGTGTTGGGACGATGCGTCCGAGCTGATTGGTACCGAGCCCGATATGGTAGTTGAGACGAGAGAGAAGATTGCTCTGATTCGCGATAGGTTGGTGACAGCCTAGAGTCGGAAGAAGTCTTATGCCGATATGCGTCGTTGGCCATTGGAGGTTGAGGTGGGAGATCATGTCTTGCTTAAGGTGTCGCCGACACGGGGAGTTTACCGCTTCGGTCGGAAGGGTAAACTTAGTCCGAGATATATTGGACCGTTCGAGATTTTAGAGAGAGTGGGAGAGCTTGCATATCGGTTAGGCTTGCCGTCGTCCTTGAGTCACGTGCATAACGTATTTCATGTTTCCCAGCTTAGGAAGTACGTACCGGACCCTAGCCATATTATTGATTTTGGAGAGATCGAGTTGGGACCCGACATTACCATCGAGGAGAGGCCGATTCAGATTTTAGAGCGTCGGGTGATGCAACTTCGGCACAAAACCATTCCTTTGGTTAAAGTTCAATTGTCGAGGCATGGATCCGAGAAAGCCACATGGGAGACGGAAGAGAGTATGCAGTCGAGATACCCCTAGTTATTCGCGTTGTAAGTTTCGGGACGAAGCTTATTTTTAGGGGGAGAGAATGTAATATCCGTACTTTCTATTTTTGGTAATTTCTATTTTTAGTGTATGTTCGTTTCGGACGACTCGCTTATTACTGTTTTGAAGTTCTGAACCTATTTTGTTCTTGGAATTTTTCCGTTTGGACGAGTTTCGAGGATGTTTTTACATAATTTTATCTTGACGCATGTACGTTCGATTCTCATAAAATTCGTTCGTTTTCGTTGTTTCTTGGTTTGTATAAGTTCGTATGGTTGAGTTAGTTGTGCTGAGACTTTTGGTTTGTTAATCCGTCGTCGTATCGTGATTTTTGGGCACTTGGGCCATTTTTTTAATTTCCTATAAGTTAGGGAATTTCACTTTGTATGTCGCATTACGGACTCTCCGGTGGTCGGAGTTGTATTTTCTTTCAACACTTAGCTCCATCGCCTCGAATATTCCGTGTTTATGTTTCTAGATTCTGGCCTTGTTCTGCATTTCAATTTCCGTACTGTCTCCAGCAGTGTACTGATACGAGCAGTACTAGACTGCTGCTTGAGTAGCGCACGCTACTCCTTGATTCCTTGCGTGCGCTATCACGGTGTGGTTAGCGTACGCTAGCTTGGAGTTTGTAGCGTGCGCTAACGATTTCAGCGGACTGGGCAGAAGGTTCAGTGTTTCGGTACTGAACCAGATAGCGTACGCTAATTGAGTGTTAGCACACGCTAATTTCTAACATTAGCGCACGCTAATATTGTTATCCTGCGTACGCTAACGGGAGGACAGAAGTCTCTGACTGCATTCCACACCCCGTTAGCGCACGCTAATTCTTGTGCGTAGCGTGCGCTAAGCCTGTCTGATATAAATAGGACAGCAACAGCCCAACTTCCTCATTTTCCATTCTTACTTCTTCTCTTCAGCTTTGGGCGATTCCAGACGAGGGTTAGGGCCGATTTCGACCAAATATCATCATCCACTAACATCCTTGCATTCCTTGCGCGAATTCTTCAAGTTCTTAACATTTTTCCGCCATCCGAATCAAGGTAAGAATCCCTGAAACCCTTGTTTTGAGATTTTGGGGAAATTTTAGGGAATTCTTGTGATTTGATTCTTTTGATCCGAATTATCATGGATTATTGCTAGACTTCAATCGTATACTTGTAATCCTTCGTTTTTCTTAAGGATTTGTTGTTTTAAACTCCGAGTTTTCCATTGTTCGTCACTTATACTCGAAGATACCCTAGTAATGTTCGACGAATTGTTCCAGTGGGTAGAACTAGGATGTATTCCTACATTTTCGTAGTATTGAGATTGGTTGTATATCGTTATTGTGTTAGGATCGGATTTGTGAAGATTATTCGGGCCAAAACCTTTCCGTTCACCGTTTTCCTTCACGTCGTGTTAGTCAAGGCAAGTATATGTATTACATTTTGTTATGTGTGTACGGTTTTGATGCGAATGATGTAAAATGTGTTATTGCATGGGTGTGTTATCGTTCTTCCACTCGGGGATGGCATGTGTGGCCTCTGGGGGCCGATACTAATGGGTACGGCCACGGAACTGGACTTGAGTACGTGTGTTGATGTTCTTCCACCCGGGGATGGCATGTGTGGCCTCTGGGGGACGATACTAATGGATATGGCCACGGAAGTGGACTTGAGTACGTGTGTTGATGTTCTTCCACCCGGGGATGGTTCGACGGGGCCTCTGGGGGCCGATACTAATGGGTACGGCCGCGGAAGTGGTTTCTCACCCGGGGACGGTCCGACGGGGCCTCTGGGGGTCGATACTAATGGGTACGGCCGCGAGTTACCAAACGTGGATGGTTGAGATGTGGAAAACTTGTGGATTTACTATTTTTGGTGTCATTGTGATATTCCGGAATATTGGTTTCAAATATTCTTCTCTCAAATGAATTGCTTGTGTCGAATCTTGTATATATATATATATATATAATGTTGTGTAATTGTGTACTTGCACTAGCTATTCGAATGCTAACCCCTTAAATGGGGGAAATGCGTTTTATGCATTTCAGGTACCGGAAGAGCTGAGGAGCAGGCACGGGATATGCACGTGAAGGATGGGTTGGCATGATTATGAGGCTCGAGTCTTTATTTATGTTGTGTCATTTATATTGTTTGAGTATCTTAATTTGACTGGTTTTATTATATTCAGTTAAAGTCCCCTGCGTGGGCAATGACATGGTATCGACTTATATTTTCATGTACGTCTATTAAAATGTTTTGGCCGAGGCCACAACCCCATTTTTACATTGATGATTGTGTCTTTGGGATTTTTCATGTATGGAATGTGTGTCATGTGTTAGCCTGGTAGTACTCACGAGGGTTCTACGGCGTGTAATATCCCATTTGTGAATTGGGGTGTTACAGAGGTAACCCAGGTAGTTCGTCAGGGAATACATATGAGAATTCGTTCACAACTGGAATTCGGAGGTTCCAAGCTTACACCTGACTAGTCCTCGGGATAACAGCCCCGACCCCACAATACTGCTACCAGTATAAACAAACAAAAATGCACTCCACTTTAGAAAAATTGATGTTGCAAAATATAGTACACACGCGTGCTCAAACACAAAGCAATTAATTGTTCAAGTAATTGCTTTAAATGAAAAAGAACCCATACCTGCTGAAATCAGAATCACCCCACAAATAAGTATTGGTGTACAAAAAAAGTACAGTTCGCAAGCGTACTGGTATAAACAAATTTGAATTGACGAACTTCATCTCGGATAATGAAAACAAAACAAGTAAATGAAAAACACTTTGCGCAAATAATAAGAAGTATAAACAAAACAAAAATGCATTCCACTTTTGAAAATTTGATGTTGCAAAAAATAGTACACACGACAAAATCACAAAATCGTCGAACCTTAACGGAGAGATGGAAAATTTATCACTTTTCACAAAAATCCCACAAATTATGAAAAATATGAAAACTTCAAACCTTAATGGTATCGGAGTCGTCGAATGTTCGGGAACCATATTTTTCCTGGAAAATTATGAACCTGGAAAATTGAGAGGAAATAGCCCTGGAGCAAGAAGTTGAGAGGAAATAGCACTCGAGCAAGAAGTTTCAATTTGAATATTGAAGGGCATATTTGAATCTCTAAGATGTTGATGGAAGGAAATCATGATGGAAGGAAATCATGTCACACTGTGGATGAAAAGAAAGAAAGCAAAAGCAGGAAAAGAAAAGGCAAGGGTAAAGAGGAGAATTGCGCAGAGAGGGAGGCGCGTGAAAAGGTGAAAATGTAGTAGGTGTGAAGTATTTCTTGCGCGTGAGTGTTAGTGAGCAAAAAGAGAGTTGACATTATATTTCTTGGTCATTTTTCCTTTAATAATAATTATAAATTAATTAATAATATTATTAAATAAATAATAAGATTAAAGTCATTACTAATATCTATTAATTAATAAATAAAACTAGTAATTAATAAATAATACTAATTATTATAAATATTATTTTTATCATTATTTAGTAATACTATTTATTAATTAATTAATCATCCAATAATTAATTAATGATAATTAACATTATAATTACACAATATTAGTTATTATCTAACATTACTAATTAGTATTGAAAAAATAATTTTGTAAAAATAATTATTTTGAAATAATTATTTGATAATAATAATAAACATATTATTATTATTATTTTAATAATAAAAATTACTAACTCTTATCAAATAATAATTCTTATTATTTTTAGTTCTGGTTTTGATTTTTGATTCATAGGAGGGGTAAAATGGATATTTAAGTTATTTAAACATTTTAATCAAAACCAAAAGAAATAATAACTAGTATTTAGTCACACCGACAACTTAATCTATGTAAGCATTTTAATCCATACAGGTCTTAATAAAAAACCAACCAAACAGCCACTAAGTGTATAGAACAATACATCTTTTATGTATTAGAGAATAAGCTTGGGCTGGAATATAGTAGCCTTTCTTTTTTTTGGTTGGTATTTGCTGCTTTTCAATTTTTTGTTCTTTTTTTTTAATTTTTATATTATTTTAGTATAGTTAATTTCTTTTTTTTTTTTACTTTATTATTAATAAAATTAATAGTTTTTATATATGTATATACTCTCTCCATCCCTGAAGAGTAGGCACAATTTTTCTTTTTCGTTCGTCCACAAGAGTGAACACATTTCATTTTTAGAAAACACACTTTATATTTTTACCCCTTCTTTTCAATTTATTTACAACACTTTTTAACTAATGTACCCTCCTTTTCATAAAGTGGGTCCCTTTCTCCACTAAAACCTATCATCATTTTACTAAAACTCGTGCCCTAAAGAGAGTGCTCACTCTTTACGGACGGACAGAGTATTATTTTTGGATAGGTTATTAACAAATATTAACAAATATAATTATTATAAAAACATTGATAAATACAAATAATATTTAATTATATTAATTGCCCATCAGATCTAACCATACTTCTATCCTTGCTCTATTTGGGTGAATTCATCCTATTCAATCTCTTACATTATTCCACCATGACAATATGATTGGTGGTATATGATAGTCATAGTTCAAAAATATTTGAACAAAATTATTATCGTTAGATAATGCAATGCACTATATTGACATTAGTGAAATAGAACTGGAGCATACTTAAATGGCAAGTATGTAAAACAAGTGTTACTCTGGTGAATAAATGTAGGCATCATTGTATTATATCGTGTTGCGATGACAACCCCACATAATATCCATCCAACCCTAATATGGTGCCTGAGATTGTACTGGACACAGAATATTGTTGGAAATACCTCCCACAACAAAAACACAATCGTAAAATTCCTTAATCTGTTCAACCTCATTGTAAAAGTCTATCTTTACCTGCTTCCAACCTTGTTCTGACTTATAGACTTGTGGAACTATCGCCCTATATCTATAGTTAATCCCCAAGAACATAAATGGTATGGCTAACATGACTCCAACAAGCTCTAGGCAATTTCTGAATATATGGTCGTAGTATCGTCGGTGTTAGTCGACCAAAATCAAGAATGCATTTTTCTTTGACTTTGCTCTGTTCAACTAGGCTCACCTTTGCTTTTTATGTTATAGAGGATTCTTGATATGCGCAATTAGATGAATCTATCATATCAATCATTTTATCTAATATATGGCCTTTCATTATTTGGATCTATCCCATCTAATATTATATTTAACATTGTCATTCTATAGGAAGATGAATTATCCCTATTTGACAAATCTGGGCTCATAGGTAACCTTGTCCAATGTCATTGTATCTCGCTTATTGGAATTGATAAGAATTGTGATTGAAAATATGATAAATGATGCTTACATGGAAAAATATATGTAAATCTTAAACTATAGAATAATCACCCAAATATTACCCGTCAACCTTTTTCAGCATACCATCAATTAAGTGGAGTCCCCCGCGGATATTCGGCCTTGCGAATTTGTATAGATTTCATCATTGAAAATGTGAAAACTCATAATTTGCGAACTCTCAAATAATGATCTGACATCTCTGATCAACATCTTATTGAATTTTTCAACAGACGTGCCAATTGAAGACATCGTGTCACCTAACTATTTTTTTTTTGAATATAATGTTAAATTATATTCAAAGAAAATAAAACTTTTTACCAACGAGTTACAAACTTTTTGTTCTAAAAACTAAAAACAAAACAACTTTGAGACCTCATAACAACCTTCTTGTGCTAAACCAAATACGAATACCATCTTCATATTTCTTGACATCATTTCTCCGGATTGTGCTTAACCTATTACGCACCATAACATCAATCATTCTCGCCAAGATATTGTTGGTGATTGGTTTTTCTCCATGTCGCCTTCTATTCCTCTCTATCCAAATAGTGTGTATGGTAGCTTGGAAAGCATACCTTACAATAAAGAGGCTGATATCTATCCGTGTATCCCGAGAGATTTGGTTCAAGATATTCGTCCATTCCCACGTAAAATCGGAACCCATCAGCTCCCCCACCAATGCTTCCCATATTTGCCTTGTGTAAAGACAGTCGAAGAACAAGTGTTCCCGTGTCTCCCTCGGTTCCGCACAAAAGGAACAACCAATATGTACATTTATATTCCAACACTCCATTTTCTCGCCCGTAGCTAGCCTATTCTTTGCTGCTAGCCAAGTCATAAAAGCGAACTTAGGAGTGGCAAAGGAAAACCAAATACCTCGATGACAGTCCCACATGGGGTGAGAGGCACGTAAGATTTGCCATGTTTCCTTCGATCGAAACCGGTCAGAGTAAGTATCGTCCTTTTGACGCCACAAAACACCTAACTACTTTTTCAGTATTGAATGAGATGACTCTATCTTAGAAATTTATAACAGTGTGTTAGCACAAGAACGCAACATGCATAAATACAATTGCTCACTGTATGGTGAGAACCATGTTGACCATAGATATTCTATCACTTCCGGTTATATTTTATATTTATCTACTAACAGTTACCATACATGTAGAAAAGAATCATAAGTTGATGGTCCGCATGGGCAGCTCAACTGGTTTCTGGGTGGCAGATTGCTACAAGAATCATAAGTTGATGAACTATAAACTTGATCCCATGAATATTAAAGTTCAATCATTCGTCACCAACTTTACTTTTTCATGATATTTTGATTCATGTGTCATATGGAGAGAATATGAGTACATCTGGGAAGATTCTTTCTCTCGCACTCATTAGTTCCAAATCTCTGCCAATAACAATTACAGATGTGATTAATGCCATTTTTTCAAGAATATTTTTTGAGGTAATTTAAGTGAGTATTTAAGCTCTATGGATGTGATAACCAAAACCTCGAAGAATGAAACCCGATATTCATTCGTCTCGTAAGTAATATCAATGACAAGTGTAATAAGAAATTGAGCATATAACCAATACTATCTTTATGAATCTAAACAATGTATGTAATATCCTAGGTGTTTGGATTCATACGATATCTATGGAAATAACCTAAATAGATAAAAATTAGTTACTTCATAGATAGAGAAATTATATTAAAATTTAATGAAAAAATCAATTACTTTACTAATTAATTGAGACAAAGCGGATTGAACATTGTTTAAACTCTTTTTGCCTTTGTTCCATTTCGAGGTGCTTTGGAAACACTTCTAATATTTGTAGTGTTTGAAGGGTCACGTTCTTTCAAAGAGTTAAGAATAAATCGCGGAATAGTAATCTCGGTCATTTTGAAAATGTATTTTCTTCTTGTGTTAGGCTTGACGGGTACTCATGACCCTCTAAATGTTATGTTGGGGCATGATTATACTTTCCGCACACAACAGTAACACCCACTTGACACTATCTGGAGGAATTGGTACACCTTGTAGAAAGAATGGACAAGTAGTTTTTTAGTACCTGTACATCTTTTATTTTTTTCTCCGAGTTTAAGATATCTGGGTGGTTGACATTTTCTTCTTTTCACAAATAAGAGTACATTTCGGGAGTTTGTTACCTACTTTATTCACGGATTTATCATTAATTATTATAAAACCATTTTCTCATCCGACCAACCTCACCTAGTCTACATCTCATTTCTAGTCTAAAATATATGTAAAAAAAGTACATTAAAGGAAGTTACTCGAATATAAAATAAAAACAATTAAAACTAAAAATAGAAAAAATGAAATGAGAAAAAAAAAGAAAAAAGCACAAGAAATAAAAAAATATATTATACAAAGTCATTCCTGACCTGCGGATAATTCACATGATGTGTTTGAGTTATTTGTTAAATTATATTCCGCCATGTATTATAGATGAAATGGTGTTTCAGAAGATGTGAACAAAAAAAGAAGATTATTTGAGAAAATACGATAAGATAATATATAAAGAATGATGTTCATAAGTTATGCACCCTTCATATTTATATTAATTATAGACTACTAAGAGCACTGAGTACCCATGGTGCCATCTCGCTGGTGTTATGGGAAAGTGCTGCCACATCAGTACCTTTTCCCATAGCATCATAATTCACCACAACACTAAAAATACACCTCCCTCCTATAACACTAGATTCTGGTGCCGTCGTGCACCCCTGGACCCCAAAAAAATACATTAAAATAAGTACAAAAAATAAAAATAAAGGATACATTAAAAATAACGATACATTAAAAAAACAATTTAGTAATTAAGGTTCCATAAAGTGGGTATTTCTCTGATTTTGTACCATTGAGCAACGTTTAAAAAAAGAGAAAAAAAGGAAAATGGGACCATTGGGGCTGGTCGTGACGGCGCAGGACGGGAAAACGCGAGGCCAGTGTGCTTCTGGCGTCGTCCGGTCGCATTAAGGGGGAAAACACCAGCGATGGTGTTGGGTACCCTTTGCTCTGAGTATTTGGAAATATTGACTTGAGAATTCAAATAGATAGATCCATGTGGTCTATTTTGATTAAATATATTGAATTGGCAATCCAATTTGCATATATAGTCACTGGGAACTATTTGATGAATATATTGATTGACAGCTCACTTAGTGGCTATGCATATGCGACTATTTTGATGAAGGACGTTGAATGACAACTATTTTCATGAAGGACGTTGAAATCAGAATGCTAAGCCAATAGCCAAACACGAGTATACATGCTCAACACAGTCACATCAATCATGCTAATCATAGCCAATATAGCTCTCAAACGTTCCAAAACAAATAATCATGAATCAATCGTAATACGAATGTTACATACAGGTTTCAACAGAACATGTATAATCAATGACATAATGAATGTATGAACATAAAAGAGGATCGAGTCCTTACACAGGTCATACGAAGCTTCGAGGTCTTGCGATACTAGTCTTCACTGACGATGACTCGATGAAAGAAAGACTCATATAGTCGCCCAACTATCACGACTCACAACACCCGACTGTCCAGATTGTCATAACTTGACAGCCCCACTACTACAGCGTCGGTAGAGCCACATAACTCACATATTAGGGTGTCTCACAACCCAATGCTCCAATACCATCTTCTATAACACCCCCAAATCTCATTGGGTCATTACAGTACCGTGGACCCCACACCAGGAGATCCACCAGGCGAACACGACCAAAATACAACAAACTGACCAAAAGGGGAATCTCGGTCCCTACTATGACATTCAACATAATATTCCGATATGGAATTTCAACGACAAAAGTGGGCCTACATGGACAAATAAAAATACAACAACATCCACGAGCCTTGCTCGGATAATACAAAATGACAACAACTGAACAAAACTCCAAACTATCTGACCGACATGAACACCGAAACAACTCGGACTAGTATCGCTCGAATGCCTCGTCACCAACGTCATGCCCCCGTGTCTCAACTCTCTCCTTGCAAACACATAAAACATGAAAACATGTTCCGCCCCCACGGGGTCAGTCATCCAGATAATGAATATCAAATACAGGCACAACATGATATGCATCCAAGGCAGAATAAACAGTACGACAATGGTAATACGAGGAGTTCACAAACCAAAGTAAGAACGGAGCGTTTATGAAATACTATGCCCCCGACATACAATCAATACCTGCTCAATAGGTTAGAACATAAGTGCCCAACGACGAATCTTCAATATAGAACACAACCAAAACATTACCCGAAGGTAAAAAAACCAATGTTGAAATAAATACGAATCACAATGCCCGAAGGCTCCAACGATAATACCGATACATCAGAATGGCCTGAAAGCCCCTCAGCCGAAACTGCCAAAATATCACAATGGTCTGAAAACCACTCAGCCGAAGCTGCCAATCATGACAATGTCCTGAAAGCCGAACAGCCCGAAGTTGTATATCATCAAAATACGGATCTCAAACAAACAAACCCGACTGTCGAACATACCCCTAGGCGTATGAACAACCAGTCGCAAATCGTCGGACATATCCAATACAACATGGACTGTGAACGACCAAAACAATAAGGCTCAAGAGGGACATCACAGTACGCCCGATCCGGAGATGTGTCAGTGCACATGTCCACCCCGTATACGGAATCCGGAAATATACGTGGGATAATGTACCTAATTAGCCTCACGAACTACGTCTCGTGTGCACAGTCCAATACGGAAATATCCACACATGACTATATATGTGCCTGGCTAAAAATCCTACACAATAACCAATCAGAACGCAGATTTGATTCCAGATATGTCATGATACAACGACGCCTTCCAACGATCGCAAACACTCGAACAACCTTGAATGAAATATAATTCATTCAATAACACAAAATCAATAGAAAGCAACACCAAGGACAAGCCGATTCGATCACGAACCGATTAAACTCCACAAACGAATACCATAGTTCTCAACTATGAATTCTAACATCCTCCAACACTTCAATGATCGATATGATCAAACGTTCTTAACACTTGTGAAAATAATTCAACAAGAATCACTTAAGAACAACATCAAATTGATCTTCCTGCAATGATAACATCATCAATATTATCACTATCACCTCAAGAACATCATCAACCCAACGAACATGATGTCTAAACAATAATCCATCACCAATTCATCAAGAAAAATGGTTATAATCCCTCCAAAAACACAAACAACAACAACAATCATATCAAGACTATGTTAATCATATAGCAATCTTAACATAATCCTTCCTAGACATGATTATAACCTCCAAACATTCTAAAACATCAAAAACAACTCTTCCTCAAGACAAAATCATCATGTTCTTCATTACAAGTTATGAAAACTCATCAAGAATCATGATATACTCCAACAATCACCAGCTATACGAGGAAAACAACAAGAAAAACATCATCATATTCTAAAATCACTTGAAGAACAGGAGATAAAGAGAACTTGCCAATGAAGAACAAGAAGAACTCTCCAAACACCAAAGGAGCACCAACAAGCTTCCAACTCCAAGCTCCAAATCAAGTTATGATGATAAAAAACAGGATGGAAGAGGCTAAATATCAAGAACAAGTCCAGAGGGACGATTCTAGAGAGATAAACTCAATTTTGGTTCGTGAGGAAATGAAATACGAAACCAACATAAATAGACTGACAAGATCATTACGTACGCTATACACCAAGGTTAACGTACATAAGGGCCGTTACGCATGCTATGCCGAAACATTAACGTATGTAATGCTAAATCCAGAATCTACTGACCAAAAATACGAAGACCTTAACATACGTAAACAAGAACCTTTTACATACGTTAACAAGCTACATGGATTACGTACGTAAAGCTCACATCCTAACGTACGTAAAGAGCCCGTTGAGTAGATCGGATCAAAGATACCCGGGACCCACCGTCCGAAAGCTAACCACGAGGAAGGTTCTCTCTACCTACCACTCATTACGTACGTAGAATGAATAGGATAACGCACGTAATGCCGAGGTTCTAACGTACGTTAAGAACACAAGCTAACGTACGTTAGCTCAACAAAGTGAACAACCAAGTTGTTCCAACAAATCTCAACCTGAAATGAACGAACACAAATCAACACACCTCAACAAACACGAATGATAAAATACGACGGCATTTGTACAATTCCAAATGAATATGTACAACTCAACAGTAATACGGGAAAAATTTTTTACCCCCGGTACATACTCCCCCCCTAAAAAGAGTTTCGTCCCCGAAACTAAGGGTACACGACTCGGAGTATGAATCACCCATCGGGATCTAAAAATAATCTCCAGGAATACTCCTCACTGAGAACCACTCCGCTAGAGTAATCGGGCCAACCCCACGGGTCTCCCGTGCCTCCCCTGTCCGAACACAGAGAAAATCAAGTGGTAAAAACACTCAACCAAGTGCGAGATCAGTCGAATCATGACTCCTCTGCCAGAGATCAGCCCGAAAGTCATACCATCCACATGATTCGTAACACCGGCGTACACATCCCGCGGGAGCCGCTCATTGAACATGTCTACAATTAT
Organism: Orobanche coerulescens; assembly: GCA_033398695.1. Classification (NCBI taxonomy): domain Eukaryota; kingdom Viridiplantae; phylum Streptophyta; class Magnoliopsida; order Lamiales; family Orobanchaceae; genus Orobanche; species Orobanche coerulescens. The sequence goes on along the minus strand of CM065812.1, from coordinate 124,333,036 downwards.
CGGTGTACACTTCCCCATTCTCGTCGGCATCGAACGCCCATGCAAACACTGATTCACGCCACAGAAAGATAATAACAACACAGACATAGTCCTCGGGGCCATATCAATCGCGCGCCCAAGTCCTCATGACTTGACGTCTCGAATCATAATGAACAATTACCCAGATTATCACAAAAATCTCGAGCATAACATCAAAAGAAAAGAAAAACACATCAAACGACCTCGGGTCTCAAAATTCTCAATTAATATCATTACAAGATAGATCAACAACAATTGGTTCACAACCACAATACATTATTACATATCAAGTTGAACATTAATCCAAAAAACAAGGAAGGAAAATACAAATCAAGGCTACATATCAAATGTACCTAACATCGATATCCTCCAGGTCATCGATCTCATCGATTCAAGGAAGACCCAAATCTGAACTCACTGCTCCTCCTCGGATGTCCTTACCTCCGGCTCCCGAAGCCTGATAGGACCCCTTGGATGAAGTACGGACTGGAGTAACAAAGTCTCTCGAGGCCCATGAGCTCTCTCGAGATCTACAGGCACTAGAAATCCTGCAGTATTTCTGAAGGTGTCCCTGCCTCCCACACAGAAAACAAATAACGGCCGGAACTGTATAACAAGTACTAATGTGCCCCGCTGAATCACAGTTAAAGCAAACAATAATCGAACTCGTTGCCCGAGAAGAAGATGCTTTTCCAGCATGAAGACGACTAGAAAATGACCTCTTGGATGTCGGAGCCCGATGTCCCTCTGAACGAACTGGCATCCTAGTCCTCTCACCAGAAGAAACTGAAGGGTGCCTCCGAGCAATCTCCTTGATCAAAAATTCTGCTCCAAGAGCCTTCTCGATGAATTCACCAAGCGAGTTACAATTGTGGTTGAACAACTGCATCCTCAACTGCGGGTTTAGCCTCTTGCTAAAATACTTGATCTTATCTGTTTCAGTATGGATAACAGATGAAGCAAACTGAAGAAGTCCCTGGAAACTTCTCAGCAATAACAATAACACCCTCGTCCTCGACGGATTCGGGGTTCAAAACCTCTGATAGCTTGGCTTCACGAAGTGGAGCCGGATAATACCTCTCTAACATGAGAGTCTTGAACTCGCTCCAAACACTATCACGATCAGTGGGTTTCACAGAAATCCACCAAGAATAAGCGCCCTTACTCAGATAGTAAGCCGCGATTGCCACCTTACTCTCCGCTGGACACTGAACCACGTCAAAGAGTTTATCGAAATGTTCAAGCTAATGAACAAAGTCAGCTGGTTCCGACGAACCCCCAATAATAGGCGACCTCTGACGAGAGGTATCGCCAACAATCTGACTCACTCCCCCAGTCTGCCCATGAAACGGCACCTGGAATCCCAGTTGCGGTGCACCATGAACCATCGAGGCCTGCATGGTCTCCACTATCTGCATCGTCTGAGTCATCTGGGCCATCATGCCCCTCATAAGCAAGAAAGAGTCGACGTGTCCACTCTCAGTATGATTGACATCTCGAATATGATGTCCCGAAGGAGAATCGGTCGCATAAGTAGCACTACCGGTCGAACTCTGATCCATCTCGGCATCCGCACGCGCATTAACATGAGGTTCTGAGTTTCGACCTGCTCTGTAACCTCTACCCCCTCTGCCACGTCCTCGGATTCCTCTTTCCATATGAAAGAATAACGTTCGATCATGATCTTAACTCAAATATGTCTCAACGTCCAAATCAGAATGCTAAGCCAATAGCCAAACACGAGTAGACATACTCAACACATTCACATCAATCATGATAATCATAGCCAATATAGCTCTCAAACGTTCCAAAACAAATAATCATGAATCAATCGTAATACGAATGTTACATACAGGTTTCAACAGAACATGTATAATCAATGACGTAATGAATGTATGAACATAAAAGAGGATCGAGTCCTTACACAGGTCATACGAAGCTTCGAGGTCTTGCGATACTAGTCTTCACTGACGACGACTCGATGAAAGAAAGACTCATACAATCGCCCAACTATCACGACTCACAAAACCCGAGTGTCCAGATTGTCATAACTTGACAGCCCCACTACTACAGCGTCGTTAGAGACACATAACTCACATATCAGGGTGTCTCACAACCCAATGCTCCGATACCATCTTCTGTAACACCCCCAAATCCCATTGGGTCATTACAGTGCCATGGACCCCACACCAGGAGATCCACCAGGCGAACACGACCAAGATACAACAAACTGACCAAAAGGGGAATCTTGGTCCCTACTATGACATTCGACATAATATTCCGATATGGAATTTCAATGACAAAAGTGGGCCTACATGGACAAATAAAAATACAACAACATCCATGAGCCTTGCTCGGATAATACAAAATGACAACAACTGAACAAAACTGGAGTACTCCAAACTGTCTGACCGACATGAACACCGAAACAACTCGGACTAGTATCGCTCGAATGCCTCGTCACCAACGTCATGCCCCTGTGTCTCAACTCTCTCCTTGCAAACACATAAAACATGAAAACATGTTCCGCCCCCACGGGGTCAGTCATCCAGATAATGAATATCAAATACATGCACAACATGATATGTATCCAAGGCAGAATAAACAGTACGACAATGGTAATATGAGGAGTTCACAAACCAAAGTAAGAACTGAGCGTTTATGAAATACTATGCCCCCGGCATACAATCAATACCTGCTCAACAGGTTAGAACATAAGTGCCCAACGGCGAATCATCAATATAGAACACAACCAAAACATTACCCGAAGGTAAACCAAACCAACGTTGAAATAAATACGAATCACAATGCCCGAAGGCTCCAACGATAATACCGATACATCACAATGGCCTGAAAGCCCCTCAGCCGAAGCTGCCAAAATATCACAATGGTCTGAAAACCACTCAGCCGAAGCTGCCAATCATCACAATGTCCTGAAAGCCGAACAGCCCGAAGCTGTATATCATCAAAATACGGATCTCAAAGAAACAAACCCGATTGTCGAACATACCCCTAGGCGTATGAACAACCAGTCGCAAATCATCGGACATATCCAATACAACATGGACTATGAACGACCAAAACAATAAGGCTCAAGAGGGACATCACAGTACGCCCAATCCGGAGATGTGTCAGTGCACATGTCCACCCCGTATACGGAATCTAGAAAGATACGTGGGAGAATGTACCTAATTAGCCTCACGAACTACGTCTCGTGTGCACAGTCCAATACAGAAATATCCGCGCATGACTATATATATGCCTGGCAAAAAATCCTACACAATAAACAATCGGAATGCAGATATGATTCTAGATATGTCACGATACAACATGACAACGAAACTCAAAGGATAACACATCCAATACGGATCAAAAGACTCACCAAATTGAATAATGACACACGGATAATGAAAGATCGACATGACCAACAATATCCAAAACAACCATCTTGGGATGACAATCCCTAAGGACCGATTAACACAGACAACAATCTCAACACAACAATTTTGGAATCCTCGACCCTCAACGATCACAAAATTACCGAATTTACAAGAATGATAGTGTGCTGCCTTGAGCCGGCCAACACAAAAACAATAACTTACGGATGGGCACCGTCCTCGGCGATCCCAATTTAATTACCTCAATTGCCTTAAAATGGCCAATCGATAATGATACAATGGATGGGAAATGTCTTTGACAGTCCCAATCAATACCTCGATTACCTTAGAACGGCCAATCGATAACAACGATACAACGGATGGGAAATGTCTTCAACAGTCCCAATTCAATACATCGATTACCTTAGAACGGTCAATCGATAACAATGACTCAATGGATGGGAAATGTTTTCGACAGTCCCAGTTCAATACATTGATTACCTTGAACAGTCAATCGATAACAACGACTCAACGGATGGGAAATGTCCTCGGCAATCCCAATTCAATCCATCGATTATTTTAGAACGGTCAATCTATAACAACGACTCAATGGATGGGAAATGTCCTCGGAAATCCCAATTCAATATCTCGATTGTCTTTAGAACGGTCAATCGATAACAACAATACCACGGATGTCTCGGCACCTTTAATCCATTACCGATAACGAAGATGATAATCGAATACGTCAATGCCTTCAATCGGCCAATACAACATCAATAACGAAGCACCAATATCAATAACAATGATCAAAACTATGTCTTAAATCGACATCAATATCAACAACAACAATCGATACATCGATACCGCGAACCGGCTATCGACAACAATATTACCAACAAGTATCGCAATGTCTTGAACCGGCCATTTACGAACAACAATAACATTTGGCATAATTTGCTGAAGGGTGTCGTATCAAACAATCCCCTGATATCAACAAAATCATAAAGAGACCAAGTCTCGAAATTTTACACACATTCATACACATATATGATAACATTAATCTCATTGACTCGTACAAGTATAAAACTTGCCTTAAACCGAAGGCGAGAAAGTCCTTCCACGGTCAACGTCCTCCCACGAAGCGACAAACGGCGCCTTCCAACAATCGCAAACACTCGAACAACCTTGAATGAAATCCAATTCATTCAATAACACAAAATCAATAGAAAGCAACACCAAGTACAAATCGATTCGATCACGAATCGATTAAACTCCACAAACAAATACCATAGTTCTCAACTATGAATTCTAACATCCTCCAACACTTCAATGATCGATATGATCAAACGTTCTTAACAATTGTGAAAATAATTCAACAAGAATCACTTAAGAACAACATCAAATTGATCCTCCTACAATGATAATATCATCAATATTATCACTATCACCTCAAGAACATCATCAACCCAACGAACATGATGTCTAAACAATAACACGTCACCAATTCATCAAGAATTCGGATTAAACCACAAGATTAAATCAACCATTGCAAGATTATGATAATCATTACATAATTTATCATAATTACTTACTAAAAATGGTTATAATCCCTCCAAAAACACAAACAACAACAACAATCATATCAAGACTATGTTAGTCATATAGAAATCTTAACATAATCCTTCCCAGAAATGATTATAACCTCCAAACATTCTAAAACATCAAGAACAACTCCCCCTCAAGACAAAATCATCATGTTCTTCATTACAAGTTATGAAAACTCATCAAGAATAAAGATATACTCCAACAATCACCAACTATACGAGGAAAACAACAACAATAACATCATCATATTCAAAAACCACTTGAAGAACAAGAGATTAATAGAACTTACCAATGAAGAACAAGAAGAACTCTCCAAACACCAAAGGAGCACCAACAATCTTCCAACTCCAAGCTCCAAATCAAGTTATGATGATCAAAAACAAGATGGAAGAGGATAAATATCAAGAACAAGTCCAGAGGGACGGTTCTAAGGAGAGAAAATCGATTTTGGTTCGTAAGGAAATGAAATACGAAACCAACATAAATAGACTGACAAGCTCATTACGTACGCTATACACCAAGGTTAACGTACGTAAGGGCCGTTACGTACGCTATGCCGAAACATTAACATACGTAATGCTAAATCTAGAATCAACTGACCAAAAATACGAAGACCTTAACGTACGTAAACAAGAACCTTTTACGTAAGTTAACAAGCTACACGGATTACGTACGTAACGCTCACATCCTAACGTACGTAAAGAGCCCGTTGAGTAGATCGGATCAAAGATACCCAGGACTCACCGTCCGAAAGCTAACCACGAGGAATGAATAGGATAACGCACGTAATGCCGAGGTTCTAACGCACGTTAAGCGCACAAGCTAACATACGTTATCTCAACAAATTGAAGAACCAAGTTGTTCCAACAAATCTCTACCCGAAATGAACGAACAGAAATCAACACACCTCAACAAACACGACTGATAAAATACAACGACATTTGTACAATTCCAAATGAATATGTACAACTCAACAGTAATACGAAAAAAAATTACCCCCGAATATTACAAACTCAACTGGTAGATATAAAATTTAAATTGATAATTCAATTTGATAAGAAAAATATGAATAATATATAAATATTATATAAAAAATACAAATGAGAGTGGAATTATACTTGAAATAATTATCTAAAAGATAAATATAGTTTCATAGAATTATATTAGAAGGTTATAATTTTATAGGTTGGGGGAGTAAAACTAATAAATAAGAAAGGGGTAGAATAGGATTTCTCTTTATTTGTCAACTTGAGAAGAAAAACTGAAAATATGGGGGAATAACACACACCCTCCTTTTATAAGCCTGATGTAATACCCCCAATCCACTCAGGGATATTACACGCCGTAGACACTTTCCTCAAGGATCTACCAGGCTGGTAACTAAAATCAAACATCAAAATATCACCTTCAAGGCTAAAATGACCAGTAGACCGATTTGGTCTTTCAAATAATACATACACTCAATCTCAAAACATACCCACGAAGGGGTCAAAATACAACACGCTCCCGCACAACGGGAAAAATACTGCAGCGGAAATAACTACAACTGAACTAATACAACATCGTGCAGGTCCTCATGTGATTAGTATCGATCATCATTCATCATCCTTCGTGCCAACCATGTGTTATGCTCCCCAAGACCCTGTACGTACCTGAATACAATACAGACATCCACCCCCCGATTACTCGGGGATTAGTAAAATTCCACTATTTTGCTAGTGCAAGTATAAAGTGCAAATACGAGTCATACAAATCATATTTCAAGAATAATAATAATCAGGAATCCTCAAAGATTAAAACATAACGAAACGAAATACTTCCCTAGGCAGAGAGTTTGAGTAAAACTTTCCAAATTCGAAAGACCACAAATCAAGAGAACAATTTATAAAATGTTTTTAAAATGCCCTCGGGAGTTTTAGCGGAAAACCATTTAGGATTTATCGAATCTTTCTATTTTCAAAGAAAACCAAAAGGGATCACATCCCAATATTTGCTTTCTCAAACAAAACCAACAGTAATTCACGCGGTCCACAACCCACACCACGTGTCCTCGACGGACATAAAATCAACAAAACATAACCACCCAAGATACGCAATCTCAGTAACACGTCCAAGCTACTCGACCCTGGCAAAAAATACATCCACAATCATATCCATGACACCATGATCGCTTGCCACATGTCATCATGCTCTCACGGTTGGATCAATTACTTGTTGCATCCTGACCACATGATCACAAGTCATGTGTCAACGTAGTTTTCTTAGGCTATCACGGTTGGATCAATCATTTGTTGCATCCTGACCACATGATCACAAGCCATGTGTCACCGTAGTTTTCTTAGGCTCTCACGGTTGGATCAATCAATTGTTGCTTCCTGACCACATGATCACGAGCCATGTGTCACCATAGTTTTCTTAGGCTCTCACGGTTGGATCAATCACTTGTTGCATCCTGACAACATGATCACAAGCCATGTGTCACCGTAGACCTTGCCCGACTTTACGGCTAGACTAAGACCACACATCCACAAATCACACAACACAATACACCAAGGATATCACAATAATCCACCCAAAGGCAACAAACACATAGCACGACACAATCGTCGAATCACAACGCACCGAAGTGAGATAATATATGTATATATGTATATTATCGAATCACAATACCAACATCAAACATATCCATAGGATTCACTTAATCCTTTACAAGCATACCATTCACAAATGCACACGCGTTTTGAAAGAGAGCATTTAACGAGGTTTAAGTGAATCTTTTGAAAGTTTATTCAAACAACCAAACAAACACACTTAGACGATCAGCTATCATCATATCCACAAAACAAGAAATGTATGAACAAGGTATTTACCTCGAAAATCGACACATAAATACTCCGGTGAACGCAGATTGATCGGTGAACCATGATGACCTACAACCTCCGAAGAAACAACGGAAAACACGATCACTACGGATATAGAAACCAATTACAACGGTAAACGCACCCAACACCTGAAGGGGAAACCATTGAGATATTTAATCGAACATTAAATGTTCACAGTTCCTCAAAAACACCAAATTCACCAACCAGGTTGAACGATCGGAATTATGAATATATAATCCATAGAGCATGATTAATAATGATGTTTAACAATGATCGATTCATAAAAACCAGATTAGAAACGAGATTAAGAATAAAATCCTCAAAAAGTTCAACCTTAGGGAAATCAAGAAAATACCTTGATTCGACTAAGAACAAGGACTAGATGTTGTTAATCCACATCAAAACCTTTATGAATATGTTGTAGGATTGAAGATTGCGAAATTTTCACGAAGAATCGCCCCGAAATCGCCTCCAGAACTCTGCCCGTCGCGTGAGGTTGGAAATGACAAATTCTATCTCAAACTCGCTGCCTAAAATACACATTCCCGTTACGGGCATAAAATCATTTCCATTACGGACGTAACACGCCGTCCATTACGGCCGTAACATACTGCAGGTTACGGCCGTAACCTGCATTTTGGCAGCAGATTCCATTCTGCTGCCCGATCAGTCCCGAACAACATCAAAATACGACGACTCGCAAAATGTGACATAACGCTTACAAAGAATTATCAACCACGAACAAAAGAGTTAAACAAACATGTGATTCCGACAGCAGAAGGTAAGTAAAAATGGATATGAAAACGAGTACCCAAAACTTTGGGAAATTATGGAACGGCCCAAAAGTCTGAAAATCATGATACGAGATCGAATAACAATTCCGAATCCCACAACACGTCTAACAAAGTTAAACAAATTTATGGGATACACGAAGCCACAGTTTCGAACGAGATTCGCAAGAATCAAACTCAAGCGCGGAAAAGTCGCTAAGAAGCACGAAACTAAACAAAACGACACCAAAACGAACTCGGATGACAAAAAATGCAGAATTAATCATTCTCAGAACGACGAAACAGTCACAAGCGAGCCGTTAAAACGGACTCCTACCAAAAGAGAAATTTACCAAACATCGAAATCGCGGATATTACATACTACCCTCCTTAAAAGAAGTTTCGTCCCGAAATTTAAAATAAGTAGGGAGGAGAAATATCCCACCAGCGAGATACACAAGAACCGAATAACTCACACCCGTCGGCGAAACGTTACAAGCAACAAGAAACATACGGCATGAAATCACGCTCGACGACAACCATCACAATGCTACAAGAAGAGACATAATAAAACCAACAAGTGTCAAGTATCACTAAACAGATAACACAATCAAGTTAATTATCCGAACAATCACAAAACAAAAGGTACCTATTATAAGTAAACACGCACGATCGAAAATAGGAATTAAACATACAAGGATCCGCGAGGGTAACCACGAAGAACTCCGACCACGCCGAAATTCTCGAAAACCACACTAGGTATCTCCATGTCCTTTCGGATCAGAAACGAAAACTCAATCTCCAAACCTCTCAGTTACCGACTCGTAATGCACGATTCGGTGTCCTAATTGACCACAATCGAAACAGCTGACTAACGGTGAATGACAATTCTTCGCGGTATGGCCCGCTCGACTACAGTTATAACACGTCCTCATGCTGCTCACATTGCTCACTGCAGGGGTAATACTCCTCCCCTGTTCACGCAATCGAGGAACCTTTTTAGGATGACGACAGGAAGTCCCAGCCCCAGGAGGCCCACTCCCCTGGTTTCCAGAAAAGTTCCCAACATTTTTTTGTTTCTTCGATTCAGACATATGCTCAGTCGATGATATAGATAGTTCGTAGGCTAACGCCCTATTCTGATACTCTCTCAATGAAGTACAAGTGAGACCCGCCATGTACTGATGAATCTCCAGCTTCATTCACATACTAAAATGACAGATCTTATCTTCCTTTGTCCTTACCTGATCCTGCACGTAGCTGAGCTGTTAGCTATAATCAATAATAGCTTGAGACAGCGTTACATCTTGTGGTTTCGCCGAAAAGAATTCATTAATTTTCTGATTTCTGATCGGTTCCAGACAAAACTCATCTCTCATGAATCTCTGGAACTCTGCACACGTGACAACACGATCTCGAGGCTTAATAGCCTCCCACCAATTAGTGGCATCTTTGTCAAGGAGATACTGAGCGACAGGCACCTTACGCTCTTCTGGACAATCAGCTACCTCAAATTTATTTTCCAACTGGAATAGCCAACCATCCCAGCCCAATGCATCTGCGGCACCAACGAAATGAGGGGGATTCATACGAACCACTTCTCGAAGCTGCTGATTTGCGCCAATGTTCTAGGTCATATTTGTATTACGTTGAACTGCTTGAGTCAACTGGGTCATCTGTGTAGCTACCTGCTGCAAAATAGTGGCAACACCGATACCAACACCATCACCGGTAGTACGATCCTGATCACGCGTCTGGTCTCCACGACCACGATCCCTGCCCCTCGGCATACTGAATAAGTAACCACTCAGCACAAGAGAAAATCGTAACACAATCACATACATCAATTACTATCCTAAGGCAGCCCACATACACAAAATCACAACAACTACGACATCCGATCGGCGATTTCAATAGCACGAACGATAACCAGTACACAATTACAAAAATCGTGAAACAATCATATATGTACACAATCATACAAACCCAAGCTCTAACAGCTCGCGCAGGTGCGATAACACGCAAATCACCACGAAGCGACAAACATTTAATACCAACACCACACCTCTCACAGAGGGCTAACACAACGAATGCGTGGGGAACGACTCAACGCTCACACCACCAATTCAGTCACAATTCGGAGGGCTAACACCCTAACGACAATGCTAACATCATACACACATTCTCTGACCGCAAACGGGAAATGATAGGTTTTAAAAACGAAAACCATCTTTTTGAAAAAAAATTGGAAACACCCATTGATCTTAAGTATCACATTTCGAAAAAGTAATACAAACATCATTATCGAGACTTTGAAAAATATCTTGCGTTTGATAAAAAATGAGGATATTTTTCTTTTAGTTAAAAACTTTCAGAAATATTCGACCTTCGGGTCTAAGCAAATGCGTTTCTAAATTACTGAGAATATCTCAAAATATTTTGGTCCTCAAAGTGGAAGAATTCTGAAGCATACAGTTGTACTAGTAGGCACTTTGAAAATACCATGAGGAAATAATCCATTTTAAAAATACGTCTCGAAATTTATTCTCTAAAATACTCAAGACTTTCAAAAATCCATTAGGCCAAAATGCCTAAACACACATGTATCGACATTCGCTTACACATCTCATAGTACATACATCAAATTATTTCAAAATCAAGACATGTCTTTACCCGAAAAACAAACAGTCAATAATCATAGTCGAAAACCGCCTAGGACCGGGGCGAAACCACTGATCCCATCCGAGGCCTCTATGGACCCTCTCGGACTGGCCATAGTTAAAAATCACGTACATGACTCGCCGAGGACCGGGGCTAAACCACTGGTCCTATCTGAGGCCTCCATGGACCCTCCCGGACTGGCTATCCAAACAAGCTCGTGAATCAGGAGCAAAATCATAGATTCCTTTGAGGCCCCATCGGACCCTCCCGTAGTGAGCAAATCACACACATATACATTACCATTTCATGTTAAGCATAAGGGTTTCACAAAAATACTTGCAAAACGAGCAAATCATTAGCAGCGGACAAAATCAATAGTCAGAAATACATTAGCACCAATACCACTCCTCATATAAACAAAATATGAGAGTCAAATAAACACAAATCATGAAATCAAAATCTACATAAAGATTCCATCACTTAACAAATAATCATACAAGTGGCTCGTGTCACACGAGGTGCAACACAAAGAAGGGAGACTTTCATCCACAGGTCGCACGAAGATGATGATCGCCCCACGATACTAATCACGACCAACAATCAGACAACGCATCGCGACACGACTTAAACAGACACTGTCCAGATGAAACACAACTAAACAATGCCCAACGCAACCCGACAGCCTAGGTTTCCACAACCTGTCTTCGAAATCATTTATGTAACACCCCCAATCCACTCACGGATATTACACACTGTAGACCCTTTCCTCAAGGATTTACCAGTCTGGTAACTAAAATCAAACATCAAAGTATCGCCTTAAAGGCTAAAATGACCAGTAGACCGATTTGGTCTTTCAAATAATACATACATTCAGTCTCAAAAGATACCCACACAGGGGTCAAAATACAACATGCTCCCGTACAACGGGGAAAATACTGCAGCGGAAATAACTACAATTGAACCAATACAACATCGTACGGGTCCTCATGTGATTAGTATCGATCATCATTCATCATCCTTCGTGCCAACCCTGTGTTATGTTCCCCAAGACCCTGCACGTACCTGAATGCAATACATACATCCACCCCCGATTACTCGGGGGTTAGCAAAATTTCAATATTTTGCTAGTGCAAGTACAAAGTGCAAATACGAGTCATACAAATCATATTCCAAGAATAATAATTAGGAATCCTCAAAGATTCAAACATAATGAAAGGAAATACTTCCCTAGGCATAGAGTTTGAGTAAAACTTTCCAAATTCGAAAGACCACAAATCAAGAGAACAATTTATAAAATGTTTTTAAAATGCCCTCGGGAGTTTTAGCGGAAAACCATTAAGGATTTATCGAATCTTTCTCTTTTCAAAGAAAACAAAAAGGGCTCACATCCCAAGATTTGCTTTCTCAAAAAAACCAAAAGTAATTCACGGGGTCCACAATCCACACTACGTGTCCTCTACGGACATAAAATCAACAAAACATAACTATCCAAGATACGCAATCTCGGTAACACGTCCAAGGTACTCGACCCTAGCAAAAAATACATCCACGATCATATCCATCACACCATGATTGCTTGCCACGTGTCATCATGCTCTCACGGTTGGATCAATCACTTATTGCATCCTGACCACATGATCACAAGTCATGTGGCACTGTAGTTTTCTTAGGCTCTCACTATAATACCCGAGATTCTATGTGTATTTTGAACATTGTGACATTGTATATATTGTATTTGATCTGAGTATTATCCAGCGTATTTCATGATCCGGTATTGTTGAGCGTATGATTTCATGAATGTGTTCAAAATTTGTAATTTTGCACTTGTAGCGCACGCTAACCACTAGGCGTAGCGTATGCTAATTGGGTTTAGTAGCGCATGCTATGTATGAACCTTAGCGCGCACTATACATAGTCAACTTGATTAAGACAGGGTGGTAGGTGAGATCAACCGCGGATCTTGGTCGGGATATGTCGGGATGAATTTGGACGGCTCTTGGAAAAGTCGAGTCAACGGTGCTTAGCGCACGCTAATGTTCTGAGGCTAGCGCACGCTAAGTCTAGTAGAGTGAGTTCAGTGAACTTTCGTTCAGTCGTTAGCACACACTAAAAATAGTTGTTAGCGTACGCTAATTGTTGATTTTAGCGCACGTAAGGCTATTTAGCGTATGCTATGCCGAGACCCGTCAGAGACAGTAGACTGCTAGCCCGTTAGCGCACGCTAATTTGGGAGAGTAGCGTGCGCTAATAACCCTTTTCTATAAATAGGACAACACCCATCTTCATTTTTCAGTTTTTACCACTTTGCATACTCGATTTTTGGGACTTTGAGAGTCACTCCCTCCATCCAAATCCTGCATACCAGCCTCCTAGCATCACCATTGAAGACAAAGGAGCTTTGAGGATTGGTGTTCTAGATCTTGGACGTGGAGTTCATCAAGATATTTCAACCTTTCTTTCCAAATAAGGTATGTTATGGTTTACCAAGCCGAAACTTACGTTCTCAGCTATATTTTGAGCCTACTTCGGAAATCCTTAGGCTAGCTAATGATCTTATGAATCCAGCAACATATTTATGAAGAAGTGAAACCCAATTATACCTTGTTTTTCTTTCATTACTTAGAGTGTTAATCTAGCCTCGGTGGATAAAAACCTTAGGATGTAGTATCCTTAATTCGTTGGAATCATGAGCATGATTTTAGTTAGATTATATGAATTCCTATGATATTTCACCGATGAAATTGATGTTGCTAGAGGTATTTGTTTTGACAATATTCTTCATGTTCATGCGTATGATGAATCGGCCATGTCATTGAACTCAATACGGATCACCGTAGTATCGTTTTCCTTGCGTAATACTTGGGCATGCTTGCTATCTTGAGTCACATTTGTGGTAAAATCGTAATAGCCGAACATATGAGAATTTGGAAGTGAAGCCCATATTTAAACCCGAAATCTTTAATATCTTGTATATCCTTGAACCCATAAACATCGGCACTTCACCTCCGAAATGATCATTCAACTCACATGAAGTGTATCATCATTTCTAGTTCATCTTTCATCTAGTATACTAACCGCGAACCGGCCTTACGTCACTATTTCACGATTCTAATATAAGATATTCGTGATCATACGTTAGTTTTGAGTAGTTCCTTATATCTTTTTTTTAACAAGGTCCGAGCCTTGCATAGGGGTTGATCGAGGGGCGGTGGCCTACGGACGCGTGACATTCGCTGGAGTATTTTATTCTTGCCATTTTTGAGGCAAGTATCGTATTTTAAACTTGTTAATATTGGATTTTTGATCATGTGTACGATTTATTCATGTTGTTGAACATGAGATTACTTTCTTTGAGTTGTCATGGTATTTGTTATTGATTCCTTGATTCTTCACGTCGATGAACATGTTGATTTGCATATGTGTATGCATAATTGTACTGTTTATGTTGTAAATGATCCGAGGGGATCATGAGGATCTATGCTGAGGGCGCTGGATCGAATGTCCACCATGCGTTGGTCTAACGGGATCATCATGGGATCTATGCTGAGCGTGCTAGATCGTTAGACGGGTTTTCCAGCATGCGTTGGTCCGACGGGATCATCATGGGGATCTATACTGAGGGCGATGGATCGTTGGATTACCCTGTATTATGTTGATGGAATCGTGAGGATTCGCATCGTTGGATTCCGGTGGCGGAAGTCCGTTTTATATGTTTTATGATGCATTGATGATTTATGTATTATGATACTTGTACTAGCATCGTTTTGCTAACCCCTTCGGGGGTGGACATTTGTTTTGATGTTCAGGTAGCCGAGGAGCGGGGAAGCAGCCACAGTACTAATAAGTGGCTCAGTGATGTGGATTATGTTATTTTGTTTTATGGTCATTTTCCAGTACTCGAGTACGCACATGTTGTTGATGATTTTGGGGATGTTTTGTAATAATGGACTCATTTGAATTGTCGATCGGGTTTGAACTTCTTTTACTTTGATGACACTTTAGTATTTAGTTCGTATTTCTCAATTTAGCCTTGTAAATTCTTATAAAAAGAATTTACGGCGCTGTAATTATTCCGAATATATCGGGGTGTTACAGAATATGGTATCGGAGCTAAGATTCATGGATATCTTGGCAGTCGGGTTTAGTTGGGTCTGTTTACATTATTTGATTTATGGGTCGTTTGTAACATCACTGCTGAGCCAGCATCGTCGTGTGGACCGTGGTTGTAAGTCTCCTAATCTCCAATACTATCGTTTTATTTAATTCCTGTTTTGTGAATTTTGACGGACTTTCTTTTAGAAATTTTGCCCTGGATATTGAGTATTTTTGTTTACAGTATGCTGAGGGGAGGTTGTGGACGCGGACATGGTTGTGGTAATGCGAGACAAGAGGATTCGGCGTCTACCCCAGAATTATCGGCTAGTCGAACCGATTCCCATTCTGGAGGACAGCAGGGATCAGCAAATGATAACGCAAATCCTAACATGCTGGTAGTGCTTCAACAGGTGGTTGCTCAGATAAACCAGTTTGCTCAGGTAGTTGACCGCATGCAGACGGCGATGGGACAGCAGCATAACGAGGATAATCGGGGAGATAAATGGCTTACTGATGTGGTCAAATTGCACCCTCCAAAATTTGACGGTTCTGCTGAGACACTTGCTTGGGATCACTGGCTGAAGGAGTTAGAGAAGATCTTTGCAGGGATTAACTGTCCCGACGACAGAAAGGTTCCGATTGCCCAGTATCTCCTGACTGGGGAGGCTTTCGACTGGTGGGAGGCCATTCGACCTGAGGATCATAATGCTAACTGGACGGAATTCAAATTAATGATGGAAGCGCAGTATTGTCCTCGCCCAGTTAGAGAGGCCCGAGTCCGGGATTTTTTCTCACCACAAAATTTAGAGGCATCTGTGACAGACGTGATTAAGACTTTTAATTACCAAATGACTTATGTGCGCCACTTGGTCAAGACCGAGGCGAAGAGGATTTTTCATTTTGACATGTGGATGAAGCCGAAGATTCAGCAATATATGTCCGGATTTGAATGTACCACCTTGCGACAGTATCAGGGCAAAGCACTGGCCTACGATATGAAAGAGGCGGCAGTAGAGAAATCAACGGCAGCAAAAAAGCAGAAACTGTCTGGCAACTTCATGGAGAACAAGAGTAGTGGCCCCCTCAAGGGTCAGTCATCATTTCATTCATCCAGGAGACCTCCGCATCCTTCTCTAGGTGGAAAGAAGTTCCGGGCAGCATCAACAGTTTCAGACGCAGTGAAGAAATGTTATAACTGTGGCAAAACAGGGCATGTTCGATGTGATTGTTACGCACCTGCTGTGACCTGCTTCGACTGTGGATAGGAAGGACATCGCACAATGTTTTGTGGAAATGCAACTCGATCTTTTGGTACTCGCACTCCTGCACCGGTTCCGAAAGATACAAGTGTGAACCAGACAGAGCAGAGTGGTTTCCAGCAGCAGAATGTTGGGAAAAGAGAGGCGTCCAGCGCTGGGTCCATTCCTCCGCGCATTTACGAGATGAGGAATTCAGATGATCAGAACACGGCTGTTGCATCAGGTACGATTCAGATCCTTTTGCAACCAGTTAGTGTCTTATTCGATTCAGGAGCTACGCATTCTTTCATATCTTTGAACTGTGTTAATCGTTTGAAAATCTCGTGCTTGTATGATTGTGAACCTTATGTTGTGGGATTACCGAGTGGAGAGAAACTTGTGGGAACCCTAGAAACTAGAGATTTTCCAGTGACTATAGGAGGGAGAGATTGTCCATCAAATCTTATTGTAGACGACATCCATGGTTACGATTTAATTCTCGGAGATGATTGGCTCAACCGTTATGGAGCTATTTTGAATTACCGAAGAGAGTCATTTCTATCATTGCTGATGACGGATCTGAACATTTATTCAAGGGATGGAGACCAGGAAGCTCAGGAAAATTGATCAAAGCCATGAAAGCAGTTAAATTGCTAAAGTAGGGTTGTTACAGATTTTGGTGTTATGCCATGAAGAAAGAAGAAGGAGTCGAGCTCGCATCTATTCCAATGGTAAACGAATTCTCAGACGTATTCCCTGACGAACTACCCGGGTTACCTCCGCGGAGAGAAGTAGAGTTTAATATCGAATTGGAGCCTGGAGCTGCACCTATTTCTAGAGCACCATACCGTATGGCGCCAACCGAGATGTATGAACTAAAGAAGCAGCTTGAGGAATTATTGCAAAAGGGTTACATTCAACCAAGCGTCTCTCTTTGGGGAGCACCCGTTCTCTTTGTTCGGAAGAAAGATGGATCCCTCCGATTATGTATTAATTACAGGGAGCTAAACAAGGTGACGATCAAGAACAAGTATCCTATACCTCGGATCGACGACTTGTTTGATCAACTGCAAGGGGCAAGGGTATTCTCGAAGATTGACTTGCGATCAGGATACCATCAGTTGAGAATTAAGGAATCGAACATACCGAAATCTGCTTTTAGATCCCGGTACGGGCACTATGAATTTGTGGTGATGCCATTTGGACTCACCAATGCTCCTGCGGTATTTATGCAATTGATGAATCGGGTATTCTTAGAATACTTAGATAAGTTCGTGGTCGTTTTCATTGATGACATCTTGATCTATTCGAAAGACACAGAGGAACATGCAGAGCATTTGCGTATCGTTTTGAGCACTTTGAGAAAGGAACAGCTTTATGCGAAACTTTCTAAATGCGAATTCTGGCTTAAAGAGGTGACCTTCCTTGGGCATGTAATATCAGCTGACGGAGTTCAGGTGGACCCGAAGAAAGTCGAGGCAATCTTGGAATGGGAATCTCCTAATAATGTGAAAGAAGTCCGGAGTTTCTTGGGACTTGCTGGATATTATCGCCGTTTTGTAGAAGGATTTTCCAAAATCGCTCGTCCACTTACTCAGCTGTTACAGAAGACCCAAAAATTCGTGTGGAGTGAGAAATTCCAGGCGGGTTTTGATGAACTTAAGAGAAGACTGACGACAGCGCCTATACTAGCATTACCAGATAGAACTGATGGGTTCATGGTATACAGCGACGCTTCAAACCAGGGTCTGGGATGTTTATTGATGCAAAAGGATAGGGTGATTGATTATGCCTCTTGACAGTTGAAACCGTACGAAGTTAATTACCCGACTCATGATCTGGAGTTAGCAGCTGTAGTCTTTGCTCTAAAAATTTAGCGACATTATTTATACGACACTCATTGTCAGATCTTTACAGATCATAAGAGCCTCAAGTATATTTTCAGTCAGAAGGAATTAAACATGAGGCAGAGAAGGTGGCTGGAATTGATCAAGGATTACGATTTGGAAATCCTCTATCATCCAGGCAAAGCAAACTTGGTAGCTGATGCACTGAGCTGTAAACCTGTTTCTCTTCGAGTGTTGGAAGCGCTTACGTCCCAAACCAGCATTCAACGAGAATTAATTCGTGAAGGAATCGAAGTGTGGTCGCAAGGAGTCCAAGGGCAACTGTGTGTGATGGAACTAACTTCGTCGTTGGTTGAAGAAATCAAATCTAAGCAGTTGGATGATTCTCTAATTCTTCGATTATGTGACGAAGTGAACAAAGGGAAGGCCCCAGGATTCGTGATACAGGATGATGGAGTTCTAAGATTTTAGAGTCGACTTTGCATTCCCGATGATGATGTTTTGAGACAGACAATTCTGAAGGAAGCTCACAGCGCGCCCTATTCTATTCACCCGGGCACCAGTAAGATGTATAAAGATCTAAAACAAAATTTCTGGTGGGGAAATATGAAGAAGGATGTAGCAGAATACATTTCGAAGTGTTTAACTTGTCAGCAGGTTAAGATTGAACATCAGTGACCTGCCGGAATGTTGAAGCCACTTCCGATCCCTGAGTGGAAGTGGGAGGATATATCAATGGATTTCATCACCAATCTGCCAAGGACCAAGACGAGAATGAACATGATTTGGGTTGTAGTTGATCGACTAACCAAGTCGTCTCATTTCCTAGGAATTAAAGACATGTGGGGACCCGAGAAATTAGCACGAGTATTTATTTCAGAGATAGTCCGATTACATGGTACACCGAAGACCATTATTTCGGATCGATATGGTCGCTTCGTGTCGCACTTTTGGAAGGCAGTTCACAGGGCTTTGGGAACCGAGCTGAACTTTAGCACGACTTATCATCCTCAGACGGACGGTCAGTCTGAAAGGACTATTCAGACAGTGGAAGACATGCTTAGAGCTTGTGCCTTAGATTGGTCAACCGACTGGGAGGTTCATTTACCCTAAATTGAATTCACCTACAACAATAGTTGGCATGCTTCCATTAAGATGGCATCGTTCTAAGCGTTGTACAGGAGAAGATGTAGATTGCCCCTGTGTTGGGATGATTCTTCTGACTTGATTGGGATGGAACCAGAGTTGATAGTTCAGACTCAAGAGAAGATAGCTCTTATTCGTGAAAGGTTGTTGACTGCTCAGAGTCGACAAAAGTCTTATGCTGATGTGCGCCGTTGCCCGCTGGAATTTGAGACTGGGGACCATGTACTATTGAAGGTTTCTCCTACTCGGGGAATCTTCCGTTTCAGAAGGAAGGGGAAGCTGAGTCCGAGATACATCGGACCATTTGAGATCCTCGAGAGAGTTGGGGATTTAGCATACAGGTTGGCCTTACCGCCATCGCTGAGTCACATTCACAATGTGTTTCACGTATCCCAATTACGGAAGTATGTACTAGATCCCTGTCATATCATTGATTTCGGCAAGATCGAGATAGCTAATGATGGCTCGTTCGAAGAGAAACCAATCAAGATACTTGAGAGTCGGATCAAGCAATTGAGGAATAAACCAATACCCTTGGTTAAAGTACAATGGTCACGACACAGAGTTGAAGAGGCCACTTGGGAAATGGAGGACAGTATGAAGACTAGATATCCAGAGTTATTTTCATCTTAAGTTTCGGGACGAAACTTCTTTTTAGCGAGAGAGGATGTAATACTCGAGATTCTATGTGTATTTTGAACATTGTGACATTATATATGTTGTATTTGATCTGAGTATTATCCAGCGTATTTCATGATCCGGTGTTGTTGAGCGTATGATTTCATGAATGTGTTCAAAATTTATAATTTTGCACTTGTAGCGCACGCTAACCACTAGGCGTAGCGTACGCTAATTGGGTTTAGTAGCGCACGCTGTGTATGAACCTTAGCGCGCGCTATACGTAGTCAACTTGATTAAGACAGGGTGGTAGGTGAAATCAGCCGCGGATCTTGGTCGGGACATATCGGGATGAATCTGGACGGCTTTTGGAAAATTCGAGTCAATGGTGCTTAGCGCACGCTAATGTTATGAGGCTAGAGCACGCTAAGTCTAGTACAGTGAGGTCAGTGAACTTTCGTTCAGTCGTTAGCGCACGCTAAAAATAGTTGTTAGCGTACGCTAATCGTTGATTTTAGCGCACGTAAGCCTGTTTAGCGTACGCTATGCCGAGACCCGTCAGAGACAGTAGACTGCTAGCCCGTTAGCGCACGCTAATTTGGGAGAGTAGCGCGCGCTAATAACCCTTTTCTATAAATAGGACAACACCCATCTTCATTTTTCAATTTTCACCACTTTGCATACTCGATTTTTGGGACTTTAAGAGTCACTCCCTCCATCCAAATCCTGCATACCAGCCTCCTAGCATCACCATTGAAGACAAAGGAGCTTTGAGGATTGGTGTTCTAGCTCTTGTGTAACACCCCGAGATATTCAGAGTATATTACAGCACCGTGGACCCCCCACATGGGACCCACCAGGCTACAAACAAGAAAACTCCACTCGACTAACCATCCCGGTTAGTGAGGACACACATTTAATTATAAGACATAAAAAGTTACGCCCGGAGCAACCGGCGTAATGATCATCAACCAACAATGTAACAATTTAACAGTAGCACAATACGGAGTTTGAAATGAAAAGCTTAAGTACTCGCGAGTACACTCTATAAGTTTATAATTATTAGAACAACCAAATCGAAATGGACGAAAGAAATAGAAAGACCCAAATGCACATGTCAACGGCCCCGCCAACGCCCTCGCATCATCAGTGCCCGCTCGTCCGGATAATCATAACCTGAAATCCATAACAAGAATTTCCCCAAAACGGGTCCCCAAAGGGGTTAGCAATTACGCTAGTACAAGTAAT
The DNA here is from genome assembly GCA_033398695.1 of Orobanche coerulescens. Lineage (NCBI taxonomy): Eukaryota > Viridiplantae > Streptophyta > Magnoliopsida > Lamiales > Orobanchaceae > Orobanche > Orobanche coerulescens. Next base: position 124,311,531 of record CM065812.1, on the reverse strand, counting down.
CAAGGCAAACCAATCGCTTACACATTTCATAGTACATGCACCAAAACAAACAATTTCAAGGGCCAAAACGAGACATGTATTTTCCGGAAACAAACAACGAATAATCAATTTGCCTAGACCAGACGCCACCATGAATCCCACCCGAGGCCTCTAAGGACCCCTTCCGGCCGGCTACTTTATAACAACAAATCACGCACAGGCATCGCCAGACCAGACGCCACCATGGATCCCACCCGAGGCCTCTAAGGACCCTCCCGAGCTGGCTAGCGAAACAACTCATGAATCCAGAGTGAAGTCATAGATTCCCCCGAGGCCCCGTCGGACCCTCCCGAGGTGAGTAAAGCACACACAATATACATTACCATTTCACGTTAAGCATAAAGGTTTCCAAGAGTACTTGCCTTGAATTATTGACGACGTAACGAACGGAAGGATAATCACCAACGAATGCTAAGAATCAACGGAACCGAACCTAACGATTCGAAGAACATAATTACAACCAATTCTAAACGAATATGGAAATGGAATACACCCGAAAACCCGCCTACGATTCATGTATATTCGCACAAAATAACAACGAGGGCGGACCACAACCAAACCCTCTCGACTCCGCAAAACTATGAAAATATACCATGAATCCGTAGGGAAATTAATGATATCAACAAGATTAATCATATACATCATGAATCCACCAACAAAACGGAACGAATCGGAAGAAAATCCCAAAACCCCCAAATTAATCGAAAATAGGGTTCTAGAAATATTACCTTTGGAGATTCAAGTACTAAGATTCGTAGAACACGCGTTGGATTGATTGTCCGGGCTTCACTACCAAAGAAAAATGATGAAAATCAACCCCCCAATGGATATTGATGAAGAACTCTCTCCCTCTCTCTCACTCTCTCTCGCGTCGCAGGAAGAAGAAGAAAAGAATGAGCAGCTGACGCTCAAAACGACACAATTATAGGGGGTTGACCGCATTGTGTGCCGCGGAACAGGCCAAAAATTTACTCCTGTGGTTCGGCAAAGGTGTCAGCGAATAAGGCAGCCGCGGCACCCAGACAGCGGGTTTTGGTCGCAGATGACACACGAGTGTGCCGCGGCACTGCATGTGTGCCGCAGCACTGCTCGCACCGTGCCGCTGCATCGATGGGTGTGCCGCGGCACGCATGCTTTGTTCGACCAACAATCGAAGAAATTTGTGTGCCGCGGCACACACATCTTGTGCCGCGCCCACACCCCCTTTTGGGTCCCAAAATGATAAAAATGATCCTAAAGAGAATAAAACGATAGGAATCAATATTTGGGAACCAATAACACGAAATGGATCCACGGCAATCAAACGGCGGTTCCGCACCACAATAACGAGAATACAGTTCAACAGTTGACAGGAAGGACACACTGAAAGGTACACGAGGATCACTACGATCGAGAAATACACCAAAAATGAAAATACAAGGGAAAGAAAAAATGCGGATATTACATTCTACCCCTCTAAAAATAAGTTTCGTCCCGAAACTTAAGAGACAAACAACTCAGGGTACCTAGCACGCATGCTATCCTCGGTTTCCCAAGTTGCCTCCTCGACACCGTGTCTCGACCACTGCACTTTGACCAAAGGGATGGTCTTATGCCTCAGTCGTTTCTCACGATGCTCCAAAATCTTCAAAGGATGCTCCTCAAAAGTAATATCTTCAGCAATATCAATCTCGCCATAATCGATGACGTGGCTAGGATCCGGAACATATTTCCTCAGCTGGGAAACATGAAAAACGCTATGAATGTGACTCAAGGCCGGGGGTAACGCCAAACGGTATGCTAACCCACCGACCCGCTCGAGAATCTCGAAGGGTCCAATAAATCTCGGACTCAACTTCCCCTTCTTCCCAAAACGGAAAACTCCTCTCGTCGGCGACACCTTCAGCAAAACGTGGTCTCCCACCTCGAATTCTAAAGGTCGACGACAGACATCGGCATATGACTTCTGTCAACTTTGGGCCTTCAACATCCGTTCCCGAATTAATTCTATCTTCCGACTCGTCTCTAAAACGACATCCGGCTCGGTCCCGACCAAATCGGACGCCTCATTCCAACAAATCGGCGATCGACATCGTCGCCCATAAAGTGCCTCATACGGTGCCATCCGAATCGACGCGTGCCAACTATTGTTGTACGTGAATTCGATCAATGGCAAATGCTCCTCCCAGTCGCTACTCCAATCGAGGGCACAAGCACGCAACATGTCCTCGAATGTCTGGATAGTGCGTTCCGACTGTCCATCTGACTGGGGATGAAAAGAGGTACTCAAATGCAAACGGGTACCCAACGCCTTATGCACCGCCTGCCAAAAGTGTGATACGAAACGTCCATCACGATCCGAAACAATAGACTTCGGGGTACCGTGAAGTCTCACAATCTGCGCGATAAACACACGAGCCAATTTCTCCGGGCCCCAAGTGTTCTTGATGCCTTAAAATGTGCCGAATTGGTCAGACGATCAACAATCACCCAAGCCATCTTCCTGCCCGATATCGATCTCGGCAAAATCGTAATGAAATCAATCGATATTTCTTCCCATTTCCATTCCGGATTGGGAAGTGACTGCAATAACCCAGCGGGTCGCTGATGTTCGATTTTGTCCTGCTGGGTAGTCTTACATCTCGCGTGAAACCGTGCGTCCTCCTCCTTCATATCATTCCACCGAAGTTCCTCCTCGTGTCCTTGTACATCTTACTCGAACCAGATGAACGGAATAGGTGTGGAATGGGCCTCACGCAAAATACTGCCGCAACTCTGGATCGCTCGCACACAAAGCCGACCAAATCTCAAAACACCATCTTCGTGAATCACAAACCCAGAGACTTTCCCTTAAGAACGCTCTCTCGGATTTGAGTAATCATCGGATCCTCTAATTGCTTTAGCTTAATCTCATCGATCAAAGACGACGAAATCTCTAAAGCACAAAGTTGCCCGACACCTGTGCAACAAAACCTCAATATCAAACTCAATCAAAGCCCGCCAAGCTCGATCGAGACGTAAGGATCTCAAGCGTTCGCAACGCAATCGGTTTCGACTCAAGGCGTCGGCCACGACGTCGCCTTGCCCGGATGATAAAGGATTTCGAGGTCATAATCCTTAATCAACTCTAACCACCTCCTCTGCCTCATATTCAACTCCCACGAGTAAAAATGTATTTCGACTTTTATGATCGGTAAAAATCGACATCTTGAGCCGAAAAGATAGTGACGCCAAATCTTGAGCGCAAAACGATCGCCGCTAACTCCAAATCATGAGTAGGTAGTTAAGCTCATACGGCCTCAATCGTCTCGACAAGCATAGGCAATGGTCTTGCCGTCCGCATCAATACGCACCCAAGACCCCGCCCGAAGCATCGCTATAAACGGCGAATCCTCGTTGCCACATGGCAACGCCAAAACCGGGCTGAAGTCGACGCTTCTTCAGCTCCTCGAAACTCGATCGCCTCTCATCGGTCCGCACGAACTTCTGATTTCTCGAGCAATCGTAAGTGGCCGAGCTAGTTTTGAGAAACCTCGGCGAACCTACGGTAGTAGCCACCAAACCCAAGAAACTACGGACCTCCTTCACACTTGTGGCGGTGCCCAATCCAACACCGCTCAATCTTCTCGCGGATCCACTCGAACTCCCTACCGAAATCACGTGACCTTAAACATCACTTCCTTCAAATTAACTCACATTTCTAGAACTTCGCATAGAGTTGCTCGGCCCTTAAAATGTCTAACACTATCCGCAAATGATGGGCATGCTCTTCCTCATTCCTCGAATAAATAAGAATATCGTCAATGAATACGACGACACACTTATCCAAATACTCGATATAGACTTTGTTCATCAACTGCATGAACACCGCCGGCGCATTAGTTAACCCGAAAGGCATAACTACAAACTCATAGTGTCCGTATCTCGTCCGAAAAGTCAGCTGCACGTCGGACTCTCTCACCCGGAGCTGATAGTACCCCGATTTTAAATCAATCTTCGAGAATACCGCAGCTCCCTGCAACTGGTCAAACAAGTCATCGATTCTCGGCAAAGGATACTTGTTCTTGATGGTCACCTTGTTTAGTTCGCGATAGTCAATATACAAACGTAGTGAACCATCCTTCTTACGCACAAACAAGACCGGTGCGCCCCAAGGCGAGGCGCTCGGTCGAACATACCCCGACTCCAGAAGCTCACTCAACTGCTTCTTCAACTCTGACATCTCTGAAGGTGCCATGCGATACGGCGCCTTCGAAATCGGAGCCGCACCCGGCTCTAATTCTATAACAAACTCAACCTCACGATCTGGTGGCAATCCCGGCAACTCGTCAGGAAATACATCAGGAAACTCACTAACGACTGGAATTGACGAAAGCTCGACTCCACCATTCTCCGCCTTCAAGGCGTAGCACCAATAACCAGTACACCCCTTTCGCAGGAGTTTCACCGCCTTCAAGGTGTTAATAACAAACTTCTGGTTTCTCTTTCGCCCCGCGAAAGAGTGTTCAGTGCCGTCCTCGGCTAACATGGTAATGATCCTCGTGCGGTAGTTCATGATTGCACCATGCCGCTCGAGCCAATCATTCCCGAGAATTAAATCCTCGCCCTCGATACTCACAACAATAAGATTAGAGAGCCAAGCCCTCTCATAAATGATCACAGAACAGTCTCGGACTTCTCGATCACCGACAATTCTATCACTGCTAGGAAGTTTAACGATGAAAGGCTCGCAAGGTGACAAGCAGTCGAGACTCAAACGGCGTACACACTCTAGAGAAATGAATGAATGCGTAGCACCCGAATCAAAAAGTACACTGACAGGATGAGAATGGATATGAACGGTACCTGTCGCCACAAGAGTCGCTGGGTCATCGGCCCTCCTCATCTCGTAGATACGCGGCTGGGCAGAGCCGACACTGGAAGCTCCTCCTCTGGCGGGCTGACCCCGACCCCTACCTCGGCCGGCACTCGGTGGAGGCGGCAGAGCAAATGAGCCCTGGTTCACACTCGGATCCATAGGTGCTGGAAAAGAAGTCTGAGTACCAAAAAGCCGCTTTGCCCGCTCACAAAAGGAAGCCTTGTGGCCCGACTGACCACAAGTATGACAAATCAGAGGCGGACGAGGACACTCCCGGTTTCGATGGCCCGGCTCGCCACAGTTAAAGCATCTGGTATCCCGAACGAGGGCACTGGCAGTACCTCGATAGCCCCCAGAGAAACGAGACGAATTACCACCAAGAATGTTCGAAGACTGAGACTTGTGCTGACCTCCACCCTTGTGACTCGAGAAATTTCCATGGATTGCTTACTCTCTCGAATCGCCAGACTGGCCGTCACCGACATATCATAGGCAAGAGCTCGACTGATAATCCTTCGTGGTAGTGCGGACAAGTCCGCATATAGTCCCGAATGGACAGCTTTCATACGTCTGGAGAAATGAAAAATTTTGTCGCTCTCCTCGACAACTTGGGTCTTCACGTAACCCAACTCCTTGTTAAAATCGGCAATAGCCTGGGATACGGGAATATCCCGAGGTTGAGCATCATAGAAGGCATGGACCCGAGCCTGTCTAACCGGCCACGGGAAATATTCGGTCTCCATCAATTCTTGAAATTCGGCCCATGAAGCAACATGATCTTTGGGACCAACGACCTCCCACCAATCCGTAGCATCTCCCGTGAGAAAATATTGAGCAATAGGGACCTTACGGTCCTCGGGGCAATTGGTAGCAGTGAATACTTTGGATATCTCCTTGATCCACCCTTCCCAGCCGATCGGGTCCGAAGCTCCCGAAAACTGGGGAGGATGCATCTTGATGACATCCTGAAGCCAACGATCCGTTCCGCCCCGATTAGCATTGGCCTGATCGGGGTTCTGGACCACCTGAGCTATAGCCGCCATCTGGTTAACCATTTGCTGCATAACAGCCGCAATACCAAGATCGGCGCGCTCCTGAGAAGAAGCATGACTGTGACGGTCATCGGTACTGCCGGCTCCCGAAGAATGCGACGTGGCCGCCCCACCGGCTGCCCCACGTCCCCGGCTGCGTCCACGACCACGACCACGACCACGACCACGACCACGACCACGGTTTCCTCCGGCATCCATACTGGTGTTAAGGGATAACAGAAGTATATTGATGATGAGTAAGGGAGGAAAAAGCAACCACGATTCAAAAGTGGAAATACAATGCAAGAAACAAAAGAGCCGAATAAGAAAACTTACGAGCACTGGAAGTACTGGGATGCTGGCAGCGGTGTGACAATTTGCAAAACAAAACACGACTAGCCCCAAATAACCAACAAGCCTAGGTATCCATAAACCTAGAGCTCTGATACCATTTTCTGTAACACCCCGAGATATTCAGAGTATATTACAGCGCCGTGGACCCCCCACATGGGACCCACCAGGCTACAAACAAGAAAACTCCACTCGACTAACCATCCCGGTTAGCGAGGACACACATTTAATTATAAGACATAAAAAGTTACGCCCGGAGCAATCGGCGAAATGATCATCAACCAATAATGTAACAATTTAACAGTAGCACAATACGGAGTTTGAAATGAAAAGCCTAAGTACTCGCGAGTACACTCTATAAGTTTATAATTATTAGAACAACCAAATCGAAATGGACGAAAGAAATAGAAAGACCCAAATGCACATGTCAACGGCCCTGGCCAACGTCCTCGTACTGTCCAGGTGCCCGCTCGTCCGGATAATCATAACCTGAAATCCATAACAAGAATTTCCCCAAAACGGGTCCCCAAAGGGGTTAGCAATTACGCTAGTACAAGTAATCAAGGCAAACCAATCGCTTACACATTTCATAGTACATGCACCAAAACAAACAATTTCAAGGGCCAAAACGAGACATGTCTTTTCCGGAAACAAACAGTCAAATAATCAATTTGCCTAGGACCAGGACGCCACCATGAATCCCACCCGAGGCCTCTAAGGACCCCTTCCGGACTGGCTACTTTATAACAACAAATCACGCACAAGCATCGCCTAGGACCAGGACGCCACCATGGATCCCACCCGAGGCCTCTAAGGACCCTCCCGAGCTGGCTAGCGAAACAACTCATGAATCCAGAGTGAAGTCATAGATTCTCCCGAGGCCCCGTCGGACCCTCCCGAGGTGAGTAAAGCACACACAATATACATTACCATTTCACGTTAAGCATAAAGGTTTCCAAGAGTACTTGCCTTGAATTATTGTCTACGTAACGAACAGAAGGATAATCACCTACGAACGCTAAGAATCAACGGAACCGAACCTAACGATTCGAAGAACATAATTACAACCAATTCTAAACGAATACGGAAATGGAATACACTCGAAAACCCACCTACGATTCATGTATATTCGCACAAAATAACAACGAGGGCGGACCACAACCAAACCCTCTCGATTCCGCAAAACTATGAAAATATACCATGAATCCGTAGGGAAATTAATGATATCAACAAGATTAATCATATACATCATGAATCCACCAACAAAACGGAACGAATCGGAAGAAAATCCCAAAACCCCCAAATTAATCGAAAATAGGGTTCTAGAAATATTACCTTTGGAGATTCAAGTACTAAGATCCGTAGAACACGTGTTGGATTGATTGTCCGGGCTTCACTACCGAAGAAAAATGATGAAAATCAACCCCCCAATGGATATTGATGAAGAACTCTCCCCCTCTCTCTCACTCTCTCTCGCGTCGCAGGAAGAAGAAGAAAAGAATGAGCAGCTGACGCTCAAAACGACACAATTATAGGGGGTTGACCGCATTGTGTGCCGCGGCACAGGCCAAAAATTTACTCCCAGGGTTCGGCAGTGCCGCGGCACCCGGTACAGGTGGGTTTTGGTCGCAGATAACACACGAGTGTGCCGCGGCACCGGACAGGTGTGCCGCGGCACTGGCCTGGCACTGTGCCGCGGCACAGGATGGGTGTGCCGCGGCACAGCATGCTTTGTTCGACCAACAACTGAAGAAATTTGTGTGCCGCGGCACACACATCTTGTGCCGCGGCCCACACCCCCTTTTGGGTCCCAAAATGATAAAAATGATCCGGAAAGAGAATAAAACGATAGGAATCAATATTTGGGAACCAATAACACGAAATGGATCCACGGCAACCCCGAAACGGTGGTTCCGCACCACAATAACGAGAATACAGTTCAACAGTTGACAGGAAGGACACACTGAAAGGTACACGAGGATCACTACGATCGAGAAATACACCAAAAATGAAAATACAAGGGAAAGAAAAAATGCGGATATTACATCTTGGACGTGGAGTTCATCAAGATATTTCAACCTTTCTTTCCGAATAAGGTATGTTGTGGTTTACCAAGCCGAAACTTACGTTCTCAGCTATATTTTGAGCCTGCTTCGGAAATCCTTAGGCTAGCTAATGATCTTATGAATCCAGCAACATATTTCTGAAGAAGTGAAACCCAATTATACCTTGTTTTTCTTTCATTACTTAGAGTGTTAATCTAGCCTCGGTGGATAAAAACCTTAGGATGTAGTATCCTTAATTCGTTGGAATCATGAGCATGATTTTAGTTAGATTCTATGAATTCCTATGATGTTCCACCGATGAAATTCATGTTGCTAGAGGTATTTGTTTTGACAATATTCTTCATGTTCATGCGGATGATGAATCGGCCATATCATTGAACTCAATCCGGATCACCGTAGTATCGTTTTCCTTGCGTAATACTTGGGCATGCTTGCTATCTTGAGTCACATTTGTGGTAAAATCGTAATAGCCGAACATATGAGAATTTGGAATTGAAGCCCATATTTATACCCGAAATCTTTAATATCTTGTATATCCTTGAACCCATAAACATCGGCATTTCACCTCCAAAATGATCATTCAACGCACATAAAGTGTATCCTCATTTCCGGTTCAGCTTTCATCTAGTATACTAACCACAAACCGGCCTTACATCACTATTTCACGATTCTAATATAAGATATTCGGTGATCATACGTTAGTTTTGAGTAGAATGTTGAGTTCCTTGTATCTCTTTTTGAACAAGGTCCGAGCCTTGCATATGGGTTGATCGAGGGGCGGTGGCCTACGGACGCGTGACATTCGTTAGAGTATTTTATTCTTGCCATTTTTCAGGCAAGTATCATATTTTAAACTTGTTAATATTGGATTGTTGATCATGTGTACGATTTATTCATATTGTTGAACATGAGATTAATTTCTTTGAGTTGTCATGGTATTTGTTATTGATTCCTTGATTGTTCACGTCGATGAACATGTTGATTTGCATATGTGTATGCATAATTGTACTGTTTATGTTGTAAATGATCCGAGGGGATCATGAGGATCTATGCTGAGGGCGCTGGATCGAATGTCCACCATGCGTTGGTCCGACGGGATCATCATGGGGATCTATGCTGAGGGCGCTGGATCGTTGGACGAGTTTTCCACCATGCGTTGGTCCGACGGGATCATCATGGGAATCTATACTGAGGGCACTGGATCGTTGGATTACCCTGTATTGTGTTGATGGAATCGTGAGGATTCGCATCGTTGGATTCTGGTGACGGAAGTCCATTTTGTATGTTTTATGATGCATTGATGATTTATGTATTATGATACTTGTACTAGCATCGTTTTGCTAACCCCTTAGGGGGTGGATATTTGTTTTGATGTTCAGGTAGCCGAGATGTGGATTATATTATTTTGTTTTATGGTTATTTTCCAGTACTCGAGTACGCACATGTTGTTGATGATTTTGGGGATGTTTTGTAATAATGGACTCATTTGAATTGTCGATCGGGTTTGAACTTCTTTTACTTTGATGATACTTTAGTATTTATTTCGTATTTCTCAATTTAGCCTTGTAAATTCTTATAAAAAGGATTTACGGCGCTGTAATTATTCCGAATATATCGGGGTGTTATACTCTCGGTTGGATCAATCACTTGTTTCATCCTGACCACATGATTACAAGCCATGTGTCACCGTAGTTTTCTTAGGCTCTCACGGTTGGATCAATCACTTGTTGCATCCTAATCACAAGCCATGTGTCACCGTAGACCTCGCCCGACTTCACGGCTAGACTAAGACCACACATTCACAAATAACACAACAAAATACACTAAGGATATCACAATAATCCACCCAAAGGCAACAAACACATAGCACGACACAATCGTCGAATCACAACACCAACATCAAACATATATATTAGATTCACTTAATCATTTACAAGCACTCCATTCACAAATGCACACACGTTTTGAAAGAGAGCCTTTAACGAGGTTTAAGCGAATCTTTTGAAAGTTCATTCAAACAACGAAACAAACATACTTAGACGATTACCGATCATCATATCCACAAAACAAGAAATGTATGAACAAGGTACTTGCCTCGAAAATCGACACACAAATACTTCGGTGAACGCGGCTTGATCGGTGAACCACGACGACCTACAACCTCCGAAGAAACAATGGAAAGCACGATCACTACGCATATATGAACCAATTACAACGGTAAACGCACCCAACACCTGGAGGGGAAACCGTTGAGACATTTAATCGAACATTAAATGTTCACGATTCCTCAAGAACACCAAATTCACCAACCGAGTTGAACGAATCGGAATTATGAATATACAATCCGTAGAACGTGATCAATAATGATGTTTAACAACAATCGATTCATAAAAACCGGATTAGAAACGAGATAAATAACAAAATCTCCAAAAATGTCAACTTTAGGGAAATCAAGAAAATACCTTGATTCGACGAAGAACAAGGATTAGATGTTGTTAATTCACACCAAAGCATTTATGAATATGTTGTAGGATTGAAGATTGGGAATTTTTCACGAAGAATCGCCCCAAAATCGCCTCCAGAACTCTGCCCGTCGCGTGAGGTTGGAAATGACAAATTCTGTCTCAAAACATAAATGCCCGCTGTACACAGTCCCATTACGGCCGTAACACGCCGTCCATTACGACCGTAACATACTGCAGGTTACGACCGTAACCTGCATTTTGGTAGCAGATTCCATTCTGCTGCCCGATCAGTCCCGAACGACCTCAAAATGCGACGACTCGCAAAATGTGACATAACGCTTACAAAGAATTCTCAACCACGAACAAAAGAGTTAAACAAACATGTGATTCCGACAACAGAAGGTAAGTAAAAAAGGGTATGAAAACGAGTACCCAAAATTTTGTGAAATTACGAAACGGCCCAAAAGTCCGAAAATCACGATACGAGATCGAGTAACAATCCCGAAGCCCAAAACACATCTAACAAAGTTAAACAAACTTACGAGATACACGAAGCGACAGTTTCGAACGAGATTCACAAGAATCGAACTCAGACGCGGAAAAGTCGCTAAGAAGCACGGAACTCAACAAAACGACACCAAACGAACTCGAATGACAAAAATGCAGAATTAATCATTCTTTGAACGACAAAAAGGTCACAAGCGAGCTGTTAAAACGGACTTCTACCAAAAAAAGAAATTTACCGAAAATCAAAATCGCGGATATTACACCTGACTAATTCAACTACGCGTAACAATGTTGACATTATCCAAGACCCTCTACTAGGTGGCTTGATTAAATAGTTAGCTCTGTTTGGCAACATCAATTCGTTAATTTATTGCGGATAGTTTATGACATACAAATTATTGATAAGTGTTTGACAATGATTCTTTATAGTATTTTTTAGTATTTTATAACGTTTTTTTGAAATGCTATTTGAAATAGCATTTGAGCTTATAACTTATACGTTTTATTTTCTCTCTCAATTTTACCCTCATTAGTTTAATTAAATCTTTCATTTCTCCTGCATTAAATAGATTTCACTTTCATTTTTAAACATTAATTAAGAATATCTATTTACGTAATCTTATTCTATAAGCTAGTTCAACCGTTAGTTTTATCAAACACTTTTAATATAATCAGCGAGCTTATTTGCTATATGCTACCTCATCCGATATAAGCTAGTTTATCCGATATCCGCTATTATTTGCCAAACAGAATCTTAGTTTTAGACCGTCTATTGGACTAAATCTGGAAATACTATAATTTTTTAAAATGTATCAAATGGTAGATCCTAATTTCTTTTAACTAACCAAAAAACAAAAAGAACCACCTTAAAAAAATTGGACAAGAAAATAAAAAACATAGACACATTGAAGAATTAAAGTTGAGTACCTCATGAGGCAATATGTTTCATTAGATAGCTTGACATAAATTTCAAAAGTATTATACTCTCTTCATCCACTAAAATGTATCATAATTGATTTTTCGATCAAAATTAATAAATTTTGATCATAAACTGTAATTATTATATAAAACTATTATAGCCATGTTAATATTCATTAGATTTGTCTTAATGTGTATTTTCAAAATATTAATTTTTATAATTTTTATTTATATATAACTAAAATTATTTAATGGTTAAAGTTGTATTTTGAAGACCGTTAAAGTCAAATGTGATACTCTTTTGGTGGACCGAAGGAGTATCATGTACCAAAATCGATCGTGTAGAATATACTTTTGGTCCTAATTAACCGATATGCTATACTTTTTATTGGTGATTAGGGTGAATTACATAAAGTATCCTTATTGTTTGGTACAATTATATATTAGTTCCCACATTTTGAACAATTACATCCACACCTAAATATTACCTTTGATATTGACTTATGAACGAATTTGTGATTGTTCAAACTATTTGCTAACGCGAATGCTTGTTTGAAGTACATCCACACCTGTCTCACATTTGACATTGACCTTTGGACGAATTTTTAATTATTTAAATTGTGGGTACTAGTTTGATTTGAAGTCATTTAACAGGGATGAAATATGTAAATATCTCTCAGTGATTATCTTATGGATTTTAAAAATATATTATTACCAAGATTATATACATATAAGTCCCCAATACCTGAGCTCTGCAAAGTCCGCCAATTAGACCTAGCAAACGGGCGGGCTCGGCCCAAACGGGCCGGGTGAAAAACGGGCGGGCCAAATCTGGGCCGGGCCAAAAAGGCCCGGTTTTTTTTGGGCCAAAAATATTAGGCCCGTGGCCCGCCCCGGTCTACCACTCGCTGGCCTCGACTATTTTTTTTTTTGAAATATTATTTCTGAATAAATTAGAAATATTTTTCGATAATTAATTATTATATTATTCACTATACTATCACAATCAATTAAATAAATATACAATTATTTTTATTTGATAATCATATTATTTACTACACTACCACAATCAAAAGACAAATATATAAATATTTTTATTTGATGATTATATCATTTATCACTACTACTTTCTTATAAAAATTATAAAATAATACTATTATTGATATGAGATACTACAAAGTAATCACAAAGTCTCATAAAAAAAATAAAATTACATCAATAATTAACATATAGATGTAATATAATCTAACAAATAAGGAAAATTTTTAAATATTATAATTACATAAAACATAAATATAAAAAAAAAAAATTGTCATGGGCGGCCATGTGGCCTCAACGGGCCAATCTGGCCGCCAAGCGCCCGATTTTTTTGCCAAAATATGAGCCACGCCGCCTAAACGATGGGCTGGCCTTACCGCGAGCCTGGGCCTATTTTGCCAGGTCTACCGCCAATGCCCATCAGGGTCTGTCAATATTATAAGCTCGCAGGAAGCCACCTCTATTGGGCGTCAAAAATCAAAGTCCACACTAAGATGTACATCCTACCACCTATCACTTGTATATTCGTATTATCTGTTCCTAGTGTTAGAAATTGGTTTTTAGAAAAATGAGTTTAGATTCAATTTAAATTAATTTAATAATAATAAATATTTAATTTTTGAGAATTAAATATTAAATTATGAATCTACGTTTCGAGGAGATAAAGGTAGAATTTTATTTTTCTCAAAACCGATTTTCGGTGAATGAGAAATAAATGATTAAGTTGACCATTTAATTGAAATGATGAAGAGTTAAAGTGTGTATGAAAGGTCATCAGTCAGGTTAGAGAACCAGTTGCATCAGCAACCTAGCTGATATCATCTAGGTTCGAACCCAACTGCTTGTACAGAGCTGATTGAGAACCTAGCTGATATAAGACACATTCAGAACCCACCTGATATAAGCCAGGTTGAGAACCCAAATGATATTCAAACTCAGCTGAAATAAGACAGGTTGAGAACTCAAATGATATTCAAACTCAACTGAAACTAAGCCGGGTTGAGAACCTAGCTGATATTTGACTCAGCTGAAATAAGCCAAGTTGAGAACCCAGGTTCTGGAATATGACTTTTCACACTCCATAGTGTAACGTCCAAATTAAATGAGATTATTTATGGAGGTAACCTTTGAGCTGAATGATTAAAGAAAATTAATGACACTTTAATCTGCAGTAACTTCCCACCTGATGGAGTAGTTTTGGACCCTATAAAATGGGGTATTATATATGCATTTCATTACATATACAATAATATATAACGAAATACAATCATACAACATATTGCAGTATTTTCTTTCTTGCTTTTCGTGCCTTGTTTCCAGCACTTGAACGTTCGCCGGAGTTCTGAGTTTTGGAGAGCACCTAACTCAGAAACGTAGCAGTTGTATCTTGGGGACATCTTGCCTGAGCCTTCTGCTCTTATACGGAGGTAAAATTATCTTACAGAAAGAGTTCTACTCGCCTTTGCTAAATTATATTTTAATTCAGTTTCTAATTTACTAGAATTTCAATAGGTTGTCTTTATTTGTAATTACATTGTTGAAAATTCATAGAACCAACAATCATAAGACAATTTTTTTTTTATTTTCCATAATTTCCAATGATGACTGATACTGATGCTGCTGCTGCCTGTACTGCCGCTGCCGCTGCCAATGCTGCTGCCAACGTTCATGTTGTGCATGCTGAGAAACTCGAGAAGTTTTTGGGTGTTGATTTCAAGAGATGGCAGTAGAAAGTGCTGTTTTATCTCATACCTTGGGACTTGCTACTTATCTGAAGGATGATCCTCCTGTGCTCAGTGAGAGGGAAATTGATCATACGAAGCGTTTTGCTTATGATCAGTGGATTAATGGTAACTTCATGTGCTGTAATACGATTCTGAATTAGCTGTTGATTATATTATAACATGTACAGTCAAATCAAGACCTCCAAAGAGCTCTGAAATTCTTTGGAGAAAAAGTACAAAACCGATGATGTTGGAGCCAAGAAGTTCGTGATCGGACGCTACTTGGGCTTTCAGATGACGGACTTCAAAATCATTATTGAACAAGTCTAACAATTTCAATTGATTGTGCATGAAATCAATGCTGAAAGAACGATCATTCCTGAACAGTTTGTTGTGGGGACGGTGATTGAGAAGTTGCCTCCTAGTCGGAGGACTTCAAAAATTACCTAAAACACAAACGAAAGGAAATGAGTTTAGAGGACTTGGTTGTTCGACTCATTATTGAGGAAGACAACTGAAATCCTGACTCTAAATTCAAGAAAGGCCAGATGGAGGCCAAAGCATAATTGCTTGAACATGGATCCTCTAGCAAAAAGAGGAAATTGAATCATGTTCAAGAAAAAGGGGAAAAGCCTTTTAAGGCAAAGAAATTTGCTGGAAATCGCCACAACTGTGGTAAGACGAACCACAAAGCAAAGGACTGTTGCTTGCCAATAAATTCAATTGGTCAGCATAACAAAGGTAAGAAAAATGTGGTTGAACATGGCGATGTTGACATGCCAGATCTGGAGCTGTCAGCCATGGTTGAGGAGATGGACGAGGAGGTCTTAGTTATGGTGATTGAAACCAATATGGTGGATAATCACCGCGCCTGGTACGTTGATACTGTGGCTACTCGTCATGTTCGTTCTGACAAGGACATGTTCTTTTCCTACACAGTTACTAATGGTAGGAAACTGCATGTGGCAAACTCTGGTTCTTCTGTGATTGCAGGTGTGGGGAACGTGGTCTTAAAGCTGACTTCTAGAACGGAGCTATTGCTTAAGGATGTGCTGCATGTCCCAGGCGTCCGGAGGAATTTAGTTTCAGGCTCTCTACTAGTTAGTCATGGATTTAGACTAATTTTTTAATCTGATAAATTTATTATGAGCAATTTTGGGATGTTTCTTGGTCGAGGATATCCTGACAGGAGATTGTTCAAAATGAATGTGATGCCTGTAAGACATGAAGGCGAGAATAAAAATAATAATAATAATACTCCTTCTGTTTACTTGCTCGAGTGTTCAGATTTATGACATTCTAGATTGAAACATTTTGGTATTAAATCGCTTAAAAAACTAACTAATCTAGAATTTATTCATAAAACACATGTTGAACTTAATAAGAAATGCAAAGTATGTGTTGAAGCAAAAGTGGCTAAATTGCCTTTTCATTCGGTGGAAAGGAATACTACTCCTCTAGATTTAATTCACACTGATGTGTGTGATCTAAAATTTGTGCAAACTAGAGGACGTAAAAAACACTTCATCACTTTTATAGATGGTTGGACAAGATATTACAATGTGTTTCTTTTGAGAAGCAAAAATGAAGCAATCAATGTAACACCCCCAATCCGCTCAGGGATATTACACACCGTAGAACCTTTCCTCAAGGATCTACCAGGCAGGTAACAACAAACGAACAACTCGACAATGCCTTTAAGGCTAAAAAGACTCGGTAGACCGATTTGGCCTTTCAATAAAAACATACAACTCGATTACAATACTTGCCCACGCAGGCGTCAAAATACAACAAACTTCCGTATTAGGGGGAAAAATATTGCAGCAGAAAATAAAGTACAACTGAACCAATACACAACATACGGTTCCACATGTGATCAGTATCGATCATCTTTCATCATCCTTCATGCCGACCCTGTGCCACGCTCCCTGAAACCTGAATGCAATACAGACATCCACCCCCCGATTACTCGGGAGTTAGCAAAATTCCACTATTTTGCTAGTGCAAGTATAAAGTGCAAATATGAGCCATATAATTCAAGTTCCAAGAATAAAATAATCAGGGATCCTCAAAGATTCAATTACAACAAAACGAATACTTCCCGAGGTAAGAGTTTGAGTAAAACTTTCCAAATCCGAAAGATCACAAATAACGAGAACGGTTTGCAAAATGGCTTAAAATACCCTCGGGCGTTTTAATAGAAAACAATTTAGGATTATCAAATCCTTCTCTTTACAAAATCAACAGGGTCACATCCCAAAGGTTTTTGTTTTCGCAAATAGAAAACCACTAACAATTCACAGGGTCAGAACCCAAATCACGTGTCCCCGACGGACATAAAATCAACACAATGTAATCACGCACAAGCATCGCCTAAGACCGGGACGAAGCCACAAATTTCACTCGAGGCCTCTAAGGACCCTCCCGAGCTGGCCACAATCATAAAACAAATCACGCTCATGCATCGTCTAGGACCGGGACGAAGCCACAAATCCCACTCGAGGCCTCTAAGGACCCTCCCGAGCTGGCTAGCTAAACAAATCACACACCATATCTCATGGTTGGATCAATCACTTGTTGCATCCTGACCACATGATCACAAGCCATGTGTCACCGTAGATTATCTTAGGCTCTCACGGTTGGATCAATCACTTGTTGCATCCTGACCACATGATCACGTGCCATGTGTCACCGTAGACCTTCAACCATATCCACACATTCACACGAATAACATATCACATCGATAATATCCAAGTAATTCACTCAATGGCAACAAACACAATGCACGACGCAATGGTCAGATCACAACGCATCGATATGAGATAATATATACATACATATTATCAAATCACAACGACAACACCAAGTGTATTCATTGTAATTCACGTAACCATCCATGAACACAATGTCCACAAAACACACGCGTTTTAAAAGAGGGCCTTTAACAAGGCTAATTGAATCTTTGAAAGTGAAATTCAAACGATCAAATAAACACAAGGAGACGATCACTAATTATCATATCCATAAAACAAGAATTATATGAACAAGGTACTTGCCTCGAATAACCACAATGCGGAGAATTGACCGAAGTGAGGAGACTCGGACCGACTACGAACCCGCCGACTCCGCCGAACGACAACCCGCAACAATAAACTACGAACGACAACAATAACAACGGAAATGAATTCCAAAGTACGACACAAAGCCGCTGAATTCAAGGAAGAAATGACGAAAGTTCAAGGGTTTCCCCCAAAATGGCCAAGAACATGAATCGACCCGACAAAACATGAAAATGGAATTCCCAACAGAAATATGGATATTCAATCCATAGGATATGTTTAGAAACATCATTTTACAACAATCGGTTCATCAAAAACGGATGGAAAACGAAATCAAGAACAAATCCCCCAAAAAGTCAACTCGAAGGAAATAAAGAAATATACCTTGATTCGACGAAGAACAATGGATTAAATGATGTTATAATTACCTATGATGCCCCAAAACACCTTGGAATGGAAGAAAATTAGCTGAGTTCGCGAACCCTAGTCGCCTCGTCTCAGACCCGCGGAGGAAGAAGAAGAAATGAAGGAAAATGAAGATTAATGACTGATGTCCAGTTTATATACTGGACAGCTTAGCGTGCGCTAATCCTACCTGATTAGCATGCGCTATCGAGGCATCAGAACAATCGTTCTGCCAAATGCACAGTTAGTGTGCGCTAACCACCAAAAGTTAGCGTGCGCTAACGAAACCTCCAGACCCAGTCCAATAGCCACTGGACTTCCTCGAACTACCAGTTAGCGTGCGCTACCAAACCTGTAGCGTATGCTAACTACTGCACCGTAGCGCGCGCTAACCACCTGCCCTTACCGTGCACTAACGGCTTGAATCAAGATACTGACCTCAGACCCTGCTGCTCGATAGCGTGCGCTAAGGCACCAAGAACTACAACAGTAGTGCTCTCAAAGCTGGTTACAACAACGGACTCCTCCGATCGAAATACCAAGTTCAAGATACGGATGAAAAGCTCCAGAATAAGATCATACTAAGAGCTTGAGTTACAATCAAACTCGCACGCGACCATAAAAAGGGTCGAGACAACAAATACGTAAACGGATACCCACAACTATGGAAAATTACAAAAATGGCCCAAAACGCCCGAAAATCATGACACGTGATCGGATAACCAAACCGAAGTTCATAACACGTCTAACAAAGTTAAACGGACTTACGGGAAACTCGAAAGAGTAGTTTCAAACGAGATTCGCAAGAATCAAACTCGAGTGCGGAAAAGTCGCTACGAAGCACGGAACTCAACAAAACAACACCGAAACGAACTCGGATATCAACAAGTGCAGAATTAATCATTCGCAGAATGATGAAATGGTCCCAAGAGAGTTGTCAAAATGGACTTTTGCCAAAAAAGAAAATTACCGGAAATCGAATTTGCGGATATTACAATCAAGACCTTTAAAATATATAAAAATGTGGTTAAAATTAAACTGAATTGTAAAATAAAAGCAGTCCGAAGTGACTGAGGCGGTGAGTCTGTAGCACCATTTGAACAGTTATGCGCTGATTCGGACATAATTCATCAAATGAATGCTCCTCATGCTCCTCAGTCAAATGGAGTTGTTGAATGAAAAAATCGAACCCTGAAAAAATAATGAATGCTTTATGAATAAGTTCAGGGTTGCAGCAGAATATGTGGAGGGAAGCTATTCTTACAGCTAACCACATTCTGAATAAAGTATTACACAAAGGGAAATACAAAACTTCGTATGAGTTATGGAAGGGCACAAGCCTTCTTTCAAATATCTTAAAGTGTGTGGTGTTTGGCAAAGGTTGAAGTGCCTAAACCAAAACAAGTAAGAAATGGTCCAAAGACAGTTGACTGAATATTCAAAAGTTATGCATACAACAATAGTGCATATTGGTTTCTAATTCATAAATCTGAAATTCCTGATATGCATGAAGAAACTATCATTGAGTCTATAAATGTTATTTTCTTTGAAAATATTTATCTTGTAAAGAGAGAATTGCGACAAGATCAAACAAAAGAACTCTTGAATCTGCAAGTAGTTCAAATCCTATGTATGAAGAGCCAAGACAGAGCAAGCGAGATCGAAAGGTTAAGTCATCTGGTCCTGACTTTGTGACTTATGCAATTGATGATGATCCAAACATGATACATGAAGCTTATGCTAGTCCTGACGCTCCTTTTCGGAAAGAAGCAATTTATAGTGAAATGGATTCTATCATGTAAAATTATACTTGGGAACTAGTTGATCTTCCGCATGAATGCAAGCCTTTAGGATATAAATGGATTATAAAGAGGAAATATAAAGATGATTGGTTAATAGATAAGTTTAAGGCCCGACTTATTGCTATTGTTGCATTGCACAATCTCGAGATTCATTGAATATATGTGAAAACTGCTTTCTTTGGTGAATTAGAAGAAGAAATTTATATGGAACAACCTGAAGGTTTCATTGCGCCTGGTCATGAAAAGAAGTGTAAACTTTTAAAGTCATTGTATGTGCTAAAAGAAGCTCCTAAACAGTGGCATATGAAGTTTGACACAACTATGTTGGAAAATGGATTTAAGATCAATGAATGTCACAAGTGTGTGCATATTAAAGGCACTTCTGAGTCATTTGTCATTTCTATCTATATGTAGACGATATGCTTATCATGGGTAGTAGCAAAGAAGTAATTGTGAATACAAAAAGGATGTTAAGTCGAAAAATCGACATGAAGGATTTGAGTTTACCTGATTTAATTTTTGGAATTAAAATTAGCAGAATGTTAGAAGGTATCTTCTTATCACAATCTCATTATGTTGATAAAGTTCTCAAGAAGTTCAACGTTTTTTGACAGCCCACCTGTAAAAACGCCTCTTAATACTAGTGTTCACTTAAGTAAGAATATAGGTAATCCTGTGGCTCAATTCAAATATTCAAAAGTAATCGGAAGCCTGATGTATATTACAAATTGTACACGGCCAGACTTGGCATTTGCTGTCAACAAGTTGAGCAGGTTCACGAGTTATCTGAGTAAATAGCACTGTATTAAACTGACTAGGGTTTTAAAATACTTAAAGTACACCCTAAGTTATAGGTTATTTATAATAACTATCCTGCAGTATTGGAAGGATATACTGATGCAAATTAGATTTCAAATGCGAAGGACTCTTACTCTACAGGTGGATATGTATTTACTATTGGGGTTGGAGCTGTATCTTCTAAATCAAGCAAGCAAACTTGTATAGCCTGACCCATCATGGAATCGGAATTTATAGCTCTAGATAAAGCTGGGGAAGAAGTTGAAATGGCTTCGTAATTTTCTTGAGGATATTTCATGCTAGAAGAAGTCTGTGCCCAGTGTTATGATTCATTGCAATAGCCAAGATGCAATTAGAAGATCACATAGCCTTATGTATAATTGTAAATCTTGACACATTTGTCGGAGACATAATACCATGCGACAATTGATAAAAAATGAAGTTATATCTATTGACTATGTGAGGTCAAATGTTAATTTGGCTGATCCACTCATAAAAGGTCTGAATAGAGATCAATTTCATAAACTACTAGAGGGAATGAGATTAAAATCAACATCTTGTAAGAACGATTATAATGGTAACCCAACCTTGAAGACCGGAGATCCTAGAAACTTGGTTCAATGGGAAAATAAAGTTATGAAAGTTCTATTGAATAGAACTTATTATAAATCCATCCGTTTAGAGCAGTATAAGTGCCGAGTCCTCTGATTGTAGTGAGGTTAAGCCTCTGAATTTTTAATGGTTCGTTGTCCTTGAAAAAGAGAAGTATTGCATGCTTTATAAAAGGAGTCCACCTATCTAAGTGTGAGGACGGGCCGCCTAGAATAAACACTTAGGAAACCAAGATGTTGGCCATGACCAAAACAGACACAACTATGAGAACGGAAGGTATTGAGACATTATTGTGTAAGTGTCGTTGACTCAGTATACACCAAGGAGGATTAGTTCAAGGCACCGTGTCCAATAAGCCGCAAGTATATCGGATGATATTTTACTAATGAAGGTTCAAAGCCACAAATTACCTTTCCCATGCAGTAGTGTTTTATGAAAACTGGGTATGTGAGTCCGAATTCATGCATGCATTTATTCTTACTCATGTGGGGGATTGGTGGAAATTAGTTTTTAGAAAAATGAGTTTTTACTCAATTTAAATCAATTTAATGACAATGAAATATTTAATTCTTAGGGATTAAATATTACATTATGAATCTACGTTTTGAGGAGATAAACATAAGATTTTTTTTTCAAAATCGATTTTGGTGAGTGAGAAATAAATGATTAAAGTTGGCCATTTAATTAAAATGGTGAAGAGTTAAAGCGGGTATGAAAGGTCATCAACCACGTTAGAGAACCCAAATGCATCAGCAACCTAGCTCATATAATCTAGGTTCGAACCCAGCTGGTTGTACTGAGCTGGTTGAGAACCTAGTTGATATAAGACACGTTAGAACCCAGCTGATATAAGCCAGGTTAAGAACCCAACTGATATTTGAACTCAGCTGAAATAAGCCATGTTGAGAATCCAATTGATATTTGAACCCAACTGAAATAAGCTAGGTTGAGAACCTAGCTGATATTTGAATCCAGCTAAAATAAGTCAGGTTGAGAACCTAACTAATATTTTGACCCAGCTGAAATAATCCAGGTTGAGAACCCAGGTTCTGGAATATGACTCTTCACACTCGATAGTGTAACATCCGAATTAAATGAGATTATTTATGGAGGTATCCTTCCAGCTGAAGGATTAAAGAGAATTGACGACACTTTAAACTGCAGTAACTTCCCACTTGATGGAGTGGTTTTGGACCTTATAAAAGGGGTCTTATGTATTTCATTATATATAAAACAATATAGAACGAAATACAAGCATACAACATATTACATCATATTTCCTTCTTGCTTGTCGTGCCTATTTTGTAGCACTTGAACGTTCGCCGGAATTCTGAATTTTGGGGAGCACCTAACTCAGAAATATAGCAGTTGTATCTTGGGGACATCTTTCTTGAGTAGTCTGCTCTTATACAGGGGCAAAATTTTCTTACAAAAAGAGTTCTACTCATCTATGCTAAATTGTATTTTAATTCAGTTTTTAATTTACTAGAATTTTAATAGGTTGCCTTTGTTTGAAATTTTATCGTAATTATCTTGTTGGAAATTCACAAAACCAACCACTTGTATATTTATCATCCGTCATCTACATATCCATCGTATGAATGTGATGGTTGAAATATCAGTTTCATATTCCTATATTCATCACATGCAAAGATGAATATATAAGTGATGATAAATATTATCTTCATATTCATTGGTCACTTGTATATTCATCATTGTAACTCGCATTATTATTACGTATCACTTGCATATTTATTTTTAAATATTATTTAGGGTCCATGATGCATCAGACTTGCGTCCACGAGGTAGAATTCCCAAATTTTTTATCAATTATCATATATAATGAAAGATTGAGTCCTAAAAATGATTGGGGAGTATTAATGACATCAATTTTGAAACATTTATTAGAGTTTTGTAATTTAGCCCTCACATTTTCCTGCAACTTTCAATTTAACCACAGAAATTCTGTATACTTCAATTTAAACCCGTTTTGATTTATGATTCTTCGATTTTAACCCAGTCAGCTTCTCAACTCTTACAATTTGACCACACTCAACTTTAAAACCTCCAATTCAGTCCCATTTTAACCAAGACATTAAAATGTTGACCTTTCAATTAATATTAATAATTAGTCCGACTTTATGCATATATTTTAATTTCCGTCATTATATCGTAATATTTTATAATGATTAAAATATTATTACATGTAGAATTTATCGAGGATTTACGGGCTTAGGACTGTGAGTCGAGCATCTCCATATTCAACTCAGACAGCATCATTTATTCGTGGGAATTTTTACTATCACTTTAATTGCTTTAATTGGATTGTATATGTGATATTCAATTCATGTTTAAAAATTGACGATACATGTTGTGAATCAGACTCACATGTATACGTGTAAAGAGGCTATCTTAAGATATATATTGTTGCGGGGACGGAAAATGCTATACTACCCACTCTACAAGTCTCTAATTTCCCCCAACATCTTAATTTGATGGATTCTAATTGGACCCCTCATGTATAAATATGAGTCCCGCGAATAAAACACGACACGTGTCATTCCGTACATATGTTGGGACCAATTTTAGGGGTGTATAACACAACTCTGCGGGGACACCTGCGCAACCTCAATATTCACATGCGTGCTCGATTCATGTTATATGTGGTATTTTGTGTATGTTTCATGTTGTTGCGGGGACACATGTGCAACCTCAATATTCGTGTTATGCGTGCTAGATTCATGCTATACGTAATTGTGTGTATGTATTCATGTTGAGAAAAAGATATGATAGATTATTCATTTTATGCTTTCCATGAGATTATATATTACTGTGATAAGTGAGATTTCCACGAGCTGGAGGAAGCTCACCCCCACCTTTATTGATCCCGCAGGTTAAACCGAGCCGGATGAACGAAGGAGCGAGCCGAGAGGCAATATGAATGAAATTTATTAAATGATATTTTCCTTATGTCAAATGTTTCGAAATTCTTTTGGGGTAACTTTTGTTAGAAATTAACAATTTATAATTTATTCTTCCGACGCCAATTTTATTTCGTATCTATGACGTGTTATCGCCTTAATTAAAGGTATTTAATTTATGTCAGTGTAGCGACTCAACTTTGTAGGCGTTATTCTTCGTCAAATTTACCTTTTATTTATTTTCCCCAATAATTACCCCTAGAAAGCCGGGGCGTTACATAGTGATATAACTTATATTACACACATTAACGCAACCTTGATATAAAGTTTATAAACATCTGCACAAACATTACGTACAAAACACGTAGATATTCAACCAAAAGCACAGCCGGTGCATCGCACGGGTTCGTAACGCCTCGTTATATAATAAACTTGAATTCATGATATAACATTGATCCACAATAAATATACAAGAGATTGATTATGAATGCCATCTCTATATTTATTACATGTATCTTATATATGGAGATACATATTCATCAAAAAATCACTTACATATTCAATATTTCATCACATGTGATGATTTTTATTAAAACTTGTATATTCGTTCTTTCATTTTAGGTGCTGAAATATTTTTTCGGACACTTCTATTTGCTTTGTTCCTTTAGTAGGTCTGCGGTGCAAATAAAATAACTAAGAATTTGAGCCCTTTTTTCGTATATAAAACTAGGAGATCATTTTATTGTCTATAGACTGTTGTTATCTGATTTGATCAACACAACATGTGCTGATTTGGAATAGGTAAATCGAAGCCATGTATTAAATAAGGCTTGGGAATAAAAAGTCAAATAGGAGAACAAAATTTTGTTGATTATCATGCTTTTTTGTTTGATAGAGTCGAGCTGAATTTTCAAGCCAGTCTAGTATGCTTTTATGTATTACAAGGGAGTGTGATTCTTTTCTTGTGGGACTTTTTTTTTAAAGTCCTTCTCCATCGTACATTTCTTCTATATATAGAGGGTCTTGGCCAATCAGGAGACTGATAGCTGGGGAATATTCGAGACACATCCATACACATATCAGAAGGAGGGAATGTCTCGGACGCGTGGCGGCATTTGAGGGTTGCTTTGGGAAGAGGGACGAAAAATCATAATAACTATCATGTGTGCCTGGTCCGTATGCTTTTGGTGATAATTATCCGTTGCATGGTCGGTTCTGGGGTCGGCCTCCCACCTCCAACTGCTCTGCCTGGTCATGCTATAATGGGGTTTTGGAGCATGATTGGTTTGGGTCTGGTCGGCCCTCTGTGTCGTCCCTGCTCGGTCGGTCGAGTCGACTTTCGGTTTGTCTTCCAGTTCAAGGGACCGGTGTGGCTGAGCTGGCGGGGAGTGGGTGAGTAGATGCCAAAACGTATCAGCTATCATCAAGGGGCCCCGAGCCCAGAGCCGTGCCGGGGTGGCCAGGCCTGGGGTCGAGTTGTAGCTGGGTCGAGCCGGCCTCCAAGGGAGGCTTTGTGGAGTGGGGATCTGAATCTCAAAGGGACGTCTCCTCAAAAGGTCCGTTGGTTCGATTTTTGTATCGTATTGTGAAATGATGAGGAACGCGTGGCGTGATTTGATTTGACAGTACCGTCCGCGCACCCTTAAATTGTGCGACGATTCAATATGACTCGATGGGGTCACGCATCAGGCATTTAATGCCGTTCTTTCCCTTATAAATAAGGGTGTCCCTTCTCGTTTCTTCTTCTTCTTCATTTCGCTGGTTTTCCTGATTTTTACAAAGAGAGAGAATAGCTTTCCGGTGAGTTTTTTCTTCCCACTTTTTCTTGATCATTAGTCATGTCCGACCGGGGTGATGAGAGGAGTATAGAGTTGACGGTATCACTGGAAAGGATGGGGGTCGTGGATATGACCCTAGGGGCCACACCGGTAAACTAGAGTGATGAAGGCAGCGGTGGCGAGTCAGGGGAATTGTTGGGATCTGTGGAGGTGGAGGCGGCAGCGCCTTCGATGGAGGAGGAAGGTGAAGAGGGTATCTCAGAGGCGGCGTGGGATCGGTAGCAGTCGCTCCCTTTCATGGAGGCGGCGTGAGATTTGGACTCGATCCGTAGCGTTGTTACAGCGGAGCAGTTGGGGGTGTGGTGGCAGAGGTTTAAGATTCCGGCTGCGGTGCGGATGTTCGTCCCGAATCCTGAGGAGAGGCTGCACCAGCCACCAATTGGCTGCACGACTGTATATTACCGTTCACTGTTGGTGGGGTTAAGGTTCCCCCTTCCCTTAGTCTTGTCGCGTTTTCTGAGGCGGTGGAGTCTTCCGGTCGTCCAGGTCCATCCCAATGTTTGGGCTCGGCTTGTGGGGTTCTTCATACTTTTTAATCGAAAGGGATGCCCCCAACCAACTTTTGAGGAATTCAATAGTCTCTTCCAGTGTAGGTCGATCAGTAGAATCGGCTCGGACTGATTTTATATGACTGCTCGGCATGCGATGCATAAGGAAGTTGTGGAAGTGCCAGAGACCATCCACAGCTAGAAGGAACAATGGTTCTATGCTGGGGGGATTGGATGAGCCCGGAGGAAGACAATGGGCTCGGTGTTGTGGATGGGCGGCTGAGGGTCCGAGAGAAATTTATTTTCAAAATCCACAAGTATTCGAATCGCGGTTTTGTTTACCCGTTTTTGGCTAATGTTTGGTATATTTTGAGTAATATTTTTAATTTTATGTATATAATTGTGTGCTTTGTGTGATAATTTTTTTTACCATATATTTATATTATTTCATTTTGTTAGAATTTTCTATAATTTTATGTTATTTTTGGATAATTAATTAGAATTAAATTATATCTGCAAGTTAACCAGTCGGTACAAAATATATCAATTGGTTCAAAGGCGAAATTTTTCCAGAATCCAAACATAGACATGAATGGTCTCGTTTTATTCGTCTCATCAATACGATCGTTTTGAAATAAAATTCATCCAAATCCGAGTTCGTATGAAGAAGTTATGGCCATTCGAAATTTGTAGGACAATTAAACACGCGGACCATTGATAACATGTCACGTGTCAAAACCGGATTAGACAAGCTAAGTCAACCACTGAGTGACATCATCCATAACGTCAGCATGCATGTCATCCTACTCAGCTGACACGTCAGCAAAAGCACCACACCAGCAACCTTTAGCCAATCAGAACACGCCACGTGGCATCACACATCAACAAAACACACGTCTGCCACACGTCCGAGCCAGCTGGACAATTTTGGCCAGTCGCACCACCGCGCGTGTTGCACACGCGCCGGTCCAGAATCACCAATTTGGCACGTGTGGCACACTTGCGCGTCAGACAAAGGTCCACGTCAGCTGATGACGTGGCAGATCGGATGATATTATTGTGGGTGATTTTCAGATTTATTTGGATGTATATTATTAATGAGTGTTGTATTAAAATAATTAGTGATAAGTTTATTTATTATTGTTCCGGGAATTATTATTTTCGTGATGTGTCTTACCTAATACTGGTTGTAGATACATAGATGGAAGGTTCTAGATCCTTCTAGAGGTAGTAGGATCCTATTAGATGTCTTACCTTATCTAGAAATCCTATGTATGGAAGGACTCTCATTGTAATGCCTATATAAAGGCCCCTCTATCAGTGTTATGAATACAATTGATTGACTCTATTTACAGTCTTTTTACTTTCTCCTGAAACACGTTATCAGCACGTAGTCCCCAACTGAGCAAGAAATTTTTTCCTCTCCCGTTTTTTTTCTTAAAATCCCGGAAAAAAAATCGGATTTTTTCTGCAAACCCTAAATCCCGATCGCCACTGCCGGAGCCAGAAAACCCGCTGCGGGCCATCAACAACCGAAATCCTAGCCCCCTGCCGCTGCCGCTCATCCCCATAGCCGGAAACCCAGCCGGATTTTCTCCAAAACCCGCACCCGATTTCGGCCAGCGTCGCCTTCACCAACGAAACCGTGACAGATCCACGACCTCCCTCCCCATCGCAGCAAACCCGCGACCACCGCGACGACGCTGCTCATCCAATCGCCTGCTGCTTCAGTCCCTCGCCATCACCGCCCAGACCCATGAACCACCGCGACCTGCCTCGTCAGCGCCTCCCGTCAACTCGTCCAAGCGATTTGTCTCGGCCCTTCATCCCGGCCAGCTTCTGCCCTACTCGCCCGCTGCACTTTGCTGACCCGACCCGACCCGCCTGGCACTCCCGTTTCCAGATCGTTTTTGTCCATCCGACTGTTGCCTAAAGCTGCGACCCGATCTGATCGAAGCACCGCCGGATTGTCCTATGGTTTTATGCACGTAATATTTAACGTTTGAAAACCTTGTGCAATCGAGAGAAAACCTATCAAAATCGAAAAAAAAAACGAGAAGAGAATTTCCGCGCGCAAATTTTCTGCACAGCGCAGTCGTATCAAAATCATGTTTCCCGATTCGTTAACCGTCGGATCGGTGTGAAATTTTGACAGAATTTTCTAACACAAATATATGTATATTCAACGGTGGAGATCGAATTCTGAGTAATATTGATTACTGAATCTACTGCCGAACAGAAGCAGATTTTTATGAGGAAATTTGGAGATCCGACCTCATCCACTACCGAGCTGCTGTATCGCCACGCTCGAGTCCTTTTTCGGCCGAATTATCGAGCCCAGCAGCCCTATCCGGGCGTTTCTCAACTCTCCATCTTTTCCTAATTAATGATTCATTTGTTCATTAATCTGTACACTTATAAATCTTACTATGTTTATATTTTACGTGAATTTAGGAAAATATATTGCTCATGATGATGTGCAAAATATGGAGAGAAGCCATATTTATTATCCCATTCAAGGATCAAAGTAAATATGGAACCGAGTACCACGAAAATATTGCTCATATGGAGAGAAGCTCCCGTTCAAGGATCAAAACAAATATGGAACCAAGTACCCGTAAGACTTTATTAAAGTTCTCGTTTTTTCAATTCCTCTCTTTTGGGAATTTTTATTTTGGGAATTGGGTATTTGGGTTCTTTATCTCCGATGCTACTTTGCGGTGGATGAGACAATGAGAGGTGGTATCACTCTCAGATGTCGAAGTAAACTGTGTGATGGTCTTGGGGGAGTCACGGATAATTATTGAAAGTCGATATTTGTGGTTGTTGCATACACCACGTTTTGGGTGCGATTTGACGTCGTCGTTTTGTCGATTTTAACGAACAATTGAATAAAATGAATATTGTCGGTAATGGTAAAGTTATGACTTGTTCATGATTAGTCACGGAATTGTGACGTACAAATGGGACAAACATCGATTGCGACGGATATGTCGTGGTTAAAATCGATTTGTGACGGATTTGTCACGATGAATTGAGCGACCACCACGTTGGTCTTGACCCAATCCCATACATGGAAAACTCCATCTTTCATCCTATTAAAATAAAATATTGTATGTGGATGTAGTCATGCACCGTCTCACTGCAATATAATATATGAAAGAGTGTAAGAGTAATTCTCATGAATTTCAACATGTAAAGCAATGACATATTGCGGTAAATACATGAATTCGTTGACCTCGATATAGTTCGTATGACTATAGGTCCGAATACTTTTCCGAGTATTTGTAAAGGCATGTGCCTTATACATTTGACTATGTTTAGTCGACCTTATTGGATGGTCAAGATAAGTTGGTTATGGTATATTCATTATGTCTCATGGTTCAAAATGCTTAATTATGATGCACCACGTTGTATCTATATAACATGGCTATTATGACGTATACTTGCAAATTGAGAATTAAAATTCTTGGTTGATTTGATGCACTTTGGTGGATTTTGTCTACACTTTGATTATGACTAGGTGCATCCTCCTTGGTATTTGTTTATGCTTTGAAAGTTCAAACGGAATCAGTGGTTTTTAAACAAATTTTTAGTCAGACCGACATTCCTACTTTCTCTGCAAGTCTACCAAGTTGGAGTTACCGAAAGGATCATCAGTCGAGATAATAAATCGAACACCCTGCTGCGTTTAAACGCACCTATGGCTGTCATTGCCATGTTTTTGCATCAACACTTATGCCATTGGATATGGTCTCAACCTTGTTTTCTCACTAAACTTGGAAAATACTAAATCAGCTAATTTAAACATGCACTGTGATCTGAGTTTAATGATCCGTGTGGTGCACAATATATGGATAGAAAGTTACGGAAGTCTAGTTTCCAGAACATCTGACCGTTCGTCCATAGCCTTCCTAACAAAGGAGTTATCGCTGTTTTAGTGAACAAAGGTCAAGCTGCGCGGAATTTTATTTTCTAGCGATTGTGCTAACTTTTGTCCCAACCAACTTGGTTCCCATCTTGAATTTGCAAGTGGTCTTATGACACATATTTTTCAACCTCTTTTTAACCGAATTTGCCATAGATGATGCAGTTTTTGGTATGCGTTGTACGCTAAACTATCATCTTTCAAATGCTGAAAAACAGTTTCCTTGGGGAAGCCCAAAATATGCACCCTTATAAGAAGGTCGAGCGTGTGCATGGTAGTGTTACACCATGCTTGTTTCGTAATTTTGCCCCTTAGGCATATAACCTTTCCATGTTATGCACTCAATATAATAGATCATTTTGATCGTATCTGGTATAAAATCTCTATGTTGTTAGAGTGTTCGCTATGCTCATATTTGTAAAATTTTGCAAGCGAAATTGAGTGCGTATTAAGCTATTTTCAAGGAACACGATATTTTTGTATTTTGGTTTATAAATCCATTGTGACTATGATGAATAGGTCATCACAATCAATGAGTAGTATAATGCTCAAGTTGTTGAATGCCGATTGGCGTTTTCTAGTCACATATGTTCCGTAACAATTGAACCATGTTATGACTCGATGACATATATGCCAAAGTGTATCACTCATAACATCTCATGGTGATTTGTGAGAATAAAATCTTATGCATCACTTGTATTGAATATGTGAAAGGAAAAATATTCATGAGTCAATATAGTCCGGCTTGCATCGGTTTTTGTAACCAAAAGATGTATTGGGACATTGACACATTTAGGCTTTAATAGTCCGGAGTTTGGACAATTTGATGATCCCTATACTACGGTATTGTCATGGACATCATTTTCTTTGAACAAAGAAACTAGTTGGATCAAAGACACCAAAGTACGTTGGTGGAGTCATGAGCAGGGCTCATGACCGATGATGATATTTATGTCATCCGCGTCTTGTTTTCATAAACATGTGTGACGCCAAAGACCCCCCAATGATCCTTCTTCGCCATGTTCATTGATTTAAGCCTATTCTTTGGCACGAATAGGAGATGACACCCTCCTATGCTAAAGAGAATAATGTAGCGACTCGCATAAGCATGGTGCTGAATCCTCCCTTTTTCACCGAGTCCTTATACATACATGATCATAAGTATTAGCCTAGGAGGCTTATGATGCTATGATGGTGTTCACAAATAGTCGTACTCAAGTGATAACATTTATATGTTATGTTGTTCCTTTGACAATGATTTATAAGTTGATGAAACCTGAGTTATGGTTGTCCAACTTGCAGACCAGTCATTGTAAAGGTCGGTTCACCCACTTTTAGATCAAGTCTTAAAGTGAAATTTTAACGAGTACTTCCTAACATCCAAGGCTACCTTCTCAAAAATTTCGGTGCCATTTGGAGACTTGGAAGGAGTTGAACCACTTAAATGAAGTTTTCACATACCACTAGCCGTCCTAACGACTAATTCGATGTCATTTTGACCGGTTTTTGACCACAAGGTTGATGATTTTGGAATCCTAAACACCCGTTTATACATGCTCACGAAATTTTGAGGTGTTTGGGGCTGGTGAAGGGAGTGAACTCTTCAAGAAAGCACTAGAGGTTCGATAAAACCAACAGCCTATCATCAGTTCAATCGTTTCCTTATGTTCGATCCCGGTGGTACATGGTGGCGGTTTTGTTGGATTCTCAAGACCTATAGCTACGGTTATGTAGCATTGGTCAACATGTCATATTCACCTATACCTATCATCATTCAAATGCTTAGTTACGAGTGTAACAGTATGCATTTTGATAACTGGATTGCGTTAACACTGAAAACCTTTATCGTCCACATGTTCATGTGCCAAAGTGCGTCACCACAACGCATTATGACGGGTTATAAATGATGAATATGACATGCACTTTCACTCATAGTCCGCTTAAAATATACCTTGGCAGACGATCTCGTAAGTCACTTTGATGAGCCAGTCTTCCCGTCGTTAGGGGGAGATGCGAATGATCATGTTCGAGTAGAATGACTTGGAATTGTCGTAGTTTGTCCCTACTGTGCCTCACCAAGTTCCCTAAAGTGACAAGATTAAATACATGCTGCAAACATGTCTGCAAGGATTGTGTCCGGTCATGGACATTCGTCACCTATGAATGGTGATATGGTAACACCACAAATTGTGGTAGATGGTGTTACTAGGCCATGGATCTCATAGAGTATTGGGATGCCACTTGGTTCGATAAATACTCTCGCTAAGAATGTATGCAAGCTTGGTACATGAAACTTGATCATATGATCAAATGAACTCATCCGTCTCATGTGATTCTGGATTATAGTCATCATTGGGGGACGCCTCAATGAATGCCAATCCATAAAGAGTACTCTATGAATAAAGCCGGTTCATGAGGACGTGGAATGTGAGTTTAATCGAACCATACTTCGTTGAAAATCTACAATGTTGTAGCCTTGGCCTAAAATGGAAATATATGCGATTCTAGTATAAACAAAGTGATAGCCCTTTGTTGAAGTGGTACCGACACTCCAAAGATAAGATCTATCCATATACTTTGTTAAAGCGAGTGAGAGAAGGAGTTAAACTCACCTCATAGCGTGAGGTTTCTCATGAACGCACTGGAATCGACTACGATGACACGAAACTTAGTTGTGCTATCGTAATGGATGTTATAGCATCCACTATCTTTCTAGTTAGTTAGTTTCCCAAAAACTGACGTGCAGCTTGTGGTTAAATCTTATCTTAGTCGGGAACTAAGTTAAGTGATGAAAGGATCTCGTGGTGGATCAGACTCAAATCAAGTGGCTCCTGACCACGGAGCATGTCGACAAGTGATTGTCGGGAACGCATACTAAGTATATACTTGATTTGGAAGAGATATGAAGCTTTTGCATGTAAAACTAAGGGTTTATAGTGATGTACTCTTGTGAGACTAAGAGATTCCGCTAAATCCAAAGTTAAGAATGAATGGATTTTGGGGACACTTGATGATGCGTATTCATCAATCGGTTTAAGGCAATCTAAGGGACGGTTTCCCTAAGAGACGATAAAGTATTGCCTATATGATTCCCGATGATTAGTCGAAGTCATAATAAGGCTTGGCTCACTTAAGTGATGATGCAGTCTTAAGAGAAAAGTACGGTATTATGTACTCATGTTTGACTCGATGTACTCATTCGTAATAATCCGGTAAAGCCACTGTGATGATGGCCTAGGATGCGCTCACGCAATGTCTGTGATTGACAAGAAGCTTGAAACTCGCTCTATCTCAATAAAAGGACACTTGAAAATTGATACCCGATTTGCCCAGAATGTATTGGTCTATCTCCCATGTGACCTACAGGGCAGCTCGTGTAATATCCGGATTTATTACGGTGTATTTCATCTGTATTCAAACCCTGTATTATTCGGATTTGTGGTTTTGATTATTGGAGTATGATATTTCTTGCATTGATATCTTTGTACATAAGTATAACAACATGCAAAATTTCTCATGCAAACTCGTGATAGTGCACGCTAAGAATGTATCTTAACGCGCGCTATGGAGCTACTACTAGCGCACTCTATGTATGTAGGAGTTGCGTGCGCTAAGCACTCAATTATTGAACTGGACGGCTAGCACATGCGCCAGCCGGGACATGGGTCCGGATAAGATTCCCGCGGACGAACCTGGACAGATTTGGAGTCAACACTTATTAGCGTGCGCTAAGTATTGTATGCTAGCGTGCGCTAATTAGCTAAAGTGCAGAATATTATAAATGAGACAACAACCCATTTTGGCTTACATTTCATTCGTCCATTCTTCATTCTTGAGAGGTCAGAGAGCTATAATAATCCTTCTACACACTTAGAACACATCTTATTGATCCTTGTATATTGGTTATCACTTGTGAGTGATCATTGAATTGGAGTAGCACCTTGGAGTGGCATACAACCAACCGAAGTCGGATTCTACCTTACGGTTCAGTGATTTTCGTCATATTAAGGTATGTTCAACCTATCTCCAGACTTAGAGTTGGATTCTAAAGAATTGGATGATCATGTTAACGAGATATTGTTTTTTATTAGTGAATTATCCAAAGTACATCATGTTTGGAATATTGAGATGAATAGGCCTTAAGTACCTTGATTATGAACATCATGATTCGAATCTTATTACATTGAACAAGTAGAGGAAGCTTCTATCATTGGTAATCCAAATCTAGTAGATGACTTCATAGCAATCATGGACTTGACTTTAACATCATTATTGTTAGATGAATCTAAGGGATTGATCATGGAAGGATTTATCTAGTATAGATGGAATGTTAAACAACTACAGTATGATAATTTTGATTGATATAAAGGTGTCGATATCAACCATTAAGCCTTTCGAATTGTCGTATGAAGATTTGTAGTCGAAATGGAATATGGTTTTATAATAGTATACATATTCTTGAATCCGAAGTTGTTGTTATCCGTAAGATCATTCATAATCGTATGAACATGATATTCTTGGAGGTAACATGAATTATCACGGAAGATTTCATTATTTTGATCATGATGAGAACAGTCTTCTGCCCAGTAGTGAACTGCCATGCACAGTTAGCGCACGCTAAGTTATGTAAATTAACGTGCGCTATCGAGCATCGGTTAACGTACACTACGTTTGGTACGTAACGTACGCTAGGCCATCAGACGAGTCAGTCAGCTGATCAGTGAAGTACTGACCATGCATAGTTAGCGTACGCTATGCTTTGTTGTTTGCGTGCGCTATCGAGCAGACTTAACGCACGCTACACAGAGTACTTAGCGTGCGCTAAAAAGTTCAGGCAGATTACATTTTATGAGCTTTTGGCCGTAAATCAAATTGTTAGACATTCGTACGATGTGAGATAAATCCTATATTATTTCTTTTGTTAAGGTTTGAGCTTGTTACGTGATTGATTGAGGGGGGACGACCTTCGAGTATTCGTTTTCGTGGAAGTATTGTTCTTGTCTTCGAATCGAGGCAAGTACCTTATTTGTTTTACGTATTGATGTTATACATATTATCATGCATGTATGTCGTTGTTGTATGTCCACCTCGTGTTGGTCCGACGGGATCATCGGGGGATCTATGCTAGCGTGCGCTGGATCATCGGACGGGTTTTTCCACCACGGGTTGGTCTGACGGGATCATCATGGGTTCTAGGCAGTGAACGCTGGATCGACGGAATTACCATGTGTATGTTATGATATCATGTTGTAATTATCAGTTGTGTATGTCATTTATGAGTTTCTCATAGGAGAAGACTCGTTGGTATTTTTTTGTCGTTTACGTTATTATTCTTCGTGAGATATGAATAATATGTTGTGGTACTTGTACTCGCATCGTTGTGCTAACCCCTTCGGGGGTGAACATTTTGTTTATGTTCAGGATCCAGGAGAGCGGGAAAACAACCACTGGAGCTGCATGACGATGAGCGTGCAGAGTGATGTTTCGGCCGGGTTCATTTGTCTGTTGTTTATTAGTTATTTCAATAAGTACTCGAGTATGAAGTCATTTATGATGAATTTGAATTTGGTGATGTATTATTAAGTTTCTGTTGAACAATTGTATTTTCAGTATTTGGTCAGAACTGATGTATCTTAATTCCGTTATTTCCATTCGTTAGTACCTTTTAATGTCTGTTCAATTCTTCAGCCTTGTAAATCCTTATGTAAAGGATTTATGGCGCTGTAATATTCCTGAATATATCGGGGGTGTTACAGAATATGGTATCGGAGATAAGATTATGGATATCTTGGCCATTGGGTTAAAATAGGGGTCATTTACGTCTTTGAGGTAACCAACCGTGAATGACATCACTGCACTGCCTACGTCTTCATGCGAACGGTGGTTGTAAGTTCCTAAACTCTATCTCGTTCTATACATGTTGTGTCTCTTTATACTCGAATATTAGAACGATGTTGTTTCCTATATATTGAGTATTTATGCTTACAGTATGTTGAGAGGCGGACGTGGACATGGTCGCGGTCGTGGACGCGAACGAATAAATGCTGAAAGGGAAGCGTCGCCTTCTAATCAGGCCAGTCATAGCTCAGGCGAGCCGTAACAATCTATTAATAACGAACCAGCACCTGTTGTACCAGAGATCCTTCGTCAAGTGGTGAACCAGATGACTCAGTTCGCCCAAGTCGTGGACCGAATGCAAGTGGCGGTGGGACTACAGCAGGGAGAAGGACAGGAAGGGATCCCGGACATGGGAAATCGAGGTGCCCGGTGGCTGCAAGAGGTCGCGAAGATGAAACCACCCAAATTCAACGGTATTTCTGAGACTCCCACCTGGGACCATTGGTTGAAGGAACTGGAGAAAATCTTTTCCGGAATTAACTGCCCAGACGACCGGAGAACCTCTATCGCTCAATATTTTCTAATAGGGGAAGCGTCCGAATGGTGGGAATCCATTCGGCCTGTAGATCATGATCCCGATTGGACAGAGTTTAAATTCATGATGGAAGCTCAGTACTGCCCTCGTACTGTGAGGGAAGCCAAGGTTCGGGAGTTTTTCTCCGCTCAGCCTTCAGATGTTCCGGTATCGCAGGCAATTAAGACGTTTAACCAACAACTGGCATTTGTTCGACATCTGGTCAGAACAGATGAAGAGATGATGATCCATTTCGATATGAGGATGAAACCAGAAATCCAGAGGTACATGTCCGGTTTTGAATGTACCACACTCCGTCAATACCAGGATAAGGCGTTGGCGTATGAGATCAAGGAAGCAGCTATGGAGAAATTTTCGGAATCCAAGAAACAGAAAGTCTCTCGTACTTTTACAGAGCACAAGAACAGCGGGCCCCGTAAGGCCCAGTCATCCTTTCACTCTTTTAAGAAACCTCCGCACCCAGTTAGGAGCGGAAAGAACTTCGGAGCGACATCAACTATTACTGATGTTAACAGGAAATGCTTTAACTGCGCCCAGACGGGGCACTATCGACGAAATTGCCCCCTACCTGCCGTGACTTGTTTTGATTGTGGTCGAGAGGGACATCGTGCGGTGTTCTGTGAAGAGGCTGCAAAGTCTTTTAGAGCCCGTACACCCCAGCCAGTCCAGAAGGAAGCCAGTATCCAACAGACGCAGCAAAGTGTTCAGATGCCTCAGAATTTTGGCCGCGGACGAGGCAGAGGACAATGGGACCGAAAGGGGACATCGAGTGTCGGATCTATTCCCCCACATTTGTACGAGATGAGGAGGACAGCGACAGATGTCATTGTCGCATCGTGCATCCCGCATCCTTTCCCAGCCAGTTAGCGTTTTATTCGATACAGGAGCTACGCATTCTTTTATATCTTTGTCTTGTGTAAATCGTTTGAATATTTCCGGTTTTCATACTTGTGAACCTTATGTTGTTGGTTTACCGAGTGGAGAGAGGATTGTCGGGAACTTAGAAACTAAAAATTTCCCTGTATCATTTGGAGGCAGAGAGTGGCTCTCAAATTTGATTGTAATAGAAATGCAAGGAGATGACCTGATACTCGGAGACGATTGGCTTAATCGATATGGAGCAATTGTAAACTACCGAAGGAGGAATATCTCGCTGATCGCTGACGATGGTTCCGAAATATTGTTCTAGGGGTGGAAACCGGGAATCTCAGGAAAATTGATCAAGGCGATGAAAGCTGTCAAATTGTTGAAACAGGGCTGTATCGGATACTGGTGCTATGCAATGAAGAAAGAAGACGAAATTGTGGAACTTTCATTCATTCCTGTTGTGAACGAATTTCCAGATGTATTTCCTCACGAGTTACCTGGACTACCTCCACGAAGGGATGTAGAATTTACCATTGAGCTGGAACCCGGAGCTACACCAATTTCTAAGGCACCGTATCGTATGGCACCTACTGAGATGTACGAACTGAAAAAGCAGCTGGAGGAGTTACTGGACAAAGGTTATATCCAGCCAAGTGTATCGCCCTGGGGAGCGCCAGTTCTTTTTGTCCGAAAGAAGGATGGATCGCTTCGACTGTGTATTGACTATCGAGAGCTGAACAAGATGATGATTAAGAATAAATATCCGTTGCCACGGATTGATGATTTATTTGACCAGTTGAAAGGAGCAACAGTATTTTCTAAAATCGATCTGAGATCAGGATACCATCAACTGAGGATTAAGGAATCAGATGTTCCAAAGTCAGCATTCAGAACTCGCTACGGACACTATGAGTTTGTAGTGATGCCGTTTGGTCTCACCAATGCACCTGCTGTATTCATGCAATTGATGAACCGAGTGTTCATCGAATATTTGGATAAATTTGTGGTCGTGTTCATTGATGACATTCTAGTGTATTCTAAGAGCCCGGAAGAGCATGCTCAGCATTTGCGGATTGTATTGGAACTTTTGAGAAGCGAGCAATTGTACGCCAAACTCTCTAAGTGTGAATTTTGGCTGAAGGAAGTAATGTTCCTCGGCCATGTGGTATCAGCTAAAGGAGTCCGAGTAGACCCTCAGAAAATCGAAGCAATTATGGATTGGAAACCTCCAAAGAACGTGAAAGAAGTCCGAAGCTTCTTAGGACTTGCTGGGTATTATCGTCGATTCGTGGAAGGGTTTTCTAAAATTTCCCGCCCACTTACTCGACTCCTGCAGAAAACTCAAAAGTTTGAGTGGAACGAGTCGTGTCAGACTAGTTTTGATGAGTTAAAGAAGAGATTGATGACAGCACCGATTCTATCACTTCCACAGGGAACTGGGGAATTTATAGTTTACAGTGATGCTTCGAACCAAGGACTCGGGTGCGTATTGATGCAGAATGACAAGGTGGTCGCTTATGCGTCGCGACAGCTGAAACCTTATGAAGTGAATTACCCAACACATGATTTGGAGCTAGCAGCAGTAGTTTTTGCTTTGAAGATCTGGAGGCATTATCTCAGACGGACTCACCGGATCTTTACGGATCACAAGAGTCTCAAGTACATCTTCAGTCAGAAAGAGTTGAACATGCGGCAAAGAAGATGGTTAGAACTGATTAAGGACTATGACTTGGAGATTTCGTATCATCCAGGCAAAGCGAATGTAGTGGCCAATGCACTCAGCCGCAAGCCTATTTCTATTCAGATGCTGGAGACTCTGACCTCCCAACTTAGCCTTCAACGAGAGATGATTCGAGAAGGAATTGAAGTGTGTTTACAAAGAGTCCAAGGACAACTCTGCGTGAAGGAAATAACTTCATCATTAACCGAAGAAATCAAATCTAGACAGGCAGATGATCCCCTGATGATTCGGTTACGTGATGAAGTGATCAAAGGAAAGGCCCCCGGATTCATAATTCATGATGATGGAGTTTTGAGATTTCAGAACCGACTCTGCTTCCCGATGTTGATGTTCTGAAACAGATGATTATGAAGGAAGCTCACAGTTCGCCCTATTCTATCCACCCGGGCACCAGTAAAATGTATAAGGACTTGAAGCAGAATTTCTGGTGGGGCAACATGAAGAAAGATGTAGTGGACTATGTTTCGAAATGCTTGACTTGTCAGCAGGTTAAGATCGAGCATCAACGGCCTGTCGGAATGTTGAAGCCGCTCCCAATTCCTGAATGGAAGTGGGAGGACATATCGATGGACTTTATCACCAGTATGCCGAGAACCAAGACAGGAATGAACATGATTTGGGTGATAGTTGATCGTTTAACCAAATCAGCTCATTTTCTAGGCATTAAGGACACGTGGGGACCAGATAGGTTGGCACGAGTATTTATTTCGGAGATAGTTCGATTGCATGGTACGCCGAAGACCATTATTTCTGATCGAGACGGCCGTTTTGTGTCTCACTTTTGGAAAGCAGTTCATAAGGCCTTGGGGACCGAATTGAACTTCAGTACAGCTTATCACCCGCAGACTGACGGACAATTCGAGAGGACCATTCAAACGGTGGAGGATATGCTGAGGGCTTGTGCCTTAAATTGGTCAAACGATTGGGAAGTTCATCTATCATTGATTGAATTTACCTACAATAATAGTTGGCATGCTTCCATTAAGATGGCACCATTCGAGGCATTATACGGGAGGAGATGAAGATCGCCCCTATGCTGGGACGATTCATCAGACTTGATCGGAACAGAACCAGAGTTGATCGTGCAGACTCGAGAGAAGATAGCCCTGATTCGTGAAAGGCTGTTGACCGCCTAGAGTCGCCAGAAATCTTACGCAGATGTACGTCGTCGCCCATTGGAGTTTAGTACTGGAGACCACGTACTTTTGAAAGTTTCTCCTACTCGAGGAATTTTTCGTTTTGGAAGGAAAGGAAAGTTGAGTCCGAGATATATCGGACCATTTGAGATCCTTGAGAGAGTTAGAGAGTTGGCATACAGGTTGGCATTGCCGCCGTCATTGCGCCATGTTCATAACGTGTTCCACGTATCCCGGTTACGGAGGTATATACCAGATCCCAGTCATATCATTGATTTCGGCGAGATCGAAGTCGCGCAGGATGGGACGTTTGAAGAAAGACCAGTCAAGATACTCGAGAGTCGAGTTAAGCAGCTGAGGAACAAACCAATCGTTTTGGTCAAAGTTCAATGGTCACGTCACGGAATGGAAGAAGCCACATGGGAAACGGAAGCTGGTATGAAGTCCGGATATCCCGAGTTATTTTTGTCTTGAGTTTCGGGACGAAAATCCTTTTTAGTATGAGAGTATGTAATATCTGGATTTATTACGGTGTATTTCATCTGTATTCAAACCCTGTATTATTCGGATTTGTGGTTTTGATTATTGGAGTATGATATTTCTTGCATTGATATCTTTGTACATAAGTATAACAACATGCAAAATTTCTCATGCAAACTCGTGATAGCGCACGCTAAGAATGTAGCTTAACGCGCGCTATCGAGCTACTACTAGCGCACGCTATGTATGTAGGAGTTGCGTGCGCTAAGCACTCAATTATTGAACTGGACGGCTAGCACATGCGCCAGCCGGGACATGGGTCCGTATAAGATTCCCGCGGACGAACCTGGACAGATTTGGAGTCAACGCTTATTAGCGTGCGCTAAGTATTGTATGCTAGCGTGCGCTAATTAGCTAAAGTGCAGAATATTATAAATGAGACAACAACCCGTTTTGGCTTACATTTCATTCGTCCATTCTTCATTCTTGAGAGGCCAGAGAGCTATAATAATCCTTCTACACACTTAGAACACATCTTATTGATCCTTGTATATTGGTTATCACTTGTGAGTGATCATTGAAGTGGAGTAGCACCTTGGAGTGGCATACAACCAACCGGAGTCGGATTCTACCTTACGGTTCAGTGATTTTCGTCATATTAAGGTATGTTCAACCTATCTCCAGACTTAGAGTTGGATTCTAAAGAATTGGATGATCATGTTAACGAGATATTGATTTTTATTAGTGAATTATCCAAAGTACATTATGTTTGGAATATTGAGATGAATAGGCCTTAAGTACCTTGATTATGAACATCATGATTCGAATCTTATTACATTGAACAAGTAGAGGAAGCTTCTATCATTGGTAATCCAAATCTAGTAGATGACTTCATAGCAATCATGGACTTGACTTTAACATCATTATTGTTAGATGAATCTAAGGGATTGATCATGGAAGGATTTATCTAGTATAGATGGAATGTTAAACAACTACAGTATGATAATTTTGATTGATATAAAGGTGTCGATATCAACCGTTAAGCCTTTCGAATTGTCGTATGAAGATTTGTAGTCGAAATGGAATATGGTTTTATAATAGTATACATATTCTTGAATCCGAAGTTGTTGTTATCCGTAAGATCATTCATAATCGTATGAACATGATATTCATGGAGGTAACATGAATTATCACGGAAGATTTCATTTTTTTGATCATGATGAGAACAATCTTCTGCCCAGTAGTGAACTTCCATGCACAGTTAGCGCACGCTAAGTTATGTAAATTAACGTGCGCTATCGAGCATCGGTTAACGTACGCTACGTTTGGTACGTAACGTACGCTAGGCCATCAGACGAGTCAGTCAGCTGATCAGTGAAGTACTGACCATGCATAGTTAGCGTACGCTATGCTTTGTTGTTTGCGTGCGCTATCGAGCAGACTTAACGCACGCTACACAGAGCACTTAGCGTGCGCTAAGAAGTTCAGGCAGATTACATTTTATGAGCTTTTGGCCGTAAATCGAATTGTTAGACATTCGTACGATGTGAGATAAATCCTATATTACTTCTTTTGTTAAGGTCTGAGCTTGTTACGTGATTGATTGAGGGGGATGACCTTCGAGTATTCATTTTCGTGGAAGTATTGTTCTTGTCTTCGAATCGAGGCAAGTACCTTATTTGTTTTACGTACTGATATTATACATATTGTCATGCATGTATGTCGTTGTTGTATGTCAACCTCGTGTTGGTCCGACGGGATCATCGGGGGATCTATGCTAGCGTGCGCTGGATCATCGGACGGGTTTTGCCACCACGGATTGGTCTGACGGGATCATCGTGGGTTCTAGGCAGTGAACGCTGGATCGACGGAATTACCATGTGTATGTTATGATATCATGTTGTGATTATCAGTTGTGTATGTCATTTATGAGTTTCTCGTAGGAGAAGACTCGTTGGTATTTTTTTGTCGTTTACGTTATTATTCTTCGTGAGATATGAATAATATGTTGTGGTACTTGTACTAGCATCGTTGTGCTAACCCCTTCGGGAGTGAACATTTTGTTTATGTTCAGGATACAGGAGAGCGGGAAAACATCCACTGGAGCTGCATGACGACGAGGGTGCAGAGTGATGTTTCAGCCGGGTTCATTTGTCTGTTGTTTATTGGTTATTTCAATAAGTACTCGAGTACGAAGTCATTTATGATGAATTTGAATTTGGTGATGTATTATTAAGTTTCTGTTGAACAATTGTATTTTCAGTATTTGGTCAGAACTGTTGTATCTTAATTCTGTTATTTCCATTCGTTAGTACCTTTTAATGTCTGTTCAATTCTTCAGCCTTATAAATCCTTATGTAAAGGATTTACGGTGCTGTAATATTCCTGAATATATCGGGGGTGTTACAGCTCGCTTGTTGGAAAATGTTGAAATTGGTGCCATTGGAAAGGTTTGTGTCTACTTTCCAAGGAAACCAACCATTTGATCACAACCATCATGTTGAGTGACATATGACTATTGTTGCAAAGTAGGA
Source organism: Orobanche coerulescens (assembly GCA_033398695.1). Taxonomy (NCBI): domain Eukaryota; kingdom Viridiplantae; phylum Streptophyta; class Magnoliopsida; order Lamiales; family Orobanchaceae; genus Orobanche; species Orobanche coerulescens. The sequence continues at coordinate 124,267,513 of CM065812.1, read as the reverse complement.
CAGGATATGTCCGATAATTTGCTGAGTCAACTTCGATAGAGCTTTGTGGTCTGCTCAGGTCGATCTAGGTTACGTACTGTATGTGAATGAGAAGCTATGAGTGTCTAGTTTTCATAAGTTCTTACAGTTTCGTTGATGCCTATTGAATCGAAGAAGTTATGACTGATTTAGTGCATGGAGGTCAAGACTTTAGAAAACTTGATTTTCGGATAAGTCTTTAGTGACTCTGCACTTTGGATGTGTCGCGCTCTTTTTGTCCTTAGACCAAGGATTGTTTTTTCCCATTGGGTTTTCACTTGGTAAGGTTTTTAACGAGGCGACCTATGAGAATATACATACAATGATGCGTTCTACTTCTGTTCAACTTAGACCAAGAGGTATTTTTCCCACTGAGTTTTTCCTTGGTATAGTTGTGAGGGCAACTTGGCATCCGACTCCTATGATTTGAGGTACTCATCAGGGGGAGTCGTTATGTATACATCATGGGGAGTATACATGACATGTTATCTTGGTGCGTTCCTCATCAAGCCTTTATTTTTCCCATGGGGTTTTGTTTTGGCTTGGAATACATTTTTACGAAGGCAACATCTTCTGCACCATTGTTGTATTCGTGCTCGACACAGGGGGAGTGTTACGGGAATTATTATTCCCGTGATGTGTCTTACCTAATACTGGTTACAGATACATAGATGGAAGGTTCTAGATCCTTCTAGAGGTAGTAGGATCCTATTAGATGTCTTACCTTATCTAGGAATCCTATGTATGGAAGGACTCTCATTGTAATGCCTATATAAAGGCCTCTCTATCAGTGTTATGAATACAATTGATTGACTCTATTTACAATCTTTTTACTTTCTCCTGAAACAATTATTTTGTTGTTTTAAAAAATTATAAAATAGTAGTATAAATAGGAGAGGGTGTTGAGAGGAAAAGGAGAGGAGAAAAAAATAGAGAGATATTATTGTAAGAGAGAGAAATAAAAATATTCTGTAATAAAATTATATTTGAGTAATAATATTATGAAATATTTATTTATTTGTGTTGTTATTATGAGTGAGTAATTTTTTTTTACTGAGGTTATGATGAAACCATGTCTATATTATTATTATTATTTATATAATAATTCCAACTAAATATTTTTAATGATTAAGATTTTCGCTTCAATAGGGAAAATATTATTTCATCAATGATATCACGTATTTTTGATAGTTATAAATTTCCCCTTGCTTTGTGATTATTGATATTAGTTAATTTCTTTGATTATTTGTTTTTCATTAAATTGAATACATATTGTAATACCCGAGATTTCTGTTATGTAATTAGAACTTGTGATATTGTAATGATTGTACTTTTGTCTGAGTACTATTCTCCGTATTTCATAATCCGATGTTGTCGAGTGTATAATTTCGTGTATGTGTTTTAGAGATTGAAATTCTGTACATATAGCGCACGCTACAGGCTGAGTGTAGCGTACGCTAACGGGGATTCATAGCGCACGCTACAGAGGGTCATTAGCGCACGCTATGCATGGTCAAATCGATTGAGACGTGCGGTAGGTGAGATCTGGCCGGGGACCCTTGTCGGATTGTGTCGGATGCACCTGGACGGCTTTCGGGAAAAGCCGAGTCAACGCCTTAGCGCACGCTACAGGTATATGCGTAGCGCACGCTAAGTGCCGAGTACAGTTTAGACTGTGAGCCGTTAGCGCACGCTACGAACAGGGTCTAGCGCGCGCTAATAGCCATTTATTATAAATAGGACAGCATCCTATTCGAGATTTCAGTTTTCTCTACTCTCATTACCCGAATTCCTACACTTAGAACATAACTTCCTTCACCCCAAACACTTCATATCAACATCCTGATTCGTGATTTAAGATCGTATATCATTGGAGATTGGTGTTCAAGCTTTTGGTGTCGGATTGCTTCATTATTCCTCCGTGTTCTTCACTACTTGAGGTAGGTGATTCTTCACCAATGTTAGTAATGTTCCTAAGGAAGTTTGAATCATGTTTGGATAGCTGGTATTTCGTTTATAATCGGTCATCACATGTTAAAAGGATATTTTCGACGTTTCGACACTTATTCATCGTATGAACCTTTGAACCATCTTAGTAGTATGAACTCCTAAGCGTTTTCAAATCGATTTATGGTTAGTAATCGGAGATTACCTAGTTCGTATGTTTTACGTAAGGAATTATATGTTTTGGGACTTGGAATAATCAGAACTTGGTATATTTCGTGAAGATCTTAGAAAAGATATGTTGATGAGAGGATTATCCGTATATTTGTGCCTCATGATCATGGAACTTCCACAACCTTATTAGCATGTCAGACTTGAGGATGATTTGTTGTATCAACATAGAATTCATAAATTCACCACTGTTCAACCCAGTTTTTCCGTTAGCAGTATTCTGCCATGCAACGTTAGCGCACGCTAACATATGTATCGGCCGGTTCAAACTGTCAGTTCATAACTAGCGCACGCTAGTCTTACACGATAGCGTACGCTAACAGGCCTGCTTAGCGCACGTTACGTAGAGTACGTAGCGCACGCTAAGCAGTCCAGGCAGATTGGTTATTTTGAGCTTTTCGGCCATAGACCGAATTGTTAGGCCATCGTTCGACTTGAGATGATTTGTATATCGTTCCTTTTGTTAAGGTTCGAGCTTGTTACGTTGATCGAAGGAGGCGGCCTTCGAGTGTGTCGAGATCTTTGAAGTGTTTCGTCCTTGCCATTTTCGAGGCAAGTATCATATGTCGAGTTTGATTTATCATGCTTATGGTTTTGTTCATATTTTTGTATATGAGATGTATTTCTCGAAATTCGCGTGATATTCGTTGTTGTTTGTTCGTATTGATGAACATGTTGAAATGCATATGTGTATGCATAATTGATTGATTATGGTATAAATGATCCGAGGGGGGTCATGAGGATCTATGCTGAGGGCGCTGGATCGAATGTCCACCATGCGTTGGTCCGACGGGATCATCATGGGGATCTATGCTGAGGGCGCTGGATCGCCGACGGGTTTTCCACCATGCGTTGGTCCGACGGGATCATCATGGGGATCTATCCGAGGCGCCGGATCGCTGGATTACCATGTATTGTGCAGATGGAATCGTGAGGATTCGCATCGTTGGATTCCGGTGGCGGAAGTCCGTTTGCATGTTTTATGATGCATTAATGATTTATTGTATGACGATACTTGTACTAGCATTGTTTTGCTAACCCCTTCTGGGGTGGATATTGTTTTTGATGTTCAGGTAGTCGAGAGCGGGAGGCGGCGCGATGCAAGACGGGTGACGATGAGATGGCTCAGTGACGTGGTTGATGTTCTTATTATTGTGATTTGTCTTCTTGGTTCGTTTAGTAATCGAGTATGTCTGTATTAATAAAGTCTTTTCGATATGGTTGTATAAGTCAGCACATTTGATCTTTTGATTCGAATCTGTATGTGAATTCCAGTGTTCGATTGGTTTATTTTTACACCTCTTTTAAAATTAGCCTTGTAAATCCTTATCTAAAGGGTTTACGGCGCTGTAATTATTCCGAATATCTCGGGGTGTTACAAAATATGGTATCGGAGCTAAGATTTATGGATATCTTGGCAGTCGGGTTAGTTGGGTCTGTTTACGTTATTGGATTATTGGTCGTTCGTAACATCACTGCTGAGCCAGCATCGTCGTGTGGACTGTGGTTATAAGTTTCCTAATCTCGAATACTACTGTTTTATTTAATTAACGTCTTGTAAACATTAATGAGTGTACTTTGAGAAAGTTTGTCCTGGATATTGAGTATTTATGTTTACAGTATGTTGAGAGGAGGTCGTGGACGCGGACGCGGTCGTGGACGCGGACGTGGTAATGCGAGGCAAGAAGAGTCGGTATCTACCCCAGAGATAGCCGCTAGTCAAACGGATTCACATTCCGGGGACGGCAGGATCGCAAATAATAATGCGAATCCTAACGTCGGAGTGCTTCACAGTGGTTGCCCAGATAAACCAGCTTGCTCAAGTTGTGGATCGCATGCGCAGCCGATGGGACAATGAGAATAACGTGGATAATCGTGGAGATAAATGGCTTACCGAGGTGGTCAAATTGCATCCTCCGAAATTTGACGCCCACCGAGACGCTTTCGTGGGATCATTGGGTGAAGGAATTAGAGAAGATTTTGCGGGGATTAAGCGTCCCAACGATAGGAAGGTTCCGGCCGCCAAGATCTTTTGGCCGGGAGGCTTTCGATCGGTGGGAGGCCATTCGACCGCAGGAGCATAATGCCGATCGGACAATTCAAGTTGATGATGGAGGCATGATTGTCCTCGCCCGATTAGAGAGGCCCGAGTTCGGGAGTTTTTCTCACCACAAAATTCGGAAGCATCTGTGACGGAAGTGATTAAGACTTTTAATCACCGGTGACTTATGTGCGCCACTGTCAGACCGAGGCGGAAAGGATTTTCCATTTTGACATGCGAATGAAGCGGAAATTCAGAATATATGTCCGGATTTGATTGTACCACCTTGAGGCAAGATTCGGGACAAGGCGTTGGCCTACGATATGAAGGAAGCAGCAGTAGAGAAATCGACGGAAGCAAAGAAACAGAAGGTGTCGGGCAACTTCGCGGAGAATAAGAATAGCGGGACCCGCCGGGGTCAGTCCTCTTTTCACTCATCCAGGAGACCTCCGCATCCTAGTCGAGGAGGAAAGAAGTTCCGGGCAGCACCGACTGCTTCTGACATAGGGAAGAAGTGCTACAACTGTGGCAAGGCGGGACATGTTCGACGAGATTGTTTTGCGCCTGCTGTGACCTGTTTCGAGTGTGGACAGGAAGGACATCGCGCAACATTTTGTGGGAATGCGACCCGATCTTTTGGTACTCGCACTCCAGCGCCAGTTCCGAAGGAAACAAGTGTGAACCAGACGCAGCAGAGTGGATTTCAGCAGAACGTTGGGAAGAGAGAGGCATCCAAATCTTGGGTCCGTTCCTCCACGCCCGTATGAAATGAGGAAATCGATGATCGAACACATTTGTTGCATCGTGCGATTCGATCCTTTTGCAACCAGTTAGTGTCTTGTTCGATTCGGAGCTACGCATTCTTTTATATCTTGAACTGTGTTAATCGTTTGAACATCTCGTGCTTGTATAATTGTGAACCTTATGTTGTGGGATTACCGAGCGGAGAGAAAATTGTGGGAACACTAGAAGCTAGGGATTTCCCAAAGATCTATAGAAGGAAGAGAGTGGCCATCGCATCTCATTGAAGTTGACATCTACGGTGACGATTTAATTCTCGGAGATGATTGGCTCAACCGTTATGGAGCAGTGCTGAATTACCGAGAGAGAGTCATTTCCATCATTTCTGATGACGGATCTAAACACTTATTAGAGGATGGAGACCAGGAAGCTCGGGAAAATTGATCAAGGCAATGAGAGCCGTGAAATTGCTGAAACAGGGATGTCATGGACTTTGGTGTTATGCCATGAGGAAAGAGGAAGGAGTAGAGCTCTCGTCTATTTCAATTGTGAATGAGTTCTCAGATGTATTTCCCGACGAGCTACCAGGGATACCTCCGCAAAGAGAAGTGGAATTCACCATCGAGTTAGAGCCTGGAGCAGCTCCTATTTCCAGAGCACCATACCGCATGGCGCCAACCGAGATGTATGAACTCAAGAAACAACTGGAGGAATTGTTGCAGAAGGGCTATATTCAACCTAGCGTTTCTCCTTGGGGAGCGCCCGTTCTCTTTGTCCGGAAGAAAGACGGATCCCTCCGATTGTGTATTGATTACAGGAGCTTAACAAGATGAGGATCAAGAATAAGTATCCTATACCTCGGATCGACGACTTGTTTGATCAAGCGCAAGGGGCAAGGGTATTCTCGAAGATTGACTTGCGATCGGGATACCATCGATTGAGAATTAAGGAATCGGATATACGAAATCGCTTTGAGATCCCTGCGGGCATTATGAATTTGTAGTGATGCCATTTGGACTTACCAATGCTCCTGCGGTATTCATGCAATTGATGAATCGGGTATTCTTGGAGTACTTGGATAAATTTGTGGTCGTTTTCATTGACGACATCTTGATATATTCGAGGGACGCAGAGGAACATGCTGAACATTTACGTGTGGTTTTGAGCATCTTGAGAAAGGAACAGCTGTATGCTAAGCTTTCTAAATGCGAATTTTAGCTTAAGGAAGTAACCTTCCTTGGGCATGTGATATCATCCGACGGAGTTCAGGTGGACCCGAAGAAAGTCGAAGCAATCTTGGAGTGGGAAGTTCCTAAAACGTGAAAGAAGTCCAAGCTTCTTAGGACTTGCTGGATATTATCGCCGCTTTGTAGAGGGATTTTCCAAAATTGCTCGTCCGCTCACTCACCAAGAGAAGACTCAAAAGTTCACGTGGAATGAGAAATGTCAGCCGGTTTTGTGAACTTAAGAGGAGACTGACGCACCTATATTAGCACTGCCAGAGGGAACAGATGGATTCATGGTATACAGCGATGCTTCAAATCAGGGTTTGGGTTGTGTGTTGATGCAGAAGGATAAAGTGATTGCTTATGCTTCTCGGCAATTGAAACCGTACGAAGTTAATTATCCGACTCATGATCTGGAGCTAGCAGCTGTGGTCTTTGCCTTGAAAATCTGGCGACATTATTTGTACGGCACTCATTGTCAGATCTTTACAGATCATAAGAGCCTCAAATACATTTTCAGTCAGAAAGAATTAAACATGAGGCAGAGAAGGTGGCTGGAATTGATCAAGGATTACGACTTGGAGATTCTCTATCATCCGGGGAAAGCAAATGTAGTAGCCGATGCTTTGAGCCGAAAACCCGTTTCTCTTCGGGTGTTAGAAGCACTTACATCCCAAACCAGTATTCAACGGGAACTGATCCGCGAGGGGATTGAAGTATGGGCACCAGGAATCCGAGGCCAACTTTATGTGATGGAACTGACTTCATCACTAGTCGAGGAGATCAAGTCTAAACAACTGAACGATTCTCTGATTCTTCGATTATATGACGAAGTCAAGAAAGGAAAAGCCCCAGGATTCGTGATACAAGACGATGGAATTCTGAGATTTCATAGTCGACTTTGCGTTCCCGAGGACGATGATTTGAGACGGACAATTTTGAAGGAAGCTCATAGCGCGCCCTATTCTATTCACCCAGGCAGTAGTAAGATGTATAAAGATTTAAAGCAAAACTTCTGGTGGGGGAATATGAAGAAGGACGTAGCGGAGTACGTTTCAAAGTGTTTGACTTGTCAACAGGTTAAGATTGAACATCAACGACCTGCCGGAATGTTAAGACCGCTTACGATCCCTGAGTGGAAGTGGGAGGATATCTCGATGGACTTCATTACTAGTATGCCAAGGACTAGAACAGGAATGAACATGATTTGGGTTGTAGTTGATCGACTAACCAAGTCGGCTCATTTCCTGGGAATTAAAGATACTTGGGGACCCGAGAGATTGGCACGAATATTTATTGCGGAGATAGTCAGATTGCACGGGACGCCGAAGACCATTATTTCGGATCGAGATGGTCGTTTCGTGTCACACTCGGAAAGCAACACGGGGCTTTGGGACCGAGCTCAACTTTAGCATGACTTATCATCCCCAAACGGATGGTCATCTGAAAGAACTATACGCATGAGAAGACATACTTAGAGCTTGTGCATTAGATTGGTCGATTGATTGGGAAGTTCACTTGCCCTTGATCGAGTTCACCTATAATAACGGTTGGCATGCTTCTATTAAGATGGCCCCATTTGAAGCTTTATACGGAGAAGATGCCGATCGCCCTGTCCGGGATGATTCTTCTGGATTTGATCGGACAGAACAGGAATTGATTATTCGGACTCAAGAGAAGATAGCCTTGATTCGAGAGAGACTGCTGACGCCAGAGTCGCGAAGTCTTATGCCGATGTACGTCGCCGCCTCTAGAGTTCGACGCTGGGACCACGTACTATTAAAGGTGTCTCCTACACGAGGATTTTCCGTTTAGGGAGAAGAGGCAAGCTTAGTCCGAGATATATCGGACCATTTGAGATCCTAGAGAGAGTTGGGGATTTAGCATACCGGTTGGCCTTACCGCCATCGCTGAGTCATGTTCACAATGTGTTTCACGTATCCCAACTGTGGAAGTATGTACGGACCCGATCCGTCATTGATTTCGACGAGATCGAGATAGCTAATGATGGCACCTTCGAAGAGAGACCAATCAAGATACTTGAGAGCCGGATCAAACAATTGAGGAATAAACCAATACATTTGGTTAAAGTAAAATGGTCACGACATGGAGTCGAAGAGGCCACTTGGGAAACGGAGGACGGTATGAAGGCTAAATATCCGGAGTTGTTTTCATCCTAAGTTTCGGGACGAAACTTCTTTTTAGGGAGGAAGGATGTAATACCCGAGATGTCTGTTATGTAATTAGAACTTGTGATATTGTAATGATTGTACTTTTGTCTGAGTACTATTCTCCGTATTTCATAATCTGATGTTGTCGAGTGTATAATTTTGTGTATGTGTTTTAGAGATTGAAATTCTGTACATATAGCGCACGCTACAGGCTGAGTGTAGCGTACGCTAACGGGGATTCATAGCGCACGCTACAGAGTCATTAGCGCACGCTATGCATGGTCAAATCGATTGAGACGTGCGGTAGGTGAGATCTGGCCGGGGGACCCTTGTCGGATTGTGTCGGATGCACCTGGACGGCTTTCGGGAAAAGCCGAGTCAACGCCTTAGCGCACGCTACAGGTATATGCGTAGCGCACGCTAAGTGCCGAGTACAGTTTAGACTGTGAGCCGTTAGCGCACGCTACGAACAGGGTCTAGCGCGCGCTAATAGCCATTTATTATAAATAGACTGAGATCCTATTCGAGATTTCGATTTCTACTCTCATTACCCGAATTCCTACACTTAGAACATAACTTCCTTCACCCCAAACACTTCATATCAACATCCTGATTCGTGATTTAAGATCGTATATCATTGGAGATTGGTGTTCAAGCTTTTGGTGTCGGATTGCTTCATTATTCCTCCGTGTTCTTCACTACTTGAGGTATGTGATTCTTCACCAATGTTAGTAATGTTCCTAAGGAAGTTTGAATCATGTTTGGATAGCTGGTATTTCGTTTATAATCGGTCATCACATGTTAGAAGGATATTTTCGACGTTTCGACACTTATTCATCGTATGAACCTTTGAACCATCTTAGTAGTATGAACTCCTAAGCGTTTTCAAATCGATTTATGGTTAGTAATCGGAGATTACCTAGTTCGTATGTTTTACGTAAGGAATCATATGTTTTGGGACTTGGAATAATCGGAACTTGGTATATTTCTTGAAGATCTTAGAAAAGATATGTTGATGAGAGGATTATCCGTATATTTGTGCCTCATGATCATGGAACTTCCACAACCTTATTAGCATGTCAGACTTGAGGATGATTTGTTGTATCAACATAGAATTCATAAATTCACCACTGTTCAACCCAGTTTTTCCGTTAGCAGTATTCTGCCATGCAACGTTAGCGCACGCTAACATATGTGAGTTAACGTGCGCTATCGGGGTTCAGTTAACGTATTAAACGTACGTAGCGTACGTTATGTATCGGCCGGTTCAAACTGTCAGTTCATAACTAGCGCACGCTAGTCTTACACGATAGCGTACGCTAACAGGCCTGCTTAGCGCACGTTACGTAGAGTACGTAGCGCACGCTAAGCAGTCCAGGCAGATTGGTTATTTTGAGCTTTTCGGCCATAGACCGAATTGTTAGGCCATCGTTCGACTTGAGATGATTTGTATATCGTTCCTTTTGTTAAGGTTCGAGCTTGTTACGTTGATCGAAGGAGGCGGCCTTCGAGTGTGTCGAGATCTTTGAAGTGTTTCGTCCTTGCCATTTTCGAGGCAAGTATCATATGTCGAGTTTGATTTATCATGCTTATGGTTTTGTTCATATTTTTGTATATGAGATGTATTTCTGGAAATTCGCGTGATATTCGTTGTTGTTTGTTCGTATTGATGAACATGTTGAAATGCATATGTGTATGCATAATTGATTGATTATGGTATAAATGATCCGAGGGGGTCATGAGGATCTATGCTGAGGGCGCTGGATCGAATGTCCACCATGCGTTGGTCCGACGGGATCATCATGGGGATCTATGCTGAGGGCGCTGGATCGCTGGACGGGTTTTCCACCATGCGTTGGTCCGACGGGATCATCATGGGGATCTATGCTGAGGGCGCTGGATTACCATGTATTGTGCAGATGGAATCGTGAGGATTCGCATCGTTGGATTCCGGTGGCGGAAGTCCGTTTGCATGTTTTATGATGCATTAATGATTTATTGTATGACGATACTTGTACTAGCATTGTTTTGCTAACCCCTTCGGGGTGGACATTGTTTTTGATGTTCAGGTAGTCGAGGAGCGGGGAGGCGCCCGATGCAAACGGGGACGATGAGATGGCTCAGTGACGTGGTTGATGTTCTTATTATTGTGATTTGTCTTCTTGGTTCGTTTAGTAATCGAGTATGTCTGTATTAATAAAGTCTCTTCGATATGGTTGTATAAGTCAGCACATTTGATCTTTTGATTCAAATCTGTATGTGAATTCCAGTGTTCGATTGGTTTATTTTTACACCTCTTTTAAAATTAGCCTTGTAAATCCTTATCTAAAGGGTTTACGGCGCTGTAATTATTCCGAATATCTCGGGGTGTTACACATATAATACTTAGAAATTATATTTTCAAGCGAAGAAAAATCTATATTTGAATTATAATTTTATACTTATTGTTAAATATATAGGGAAATAGTGAGATTGATTTCAGAATCTATTCTCTGAATTTCTTGGATTTAAAATATAAAATAAATAATAAATTGACATTGGTGGATTCTAAACCCTAGTAAACTATTTAAAATTAATTTATCTAAAATCTATTTAAAAATACTGTTATTTGTTGCAATTATTATAACCATTCAAAAATCAAATTATTTGGTACTATGTTAGAATTTAATATAATTTGGTTTAAAACGATAGGAATATATTTACTTCACTATCATAGTCTTCCCTGTGGAATCGACCTTGCACCGTATTTCTACATTGAACGAATCGTGCACTTGCGAGTATCTAAAGAATCAACATCAAGTTTTTGGCGCCGTTGCCGGGGAGGCGCAAACGAAGTATACGAAGACTGTCGTCACCAAGTTAGTTAAATTCTTCTACTAGTTATTTATTTTACTGCTTTTCTTTATTATTATTATTATCTGTCTTTTTAATTTTCATTTTAGATTGTGTTAGTATAAATAATAGTTAGTAGTAGAATTTATTTTCTTTTTATGTTCATAAAAAATTCTGAAAAATAATAAAAACTTATAATAATAAATATAAAATATAAGTAATAGTAATAAAAAAACTACTGTTCATTTTCGTAAAAATAATAGTAAAATAATTAAAAAATATAAAAAAGTCCAAACTATATAAAAATCTAAGAAAATCTGAAAAAGTTTAAAAAAAACCAGAACTTATTTATATTTATTTTAAAAATATGGAAAATTAAAAAAAAAACTAGACTTTAAGTTAATATTTTTGTAATTCTGGAATATTAATATTAAAAAATTGAATTTTTTTAATTTAAATTCGAAAAAATAATTAAATTAAAAAAATCAGGAAATATGTCTATAAACTATTTTTTATTTAAAAACTAAAATTGGAATATTATTTTCCATAATAAATAAAAATCTGAATTATTTTATTTTATTTTTAAAAGAAAAACCTGCTAGTTTTATTTTTATTAAAAAAAATACTTTTCATAAAAAGAATCTAAAAATCTAAAAAAAAAAAACAGATTAAGAACTAATAATTAAATGATCTGGAATATATATAATAAATAATTGTCATCTCTATTTCTGAACTTTTAATTTTTTTAATAAACATAAACTTATTTTTTTTAAATGAAATTACAATATTTTAACAAAAATGGAAAATACTAAAAAAAATTAAAATCCTGAAAATTTATTAAAAAAAAGCAAACGAAAATTGGTAAAAAGAAAAATATTTTTATTGTTTGCATAAATAAAATAAAAGTCTGTAATTTTTATTATTTTTTAAAAAAAATCTGATATATTTTTTTTTGTGGAAAAATAAATAAATATATTTGGATATATATATATATATATATATATATATATATATATTTAGCTCAATATTACTAGTCTAAAAATATAATAAAATTATATTAAATATAAAAAAAAATATAAAGACATAATAAAAAATAAAATATAAAAAACAAAAAAAATCAGAATTTTTTTAAATTTTAAAATAATTTATATCTTGTCTTTAGTTAAAATAGAATCTTGTAGTGGTAAATTTAAATTGTGTTTTTAGTTGTTATTTTCTATTTATAGTATTCTTAGACATTTAGTTTAATTGCAATACTTCTCGTCGTATAATTTAGTTTATCAATAGATATTGCTTCCGTAGATCAATTAGTAAATTTATTCCTTTGCAATCTATTACATCGTACAATATTAGTAATAATTATAATAATTATCATTATCATTATCATTATTAATAATAATACAAAATATAAAAAACTAAAAAAAAAAATTAAAACAATAAAATCCTTTAAAAGATTCAACAAGGAATTGATATTTTTCACTCACTACTTTGTTCGATTTGAATAGAGAAAAGCTAAATATCAATCTTGTACAAACTGATTTTGAAAACCGACTGAATTTTGGCAAAAAGGCCTCTGTTGTACATGCCGAAGAAAGTTGGATTTTAAGTGCGACCGTTGTGACGCCTCCAACGATCTGGAAGTTCAATCGACTATCATAATTTGGTTTGTATGCAAAGTTAAAAAAAAATTGAAATATTGGTGAATGCAAGTTTGGCAACGAAATAATAAAGGTCGATTAACGAGAAGAATATTGTCCTTAACTAAAATTGAAGTCCAAAAAATAAAAACGATAAAAAAATGGACGAAATTGAAAATCGGAATAATCAAGTTGCAAAAGAAAAAACTTTAATAGAATATTTTTCTCCAGTAACTGCTAATTCTCCTTCTTGCATAGTGTTGCCTACGACTAATGCAACTCATTTCGAACTTAAACCATCAATAATTCAACTTCTTCCATTTTTCACGGTTTGGAAAGAGAAGATCCGTATATGCATGTCAAGGAATTTCTCGATATTTGTTCTACTTTCCGATTCCAAAATTTCTCTGACGAATCTGTCAAACTTAGACTATTTCCATTTTCTCTCAAAGATAAAGCAAAATTCTGGCTAAATTCTCTTCAAGCAAGAACAATTACTAGTTGGGACCAACTAGCGAATAAATTTCTCGCAAAGAATTTTCCAATGTCCAAAACTGATTGTCTTAGAAGAGAAATATCAGAATTTTTCCAAAAAGAAAGTGAAGAATTTTATGGGTGTCGGGAAAGATTAATGATTTAATCCTTAAGTGTTCCCATCATGGTTTTGAAATATGGTGTTTGGCAAAATATTTTTATGACGGTTTAACTCCAAACAATCGCCAATTAATCCAATCAATGCATGGTGGAAAATTTCTTCACTAGAAAATATGTCAATTAATTCACAACAATGGAATTCACTCGACTCTAGAGCCAAATCGATGCATAGACCCCAAAAAAAGATGAAATTTACGAGGTTAAACAAGATGTTGAAATAAAATCTACTATAGATGATTTAGTACGAAAAGTGGATGCGTTAGTCTTGAAGCAATCCATCACCTCGTCAAACTCAAAAAATGAATTTTGCACTTCATGTGCGGAATCGTTTCATTCATCTCAATCTTGTCCCTCTGGTCCACAAAATCAAGAAATTTTTAATGAAGAAGTCAATGGGTTCAGGGGTGTTCAAAAATATCCGATATCCGATATCCGATTCGAAATATCCGAAAATCCGAAGTTCCGGATATCCGGAACTTCGGATTCGGATATCGGATAGTACTTTTCAGAAAAATCGGATATTCGGATATCCGAAATATCCGAAAAATCCTAAATTTTTTATTTTTTTATATTTTAAATAATAGAAGGTATTCGGATATTCGGATATCCGATATCCATATCCAGAGTTTTTTTCGGATATTCGGATATCCGATATCCAAATCCGAATATTTTTTTTCGAATAAAATTCATATTTTTTCCGGATATCGAATATCAAAATCTACTATCCGAACTTTCGGATATCCGAAATTCTGGATATCCGATTTTGAACACCCCTAAATGTGTTACACTCATATGGGAAATCTTCGGATAGTCCATTTGCTCCAACTTATAATCCATATTGGAGGAATCATCTAAATTTTTCCTGGAAGCAGAACATGCCTCCAATGTATCAAGGAGGACATCAAATGAACATGTCAAATCAACAAAATGTCCGTCCTAATCAATATCCTCCAAATACTTATCAATATCCTTCTGCAGTGCCAAAGAAACCATCTTTGGAAGATACGTTGCAACAATTCATGCAATCTACTCAACAAATGTTCCAATCAACTCAAAAAGCTATACAATCAAACTCACAGGCTATTTCTAAGCTTGAAACACAAATTGGTCAACTTGCAACTGTAATACCCGAGATTTCTGTTATGTAATTGGAACTTGTGATATTGTAATTATTGTACTTGATCTGAGTATTATTTTCCGTATTTCATAATCCGATGTTGTCGAGCGTTTAATTTCGTGGTTGTGATTTAAAGATTTTAGATCTGCGCATATAGCGCACGCTACTGGATATGTTTAGCGTGCGCTAACGTGGATTCATAGCGCACGCTACTGAGGGTCTTTAGCGCACGCTATGCGTGGTCAATTTGATTGAGACGTGCAGTAGGTGAGATCTGGCCGGGGGACCCCTGTCGGATCGTGTCGGATGTACCTGGACGGCTTCCGGGAAAAGCCGAGTCAACGCCTTAGCGCACGCTACAAGTATATGCGTAGCGCACGCTAAGTGCTGAGTACAGTTTAGTCAGGGAGCCGTTAGCGCACGCTACGAACAGGGTCTAGCGCGCGCTAATAGCCATTTATTATAAATAGGACAGCATCCTATTCGTGATTTCAGTTCTCTCTTCTCCCATTACCCGAATTATTACACTTAGAACATAACTTCCTTCATCCTAAACACTTCATATCAACATCCTGATTCGTGATTGAAGATCGTATATCATTGGAGATTGGTGTTCAAGCCTTCGGTGTTGGATTGCTTCATTTTCCTCCGTGTTCTTCACTACTTTGAGGTAGGTGATTCTTCACCGATGATTAGTGATGTTCCTAAGGAAGTTTGAATCATGTTTGGATAGCAAGTATTTCGTTTATAATCGGTCATCACATGTTAGAAGGATACTTTTGACGTATCGGCACTATATATCGTATGAACCTTTGAACCATCTTATTATAAGGACTCCTAAGCATGTTCAAATCGATTTATGATCAGTAATCGGATATTACCCAGTTGCTACGTTGTACACATTGGAATCATGTGTTTTGGAACGTAAGACGATCGGAACTTAGATTATTTCTTGAAGATCGTAGATGGATTATGATATTGAGATGACTATCCGTATATTTGTATTTCATAATCATAAAACTTCCACAAACCTTATTAGCATGATATGCCCGAGGATAACTTGTATTATCACGGTAGAATTCATGAGTTCTTCACCATTCAACCCAGTTTTCGGTTTGCAGTATTCTGCCATGCAAGATTAGCGCACGCTAACATGTGTGAGTTAACGTGCGCTATCGGGGTTCGATTAACGCCGCAGGCGTCGTAGCGTCGTTATGTATCGGCCGATTGACCGTCGATTCGTAGCAAGCGCACGCTAGTCTTATACGATAGCGTCGCTAACGAGCGGCTTAGCGCGCGTTACGTAAATGCGTAGCGCCGCGCTAAGCGATCGAGCATTGTTTATTTTGAGCTTTTCGGCCATAGACCGAATTGTTAGGCCATCGTTCGACTTGAGATGATTTGTATATCGTTCCTTTTGTTAAGGTTCGAGCTTGTTACGTTGATCGAAGGAGGAGGCCTTCGAGTGTGTCGAGATCATTGAAGTGTTTCGTCTTTGCCATTTTTGAGGCAAGTATCATATGTCGAGTTCGATTTATCATGCTTGTGGTTTTATTCATATCGTTGAATATGAGATGTATTTCTGAAAATTCTCGTGATATTCGTTGTTGTTTGTTCGTATTGATGAACATATTGAAATGCATATGTATATGCATAATTGATTGATTATGGTATAAATGATCCGAGGGGGTCATGAGGATCTATGCTGAGGGCGCTGGATCGAATGTCCACCATGCGTTGGTCCGACGGGATCATCATGGGGATCTATTCTGAGGGCGCTGGATCGTTGGATGGGTTTTCCACCATGCGTTGGTCCGACGAGATCATCATGGGGATCTATCTTTGAGGCGCGGATCATTTGGATTACCTTGTATTGTGTTGATGGAATCGTGAGGATTCGCATCGTTGGATTCCGGTGGCGGAAGTCCGTTTTGCATGTTTTATGATGCATTGATGATTTATTATATGATGATACTTGTACTAGCATTGTTTTGCTAACCCCTTCGGGGGTGGACATTGTTTTGATGTTCAGGTAGCCGAGGCGGGAGGCAACCACAGTGACATGGAGACGATGGAATGGCTCGGTGATGTGATTGATGTTATTGTTATTGTGATTTGTCTTCTTGGTTCGTTTAGTACTCGAGTAAATACTGTTTTAAAAGGTCAATTCGATATGGTTGTATAAGTTAACTCATTTGATCGGTTGAATCAAATCGTATTTGAATTTCATTGTTCGATTATATTGTTTTTACACTTCTTTTAAAATCAGCCTTGTAAATCCTTATCTAAAGGGTTTACGGCCAGAATTATCCCGAATATCTCGGGTGTTACGAATATGGTATCGGAGCTAAGATTTATGGATATCTTGGCAATCGGGTTAGTTAGTGCATTTACGTTATTGGATTATTGGTCGTTCGTAACATCACTGCTGAGCCGGCATCGTCGCGTGGATCGTGGTTGTAAGTTTCCTAATCTCGAATACTACTGCTTTATTTAATTCATGTCTTGTAAACATTGATGGATGTACTTTGAGAAAGTTTGTCACGGATATTGAGTATCTATGTTTACGGTATGTTGAGAGGAGGTCGTGGACGCGGGCCGCGGACGTGGAAATGCGAGGCAAGAAGAGTCGGTATCTACTCCGAGATAGCCGCTAGTCAAACGGATTCACATTCCGGGGACGGCGAGATCGGCAAATAATAATGCAGATCCTAACGTGCCGGGAGTGCTTCAGCAGGTGGTTGCCCAGATAAACCAGTTTGCTCAAGTTGTGGATCGCATGCAGACGGCGATGGGACAGCAGCATAACGTGGAAAATCGGGGAGATAAATGGCTTACCGAGGTGGTCAAATTGCATCCTCCGAAATTTGACGGTTACGCTGAGACGCTTTCGTGGGATCATTGGCTAAAGGAACTAGAGAAGATTTTTGCGGGGATTAACTATCCCAACGATAGGAAGGTTCCGGTCGCCCAATATCTTTTGACCGTGGAGGCTTTCGATTGGTGGGAGGCCATTCGACCGGAGGAGCACAATGTTGACTGGACGGAATTCAAATTGATGATGGAGGCACAGTATTGTCCTCGTCCAGTTAGAGAAGCCCGGATTCGGGAGTTTTTCTCACCACAAGATTCGGGAGCATCTGTGACGGACGTGATTAAGACTTTTAATCACCAACTGACTTATGTGCACCACTTGGTCAGGACCGAGGCGGAGAAAATTTTTCATTTTGATATGCGAATGAAGCCGGAAATTCAGCAGTATATGTCCGGATTTGAATGTACCACCTTGCGACAGTATCAGGACAAGGCGTTGGCCTATGACATGAAGGAGGCAGCAGTAGAGAAAGCGACGGAAGCAAAGAAACAGAAGGTGTCTGGCAACTTCACGGAGGATAAGAGTAGCGGACCTCGCAAGGGTCAGTCCTCTTTTCATTCATCCAGGAGACCTCCGCATCCTTCTCGAGGTGGAAAGAAGTTCCGGGCAGCACCGACTGTTTCAGACGCAGGAAAGAAGTGTTACAACTGTGGCAAGGCGGGACATGTTCGACGTGATTGTTTCGCGCCTGCTGTGACCTGTTTCGAGTGTGGACAGGAAGGACATCGCGCAACATTTTGTGGGAATGCGACCCGATCTTTTGGTACTCGCACTCCAGCTCCAGTCCCGAAGGAGACGAGTGTGAACCAGACGCAACAGAGTGGATTTCAGCATCAGAACGCTGGGAAGAGAGAGACATCCAGTGCTGGATCCGTTCCTCCGCGCCTGTACGAAATGAGGAAATCTGATGATCAGAACACAGCTGTTGCATCAGGTACGATTCAGATCCTTTTGCAACCAGTTAGTGTCTTGTTCGATTCGGGAGCTACGCATTCTTTTATATCTTTGAACTGTGTTAATCGTTTGAAAATCTCGTGCTTGTATAACTGTGAACCTTATGTTGTGGGATTACCGAGCGGAGAGAAAATTGTGGGAACCCTAGAAGCTAGGGATTTCCCAGTATCTATAGGAGGAAGAGAGTGGCCATCGAATCTCATTGTAGTCGACATCTACGGTGACGATTTAATTCTCGGAGATGATTGGCTCAACCGTTATGGAGCTGTGCTGAATTACCGAGAGAGATTCATTTCCATCATTGCTGATGACGGATCTGAACACTTATTCCGAGGATGGAGACCAGGAAGCTCGGGAAAATCGATCAAATCAATGAAAGCCGTGAAATTACTGAAGCAGGGATGTCACGTACTTTGGTGCTATGCCATGAAGAAAGAGGAAGGAGTAGAGCTCTCATCTATTTCAGTTGTAAATGAGTTCTCAGATGTTTTTCCTGACGAACTACCTGGTTTACCTCCGCAAAGAGAAGTGGAATTCACTATCGAATTAGAGCCTGGAGCAGCTCCTATTTCCAGAGCACCATACCGCATGGCGCCAACCGAGATGTATGAACTCAAGAAACAACTGGAGGAATTGTTGCAGAAGGGTTATATTCAACCGAGCGTTTCTCCTTGGGGAGCGCCCGTTCTCTTTGTCCGGAAGAAAGACGGATCCCTTCGACTGTGTATTGATTATAGGGAGCTCAACAAGATGACGATCAAGAATAAGTATCCTATACCTCGGATCGACGACTTGTTTGATCAACTGCAAGGGGCAAGGGTATTCTCGAAGATTGACTTGCGATCAGGATACCACCAGTTGAGAATTAAGGAATCGGATATACCGAAATCTGCTTTCAGATCCCGGTACGGGCATTATGAATTCGTAGTGATGCCGTTTGGACTTACCAATGCTCCTGAAGTATTCATGCAATTGATGAATCGGGTATTCTTGGAATACTTGGATAAATTTGTGGTCGTCTTCATTGACGACATCTTGATATATTCGAAAGACGCAGAGGAGCATGCCGAGCATTTGCGTGTGGTTTTAAGCACCTTGAGGAAGGAACAGCTGTACGCAAAATTTTCTAAATGCGAGTTCTGGCTTAAGGAAGTAACCTTCCTTGGACATGTGATATCAGCCGACGGAGTTCAGGTGGACCCAAAGAAAGTCGAAGCAATCTTGGATTGGGAAGCTCCTAAAAACGTGAAAGAAGTCCGAAGCTTCTTAGGACTTGCTGGATATTATCGTCGCTTTGTAGAAGGATTTTCCAATATTGCTCGTCCGCTCACCCAGCTGTTACAGAAAACTCAAAAGTTCATGTGGAATGAGAAGTGCCAGGCTGGTTTTGACGAACTTAAGAGAAGACTGGCGACAGCACCTATATTAGCGCTGCCAGAGGGAACTGATGGATTCATGGTATACAGCGACGCTTCAAATCAGGGTTTGGGTTGTGTATTGATGCAGAAGGATAAAGTGATTGCTTATGCTTCTCGACAATTGAAACCGTACGAAGTTAATTACCCGACTCATGGTCTGGAGCTAGCGGCTGTGGTTTTTGCCTTGAAAATTTGGCGACATTATTTGTACGACACTCATTGTCAGATCTTTACAGATCATAAGAGCCTCAAATACATTTTCAGTCAGAAAGAATTAAACATGAGGCAGAGAAGGTGGCTGGAATTGATCAAGGATTACGACTTGGAGATTCTCTATCATCCGGGGAAAGCAAATGTAGTAGCCGATGCTTTGAGCCGTAAACCTGTTTCTCTTCGAGTGTTGGAAGCACTTACGTCCCAAACCAGTATTCAACGAGAACTGATCCGCGAGGGGATTGAAGTATGGGCACCAGGAATCCAAGGGCAACTTTATGTGATGGAACTGACTTCATCACTAGTCGAGGAGATCAAGTCTAAACAATTGGACGATTCTCTGATCCTTCGATTATGTGACGAAGTAAAATAAGGAAAATCCCCAGGATTCGTGATACAAGACGATGGAGTTCTGAGATTTCAGAGTCGACTTTGCGTTCCCGATGATAATGATTTGAGATGGACAATTTTGAAGGAAGCTCATAGCGCGCCCTATTCTATTCACCCAGGCAGTAGTAAGATGTATAAGGATCTAAAACAAAACTTCTGGTGGGGGAATATGAAGAAGGACGTAGCAGAGTACGTTTCGAAGTGTTTGACTTGTCAGCAGGTTAAGATTGAACATCAGCGACCTGCCGGAATGTTAAAGCCGCTTCCGATCCCTGAATGGAAGTGGGAGGATATCTCGATGGATTTCATCACCAACATGCCAAGGACTAGAACAGGAATGAACATGATTTGGGTTGTAGTTGATCGACTAACCAAGTCGGCTCATTTCCTAGGGATCAAAGATACATGGGGACCCGAGAGATTGGCGCGAGTATTTATTGCGGAGATAGTCAGATTGCATGGGACGCCGAAGACCTTTATTTCGGATCGAGATGGTCGTTTCGTGTCGCACTTCTGGAAAGCAGTTCACAAGGCTTTGGGGACTGAGCTCAACTTTAGCACAACTTATCATCCTCAAACGGACGGTCAGTCCGAAAGGACTATTCAAACTGTAGAAGACATGCTTAGAGCTTGTGCTTTGGATTGGTCAACTGATTGGGAAGTTCATTTGCCATTAGTTGAATTCACCTACAATAATAGTTGGCATGCTTCAATTAAGATGGCACCATTTGAAGCTTTGTACGGGAGAAGATGCCGATCACCCCTATGTTGGGATGATTCTTCGGATTTGATCGGGACGGAACCAGAATTGATTATTCAGACTCAAGAGAAGATAGCTTTGATTCGAGACTGTTGACTGCCCAGAGTCGACAGAAGTCTTATGCAGATGTACGTCGTCGCCCTCTAGAGTTCGACGCTGGGGACCATGTACTGTTGAAGGTGTCTCCTACACGAGGGATTTTCCATTTTGGGAGGAGAGGCAAGCTTAGTCCGAGATATATCGGACCATTTGAGATCCTAGAGAGAGTTGGGGATTTAGCATACAGGTTGGCCTTACCGCCATCGCTGAGTCATGTTCACAATGTGTTTCACGTATCCCAATCAAGGAAGTATGTACGGACCCGATCACGTCATTGATTTCGACGAGATCGAGATAGCTAATGATGGCACCTTCGAAGAGAGACCAATCAAGATACTTGAGAGCCGGATCAAACAATTGAGGAATAAACCAATACACTTGGTCAAAGTACAATGGTCACGACATGGAGTCGAAGAGGCCACTTGGGAAACGGAGGACAGTATGAAGACTAGATATCCGGAGTTGTTTTCATCTTAAGTTTCGGGACGAAACTTCTTTTTAGGGAGGAAGGATGTAATACCCGAGATTTCTGTTATGTAATTGGAACTTGTGATATTGTAATGCTTGTACTTGATCTGAGTATTATTTTCCGTATTTCATAATCCAATGTTGTCGAGCGTTTAATTTCGTGGTTGTGATTTAAAGATTTTAGATCTGCGCATATAGCGCACGCTACTGGATATGTTTAGCGTGCGCTAACGTGGATTCATAGCGCACGCTACTGAGGGTCTTTAGCGCACGCTATGCGTGGTCAATTTGATTGAGACGTGCGGTAGGTGAGATCTGGCCGGGGGACCCCTGTCGGATCGTGTCGGATGTACCTGGACGGCTTTCGGGAAAAGCCGAGTCAATGCCTTAGCGCACGCTACAGGTATATGCGTAGCGCACGCTAAGTGCTGAGTACAGTTTAGTCAGGGAGCCGTTAGCGCACGCTACGAACAGGGTCTAGCGCGCGCTAATAGCCATTTATTATAAATAGGACAGCATCCTATTCGTGATTTCAGTTCTCTCTTCTCCCATTACCCGAATTCTTACACTTAAAACATAACTTCCTTCATCCTAAACACTTCATATCAACATCCTGATTCGTGATTGAAGATCGTATATCATTGGAGATTGGTGTTCAAGCCTTCGGTGTTGGATTGCTTCATTTTCCTCCGTGTTCTTCACTACTTTGAGGTAGGTGATTCTTCACCGATGATTAGTAATGTTCCTAAGGAAGTTTGAATCATGTTTGGATAGCAAGTATTTCGTTTATAATCGGTCATCACATGTTAGAAGGATACTTTTGACGTATCGGCACTATATATCGTATGAACCTTTGAACCATCTTATTATAAGGACTCCTAAGCATGTTCAAATCGATTTATGATCAGTAATCGGATATTACCCAGTTTCTACGTTGTACACGTTGGAATCATGTGTTTTGGAACGTAAGACGATCGGAACTTAGATTATTTCTTGAAGATCGTAGATGGATTATGATATTGAGATGACTATCCGTATATTTGTATTTCATAATCATAAAACTTCCACAAACCTTATTAGCATGATATGCCCGAGGATAACTTGTATTATCACGGTAGAATTCATGAGTTCTTCACCATTCAACCCAATTTTCGGTTTGCAGTATTCTGCCATGCAAGATTAGCGCACGCTAAAATGTGTGAGTTAACGTGCGCTATCGGGGTTCAGTTAACGCACAGAACGTACGTAGCGTACGTTATGTATCAGCCGATTCGAACTGTCAGTTCGTAGCTAGCGCACGCTAGTCTTATACGATAGCGTACGCTAACAGGCTGGCTTAGCGCACGTTACGTAGAGTACGTAGCGCACGCTAAGCAGTCCAGGCAGATTGTTTATTTTGAGCTTTTCGGCCGTAGACCGAATTGTTAGGCCATCGTTCGACTTGAGATGATTTGTATATCGTTCCTTTTGTTAAGGTTCGAGCTTGTTACGTTGATCGAAGGAGGCGGCCTTCGAGTGTGTCGAGATCATTGAAGTGTTTCGTCCTTGCCATTTTTGAGGCAAGTATCATATGTCGAGTTCGATTTATCATGCTTGTGGGTTTATTCATATCGTTGAATATGAGATGTATTTCTAAAA
Source organism: Orobanche coerulescens (assembly GCA_033398695.1). Lineage (NCBI taxonomy): Eukaryota > Viridiplantae > Streptophyta > Magnoliopsida > Lamiales > Orobanchaceae > Orobanche > Orobanche coerulescens. Next base: position 124,244,086 of record CM065812.1, on the reverse strand, counting down.
ATTCTCGTGATATTCGTTGTTGTTTGTTCGTATTGATGAACATATTGAAATGCATATGTGTATGCATAATTGATTGATTATGGTATAAATGATCCGAGGGGGTCATGAGGATCTATGCTGAGGGCGCTGGATCGAATGTCCACCATGCGTTGGTCCGACGGGATCATCATGGGGATCTATGCTGAGGGCGCTGGATCGTTGGACGGGTTTTCCACCATGCGTTGGTCCGACGGGATCATCATGGGGATCTATGCTGAGGGCGCTGGATCGCTGGATTACCTTGTATTGTGTTGATGGAATCGTGAGGATTCACATCGTTGGATTCCGGTGGCGGAAGTCCGTTTTGCATGTTTTATGATGCATTGATGATTTATTATATGATGATACTTGTACTAGCATTGTTTTGCTAACCCCTTCGGGGGTGGACATTGTTTTGATGTTCAGGTAGCCGAGGAGCGGGGAGGCAACCACAGTACCGACAGGACGATGGAATGGCTCAGTGATGTGATTGATGTTATTGTTATTGTGATTTGTCTTCTTGGTTCGTTTAGTACTCGAGTACGTCTGTTTTAAAAAGGTCAATTCGATATGGTTGTATAAGTTAACTCATTTGATCGGTTGAATCAAATCTGTATTTGAATTTCAGTTGTTCGATTATATTGTTTTTACACTTCTTTTAAAATCAGCCTTGTAAATCCTTATCTAAAGGGTTTACGGCCTGTAATTATCCCGAATATCTCGGGGTGTTACAGCAACAACTTTAGCTGAAAGAGAAAAAGGAAAATTTTCGAGTCAATCCATCCCTAATCCTAAAGGACAATATGAAGTAAACTCTTCTAACGCAGAAGTTCAGTCCATAACTACCCTTAGAAGCGGAAAAGAAATACAAAAGCCTGACTATGATCCGGAAGAAAAATCAAATGAACCACAAGTTTCAAAATCAAATGATTCTAAAGAAAAATAAAAGCCTTATGTTCCAAAAGCTCCATTTCCTGAAAGACTTATTCCAAAAGATACAAGTGGGCAATACAAAGATATATTAGAAATATTTAAACAAGTTCGAATAAATATTCCATTCCTTGATGCCATTAAACAAGTGCCTGCTTATTCTAAGTTCTTGAAAGATCTTTGCACTATAAAAAGAAGAACAAATGTTCCAAGAAAGGCATTTTTAGCTGAATATGTTAGCTCAATAATCCAAAATAAAACTCCTGTTAAGTATAAAGATCCTGGTAGTCCTACAATATCTTGTGTCATTGGAGATCACATCATTAAACGAGCCTTGCTTGATTTAGGAGCCAGTGTGAATTTATTACCATATTATGTTTATACACAACTTGGATTAGGGGAGCTAAAATCAATATCTGTGATACTCCAACTAGATGATAGATCTATAAAAATACCTCGAGGAATCATAGAGGATGTTCTAATTCAAGTATATAAATTCTACTTTCCTGTTGATTTTATATTCATAGACACTGAACCTGTTGAGAATACCAAATATGACTGTTGAACTAAATATGTTTAACATTTCTCAACAACATGATGATTATGATAATGTTTGTGAGTTAAATATGATAGAGAGTATGAGTCCTTATTTCTTTCCTAAAATAGATGATGATGATGATCTTTTTGAAAGCTGTCTTGCTCATTTTGGCTCGGATTTTGACATCGATAGTTCAATTAATGAAGTAAGTTCTTTACTAGAGTCTACACCATTATTGGATAATGATAAATGGAAAGCGAAAACTGAACCAGTTGAGAGTCAAATGAATAAAGAAGTACCTATTTAATATCCAAAGATAGAGCTCAATCCATTACCCGAGTCTCTAATATGCATTTTTAGGACCATCAGAAACCCTGCCTGTCATCATAACATCTGATTTAGATGAAGAACGAGAAGATAAGTTAATCAATATTCTTAAACAACATAAAGAAGCAATAGGCTGGACCATCTCCGATATTAATGGTATTAGTCCTTCTATATGCATGCATCGAATTCACTTTGAAGAAAATGCGAAAACATCCCGAGAATTTCAAAGAAGAATCCTAATTTGAAAGAAGTTGTAAGAGCTGAAATAATCAAACTCTTAGATGTAGGGATCATCTACCCTATTTCTAATAGCTCTTGGGTCAGTCCTGTTCATATAGTTCCAAAGAAATCTGGCATAACTGTAATCACGAATGAAGAAAATGAACTTGTTCCAACCAGAATTCAAACTGGATGGAGAGTCTGTATTGATTACATAAATTTGAACTCTCTTACAAGAAAAGATCACTTTCCACTTCCTTTTATTGATCAAATGCTAGAAAGGTTAGCCGGTCATGCTTATTATTGTTTTCTTGACGGATATTCCGGCTATAACCAAATTCCCATTGCTCCTGAAGATCAAGAAAAAACCACATTTACCTATCCTTTCGGCACTTTTGCTTACCGACAAATGCCATTTGTTTTGTTCAATGTACCTGGTACTTTTCAGCGGTGTATGATGAGCATTTTCTTTGACATGGTTGAGCGGTTTTTAGAAATTTTTATGGATGATTTTTCTATATTCGGGTCTAACTTTGATGAATGTTTACACCACTTAACCCAAGTGTTGATTAGGTGTAAGGAGAAGAATCTTGTCCTAAAATGGGAAAAATGTCATTATATGGTTAAAAAGGAATTGTCTTAGGGCATGTGATTTCTGAAAAAGGAATTGAGGTGGACAAATCTAAAGTTGACCTAATATCCAGTCTTCCACTCCCATGAACGATTAAGGAAATTCGGTCATTCTTAGGCCATGCTGGTTTTTACCGTCGATTCATCAAAGATTTTAGCAAAATCTCAAGGCCATTATGTAATTTACTTTCAAAAGACACACCTTTCGTTTTGATGATCACTGTCTAAAAGCTTTTAAGACACTTAAATCTATTTTGAGCTCTGCACCTATCATCAAATCTCCAAACTGGAATCTTCCTTTTGAAATAATGTGTGATGCATCCGACTATGCCGTCGGTGTAGGTCAAATTTCCCTTTAAACCATGATGCCTTTAAACCCAATTGTAATTATTGAAATATTTGATGTTTGGGGCATAGATTTTATGGGACCTTTTCCAATTTAATTTGGCAATCTTTACATCCTTGTGGCCATCGATTATGTTTCAAAATGGGCAGAAGCAATTGCTTGCAAAACAAATGACCACAAAGTCATGGTAAAATTTTTGAAAGAAAATATTTTTTCCAGATTTGGAACACCACGAGCAATTATAAGTGATGGAGGAAAATATTTTTGTAACCAATTTTTTAAAAAATATGGTGTTACACATAAAGTTGTTACTCCTTATCACCCTCAAACAAGTGGACAAGTTGAAATTTCAGACAGAGAAATCAAACATATTCTTGAAAAAACGGTTAATCCTACAAGGAACGATTGGTCTTTGCGATTGAATGATGCATTGTGGGCTTACCGTATTGCTTTTAAAACTCCCATTGGAATGTCTCCATTTAGGCTTGTCTTTGGAAAACCATGTCATTTGCCTGTTGAATTAGAACATAGAGCATATTGGGACATAAAACAATTAAATTTTTCATTAGACTTGACTGGAATTCATAGGAAACTTCAACTAAATGAATTGGAAGAAATCAAAAATGATGCTTACGATTGTGCAAGGAAATATAAGGACAAAATGAAATTTTTTCATGATAAACACATCTTGAGAAAACCTTTTTCTCCTGGTCAAAAAGTCCTTTTTAACTCTCGTTTGTTATTATTTCCAGTTAAGTTGCGTTCACGATGATCTGGTCCATTTATTATTCGTACGGTCTATCCTCACGGAGTTGTATAAATTGAAAATCCAAAAAATGGTAATATTTTTAAAGTGAATGGTCAACGGTTAAAACCATATTTGGAATTAAAATCTTTTGTGGTAAAAGAGGTTCTTCTTAAGGACCCTGATATTGTGGATTAACACTCCATTGTGTTTGTCCGGTCAAGTGGTACTCCGTGGCTATTAAAGTCGGACTTTTCAGTTTCCCACGGCAACTGATTTTGTAGATATTTTTTCTTATTTTTAGTTATGGAACAAACTTTGAAAACAGTTGAAAAAAGATTTCCCTTTCTTAGCAAAAAAGTCATTTTGAAAGTTTACAAAACGAGACTTGAAAGGATGAGGTTGCTTATGAATAACGGCATACCATTTGATATTCGATTCATTATTGAAGCCAAAGTGAGAATAGCAGGTGAATTCACGGATACACCAACTAGATTTTTACCAGGGCTTGGAAAAAGTTCATATGCCAAGAAACGACGAGCAAAGAAAATGGCTGTTTGCTACAAATCTGCTAGATGGAAATGTGATTCAAGATGTCGATCTTTAGGAATTCCCTCCACAAAAAGAGAAGATAAAATTCAGTTCATCAATAATGGTCTGAATAAGGGAAATTTAGATGATATCGAAATTTATCTTGACACGCATCTTAGTGGACTTATACATTATGGGATTCGATGTATGTGGAATAAATTCAAACCAGAATATGAACAACGTCTTGGGAATCTGACGTTAAAAGACCCTGTTTGCCAATTTGTAAGAAAATTGGATGGGAAGCTTCTCCCCGACTCATAGAAGGCGTTTAATCCGTTTCTGAACGTAAAATCAGAGGAAGATGTGAGCCACAATCACAACTACTGTACATATACGTGAGTATCTTTTCTTTTTGTTGTTTTTTTAGATTTTCTGAATAAAAAAAGTGATACGCAATAAATGCATTCATTATTCTATTGAGTAGTTGAAGCGCAGTTAACGCGGTCACAGATTTGATAAATCCTTTTACTTTATTTTGCATCTATAAATAAACATTGCATTTGTTTCTTTTCTGCATCCCTGAAACTTGTATTTTTTTCCTTTTCTCTCTAAGTACTTTTCTTTTTCAAAAAATGGAATCATCATCTTCCGCAAAAAGATTTAACTCCATCTGCATTTTTGGTGGAGCTAGTCATGGGAAAGAGGCTTGATTTACTGAAGCAGCCCACAACTTGGGTCGTACATTAAGAGAAAAATGCATTCATGTGATTTATAGAGGAGGAAGTCTAGGATTAATGGGACGTGCTGCTGCTTCTGCCTATATGGAAGGAGTAAAAGTGGTGGGAATCATTCCAAAACCTCTAGCTGAAAGTAAAATCATCGGAGCAACCATTGGAGATGAGTTAAGAGCTGTGAATATGCAAGACCGCATAACTCACATGACAAATAATGTTGATGCCTTTATCACCCTTCCCGGTGGTTTTGGCACTCTTGAGGAACTTTTTCATGTGGTTACCAGAGCCCAGCTAAATGTTCATAAGAAACCAATAGATCTGCTAAATGTCAATGGTTTCTTCGATGGTTTACTATCTTTCATCAACTACTCTTCTGAAAAAGGTTTTATTTCTGAGCGTGCTAAACGAATCATAGTTGTTACAACAACACCAGAAGAGCTGATCAAAAAACTTATTGCATTTGTTCCTGAACCAGACCCAGCTCTAGCTAATATTGTTTGGATGGAAGATTTCACTCTACGGAAATGCAAAATTGATGCATTCCTTTCCCTCTGATATCCCACTTCATTCCTTTTGTTGTTTTTTCTTTTTAGCAGGTGTAAAAATCGTGAAAATGACGGCAGCTTAAGGAGTTTCTTTTCGACTTCATGACGCGCATCTATCCACAATTTATGTATTGTTATTTCTGTTACTGTACTTTTTCTCGTTTGTTTTTAATAAAAGCATTGATGGCAGCGTAAGGCGACTCTTCGTACTCTCTTGAAGCGCATCTAGGTTGTTTGTGTTATACTTCTGGCTATATATTTTCTTTTGTTGTTTTGCCACTCTTATTTCTTGTAGGTTCAATAAAGGCTTGAGCGAAGCGTCATCTTTCATAAACTGGGAAGCCTTCTTTAAACCCTTACTCCATTGTTCTTTTTACACAATAAGGATATTATTTATCATTAAGTGTGGGAAGCTGTATCTCTATCTCTCTCTCTCTCTCTCTCTCTCTCTCTCTATCTCTCTCTCTCTCTCTCTCTCTCTATATATATATATATATATAAAGATTGAAAATCACGGCACCATTTTCTTGAGAAAATGTTAGTGGAAAAAAATCATTTTTGGGACATTTTACTGGTTTTGATAATGGATTTCGATGAAGGTGTATGAGATTGAATACACAACCACCTTTTCGTGAGTTTTGAGCCTGAAGAAATCCTTATATATACGCTCTATATTTTTTGTTGTGTGGTCAAACATATTGCGTTCATTCTAGAACTTGCTCATTTATACATTTCGAGACTACATTCATAATCTCTTGCATTAAGATGATAAAGGCATTTAGGATTAACCTCTTGTTGGCTTATATTTTCCCACCCATTACATTTTATCCTTAGAATGAGCCTTAGCCTATTTCTTTGATCAAGCACATTACTTAAGCCATTAGCCATTCTTATTGATGACTCATCCATTTGCACCCTCTGGTCAAAGATTTAATTGTGAACTAGATGTGTGGCAAATAGGGACGATGTTCATAAGAGTATTGTGGAGATCAAGAGCTTTTGTTGAAACTGAAAGGGTGTGAAGTACACTGGAGTATTGAACCGAAAATAAAAGAAATATAAATAAAGGCCCAAAAAAACGGCCAGAAAGAAAAATGCGGGAGGTCAAGTGCGAAAATCATCACTATGTATACATAAAATAACACTTGAACTATCCCTTGAGTGATACATAATTCCTTCCAGAAGATCCATTGCTTACTTTTTCTTACACAAGAGTATGACCTTGCCAGATGAATATTCAATTACCATGTAAAGTACATAATAACTTGGGGATGATTGTTTGAGAGTTTCATTACAAAAGAGGGGATGTTGATTGTTATTTGTAGGATTTGTTACGCATCTAAATTCGCAATTGATCTTGGCTAGCAAACCTCATAATTTTCCTTTATCATACCCATACCCAAAGCCACGTTACAACCAAAAGAAAGACCTTTTGATTTACGCATGAGTTTATATTTTTTAGTAGTGGAGATTTGATTTTTAACCAAGCATATGGTAATGACACATTATGCTTTGATATGAGTGAACTCTTATCAAATATTCCTTGTATACACTTGAGTGAAGAGTGACATCCACAGTGAGGGTATTGAATTTTTTTGCATTCGAATCTCAATGAAGTTGTTAGAATTTGGTGCAACATCCTATCTCACTTGGGTCATGATCACTTGTTTTCTCTTGATATTGGTTTTACCATGAATTTTTCAGCATACGAATATTATTACTCGGGTATAAGATTTGCCCGAGGACGTGCAAAAGATAAGTGTAATATCCGGGGGTAATTTTTTTTTGTTTCACTGTTGAGTTGTACGTATTCGTTTGGAATTGTATAAGTATTGTTGTTTTGGACTGATACAATGTAGATTGTATTAGGATATTTCAGGATCGAAATATTTGTGCTTGTCTTCGGTATTGTTTCGTCATTTAGATGTTACTTGGAGAGTTTGGATTTTTGGCTAAGTATACTAGCCATAGCGTACGCTACATGGGTAGCATTACGTATGCTATGTGATGGATATTACGTACGTTAAACCTATATGTTTACGTACGTAATGAGAGGTAGTGGAGGGAACCTTCCTCGTGGTTAGCTTTCGAATGGTGGGTCCCGGGTATCTTTGATCCGACCTACTATTGCAGTTAATGGGCTCTTTACGTAGGTTAGGATGTGAGCTTTACGTATGTTATTACGTAGCTTCTTAACGTACGTAAATGGTTGTTGTTTACGCGTGTTAGTGTCTTTGTATTTTTGGTCAGTCAGTTCTGGACTAGCATTACGTACGTTAGGCTATTGATATAGCGTACGTAATGTACCTTACATAAGTTATCGATTTCCTCTCCCTAGTTACCTTACGTACGTATTGTCAGGTTATATATCCCGGTTTCGTTTTTCATTTCTTCACGAACCATTATCGATTTCCTCTCCCTAGAACCGTCCCTCTGGACTTGTTCTTCATATTTAGACTCTTCCAACATGTTTTTGATCATCATAACTTGATTTGGAACTTCGAGTTGGAAGCTTGTTGGTGCTCCTTTGGTGTTTGGAGAGTTCTTCTTGTTCTTCATTGGTAAGTTCTCTTAATCTCTTGTTCTACAAGTGATTTTCGAGTATGATGATGTTGTTGTTTTCTTCGGGTATTGATTGATTGTTGGAGTATATCATGATTTTTGATGAGTTTTTATAACTTGTGATGAAGAACATGATGATTGTGTCTTGAGGAGGAGTTGTTCTTGATGTTTTAGGATGTTTGGAGGTTTTAATCATGTCTAGGAAGGATTATGTAAAGATTGTTATATGATTAACATAGTCTTGATATGATTGATGTTGTTGTGTCTCTTGAGGAGATTTTAACCATTTTAGTAAGGAATTATGATGAATTATGTAATGATTATCATAATCTTGAAATGGTTGATTTAATCTTGTTGACTAATCCGAATTCATGATGAATTAATGATTGATTATTGTTTAGATATCATGTTTGTTGTTTTGGTGATGTTCTTGAGGTGACAGTGATGATATTGATGATATTATCATTATAGGAGGATCAATTTGATGTTGTTCTTAAGTGATTCTTGTTGAATTGTTTTCACAAGTGTTAAGAATATAATGATCATGTTAATTGATCATTGAGGTGTTGGAGGATGTTAGAATTCATAGTTGAGAACTATGATATTCACTAGTGTGGAGTTTAACCGATTCGGGGTTGAATCGGGATTTGTTCTTGGTGTTGTTTTCTATTGATTTTGTGTTATTGAATGAAATGTATTTCATTCAAGGTTGTTCGATTGTTTGTGATCGTCGGAAGGCACCGTTCATCGTTTCATGGGAGGACGTTGATCATGGAAGGACTTTCTCGCCTTTGGTTTGAGGCAAGTTTTATACTTGTACTAGTCAATGAGATTAATTTTATCATATATGTGTATGAATGTGTCCTTATGATTTCATTGATATCAGGGGATTGTTTGATACGATACCTTTCGGCAAATTATGCCAAATGTTATTGTTGTTTGGTGAAAGCCGTTCAGGGGTTTGAGATACTCGTTGTTGATGTTGTTTTTGATATCCGGTTCACAGTATCGATGTATCGGTTGTTGTTGTTGTTGTTGATATTGATGTCAGTTTAAGACATTGTTATGACCATTGTTATTGATATTGGTATCTTGCTATTGATGTCCATCCGTGAGTTATTGTTGTCGTGTCGGCCGACTTAAGGCAGCACACTTTTATTCTTATGAATTCGGTAATCTTGGGATCGTTGCCGTGTGTGATTAATTATGTTTTGGGGGCTAGTCTCGGATAGTGCTCGATGGATAAGTTTGGGGGCTTGAACCTTCGTGGTTGGTTTCCCAACTCCTACAGTTCAGTAGGTCACGGTCACTGGGTGATCTCATTATGGGTAAGTCTGGGGCTTGAACCTTCGCGGTTGGTTTCCCAGCACCTGCAATTCAGCAGGTCATGGCCATTGGATGGCCCTCACTATGATACGGCTTCATGCCGTGGCTTCGGCCCTCATTGTGATACGACTTCGTGTCGTAGCTTCGGCCCTCATTGTGATATGGCTTCGTGCCGTGGCTTCGGCCCTCATTGTGATACGGCTTCGTACCGTGGCTTCGACCTTCATTGTGATACGGCTTCGTGCCGTGGCTTCGGCCCTCATTGTGATACAGCTTCGGGCTGTTTTGGCTTCGGGACATTGTGATGATTGGCAGCTTCGGTTGAGTGGTTTTCAGGCCATTGTGATGTATTGGTATTTCCGTTGGAGCTTTCGGGCATTGTGATTCGTAATTATTTCAGTTCTGGTTTGGTTTACCTTCAGGTAGTTTATTGTTGTGTTTTATATTGATGATTCGCCATTGGGCAATTGTGTTCTAACCTGTTGAGCAGGTACCGATCATATGCCGCGGGCATAGTGTTTCGTGAATGCTCGATTCTTACCTTGGTTTGTGAGCATCTCATATTATCATTGTTGTACCATTTATTTTTCCTTTGGATGCATATCATGTTATACATGTATTTGATATTCATTATCTGTATGACTGACCCCGTGGGGGCGGAACATGTTTTCATGTTTTAGGTGCTTGCGAGGAGAGAATTGAGACACATGGGCATGACGATGGCGACGAGGCATTCGAGCGATACTAGTCCGAGTTGTTCTTGTCGACCAGACAGTTTGGAGTACTCCAGTTTGTCAGTTGTTGTTATTTTGTATTATCCGATTAAGGCTCGTGGATGTTGTTGTATTTTCATTTTGGCCATGTAGGCTTATTCTTGTCATTAAAAGTCCATATCGGAATATTAGGTCGGATGTCATAGTAGGGACTGTGATTCCTCTTTTGGTCAGTTTGTTGTATTTTGGTCGTATTCGCCTAGTGAATCTCCTGGTGTGGGGTCCACGGTACTTTAATAACCCAATGGGAATTGGGGGTGTTAGAATAAGTATGGGGGAATTTGTTTGGTATATTTTGAGTAATATTTTTATTAGTATTTTATGTATATAATTGTGTGCTTTGTGTGATAATTTATCATTTTTACCATATATTTATATTATTTCATTTTGTTAGAATTTTCTATAATTTTGTGTCATTTTTAGATAATTAATTAGAATTTAATTATATCTTCACGTTAACCAGCCGGTACAAAACACATCAATTGGTTCAAAGGCGAAATTTTTCCAGAATCCAAACATAGACATGAGTGGTCTCATTTTATTCGTCTCATCGATACGATCGTTTTAAAATAAAATTATCCAAATCCGAGTTCGTATGAAGAATTTATGGCCGTTCGAAGTTTGGAGGACAATTAAACACGCAGACCAGTGATAACGTGCCACATGTCAAAACCGGATTGGACAAGCGAAGTCAACAACAGAGTGATGTCATCATACATGCACGTCATCCTACGCAACTGACACCTCAGTAAAAGCGCCACGCCAGCATCCTCTAGCCAATCAGAACACGCCACGTGGCATCACACGTCAACAAAATACACGCTTGACACACGTCCGAGCCAGCTGGACAATTTTCGCCAGTCGCACCACCCACGCGTGTTGCACATGCGCCAGTCCAGCCAATTTGGCGCGTGTGGCACACTCGCGCGTCAGAAAAAGCGCCACGTCAGCTGATGACATGGCAAATCGGATGATATTATTGTGGGGTGATTTTCAGATTCGTTTGGATGTGTATTATTGATGAGTGTTGTATTAAAATAATTAGTGATAAGTTTATTTATTATTTATTTGTATTAAAAAATTGTAAAATAGTAGTATAAATAGGAGAGGGTGTTGAGAGGAAAAGGAGAGGAGAAAAAAATAGAGAGATATTATTGTAAGAGAGAGAAATAAAAATATTCTGTAATAAAATTATATTTGAGTAATAATATTATGAAATATTTATTTATTTATGTTGTTATTATGAGTGAGTAATTTTCTTTTACTGAGGTTATGATGAAACCATGTCTATATTATTATTATTATTATTATTATTATTATTTATATAATAATTCCAACTAAATATTTTTAATGATTATGATTTTTGCTTCAATAGGGAAAATATTATTTCATCAATTATATCACGTATTTTTGATAGTTATAAATTCCCCTTTGCTGTGTGATTATTTATATTAGTTAATTTCTTTGATTATTTATTTTCCATTAAATTAGATACATATAATACACAGAAATTACATTTTCAAGCGAAGGAAAATATATATTTGAATTATAATTTTGTACTTATTGTTAAATCTATAGGGAAATAGTGAAATTGATTTCAGAATATATTCCCTGAATTCCTTGGAATTAAAATATAAAATAAATAATAAATAGACATTGGTGGATTCTAAACCCTAGTAAATTATTTAAAATCAATTTATCTAAAATCTACTTAAAAATTAATGTTATTTGTTGCAATTATTATAACCATTAAAAAATCAAATTATTTTGGATTAGGTTAGAATTTAATATAATTTGGTTTAAAACAATAGAAATATTTTTATTTCACTATCATAGTCCTTCTTGTGGAATCGACCTCGCACCGTATTTCTACATCGAACGAATCATGCGCTTGCGAGTATTAGACTAAAGAATCAACAAAAGGTAACGCTGATTATTTGTTTTTGTGCAGATCGCATCTGTAATATCCGTGTTTTCTATTTTCGGTAATTTCTATTTTTAGTGTATGTTCGTTTCGGACAACTCGCTTAGCACTGTTTTGGAATTCTGAATCTATTTTGTTCTTGGAGTTTTTCCGTCTGGATGAGTTTCGAGGATGTTTTTGCATAATTTCATCTTAATTTATATCTTGCCGCATGTACGTTCGATTCTCGTAAAACTTGTTCGTTTTCGTTGTTTCTTGATTTGTATAAGTTTGTATGGTTGAGTTGGTCGTGTTGAAACTTTCGGATTGTTAATCCGACGTTGTATCGCGATTTTCGGACGTTTGGGTCGTTTTGTAATTTCTTAGAAGTTTAGGGTGCTTTCATCCTCTTTGTCATATTTTGGATTCCCTGGATGTTGGTAGTGTATTTTCTTTCAAAACTCAGCTTCGTTGTTATGGATACCCCATGTCTATACTTTTGATTCTATCCTTGCGTTGCGTTGTATCGATCGTGTCTTTGAGCTAAGTGTTTAGCAAAGATCAATCGCTGCATGCATAACGTACGTTATGCATGCTCCTTTACGTACGTTATATAGGCATCATAACGTACGTTATACCCTATTGGTAACGTACGTTATGGTTTCGCAAATAGTGTCCAGATTGTTCGTTACGTACGTTAACCTGAGAGAGGTTACGTACGTAACCTTCATAACGTACGTTAACAATAGGCGTTAACGTACGTAACGCGCTGTCAGGTCTTTTAATTCCTGACTTATTACCAGTCGACTTATTTCACTCCTTTTCTTTCTTTCTCGCGACGTGAGCTTCCTTTGAGCGATTTCGAGCGATTCGTCCAGTGCAATTCGTAGAAACTTTCTAAAGGTTGATTATTGCGTCCCAAGGAAGGTTAATCATCATCATTCTCCGTCCGAATCGAGGTATACATCGTTGAACCCTAGTTTTTGGGGATTTCGGGATTTTTGGCATAATTCTTCCTTTTAATCCGATTTAAGTTCGACGACTTGTTAGATTACGATTGTGTAGTCGTAAATCCCTTGTTTCCAGTATAGTTTAACGGATTTAACCTAGTAATTTCTCCATTGTTAGATTATAACCATCTTGGACTTCGTATTTTCCGACAAATTGTTCCAAGGGGTAGAATTAGGATTAATTCTTACCTTTCCGCATTATTGAGACTTGTGTATACCGTTATTGTGTTAGGAACGGATTTGGGAGGATTGTTCGGACCGAAACCTATTCCTTCGTTGTTTCCTTCGTTTCGTTTCATTCAAGGCAAGTACATGTATTACATTTCGTTATGTATGTTGTGATTTTCGAAATGAATGATGAATTGTGATTTTTGGGTGCCCAAGTTGTGTTCCTTCCACCCGGAGTGTCCGACGGGATGTCTGGGGGTCGATACTAAGGGGTACGGCCGCGGAAGGGAATTTGTGTGCGTGTGTGATTGAACTTCCACCCGGAGTGTCCGACGGGATGTCTGGGGGTCGATACTAAGGGGTACGGCCGCGGAAGGGAATTTGTGTGCGTGTGTGATTGAACTTCCACCCGGAGTGTCCGACGAGATGTCTGGGGGTCGATACTAAGGGGTACGGCCGCGGAAGTGGTATCCCACCCGGAGTGTTCGACGGGATGTCTGGGGGTCGATACTAAGGGGTACGGCCACGGGATACCAGTTGTGATTTTGTGATATCGTGATGATTGGAACTGATTTGATTGCCAATGTAGTATTCCGGAATATTTATGGCAAATGATTTCTGATTGAGATGATGGTGCTAAAAACCGTATTTTGTATATAATGTTGTGTAATTGTGTACTTGCACTAGCTATTCGAATGCTAACCCCTTAAATGGGGGAAATGCGTCTTATGCATTTCAGGTACCGGGAGAGCTGAGGAGCAGGCACGGGACACGCACGTAAAGGATGGGCTGGCTTGATGATGTGGCTCGAGTCTGTAATTTTATGTTTTGTCATTGCATTTGTCGAGTACTGGAATTAGACTGTCTACTTTTAAACTTGGTTTAAGTCCCCTGCGTGGGCAACGAATTGGTATTTATCTTATGTTTATGTACTCCATTAAAATTGTTTTGGCCGAGGCCACGGCCTTACTTACTTTTGAGTGCATCGTTTGGAATTACATTGTGGTTTATGTGTCATGTGTTAGCCTGGTAGACCTCACGAGGGTTCTACGGCGTGTAATGTCCCATTTGTGAATTGGGGTGTTACATTTATGGTATCAGAGCTTAGGTTTTGAATACCTAGTCTGTCGGTGAATTTTGGGTCTATCAGTTACGTCGTTAGAGTCAGTCGTTGAGCCTAATATCATCACGCCACCGTCTTTTCGTGCGACCCGTGGCTGTAAGTCTCCTCGAACTCTTACATTTCTGTAATTCGTTTTCTTGCGTTGTTCGGAATTGTGACTTGTGTTACCAACTTTGTGAATTGTGAATCTTTCTGATCTAGTTCTTTTCTTATTTTCCTTCAGTATGTTGAGAGGTCGTGGTAGACCAGCTAGGGGACGCGGCCGAGGCCGTGGTTGGGGTGCTGATAATGAGGAGGGCTCACTTTCCCAGTCCTCTGCGGACTCAGCCTCTCACTCAGTGCCGTCGGGTAATAATGCCGACGCCGGCTACCGCTGCATTTGCCAGCTTAGTAGCCCAACTTACTCAGATAGCTCAGGGTGGACGCCAGAATCCGCCTCAGACACCTGAAGAGGAAGCTAGTAAGTGGCTTCAGACGGTGACTAAGATGCATCCACCTCGTTTCTCCGGATCTTCTGACTCCCTCGGTTGGGAGAATTGACTCTTTCAGTTGTCCAGGACCTTCGATTCCGTAGCTTGTCCCGAGGACAGGAGGGTACATATTGCCCAGTACCTCCTGGATAGGGAAGCTGCAGAATGGTGGGAGGCCGTTGCGCCCAGAGACCGTCGAGCTACCTGGGAGGAATTCAAGGCTGCTATGGAAGCAGAATATTGTCCACCGCCAGTTAAGGAGCACAGAATTGTGGAGTTCTTCACCGCTACACCTCAGGATGTGCCTATTTCTCAGGCCATCATTACTTACAATCAGCAGTTGGGTTTCGTGAGAGATCAGGTGAGGACGAAGGCTGATAAAATCCGTTACTTTAATATGCGTATGAAACCGCATATCAGGCAGAGTATGGCACCGCTTATGTGTGCCACTTTGAAGGAATATCAGGATCGCGCTCTAGCGATCGAGATGGCCGCACCGGAATCAGAGTTGGGTGCTGAGGCCAAGAAACAGAAAACAGTTGGCAGCTTCTCAGCCGGCA
This sequence comes from Orobanche coerulescens, assembly GCA_033398695.1. Classification (NCBI taxonomy): domain Eukaryota; kingdom Viridiplantae; phylum Streptophyta; class Magnoliopsida; order Lamiales; family Orobanchaceae; genus Orobanche; species Orobanche coerulescens. The sequence goes on along the minus strand of CM065812.1, from coordinate 124,228,628 downwards.
AGAGTGGCCGATTTTCGAGAGCACAGTCTGCCCCTACACCTGGGAAGAGACCGTTTCACCAGTGGGGATCTCGTGGTAACTGATTCGATCCGTTGCTTCTGGTGGCAGGGTTTGTTTTAACTGCAACCAATATGAGCATTTGATGAAGGATTGCCCTTTTCCTTCAGTTATTTACTTCACTTGCGGGCAGACCGGGCATCGGGCGACTCATTGTGAGAGGGCCACCAGGGCTGTTAGAGTTTCGACTACCACTACCGATCAGAGGGATCACAACACTCCAGTTACTCATATTCCGCAGAGTTCGAGTCGTGGTAGGGGACGGGGTCAGCCGGATCGCCGTGCAGCCTCGAGTTCGGGTTCAGTTCACCCCCTATTGTATCAGATGATGCGCACAGAGGAGGCAGACATTCCGGTGGCGTCAGGTACCACTCAAATCCTTACTCACCCAGTTTCAGTGCTTTTTGATTCGGGTGCTACCCATTCCTTTATTGCATCGGATTGTGTGAGTCGTATTGGTTTTGACTGCTTGTTTGAGTGTGAGCCATTTGTAGTGAGTACGCCCAGCGGGGATCGTATGGTTGGGGACTGGGAAGTTAGGGATTGCCCAGTGAGGATCGGGAGCCGAGATTGGCCCTCGAATCTCATTGTTATAGACCTTAAGGGTGAGGATTTGATCCTCGGGGATGATTGGTTGGATCGTCACGGTGCTATCATGAACTATCGGACTCGTACCATCTCGATAGTAGCCGAGGACGGCACCGAGCATACTCTCGTCGGCTGTAAGCCGGGTAGATCGGGGAGTGTGATTAGCGCCTTGAAGGCGATGAAACTTCTGAACCAGGGTTGTGTCGGCTACTGGTGTTATGCTATGAGGGCGGAAGATGGTGGAGTTGAATTGTCGTCAATTCCAGTTGTTAGTGAATACCCCGACGTATTTCCAGACGACTTGCCGGGATTACCACCACAGCGAGAGGTGGAGTTTCCTATTGATCTAGAGCCGAATGCGGCCCCTATTTCTCGAGCGCCGTACCGTATGGCACCATCAGAGATGTTAGAATTGAAGAATCAGTTGGGAGAGTTGTTAGATAAAGGGTACATTCGACCGAGCGCATCGCCTTGGGGTGCGCCTGTACTTTTTGTTAAAAAGAAGGATGGATCGCTTCGTTTATGCATTGACTATCGAGAATTAAACAAGCTAACCATCAAAAATAAATACCCTTTGCCCAGGATTGACGATTTGTTTGATCAGCTTCAGGGGGCGACAGTCTTTTCGAAGATTGATTTGCGATCGGGCTACTACCAGTTGAGGATTCGGGACATCGATATTCCGAAAGCTGCCTTTCGGACGAGATATGGCCATTACGAGTTTGTGGTTATGCCTATCGGGCTAACCAATGCCCCAGCAGTGTTCATGCAGTTGATGAACAAAGTTTTTATTGAGTATTTGGACAAATTCGTAGTCGTCTTTATCGACGATATTCTTATCTATTCACGGAGTCGGGAGGAGCACGCCTTACATCTCCGGATTGTATTAGACACTTTGAGGGCTGAGCAGTTGTACGCGAAGTTCTCTAAGTGTGAGTTTTGGCTCGAGGAAGTTATGTTTCTCGGGCATGTGATTTCAGCAGAGGGAGTCCTGGTAGATCCGCAGAAGATAGAGGCAGTGATGGCTTGGGAGCCGCCTAAGAATGTGAAGGAGGTGAGGAGTTTTCTGGGTCTTGCCGGCTATTACCGTAGATTCGTTGAGGGATTTTCTAAGATCGCTAGACCACTCACTCAGTTGCTCCAGAAAACTCAGAAGTTCGAGTGGGTTGAGGCAGACGCAGAGTTTTGGCGAGTTAAAGAGACGTTTGACTACCGCACCCGTTTTAGCATTGCCTCAGGGGAACGAGGATTTCGTAGTGTATAGTGATGCTTCGGGCCTTGGGCTTGGATGTGTTTTGATGCAGAGAGACAGAGTGATTGCTTATGCGTCCCGCCAATTGAAACCTTATGAGGTAAATTATCCCACGCACGATTTGGAGTTAGCTGCGGTCGTTTTCGCCTTAAAGATATGGAGGCATTATCTCTATGGGTCGTCGTGTAAGATTTTTACGGACCACAAGAGTCTGAAGTACATCTTCAGCCAGAAAGAGTTGAATATGAGGCAGCGTAGGTGGTTAGAGCTAATTAAAGATTACGACCTCGAGATACTTTACCATCTGGGTAAGGCCAACGTAGTGGCTGATGCGTTGAGCCGAAAGCCAATGGCTTTACAGATGTTAGAGGTACTTACACCACAGAGTAGGATCCAGCGAGATTTCATCCGTCGTAATATTGAGGTTTGGGTTCGAGAGTTCAGGCCGCTATGTACGTTAGAGATCACTTCGTCCTTGACTGATGATATCAAGGCGAAACAGTATGATGATCCGTGTTTGGTCCAGTTGAGGGAGGATGTGAGGAAGGGGAAAGCCCCTGGATTTGTGGTTCAGGATGATGGCGTTCTGAGATTTCGCGGCAGACTATGTGTACCGAATGATATTGAGCTGAGACAGAAGATCTTGAGCGAAGCTCATACCACGCCTTACTCCATACATCATGGTACGAGTAAAATGTACAAGGATGTGAGGAGTAACTACTGGTGGAGTAATTTGAAGACAGACGTTAGCGAGTTTGTGTCGAGATGTTTGACCTGTCAGCAGGTTAAGATCGAGCATCAGCGACCCGCGGGGTTTTTGCGACCACTTCCTATCCCGAAGTGGAAATGGGAGGATATTTCTATGGATTTTATTACCAGTATGCATAGGACTCGAACTGGAATGAACATGATTTGGGTTATCGTCGATCGACTGACCAAATCAGCTCATTTCCTGGGTATTAAGGACACTTGGGGTCCAGAGAGACTGGCACGAGTGTTTATTGCAGAGATCGTGAGATTACATAGGACTCCTAAGAGTATTGTTTCGGATCGTGATGGCCGGTTTGTATCACATTTTTGGCAGGCTGTTCATCGAGCTTTGGGGACTGAGTTGAGACTTAGTACGTCTTACCACCCTCAGACTGACGGGCAGTCAGAGCGGACGATCCAGACGTTGGAGGATATGTTGAGAGCCTATGCCTTAGATTGGAAGGATGATTGGGAGTTGCACTTGCCGTTGATCGAGTTCACGTACAACAATAGTTGGCACGCCTCGACCAAAATGGCACCATTTGAGGCATTGTATGGGAGGAGGTGCAGATCGCCGTTGTGTTGGGACGATGCGTCCGAGCTGATTGGTACCGAGCCCGATATGGTAGTTGAGACGAGAGAGAAGATTACTCTGATTCGTGATAGATTGTTGACGGCCCAGAGTCGACAGAAGTCTTATGCCGACACGCATCGCCGGCCGTTGGAGTTTGAGGTGGGAGATCATGTTTTGCTTAAGGTGTCGCCGACACGGGGAGTTTACCGCTTCGGCCGGAAGGGTAAACTTAGTTCGAGATATATTGGGCCGTTTGAGAATTTAGAGAGAGTGGGAGAGCTTGCCTATCAGTTAGGCTTGCCGCCGTCTTTGAGTCACGTTCATAACGTATTTCATGTCTCCCAGCTTAGGAAGTACGTATCGGACCCTAGCCATATTATTGATTTTGGAGAGATCGAAACCATCAAGGAGAGGCCGATTCAGATTTTAGAGCGTCGGGTGAAGCAACTTCGTCATAAAACCATTCCTCTGGTTAAACTTCAATGGTCGAGACATGGATCCGAGGAAGCCACATGGGAGAGGGAAGAGAGTATGCGGTCGAGATACCCCGAGTTGTTCGCGTTGTAAGTTTCGGGACGAAACTTATTTTTAGGGGGAGATAATGTAATATCCGTGTTTTCTATTTTCGGTAATTTCTATTTTTGGTGTATGTTCGTTTCGGACAACTCGCTTAGCACTGTTTTGGAATTCTGAATCTATTTTGTTCTTGGAGTTTTTCCGTCTGGATGAGTTTCGAGGATGTTTTTGCATAATTTCATCTTAATTTATATCTTGCCGCATGTACGTTCGATTCTCGTAAAACTTGTTCGTTTTCGTTGTTTCTTGATTTGTATAAGTTTGTATGGTTGAGTTGATCGTGTTGAAACTTTCGGATTGTTAATCCGACGTTGTATCGCGATTTTCGGACGTTTGGGTCGTTTTGTAATTTCTTAGAAGTTTAGGGTGCTTTCATCCTCTTTGTCATATTTTGGATTCCCCGGATGTTGGTAGTGTATTTTCTTTCAAAACTCAGCTTCTTTGTTATGGATACCCCATGTTTATACTTTTGATTCTATCCTTGCGTTGCGTTTCGTCGTTGTATCGACTGTGCTGAGCTAAGTGTTTAGCAGTGCTGAACTGCTGCATGCATAACGTACGTTATGCATGCTCCTTTACGTACGTTATATAGGCATCATAACGTACGTTATACCCTATTGGTAACGTACGTTATGGTTTCGCAAATAGTGTCCAGATTGTTCGTTACGTACGTTAACCTGAGAGAGGCTACGTACGTAACCTTCATAACGTACGTTAACAATAGGCGTTAACGTACGTAACGCGCTGTCAGGTCTTTTAATTCCTGACTTATTCCCAGTCGACTTATTTCACTCCTTTTCTTTCTTTCTCGCGACGTGAGCTTCCTTTGAGCGATTTCGAGTGATTCGTCCGGTGCAATCCGTAGAAACCTTCTAAAGGTTGATTATTGCATCCCAAGGAAGGTTAATCATCATCATTCTCCGTCCGAATCGAGGTATACATCGTTGAACGCTAGTTTTTGGGGATTTCGGGATTTTTGGCATAATTCTTCCTTTTAATCCGATTTAGCTTCGACGACTTGTTAGATTACGATTGTGTAGTCGTAAATCCCTTGTTTCCGGTATAGTTTAACGGATTTAACCTAGTAATTTCTCCATTGTTAGATTATAACCATCTTGGACTTCGTATTTTCCGACAAATTGTTCCAAGGGGCAGAATTAGGATTAATTCTTAACTTTCCGCATTATTGAGACTTGTGTATACCGTTATTGTGTTAGGAACGGATTTGGGAGGATTGTTCGGACCGAAACCTATTCCTTCGTCGTTTCCTTCATTTCGTTTCATTCAAGGCAAGTACATGTATTACATTTCGTTATGTATGTTGTGATTTTCGAAATGAATGATGAATTGTAATTTTTGGGTGCGTGAGTTGTGTTCCTTCCACCCGGAGTGTCCGACGGGATGTCTGGGGGTCGATACTAAGGGGTACGGCCGCGGAAGGGAATTTGTGTGCGTGTGTGATTGAACTTCCACCCGGAGTGTCCGACGGGATGTCTGGGGGTCGATACTAAGGGGTATGGCCGCGGATGGGAATTTGTGTGCGTGTGTGATTGAAATTCCACCCGGAGTGTCCGACGGGATGTCTGGGGGTCGATACTAAGGGGTACGGCCGCAGAAGTGGTATTCCACCCGGAGTGTTCGACGGGATGTCTGGGGGTCGATACTAAGGGGTACGGCCACGGGATACCAGTTGTGATTTTGTGATATCGTGATGATTGGAACTGATTTGATTGCCAATGTAGTATTCCTTAATATTTATGGCAAATGATTTCTGATTGAGATGATGGTGCTAAAAACCGTATTTTGTATATAATGTTGTGTAATTGTGTACTTGCACTAGCTATTCGAATGCTAACCCCTTAAATGGGGGAAATGCGTCTTATGCATATCAGGTACCGGGAGAGCTGAGGAGCAGACACGGGACACGCACGTAAAGTATGGGCTGGCTTGATGATGTGGCTCGAGTCTGTAATTTTATGTTTTGTCATTGCATTTGCCGAGTACTGGAATTACACTGTCTACTTTTAAACTTGGTTTAAGCCCACTGCGTGGGCAACGAATTGGTATTTATCTTATGTTTATGTACTCCATTAAAATTGTTTTGGCCAAGGCCACGACCTTACTTACTTTTGAGTGCATCGTTTGGAATTACATTGTGGTTTATGTGTCATGTGTTAGCCTGGTAGACCTCACGAGGGTTCTACGGCATGTAATGTCCCATTTGTGAATTGGGGTGTTACAGCATCCCGACGGAGGAGACGTCTTCTGAGTTCGACGATCGAGTCGAGAGCCTGTTGGAACTTCCGCTTGAGCAGAGAAAGTCGCACCTCTTAGTCATCAGTTGAAGAAAATGTCTGAGTTTGGCATTTTTATTTGTTTTTTTTGTAACTGGATTCTTTTTTTCCCTTCAGTATCCAAAGTTAAGGCCGCTCTGGGGAAGAGAGAAACCCCTGCATAGCGGGTTGAGAGATTAGATGTCGAAGCCGCCAAGCGGAGGAGGCGTGTGGGGGTCAAATGTAAAAGATGGGACACCGATTCGGAGGTCAGTGTCAACAAGGAAGAGGCCGAGCCCGCTGCTGAAGTGCCTCCTATGTGGAGCCCTGTTCAGATCAACCGTGTGGTGGAAAAGAGGTCGTCATTGTTTTAAAGAGGAATTATCATCCAATCAATGAGGACCGGGAGGACCCCTATGCAGGAATGAGGGGGCGGAGGCCGCACTGGTTTCCCAACTATATTCGGTCGTCTACTCCCACTGCTGAGATGCTTTATAGGGTTCCACCAACCGTGGATGAGTGTAGCCATGTTCCCATTGGGGGATGGACACCGAAGATGGAACTGGTGACCAATGATATGGATCCTGTCGAGCAAATTCTGTTTGGGAATGCCCAGCTCGGTCGTGCACTAGGAACGTATGTAAAGGCGACCGGGGAATTTTAGGCCCCGGTCGAGAAGCATAAGTTGATGATGGTCGAGCTCCAAAACTTTCGGAAGGAGCACCATGTCTGTCCCTCTCTGGTCAGGTCCATGGAGGATGAAATACCATTATTAAAGAGAGAAATAGCAGCCTTGGCGAGCCGAGCTAGCGACGCTGATGTGTGGAGAGAGAAAGCCAGAGAGATGACTAAGTCGGCCGAGGCGATTGTAATATTCGGGGGTAATTTTTTTTGTTTTACTATTGTGTTGTACGTATTTATTTGGAATTGTACAAATTTTGTATTCGACTGATACAATGTATATTGTATTGAGATATTCCGGAATTGAAATATTTATACTGGTCGTCGGTATTGTTTTACCGATTGGACGTTGCCTGGTGAGTTTGGATTTTTGGCCTAGTATATTAGCCATAGCGTATGCTATATGTATATAATTAGGGTTATGTAAGTTAAGCCATGTTGATTACGTACGTAACACGGGGTATCAGATCAGATACGACTTTCGGCGTGCAGGGCCATGCATGATCCAGATATTTGGCTTTTCGAGGCAGCTTCGTCAACGCTCATTACGTGCGCTATGCATGGATGCTAACGTACATAATGTTGTGGTTGTTATGTACGGCTTTTGGCTAATGTACGTAATGCAGGTCCCATTTTGAGGCAGTGAGTTCTGGCAGGACGTAGCGTACGCTACGTAGGGCTCGTAGCATACGTAAGGAGGATTAACGTACATTATACATATGGGATAGCGGCCGTAATGGACTGTGCATATTATAAAGACATGTTTCGTCTTTCATTTCTTCACGATCCATTTCCGATTTCTCTCCATGGAAATCATCCCTCTGCATCCCTTAGTGATTTCCAACCTCTTCGAACTTGATTTGGAGCTTCATAACTTGGACTGGAGCTTGGGAGCTTGAAGATTGGAGTGTTTATTGAAGAGTTTGATGTTCTTCTTCACTTTCAAGAGGTATGCTAGCTAATCTTGTGTTTAACTCGAGATTATGATGTTGTTGTTGATTAGTTCGTGTATTGATGGATTATTGTAGAGTAGTATGATTCTTGATGAGTTTCTATAACTTATACTAAGAACTTGGTGATTATGGCTTGAGTTTAATTATGTTCTTGATGTTTAAGAATACTTGGAGATTATAATCATGTTTAGGAAGAGTTATGTTACGATTTTTAGATGATTAACATAGCTTTGAGATGATGGTTATGTTCTTGAGAGATTATAATCATTTTAGTGCAGGATTATGATGAGTTATGTAGATAATTATCATAATGTTAAAATGGTTAAGTTAATCTTGTTGATTAATCCGAAATTCTTGATGAATTGGTGATTGTGGTCGTGCAATCATCATGTTTGTTATGTTGATGATGTTCTTGAGGTGATAGTGATAATATTTGTGATATTATCATTATAGGATGATTAATTTGATGTTGTTCTTGATAATCCTTGTTGAATTGTTTTTCACAAGTGTTAAGAACATAATGATCATGCTAATTGATCATTGAGGTGATCAGAGGATGTTAGAATTCATAGTTGAAGACGGGGTTTGATCGATTCGTGATTGAATCGGGGTTGTCTTTTGTGTTGTTTTCGATTGATATTATGTAATTGATTTAATTGTATTTCATTCAAGGTTGTTCGAGTGCTTGTGATTGTTGGAGGACGTCGTTCGTCGTTCGTTGGAGGATTTCATCGCCTTCAGTTTGAGGCAAGTTTTATACTTGTAATGGTCAATGAGATTAATGTTATCTTGTATATGTATGAATGTGTTGTATCATTTCGATACGTAGTCTCTTCATGATTTTCATTGATATCAGGGGATTGTTTGATACGATACCCTTCGGTAATTATGACAAATGTTATTGTTGTTCGTTGGACGGTTCAAGGCATTGAGATACTTGTTGTTAACGTTGTTTTCGATAGCCGGTTCGCGGTATCGATGTATCGATTGTTCTTGTTTACTGATGTTCCATTGAGATGTGGTTGTGATCGTTGTTATTGATATCGGTATTTTTCTATTGATGTTGTATTGACCGATTGAAGGCATTGACGTATTTGATTGTCATTTCCATAGTTGGTAGCCAATTAAAGGTACTGAGGCATCCGTTGAGTCGTTGTTATCGATTGGTCGTTCTAAGACAATCGAGGTATTGAATTGGGACTGTCTAAGACAATCGTGGTATTGAATTGGAACTGTCGTGGATAGTTCCCATCCGCGAAGTCGTTGTTCTCGATTGGTCATTTTAAGACAATCGAGGTATTGAATTGGGACTGTCGAGGATAGTTCCCATCCGTTGAGTCGTTGTTATCGATTTTCCATTCCAAGGCAATCGAGGTAATTTAATTGGGACCGCTTAGGATGGTGCCCATCCGTAAGATATTGTTGTCGTGCTAGCCGACTCAAGGCAACACACTATCATTCTTGTGAATTCGGTAATCTTGTGATCGTTTCCATTTGTGATTAATTGTGTTGTGGAGGCTAGTCTTGGCTAGTGCTCAATGGGTAAGTTTGGGGCTTGAACCTTCGTGGTTGGTTTCCCAAAACCTACAGTTCAGTAGGTCACGATCACTGGGTGATCTCATTATGGGTAAGTCTGGGGCTTGAACCTTCGCGGTTGGTTTCCCAGCACCTGCAATTCAGCAGGTCACGGTCATTGGATGACCTCATTGTGATACAGCTTCGTGTTGTGTGGCTTCGGCCCCTCATTGTGATACAGCTTCGTGTTGTGTGGCTTCGGCCCTCCATTGTGATACAGCTTCGTGCTGTATGGCTTTGGCCCCTCATGATGATACAGCTTCGGGCTATGTGGCTTCGGCCCCTCATGTGATACAGCTTCGGGCTGTTTGGCTTCAGACCATTGTGATGACTTGCAGTTTCGGCTGAGTGTCTTTTAGGCTATTATGATATTTGCAGCTTCGACTGAGGGCTTTTAGGCCATGTGTGATGGTGTTTCCGTTGGAGCCTTTGGGCATTGTGGTTTGTATCTATTTCAGCTTTGGTTCGGTTTATTTTCGGGTAATTCGTTGATAGTGTTTCTATATTGATGATTCGCCATTGGGCACTTGTGTTCTAACCTGTTGAGCAGGTGTTGATCGTATGCCGTGGGCATAGTGTTTCACGAATGCTCGGTTCTTACCTTGGTTTGTGAGCATCTCGTATTACGATTGTTGTACCATTTATTTTGCCTTTGGATACATATCATGTTGTACCTGTATTTGATATTCATTATCTGGATGACTGACCCCGTAGGTGTGGAACATGTTCTCATGTTTCAGGTGTTTGCGAGGAGAGAGTTGAGACACAGGGTCATGACGATGGCGAAGAGGTATTCGAGCGATACTAGTCCTGAGTTGTTTCGGTGTTCATGTTGGACAATCAGTTTGGAGTGTTCTCCAATTAGTCAGTTGTTGTCATTTTATATTATCCGATCAAGGCTCGTGGTTATTGTTGTATTTTTATTTCTTTGCCATGTTGGCCCTTCAATGTCATTGAAATTTCTTATCGAAATATTATGTCGGATATCATAGTAGGGACTGTGATTTCCCTTGTTGGTTAGTTTGATGTAATTTAGTTGTGTTCGCCCGGTAGATCTCTTGGTGTGGGGTTCACGGCACTGTAATAACACAATGGGATATGGGAGGTTTTACAGAAGATGGTATCAGAGAAATGGGTTGTGAAATACCCGGATATGTGAGTTATGTGGCTCTACCGACGTGGTAGTAGCGGGGCTGACAGGTTATGACAATCTGGACAGTCGGGTTATGTGAGTCGTGATAGTTGGACGACTGTATGAGTCATTCTTTCATCGAGTCATTGTGAGTGAAGACTAGTATCGCAAGACCTCAAAGCTTCGTATGACCCGTGTAAGGACTCTATTCTCTTTTATGTTCATACATTCATTATGCCATTGATTATACATGTGTTGTTGAATCCTGTATGTGACATTTGTGTTACGGTTGATTCATGATTATTCGTTTTGGAGCATGTGGGCTCTGTATTGGCTATGATTAGCATGGTTGATGTGATTGTTTATCTGTTGAGTATGTATACTCGTGTTTGGCTATTGACTTAGCATTCTGGATTGGCTGTTGAGGCGTATTTGAGCTATGATCAGGATAGAACGTTATTCTTTCAGTTTGGGAAGAGGACCCCAAGGACGTGACAGAGGGGGTAAATGCTACAGAGCGGACCGGAACCTAAAACCTCATGTTTATGCGCATGCAAATGCCGAGATGGGTCAGAGTTCGGCCGGCGGTGCCACCTACATGATCGATTCTCCTTCGGGACGTCATACTCGAGAAGTCGATCAGACTGAGAGTGGACACATCGACCCTTTCTTATTTATGAGGGGCATGATGGCCCAGATGACTCAGATGACACAGATAGTAGAGACCATGCAGACCTCGATGGTTCGTGGCCCACCGTAGCAGGGATCCCAGGTGCCGTCTCATGGGCAGGCTAGGGGTGTGAGTCAAATTGTTGGCGATATCTCTCGTCATAGGCCGCCTACTTTTGAGGGTTCGTCAGAACCAGCTGACATTGTTTATTGGCTTGAACCTTTTGATAAACTCTTCGACATGGTTGAATGTCCGGAAGAGAGTAAGGTGGCAGTAGCGGCTTACTACTTAAGTAAGGGCACTTATTCTTGGTGGCTTTATGTGAAACCCATCAATCATGATTGTGTATGGGGCGAGTTCAAGACTCTAATGTTACAGAGGTATTATCCGGCTCCACTTCGTGAAGCCAAGTTGTCAGAGGTTTTGAACCCCGAATCCATCGAGGACGAGGGTGTTATTGTCATTGCTGAGAAGTTTCATGGACTTTTTCAGTTTGCTTCGTCTGTTATCCATACTGAGGCGGATAAGATTAAGTAATTTAGCAAGAGGCTAAACCCGCAGTTGAGGATGCAATTGTTTAATCATAATTGTAATTCACTTGGTGAATTCATCGAGAAGGCTCTTGGAGCAGAGCTCTTGATGAAGGAGCTTGCTCGGAAGAACCTTTCAGTTTCTTCTGGTGAGAGGACTAGGATGCCGGTTCGTTCAGAGGGATGTTGGGCTCCGACATCCAAGAGGTCGTTTTCTAGTCACCTTCGTGCTGGGAAAGCATCTTCCTCTCAGACGATGAGTTCGACTGTTGTTTGCTTTAACTTTGATTCAGCGGGGCACATTAGCACTCGGTGTACGGTGCTAGCTTTTGTTTGTCATTCATGTGGGAGGCAGAAACACCTACAGAAATACTACAGGAGTTCTAGTGCCAGTAAATCTCGAGAGAGCTCGCGGGCGCCTCGAGAGATTTTGTTACTCTAGTCCGTACTTCATCCAATGGGTCCTATCGGGCTTCGGGAGCCAGAGGTAAGGACAAATGAGGAGGAGCAGCTAGCTCAGATTTGGGTCTTCCTCGAATCAATGAGATGGAGGAGATTGATGATCTGGACCATATCTATGTTGTTAGGAATACTTGTTAGATTTTGATGATGTCATTAATTTAAAATCAAATGTTTATTAATTGGCAAAATGTAAGGAAGAACCAAATGAGTATCTTCCATAGGCCAAAATATGTTAAGTATAACTTGGCAAAATGTAAAGAAGAACCAAATGAGTGTCTTCTGTAGGCCAAAGTTAGTTAGGCTGAAAATCGGCTAAGTACTAAAGTACAGCCTAGTCCATCAGAGAAGTACAGCCGACTCCAGTCAGAGTAGCCCTGGTCAACTAAAATTTATCAGAGAAGTTTGACCAGACTGCAGCCGAGGTACCTCAGGGAAGTCACCTGACCAGACAAGTCTCAAACAGTGAACAGCCGAGAGAACCTACCTGCAGAGATGTAAGCTGCACATCAGCCTACTCGACTACAGCCTAGTACTCCAAGTCCACGTCAGCATGCTTTGAAAAGTCAAATATTACGGAAAGCTCACATGCAACGTGAAGAGACAAATTGGAGTGATTCCCGCAAGAGATATGATTTAATTAAATCATCCTGACCCACCGTGGAGACTTTTATCCTTTTATATTCAAAAGATTCGGCGCTCACATGCAGAAGTCCTCACAACGGTCGGAAGATAAAATTAAATAATGGGAATCCAGCCTTGCAACGTTCAGAAAAGATTAAACAAAGAAGTCTCTCTCCAACGGACGGATTTGTTCAAAGATTTGCAACGGCTACAAGGAAGAAGCTCAGAGATCGTGATCTATATATATATGAAGATTTGAAACTGAGCAACTACCGGTGCGAACATATACTCTAGCGATCAAAGCAAACAAAGCAATCTCAAGCAATCAAATAGCATCGTGAAAAAGAGCAGATCCAAAAAGTTCATATTCAAGGAAGCTCTTAAGTTGGAGAAGACAAACACTCTTGTCTATAAATTTTGAGTACGGGGTACTTCACTGGTTGAAGTAAGAGACTGTAAGGGCATCCGAGGATCGAGGATCAAGAGGTGCAAGGCAGTCAAGTGTGTGTACAACGGCACGGAATTCCACTGGTTGAAAGCTGTTGTAGTGTGTAGTGAATCACTGTAATATTTATCACTGGTTGAGAATTATAGTGAATTCATCTCCAACTGGTTTGGAGAAAAGTGGATTAGTAGAGGATTACCCCACCTCTGAGACCACTATAACTGCCTGTGTTATTTACTGTTTCACTGCATCATACTCTAACTGCTGCATACATTGTTAAGTGTTTCATTAAGATTAATTTATATTCGTCATCAGCTGACTTCTGCACTTATCCAAGAACAAACGACTCCAAGTCATTTGTTTGATTATCAGCTGAAGAAACTTACTCTTCGGAAAAAGAGTTCAAGAGTTTCAACAAGTCTATTCACCCCCCCTCTAGACTTGTTCCTGGACGACTTGTGACCTACAAGTGGTATCGGAGAGGTTGGTTCATTTTTTTCACGAACCAGATCTATACTAGATATATATATATCTTATCTCTCACTTTATAATGGAACACATGCACTCTAGACTACTGTCTTTTCGGTTGTGAGTATGATCTCTCGAAGATAAGAATGCAGCACACTTATCTTCAATCAATGACGTAATGTGGTGCATCATTTAAGACGGTCCATTCATTTTCGAGAAGGACAACACATGAGGAGATCGCACTGGGAGGCCCGAAAAGATCCCTAAGAAGAGAACGGAGCCGACCCCGAAGAGAGAAAGCCGCCAATCTTGACAACAGGCCGAGATGTGCTATACCAAACTCTTGACAAATCCACAATGGTCAAGATCAAAAATTGTAAGAATGCCAAAGAGATTTGGGACACATTAGCTCTAATGTGTGAAGGAACGGAGCTGATCAAGGAAAACAAGTTGTCAATAGCTATCCAAAAGTTTGACAACTTTAAAATGAAGAATGGTGAATCAATAGACCAAGTGGACACAAGGTTCACCGAAATTATCAATGAAATCAACTCCCTGGGCAAAACTTATGGCAACAGGGAAATGGCACTAAAGGTCCTCGATCACTCAATCCCGAATGGAGCATGAAGGCAGTAGCTATGAGAGAATCCAAAGACCTGAATAAGATAAAGATTCAGAGCTGTTCTCTGATCTAAAGGCTTATGAGTTCGAGCTTCCAAGCTCATCCTAAATCGAGCCTGCAGAGAAGGGAATCGCATTTGCAAATGAGTCCCCTGCTAAGAGCTTATCGATGTGAAACCTCCAAATCCACTAGATTTTAAGAAAGAAATGGCTTTCATAATGCAAAGGTTCAGCAATTTGTAAAGAACTACTCCAAGTATAAGAAAAACTACAAGGAGAATCAAGAAGGAACCGAAAATTTGGAAACTGGAAAGTTGAATGTTACAATCTGTCACAAAATAGGACACATCCAGATGGATTGTCCCGAGCTCAAGAAGGACGAAACCAAGAAGGAGGTGGGCGTAAAGGAAGACAAGAAAAGCTCTCATCGGAGAAGACCAGAGCATGTCGAATCAAGCGGTTTCTTTTCCGATGAAGACGAGGAGTATGATTGCCTGATGGCAAACTTGGCCGATGAAGAGGTAACCTCTAAACCTACCGGTTCAAATAATAGCTCACCATGTCACAAGATATGGATTTACATGAATCGGTAAATCAATTATTCAAAGATTTTGAAACACTTAAATCGCACACCAAGTCAGACAATGAGAAGACTCAACCGCAAGATGAGAATAGGCAATGAAAAATGATTTCAAAAACTCACTAGATTTAAATAAGGTTGAGACAACTACGGTGATTTTAAAAACCGTGCAAGTGTCAATACAATTTGAGATAGACAAAGCAAATATTTTACTTAAAGAAAAGTCACCGCACTTGCTCATGCCAAAGCCGAGTTTACTAAGTCGGCACAGATAAATAAAACTCAGCGCAGAAATAACCTCCCTGAAGGCGTCTTCAACTCGGGCGAATTGTGTACCTATAAAAGGTCATTATATACCAAATCAGGCCTTGGATATGATTCTCACACTCCCTCTAGTTCGAAACCAAGTTTATCAAGGGAGAAACAATGGTCTCGATCACGAGCCGGTGTATAAACCGATTTTCAAAAACAGCCAATGAGTCAAACGTCTAGGTCAGATCGGTTACACAGACTGACCACTAGACCCACCTAGACAGCGACTAGGCAAAGGCCTGCAAAAGCAAAGCCAGCATAACATGCCCACTATTACCAACAACTCCCCAAAAATAGATTTCATAATGGGAGGGGCGGATGGAAACCTCAAGGTTATCCAAATTACCAAAATGAACAAGTGTGGAGACCACAAAGGTTTAACAAATGGTCTCATTTAGATTTAGAAATGGCCCACACTATTTTGAGGAATATCCAGATACAATCCAACCAGAGATTTAGACCTCGACCACAGGCACCTTATAAGGGTTATAATAATAATAACAATTTTCATAATCCAAGGAGAAATCAATTCTCCAGAAACCAACTAACCCCAAAGGACCCACACAAATTTGGGTACCTAAATCTCTGCTTGTTTAATTGCGAAAGGTGGAAGGACTACAACCACATCTCCTCAAGCTCAAATTTTGGAGGAGAAGAATGGTTTGTAGACTCTGGATGCTCGAGGCATATGACCGGGAACAAGAAGATGCTGACCAAATATATCAAAGAAAGAGGTCCCGATGTAACCTTTGGAGATAGCTCTAGAGGACAGACAAAAGGCTTTGGAGAGCTGCACCGAGGAAACATTGTAATATCCAAAGTTCATTATGTCAAAGGGCTCAAGTACAACCTCCCGAGCATAAGCCGATTACGCGGACGAGAAGAATCTAGTAGTCTTCACCATTTTGAAGTGTATGGTGATAGACATCTTATCTGGAGAAATAAAACTACAAGGTTTCCGAAGAAGAGATGTATACATGATTGATTGGAACACAGGAACACCTAACTCCTGTTTTCTATCCAAGACTGTAGCTGAGAATGGATGGCTGTGGCACAAAAGACTATGTCACCTGAACTTCAAAGCCATCAACAAGATTAGCTCTCAGAAGCTGGTCAGAGGACTTCCAAATGAAGTATTCAAGAAGGAAGCACTCTGTGATGCATGTCAGAAGGGAAAGCAGACCAAGGCATCATTCAAGCCTGTTCAGCCTACAACGCTCACAACAAGGATCTTAGATCTACTTCACATGGATCTATTTGGTCCTATCAAACCAAGGACTTTGAGCGGGAGAAAGCATGCTCTTGTGATTGTAGATGATTATTCAAGGTACACTTGGATCATTTTTCTATTCAAGAAAAGTGAAACCCTGACCAAGTTACCTGAGCTGCTGAGAAGGATCCAGAATGAGAAATCCCTCTCCATAATCAAGATCAGATCAGATAGAGGAGGAGAGTTTCTCAACAAGGCGATAACTGATTTCAGCGATCAGAATGGGATCCAGCATGAGCTCTCTGCAGCCAGGACGCCCCAGCAGAATGGTGTTGCTGAAAGAAGGAACAGAACCCTGAAGGAAGCAGCAAGGTCCATGATTGCAGAAGCGGACCTACCCAAGAGGTTCTGGGCTGAAGCCGCACACACCGCCACACCTGCAGGAGTATGATAGTAGGGAGACATGGCAAAACTCCCTATGAGGTTTGGAATAATAGAACTCCTACTGTTGCTTACTTTCATGTTTTTGGTTGTAAGTGTTTCATCCACAACAACGGTAAAACACAGCTAAATGCCTTTGATGCTAAAACTGATGATGGTCTATTTATGGGATATTCCCAAAGAAGCAAGGCATATAGAGTTTTTAACAAAAGAACCTTAGTTGTGGAAGAAACACCCCATGTTGTGTTTGATGAATCTACTGTTGAGTACAGGAAACAACTTGAGCAAATTGAGAACAAGCTCAAGACAGCAACCCTTGAAGAAGTCATTATTCATGACACTGGAATGATGGACTCACCTGCAGATCAGCCTGATGACCCAACTGCAGCTGATGAAGACCCAACTGCAGATCAGACAGGATCACCAAACCTATCTGATCCAGTTGCTGCTGAAGAAGACCCAGCCGGAGCTGACAAAGACTCATCTGCAGTTCAGAACCAAGCTGCAGATGACAAGGCGGTAGCTGATCGATTCTGGCAGAATCCAAATTGATGCAGATAACCACGAGCAATCCATCGTGGGAACAAACCCGAGAAGGACGAGATCCCCAAATGGCTTATGGATCATCCAATACAGCAAATCATCGGAAAGTTGGTCGATGGAGTCAAGACAAGACAATCAACTCTACCACAGAATGGCGATGTTCTCATGTTTCATGTCGCAAATTGAACCCAAGACAATGAGAACAAGCCTTGGAAGATTATTCATGGATTAATGCCATGCAAGAGGAATTGGAGCAGATGGAAAGAAACAAAGTTTGGGAACTAACAGACAGACCTAATCACAAGAAAGTTATTGGCACCAAATGGGTGTATAAAAACAAGAGTGATAAAGACGGAGTCATAGGAATAAAGCCAGACTAGTAGCAAAAGGTTATGCACAGTGTGAGGGAATAGATTTTGATGAAACTTATGCACCTGTTGCAAGATTAGAAGCCATCAGACTATTCCTCGCATATGATGCATTCAAGGACTTTGAAGTTTACCAGATGGATGTGAAAAGTGCGTTTCAATGGAGTCCTAGAAGAAGAAGTCTATGTAGAGCAACCCCTGTGTTTTGTCAAAGGAGACATAGTCTATAAGTCATTGAAGGCTCAGTATGGACTCAAGCAAGCACCAAGAGCGTGGTATGAAACACTCGTGTTTCTTGAGAAAAGTGGATTTTGCAAGGGAAAAGTGGACAAGACCCTATTCGAGTGGAACACGAAGGCCACATTTTAATAGTTCGATTTATGTGGATGACATCATATTCGGTCAACCAATCACGAACTATGCGAGAAATTCTCCAACCTCATGCAAGGAGAATTCGAGATGAGTATGATGGGAAAGCTTAACTTCTTTCTCGGATTACAAGTTAGCGAGATGGAAAAGGAATTTTCATCAACCAAGCAAAGTATACTAGAGATCTTATCAAGAGATATGGAATGGAATCACCAAGCCCGCAAGAATTCCAATGAGCACAAGCACTCACTGGATGCGAGGCAGGCGAGGCATATCGGTGGACTCAACCCACTCTGAGAGGACTCATCGGATCTCTTACGTACCTAGCGCAAGTAGGCCGGACATATCATATGCGGTTGGAGTTTGTGCAAGATTCCAGTCAAGCCGAAGCAATCACACCTAGATGCACCAAGAGAATAATTAAGTACCTAAAGTCTACAATTAATGTTGGACTGTGGTACCCCAAGGATGACAACTTCGAGCTGTCAGGATACTCAGATGCGGATTTCGCCGGATGCAAAATCAATAGGAAGAGCACTAGTGGAACGTGTCAATTCCTAGGAACCAGACTGATATCCTGGTTTAGCAAGAAGCGTGTTTCTAACTCTATCTCCACTACAGTCGAATACCTAGTCTGCAGTAGTTGTGCACAGATTCTATGGATCAGACAACAGTTAAGAGACTATAATATTATTGCCAATGAAGTTCCAATATGGTGTGACAACAATAGTGCTATTGCAATAACCAACAATCCGGTTTTGCACTCAAGGACGAAGCACATTGACGTTAAGCACCATTTCATTCGAGATCATGTGCTTAACAAAAGGGTTATAGTTGAAAGAGTCAGCACAGACTACCAAATAGCTGACATCTTCACCAAACCATTGCCAGAAGAAAGATTCCTAGAGCTTAGCAGAGACCTTGGATTACTAGATTGGGAATCTAGTTCTGAAGCAAGTTGAAGGAAGGACGGACCCTCAGAATCAGCCTAAGCTGATGCAGGCAAGAAGACGAAGGCCAGAATAAGCAACTTAGCTATACAGAATACCAGGCGAGAAGTCAACTCACCTGTTGCAGAGTGGTCAACAGTCAACGAAATCAGACCAGCTAAGTTCTCTAAACTGATCTCTAATTTTTAATTAATATCTGCCACATTTATAAATATTATTTTAGCTAAAATGGCATTTAAAATATACATCTTTATAAGCCAAGTGGCAATTTTAAATACACGCGTCACACGCCTATTTAATTAACCTCTACGGTGGCCAATCAGAATCAACCGTCAAATTTTAAATGGGGCCACCGATTCAAATTTGAAATTCAAAAGAAAATGAAAAGGCGTACCACCGTTTAAATTTATAATAAAATAATCCAAACGTCCTTTCATCTTCTTTATAAGGAAGAAAACCTTTCACTTTCCCCTTTACGCCTACAAGAACCCTAGAATTTACAGAGCAAAATATACACTAAAAATCCAAAAATCTTTTTTGCAGAAATGGCATCTCTTGAAGGAGCAAACTTGAAGGCGATGAAGGACCAAGTCATATTCTCCATGGTCGTCGATTTTGAAGGTTTATTGGAAGCAAATCTAGATGACTTCGATATGCTCAATCTGATCCGGGCGATGAAGCTGAACGGAATCTACCCGTTTCTCGACATAAACCCGCAGCATTTGTTCAAGGAAGATGTCGTCGAATTTTATCGTAACGCCTCTCTGATTCAGCACGGGATTAACAGCTCAGTCGGCGGAATCCCTATCACCATAGATCGAGAGAAGATCCGTTCCGTATTCGGGATGAAACATCGCGGCTTGGCGGTCGAAGCTCTTAAACAATCACCCGCCGAAACCTGGAAGACGATCAAAATCGAAAACATCCCAGAGAAATTGAAGTTTACAAATAAGAGAAATGAGTTGAAGAGGATTTATCGAGTTGCTTTGGACATCACAAACAAGATAGTGATGGGGATGGCAGGAAGCTATGACCAACTGTCATCATCCAAATTCATGGTGTTGGGTGCGTTAATTCAAGAAGAAGAAGTTGATTGGGCGGATTATATTTTCAGACAACTTGTTCGCGAGGTGAACAAAGTCGAATGGCTCGAAGGAGAGAAGAAATTCAAAACTAAGTTGGCGTTCGGAACGCATCTTAGTTGGATTTTGGAGAAAATCGGAGTGGCCAAGGGAAACATTGACTCTTTCCACCCGAACAAGAGGCTAGGTCACATGGACCATGACAAGAAAAAAGTTGGAGTCACTGGGAGAGCAGCCCAGTTGTTGAAGGATTTGCCAGACTCAAGCTATTGCCCAAGATACGATTTATCAGACTCGGATCAACCTGCAGCTGAGATCGGAACTGCAGTCGAGTCCGAGAATGAGTCTGACGATACTCCAATCGCCATCCGATTTAAGAGACGGGGACCAGCCCAAGAGACCTTCCAACTGCAGTCATCACCGAACCCTCACCAAAGAGGCCAAGGAAGGCTGCAGATTCAAGGAGAGCGGCTGAGCACCATGCCACCATCACCCAGTCACCAATCCATCCGGACACACTGCACTGGATACCGAAACTCGAATTGTACCCATTATTACACCTCCCGTGTACATAACCGAAGAAGAGGAAGCAGTCTTGTTATCTCTATCCTCGCAGATTACACTTTCAACCTTTTAGAAAACAATACTTTTAATCTATCTATTGAGCAACTTCAGCTTGTCAAACCGCAAGCAGAAAAACACTCCTTTGTAAATATTTTTAAAGAGTGGAAAACTCTAAAAACCATGTCTTTTACAAATTTTCAAACCTTTGTTGAAACTAGTGGTTGGGAATATCCCCAAGCCACTGAGGATGTTCTGACTAATTTTTGCAAAGAGTCAGATTTAGTTTTACTCCTCCAGGATAACTGGTTCATGTCACACTTTGAGACAAACATGGACCACTTTATCCACTCTATTATGTTAAGTATTTTTAATGGTGATTTTGGAGAGGAAGAAGATGAGGAAGTATAATAGGAGATTAGGATTGAAGAAATTAATGGAGACAATGAAGTTATCAATTTGGTTGAAGAGAATGAAGAAGCAAAAGAATCTGAAGAAAATATACCAGTTGAAAAACAAACAGAGGAGATTGAGAAAACAGAAGAAGTTGCTGATGAAGGAGATGAGGAAGAAGGAGAAGAAGTAGAGCAGGAAAAAGATGAAGAAGATAAGGAGGATGAAGATGATGAAGGAGAAAAGAATGAGAAAGATGATGATAAAGATGATGATGATGATGATAATGATGATGGAGGTGAAGGAGGAGCAGAACAAGAAAAGGAAGAAGAAAAAGAAAAAGATGAGGAAAAAGAGAAAGAAAAATCTGGAGAAGCAGAGAAAGAAAAATCTGGAGAAGGAGAAAGAGAAGGAGCCAAAGAGCCAGAGCCAGAGCCAGAGGCAACCCATGCAGCTGCAGATAGGATTGTTGTGCTCGCTGTACACCGGCTAGATGCGAGGCCGGGCAGAGGACTCCAGGTCAGGGACCCCGGAGAAAACCCAATCTGACCTACCTGCTGCAGCCAAGAGCCTGCAGTCTAGTGGCTCCCTTGCTGAAGGATCAGGAGAACACTCCCCATAAGCTCAGTTCTCACCTACCATGACTGAGCTGATCAAGCAGATTGTCAGAGACACCATTGGGGAGCTGCTGTCAACTCAGGTCACTCCTGACCTTCAGACCATAAATGCCAAGATTGACACCCTACTTGGCGAAATCCCTCACCTCCTCCTCCTACAAACAACGAGAATGCCCTTTGGCATGTCGATTGGATGAGCCGCATGGAACAACGGTTGACAACCCTCATTGATCTTTGGCAAAAAGGGGGAAGAGAGGATTCGGGGAAGAGAGAGAAATCGAAGTAAGAAGAAGCAAGATGTCCCTCGATTGAAGGACCCTCTAGCCTAAAGAGGAAGGAAGTCAGAGATCAAGAAGACCAGCCGACCACTGTAGGAAAAAGAAGAAGGACCAGAAGCGGCTTTGAACCTACTCTTGAATGGGAAGGTTTGGAGCTATGGTATGTTGAGGATTTCTGCCCATTTGAAGCTCTTGAAATGTGGGGAGCTGCTAGGAAGAGGTTTATCAGAGACTATTATGTCTGGGAACTACTTCAAGATGACAAACTCTCCCCACAGGAGATTTTCATAAACTGGATGGAAGAAGTTCATCCTAAGCTTTGGGCTGTTCTCAAGAAGCATGCTAAAGATCAAAAAGCTTTTCCCATGATCCCTCCATTCAGAGCTGAAGAAGCACCAATCCGCATGGATGGTGAACTTGATGAGCTACAACTTCAAAAGGAAATCAAGCTAGTGTGCCTCGAGAACAAATTCAGATCTCAGCAGGAGCAGGATTTCGCAGCACTCGTGGTAAAAAGAAAGTATGGCCTTGCTCCAGTCAAGGTAAGACCCATCGGAGCCAAACCATTCAAGCCTGCCAAGCAGCCTATTAGAAGAGGCAGATGATCTTTTAATCATTTTTACTTGTAATTTATTTTCTGTACTTAAAACATTCTTGTAAAATTTCTATGATAAGTCAGAAAATTTTATGAACAGTCTGTTGAATGACAATTTTCCAGTTGTCTCAATATTAGGCGATTTCGATTTTGTCTCGCACTTAAGTGCGGACTTGGTTATTTGATTTCTTACTTAGTTTTGCCATCATCAAAATAGGGGGAATTTGTTAGGAATACTTGTTAGATTTTGATGATGTCATTAATTTAAAATCAAATGTTTATTAATTGGCAAAATGTAAGGAAGAACCAAATGAGTATCTTCCATAGGCCAAAATATGTTAAGTATAACTTGGCAAAATGTAAAGAAGAACCAAATGAGTGTCTTCAGTAGGCCAAAGTTAGTTAGGCTGAAAATCGGCTAAGTACTAAAGTACACCTAGTCCATCGAGAATCTGACCGACTCAGTCGAGTAGCCCTGGTCAACTAAAATTTATCGAGAAGTTTGACCAGATCGCGTAGAGGTACCTCGGGAAGTCACCCGACCAGACAAGTCTCAAACAGTGAACAGTGAGAGAACCTACCTGCAGAGATGTAAGCCGCACATCACCTACTCGACTACAGCCTAGTACTCCAAGTCCACGTCAGCATGCTTTGAAAAGTCAAATATTACGGAAAGCTCACATGCAACGTGAAGAGACAAATTGGAGTGATTCCCGCAAGAGATATGATTTAAGTAAATCATCCTGACCCACCGTGGAGACTTTTATCCTTTTATATTCAAAAGATTCGGCGCTCACATGCAGAAGTCCTCACAACGGTCGGAAGATAAAATTAAATAATGGGAATCCAGCCTTGCAACGTTCAGAAAAGATTAAACAAAGAAGTCTCTCTCCAACGGACGGATTTGTTCAAAGATTTGCAACGGCTACAAGGAAGAAGCTCAGAGATCGTGATCTATATATCTGAAGATTTGAAACTGAGCAACTACCGGTGCGAACATATACTCTAGCGATCAAAGCAAACAAAGCAATCTCAAGCAATCAAATAGCATCGTGAAAAAGAGCAGATCCAAAAAGTTCATATTCAAGGAAGCTCTTAAGTTGGAGAAGACAAACACTCTTGTCTATAAATTTTGAGTACGGGGTACTTCACTGGTTGAAGTAAGAGACTGTAAGGGCATCCGAGGATCGAGGATCAAGAGGTGCAAGGCAGTCAAGTGTGTGTACAACGGCACGGAATTCCACTGGTTGGAAGTTGTTGTAGTGTGTAGTGAATCACTGTAATATTTATCACTGGTTGAGAATTATAGTGAATTCATCTCCAACTGGTTTGGAGAAAAGTGGATTAGTAGAGGATTACCCCACCTCTGAGACCACTATAACTGCCTGTGTTATTTACTGTTTTACTGCATCATACTCTAACTGCT
Source organism: Orobanche coerulescens (assembly GCA_033398695.1). Lineage (NCBI taxonomy): Eukaryota > Viridiplantae > Streptophyta > Magnoliopsida > Lamiales > Orobanchaceae > Orobanche > Orobanche coerulescens. The sequence goes on along the minus strand of CM065812.1, from coordinate 124,204,675 downwards.
GCATACATTGTTAAGTGTTTCATTAAGATTAATTTATATTCGTCATCAGCTGACTTCCGCACTTATCCAAGAACAAACGACTCCAAGTCATTTGTTTGATTATCAGCTGAAGAAACTTACTCTTCGGAAAAAGAGTTCAAGAGTTTCAACAAGTCTATTCACCCCCCCCTCTAGACTTGTTCCTGGACGACTTGTGACCTACATATGTTGGGTACACTTGAGATGTAGCCTTGATTTATGTATTCCTTTCTTTGATTTTTGGATTAACGTTTAACTTAATCTGTAATAATGTATTGTGGTTGTGAACCATTTGTTATTGATCTATCTTGTAACGATAGTATTTGATAATCTTGATATTTGAGATTGTTTAATGTGATTTTATTTTCTTTGGTGTTGTACCTGAGATTTTGTGATAATCCGGGTAAACCTTGTTGTGATTCGGGACGTCAAGTCATGAGGACTTGGGCGTGCGATTGATATGGTCCCAAGGACTATATCTGCGTTGTTGATTTTCTTTGTGTGGCCTGAGTCAGTGTTTGCATGGGCGTCCGCTGCCGACGAGAACGGGGAAGTGTACACCGATGATTGTAGACATGTACAATGAGCGGCTCCCTCGGGGTGTGTATGCCAGTGTTACAAGTCATGTGGTTGGTACGACCTTCTGGCTGGTCTCTAATGGAGGAGTCATGATTCGACCGATCTCGCACTTGTTTGAGTGTTTTATCACTTGATTTTCACCTTGTTCAGGCAGAGGAGACGCGGGGACCTGATGGGTTGGCCCAGTTACTCAGGCGAAGTGGTTCGCATTGAGGAGTATTCTTGGAGATGTTGTTTTCAGATCCTGATGGATAGTTCATATCCCGAGTTGTATACCCTTAGTTTCAGGGACGAAATTCTTTTTAAGGAGGGGAGTACGTAATATCCGAGGGTAATTTTTTTTTTCATTTTACTATTGTGTTATACATATTCATTTGGAATTGTACAAATGCTGTTGTATTCGACTGATACAATGTATATTGTATTGAGATATTTCGGAATCAAAATATTTATACTGGTCTTCGGTATTGTTTTACCGATTGGACGTTGCTTGGTGAGTTTGGATTTTGGTCGAGTATATTAGCCATAGCATACGCTATATGTATAGCATTACGTACGTTATAGGCAGAGGGTTACGTACGTTAAGCCATGTTGATTACATTCGTAACACGGGGTATCAGATCAGATCCGACTTTCGGCGTATAGGTCCACGCATGATCCGGATATTTAACTTTTCGAGGCAGCTTCGTCAACACTCATTACGTGCACTATGCATGGATGCTAACGTACGTAATGTTGTGGTTGTTACGTACGACTTTTGGCTAAAGTACGTAATGCAGGTCCCATTTTGAGGCAATGAGTTCTGGCAGGACGTAGCGTATGCTATGTAGGGCTGGTAGCATACGTAAAGAGGATTAACGTACATTATGCATATGGGATAGTGGCCGTAATGGACTGTGCAGATTAAAAAGACATGTTTCGTCTTTCATTTCTTCACGATCCTTGTTGAATTGTTTTTCACAAGTGTTAAGAACATAATGATCATGCTAATTGATCATTGAGGTGATCGGAGGATGTTAGAATTCATAGTTGAAGACTATGATATTCGTTTGTGTGCTTTGATCAATCCGTGATTGAATCGGGGTTATTCCTCTGCGGCTTCCTGTACCGTTCTGCATCTATTGAATAAAGGGGAATCTCTGATAAGTACAACGAAGTATCTTAATAGTTCATTTCTCCTCCAGTCTTTGATCTCTACAGCGGTAGGTTGACGGTCTGCCGGGAGGTTCATAGAATGCGGCTTTCGGACTAGGCTTTTACAAGGATACTTAGGATCCTGGAATTCTAGTCTTTCTCCCTGTATCCTCACGTTCGGCATTGAGATACGGGCTATGTATGCAGTGATGGAGTCTTCAAACGGAGCTAACAATTCTTTCTCTTGCTCCAACCTCATTCTCCTAGCGGCTTCCCTTGCTTCTTCCCCCTTTTTGGCATCATCAAGGTATAACACCTTTTCATCAAGATGTTCCAGGATTTCCAAAGCGGCATCCTGTTTCGTCTCAATATTAGACATTCTCTCAACAAGGGAGGAGAGCACCTGCGACATATCTTTATGTTCTTGTCATGGGATCGCGGTTGGGAACCGTATTCCATCAGAGCAGATGCGGTCTTGGCCTCAGATACGCGGAGTTTCAATTGCGCTTCTCTCAGGATCTTTTCTTGCTTCTTTTGCAGTTGGATCAAAGCTTGCTTGAAGCCATGTGGCAAGACAGTGAAGGCTTCGACTACTCGAGATACTTCATGCTTTAGTCCGGTCATTTCTTCAACAACAGATGTGTGAAGCCAATCAAGAGCCTTTTTTACAGAGTGTAGAGCATTGACTGCGTCCTGAATAAAGACAGTTTGGAGGCCCAGAGCACGTAATCGCTCTTTTCTTGTTTCGGTGCTGGGAGAGTCTGGCTGGGCAAAGTCCTCGACTCCATTTAACCTTCTCAACTTCACATCAGGGCGTGAAGTGAGTTGGACATCCTCAGGTATAGTACCGTCGTCGGATTCTAAGGCGGTTGATGGGGTGGGAGTAACTGTTTCGGGTTCGGCGGTAGGGGGTGCGGCATCCTCCTGTTTCGAAGTGGTTTCGGTAGACATGGATACAAGAGGGACCAATTCCTCCGGGTGTCTCTCAGCATCCGTCTGTTTCGGCATAGGGACTGATTACTCTTGCTAGATGGCGCGTGATTCTACTTCTGCGGGGGCAGCGATAGGCTCGGGTGCCTGTTGCGAAACATGTTCTTCCTCCTCGACATGAGGGACTGAATCCTCATTGTCGGGAACATTGTCTTGCTGTGGCGAAGGGGGCGACTGATGGGTAGATGTCCCTTCATCTTTCTTGGCTTGGGCTTCCTCTCGACTCATCCGCAGACCAGCCTGAAGTGCGTCGTCATCATCGTCGGAATCAGGATTAGATTTTGGACTATCGGGAATTTCCATTGACGAAGCTTTTCCTTTCCTTCTAGCTTCAGCCTTATCAAGCAGATGACTCTCAATTAGCTCCTTAATGAATAAGTTGTCCCATTGGATCAGGACAGCAATTTCTTGAGTGTCCATCACTTCCAAAATGAATTTTTCTTCGTTACACCACTCGCTCCAGTTGTACAAAGTTTCGTACGGAGCAAGTCTAAAGCTTTTCCATTGGAGAAACCGCTTGAATGACTGTTCAATCTGCACGGAAAGCAGGGTCTTGGAAATTATTTTGTCTGTGGAGGGACTCCGTACAACGTCTAGGTTTGATGTAGGAAGGGGTTCCTCTACAGGTGTGGAATCCTGTATTGGAGAGGGATTCCTTACAGGGGATGGTACCCCGAAGGAAGATGGATCCTGAACGGGTGTGGAATCCCGTATAGGAGAGGTAGCTATTGGCTCCAAACAGGCAGCCGACTCGCCAGAGTCTTTTGAGTTGGCAGATGTCCTAGTATCCGTCGCAGCCGCCAAGGGCTCGAGATCTAATATCTATACAGTAGCGGGCATCTCTTCCACAGGGGTTGGGCCCTGGGGTAGTTGATCAGTGGGTTGCGCCACGAGAGGAGCATCCTCGGAGGGTTCTGTAGCTTTAACTTTCGTAAGCCTCCTTAGCTTCCTTTTTGGCTTCTCAACAGCAACTGGTGTTTTGCTGTGAGATCTTTTTCTTTTCTTCGAAGATTCGACACTTTGGGACTTGGAAGAAATGTCCCTCGGATCTGCAGACAGCGGAAAATTCCGGATAAAAGGTCTGTTGGCAATCAGGATGCTCTGTTGAAGGCAGTGGACCTAACGCCTTCTAGGAATATCCGTGAACTTATCTTCTTTGCTTCAGTGGTTTGCTGAAGTCCGCACTTCGTCAAAACATGGTTTAAGAATAAACCAAACGATTTCTTCTGCGAAGCAGGTTTAGACACCTCTTCCTGCAAACGCTTTCGGATAACCTGACACCATTGACCTTTTCGCAGGTCATTATAGCGACCATCATCCTGAATCTGAGATTTGTGCACATCTCAAAGGCACTTGTATGATTCTCAATTATACGACAGCAAAAATCATGTAAATAAACAAACGGTAAACAAAAATTTTTCTTATGGCATGTGGTGTGAACCACTTCCATCGTTGCTAAACCGGTGAATAAGCCATAGTACTGAGTCAGCAGTTCTTGGGACCCAAAGGTCTCAAATTCTTCCATAGTCAGGCTATCAGAAGGTAGCCTGAAAATGTTTTGGAGAAGCTCTTTGTCAACGCGGATCTCCACTCTGTGGATAACGGCTATGATATCAGCGACATGACCTCCTAGAGACAGAGGCAGAAAATGAACTACGGCGTTGAGGTAGAATTCCTCAACCAGATGAGCGTCATAGTTCTCGGCGGTGTGGCTCCCAAGACGGTAGAGGCCTTGTTGACGAATTCTTGTAGTGACGACCTCCATGGCATCGACGTCATCACTTTCAGCGTGAATGCGTTCCATCACGATAGATCTGGAGAAGATCCGTCCATCGGTGAAGTTGAGTGACTTATTGAGAGAGGTGGAAGATGTCTGAGTAGACGCCATTGATGATTCTCAAGAAACGATGAAAAAGATTCAAGAAAAATATGCAGTAAACACAGAAAAATCTTGTAGGCTGAATGCTTGAGTGCTCTTAAAATATGCAGAAGGCGTAAAGAGTCTGAAATGGCATTTATAGTCCTTTTATAGTAGGCGGCGAAAAAGGGTTTTCAGAGAACGAATGGTCATATTTAAGGGATGGGAACCGGTGTTTGAAATGAACGGTCACGATGGACTGAGTGTAACTGGTACACTTATCCATTGATTTTTAAAATAGGAGCGGGTCCCACTTATGACATTTCATATTACCCTTAATGCCTGAAACAACGGTATTAAATATTAAACAATTTGAAAGCATCGCGGCTTTTGAGATTCGATTGTCCAGATGTCGTGTAAGGCATTTAATGTAAATGACGTTTGACATGAAAATAGGGCACATGGAAAAAAATTGTTTTTAAAAGAAATATTATAATATATAATGAATCGGAATTCCCATAGTATGTGCTGTATCCGCGACGATACAACGTTCCACCTTAAAAGGTACATATAGGTTTCAATTCCATACAGCAACTTTTGGATTAATGCTATATTCATGGGTCATACTGTATCCCCCTTAATTATTGCACACATTAGCTGTAGGATGATTCATATCGCTTTGTTCCCTACAATGCTGTATTGAAGGCTCTGAGTGTACATATAATTAATGGTGGATACTGTATTCTTGGGTCTTACAACATTCCCTCAATTGTTGAGTAAAAACAGTAAATACTTACAGGGAGTCAGGCTGTAGCAATCACAATTCTTGTCGAAACATGTTGAATCTTGCTGTGTCGAGAGGCTTGGTGAAGATGTCGGCTAACTAAATATCTGTATGAACTTTTTCCAGCCGAACATCCTTGTTCTCGACATGATTCCTTATGAAATGATGCTTCATGTTGATATGCTTAGTGCGCGAGTGCAATACAGGGTTGTGCGTTATTGCAATTACACTCGTGCTATCGCACATGATTGGTGTTTCCTTGGCTTCAATCCCATAATCTGACAACTGTTGCTGCATCCAAAGGATCTTCATACAGCAACTACCATTAACATAGTATTCTGATTCAGCCGTGGAAAGTGAGTTTGCCAATTGCTTCTTACTGAACCAAGACACAAGTCTAGGTCCAAGAAAGTGACAAGTTCCACTTGTACTCTTCCTATCTAGCTTGCAGCCTCCGGGATCCGAGTTGCTGTAGCCAACTAAATCGAATCTGCCTTCTTTAGGATACCACAGTCCTACATCGACTGTTCCTTTAATATACTTCAGGATTCGTTTAGCTGTATTGAAGTGTGATTCTTTGGGTGCTACTTGATATCTCGCGCACACTCCTACATCAAACTAGATGTTGGGCCTGCTAGCCATTAGGTACAGGAGAGAGCCAATAAGCTTCATGTAGAGTGATTGGTCAACCGGCTTTCCGGCTTCATCAGCACTAATTTACACAGAAGTGCTCATGGGGGTTGACGATGATTTAGAAGTATTCATTCCAAATTTGTTAAGAAGCTCCTTTCTGTATTTTTCCTGGTTGATGAAAATCCCTGTAAGCAACTGCTTTACCTGCAAACCTAGGAAATAACTAAGTTCTCCCATCATACTCATTTCAAATTTACTTTGCATGAAATGAGAGAACCTTTGACATAAAGCAAGGTTAGTTGAACCAAATATAATGTCATCTACATAGATTTGAACCATTAGAAGGTCATCGCCTTCCTGTATTTTGAACAAGGTCTTGTCCACAGCACCTTTCTCAAATCCATTATTGGTTAGATACTGGGACAGGGTCTCATACCATGCTCTAGGGGCTTGCTTAAGTCTAAATAGTGCTTTCCTTAGCCTGTATACTAATATCTATGCCGTTTGTGTTGGCAAACCCTGGTGGTTGTTCAACATAAACTTCTTTGGCAAGGTCTCCATTTAGGAATGCACTTTTGACGTCCATTTGGTATATAATGAAGCTCTTATGGGCAGCAAAGGCTAAAAATATCCTAATGGCTTCTAGTCTGGATACAGGGGCAAACGTTTCATCATAGTCTATGCCTTCTTCCTGTGTATAGCCTTGTGCGACTAGTCTGGATTTATTCCTTATAATTAGTCCATTTCGATCCTTCATGTTTCTAAATACCCATTTGGTTCCAATAACTGATTGATGCGTAGGTCTGGGTACAAGATACCATACATTGTTTCTTTCGAAACCGTTAAGCTCTTCTTCCATAAATGTTATCCAATGAGAATTATTTAGAGCTTCTATGGTAGAAACAGGTTCGGACTGGGCTAAGAATACCGCAATAGTGAACATATTGAGTCTTCTAAGCTCGGATTGATATTTCCATTCAGGGAATGGTGATATCTCAGTATCTAGTTCTTCTTCTGCACACCGTACATTTCCTTGTGTACTCTGTATTCTCCTACAGGTAGAAACACCAGCATTAATTTTCCAATGATCAGCTCTTGCGGGTGATCTCTCAACCATCTTCGGTCGGGTTCTAATTCGGGGTCCCGTACTGTATCTTGAGTTGCTGTAGTTTCGGCTTCATCTTTTACAGCATTGGCTTCATCTACGTCGATTCTTACAACTGTGGGGTTGATTTCTAGGTCAACAATAGGTTCTATGGGAGTTGGTGGATCTAAGATGGAAAGTTGTTGGATGTTCTGAGTAACAGCTTCTACTCCTGTAGGGTCATGGTGAGGTTCGTAGAACACTACATGAATTGATTCCTCGATCGTCAGCTTCCTTTTATTAAAGATCCTGTAAGCTTTGCTGACGGAGAAATATCCTATAAATATTCCTTCATCTGACTTTTCATCAAAGGTTCTAAGTTGATCCTTCCCATTATTCAACACATAGCACCTGCATACAAAAAATGTGAAAATACGAAACTAACGGAGTTTTGTTGTTCCATACCTCGTATGCTGTTTTGTTGTGGTGCTTGTTGACGATACAGCGGTTTTGAGTGTAGCATGCTGTATTGGTTGCTTCACCCTGTTGCTACCCAAAATATTATCCAGAGATAGATATTGCTGGAATGGATGGATAGTGAACAAAGTGCGAGAACACTTCCGTGGGAAAGTAAATAACACAAGATTTACCGTGGTTGTTAGTCCCGGGCTTGAATTCTCTCGCAAGATGTTATTAATACAAATATTCTGGGATACAAGTATTAATGTTAGAATACTATTACAATGAGTGTAAAGATCCTAGTTATCTTAGCTATAGAGCGTGAAGATTACCGGATGAACCAGATATGATGCTCTGTGAGTTCTTGTAACAATGTTGATGAGCTGTGACGACGGTGAGAGATCGACAGTCTTTCACGGTGTGTATTAGCTGTATGTTTGAGTTCCTAGGCTTGTGAGTCTCATTGAATCTGTACCGCAGGGAGTTCTTGCCTCTGCCGATCGTCTTCTGGATGAGAGATGCTGAGAGATAAATCCTGAGGTAGATCCGAGAGACGAAACCGAGAGCCTGAAGGAATGTATGCGTTTGTATGAATTTCCGTGAATGAAGTTGGAACCCTTTTCCAGTATCTGGAAGTTCTTTGTTTATAGAACTGGGGCCTGCTGGGCGATCGCCTCTGCTGCATTATAATAAGCGGGCGATCGTTTTTTAGCACATGGGCTGGTCCCCTTAAAGTCCGCAGGAGTTGCTGGCAGCCAGCTGTGCGGTCCAATGAGAAGTCTGCACGCGTCTGAGTCGCTGTCATGGGCGGTCCCACCTTGTACCTTTCGGCTGGTTTGTCGGTAGGTGATAAGGTGGTTACAGGCTGTGGTTAACGATCCATTTTATGCGGCGCCTTTCGCGGATCTGCACATGGGTACTGCTTTGAGATCTAGTCTTCGTAGACTTTGACGGACGAAGGTCTGGTTCGTGTCCCAGGACGGTCGTCTTAGGTCGGGCACCAGAGACGATTGCTAGATGCCAAAAGGCGATGCTTTGGGAGTCGATCGCTCGATACCCGAAGATGGACTGTTATCTTCGCTTAGGCGAGTTCTCCGTGGATTGATTGGTTGTGGACTTGGTCGCTCGGCCCTTATACCGATTGCCGTCGAGGCATACAAATCGCCGCACAACAATTGCCCCCCAGCTCACTCCGATGCTGGAAACATGGGGTGAGGTGGTTCTGTTGGCGATCGCTGAGTTATGACGAGTGACTCTGCATTTTACGAAACTGGCGATCGTCTTTGAGTGGATCGGTTTGTACTTGGACGACCTGGTCGGTTGCTGAAATGAGCGGGAATTGATAATGGACGCTGAAAATCTCCAGGGCACGTTTCGAGTTCCTGTTGGGGGATACCGATGGTTGCCTGCGACTCCTCGTTAGGCGTGCCCTCGAAACGACGCATCGTGGGTTTCAAGGGAGTCATTTAATTGCGATGGTTGCACTCCAATCCCTGAGATTATCCATAATTGCATAGAGGTCCTGCCATCTCCTATGAAAGGACGCTGGGTTGCAGTGTTTAAGACGCTTATGCGCTTTATCGGAGAAGTAGACTTTTGCTGAAGATTTTTCTGGAGATTTTGACTGCTGATCATCGATCGACTCGATCCTTGGTAAGAAAAGACACTCATTTTCCCCTCTTCTTATTTCGAGAATGTCTGGAACATCTTCTTCGCACGGAGTGGGCACCACCTCCGCCGCCAGGGCCTCGACTGTCCGGGGAGGATCCTCCGTAGATTTCCATCTGGAGACGGCTGCCGAGGCTATCCGTGCCGGTATTGATCCCGCGGAAGTCGAGGCACTGTTCAATGAAGCCGATGTTGCCAGGGAGGCGGCGGTTGAGCCAAGACGGTCGCAGACGGAGAGAGATTCGGCGGTGAGGGCCTACTGGGAGCAGCATAGTGCTTTTGGCCATACCTTTTTGGCCTTTGCTGAAATCATGGAGAGGTCGTCTGGTCCATCTCCTAAATTCAATTACTGGGAGTATTCGATCGCTCATCCTTAACAACCTCCTAGGCGATCGCTGTTTCGGGCTGCGCAGCGATCCCTATGGTCCCAAAATATTATCCGGAGTGCTGCACGAACATTTGAATAATGCCGATCTCCATATGTAATTGAAAAGGGACGACCGTCGTATAAATAGCTCCGCAATCTTCCCCCTTGTTTTTGTTCACTTAGTGAAAGTAATGGGACCAAAATAAATCGTTGAGTGAGTGGTCTTCAATTTTGTCGAATCCTCAAAAGGCCGTCCATCTCGGTCTTGAGGAGCCATGCACGATCGCGGAGTTCGATGGACCGACCTCCACGACCGTGTCTTATGCACGAGCGACATTCCGTCTAGTGGCTAAGTTCTCGTGACTCACTTAATTGGTAGGGTCCTCAGAAGGCTGCGCCTCGCCTCGTATTTAAACGAAGGGCGTGCGGTCTTGGTCTGGAATATTCCTTGTGCGGGGCGTCGCCGGATTAATCAACTCCACGTCCGCAGCTTGATAGCTCTAATTCTACCTTGGCCCGCCATTAAGATGGTGACCCTCGACGGTATACGTTGAGACGGAGGGAGGGTCGCGTCGCATTGCCTGGAAAGGACCCACCACGTTAAGTGATGGACCTCCGAGGGTGGGCGAACACGTCCACAGATTAGTTTTGGAGGGCCCTCAGACTATGCTGGCCTCGTATTTAAACGAAGGGCGGGCGATCGTGGCCCAAAGGGACCTTTCATGGGCACAGAGAATGGTTTCATCGTCCTCCACGACCATGGCGACACTCTTCTACCTCGGATCATCAAGTCAGATGATGATCCTCGACGGTATACGTTGTGTAAGGGGAGGATATCGCCGGCCTGGGTTCTTCACATAGATGACGAACTTTAGAGGGCGAGCGAGAAATCCTCTGATTTGTTATGGAGAGACCTTCGGCTACGCCCGCCTTGTATTTAAATGAAGGGCGAGCGATCGAAGCCCAAAGGAACCTTGCATGGACGGATCGTCGGTTTAATCGATTTTCGCGACCATGGCGGCACTCTTCTACCTTGGACCATCATGTTAGATAACGATCCTTGACGGTATATGTTGTGCTAGGGGAGGCGAATGCTGCTTAGGTCCATCATGTTGATGACGAACTTTAGAAGGCGAGCGTGTCATCCTCTTTTTCGAAGCATTTGTTCAGGTAGCAGCCTTCGGTTTGATGAGGCGGGAAATTGGGGAGAGACGTCCGAAGTTCCCTTCTCTTGATTGAAGCATGTAGATACGGTCGCCGAGGTTGATCGAGGGGTCGGCTCATATAACCTTTCCAGCCTGTTCGCGTTCGACTCAGGCGACCGTGTTGGGAGATTGGACGGGCTCCAGCTAAGCCAATAAGCTGTCCAACTTGCCTTCTTCGAATAATCTTCAGAGTTGTCTGAGGAGGTCGCGGCATTGGTTGGTGTTGTGGCCGGGACTCTTGTGGTAGGCATAATATTGGTTGTGGTCCAGATGACTGTGGTCCCTTATTGCCTTTGGCTTGTTCAGCGGTTCGCGCCCCTTAATGGCGTAAAAAATGTGGGCCGGAGTTCGGTTGAACTTGTGGAGGAGATGGGCTTCCACATCCTCTAAGGACCTGAGATCACCGGATGGCTTGGCGACCGCCTTCTTGGTTTTAGGGATCGCCGTCTTTCGGACTGGAGGTGGCTTTTCCTCGCCTAGGTGGAGGGTGAGTAGCCTTTGCCTGGCCAGAAAGTCGGCATCTTTAGCGCGGAAAATTGCATAGGTTGGGGGGATGTCTTTCGTCAGATGTCTAAACATGGGTGAGTGACCGTAGAATCCCCCCAGGACCGAATAGAGAGCGAGCTCGTCGTTGATGGGCTCGCCGGTGAGGACGATTTCGTCTACTCGGTCGATGTAAAGTGCGTCAGATTCATCTTCCCCCTGCCTGATTTTCATCATGCGGTGGGGGCCTTCGGGTCTGTTGACCTTGGCGGCGAAGTATGACGTGAAGTCACTCGCCAGTTTCTCAAAGGAGATGATCGATCGCGGTGGTAGTGAGAAGTACCACCTATGGGCCAGCTCGCCCAATGTTAACAGGAAGATTCAGCACTTGGTCGCGTCTGATGCCCCACACCCGGTCATGTAAATTCGGAACTTGCTTAGGTGGGTTTCGGGGTCCGATCTCCCTTCGTACAGAGGTGTTTTAGGAGGAGTGATCCTTAGTTGCACGGGGGCAAGCTCGATGTGGACCGCGAGTGGCTCGGTCGGTCCGATGATCTTCCTACTGGTGCTTGCCCCAGTATCCAAGAGCGCTTTCATCTCATTGAGCTGGTGTTGCATAGCGGCCATCGCCGCGGCCTGGCTGCTCGCGGCTAGGCGCTCGGAGTGGGAGCCGAGGCGATCAAGTACTGACCTCCTGGCGTTCGCAGTGGGAGCCACACGGCTGATCTGTATTTGACTGGGAGTTGGGTAGGCCGAACTCCTGGTGACGGACTCGGATTCCGTCGTCTCGTGGTTGGGGCCAGAGTGCCCCAGTCGCCATGATGGATCGCTTCCCAAGCGATTGAATACAGAACCGTCCGACCTTGCGAGAGCCTTTTCTCGCGAATCGGGGCTTTCTGGCGATCGCTCACCCAGTAGCCCCTTGAACTTCCGTTTGCCCACACGGCGGATGGCCGAGGGAGTTATAGCGGGCGTCGCGCATGCTCTCCGTCGCTCCTTTAGGATGGCCATATCCTCCTCGATCTGTTCCGCGGTTTGGCACTGGTCGAGTGAGAGACTGGGACCACCCCTTAGGTGCGGGATCGAGAGTCTCGCGTTGCCGTGGCTTCCCTCTGCCGTCGGCTAGAACTTGGATCGAGCCGGGATATGATGTCCGGTGGTTCGGAGAGCGGCTCTCTTCGATGTAGTGGCGGACGTCATGGTTCTGAAGGCTTTCTTTGAAGCGCAGTGAGTGTCACTTCAAGTATATGCCCCGAGAACAGTGAGTGTTCTTCGATACGGTAGGAACAAAAATGAAGGTTAAGATCCCCTCATTCTAGCGCCAATTGTTGCTACCCAAAATATTATTCGGAGATAGATATTGCTGGAATGTATGGATAGCGAACAAAGTGCGAGAACACTTCCGTGGGAAAGTAAATAACACAAGATTTGCCGGGGTTGTTAGTCCCGGGCTTGAATGCTCTCGCGAGATGTTATTAATACAAATATTCTGGGATACAAGTATTAATGTTAGAATACTATTACAATGAATGTAAAGATCCTAGTTATCTTAGCTATAGAGCGTGAAGATTGCCGGAAGAACCAGATATGATGCTCTGTGAGTTCTTGTAACAATGTTGATGAGCTGTGACGATGGTGAGAGATCGACAGTCTCTCACGGTGTGTATTAGCTGTATGTTTGAGTTCCTAGGCTTGTGAGTCTCGTTGAATCTGTACCACAGGGAGTTCTTGCCTCTGCCGATCGTCTTCTGGATGAGAGATGCTGAGAGAGAAATCCTGAGGTAGATCCGAGAGAGGAAACCGAGAGCCTGAAGGAATGTATGCGTTTGTATGAATTTCCGTGAATGAAGTTGGAACCCTTTTCCAGTAGATGGAAGTTCACTATTTATAGGACTGGGGCCTTCTGGGCGATCGCCTCTGCTGCATTATAATAAGCGGGGGATCGTTTTTTAGCACATGGGCTGGTCCCCTTAAAGTCCGCAGGAGTTGCTGGCAGCCAGCTGTGCGGTCCAATGAGAAGTCTGCACGCGTCTGAGTCGTTGTCATGGGCAGTCCCACCTTGTACCTTTCGGCTGGTTTGTCGGTAGGTGATAAGGTGGTTACAGGCTGTGGTCAACGATCCATTTTATGCGGCGCCTTTCGCGGATCTGCACATGGGCGCTGCTTTGAGATCTAGTCTTCATAGACTTTGACGGACGAAGGTCTGGTTCGTGTCCCAGGACGGTCGTCTTAGGTCGGGCACCAGAGACGATTGCTAGATGCCAAAAGGCGATGCTTTGGGAGTCGATCGCTCGATACCCGAAGATGGACTGTTATCTTCGCTTAGGCGAGTTCTCCGTGGATTGATTGGTTGTGGACTTGGTCGCTCGGCCCTTATACCGATTGCCGTCGAGGCATACAAATCGCCGCACAACAATTGCCCCCCAGCTCACTCCGACGTTGGAAACGTGGGGTGAGGTGGTTCTGTTGGCGATCGCTGAATTATGACGAGTGACTCTGCATTTTACGAAACTGGCGATCGTCTTTGAGTGGATCGGTTTGTACTTGGACGACCTGGTCGGTTGCTGAAATGAGCGGGAAATGATAATGGACGCGGAAAAGTCTCCAGGGCACGTGTCGGGTTCCTGTTGGGGGATACCGATGGTTGCCTGCGACTCCTCGTCAGGCGTGCCCTCGAAACAACGCATCTCGGGTTTCAAGGGAGTCATTTAATTGCGATGGTTGCACTCCAATCCCTGAGATTATCCATAATTGCATAGAGGTCCTGCCATCTCCTATAAAAGGGCGCTGGGTTGCAGTGTTTAAGACGCTTATGCGCTTTATCGGAGAAGAAGACTTTTGCTGAAGATTTTTCTGGAGATTTTGACTGATGATCATCGATCGACTCGATCCTTGGTAAGAAAAGACACTCATTTTCCCCTCTTCTTATTTCGAGAATGTCTGGAACATCTTCTTCGCACGGAGTGGGCACCACCTCCGCCTCCAGGGCCTCGACTGTCCGGGGAGGATCCTCCGTAGATTTCCATCTGGATATGGCTGCCGAGGCTATCCGTGCCGGTATTGATCCCGCGGAAGTCGATGCACTATTCAATGAAGCCGACGTTGCCAGGGAGGCGACGGTTGAGCCAAGACGGTCGCAGACGGAGAGAGATTCGGCGGTGAGGGCCTACTGGGAGCAGCATAGTGCTTTTGGCCATGCCTTTTTGGCCTTTGCTGAAATCATGTAGAGGTTGTCTGGTCCGTCTCCTAAATTCAATTACCGGGAGTATTCGATCACTCATCCTTAACAACCTCCTAGGCGATCGCTGTTTCGGGCTGCGCAGCGATCCCTATGGTCCCAAAATATTATCCGGAGTGCTGCACGAACATTTGAATAATGCCGATCTCTATATGTAATTGAATAGGGACGACCGTCGTATAAATAGCTCCGCACTCTTCCCCCTTGTTTTTGTTCACTTAGTGAAAGTAATGGGACGAAAATAAATCGTTGAGTGAGTGGTCTTCAATTTTGTCGAATCCTCGAAAGGCCGTCCATCTCGGTCTTGAGGAGCCATGCACGATCGCGGAGTTCGATGGACCGACCTCCACGACCGTGTCTTATGCACGAGCGACATTCCGTCTAATGGCTAAGTTCTCATGACTCACTTAATTGGTAGGGTCCTCCGAAGGCTGCGCCTCGCCTCGTATTTAAACGAAGGGCGTGCGGTCTTAGTCTGAAAGATTCCTTGCGCGGGCGTCGTCGGATTAATCAACTCCACGTCTGCGGCTTGTTAGCTCTAATTCTACCTTGGCCCGCCATTAAGATGGCGACCCTCGACGGTATATGTTGACACGGAGGGAGGGTCGCGTCACATTGCCCGGAAAGGACCCACCACGTTAAGTGATGGGTCTCCGAGTGTGGGCGAACACGTCCACAGATTAGTTTTGGAGGGCCCTCAGACTATGCTGGCCTCGTATTTAAACGAAGGCGGGCGATCGTGGCCCAAAGGGACATTTCATGGGCACAGAGAATGGTTCCATCGTCCTCCACGACCATGGCGACACTCTTCTACCTCGGATCATCAAGTCAGATGATGATCCTCGACGGTATACATTGTGTAAGGGGAAGATATCGCCTGCCTGGGTTCTTCATGTAGATGACGAACTTTAGAGGGCGAGCGAGAAATCCTCTGATTTGTTTTGGAGAGACCTTCGGCTACACCCGCCTCGTATTTAAACGAAGGGCGAGCGATCGAAGCCCAAAGGAACCTTGCATGGACGGATCGTCGGTTTAATCGATTTTCACGACCATGGCGGCACTCTTCTACCTCGGACCATCATGTTAGATAACGATCCTTGACGGTATACGTTGTGCTAGGGGAGGCGAATGCTGCTTAGGTCCATCATGTTGATGACGAACTTTAGAAGGCGAGCGTGTCATCCTCTTTTTCGAAGCATTTGTTCAGGCAGCAGCCTTCGGTTTGATGAGGCGGGAAATTGGGGAGAGACGTCCGAAGTTCCCTTCTCTTGATTGAAGCATGTAGATACGGTCGCCGAGGTTGATCGAGGGGTCGACTCATATGAGCTTTCCAGCCTGTTCGCGTTCGACTCAGGCGACCGTGTTGGGAGATTGGACGGGCTCCAGCTAAGCCAATAAGCTGTCCAACTTGCCTTCTTCGAATAATCTCCAGAGTTGTCTGAGGAGGTCGCGGCATTGGTTGGTGTTGTGGCCGGGACTCTTGTGGTAGGCATAATATTGGTTGTGGTCCCTTATTGCCTTTGGCTTGTTCAGTGGTTCGCGCCCCTTAATGGCGTAAAAAATGTGGGCCGGAGTTCGGTTGAACTTGTGGAAGAGATGGGCTTCCACATCCTCTAAGGCCCTGAGATCGCCGGATGGCTTGGCGACCGCCTTCTTGGTTTTAGCGATCGCCGTATTTCGGACTGGAGGTGGCGTTTCCTCGCCTAGGTGGAGGGTGAGTAGCCTTTGCCTGGCCAGAAAGTCGGCAGTTTTAGCGCGGAAAATTGCATAGGTTGGGGGGATGTCTTTCGTCAGATGTCTAAACATGGGTGAGTGACCGTAGAATCCCCCCAGGACCGAATAAAGAGCGAGCTCATCGTTGATGGGCTCGCCGGTGAGGACGATTTCGTCTACTCGGTCGATGTAATCTGCGTCAGATTCATCTTCCCCCTGCCTGATTTTCATCATGCGGTGGGGGCCTTCGGGTCTGTTGACCTTGGCGGCGAAGTATGACGTGAAGTCACTCGCCAGTTTCTCAAAGGAGATGATCGATCGCGGTGGTAGTGAGAAGTACCACCTATGGGCCAGCTCGCCCAATGTTAACGGGAAGATTCGGCACTTGGTCGCGTCTGATGCCCCACACGCGGTCATGTAAATCCGGAACTTGCTTAGGTGGGTTTCGGGGTCCTATCTCCCTTCGTACAGAGGTGTTTTGGGAGGAGTGATCCTTGGTTGCACGGGGGCAAGCTCGATGTGGACCGCGAGTGGCTCGGTCGGTCCGATGATCTTCCTACTGGTGCTTGCCCCAGTATCCAAGAGCGCTTTCATCTCGTTGAGCTGGCGTTGCATAGCGGCCATCGCCGCAGCCTGGCTGCTTGCAGCTAGGCGCTCGGAGCGGGAGCCGAGGCGATCAAGTACTGACCTCCTGGCGTTCGCAGTGGGAGCCAGACGGCTGATCTGTATTTGACTGGGAGTTGGGTAGGCCGAACTCCTGGTGACAGACTCGGATTCCGTCGTCTCGTGGTTGGGGCCAGAGTGCCCCAGTCGCCATGATGGATCGCTTCCCAAGCGATTGAATACAGAACCGTCCGACCTTGCGAGAGCCTTTTCTCGCGAATCGGGGCTTTCTGGCGATCGCTCGCCCAGTAGCCCCTTGAACTTCCGTTTGCCCACACGGCGGATGGCCGAGGGAGTTATAGCGGGCGTCGCGCATGCTCTCCGTCGCTCCTTTAGGATGGCCATAACCTCCTCGATCTGTTCCGCGGTTTGGCACTGGTCGAGTGAGAGGCTGGGACTACCCCTCAGGTGCGGGATCGAGAGTCTCGCGTTGCCGTGGCTTCCCTCTGCCGTCGGCTAGAACTTGGATCGAGCCGGGATATGATGTCCGGCGGTTCGGAGAGCGGCTCTCTTCGATGTAGTGGCGGACGTCATGGTTCTGAAGGCTTTCTTTGAAGCGCAGTGAGTGTCACTTCAAGTATATGCCCCGAGAACAGTGAGTGTTCTTCGGGACGGTAGGAACAAAAATGAAGGTTAAGATCCCCTCATTCTAGCGCCAATTGTTGCTACCCAAAATATTATTCGGAGATAGATAGTGCTGGAATGGATGGATAGCGAACAAAGTGCGAGAACACTTCCGTGGGAAAGTAAATAACACAAGATTTGCCGGGGTTGTTAGTCCCGGGGTTGAATGCTCTCGTGAGATGTTATTAATACAAATATTCTGGGATACAAGTATTAATGTTAGAATATTATTACAATGAATGTAAAGATCCTAGTTATCTTAGCTATAGAGCGTGAAGATTGCCGGAAGAACCAGATATGATGCTGTGAGTTCTTGTAACAACGTTGATGAGCTGTGACGATGGTGAGAGATCGACAGTCTCTCACGGTGTGTATTAGCTGTATGTTTGAGTTCCTAGGCTTGTGAGTCTCGTTGAATCTGTACCACAGGGAGTTCTTGCCTCTGCCGATCGTCTTCTGGATGAGAGATGCTGAGAGAGAATTCCTGAGGTAGATCCGAGAGAGGAAACCGAGAGCCTGAAGGAATGTATGCGTTTGTATGAATTTCCGTGAATGAAGTTGGAACCCTTTTCCAGTAGATGGAAGTTCTCTATTTATAGGACTGGGGCCTGCTGGGCGATCGCCTCTGCTGCATTATAATAAGCGGGCGATCGTCTTTTAGCACATGGGCTGGTCCCCTTAAAGTCCGCAGGAGTTGCTGGCAGCCAGCTGTGCGGTCCAATGAGAAGTCTGCACGCGTCTGAGTCGCTGTCACGGGCGGTCCCACCTTGTACCTTTCGGCTGGTTTGTCGGTAGGTGATAAGGTGGTGACAGGCTGTGGTCAACGATCCATGTTATGCTGTGCCTTTCTCGGATCTGCACATGGGCGCTGCTTTGAGATCTAGTCTTCGTAGACTTTGACGGACGAAGGTCTGGTTCGTGTCCCAGGACGGTCGTCTTAGGTCGGGCACCAGAGACGATCGCTAGATGCCAAAAGGCGATTGCTTTGGGAGTCGATTGCTCGATACCCGAAGATGGATTGTTATCTTCGCTTAGGCGAGTTTGCCATGGATTGATTGGTTGTGGACTTGGTCGCTCGGCCCTTATACCGATCGCCATCGATGCGTACAAATCGCCGCAAAACACACCCCAAAAACGCTGTGGCAACTTGCTTGCGGAAATCATTGTCCTTGTTGCTTCCTTCAGCATCCTATTCTTTCGCTTGGCAACACCATTTTGTTGAGGTGTACGTGCAGCTGAGTATTCATGTTGTATCCCATTTTCCGAACAGTATTGCTCTATAAAGCGGTTAGTAAATTCTATACCTCTGTCGGAATGAATGGACACGATACTCGATCCTTTTTCATATTGAAGCTTTCTCAGGAGCTCGGGCAGCTTTGATGTTGTATTCTTCTTCTTGCTTAGGAAAATTATCCAAGCATACCTGGAGTAATCATCAACAAAAACGAGACTGTATTTCTTACCTCCCAAACTTACCGGGTCTATAGGACCATAGAGATCCATGTGTAGCATTCCAACACTCTGTGGGTTCAAAGGTAGGATTTGCTCTTCAGGGTGGACTTGATGTGATTCATGTGAGCACAACTTCTTTGGTCAGGATGTTCTTGACTCTACAGTGATCTATATAGAATTTCACCGAGAACTATTTGTCACAGAACTGGCTAATACTAAGTAGATTGTACTGTAAGCCTTCAACATGAGCTACATCGGTGACTTTGAATTTTCCGACAAGAAGGTTTCTTTTTCCTCTTGTTCTTCCTTTAGATTTATCACCGAAGCGCACTTTTGGACCGGGACCTTCTACGAAATCTGATAGCTTGCTTCTATCTCCTGTCATGTGCCGGGAGAATCCGCTGTCGAAGTACCATATGCCCTTCTCCAAAATGTCCTGTAGCACACAAATTATGTAGATTTAGGTCCCCTTTGATTGTTGGGTCCGTGAATATTAGTACCTTTCGGTACCCAAATTTTCGTGACAGCAATTGGTTTACTGTAGGTTACATTTGGTACAGATTTGCGGTATCTACGTGGGGCATGTATGTAGTTACTGTATCTATGATAATCATTACGCATGTAAAAATCAGGGTTATTATTATTAATCCAGTACGTCTGACGTCTCGGAGGTGGAGCCATTTTCTTTGGCCTTACAGCTTGCCTTCTGGGTTTCCAGTTAGATTCCCAAAGCTGTTGTCGATGCTGTGCGGACACCTGCTTTCTTGATGGAAAATGAGGCTCCTGTATCCAGTACCTAGGCGTGCTGTACTGAAAGTACTGCCGTGCGGGCCTTTGGTATTTGGATACAGCCTTCTTTCTGAACGGTTGTTGGCGCTGTTGATATGCTCGGGGAGCATGCTGTTGCGTGCGCCTTACAGATTGGAATGGCTTATGATTCCACTGTCTCGAATAGGATTGTGGGGGCAGAATGGCAGCCTTTTCTTTTCACGGTGCAGCAGGTTCCTTCACAGGACTAGGAGTATCTTCCGATACGGGAATGTGTTCCACACTCTTGATGAACATAGTACTAGTTTTCCCTTTGTTGAAAAATAAGTTGTATCCTAAGCCACTTTTATCATGACCATGTTGCCCAGTGTTTAGAATTTCTTCCATTCTTTTAGATGATTTCTCGAAAGATTTCAGAATGGTCTCAAGTTCGCTTTCTCGTTTTTCGAGAGTATTAAATTTTGATTGAAGTAGAGCAAGAACATTTGTCTTGCTTCTATTTTGAGACTTAGTCTCACTTAGTTCATGAGCAAGTTGATGATTGCTCTCCACGAGTTTTTTATGCTCGACCTTGCTGTTTTCACAATCAATAGACATATTTTCATAATTTATCTTTAGCAAGTCGTTTTCTTCTTTCAGCTTTATGTTGGAAAATTGAAGCTGAATGTTTTCATTTTTCAAAGTCTCGTGGGATTTTTGAATATTTTTAAATTCATTCATCATGTTTGCGAAAGTATGCGATGCATTTACTGGAATAATTGAGGTTGATCTTACCTCATCATCACTATCTTCTTCTTCCGGAATGTCCTTTGCCATAAAGCACATATATGCCTTATCTTCGAACTCATCGTCAGATGAGTCACTTTCAGTGACTACCTGAAGACATTCTTAAGATTTGGATGGTGTGGGGGAGGCTTCTGATTCTCCTATCAGTGCCTTGAGATTGTTTTTCCAAGCACGTCTACGTTCATCCCTCTCTTGTTGCTCGGCTTCTGGCAACCTTTGAACTTTGGGATTAGGACATTTGTTTGCAAAATGTCCTGGTTTCCTGCAATTATAGCATAGGTTAGCATCACCATAGGATGTTTTAGTACTTACCTTGTGAACAGGCTTGGGCCTGTAGGGTGTCTTTCCAGACTGTTTGATGAACTTTTTGAATTTGTGCATGAGGAGCGCCATTTCATCTTGTGACAGGATATCGTCGTCACTGTCAGCATTCTTGTAATTTGGCTTTGATGGGCTGGGCATGCTGTGTCGACGATTGGATACAGCGGCTAAGGCTGTAGTCCTTGCTGGAGATTCTTCATCTTTTTCTCTCCTGTCTATATCGTACTCGAAAGCTTTGAGGTCAGAAAAGAGATCAAAGGTAGATATTTCACTAAGGTTACACGACACACGCATAGCTGTGGTCTTAATGTCCCATCGGGCAGGGAGAGATCTGAAAATCTTTAGGTTTTTATCCCTTTGAGTATAAGTTTTGTCCAAAGCTTCAAGTTCACCAACAATTCCAGTGAATCTGAGGTCAAGTTCCTCAAGTGTTTGAGTTGGTTTCATTTCAAAAGATTCAAATTGCTGAGTTAATTTGGAAATCTTGTTTTCTTTTGAGAGCTCAGTTCCCTCACAAATCAACTTGAGTTTATCCCAGATATCCTTGGCTGTTTTACAGCTCTTTACCTTCGAGAATGTGCCTTTGTCGAGGGTGACAAACAGCGCATTCTTCGCAACATTATCGAGGTTGGCGAGATTTCTTTCGTCTGTGTTCCATTGATAGCGCTCCTTCTCGAGCATCTCAGCATGGGCTTGGCCTTCAATCCTTGCGTCTGGATTTACCTTCATTATCTTGATGGGGCCATCCTGTATAACAAAAATCATCTCTTCGTGCATTGCTGCAAGATGAGCCTCCATCCTGATTCTCCAGTCATCAAATTCATTAATAGAGAACATAGGAACTTTGTTGATCATTGATGTATCCATATGAGAATGTAGGAATGAAAAAGACTGTTTTAAAAAATAAGTGATTTTGGATCTGATTCGGTTAAAATAAGACTGATTCTTTTTAGAATCAATCGCTCCGATACCACTTGTTGGCCACTAAGTATACTGGATACAGTTTGGAAAGTGTTTTAAACAACAAGCTGTACTTTTTTTAAATTTGAGTGCGTAGCGGAAGTCTTTAATACAGTTAGTTGCTGAGGATACAACAACTCGGTGTGCAGTGTATACTTAAATAATCACAGTTAATAAAACAATAAAGGCAGAAGGTAAATAGCACAATATTTAAAGTGGTTCGAGGTAAACTCCTCTATGTCCACTGGTCCTCCACACAAGAGTAAGAAGTTTATTATAATTACTGTGTACACAACTACGTAATTATAACAACACTTAATCAATATATCGTTCACACAGATTGATATAAAGATCTTAGCTTTCAACCGTTCACACAGATTGGTTTGACCTAACACTTGACTGGCTTCTTCACACACAGTTCTGAAGCTTCGTATTCTTCAATGCAAGTCCGCCACACACAATTCGGGAGTAGCAAGGATTCCCCAGTCCACACAAGGCTGATATGAGTTTGTTCAAAGATAGAAAGGGTTTGAACAACAGCTATGACTTTATGGGCATTAAGATGATAATGTGTTGTTCAAGATTTGAGCACTGTATATCTCTTCTATCAGAATGGCAGAAAGCTTAGGGAGATATGTTTTGCTATGAATATTTCTTGTAAGCTTTGTTCTTTTGTAAGTCGTGAATATTCTGTATATTCTATGTAGATTTTCACTCGTTCTTCAGTGGTTGTTGATCTTCAAACTCTGGAGATATATATAGTCTCTGAAATATATCCGTTTGAAATATATCCATTGAGCAAGATTCTGCGAAAACTGGTATTTGACTGAGATCCGGATATTGCGGGATTTGAAGATCTTCTGACTTACAGTATTTAAATACTTTATCCTTTAGTATTTAAATACTTCTTTATCAACGGGACTTGACTTCTAGCGAATACTGAAGATTCCTTCTTGTCCTGTTGAGAGCTGTATGGAAGGATCACTGTATTGATATTTCGAGACAGCTTCCATACTTTAGCTTTGTGGGACTCTTTGATGTATGATCAATATACTGTATGGTTGGGACTGCGAGAAGTCTTCGATACAGGTTTGATACTTGATCATCTTTTCAATACAGCTTATGACGGTATTCAGGATTTGGCATATTGCAAAATATTCTGACAATACGATCGATACAGGGATTGTTTATCCAAACATTATCGATACAGGGTTTTTGTTATCCCAACACTATACAAACTTAACTAAAATATTCCAATCAATTTCTCTTTCAAAACTTCAATCAAACACCTTGAAGGCGGAATTCAAAGGTATATTCGAATAATCAATCAATGAACACCAACCACATCAAGAACCCGAAGAACACAATCACAAACATATATATCCTTCAACATATAGTTCATATAACCTCACGAATCGTAACAACAAAACCATAATCATCTTCATACAAGTAGAGGATTACCCAACATACCTCTAGGAAGATGAAATACACAAGTAAACATTTCCCTTGATTAACACAGTGCGAAGAAATCGACGAAAGGAAAGAGTCCCGATCCAACCTCCTTCAAAAGTTCGTTCCTAAATCACAACGATATAAATTCAATCACAATTTTATGAAAATGTATAGAACTTCCCAAGTTCTACCCATAGAAGCATTTTATCGGACACTTTGAGGGCATAGTCCAATTTAATCGATTAACGGAGAAATTCTCGAATTTGTTCCACAAAACTTCAAGAGTAATAAATGATTCTGAGAATACAACAAAGTTCTATCAACAATCTGATTTAAAATGAATGAAATCGTCCAAAGCACCATGAAACCTCAAAAATCCTCAAAACCAAGAGTTCAAGTGCTCTTACCTTCGATCCGGGCAAAAGATAATGTTAGACATGAATCAAATTTCCAAAAAATGTTGCTCTATGATGTTCTCAATCAAAACCAACGATTTCTGATGAAAGATCGCGAAAAAACGAAGAGAAAAGTGAAAATGCTCGAGTGACCCGTGCCCAGGCCTTAAATAGGCCGAGACCTGCCGGTCACTTACGGCCGTAACCGGCCATGGCTTATGGACGTAACCGTCCATGGCTACCCGCCTGTCCAGTTTGGCTGACATCCTTACGGCCGTTACTGGCACCCGCCTTACGTACGTAATAGGCCCTTACGGCCGTACCCAACCACAACCTTACGGCCGTTATCGGCCACTCCTTACGCCTAGCGAGTCACTGCCGACCGTGATCGGCCATCCCTGCGAGTCACTGCCGACCGTGATCGGCCATCCAGCGAGTCCTCGGCCATGACTCGGCCAGCTGCCTCCTAACGTACGTAACACTTAATCCATTGCGTACGTAATACATACGTTGACTTGCTACAATAATATACTCGTATTATGTACGTAATACACCCTGTATAGCGCACGTAAATCCATCCGTTGACTCACCTGTCCACATCCTCCACCCTGTTAGGAGTATGCCCTCGAATGCCACTCAGAGGTTGTTGAGAGAGGGCATTGTACTTGTAATTATGTAAACCATTTATATAAGGCAAATGAATGTTTCTTTATTTACTGGTAGTTACTGGCATTCCTAACTCGTAAATAAACATATAGAAACTAGTCCGTGTATTTGAGAGCAAAACGTTCCACTCCTTATTGGATAAGGGGGTCGGCACTGGAAAGGTTATAGCTCAAATACTTAATCGTCATAAGTCGATGAAACTTGACCGGGCGTTAAGTTTATGTGAAGACTTGTATGACGTGTTCTTTGACATGGAGAGTGCACTCGAACACTAATGGTTAGTGGGAGCACACGTTGTAGGTATGCTTATTGGATTAGTGTACTCGAACCGACTCACCCTCGATTCGTCACACGGATTTCACTCTGGACAGTCAATGACGGAATCGAAAGGTTGTGATAGGTATTCGTGAACCTTCGACTTGAGGATTTAGTAGGGATATGCTTGTGACGTCAAGATTTTTATTAGAGTAGTTCGACCTCGTAAACCGAAGGCGGGGGTCAACCTCGACGTGCATCTTAACGGCAAGTAGCGAGTCCTATCGAATACAAAGATAGAATTCTTTCTCCGTTAGTGAGCGGGTTATATGTCCTATGCGGTTATTGGCGGATGAGATCATAAGTCTTTGGCCAAAGCATTGGAGCTAGTTGTATTAGATACACGATGTCGATGATCTCGATTTGCATTAACGCATGCATAGCGTCAAGTACGAGATAGGGTTTGACCGACCGTGACCCTATAACTTGATCGGGACATTTGAAAGAAGGGTTTATACGTATCTTGGTATTCACGAGAATGGTTCTTGAATGATCCCAATCATTCGTTCTCGGTTAAGTGCAGTGTAGGCCACCAGTGGCTAGGTGGTGCTACTACTCTTTGGTTCCTCCCATTCTTGGTGAGACGGACCTACCGAGTCGCGCATTAGGATTGACGGAATGAATTAAGCTAATTCTCTCATTATGAATATTAGATATTGGATATCTAATTTGGGACATTGGATATTTAAATCGATTTATCGGATAAATTGATTTACGGCTTAATGAATTAAATATATCACTGGGTGATTAATTTAATTCATGGATATAATTATTTCTTGGAGAAATTAATTATGTTATTATGTATTTGATATGATTAATTAATTGGATTAATTGATCGATATAAATACATCGGAACGGAATCAGAGTTTATCTGTTTGGACTCTCGGGAGTCCAAAACGAACCGAACTCGTCGTATTTCTTCATCATAGCCGCCCCCCTTTCCCCACACCTTGACAAGACTTCGATTTTTAAATCAATTGGAATCTTGATTAGGTGTTTAATGAATAGATATTTGATATCTTTTTCAAGGTGGGGTTAAACATGAGTTGTTCTCATGTGGAAAGGAATTGAATAAGAAGAGAAGACTTGTCACTCTCTAAAATGATCATTGTGCCAACCGTGAGATACATTGAGAGAGAGAGAAAGTGAGACTTTGAGTTCAAAC
This sequence comes from Orobanche coerulescens, assembly GCA_033398695.1. Lineage (NCBI taxonomy): Eukaryota > Viridiplantae > Streptophyta > Magnoliopsida > Lamiales > Orobanchaceae > Orobanche > Orobanche coerulescens. The sequence continues at coordinate 124,178,895 of CM065812.1, read as the reverse complement.
ACTTATCTTCATCTTCTTCTTCAACTTGTTCTTGGTGATTCTTGGAGAAAAATCAAGAAATAAATGAGAGTTGTGAGTTATACACTTAGAGTGTGATAATCTCATATTGGAAGCTTCATCACTTAGCTCTAGCCGTATCCTCGGAGGATAGCAAGGTGATCGTCGTTCCGGTCGTTTCTCCGGCGCGTGGCAAGTAGAGACGCGGTACTTTCGGCGTTGGATCGTTCAAGAACTTGGGGAATAGCTCAAGAGAAGGTTTCCATTTAATCAACGGACTTCGAGGGTTAGTTTCTTATGACTCTTGCTTTTCGTTTATATATTCGTATATACGTAGCTCGATCGATCCTCGTAGGGATTCGGATCGAATTAATTTTCGTTTTACCGCTTCCGTTGGGCCTTCGTTTTAGGCACCGAATCCCAACAGTGGTATCGGAGCGTAGGTCTTGCGATCGTATATACGATATTGGCATTTGGAATGCTCGATTAGATGGTGAATGATTTGGAATCATTTTAGTCATAATCGTGGTATATGTTTTTCGTTCGTAATAATTGTATTTTTCGTAAGTTTATGTCTAAATATAAATCTTAAATTTCTGGGAAATATGATTTATATTGAAGATATGAAAGTCGTAAAATATTGATATTGGATATCCGGTCGAAAATCTAGCCCCGAATCGTCGTCGGACGACTTTTTGGACAAAAAGGGTATTTTGGCCGAGGATGACTCGACCGTGTCCTGGGTGACACGGTCGTGTCCGGCAGTGTGGCCAGGCCAGCACGCTCGAGACCCGAGTGTCGAGACACGGGCGTGTCTGGCCGAAAGTGACTCGACCGTGTCCTGGATGACACGGTCGTGTCCGGCAGTCTGCCAAGTCACTGCCGAGCGACCCGACCGTGTCCTAGGACTCGGTCGTGTCCTGGCCGGATTCTTCCGAGCGTGACTCGGCCAAGCCAGGCGTGACTGCCGGTAGGCTGCCGAGGGTGACTCGGTCATGCTGGCCCGTTTTCACCCCGGCTCGATTTTTTCGTGTATTCTTGAAAATTAATCTCCCGCATGTTAAATTGGATTTAATATGATTAAAATGATTTATGGTATTTCATTTTATAAGGGAAATTTGATTAATTGGAATATTTATGGTCGACCGAATTATTTTGAACGTTATCAAATTACCGATTGTGTGAATCGATTGGATCGGTTCATATTGTTGATTGGATCAATGTATCTCTACGCTTTCCATTTATATAGTATTTATTGGATGAATGCTTTTTGAATGGGGATGTGGTTCGTGGACTTAGATTTGAATCGTTCGTTTTATTCGATTGGGTTGTAAAGGCCGTTTTGAGCCTATTTATTTTACTAGAAATGTTTGTATCTAGGATGCAATTTTCGATGTAAAATTTATATGTAATGACGAAGACCGAGGAAGATCCATTTCGAGAAGACGAAGATTCAAGACGAAGACTTGTAATTAGATTACGAAGTTTTTGTTTTCTAAGGCGGTCCATGAACCACATGTTGGTAGCAACTAGGTTGTGAATGGTTTTTTCATATTGTATGAATGCCTCAAACGCTAATATGATTAATGTGCAAAGTGTAACGTTAATCGCGAAAATTCTCCCACTATAAATAATTAAGTTTATAAGGTTTCAAGGTTTTCCTTCCTCCATCGAGTTTTCGAAATTGAAATCCAAACCGGATGTGCTATGCTTCCGAGTTATCGGGGTAGTCGTTCGGGAGGATGGATAAATTACCGAGAGCGCATTGGATGCCTTCGGTTGGAGCAAATTTTATCCCTAGAAACCCGATAGGTTGCTTGATAAGATTCAATTGTGAAACCGATTTGCGTCGATGGTATAAACTTAACTTGTTCACGAACCATAGAAATCGTATAGGTTGAGGGGAGTGAACAAGGGGAAAAAGAAGATCGAATCATCCATTAGATGGGTTGGTGTTGGACACCACTTTATGAAAATTAATAGACTAGAAACTGTTCGGTTGCCCTCTATTAAGATTTATAAAGAACTCGATCACCACTATGAAGTAGAGCGACGATACTTAGGATATCACATGGGAGTGTGTTATTCCGATAAAAATAGTGGGAGCCGGGTAACAAGGATAGAAAAGACCTTAAATTCTATACTCGTAACATAATTGAATGAGTCACTAATTAACTGCTATACTTAATGCGAGACAAATCTCAATATGACAATGAATCCACTCGCAATTCTACTCGAAAAGAACACCTTAATGGGACCTAACTTTGTGGATTGGCTCCCGCAATCGATGATTGTCCTCGGTATAGAGGCACTGGATACGTCTTGGAGACGGACATTCCGGCGCCTCCTATGCGGACTCGAGCCAATCGAGAAGAGATTGAAAACCACGAAAAGTGGGTTAAGGATGACGTGAAAGTCCGTGCTTATATGATGGCTTCCATGTCTAATGAGCTTCAGAGAGCTCATGAGAAAATGACTTCGCTAGGCGATTCTATCTCACTTAACCGAGCTTTATGGTGAGCACAGCAGAATCGCTAGATATGAGATATCCAAGCAAGCTGCTCGGTGCAAGGATGAAGGAAGGTGAGAAGGTTGGGGAACACGTCCTCAAAATGATATCCATGATCGAGAGATTGGAGGCTCTTGATTTTAAAATGGATACTTCTCTCCAAACCGACCTTATCCTACAGTCTCTCCCTGATTCCTTCTCACAGTTTGTTATGAACTTCAACTGCAATGAGATTGCATGTAATTTAGCTGGGCTAATGAACAAACTTGTGACCGCTCAGTCTCAGATGAAGACCCCGCGGATGAAGGAGTCTGCACTTGTGATTTCTTCTGGACTTCGGAAGTCTAAGAATAAGAAGAAAAAGACCAAGAAGCGGACTGGACCACAAGCTAAGGACCTTAAGGGAAAGGGCAAGGCCCCGATGGTTCCAAAGAACAAGAAGAAGAAGGATGCTTGTCTCAAGTGCGGTGACTGGGCCACCGGGCTAGAGACTGTCCGATTCTTCATGGCACTTCGTGCAGAACTTTTAGTTTTGGAAACAAATTGTTCTCTTTGTATTTTCTACTTCTGAATCTTGGATTATGCTAGTTCTCATATTTGTACCGTGAATCGGGATCTGGAACAAAGTAGGAAGCTTGGAGCCGGAGAAGTTATGATCACGGTCGGAAGCGGGCATAGTGTCGAGGCGACATAGGATCACTTCTTTTGGTTTTAGTTTCCGGCTTTGTTTTGTCTTTTTAAGATGTACTTGTTTTGCCCAAGGGGCACAAAAACATTGTATCCATTCGGTCATGGACCGAAAAGGCTTTTCATTTTTCATTGGTGATGGTTCCTGAAATTTATTTTAGAAATAAACTAGTGGGTCTTGCTACATTGTTGAATGGATTGTATCATCTAAATCTCAAAGAACAAAGTAGTTGTGAATACTATGACTAGAAAACGTGGTAGGGATGAAACCAATCAAGTTTTGAAATGGCATCTTAGACTTGGTCATATTGGTCAGACCAAGGTTTACAAGATGGAAAAAGATGGACTTATGGGTCCATTGGGATCGGATCCCTTTCCTACTTGTGAATCTTGCCTTAAAGGCAAAATGACTAAGTCCCCCTTCACAGGGACTTTTGAAAGAGCCGCTAATAAACTGGGATTAATCCATACCGACGTATGTGGTGCTTTAGAAGCAGCACGTGACGGATATAAATATTTCATTACGTTTACAGATGATCATACTAGGTATGGTTATGTATACTTAATGAAACATAAATCCGAGGCCTTTGAGAAATTCCAGGAATTCAAGGCCCTGGTCGAGAAACAAACTGGTAATCATATCAAAGCACTTCGGTCGGACCGAGGTGTCGAGTATATGAGTACGGAGTTTGACGAGTTCCTTAAGGAACATGGAATAGTTTCACAACTAACACCTCTAGGTACTCCTCAGTTAAATGGTGTGTCAGAAAGAAGGAACCGGACCCTGTTGAACATGGTCCGTTCCATGCTGGGCTATACTGACTTGCCGATTTACGTGGGGTATGCACTCGATGCCGCGTATATCTTGAACAGATGTCCTTCCAAATCCGTTCCTAAAACTCCACATGAGATGTGGGAAGGAAGGAAACCAAGTCTTAATCACATTAGGATTTGGGGATGTCCCGCCTATGTCAAGAAGACTAAGGTGGAAAAGTTGGAAGCTAGGTCTGCGAAGGGACGTTTCATAGGATTCCCGTCTGGGACGATAGGATATCTATTCTACATGCCCGAAGATCGAAGGATCGTTGTTGCTTTACAAGCACACTTCCTGGAAGATGAGTTCATTCAGGAAGGCGGAGCAGGTAGAAGTATTTCTTTAGAAGAATACAATGAAACTTTTCGAGAGACACCTGTGCAAGAAACTGGAACCGAACTTTCTGAAACACAAGTACAACCACCTCGTAGGTCTAGTAGGGTGTCTCATTTACCTGAGAGGTATGGGCTTGTGCACTTGGAGGAGCTGGGTCTCCATGAGGTTCCAAGTGATAGCCAAGAGACCGACCCAACAACCTATGACCAAGCGATGGTGGATGTAGACTCCGCGAAATGGCGTGAAGCTATGGAAGCTGAGATAGACTCGATGCATGTCAATCAGTCCGGAATCTAGTAGACCGACCAAATGGTATAGTGCCTTTTGGGAACAAGTGGATCTAATAGAGAAAGACTGATGTTGATGGCAAGGTTGACGCCTATAAGGCCGGGCTTGTGGCAAAGGGTTATACCTGAAGGAAGGGATCGATTACCACGATACCTTCTCGCCCGTAGCCATGATCAAGTCTATTCGCATGATGCTTGCTATAGCCGCTACCACGATTATGAGATATGGCAAATGGATGTAAAGACGGCTTTCCTTAATGGATTCCTCGAGGAGGAAATCTATATGGAGCGGCTAAAGGCTTTGTGTCGAAGTCGATATTCGGAAAGTGTGCAAGCTTCGGCGTTCCATTTATGGATGAAGCAAGCGTCGCGTAGTTGGAACCTTCGTTTGACGAGGCGGTCAAAGAGTTTGACTTCGTGCAAAATGAAGAGGAACCTTGTGTATACAAGAAGGTTAGTGGGAGCAAGATCGCATTCTTAGTACTATATGTAGATGACATTCTACTAATAGGAAATGATGTGGGAATGCTCGGTTACGAAAGCTTGGCTTTGAGTAATTTCTCCAAGAAAGACTTGGGAGAAGCAACCTATATTCTTGGTATTCGGCTCTCTAGGGATAGAGCGAAGAGAACAATAGGCCTTTCCCAAGCCCTCTATATAGATAAGATCTTAAAGCGATTTAAGATGGATGATTCTAAAGAGGGTTCCTACCGATGCAACATGGAATAAAACTCACCTTGAAGATGTGTCCTCAAAGTGAGGAACAACGCAAGGAAATGAGTAATATACCATATGCTTCGCCGTGGGTAGCCTTATGTATGCTATGTTGTGTACAAGACCTGACATCGCGCATGCCGTAAGCGTGGTGAGTAGGTTTCGGGCAAACCCAGTAGGGAACATTGGACTTTGTAAAGAACGTTCTCAAGTACTTGAGAAGAACGAGAGATATGGTTCTTATGTATGGCGGTGGAGATTTGGATGTGGTGGGATTCACCGATTCGGACTTCCAGGGCGAAGGACGACTCGATGTCCACTTCGCTACATATTTACTCTTAATGGAGGAGCGGTATCTTGGCGTAGTGCCAAGCAAAGCGCGACTGCCGATTCCACCTGTCAGGTGAGTATCAAGCGGCCTCGGAGGCTTCCAAGGAAGGGTTACGGATTAAGAAGTTTCGGGAGAACTTCAAATGATACCATGTCTTTGCCGCTATTCCGCATCGCGACAACGACGGAGTCAGTAGCGCAGCCAAGGAGCCGAGGTTTCACAACAAAGACCAAACATATTGAGAGGAAGTATCATCTCGTAAGAGAATTTGTTCGCAAGGGATACATTGTATCGCATGTAGTAGACTCGGCCGACAACGTCGCCGATCCACTGACCAAGCCACTTTCTCAGACTAGCTTGGAGCGTCATCTAGAGAACATGGGTATTAGATACCATAGTGTGTGTCATTGAGTGCTAGTGGGAGATTGTTAGGAGTATGCCCTCGAATGCCACTCAGAGGTTGTTGAGAGAGGGCATTGTACTTGTAATTATGTAAACCATTTATATAAGGCAAATGAATGTTTCTTTATTTACTGGTAGTTACTGGCATTCCTAACTCGTAAATAAACATATAGAAACTAGTCCGTGTATTTGAGAGCAAAACGTTCCACTCCTTATTGGATAAGGGGGTCGGCACTGGAAAGGTTATAGCTCAAATACTTAATCGTTCGCAAGTCGATGAAACTTGACTGGGCGTTAAGTTTATGTGAAGACTTGTATGACGTGTTCTTTGACATGGAGAGTGCCTGTCGAACACTAATGGTTAGTGGGATCACACGTTATAGGTATGCTAATTGGATTAGTGTACTCGAACCGACTCACTCTCGATTCGTCACATGGATTTCACTCCGGGACAGTCAATGACGGAATCGAAAGGTTGTGATAGGTATTCGTGAACCTTCGACTAGAGGATTTAGTAGGGATGTGCTTGTGACGTCAAGATTTTCATTAGAGTAGTTCGACCACAAACCTAAGGCGGGGTCAACCTCGACGTGCATCTTAACGGGCAAGTAGCGAGTCCTACGAATACCAAGATAGAATTCTTTCTCCCGTTAGTGAGCGGGTTATTTGTACTATGCGTTTATTGGCGTATGAGATCATAAGTCTTTGGCCAAAGCATTGGAGCTAGTTGTATTAGATACACGGCACTCGATGATCTCGATTTGCATTAACGCATGCATAGCGTCAAGTACGAGATAGGGTTTGGTGACCGTGACCTATAACTTGATCGGGACATTTGAAAGAAGGGTTTATACGTATCTTGGTATTCACGAGAATGGTTCTTGAATGATCCCAATCATTCGTTCTCGGATTAAGTGCAGTGTAGGCCATCAGTGGCTAGGTGGTGCTACTACTCTTTGGTTCCTCCCATTCTTGATCGAGACGGACCTACCGAGTCGCGCATTAGGATTGACGACGGAATGAATTAAGCTAATTCTCTCATTATGAATATTAGATATTGGATATCTAATTTGGGACATTGGATATTTAAATCGATTTATCGGATAAATTGATTTACGGCTTAATGAATTAAATATATCATCGGGTGATTAATTTAATTCATGGATATAATTATTTCTTGGAGAAATTAATTATGTTATTATGTATTTGATATGATTAATTAATTGGATTAATTGATCGATATAAATACATCGGAACGGAATCGAGTTTATCTGTTTGGACTCTCGAGTCGAAACGAACCGATCTCGTATTTCTTCATCATAGCCGCCCCCCTTCCCCACACCTTGACAAGACTTTGATTTTTAAATCAATTGGAATCTTGATTAGGTGTTTAATGAATAGATATTTGATATCTTTTTCAAGGTGGGGTTAAACATGAGTTGTTCTCATGTGGAAAGGAATTGAATAAGAAGAGAAGACTTGTCACTCTCTAAAATGATCATTGTGCCAACCGTGAGATACATTGAGAGAGAGAGAAAGTGAGACTTTGAGTTCAAACACTTATCTTCATCTTCTTCTTCAACTTGTTCTTGGTGATTCTTGGAGAAAAATCAAGAAATAAATGAGAGTTGTGAGTTATACACTTAGAGTGTGATAATCTCATATTGGAAGCTTCATCACTTAGCTCTAGCAGTATCCTCGGAGGATAGCAAGGTGATCGTCGTTCCGGTCATTTCTCCGGCGCGTGGCAAGTAGAGACGCGGTACTTTCGGCGTTGGATCGTTCAAGAACTTGGGGAATAGCTCAAGAGAAGGTTTCCATTTAATCAACGGACTTCGAGGGTTAGTTTCTTATGACTCTTTCTTTTCGTTTATATATTCGTATATACGTAGCATCGATCCTCGTAGGGATTTGGATCGAATTAATTTTCGTTTTACCGCTTCCGCTGGGCCTTCGTTTTAGGCACCGAATCCCAACAATAGGCCCTTACGGCCGTACCCGACCACAACCTTACGGCCGTTATCGGCCACTCCTTACACCCAGCGAGTCACTGCCGACCGTGATCGGCCATCCCTGCGAGTCACTGCCGACCGTGATCGGCCATCCAGCGAGTCCTCGGCCATGACTCGGCCAGCTGCCTCCTAACGTACGTAACACTTAATCCATTGCGTACGTAATACATACGTTGACTTGCTACAATAATATACTCGTATTACGTACGTAATACACCCTGTATAGCGCACGTAAATCCATCCGTTGACTCACCTGTCCACATCCTCCACCGAAAGTTGCCGACAGAGGGCCCCACCTGCCGACCACAGCTCGGTCCTGTCCGATTCCCTTTGTTACGTACGTAATGCCTTATGCATAACGTACGTAAAGTGTAGAATTTAGCGTACGTAAGTTCTTAAGCTTAACGTACGTAATGGCCTTCTGTACTTAGCCAAAATCCAACTGTTCCGGTCCGTCTCGACATACTGGATACGAACATACGGCATACTGAATACACATATACTCAACCCAAAAATATTCTCATATGATATAACCGATATCAAAAATTAAAATAACCTGATATATGATATCCTCAAATACAATTAACTCGGATAAAATAACATTAAATAGCAGTAGTAAAAATTCCGGATATTACAATTAAGACTTGGTTTCCTGCCCTCCCACATTTCATGTGGAGTTTTAGGAATGGATTTGGAAGGACATATGTTAAAGATATAAGCGGCAGTCAGAGTGCATACCCCCACAGGTAAATCGGTAAGTCAGTATAGCCCAACATAGAACAGACCATGTCCAACAAGGTCCGGTTCCTTCTTTCTGACACACCATTTAACTGAGGAGTACCTGGAGGTGTTAGTTGTGATACTATTTCACGTTCCTTTATGAAGTCGTCAAACTCCGCACTCATTTACTCGCCACGTCGGTCCGACCGAAGTGCTTTGATATGATTTCCAGTTTGTTTCTCAACTAGGGCCTTAAATTGCTGGAATTTCTCAAAGGCCTCGGATTTATGTTTCATTAAGTATACATAACCATACCTAGTATGATCATCTGTAGACGTAATAAAATACTGATATCCATCACGTGCTGCTTCCAAAGCACTACATACGTCGGTAAGTATTAATCCTAGTTTATCAGCGGCTCTTTCAAAAGTCCCTGTGAAGGGGGACTTAGTCATTTTGCCTTTAAGGCAAGATTCACAAGTAGGAAAGGGATCCGATCCCAATGGACCCATAAGTCCATCTTTTTTTATTTTGTAAACCTTGGTCTGACCAGCATGATCAAGTCTAAGATGCCATTTCAAAACTTGATTAGTTTCCTCCGTACCACGCTTCCTAGTCATTGTATTCACAATGACTTTGTTACTGAGGTTTAGATGATACGGTCCATTCAACAATGTAGCAATGCCCACTAGTTTATTTCTAAAATAAATTTTGTAGGAACCATCACCAATGAAGAATGAAAATCCTTTCCGATCCATGACCGGAATGGATACAATGTTTTTATGCCCCTCGGGTAGAACAAGTACATCTTCTAAATTTAGAACAAAACTGGATTCTAAACCCAAAAGAAGTGATCCTATATCGGTTGCCTCGACACTATGCCCACTTTCGACAGTGATCATCACTTCCCCTGCTCCAAGCTTCCTACTTTGTTCCAAATCCTGATTCACGGTACAAATATGAGAACTAGCACCAGAATCCAGTATCCATGAAGTAGAAAATACAGTAGCAGAATAATTTGTTTCCAAAACTAAAAGTTCTGTACCTGAAGTGCCATGAAGAATTGGACAGTCTCTAGCCCAGTGGCCCAGCTTACCGCATTTGATACAAGCGTCCTTCTTCTTGCTCTTCGGAACCATTGGGGCCTTGACCTTACCCTTGAAGTCCTTGACTTGTGGTCCCGTATGCTTCTTGGTCTTTTTTTTCTTATTCTTATTCTTAGACCTCCGAGGTACAGAAGAAATCACAAGGGCAGACTCCTTCATCCGCGGAGTCTTCATCTGAGACTGAGCGGTCACCCGTTTGTTCATTAGCCCTGCTAAGTTAAATACAATCTCATTGCAGTTGAAATTCATAACAAACTGTGAGAAGGAATCAGGGAGAGAATGTAGGATAAGGTCGGTCTGAAGAGAAGTATCTATCTTAAAATCAAGAGCCTTCAATCTCTCGATCATGGATATCATTTTGAGGATGTGGTCCCCAACCTTCTCACCTTCCTTCATCCTAGCACCAAATAGTTGCTTAGATATCTCATATCTAGTCCTTCGACTGTGCTCACCATAAAGCTCGGTTAAGTGAGATAGAATCTGCCTAGCAGAAGTCATTTTCTCATGATCTCTCTGAAGCTCATTAGACATAGAAGCCATCATGTAAGAATGGACTTTTACGTCATCTTTAACCCACTTTTCGTAGTTTTCAATCTCTTCCTGATTGGCTCTTGTCCACACTAGAGGCTCGGGAATGTCTATCTCCAAGACGTATCCCAGTGCCTCTATACTGAGGACTATCATCAGATTGTGGAGCCAATCCACAAAGTTAGGTCCGATCAAGGTGTTCTTTTCGAGTAGAATTGCGAGTGGGTTCATTGTCATACTGAGAGTTATGTCTGCATTAAGTACGACAGATTAATTAGTGACTCGTTCAATTATGATCTGAGTATAGAATTAAGGTCTTTTCTATTCTTATTACTCAGCTCCCGCCATTTTTATCAGAATAACACACTCTCATGTGAAATCCGTAAGTATCGTTCGCTCTACTTCATAGTGGTGATCGAGTTCTTTATAAATCTTAATAGAGGGTAATCGAACAGGTTTCTAGTCTATCAATTTAAATAAAGTGGCGTCCAATGCCAACCCATCTTATGGATGATTCGATCTTCCTCTTGTTCACTCCCCTCAACCTATACGGTTTCTATGGTTCGTGAACAAGTTAAGTTTATACCATCGAGGCAAATCAGTTTCACAATTGAATCTTATCCGGCAACCGAACATGTTTCTAGGGATAAAATTTGCTCCAACCGAAGGCATCCAATGCGCTCCCGGTAATTTATCCATTCTTCCCGAACGACTACCCCGATAACTCGGAAGCATAGCACATCCGGTTTGGATTTCAATTTTTCGAAAGCTCGATGGAGGGAAGGAAAACCTTGAAACCTTATAAACTCAATAATTTGTTGTGAGAGAATTTTCGCGATTAATGTTACACTTTGCACATTAATTCATTAAGCGCGTTTGTAGCATTCATACCATATGAATAAATATTCACAACCTAGTTGCTACCAATATGTAGTTCATGGACCGTTTCTAGAATCAAAAACTTCGTAATCTAATTACCAGTCTTCGGTCTTGAATCTTCGTATTCTCGAATGGATCTTCCTCCGGTCTTCGTCATTACATATAAATTTTACATTGAAAAATTACATCCTATATACAAATATTTCTAGTAAAATAAATAGGCTCAAAATGGCCTTTACAACCCAATCGAATAAAACCGAACGATTCAAAACTAAGTCCATGAACCACATCCCCATTCAAAAGCATTCATCGAATAAATACTATATAAATGGATTGCGTAGAGATATATTGATCCAATCAACATATAAACAATAAATAGAATCGATCTAATCAATTCACACAACCGGTAATATGGAAACGTTCAAAATAATTCGGTCGTCAACAAGTATTCTAATCAATCAATACTCACTTATAAAATGAAATACCATAAATCATTTATTATATTAAATCCAATTTAATACGTGGGAGATTGATTTTCTGGTACACGAAAAAAAGATCGAGCCGGGACAAAACTGCCTGCCGGACACGGCCTGTGCCGATTGGCACGGTCGGGTTATCTCGGCAGTCTCCCAAACTGCCTACCGGACACGGCCCATGCCGAATGGCACGGCCAGGTTACCCTGGCAGTCTCCAAGACTGGCCAGCCTAGCACGGTCGGGTTACCCCGACAGTCTCCGAGACTGGCCTGCCTGGCACGGTCCGTGTCAATTGACATGGTCGGATCACCCGACAGTTTCCTACCCTTCGTCCGAAAAGTCGTCCAACGACGATTCGGGGCTAAATTTTTGACCGGATATCCAATATCAATATTTTTCGAACTTTCATATCTTCAATATAAATTACATTTCCCAGAAATTAAAGATTTATATTTAGACACAAACTTACGAAAAATACAACTTTAACGAACGAAAAACATACACCACGATTACGACTATAAATGATTCCAAATCATTCACCATCCAATCAAGCATTCCAAATGCCAAATATCGTATATACGATCGCAAGACCTACGCTCCGATACCACTGTTGGGATTCAGTGCCTAAAACGAATGCCCAACAGAAGCGGTAAAACAAAAACTAATTCGATCCGAATCCCTACGAGGATCGACCAAGCTACGTATATATGAATATGAAAACGAAACATAAGAAGATACGAGAAAAATACCCTCGTAGTCCGTTGATTAAATGATGGTGTCCTTGAAGATGATTCCCCAAGATTTAGGTGATTTCCCTACGATCCAATCCGCTCCAAGCTCTTGGATGATCCAATGCCGAAAACACCGCGTCTCTACTTGCCACGCGCCGGAAAAATGACCGGAACGACTAAACCTCGTTATCCTCCAAGGATACGGCTAGAACAAGATTATTGTAACATCCCAATTCACAAATGGGACATTACACGCCGTAGAACCCCCGTGAGGTCTACCAGGCTAACTCGTGACACATGAACCACAATGATAACATGAAAGATGTACCCAAAGAGTAAATAAGGCCGTGGCCTCGGCCAAAACATTTTAACGGAGTACATGAGACATAAGTTAAATACCAAAATGTTGCCCACGCAGGGGACTTAAACCATGTTCAAAAATAAACCAACTATCTCCAGTACTCAACAGATGCAATGACAAAACAAAAATGCACTGAGCCACATCATCATCATGCCAACCCATCCTTTGCATGCGCATCCCGTGCAGCTCCTCACTGACCAAGACTAAATGCATAAGACGCATTTCCCCCATTTAAGGGGTTAGCATTCGAATAGCTAGTGCAAGTACATAATTACACAACATTATATACATACACAATTCAACGCAAATAGCATTCGAATAGCTAAGGGGTTAGCATTCATTAGGAAAATTATTTTGAAAGTCAATATTCCGGAATATCACATTAACACCAAAACAGTATATCAACAAGTTTCCCACATCACAATTATCCACGCTTGGTAACTCGCGACCGTACCCATTAGTATCGGTCCCCAGAGGTCCCGTCGGACCGTCCCCAGGTGAGAAACCACTTCCGCGGCCGTACCCATTAGTATCGGCCCCCAGAGGTCCCGTCGAACCGTCCCCAGGTGGAAGAACATCAACACATGCACTCAATTCCACTTCCATGGCCGTACCCATTAGTATCGGCCCCCAGAGGCCACACGCCATCCCCAGGTGGAAGAGAAACAATCACATTCGTTCAATAACACCATATACATCATTCGCATCAAAATCATATGCACATAACGGAATGTAATACATGTACTTGCCTTGAATGAAACGAAACGAAGGAAACGATGAAGGAATAGGTTTCGGTCCGAACAATCTTCCCAAATCCGCTCCTAACACAATAACAAGATACACAAGTCTTAATAATGCGGAAAGGTACGAATTAATCCTAATTCTACCCCTTGGAACGATTTGTCGGAAAATACGAAGTCCACGATGGCTATAATCTAACCATGAAGAAATTACTAGGTTAAATCCGTTAAACTATCGAAACAAGGGATTTACGACTACACAATCGTAATCTAACAAGTCGTCAAGCCAAAACGGATTAAAAGGAAGAATTATGCCAAAATCCCAAATCCCCAAAAACTAGGGTTCATCGATGTATACCTCGATTCGGACGGATGGAGGATGATTATGATGATGATAAACCTTGCTTGGGACGCAAAAATCGATCTTTAGAAGGTTCCTACGGATTGCACCGATGAATCGCTTGAAATCGCCCAAAGGAAGCTCACGTCGAGAAAGAAAGAAAAGGAGTGAAATAAGTCGACCAAAATAAGTCGAATTAAAAGACTGACGGCGAGTTACGTGCGTTAACGCCTATTGTTAACGTGACGTTATGAAGGTTACGTCGTAACCCCTCTCGTGTTAACGACGTAACGAACAATCTGGACACTTTCGCGAAACCATAACGTACGTTACCAATGGGGTGTAACGACGTTATGATACCTATATAACGCACGTAAAGAGCATGCATAACGACGTTATGCATGCAAAGATTTCAAAGATCGCTAATCACTTAGCTCAAAGACAATGATACAACGACGAAACGCAACACAAGGATAGAATCAAAAGTATAAACATGGGGTATCCAAAACAACGGTTGAGTTTTGAAAGAAAATATAATCCCGATCACTAGAGAGTCTCAAATGAAGCAAACGGCGAAATTCCCAAACTTATGAAAATTACAAAACGGCCCAAGTGCCCGAAAATCGCAATACAACGCTTCGGATTAGCAAACCGAAAGTTCCAACACGACCAACTCAACCATACCAACTTATATGAATCGAGAAACAACGAAACGAACAAGTTTTACGAGAATCGACGCACATGCGGCATGATATAATTCAAAATGAAATTATGCGAAAGCATCCTCGAAACTTCACCAAACGGAAAAACTCCAAGAACAAAATAGATTCAGAATTCCAAAACAGTGCTAAGCGAGTTGTCCGAAACGAACATACATCAAAAGTAGAAATTACCGAAAATAGAAAACGCGGATATTACATTATCTCCCCTAAAAATAAGTTTCGTCCCGAAACTTACAACGCGAACAACTCGGGGTATCTCGACCGCATACTCTCCTCCGTCTCCCATGTGGCTTCTTCGACCCATGTCTCGACCATTGAACTTTAACCGGAGGGATGGTTTTATGACGAAGTTGCTTCACCCGACGCTCTAAAATCTGAATCGGCCTCTCCTCGATGGTAAGGTCGGGTCCCACCCGATCTCTCCAAAATCGATAATATGGCTAGGGTCCGATATGTACCTCCTAAGCTGAAACATGAAATACGTTATGAACGTGGCTCGGGGACGGCGGTAAGCCTAGCCGATAGGCAAGCTCTCCCACTCTCTCTAAAATCTCAAACGGCCCAATAAACCTCGGACTAAGTTTACCCTTCCTACTGCGGTAAACTCCCGTGTCGGCGACACCTTAAGCAAAACATGATCTCCCACCTCAAACTCCAACGGACGGCGACGCGTGTCGGCATAAGACTTCGCCGACTGGGCGTTAACAATCTATCCCGAATCGAGTAATCTTCTCTCTCGTCTCAACTACCATATCGGGCTCGGTACTAATCAGCTCGGACGCATCGTCCCAACACAACGGCGATCTACACCTCCTCCCATACAACGCCTCAAATGGCGCCATTTTGATCGAGGCGTGCCAACTATTGTTGTACGTGAACTCAATCAACGGCAAGTGCGACTCCCAATCATCCTTCCATTCTAGGGCACAGTGCTCTCAACATATCCTCTAACGTCTGGATCGTCCGCCCGACCGTCCGTCGCCCGAGGGTGATAAGATGTACCGAGTCTCAACTCGCCCCCAAAGCTCGATGAACGGCTCGCGTAAATGTGACACGAACCGCCATCACGATCCGAAACAATACTCTTAGGAGTCCCATGCAATCTCACGACCTCTGCAATAAATACTGTGCTAGTCTCTCCGGGCCCCAAGTGTCCTTAATACCCAGAAATGAGCTGATTTGGTCACCGATCGACAATAACCCAAATCATGTTCATTCCATTCCGAGTCCTAGGCATACTAGTAATGAAATCCATAGAAATATCCTCCCATTTCCACTCCGGATAGAAGTGGTCGCAAAACCCCGCTG
Organism: Orobanche coerulescens; assembly: GCA_033398695.1. Classification (NCBI taxonomy): domain Eukaryota; kingdom Viridiplantae; phylum Streptophyta; class Magnoliopsida; order Lamiales; family Orobanchaceae; genus Orobanche; species Orobanche coerulescens. The sequence continues at coordinate 124,162,895 of CM065812.1, read as the reverse complement.
GTCGCCGATGCTCGATCTTAACTCGCCGACAGTCAAACACCTCGACACAAACTCGCTAACGTCTGCCTTCAAATTACTCCACCAAGAGTTGCTCCTCACATCCTTGTACATTTTATTCGTACAGGATGTATGGAGTAAGGCGTGGTATGAGCTTCACTCAAGATCTTCTGTCTCACCAATATCATTCGGTACACATAGTCTCGCCGCGAAATCTCGTAACGCCATCATCCTCGAACCACAAATCCAGGGCTTTCCCCGCCTCACATCCTCCCTTAATCGACCAAACACGGATCATCATACTGCTTCGCCTTGATATCATCACCAAGGACGAAGTGATCTCTAATGCACATAATCGCCCCGAACTCTCTCGAACCCAAACCTCAATATTCGACAAATAAGATCTCGCCGATCCTACTGCGGTGTAAGTACTTCTAACATCTGCAACGCCATCTGCTTACGGCTCAACGCATCCGCCACCACGTTAGCCTTACCCGGATGGTAAAGTATCTCGAGGTCGTAATCTTTAATTAGCTCTAACCACCTACGCCGCTCATATTTAACTCCTTCGATCAAGATATACTTCAAACTCTTGTGGTCGGTAAAAATCTTACACGACGACCCATAGAGGTAATGCCTCCAGATCTTTAAGGCGAAAACGACCGCAGCCTAACTCCAAATCGTGCGTGGGGTAATTCACCTCATAAGGTTTCAATCAAGGGACGCATATGCAATCACTCTGTCTCTCTCGCATCAAAACACATCCTAGACCAAGGCCCGAAGCATCACCGTACACTACGAAATCCTCGTTCCCGAGGCAATGCTAACACGGGCGCGGTAGTCAAACGCTCTTTAACTCGTCAAACTGCCCGCCTATCTCGTAGTCCACTCGAACTTCCGAAGTTTCGGAGCAACCGAGTGAGTGGTCTAGCGATCCTAGAAAATCCCTCAACGAATCTACGGTAATAGCCGGCAAGACCCGTAAAACTCCTCACCTCTTTCACATTCTTAGGCGGCTCCCAAGCCATCACCGCCTCTATTTTCGCGGATCTACCCGAACTCCTCTCTGAAATCACATGCCCAAGGAACGTCACTTCCTCGAGCCAAAACTCACACTTAGAGAACTTCGCATAACCGCTCAGCCCTCAAAGTGTCTAATACAATCCGAAGATGTAAGGCGTGCTCCTCTCGACTCCGTGAATAGATAAGAATATCGTCAATAAAAACGACTACGAATTTGTCCAGATACTCAATAAAAACTTTGTTCATCAACCGCATGAACATCACTGGGCATTGGTTAGCCCGAAAGGCATAACCACAAACTCGTAATGGCCATATCTCGTCCGAAAGGCGCTTTTCTAATATCGACGCCCGAATCCTCAATCGTAGTAGCCCGATCGCAAATCAATCTTCGAGAAGACTGTCGCCTCAAGCCGATCAAACAAATCGTCAATCCCGGGCAAAGGGTATTTATTTTTGATGGTTAGCTTGTTTAATTCTCGATAGTCGATGCATAAACGAAGCGATCCATCCTTCTTCTTAACAAAAGTACAGCGCACCCCAAGGCGATGCGCTCGGCCGAATATACCCTTTATCTAACAACTCTCCCAACCGATTCTTCAACTCTAGCATCTCCGACGGTGCCATACGGCACGGTGCTCGAGAAATAGGGGCCGCATTCGGCTCAAGGTCAATAGGAAACTCCACCTCTCGATGTGGTGGTAATCCCGCAAGTCATCCGAAATACATCGGGTACTCGCTAACAACCGGAATCGACGATATGTCAACCCCACCATCTTCCGCCTGCAGAGCGAAACACCGAGCCGACACAACCTTGGTTCAAAAGTTTCATCGCCTTCAAGGCGCTAATCACACACCCCGATCTACCCGGCTTACATGTACGAGAGTATGCTCGGTGCCGTCTCGGCAACTATCGTGATGGTACGAGTCCGATAGTTCATGATAGCACCATGACGATCCAACCAATCGTCCCCGAGGATCAAATCCTCACCCTTAAGGTCTATAACAATGAGATTCGAGGGCCAATCCCGGCTCCCGATCCTCACTGGGCAATCCCTAACTTCCCGGTCCCCAACCATACGATCCCCGCTGGGCGTACCCACTACGAACGGCTCACACTCAAACAAGCAGTCAAAACCAATACGACTCACACAATCCGAAGCTATAAAAGAATGGGTCGCACCCGAATCAAAAAGTACTGAAACTGGATGAGAAAGGATCTGAGTGGTACCTGACGCCACCGAATGTCCGCCTCCTCCGTGCGCCTCATCTCGATATAATCGGGATGGATCGAGCCCGAACTCCGGGCCGCGGCGATTCGGCTGACTCCGACCCCTACCACGACTCGAACCCTGCGGAACATGAGTAGCTGGTGAACTGAGATCCCTCTGATCGGCAGTGGTAGTCGTAAATCTAGCGGCCCTGGTGGCCCTCTCACAATGAGCTGCTCGATGCCCGGTCTGTCCGCAAGTAAAGCAAGTAACTAACGGAAGTGGGCAATCCTTCACAACGTGCTCGGGCTGACTGCAATTAAAACAAACTCTCCCGCCCGGTGCAACAGACTGAACTGAACGGTTACCCTGAGATCCACCGGCCTGATGAAACGGCCTCTTCCCAGGTGTAGGAGCAGAACGAGACCTCGAAAACTGACCACCTTTTCCGGCCGAGAACCCACCAGTAGTCTTCTGCTTCTTAGCTTCCGAAACCGACTCTGATTCCGGACACCATCTCGACGCCGAGCGCGATCCCGGTATTCCTTCAAAGTGGCACACATGAGCGGCGCCATACTCGCCTAATATGCGGCTTCATGCGCATATTGAAGTATCGGATTTTATCAGCCTCCGTTCTCACTTGATCCTCACGAAGCCCAATCACGATTGTAAGAAATGATGGCCTGAGAAATAGGCACATCCCGAGGTGTAGCGGTGAAGAACTCTACAATTCTGCGCTCCTTGATCAAGCGGCGGACAATATTCGCTTCCATAGCAGCCCCGAACTCATCCCAAGTGGCCCGACGATCTCTCGGGCGCAACGGCCTCCCACCATTCCGCAGCCTTCCTTATCCAGAGGTACTGGGCAATGTGTACCCTCCGTCCTCGTGACAAGCTACGGCATCGAAGGTTCGGACAATCGAAAGAGCCAATTCTCCCATCCGAGGGAGTCAAGATCCGAGAAACGAGGAGGGTGCATCTTAGTTACCGTCTCAAGCCACTTACTAGCCTCCTCTTCCGGTGTCGGGGCGGATTCGACGTCCACCCCGAGCTATCTCGAGTAAGTTGGGCTACCAATCGCTGAAGTACGGCAGAGCTCCGGCCGGCATTATTACCCGACGGCACCGAGTGAGAGGCCGAGTCCGCAGAGGACTGGGAAAGTGAGCCCTCCTCATTATCGCACCACGACCACGGCCTCGGCCGCGTCCCTAGCCGGTCTACCACGACCTCTCAACATACTCAAGAAGAATAAGAAAAGAACAAGATCGTAAAGATTCACAATTCACAAAGTTGGTAACACAAGTCACGATTCGAACAATGCAGAAAACGAATTACGTAAATATAAGAGTTCGAGGAGACTTACAACACGGTCGCACGAAAAGACGGTAGCATGATGATATTAGGCTCAACGACCGACTCTAATGATGCAACCGATGCACCCAAATTTCACCGACAAATTTCTAGGTATTCAAAACCTAAAGCTCGATACCATAATTGTAACATCCCAATTCACAAATGGGACATTACACGCCGTAGAACCCCGTGAGGTCTACCTGTGCTAACTCGTGACACATGAACCACAATGATAACATGAAAGATGTACCCAAAGAGTAATAAGGCCGTGGCCTCGCCAAAACATTTTAACGGAGTACATGAGACATAAGTTAAATACCAAAATGTTGCCCACGCAGGGACTTAAACCATGTTCAAAAATAAACCAACTATCTCCAAGACTCACAGATGCAATGACAAAACAGAAAATGCGTACTGAGCCACATCATCATCATGCCAACCCATCCTTTGCATGCGCATCCCGTGCCAGCTCCTCACTGACCAAGACTAAATGCATAAGACGCATTTCCCCATTTAAGGGGTTAGCATTCGAATAGCTAGTGCAAGTACATAATTACACAACATTATATACATACACAATTCAACGCAAATAAATCATTAGGAAAATTATTTTGAAAGTCAATATTCCTAATATCACATTAACACCAAAACAAGATATCAACAAGTTTCCCACATCACAATTATCCACGCTTGGTAACTCGCGACCGTACCCATTAGTATCGGTCCCCGCAGGTCCCGCGGACCGTCCCTGTGAGAAACCACTTCCGCGGCCGTACCCATTAGTATCGCCCCGCAGGTCCCGTCGAACCGTCCCTGTGGAAGAACATCAACACATGCACTCAATTCCACTTCCATGGCCGTACCCATTAGTATCGGCCCCCGTGAGGCCACACGCCATCCCTGTGGAAGAGAAACAATCACATTCGTTCAATAACACCATATACATCATTCGCATCAAAATCATATGCACATAACGGAATGTAATACATGTACTTGCCTTGAATGAAACGAAATGAAGGAAACGATGAAGGAATAGGTTTCGTCCGAACAATCTTCCCAAATCCGTTCCTAACACAATAACAAGATACACAAGTCTCAATAATGCGGAAAGGTACGAATTAATCCTAATTCTACCCCTTGGAACGATTTGTCGGAAAATACGAAGTCCACGATGGCTATAATCTAACCATGAAGAAATTACTAGGTTAAATCCGTTAAACTATACTCGAAACAAGGGATTTACGACTACACAATCGTAATCTAACAAGTCGTCAAGCCAAAACGGATTAAAAGGAAGAATTATGCCAAAAATCCCAAATCCCCAAAACTAGGGTTCATCGATGTATACCTCGATTCGGACGGATGGAGGATGATTATGATGATGATAAACCTTGCTTGGGACGCAAAAATCGATCTTTAGAAGGTTCCTACGGATCGCACCGATGAATCGCTTGAAATCGCCAAAGGAAGCTCACGTCGAGAAAGAAAGAAAAGGAGTGAAATAAGTCGACCAAAATAAGTCAGAATTAAAAGACTGACGGCGAAGTTACGACGTTAACGCCTATTGTTAACGTGACGTTATGAAGGTTACGACGTAACCCTCTCAGTTAACGCATTTAACGAACAATCTGACACTTTCGCGAAACCATAACGACGTTACCAATGGGGTGTAACGACGTTATGATACCTATATAACATACGTAAAGAGCATGCATAACGACGTTATGCATGCAAAGATTTCAAAGATCGCTAATCACTTAGCTCAAAGACAATGATACAACGACGAAACGCAACACAAGGATAGAATCAAAAGTATAAACATGGGGTATCCAAAACAACGAAGCTGAGTTTTGAAAGAAAATATAATCCCGATCACTAGAGAGTCTCAAATGAAGCAAACGAAGCGAAATTCCCCAAACTTATGAAAATTACAAAAACGGCCCAAGTGCCCGAAAAATCGCAATACAACGTCGGATTAGCAAACCGAAAGTTCCAACACGACCAACTCAACCATACCAACTTATATGAATCGAGAAACAACGAAAACGAACAAGTTTTACGAGAATCGAACGCACATGCGGCATGATATAATTCAAAATGAAATTATGCGAAAGCATCCTCGAAACTCGACCAAACGGAAAAACTCCAAGAACAAAATAGATTCAGAATTCCAAAACAGTGCTAAGCGAGTTGTCCGAAACGAACATACATCAAAAGTAGAAATTACCGAAAATAGAAAACGCGGATATTACAATTATAGGAGCTTGATAATCAAGATTATAACACTCTAAGTGTTCAATCTATATCTCTCAATTTATGTCTTGAATTTTCTCCAAGTAAAACAAGAAGAAATAAAGAAGAAGGAGAAGAAGAAGACCTTGAGAAAATGTTTTTCTCTCTCTCTACTCTTGCTCACGGATGAAACACCAAAATGAAGTGTGGAGTGAGTCAAGTCTTCTTTTCATTCTTTATACACTTCTAACCCACACCTACCAATCATACACAGGAGAGATAGCCCCACATAAGTCATTGTCATCCATTATAAAATGGAAACAAAAGACCAAGAGGAAGGTTGGTGGAAGGGGGCGGCCATCATGAAAAAATCGGACGAGTTTGGTTTGTTTCAGACTCCCGAGAGTCCAAACAGATAAACTCCAATTTCGTTCCGATGTATTTATATCAAATAATTAATCCAATTAATTAATCATATCAAATACAAAAATAATATAATTAATTTCTCCAAGAAATGATTATATATACAAATTAAATTAATCACCCAGTAATTTATTTAATTCATTTGACCGTAAATTAATTTATCCAATAAATCAATTTAGACATCCAATGTCCCCAAAATTGGATATCTAATATCTAATATTCATAATGAGAGAATAAGCTCGATTCATTCCGTCGTCAATCCTATTGCGCAACTCGGTAGGTCCGTCTCAGTCAGCAATGGGAGGAACCAAGAGTAGTAGCACCACCTAGTTAGCCTGGCGGCCTACACTGTACCCAAACCGAGAACGAATGATTGAGATCATTCAAGAACCATTCTGTCGTGAATACCACTATACGTATAAACCCTTATTTCAAATGTCCCGATCAAGTTATAGGGTCACGGTCAGTCAAACCCTATTTGTACTTGACGCTAATGCATGAGTTAATACCAATCGAGATCATTGATCTCTCGTGTATCCAATACAACTAGCTCCAATGCTTTGGCCAAAGACTTATGATCTCATCAGCCAATAACCGCATAGGACATGGAACCTATTCACTAACAGAAGAAAGAATTCTATCTTGGTATTAAGTAGGACCTGCTACTTGCCTGTCAAGACGCACGTCGAGGTTGACCCCCGACTTACGGTTTATAGGGTCGAATTACTCTAATGAAAATCTTAACATCATAAGCACATCCCTACTAAATCCTCAAGTCAAAGGTTCACGAATACCTATCACAATCTTTCGATTCCGTCATTGACTGTCCCAGAGTGAAATCCGTGTGATGAATAGAGGGTGAGTCGGTTCGAGTATACTAATCCAATTAGCATACCTATAACATGTGCTCTCACTAACCATTAGTGTTCGACAGGCACTCTTCCTGTCAAAGAACACGTCATACAAGTCTTCACATACACTTAATGCCCAGTCAAGTTTCATCGACTTGCGAACGATTAAGTATTTGAGCTATAAACCTTTCCGGTGCCGACCCTCTTATCTAATAGGGAGTGGAATGTTTTGCTCTCAAATACACGGACTAGTTTTTATATATAAATTTACAAGATAGGAATGCCAGTAACTACCGATAAATAAAGAAACACACATTTTCCTTATGATAATGAATTACATAATAACAAGTACACTGCCTTCACTCATACATTCCCTGAGTGGCATTCGAGGGCATACTCCTAACAGAGCAATGCATCATTCACTGCCCTCTTAGAATTACTGAAAGAAGCCATACCTAATTTAAACATTTCAGAATCTTTTAATAAAACAACGTCCATGATTAGTGACTTAGGCCTTGATTATAAAAATATTCATGCATGCCCGAATGACTGCATGTTGTTTTGGAAAGAGCATGAGAATGATGATTACTGCAGCATTTGTAAAGCTTCTCGTTGGAAGGAATTTCCTCAAGTAGATTGTGAGATTGAGCAATCCAAAAATGATCACAAAGTTCCTGCAAAAGTTTTGAGGCACTTACGTTTGATTCATAGACTTTAAAGGTTGTTTATGTGTTCAAGGACAGCCGAGTCAAAGAGGTGGCATGAAGAAGAACGCACACAAGATGGGAAATTGAGGCATCCTGCTGATGGCCAAGCATGGAAAGATTTTGATACTTTTCATCCTGATTTCACTTCTGAGTCTCGGAATATAAGACTTGGTTTAGCGAGCGATGGATTCAATCCATTCAGGACGATGAACGTATCACATAGTATGTTGCCTGTTATGACAGTTGTATACAATTATCCGCCTTGGTTGTGCATGAAACCTTAATATACAATGTTATCGTTACAGATTCTAGGACCCCGATCACCAAGAAATGATATTGATATGTACCTTCAACCATTGATTGAGGAGTTTAAGATATTATGGGAATCTGGAGTAAAGACATTTGATGCCTCAAAAAATCAAATATTTCGAATATGTGTTGGTATTTTATGGACTATTAGTGACTACCCTGGGTATGCTATGTTGTCTGGTTGGAGCACTAAAGGAAAATTTGCATGTGCGTGTTGTAACGAGGGCACTCATTTGGAGTGGTTGACCCATAGCCATAAGATGTGCTATATGGATCATCGTGTCTTTTTGCCATTGGATCATCCTTGGAGAGCTGATAAGAAGTCCTTTAATGGTAAAGAGGAGCATGGGTTTACACCTCCTATGTTAGATGGGACAAAATCTTAGAAATCTTGCGGAACTTCAGCAACAAATTTGGAAAGGCGAACAAGAAGAAAATTGACAGTCCATGGAAGAAAAGGTTAATTTTTTTTAGCTGCCTTATTGGTCTCTAAATATATTACGTCACAACCTTGATGGAATGCACATTGAAAAGAACGTGTTTTATAATATCATGGCAACTCTTCTGGAAATCTTGGGAAAGACAAAAGATCAAGTCAGGTATCATTATGATTTGCAAGATATTGGAATTAGAAAGAACCTTCATCCTTTTGACATTGGCGGAGGCTATGTGAAGTTTGCAAAAGCATGTTTTTCAATGACTTCAGAGGAGAAAATATGTTACAAGAGTCATGATGCACATTTCATGTTACATTACTTATTGCAAATATCAATAATAAGCATGATGCTTAATGCGGTGGCTGACTCGCTAATTCGCCTTGGATCCTTTTTCCGTACTTTATGTCAAAAAGTGATCGACATGCAAGATCTAGATTACTTAGAAGCACAAATTGCTGAAATACTATGTCAATTGGAGATGATTTTTTCTCCTAGATCTTTTGACATAATGGTTCACCTGCCTATTCACTTGGCAAATGAAGTGAGATTAGGTGGTCCCGTTCAATTCAGGTGGATGTATCCCAATGAAAGGTACTTATGCAAACTTAAGTCTTATGTTCATAATAAAGTTCATCCAGAAGGTTCTATTATCGAGGGATATCTGGCTGAAGAAGATTTAACTTTTTGCTCAAGATATTTGCATACAAGTGTAGAGACGAAGGTGAATAGAAAAGAGTCGAAATGATAAATGGAAGAGAAAAGGTAAACTGGTTGCTTTGGATTTGAAAATGAAGGACCAAGCTCATTGATACGCCTTATTCAATTGTGGGGATGTTAATGAGTACATCAGGCACTATAAATTATAACTTCCCTCCAACTCTTGCATAAAACTTTTTTTACAGTCATACTAATAAATAATGTTGATGACTTTGTAGAGAGCATGACGATATTGTTAATACTCGCACTAAAAGAGGAAGGTGGAGCAAGGCCGAAACCCAAAGTCAAGAGTTTCCTAAATGGTTTAAGAATCGTGCCTTAGAAGATGATGTACCATATCAAATCAAACAACTTGCAAGAGGTCCAAACAATGTTGCAAAAAGGTTTTCTTGTTACCTTGTGAATGGATATAGATTCCATACTAGGAAATGAGATGCAAGACGCAAAACTCAAAATTCTGGTCTCACCATGGTTTCATTGACTCCAAATTTTGCAAACTCCAAGGATGTAAATCCTAAGTTAGAACCTGTCACTTATTATCGAGCAATTAATGATATAATTGAGCTAGACTACTATGGTCACTTCAAGTTTGTTTTGTTCAAATGTGATTGGTTTGAGGCTGAAGACGAAAATTATGGGCTTACTTGCGTACACTTTAGTAAAAAATGTTACAAAAAATGATCCTTTTGGGCTAGCTTCTCAAGTTTATCAATGCTTTTATGTCCAGGATCTTGTTAGTGCAAATAGGCATTATGATATGAAGACCGTTCGAAGAGATTTATTTGACATGGGTGACCGGTCAGATTTAGAAGCTGAAGCAGCTTATCAGAACGAGCCGTTGGACCGTATGACAAATCTAGATGTGTCTAATAATTATGAACTCTATCTGGTTAGATAAGAGTTACCTAAAACCATAACTAAGAAGCCTCCAAGTGCTCCAAGTGCTCCATGTGTTAGGCAGAAAAATGAAGAGGACTCTGATTTTGTTGACACTTTGTTAGATTATATGGACTAGTTAATGTTAGCCTATTGATAACAATGTATTGGACAAGTAGCTGAAATAATTTATTAGGATAAGAATATTCTACTTCATTTTGTATTTTATCATTTCCATATTATTAAAATATTACTTCATTTTGTATTTGTGCTTTGGATGAATTTTGCCATATTGTTATTTTGTTGCTGTTTCGTGTTACTATTGTTAGCACCTGTCTCATGTTTTGTGTTGGATCACCCTTTGTTGTTGTTTTTTCTGTTTGCTACTTTTATTTTGCTCTTTGCTACTTTTAATTTTGTTGTTGATTTTGCTGTTTAAGTAGTATATAAGTATATAAGTTGATTTTGTTGTTGCTATTCTGTTTATTTTATTGTATAACTTGGATCACCATTTGATTTTTCTGATTTTGTTATGTATATAAATAAGTTTTAACTTGAATTTATTTTTCTTTTCTGGTAAGAAGAAAAAAGATAAAAGTTGAAAGCTCAAGAGCAAGGAGAAATGAGTGTTTCCAGTTCCAAACTATCTCCTATAAGATCTAGTGCTGAATTGTATAAGAAGTTTGAAATCAAACCAAAGAAGATAGTGAAAAAACTTGGAGAAAGCAGGGCACGACTAGTTGAAGCACGACTAGTTGAATTTAGAGGAGCAAATAATAAAAAGCAATATAAGCCTTCATTTATGGTGCCACCCCAAGCACAATTCAAGTTATCTGATATTGCAGTTAGTGGCCACGCACAAATGACTAAAAACAAAGGATCCAAACAAATTCAAGATCAAAAAAGTCAGTTGATTTACTCATAGCAAACAGTCCATGCTGATCCAAGATCCATTGAAGCAACCCATAAAGAAGATAATTGCTCAACATGATGATTCAACGGCAAAACAGCAGGCAATGCAAAAGGCAATGAAAAGAGCTTCTATTGAAAATCCAACGGCAAATCAGCATCCCATGAGAAGGAAAGCAGTGGAAAGTGATAATTCAAGAACAAGTCAACAACCCATGAAAAGGAAATGATTGAATATAGTTCAAGAGCAGACCAACAAAATAAAAAAAAGGATAGAGGCTGGGAATGACAATTCAAAGGCAAAGCAACAATATTTAAAAGGATCAGCAATTGAAAGTGGCAATTCAAGTACAAATCAATAACCCATGAAAAGTGCAGCGGCTGAAAATGATAGTTCAAGGGTAAAGCAACAGCCCAAGAAAAGGGTTGTGGCTGAAAATGGCAATTAAAGTGGTAGGAAAAGGGAAAAGAGGGTTCCAATGTGCCCACTGATATTAATTGGTGAGTTTCTTAGAAAAAATGGAGAAGTTGACGAAGAGGAGGAACTCGGGGATGAAAGCGAGGATGAAGAACTAAATATCATGGAACAAAAAGAAAATGTGGGTCCCGAGAAAGATGGTGAAGGTAAAAATATAAGGAAGTTTTTATGAATCACATTTTTATTCCTCTTCTTATAACTTTGGTAGTTTATCAAACCTTATGTATGTTTTATGTGACAATAGGTACAAGTAAAAAAAGAACACGGGGACCAATTATGTGTTTAAAAATACATTCAAGAGCTACTCAAGATCGCGAAGAAGTCATCTTAGACAATGATGGAGAGCCAATTGGGCCTAATGATCGTACTGTGTCTGATTTGAGCTTATTCCTTGGCAGTATAGCAAGGAATGCTGATTTTTGTCCATTGATTTATACGGTAAAGCAGTGCTCAAAAATCACAAGGAAGATATATGGTAATATGTCCAAGTTTGGCTAAAATAGTTTCTTATGACAATTATTTGTTGTCCAAAATTTATGATTAGTATGATGACAATGATATATACATTCTTTGTAGGATAAATTTAATATCCCTAAGAAAGGAGAAAAAGCAGTATTCTCTCGCATAAATGATGCTTGGAGGCAGTACAAGAGCAAAATCAAGAAGAAACATTTTCAAGGATACTCTACCATGAAGGAAAGGTTAAAACATCGACCCGATGTATACCTAAAGCTCATTTCGAGCAACTGATGGCTGAAAGTGAGCTTTGCTTTCATCTACAAACTCAAATGACACATCTTCGTAGTTCCTTAGGTTTGTCTAGATATTATTGAAGCTAGACTTTTTCGTAGTTTCTTTTCTATATAATAACTATTTGCTTTCCGATAATGTAGGATATTGCTAAGAAGAATGCCACTAATAGGGCCAACCAAATGTATTTGCATCGTATGGGACCAGTAAATTTCGCTAGAATTCGAGCAAAATTGGTATTTATTTATGTATAAAAAAATATATTTCGGGATGTAATTATGTTTTACGTATGAGTAAATTTACCTTCTAATTTGTATTGATTTCTTAATTCTTGATGTTCCATCTAATTAATTAATGTAGCCAGATGCAGATCAGGAAGTCAGCCAAGCTGAAATGTTCATTGAGACTCGTAGAAGCCGAAATGGAAAAGAGATCGATGAAGAAACACAATCTATTATCGTAAGTTTCTTGTTACTTATCAAGTATGCTTTTAGATCAATTCCTTATTTTATCCTTGTTACTCTATCTCCTTGCGTGTTTTGTTTGCTGTTTTGCCCTACTGACCTCTATTTTCTTTTGCTTGTTGGTATTCGTTTTAAGCAGTTCCTCTATTGCTCAAGGACAGTTCAGTGGACATGGTTCCTTTTGCACTTGGTTTAGTAATTATTTTGCACATGGTTCCTCTCTTGCTCAAGTTAAACGAATGATGATGTCATAGACACCTTTATTAGATATAGAGCAGTTACCTTATTCAGCCATGATATATGAATATATTATATATGAATATATTATACATGATATGTTTTATCTTATACATGAATATTACTTTGTCATCTTTATTAGGGTAAGCTTAAAGATTTGGTTCAAGAGTCTAGCGAATCCGCTAAAGAAACCTTTCAATCATTTTTTGGCAAAGAAAAGCCCAGTAGAGTGTGTTGCTATGGAAGAACTGGCACACTGTTACAGTTAAAAAGAAATGAAGAGATTGCTCTTATCAAGAAGGAACATGCAAATGAGATGAATAGAATGAAGATGCTTGTAAGATCATTAGTGAAGCAAAACAATCCAGATTTGGATGATGAAGCTTTAGATATGATGATGACAAATGCTACTGCCAATAAAAATGGTGCAACACCGTTCTTCTACTTCGACCAATATTCCTATTCTTGAGAAGGTATAATTTATGATCCCTTTACCTTTTATAAACAGCGTGATTTTGAGTTTCATGATTTTTATAGTAGAAATACATGACTTTTGGTAACTCAGGGTGGTGAACCATTTGATCAAAATATCAAGGTAGTACCTTAAATTTGGAAAGTGCATTACATGAGATTTTTGCTATTTTTCTACCATTATTTGTTATTGCTTTTTATGTTATTGTTGTCTTTACCACGATGGTGCGCTGCCCAGTTTTATGCTTTGCTAGCGTTTGTATTTTTTATTCTATTTTTGATGTTCTTGCTGTCTTGAAATGAGGACGATGCTACCCATAATGTGACCATAACCTGCACCGTGTTGTTCTTATATGAACTTAAGGAAGGTTAGTTATGGGTTTGGGGAGAATTATGGTGATGCTATTTATACTTGGTTCAAATTTTTTTTAGCAAAGGTTTGTGGTCAGGTGCTCTATAGCATATAGGCTTCGTTTTTGAATAAGATTTTGTCATAATGATCTTGTGAATATTTATATTCATGCTTTTATATTCGCTTATGATTGTATTTTATGTTTTCATATATGTAGGGTGGAGAGGAAGATCATGATCAAGATATAGAGGATGAAAAATGATGTTTACGTACAACACGTGAATTTTATGGCATTCTATCAAGAGATCTTCCTTGTATATACCCTCGGACTAATTGGTGCGGATGAGGACATATCTGTAGTGCTCATTTCTTGATTTTACAATTGGCACGTTCAAATTGGATGAGGAAATAGTACCAGTTCGTCACATTATCGCAGAAACATTTCCTCATCTGCTTAACATATTTAACCGGCTTGTTGGCTAACCCTTCGATTGAAGTGGCTGATTTGATCAAGTTGATTTGAAACATATTCTGGTCATCTATCTACATATGTTGACATTCCTGTAGTTTTAGCTAGTTTCAATTTGCTGGATTAAGGCATTAGCAATTCCACAACATTAAAATGTACCATTCTTAATTTTTTTTACCTCTATTAAAAGTTTCTATTTATAAATTCAAATAACCATTTATAGGTTCTATAATATTCAAGGTTTAAAAATATAGTAACGTGTACAATGTTGTTTAATTTTAAATTTGTGAAAGAAAAACTGTGACCAAAGAATACACAGTACAGAAATCACATATGGCTAGAAATCATACTAAAAACCGTGGTCAAATTATATTAAAAAATCCTGGTGAGGAATCATATTAAAAAACCGTGGTGAGATATTATATAAAAAATTGTGTTTAAAGAATATACAAAAACCATGATCAGAAATCAAACTAAAAAACCGTGGTGAGAAATACATACAAAACCATGGCCAAATAATACGCAAAAATCGTGGTTAGAAGTCAAACTAAAAAATCATGGCCATAAATTATATACAAAACCGTGGACAAAGAATATACAAAAGCGTGGCCACAAATATAAAAAACCATGGCTAATCTCATAATAATAATTGTGGCCTATTGTTGAACTTTAGGCCACGATTTTATTCACTCGTGGAGAATGGTCAAAAAACTGTGGTTTATTTGAATAGCCCACAGTTTTATAAGAATAGCCCACGGCCACCTGTATCACGCACGAAAAGTCGTGGTCTAAACGTTAGGCCATAGTTTTTTCACCTTTACCCACAGTTTTCATCTGTGGCCCCACCCTAAATGTAATATCCGCAATTTTCGATTTTCGGTAAATTTCTTTTTCAGCCGGAGTCCGTTTTGACGACTCGCTCATGACCGTTTCGTCATTTCGAGAATGATTAATTCTGCACTTTTTGTCATCCGAGTTCGTTTCGGTATCGTTTTGTTGAATTCCGAGCTTTTTAGCGACCTTTCCGCACTTGAGTTCGATTCTTGCGAATCTCGTCCGAAACTGTTGTTTCGAGTTTCTCGTAAGTTCATTTAATGATATTATTCATGTTGCGAGCTTTGGTTTGGTGTTTCGATCGCGTATCGTGAGTTTCGGACGTTTTGGGCCATTTTCGTAATTTCCCAAAGTTTTGGGTAATTACTTCCGTTGTCGAATTCCGAGCCTTCGGGTGGTCGGAATCGTGTGTTCTATTAGCTCTTAGATTCGTCTTTGCGAGTACTTCGTAACCGTAACCCGATTCGTATTCGTGTTCGGGTTTCGGTCGTTCGGACGTAATTTTCGAGTGTCGGGAGGGGCTGCCAGCCTGTGCAACACGGCCCCGAAACGGCTCCTGCAGGCGCCGTGTCTGCGCTGGTCGGCCAGATCGGGTAGCTGCCGAGACACGGCCGAGACACACGGCGCCTGCTGGGCCGTTCTGCGCCGTGTCCGGCAGGGGTATAAATATGGCAGAGCGATGGGTTTTTCTTCATTTTTATCACTCGTTTCATACCCTTCCGCGGCTGGAGATTTCATGATCATGGAGGGATGTTGTTAGGGGTTAAATCCATGAAGTTTTGGAGTTCATAACATCGATTAATCCTTCCATAACTTGCTCCGATCGACCGAATCAAGGCAAGTTTTCTTAAAATCTAGTTTTGGGGGTTTTAGTTGATTTTGTCCGATTTGATCGTTTTAACTCATATTTCTGATGGATAATTGTAGATTAAGTAGTATTCTATCATTTTTATCATCTTTCCACGGTTTTACCATTTCCGATTCGTCGTTTATATGAACTTTCGTTTGACACCTTCAAGGTGTCCGGGAAAATGCCGCAGAGAGATAATTGGTCGTTTTGCGATGTTTTCCTCGTGTGATTTGTTGTTTATTTGATGATAGGATACTAGGGACGAATTCCCTACAAAAATCTAGTGTTGAGCCTTTCCGATCGCCGTTTTCATTGGAGTTCCGGATTTCTCCAATCAACCGCATTTTCTGAAGTATTCGTGAGAGATTTCCAAGGCAAGTACCTTGATATACGAATTGTAACTGCGTGAAATCATTGTTGTCGAAGTGTATGAATTTATACGGATGTATAAATGTGTGTATATATATATATGCATGTATATATATATATATCTAGTTTTATACATGTATATATATTTATATGTTAAATATATGTATGTATATACATATATTGATATAAGTGCCTATATTGGTGAATGACGAGTGATGAATACTAACACTAGACGACGTATCGACTTGGATTGATGGATAAACTATATTTATTCTTATAATATAGTAAGGTTATATATATATATATATATATATATATATATATATATATATATATATATTCGGTTGAGTCGCAATATAGGGATATATGTGTGGTGTTGGTTGGTTATGCTTGAGGGCTTATTGTGATTGAGTTTGATTGATAACGTGCGTGTTATTGTTTATTTGTGTGGTTATGGACTAGCGGAGAAAATTGTGTAACTTGATGTATCGAGTTGATAATTGTGGTGACGTTTGTCTGTGTGCTTGATGTTTGAAACAATGTGGATACTTGTTGTGAGAAACGTCATATCCGGGAACCTCTGAGGGCGGGGCGTGCACTCCGGCCTGGTGTACGCTGCAATGTGCGGCTCCATATGGGTGGTGAACGCCGGTGTTACATAATGCGTGTGTCAAGGGGCGGCTCTTGCGGGAGTGATCGCCGGCGCAGTGACATGTTCAAGGAACGGCCGACATAGTGGAGTGAACGCCGGTGCACAGGTGTGCAGTGGAGGCGCCTGGCAGGCTTATTGGTTATGGGTATTCGAGTGATAGCTAAGACCCCGTTACCGAACGATGTTCGTATCTCAAATTCTTTCAACTCACTTTTAAATGCTTGTCTTGATATAGACCGCGATTCGTGTTTTTGAAAGCGTGTTTCAACTTGTTTTTTTTTAGCGTTGGTATCAGGGTTAATTAACCACGGAGGTTTGACGAAATCTCCGAGGGTTAATTAATCGGGGGTCTTGAGCAGGATATGTCGAATGAGAGTTTTGTACCTTTGGTTGTATTGTGGTGCTATTCTGTGTATTGGGTCGAGGACCCTGTGGAATGTTGAGATGATTGATTTCATGATGATGTTATTTGGATTGGGTTGAGAACCCTGTGAGATATTGTAATGATTTCGTTTGTGACAGTGTTCTATAAATTGGGTCGAGGACCCCGAATAAGTTGACTTGGTTTTCGTGTAATTGTCTTCCATATGTTGGGTCAAGGACCCGAGAGCTTTTGAAATTATTTCCAAAGGTATTTCCATTCGATTTTAAAAACCCCCAGACGGCCCGAGTCAATAATAACATTTGCAAACTAACTTATCAAAACATTTTTCTTTTTACAAAGGGATTTTCCTGACTCCTTGGGCTCGTTTAAAGTTTCATTGATGTTATGTTCCGTAAAGAGAATATGACTTTGTGATTATCTTTCACCTTGTGTATGCGAGTGTTATTCTGTGTGGACTATAGGAATGTATGGTTTGTGTTAAGGCTTCACGGCGGTTGAATTTTGTGTTGTTACTGTTCGTATATCTTGTATACTATGTACTTGCACTAGCAAAATTCCAGTTTGCTAACCCCCGAGTTTTCGGGGGGTGGGTGCCTGTTATGCGCTCAGGTTTTGGCAGCTCGGGAGCAGTCACGGGATTGGCTTGGAGGGAGATGGAAGACGACGATGCTAATCACACCAGAGTCAGAGTCTTTCCTTTTGTATCATTTTGGTCGGTATTTCTCTGTCGTTCGAGTATTCACCCTTGTATGGGTGTAGTTATCATTTATTAAATTGAGTTGTCATTCTTTTCTGTGTTCAAGTTTATTGTTGTCATTGAGATGTAAAATTCATTAGTTTCTGAATTGGTTTATGACCTTGTCGGTCTGCTTTCTATTTAATTTTGACCCCGGTCGGTCAATCACTGAGTAGTCTTTTGGGAGTTTAGCCTGGTAGATCCTTGTGATAAGGGTCTACGGCGTGTGACATTCCCGGTCATATTCTGGGGATGTTACAATTATGGTATCAGAGCTTAGGTTTGCGAAAAACCTAGGCCGTTGGGTCAAGTCCATGTCCGGTGTAAGTCGCGCGCATCAGAGTTGTGATTAGTATCGTGGTTCCGACATCATCTTCCGGCAATCCGTGATGGTAAGCCTCCCGATCGTAAGTCCCCTTATATACGTATTTGATTATATTGTGCTAATATGTTTAATGTGAACTAGGAATTGGAACTTGTTGGTGATATTATTGTTTTTAGATATAACATGCGTATGCGGTCCGAGTAAAAATGGTTATGTAATATGCTTCGGAAGTCGAGCATATTTATTTGTTCTTGCACTTTATTAGAATAAATTTATGAATGTTAAATTTATCCGCTGCGTGAATATTTTGAGATGGCTTTTGGTGTCTTGCAAACCGAGTTTTCATATTTTGATTTTTGCACGTTTTGATTGTATTCTTATGATGGTATTTGATATTTTATAAATGACTTTTGTGAGTATTTGAGAATATTACCGACATCGGCCTTTTTGGCATTTTGAACATTTTTTTTAAAATGATTTTTAGCCTGGTGGGTTCCGGTACGGGGCCCACGGCGCTGTAGTATCACGAATATTTTAAAGTGGTGCTTTGCAATTTTCTAACGTTGTGGAAAGCCATGATTTAATGTCGTCATGTCAATTCGTCACGTATCTCGGTGGAAAATTCTTTCAAAATAAACGTTTTGGTAGGAGAGGGTAGATTTTCAAAATTGTGGTATTTGGGACTCAACACTTTTGAAATACTTCAAATTAGTTACAATTCATTTCCAATTTTCTTTTATACATCACTCGAAAATAAATTTTAGAGTCGTTGTATAAACTTCCTCTTCTGAAATAAAGGACAGTATTTACAAGCTTTGGGCGTAACGTGACTCGCTCTCTTTTTCAAAAATTTGTTTTTATTAAGCACATATATATATGTAATGATCATCCTAGTCGAAGGACCGGAGTTAACTTCATAAAACTTTATGCTTTACGATATTACCGTTATTCTATAGATGTTAACTAAACCTTGTGTTGATAAGTGTGGTATACTGTACGACTGATTATTTGATAATCTTTGAATGGTACTATCTGTATTAGTATGTCGAGCCTTGGCGGACGTAAGTGTGATGACGGAAGTGGAAACGACAAGGTGGTTCGTACGATAACTATCCATGCTACAGTGAAGGAGTATCGAGATCAAACGATATCCTATGAAATCTCCTCAGTGATCGAGCCCACGAGCGAAGCAAAGAGACCGAGGATATCGGGAAGATTTCTGGGCGGTGAAGAGACTAAGGCTCCCAAGCCCTCACGTCGTTCGAAAGCGTCATCTTCGCGGTCGGGAGTGAACGCTGGAAATCCCAAACCAGCATCGGTGACTCGCGGTAAGAAGAGAAGATGTTTCAATCAGAATCGCTGGGGACATGTTCGTGCAAATTGTCCCTCTCCACTCTTGACTTGTTACCGGTGTGGGTGTGAAGGTCATCGGGAGAAACACTGTGAGACAGTTTCCGAATTGGCAAAGAATGCCGCCCTGAGAGAGAGCAGAGCTAGTGATCGGGAATTGTCCCGAAACCCTATGTTTCCTTCTGAGGATCCTAGCATGGGAGAATGAAGATTTTGTACTATGTCTTAAACGTTGCTGTTTCAAACAATCGTGACTTCGATCGTATTTCGTTTCATTGCTTTACGTTTTCAACCCTTGTTGTTCTAAGTTTCGGGGTCGTAATATCTTTTTAGTATGTGGGAATGTGTTACCCGTACTTTTCTTGATATTTTCAGTATTGTGTGACCTTTCATTGTTGGTAATTCAATTGTTACCCGTACTTGTTTCTATCGCATAGCCGTTTTAGTCGGGTGCGACTTGTTGTAGCGTATGTTTCTTCGATTAAATGTGTGCATGTGATGTGGTATGTGATCCGTCGTTAATTGCTCGTTATTGTTTGAAACATAGTCGGTGGCGTTGCGTTAGTCGTCGTGGGGCGTGTTTTCACGCCGTATATTCCTTTGCGTTACTTGTAACGTTTCGCCGATGGGTGTAAGTTACGCGCTTCCTTGCGTATCTTGTTGAGTTTTCGTGGCGGGATATTGCTTCTCCCTACTTGTTTTAAGTTTCGGGACGAAACTTCTTTTAAGGAGGGTAGAATGTAATATCCGCAATTTTCGATTTTCGGTAAATTTCTTTTTCAGCCGGAGTCCGTTTTGACGACTCGCTCATGACCGTTTCGTCATTTCGAGAATGATTAATTCTGCACTTTTTGTCATCCGAGTTCGTTTCGGTATCGTTTTGTTGAATTCCGAGCTTTTTAGCGACCTTTCCGCACTTGAGTTCGATTCTTGCGAATCTCGTCCGAAACTGTTGTTTCGAGTTTCTCGTAAGTTCATTTAATGATATTATTCATGTTGCGAGCTTTGGTTTGGTGTTTCGATCGCGTATCGTGAGTTTCGGACGTTTTGGGCCATTTTCGTAATTTCCCAAAGTTTTGGGTAATTACTCGTTGTCGAATTCCGAGCCTTCGGGTGGTCGGAATCGTGTGTTCTATTAGCTCTTAGATTCGTCTTTGCGAGTACTTCGTAACCGTAACCCGATTCGTATTCGTGTTTCGGTCGTTCGGACGTAATTTTGGTCGTCGGGAGGGGCTGCCAGTGCCTGTGCAACACGGCCACAACGGCCCTCACAGGCGCCGTGTCTGCGCGGGTCGGCCAGATCGGCACTGCCGAGACACGGCCGAGACACACGGCGCTGTCTGGGCCGTTTGCTGCGCCGTGTCCGGCAGGGGTATAAATATGGCAGAGCAATCGGGTTTTTCTTCATTTTTATCACTCGTTTCATACCCTTCCGCGGCTGGAGATTTCATGATCATGGAGGGATGTTGTTAGGGGTTAAATCCATGAAGTTTTGGAGTTCATAACATCGATTAATCCTTCCATAACTTGCTCCGATCGACCGAATCAAGGCAAGTTTTCTTAAAATCTAGTTTTGGGGGTTTTAGTTGATTTTGTCCGATTTGATCGTTTTAACTCATATTTCTGATGGATAATTGTAGATTAAGTAGTATTCTATCATTTTTATCATCTTTCCACGGTTTTACCATTTCCGATTCGCTGCTTATATGAACTTTCGTTTGACACCTTCAAGGTGTCCGGAAAATGCCGCAGAGAGATAATTGGTCGTTTTGCGATGTTTTCCTCGTGTGATTTGTTGTTTATTTGATGATAGGATACTAGGGACGAATTCCCTACAAAAATCTAGTGTTGAGCCTTTCCGATCGCCGTTTTCATTGGAGTTCCGGATTTCTCCAATCAACCGCATTTTCTGAAGTATTCGTGAGAGATTTCCAAGGCAAGTACCTTGATATACGAATTGTAACTGCGTGAAATCATTGTTGTCGAAGTGTATGAATTTATACGGATGTATAAATGTGTGTATATATATATGTGCATGTATATATATATATATCTAGTTTTATACATGTATATATATTTATATGTTAAATATATGTATGTATATACATATATTGATATAAGTGCCTATATTGGTGAATGACGAGTGATGAATACTAACACTAGACGACGTATCGACTTGGATTGATGGATAAACTATATTTATTCTTATAATATAGTAAGGTTATATATATATATATATATATATATATATATATATTCGGTTGAGTCGCAATATAGGGATATATGTGTGGTGTTGGTTGGTTATGCTTGAGGGCTTATTGTGATTGAGTTTGATTGATAACGTGCGTGTTATTGTTTATTTGTGTGGTTATGGACTAGCGGAGAAAATTGTGTAACTTGATGTATCGAGTTGATAATTGTGGTGACGTTTGTCTGTGTGCTTGATGTTTGAAACAATGTGGATACTTGTTGTGAGAAACGTCATATCCGGGAACCTCTGAGGGCGGGCGTGCACTCCGGCACAGTGTACGCTGCAATGTGCGGCTCCATATGGGTGGTGAACGCCGGTGTTACATAATGCGTGTGTCAAGGGGCGGCTCTTGCGGGAGTGATCGCGGCGCAGTTGACATGTTCAAGGAGCGGCCGACATAGTGGAGTGAACGCCGGTGCACAGTGTGTAAAGTGGAGGCGCCTGGCAGGCTTATTGGTTACGGGTATTCGAGTGATAGCTAAGACCCCGTTACCGAACGATGTTCGTATCTCAAATTCTTTCAACTCACTTTTAAATGCTTGTCTTGATATAGACCGCGATTCGTGTTTTTGAAAGCGTGTTTCAACTTGTTTTTTTTTAGCGTTGGTATCAGGGTTAATTAACCACGGAGGTTTGACGAAATCTCCGAGGGTTAATTAATCGGGGGTCTTGAGCAGGATATGTCGAATGAGAGTTTTGTACCTTTGGTTGTATTGTGGTGCTATTCTGTGTATTGGGTCGAGGACCCTGTGGAATGTTGAGATTATTGATTTCATGATGATGTTATTTGGATTGGGTTGAGAACCCTGTGAGATATTGTAATGATTTCGTTTGTGACAGTGTTCTATAAATTGGGTCGAGGACCCCGAATAAGTTGACTTGGTTTTCGTGTAATTGTCTTCCATATGTTGGGTCAAGGACCCGAGAGCTTTTGAAATTATTTCCAAAGGTATTTCCATTCGATTTTAAAAACCCCAGACGGCCCGAGTCAATAATAACATTTGCAAACTAACTTATCAAAACATTTTTCTTTTTACAAAGGGATTTTCCTGACTCCTTGGGCTCGTTTAAAGTTTCATTGATGTTATGTTCCGTAAAGAGAATATGACTTTGTGATTATCTTTCACCTTGTGTATGCGAGTGTTATTCTGTGTGGACTATAGGAATGTATGGTTTGTGTTAAGGCTTCACGGCGGTTGAATTTTGTGTTGTTACTGTTCGTATATCTTGTATACTATGTACTTGCACTAGCAAAATTCCAGTTTGCTAACCCCCGAGTTTTCGGGGGGTGGGTGCCTGTTATGCGCTCAGGTTTTGGCAATGGGAGCAGTCACGGGATTGGCTTGGAGGGAGATGGAAGACGACGATGCTAATCACACCAGAGTCAGAGTCTTTCCTTTTGTATCATTTTGGTCGGTATTTCTCTGTCGTTCGAGTATTCACCCTTGTATGGGTGTAGTTATCATTTATTAAATTGAGTTGTCATTCTTTTCTGTGTTCAAGTTTATTGTTGTCATTGAGATGTAAAATTCATTAGTTTCTGAATTGGTTTATGACCTTGTCGGTCTGCTTTCTATTTAATTTTGACCCCGGTCGGTCAATCACTGAGTAGTCTTTTGGATGTTTAGCCTGGTAGATCCTTGTGATAAGGGTCTACGGCGTGTGACATTCCCGGTCATATTCTGGGGATGTTACACTAAAAATGTTGTAGTGTTAGGATGTATTTTATCTTAATATTGATTACACTAGGTATCATAAATGATATAATTTCTAGATATTTTTAGAAACTAATGGATTCTCCTATAAGCTGTAATCTTCTTTGTACTTGCCATGTAAGGAATCTCAGTTCTAAATGACTTTTTTTTACATAGTTTACATAAGAGTCTATCTATCAATGATATCAATAGACAATTACATCATTTCTTCTTATCTTTATTGTTTTCCCTTCAATAAGTTATCAACACATTACTCTATTATTATTATTTTTTGAGAAATCCAAAAAAAAAAAAAAACAAAGTTCGGCCAACCTAGATGACTCGTCAGACTCGCCCTCATTTTTTTGCCTCACTCGCCTCTTCTGCAGTGCCCCACCCCCACGACCACCACCCTGACCAACCGCCATATTGATCGGCCAACTAATGTCCGACTTGATCCGAATCATCGACTACCCAGATCGCCTGCACCATCGTGATTTGGCTCACTATTGTAACACCCCCAAGTTATTCAGGGTATATTACAGCGCCGTGAACCCCGCCGTGGGACCCACAAGGCTAAACATACGCGGAACTATGAAACTTGACCGAGAAGGTCTACATACAATGGAAAGAAAGACACTACAAATGGTATTCAAAACCATAACCAATGAAACCATATACATCACTACACAAATAAATACCTCGGCAACACAGGCCGGAACATCAAAGAAACTAAAATACAATACTCGAGTATTTAAAATCCATTCCAGTACAACAACACTGAATGGAGGAAACCAAAAGAGATAACCGGAGACAAGACACAGTATCACACTTGCCCATCATCTTCATGCCGACCCGATACCTGCCTGTCCGATCTCCTGGAACCTGAAATACATAAAAAGTATTTCCCCCATAAAGGGGTTAGCCGTCGAATAGCTAGTGCAAGTATATCAAGTATGAAATACAATACTCCTCGACAATAAAGTAAATGTAACCGTCAATTCATCAATTCAAGACTAGTATTCCGGAATAACTAAAATCTCATAAGACGTATGTGAATGCCGTAGAAACGGTTCGTTCACCTCATACGCCGATACGTATGTGAATGCCGTAGAAACGGTTCGTTCACCTCATACGCCGATACATGTAGGAATGCCGTAAAAACGGTTCGTTCATTACATGCCAACAATACATACATGAATGCCGTAAAAACGGTTCGTTCATAATATGCCATCAATATATCTATGAATGCCGTAAAAACGGTTCGTTCATATCATACCATCAATATTTCTTACTTTCAAAGTCGAGAACGTACAATCATTAATGTATACTTGCCTTTGAGACATCGAGAAATCGAACGGAGGAAAAGTATGAGTTCGGTAGGTCCAAGAACGCGCTTCCGGCACCTAAACGATTCGCAAGGAAATGATAATTAATTATCCATACTCAAATTACACGAAGAGACTCCCGAAACTCGTCTACGATTCAAGAGAATACACGGGTGAACAACTAAAGGTTGGGAAATCACCCAAACTACCACAAGTTCGAAAACGGCACAATCCAACCCGTAAAATCGTAAGAGAAACACGCATACGACACAAATATATCATAATCTCAAGGTTCTCAAGCTTTAAATCGGATAAATTGGACGAATCTACGAAAACCCCCAAAATCCAACACAAAATTCAAAGTTTTCTTGAATAATCTTTCAATAATCCGATGAATACTCAAACATGTCCATAATCATGCCTATATCACTTCATACCCCATGATTTTAACATCCAAAATATCATTACCCAATACAAAATCGAAATCCAAGATGTTGAAGAAATTACCTCTTGAAAATCCAAGCACTACGATTCGAAGAGTACGCGATAGATCGATGATCCGAGCTTCACAATCGAAAAGAGATGAAGAGAAATCACACACTCAAGTGATATGTGAAGAAACTTCTCTCTCTCAAGCATTCTCTCTCGTGCCCAAGTGAAGAAATGGGGAAAAAATGAGGTGATCCGCTCAAAAAAACGCAGATATAGGGTTGACTGTCATGTGTGCCGCGGCTCAGTCGAAGTGTGCCGCGGCACAGGCCCAAAATTTGCTCCCAGGGCTCGGCAGTGTGCCGCGGCTCAGCCGAAGTGTGCCGCGGCACAGGGTACAGACGGTTTTGGCCGAATCTGGAAAATGAGAGTGACTTAGCTATTTCGACCATAACTCCCTCGTCTGGACTCCGATTGACTCACCGTTTGAACCATTGGAAAGCTAACTCGATGCTTTATAATATTGCAAAGACTCAGAATTTTTGGAGTTTCCAAAAATTAATGGTGATTTAACAAAGTCGAACTCATACGTGGAAAAGTCGCTAAAGAACACGGAATTCAACAGAACGATACCGAAACGAACTCGGATGACAAAAAGTGTAGAATTAATAATTCTCAGGATGACGAAATGGTCCCAAGCAAGTCGTCAAAATGGACTTTCGCCAACAAAGAAAAATTACCGGAAATCGAATTTGCGGATATTACAACTATATCCTTTTCCACCACCGCCTCCTCGTCCTGCACGTTGCTTGCATCCGTTGATAATCCCGTTTTGACCCGTGTTGTCTTCTATATTCAGACCGACCCCGACCAACCGAACAGAGTCACGCGCATCCTCCCGAGACCCGCCACCTGTTGCACTTGCCCGACCTGCCTGCAACCCAAACAATGGATCCAAGCCAACCAGTCCATGCATTAGTCCTGGTCAGCCTGCGCCCGATCCTCGAGCCTGACCCGGTTGAAACAGCAACCCCGTGTCACAAGTTTTGGTTTTCTTTTACATAAGTACCCCCACACAGTTCCAACCTGGTTTCACGTCGTTGCCTTGAGTTCCAACTTTTTTATCGAAGTACATCCATTGTGGAACTATATCAAGTACCTAATTTTCTTATTGATGTAATTTTCTATTACTAGTTCCTAATTTAATTCCTTTATTTTTGAAATTTTTACTTTGAGAACTTTTATACTTGATTTCTTTATCTCCCACACTATTTTCGGTAGATGAGAATGCGAGAAAAGTCAATACATCTCTAAAAGTTGAAATTCTTGTGGCGGTTTGGGGGAATCAAGTATAGTTGTTGAAATTTGATATAGTGGTTGTTGCACACATTACCGTTTTGGGTGGGCTTTGATGGCGCCTTTTTTATCGATTTTGTTACAATAATGTAAGGGAAGTATATTCAGTAATGATAAAATTATATGATTTTAAGCGTCGATATTATGACCTTTTATATCGTCATTGATATCTTATAAGGCTGACTTTATCTTGTTCATATTTCATAAATGGCAAACACCTCGAATATAAATCAGGAACTTGAGATCATTGACCATATTTGTAAGGAGTACTATATATGAGTATCAAATATTTGTTTGGAATTTGTCAGTAAAAGATACAACACCATCTTACACCCTACTGAGCCTATCATTGAAGAACCGAGTTACGAAACCAAAATAAACACAGTGACTTATTTAAGGCGCCTTATTCATCCATTGTTGAAAAGTGTTACATGAGCCTTCAAACTCCTGAGGAGTTACGGGATACACTTGGACAATGCTTCAATAATATGCATGATCAATAATTTAAGCGAACTAAAGTTGTAGTGGGAACAAATTCATTTTTGGGTTATGTGTATGTGGAGGCATACAACCTAGCTATCTTGGAACTCCACATTTATCTTAGTTTATGTGATGTCAAGAAATCTGACCTGGACTTGATCGAAAAGACTTTTAATACTTTCCTGTGGGAGCAAGTGTTATTACTCATCATAAGTGTGTCATCTACGAGGAAGGGACGATCAAACTTTTGAGTGACTTATCTTCCACCTCGCGAAAAAAGAAAGATACCATGAGATTAGTCTAAATAATAATGCAAGTTCAGCCGGTACCAAACTGATTACGGAGGTCAATCAGATTTTTCATGGGAAAGCACAACTACACAAGAAAAAGGCGAATGTTGCTCTATATTTGTATGTACCAAGCACACATGGAACAAGCATGAAAGGTAAAAGAAAATGTATTTGCACCAATATGTGGAGGAGGCAAGGCGGATCGCCCGACGGTCCTAGTGGTAGTTAACCACGTGGACCACCTCGTTCCACTGGGACTTGACCTACTCAAAGGGATGGTCATCCATGCGTATTATGCATCTCGAAGAACGTCGAAGGATACTGCAAGATATATAAGTAGTATTTGGCTCAAGAGTCGAATTGCATGGAGGAGGATACTAAGAAAATTAATTAAGATCGAACCTCAACATATAGATATTGCTAACTTCAACTAGATTATTATTGCTTGACTAGTCATCATACTTTCACTCTTATATTGGCTTGTTTATTTTCATTCGTGAACTAGTGGACTCCAATCAATGTAATAAAAGTTGGCATGATTAATAAAATTTTGTCTAGTTTCTTCGCTTTGCAAGAAGCATATTTTGTTTGAATTTTGAAAAAAAAAAAATCTGTGTCGAAATCAAGTTGGTTGATTTTGAACCACCTATATATTTTTAGTTTCGGTGGATTTTGTCTCAACTTTGATCAAGATTTTGTCTTAACTTTGATCAGAATTAGGTGCATTCTCCTTAGTGCTTATTTATGTTGGAAATAAAATGCAGCGGAAGCGAAGTTGAGAAAAGTTTGATTAAAGCGTTTTATTCATCTACGGGCACAAAACCTATTTAAGCATGCTAATTAATTAACTAGTAAGATTAATAAGCAAATTAAATATTATTTATTATTTATTGAATAAATATGTTGGTAAATTAAATTCTAATCTAGATCAAAGATCATAGGATATTACCTTTTGAAGCGTAGTGGTTGCTTGCTCCTCGATCTTCTTATATTTCTACCTTTAGATCTTTTAGAGTATGATTCGCCTTAATATGGACGTTGTGTGGGCAACGAGCTACCGAATCTTGCTTGGACAAATATGGATCGGTCAAAATCTATCTCTCACAACTCTCAATTTTCTTTTCTTCAAGTAATTCTAATATGTAGCAAGAATTGAAGTCTTATCTCAATTGTGGAATCAAAGACACAAGTCAAGATCCACAATTAAACACTAAGAAGAAAAATCAAAATTTCTTGTGTATAAAGTACTATTTTCGGCCGAACCCCCATATGACCCTATTTATAGGCTTTTGGACTATCTAGGGATCTTAAGGAGGATTAGAGTTATGACTCCCAGTGCAACCCAACTTTCCATATTAATCCATTTCCTAATACGGTTGAGTTCACTAATATCAATTCAGTCCACTACAGAATTAATATTATACTTCCAACCCAAATCCCAATTTATGAAATTGGGCTCCTTATTTAAATATATTATTTCCCGTGTTTAAGATATCGAATGCCCATTAACTAATTTAAGCTACTGAGAGCTTTAATTAATTAATATCTTATTCAAGAGTAGTACCACTCAAACCTTATTATTATATCAGAATTAAATCCACCTGCAGAGTTTAATATAATAATCATTATCGAGTTCCTCAAGGGGACATCATCAACCCGCACGAGTCGGGACACGATTTCTAGTAATAATAACTGTCATATAAATAATATTATTGCCCAAGATACGAAGCTTATTGAGTCAATCATTTGACTCCCACTCATGGTAAATCAAAACAATAAATATTATAAATACACAATTAAATATTAAATTCTTATAATTAAGAAATAATAATTATTCGAGATTTACGTTCTTCTTAGAGTTAGTACAGAAGACATTATCTCACTTCCATCCAGTTCAACGTATACAAATACACTAATGCATGCTAATAGTCATGACCAACTAATCTCAAGTATACACTACAACCTTTTACATAATTTGTCTAATAATTATATAAGTTGTGAACTATTGTATTATTTTATAAAGAACCGACAATGTGATCTTCCGTGTGACACCAACACACCACATTATCTACAATATAAAATATTTATATATTTCATTTGCATAACCATAACGTGAATAAATATGCAAAACATGTGATTGAATGTAGTTAATATTCTTATGGGTAGTTACAAGGAAATATGGTAATATAAGCATAAAATATGTTTTGCAGTATACAACCCTAACAATTTCCCACTTATACTCAAAGCATGCTTTTAAGTATACTACTTTATTACATAATCTCTCATTTCTCCAACTTATACTCAAAGCAATGTTGCCATACACCGTAATCCCATTCCTTCCACATGCCTTTTAAAAACTTTTGAAGGTATGCCTGTTGTGAAAGGCTCAGCAATATTATCTTCCGATACAACACTGGCTACAACTACGTCTCCTTCCTTTACGAAGTATCATATTATGTGGTACTTGCGGTTGATATTTTTACTTGCCTTGTGGGCTCGTGGTTCCCTCGAATTTGCGACTGCATCGGTATTATCACAATAAAGTGTAATGCCCTTTCGCAAATCGGGAATCACATCTAAGTCATGTAGGAATTATTTGAGCCATACCGCCTCCTTGGCTGCCTCAGAGGACGCCACGTACTCGGCTTCCATGGTAGAGTCCGAGATGTATTTCTGCTTCCCACTCCTCCAACTAATGGCTTCACCTCCCAGGATAAATATGTAACCCGAAGTAGACTTGGAATTTTTTGTCTGATGAAAAATCTGAATCAGAATAACTCACTGGACACATGTTGTATGATTGATATACTAGCATATACTCTCTACTCCTTCTCAAGTACATGGGTATGTTTTTTACAGCAATTCAGTTTCCTGGTCCTGGGTTCGACTGATATCTCGCAGCCATGCCTACGGCATGACAGATATCTGGTCTAGTGCAAAGCATAGCATACATGAGGCTTCCTACATCTGACGCATAAGGGATCAGCTTCACGTCATATATCTCCTTTTGTGTCTTGGGACACATATCCTTAGATAGTTGAATTCCATGTATGTAAGGTAGAAAGCCTTTCTTAGAATTCTTCATGCTAAACCGATTTAGCACTGTATCGATATTAGATGCCTGAGATAAGCACAACATCCTTTTCTTCCGATCACGAAAGATCATGATTCCAAGGATGTGTCCTTCTCCCATATCCTTCATATTAAACTGCTCAGATAGCCATACCCGTACGCCTGATAATTCTTTCACATTGTTTTCAATCCGAAGGATATCATCTATGTACGGTACAAGAAACACCAACACGTTTCCATCACATTTCTTAAACAAACAACTCTCACTCGGACATTGGACGAATCTATATAACTGGACTACCTCGTCGAATCGAGTGTTTCCAAGATCTAGATGCCTGCTAAATTCCATAAATGGATCTATTAAGTTTGCACATTAAGTGTTCTTCTCCTTTAGCTATGAATTTCTCTGGTTGCGCATGTAGATTTTCTTGTCTCGACTTCCATTCAAGAATGCAGACTTGACATCCATTTGCCAAATCTCCGGATCTAAATGCGTCGTTATAGCTAAAAGAATCTAGATTAAATTAAGCATGGCTACTGGCGAAAAGGTTTCATCATAATCGATACCCTATTTCTGAGTGTAACCTTTCACAACAAGCCTTGCTTTGAAGGTTTCAACCTTCCTATCACCTCCTTTCTTTTGCTTGTAGACCCATTTACTCCTAATGGCTTGTACCCCATCAGGTAGTTCTACTAGCTTCCACACTTGATTGGAATCCATAGATCCCATTTTTGATTCCATTGCTACTTGGCAGGAGTCAGTATCTTTATCTTGGATTTGCCTCCTTGTAAGTCCAGGGATCTGATTCATCTTCACCTGTTATTGAGTCTGAAGACTGTCCCACGCCAACATCTCATAAAGAATAAAGACAACATCATCAACGACAACAATGACAACGATTATCTACTACAAGAAGACTCATAATACCGTACATAACATGATAACCACAACATGACATCACAATATACACATGGTAATTCCGATGATCCAGCGTTCAATGCATAGATCCCAAGATGATCCTATCGGACCAACACGAGGTGGAAAAACCTGTCCAATGATCCAGCACACGCTATCATAGATCCCAAGATGATCCCATCGGACCAACACGAGGTGGACATACAACAACGACACATTTGCACGACAACATGTATAACATCAATACATATAACATAATTAAAGTACTTACCTTAGAAAGATGGGAAGAAATAAATACTTCAATGACTTCAACAAAATCGAAGGCCGTACCTTCGATCAACCGTTCGCAAACCTCGAACCTTAGAATGATTAAGTGAATCCTATGGATATGCTTGGTGTTGATGTTGCGAGTTGATAATATATATATTATCTCATTTCGGTGCGTTGTGATTTGCCACTTGGGTCGTGATAAGTGTTTGTTGCCTTTATGTGGATTATTGTGATATCCATGGTATATTGTGTTGTGTGATGTGAATGTTGGGTTATAGTCCAACCGTGATGTTCGTAAGAGGTCTACGGTGACACATGGCTTGTGATCATGGTGGTCAGGATACAACAAGTGATTGGTCCAACCGTGAGAGCCTAAGAAGACTTATGGTGACACGTGGCATATGATCATGGTGTCATGGATATGATCAAGGATATGTTTTGTTGCTTGATATTTTGATGTGTACCGTAGTGTACTGATTTGTGAATGTGAAATCGCTGTCATAGTCCAGCCGTGATGTCGGACGAGGTCTACGGTGACACATGGCATGCGATCATGGTGGTCAGGATGCAACGAGTGATTGATCCAACCGTGAGAGCCTAAGAAGACATACGGTGACCCCTTTTTGTTTTTTGAAAATAGAAGGATTCTATAATCCTTAACGGTTTCTGTTAAAACTCCCGAGGATATTTTAAAACATTTTATAAATTGTTCTCTTGATTTGTGATCTTTCGAATTTGGAAAATTTTACTCAAACTCTGCCTCGGGAGGTATTTTTCGTTATGTTTGAATCTTTGAGGATTCCCAATTATTATTATTCTTGAGATATGATTTGTATGACTCGTATTTGCACTTTGTACTTGAACTAGCAAAATAGTGGAATTTTGCTAACCCCCGAGAAATCGGAGGGTGGATATCTATATTGCATTCAGGTACGTGCAGGGTCTTGGGGAGCATAACATAGGGTTGGCACGAAGGATGATGAACGATAATCGATACTAATCACATGAGGACCCGTACGTTGTTGTATTGGTTTAGTTGAAGTTATTTCCGCTGTAGTACTTTCCCCATTGCACGGGAGCGTGTTGTATTCTGATCCCTGCGTGTGTATGTATTGAGATTGAGTTGTATGTATTATTTAAAAGACCAAATCAGTTTACTGGGTCATTTTAGCCATAAAGGCGATATTGAGATGTTTGATTTTTGTTACCAGCCTGGTAGATCCTTTAGAAAATGGTCTACGGCGTGAATATCCCTGAGTGGATTGGGGGTGTTACATAAATGGTATCAGAGATCAGGTTGCGGAAACCTAGGCTGTCAGGTTGAGTTGGGCATTTTTGGGTCGTGTTTCATCTGGAAAGTGTCTGTTTGAGTCGTTTCGCGACGCGTCGTCTGAGTTTGTTTGTCGTGATTAGTATCGTGGGTCGATCATCATCTTTGAGCAACCTGTGGATGTAAGCCTCCCTTCTTTGGGTTGTGCCTCGTGTGACGCGAGCTACTTGTATGATTATTTGTTAAGTGATGGAATCTTTATGTAGATTTTGATTTTGTGATGTTGGTTTATTTAACTCTCATATTTTGTTTATATAAGGAGTGGTGTCGCTGCTAATGTCTTTTTGACCGT
Organism: Orobanche coerulescens; assembly: GCA_033398695.1. NCBI lineage: Eukaryota > Viridiplantae > Streptophyta > Magnoliopsida > Lamiales > Orobanchaceae > Orobanche > Orobanche coerulescens. Next base: position 124,129,423 of record CM065812.1, on the reverse strand, counting down.
TGATATTGTCCGCTGCCAGTGATTTTCAAAATGATTTGCTCGTTTTGCAAGTATTCTTGTGAAACCCTTATGATTAACATGGTATTGTAATGTATATGTGTGTGATTTGCTCACTCCGGGAGGGTCCGACGAGGCCTCGGAGAAATCTGTGATTTTGCTCCTGATTCACGAGCTTGTTTGGATAGCCAGTTCGGGAGGGTCCAAAGAGGCCTCGGATGGGACCAGTGGTTTAGCCCTGGTCCTAGGCAAATTTCAACTGTGATTACTGACTATTTGTTTTCCGGAAAAGACATGTCTTGATTTTGAAATAATTTGATGCATGTGCTATGAGATGTGTAAACAAATGTGAGTTTTGGGCATTCTGGCCTAATGGATTTTTGAAAAGTCTTAAGTATCTTAGAGAATAAATTTCGAAGCGTACTTTTAAAATGGATTATTTTCTTGTGGTATTTTCAAGGCGCCTACTAGTACAACTATATATTTCAAAATTCTTCTACTTTGAGGACCGAAATATTTTGAGATATTCTCAGTAATTTAGAAATGCATTTGCTCAGACCCAAAGATCGAATATTTCTGAAAGTTTTTAACTAAAAGAAAGATGTCCTCATTTTTATCAAACGCAAGACGTTTTTTTTTCAAAGTCTCAATGACGCAGTTTGTATTAATTTTAGAAATGTGATACTTAAGATCTACTGGTGTTTCCAAATTATTTTCAAAATGGTGGTTTTCGTTTTTAAAACCTATCATTCTTATTTGCGGTCAGGGAACGTGTGTATGATGTTAGCATTGTCATTAGGGTGTTATCCCTCTAAGTTGTGATTGAATTGGTGGTATGAGCATTGAGTCGTTCGTCACGCATTCGTTGTGTTAGCCCTCTGTGAGAGGTGTGATGTTGGTATTGAATGTTTGTCGCTTCATGGTGATTTGTGTGTTATCGCACCTATGCGAGCTGTTAGAGCTTGGGTTTGTATGATTGTGTACATATGTGATTGTTTCATGATGTTTTGTAATTGTGTGCTGGTTATAATTTGGGTCGTTGAATCACCGAACAGATGTCGTCGTTTGTGTATGTGGGTTGCCTTAGGATGGTAATTATTGTATGTGATTGTGTTACGATTTTCTCTTGTGCTGAATGGTTACTTATTCAGTATGTCGAGGGGCAGCGGTCGTGGTCGTGGCAACCATACGCGTGATCAGGATCGTACTATCAGTGATGGTGTTGGTATCGGTGTTGCCACTATTTTGCAGCAGGTAGCTGCACAGATGACTCAGTTGACTCAAGCAGTTCAAGGCAATACAGATGTGACCCAGAACATTGGCGCAAATCAGTGGCTTCGAGAAGTGGTTCGTATGAACCCCCCTCGTTTCGCTGGTGCTGCAAATGCATTGGGCTAGGATGGATGGCTTTTCTAGTTGGAAAAGATATTGGAGGTAGTGATTGTCCAGAAGAGCGTAAGGTGCCTGTCGCTAAGTATCTCCTTGACAAATATGCCGCTAACTGGTGTGAGGCTGTTAACACTCGAGATCGTGTTGTCACGTGGGCAGAGTTCCAGAGATTCATGTGAGATGAGTTTTTTCCGGAACCGATCAGAAATCAGAGGATTAATGAATTCTTTTCGGCGAAACCGCAAGATGTACTGCTGTCTCAAGCTATTATTGATTATAGCAAACAGCTTAGTTATATGCAGGATTAGGTGAGAACAGAGGAGGATAAGATCTGTCATTTTATTAGGCGAATGAAGCCGGATATTCATCAGTACATGGCTAGTTTCACTTGTAGTTCATTGAGAGAGTATCAGAATAGGGCGTTACCATATGAGCTATCTATATCCTCGACTGAGCATATGTCCGAGTCAAAGAAATTGAAAACTAATGGGAACTCTTCAGGAAATTAGGATGGTGGGCCACCTAGGGCTGGGACTTCGTGTCGTCATCCTCAGAAGATTCCTCGATCGCGTGAACAGAGGAGGATTATTACCCCTGCATCGAGTAATATGAGCAGCATGAAGACGTGTTATAACTGTAGTCGAGCGCTCCATACCGCGATGAATTGCCGTTCACCGTTAGTTAGCTGTTTCGAGTTTGGCCAAGTGGGTCACCGAGCCGTGCATTGCGATACGGTAGATGAGAGGTTTGGGGATCAAGTTTCTATCTCTGCTCCTAAAGGACACGGAGATTCATACTGTGGGTTTTGAGAATTGCGGCATAGTCCGAATTCTTCGTGGTTATCCTTGCAGATCGTTGTGTGTTTATTTTCTATTTTCTCGTCTGCGCGTGTTTTCTTGTAATAGGTCCCTTTTGTTTTGTGATTGTTCGGATAGTTGACTTGATTGTGCTATCTGTTTGGTTATACTTGATACTTGTTGGTTTTAATATGTCTCTGCTTGTGACATTGTGATGGTTGTCGTTGAGCGTGATTTAACGCCGTATGTTTCTTTGCGTTTCTTGTAACGTCTCGCCAGTGGGCATGAGTTATTCGGTTCTTGTGTAGCTCGTTCCGCTATTCCTGGTGGGATATTGCTTCTCCCTACTTATTTTAAGTTTCGGGACAGAACTTCTTTTAAGGAGGGTAGTATGTAATATCCGTAATTTCAATTTTCGTTAAATTTCTTTTTTTGGCAGAAGTCCGTTTTAATGGCTCGCTTGTGACCGTTTCATCATTCTGAGAATGATTAGTTCTGCATTTTTTTCATCCGAGTTTGTTTCGGTGTCGTTTGTTGCGTTCCGTGCTTCTTAGCGACTTTTCCGCACTTAAGTTCGATTCTTGCGAATCTCGTTTGGTTATACGTTGTCGTATCGAGATGTTTCGGGTGTTTGGGCCATTTTGTAATTTTTCTAGAGTGTTGGGCATTTATTTTCATATTCATGTTCTTTCCAATCTTCAAATTATCGGAATCATGTGTCTGTTTAGTGCTTAAACTCGTGTTTTGATTGTTGTACTACTCGTCTTGTTCGACCGTAGTAATTCGTGTTCGTCGAGTATTACTTGCTGTCGCGTCCGCCCCTATGTTTTAATGTGTGATCGTGGTGTGGTACATTATGTTTCGTAATTTGCTCGTTATTGTTTTGAATCATAGCCAGTGCGTTAGTGGGACCGAGACGTTGTCGAATGTCTAACCGGACTATCGGGACGGTCGAGTTTCGACAATAAGGCCTGGTCAGTTACGGTCGTAAGGCAAGGTGGGTTACAACCGTAAGGCGTGGTCGGTTATGACCGCAATGCATGGCCGAGTTACGGCCGTAAGGCATCCGCACATTTTGGGTAGTGGCCTGGGAGGCCTGGTTACCGCCGTAAGGAGCTGCCGAGTACAGCCGTAAGTGCTGAGTTACGGCCGTAAGCTACTGCATGTTACGGCCGTAACATGCTCGGCTATATATAGGCGGGGCAACAGGTTTCATTGCCATTTTTCCCTTTCTCCTTCTTCTTCTGCGATTTTCGGCTGGGACACAAGGGTGGTGATCGGAGGTATCGTCGTGCATCATTTTGGGAAGCTTGATTCGTATCTATCATCATCCTCCACTCGATTTTGTCCAGATCGAAGGTAACTTCTCAAATCTCTTAGGGTTGACTTTCGGGTTTCCCTTCTTGATTTCGTTGTTCATCCGATTTTGATGAATCAGTTGATATTCTTGAGTATTATTAATCGTATTCTACGGATTGTATATCCGTATCTCGAATTTGTTTGAGCCCAATCATGATTTTTGTGTTCTAAGAGACCCTTGAGCCTTTAATGTCCGATTAAATGACTCAACGAGTTTTCCATTGATTCATGGGCGTGTTTCACGTTGTCTCCAGTCGTTATACTTGTCATAATCATGTTTTCGTTGTTTTGACCGGAGGATTGTAGGTGTTCGAGATTTCCCGGCTGAACCGTGTTCGTCAGAGTATTCGGTGCCGATTATTCGAGGCAAGTACCTTGTTCATACATTTCTTGTTTTGTGGATATGATGGTCGGTAATCGTCTAAGTGTGTTTGTTTGGTTGTTTGAAATGAACTTTCAAAAGATTCGGTTGAGCCTCATTAAAGGCTCTCTTTCGAAATGCGTGTGTTTTGTGAATGGTGTGTTTTGCGAATGATTAAGTGAATCATATGGATATGCTTGGTGTTGATGTTGCGAGTTGATGATATATATGTATATATATACATATATTATCTCATTTCGGTGCGTTGTGATTTGCCACTTGAGTCGTGCTAAGTGTTTGTTGCCTTTGTGTGGATTATTGTGATATCCTTGATGTATTGTGTTGTGTGATGTGAATGTTGGGTCATAATCCAACCGTGATGTCCGGATGAGGTCTACGGTGACACATGGCTTGTGATCATGGTGGTCAGGATACAACAAGTGATTGGTCCAACCGTGAGAGCCTAAGAAGACTTATGGTGATACGTGGCATGTGATCACGGTGTCATGTATATGATCACAGATGTGTTTTGTTGCTTGATATTGTGATGTGTACCGTAGTGTACTGATTTCTGAATGTGAAATGGTTGTCATAGTCCAGCCGCGATGTCGAACGAGGTGTAACACCCCAAAAACCGACCGGGAATATTACAGCGTCGTGGGGCCCATATTGGAACCCACAAGGCTAAAATCATTTTCGCAAACGTTTAAAAACACCAAAAGGCCAATGACGGTAATGTTTTAAATACTCAAATATTTTTAAAAACGTTGTTCCCATTTACCGTCAGAAAATATCATTTGAAAGCACAAGGCAAAGACGCGAAAAGGGCATTTAGAGAGTAAACACGAGTTGGAAAATACTGAAGCCATTATAAAATTTCACACGCAACGAATAGAGACATAATTAAATACATTTTTTTTTTTTTGATACCGAGGTTCCAAGCTTACACCTGACTAGTCCTCGGGATAACAGCCCCGGCCCCACAGTACTGCTACCAGTTAAATCGTGAGATGTGTATCTGGCTCCCAGGTTCTTAAATATCCTCAACTACCGCGCACAAGGAGTCGTCCCCCAAGTGATTGCTCCATGCTGGACCCCCTCAAATCCAACCGCAGGTTCCCACCGAGATCTGGCCTCCCACACTGCCGCTTGAAATCCTCAAAATTTAATTGTTCCACCAGCGTACCCCGGAGGGCTAGGACCTAACCCGTAGTCAAGGACTAATGGATCATTGAGCCTTTAGAAATTCAATTGAAAAGTGTTGCCACTAGGAATTGAACCCCTGACCTCCAACTAAATTGCAGCGGAATTATAAAAACCAGAAAGAACACTCGAATCCCAACAACCACGCCATAGCCAGTATCACCGGAAAGCTCATCCCTTCACGACCGCTACTAGCTCGAACCCCGAGTACCTAAAAGATAAAGCCCACGATGGGGTCATCCATAATACTCAACAATGATAACGATCACATCAAAAAAACAATACATATCAATGTAATTACAAGGTAAGAATAATTCCAATGTAGTCTTACCGACATAACCTTACCAACCCATCACAATCCATATCAAATCAATCCTTACCATAGTCACATCTCGCGTTCTTAAGTGACGGATAAATTCAAGAGTAACCACTTGAGCTGTATCCGAAACGATACCAAGATTCTCAAACATAAACATATCTCCAATATGGAATAATCTGGCCAAGTCCGATTCTGTCCACGGGATCGCACAATCGGATTCCAATTCTGATAAAACCGATATCACACTGTACATCTGTAAACCAACCGTCCCGACAATGGCAAGTCCCGGATATCAATGCAAAACATGAATGTTCACACAATCAATAATGATAAACAACCAATACATCAAAACGGAATACCAATGACATGATAACTCCACACAAGATCGAAAAATGATCAACCACGAATGAGAATACCATGATGTGGTAATTCCAACAAGATCAATGAAAGATCAACCACTGGGAATGCCAACAATACGGTAACTCACAACGAGATCAATAAAGAATCGACAACCAGAAATACCAACGGTACGATAAACTCCAATAAGATCAATAAAGGGTCAACAATCGAGAATATTGACGACACAGTAAACTCTAACAAGATCAATAAGGACCAACAACCGGGAATAACAACGATACGGTAAACTCCAACAAGAGCAATAAGGAATCGACAACCGAGAATACCGACGACATGGTAAACTCCAATAACATCAATCAAGGACTAATAACCGAAAATACCAACGGTGAGACAAATCCCAAACAGAATCAATAAGGATCAATAACGAACGAGATTACCAATGACAAGGTGAACTCCAAACGAGATTAATAAAGGATCGATATCAATGAGTTGACCATCGATATGGTAACTCCTAACGAGATTAGTAAAGGTTCAACGGTGACAGATACACGATAGAATAAAATTGTCGACCATATATGGATCATATATACGGAATTACAAAGACAACCCGAATTCCGAACAGATATGATTATACATGGACTGTGAACAACCAATCAATAAGACTCAAGATGGACGTCACGATACGCCCGATCCGGACAGGTGTCCGTGTACAAGCCAGCCACGGGTATTGATCAATCCACGTCTAGTCTCGTACCTAATCAGCCTCACGAAGTACGTCTCGTGTGCACAGTTCAATATGAGGTCGAAACCAACATATGCTACACGTGCCCGTCCCGAAAATCCTATACATGAACGATCAGAACGTATTTGACTCCAGATATGCCACGATACAACATGACAACAAATCTCGAAGAAACGCATATCCAACAAGGATCAGAAGATTTTCCAAAAGGGCAACAATAACTCGATCATGAAAGACCGACACGCCCACAATGTCGTATTCTGTCAGACAACAGTTCACAACATGCTCACCAATGCATATAATAATAGCACAAAAACTCCCAAGGCAGCAGCCAAGGGACACGGAAGCATCTACTCAGGAATATTCCGGACAATATCACATAAACTCCCAAGGCAGCAGCCAAGGGTCACAGAAGCATCTACTCAGGAATACTCCGGACATTGGTGCCATTTAGGTCTTATCCCCTAACACATCGGCCCAACAGATTACATCTCAAAGAAAGAGCACATCACAAAACGTAACAAACAATGGTGCACACTCACCGCATGAAATATCAACACACACATGTAATAATGCAACATGATGATTATCATAATCTAACAATATTAATTTACCTCAAGCTGGAGACGCTAACCTTTCCACGACCAACTGCCCTGAACGAATACACGGTTTATCCGAAAATTCCAAAATGAAGTACAGTCCATAACTAATACCAAACCACCACCTCGAGTTCAATATCGACATGATAACTAACCTTGATATTCAACTTCTCGTACTACAGACCAAATATGATTCACACCTCCGTTTCCATTAGACATCTTTAAAATCATATACATTATGATTTATCTTAGTCCAAGCATAATATACATACCATCATCCCGACAATTCATATTCCATAATACCATTGCTATATGAATCGTAAATGAAATGAAAGCAAAACCATTTATTAAACATTATGAACTGAGCAAGCATAACTTACCTTGATAACAATTCGACGAAGCCGCTATCAATCCCGCCGTCTTCATCTACAAGCTCCTCAGCCCCGACCAAGACGATTCATGCATTCTCCAACCTTGTCAACTCTTAACAATACGAATACAAGCCGAAATTCGATATTCAATAGTCCTAATAATGTCTTCAACATATAGTTCATATAACCGCAAGAATTGTAACAACAAAACCATAATCATCTTCATACGAATCATTCTTCAACGATAACATCAAAATCCTAATTCAAGGAGAGGATTACCCAACATACCTCTTAGAAGATGAAATACACGATTAATCACTCGTTTTGAATAACACGGTGCGAAGGAAACGACGAAAGGGAAGGCTACTGATTCAACCTCCTTCAAAAGTTCATTCCTAAATCACAATAATATCAATTCAATCACAATTCTACGAAAACGTATAGAATTTCCCAAGTTCTACTCATTGAAGCATTTTATCGGACACTTTGAGGGCATAGTCCAATTTAATCGATTATCGAAGAAATACTCGAATTTGTTCCACAAAACTTCAAGGATAATGAATGATCTCGAGTATACAACTAAGTTCTATCAAAAATCTGAATCGAAACGAAGGAAATCGGCCAAAACATCAAGAAACCTCAAAAACCTCCAAAACCAAGTGTTTAGGTGTTCTTGCCTTCAATCTGGGCAAAAGATGATGTTATCCATGAATTAAATCCTCCAAAACATGTTGCTCTATGATGATTCCATACAAATCCATCCATTTTTGATGAAGAAATGCGAAGAAACAAAGAAGAAATGTGAAAATGAGCAGATGACTCGGTCCAGGCCTTAAATAGGCGGGACCTGTCGGTACCTTACGGCCATAACCGGCCGTGGCTTACGTACATAACCGGCCGTGGCCTACCCTCCTGTCCATTTTGGCCGACAGCCTTACGGCCGTAACCGGCACCCGCTTACGTACGTAATAGGCCCTTACGGCCGTAACCGGCCACAACCTTACGTACGTTATCGGCCAGTCCTTGCCCCAGCGAGTCACTCCGACCATAATCGGCCACGCCTGCGAGTCACTGCCGATAGTGATCGGCCACTGCAGGTCCTCTTGCCCACGACTCGGCCAGCCGCCCCATAATGTATGTAACACTTAATCCATTGCGTACGTAATACGTACGTTGACTTTCTATAGTATTATACTCGTATTACGTACATAATACACCCTGTATAGCGTACGTAAATACATCCGTTGACTCACCCGTCCACATCCTCCGCCGAAAGCTGCCGACACAGGCCCACCTGTCCGATTCCTCTTGTTACGTATGTAATGCCTTGTGCATAACGTACGTAAAGTGTATAATTTAGCGTACGTATGTCCTTAACGCTAACGTACATAATGGCCTTCTATACTTGGTCAAAATCCAATTGTTCCTGTCTGACGTCCCGACATACATAATACAACCATACGGCATACTGAATACATATACTCAATCCCAAAAATATTCTCATACGGTACCTTTGATGCACAATATCTTCAATTGCATTTGTCGGCCAAGTACGATAATTATGCAAATACTCATGCAGTATATCCGACATCAAAAAACACATCAAGCATGTAATATCCTAGAATTAGATATAATCTCGATAGATATATTGACACGACTGTCACAGTTCCCAAAATTATTTATCCATACTGTATCGGTCCCACTCTGTACAGTACAACTCAGATAAAATACTGCGAAAAATTCATAGTGAAATTCTAGGAGATTACATATCTACCCACTTAAATAAGTTTCATCCTCGAAACTCAACACCTTTCAAAATAAATATCTCAATCCCGGAATATCTTAAAATCGTGACACCATGCTCAAATAATCATCATCAAAACCAATAACTAAAAGAACATACTTACAGGTCCGTGAAGTCGATGATCTCCCGTGATAGTAGCACACGACTCCCATACAAAGTCTCAACACAATAACAACACACCGGCATCACAAATATAGTAATTTGAAAATATTTCAAAAATTTTGGAATCTCCAAAAATCAGTTTGACTCGAAAGTCGAAAAATCATTTTCAAAAGTCACGCTACTACCGCACCGGTAGAGCCACATAACACACATGCCCGGGTTTTACGAAACCCAAGCTCCGATACCATCTTCTGTAACACCCCCAAAACCGACCGGGAATATTACAGCGCCGTGGGGCCGATATTGGAACCCACAAGGCTAAAATCATTTTCGCAAACGTTTAAAAATGCCAAAAGGCCAATGACGGTAATGTTTTAAATACTCAAATATTTTTAAAAATGTTGTTCCCATTTAGCGTCAGAAAATATCATTTGAAAGCACAAGGCAAAGACACGAAAAGGGCATTTAGAGAGTAAACAAGAGTTGGAAAATACTGAAGCCATTATAAAATTTCACACGCAACAAATAGAGACGTAATTAAATATATTTGCAGCGGAATTATAAAAACCAGAAAGAACACTCGAATCCCAACAACTACCCCATAGCCAGTATCACCGGAAAACTCATCCCTTCACGACCGCTACTAGCTCGAACCCCGAGTACCTAAAAGATAAAGCCCACGACGGGATCAGCCATAACACTCAACAATGTTAACAATCACATCACAAAAACAATAAATATCAATGTAATTACAAGGTAAGAATAATTCCAATGTAGTCTTACCGACATAACCTTACCAACCCATCACAATCCATATCAAATCAATCCTTACCATAATCACATCTCGCGTTCTTAAGTGACGGATAAATTCAAGAGTAACCACTTGAGCTGTATCCGAAACGATACCAAGATTCTCAAACACAAATATATCTCCAATATGGAATAATCTGGCCAAGTCCGATTCTGTCCGCGGGATTGCACAATCGGATTCCAATTCTGATAAAACCGATATCACACGGTACATCTGTAAACCAACCGTCCCGAGACAATGGCAAGTCCTGGATATCAATGCAATACATGAATGTTCACACAATCAATAATGATAAACAACCAATGCATCAAAATGGAATACCAATGACATGATAACTCCACACAAGATCGACAAAGGATCAACCACGAATGAGAATACCATGATGTGGTAACTCCAACAAGATCAATGAAAGAACAACCACCGGGAATGCCAACAATACGGTAACTCCAACGAGATCAATAAAGAATCGACAACCAGAAATACCAACGGTACGATAAACTCCAATAAGATCAATAAAGGGTCAACAACCGAGAATATTGACGACACAGTAAACTCTAACAAGATCAATAAGGACCAACAACCGGGAATACCAACGATACGGTAAACTCCAACAAGAGCAATAAGGAATCGACAACCGAGAATACCGATGACATGGTAAACTCCAATAACATCAATTAAGGACCAATAACTGAAAATACCAACGCTGAGACAACTCCCAAACAGAATCAATAAGGATCAATAACGAACAAGATTACCAATGACAGGGTGAACTCCAAACGAGATTAATAAAGGATCGATATCAATGAGTTGACCATCGATATGGTAACTCCGAACGAGATTAATAAAGGTTCAATAGTGACAAATACACGAGATAATAAAATCGTCGACCATATACGGATCATATATATGGAATTACAAAGACAACCCGAATTCCGAACAGATATGATTATACAGGGACTGTGAACAACCAATCAATAAGACTCAAGATGGACATCACGATACGCCCGATCCGGATAGGTGTCCGTGTACAAGACAGCCATGGGTATTGATCAATACATGTCTGGTCTCGTATCTAATCAGCCTCACAAAGTCCATGATTAGTGACTTAGGCCTTGATTATAAAAATATTCATGCATGCCCGAATGACTGCATGTTGTTTTGGAAAGAGCATGAGAATGATGATTACTGTAGCATTTGTAAAGCTTCTCGTTGGAAGGAATTTTCTCAAGTAGATTGTGAGATTGAGCAATCCAAAAATGATCACAAAGTTCCTGCAAAAGTTTTGAGGCACTTTCCTTTGATTCATAGACTTTAAAGGTTGTTTATGTGTTCAAGGACAGCCGAGTCAAAGAGGTGGCATGAAGAAGAACGCACAAAAGATGGGAAATTGAGGCATCCTGCTGATGGCCAAGCATGGAAAGATTTTGATACTTTTCATCTTGATTTCACTTCCGAGTCTCGGAATATAAGACTTGGTTTAGCAAGCGATGGATTCAATCCATTCAGGACGATGAATGTATCACATAGTATGTTGCCTGTTATGACAGTTGTATACAATTATCCGCCTTGGTTGTGCATGAAACCTTAATATACAATGTTATCATTACAGATTCTAGGACCCCGATCACTAATAAATGATATTGATATGTACCTTCAACTATTGATTGAGGAGTTGGAGATATTATGGGAATCTGGAGTAGAGACATTTGATGCCTCAAAAAGTCAAATATTTCGAATATGTGTTGGTATTTTATGGACTATTAGTGACTACCCTGGGTATGCTATGTTGTCTGGTTGGAGCACTAAAGGAAAATTTGCATGTGCGTGTTGTAACGAGGGCACTCATTTGGAGTGGTTGACCCATAGCCATAAGATGTGCTATATGGATCATCGTGTCTTTTTGACATTGGATCATCCTTGGAGAGCTGATAAGAAGTCCTTTAATGGTAAAGAAGAGCATGGGTTTACACCTCCTATGTTAGATGGGACAAAAATCTTAGAAATCTTGCGGAACTTCAGCAACGAATTTGGAAAGGCGAACAAGAAGAAAATTGACAGTCCATGGAAGAAAAGGTTAATTTTTTTTAGCTGCCTTATTGGTCTCTAAATATATTACGTCACAACCTTGATGGAATGCACATTGAAAAGAATGTGTTTTATAATATCATGGCAACTCTTCTGGAAATCTTGGGAAAGACAAAAGATCATGTCAGGTATCATTATGATTTGCAAGATATTGGAATTAGAAAGAACCTTCATCCTTTTGACATTGGCGGAGGCTATGTGAAGTTTGCAAAAGCATGTTTTTCAATGACTTCAGAGGAGAAAATATGTTACAAGAGTCATGATGCACATTTCATGCACTACTACAAAACTGGCTTTTAACAGCGGTTAAAATGCCTAATTAACGGCGGTTTAAAAACCGCCGTTATATGTACCGCCGTTGTTATTAACGGCGGTTTTAAAGACCGCCGTTGAATTTGCCAATTAACGGCGGTTTGATCAACCGCTGTTACACTTGATCTTAACGGCGGTTCTAGAACCGCCGTTGAATTTTATCATATCATACGGCGGTTTTAGTAAACCGTTAAATGTGAAAAATAACGGTTGATGGTAACCGCTATTAAATCGGCACTCCACAGCGGTTATCAAACCGCCGTTAAGTGTAAGAATTAACAGCGGTTATGGAGGAACCGCTGTTAAAATATAAATCATTTAATCCAGTTTTTGGCCTATTTTGCACAATCCAGTACCTGAATCGGATCAAACTAATCAATAAACCACCAATTCATCGAATCCAAACACACCAAAAAGAACTAACCAACACCAAATTCATTGAACCACCAATACATTGAAAAAGATAATACAAAAATCCCAATTCATCCAAAAATAATTCATACAAATATCCAATAACCAACACCAAATTCATTGAACCACCAATACATTGAAAAAGATAATACAAAAATCCCAATTCATCCCAAATAATTCATACAAATATCGATGTATTCACACAAAAACACCAAAATCATGTCGCGAGACGATTTCGCACCTCCAAGAAATAAAGTCCCCAATCAACTCGAATTTTATCAAAAACATCTTCAGACAGTGCTCCAACATCATCAAACATCTGCACATATAAACGTATAATAAACAAACTTTAAATGTAAAAGAGTAAACAGTTTTATCACCACTTCAAGTAAAAAATATACTACCTCCATCCAACCATCCAAAATACGCGCTCGGACGATAGTCGACATCCAGTGCATAACATAATAACCACACTCCCAACCTCCATTTTGTTTATTACACTAAAACAAAATAAGACACAATTATATGAGTCGCTTTCAGTAAATAAAATCAACACGTACACAACATACACAGTTAAAAAACACACACTGACACAAACACACAATGCACAAAAAAAAAAAAACACAGACAGCACACACACTGCACAAACAGAAAAAAAAAAAAAAAGAAAAACAATAACACACACACACACTGCACACAGCATAAACACAATACACACACAAACATAAAAAAAACAACACAAACATAAACACACAAAACACACACACACACACAGAAAAAAAAAACACAAACACACACACACTGCACAACAGGCTGTTTTTGTTCTCCTGGACAGATACACATCAATGTGAGTCGTTTGAGGTTCTGATTAAAAACATCGAACTTGACACAAACCCTACTGAAAACACATCCATATAGCACCAAATCTTCAAGCACTAGGCAACTTGAAAAAACCCCTTTTTCAGTGCCATCATTCGGAAAAACAATAGCGTGAAAGTGAAGAACATTCGGAAATGCATATGATCTGCAAGCTTTGATGAATGATCTGTAATTTAAAAACAGATCCTAACATGCCAATTTGATTTACATATACAAATGCAGATTTCAAGTTCTTATCATTAAAATACCTAAAGTATGGATGTATACTATGATTAAAGTAAACCTATCCAACGGGGTTATCGCGAGCCTCATGTCATACGATTAAAAACCACTTGGCATGCTTGTTCTCATTTTTCTCTCTCACGCACACATTAGATGCAGTTACCTAAAAACTTCACAATTAGAAAACTACGTCCCTATAAATGTCAACGTGGTAAATAAACAGATTCGATAAAATGGAGCAACATTACATGAAATCTTGTCCTAAATTGTGTCTAATTATATGATGAAATCATGTGGATGTTGAGTCATATATAGAGCATTATTTTCTGAGGTTTAAAAAAGTAAAAAGAGTTATAGTAGTAGCTAATCCCTGGATGCAACTTGAAATTTGTTTCTCAGATCAAGAAACTCAACTCATAAATTATATCCAACATAATCCACCTCTTTGTGCATAAAACCAGTTCAACAAAACATATCAGAAATCTAGCTTTTTCTTTGGTGTATGTTTTTGAAAAAAAAGGTAGTTCCACTATTACACACTTATTAAAAAAAGGTAGTTCCACTATTACACACTACTTTAAAATGACTGCATCAGGACAAAAGCAGCATATTGTCACTAAATGTCTTAACCATCAGTGCCAAGGCAAAAAAAAAAAAAAGTCATGAAAGCAAAAAGATTTCACCTTCACTGCACACACACACACACACACTGCATAGAAAAAAAAACCAACACAAACAAACGGACACTTCATACACGATATGTTGGGAGAAGATCCTTAAGACGAAAGTTAACATCTATCCCAAAGGGAGAAGATCCTTACGACGTTAACCACGTCTATCCCAAAATAATTCGTGTTTCCAAAAATAATATTGTCGTACACACTCAAATATTCATACACACAAACACACATATTTACACTCATGTAATTAAATGTATTACCTTGGGATATATCCAACTAACCTTTGCTTTGATTTACTTGTATGCATACCATCCATGGTCTTGAATGCGGTCACGGCCTGCTTAAAAGTAACAATAATATATTGAGTCGTTGATATAAAATTTTAAAGCAAATATATTATAAATAAAATCTTACTTTTGGAGTATGGCCTTAATGCGAGAGTCGGGCCTACTATGTAGTGAGCAAAACCATATAATAGTTCCTCTTGTGGCACAATGACCGAAGTTGCCAATGATGCCTACATAGATAAATGCATTTGATAGAAAGAACATATTACTACAGTATGTTGTAAAAAAAGGAAATAGTTTTGTTAGAAAGAAAATATTTTGAAATTTACAATCTTTTATCTTACTTATGATGGTAAGCTCCCATGTATATTTGCTTCTTCGACTCAAGCATACGCGTCGATATATATCTCGAGATCTCCTCTCCCCTCTGTCCCATATTTTGTATGGATTGAGGATCAAAATATCCATACAAAACCTCGTCCATCGTGCCGACATTCATAGTAGACAAATACCTAATTTGTTAAGCAAAATATTAATATAAAAAAAACACTCCACACACTGCACACAAACACACACAAACAGACTTTTCACACACACACACTGCCACACAATAAAAACACACACACACTGCACACACAAACACTGCACACACACAGCACATACAAACACACACACACACACACTGTACACACACACATACTACGAATGTAGAAAGATTCCATAAAAAAAATTACTCACATAGTCCAAAGCTGTAAAACTGATAAACTAAGCCACTCCTTTCCTTGAACGATCTCTAAAATATCAGTGTGAGCGATGTACAATGGAACATCATCACCACCACAGCCAAAGATAGCTGTATCCCACGGCACTGATATCGGACTATTGTACATACTCGACGCAGCCATAAGTAAGTCTCTCATGATGTCATCTTTGGTCCTCGACCATTCTCGACGAGCGAGCACGCTTCTTTGGTCGCTGAATATCCTATTTCATATAGTATAGTGTAAAATACAAGTAAATTTGAAATAATTTATTTTGTTTTCTTTCCATTGTAACTTCAGAAAGGATGAAGGATAAACGTATCTATTGAATACTATATAAACTCATTAATAATGACCCGAACCTATATCTATTTTTTGAATATTAAAAAGAGTAGAATTGGTGCGAATTTCTTGTATATTGAATAAAGAATATTCATTCATCAAATCATTCACTCCATAGTCTGATAAATCTTTTAAAGAACTGATTAATCACACGAAAATAAAGAGAGTCCCATTCTACATGTCAATACATGTCGGGGTTAAAATATTTTTATATATATACTATCTAAATATATACTCCAATAAAGTCAATAAAACAAAAAAAGAATAGGGCTTATTATTTTTATTTATTATTATTCCTACATGTTTCCATTCCTTTGGGATGTTACTACGCATTTTGGTTGCGTTTAATCTTTTCCATATTAGAAATCATAATCAATTTATATTGGATTGATTTTGCAATAATGTTTGGTAGTTACTAAAAAGAAAAAGAAAACTTTTACCTTTGAAAAATCGGAGAAAATAAAATCTCGTGGCCATGCAATAAATCCACCTAAAGCTTCCCCCACGACTCTCACCTCATCAGTCGCCACAGGGACTTCAGCGCTGGCATCTACGGCCTCCTCAACCACTACCTTAACCAAATGAGCTGGTAAAGGAGCACAATGTAGGGTCGAATCGCCCTGAATAACCCTACCGATAGCAACTAGACGGGGAGGATGCTCGTCCACATAAAATCCAACTCGATGAGTGTCTCCAGTCACAGGCCTCTCTCCGGAAGGGCCATAAATAGCATCAGCACAACTCCCCTTCGTGCTAACACGAGTAACCTCATCCGGTGTATGAATATCAACAGGCCGCTGGGAACTAGCACCCATTGTCTGGCCGAACTCTTTCCTCAAATTCTTTGTGACATCAAGGGTGATCTCTTTCCTTAACTGCTCCAACACATCTTTACTTACGGAAGACGTCAATCCACATGATCGTCCAAAGTAATCGCGAATACCCACACCAAAACCAATGCCACGAACACGACCATGGTGCTCGGGTCTCCCAATGGCAGCCGCCAATATATCCTGTCGTCCCTCAGGAATGAAGGTACCTTGTGTATACTGCTTCTCCAAATCATCCTACAAAAATTTAATTTGGCACCATATTACAAAATTTTGAAATTTTCAAACAACTGATACAAGTTGATGAAGGAGAAAAAACAATACAAGAATGTAGATAAAAATAATTGGGTAGAAAAGTGGTTATTTACATTTAATAAAGCAAATAATAGTACAAAACTGCCACAGAGGTTTAATAATTTGGGATAGTTCAAGATAAACCCCTGATATTGTTTGAGGTATTTACCTAAAAATCTCGAGGCTTTTGAAAATCACAAAAAAAAAAATTCAAGGTTTGTTGTGTTACAAATATAAGGGGGCTTTTTGGATTGTGTTTGCTTATGAAAGGAATAAAGTATGATACAAAATTAAACCTGAATGATCTTTTTTGGAGGTAGTTTTTCACAAACCTTTGTTTTTTGTGTAATTAGCCTAAACTCGATTGCTTCTTCTGCAATATACCTCTCAACAATAGATGCTTCTGGACGAAATGGGTTTTTACTATACCCTTTAAAAATCTTCATGTATCGCTCAATCGGAAACATCCATCGCAAATAAACGGGGCCACACTCTTCAATCTCTCTAACTACATGGACAAGTAAGTGAACCATAATATCAAAAAAAGAAGGAGGAAAATACATCTCCAATTGGCACAAGATAACAACAGCCTCGTTTTTCCACTCATCCAAAACCAAAGGATCGATCACTTTGCTACATATAGAATTGAAGAAAAAACACAAGCGAGTTATGGCATTTCTCACTTTTTTAGGCAAGACGTCACGTATAGCCACAGCTAGAAGTTGTTGCATCAAGACATGAGTCATGAGACTTTAAGCCGCCAATGTCAGATTTTGCATCGATACAAGACTCTTAATATTCGACGAATAACCTTGTGGCACTTTAATGCCTTGTAAACAATTACAAAAGCTGATTTTCTCTCTTGGATAAAGTATAACATGCCTGGGAAGATAAGTTCGTTTACCGACTACTTGCGGATGCAATCGAGGACGTATACCCATTTCCTCTAAGTCTTGACGAGCCTGGACACCATCCTTTGTTTTGTGTTTAACATTGAGAAGTGTGCCGATCACACTATCGCAAACATTTTTTCGACATGCATAACATCTATGCAATGTCTAACATCTAGATGTCTCCAAGAAGGAAGATCAAAAATATTGACCTCTTCTTCCAAATGTTTGTCGTAGTACCTTCTTTTTAGTTTTTCCAAATATAGTATTTATGTTCTTCACACGATCGTACACTTGCTCACTGTTAAGGGCATCGGCGCAAGTCCATTTTCTCGGGAATCCATTAAAAGCTTTTCGCAATCTACGATACGGGTGATGGCGACGAGAAACCTCCGATGTTGAGTGTAAACTGCTTTATTTCCATGTTTCAACTGGATGTAGCTTGTGTTTTCTTCACATATAGGACATGCATGATGTCCCTTCACACTATATCCACTCAAGTTTCCATATGCAGAAAGTCATTAATCGTACAAAATAACATTGCACGCAACTTGAAACTTTCTTGGCGGTAACCATCAAACACGTAAATCCCTTCATCCCACATCATTCTCAAGTCATCAATCAACGGACTTAGATAAACATCTATGTCATTTCCTGGTTGTTTTGGTCCTGAAATCATCATTGACAACATAACGTACTTCCGTTTCATACATAACCAATGAGGTAGATTATATATCACAAGTAAAACAGGCCAAGAGCTATGCTTGGTGCTTAAGTTACCGAACGGATTCATTCCATCTGTGGAAAGTCCAAGCCTAAGGTTTCTTGCGTCACTCCCGAAATCTGGAAATAAATGATCTATTTTCTTCCATTGTGCAGCATCAGATGGATGACGAATTAGCCCGTCGCATTTTCTCTCATTTGCGTGCCATGTGAGATTCTTTGCATCATCTCTATTAGCAAACAATCGCTTGAACCTTGGAACAATCGGAAGATACCATAACACCTTCGCGGGAGGTCCTTGTTGTGTGTTCTCTCCATCATTCTTCACTTTGTATCGTGATACCCCACACCTAGGACACTTATGCAATTCTTCAAACTCTTTTCTGTACAGTATGCAATCATTGGGACAAGCGTGTATTTTTTTATACTCCATACCCATCGGACACAAAACCTTCTTCGCCTCATAGGTACGCTTAGGCAATGTATTGCCTGTTGGTAGCATCTCATTCATCAACTGGAGCAATTCGGTGAAACTTTTGTCACTCCACCCATTTATTGCCTTCAAATTAACACTTCAACACGGCGGATAGACGTGTGAAATTTTCACACCCCCGATACAATGGAGTCTCTGAATCACTTTTCAACGCATCATAAACATGAGCTCTTTGAAATGATTCTTGTCCGACATCACGAATCATTTCTTCAAATTGATCACCATCTATATCTACATGAGTGTTTCCAGTTGGAACATCTACTATTTCGCCATGCCATATCCACACCGTATAGTTGGTGTTTATCCCCTCACAAACAAGATGTTCACGAATTGTGTCAGCCTCATGTCGTCTCCCATTCATACACTTCACACAAGGGCGAAAGTATCGTTCATCGGGTTCCAAGCGATGTTGTCGAGCAAATTTAAGAAATTGCTCAATTCCATTGTCATACTCCGCACTCGCACGACTTGCATTCATCCAACTTCGATCCATTTCTTCTTTTCATTACACATACTATGTTCATCAATTTTCTATTGTTTTGTATAAAGGGGAAGAATTTCATTTCTATATGATTAATAACTTTTTGAAAATTGTTTTGACAGAGAGAATGACAAAGGTATGGTAGTCCTATAATTGTTGTTTACAATAGAAACATGAACGACGGTTGTCAAAATAGAATTAACTGTATACTACGTCAACTTATGGCTTTGTCAAGATTGCTAACTCTATCTGCACGAACTGTTGGGAGAAGATCCTTAAGACGAAAGTTAACATCTATCCGAAAGGAAGAAGATCCTTAAGAAGTTAACCAAAGCTATCCCAAAATAATTCGTGTTCCACAAAATAGTGTTGTCAAAAGCAACACACATAATTAAACACGCACACTCAACTAAATCGATTAAATTATACGACAAACAAGAAGAAAATAACATGTAAAACTACATTACACACAAACAATACACACAACACAAACAAACACGATACACACACACACACACACTGCCACACACAATACACACACACTGCCACACACACACACACACAATACACACACACACTGCCACACACAATACACACACACTGCACGCACACACACTGCCACACCTATATATGCACATACACACACAACACACACATTAAACATCACACAACAATCCTTAAAAGACTAGATAAAATTACCAAATAGGAACAAAGAAGAGAGTTCGGAATAATTACAAAATAATTCGCGGTGGTCGATTGCGAAACGCCGAGGAGGTTGCGGGGGTCGCGAGGTCGCCGGAGTTCGCGGGGGTCACGAGATCGCCGGAGGTCGCGGGGGTCACGAGGTCGCCGGAGGTCGCGGGTCGCCTGTGAAAAGTCGCGGAGTCGAGCGTAGGAAGAAAGAAAGGAAAAAAGAAGAAAGAAAGAAAGAAAAAAGAAACGGGTGTAATTAAAAGGAAGATTAACAGCGGTTTTCATGTAACCGCTGTTAGAACCCGTCCATTAACGGCGGTTTTAAAGTAACCGCCGTAAAATATGAAAAATTAACAACGGTTCTTACAGAAACCGCCGTTAATTGGCAAATTTTAACAGCGGTTTACAAGAAACCGCCGTTAACTGGCAGATTTTAACAGCGGTTTACAAGAAACCGCCGTTAACTGGCAGATTTTAACAGCGGTTTCTGTAATAACCGTTGTTAATTTTTCATAGTATTTACGAACCGTGCCACCGCACAAATTTAACAGCGGTTTTACGATAACCGCTGTTAAATGTCCGCTGTTAAATGGGTATTTTGTAGTAGTGATGTTACATTACTTATTGCAAATATCAATAATAAGCATGATGCTTAATGCGGTGGCTGACCCGCTAATTCGCCTTGGATCCTTTTTCCGTACTTTATGTCAAAAAGTGATCGACATGCAAGATCTAGATTACTTAGAAGCACAAATTGCTGAAATACTATGTCAATTGGAGATGATTTTTTTCTCCTAGATTTTTTGACATAATGGTTCACCTGCCTATTCACTTGGCAAATGAAGTGAGATTAGGTGGTCCCGTTCAATTCAGGTGGATGTATCCCAATGAAAAGTACTTATGCAAACTTAAGTCTTATGTTCATAATAAAGTTCATCCAGAAGGTTCTATTACCGAGGGATATCAGGCTGAAGAAGATTTAACTTTTTGCTCAAGATATTTGCATACAAGTGTAGAGACAAAGGTGAATAGAAAGAGTCGATATGATAAATGGAAGAGAAAAGGTAAACTGGTTGCTTTGGATTTGAAAATAAAGGACCAAGCTCATTGATACGCCTTATTCAATTGTGGGGATGTTAATGAGTACATCAGGTACTATAAATTATAACTTCCCTCCAACTCTTGCATAAAACTTTTTTTACAGTCATACTAATAAATAATGTTGATGACTTTGTAGAGAGCATGATGATATTGTTAATACTCGCACTAAAAGAGGAAGGTGGAGCAAGGCCAAAACCCAAAGTCAAGAGTTTCCTAAATAGTTTAAGAATCGTGCCTTAGAAGATGATGTACCATATCAAATCAAACAACTTGCAAGAGGTCCAAACAATGTTGCAAAAAGGTTTTCTTGTTACCTTGTGAATGGATATAGATTCCATACTAGGAAATGAGATGCAAGACGCAAAACTCAAAATTCTGGTGTCACCTTGGTTTCATTGACTCCAAATTTTGCAAGCTCCACGGATGAAAATCCTAGGTTAGAACCTGTCACTTATTATGGAGCAATTAATGATATAATTGAGCTAGACTACTATGGTCACTTCAAGTTTGTTTTGTTCAAATGTGATTGGTTTGAGGCTGAAGACGAAAATTATGGGCTTACTTGCGTACACTTTAATAAAAAATGTTACAAAAAATGATCCTTTTGGGCTAGATTCTCAAGTTTATCAATGCTTTTATGTCCAGGATCTTGTTAGTGCAAATAGGCATTATGATATGAAGACGGTTCGAAGAGATTTATTTGACATGGGTGACCGGTCAGATTTAAAAGCTGAAGAAGCTTATCAGAACGAGCCATTGGACCGTATGACAAATCTAGATGTGTCTAATAATTATGAACTCTATCTGGTTAGAGAAGAGTTACCTAAAATCATAACTGAGAAGCCTCCAAGTGCTCCAAGTGCTCCATGTGTTAGGCAGGAAAATGAAGAGGACTCTGATTTTGTTGACACTTTATTAGATTATATGGACTAGTTAATGTTAGCTTATTGATAACAATGTATTGGACAAGTAGCTGAAATAATTTATTAGGATAAGAATATTCTACTTCATTTTGTATTTTATCATTTCCATATTATTAAAATATTACTTCATTTTGTATTTGTGCTTTGGATGAATTTTGCCATATTGTTATTTTGTTGCTGTTTCGTGTTAATATTGTTAGCACGTGTCTCATGTTTTGTGTTGGATCACCCTTTGTTGTTGTTTTTGCTGTTTGCTACTTTTATTTTGCTCTTTGCTACTTTTAATTTTGTTGTTGATTTTGCTGTTTAAGTAGTATATAAATATATAAGTTGATTTTGTTGTTGCTATTCTGTTTATTTTATTGTCTAACTTGGATCACCATTTGATTTTTCTGATTTTGTTATGTATATAAATAAGTTTTAACTTGAATTTATTTTTCTTTTCTGGTAAGAAGAAAAAAGATAAAAGTTGAAAGCTCAAGACCAAGGAGAAATGAGTGTTTCCAGTTCCAAACTATCTCCTATAAGATCTAGCGCTGAATTGTATAAGAAGTTTGAAATCAAACCAAAGAAGATAGTGAAAAAACTTGGAGAAAGCAGGGCACGACTAGTTGAAGTTAGAGGAGCAAATAATAAAAAGCAATATAAGCCTTCATTTATGGTGCCACCCCAAGCACAATTCAAGTTATCTGATATTGCAGTTAGTGGCCACGCACAAATGACTAAAAACAAAGGATCCAAACAAATTCAAGATCAAAAAAGTCAGTTGATTACTCATAGCAAACAGTCCATGCTGATCCAAGATCCATTGAAGCAACCCATAAAGAAGATAATTGCTCAACATGATGATTCAACGGCAAAACAGCAGGCAATGCAAAAGGCAATGAAAAGAGCTTCTATTGAAAATCCAACGGCAAATCAGCAGCCCATGAGAAGGAAAGCAGTGGAAAGTGATAATTCAAGAACAAGTCAACAACCCATGAAAAGGAAACTGATTGAAGATAGTTCAAGAGCAGACCAACAAAATAAAAAAAAAGGATAGAGGCTGGGAATGACAATTCAGAGGCAAAGCAACAATATTTAAAAGGATCAGCAATTGAAAGTGGCAATTAAAGTACAAATCAATAACCCATGAAAAGTGCAGCGGCTGAAAATGATAGTTCAAGGGTAAAGCAACAGCCCAAGAAAAGCGTTGCGGCTGAAAATGGCAATTAAAGTGGTAGGAAAAGGGAAAAGAGGGTTCCAATGTGCCCACCGATGTTAATTGGTGAGTTTCTTAGAAAAATGGAGAAGTTGACGAATAGGAGTAACTCGGGGATGAAGAACTAAATATCGTGGAACAAAAAGAAAATGTGGGTCCCGAGAAAGATGGTGAAGGTAAAAATATAAGGAAGTTTTTATGAATCACATTTTTGTTCCTCTTCTTATAACTTTGGTAGTTAATCAAACCTTATGTATGTCTTATGTGACAATAGGGACAAGTAAAAAAAGAACATGGGGACCAATTATGTGTTTAAAAATACATTCAAGAGCTACTCAAGATCGCGAAGAAGTCATCTTAGACAATGATGGAGAGCCAATTGGGCCTAATGATCGTACTGTATCTGATTTGAGCTTATTCCTTGGCACTATAGCAAGGAATGCTGATTTTTGTCCATTGATTTATACGATAAAGCAGTACTCAAAAATCACAAGGAAGATATATGGTAATATGTCCATGTATGGCTAAAATAGTTTCTTATGACAATTATTTGCTGTCCAAAATTTATGATTAGTATGATGACAATGATATATACTTTCTTTATAGGATAAATTCAATATCCCTAAGAAGGAGAAAAAGCAGTATTCTCTTGCATAAATGATGCTTGGAGGCAGTACAAGAGCAAAATCAAGAAGAAACATTTTCAAGGATACTCTACCATGAAGGAAACGTTAAAACTTCGACCTGATGTATACCTAAAGCTCATTTCGAGCAACTGATGGCTTATTGGAGAAGTGGCATTGTTCAAGTAAGAAAATTGTGTGACTTTTTAAAGTTTTTTATAAGCAAAGAGCAAATCACTACCAAAAATCAGACTTTAGCCGACGACTTAAAGTGGTCGTCTAAACCCCAAAGTCGTCGGCTAATCATGCCAGCCGTCGGCTAAAAAACCGTCGGCCGATATTTCGTCGGCCAAGGTTTAGCCGACGACCTTTGTGCAGTCGTCGGCTAAAGTTTAACCATTAGCCGACCACTACTACACGGTCGTCGGCTAAAACCGTTGGAAAAAAGAAAAATTTAGCCGACGACCTTAACGAGACGGTCGGCTAAAACCATTTTTTTTAAAAAAAAAATATAGTTTAGCCGACGACCGTCTTATATGTCGTCGGCTAAAACCATTTTTAAAAAAAAATTAAATTATTTTAGCCGACGACCGTCTTACAGGTCGTCGGCTAAAACGCTATTTTTTAAAAAAAAATTACTTTAGCCGACGACCGTTTTATATGTCGTCGGCTAAAACCCTTTTTTTAAAAAAAAAAAATTACTTTAAGCCGACGACCGTCTTATATGTCGTCGGCTAAAACCCCTTTAAAAAAAAAAAAAATTAATTCAGATTTTGGGATCCCAAAACCTGTATTTTTTGCACCTGCAATTTTTATACACCAGCTCTCATTATTAACAACAATCAACGCACAACATAATCAAGAACATTAATTTCATCAACATACTAGTAGCGTCAATAAATTCACTTACACAATTGTAACACAAATATAAATATAAGAGTACTACAACAACACAACTAGAATCCACTGCCAAAATCATCTAAACGTCGAAATGTAGTAGTAGAAGGATTACCACCATCCCCTAGATCCTCGTCACGAGGCTGTGAAGATGGGGTCTGTCCGAAGAGAGAAGGCGGTGGAGCAGGTGCCTGCAGTCCAGCCTGAGTAATGGTCTGAGTCAGCGTCATCATATAGTCCATCATGGCCTGCTGCTTTCTCTGGAAACTCTCTAACCGCGACTCAGTCTTCTGCTCGCTCTCATGTAACCGCGTCTGAGTCCTCCTTTCATTCTCAGCCCGGAGCTCCCTCTCCGCCCTCAACTGCTCCTCGAGATAGGCAGTCCGTGCATCCCGTCCGCGAGGGCGCTGGAAGCCGGGGGTATCTTTCAATACATGGTGACCCTCGGCTCCCATCATCTTAGTGCGGTACCGACTACCTCTAGGAGGGTAGACGGTACCCCACACCCTAGCGCGAACATAAGGATCGGCCTGATCGATCTGTCCAATGGCAGAATCGAGGTTAGTCTCCGCTAAGTCCGGATACTGCTCCCGAGCAATCTCAGCAAGCATCCTCTGAGACTCCTCCCGCACACGCTCCTAAGTTAATATGAAAATAAATATTTGAATATCAATAAAAGTATGATACAAAGGCATTTATTTTATTAATAAAATAAAATAAAAAAAGACTTACATGCTCCTCGGGACGGTTCGGAAATGCTTTCTGAGTCACGTAGGCAAATGCATCCAACGAATCATAAGAAATGGCCTCGTGCGCAACTCTGGCTAACGACCGGGAACCCAGACTGTGATGGTCAGTCAGACCACACCTATGAACAGCATAAATACGCAATAATTTAAAAACATCACATATTGCATTTTCAAGAACTACGTGTTGATTGAAAAACACTTATTAAATATTTATTAACTTACCGACATAGCATTATTCAAAGCATCCTTCACGCACTGCAGCACGTCCCCCCAATCGGGCCACAAAACGGGGACTCTGTCTCGAATGACAAAGCCAACATTACGGCTATATGACGCCGCAGCATCAGAAGACATCACCGGCCGGCTATGTCTGTCTAGAGGAATCTCATAACGGCCATGCTTACTTACGTACGAGTCGAGCGCCAGACCCTTTGCTGGGCCACGAGTCTTCTTCTTTTTCTTCTCCTCCTCGACTACATTTTTCCCCTTCTCCTTCTCCCTCTCTATCTCCTCGTACAGTTTCGTCTTCGAAACCCGACAACTCCGTCAAAACATGTTGTCTGGCCAAGACTCGTAGACGTACGCCTCTTCAGGGCTAATCAATCGAACGGGAACTCGGGCTCCCGACTCATCGACCTCTGGAATAGTCGGAACCATCGGAGGCATGAATAGAGTCGGCGGCCGACCGTGGGGCACCGCGGACGAGGAACTCCGTACATCTCCTGATGTGTGAGGGCTAGACGTGGGTCGGTGGATGGGAGGCATACGAGTCTCCGGCTGCGAGGGGGTCGGCCGTGGTGTCTGAAAGGATAAACGCCGCGCTAGTGCAGTGGGCTCATCTGTCGCCCTATAAAAATCGTCAGCGTTCATGCCGGTAGCTTCTAGTATCTGGCGGGCACGAACGCTGCTCCAAGATATGTATAGTGTACCGGGATCCGCCTTACTAGAGGCTGCGGAACTCTCCCCCGAATCGGGAGTGGTCGACTTTGTCGACTTCTTCCCCAACGCTTTCTTTATTCTATCCATAATCTAAATAAATAAATTAAATTCACAACTCAGCACAACAGTAATTATCAATGCCATACCACGTTAATCTTTCGATTAACGCCGGCTATAAAATTCCTTCCTCCTCAAACAAATTCATCAAATATTTCTAAACAAATTCATCAAATAATCTAAACAAATTCATCAACTAAACAATTCAACACAATAATAATTATCAATGCCATACCACGTTAATCTTTCGATTAACGCCGGTTATACAATCCCTTCCTCCTCAAACAAATTCATCAAATATTTCTAAACAAATTCATCAAATAATCTAAACATATTCATCAACTAAACAATTCAACACAACAGTAATTATCAATGCCATACCACATTAATCTTTCGATTAACGCCGGCTATACAATCCCTTCCTCCTCAAACAAATTCATCAAATTCGCAACTCATTAAACACAAAATATTGAAAATACTAAATTCATCAAATATTGCATCACAACTCATTAAACATTTTATCTAATTCATCACATAATCTAAACAAATTCATCAAACAAATACAATAAATTCGACAAACAAAATAAATAAAAAAGGACAAGGGTTACCGCGGCCGGGCTGGCGGGCGACGGGCGGAGGGCGTCGGGCGGGCGGGCGGGCGACGGGACCGGGGCTGGCGGGCTGGACGATCGGCTAAACCAGAAGACGGGGCGACGGGAGGATCGGCGGGCCGGGGGCTAGGTGACGGGCGGCTAGGTGACGGGCGGTTGGGGCTGGGTGACGATCGGCGGGCGATTGGGGTTGGGGCTGGTGACGATCGGCGGGCGAATGGGGTTGGGGCAGAAGAAGAAAATAACAAAAGGGAGGTACGAGAAACGTATAAAAGGTGGGGGTTTAGCCGACGACAAGATCTACGTCGTCGGCTAAAGTTTGTTAAAAAAAAATTATACTTTAGCCGACGACATATAAGACGGTCGTCGGCTAAACCCGGAAGTGACCCGACCGTGTTAGACAACACGGTCGGGCAGGCAAACAGTGTGTTTTCAATTTCTGGGCGGGTGCGACACGGGCCGTGTCGATGGACACGGTCGGGGGTTTAGCCAACGACCTTCTGATAAGTCGTCGGCTAAAGTTTAATTTTTTTTTTTAAAAACATTAGTCGATCGTGTCAGGGGACACGAGCCGTGTCGCACCTGCCCAGAATGGGAAAACACACTGTATGACTGACCCGGCCGTGTTGTCTAACACGGTCGGGTTATTGCTGGGGTTTAGCCGACGACCATTTTATATGTCGTCGGCTAAAGTATAAATTTTTTTTTTTAAAAAAACTTTATCCGACGACGTAGATCTTGTCGTCGGCTAAACCCCCAGGTTTTTTTTAATAATATTATTGATATTATATTAATGTTATGATTATGATTATTATTATTACTATTTTTTTTAATTATATTTAACAAATGAAAATATACATCTACTAAATTTCTGGCTCATAGTTTGAGTCATCACTACAGTCTGTCTCATTATCTGAGTTGATATCCGGCAACATATGCCTCAAGTCGTCCACATTATCGTCATCAGAATTTTCAAGTAATTCGTTTGTATCAACGTCAACGTACCCGCGAGCATCACCACGGAGTCGGACGACTCGTCCTTCAGGAACATTATTCATTGTAATTGTCGTTGATGGTGGAATATTTGCTGCATTTGGCTCTTGATAAGCATCATCGTCTCCCAGTGTAGCAGCACTAAAAATATTCCTCGTTGTCACAACATTCACTATCTTCCATGTGCCTTTCTTCACCAAGTCGTCCAAATAATACACCGACTTTGCTGATGTAGCAAATACAAAAGGATCACTTTCATACCATGAAGTGGAAGTGTCAACAGATAACAGCCCGTAGTCGTCTTGCATATCGGTTCCAAGACTGGTGTCGTACCATCGACACTTAAACAAGTAAATTGTCATGCCTTCCCCGTAAATTAGTTCTACCACTTCCAAAAGAACACCGTAATATCCACCATCTATCATAACCCCAGAATTTTGACATCTTCTTTTTTGGTCTCTCCCAAGGCATACGAATGTGACACCGTTGACTTTGGCCATCGAATAAATTCTTGACATAACCGGCTTCATAGAAAGAAGCATAAGTTCACGCAACCAGTTAGGGTGTCCATCATCTTGTATGTGTGTCATCTGTCGTAAATAAACTTTTTATGTAAAAAAAATATCTTAAGTCCAAAATGCAATAGCAATTGAATGTATACGTACCCATTCTCCAAAATAGTCGGCAAAAGTGTCATTGTGAAATCTAGTGTCACCTCGCACCATATCGCATGACAAGTGGATGTATTTCCAGTACTGAACTTCTGGACAATTGAGCAATATCCACCAATGTGCAATTCGTGACTCGTACAGGTCTAATTGTCTTCCTGGCAACCTCCCATAGACGTCAACCTCAGTGGATATGATAGAAAGATTGAATTGTATTTTATCTGCTGGAATAGAGCGGGAAGAGGGCTCAAAGTTGCCCAAATACAACTTGATATGCGTAATACACTCCGACGCAAGGTAAGATTCTGCAATGCATCCTTCTGGTGCAGACTTATTGGCCACGGAGTCTTTGTAATCACCGAGTTGCCTGTAATATTGTCATTGTGTTAAAAATCAAACTTAATTTGACAATATAAATATATATATATATATATATATATATATATCATACAAAATTATGTTACCTTTCAACCGGGTACATCCACGTGTAGTGCACTGGACCAGTGACCAATAACTGCCTGGGAAGGTGGATCGTTAGGTGAGGCATGAGGTCAAAAAAGTTTGGAGGAAATATTCGCTCAAACTTGCACAAGATATAGATGATCTCATCTTGCATTTTACGCAAATCAGATCTCTTGACTTCTCTCGTACATAGTTTCTGGAAAAATCTTGACAATGCAACACACAGCTCGACCACCTGTTTTGGTAAGTACGGTCGAATAAATACCGGAAATAGGCATTGGAGTAGGATATGACAATCATGACTTTTCAAACCAGTTAACTTGTACTCCCTGAAATTAACACATCTTCCTATATTTCCAGCATACCCGGTAGGATACCTGTAATACCCGTAATTTTTGTTCCCCGGAAATTTTCTATTTTTGGCGAAAGTCTATTTTGACGACTTGCTTGGGACCGTTTCGTCATTCGGAGAATATTTAATTCTGCACTTTTTGTCATCCGAGTTCGTTTCGGTGCTGCTTTGTTGAGTTCCGTGCTTTTTAACGACTTTTCCGCGCTTGAGTTCGGTTCTTGCGAATCTCGTTCGAAACTGTCGTTTGGGGTTTTTCGTAAGTTCATTTAACGTTGTTATACGTGTTGTGAGCTTCGGTTTGATTATTCGTTGTCGTATGGTGATTTTCGGGCATTTGGACCATTTTCGTAATTTCCCAAAGTTTGGGGTAATTACCTTCCGTTGTCGAATTTCGAGCCTTCGGGTGGTCGGAATCGTGTGTTCTACTAGCTCTTAGATTCGTCTTTGTGAGTAATTCGTAACCGTATCTTCGGTTCGTATTCAGGTTCGGGTTTCGGTGTCGTTTTGTTGAATTCAGGATTACTAAACGACTTTTCTAAGTATGAGTTCGACTTTGTTAAATCACCATAAATTCTTGGAAGCTCCAAAAATTCTAAATCTTTGCAATATTATAGAGCATCGAGTTAGCTTTCCAATGGTTCAAACGGTGAGTCAATCGGAGTCCGGACGAGAGAGTTATGGTCGTTTTAGCTCACCCGCTCGTTATTGGCCGATCATCGCCGGCCGAACCCGCCGTGTCGTCCGACACGGCCCGTGCCGCACTCGTCCGGAAATGCCGGAGTCTCTGCCCAGCACGCCCGACCGTGTCGTCCGACACGGCCTGCCGAACCCTTCCGGATAAGCCGAATCGTCGCCCAGACGCCCGACCGTGTCGCCCGCACGGCCGAGTCATGCCTGGCCGTCGGGCGGGTCGCTGTCGGAAGGCTCCTCGGCCGCGACCGTGTCGCCGGGCAGGACACGGCCGAGTCCCTCGCCGCCAATCAGGTAACACGACCGTGCCGACCGGCACGGCCGTGTCCGGCAGCATCAACCCCTATAAAAGGCCCCGCAGACGTTTTTCTTGCCATTTTTCACCATCTTTTACTTCTCTTCCGCGGCCGGAGTTGTTCCTATCATGGAGATATGTTGTTGGTCAATACATCCATGAAGTCTTGGAGTTCATATCATCAATCATTAGTCCGATAACATCCTTTGATCGAGCGAATCAGTCGATTTTCTAGAAATCTAATTTTGGGGATTTTGGGTATTTTGTTCGATTTCGTCCGTTTAATCCGATTTAACTTAGGATTGTGAAGGATTGATGATTATTTAGATGTATTGTATCATTTCCCTTGTTATCCCATGGTTGGATCGTATCGATTCGTTGTTTTGATCGAGTTCTTGACCGACGCCTTGAAGGTGTCCGGTAAAATGTCATAGAGGGGTTTTCGGGCGTTCTACGATTATTCTTCCCCGTATGATCGATGATTTATTGAATTTATGTTGTTAGGGTCGAATTCTTGTGAAGAACTCGAGTCGAAACCCTTCCGTTCGTTGTCTTCTTCGTGGTTCAAGCTTCCCGGTCGAACCGTGTTCTTCGGGATCTTCAGTAACGTTTATTAAGGCAAGTATACATTTATGATTGTACGTTCTCGACTTTGAAAGTATGAAATATTGATGGTATGATTATTTCTAGCCACTCCGGGACGGGCCTATGGTCCTCTGAGGGTTTCGTAGCCTCTGGTGCGATTCCATGGTTGATATGAACGAACCGTTTCTACGGCATTCATATGAAATAATGTTGGCATGCTTATTTATATCCACTCCGGGACGGACCGACGGGTCCTCTGAGGGTTTCGTAGCCTCTGGTGCGATTCCATGGATAATATGAATTAACCACTCCGGGACGGACCGACGGGTCCTCTGAGGGTTCCGTAGCCTCTGGTGCGGTTCCACGGTATTCATATATGTATTGATGAGATGCTATGAGATTTAGTTATTCCGGAATACTAGTCTTGTATTGATGAATTGACGGATATTGATGAATTGACGGATATTGATGAATTGACGGATATTGATGAATTGACGGATTACATTTACTTTATTGTCGAGAAGTATTATGTTTCATATTGTTATACTTGCACTAGCTATTCGACGGCTAACCCCTTTATGGGGGAAATACGTTTCATGTATTTCAGGTTCCAGGAGAGCGGACAGACGGGTACCGGGTCGGCGTGAAGATGATGGGCAAGTGTGATACTGTATCTTGTCTCCGGTTATTTTCTTGGATTCCTCCATTCAGTGTTGTTGTCTTGGAATGGATTTTTAAATACTCGAGTATTGTATTTCGCTTCCTTGATGTTCCGGCCTGTGTTGCCGAGGTATTGATTTGTGAAGTGATGTATATTTCTTCGTTGGTTATGGTTTTGAATACCATTTGTATCGTCTTCCTTTCTTTTGTATGTAGACCTTATCGGTCAAGTTTATAGTTCCGCGTATGTTTAGCCTTGTGGGTCCTACACGGGGCTCACGGCGCCGTAATATACCCCGAATAACTTGGGGTGTTACGAATATGGTATCGGAGCTTAGGTTTATGGATACCTAGGTCGGTCTTTTGGGGTCGATTGAGTCGGCATTTGCCCACGATATCACTACTCGCCATCATCACCGTGCGACCGGTACTTGTAAGTCCTCTCACTCTTCTCGTATTTTTCTTAATCGCTTCGTTTATAGCTTGGTATTCTTGGGAATTGGTCACTTCGAGAATGTGCGATTCGGATTATACTTACACACGTATGTGCCCTTGAATGTTGGTGAAAGTAGGAAGAATCGTATTGTGATCACGACGTGAACTCTTCCTTGAGATTTTGTTAAATTGCTAATTGCGATATTGGAGTGTATCGGTATTATGTTGAGACTTTGTTTAGAGTCGCATGCTAGTATCACGGAGATCTTCGACTTCACGAGACTTGTAAGTATGTTGTTCGGATTATTCGATAATTCTTGGTGAATTTGAATTCCCGTTGAAAGGTTGTTTGTGCGAGTGATTGCGAGTTTCGAGGACGAAACTTGTTTTTAAGGGGGTAGAGTGTAATACCCGATTTTTTCGGATATATATATTTTTTCGTTTATATATTTGATATCGTGGATGTTTAATTATGATCGAGGACGTTGTGAACGATTGATAATGTTATTGAATTGAGTATATTTATTGATTTTGTAGTATGCTCGTATTTGATATGTCATGACTTTGGACAGAATTGTTGAAATTGGCCAAGTATGGAATTATTACGACGTTAAGAAAGGACACCTACGTACGTAATGAGAGTGCAATTTATATATTGAAGTGTTGCCTTTCATTTCTCTCACGATCCTTTGAGATATTTCTCTCCAAAACTCGTCCCTCTTCACTTTTAAGAGTGTTCTAAACACTTTTAACATGATTGTGAGCTTGGAATCATGGAATTAGAGCTTGGTTATGGAACTTTTGTTGATTCTTGAAGGGATTCCTTGTGTTATCCATATTCTATGAGGTTTATGTTGAAGGAAGATAATGATATGCTTTGAATATGTTGATTATGATTATGGAATCATAGAGATCTTGATGTTCTTGAGGCCATATGATGACTATGATGATTTAATGATTCTTGGAATGGAGTTCAAATTATTCTTTCTTCGTGTTTCGTCCATGCAAGGTAATCCTCGTATCCCTTTGATAGTGGCTCATTTTTTTTTTTTTTTTTTTTTTTTTTGGGCTACTACTTGGGAGGGAGTACATTGGGAATCGTGTATTTTGATGTTCGTCTTATTTCAATGAAAATGCATAAATTGGACTGTACTTTTATCCGCTGCGTGAGTATTTTTGAAATGGATTTTTGGTATTTTGCCAATCAAATTTTATTTTGTAAAACCGATTCCCTAAACTGAGTTTTGGCATTTTAACCTTGATCGCTTTGACGGTACTTGGAAAATTATTTTTTTAGTATTTGAAAAATATTACCGTCATCAGTCTTATTGACATTAATGAAAAAACTTGGAAAATTTTTCATAGCCTTGTAAATCCTTGTGAGAAGGGTTTACGGCGTGTAATATTCCCAGGAGGATCTGGGGTGTTACAATTATGGTATCATGTGAGAATGTTATACGAGATTTATTGGAATTGTAATAAGAGATTTCGGATGTTGATATGATCATTGAGATCTTCTTCATATGGTGATAAGGGTTTTGTTGCGATTCTTGAGATTGTATGAATGACATGATGAAGAAAATGGTAACATGGAGATATATACCTCGGAGATGTTGTTCTGAACGTGATTTCGGATATTTCATGTTCTTGAAGAACTCTTGAATTATACGAGGTGATGAAATTTTTTTTTGAAGTGTTGATGTTTTGAAAATGAATATGGAATATTCATATCTAGAGCTAAACTATGTGTTGGAAATAATATTCGTATAAGAATACGAATGTGATTACGAGTTTGATGAGACTATTATTCATCTCTGAATTTGGAAACCCATACGTATGGAGCAAATATTCAAATCGAATGAATGGATTGTTTGATAACCTTTTTAATATGATTATCTATTGTTTTGAACGATCGGATGATTCGAATTGACGACGGTTATAAGTAAATTTTAACGATGGATTTACGGAAGGGAACCTTGTCAATTTGAATTTAAGAATTGAGTTTGGAACATTTAGACCCTTATTATTGGTCCGAATTGGTTCGATATGATCATCATATTTCACTCGTATTGTGGACGGGATTTGTAAGTGTCTGAGTTGGATTGTTCGATCGTGATTAGTCGAGATATGGTAAAACGATTGAGTTCGAGGTTTGGTGGTATTGATAATTGGTCGTCATCGAACCGTTGATTATCAATC
The DNA here is from genome assembly GCA_033398695.1 of Orobanche coerulescens. Taxonomy (NCBI): domain Eukaryota; kingdom Viridiplantae; phylum Streptophyta; class Magnoliopsida; order Lamiales; family Orobanchaceae; genus Orobanche; species Orobanche coerulescens. Next base: position 124,094,389 of record CM065812.1, on the reverse strand, counting down.
CTTCGCTTTACAATAAGGTATGATGTTTGATCGTGAATTATGGTGTTGTGTTGCGGCTAAGGTTGAAGGGTTCGTAGATTAACTTGGTCTCTTTGTGATTTTGTTGATATCGGGGATTGTTTGATACGATACCCTTCGCAAATTATGCCAAATATTATTGTTGTCCGTAAATGGCCGATTTAAGGCGTTACGGTACTTGTTGGTAAAGTTGCCGCCGATAATCGGTTCGCGGTATCGATGTACCGATTATTATTGTTCGCGATTAATGTCGTTCTGAGACATCGTTGAATCTTTGTCGTCGAATTGGAACTGTTGCTATGATGTTGCGTTAACCGATTGGGGACGTTTGATATATCCTTTTGTCATCTCCGTTTCGGTGGTCGGTTTAAGACACCGAGATCTATTCTATCGTATCATTGATTATCGATTGACCGTTCTAAGGTAATCGATATATTGAATTGGAATTATCAAAGATAATTCCCATCCGTTGTCAAAAATATTCTCATCCGTTGTATCATTGTTATCGATTGGCCATTCTAAGGTAATCGAAGTATTGAATTGGGACTGTCGAGGATAGTTCCCATCCGTTGAATTATTATTGTCGTGTTGGCCAATTCAAGGCAACACACTATTATTCTTGTAAACTCGGTAATTTTGTGATCGTTGAAGGTTGAGGATTTTCCCGAACTGTTGTGTTGTAATCGTTGATCGTATTAATAGGTCCTTAGGGAATTCTGATCCCAGGATGGTTGTTTTGAATATCGTTGGTCGTGTCGATCTTTCATTATTCGTGTGTCATCGTTCACTTGGTGAGTCGTATGATCCATATTGGATGTTTTATCCCTTGAGTTTCGTTGTCATGTTGTATCGTGGCATATCTGGAATCACGTCTGCGTGTCAATTGGTTATGTGTAGAATTTTTAGCCAGGCACATGATGGTCATGCGTGGATATTTCCGCATTGGACCGTGCACACGAGACGTAGTTCTTGAGGCTAATTAGGTACATTGTCACACGTATATTCTGGATTCCGTATACGGGGTGGACATGTGCACGGACACATTTCCGGATCGGGCGTACTGTGATGTCCCTCTTGACCTTTATTGATTGATCGTTCGTAGTCCATGTTGTATTGGATATGGCCGACGATTTGCGACTGGTTGTTCATACGCCGAGGGGTATGTCCGCGATCGAGTTTGCTTCTTTGAGATCTGTATTGTGATAATTTACAGCTTTGGGCTGTTCGGCTTTCAGGCCATTGTGATGTATCGGTATTTCCGTTGGAGCCTTCGGGCATTGTGAATTCGTATCTTTTTCGGCATTGGTTTGGTTTACCTTCGGGTAATGTATTGTTATGTTCTATATTGATGATTCGCCGTTTGGGCGTATGTTTCGGTTCTTGTGCATCTCGTTGAGTTTTTCCTGGCGAAATATTTCTTCCCCCTACCTGTTTTAAGTTTCGGGACGAAACTTCTTTTAAGGAGGGTAGAATGTAATACCCGTAATTTTTGTTCCCCGGAAATTTTCTATTTTTGGCGAAAGTCTATTTTGACGACTTGCTTGGGACCGTTTCGTCATTCGGAGAATATTTAATTCTGCACTTTTTGTCATCCGAGTTCGTTTCGGTGCTGCTTTGTTGAGTTCCGTGCTTTTTAACGACTTTTCCGCGCTTGAGTTCGGTTCTTGCGAATCTCGTTCGAAACTGTCGTTTGGGGTTTTTCGTAAGTTCATTTAACGTTGTTATACGTGTTGTGAGCTTCGGTTTGATTATTCGTTGTCGTATGGTGATTTTCGGGCATTTGGACCATTTTCGTAATTTCCCAAAGTTTGGGGTAATTACCTTCCGTTGTCGAATTTCGAGCCTTCGGGTGGTCGGAATCGTGTGTTCTACTAGCTCTTAGATTCGTCTTTGTGAGTAATTCGTAACCGTATCTTCGGTTCGTATTCGTGTTCGGGTTTCGTGTCGTTTTGTTGAATTGGGATTACTAAACGACTTTTCTAAGTATGAGTTCGACTTTGTTAAATCACCATAAATTCTTGGAAGCTCCAAAAATTCTAAATCTTTGCAATATTATAGAGCATCGAGTTAGCTTTCCAATGGTTCAAACGGTGAGTCAATCGGAGTCCGGACGAGAGAGTTATGGTCGTTTTAGCTCACCCGCTCGTTATTGGCGATCACGCCGGCCGAACCCGGCCGTGTCGTCCGACACGGCCCGTGCCGTACTCGTACTGAAATGCCGTAGTCTCTGCCCAGCACGCCCGACCGTGTCGTCCGACACGGCCGTGCCGAACCCTTCCGGATAAGCCGATAAATGCGCCCGGCCACGCCGTGCCGTCGTGCACGGTCGAGTCATGCCCGATCATTTGTCGGGCGGGTCATGTCGGAAGGCCCTCAGCGCCGCGCGACCGTGTCAAGCGGGACACGGTCGAGTCCTGTCGGCCAATCGTGCAACACGACCGTGCCGACCGCACGGCCGTGTCCGGCAGCGATCAACCACTATAAAAGGACATGCAGACGTTTTTCTTTCCAAATTTCACCATCTTTTACTTCTCTTCCGGTGGGGTTGTTCCTATCATGGAGATATGTTGTTGGTCAATACATCGATGAAGTCTTGGAGTTAATATCATCATTCATTCGTCCTTTAACATCCTTTGATCTAGCGATTCATGTAATATTTTCTAGAAATCTTATTTTGGGGATTTTGGGTATTTTGTTCGATTTCGTCCGTTTAACCCGATTTAACTTAGGATTGTGAAGGATTGATGATTATTTAGATGTATTGTATCATTTCCTTGTTATCCCATGGTTGGATCGTATCGATTCGTTGTTTTGATCGAGTTCTTGACCGACGCCTTGAAGGTGTCCTAAAATGTCATAGAGGGGTTTTCGGGCGTTCTACGATTATTCTTCCCGTATGATCGATGATTTATTGAATTTATGTTGTTAGGGTCGAATTCTTGTGAAGAACTCGAGTCGAAACCCTTTCCGTTGTCTTCTTCGTGGTTCAAGCTTCCCGGCCGAACCGTGTTCTTCGGATCTTCTAACGTTTATTAAGGCAAGTATACATTTATGATTATGCGTTCTCGACTTTGAAAGTATGAAATATTGATGGTATGATTATTTCTAGCCACTCACGGGGCCTATGGTCCTCGAGGGTTTCGTAGCCTCAGTGCGATTCCATGGTTGATATGAGCGAACCGTTTCTACGGCATTCATATGAAATAATGTTGGCATGCTTATTTATATCCACTCCGGACGGACCGACGGGTCCTCCGAGGGTTTCGTAGCCTCAGTGCGATTCCATGGATAATATGAATTAACCACTCGGGACGGACCGACGGGTCCTCCGAGGGTTCCGTAGCCTCAGTGCGGTTCCACGGTATTCATATATGTATTGATGAGATGCTATGAGATTTAGTTATTCCTAATACTAGTCTTGTATTGATGAATTGACGGATATTGATGAATTGACGGATATTGATGAATTGACGGATTACATTTACTTTATTGTCGAAGTATTATGTTTCATATTGTTATACTTGCACTAGCTATTCGACGGCTAACCCCTTTATGGGGAAATACGTTTCATGTATTTCAGTTCCGGGAGAGCGGACGAGGCAGAGTGCAGGTCGGCGTGAAGATGATGGGCAAGTGTGATACTGTATCTTGTCTCCGGTTATTTTCTTGGATTCCTCCATTCAGTGTTGTTGTACTGGAATGGATTTTTAAATACTCGAGTATTGTATTTCAGTTTCCTTTATGTTCCGGCCTGTGTTGCCGAGGTATTGATTTGTGAAGTGATGTATATTTCTTCGTTGGTTATGGTTTTGAATACCATTTGTATCGTCTTCCTTTCTTTTGTATGTAGACCTTATCGGTCAAGTTTATAGTTCCGCGTATGTTTAGCCTTGTGGGTCCCACGGCGGGGCTCACGGCGCTGTAATATACCCTGAATAACTTGGGGGTGTTACAATACCTAGCAGTCTTTATCCAGCAAAATATCTCAGTTCTCCGCTCGGCAGTGATGGTGTAAGCTGCCTTAGGTATTTTTTGTTTTCCCTTGACAGTTTTCAACCACAAATGTTTTCTTATGCTCATTTCTTCCAAACCTTTGCGTGCTTTTGGCCCGTCTTTGGTCTTTCCATCCCAACCTAAGGTTGTCCCAACCATACTTTCGCAAACATTCTTTTCAATGTGCATGACATCCAAGAAGTTCCTTATCAGTAACTTGGACCAGTAAGGCAATTCCCAGAATATACTTTTGTGCGACCAATACTTATACCTGTCGGGCCTTTCAGGGGTTGCTGCAAGCACATCAGATGGTTGCTAAGCTGACCAAAATCGTACACATTAAGAATTGATAGTATTTCATCACCTGTCCACTGTCGTGGTGGCTCGCCCAATTCTACAGTGCCATCAAATGCTGCAGCATCCATACGCCACTCATGTTCCCTCTCAAGCCATATCCGATGATGCATTCGGATAACTTTCCTACAGTGGTACCTAGCACAATCTGCATTCAAACACACTGGAAAACCTCCATATCAGCTAATAACAGATCCAGACAGCATTCCATATGCAGGAAAATCACTAATAGTGCCGATACACATGGCGTGCAAGTAGAACGTCTCGGACGAATAACTGTCGTACGTGGGATGACCTTGCTCCCACAACAATTTCAGCTCCTCTATCAAAGGTCTCATATACACATCGATACACTTTCCCAGATATCCCGGCCCCGGGACTAACAAGGTCAACATATTATACTCCTTCCGCATACACATCCACGGAGGAAGCTTGTAAGGAATCACTACAACAGGCCATATGGTATATGAAAGACTCATGTTACCAAAAGGGTTGAAACCATCAGATGCAATCCCGAGCCTCACATTTCGGATATCTGAAGAAAAATTCAGATACGCCCTATCTATATGCTTCCACGCTTCTCCATCTGAAGGGTGTATCATAGTATCCCTGTCATTAGTGCGCGGCTCGGCATGCCATCTCATTTCTTTTTCCGTGTGATGAGACATAGAAAGCCGTTCCAACCTGTCCTTCAGTGGAAAATACCAAAGTACTGTTAGGAATATGCCCTCGAATGCCACTCAGGGGATGAGAGAGTAAGGGCATTATACTTGTAATTATGGAATAATTAATAAAAAGGCAATACGATTCATTCACTGTTTATTGTATTTCAATTGCATTCTTGACTTGGTAAACATTGAAGTGAAGTCCATGTAAATAAATCGAACATTCCATTCTCGTTATGGGATAAGAGAAAATGTACTGGAAGTGTTTAAAGTTTATTTACGTAAATTGTTCGCAAGTCAATAAACTTAATATGGTCATTAAGTTTTCATAGGACTTGTATAACTGATGGTAGGACGTGTGCACGTCTTGATAGCATAGTTTTAAGTTTATTGGTGGGACCAGATACTCGAACACGACTCATACTCGATTCGATCTGCGGTATTCACTCTCGGAGAGTCGATGACGAATCGAAGGTTGTGATAGTATACGTGGACCTTTGACTTGAGGGTTCGGTAGAAGATGTGCTGTGACGTTTAGTTTGTCATTAGAGTAGTTAGACTCATTTGCTTAATTCTTGAGTCGACCTCGAAGTGCGGACTATACGGGCGAGTACGATCTTTGCGCCAAGAAAGGATTCTATCTCCTGTTAGTGAGCAGCGAATGTCTATACGGTTAATGGCAAATAAGATCATAAGTCTTTGGCAAAGCATTACGATATAGTCGTATTAGATACACTATTAATCGGTCGGTTTTGATTTGCATTAACACATGTATAGAGTTTAGTCAAGATGAGGTTTGACTTTACCGTGACCGAAGACTTGACCGGACATCGATGAAGGGTCTATACGTATATAGTATTCACGACATAATGGTTACGGAATGATCCCTTCATTCGTTCTCGATCGGGGTTTCTGATGCGGCCCGCTAAGTGGCTAAGTCTTTGCCGCACTCATTAGTTCCTCCCAATGCCGGGTGAGACGGACCTACGAGTCGCGCATCGGGAGCGTTGACGGATAAATGTGAATTTATTATCTCTCTATTAATATTAGATATTGGATATCTAATTATGATTTATCGATAAATCAAATATCGGTCTTATGAATTTAAATTAAGTTAGGGTAATTAATTTAATTCATAAATTATATTTCTTAGAGAAATATATATTTGTATTTGATATAATTAATTAATTAGATTAATTAATTAATATAAATACATTGATGATTAAAAGGAGTGTATTTAACGGAGTCGTTTGACGAACGTCCGCATACGAGCCGAGTGGCTCGGCTCGTTTTCTAGGAAACTTCCTTGTGGCCACCCACTCCTCATGGCATGGCATCATCTTGCATGTGTGTGGGAACTCACTTAGAGTTGAGATTCCCACATAATTGTGAATGATAGTTGTAAAGGAATAATTATTCCTTTATAATATATATATCATTACATTATATATGAGATGAGATGAGATAACAAAAAAACAATTCATACTCATTCATGTATGCTGCCAGCCGTGAGTTCTTTGAGTGAGGAGAGAAAAATTTTCTTCTTCATTTTGTTCATCTTTGAGGTGAAAAGAAGTAAGAAAAATTAAGAGAGAAAAATTCCTAAAATACTTCCTAGCCGTGTTCTTCATAGAACGGAGTGTTGTAGATTTTTCCGGGCAACTTCCGACGCGTGTGAAGTAGAGGCTTCGAATTTTCGGTGCTTGGAACGAAGGGATTTCGTGTTCGGGACGGGATCGTGATCATCGTCTACACTTTACGAAGATTTATTTCAAAGGCTTCAAGGGTATGAATCTTTACCTTTCTTCGTATTTATTTTTCGTATATACGTTACTTGATCGATCCTGTTTGGGATTCGTATTTATTTCCGCTGCGTATTTCGTTTTATTTTCGGAATCCCAACAGTGGTATCGGAGCGAGGTCAATGATATCGTATATACGATTATTTGTGCATTTTGAATGCTTTTGGATGATGATTATGATTTAGAATCATATTTGGAATAATTTTAGATTTTAAATTGTTCGTTGTAGCATCACGTTTTTGGAAACGGGCCGAAAAACGAAGAAACGGGGCTGCTGGCAGTGGTGCCGGCAGCACTGCCTGGGCTGCCTGCCCAGGCTGCCGAGCGTGCTCGGCCATGACTCGGCCAGGAGCTGAGAGTGCTCGGCCAGGGGCCGAGCATGATCGGCCAGTCTGCCGAGCAGTGGCTCGCCAGGCAGCCCTCGGTTTTTGGCCCGATTTTGAATCGGGCGGGCTGGGCCTAAAATCGGATTGTCCGGGACTCCGTTTTAAGTTTATATTTCGTTGTAATTATTTCCCGAATTTTAAATTGGATTTTAATTTGACTAAATTAATATTTGGAATATTTTTGAGTTAAGGAAATAAATTAAACGAGAATATTATTTTGGCGGATTACTTCGAACGAATTAAAATGATGATTATTAGTATTAATTTGATTAATATCATTAAAATTGAATAGATTAATTTTATATTGATTGGATTAATATATTAATTGATTATTTAATTTTAATGCCACTTTATATTAATTGGATTAATATAGTAGAAATTGAATAGATTAATTTATATTAAAATTAATTGTTTAATTTCGTTGCCATTACATGTTGTATGGAATCCTTATGTGATGGTGATATAGCTCGTGGACTTAGTTTTTGATTTGTTCGATTCGATTGGGTTGTAAAGGCCGTTTTGAGCCTATTTATTTTTACTAGAAAATTTGTATAGGATGCATTTTTTCAATGATGTAAGTATTATTTTGGGTATGACGAAGACCGAAGACAACCGACCGAGAAGACGAAGAATCGAAGACTGTATTTTTTTATTTATTGGGTCATTCGCTGGCCCAAGATTTAGGAATTAGGTCCATGAGCTATATGTTGGTAGTAACTAGGTTACTATTTTACATTTTCATTTTGAATGATTGACAAACATACAAACGCGTATAATTGAATTAATGTGCAAAGTGTAACATTAATCGCGAAATTCTCCCGACTACAAACAGACTAAGTTTGAAAAAGGTTACGAGGTTTCCTACCCTCCATCAAACTCGTAGAAAATTGATACCCGAGCTGGTGTGCTATGCTTCCGAGTTATCGGGGTAGTACATTTGGTAGAGGTTGAAAAATTCTTGAGTGCATTAGATGCCTTCGGTTGGTGATAAATTTCGCCCTAGAAACGATAGGTTGCCGGTGAGATTCAATAGTCAAACTGATAGACGTTGATGGTCAACAACTTAGATAGTCTGGATTGCCAAGAAACCTGATAGGTTGAGGGCATGAAGACTAGGGGTAAAAGAAGATCAAATCATCCGTCAGACGGGTTGGTGTTAGACACCACTTTACAAAAATTAATTGGCAAGAAACCTGATAGGTTGCGTCTGTTAAAATTTGTAAAGAACTTGATCACCACTAAGAAGTCGATCTAACCATGATTTCCGGATTATAACATGGGAGTGTATAATTCCGATAAAATTAGTGGGAGCCGAGACAAGAATTATACAAGCCCTTAAGTTCTATACTCGGTCATAATTAAACAAGTCACTAATTTAATCTTGTCTAAATCTTTGCAGAAAACAAAATTGAATCTCTCTAAAATGGCTAAAAACCCACTTGCAATACTACTTGAAAAGAATCTCCTAATCGCCCTAACTTTGTTGGTGGTTGCGGAATCTGATGATTGTACTCAGTATGGAGTCTCTGGGATACGTCTTGGAGGCGGACATTCCACCGACTCCAATCCGGACTAGGGGTAATCAGGAAGACATTGACGTCCATGAAAAATGGGTCAAGGATGATGTTCTAGTTCGTGGTTTTATGATGGGATCAATGACTAATGAGCTGCAGAGAGCGCACGAGAAAATGACTTCTGCTAGGCAGATTCTCGCACACTTGACCGAACTTTATGGAGAGCACAGTAGGACTGCTAGATATGAGATATCAAAGCAGTTGTTCAGTGCTAGGATGAAAGAAGGGGAGAAAGTGGGAGACCACGTCCTTAAGATGATCTCTATGATTGAGAGGCTCGAGGTGCTCAACTTTAATATGGATCTATCCCTTCAAATTGATCTCATCCTTCAATCTCTACCTGACTCTTTCACGCAGTTTGTAATGAATTTCAACTGTAATGAAATTACATGCACATTAGCTGGGCTAATGAATAAACCGTGACGGCACGCCTAACATGAAGACTAAACCGAGAGAGTGCTCTTGTGATTTCTTCCGGGCCTAAGAGGTCCAAGAACAAGAAGAAAAAGACCTACGAGCAGACAAACCCAAGAAAGGGGTGCAAAAGGAAAGGGCAAGGCCCGAAAGGTTCAAAAGGTAGGCGGTCCAAAACCTACGGACAAATGCCTTGAATGCGGTGAGTCAGCCTTTGGCGAAGGACTTGTCCCAAGATTAATGGCGCATCAGTGCGGAACTTTTGTTTTTGAAACTAATTGTTCCGCTCGTATATTCTCGCTTCATGGATTAAGATTCAGTGCCACTTCTCACATTTGTACTATGAATCGGGATCCTGAACAGTAGAAAACTTGAAGTCGGGAAATAATGATCACCATTGAAGCGGACAAAGTGTCGAGGCAACCGATATTGGATCAATCCTTCGGGTTTAGAATCGGTTTTATTTTGACATTAGATGAAGTACTTGTTTTGCCCAAGGGGCATAAAACATTGTATCCATTCCAGTCTTGGACCGGAAAGGATTTTGTTTCTTCATTGGCAATGGCGCTTGTAAAATTTATTTTCAAATAAATTGGTTGGAGCAATACATTGTTGAATGGTTTATATCATCCGAACATGCAAAATAAAAGCAGTGAACACTATAACTAGGAAACGTGGTAGGCAAGATACTAATCAAGCTCTTAAATGGCACCTTAGACTTGGTCATGTTGGTCGACCAAGGTTCGAAAATGGAGAAAGATGGACTTTTAAGTCCATTGGGTGTAGAACCCTATCCAACTTGTGAATCTTGCCATAGAGGCAAAATGACTAAGTTCCCCTTCACAGGGCTTTTGAAAGGGCTGCCGATAAACTTGGATTGGTGCATACCGATGTTTGTGGTGCTTTAGAAGTAGCCCGAGACGGATATCAATATTTCATAACGTTCACAGATGATCATACTAGGTATGGGATTGTGTACTTAATGAAACATAAATCAAGCCTTTGCTAAATTCAAAGAATTTAAGGCCCTAGTTGAAAAACAAACCGGATGTCATATCAAAACACTTCGGTCGGACCGAGGTGGCGAATATATGAGCACTGAGTTTGATGAGTTCCTTAAGGAACATGGAATAGTTTCACAATTCACGCCTCCAGAACCCCACGGTTAAATGGTGTTTCGAAAGGAGAAATCGGACTTTGTTGGACATGGTTCGCTCCATGTTAAATTACACCGATTTACCTATTTACCCGTGGGGTATGCCTTACTAACCGCCTATATCCTAAATAGATGTCCTTCCAAATCTGTTCCTATCACTCCGCATGAGATGTGGAAGGGTAAGAAACCAAGCCTTAATCACATAAGGATCTGGGATGTCCAAATTTATGTCAAAAAGGCTAAGGTGGACAAACCGAAGCGAGGTCCATAAAAGGACGTTTCATAGGATACCCGGAGGACTCGATGGGTTATCTATTCTACATGCCGAGAAGACCATAGGGTCGTTGTGGCATTACAAGCGCACTTCCTTGAGGATGAATTCATTCAGAAGGTGGCTCGGGTAGAAATATCTCTTTGGAAGAGCATAATGAAACTCCTAAGGAGACATCGATCGGGGATCAAGAACCGAACCTATTGTAACACAACCTCCACTTCGAAGGTCGATAGGGTATCTCACTTACTCGAGAGGTATGGCTATACACATGTCGAGGAACCGGGTCTCCACGACACACACACGATAGCAATGAAAACGACCACTCACCTATGACCAAGCGATAGTGGATGTAGACTCGATAAATGGAAAGAAGCAATGGAAGCCGAGATAGACTCGATGCATACCAATCAGTCCGGACTCTAGTAGATCTTCCAACCGGCATGAGGACTATTGGAAATAAATGGATCTATAAGAGAAAGACGATGGGGATGGCAAGGTTGATGCCTATAAGGCCGGGCTTGTGGCAAAGGGTTATACCCAAAGGGAAGGAATCGATTATCATGATACCTTCGCCCGTAGCTATGATAAAGTCGATTCGCATGATGCTTGCCATTGTTGCTATTATGATTATGAAATATGGCAAATGGATGTCAAAACAGCTTTTCTAAATGGATACCTCGAGGAGGAAATCTATATGGAATGTACTAAAGGTTTTGTGTCCAAAGCTAATATTCATAAAGTGTGTAAGTGCAACGAGCCATTTATGGTCCGAAGCAAGCTTCTCGGAGTTGGAACCTTCGATTTGTGAAGCGATTAAGGACTTTGACTTGAACGAAATGAGGAGGAACCGTGTGTTTACAAAAAGATCGGTGGGAGCAACATTGCGTTCTTAGTACTATATGTAGATGATATTCTACTTATAGGAAATAACATAGCAATGCTCAAAGACTGTGAAAGCTTGGCTTTCTAAAACGTTCTCCATGAAAGACTTGGGAGAAGCTTCCTATATTCTAGGGATCCGTCTTTACAGAGATAGACCGCGAAGAATGATAGGACTTTCCCAAGCCCTTTATATCGATAAAATCCTGAGAAGATTCAAGATGGATGAATCTAAGAGAGGGTTCCTTCCCATGCGACATGGAATTCATCTCACCACGAAAATGTGTCCTCAAAGTGAGGAAGACAAGAGAGAGATGAGTAAGGTACCCTATGCCTCGGCAGTGGGTAGCCTCATGTACGCTATGTTGTGTACGAGACCAGACTTAGCCTACGCTGTGAGTATGGTAAGTCGATTTCAAGCAAACCCAGGAAGGGAACATTGGACTGCCGTAAAGAACATTCTTAAGTACTTAAGAAGAACTAGAGATTTAGTTCTTACTTATGGTGGTGGAGAACTGATGGTGATTGGATTCACCGATTCTGATTTTCAAGGAGACAATGACGACTCTAAGTCGACATCTGGGTATTTATTTACTCTCAATGGAGGAGCAGTATCTTGGAGAAGCTCCAAGCAAACCGCTACTGCAGATTCCACCTGCCAAGCAGAGTATCAAGCTGCCTCAGAGGCTAGCAAAGAAGCATTTTGGATGCAGAAGTTTATACAAGAACTTCAAGTGGTGCCTAACGCGGAGTTGCCTATATCACTATTCTGTGGTAATGATGGAGCTGTCGCCCAAGCTAAGGAGCCGAGGGCTCACCACAACACCAAGCATATAGAGAGAAAGTACCACATCGTTCGAGAGATGGTGGAAAAAGGATATGTTTCATTGGAAAGAGTAGACTCAGAAGACAATGTCTCTGACCCGCTGACTAAGCCATTATCTCAGGCCGTCTTAGAAAGACATCTGAAGAGCATGGGTATTGGATACCATGATGTGTGGCATTGAGTGCAAGTGGGAGATTGTTAGGAATATGCCCTCGAATGCCACTCAGGGGATGAGAGAGTAAGGGCATTATACTTGTAATTATGGAATAATTAATAAAAAGGCAATACGATTCATTCACCGTTTATTGTATTTCAATTGCATTCTTGACTTGGTAAACATTGAAGTGAAGTCCATGTAAATAAATCGAACATTCCATTCTCGTTATGGGATAAGAGAAAATGTCTTGGAAGTGTTTAAAGTTTATTTACGTAAATTGTTCGCAAGTCAATAAACTTAAAATGGGCATTAAGTTTTAATATGACTTGTATAATCGATGCTAGGACGTGTGCACGCCTTGATAGCATAGTTATAAGTATATTGGTGGGACCAAGATACTCGAACACGACTCATACTCGATTCATCACACGGTATTCACTCTCGGAGAGTCGATGACGAATCGAAAGGTTGTGATAGTATACGTGGACCTTTGACTTGAGGGTTCGGTAGAAGATGTGCTGTGACGTTTAGTTTGTCATTAGAGTAGTTAGACTCATTTGCTTAATTCCGAGTCGACCTCGAAGTGCGGACTATACGGGCGAGTAGCGATCTTTCTTGTACGCCAAGAAAGGATTCTATCTCTGTTAGTGAGCGGCGAATGTCCTATACGGTTAATGGCAAATAAGATCATAAGTCTTTGGCCAAAGCATTCGATATAGTCGTATTAGATACACTATTAATCACGGTTTTGATTTGCATTAACACATGTATAGAGTTTAGTCAATGTAGGGTTTGACTTTACCGTGACCGAAGACTTGACCGGACATCGATGAAGGGTCTATACGTATATAGTATTCACGACATAATGGTTACGGAATGATCCCTTCATTCGTTCTCGATCGGGGTTTACAATGCGGCCCGCTAGTGGCTAAGTCCGCCCGCACTCATTGGTTCCTCCCAATGCCGGTGAGACGGACCTACGAGTCGCGCATCGGAGCGTTGACGGATAAATGTGAATTTATTATCTCTCTATTAATATTAGATATTCGATATCTAATTATGATTTATCGATAAATCAAATATCGGTCTTATGAATTTAAATTAAGTTCTGGGTAATTAATTTAATTCATAAATTATATTTCTTAGAGAAATATATATTTGTATTTGATATAATTAATTAATTAGATTAATTAATTAATATAAATACATTGATGATTAAAAGGAGTGTATTTAACGGAGTCGTTTGACGAACGTCCGGTACACGAGCCGAGTGGCTCGGCTCGTTTTCTAGGAAACTTCCTTGTGGCCACCCACTCCTCATGGCATGGCATCATCTTGCATATGTGTGGGAACTCACTTAGAGTTGAGATTCCCACATAATTGTGAATGATAGTTGTAAAGGAATAATTATTCCTTTATAATATATATATCATTACATTATATATGAGATGAGATGAGATAACAAAAAAAAAATTCATACTCATTCATGTATGCTGCCAGCCGTGAGTTCTTTGAGTGAGGAGAGAGAAAAATTTTTCTTCTTCATTTTGTTCATCTTTGAGGTGAAAAGAAGTAAGAAAAATTAAGAGAGAAAAAATTCCTAAAATACTTCCTAGCCGTGTTCTTCATAGAACGGAGTGTTGTAGATTTTTCCGGGCAACTTCCGACGCGTGTGAAGTAGAGGCTTCGAATTTTCGGTGCTTGGAACGAAGGGATTTCGTGTTCGGGACGGGATCGTGATCATCGTCTACACTTTACGAAGATTTATTTCAAAGGCTTCAAGGGTATGAATCTTTACCTTTCTTCGTATTTATTTTTCGTATATACGTTACTTGATCGATCCTGTTTGGGATTCGTATTTATTTCCGCTGCGTATTTCGTTTTATTTTCGGAATCCCAACAAGTACCTTCACCGGTTTCTCTTTTCCAGAAGGAGTGATCCTATATCTCTCTGTATCACATACAGGACATCTTGTGAGATCTTCATTAGGATGCCCCCAGAATAGAACACAATCATACATGCAGACGTGGATCTTAATGTAGGAAAGACCAAGATCTTTCAAAATTCGTCTCATTTTTGAATATGTATTAGGAAGATGATGACCCTGTGGAAGCATATTACTCGTAAGCTCCAAGTAATCATCTACAGACTTGATGGATGATTTGTTTTCCACCTTTAATCTCATCGTTTCCATGACACAATCAAGAACAGTCATGTTACACCCTGGGTATAGAGGGGTCTGTTGGAGTTGAATTAGCTTATTGTACCTGTCAAGCCCAGCAGTATTGCAAGGCAACGGTCTACGGGGTCGTGGGATTTGGTCAGTTGGTACAAACGTCTCGGAAAAACCAAACACTTCATCAATCAACCTCCTCTTCGGATCGGTGAACCCGTCGTTACCACTAAATTGTCCGTGATCATACGGAATAACAGAATTCGGTGCTTCACCGTGGTATATCCAACATGTATATTTCGAAATCACAATAAAAAATACAATAAAATACATACCTTAATCGAAATGGTGATTATAACAACCGGTAGAAACCTTCGTCACTCCAGCTAGCACAACTCAAAGTAGCAACTCACAAGCTTTTTTTTGGGAATAAGCGCGAGAATCGGGAATAGAAATGTGCTCTTTAGCGGGAGAGGGGCAAGATTGGGTTGGTGTTCACTGAACTATAAATAATTTTCACTTGGAGGTTTAGCGACGACCTAGATCTTGGTCGTCGGCTAAAGTATATTATTTTTTTTTAAAAAGTGTTTAGCCGACGACCTAAACCAAGGTCGTCGGCTAAACCATTACAATATTATTTTTTTTCGGAAGAAGTTTAGCCGGCGCCCTAGATCTAGGTCGTCGGCTAAAGTATATTATTTTTTTTTAAAAAAGGGTTTAACCGACGATCTAGATCTAGGTCGTCGGCTAAACCATTACATTATTATTATTTTTTTCGGAAGGAGTTTAGCCGACGACCTAGATATAGGTCGTCGGCTAAAGTATATTATTTTTTTTTTAAAAAAAAAGTGTTTAGTCGACGACCTAGATCTAGATCGTCGGCTAAACCCTTACAATATTATTTTTTTTCGGAAGGATTTTAGCCGACGACCTAGATCTAGGTCGTCGGCTAAAGTATATTATTTTTTTTAAAAAAAAGGGTTTAGCCGACGACCTAGATCTAGGTCGTCGGCTAAACCATTACATTATTATTTTTTTTTCGGAAGGAGTTTAGCCGACGACCTAGATCTAGGTCGGCTAAAGTATATTAATTTTTTTTCTTTTCGATCGGCTAAACGTTATCACGATCGTCGGCAAACCTCTTTAATATAGCCGACGACTATTTCGAACTTTAGCCGACGACCTCCACCAAGTCATCGGCTAAAACCCTTTAGCCGACGGTATTTCGAGTCGTCGGCTAAAGTGCGAAGTTTAGCCGACGACACTTTATAGTCGTCGGCCATTTTTTTTCGGATCGTCGGCTAAAGTACTTTTTTTGGTAGTGAATATCTTGAAAGTGAGCTTTGCTTTCATCTACAAACTCAAATGACACATCTTCGTAGTTCCTTAGGTTTGTCTAGATATTATTGAAGCTAGACTTTTTCGTAGTTTCTTTTCTATATAATAACTATTTGCTTCCCGATAATGTAGGATATTGCTAAGAAGAATGCCACTAATAGGGCCAACCAAATGTATTTGCATCATATGGGACCAGTAAATTTCGCTAGAATTCGAGCAAAATTGGTATTTATTTATGTATAAAAAAATATATTTCGGGATGTAATTATGTTTTATGTATGAGTAAATCCACCTTCTAATTTGTATTGATTTCTTAATTCTTGATGTTCCATCTAATTAATTAATGTAGCCAGATGCAGATCAGGAAGTCAGCCAAGCTGAAATGTTCATTGAGACTCGCAGAAGCCGAAATGGAAAAGAGATCGATGAAGAAACACAATCTATTATCGTAAGTTTCTTGTTACTTATCAAGTATGCTATTAGATCAATTCCTTATTTTATCCTTGTTACTCTATCTCCTTGCGCGTTTTGTTTGCTGTTTTGCCCTACTGACCTCTATTTTCTTTTGCTTGTTGGTATTCGTTTTAAGTAGTTCCTCTATTGCTCAAGGACAGTTCAGTGGACATGGTTCCTTTTGCACTTGGTTTATTAATTATTTTGCACATGGTTCCTCTCTTGCTCAAGTTAAACGAATGATGATGTCATAAACACCTTTATTAGATATAGAGCAGTTACCTTATTCAGCCATGATATATGAATATATTATATATGAATATATTATACATGATATGTTTTATCTTATACATGAATATTACTTTGTCATCTTTATTAGGGTAAGCTTAAAGATTTGGTTCAAGAGTCTAGCGAATCCGCTAAAGAAACATTTCAATCATTTTTTGGCAAAGAAAAGCCCAATAGAGTGTGTTGCTATGGAAGAACTGACACACCGTTACAGTTAAAAAGAAATAAAGAGATTGCTCTTATCAAGAAGGAACATGCAAATGAGATGAATAGAATGAAGATGCTTGTAAGATCATTATTGAAGCAAAACAATCCAGATTTAGATGATGAAGCTTTAGATATGATGATGACAAATGCTACTGCCAATAAAAATGGTGCAAAACCGCATTCTTCTACTTCGACCAATATTCCTATTCTTGAGAAGGTATAATTTATGATCCCTTTACCTTTTATAAACAGCGTGATTTTGAGTTTCATGATTTTTATAGTAGAAATACATGATTTTTGGTAACTCGGGGTGGTGCACCATTTGATCAAAATTACAAGGTAGTACCTTAAATTTGGAAAGTGCATTACATGAGATTTTTGCTATTTTTCTACCATTATTTGTTATTTCTTTTTATATTATTGTTGTCTTTACCACGATGGTGCGCTGCCCAGTTTTATGCTTTGCTGGCGTTTGTATTTTTTATTCTATTTTTGATGTTCTTGCTGTCTTGAAATGAGGACGATGCTACCCATAATGTGACCATAACCTGCACCGTGTTGTTCTTATATGAACTTAAGGAAGGGTAGTTATGGGTTTGGGGAGAATTATGGTGATGCTATTTATACTTGGTTCAAAATTTTTTTAGTAAAGGTTTGTGGTCAGGTGCTCTATAGCATATAGGCTTCGTTTTTGAATAAGATTTTGTCATAATGATCTTGTGAATATTTATATTCATGCTTTTATATTCGCTTATGATTGTATTTTATGTTTTCATATATGTAGGGTGGAGAGGAAGATCATGATCAAGATATAGAGGATTAAAAATGATGTTTACGTACAACACGTGAATTTTATGGCATTCTATCAAGAGATCTTCCTTGTATATACCCTCGGACTAATTGGTGCAGATGAGGACATATCTGTAGTGCTCATTTCTTGATTTTACAATTGGCACGTTCAAATTGGATGAGGAAATAGTACCAGTTCGTCACATTATCGCAGAAACATTTCCTCATCTGCTTAACATATTTAACCGGCTTGTTGGCTAACCCTTCGATTGAAGTGGCTGATTTGATCAAGTTGATTTGAAAGATATTCTGGTCATCTATCTACATATGTTGACATTCCTGTACTTTTAGCTAGTTTCAATTTGCTGGATTAAGGCATCAGCAATTCCACAACATTAAAAAGTACCATTCTTAATTTTTTTTACCTCTATTAAAAGTTTCTATTTATAAATTCAAATAACCATTTATAGGTTCTATAAGATTCAAGGTTTAAAAATATAGTAATGTGTACAATGTTGTTTAATTTTAAATTTGTGAAAGAAAAACTGTGACCGAAGAATACACAGTACAGAAATCACATATGGCTAGAAATCATACTAAAAACCGTGGTCAAATTATATTAAAAAAATCCTGGTGAGGAATCATATTAAAAAACCGTGGTGAGATATCATATAAAAAATTGTGTTTAAAGAATATACAAAAACCGTGGTCAGAAATCAAACTAAAAAACCGTGGTGAGAAATACATACAAAACCATGGCCAAATAATACGCAAAAATCGTGGTTAGAAGTCAAACTAAAAAATCATTGCCAGAAATTATATACAAAACCGTGGACAAAGAATATACAAAAGCGTGGCCACAAATATAAAAAACCATGGCTAATCTCATAATAATAATTGTGGCCTATTGTTGAACTTTAGGCCACGATTTTATTGACTCGTGGAGAATGGTCAAAAAACTGTGGTATATTTGAATAGCCCACAGTTTTATAAGAATAGCCCACGGCCACCTGTATCACGCACGAAAAATCGTGGTCTAAACGTTAGGCCACAATTTTTTCACCTTTACCCACAGTTTTCATCTGTGGCCCCAGCCTAAAAATGTTGTAGTGTTAGGATGTATTTTATCTTAATATTGATTACACTAGGTATCATAAATGATATAATTTCTAGATATTTTTAGAAACTAATGGATTCTCCTATAAGCTGTAATCTTCTTTGTACTTGCCATGTAAGGAATCTCAGTTCTAAATGACTTTTTTTATATAGTTTACATAAGAGTCTATCTATCAATGATATCAATAGACAGTTACATCATCTCTTCTTATCTTTATTGTTTTCCCTTCAATAAGTTATCAACACATTACTCTATTATTATTATTTTTTGAGAAATCCAAAAAAAAGAAAAAAAAAGTTCGGCCAACCTAGATGACTCGTCAGACTCGCCCTCATTTTTTTGCCTCACTCGCCTCTTCTACAGTGCCCCACCCCCACGACCACCACCCTGACCAACCACCATATTGATCGGCCAACTACTGTCCGACTTGATCCGAATCATCGACTGTCTAGATCGCCTGCACCATCGTGATTTGGCTCACTATATCCTTTTCCACCACCGCCTCCTCGTCCTGCACGTTGCTTGCATCCGTCGATAATCCCGTTTTGACCCGTGTTGTCTTCTATATTCAGACCGACCCCGACCAACCGAACAGAGTCACGCGCATCCTCCCGCGATCCGCCACCTGCTGCACTTGCCCGACCTGCCTGCAGCCCAAACAATGGATCCAAGCCAACCAGTCCATGCATTAGTCCTGGTCGGCCTGCGCCCGATCCTCGAGCCTGACCCGGTTGAAACAGCAACCCCGTGTCACAAGTTTTGGTTTTCTTTTACATAAGTACCCCCACACAGTTCCAACCTGGTTTCACGTCGTTGCCTTGAGTTCCAACTTTTTTATCGAAGTACATCCATTGTGGAACTATATCAAGTACCTAATTTTCTTATTGATGTAATTTTCTATTACTAGTTCCTAATTTAATTCCTTTATTTTTGAAATTTTTACTTTGAGGACTTTTATACTTTATTTCTTTATCTCCCACACTATTTTCGGTAGATGAGAATGCGAGAAAAGTCAATATATCTCTAGAAGTTGAAATTCTTGTGGCGGTTTGGGGGAATCAAGTATAGTTGTTGAAATTTGATATAGTGGTTTTTGCACACATTACCGTTTTGGGTGGGCTTTGATGGCGCCTTTTTTTATTGATTTTGTTACAATAATGTAAGGGAAGTATATTCAGTAATGATAAAATTATTTGATTTTAAGCGTCGATATTATGGCCTTTTATATCGTCATTGATATCTTATAAGGCTGACTTTATCTTGTTCATATTTCATAAATGGCAAACACCTCGAATATAAATCAGGAACTTGAGATCATTGACCATATTTGTAAGGAGTACTATATATGAGTATCAAATATTTGTTTGGAATTTGTCAGTAAAAGATACAACACCATCTTACACCCTACTGAGCCTATCATTGAAGAACCGAGTTACGAAACCAAAATAAACACAGTGACTTATTTAAGGCGCCTTATTCATCCATTGTTGAAAAGTGTTACATGAGCCTTCAAACTCCTGAGGAGTTACGGGATACACTTGGACAATGCTTCAATAATATGCATGATCAATAATTTAAGCGAACTAAAGTTGTAGTGGGAACAAATATATTTTTGGGTTATGTGTATGTGGAGGCATACAACCTAGCTATCTTGGAACTCCACATTTATCTTAGTTTATGTGATGTCAAGAAATCTGATCAGGACTTGATCGAAAAGACTTTTAATACTTTCCTGTGGGAGCAAGTGTTATTACTCATCATAAGTGTGTCATCTACGAGGAAGGGACGATCAAACTTTTGAGTGACTTTTCTTCCACCTCGCGAAAAAAGAAAGATACCATGAGATTAGTCTAAATAATAATGCAAGTTCAGCCAGTACCAAACTGATTACGGAGGTCAATCAGATTTTTCATGGGAAAGCACAACTACACAAGAAAAAGGTGAATGTTGCTCTATATTTGTATGTACCAAGCACACATGGAACAAGCATGAAAGGTAAAAGAAAATGTATTTGCACCAATATGTGGAGGAGGCAAGGCGGATCGCCTGACGGTCCTAGTGGTAGTTAACCACGTGGACCACCTCGTTCCACTGGGACTTGACCTACTCAAAGGGATGGTCACCCATGCGTATTATGCATCTCGAAGAACGTCTAAGGATACTACAAGATATATAAGTAGTATTTGGCTCAAGAGTCGAATTGCATGGAGGAAGATACTAAGAAAATTAATTAAGATCGAACCTCAACATATAGATATTGCTAACTTCAACTAGATTATTATTGCTTGACTAGTCATCATACTTTCACTATTATATTGGCTTGTTTATTTTCATTCGTGAACTAGTGGACTCCAATCAATGTAATAAAAGTTGGCATGATTAATAAAATTTTGTCTAGTTTCTTCGCTTTGCAAGAAGCATATTTTGTTTGAATTTTGAAAAAAAAAAAATCTGTGCCGAAATCAAGTTGGTTGATTTTGAACCACCTATATATTTTTAGTTTCGGTGGATTTTGTCTCAACTTTGATCAAGATTTTGTCTTAACTTTGATCAAAATTAGGTGCATTCTCCTTAGTGCTTATTTATGTTGGAAATAAAATACAGCGGAAGCGAAGTTGAGAAAAGTTTGATTAAAGCGTTTTATGCATCCACGAGCACAAAACCTATTTAGGCATGCTAATTAATTAACTAGTAAGATTAATAAGCAAATTAAATATTATTTATTATTTATTAAATAAATATGTTGGTAAATTAAATTCTAATCTAGATCAAAGATCATAGGATATAACCTTTTGAAGCGTAGTGGTTGCTTGCTCCTCGATCTTTTTATATTTCTACCTTTGGATCTTTTAGAGTATGATTCGCCTTAATCTGGACGTTGTGTGGGCAACGAGCTACCGAATCTTGCTTGGACAAATATGGATCGGTCGAAATCTATCTCTCACAACTCTCAATTTTCTTTTCTTCAAGTAATTCTAATATGTAGCAAGAATTAAAGTCTTATCTCAATTGTGGAATCAAAGACACAAGTCAAGATCCACAATTAAACACTAAGAAGAAAAATCAAAATTTCTTGTGTATGAAGTACTATTTTCGGCCGAACCCCCATATGACCCTATTTATAGGCTTTTGGACTATCTAGGGATCTTAAGGAGGATTAGAGTTATGACTCCCAGTGCAACCCAACTTTCCATATTAATCCATTTCCTAATATGGTTGAGTTCACTAATATCAATTCAGTCCACTATAGAATTAATATTACACTTCCAACCCAAATCCCAATTTATGAAATTGGGCTCCTTATTTAAATATATTATTTCCCGTGTTTAAGATATCGAATGCCCATTAACTAATTTAAGCTACTGAGAGCTTTAATTAATTAATATCTTATTCAAGAGTAGTATCACTCAAACCTTATTATTATATCAGAATTAAATCCACCTGCAGGGTTTAATATAATAATTATTATCGAGCTCCTCAAGGGGACATCATCAACCCGCACGAGTCGGGACACGATTTCTAGTAATAATAATAACTGTCGTATAAATAATATTATTGCCCAAGATACGAAGCTTATTGAGTCAATCATTTGACTCCCATTCATGGTAAATCAAAGCAATAAATATTATAAATACACAATTAAATATTAAATTCTTATAATTAAGAAATAATAATTATTCGAGATTTACGTTCTTCTTACAGTTAGTACAGAAGACACTATCTCACTTCCATCCAGTTCAACGTATACAATACACTAATGCATGCTAATAGTCATGACCTGTAACACCCCCAAGACATTCTAGGTATATTACAGCGCCGTGAATCCCTATATGGGACCCACCAGGCTGAACAAACATCATACTCATCGACTCATAGAAACAACAGAATAACACCTCGTCATAAAGACGCCAAATAAAATAATCCACCCTGTTAAATCGGTCAAACATAACACCATAATCCGACACAAACATAATAAACAACAATACAATCCAGACGAGTAAAAATTCTTAAGTACTCGAGTACTTCTATTAGTTTAAAGACCAAAAAAGGTAAAATGATAAAACGCAATAAGACACCACTCGTGCACAATCATCACGCACGGCCATCATCCGCATACTGGTCCAGCCCCCGCTCGTATCGATGAACCTGACCTGAAATTCATAAAACGAATTTCCCCAAAACGGGTCCCCAAAGGGGTTAGCAATTACGCTAGTACAAGTAACCAAATGAACGACTTACATCTTATACATATAGTAAATGCATGCAATCAAGAAAACATCGTTCCAAAATACTCATTTCCGGAAATGCCAATATCAATTCACATTTGTAAAAATGCACCACAATTAACCGTGGATCCACCCCTCGTGGACCCCTACCGAGACCCCGTTGGATCTAATCCATAGTGGTTAAAAGCAAGCTCGCGGATCCACCCCTCCGTGGACCCCTACCGAGACCCCGTCGGATATGACCCATAGTGAGCATACACACACACACAATTCTCATGCAATACTAATACGTTAAGATTGTAAGTTCATAAGGGTACTTGCCTCGATTTATAGACGGTGACACGAACGGAACGGAAGAATCAAGCGCGACCGCGAGGAATCGACGAAATGAACCTAACGATTCGAATAACACAATCACAACCACTTCTAAACGATTATGGAAATAGAATACACCCAGAAACCCGCCTACGATTCATGTATATTCGTATAAAAGTAACAACGAGGGCGAACCACAACCAAACCCTCCCGATTTCGCAAAACTATGAAAATATGCCATGAATCCGTAGGAAAACTAATGGTATCAACAAGATTAATCATATTCATCATGAATCCACCAACAAAACGGAAAGAATCGGATGAAAATCCCAAAAACCCCAAATTATCCAAAAGTAGTGTTCTAAGAGATATTACCTTTGAAGATCTAAGCACTTTGATCCGTAGAACACGCGTTAGATCGACTATCCGGGCTTCACAACCGAATGAAAATGGTGAAAAATGAATACTCAAGTGATTGATGATGAAGAGTTCTCTCCTCAAGCTCTCTCTCTCGCGCGTAAGTGGAAGAAGAAGGAAGAAATGAGCTCCTCTCGCTAGAAAAACGCAATTATAGGGTTGACTGCAGTGTGTGCCGCGGCCCAGCTGAAGTGTGCCGCGGCACAGGCCCAAAAATTGCTCCCAGGGCTCGGCATTGTGCGGCGGCCCGACCGACATGTGCCGCGGAACAAGGTACAGACGGGTTTGGCCGGTGATGCAACACGAGTGTGCCGCGGCCCAGACGGGTGTGCCGCGGCACTTACTCGGCAGTGTGCCGCGGCACACAGTACAGGCCGCTCGGCCAAAAACTGGAAAATGTGTGTGCCGCGGCGCACAATCCTTATGCCGCGGCCCACACCCCCTTGGGTCCTAAAATGAAGAAAAATGACCCGGGAAGAGAATGAAAGCAATAGGAATCGATATTTGGGAACCAATAACACGAAATGGAAGTACGGAAACCCCAAAATGGTGGTTCCGCACAACAATAACAAGAATCAGATCAATAGATGACAGGAATGATACACTGAAAGATACACGAGGGTCACTACAATCGAAAAAAAATATGCCGGAAATGAAAATACAAGGGAAAGAAAAATACGGATATTACATTCTACCCCTCTAAAAAATAAGTTTCGTCCCGAAACTTAAGAGACAAATAAATCAGAGTAGCTAGCACGCATGCTATCCTCGGATTTCCAAGTTGCCTCCTAGACACCGTGTCTCGACCACTGCACCTTGACCAAAGGAATGGTCTTATGCCTCAGTCATTTCTCACGATGCTCCAAAATCTTCAAAGGACGCTCTTCAAAAGTAATATCCTCGACGACATCAATCTCACCATAATCGATGACGTGACTAGGATCCGGGACATATTTCCTCAGCTGGGAAACATGAAAAACGCTATTAACATGATTCAAGGCCGGAGGTAACGCCAAACGGTATGCCGACCCACCGACTCGCTCGAGAATCTCAAAGGGTCCAATAAATCTCGGACTCAACTTCCCTTTCTTCCCGAAACGAAAAACTCCCTTCGTCGGCGACACCTTTAGCAAAATGTGGTCTCCCACCTCGAATTCCAAAGGTCGACGACGGACGTCGGCATACGACCTCTGTCGACTCTGGGCAGTCAACATTCGTTCCCGAATTAATTCTATCTTCCGCCTCGTCTCTAAAACGACATCCGGCTCGGTCCCGACCAAATCGGACGCCTCATTCCAACAAATCGGTGATCGACATCGCCACCCATAAAGTGCCTCATACGGTGCCATCCGAATCGACGCATGCCAACTATTGTTGTACATGAATTCGATCAATGGCAAATGCTCCTCCCAATCACTACTCCAATCGAGAGCACAAGCACGCAACAAATCCTCGAACGTCTGGATAGTGCGTTCCGACTGTCCATCTGACTGGGGATGAAAAGAGGTACTCAACGTAAACGGGTACCCAATGCCTTATGCACCTCCTGCCAGAAGTGCGATACATAACGGCCATCACGATCCGAAACGATAGACTTCGGAGTACCGTGAAGCCTCACAATCTGCGCGATAAACACACGAGCTAACTTCTCCGGGCCCCAACTGTCCTTGATGCCCAGAAAATGTGCCGACTTGGTCAGACGATCAACAATCACCCATACCATATTCATGCCCGACCTCGATCTCGGCAAACTCGTAATGAAATCCATCGATATATCTTCCCATTTCCATTCCGGAACGGGAAGTGACTGCAACAACCCAATGTCACGATGCTCGATTTTGACCTGCTGACAAGTCAAACATCTTGCTACAAACTGTGCGACCTCCTCCTTCATATCATTCCACCAGAAGTTCCTTCTCAAGTCCGTGTACATCTTACTCGAACCAGGATGAACGGAGTAAGGTGTAGCAAGGGCCTCACGCAAAATACTCTGTCTCAACTCTGAGTCGTTCGGCACACAAAGCTGACTCTGGAATCTCAAAATACGATCCTCGTGAATCACAAACCCAGGAGACTTTCCCTTAAGAACGTTCTCTCGGATTTGAGTAATCATCGGATCCTCTAACTGCTTCAGCTTAATTTCATCGATCAAAGACGACGAAATCTCTAAGGCACAAAGTTGCCCGATGGCTCCCGGCAACAAAACCTCAACATCTAATTCGATCAAAGCCCGCCGAAGCTCAGATTGAGATGTAAGGATCTCAAGCGTTCGTAACGCAACTGGTTTCCGACTCAAGGCGTCGGCCACGACGTTCGCCTTGCCCGGATGATAAAGGATTTCGAGATCATAATCCTTAATCAGCTCTAATCACCTCCTCTGCCTCATATTGAACTCCCGCTGAGTAAATATGTATTTCAGACTTTTATGATCGGTAAAAATCTGACATGAAGAGCCGAAAAGATAGTGACGCCAAATCTTGAGCGCAAAAACGACTGCCTCTAACTCCAAATCATGAGTAGGCTAGTTCAGCTCATACGGCCTCAACTGTCTCGACGCATAGGCAATGTTCTTGCCGCGCTGCATCAATACGCACCCAAGACCCTGACCCGAAGCATCGCTATAGACGGCAAAACCCTCGTTGCCACATGGCAACGCCAAAACTGGGGCTCAAGTCAAACGCTTCTTCAGTTCCTCAAAACTCGACTACCTCTCGTCATTCCAGACGAACTTCTCGTATTTCTGGAGCAACTACGTAAGTGTCTGAGCTAGTTTCGAGAAACCCTCGATGAACCTACGATAGTAGCCAGCCAAACCCAAGAAACTACGGAGCTCCTTCACATTCTTGGGCGGTGTCCAATCCAACACTGCCTCGATCTTCTGCGGATCTACACGAACCCCCTCGGCTGAAATCACATGACCTAGAAACATCACTTCCTTCAGCCAGAACTCACATTTCGAGAACTTCGCATAGAGTTGCTCGGTCCTCAAAATGTCTAACACTACCCGCAAATGATGGGCATGCTCTTCCTCGTCCCTCGAATAAATAAGAATATCGTCAATGAAAACGACAACACACTTATCCAAATACTCGATAAAGACTTTGTTCATCAACTGCATGAACACCGCCGGTGCATTAGTTAACCCGAAGGGCATAACTACAAACTCATAATGTCCGTATCTCGTCCGAAAAGCTGTTTTCGGCACATCGGACTCCCTCACCCGGAGCTGATAGTACCCCGATTTCAAATCAATCTTCGAGAACACATGACTCCTGGCCCGATCGAACAAGTCATCTATTCTCGGCAAAGGATACTTGTTCTTGATGGTCACCTTATTTAGTTCGCGATAGTCGATACACAAACGTAGCGAACCATCCTTCTTCCGCACAAACAGGACCGGTGCGCCCCAAGGTGAGGCGCTCGGTCGAACATACCTCGACTCAAGAAGCTCACTCAACTGCTTCTTCAACTCGGACATCTCTGAAGGTGCCATGCGATACGGCGCCTTCGAAATAGGAGTCGCAACTGGATCTAACTCTATAGCAAACTCGACCTCACGATCCGGTGGCAATCCCGGTAACTCGTCAGGAAATACATCAGGAAGCTCACTAACGATTAGAATCGACGAAAGCTCGACTCCACCACTCTCCGCCTTCAGGGCGTAGCACCAATAACCAGTACACCCCTTTCGCAGGAGTCTCATAGCCTTCAAGGCGTTAATAACTAACTTCTGGTTTCCCCTCTTTCGCCCCGCGAAAGAGTGCTCGGTGCCATCCTCGGCTAACATAGTGATGATTCTCGTGCGGTAGTTCATAATCGCACCATGCCGCTCGAGCCAATCATCCCCAAGAATCAAATCCTCACCCTCGATACCCACAACAATAAGATTAGAGGGCCAAGCCCTTTCAAAAATAAATACAGAACAGTCTCGAACCTCCTGATCACCAACGATCCTATCACCGCTAGGAAGCTTAACGATGAAGGGCTCACAAGGTGTCAAACAGTCGAGACTCAAACGGCGCACACAATCCAGAGATATGAACGAATGCGTAGCACCAGAATCGAAAAGCATACTGACAGGATGAGAAAGAATATGAACGGTACCTGTCGCCACGGTAGCCGCTGGGTCATCGGCTCTCCGTATCTCATAGACACGCGGGTGGTGGCCGACCGCTCGAAGCTCCCCCTTAGCGGGCTGACCCGTCCTCTCCTCGACTAGCACTCGGCGGAGATTGAGAAGCAACGATCCTTGATTCACACTCGGTTCCCTAGGCGCTGGAATGGAAGTCCGGAACCCACGATTCTCTCCCTCTCGGCCACAGAAAGCCGCCTTGTGGCTCCTACTGCCACACCGATTACATGTCGGCAAAGGACTCGGACAATTACGGCCGATGTGGCACAGGCGCCACGCTTAAAACACTTCACTTCGAGAAGGGGCACCGACCTGCGAGGAAACCCGATAGATCGAGTGGGCCATGCCAATGGAAAAGTTAGCATCGGGATTTCTGCTGACCCCCACCTTTGTGGCCCGAAAAATTCCCGACAGACTTCTGCTTCTTGCTCTCGC
This sequence comes from Orobanche coerulescens, assembly GCA_033398695.1. Lineage (NCBI taxonomy): Eukaryota > Viridiplantae > Streptophyta > Magnoliopsida > Lamiales > Orobanchaceae > Orobanche > Orobanche coerulescens. The sequence continues at coordinate 124,066,000 of CM065812.1, read as the reverse complement.
GGGCCGCCTCACTCGCCGTCACAGAAATATCGTAAGCAAGGGCCCTACTCTGATAATCCTTCAAGGTAGTACAGACGAGCCCCGACATATAGTCCCGAATCGACAATTTCATCCGCCTGGAAAAATGGAAAATTTTGTCGCTCTCCTCGACAACTTGGGTCTTCACATAACCCAACTCCTTGTTAAAATCAGCAATAGCTTGAGATACGGGGATATCCCGTGGTTGAGCATCATAGAAAGCATGTACTCGATCCTGTCTGACCGGCCACGGGCAATATTCAGTCTCCATCAATTCCTGAAATTCGGCCCACGAAGCAACATGGTCTTTGGGCCCAACGGCCTCCCACCAATCCGTAGCGTCCCCAGTGAGAAAGTATTGGGCAATAGGGACCTTACGGTCCTCGGGATAGTTGGTAGCAGTGAAGACTTTAGACATCTCCTTGATCCACCCTTCCCAGCCGATCGGGTCCGAAGCTCCCGAAAACTGAGGAGGATACATCTTGATGACATCCTGAAGCCAGCGATCCGCTCCGCCCCGATTAGCGTGGGCCATATCCGGGTTCTGAACCGTCTGAGCTATCGCCGCCATTTGATTCACCATTTGCTACATAACGGCCACAATACCAAGGTCGGCGCGCTCCTGAGAAGAAGCATGATTGTGACGGTCGCCGGTACTGCCGGCTCCCGAAGACTGCGACGTGGCCGCCCCACCGGCTGCCCCACGTCCCCGGCCGTGTCCACGACCACGACGGCGACCACGACCTCTTCCAGCATCCATACTGGAGTTAAATAAGTAGCAGAAGACATACGATGGTAAGTACAAGAAAAGAACAATCACAAATCGAGAATCAAAGGTACGATATAAGGAAATAAGGAATATAGGAAGGAAAACTTACGGGCACTGGTAGTACCGGAATCATGGCAGCGTGACAATGATGTGCAAGACAAAACACAACAAGACCCAATAAACCGACAAGCCTAGGTATCCATAAACCTAGTTCCAATACCATTTTCTGTAACACCCCCAAGATATTCGAGGTATATTACAGCGCCGTGAATCCCTATATGGGACCCACCAGGCTGAACAAACATCATACTCATTGACTCATAGAAACAACAGAATAACACCTCATCATAAAGACGCCAAATAAAATAATCCACCCGGTTCAACCAGTCAAACATAACACCATAATCCGAAACAAACATAATAAACAACAATACAATCCAGACGAGTAAAAATTCTTAAGTACTCGAGTACTTCTATTAGTTTAAAGACCACAAAAGGTAAAAAGATAAAAGGCAATAAGACACCACTCGTGCACAATCATCACGCACGGCCATCATCCGCATATCTTGGTCCAAATTTGCTCGTCTCGATGAACCTGACCTGAAATTCATAAAACGAATTTCCCCAAAACGGGTCCCCAAAGGGGTTAGCAATTACGCTAGTACAAGTAACCAAATGAACGACTTACATCTTATACATATAGTAAATGCATGCAATCAAGAAAACATCGTTCCAAAATACTCATTTCCGGAAATGCCAATATCAATTCACATTTGTAAAAATGCACCACAATTAACCATGGATCCACCCCTCCGTGGACCCCTACCGAGACCCCATCGGATCTAACCCATAGTGGTTAAAATCAAGCTCGCGGATCTACCCCTCCGTGGACCCCTACCGAGACCCCGTCGGATCTGACCCATAGTGAGCATATAGACACACACAATTCTCATGCAGTACTAATACATTAAGATTGTAAGTTCATAAGGGTACTTGCCTCTATTTATAGACGGTGACACGAACGGAACAGAAGAATCAAGCGCGACCGCGAGGAATCAACGAAATGAACCTAACGATTCGAATAACACAATCACAACCACTTCTAAACGATTACGGAAATGGAATACACCCGGAAACCCGCCTATGATTCATGTATATTCGTATAAAAGTAACAACGAGGGCGGACCACAACCAAACCCTCCCGATTTTGCAAAACTATGAAAATATACCATGAATCCGTAGGAAAACTAATGGTATCAACAAGATTAATCATATTCATCATGAATCCACCAACAAAACGGAAAGAATCGGACAAAAATCCCAAAACCCCCAAATTATCCAAAAGTAGGGTTCTAAGAGATATTACCTTTGAAGATCTAAGCACTTTGATCCGTAGAAGACGCGTTAGATCGACTATCCGGGCTTCACAACCGAATGAAAATGGTGAAAAATGAATACTCAAGTGATTGATGATGAAGAGTTCTCTCCTCAAGCTCTCTCTCTCGCGTAAGTGGAAGAAGAAGGAAGAAATGAGCTGCTCCCGCTAAAAAAAACGCAATTATAGGGTTGACTGCATTGTGTGCCGCGGCCCAGCTGAAGTGTGCCGCGGCACAGGCCCAAAATTGCTCCCAGGGCTTGGCAATGTGCCGCGGCCCGACCGACATGTGCCGCGGCACAAGGTACAGACGGGTTTGGCCAGAGATGCAACACGAGTGTGCTGCGGCCCGGACGGGTGTGCCGCGGCACTGACTCGGCAGTGTGCCGCGGCCCCGTCGGCATGTGCCGCGGCCCCGTCGGCATGTGCCGCGGCACATAGTACAGGCCGCTCGGCCAAAAACTGGAAAATGTGTGTGCCGCGGCGCACAATCATTGTGCCGCGGCCCACACCCCCCTTGGGTCCTAAAACGAAGAAAAATGACCTGGGAAGAGAATAAAAGCAATAGGAATCGATATTTGGGAACCAATAACACGAAATGGAAGTATGGAAATCCCAAAACGGTGGTTCCGCACAACAATAACAAGAATCAGATCAATAGATGACAGGAAAGATACACTGAAAGATACACGAGGGTCACTACAATCGAAAAAAAAATACGCCGGAAATGAAAATACAAGGGAAAGAAAAATGCGGATATTACATGACCAACTAATCTCAAGTATACAACCTTTTACATAATTTGTCTAATAATTATATAAGTTGTGAACTATTATATGATTTTATAAAGAACCGATAATGTGATTTTCCGTGTGACACCAACACACCACATTATCTACAATATAAAATATTTATATATTTCATTTGCATAACCATAACTTGAATAAATATGCAAAACATGTGATTGAATGTAGTTAATATTCTTATGGGTAGTTACAAGGAAATAAGATAATATAAGCATAAAATATGTTTTACAGTATACAACCCTAACAATCTCCCACTTATACTCAAAGCATGCTTTTAAGTATACTACTTTATTACATAGTCTCTCATTTCTCCCACTTATACTCAAAGCAATGCTGCCATACACCGTAATCCCATTCCTTCCACATGCCTTTTAAAAACTTTTGAAGGTATGCCTGTTGTGAAAGGCTCAGCAAGATTATCTTCCGATACAACACTGGCTACAACTACGTCTCCTTCCTTTACGAAGTGTCATATTATGTGGTACTTGCGGTTGATATTTTTACTTGCCTTGTGGGCTCGTGGTTCCCTCGAATTTGCGACTGCATCGGTATTATCACAATAAAGTGTAATACCCTTTGGCAAATCGGGAATCACATCTAAGTCATGCAGGAATTATTTGAGCCATACCGCCTCCTTGGCTGCCTCAGAGGCCGCCACGTACTCGGCTTCCATGGTAGAGTCCGAGATGTATTTCTGCTTCCCATTCCTCCAACTAATGGCTTCACCTCCCAGGCTAAATATGTAACCCAAAGTAGACATGGAATTTTCTGTCTGATGAAAAATCTGAATCAGTATAACTCACTGGACACATGTTGTATGATTGATATACTAGCATATACTCTCTACTCCTTCTCAAGTACTTGGGTATGTGCTTGACAGTAATTCAGTTTCCTGGTCCTAGGTTCGACTGATATCTCGCAGCCATGCCTACGGCATGACAGATATCTAGTCTAGTGCAAAGCATAGCATACATGAGGCTTCCTACATCTGACGCATAAGGGATCAGCTTCATGTCATATATCTCCTTTTGTGTCTTGGGACACATATCCTTAGATAGTTGAGTTCCATGTATGTAAGGTAGAAAGCATTTCTTAGAATTCTTCATGCTAAACCGATTTAGCACTGTATCGATATTAGATGCCTGAGATAAGCACAACATACTTTTCTTCCGATCACGAAAGATCATGATTCCAAGGATGTGTCCTTCTCCCATATCCTTCATATTAAACTGCTCAGATAGCCATACCCGTACGCCTGATAATTCTTTCACATTGTTTTCAATCCGAAGGATATCATCTATGTACGGTACAAGAAACACCAACATGTTTCCATCGCATTTCTTAAACAAACAACTCTCACTCGGATATTGGACGAATCCATATGACTGGACTACCTCGTCGAATTGAGTGTTTCCAAGATCTAGATGCCTGCTAAATTCCATAAATAGATCTCTTAAGTTTGCACACTAAGTGTTCCTCTCCTTTAGCTATGAATTTCTCTGGTTGCGCATGTAGATTTTCTTGTCTAGACTTCCATTCAAGAATGCAGACTTGACATCCATTTGCCAAATCTCCGGATCTAAATACGTCGTTATAGCTAAAAGAATCTAGATTATATTAAGCATGGCTACTGGCGAAAAGGTTTCATCATAATCGATACCCTCTTTCTGAGTGTAACCTTTCACAACAAGCCTTGCTTTGAAGGTTTCAACCTTCTCGTCACCTCCTTTCTTTTGTTTGTAGACCCATTTACTCCTAATGGCTTGTACCCCATTAGGTAGTTCTACTAGCTTCCACACTTGATTGGAATCCATAAATCCTATTTTTGATTCCATTGCTACTTGGCAGGAGTCAGTATCTTTATCTTGGATTTGCCTCCTTGTAAGTCCAGTGATCTGATTCATCTTCACCTGTTATTTAGTTTGAAGACTGTCCCATGCCAACATCTCATAAAGAATAAAGACAACATCATCAACGACAACAATGACAATAATTATCTACTACAAGAAGACTCATAATACCGTACATAACATGATAACCACAACATGACATCACAATATACACATGGTAATTCCGATGATCCGGCGTTCAATGCATAGATCCAAAGATGATCCTATTGGACCAACACGAGGTGGAAAAACCTGTCCAATGATCCAGCGCATGCTAGCATAAATCCCAAGATGATCCCGTCGGACCAACATGAGGTGGACATACAACAACGAAACATGTGCACGACAACATGTATAACATCAATACATATAACATAATTAAAGTACTTACCTTAGAAAGATGGGAAGAAATAAATACTTCAATGACTTCAACAAAATCGAAGGCCGTACCTTCGATCAACCATTCGCAAACCTCGAACCTTAGAATGATTAAGTGAATCCTATGGATATGCTTGGTGTTGATGTTGCGAGTTGATAATATATATATTATCTCATTTCGGTGCGTTGTGATTTGCCACTTGGGTCGTGCTATGTGTTTGTTGCCTTTATGTGGATTATTGTGATATCCATGGTATATTGTGTTGTGTGATGTGAATGTTGGGTCATAGTCCAACCGTGATGTTCGTAAGAGGTCTACGGTGACACATGGCTTGTAATCATGGTGGTCAGGATACAACAAGTGATTGGTCCAACCGTGAGAGCCTAAGAAGACTTACGGTGACACGTGGCATATGATCACGGTGTCATGGATATGATCAAGGATATGTTTTGTTGCTTGATATTATGATGTGTACCGTAGTGTACTGATTTGTGAATGTGAAATCACTGTCATAGTCCAGCCGTGATGTCGGACGAGGTCTACGGTGACACATGGCATGCGATCATGGTGGTCAGGATGCAACGAGTGATTGATCCAACCGTGAGAGCCTAAGAAGACATACGGTGACCCCTTTTTGCTTTTTGGAAATAGAAGGATTCTATAATCCTAAGCGGTTTCTGTTAAAACTCCCGAGGATATTTTAAAACATTTTATAAGTTGTTCTCTTGATTTGTGATCTTTCGAATTTGGAAAGTTTTACTCAAACTCTGCCTCGGGAGGTATTTTTCATTATGTTTGAATCTTTGAGGATTCCCAATTATTATTATTATTGAGATATGATTTGTATGACTCGTATTTGCACTTTGTACTTGAACTAGCAAAATAGTGGAATTTTGCTAACCCCCGAGAAATTGAAGGGTGGATATCTATATTGCATTCAGGTACGTGCAGAGTCTTGGGGAGCATAACACAGGATTGGCACGAAGGATGATGAATGATGATCGATACTAATCACATGAGGACCCGTACGTTGTTGTATTGGTTTAGTTGAAGTTATTTCCGCTGTAGTACTTTTTCCGTTGCACGGGAGCGTGTTGTATTATGATCCCTGCGTGGGTATGTATTGAGATTGAGTTGTATATATTATTTAAAAGACCAAATCAGTTTACTGGGTCATTTTATCCATAAAGGCGATATTGAGATGTTTGATTTTTGTTACCAGCCTGGTAGATCCTTTAGAAAATGGTCTACGGCGTGAATATCCCTGAGTGGATTGGGGGTGTTACATAAATGGTATCAGAGATCAGGTTGCGGAAACCTAGGCTGTCAGGTTGAGTTGGGCATTTTTGGGTCGTGTTTCATCTGGAAAGTGTCTGTTTGAGTCGTTTCGCGACGCGTCGTCTGAGTTTGTTTGTCGTGATTAGTATCGTGGGGCGATCATCATCTTTGAGCAACCTGTGGATGTAAGCCTCCCTTCTTTGGGTTGTGCCTCGTGTGACGCGAGCTACTTGTATTATTATTTGTTAAGTGATGGAATCTTTATGTAGATTTTGATTTTGTGATGTGGGTTTATTTAACTCTCATATTTTGTTTATATAAGGAGTGATGTCGCTGCTAATGTCTTTTTGACCGTTGATATTGTCCGCTGCCAGTGATTTTCAAAATGATTTGCTCGTTTTGCAAGTATTCTTGTGAAACCCTTATGATTAACATGGTATTGTAATGTATATGTGTGTGATTTGCTCACTCCGGGAGGGTCCGACGAGGCCTCGGAGAAATCTGTGATTTTGCTCCTGATTCAAGAGCTTGTTTGGATATCCAGTTCAGGAGGGTCCAAAGAGTCCTCGGATGGGACCAGTGGTTTAGCCCTGGTCCTAGGCAAATTTCAACTGTGATTACTGACTATTTGTTTTCCGGAAAAGACATGTCTTGATTTTGAAATAATTTGATGCATGTGCTATGAGATGTGTCTCAAAGTAGAAGAATTTTGAAATAATTTTGAAAATGGATTATTTTCTTGTGGTATTTTCAAGGCGCCTACTAGTACAACTATATATTTCAAAATTCTTCTACTTTGAGGACCGAAATATTTTGAGATATTATCAGTAATTTAGAAATGCATTTGCTCAGACCCAAAGATCGAATATTTCTGAAAGTTTTTAACTAAAAGAAAGATGTCCTCATTTTTATCAAACGCAAGACGTTTTTTTTTCAAAGTCTCAATGACGCAGTTTGTATTACTTTTAGAAATGTGATACTTAAGATCTACTGGTGTTTCCAAATTATTTTCAAAATGGTGGTTTTCGTTTTTAAAACCTATCATTCTTATCTGCAGTCAGGGAACGTGTGTATGATGTTAGCATTGTCGTTAGGGTGTTAGCCCTCTAAGTTGTGATTGAATTGGTGGTATGAGCATTGAGTCGTTCGTCACGCATTCGTTGTGTTAGCCCTCTGTGAGAGGTGTGATGTTGGTATCGTACTATCAGTGATGGTGTTGGTATTGGTGTTGCCAATATTTTGCAGCAGGTAGCTGCACAAATGACTCAGTTGACGCAAGCAGTTCAAGGCAATACAGATGTGACCCAGAACATTGGTGCAAATCAGTGGCTTCGAGAAGTGGTTCGTATGAACCCCCCTCGTTTCGCTGGTGCCGCAAATGCATTGGGCTAGGATGGATGGCTTATCCAGTTGGAAAAGATATTGGAGGTAGTGATTGTCCAGAAGAGCGTAAGGTGCCTATCGCTAAGTATCTCCTTAACAAAGATGCTGCTAACTGATGTGAGGCTGTTAAGACTCGAGATCGTGTTGTCATGTGGGCAGAGTTCCAGAGATTCATGTGAGATGAGTTTTTTCCGGAACCGATCAGAAATCAGAGGATTAATGAATTCTTTTCGGCGAAACCGCAAGATGTACCGCTGTCTCAAGCTATTATTGATTATAGCAAACAGCTCAGCTATATGCAGGATCAGGTGAGAACAGAGGAGGATAAGATCTGTCATTTTATTAGGCGAATGAAGCTGGAGATTCGTCAGTACATGGCTAGTTTCACTTGTACTTCATTGGGAGAGTATCAGAACAGGGCGTTACCATATGAGCTATCTATATCCTCGACTGAGCATATGTTCGAGTCGAAGAAATTGAAAACTAATGGGAACTTTTCAGGAAATCAGGATGGTGGGCCACCTAGGGCTGGGACTTCGTGTCGTCATCCTCAGAATATTCCTCGATCGCGTGAACAGAGGAGGATTATTACCCCTGCATCGAGTAATGTGAGCAGCATGAAGATGTGTTATAACTGTAGTCGAGCGGGCCATACCGCGAAGAATTGCCGTTCACCGTTAGTTAGCTATTGCGAGTTTGGCCAAGTAGGTCACCGAGCCGTGCATTGCGATACGGTAGATGAGAGGTTTAGGGATCAAGTTTCTATCTCTGCTCCGAAAGGACACGGAGAATCCTAGTGTGGGTTTTGAGAATTACGGCATAGTCCGAATTCTTCGTGGTTATACTTGCAGATCGTTGTGTGTTTATTTTCTATTTTCTCGTCTGCGCGTGTTTTCTTGTAATAGGTCCCTTTTGTTTTGTGATTGTTCGGATAGTTGACTTGATTGTGCTATCTATTTGGTTATACATGATACTTGTTGGTTTTAATATGTCTCTGCTTGTGACATTGTGATGGTTGTCGTTGAGCGTGCTTTAGCGCCGTATGTTTCCTTGCGTTTCTTGTAACGTTTCGCCGATGGACATGAGTTATTCAGTTCTTGTGTAGCTCGTTGCGCTATTCCTGGTGGGATATTGCTTCACCCTACTTATTTTAAGTTTCAGGAGAGAACTTCTTTTAAGGAGGGTAGTATGTAATATCCGCAATTTCGATTTTCATTAAATTTATTTTTTTGGCAGAAGTCCATGTTAACGGCTCGCTTGTGACCATTTCATCATTCTGAGAATGATTAGTTCTGCATTTTTTTCATCCGAGTTTGTTTCGGTGTCGTTTGTTGCGTTCCGTGCTTCTTAGCGACTTTTCCGCACTTAAGTTCGATTCTTGCGAATCTCGTTCGAAACTATTGTTTCGTGTCTCCTGTAAGTTTTTAACGTTGTTATACATGTTGTGAGCTTCGGTTTGGTTATCCGTTGTCGTGTCATGATGTTTCGGGTGTTTGGGCCATTTTGTAATTTTTCTAGAGTGTTGGGCATTTATTTTCATACTCATGTTCTTTCCAATCTTCAGATTATTGGAATCATGTGTTTGTTTAGTGCTTAAACTCGTGTTTTGATTGTTGTACTACTCGTCTTGTTCGACCGTAGTAATTCGTGTTCGTCGAGTATTACTTGTTGTCTCATCCGCCCCTTTGTTTTAATGTGTGATCGTGGTGTCGTACATTATGTTTCGTAATTTGCTCGTTATTGTTTTGAATCATAGCCAGTGCGTTAGTGGGACCGAGACGTTGTCGAATGTCTAACCGGACTGTCGGGACGGTCGAGTTTCGACCATAAGGCCTGGCCAGTTACGGTCGTAAGGCAAGGTCGGTTACAACCGTAAGGCGTGGTAGGTTATGACTGCAATGCATGGCCGAGTTACGGCCGTAAGGCATCCGCACGTTTTGGGTAGTGGCCTGGGAGGCCTGGTTACGGCCATAAGGAGCTGCCGAGTACAGCCGTAAGTGCTGAGTTACGGCCGTAAGCTACTGCATGTTACGACCGTAACATGCTCGGCTATATATAGGCGGGGCAACAGGTTTCATTGCCATTTTTCCCTTTCTCCTTCTTCTTCTGCGATTTTCGGCTGGGACTCAAGGGTGGTGATCGGAGGTATCGTCGTGCATCATTTTGGGAAGATTGATTCGTATCTATCATTATCCTCCACTCGAGTTTGTCCAGATCGAACGTAACTTCTCAAATCTCTTAGGGTTGACTTTCGGGTTTCCCTTCTTGATTTCGTTGTTCATCCGATTTTGATGAATCAGTTGATATTCTTGAGTATTATTAATCGTATTCTACGGATTGTATATCCGTATCTCGAATTTGTTTGAGCCCAATCATGATTTTTGTGTTCTAAGAGACCCTTGGGCATTTAATGTCCGATTAAATGACTCAACGAGTTTTCCCTTGATTCTTGGGCGTGTTTCACGTTGTCTCCAGTCGTTATACTTGTCATAATCATGTTTTCATTGTTTTGACCGGAGGATTGTAGGTGTTCGAGATTTCCCGGCTGAACCGTGTTCGTCAGAGTATTCGGTGCCGATTATTCGAGGCAAGTACCTTGTTCATACATTTCTTGTTTTGTGGATATGATGATCGGTAATCGTCTAAGTGTGTTTGTTTGGTTGTCTGAAATGAACTTTCAAAAGATTCGGTTGAGCCTCGTTAAAGGCTCTCTTTCGAAACGCGTGTGTTTTGTGAATGGTGTGTTTTGCGAATGATTAAGTGAATCATATGGATATGCTTGGTGTTGATGTTGCGAGTTGATGATATATATGTATATATATACATATATTATCTCATTTCGGTGCGTTGTGATTTGCCACTTGAGTCGTGCTAAGTGTTTGTTGCCTTAGTGTGGATTATTGTGATATCCTTGATGTATTGTGTTGTGTGATGTGAATGTTGGGTCATAATCCAACCGTGATGTTCGGACGAGGTCTACGGTGACACATGGCTTGTGATCATGGTGGTCAGGATACAACAAGTGATTGGTCCAACCGTGAGAGCCTAAGAAGACTTACGGTGACACGTGGCATGTGATCACGGTGTCATGGATATGATCACGGATGTGTTTTGTTGCTTGATATTGTGATGTGTACCGTAGTGTACTGATTTGTGAATGTGAAATGGTTGTCATAGTCCAGCCGCGATGTCGAACGAGGTGTAACACCCCAAAAACCGACCGGGAATATTACAGCGTCGTGGGGGCCATATTGGAACCCACAAGGCTAAAATCATTTTCGCAAACGTTTAAAAACGCCAAAAGGCCAATGACAGAAATGTTTTAAATACTCAAATATTTTTAAAAACGTTGTTCCCATTTACCGTCAGAAAATATCATTTGAAAGCACAAGGCAAAGACGCGAAAAGGGCATTTAGAGAGTAAACACGAGTTGGGAAATACTGAAGCCATTATAAAATTTCACACGCAACGAATAGAGACATAATTAAATACATTTGCAGCGGAATTATAAAAACCAGAAAGAACACTCGAATCCCAACAACCACGCCATAGCCAGTATCACCGGAAAGCTCATCCCTTCACGACCGCTACTAGCTCGAACCCCGAGTACCTAAAAGATAAAGCCCACGACGGGGTCAGCCATAATACTCAATAATGATAACAATCACATCAAAAAAACAATACATATCAATGTAATTACAAGGTAAGAATAATTCCAATGTAGTCTTACCGACATAACCTTACCAACCCATCACAATCCATATCAAATGAATCCTTACCATAGTCACATCTCGCGTTCTTAAGAGACGGATAAATTCAAGAGTAACCACTTGAGCTGTATCCGAAACGATACCAAGATTCTCAAACATAAACATATCTCCAATATGGAATAATATGGGCAAGTCCGATTCTATCCGCGGGATCGCACAATCGGATTCGAATTCTGATAAAACCGATATCACACGGTACATCTGTAAACCAACTGTCCCGAGACAATGGCAAGTCCTGGATATCAATGCAAAACATGAATGTTCACACAATCAATAATGATAAACAACCAATGCATCAAAACGGAATACCAATGACATGATAACTCCACACAAGATCGACAAAGGATCAACCACGAATGAGAATACCATGATGTGGTAACTCCAACAAGATCAATGAAAGTTCAACCACCGGGAATGCCAACAATACGGTAACTCCAACGAGATCAATAAAGAATCGACAACCAGAAATACCAACAGTACGATAAACTCCAATAAGATCAATGAAGGGTCAACAACCGAGAATATTGACGACACAGTAAACTCTAGCAAGATCAATACGGACCAACAACCGGGAATAACAACGATACGGTAAACTCCAACAAGATCAATAAGGAATCGACAACCGAGAATACCGACGACATGGTAAAATCCAATAACATCAATCAAGGTCTAATAACAGAAAATACCAATGGTGAGACAACTCCCAAACAGAATCAATAAGGATCAATAACGAACAAGATTATCAATGACAGGATGAACTCCAAACGAGATTAATAAAGGATCGATATCAATGAGTTGACCATCGATATGGTAACTCCAAACGAGATTAGTAAAGGTTCAATAGTGACAGATACACGAGAGAATAAAATCGTCGACCATATACGGATCATATATACGGAATTACAAAGACAACCCGAATTCCAAACAGATATGATTATACATGGACTGTGAACAACCAATCAATAAGACTCAAGATGGACGTCACGATACGCCCGATCCGGACAGGTGTCCGTGTACAAGCCAGCCACGTGTATTGATCAATACATGTATGGTCTCATATCTAATCAGCCTCACGAAGTACGTCTCGTGTGCACAGTTCAATATGAGGTCGAAACCAACATATGCTACACGTGCCCGTCCCGAAAATTCTACACATGAACGATCAGAACGTATCTGACTCCAGATATGCCACGAAACAACATGACAACAAATCTCGAAGAAATGCATATCCAACAAGGATCAGAAGATTTTCCAAAAGGGCAACAATAACTCGATCATGAAAGACCGACACGACCACAATGTCGTATTCCGTCAGACAACAGTTCACAGCATGCTCAACAATGCATATAATAATAGCACATAAACTCCCAATGCAGCAGCCAAGGGTCACGGAAGCATCTACTCAGGAATACTCCGGACAATATCACATAAACTCCCAAGGCAGCAGCCAAGGGTCACGAAAGCATCTACTCAGGAATACTCCGGACAAAGGTGCCATTTACGTCTTATCCCCTAACACATCGGCCCAACAGATTACATCTCAAAGAAAGAGCACATCAAAAAACATAACAAACAATGGTGCACACTCACCGCATGAAATATCAACACACACATGCAATAATGCAACATGATGATTATCATAATCTACCAATATTAATTTACCTCAAGCTGGAGACGCAACCTTTCCACAACCAACCGCCCTGAACGAATACACCGTTTATGCAAAAATTCCAAAATGAAGTAGAGTCTATAACTAATACCAAACCACCACCTCAAGTTCAATATCGACATGATAACTAACCTTGATATCCAACTTCTCGTACTGCAGACCAAATATGATTCATGTCTCCGTTTCCATTAGACATCTTTAAAATCATATACATTATGATTTATCTTAGTCCAAGCATAATATACATACCATCATCCCGACAATTCATATTCCATAATACCATTGCTATATGAATCGTAAATGAAACGAAAGCGAAACCATTTATTAATCATTATGAACTGAGCAAGCATAACTTGCCTTGATACCAATTCGACGAAGCCGCTATCGATCCTGCCGTCTTCATCTACAAGCTCCTCATCCCCGACCAAGACGATTCATGCATTCTCCAACCTCAACTGCATCACAACGGTTAACATCAACGATCACTAAACGCAACCTAATGCAATAATCAATTAACGATACGTTCAATAATAATCAACAACCGAAATGACCAACTAATCAAACTCGATGGTTCAACGATATCTTGATCATACGAAACCAAACCATGTCAACTCTTAATAATATGAATACAAGCCGAAATTCGATATTCAATAGTCCTAACAATGTCTTCAACATATAGTTCATATAACCGCAAGAATCGTAACAACAAAACCATAATCATATTCATATGAATTATTCTTCAACGATAACATCAAAATCCTAATTCAAGGAGAGGATTACCCAACATACCTCTTAGAAGATGAAATACACGAGTAATCACTCGTTTTGAATAACATGGTGCGAAGGAAACGACGAAAGGGAAGGGTACCAATTCAACCTCCTTCAAAAGTTCGTTCCTAAATCACAATAATATCAATACAATCACAATTCTACGAAAACATATAGAATTTCCCAAGTTCTACTCATTGAAGCATTTTATCGGACACTTTGAGGGCATAGTCCAATTTAATCGATTATCGAAGAAATACTCGAATTTGTTCCACAAAACTTCAAGGATAATGAATGATCTCGAGTATACAACTAAGTTCTATCAAAAATCTTAATTGAAACGAAGGAAATCGGCTAAAACATCAAGAAACCTCAAAAACCTCCAAAACCAAGTGTTTGGGTGTTCTTTCCTTGATCTAGGCAAAAGATGATGTTATCCATGAATTAAATCTTCCAAAACATGTTGCTCTATGATGATTCCATACAAATCCATCCATTTTTGATGAAGAAATGCGAAAAAACGAAGAAGAAATGTGAAAATGAGCAGATGACTCGGTCCAGGCCTTAAATAGGCGGGACCTGTCGGTACCTTACGGCCGTAACCGGCTGTGGCTTACGTACATAACCGACCGTGGCCTACCCTCCTGTCCATTTTGGCCGACAGCCTTACGGCCGTAACCGGCACCCGCTTACGTATGTAATAGGCCCTTACAGCCGTAACCGGCCACAACCTTACGTACGTTATCGGCCAGTCCTTGCCCCAGCGAGTCACTCCGACCATGATCGGCCACGCCTGCGAGTCACTGCCGATAGTGATCGGCCACTACAGGTCCTCTCGGCCACGACTCGGCCAGCCACCCCGTAACGTACGTAACACTTAATCCATTGCGTACGTAATATGTACGTTGACTTTCTACAGTATTATACTCGTATTACGTACATAATACACCCTGTATAGCATACGTAAATACATCCGTTGACTCACCCGTCCACATCCTCCGCCGAAAGCTGCCGACACAGGCCCACCTGTCTGATTCCTCTTGTTACGTACGTAATGCCTTGTGCATAACGTACGTAAAGTGTATAATTTAGCGTACGTAAGTCCTTAACGCTAACGTAGGTAATGGCCTTTTATACTTGGTCAAAATCCAACTGTTCCTGTCCGATATCTCAACATACATAATACAACCATACGGCATACTGAATACATATACTCAATCCTAAAAATATTCTTATACGATATCTTCAACTGCATTTGTCGGCCAAGTACGATAATTATGCAAATACTCATACAGTATATCCGAGATCGAAAAACACATCAAGCATGTAATAACCTAGAATTAGATATAATCTCGATAGATATATTGACACGACTGTCACAGTTCCCAAAATTATTTATCCTACTGTATCGGTCCCACTCTGTACAGTACAACTCAGATAAAATACTGCGAAAAATTCATAGTGAAATTCTAGGAGATTACATATCTACCCACTTAAATAAGTTTCGTCCTCGAAACTCAACACCTGTCAAAATAAATATCTCAATCTCGGAATATCTTAAAATCGTGACACCATGCTCAAATAATCATCCTCAAAACCAAATAACTAAAAGAACATATTTATAGGTCCGTGAAGTCGATGATCTCCCGTGATACTAGCACACGACTCCCATACAAAGTCTCAACACAATAACAACACACCGGCATCGCAAATATAGCAATTTGGAAATAGTTCAAAAATTTTAGAATCTCCAAAAATCAGTTTGACTCGAAAGTCGGAAAATCATTTTCAAAAGTCACGCTACTACCGCACCGGTAGAGCCACATAACACACATGCCCGGGTTTTACGAAACCCAAGCTCCGATACCATCTTCTGTAACACCCCCAAAACTGACCGGGAATATTACAGCGTCGTGGGCCCCATATTGGAAGCCACAAGGCTAAAATCATTTTCGCAAACGTTTAAAAACACCTAAAGGCCAATGACGGTAATGTTTTAAATACTCAAATATTTTTAAAAACGTTGTTCCCATTTACCGTCAGAAAATATCATTTGAAAGCACAAGGCAAAGACGCGAAAAGGGCATTTAGAGAGTAAACACGAGTTGGAAAATACTGAAGCCATTATAAAATTTCACACGCAACGAATAGAGACAAAATTAAATACATTTGCAGCGAAATTATAAAAACCAGAAAGAAAACTCGAATCCCAACAACCACGCCATAGCTAGTATCACCGGAAAACTCATCCCTTCACGACCACTACTAGCTTGAACCCCGAGTACCTAAAAGATAGAGCCCACGACGGGGTCAGCCATAATACTCAACAATGATAACGATCACATCTCAAAAACAATACATATTAATGTAATTACAAGGTAAGAATAATTCCAATGTAGTCTTACCGACATAACCTTACCAACCCATCACAATCCATATCAAATCAATCCTTACCATAATCACATCTCGCGTTCTTAAGTGACGGATAAATTCAAGAGTAACCACTTGAGCTGTATCCAAAACGATACCAAGATTCTCAAACATAAACATATCTCCAGTATGGAATAATCTGGCCAAGTCCGATTCTGTCCGCGGGATCGCACAATCGGATTCCAATTCTGATAAAACCGATATCACACGGTACATCTGTAAACCAATCGTCCCGAGACAATGGCAAGTCCTGGATATCAATGCAAAACATGAATGTTCACACAATCAATAATGATAAACAACCAATGCATCAAAACGGAATACCAATGACATGATAACTCCACACAAGATCGACAAAGGATCAACCACGAATGAGAATACCATGATGTGGTAACTCCAACAAGATCAATGAAAGATCAACCACCGGGAATGCCAACAATACGGTAACTCCAACGAGATCAATAAAGAATCGACAACCAGAAATACCAACAGTACGATAAACTCCAATAAGATCAATAAAGGGTCAACAATCGAGAATATTGACGACACAGTAAACTCTAACAAGATCAATAAGGACCAACAACCGGGAATAACAACGATACGGTAAACTCCATCAAGAGCAATAAGGAATCGACAACCGAGAATACCGACGACATGGTAAACTCCAATAACATCAATCAAGGACTAATAACCGAAAATTCCAACAGTGAGACAACTCCCAAACAGAATCAATAAGGATCAATAACGAACGAGATTACCAATGACAGGGTGAACTCCAAACGAGATTAATATAGGATCGATATTAATGAGTTGACCATCGATATGGTAACTCCGAACGAAATTAGTAAAGGTTCAATGGTGACAGATACACGAGAGAATAAAATCGTCGACCATATACGGATAATATATACGGAATTACAAAGACAACCCGAATTCCGAACAGATATGATTATACATGGACTGTGAACAACCAATCAGTAAGACTCAATATGGACGTCACGATACGCCCGATCCGGACAGGTGTCCGTGTACAAGCCATCCACGGGTATTGAGCAATACATGACTGGTCTCGTACCTAATCAGCCTCACGAAGTACGTCTCGTGTGCACAGTTCAATATGAGGTCGAAACCAACATATGCTACACCTGCCCATCCCGAAAATCCTACACATGAATGATCATAACATATCTGACTCCAGATATGCCACGATACAACATGACAACAAATCCCGAAGAAACGCATATCCAACAAGGATCAGAAGATTTTCCAAAAGGGCAACAATAACTCGATCATGAAAGACCGACACGACCACAATGTCGTATTCCGTCAGACAACAGTTCACAGCATGCTCAACAATGCATATAATAATAGCACATAAACTCCCAAGGCAGAAGTCAAGGGTCACGGAAGCATCTACTCAGGAATACTCCGGACATAGGTGCCATTTAGGTCTTATCCCCTAACACATCGGCCCAACAGATTACATCTCAAAGAAAGAGCACATCACAAAACGTAACCAACAATGGTGCACACTCACCGCATGAAATATCAACACACACATGCAATAATGCAACATGATGATTATCATAATCTAACAATATTAATTTACCTCAAGCTGGAGACGCTAACCTTTCCACAACCAACTGCCCTGAACGAACACACATTTTATCCAAAAATTCCAAAATGAAGTACAGTCCAGAACTAATACCAAACCACCACCTCGAGTTCAATATCGACATGATAACTAACCTTGATATCCAACTTCTCGTACTACAGACCAAATATGACTCACGTCTCCGTTTCCATTAGACATCTTTAAAATCATATACATTATGAATTATCTTAGTCCAAGCATAATATACATACCATCATCCCGACAATGCATATTCCATAATACCATTGCTATATGAATCGTAAATGAAATGAAAGCGAAACCATTTATTAAACATTATGAACTGAGCAAGCATAACTTGCCTTGATACCAATTCGACGAAGCCGCTATCAATCCTGCCGTCTTCATCTACAAGCTCCTCAGCCCCGACCAAGACGATTCATGCATTCTCCAACCTCAACTGCATCGCAACGGTTAACATCAACGATCACTAAACGCAACCTAATGCAATAATCAATTAACGATACGTTCAATAACAATCAACAACCGAAATGACCAACTAATCAAACTCGATGGTTCAACGATATCTTGATCATACGAAACCAAACCATGTCAACTCTTAACAATACGAATACAAGCCGAAATTTGATATTCAATAGTCTTAACAATGTCTTCAACATATAGTTCATATAACTGCAAGAATCGTAACAACAAAACCATGATCATCTTCATACGAATCGTTCTTCAACGATAACATCAAAATCCTAATTCAAGGAGAGGATTACCCAACATACCTCTTAGAAGATGAAATACACGAGTAATCACTCGTTTTGAATAACACGGTGCGAAGGAAACGACGAAGGGAAAGGGTACCGATTCAACCTCCTTCAAAAGTTCATTCCTAAATCACAATAATATCAATTCAATGAAAATTCTACGAAAATGTATAGAATTTCCCAAGTTCTACTCATTGAAGCATTTTATCGGACACTTTGAGGGCATAGTCCAATTTAATCGATTATCGAAGAAATACTCGAATTTGTTCCACAAAACTTCAAGGATAATGAATGATCTCGAGTATACAACTAAGTTCTATCAAAAATCTGAATCGAAACGAAGGAAATCGGCCAAAACATCAAGAAACCTCAAAAAACTCCAAAACCAAGTGTTTAGGTGTTCTTACCTTCGATCTGGGCAAAAGATGATGTTATCCATGAATTAAATCCTCCAAAACATGTTGCTCTATGATGATTCCATACAAATCCATCCATTTTTGATGAAGAAATGCGAAGAAACAAAGAAGAAATGTGAAAATGAGCAGATGACTCGGTCCAGTCCTTAAATAGGCGGGACCTGTCGGTACCTTACGGCCGTAACCGGCCGTGGATTACGTACATAACCGGCCGTGGCCTACCCTCCTGTCCATTTTGGCCAACAACCTTACGGCCGTAACCGGGACCTGCTTACGTACGTAATAAGCCCTTACGGCCGTAACCGGCCACAGCCTTACGTACGTTATCGGCCAGTCCTTGCCCCAGCGAGTCACTCCGACCATGATCGGCCACGCCTGGGAGTCACTGCCGACAGTGATCGACCACTGTAGGTCCTCTTGGCCACGACTCGGCCAGCCGCCCCGTAACGTACGTAACACTTAATCCATTGCGTACGTAATACGTACGTTGACTTTCTACAGTATTATACTCGTATTACGTACATAATACACCCTGTATAGCGTATGTAAATACATCCGTTGACTCACCCGTCCACATCCTCCGCCGAAAGCTGCGGACACAGGCCCACCTGTCCGATTCCTCTTGTTACGTACGTAATGCCTTGTGCATAACGTACGTAAAGTGTGTAATTTAGCGTACGTAAGTCCTTAACGCTAACGTACGTAATGGCCTTCTATACTTGGTCAAAATCCAACTGTTCATGTCCGACGTCTCGACATACATAATACAACCATACAGCATACTAAATACATATACTCTATCCCAAAAATATTCTAATACGGTACCTTTGATGCACAATATCTTCAACTGCATTTGTCGGCCAAGTTCGATAATTATGCAAATACTCATACAGTATATCCGACATTGAAAAACACATCAAGCATGTAATATCCTAGAATTAGATATAATCTCGATAGATATATTGACACGACTGTCACAGTTCCCAAAATTATTTATCCATACTGTATCGGTCCCACTCTGTACAGTACAACTCAGATAAAATACTGCGAAAAATTTATAGTGAAATTCTAGGAGATTACATATCTACCCACTTAAATAAGTTTGGCCCTCGAAACTCAACACCTGTCAAAATAAATATCTCAATCCCGGAATATCTTAAAATCGTGACACCATGCTCAAATAATCATCATCAAAACCAAATAACTAAAAGAACATACTTACAGGTCCGTGAAGTCGATGATCTCCCGTGATACTAGCACACGACTCCCATACAAAGTCTCAACACAATAACAACACACCGGCATCGCAAATATAGCAATTTGAAAATATTTCAAAAATTTTGGAATCTCCAAAAATCAGTTTGACTCGAAAGTCGGAAAATCATTTTCAAAAGTCACGCTACTACCGCACCGGTAGAGCCACATAACACACATGCCCGAGTTTTACAAAACCTAAGCTTCGATACCATCTTCTGTAACACCCCCAAAACCGACCGGGAATATTAAAGCGCCGTGGGGCCCATATTGAAACCCACAAGGCTAAAATCATTTTCGCAAACGTTTAAAAATGCCAAAAGGCCAATGACGGTAATGTTTTAAATACTCAAATATTTTTAAAAACGTTGTTCCCATTTACAGTCAGAAAATATCATTTGAAAGCACAAGGCAAAGACGCGAAAAGGGCATTTAGCGAGTAAACACGAGTTGGAAAATACTGAAGCCATTATAAAATTTCACACGCAACGAATAGAGATATAATTAAATACATTTGCAGCGGAATTATAAAAACCAGAAAGAACACTCGAATCCCAACAACCACGCCATAGCCAGAATCAGCGGAAAACTCATCCCTTCACGACCGCTACTAGCTCGAACCCCGAGTACCTAAAAGATAAAGCCCACGACGGGGTCAGCCATAATACTCAACATTGATAACGATCACATCACAAAAACAATACATATCAATGTAATTACAAGGTAAGTATAATTCCAATGTAGTCTTACCGTCATAACCTTACCAACCCATCACAATCTATATCAAATCAATCCTTACCATAATCATATCTCGCGTTCTTAAGTGACGGATAAATTCAAGAGTAACCACTTGAGCTGTATCCGAAACGATACCAAGATTCTCAAACATAAACATATATCCAATATGGAATAATTTGGCCAAGTCCGATTCTGTCCGCGGGATCGCACAATCGGATTCCAATTCTGATAAAATCGATATCACACGGTACATCTGTAATCCAACCGTCCCGAGACAATGGCAAGTCCCGGATATCAATGCAAAAACATGAATGTTCACACAATCAATAATGATAAACAACCAATGCATCAAAACGGAATACCAATGACATGATAACTCCACACAAGATCAACAAAGGATCAACCACGAATGAGAATACCATGATGTGAAAACTCCAAAAAGATCAATGAAAGATCAACCACCGGGAACGCCAACAATGCGGTAACTCCAACGAGATCAATAAAGAATCGACAGCCAGAAATACCAACGGTACGATAAACTCCAATAAGATCAATAAAGGGTCAACAACCGAGAATATTGACGACACAGTAAACTCTAACAAGATCAATAAGGATCAACAACCGGGAATACCAACGATATGGTAAACTCCAACAAGAGCAATTAGGAATCGACAACCGAGAATACCGACGGCATGGTAAACTCCAAAACATCAATCAAGGACTAATAACCGAGAATACCAACGGTGAGACAACTCCCAAACAGAATCAATAAGGATCAATAACGAACAAGATTACCAATGACAGGGTGAACTCCAAACGAGATTAATAAAGGATCGATATCAATGAGTTGACCATCGATAGGGTAACTCCGAACGAGATTAGTAAAGGTTCAACAGTGACAGATACACTAGAGAATAAAATCGTCGACCATATACGGATCATATATACGGAATTAAAAATACAACCCAAATTCTGAACAGATATGATTATACATGGACTATGAACAACCAATCAATAAGACTCAAGATGGACGTCACGATACGCTCGATCCGTACAGGTGTTCGTGTACAAGCCAGCCACGGGTATTGATCAATACACGTCTGGTCTCGTACCTAATCAGCCTCACGAAGTACATCTCGTGTGCATGGTTCAATATGAGGTCGAAACCAACATATGCTACACGTGCCCGTCCCGAAAATCCTACACATGAACGATCAGAACGTATCTGACTCCAGATATGCCACGATACAACATGACAACAAATCTCGAAGAAACGCATATCCAACAAGGATTAGAAGATTTTCTAAAAGGACAACAATAACTCGAACATGAAAGACCGACATGCCCACAATGTCGTATTCCATCAGACAACAGTTCACAGCATGCTCAACAATGCATATAATAATAGCACATAAACTCCCAAGGCAGCAGCCAAGGGTCACGGAAGCATCTACTCAGGAATACTCCGGACAATATCACATAAACTCCCAAGGCAGCAGCCAAGGATCACGGAAGCATATTCTCAGGAATACTCCAGACATAGGTGCCATTTAGGTCTTATCCCCTAACACATCGGCCCAACATATTACATCTCAAAGAAAGAGCACATCACAAAACGTAACAAACAATGGTGCACACTCACCGCATGAAATATCAACACACACATGCAATAATGCAACATGATGATTATCATAATCTAACAATATTAATTTACCTCAAGCTGGAGACGCTAACCTTTCCACGACCAACCGCCCTGAACGAACACACGGTTTATCCAAAAATTCCAAAATGAAGTACAGTCCATAACTACTACCAAACCACCACCTCGAGTTCAATATCTACATGATAACTAACCTTGATATCCAGCTTCTCGTACTACAGACCAAATATGATTCACGTCTCCGTTTCCATTATACATATTTAAAATCATATACATTATGATTTATCTTAGTCAAAGCATAATATACATACCATCATCCCGACAATTCATATTCCATAATACCATTGCTATATGAATCGTAAATGAAACGAAAGTGAAACCATTTATTAAACATTATGAACTGAGCAAGCATAAGCCTTGATACCAATTCGACGAAGCCGCTAGCAATTTCGCCGTCTTCATCTACAAGCTCCTAAGCCCCGACCAAGATGATTCATGCATTCTCCAACCTCAACCGCATCGCAACGGTTAACATCAACAATCACTAAAGGCAACCTAATGCAATAATCAATTAATGATACGTTCAATAACAATCAACAACCGAAATGACCAACTAATCAAACTCGATGGTTCAACGATATCTTGATCATACGAAACCAAACCATGTCAACTCTTAACAAGCCGAAATTCGATATTCAATAGTCCTAACAATGTCTTCAACATATAGTTCATATAACCGCAATAATCGTAACAAAAAAACCATAATCATCTTCATACGAATCATTCTTCAACGATAACATAAAAATCCTAATTCAAGGAGAGGATTACCCAACATACCTCTTAGAAGATGAAATACACGAGTAATCACTCGTTTTGAATAACACGGTGCGAAGGAAATGACGAAAGGGAAGGGTACCGATTCAAGCTCCTTCAAATGTTTGTTCCTAAATCACAATAATATCAATTCAATCACAATTCTACGAAAACGTATAGAATTTCCAATGTTCTACTCATTGAAGCATTTTATCGGACACTTTGAGGGCATAGTCCAATTTAATCGATTATCGAAGAAATACTCGAATTTGTTCCACAAAACTTCAAGGATAATGAATGATCTCGAGTATACAACTAAGTTCTATCAAAAATATGAATTGAAATGAAGCAAATCGGCCAAAACATCAAGAAACCTCAAAAACTTCCAAAACCAAGTGTTTAGGTGTTCTTACCTTCGATCCGCGCAAAAGATGATGTTATCCATGAATTAAATCCTCCAAAACATGTTGCTCTATGATAATTCCATACAAATCCATCCATTTTTGATGAAGAAATGCGAAGAAACGAAGAAGAAATGTGAAAATGAGCAGATGACTCGGACCAGGCCTTAAATAGGCGGGACCTGTCAGTACCTTACGGCCGTAACTGGCCCTGGCCTACCCTCCTATCCATTTTGGCCGACAGCCTTACGGCCATAACCGGCACCCGCTTACGTACGTAATAGGCCCTTACGGCCGTAACCGGCCACAGCCTTACGTACGTTATCGGCCAGTCCTTGCCCCAGCGAGTCACTCCGACCATGATCGGCCACGCTTGCGAGTCACTGCCGACAGTGATCGGCCACTGTAGGTCCTCTCGGCCACGACTCGTCCAGCCGCCCCATAACATACGTAACACTTAATCCATTGCGTACGTAATATGTACATTGACTTTCTACACTATTATACTCGTATTACGTACATAATACACCCTGTATAGCGTACGTAAATACATCCGTTGACTCACCCATCCACATCCTCCGCCGAAAGCTGCCGACACAGGCCCACCTATCTGATTCCTCTTATTACGTACGTAATGCCTTGTGCATAATGTACATAAAGCGTATAATTTAGCTTACGTAAGTCCTTAATGCTAACGTACGTAATGGCCTTCTATACTTGGTCAAAATCCAACTGTTCCTGTCCGACGTCTCGACATACATAATACAACCATACGGCATACTATATACTCAATCCCAAAAATATTCTCATACGGTACATTTGATGCACAATACCTTCAACTGCATTTGTCGGCCAAGTACGATAATTATGCAAATACTCGTACAGTATATCCGACATCGAAAAACACATCAAGCATGTAATATCCTAGAACTAGATATAATATCGATAGATATATTGACACGACTATCACAATTCCCAAAATTATTTATCCATACTATATCGGTTCCACTCTGTACAGTACAACTCAGATAAAATACTGCGAAAAATTCATAGTGAAATTCTAGCGAATCTCGTTCGAAACTGTTGTTTCGTGTCTCCCGTAAGTTTTTAATGTTGTTATATGTGTTGTGAGCTTCGGTTTGGTTATCCGTTGTCGTATCGTGATGTTTCGGGTGTTTGGGCTATTTCGTAATTTTTCTAGAGTGTTGGGCATTTATTTTCATATTCATGTTCTTTCCAATCTTCAGATTATCGAAATCATGTGTTTGTTTAGTGCTTAAACTCGTGTTTTGATTGTTGTACTACTCGTCTTGTTCGACCGTAGTAATTCGTGTTCGTCGAGTATTACTTGTTGTCGCGTCCGCCTCTTTGTTTTAATGTGTGATTGTGGTGTGGTACATTATGTTTCGTAATTTGCTCGTTATTGTTTTGAATCATATCCGGTGCGTTAGTGGGACCGAGATGTTGTCGAATGTCTAACCGGACTGTCTGAACGGTCGAGTTTCGACCATAAGGCCTGGCCAGTTACAGTCGTAAGGCAAGGTCAGTTACAACCGTAAGGCGTGGTCGGTTACGGCCGCAATGCATGGCCGAGTTACGGCCATAAGGAATCCGCACGTTTTGGGTAGTGTCCTGGGAGGCCTGGTTACGGCCGTAAGGAGCTGCCGAGTACAGCCGTAAGTGCTGAGTTACGGCCATAAGCTACTGCATATTACGGCCATAACATGCTCGGCTATATATAGGCGGGGCAACGGGCTTCGTTGCCATTTTCCCCTTTCTCCTTCTTCTTCCGTGATTTTCAGCTAGGACTCAAGGGTGGTGATCGGAGGTATCGTCGTGCATCATTTTGGGAAGCTTGATTCGTATCTATCATCATCCTCCACTCGAGTTTGTCCAGATCGAAGGTAACTTCTCAAATCTCTTAGGGTTGACTTTCGGGTTTCCCTTCTTGATTTCGTTGTTCATCCGATTTTGATGAATCAATTGATATTCTTGAGTATTATTAATCGTGTTATACGGATTGTATATCCGTATCTCGAATTTGTTTGAGCCCAATCATGATTTTTGTGTTCTAAGAGACCCTTGAGCATTTAATGTCCGATTAAATGACTCAACGGGTTTTCCTTTGATTCTTGGGCATGTTTCACGTTGTCTCCGGTCGTTATACTCGTCATAATCATGTTTTCGTTGTTTCGACCGGAGGATTGTAGGTGTTCGAGGTTTCCGGGCTGAACCGTGTTCGTCAGAGTATTCGGTGGCGATTATTCGAGGCAAGTACCTTGTTCATACATTTCTTGTTTTGTGGATATGATGATCGGTAATCATCTAAGTGTGTTTGTTTGGTTGTTTGAAATGAACTTTCAAAAGATTCAGTTGAGCCTCGTTAAAGGCTCTCTTTCGAAACGCGTGTGTTTTGTGAATGGTGTGTTTTGCAAATGATTAAGTGAATCCTATGGATATGCTTGGTGTTGATGTTGCGAGTTGATGATATATATATATATATATATATACATATATTATCTCATTTCGGTGCGTTGTGATTTGCCACTTGAGTCGTGCTAAGTGTTTGTTGCCTTTGTGTGGATTATTGTGATATCCTTGATGTGTTGTGTTGTGTGATGTGAATGTTGGGTCATAATCCAACCGTGATGTTCGGACGAGGTCTACGGTGACACATGGCTTGTGATCACGGTGGTCAGGATACACAAGTGATTGGTCTAACTGTGAGAGCCTAAGAAGACTTACGGTGACACGTGGCATGTGATCACGGTGTCATGGATATGATCATGGATGTGTTTTGTTGCTTGATATTGTGATGTGTACCATAGTGTACTGATTTGTGTATGTGAAATGG
The DNA here is from genome assembly GCA_033398695.1 of Orobanche coerulescens. NCBI lineage: Eukaryota > Viridiplantae > Streptophyta > Magnoliopsida > Lamiales > Orobanchaceae > Orobanche > Orobanche coerulescens. Next base: position 124,038,941 of record CM065812.1, on the reverse strand, counting down.
CTGTCATAGTCCAGCCGTGACGTCGGATGAGGTCTACAGTGACACATGGCATGCGATCATGATGGTCAGGACGCAACGAGTGATTTATCCAACCGTGAGAGCCTAAGAAGACATACGGTGACACGTTGCATGTGATCACGGTGTCATGGATATGATTGTGGATGTGCTTTTCCAGGGTCAAGTACCTTGGACGTGTTATCGAGATTTCGTATCTTGGGTGGTTATGTTTTGTTGATTTTATGTCCGTCGAGGAAACGTGGTGTGGGTTGTGGACCCCGTGAATTATTGTTGGTTTTTATTTGAGAAAGCAAATCTTTGGGCTGTGACCCCTTTTTGGTTTTTGAAAATAGAAGGATTCTATAATCCTAAATGGTTTCTGTTAAAACTCCCGATGATATTTTAAAACATTTTATAAATTGTTCTCTTGATTTGTGATCTTTCGAATTTGGAAAGTTTTACTCAAACTCTTTGCCTCGGGAGGTATTTTTCGTTATGTTTGAATATTTGAGGATTCCCAATTATTATTCTTGAGATATGATTTGTATGACTCGTATTTGCACTTTGTACTTGCACTAGCAAAATAGTGGAATTTTGTTAACCCCCGAGAAATCGGGGGGTGGATGTTTGTATTGCATGTAGGTACGTGCAAGGTCTTGGGGAGCATAACACAGGGTTGGCACGAAAGATGATGAATGATGATCGATACTAATCGCATGAGGACTCGTACGTTGTTGTATTGGTTTAGTTGCAGTTATTTCCGTTGTAGTACTTTCCCCATTGCACGAGAGCATGTTGTATTTTGACCCCTGTGTGGGTATGTATTGAGATTGAGTTGTATGTATTATTTGAAGACCGAATTGGTTTACTGGGTCATTTTTGCCTTAAAGGCGATGTTGAGATGTTTGATTTTTGTTACTAGTCTGGTAGATCCTTGAGAAAGGGGTATACAACGTGTAATATCCCTGAGTGAATTGGGGGTGTTACACTTGCTGTTTATGATGACTATGCAAAATGATCAACATGTCCCATTCCTAAGTTTATTCGAATAGAGTTGAAAGCATCTTCGGGTAATGGTTTTGTAAAAATTTCAGCCAATTGTTCATTAGTACCAACAAATTGGAGATGCATATTCCCATTTTGTACATGGTCACGGATAAAATGATGGTGAATTTCAATGTGTTTAGTCCTGCTATGCAAAATGGTATTTTTACTCAAATTTATGGCACTTGTATTGCCACAAAAAATTAGAGTATTTTTAAGCTCAAAGCCATAATCTAGTAATTGATTCTTTATCCACAAGACTTGTGCACACGCACTTCCCGCAGCCACATATTCTGCTTCAGCTGTGGAAGTAGCTACACTAGTCTGTTTCTTACTACCCCATGAAATTAGACACGAACTCATGAAATGACAAGTACCACTGGTACTCTTTCTATCAATTTTGCATCTACCAAAATCAGCATCACTGTATGCAAAAAGTTCAAAATCGATGCTCGATAGATACCATAGACCTAAACTAGCAGTACCTTTTAAATATCGAAAAATGCGTTTGAAAGCAATAAGATGAGACTCTTTCGGATTGGCTTGAAATCTAGCACAAGACAAGTAGCGATCATAATATATTGTCTAGAGGCAGTTAAGACAAATAAAGACCCAATCATACCTCGATAATGTTTCTGGTCAACAGACTTACCTTTCTCGTCTTTGTCGAGTTTAAGAGTGGAAGACATAGGAGTAGAAATTTCTTTGCATCCTTCCATCTTAAATTTCTTTAGAAGCTCATTGACGTACTTGGATTGGTATATGAATATTTCGTCTTTGAGTTGCTTAATTTGGAGTCCGAAAAAGTATTTTAACTCTCCCATCATACTCATTTCAAATTCTTCTTTCATAAGATTTGAAAATTCTAGGGACAGAGATTCGTTAGTTGCACCAAAAACAATACCGACGACATAAATCTGACATATAAGCATATTGTCACCATAGTTTTTGATAAATAGGGTATTATCAACATTACCTCTTTTATACCCATTAGAAATAAGAAAAGAATTTAGACGTTCATACCATACTTCGAAGCTTGTTTTAATCCATAAAGAGCTTTATGGAGCTTGTATACATGATCTGGATGATCATAGTCTTCAAATCCTGGCGGTTGTTTGACATACACTTCCTCCTAGATGACCCCATTTAGAAACGCGCTTTTTACATCCATTTGATAGAGTTTGATCTTCTTGTAGGAGGCAAAGACACACAGAAGGCGAATAGCCTCAAGACGGGCAACAGGATCGAAGCTTTCTTCATAATCCAACCCTTCCTCTTGATTGTATCATTGAGCAACTAATCTTGATTTATTCTTCATTGGGAGACCATTATCGTCGGTTTTTACTTTATGAACCCATTTTGTACCAATGATTGTTTTGTCCACCGATGTCGGAACCAATTCCCATACTTTGTTTCTCTCGAATTGATTGAGCTCCTCTTGTATAGCAATAGCCCAATTTTCGCCATTTATAGCTTCATTGATGTTCTTTGGTTCTATAAGAGAAATGAATGCAATATTGTTTAGGCAATTATTCACATTTCTCCTTGTTCGCACACCATCATCGATTTTTCCAAGAATTTGCTCCATAGGATGATCTTTCACATTAGCCCATTCCTTAGGAAGGTTGAAAGGATTATCTTCCTGTTTGTACGATCTTAAGTTAAGCTTCTCTAATTCCTTCGTTGCTTCTGACACTTCATTAGCCGGGACCATACCTGCATCATCATAAAAAATAACCTTTCTCGAGAATAAAACTGTATCATCGAATTTGATATGAATCGACTCTTCTACGGAGCCTCTTCTACAATTAAAAACACGATAAGCTGTACATTAGTAGAATATCCAAAAAATATACCAATATCCGATTTAGAATCAAATTTTCCCAGATTATCATTATTATGAATAAAGACTTTACAACTAAATGGATGAAAGTAAGATAAATTGGGCCTTTTACCTTTGAATATCTCATATGGAGTCATCATCTTGTTTTTCTGAAGATGAATTCGATTAATAACATAACAGGCAGTGTTACAGCTTTGGCCTAGAAATATTTTGGTAGCCCGTATTAATTGAGCATTATTCATCTCATTTCTTCAAAAGAGCAATTCTTCCTCTCGGCAACTCCATTTTGTTGAGGTGTTCGAGGTGCCGAAAAGTTGTGCCCAATACCATATTTATCGCACCAACCTTCAACATCATTAGACTCGAATTCTCCACCGTGATCGGATCTGATGGCGATAATTGATAATTCTTTTTCTTTCTGGGTAACCTTACACCACTTAACAAACTCATTAAAAGCATTACTTTTATTTGCTAAGAATTTTACCCTAGTAAATCTGGAGAAATCATCAACAAGAACTAATGTGTAAAGTTTACCATTCAAGCTAGTATGACGAGATGGTCCAATCAAATCCATATGAATTAATTCAAGAATGCGGCTAGTGGAAATTTTTATTTTGGGTTTAAACGAGCCTCTAACATGTTTTTCTTTAATACAGGCCTCACAAATGTGGTCTTTTCTGAAATTTAATTTCGATAGACCACGGACAATATCATTTTTGGCTAATTTGGAAAGTAGCGGTAAAGAGGCATGACCCAAATTAACGGTGCCATATAACAGCATTGTCATCATAAGAAATTAAGCACTTTTCATTAAAAGAGGATTCGTCTTGAAGAACAATATAAATGTTTCCATAACTTAATCCAATGAAAACAATTTGGTCTTTTCTCATTGCAGTGCAATGCGTAATTTCAAAAATTAATTTAAGACCAGTGTCACAAAATTGAGAAACACTTAGGAGATTATGACAAAGACTATCAACAAAAAGAATATTTTCTATAGTTGGTAAAGGTTCCTTACCTATCTTACCTGTTCCTTTGATTTGGCCCTTTTTATTATCATCAAAGGTGACACAACCTCGATCTTCCTTTTTCAGCTCTTTGAAAAGATGCTTGTTCCCACTCATGTGGTTTGAACATCCACTATCAACATACCATTTATTTGATAATGTTGTTGTCCTTGCTCGTACCTACAAAGAAATTTTTCTTCCGTTTTATAGGTACCCAAGCTAATTTGGGTCCTCTAGAGTTTGACATAAAGACTTGATTTGGAACAATGGTCCTTTAGGCACCCAAATTTGTTTGACTTTTATAGTTCGTCTGGAACTTCTACAACAAGTTTCGGTATGTCCTGGTTGTAAATATTTTGGACATAATGAAATTCCCATTTTTAAATTATCCGGATTCTTTGTGGTAATATCTAAGGGCCTTTTAGTTGGAAATGTATTATACCTGAGTCCTTATTTTGAAAGAGAATATTTTTTACTAAATAGGAGTCGCTCAAATTTGTAATTACCACACGAGAATTTTGTAACATAAAGCTTGAGTTCTTTCTGAGTTTTGTGTAAATCATCTCTGATAATTTTCTCAGTTTCCAAACAATTAGTATGATCAATAGACATATCTTTGCTTTTATTCAATAATTTTGAATTTCATTTTCAGAAAACTTTATTTTCTTTTTCAAATCTATATTAATATTGAAAACCTTTTCATACTCGTTATTTACAGATTCGAAAGCATCAAGAAGTTCTTCATGAGAAGAATTAATTACCTCGTCTTCTGCATCGCTGTCGTCAGTTGCACAGGCCATTAAAGCTAGATTGGTTTGAATTTGTGGTTCATCATCCTCATCATAATCGCTCCATGTAGCAACATAGACTTCTCTCTTTTTGAATTTCTCATGAGGTGGTTTTAATGAACTCATAGGTGCTGCAACACGACAATTTTTAGCGAAGTGCCCTGGAACACCGCACCTTCGACAAGTATTGTCGAACTTTTTATTTTGTGGGATGTGAATCTTTTTGGATTCATCCCTGTGTTCCTGTTTGACATCTTTATGGCGCCTTTGTAAGAGATTTTTGAATTTCTTTACATTTTTGGCATAGAAAGCCATTTCTTCATCCTCGTCCTCGATCGGTTCATCTTCTGGATCACTATCCTTTTTTGCTTTGAAAGCGATTAGCCTTTTTCTTTCTTTGGGATTTGGTTTCGAATTCCGAGATTTAATGACAATCTCATAATTGATAGGGGATCCAATAAGAGCACTGAATTCCATCGTATTTAGATCTTTCGACTCCATAATGGCAGTAACTGTTGCATCCCATTATCTCGGTAGCGATCGTAGGATTTTCTTAGCTTTATCACTACTTGATATAGGTTTACCAAACGAGGCTAGCCCATTTCTGATAGCCGAGAAACGGTCAAGCATAGTAGTAATGCTTTCTTCTTCTTTCATAGTGAAAAGTTCAAAACCGTGAAGAAGCATATTAATTTTCGTTTCTTTGACTTGACTCGTACTTTCATGAGTAATATCGAGCATCTTCCAAATTTCTTTGGTCGTTTTGCATGAAGAGATTCTGTTGTGATCTCCAGGATTAACAGCACAGTAAAGCAGCTGAGTAGCTTTACTATTGAAATGATCGTTCTTCCAGTCGCTCTCATCGTACTCATCAAAACTTTTGAATGAGCCATCAGTCTCTTTTGGAATAGTAGGTCCCAGAGAAATGACCTTCCAAATTTCGATATTGTGGGCTTCGATGAAGATAGACATTTTTTCTCCCACGTCATAAAGTTTGAACCACCGAAGAAGGGAGGGCGATTAAGAGCGTTACCTTCAAGAGAATAATGGATGTAGGCCATATCAGGATCTTTTCTCTAGCGGGTGTTAGACTGGGGAAAAAGAGACTGCTCCGATACCAATTGTTGGATTGGTACCGCCACTAGAAGGGGGGTTGAATAGTGCGGAGTAGAATTTTGAACTCTTTTTGTGCGGAAGCTATTAATCGGAGTAATAGGAGTGCGGAAAAGAAAGAACACACGAAATTGTTCGAGAGGTTCTGCTATAAACCAGCTTACGTCCCCTACCTAGTGTTATCGACTAGGACTTTTCTAAAACCTTGAATGCACTTTCTAGTTTAGTGCCAACTCTTTGTTGGAATATAAAACGCATCGGAAGCGAAGTTTGGGAAAGTTTGATAAACACGTTTTACGCATCCACGAGCATAAGATCTATTTAGGCATTCTAATTAATTAATTACTAAGACTAATAAGCAATTTAAATATTATTTATTATTTATTAAATAAATATGTTGGTAATTGAAATATCCTAATCTAGATCTAAAAGATCATAGGATATTACCTTTGAAGCGAAATGGTTGCTTTCGTCTTGATCACCTTGTATCTCTACCTCTAGACCTTCTAGAGTATGATCCGCCTTAACTCGGACGTTGTGTGGGCAATGAGCTACCGGATCTTGCTTGGACACAATATGGATCGTCCGAACCTTGTTGTATGTGGTTACTCAACTTTTTTTTATTTTCTAGTATTGCATGACCACTCTTAGAAAATTTGATGTGTTATCTAAATTGTAGAATCAAATACACAAGTCTAGATCAACAATTATGCACAAGAAGAAAAATTTGATCTCAGAACCTTGCAAAAGCATACAAAAATCGGCCCCCTTATTGTCCTATATATAGGCTCTTAGACTACGACTAGGGATCTTAAGGAAGATTAGGGAAGGACTCCTAATAGACCTCAAATTTCCTTATTAGGACCTTTCCTAATATATTGAGTCTATTAATATCAATTCAATCCACTAAAGAATTAATATTGCACTTCCAACCCAAATCCCAATTTACGAAATCGGGCTCCTTATTTAAATATATTATTTTCTGTCTTGAAGATATCGAATATCCATTAATTAATTACAAGCTACTCACATCTTTAATTAAATAATATCTTATCCAAGAGTAGTACCACTTGAACCTTATTATTATATCGGAATTAAATCCACCTGTAGGGTTTAATATAATAGTCATTATCGAGCTCCTCAAGGGGACATCATCAACCCGCACGAGTCTCAGGACATGATTTCTAGTAATAATAATAACTATCATATAAATAATATTATTTCCCAAGATACGAGGCTTATTGAGTCGATCATTTTGACTCTCACCCATGGTAAATCAATGCAATAAGTATTATAAATATACAATTAAATATTATATACTTAGAATTAAGAAATTATAATTATCCGAGATTTACGTTCTTCTTACAGTCAGTACAGAGGACACTATCTCACCTCGATCCAGTTCAACATATGCAAATACGCTAATGTATGATAATAGTCAAGACTAACTAATCTCAAGCATACACTACAACCTTTCATATAATTTATCTAATAATTATATAGGTTGTGAACTATTATATTATTTTATAAGGCACCGATAATGTGATCTTCCATGTGACACCAACACATCATATTATCTACAATATAAAATAATGAGACATTTCATTTGCATAAACATAACGTGAATAAATATATGCAAAACATGTTATTAAATGTAATTAATATTCTCATAGGTAGTTACAGGGAAATAAAGTATATAAGCATAAAGTATGCTTTGCAGTATACAACCCTAACAATCTCCCACTTATACTCAAAGCATGCTTTTAAGTATACTACTATATTACAAAGTCTCTCATTTCCCCCACTTATACTCAAAGCAATGCTTCTATACACCGTAATCCCATTCCTTCCACATGCCTTTCACAAACTTTTGAAGGTAAGCCTTTTGTGAAAGGATCAGCAAGATTATCTTCCGATGCAACCCTGGCTACAACGACGTCTCCTTCCTTTACAAAGTGTCATATGATGTGTTACTTGCGGTTGATATGTTTACTTGCCTTGTGGGATCGTGATTCCCTCAAATTTGCGACTGCGCCAGTATTATCACAATAAAGTGTAATACCCCTTGGAAAATCGGGAATCATATATAAGTCCTGCAGGAAATACTTGAGCCACACCACCTCCTTGGCTGCCTCAGAGGCTGCCACATACTCGGCTTCCATGGTAGAGTTCGAGATGCATTTCTGCTTCACACTATTCCAACTAAGGGCTCCACTTCCCAGGCTAAACACATAACCCGAAGTAGACTTGGACTTTTCTTTGTCTGATGAAAAATCTGAGTCAATGTAACCCAACGGACACAGGTCGTTTGATATTGATATACAAACATGTACTCCCTAGTCCTTCTCAGGTACTTGAGTATGTGCTTGATAGCAATCCAGTGTCCTGTCCTGGGTTTGACTGATATCTAGCAGCCATGCCTACGGCATGACAGATATCTGGTCTAGTGCAAAGCATAGCATACATGAGGCTTCACACAGCTGACGCATAAGGGACCATTTTCATGTCATCTATCTCTTTTTGTGTCTTGGGACACATATCCTTAGATAGTTGAATTCTATGTTTGTAAGGTACAAAACCTTTCTGGGAATTCTCCATGCTAAACCGCTTTAGCAGTGTATCGATATAGGATGCCTGGGATAAGCACAACATCATTTTATTCCGATCACAAAAGATCCTGATTCCAAGGATGTGTCCTGCTTCTCCCAGATCCTTCATATCGAACTGCTCAGATAGCCATACTCGTACGTCCGACAATTCCTTCATGTTGTTTCCAATCAAAAGGATATTGTCTACATACATTACAAGAAACGTCAACACATTTCCATCGCATTTCTTATACACACAACTCTCACTCAGATATTGGACAAATCCATATGACTGGAAAACCTCGTCAAAACGAGTGTTCCAAGATCTAGATGCTTGCTTAAGTCCATAAATGGATCTCTTAAGCTTGCACACCAAGTGCTTTTTTCCTTCAGCAATGAATCCCTCTGGTTGGTGCATATAGATTTCCTTGTCTAGACTCCTATTCAAGAATGTAGTCTTAACATCCATTATACAAATCTCCATATCCAAATTTCATCTATAGCTAAAAGAATATAGATTGACTTAAGTGTGGCTACCGGCGAGAAGGTTTCATCCTAATCGATACCCTCTTTCTGAGTGTAACCTTTCGCAACAATCCTCGATTTGAAGGTTTCAACTTTCCCATCACCTCCTTTATTTCGCTTGTAGACCCATTTACTCCCAATGGATTGTACCCCATTGGGTAGCTCTACTAGCTCCCACACATGACTGGAATCCATAGGTCCTATTTCTGATTCCATTGCTACTTGCCAGGAGTCAGCATCTTTATCTTGGATTGACTCCTTATAGGTCCAGGGATCTGATTCATCTTCATCTGGATTAAATCTGAAGACTTTCCCACGCCTATGAATTGTTCTGGTTGACGAACAACCTTCCCACTACAACGAGGCAAATCCTGAGTTGGTGTAAAAGTCTCAGAATCGATACGTGGTGTAATGTTAGTTGGTGCTTGTACGACTGGTATAGATGGAGTCTCGCTCCTCAGCTCTTACAAAATTATCTCGCTCATGGGCTTGTGACTGATCATATAATCCTATTCTAGGAATCGGGTATTGGTGCTAACAATGACCTTTTGATCCTGGGGACTATAGAACAAGCCACCCTTCGTTCCCTTAAGGTATCCTACAAACACTCGTACTTTTATACGAGATGCCAACTTATCAGCTTCCTTATTCATCACATGTGCTGGAGTACCCCAAATCCGAACATGTCCTAGACTGGGCTTTCGCGCACTCCACAGCTTTGTGGGTATTTTTGGAACTAATTTCGAAGGCACCAGGTTTAGAATGTACGCCGCTGTTTCTAAGGCGTATCCCCAAAACGAAATATGTAAATCCGAATAACTCATCATTGACCTAACCATTTCTAAACCAGTTATATTCCTTCTTTCAGCAACACCATTTTGTTGTGGAGTTCCCGGCGCAGTGAGCTGGGACGAAATCCCCTCATTCGCCAAGAAATCCAAAAACTCTCCACTAAGGTATTCGCCACCACGATCATATCGTAGTGACTTGATACTCTTCCCATGACGATTCTCCGTTTCAGCCTTGAAGTCTCTGAACTTTTCAAAGGCTTCAGGCTTACGTCGCATCAAATAGATGTATCCATATCTCGAATAATCATCTATAAACGTGATGAAGTATTTGAAACCACCCCTAGCCTGGATATTCATTGGACCACATACATCCGTATGAACCAATTCTAACACATTCTGAGCACGGTTTCCCTTAGTTTTAAAAACCTTTTGGTTATCTTACCTTCCAGACAAGATTCGTAAATTGGAAATGATTCAACTTGGAGATCATCCAATGGGCCATCATCTACCAATCTTTGAATTCTCCCAAGGTTTATATGCCCTAACCATAAATGCCACAGATATGTTTGGTTTATGCTTGAAGGTTATTTTCTCTTTTTAGGTTTAGACAAAGAGTTAAGTGATTTGTGCATGGGAATTTGTGCAGTATTAATGACATACAGTCCATCATTAAAAATACCTTTGCAAATATATTCACCATTTCTTTTCCTAATAATAGCATCATCATCAAAAGAAACTGAATAACCATCGCATTTTAATTTAGAAACTGGAATTAAATTTATTCTAAAATCCGGTACTAATAATACAATATTGAGGACTAATAATTTATCATTAATCTTCAACTGCACGACTCCCACTGCAACATCCATAAGCCTGGAATAATCGCCCCAGTTGATGGTAATCTCGCCAGCACTAAGCTGCTTGGTGACCTGAAAACCATGCGAGTCAAAGCAAACATGATCAGTGGAGCCTGAATCAACTATCCATGAAGTGGAAGAACAAGCTGCCTGTAACATCCCCGAGATATTCAGGGTATATTACAGCGCCGTGGACCCCTACATGGGACCCACCAGGCTACAACAAGAAAACCCCACTCGACTAACCATCTCGGTTAGCGAGGACACACATTTTAATAATACAACAAATAAAAATACGCCCGGAACAACCGGCGAATTAAGCATCAACCAACAATGTAGCAATATAAGGTAATACAAACGGAGTTCGAAATGAAAAGCCTAAGTACTCGCGAGTACAATCTATAAGTTTATAAATGTGGAAACAACCATATCGAAGTGGGCAAAAGAAATAAGATGACCCAAATGCATATGTCAACGACCCTGGCCAACATCCTCATACTGTCCCAGTGCTCGCTCGTCCGGATGATCATAACCTGAAATTCATAACAAGAATTTCCCCACAACGGGTCCCCAAAGGGGTTAGCAATTACGCTAGTACAAGTAATCAAGGCAAACCAATCGCTTACACATTTCATAGTACATGCACCAATATCATTTCAAAAACTAAAACCAGACATGTCTTTTCCGGAAACAAACAGTCACAATTAATTTGCCTAGGACCGGGACGAAGCCACGAATCCCACTCGAGGCCTCTAAGGACCCTCCCGAGCTGGCCACATTCATAAAACAAATCAAGCACCACACGTCACCTAGGACCGGGACGAAGCCACGAATCCCACTCGAGGCCTCTAAGGACCCTCCCGAGCTGGCTAGCGAAACAAACTCATGAATCCAGGACGAAGCCATAGATTCCCTCGAGGCCCCGTCGGACCCTCCCAAGGTGAGTAAAGCACACACAATATACATTACCATTTCACGTTAAGCATAAAGGTTTCCAAAAATTACTTGCCTTGAATAATTGACGACGCAATGAACGGAAGTAAAAACACCGACGAACGCTAGGAACCAATGGTACCGAACCTAACGATTCGAAGAACACAATCATAACCAACTCTAGACGGATACAGAAATGGAATACACCCGAAATGTAATATCCGGTATTTTGCTTTCCCTTGTATTTTCATTTTTGGTATATTTCTCAGTCATAGTGACCCTCGTGTACCTTTCAGTGTGTCCTTCCTGTCAACTGTTGAACTGTATTCTCGTTATTGTGGCGCGGAACCGCCGTTTCGGGGTTGCCGTGGATCCATTTCGTGTTATTGGTTCCCAAATATTGATTCCTATCGTTTTATTCTCTTTCCGGATCATTTTTATCATTTTGGGACCCAAAAGGGGGTGTGGGCCGCGGCACAAGATGTGTGTGCCGCGGCACACAAATTTCTTCAGTTATTGGCCAAACGAATCAGACCTTGTGCCGCGGCACACCTATCCGTGCCGCGGCACAATGCCAAGCGATGCCGCGCACACCTATCCGTGCCGCGGCACACTCGTGTGTCATCTGCGACCAAAACCCGCCTGTACCGGGTGCCGCGGCACACGCAGGCCGTGCCGCGGCACACTGCCGAACCCTGGGAGTAATTTTTTGGCCTGTGCCGCGGCACACAATACGGTCAATCCCCTATATTGTGTCGTTTTGAGCGTCCGCTGCTCATTTTCCTTTTTCTTCTTCCTGCATCGAGAGAGAGAGTGAGAGAGAGGGGGAGAGTTCTTCATCAATATTCATTGGGGGGTTGATTTTCATCATTTTTCTTCGGTAGTGAAGCCCGGACGATCAATCCAACGCGTGTTCTACGGATCTTAGTACTTGAATCTCCTAAGGTAATATTTCCTGAAACCCTCCCTTTTGGATAATTGGGGATTTTGGGGTTTTTGTCCGATTTTTTCCGTTTTGTTGATGGATTCTTGATGAATATGATTAATCTTGTTGATATCATTAATTTTCCTACGGATTCATGGTATATTTTCATAGTTTTGCGGAATCGAGAGGGTTTGGTTGTGGTCCGCCCTCGTTGTTATTATTGTGCGAATATACATGAATCGTAGGCGGGTTTTCGGGTGTATTCCATTTCCGTATTCGGCTAGAGTTGGTTATAATTATGTTCTTCGAATCGTTAGGTTCGATTCCGTTGATTCCTAGTGTTCATCGGTGATTATCCTTTCCGTTCGTTGCGTCATCAAAATATTCAAGGCAAGTAATTCTTGGAAACCCTTATGCTTAACGTGAAATGGTAATGTATATTGTGTGTGCTTTACTCACCTCGAGAGGGTCCGACGGGGCCTCGAGGGAATCTATGGCTTCGTCCTGGATTCATGAGTTTGATTCGCTAGCCAGCTCGGGAGGGTCCTTAGAGGCCTCGAGTGGGATTCGTGGCTTCGTCCCGGTCCTAGGTGACGTGTGGTGCTTGTTTTGTTTTATGAATGTGGCCAGCTCGGGAGGGTCCTTAGAGGCCTCGAGTTGGATTCGTGGCTTCGTCCCGGTCCTAGGCAAATTAATTGTGACTGTTTGTTTCCCGAAAAAGACATGTCTGGTTTTGTTTTTTTTGAAATAATATTGGTGCATGTACTATGAAATGTGTAAGTGATTGGTTTGCCTTGATTACTTGTACTAGCGTAATTGCTAACCCCTCTGGGGACCCATTTTGGGGAAATTCTTGTTATGGATTTCAGGTTATGATTATCCGGACGAGCGGGCACACAGACGATGAGGACGTTGGCCAGGGTCGTTGACATGTGCATTTGGGTCTTTCTATTTCTTTCGTCCATTTCAATTTGGTTGTTCTAATAATTAAAAACTTATAGAGTGTACTCGCGAGTACTTAGGCTTTTCATTTCAAACTCCGTATTGTGCTACTTTTAAATTGTTACATTGTTGGTTGATGATCATTTCGCCGGTTGCTCCGGGCGTAACTTTTTGTGTCTTATAATTAAATGTGTGTCCTCGCTAACCGGGATGGTTAGTCGAGTGGAGTTTTCTTGTCTGTAGCCTGGTGGGCCCCATGTGGGGGGTCCACAGCGCTGTAATATACTCTGAATATCTTGGGGTGTTACACGAAAACCCGCCTACAATTCATGTATATTCGTATAAAAATAACAACGAGGGCGGACCACAGCCAAACCCTCCCGATTTTCGCAAAACCATGAAAATATACACGAATCCGTAGGAAAACTAATGATATCAACAAGATTAATCATATTCATCATGGATTAACCAACAAAACGGAATGAATCGGACGAAAATACCAAAACCCCCAATTTATCCAAAAGTATGGTTCTAAGAGATTTTACCTTAGATTAGGATGAAAGATTCGTGTTGATGTTGTTAATATACACCAAGAACTCAAGGAAGTTGATGGTTGAGATGATCGGAGGAAGAAATCGCCTAGAAATCGCCCGGAATCGCCTTAGTCGCGGAGAGAAGGAAGAAATGAAAATAATACGTTCATCTCGGTCAACTCTCTGGTTTATATAGCCAGAGAGTGTTAGCGCGCGCTAATCCTCAAAGTTAGCATGCGCTAACAAAACAAACTCCAGTCCAGTAGCCAGATTTCTGGCCGTTAGCGTGTGCTACTCCAAACGTAGCGTGTGCTAATAACCTCTCGGTAGCGTGTGCTATCGACCAATAGCGTGCGCTACCTGGACATCAGCCGAGTCCAGAAGCAACTGTCAGTACACACCTGATCCGGTTAGCGCGCGCTATCGACGAAACGTAGCGTGCACTAAAGTGTATCGGTAGCACGCGCTATCGACCAATAGCGTGCGCTACTTGGGCATCAGTCGAGTCCAGTGGCAAACTGTCCAGTACTGGACATTCACACTAGTGCACGCAACCGGGCGTCTCAGCGTGCGCTAACCCCTGACATTAGCGTGCGCTAGGCTACGTAGCGTACGCTAATCCACCAGTCCAGAGGGCTGGAATCAGCACTGCCACTCCCAGGGCTTGCTCTCTAGCGCGCGCTACGAAGCAATCATAGCGTGCGCTACTAAGGGACATCTAGCGTGCGCTATGCAGAAAAGATAGTGTGCGCTAGGTACGAAATATAAACGGTCCAAAACACCGGAATATGAACAAAACATCAAACGGAACATCTCAAAACATATCATCACGTAGAATGGATCTACAGCAACCCCGAAATGGTGGTTCCGCACAACAATAACGAGAATCGGATCAACAGGTGACTGAAAAGATACACTGAAAGATACAGGAGGGTCACTACGACCGAGAAATACACCGAAAATGAAAATACAAGGGAAAGTGTTGGCCACTAAGTATACTGGATACAGTTTGGGAAATAGTTTAAACAACAAACTGTACGGATTTTAAATCTGAGTGCGTAGCGGAAGTCTTAGATACAGTAGGTTGCTGTGGATACAGCAACTAAATGTATATTGTATACTTAATTAATCACAGTAATTAAAACAGTAAAAACTGAAGGTAAATAACACAGTACTTCCAGTGCTCGTAAGTTTTCTTATTCGGCTCTTTTGTTTCTTGCATTGTATTTCCACTTTTGAATCGTAGTTGCTTTTCCTCCCTTACTCATCATCGATATACTTCTGTTATCTCTCAACATCAGTATGGATGCCGGAGGGAACCGTGGTCGTGGTCGTGGTCGTGGTCGTGGACGCGGCCGAGGACGTGGGGCAGCCGGTGGGGCGGCCACGTCGCATTCTTCGGGAGCCGGCAGTACCGGTGACCGTCACAGTCATGCTTCTTCTCAGGAGCGCGCCGATCTTGGTATTGCGGCCGCATGCAAAGAAATGGTTAACCGGATGGCGGCTATAGCTCGAGTGGTCCAGAACCCCGATCAGGCCCATGCTAATCGGGCGGAGCGGATCGTTGGCTTCTGGATGTCATCAAGATGCATCCTCCCCAGTTTTCGGGAGCTTCGGACCCGATCGGCTGGGAAGGGTGGATCAAGGAGATATCCAAAGTATTCACTGCTACCAACTGCCCCGAGGACCGCAAGGTCCCTATTGCTCAATATTTTCTCACGGGAGATGCTACAGATTGGTGGGAGGCCGTTGGTCCCAAAGATCATGTTGCTTCATGGGCCGAATTTCAAGAATTGATGGAGACCGAATATTGTCCGTGGCCGGTCAGACAGGCTCGAGTGCATGCTTTCTATGATGCTCAACCACGGGATATCCCCGTATCTCAGGCCATTGCCGACTTTAACAAGGAGTTGGGTTATGTGAAGACCCAAGTTGTCGAGGAGGGCGACAAGATTTTCCATTTTTCTAGGAGGATGAAACTGTCCATTCGGGACTATATGTCTGGGCTCGTCTGTACTACCCTGAAGGATTATCAGAGTCGAGCTCTTGCTTATGATATGTCGGTGACCGCTAGCGATTTGGCTCGTGAGAGCAAGACGCAGAAGTCGGTCGGAAATTTTTCTGGTCCCAAGAGTGGAGGCCAGCAGAAATCTCAGGCTGCAAATATTTCTACGGGCGGTTCGGCTCATTTCTCTGGGAGCTTTCGGAGTGCCGCCGGAACCGTCATCCGGGACCCCAGATGCTTTAACTGTGGCAAGCCATGCCACGTGAACCGGGACTGTCTTCATCCACCTTTGACTTGTCATACTTGTGGTCAGTCGGGCCACAAGGCATCTTTTTGCGAGAAACTCAGACAGTTTCGCGGCGCCCGTTCTTCTCACCCAGCACCTATGGAGCCGAGTGTGAACCAGGGCTCATTTGCTCCGCCGCCTCCACCGAGTGTCGGCCGAGGTAGGGGTCGGGGTCAACACGCTAGAGGAGGAGCTTCCAGTGTCGGCTCCGCCCAGCCGCATATATACGAGATGAGGAGGGCCGATGACCCAGCAGCTACTGTGGCGACAGGTACCGTTCGTATCCATTCTCATCCTGTCGGTGTACTTTTTGATTCGGGTGCTACGCATTCATTCATTTCTCTAGAGTGTGTACGCCGTTTGAGTCTCGACTGCTTGTCACCTTGCGAGCCTTTCATCGTTAAACTTCCTAGCGGTAATAGAATTGTCGGTGATCGAGAAGTCCGGGACTGTTCTGTGATCATTTGTGATAGGGCTTGGCTCTCTAATCTTATTGTTGTGAGTATCGAGGGCGAGGATTTAATTCTCGGGAATGATTGGCTCGAGCGGCATGGTGCAATCATGAACTACCGCACGAGGATCATTACCATGTTAGCCGAGGACGGCACTGAACACTCTTTCGCGGGGCGAAAGAGAAACCAGAAGTTGTTATTAACGCCTTGAAGGCGGTGAAACTCCTGCGAAAGGGGTGTACTGGTTATTGGTGCTACGCCTTGAAGGCGGAGAATGGTGGAGTCGAGTTTTCGTCGATTCCAGTCGTTAGTGAGTTTCCTGATGTATTTCCTGACGAGTTGCCGGGATTGCCACCGGATCGTGAGGTTGAGTTTGTTATAGAATTAGAGTCGGGCGCGGCTCCGATTTCGAAGGCGCCGTATCGCATGGCACCTTCAGAGATGTCAGAGTTGAAGAAGCAGTTGAGTGAGCTTCTGGAGTCGGGGTATGTTCGACCGAGCGCCTCCCCTTGGGGCGCACCGGTCTTGTTTGTGCGTAAGAAGGATGGTTCACTACGTTTGTGTATCGACTATCGCGAACTAAACAAAGTGACCATCAAGAACAAGTACCCTTTGCCGAGGATTGACGACTTGTTCGATCAGTTGCAGGGAGCTGCGGTGTTCTCGAAGATTGATTTAAAATCGGGGTACTATCAGCTCCGGGTGAGGGAGTCCGACGTGCCGAAGACAGCTTTTCGGACGATATACGGACATTATGAGTTTATAGTTATGCCTTTCGGGTTAACTAATGCGCCGGCGGTGTTCATGCAATTGATGAACAAAGTCTTTATCGAGTATTTGGATAAGTGTGTCGTCGTCTTCATTGACGATATTCTTATTTATTCGAGGAATGAGGAAGAGCATGCCCATCATTTGCGGATAGTGTTAGACATTTTGAGGGCCGAGCAACTCTATGCGAAGTTCTCGAAATGTGAGTTAATTTGAAGGAAGTGATGTTTAGGTCACGTGATTTCGGTAGGGAGTTCGAGTGGATCCGCAGAAGATCGAGGCAGTGTTGGATTGGGCATCGCCCACAAATGTGAAGGAGGTCCGTAGTTTCTTGGGTTTGGCTGGCTACTACCGTAGGTTCGTCGAGGGTTTCTCAAAACTAGCTCGGCCACTTACACAGTTGCTCCAGAAATCCGAGAAGTTCGTCTGGACCGATGAGAGGCAATCGAGTTTCGAGGAGCTGAAGAAGCATTTGACTTCAGCCCCGGTTTTGGCGTTGCCGTGTGGCAATGAGGGATTCGCCGTTTATAGCGATGCTTCGGGCCAGGGTCTTGGGTGCGTATTGATGCAGCATGGCAAGACCATTGCCTATGCGTCGAGACAGTTGAGACCGTATGAGCTTAACTACCCTACTCATGATTTGGAGTTAGCGGCAGTCGTTTTTGCGCTCAAGATTTGGCGTCACTATCTTTTCGGCTCTGCGTGTCAGATTTGTACCGATCATAAAAGTCTGAAATATATATTTACTCAGCGGGAGTTGAATATGAGGCAGAGGAGGTGGTTAGAGCTGATTAAGGATTATGACCTCGAAATCCTTTATCATCCGGGCAAGGCGAACGTCGTAGCCGACGCCTTGAGTCGGAAACCGATTGCGTTGCGAACGCTTGAGGTCCTCATGTCTCAGTCTGAGCTTCGGCGGGCTTTGATTGAGTTTGGTGTTGAGGTTTTGTTGCCTGGAGCTGTCGGGCAACTTTGTGCTTTAGAGATTTCGTCGTCTTTGATCGATGAAATTAAGCTGAAACAATTAGAGGATCCGATGATTACTCAAATCCGAGAGAACGTTCTTAAGGGAAAGTCTCCTGGGTTTGTGATTCACGAGGATGGTGTTTTGAGATTCAGAGTCGGCTTTGTGTGCCGAACGATCCAGAGTTGCGACAGAGTATTTTGCGTGAGGCCCATTCCACACCCTATTCCGTTCATCCTGGTTCGAGTAAGATGTACAAGGACCTGAGGAGGAACTTCTGGTGGAATGATATGAAGGAGGAGGTCGCACAGTTTGTGGCGAGATGTTTGACTTGCCAGCAGGTCAAAATCGAGCATCAGCGACCGACTGGGTTATTGCAGTCACTTCCCGTTCCGGAATGGAAATGGGAAGATATATCGATGGATTTCATTACGAGTTTGCCGAGATCGAGATCGGGCATGAATATGGTTTGGGTGATTGTTGATCGTCTGACCAAGTCGGCACATTTTCTGGGCATCAAGGACACTTGGGGCCCGGAGAAATTGGCTCGTGTGTTTATCGCGCAGATTGTGAGACTTCACGGTACTCCGAAGTCTATTGTTTCGGATCGTGATGGCCGTTTTGTATCGCACTTTTGGCAGGCGGTGCATAAGGCGTTGGGTACCCGTTTGCATTTGAGTACCTCTTTTCATCCCCAGTCAGATGGACAGTCAGAACGCACTATCCAGACATTCGAGGACATGTTGCGTGCTTGTGCCCTCGATTGGAGTAGTGACTGGGAGGAGCATTTGCCATTGATCGAATTCACGTACAACAATAGTTGGCACGCGTCGATTCGAATGGCACCGTATGAGGCACTTTATGGGCGACGATGTCGATCGCCGATTTGTTGGAATGAGGCATACGATTTGGTCGGGACCGAGCCGGATGTCGTTTTAGAGACGAGGCGGAAGATAGAATTAATTCGGGAACGGATGTTGACGGCCCAGAGTCGACAGAAGTCATATGCCGATGTCCGTCGTCGACCTTTAGAATTCGAGGTGGGAGACCACGTTTTGCTGAAGGTGTCGCCGACGAGAGGGGTTTTCCGTTTCGGGAAGAAGGGGAAGTTGAGTCCGAGATTTATTGGACCCTTCGAGATTCTCGAGCGGGTCGGTGGGTTAGCATACCGTTTGGCGTTACCCCCGGCCTTGAGTCACATTCATAGCGTTTTTCATGTTTCCCAGCTGAGGAAATATGTTCCGGATCCTAGTCACGTCATCGATTATGGCGAGATTGATATTGCTGAAGATATTACTTTTGAGGAGCGTCCTTTGAAGATTTTGGAGCATCGTGAGAAACGACTGAGGCATAAGACCATCCCTTTGGTCAAAGTGCAGTGGTCGAGACACGGTGTCGAGGAAGCAACTTGGGAAACCGAGGATAGCATGCGTGCTAGGTACCCTGAGTTGTTTGTTTCTTAAGTTTCGGGACGAAACTTATTTTTAGAGGGGTAGAATTTAATATCCGGTATTTTTCTTTCCCTTATATTTTCATTTTTGGTATATTTCTCGGTCATAGTGACCCTCGTGTACCTTTCAGTGTGTCCTTCCTGTCAACTGTTGAACTGTATTCTCGTTATTGTGGCGCGGAACCGCCGTTTCGGGGTTGCCGTCGATCCATTTCGTGTTATTGGTTCCCAAATATTGATTCCTATCGTTTTATTCTCTTTCCGGATCATTTTTATCATTTTGGGACCCAAAAGGGGGTGTGGGCCGCGGCACAAGATGTGTGTGCCGCGGCACACAAATTTCTTCAGTTATTGGCCAAACGAACTGTAATGTGTGCCGCGGCACACCTATCCGGTGCCGCGGCACAATGCCAAGCCAGTGCCGCGGCACACCTATCCGGTGCCGCGGCACACTCGTGTGTCATCTGCGACCAAAACCCGCCTGTACCGGGTGCCGCGGCACACGCAGGCCGTGCTGCGGCACACTGCCGAACCCTGGGACTAATTTTTTGGCCTGTGCCGCGGCACACAATGCGGTCAACCCCCTATATTGTGTCGTTTTGAGCGTCCGCTGCTCATTTTCCTTTTTCTTCTTCCTGCATCGAGAGAGAGAGTGAGAGAGAGGGGGAGAGTTCTTCATCAATATTCATTGGGGGGTTGATTTTCATCATTTTTCTTCGGTAGTGAAGCCCGGACGATCAATCCAACGCGTGTTCTACGGATCTTAGTACTTGAATCTCCTAAGGTAATATTTCTTGAAACCCTCCCTTTTGGATAATTGGGGATTTTGGGGTTTTTGTCCGATTCTTTCCGTTTTGTTGATGGATTCTTGATGAATATGATTAATCTTGTTGATATAATTAATTTTCCTACGGATTCATGGTATATTTTCATAGTTTTGCGGAATCGAGAGGGTTTGGTTGTGGTCCGCCCTCGTTGTTATTATTGTGCGAATATACATGAATCGTAGGCGGGTTTTCGGGTGTATTCCATTTCCGTATTCGGCTAGAGTTGGTTATAATTATGTTCTTCGAATCGTTAGGTTCGATTCTGTTGATTCCTAGTGTTCATCGTTGATTATCATTTCCGTTCGTTGCGTCATCAAAATATTCAAGGCAAGTAATTCTTGGAAACCCTTATGCTTAACGTGAAATGGTAATGTATATTGTGTGTGCTTTACTCACCTCGGGAGGGTCCGACGGGGCCTCGAGGGAATCTATGGCTTCGTCCTGGATTCATGAGTTTGATTCGCTAGCCAGCTCGGGAGGGTCCTTAGAGGCCTCGAGTGGGATTCGTGGCTTCGTCCCGGTCCTAGGTGACGTGTGGTGCTTGTTTTGTTTTATGAATGTGGCCAGCTCGGGAGGGTCCTTAGAGGCCTCGAGTGGGATTCGTGGCTTCGTCCCGGTCCTAGGCAAATTAATTGTGACTGTTTGTTTCCCGGAAAAGACATGTCTGGTTTTGTTTTTTTTGAAATAATATTGGTGCATGCACTATGAAATGTGTAAGCGATTGGTTTGCCTTGATTACTTGTACTAGCGTAATTGCTAACCCCTCTGGGGACCCATTTTGGGGAAATTCTTGTTATGGATTTCAGGTTATGATTATCCGGACGAGCGGGCACCTGGACAGTACGAGGACGTTGGCCAGGGTCGTTGACATGTGCATTTGGGTCTTTCTATTTCTTTCGCCCATTTCAATTTGGTTGTTCTAATAATTAAAAACTTATAGAGTGTACTCGCGAGTACTTAGGCTTTTCATTTCAAACTCCGTATTGTGCTACTTTTAAATTGTTACATTGTTGGTTGATGATCATTTCGCCGGTTGCTCCGGGCGTAACTTTTTGTGTCTTATAATTAAATGTGTGTCCTCGCTAACCGGGATGGTTAGTCGAGTGGAGTTTTCTTGTCTGTAGCCTGGTGGGCCCCATGTGGGGGGTCCACGGCGCTGTAATATACTCTGAATATCTTAGGGTGTTACACGAAAACCCGCCTACGATTCATGTATATTCGTATAAAAATAACAACGAGGGCGGACCACAGCCAAACCCTCCCGATTTTCGCAAAACCATGAAAATATACACGAATCCGTAGGAAAACTAATGATATCAACAAGATTAATCATATTCATCATGGATTAACCAACAAAACGGAATGAATCGGACGAAAATCCCAAAACCCCCAATTTATCCAAAAGTATGGTTCTAAGAGATTTTACCTTAGATTAGGATGAAAGATTCGTGTTGATGTTGTTAATATACACCAAGAACTCAAGGAAGTTGATGGTTGAGATGATCGGAGGAAGAAATCGCCTAGAAATCGCCCGGAATCGCCTTAGTCGCGGAGAGAAGGAAAAAATGAAAATAATACGTTCATCTCGGTCAACTCTCTGGTTTATATAGCCAGAGAGTGTTAGCGCGCGCTAATCCTCAAAGTTAGCATACGCTAACAAAACAAACTCCAGTCCAGTAGCCAGATTTCTGGCCGTTAGCGTGTGCTACTCCAAACGTAGCGTGTGCTAATAACCTCTCGGTAGCGTGTGCTATCGACCAATAGCGTGCGCTACCTGGACATCAGCCGAGTCCAGAAGCAACTGTCAGTACACACCTGATCCGGTTAGCGCGCGCTATCGACGAAACGTAGCGTGTACTAAAGTGTATCGGTAGCGCGCGCTATCGACCAATAGCGTGCGCTACTTGGGCATCAGTCGAGTCCAGTGGCAAACTGTCCAGTACTGGACATTCACACTAGCGCACGCAACCGGGCGTCTCAGCGTGCGCTAACCCCCGACATTAGCGTGCGCTAGGCTACGTAGCGTACGCTAATCCACCAGTCCAGAGGGCTGGAATCAGCACTGCCACTCCCAGGGCTTGCTCTCTAGCGCGCGCTACGAAGCAATCATAGCGTGCGCTACTAAGGGACATCTAGCGTGCGCTATGCAGAAAAGATAGTGTGCGCTAGGTATAAAATATAAACGGTCCAAAACACCGGAATATGAACAAAACATCAAACGGAACATCTCAAAACATATCATCACGTAGAATGGATCCACGGCAACCCCGAAATGGTGGTTCCGCACAACAATAACGAGAATCGGATCAACAGGTGACTGAAAAGATACACTGAAAGATACAGGAGGGTCACTACGACCGAGAAATACACCGAAAATGAAAATACAAGGGAAAGTGTTGGCCACTAAGTATACTGGATACAGTTTGGGAAATAGTTTAAACAACAAACTGTACGGATTGTAAATCTGAGTGCGTAGCGGAAGTCTTAGATACAGTAGGTTGCTGTGGATACAGCAACTAAATGTATATTGTATACTTAATTAATCACAGTAATTAAAACAGTAAAAACTGAAGGTAAATAACACAGTAATTAAAGTGGTTCGAGGTAAACCCCTCTACGTCCACTGGTCCTCCACACAGGAGTAAAAAGTTTATTATAATTACTACGTACACAACTACGTAATTATAACAACACACAATCAATATATCATTCACACAGATTGATATAAAGATCTTAGCTTCAACCGTTCACACAGATTGGTTTTGAGCTAATGCTTTGACTTGCTTCTTCACACACAGTTCTGAAGCTTTGTCTTCTTCAATGCAAATCCTTCACACACAGTTCCGGAGAAGCACAGATTGCTCAGTCCACACAGGGCTGATCTGGGTTTGTTCAAAGTATAGAATGGATGGTGAACAACAACTTTGACTTTAAGAGCTTTCAGCTGATGAAGTGTTGTTCAGGATGATGAGCACTGTATATCTCTTTTGATCTGAGTTGCAGTAAGCTTTGGAGATATGTTTTGCTCTGATAATAATTTCGATAGCTTGATAATTTCGATAGCTTGGGTAACTGATCTTCAGCATCTTGATGTGATATATATAGTCTCTGAAATATATATCCGTTGAGATGTATCCGTTTGAGTGAGATTCCGTTCCAACGGGATTATAACACGATCCGGATTTAGCGGGATTTGAAGATCTGTTGACTGATAGTATTTAAATACTTTATCCTTGAGTATTTAAATACTTCTTTATTCAACGGGACTTGACTTCTGGAGATTCCTTCTTTGTCCTGTTGTGAGCTGTATGGAAGATAACTGTATTGGAAGTTCGAGACAGTTTCCATACTTGATCTTTTATAAGACTTCTTGCTGTACTGAAGGGCTTCATTATATGCTGATTCGAGGCAGGTCTTTGATACAGGATAATGCCTCAATACTTCGATACAGTTTCTTTTACTGTATGCGGATTGGCATATATGTCAAAACCTCTTATCAAATACCATTCGATACAGGGATTGGATATCCCGGCTGTTTCGATACAGGGTTCTTGTTTTCCCAACAATTTCCCCCTTTTTGACAATTTGCCAAGACTTACTTTCTTAACTTTTCAAGTCTTCTTGATGATGCCAAAACCTTCTTCATGAAGTGATGTTCTTTGATGTCTTCTGTAAGATTTCTTGGTCTTTCGTCAAAAGGTCTGTCTTTCAGTAACTTAGTCTAATAATGAACTACTCGCAGGCGAGTTCGATACAGTTAAGGATTTTTACAACTTAAGCTTATGATTGGCGCGCAGGCACAATCTTACAATGTATTCTAAGCTTACAACTGAAATCATGAACTGTTCGTAGACTAGTTCGTACAGCCTTATTTTCAATCAAGTTTGTATACTTGAGATTGTTATCAAACAATTTAAGTAATCATACATCAACACAGTAGATTACGAGTTGTAATCTTTCAAGACAAACAAACACTTTTATTGATATTCAAACTAAATTGAGTACATGGTTTGCTGTTTCGAAGAGAAAAATTACAAATCAAGAATAATATACAGAGATTTCAGCTCCTATCTGTAGTCCACATGCCTCCATGGCTTTCTTCCTCGATCATTCTCGGTACCACGCCACCAGTACTGTAGGGAATCGTTGCCTCGATCCTGGTATATAGCTCTTCCTTCATAGGATCGATCAAAGGCAAGAATCCAATCTTCTGGATGGGTGATCCAATCTCCTTTCCTGTGCTTGCTCTTCATATCAAGCTGGAGAGGGAGTTTTCCGTCTTCTAGCATCTTCGTAAATTTGTCTGCGGCCTCTGCTAACGTTTTATAGTTATTGAAGATGGCGGATTCCCTGATGAGTTTGACAAAGTATCTCATCAGTTTGTTTTTCCTCCATTGCTTCACTTCATCGGCAGTAGGATGGCGGTTGGTCGGCAGACGAATTTCAGAAGGTCTCTGGATTAGATTTTGCCACGGAACATTTGGATCATGAAATTCAGGTCGGGAGCCTGAAATCCTAAAACTTTGGGAGGGAGGGACTAGCTTGTTTAACTCGGAAATGATGCTGTCTTGAGTGGCCTCGAATTCTCTTTCTTGCTGTATCCTGATTCTCCTAGCAGCTTCTCTTGCCTCTTCCCCCTTTTTGGCTTCATCAAGACATTCTAGGATCTCTAATGCAGCATCCTGTTTCGTCTCGATGTTAGTCATTCTTTCTACAAGGGCGGAAAGCGTCTGAGACATGTCCTGGATACATTTGTCGTGGGCGCACAATTGAGAGCTGTTTTCAATCATAGCACATGCGGTCTTGGCTTCAGCTATTCGCGTTTTAGATGCTTCTTCCTTCAGGAGTTGCTCCTGCTTGCCTTCCATGATCTTCAGAGCTTGTTTGAAAACTTCTGGCAGAATAACGAATGCCTCGACAACACGAGATACTTCATGTTTTAGAGTGGTCATCTCTTCCACGGCAAAAGTATGCATCCAATTCAATGCTTTCTCAACGGAAGACAGAGCATTCACTGCATCCTGGATGAATACAGTTTGAAGACCAAGTGCACGCAGTCGCTCTTTCCTAGCGGCAGAAATCGGAGAATCTGGTTGAGCAAAGTCTTCAGAGCTATTCAACCTCCTTATGTTCACGGTTGGGCGTGAAGTAAGTTGGACATCCTCAGGTATGATACCGTCCTCGGATTCCACGGTTGAAGGGGCGGGAGCAGCTTGTTCTGGTTCGGCGGAAGGGGGTTGAGTGGCTTCCTGTTGCGAAGTTTCCTCAGTAGACATGGATATAGGGGTGACTGAATCCTACTGTTGTATCTCAGTGACAACTTCTTCGGTGGCAGCAGGCTCAGGTGCCTGTTCCAAAACTGCTTCAACTTCCTCGACTAGAGGGACTGATTCCTCTTCGTCGGGAATTAACTCTTGCTGTGGCGAAGGGGGATTGCTTCAAGTCGATGGCCCTTCGTCACCTTTTGGTGGAGAGGCGTCTCTAGCTTGAGCCTCTTCACGACTCATCCTCAGACCAGCTTGAAAAGCATCGTCGTCGTCGTCTGAGTCATTGTCATTGTCGTCTTTTGGATTTATGGGAGAGTCCTCTGACTTGTCCTTTCCTTTCCTTCTTACGTCAGATTTCTGCAAAAGATGGCTTTCAATTAGATCCTTGCAGAAGGGATTGTCCCATCGGATCAGGGCATCAATTTCCATTGAGTCCGTCACTTCTGATACGAATCTTTCTTCTTGGCTCCAATCGCTCCAGTTGTACAATGTTTCATACGGAGCTAGCCTGTAGCCTTTCCATGTTAGAAATCTTTCGTAAGCATGTTCAATTTGAACAGAGAGAAGGGTCTTATGAATAATGGTGTCAGGGGAGGGACTACGTACAACGTCTAGAGACGCTGTAGCGAGGGATTCCTGTACAGGTATGGGATCCTGTATGGAAGTGGGATTCCTTACAGGGGATGGTGCCCTGAAGGAAGATGGATCCTGTACGGGTGTGGGATCCCGCAGAGGAGAAGTAGCTGTTGGCTCCAAATGGGCAGCCGACTCGCTAAAGTCTTGTTCGTTGGCAGATGTCTCATCATCCGTCCTAGCCGCCAAAGGCTCAGGATCTACTGTCGATACAGTAGTGGACACCTCTTCCACAGGGGTTGGGCCCTGAGGTTTTTCTTCAGTGGGTTGAGCCACGGGGGAAACTTCTTCGGAGGGCTTGGCAGATTTGACTTTAGAAAGCCTCCTAAGTTTCTTCTTTGGCTTCTCACCAGCAATGGGTTTCTTGCTGTGAGATCTTTTTCTCTTCTTTGAAGATTCCACGTCCTGGGACTTCAAAGACTCATCTCGAGGATTTGCAGAAACTGGCATACTTCTAGTTTTTGGGTGGTTGCAGACCATAGTGGTTTGATTATACGCAGTAGGCTTGACTCCTCCTAGGTATATCCTAGAGTTATTCTTCTTAGCATCAGCGGATTGCGACAGTCCGCATTTCGTCAGGATATGGTTTAACATCAAACCAAAAGATTTCTTCTGGGTGGCAGGCTTGCACACCTCCTGTTGCAGGCGCTTCAGGATTATCTGGCACCAGTTAACCTTTTCACAGGTCAGAATAGCCACCATCATCCTGAACCTCAGATTGGTACACATTTCGAATGCACCGGTTCGATTCTCAATTATCCTGCAGCAAAAATCATGAAGATACACATAAGGGAGACAAAAATTTTTCTTGTGACATGTAGTCTGAACCATGTCAACAACTTTGGAGCCTGTGAACAGTCCATAAAATTTAGTTATTAGCTCTTGAGACCCAAATGTCTCAAGTTGATCCATTGTCAGGCCATCAGCGGGTAGCCTGTAGATATTCTGGAGCAGATCGTTATCAACACAGATCTCAACTCCTTGGATTGTAGCGGTAATGTCAGCAACATGACCTCCTTGGGCCAATGACAAAAAGCGTACGGCGGCGTTGAGGTAAAATTCCTCAACCAGATGAGCATCGTACTTATCAGCAGTCTGACTTCCAAGGCGATAGAGGCCTTGTTGACGAAGACGAGTTATGATGTACTCCATGGGTTCTGCGTCGTTGGTTTCAGACAGAATACGTTCAATGACAACAGATCTTGAAAAGATCCGTCCATCGATGATGTTAGCGGTTTTCTTGAGAGCGGGAGAAGAAGTTTGTCCAGCCATTTGATGATTTCTTAAGAAAAAGTGCAAGAAAATAACTGAAATATGCAGTAAAATGCAGAAAAGTATGTAGGCTGTTTTTGCTTGAGAACTCTTGAATTTGCAGAAAGCGTAAAGAGTCTCTAATGGCAGATTCAGTCCTTTTATAGTTGGGCGGCGAAATAGGGTTTTGCAGAGTACAAATGGTCAGATTTTAAGGGATGGGAACCGGTTCTTGAAATCAACGGTTAAGATGGACTGAGTGTAACTGGTACGCTAATCCATTAAAATGTTTAAAAATGAGCGGATCCCACTTCTGACATTTGTGTCACCCTAAATGCCTAAAACGACGGTTTTAAAACAATAAACAATTTAAAACATCGCGGCTTTTGAGATTCAGTTGTCCAGATGTCGTGTAAGGCATTTAATGTACATGACGTTTGACATAAAAACAGGGCACGTGGACAAAAATCATTTTGAAAAGAAATAATATTATATTATATATATACTGAATCGAAATCCTATAGTATGTGCTTTCCGTCGATACAATTCCCCCTTAAAAAGGTACATATAGGTTTTAAATTCCATACAGCAACTTGAGGATTAATGCTGTATTCATGGGTCTTACAGTATTCCCCCTTAATTATTGCACACGTCAGTTGTAGGATTCATATGTCTTGGCTCACTACAGTGTTGTATTGACGGTTCTGAGTGTATAAATAATTAACGTTGGATACTGTATTCTTGGGTCTTACAGCGTTCCCCCTCACTTTGTTGAGTAAAAACAGTAAATCACTTATAGGGAGTCTGGCTGTAGCATTCCCAATTCTTGTCTGAGCATGTTGAATCTGGCTGTGTCGAGAGGCTTGGTGAAGATGTCGGCCAACTGAACATCTGTATGAACTTTTTCAAGGCGAACATCCTTGTTCTCGACATGATTCCTTATAAAATGATGCTTCATGTTGATATGCTTAGTGCGCGAGTGCAGGACAGGATTGTGCGTGATTGCAATTGCACTCGTGCTATCACACATGATTGGAGTCTCTCTGGCATCAATTCCATAATCTGACAATTGTTTCTGCATCCAAAGGATCTGCATACAGCAGCTACCAGCAGCATAGTATTCAGATTCAGCCGTGGAAAGAGAGTTATCCAATTGCTTCATAGTGAACCAAGAAACGAGTCTAGGTCCAAGAAAGTGACAAGTTCCACTTGTGCTCTTCCTATCTAGCTTGCAGCCTCCGAGATCCGAGTCGCTGTATCCAACTAAATCGAATCCGCCTTCTTTAGGATACCATAGTCCTGCATCGATTGTTCCTTTAATGTACTTCAGGATTCGTTTAGCTGTATTGAAGTGTGATTCCTTTGGGGCTACTTGATACCTTGCACACACTCCAACAGCAAACTGGATATCAGGCCTGCTAGCCGTTAGGTACAGGAGCGAACCAATGAGCTTCCTATAGAGTGATTGGTCAAACGGCTTTCCGGCTTCATCTGCGCTAATTTGCACGGAAGTGCTCATGGAGGTTGGCGAAGATTTGGAATTGTTAATTCCAAATTTGTTGAGAAGCTCCTTGCTGTATTTTTCTTGGTTGATGAAAATACCTGTAGGCAACTGCTTTACCTGCAAACCTAGGAAATAACTAAGTTCCCCCATCATACTCATTTCAAATTTACTTTGCATGAGATGAGAGAACCTTTGACATAAAGTAAGGTTAGTTGAACCAAAAATAATATCATCCACATAGATTTGCACCATAAGAAGGTCATCACCTTCCTGTATCTTGAAAAAGGTCTTGTCCACAGCACCTTTCTCAAATCCATTGATAGTTAGATACTGGGACAAGGTTTCGTAACAGGCTCTAGGGGCTTGTTTAAGTCCATACAGTGCTTTCCTTAGCCTGTAAACTAGATCGATATCGTCTGTGTTGGCAAACCCTGGTGGTTGTTCAACATAAACTTCTTCTGCAAGATATCCATTCAGGAATGCACTCTTGACGTCCATTTGGTATACAATAAAGCTCTTATGGGCGGCAAAGGCTAGAAATATCCTGATGGCTTCTAGTCTCGCTACAGGGGCAAAGGTTTCATCATAGTCTATGCCTTCTTCCTGACTATAGCCTTGTGCGACTAGTCTGGATTTATTCCTTATAATATGTCCATTTCGATCCTTTTTGTTTCGAAATACCCATTTGGTTCCTATAACCGATTGATGTGTAGGTCTAGGTACAAGATACCATACATTGTTTCTTTCGAAACCGTTAAGCTCTTCTTCCATATATGTTATCCAATGAGAATTATTAAGAGCGTATATGGTCGAAACAGGTTCGGACTGGGCTAAGAATACAGCGATAGTGCACATATTGAGTCTTCTAAGCTCGGATTGAGATTTCCATTCAGGAAATTGTGATTTCTCAGTATCAGATTCTTCTTGTGCACAAAGTACATTTTCTTGTGTACTCTGTATTCTCCTACGAGTAGAAACACCAGCATTTATGTTTCGAATGATCAGATCTTGCGGGTGATCTCTCAACCATCTTCGGTTGGGTTCTAATTCAGGATCCCGTACTGTATCGAAAGATTCTGTGGATACAGCTTCAGCTTGTACAGCGTCGGCTTCATCCACATCGATTCTTACAGCTGCGGGGTTGATTTCTAAATCAACGATGGGTTCTATGGGAGTTGGAGGATCCAAGATAGATAGATTTTGAAAGTTCTGGGTAATATAATCTACTCCTGTAGGGTCATGGTGGGGTTCGTCGAACACTACATGAACTGATTCCTCGATCGTCATCTTCCTTTTGTTAAAGATTCTGAATGCTTTGCTGACGGAGGAGTATCCTACGAATATTCCTTCATCTGATTTCTCATCAAAGGTTCTAAGTTGGTCCTTCCCATTATTCAATACATAACACCTGCATCCAAAAATATGGAAATACGAAACTAACGGAGTTTTGTTGTTCCATGCCTCATATGCTGTTTTGTTGTGGTGCTTGTTGACGATACAGCGGTTTTGAGTGTAGCATGCAGTATTGGTTGCTTCACCCATGACGCGCTGTGGCAACTTGCTTGCGGCAATCATTGTCCTTGTTGCTTCTTTCAACGTCCTATTCTTTCGCTCGGCAACACCATTTTGTTGAGGTGTACGGGCAGCTGAGTATTCGTGTTGTATTCCATTCTCCAAACAGTATTGCTCTATAAAGCGGTTAGTAAATTCTGTACCTCTATCGGAACGAATGCACACGATACTCGATGCCTTTTCATTTTGCAACTTTCTCAGGAGCTCGGGCAGCTTTGATGTTGTTTCCTTCTTCTTGCTAAGGAAGATTGTCCAAGCATACTTGGAATAATCATCAACAACAACCATGCAGTATTTCTTACCTCCCAAACTTACTGGGTCTACAGGACCGTAGAGATCCATGTGTAGCATTTCTAACACTCTTTGGGTTGAAAGGTAGGATTTGCTCTTCAGGGTTGACTTGATTTTCTTGCCTTTCTGACATGGTTCGCAGACGCTGTCTTTCTTGAATGACACATTTGGCAAACCTCTAACCATTCCCTATCTTTAGAGCTTGTTGATTGTCTTGAAGTTGACGTGAGACATCCTCTTGTTCCATAACCAGCTAAGATCTGCAGTGCCTTTGGCAACAAATCATGGAATTGAGGAGCTCATAGGCTTCCAGTCAGCAATATACATGTTACCTGATCTGCTTCCTGTAAGCACAACTTCCTTGGTTTGGATGTTTTTGACTCTACAGCGATCTATATAGAACTTCACCGAGAATCGTTTATCACGTAATCAAGCTAATACTAAGTAGATTATACTGTAAGCCTTCAACATATGCAACATCGGTGACTTTGAATTTTCCGACAAGTAGGTTTCCTTTCCCTCTTGTTCTTCCTTTAGATTTATCACCGAAACGAACTTTTGGACCGCGACCTTCTACAAAATATGATAGCTTGCTCCTATCTCCGGTCATGTGTCGAGAGCATCCACTATCAAAGTACCAGGTATCCTCTTCTAGAATGTCCTGTAACAAAGAAATTAAGTAGATTTAGGTCCCCTTTGATTTTTGGGTCCATGATTGTTAGTTCCTCTAGGTACCCAAGTTTTCCTGGCAGCAATTGGTTTACTGTAGGGCATACTCGGTACAGTGTTGCGATATCTACGGGGGGCATATCCGTAGTTGTTATAACCATGATAATTATTATGCATGAAAAATTCAGGGTTATTGTTATTAATCCAGTAAGAGTGCCGTCTTGGAAGTGGAGCCATTTTCTTAGGCCTAACAGCTTGCCTTCTGGGTCTCCAGTTGGATTCCCAATACTGTTGTTGATACTGAACCGGCATCTGCTGTCTCGAGGGATAACGGGGCTCCTGTATCCAATACCTAGGCGTGATGTACTGATAGTACTGCCATGCGGGCCTTTGGTGGTTGGATACAGCCTTCCTTCTGAACGGCTGTTGGCGCTGTTGATATGCTCTGGGACCATACTGTTGAGTGCGCCTCATAGGTTGGAATGGCTTATGATTCTGCTGTCTGGAATAGGATTGCGGGGGCCGAATAGCAGCCTTCGGTTTTCTCGGTACAATAGGTTCCTTCACAGGACTAGGGTATTTTCCGATTCTGGAATGTGTTCCACACTTTTGACGAACACTGTACTAGTTTTCCCTTTGTTTGAACATGAACTGTATCCTAAGCCACTTTTATCATGAGTATTTTGCCCAGTGCTTAGTATTTCTTCCATTATTTTGGACGATTTCTCGAACGATTTCAGAGTGGTCTCAAGTTCAATTTCTCGCTTTTCGAGAGTTGTGATTTTGGCTTGAAGTAGAACTAAATCATTTGCCTTGCTCTCGTTGTGAGTTTTAACCTCACTTAGTTCATGAGCAAGTTGATGATTGCTCTCCATGAGTTTTTCAAAATCGACTTTGCTGGTTTCACAGTCAAGAGACACATTTTCATAATTTATTTTTAGCAAGTCATTTTCATCTTTCAGCTCTAAATTAGTTAATTGAAGCTGTATATTCTCATTTTTCAGTGTCTCATGGGTCTTTTGAATGTTTTTAAATTCATTCATCATGTTTTCAAAAGTATGAGATGCATTTGACGGAATAGCTGAGGTTGAGCTTACCTCATCATCGCTATTTTCACCTTCGGGAATGTCTTTGGCCATAAAGCATATATATGCTTTATCATCGAACTCATCGTCAGATGAATCACTTTCAGTGACCACCTGAAGACATTCTGCTGATTTGGATGGTGTGGGGGAGGCTTCTGATTCTCCAATCAGGGCTTTGAGCTTGTCTTTCCAAGCACGTCTTCTTTCATCTCTCTCTTGTTGTTCGGCCTCAGGCAACCTTTGGACTTTAGGATGTGGACATTTATTTGCATAATGCCCTGGTTTCCTACAATTATAGCACAGGTTAGCGTCACCAGATGATGTTTCGGTACTTACCTTGTGGACAGGTTTGGGCCTGTAGGGAGTCTTTCCACACTGTTTGATGAACTTTTTGAATTTGTACATGAGAAGCGCCATTTCATCTTGAGACAGGATGTCGTCGTCACTGTCAGCATTCTTGTGACTAGGCTTTGACGAGCTGGGCATGCTGTGTCGACGGTTCGATACAGCAGCTAGTGCTGTGACCTTTGAAGGAGATTCTTCAGCTTTCTCTCTTCTGTCAATATCATACTTAAAAGCTTTGAGGTCAGAGAAGAGATCAAAAGTAGATATTTCATTATGATTGCAAGATACACGCATAGTTGTGGTCTTAATGTCCCATCGGGCTGGGAGAGATCTGAAAATTTTTAAATTCTTCTCCTTTTGGGTATAAATTTTGCCCAACGCTTCAAGTTCACCAACAATACCAGTGAATCTGAGGTCAAGTTCCTCAAGTGTCTCAGTTGGATTCATTTCGAAAGATTCAAATTGTTGAGTCAGTTTTGAAATCTTGTTTTCTTTTGAGAGCTCAGTTCCCTCACAAATCAACTTGAGTTTATCCCAAATTTCTTTGGCTGTTTTGCAGCTCTTTATCCTTGAGAACGTGCCTTTGTCAAGAGTGACAAATAACACATTCTTAGCCACGTTGTCAAGGTTTGCTCGCTTTATTTCATCTGTGGTCCATTGCTCGCGATCCTTCTCGAGCATCTCAGCATGGGCTTGGCCTTCAATCCTTGCGGCCGTGTTTACCTTCATGATCTTGATAGGGCCATCCTGTATCACAAAAATCATCTCTTCGTGCATTGCTGCAAGATGAGCCTCCATCCTAATTCTCCAATCATCAAATTCGTTAAAAGAGAACATAGGTACTTTGTTGATCATAGAAGTATCCATGTGATAATACAGAAATGAAAGAGAGTGTTTTGAAAATAAGTGATTTTGGATCTGATTCGGTTAAAAATATGACTGATTCTTTTTAGAATCAACCGCTCCGATACCACTTGTTGGCCACTAAGTATACTGGATACAGTTTGGGAAATAGTTTAAACAACAAACTGTACTGATTTTAAATCTGAGTGCGTAGCGGAAGTCTTAGATACAGTAGGTTGCTGTGGATACAGCAACTAAATGTATATTGTATACTTAATTAATCACAGTAATTAAAACAGTAAAAACTGAAGGTAAATAACACAATAATTAAAGTAGTTCGAGGTAAACCCCTCTACGTCCACTGGTCCTCCACACAGGAGTAAAAAGTTTATTATAATTACTACGTACACAACTACGTAATTATAACAACACACAATCAATATATCGTTCACACAGATTGATATAAAGATCTTAGCTTCAACCGTTCACACAGATTGGTTTTGAGCTAATGCTTTGACTTGCTTCTTCACACACAGTTCTGAAGCTTTGTCTTCTTCAATGCAAATCCTTCACACACAGTTCCGGAGAAGCACAGATTGCTCAGTCCACACAGGGCTGATCTGGGTTTGTTCAAAGTATAGAACGGATGGTGAACAACAACTTTGACTTTAAGAGCTTTCAGCTGATGAAGTGTTGTTCAGGATGATGAGCATTATATATCTCTTTTGATCTGAGTTGCAGTAAGCTTTGGAGATATGTTTTGCTCTGATAATAATTTCGATAGCTTGATAATTTCGATAGCTTGGGTAACTGATCTTCAGCATCTTGATCTGATATATATAGTCTCTGAAATATATATCCGTTGAGATGTATCCGTTTGAGTGAGATTCCGTTCCAACGGGATTATAACACGATCCGGATTTAGCGGGATTTGAAGATCTGTTGACTGACAGTATTTAAATACTTTATCCTTGAGTATTTAAATACTTCTTTATTCAACGGGACTTGACTTCTGGAGATTCCTTCTTTGTCCTGTTGTGAGCTGTATGGAAGATAACTGTATTGGAGATTCGAGACAGTTTCCATACTTGATCTTTTATAAGACTTCTTGCTGTACTGAAGGGCTTCATTATATGCTGATTCGAGGCAGGTCTTCGATATAGGATAATGCCTCAATACTTCGATACAGTTTCTTTTACTGTATGCGGATTGGCATATATGTCAAAACCTCTTATCAAATACCATTCGATACAGGGATTGGATATCCCGGCTGTTTCGATACAGGGTTCTTGTTTTCCCAACAGAAAGAAAAATTGCGGATATTACATTCTACCCCTCTAAAAATAAGTTTCGTCCCGAAACTTAAGAAACAAACAACTCGGGGTACCTAGCATGCATGCTATCCTCGGTCTCCCAAGTTGCCTCCTCGACACCATGTCTCGACCACTGCACTTTGACCAAAGGGATGGTCTTATGCCTCAGTCGTTACTCGCGATGCTCCAAAATCTTCAAGGGACGTTCTTCAAAAGTAATATCCTCGGCGACATCAATCTCCCCATAGTCGATGATGTGACTAGGATCCGGGACATATTTCCTCAGCTGTGAAACATGAAAAATGCTATAAACAGGACTCAGGGCCAGGGGCAACGCCAAACAGTATGCCAACCCACCGACTCGCTCGAGAATCTCGAAGGATCCAATAAATCTCGGACTCAACTTCCCCTTTTTCCCGAAATGGAAAACTCCTCTCGTCGGCGACACCTTTAGTAAAAAGTGGTCTCCCACCTCGAATTCCAAAGGTCGACGACGGACATCGGCATATGACTTCTGTCGACTCTGGGCAGTCGACATCCGTTCTCGAATTAATTCTATCTTCCGCCTCATCTCTAAAACGACATCCGGCTCGGTCCCGACCAAATCGGACGCCTCATTCCAACAAATCGGTGATCGAAAACGCCGACCATAAAGTGCCTCATTTGGTGCCATCCGAATCGACGCGTGCTAACTATTGTTCTACGTGAATTCGATCAATGGAAAATGCTCCTCCCAGTCAGTGCTCCAATCGAGAGCACAAGCACGCAACATATCCTCGAACGTTTGGATAGTGCGTTCCGATTGTTCATCTGACTGGGGGTGGAAAGAGGTACTCAAACGCAAACGAGTACCCAACGCCTTATGCACCGCCTGCCAAAAGTGCGATACAAAACGGCCATCACGATCCGAAACAATAGACTTCGGAGTACCGTGAAGCCTCACAATCTGCGCGATAAACACATGAGCTAACTTCTCCGGGCCCCAAGTGTCCTTGATGCCTAGAAAATGTGCCAACTTGGTCAGACGATCAACAATCACCCATACCATATTCATGCCCGACCTCGATCTCGGCAAACTCGTAACGAAATCCATCGATATATCTTCCCATTTTCATTCCGGGATGGGAAGTGACTGCAATAACCCAGCCGGTCGCTGATGCTCGATTTTGACCTGCTGACAAGTCAAACATCTCGCTACAAACTGCGCGACCTCTTCCTTCATATCATTCCACCAGAAATTCCTCCTCAGGTCCTTCTACATCTTACTCGAACCAGGATGAACGGAGTAAGGTGTAGCATGGGCCTCACGCAAAATACTCTGTTTCAGCTCTGAGTCGTTCGGTACACATAGCCGACTCTGGAATCTCAAAACACCATCCTCATGAATCACAAACCTAGGAGACTTTCCCTTAAGAACGTTCTCTCGGATTTGAGTAATCATCGGATCCTCTAACTGTTTCAGCTTAATTTCATCGATCGAAGACGACAAAATCTCTAAAGCACAAAGTTGCCCGATAGCTCCAGGCGACAAAACCTCAACATCTAACTCAATCAAAGCCCGTCGAAGCTCAGACTGAGACGTAAGGACCTCAAGCGTTCGCAACACAGCCGGTTTCCGACTCAAGGCGTCGGCCACGACGTTCGCCTTGCCCGGATGATAAAGGATTTCGAGGTCATAATCCTTAATCAGCTCTAACCACCTCCTCTGCCTCATATTCAACTCCCGCTGAGTAAATATGTATTTCAGACTTTTATGATCGGTAAAAATCTGACATGCGGAGCCGAAAAGATAGTGACACCAGATTTTGAGCGCAAAAACAACTGCCACTAACTCCAAATCGTGAGTAGGGTAGTTAAGCTCATACGGCCTCAACTGTCTTGACACATACGCAATGGTCTTGCCGTGCTGCATCAATACGCACCCAAGACCCTAACCCGAAGCATCACTGTAAACAGCAAAACCCTCGTTGCCACATGGCAATGCTAAAACTGGGGCTGAAGTCAAACGCCTCTTCAGTTCCTCAAAACTCGACTGCCTTTCATCATTCCAGATGAACTTCTCGGATTTCTGGAGCAACTGCGTAAGTGGCCGAGCTAGTTTTGAGAAACCCTCGACGAACCTGCGGTAGTAGCCAGCCAAACCCAAGAAACTACGGACCTCCTTCACATTCGTGGGCGGTGCCCAATCCAACACTGCCTCAATTTTCTGCGGATCCACACGAACCCCCTCGGCTGAAATCACGTGACCTAAAAACATCACTTCCTTCAGCCATAACTCACATTTCGAGAACTTCGCATAGAGTTGCTCGGTCCTCAAGATGTCTAACACTACCCGCAAATGAAGGGCATGCTCTTCCTCATTCCTCGAATAAATAAGAATATCGTCAATGAAGACGACGACACACTTATCCAAATACTCGATAAAGACTTTGTTCATCAACTGCATGAACACCGCCGGCGCATTAGTTAACCCGAAAGGCATGACTACAAACTCATAATGTCCGTATCTCGTCCGGAAAGCTATTTTCGGCACGTCGGACTCCCTCACCCGAAGCTGATAGTACCCTGATTTCAAATCAATCTTTGAGAATATCGCAGCTCCCTGCAACTGATCGAACAAGTCATCAATCCTCGGCAAAGGATACTTGTTCTTGATGGTCACCTTGTTTAGTTCGCGATAGTCGATACACAAACGCAGTGAACCATCCTTCTTTCGCACAAACAGGACTGGTGCGCCCCAAGGTCAGGCGCTTCGCCGAACATACCCCGACTCAAGAAGCTCACTCAACTGCTTCTTCAACTCGGCCATCTCTGAAGGTCCCATGCGATACGGTGCCTTCGAAATCGGAGCCGCACCCGGGTCTAACTCTATAGCAAATTCAACCTCACGATCTGGTGGCAATTCTGGCAACTCGTCAGGAAACACATCAGGAAACTCACTAACGACTGGAATCGATGAAAACTCGACTCCACCATCCTCCGCCTTCAAGGCATAGCACCAATAACCAGTACACCCTTTTCGCAGGAGTCTCATCGCCTTCAAGGCGTTAATAACAAACTTCTAGTTTCTCTTTCGCCCCGCGAAAGAGTGTTCAGTGTCGTCCTCAGCTAGCATGGTAATGATCCTCATGCGGTAGTTCATGATTGCACCATGCCACTCGAGCCAATCATCCCCGAGAATCAAATCCTCACCCTTGATACCCACGACAATAAGATTAGAGAGCCAAGCCCTCTCACAAATAAACATAGAACAGTCCCGGACCTCTCGATCACCGACAATTCTATCACCGCTAGGAAGTTTAACGATGAAAGGCTCGCAAGGTGACAAGCAGTCGATACTCAAACGGCGTACACACTCTAGAGAAATGAATGAATGCATAGCACCCAAATCAAAAAGCACACTGACAGGATGGGAATGGATATGAACGGTACCTGTCGCCACAATAGCTGCTGGATTATCGGCCCTCCTCATCTCATAGATAAGCGGCTGGGCAGAGTCGACACTGGAAGCTCCTCCCATAGCGGGCTGACCCCGACCCCTACCTCGGCCGGCACTCGGCGGTGGCGGCGGAGCAAATGAGCCCTGGTTCACACTTGGCTCCATAGGTGCTGGGTGAGAAGAACGGGCACCGCGAAACTGTTTGAGCTTTTAACAAAAAGAAGCCTTGTGGCCCGACTGACCACAAGTATGACAAGTCAAAGGTGGACGAGGACACTCCCGGTTCACATGGCCTGGCTTGCCACAGTTAAAGCATCTGGGGTCCCGGACGAAGGTTCCGCCGGCACTTCAAAAACTCCCAGAGAAACGAGCCGAACCACCCGTAGAAATATTTGCAGGTTGAGATTTCTGCTGACTTCCACCCTTGTAACCCGAGAAATCCCCAGCGGATTTCTGCTTCTTACTCTCTCGGACCGCCGCACTAGCCGTCACCGACATATCATAAGCAAGAGCTCGACTCTGATAATCCTTCAAAGTAGTACAGACGAGCCCAGACATATAGTCCCGAATGGACAGTTTCATCCTCCTGGAAAAATGGAAAATTTTGTCGCTTTCCTCGACAACTTGGGTCTTTACATAGCCCAACTCTTTGTTAAAATCAGCAATAGCTTGAGATACGGGGATATCCCATGGCTGAGCATCATAGAAAGCATGCACTCGAGCCTGTCTGACCAGCCACGGACAATATTCGGTCTCCATCAATTCCTGAAATTCGGCCCACGAAGCAACATGGTCTTTGGGCCCAACGGCCTTCCACCAATCCGTAGCATCCCCAGTGAGAAAGTACTGGGCAATAGGGACCTCACGATCCTCGGGACAGTTGGTGGCAACGAAGACTTTAGATATCTCCTTGATCCACCCCTCCCAGCCGATCGGGTCCGAAGCTCCCGAAAACTGAAGAGGATACATCTTGATGACATCCTGAAGCCAGCGATCCGCTCCGCCCCGATTAGCATGGGTCGGATCCGGATTCTGAACCACCTGAGCTATCGCCGCCATCTGGTTAACCATTTGCTGCATAACAGCCGCAATACCAAGATCGGCGCGCTCCTGAGAAGAAGCATGACTGTGACGGTCACCGGTACTGCCGGCTCCCGAAGAATGCGACGTGGCCGCCCCACCGGCTGCCCCACGTCCTCGACCGCGTCCACGACCACGTCCACGACCACGACCACGGTTTCCTCCGGCATCCATACTGGTGTTAAGAGGTAACAGAGGTATATCGATGATGAGTAAGGGAGGAAAAAGAAACTACGATTCAAGAAGTGAAAATACAATGCAAGAAACAGAAAAGCCGAATAAGAAAACTTATGAGCACTGGAAGTACCGAGATGCTGGCAGCAGTGTGACAATATGCAAAACAAAACACGACTAGACCCAAATAACCAACAAGCCTAGGTATCCATAAACCTAGCTCCGATACCATTTTCTGTAACACCCCCGAGATATTCAGGGTATATTACAGCACCGTAGACCCCTACATGGGACCCACCAGGCTACAACAAGAAAATCCCACTCGACTAACCATCTCGGTTAGCGAGGACAGACATTTTAATAATACAACAAATAAAAATACGCCCGGAGCAACCGGCGAATTAAACATCAACCAACAATGTAGCAATATAAGGTAATACAAACGGAGTTCGGAATGAAAAGTCTAAGTACTCGCGAGTACAATCTATAAGTTTATAAATGTGGAAACAACCATATCGAAGTGGGCAAAAGAAATAAGATGACCCAAATGCATATGTCAACGACCCTGGCCAACATCCTCGTACTGTCCCAGTGCTCGCTCGTCTGGATGATCATAACCTGAAATTCATAACAAGAATTTCCCCACAACGGGTCCCCAAAGGGGTTAGCAATTACGCTAGTACAAGTAATCAAGGCAAACCAATCGCTTACACATTTCATAGTACATGCACCAATATCATTTCAAAAACCAAAACCAGAAATGTCTTTTCCGGAAACAAACAGTCACAATTAATTTGCCTAGGACCGGGACAAAGCCACGAATCCCACTCGAGGCCTCTAAGGACCCTCCCGAGCTGGCCACATTCATAAAACAAATCAAGCACCACACGTCACCTAGGACCAGGACGAAGCCACGAATCCCACTCGAGGCCTCTAAGGACCCTCCCGAGCTAGCTAGCGAAACAAACTCATGAATCCGGGACGAAGCCATAGATTCCCTCGAGGCCCCGTCGGACCCTCCCGAGGTGAGTAAAGCACACACAATATACATTACCATTTCACGTTAAGCATAAAGGTTTCCAAAAATTACTTGCCTTAAATAATTGACGACGCAACGAACGGAAGGAAAAACACTGACGAACGCTAGGAACCAATGGTACTGAACCTAACGATTTGAAAAACACAATCACAACCAACTCTAGACGGATACGGAAATGGAATACACCCGAAAACCCGCCTACGATTCATGTATATTCGTATAAAAATAACAACGAGGGCGGACCACAACCAAACCCTCCCAATTTTCGCAAAACCATGAAAACATACACGAATCCGTAGGAAAACTAATGATATCAACAAGATTAATCATATTCATCATGGATTAACCAACAAAACGGAACGAATCGGACGAAAATCCCAAAACTCCCAATTTATCAAAAAGTAGGGTTCTAAGAGATTTTACCTTAGATTAGGATGAATGATTCGTGTTGATGTTGTTAATATACACCAAGAACTCAAGGAAGTTGATGGTTGAGATGATCAGAGGAAGAAATCGCCAAGAAATCGCCCGGAATCGCCTTAGCCTCCGAGAGAAGTAAGAAATGAAAATAATACGTTCATCTCGGTCAACTCCCTGGTTTATATAGCCAGGGAGTGTTAGCGCGCGCTAATACTCAAAGTTAGCGTGCGCTAACGAAACAAACTCCAGTCCAGTAGCCAGATTTCTGGCCGTTAGCGTGCGCTACTCCAAACGTAGCGTGCGCTAATAACCTCTCGGTAGCGCGCGCTATCTACCAATAGCGTGCGCTACCTGGACATCAGCCGAGTCCAGAAGCAACTGTCAGTACACACCTGATCCGGTTAGCGCGCCCTATCGACCAAACGTAGCGAGCGCTAAAGTGTATCGGTAGCGCACGCTATCGACCAATAGCGTGCGCTACCTGGGTATCTCTCGAGTCCAGTGGCAAACTGTCCAGTACTGGACATTCAAACTAGCGCATGCTGCCGGGCGTCTCAGCGTGCGATAACCCCCGACATTAGCGTGCGCTAGGCTACATAGCATACGCTAATCCACAAGTCCAGAGGGATGGAATCAGCACTGCCACTCCTAGGGCTTGCTCTCTAGCGCGCGCTACGAAGCAATCATAGCGTGCGCTACTAAGGGACATCTAGCGTGCGCTATGCAGAAAAGATAGCGTGCGCTAGGTACGAAATATAAACGGTCCAAAACACCGGAATATGAACGAAACATAAAACAGAACATCTCAAAACATATCATCACGTAGAATGGATCCACGACAACCCGGAAACGGTGGTTCCGCACAACAGTAATGAGAATCGGATCAACAGGTGACTAAAAAGATACACTGAAAGATACACGAGGGTCACTACGACCGAGAAATACACCGAAAATGAAAATACAAGGGAAAGAAAAAATGCGGATATTACACTGCCAAACCTGTTTTGACTACTAGTGCACGAGACATACCTTTCTTAAGAGCAGGGCAGTCCGCTTTAAAATGTCCTTTCTGACCGCACTTGTAGCACTTTTCCTTTGACTTTTTGTTCGCCTCGGGGTGAGGAGCTTTGCTTTTCACTTTGAGAGTTTCCACTTGGTTCTGTCCAACCTATTTTTTCTTCTTTCCCCATTTGGGTTTGGAAGAAGTAGCACCAGTTACCGCAAGAATCTGATGATAACCTTGTTTGAAGAGACCTTCAGCAGATTGAAGCTCTGCCAGAAGTTCCGCCAAAGTATATGTCCTACGGTTCATATTGTAGTTAAGGCGGAACTGCACAAAGCTTCTTGGTAAGCTACCCAAGATAATATCAACATGCGACTCTACATCGATAGTAGCCCCCAGTATGCTCAGTTCGTTCAAATGAGACATCATTTTTAGAACATGATCCCTTACTGGGGCCCTTTCATACATTTG
Organism: Orobanche coerulescens; assembly: GCA_033398695.1. Classification (NCBI taxonomy): domain Eukaryota; kingdom Viridiplantae; phylum Streptophyta; class Magnoliopsida; order Lamiales; family Orobanchaceae; genus Orobanche; species Orobanche coerulescens. Next base: position 123,995,904 of record CM065812.1, on the reverse strand, counting down.
GATTGTCATCAACACCCTCATTGCATTTTGTCTAGCCGCCCAGTTCTGATGACCAAACATCTCGGTGAGATTTTTCATCATCTCCGCGGCTAAGCCCATCGTCTGATGCTGATGCTGCAATACAATTTTCAGTAAAGCCAAAATGTAACAGCGAGTCATCTCATCAGACTTCTTCCATTTTGAAATTCATCCAACTCTCCGGGAGTGGCATCCGGTTCTGGATCCAGAGGGCTCTCCTCAGTTAACACAAATTTATGCCCCTCGGCAGTCAAGACAATATCAAGATTTCTTTTCCAGTCGGCAAAGTTAGTGCCATCAAGTTTATTTTCTTTGAGAATAACAGCAAGTGGATTCAAAGACATCTGAGATAAAAATTAAAAACATCCATCACATAATGCATAGCAAAATATATTGAAAAACCTCAAAACACAACATATATGCTAGCAACCAACACCTCGAAAAACCCGCATATGCAAGCCACGATCGTGCGGACGTTTATACACACATTTTTCAGTAGAGTTTTATATCTTTAATTTTACTATCTAGTCAACTTACGTTATGACAAGTAAAACTAATAGTTGGTTCTTCTTGGCCATGTATTAATTAACATAGATTCCGATGGGGAGCTTATTAATTAATACACCTAAGTGAATACCATAATTTAACATCCTTAAAATATTATCTTAATAGTCCTACAGATAGAGAGGTCCTATCATAAAAAAATAATATTTACCTTATGTTATCAATTGAAATTTAAAACTAGTGAACCTATAATTAACACATGCGATATGGAGGAAGACCCTAATGTCAACGCACATGCTAATTACTTCACAATTTAAATTAATTATGGAGGCCAATTTGATTTTATTTTTTTAAAAAAAATCAATTTAATCACTTAGTTATTTTAGCCTTAAGATTTTTAATTTTTTCGTCCTAACATGCAGAAAACATATCATGCATACATTCATACATGTCATACATCAAAACAATAAAAACCAAAAATGAAACATGGATAATTAAATTATCCAATTATCATGGTCTGCTTCCTTGAGTTGAATCCGAGAAAATCTTCGACTCGATCTCTCCCACTGAATAAGCATCTCGTCGCTCCTCCCCGGCCGGGCCGTGTATTTCCAAAATTAAAATTTCACTTTTATGCAAAATTAATTACATAAAAAATTAATTTTAAATCCCGACTCTCAATAGACGCAACAACAGCGGCGAAATGGACAGACCAAAATGGACGGACCCGACCAACCGTGGGCAGTCTGGACCAGTGCCGCGGCTCGGCAACATGCTCGGTTGCTCAGCGGCGGCCGTGTCTTTGCTCGCGGCCCTTTGCTCACTTCTTTATCGGCCATGGCGTGCCAGCGATCGGCGATCAGTTACGCTCTATTTCTTCGTGGTCCCACCTTTTCCAAATTCGATTACAATTTTAAACAAAATAAAATACATCTAAATTACAACAAGATTATACGAAAAATAAAACACCTAGATCTACCCGCAGATTTTCACACGGGAAAAACCATTACATGCCTCAAATCGGGCCAAACCAACAATTGTATAAATAATACAAATAAATAAACCATTCACATAACCATGATAATTGGATCATATCACCTGCAAGAACACATCTAGCAAATTATTCCAATATCAAATTACATGAATATTTAAATTGGTATCAATTAATCACCAAAATTAATTAAAATAGCAAAACGCCTAAAATTCCGGCTCCAATACCAATTGTTGGAATATAAAACGCAGCGGAAGCAAAGTTTGGGAAAGTTTTATAAACGCATTTTACTCATCCACGAGCATAAAATCTATTTAGGCATGCTAATTAATTCATTACTAAGAGTAATAAGCAATTTAAATATTATTTATTATTTATTAAATAAATATATTGGTAATTGAAATATCCTAATCTAGATCTAAAAGATCATAAATATTACCTTTGAAGCGAAGTTGTTGCTTACGTCTTGATCACCTTGTATCTCTACCTTTAGACCTTCTTGAGTATGATCCGCCTTAACCCGGACGTTGTATGGGCAACGAGCTACCAGATCTTGCTTGGACACAATATGGATCAGCCGAACCTTGTTGTATGTGGTTACTCAACTTTTTCTTTATTTTCTAGTATTGCATGAACACTCTTAAAAAATTTGATGTGTTATCTAAATTGCAGAATCAAAGACACAAGTCTAGATCTATAATTGAACACAAGAAGAAAAATTTGATCTCACAAACTTGCAAAAGCATACAAAAATGGGCCCCCTTATTATCCTGTATATAGGCTCTTGGACTACTACTAGGGATCTTAAGGAAGATTAAGGAAGGACTCCTAATAGACCTCAAATTTCCTTATTAGGACCTTTCCTAATATATTGAGTCTATTAATATCAATTCAATCAACTAAAGAATTAATATTGCACTTCCAACTCAAATCCCAATTTACGAAATCGGGCTCCTTATTTAAATATATTATTTCCCATGTTCAAGATATCGAATGTCCATTAATTAATTATAAGCTACTGACAGCTTTAATTAATTAATATCTTATCCAAGAGTAGTACCACTCGAACCTTATTATTATATCGGAATTAAATCCACCTGCATGGTTTAATATAATAATCATTATCGAGCTCCTCAAGGGGACATCATCTATCCGCAGGAGTCGGGACACGATTTCTAGTAATAATAATAACTGTCATATAAATAATATTATTGCCCAAGATACGAGGCTTATTGAGTCGATCAGTTTGACTCTCAGCCATGGTAAATCAGAGCAATAAGTATTATAATACACAATTAAATATTATATACCTAGAATTAAGAAATAATAATTATCCGAGATTTACGTTCTTCTTACAGTCAGTACAGAAGACACTATCTCACCTCGATCCAGTTCAACGTATGCAAATACGCTAATGTATGCTAATAGACAAGACCAACTCATCTCAAGCATACATTACAACCTTTCATATAATTTGTCTAATAATTATATAGATTGTGAACTATTATGTTATTTTATAAGGCATCGATAATGTGATCTTCGGTGTGACACCAACACACCACATTATCTACAATATAAAATAATTAGACATTTCATGTGCATAACCATAACGTGAATAAATATGCAAAACATGTGATTAAATGTAATTAATATTCTCATAGGTAGTTATAGGGAAATAAGGTATACAAGCTTAAAGTATGATTTACAATATACAACCCTAACACTCTTATAATAGCACTTTCAATATTAGTGCCGAACTTTATAATTTCTTGATTTCCGGGCTCAAGAACAACCTCACTATAATCTATCTTGTTTTTAAGGATACAAGACAACTTCACAATACCTCAACAAAAGTTGCGAGTAAGGAAACTCATCTTTACAAAAGATAGCTCACGTTGATACAAGAATGTAGATATCTTATTGATAGAATAATTCTTCTCGTATCAGAATAATCTTTTTAGAGTATAATGATAGCTTGATATGGTCAGAAATTGCTTGTGTATGCTTGTATACTCTGGTGAATTCTTGTGTATCTCCACACCTTGGATGTCATGTATTTAGAGCCACTTGGAGCTATTTTTCCGTTGGAATAGTATGCCTATGTTACGTACGTTAAGTAACCTACGTTACGTACGTAAGCCATGTAACGTACGTTACACCTTATATGTAACGGTCGTAATGTTGAATAAGGAAATGGGCATACTCCTGGCTGAAACCTGTTACATACGTTGTGCACCACCGCATTACGTACCTTATGTTTGGTCTTCATATCCGTTGGATCATATGACTTTATTGCAACGGTCGATGACTATTGTTGACTCCGTGAAACGGGCTGATTTTCGAATATTCCGTACGTTATACAATAGGTATTACGTACGTTACCTGCATTCAAAACACTTAGTGCAAATGTTAATGTTACGTACGTTATGAATGGTTTGTTACGTACGTTAGGAACGGTTTGTTACGTACGTTATATAATAAAAATATGGAATGTTAATTTTGCCTTATAAAACATCATCAAAATATTCAATCAAAAATGTGTTATGAAAAATATTGTTCCAACAATTGTTACTTATATATTAACAAGTATTTGTATCCAATTTACTTATTGGTAAAGTTATATATTGAATTAACAGCATGATGATCGCGGGCAGGATGCAAATGATGGCAACACACGATGGCTGCCCATCGTGTGCAGCCATCGTTTGCGGAAGAACTTCTCAAAAAAAAAATATGACGATAAAATATAACTGCATACCTTCTTTTTTTCGAATAATCATGTTATTTTTATAAGGATTCTGAGAGACTCATTTATCAAAAATAGAATGAGAATACTGTGATTTGTTGTACCTATATTAATGGAGGAGATGTGAAAAAAAGAGTTCAAATTAAATAAAATACAAAGAAAAGTCAACATCAACGGCTTTTTAGAGGATATTTTAGTTTTTTAAGCAAAATGGTATCAATAATTTAAACTCTTATGAATGAGGGTATATAATTTATTAATTTTATGGTCTAAATTAAAAAGTTGATTCTCTCTAAAATTTATCATAAGATTTTAATACTTTTGTTAAAGTATATAAATTGAAACTAAAAATATTATTCAAATAACAAAAATGAAAATGGGATCTCGCCTCCTAGCCTGTCACCTCCTCATGGCCGATTCAATCTGCCGAACTCATGCCCCAATTCCCATGAGACGGGAATGACTAGGTCTGTAAAGGAGTCTAGTCGAGTCGAATTTTCACATAGCTCGGCTCGTTAAGCATTAAAATATACTGGCCCGTACTCGACCGACCTTCACCACTTGTACTCGAGCTCGAGTTCGACATAAATTTTTCCGATTCTAATTCAGCTCGCGAGCTTCAAATTTTATAAAATCGACTGATTAAAACTCAAAAGCTCGAATTTAGCTCGGCTCGTGAGCTCGAAAATTACCAAGCTTGAATTAGCTCAATTCGTGAGATCGAAAAATTATTATACTCGAGTTCACAACTCGAAATTATCAAGCTCGAAAGCTAGAGTTCCAGTTCGAATTTGTGGCAACTTGCATATAAATGACATTAAGAAATACATATATCACCATATTTAGTTTTTAGAGTTAGGGTTATATATATATATATATATAAATTAATAAATATACTAATAATTATATATTAATAAATATATTAATAAATATCGAGCAGCTCGTCAAGCTTTCGAGCCGAGTATCTATATATATATATATATATATATATTTGAACTTGGCTCGATTAATATATCGATCTCTAATATATATACTCGAATTTGAATTTGAGGTCGAATTATCGAGTATCGAGTCGAGCTATTTTCGAGTCGAGCTCGAACTGTTCGAAGAAAGTTCGAATCATTTACGGGCCTCGAAATGAAAATGTCAAAATCAGCTCAACTCCGGAATTGCCATATGCTAATTAATAGAGAATAACCCCTTGACCGTTTATTCCAATCTCCCTCATGTATATAGACAATGCATTTCCTATAAATTAGGATCTAATCAAATCTCCTTGAATCACTCGAGATATTTACCTACCAACAATAATCTATACATATTAAATCCTATCATTTATATTTACAACAATATACACTCTATCATACCCCCGCAGTCGAAGCGGGAGGAGGCCGGATGCTAAGACTGTCCCGAAAATCATTAAACAGTACGCGCGGAAGCCCTTTAGTGAAAATGTCATCTAGTTGATAACGGGATGGAACATAATGCACACGAACTTGGCCTTTTTCTACATTTTCCCGAACAAACAGAATATCTAACTCAATATGTTTCGTGCGTTGATGCTGAACTGGATTATCCGATAAATAAATGGCACTAACATTATCAAAGAAAACCATCGTGGCTTTGGAAATAGGAACTCGTAGTTCAAGCAATAAATTCCGAAGCCAACATGACTCGGCCACAACATTTGCCACCCCTCTATACTCCGCCTCAGCACTAGAATGATATAAAGTGGGTTGTCGCTTAGAAGACCACGAAATCAACTTTTGACCCAAGAAAACACAATTACCAGATGTAGAACGGTGAGTATCGGGGCACCCAGCCCAGTCCGCATCAGTGTATGCCGTGAGAGTAGTACACGGAGACTTATAGAGATGTAAACCAAGCTTCAAAGTCCCATGGACATATCTCAATATTCGCTTGAGGGCTGCCATATGTTCCTATCGTGGATCATGCATATGTAAGCAAACCTGCTGAATGGCATAACTTATATCCGGTCGTGTAAAAGTCAAGTATTGTAAAGCCCCTGCTAAGCTCCTGTAATGAGTTGGGTCTGACACAGGAGACCGAGCCGCACCCCCAAGCTTTGCTTTTGTATCGACTGGTGTAAGGGACGGCTTGCATGAAGTCATACCCGCCCGTTCCAAAATATCTTCGGCATATTTACATTGACATAAAAATAATCCTCCGTCATAGTGAGATACTGCTATACCAAGAAAATAATTAAGTGTCCGAAGATCTTTCATAGCAAATTCAGAGGATAATGTAGTCATAAAAAACTGTCGAAGACGATTGGATGAAGTGGTGAGGATAATATCATCGACAAATAAAAGAAGATATGCGATATCCTTACCATGATTATACACAAACATAGAATGATCCGAACGACTGTGAATAAATCCCATGGTGGAGACAAAATCTACAAATCTCTTGTACCATGCCCGAGGTGCCTGTTTAAGGCCATAAAGAGACTTTTTCAATAAGCACACATAATCGGGATGGGTCGGATCCCTGAAACCCATAGGCTGATGCATATAAACCTTCTCCTATAAAGTGCCATGAAGAAATGCATTCTTAACATCTAGCTGATGAATGGCCCAAGAATTTGCTAGTGCCAAGCAAAGAACAGTCCGAAATGTAGCTGGTTTCACAACCGGACTAAATGTCTCTACACAATCTATCCCAACTTGTTGTGACCTGCCATCACCTACAAGACGGGCTTTATGCCTCTCAAAAGAACCATTAGATTTCCTTTTATGAGAGAAAATCCAGATGCACCTTATAATATTAACATCAGGGGGACGAGGCACAAGCTCCCATGTCTCGTTTTTAATAAGAGCCACATATTCATCGTTCATTGCTGCTTTCCAATTTGGGTTGGACATGGCAAATTTAGGATTTTTTGGAATTGGAGATGGATACGTAGTAGTAGACATCAAATTAAAACGAGAATTAGGTTTGGTTATTCCACTCATGTTGCGAGTGGTTATGGTTCTTTGTGTAGGGTGAGGCAGATTCGGCCCAGGTGGTGATGAAGTGGGCTGGCCCATAGGGGGCTGATGTGTAGCAGTAGTAGATGGGCCAGATTGAAGGTTCAGCCCAGTAGGGGCGCATGGACAAGGAGGACCAGTTTGTGGGCTGGTTGTGGCCTGGACCAGTGGGGTCGCAGGTGGAGGGGAAGGCCGACTTGGCTGGCTATATGTGTGTGCCGATGGAGAGACAAAGGGATGAAATAATGGGTGAAATGTGTCATCCAGAAAAAAATAGTCTCTAGAAATAGGTATATCTGTAGAAACTTGAGTTTTAGCGAATGGAAAATTACACTCATCAAACACAATGTGACGGGACACAATTATTTTATTGGAAGAGAGATCATAACACTTATACCCCCATTGGTTCGATGGGTATCCCAAGAAAACACATGGACGAGACCTATTTTGGAGTTTATGAATAGTACAAGACGGAATAAGAGGAAAACATAGACACCCAAAAACCCTTAAATGGGAATATGATGGATCCCGAAAATAAAGACATTGAGTAGGAAAGAAATTCTTGAGATTTTTAGGAGGAATAATATTTAAGAGATATGTTGCCATAGCCAACGCATGATGCCAAAAGGAAGAAGGCAATGAAGCATGTGCAAGAAGAGTGCGAACCAAATTATTTATGGTCCGAATTTTTCGTTCGGCCTTTCCATTTTGGGAGGATGTATATGGACAAGACAAACGAAAACTAATACCATTTGAACGAAAGAAAGACCTAAATATTTTATTATCAAATTCCCTCCCATTGTCACATTGAAAAGATTTAATGGTTCGTTCAAATTGGGTAGAAATAAATTTACTAAAGTTAAGAAACAATTCCGGAACTTGAGACTTCCTACCAACTGGGAATGTCCACAAAAAATCAGTGTAATCATCAAGAAAAAGGAGATAATATTTATGACCCGAAGAACTCAAAATAGGGGATGTCCACAAATCACTATGCACAATATCAAAAGGTAAAACAGTGCTAGAAGTAGACGAAAAAAACGGTAACTGGACATGTTTACCAAAAATGCAAGAGTCACAAATACCCTCCAATTTAGGGTTCTTACATGGAATTAAATTTTTATTGCAAAGAGAGCGAAAAACAGGTGCTCCCGGATGTCCTAAACGACTATGCCATAAACTAGGACCAAAGGCTAAAAAAGTTGATGGAGAAGTGGTTGAAGAACTGGAACTGTTGGTGATGGGATAGAGATCTCCAGTGCTATTACATCTCATGACTTGTACCCCCGTCCGAATATCCTTCACAGAAAACCCAAAAGGATCAAACTCGATGGAAACATTATTATCAGTTGTAAACCGACGAACTGACACAAGATTTTTAATTAATTTTGGGGCATGAAGGGCATTAGAAAGTTTAAGAGGAGGGAAGGGAGGTGATAAAGTATGTTGTCCATAACCCATAATTGGAACAGGTGTACCATCTCCAACAATTATAGATTTATGAGAGTTGCTCAAATTAAAATAAGACGAGAGAATACCTGAGTTGCCCATCATATGTGAGGTTGCATCGGTGTCCATGTAAAGACTGTCATCCGGAACGTTTAATGACATTGTGTGCATAGCAGCTTCAACGTCTATGGGCATATATGACAGAGAGGGACCATGGGCTGAGTAGGCCTAAACTGGTCTTGGACCCAACACACTTTGAGGACGAGCTTGTGGCCTAGTCCAGCCAGTTGTTGGATAAGGACACGGTGGGCTGGCCCATGGTTGTGGTGCCCATTGGGCTTGGTAAATCCACCACGGAGGTGTTTGTTCCCACTGTTGCCCATGTTTGCCATGCTGCGAATTATCGTTGCCGCCACTGCCACGACCTTTGCCTCTTCCAGACTGACCCTTATTTCCACCATTAGAGTTCCTTTGTCCCTGACCTTGCCCATTAGAACCTTGCCCAGAAGAATTCCGACCATGGCCACCTCCATGGCCGCCGGATCTTTGGTGTTGTCCGATGCCTCCCTTCTGTTCGTTTCCATCATCGAAACCGCTGCCAGTAGCCATTAATGCAGAATTCGACAAACTATTCATACTTGTCTGCTTCGCCTTTCTGGACTCCTCCATTACCAACCGTGAACGCACATCGGAGAAGGTGGGAAGCGGGTTGCTTTGTTTAATAATGGCCGACACACTATCATAACCCTCAGGTAACCCGGCAATAGCTTGAAGAACGATCCTATTGTTCGAAACCGGAGCACCCACATTTGCTAATTGATCAGCCAACATCTTCAATTCCTTGCAGTAAGCGGAAACACCTGGAAAATCATCTAATCTGACTTTAGAAAATTAGTTCTCCAACTGGACGGCGCGAGAGTGTTTATTATCTAGGGAAATACTCTCAAGGCGTTCCCATGTCTTCATAGCTGTAGAACCTGGTTCGATAATGGTTTGCAACAGATCCGGTGAGATTGTCCCGTAAATCCATTGGAGGATGAGAGAATCTAGGCGAGACCACAATGCCTTAGCCGCTGCCGACTCTTCTACCTTCTTACCGGTATTTGTTTCTGTTTCCATTGCTGTTTCTTCTGGTTTAGAAGCAATAATGTGATCGATGACCTCGAACACTCGGCAATGGATCCGAAGAGCTCGGCCCATGTCACGTACTTTCCTATCTCTTGATCAAGGACGATAGGAATCCAATTACGGATATTACCTACCGTGAAAGCTGGATGCAATGTGCTAGTTTGGGATGCCATTGCAGGGAAAAAAATATAACAGAAAGAACAGACGGGAGAAAGACGTAATACGTGAGAAAGGAGGCGACGAGCTCTAGGTCAGGCTCGATACCATAATAGAGAATAATCCATTCACCGTTTATTCCAATCTCCCTCATATATATATATATATATATATATATATATATATATATATATATATATACACAATGCATTTCCTATAAATTAGGATCTAATCAAATCTCCTTGAATCACTCGAGATATTTACCTACCAACAATAATCTATACATATCAAATCATATCATTTATATTTACAACAATATACACTCTATCACTAATTATAAAAAATAGTATGAAACTGTTAACAAAAAAAATAGTATGAAACTTTAATCTATTGATACTACCCGTGTGTTTCATGGGATGCCTAATTGTTTATGGGAGAAATAACGTCCTTTAAGTGCACAGGAGATTTGTAATTTGTATCGGAGAAACTAAGCAACTCATATCTTATTAATATACTGACTTTTTTTTTTGATACCGAGGTTTCAAGCTTACAATTGACTAGTCCTCGGGTAATAGTTTCGGCCCTTCAGAACTGCTATCAATTAAATCGCGAAATATGTATCCGGCTATATGGTTCTTAAATATCCTCAACTATCGTGCATAAAGAGTACCCCAAGTGATTGCTTCATGCTGGACACAGCCTATCCATCCACAGGTTCCCACCGAGTTCATTCATCTCCCAATGATTGCTTTATGCTGGATCCCACCCATCCAGCCGCGGTAATCACCGAGATCATACCTCCCACACTGTCACTTGAAATCCTCAATATTTAATTATTCCACCAGAATATCCTGGGGGTTAGAGCCTACCCCTCAGTTGAAACTGAGGGGTCATAGGCCCCTAAATAAGTTCGTGTTCCTTGTGGAATTCGAACTCGAGTGTCTCACTTAAAGTAGGAGACTGTGGCCATTGAGACAAGCCCAATGGTTATTAATATATAGATTTTATCCCAAGGGTTCATGTTGTAAGCTTTACCTTCTATTTTGCTTCATCTCGAGATTTATAGATGTATACATATTTGTTTAAAAATTTTATTTCATTTTTTTACCTTAAGTCCTTTCTATCATTATTGGTTTAATTCTACTCAAATTCATGTATATATATATATATATATATATATTGATGCTGCCAAAACGTATCGGATCAGTCTTTATCCAAGTGGTTTGGATAATTCCGGCGAGTGAACTTCCTGATCGGACCTACACATAAGAAAACACGTAAACTGAGTCGGGGCTTCACCAGCGAAGGCCCTCTGGCGTGAGAGTGAGTATATTGAATGTGGTGGAAATAAATTGACTGTATTGAGAGTCAAGAATTCTGTCGATACCAGTGTAGGTGGAAGACACCTATTTATAAGCATGGATGCAACCCTAACTTGTGGAGAAAGTCACTGAGTTCGTGTTGATATTGGACTTTATGTATACATGGGAAGTAGAATCCTGACAAGGATCGTGTTCGTAGTTTTCTTATGGAAAAGAGTCCTTGTTAGGTAAGGATATCTTTATTTGTCTCTATCTTGGACTTCATCAGATTCCGTATGTTTGAAGGATAGGACCTTCATCTGCCGACAAGGGGTAAAGTTTGAGAGATATCGACGTGCTCTGTCACTCAAACTGAGTAGGCGTGATAAGATGGTCGCCTGATAACAGGTCTTGACTTGAATTTGAGCTGAGGCAGGCTGGGTTAGGATACCTGGCCTTCAAGTCGGCCTAGATGTCATTCCCGTGTGCCGAGTTAGGGAGTTTACCCCTGGGCTTTGTAGGCCTTGATTTGGTGGGCCTTATTGGGCTTATGCCCGGCTCTTTAGATCCACGTAGTCAATTCGGTTTATGTCGTTCAGTGACTCTCGAGTTTCTATCTCGACAGGCCGAGTAGGAACTCAAGTCCGTCATTTGTGTTTTAGAGTTTTGGTTGCTTCTTTGAAGTCGGCTTCGCTTGGTGTTATGTCGGCCTTGACCTGCTTGGATGTCCCACTAAATTTTTAAAGGTCCTGTCATACCAATCGCTTCGTATCCCATCATATAATTGGATGGCTTGGGGAGTGAAGAGACAATCTCCTGGGAAACCGCGCCCATTAATGCGGTGTAATTATGACACTTACATGCCCTCTATAAAATTAAAAAAAATTCTTCATTTTGCGGATTCCGAATCAGAGAGTAGAGCCGCCGACACTTCACACCGTGCCATTTCCATTTGTTTTTCCGGTGATTTACTCCATCCTATTTCTCAGGCGCTGCTTCCATCTGTTATCCTTGCTCTTTGAGGTATTTTTCAGCTCCACTTCCCCTTTGTTTTCCGCCATTGTTGAGTTTTTCAAAGCTTCAAGTCTCTTTTTAAACTTTGCATCCTCAAGATGTCTAAGCGTGGGTATCTGGAGAAGAATTCCATTTACGGTTTCTACACTAGGAACTCTAGGATTTATGTTAAATCCGATGGGTCGTGGAGGCTCCTGTCTCTCGCGGCCAGTGGCGAAATGCTTTACATGAACAAAACCCCTAGGACGGATGTTAGGTATCCTTCTGGGTCCTTTGCGCCTAGGACCGTAGATGGCAGTGACGTCGACGTGTTGACTCTCGATAGTTTGGATGAAGTCTTTGACTGTACCTTTTTACATTATGTCAATGACAAGTCCCAAGCTCGGCTTCATTTTGGGGGAGGTTTCTCCTCGGCCGAGGTAGTTGAGACGAGGGATAAGAACACCTTGTCATCTTCACAGGGCGAGTCTAATCCCTTGTCTTCCTCTACAGGTATGGCTGGGGAGAGTACTTCTAAAAGGCCCATCGGGGAGTACGACTCCGAGGTTGTTGGCCCAGAATGGAGCCGAGGCAAGGACCAGATTCACCTGGGAGGCTCTTCTCGGCCTAAGCATCCCAAAGGGGGGGACGAGATGCTTGAGGAGCTTTATACCACGTATGAGGTGGATAGGAATGATATAGGCTCTACTATAGTTTGGCCACTCCCTTCGCCGACGAGCATGAAACTAAGACTATTTATTATAGTGACACCCTCGTCCCTTTTTACTTCAAACAGTTTCACCTCAGTTTGAGGATGCCCTTGGACCCTTTCATCAATCAATACTTGGAATATTGGGAGATTGTCCCAGCCCACCTCGGTGCCAACGCGGTCAGATATCTCACCGCCTATATTATCTTGTGCCGTAGTGTCATGGGGCGCTTACAGTTTGTATAGAAGGTACGCGCACCGTGCGACTAGTAGTCAATTTACCCGACTATGTCCGCCTAACTCATTCAAGAGTTAGTGCTAATGCGATGCAATCACACCGAGGCGTTTTAGTGGCACAGCAAAATTGAAGATGAAAATCGATTTGTATTAATACAAGAAACGATTACAATAGGCAACAACGATTACAAGCATACACGGATAGGAGGGTATCAGCAAACTTGCTAATCCATACTACAACTCTTCAGTACACTCTTTCCCCTTATAATAGGCTTAGAAAAATAAAAGCAAATGACAAGACTAGATATTGAAAAGCTGAACAAGCACTAACTAGCTATTACAACATTACAAGGAAAATAAAGTAAAGCCCTACACTATAGATGATAACTTGAAGTGTGATGAGGCTCGGCATCCCACAAAGATGCAAGTGGGCCCATGAATGGACCGTGATCAGGTAATACCGCATGGGGTCACGGGCACCTCGTGACAGCACTCCCCCCTCTGAGTTGGTGACATCCCCGGCGCCATAGATGTGAGATAAGCATCCAGTAGTGGTTGAAAAGCTTTAAGTGTTGTCGCCCTCTCCCAAGTGTTTTCCTCCATACTACAGCCCTACCACTTCACCAAATATTCTTTGTGTAGCTTCTTTCTCGGCACTGCATCACGATGGTCGATAATAGCTTCGGCCACCCTCTCTCCCAAGTTGCGTAGTTTTAGTTGTGGACGGTTGGGCAGGTTGCGTGTGGTGTTATCTTTGTCTGCCTGATATGCTTGAGTTGGCTGACATGAAAGACATTATGAATGTGCCACCATTGGGGTAACTCTAGATTGTAAGCTACCTTTCCGACTCTTTTGAGGATGGTTAGTGGCCCAGTATATTTTTGCATTAGCCGAGAGTCTCTCCCATGTATTGCCCTGAAGGAACTCTGGTTCGGGACCTTCACCATGACCTTGTCACCCACACATATTCAACAAAGCAGCCTTTAAGATCAGCATATTTTTTCATCCGCTTTTGAGCCTTCTCCAAGTATCCATGGTCCAAATAAAGGTTTTGTTCCCATTCAAGGGAAAATGTTTGCACCGAAGTAGACCTGGAGTTTTGTGGAACAATGTCAATATTGTGCGGGAGGAGTGGTTGCTGCCCATTACAAATTTCAAAAGCACTCTTATTGGTGGTAGAGCATGTTTGAGCATTGAAACACAGTTGAGCAACATCTAAAAGCTTCACCCAGTCCTTATGATTAGTGCTCACAAATGTCGAAGATATTCCTCCAACATCGAGTTAAATCTTTTAGTTTGGCCATCAGATTGTGGGTGGAAGCTTGAGATCATGCTCAACTTGGAGCCGAGTAGTTTGAAGAGCTCGGTCTAAAAGTTACTAGTGAATCGGGGGTCTCGGTCACTAACAATGTCCCTCGGCAGTCCCCAATACTTAACAATATGCTTGAAAAAGAGCTAAGTTGTCTCTTCCGCCGAAACTATCTTGGGTGCCGCTATGAATGTAGCATATTTGGAGAACCGGTCTACCACAACAATAATGGCATCAAGATCCCCAACTTTTGGTAGACTGGTGATATAATCCATTGAAACACTTTCCCAAGCCCTGACGGGTATGAGTAGTGGTTCCAGCAAGCCTGCCTTCTTTTGTCAATCGGGTTTATCTTGTTGGCACACCAAGCAGGTGCGGACAAACATCTCAATGTCGTCCCGCATTTGGGGCCAATAGTAAGCTCGTTGAACTAAGGCCATAGTATGCTCCTCTCTTGGGTGGCCCGCCCAGAGAGTGTCGTGACATTCCGCAATAATAGATTTCCTCATATCCCCGCCTAGAGGTACATAGAGACGTCTCCCCTTGGTCCCTAAGAGACCATCCTCAATCCAAAATCTTCATGTTGTACCCTGGCGGACAAGATTCACCAAACATTGAGCCGTTGCATCGGCTCCCATTAGTTCTCGTATTTGATCTTTTAATGGAGTGGTCACGTGACTCGAAGAAAGCGCTGCCAGCACTTGTAGAACAGCTAGGTCGGATCTGCGGCTCAGGGCTTCCGCCACCTGATTACTAGAACCGGCACGATACTCGATCAAAAAGTTGAACTCGGACAATAGTTCCTGCCATCTCGCTTGTTTCCCAATATGCTTCGGTTGGGACAAAAAGTGACTAACAGTGGTGTTGTCAGTTTTTACAATAAATGGCAACCCCAATAAGTAATGTCTCCAAAGTCGAAGGCAATGTACCACTGCTAAAAGCTCTTTCTCATGCACCGTGTAGCGCCTCTCGACATCCTTAAGTTTCTTACTCTTGAAGGCAACAAGATGGCCATCTTTCACTAAACCTACTCCTAGTGCAATATCTGAAGCATCTGTTTAAACCACAAAGGGTTTGGATAAATCCGGTAGTGCGAGGACCGGGTCTGTTAGGATGTCCATCTTTAAGTTGTCGAAGGCAATTTGGCATTCCGGCGACCAATCCCAAACTTCCGTCTTTGTTGTCAAATCGGTTAGGGGTCTTGCTATTCCGGCATACCCCATCACAAATCTTCTATAGTAATTCGCCAACCCGAGAAATGACCGTACCTCATGTACATCGGTTGGTGGTTTCCATTCTTGAATTGCTCGTATTTTTTTCGGGTCCATGCGAATACTGCCACACTCAACGATATGACCCAAGAAACTGATCCGCTTCTGGGAAAATGAGCACTTCGACAGCTTAGCATATAGTTCATGCTCCCGAAGCCTAGTAAGAACCATTCTCAAATGTTCCACATGTTCTTCCAAGGTTCGGCCATATATAATAATATCATCCATGTATACCACGACAAAATCATCCAAGAACCCTTGGAGAACTTGATTCATCAAGGTACTGAAAGTTAATGGGGTGTTTGTTAGGCCAAAGGGCATGATTAAGAACATGAAGGCCCCACAACGTGTGATAATCATCATTTTTACTTCATCTCCCTCCTTGATGCGAACTTGCCAATAACTTGATCTCAGATCGATCTTCGTGTAGTATTCCTCTCCACTAAGTCGGTCGAAGAAATCTGCTACGAGCGGAATAGGATACACATTCTTCACCATATTTTTATTTAGAGCAAGATAATCACAACACAATGGCAAATTTCCGTCAGACTTTTTCTGAAAGAAAACAGGAGCTCCATAGGGTGATTTCGCCGGTTGGATCATACCACATTCCAACATATCTTTTAACTGCTTTCTGAGCTCCACAAGCTCAGGTTGTGACATACGATAAGGGGCTCGGGCAGGAGGTTATGTGCCCGGCACCAACTCAATCTCATGATCGACCGCCCTCTTAGGTGGAAGCTTCCGAGGCAGTTCGCCACGCATAACATCTTCAAATTCGTTTAGGAGCTGCTTCACAGCATCAGGGATAGGACCTGACAACTCCTCTATTTTGTCGAATTGCAAGGCACATGGGATGGATAGTTCACCATGCCTGCATCCCTTCTTGAATTGTAGCGCGGATAGGTTATTTTGCCCTTGGGTTGCGCTAATTGTTGGGATAATATGTGGTTTATCCCCCAAAACCAAGAGTGCATCAGCATACGGCATGACTAGGGTTTGAGTGTCATGCATGTACTCGAGCCCGAGTATCAATTTGAAGTCATTCATTTCCACAATAGATAGGTCGGCCCTACCCTCAAAGGCTCCTATCTTAATTCGAACAGCCATGGCAACCCCCGCTATTGGTTTTGCCAGAGAGTTGATGGCTTTAACCCGACCCACTCCTTTCTCTAACAATAGTCCAAGTCTCCCCACCTCGGTGCTCGCCAGATAATTATGGGTGGCACCCGAGTCTATCATAGCACGAATATTTTTTCCATTGATCTTAACATCAACAAACATTAGTCCCTTATTTCTCTTATCGGGACCACTTGTCGTGAGTGCAGGTACTGGTTTTCTAGCTTTTGTCGGCACTCTTGCCTTAGCTTACACCTGATGGGTTAACGAGTTGCACCATTGATTGATGGCCCCAAGGTTTTCCTCATCTTCCGATCTTTCTTCGTCATCTAGTACTTGCAACTCTTCTTTCGGTTGCGAACTCGATTCTGCAGCGCTTGTTAAGGCACTCAAAAGTTGCCTCTTCGGACAATTACTGAGAAAATGTGGCCCATCACATAGGAAACATTTAACAATTCGTTGGGAAGGGCCCTGCTGACCTTCTGTAGGTTTGCTACGATTCGTGCTCCCATATGAACTTCCTTGAGTATAGGTTTGCTGATCCCCTACACTCCAACTCAAGTTAGGTTTGAACGGTCTTGGCATTACACTTCGGGATGGTGCCATGTTTGTTGTTACTGGACGATCTTTTCGAGGTTCCGACATGTAATCCATTAATCGTTCTGCTGCTCCCATGGCGGCACTGAGGTTTGTGACTCGTTGGCGCAGAAGCTCTATACGAGCAAATGGTTTCAAAGCTTCTAGGAACGTAAATAACCGGTCATTCTCCGACATATCGCTAATGTGTAACATATGCGTCGAAAATGCCTTCACGTAATCTCGAATAAGACCGGTGTGCTTCAAATCTCACAAGGCCCTTCTTGCGTTATACTTAACATTCTCTGGGAAGAATTGTTGCCTGATGGCTTCTCGCAGTTGTTCCCAGGTATCAATTCTTACTCGTTGTGCCTGAATGTCCGCATATTTGGTGTGCCACCACAATTTGGCATCATCAATCAGATACACTGTGGCGGTTGACACCTTTCTCGCCTCGTCCAAAACATTGGCGGCATGGAAGTATTGTAACATGTCGAATAAGAAGTTCTCAACTTCCTTAGCATCTCGGGTTCCACTATAGGAACTTGGTTCAGGGATCCGAATTCTCGTAATAGGTTCTTGAGCAACATGGGGTGTGTTGTTCATAGCTCTTTGAAGCAATCCAATCTGGATACTCATTGATTCCATCTCGCGTCTCATTTCAGCCGTATTGTTGGCTCCCATTGCTTTTGCAAGGGTTCGGTAGACTTCTCTGCATTCGCCCAACTGGGCTCGGAGGTCTTCACTCTCCGCCTCGATGGTCTAGACCTTCTCCTCCAAGGTCTCGACAACATATTTCAATCTAGAGCACTCTTGCCCTAGATTATCGAACTGAGCTTTAGAGGCCTCGGCCTCTCTCTTCTTTCCGTCATCCTTTTTCTTACCCTGCCTTCTAGGGACTTCCGTCTCGTTACCCGATTCCATATTTTCGACCTCAAGCTAGGTCTCCAATACCACCTATCACGGGGCGCTTACAGTTTGTATAGAAGGTATGCGCACCGTGCGGCTAGTAGTCAATTTACCCGACTACGTCCGCCTAACTCGTTTGAGAGTTAGTGCTAATGCAACGCAATCACGCCGAGGCATTTTAGTGGCACAGCAAAATTGAAGATCAAAATCGATTTGTATTAATACAAGAAACGATTACAATAGGCAACAACGATTACAAGCATACACGGATAGGAGGGTATCAGCAAACTTGTTAATCCGTACTACAACTCTTCAGTACACTCTTCCCCCCAATAATAGGCTTAGAAAAATAAAAGCTAATGACAAGACTAGATATTGAAAAGCTGAACAAGCACTAACTAGCTATTACAACATTACAAGGAAAATAAAGTAAAGCCCTACACTATAGATGATAACTTGAAGTGTGATGAGGCTCAGCATCCCACAAAGCTGCAAGTGGGCCCATGAATGGCCCGTGATTAGGTAATACCGCATGGGGTCATGGGAACTTCGTGACACGTAGTATCGGCTTCGATCCATGTATGTCCGCCTTCTATCACTTTTTCAACTCGTTCTACAACTCCAAAACCAAAACCATCACCATCAAGTCCGACCCCAACAAACCCAAGCTTGTTGGTTTAAGATCGGAATATGTGCCGTGTTGCGAAAGTGTAAATTAAATTGCGGAAATTAAATAACGCACGGATTTATAGAGGTTGACTATAAACAAGCCTACGTCCTCTCTCAGTATCTTTTTCTATAGGTTGAAGATAAAAACCTCTGCACTTCTCTTCTATCGGTCGAGGGATAACCGTTACAATCACGTCTTATATTGGTCCGTGATAAACCACTTGTACTTGTCTTTGTGTTGGTCCAAGTTAAACCGTTTTCCTTTTCGTAGGACAAGGAATTAACCTCTCTAGCTTTCTATGGGTACTAGATAGACCTCACTTAGATATCGATTGCGATTCTAATAATATCGGATCCTTCATCCTAATAACACTGAATCCAATGATATCTTTTCTTTTACCTCTCGTGTATGTGTTGAATGTATAAACACTCAAACTAACAATATAAGCTCAAAATCACAACAACAATAATATCAATATGAATATCTGATCAATGAGATGTTTGCTTGAAGTTGTTGTTATGGAATAATACCAAGGATATGGTATTTATAGGCTTCATCACCCAAACTAGCCGTTAGCCTCCTAACTCATCATTACGGCCGCTATCTTCTTTACATTACGTCTGTAACCAATGTTACGTACGTTAACAGCCAATGCTTACGTACGTTAGCGTGACCCAGTTTTAGTCCATTAGCATTCGTCTTGAACATTACGTACATTATCCAACACATATTATGTACTTTAAGTATACGTCATTGCTGACGTCATGTATCTGTTGCTGCTTTTCTGACTTTGACTCTCCCAACGTTCATCTGGTTTGAACACCTTTACGTACGTTAAGTACCATTCTTTACATACGTTATTTCGCACTAGTTACGTACGCTATGCTTGATATATTACGTACGTTAGCCTTGTAAAATTCGAGCTTTTGCACTTCGTTTTCTTCGATGCTTGGCTTCATCTTGTTGTTGTTTTGTTTTGTGTATCAACTTAAATCATCAAAACATTATTAATACATGTATGGAACAAAATGTTCCAACAATCTCCCCCTTTTTGATGATTACAAAACAACATTTCGTCAATGGGATTTACCTGCAAAAAAATACAAATACATGTATATGTGTACAGACCAAAGTTTTCGACTTTGTCCGTTTCGTTAGTTTCTTCTCCCATTTCTTTTTCGACTCTTTCTTTCCTTTTATTTTTCTTTTCGAATTTTCAAGTTTTCATCATCTTTTCGACGTCTCCTCATTTTTCTTTTCAACTTCATCTTTTCGACTTTCTCTTCTCCTTTTATCCTTTCAACTTCCATTTTTCTTTTCAATTTCAACTTTTCGACTTTTGTCCCCCTTTCAGGGTTAATCACATTCTCCGTTCTCTTCTCCTTTCTCCCCGTTTTTGTTTTCATCAAAAAGTGTAAAAAATACCAATTTGAATATATAAAAAAAATATGCATGAATATTAAAAAATATGCAATAATAGGGTATAACTCCCCCTGAAAATATTATCTCCCCTAAAAAAATATTACTCCCCCTGAGTAAAATACAAATTAAATTTTGGGGATCCAACCGAGAGTTGGTATTTCATTTGAAACATAGACGATATTTGAAATAATTGTTCCTTTAGGAACCCAAATCTTTTTAATTTTAATCGTCCGACGTGGGCTTTTACAGTTAGAAATGTGATGCCCGATTTTCAAATATTTCTCACAACGGGGTATCTTTAAATTTAAGGATTCATTTTTAGAATGAGGTTTGAATTCCAACCCCTGTTTATTTAAAGTAAACTTTTGCACCGAGAGCATATTTTCAAATTTCTTATTTTCGAGAGAAAATTTTTCGTTAAATTTTTTATCTCGGTTTGAATTTTAATAAGATCATCCATTAAATATTTTCATTTTCAAGGCATTTTGAATGATCGATCTCGATAAACTTTCCCTTTTCAAGAATTTTGGAATTTTCAATTTCCAAAGATTTATTTTTAAATTGAAGGGATTTAATTTCGGATAAAGCATTTTGATAGTCCGTATACAATAATTCAAATGCTTCAAAAAGTTCGTCGTAAGAATTACT
This sequence comes from Orobanche coerulescens, assembly GCA_033398695.1. Classification (NCBI taxonomy): domain Eukaryota; kingdom Viridiplantae; phylum Streptophyta; class Magnoliopsida; order Lamiales; family Orobanchaceae; genus Orobanche; species Orobanche coerulescens. Next base: position 123,974,758 of record CM065812.1, on the reverse strand, counting down.
TACTTGGCTTTCGACGTCGCTATCGTCGAATGAACTTCGTGCCATGAGAGCGAGATTATTTTGATTGATAAAATCATCATCTTCGACGTCATCGCTCCATGTTGCAACGAGAACCTCCTTTTTGGGTTTTGCTCGGCAATTTTTCGCAAAGTGGCCTGGTTTACCACATAATCGAAAATTGTTGTTGAATTTCTTAGATTCGCCCGAGATGTCTTTCTTTCTCCGGTTTAATAAGGTTTGAAACTTATTAATATTCTTGGCATAGTATGCCGATTCTTCGTCGCTCTCATCCACCGGAATTTCTTCTCTCTTTGACATCTTAGCCTTCAAGGCTATCGATCTTTCCTTCGGTTTCGGCTTTGTATTTCGAGATTTAAGGACGATCTCGTAATTTATTAGTGAACCAACGAGGGCACTAAAATCAAGATTATTGAGATCTTTCGATTCCATAATCGCTGTCACCATTCCGTCCCATTCAACAGGTAGTGATCTTAAGATTTTCTTGACTTTTTCACTACTTGATAATGGTTTACCAAAGGAAGCAAATCCATTTGTGATGACCGAAAATCGGTCGAGCATATTGGCGATGGACTCGTCATCTTTCATCATGAATAACTCATAGTCATGAAGAAGCATATTGATCTTCGCCTCCTTGATTTGAGTTGTCCCTGCGTGTGTGATTTCAAGAATTTTCCATATTTCTTTATCACTTTCACACGATGGGATATGATTGACCTCTTCCGGATTTAAGGCACAATATAGAAGTTGAGTAGCCTTACAATTTAGATGGTCGTTCTTCCAGTCCTCGTCATTATATTCTTCGAAACTCTTAAGAGATCCGTCAGGTTTGATTGGAACTTTCGGGCCAAGACAAATGATCTTCCAAATCTCGATGTCATACGCTCGGATGAATATTGGCATCTTTTTCTTCCATGTCATGAAATTTGCGCCATCAAAAAATGGTGGTAGGTTAAGAGCAAGGCCTTCGACTGGAGCAAATTGAAATGCCATTTGGATCGACTCCTCGGATGTTAAGCCGTGTATTGGAGTACCGCTCTGATACCAATGGTTGGTTTAAGATCGGAATATGCGCCGTATTGCGGAAGCGTAAATTAAATTGCGAAAATTAAATGATGCACGGATTTATAGAGGTTCGGCTATAAACGAGCCTACATCCTCTCTCGGTATCTTTTTCTATAGGTTGAAGATAAAAACCTCTGCATCTCTCTTCTATCGGTCGAGGGATAACCGTTACAATCACGTCTTCTATTGGTCCATGATAAACCACTCGTACTTGTCTTTGTGTCGGTCCAAGTTAAACTGTTTTCCTTTTCGTAGGACAAGGAATCAACCTCTCTAGCTTTCTATGGGTACTAGATAGACCTCACTTAGATATCAATTGCGATTCTAATAATGTCGGATCCTTGATCCTAATAACACCGAATCCCATCGTATCTTTTCTTTTACCTCTCGTGTATGTATTGAATGTATAAACACTCAAACTAACAATATAAGCTCAAAATCACAACAACAATAATTTCAATATGAATATATGATCAATGAGATGTTTGCTTGAAGTTGTTGTAATGGAATAATACCAAGGATATGGTAATTATAGGCTTCATCACCCAAACTAGCCGTTAGCCTCCTGACTCATCATTACGGCCGCTATCTTCTTTATATTATGTCCGTAACCAATGTTACGTACGTTAACAGCCAATGCTTACGTACATTAGCGTGGCCCAGTTTTAGTCCAGTAGCATTCGTCTTGAACATTACGTACGTTATCCGACACATATTACATATGTTAAATATACGTCATTGCTGACGTCATATATCCGTTGATGCTTTTCTGACTTTGACTCTCCCAACATTCATCTGGTTTGAACAGCTTTACGTACGTTAAGTACCATCCCCTACGTACGTTATTTCGCACTAGTTACGTACGCTATGCTTGATAGATTACGTACGTTAGCCTTGTAAAATTCCAGCTTTTGCACTTCATTTTCTTCGATGTTTGGCTTCGTCTTTTTGTTGTTTTGTTTTGTGTATCAACTTAAATCATCAAAACATTATTAATACATGTATGGAACAAAATGTTCCAACAAAGATCATAGCCCCCATTTCAAACACCCTCAATAAGGTCACGGGCTGGAACAGGCACGTGATCAAAGTTGAGAGCCGACATAGCTGGGAGTTTATAGCACCTGTTAATTCACATCGCCCTTCACGCTTACATGAGCCGGACTGGAGCGCGGACTTGATTAAGAAGCTTGAGCAGTTCTCCTCCGTTGCCATTCTTAACTAGGCCGAGCTGGAGACTGACTTTCGCTACCATGCTCAGGCCGGCCTGATGAGGGGGCCCATAGCTGGGGTTAGACCCTTGGTCGAGGTCCTAAGAGGGGCTCAGTTTCCTGATTGGGTTTTCCACCCCAATTTCATCTTCCATGAGGATTGTGTGACCTGCCGTGCCGAGGATGGTAAATGCTTGAAATCGGTGGACATCGTAGGATGTAATCTCTTTTTTTTGTTTTTCATTGTCATTTTTTCTGCCATCTCGTTTTGGTGTTAATGTTGTTTTTGCGCAGATCTCTCGATGGAGGACATCCAGAAGGTAGATAAGGAGCATATCGACCCTGTGATGGCGGCTCGAAAAAAGAAGAGGTTGTCCCGATTGAGGGGAGTCGAAAGCAGACATGCCGATATGGCGGTGATAGAACGAAAATAGTGTGCTAAAATCATTGTTAATTATAAGGTTTTAATGAATTTTATGTTGGCACACTTGGTTATTTTCCATATATTTATATTTTGGATGCAATTTACCTCACTTGGCAATTTGTTGTTTAATTTAGGTGTTTAATGGAGTTTTTAAGCTTAAGGAATAAATTGGATCATCAAACACTCCAAGCCAAGGTGATTTGGGCTTAAAATAAAGAGAATGCCGCGCAACACTGGGTGGCCCAGTGTCAATTCATTGTCCCAGTGTCAGTCCTGTTACGAAAATAATCTTACTTGGGGCCCAAGAAACAACTCAAAAATCGCCCAATTAGTCCCAGAAGGCAGTAAATCGGTCCATATGCTGGAAAAAGGAATTGGAATAGATTTGGGAATAAAGACTCCAAGGAAATTAAAACTCAAGAAGGAAGGAGTCCCAATTAAAGAAGGAAACTAAGAGATAAGGAATAATTATAAAAGGAGAGGAGGGCTGGAATTAAATTCAGTTTTGGAACAGCCATTTTCACGGCTGGAGCAGAAGGGGAACGGATGGAGTAGAAAGAGTTTGGGAGCGACGAACCGTTTCTCGCCGGAGCAACCGAACCGATTCCGACGTGCGAAGAAGAAGACTATACCGTTTGAATTTCTTTCTTCTCATGTCTATTATTAATTTGCTGTTTTCTAAAGCCAACATGTCCGGCTAATTTTCTATTCTAGTTCTTAGTGAAGTTTGAAACCGTATTCGAATTATTCATGTTTTAATCCCGTAGCGTATTCTCAACTCGAATTCTCTTGAATTACTTTTGTGTTATTGAATTCACGACTATGTCATTTAATTTCTTGATTTGGTTTGGCCAACTAGATTAGGAGTTTTATATCTTATGCTAGAAATTGAGTTGTAATCCATAATTGTTGCAATTTTAATTTCACAAGTAGCGAACAATTGATTTTTCCCAATTGGGTAACAGAAAATCGAGATCCCTTAAGTCGAGCTTATGAACTTAATATCTTGCCTATTCCATTATTTTGGTTTTTAATGCATCTAGCGAGCGAGATTTGAAGAGCTTGTTTTGAATCCACCGTATAGATAGGTTCGATTAAAGAGCTTGTTTTAATTGAATAAAGTTAAGAAATAATTGGGGTCAACAGAACTTGTTGTTGGCTTCGGAATAGAAGTTCATGATATTAGAGAAGAGATAAGCGCTGCATTGAAACTTGAAGTAATTCGAAATGGTGGATAACGGAACTAAGGACTAGATTATTCCTTTAATTGATATTTTCGATTTTTATTTCCTTTGTCTATCTTAATTTATTTTACGCAAATCATTTTAGTTAAGATTAGAAACTGAAATCCCCCGTCTCGTTTTTATTTTATTTTAATTGCTAAAAGTATTTAATCTTTAATTAGTCTAATTGATTTACCGTTCTCCGTGGGATCGACCCTTACTTGCCGATACTACTAGTTAGTAGAAGTAAGCCAAGGAAAATATAAATAACTAATTTTGACGCGTCACGACAGCGCAGTCAGGCAGCTTGGAAAAGAGCGCTGCAAGATAAAGGGGAATCATCGCTTCAAAGGGAGCCGCCCATTATCCAAGCCGGAGCTTTATCTGAATCCGAATCGGAAGTTGAGAGGGCACCCACCGAGGAGATTAGCCCTACTTGGACTCGTGCTCGAAGTCAGGGCCGGGGGCACTCTCAACGACTGGGCCGAGATCATGGGACGGACTCCGAGGTAGAGAGTCGCCAGAGACAGAAAAGGCCGAGGGAAGATGGAAGCCGAGCTCGAGAATAGCCTTCTCAGAAGAGAACCATTCCCTTGGCTCCTGGTTTGTTGTTAGTCTGAGTAGTTGGGGTCGGCCCTCCTGAAAATGTCAAAGTAGATCCCTCTACATCGGGGTAAGGCCGAGACATATACCTTTATTTATGATCACTTTATCTAGTACGAGCCAAGTGTAGATAGGCCGGGGATCGTCTATCAGTGATCGGCGTATCGTCACTCAAACTTGATCTAATTGTTTAGGTGTCTTAATGTTAACTCGGCCTGTTGAGTGTCATGTACTCATTATTAAATTTGAGCAGACTAGTTGTCATAACTAGGCTCAGATCGTCTTGAGTTAGATGTCTTAATCTTAACTCGGCGTGTTTGAGTGTCATCTACTCATTTTTAGATTTGAGCAATCTAGTTGTCAGAACTAGGCTCAGATTGTCCGAGTTAGATGTCTTAATCTTAACTCGGCGTGTTGAGTGTTATGTACTCATTTTTAGATTTGAGCAATCTAGTTGTCAAAACTAGGCTCAGATTGTCCGAGGTAGATGTCTTAATCTTAACTCGGCGTGTTTGAGTGTCATGTACTCATTTTTAGATTTGAGCAATCTAGTTGTCAGAACTAGGCTCAGATTGTCCGAGTTAGATGTCTTAATCTTAACTCGGCGTGTTTGTGACCAAGCATGTTATGTATGCTTTATCCTTTATAGGAACCAGACTTTCATCTGAATTTGCAATGGTTTCCTTGCTTTAAATGTTTAAGTCAGACGTTAGTACTCCAGACTTGTTTAAATGTTCAGACATTGTTACGTAATGTCTAAGCATGTACAAATTAAGTACTTTGACAGAATGATGAAACGGGTTTTCATAGATAAAAGGCCATTACATCGAAGGCGTGAATGGATAGCTCGTCTTAGCTTATACTTTCTCAAGGTCTCGTAACATGCTGCAAGTTCTAGGGTGTCTCGAGCATTGCCCGAATGATTTCTCTTCAGGGGCTCGGCCCTGTAACTTTGGTGGATTTGGTGATGGTGATGTTCTTTTCTGGGGTGTCGATTTCCATCTTATGTTTCGTTTTTTTAGATCTCATGACATGTTCCAAGAAGTTTTTGGGAGTCCCCAGGACACATCCTATTTCCACTGGTGTGGGAAACTTCACCCTTTGGTGAGGTAGGGAGGCGACCATGCTGAGTTTGTCTTGACTCGGAGAGCCCAGAGTGACATGATAATCTGATATTAAGTCCACAACAATGAACGTTGTACTGGCCGAAGTTCGGAAAGGATAATCTCCAACCTCGAGTATTAGGTCCACGGTCCCTTTCGCCTCTGTTTTATGGTTTATGAATCCTTCTAATCTTCCATTGTAACGAGATAGCATGCTATCAGGTTGCCCCATCTCTTTGAATGCTTTGTAGTATACGATGTCCTTTGCTGCCCCTGAGTCAATTAGGAGCCTCTCTGATTCGCAGTTATCTATCCTCCCTTTGATAACTAGGGGTTGTTCCCTTGTGGCTCTGTTTCCTGCCAACTCATTTGGAGAAAAACTTATTGTCTCCTCGCCTCTATGGATCCATGGGGGTATGTGATATACCTTACTGAGCTCGTGGATCTGCTATTTCAATTTGGTATTTGAGGGGAGTTCTTCTTTGATGACGTACAGTTTGGCCCTAGGCGGTCTATCTTCTTCCTTCTCTTGCCTATCGTCTCTTGACCTCTTACCATCTTTTTTCATGACGTACCGATCTAGCTTCCCGTCGATCCATATTTGCGCCATTTTTTCAAGGAGTAACAATTCTCCGTTTCATGTCCATTATCCTTATAGTAGGCGCAGTATTTTTTAGCGTCTTTGGGATATTTTGGGTTGTCTCTGATAGGCTTGGGCGGAGGAATATCCACCAAGTTGAGTATCTCTGAGATCGGCTTAGTGAGGGGGGTGAAGACCTCGACTTTCTCTGTGCCTCTGGTTCTATTTTTACCATTAAATCCCGCGTCATTGGAGCCTCAAAAATGGGCGTCGTCAGTTGGATTGATTTCTACATCCTTATCTCGGTCCCGATCTCCTTTCTCTGACCTCTGCTTCTTCTTTTCTTCAGCAAGGCCTGTGGCGTAGGCAATGTGGTATAGGTTTGCCTTTGTCGCTGGCTCCCTTATGAATACTTCATGGGTAAGGGATTCAGATCTTTGTCCGTTAGTGAAACACACGATGATGTCCCTGTCCATGAGACGTTCCTCTATGGAGTCGTCCAAGGTCCTGAATCTGTTGTAGAAATCCAGGGTTGACTCATTCTTCCCTTGGACGGTATTTGCTAAGTCAGAAAATCACTTCTTTCTTGCTCTTGTCGTGGCGAAGTACTCCACGAATTGTCTTTTCAATTTTGAGAATGAGTTGATGCTCCTCTTCTCTAGATCCATGAACCAGGACCTGGTCGCCCCAGCGAAGGTGCTAGCGAAAGATTTACGAAGAATTTCCTCTTGGTTAGAGACCAGGGCCATCATGCCTTCAAAAGATTGAAAGTGGTCCCGAGCATCAGAAATGCCCGAGTACTTGTCCATATTGGGGAGCTTAAGATGAGGATTCATAGGCGAATCGACAATTCACTGAGCGAAGGGGCGCAAGGCGTCATACCCGCTTCTCGGTCTACTCTATCCCTGCTTGTTTTCCATGTTATCCAATCTCTCTTTCAATTCCCATAATATGCGAGCTTCCAACCCTGAGCTACTGCAGGAGCTTTTTTGCTTCTCCGCGCCTCTACCTTGACTTTGCCTTCCTCGGTCGTCTTGTTTCGCCCCTACAACTCGACTCCCCGCCAGGCTCGGCGGGGGTCGGGGGGAAATTGTGATGGGGAGATATCCTCCTATTTCTCCTCAGGTCGTCTTTAGGCTGCCTCTCTCCCACTATTCTGATTTCGGGAGACTCGGCCTCTTGTTCTCTTCGCGTGTTCAATTGATCCCTCAGATCTTCTCCTCGTCGACCTTTTTTGTCCCACCGTCCTTTAATCTGGATGGGATGATTTTGAGTTAGATTTACCGGAGGGGGTCCGTTACGTCGATTACCCATCGGTGGCGACCTTATATTCCCTTTTAGATTCCTCCCATTGTCCTAGTTTTGAAGGGTTGAATGGGTTGTGCTATGGAATTATCTGGGTCATATTCCAGAAGGACCCTTTGAGTTTCGGCCAACTGTTGGAGCGTTATTAAATTCTGGTGGAGTAAAGTCTTTCTGTCCATTGGAGGCAGTCGAAGGGGGCCATCATCATTATTCTGGGGCTGGGTCGTTGAGTTTTCCGCTTGTCTCGATGACCATGAATACTCGCGATCGCTGGGGGAGGAAGTCCCCAATTGCGCAGGGTCATCCCTGCACTGTGGTGCGGTGGCGGAAGAAGTTCCGTAGTACTATTAGCAATATTGACCTTGTTTTTGGCGGCGGTGACCGTGATTTGTCGATTCGTCTTCTGAGGCGGGTTCCGGTCACCGGAGGTGATGCTGGTCTCTTGTCCGTCTTGTGGAATTTCAGCCATGGTTCGTGGTTGTCTGAAAGAAGTTCTTTGATGTTCCCGGCAACGGAACCAAACTGATGCTGCCAAAACGTATCGGATCAGTCTTTATCCAAGCATTGATCCGATCTATTGTAATAATGCTGGAGTTTTGGAGCTATTAGATGACTTTAGGTGTATAAATAGACCCCTTAGATCCTTCATCATTCATGATTCATCATATAATTTCTCCATTTTTTGTAATATTTTCTTTTAGTGTGAAGAACAGACTTGTGTTCTTGAGTGATTTGTGTAAGTGTGATTCAGCTTATGTTGTTCAGAGAGTTTATTGCTTCTTTCTCTTTTATCTACTAAGGGAGTGAGAATCAATTCTTTCTCTTGATTCAACTAATAATGACCACCAAAGCTTGTATTATGTATAATAAACCCTTCATGGGCTAAGTTACCTTTAGTTGGGATTATAAACAAGGTTAGTCATGTTACTTAAGTTTGTATAAAGATCTATTGTGAATTACTTATTATTGTGTGTGATTTTCATTGTTTTAACAATCTTTATTTATTTGGCCAATAAATGACGATATTTATGGTCTTCATATGTTTTGAAAGAAAATATGTTTGATTAGATCAAATGATCTTCATCCTAAGTTGTTTTAGGGGATAGAAATATACCTCTAGATCTTAGATGATTCTTTGAGTTATTTTCATAAATCCTAATGCTATGTATTGAAGCCAATCAACATAGAAATATAGTGGATTGATTCAATATGTAAGGGGTGTTTTATAGTTCGAAAGAGAAACCGTCTTTTTAAGGAAAATCGAATCTACACAACATAATAAGTAAATTCATCTTATGATCTCCTATACATCTTCTATAACTAATGACGAACTAAGTTTGTAATCCCAACTATTTCATTTTATCGTTAATCAATCTATTATTATTGCTATCTTTTTATTTCCTTATAAGTTTATAACTATTATTGCATTATCTTTGCAATTAATAAATCAAACTCTTTAATTGTGTGTTTCACTTATCTTAGTATCTATAAAAATAGACTAATAGTGTATAATTCGAATTATAACCAAACTTCCTCGTGGGATCGATAAACCAGACTCAAAATGTCCACTTTACTACTTGATACGATATCGTGCACTTGCGATAGTTACACTAAGAACGTGTTGTTGTTACCCAAAATATTATCCGGAGATAGTATTGCTGGAATGATCAAGTAACAAACAAATGCGAGAACACTTCCGTGAGAAAATAGATAACACAAGATTTGCCGGGGTTGTTAATCCCGAGCTTGAATGCTATCGCGAGATGTTATTAATAAATATACTGTTGAGTACAAATATTAATGTTAGAATCTAATACAAGGAGTGTAAAGACTTCTAGTTATCTAGGCTTTAGAGCGCGTAGATTGCCGGAAGAACCAGATGGATGAATCTGTGAGTTCTTGCTTGGGATATATGATGAATGTGTATGAATATCACTACGAATGTGTTAGTGTTTACCAAAAGATCTTTTTATTCTCTCTTTGATATGTATTTTGCACTTAATCCGTAGTGAAAATCGCCTCCCTTTGCTGCTACGGTGGGTTCTCTATTTATAGGGGACAAGGTAGTTGGGATCTCTCAGGCGATCGCCGGCGACCGCCGTTTTTTATATTATAATAAGGTGACCGATCGTCCCGTAACATGGGGCTGCTCCCTTAAAGTTCCCGTCACATGGGGCTGTTCCCTTAAAGTTAGGGGCTGCTGCTGGAGTCAACTGTGTGAGCCAATGAGAGGCCAACGCGCGTCCAGGGCAGCCGTCAGGGGAGGACCCACTTTGTACCTTTCGGCGGCTTTGTCGGTAGATGCGGTAGGTGTGGTAGGTGACAGGCTGAGGTCAAAGATTCTATCCGTCGATATCTTTGAAGATCCGCATGTGGGCCATCGTCCAAGATTCGGTCTTCGATGACTTTGACGGATGCCGGATCCACACGTGGTATGAAATGATCGTCTCTGGTCCGCTCATTAAAGACGATCGTCAGATATCAAAAGACGATCGCTGGGTACCAAAGGACGATCGCCATCCTGTGCCGAACTCTAGGTGCATTGTCCAAAGCATGTTTTTCATGGTTGGCTTCTCTGGTCGTTATGCCGATCGCCTATCGAGGCGTATTAATCGCCGCACAACAATTGCCCCCCAGCTCGCCCCGATGTTGAAAACACGGGGTGAGGTGGCACTGTGGCCGATCGTCAATGTTTAAACGATCAGCCGATCTGAATTCAAATATGGACGACCCTCTTTTACGTCGGGAGCAGCGGGAAAAGAAGGCGGGCTTTTTAAAGTGGCAGGGACACGCGTCGCGCCGCTGTTGGGGAAGCCCGACGGTTTGTCAGACTTGTCGGCTGGCGTGCCCTCGAAAAGACGCGTACGCGGGATCCGAGGACATTTTTTAATGCGTCCCCACGTGATGGTTGCGATCCAACCCTTGAGGTTTCTCCTATTTGCATATAGGCCCTCGTCTCCATCTATAAAAAGGGCAGGGCTTCTTCTCTTTCATTTTCTACGCGTCCTTGGTATCCATAGCCGAAATTCTGCAGGAATTTCTAGAGATTTTTGTGCCGATCTCCTTCTTTTTTCTAGGTAAGAACAAATTAACCTTCCCCCTCTCTTTACTTTCTAATATGTCGGGAGGATCAAAAGCATTCGAGACCGGAAGTTCTTCCGCCGCCGCCGCGTCGCCTGAACGGGAGGAGGTTCCCGTTGGAGTGGATATGGAGACGGCCGCCGAAGCTATTCGAGCGGGGATTGCACCCGCGGAACTTGAAGAGCTTTTCAACGAAGCCGAAGTGGCGAGGACGGCGGCGACGGCGGAGCAGGGGGGCTCGCCGGCGGAGGAGGATGATTTGGTGCGGGAGGCCTGGGAACGAGAGAGTAGATTCGGCCCCGCCTACATGGCTTTTGCTCAGATGATGGAAGCGATCGCCGGACCCTGTCCGGAATTCGATTTCGAAGCCTACACCGCCGCTCACCCTTACGAACATGTGAATCGGACGGTCTTTCGGGCCGCCGTCCCGTCTCCGTGGACTCTCGGAAAGATCCGGAGTACGGCGACCAAGAAAGACCTGAGCCGTTGGAGGGCCAAATATCACATCCCTTCTGACGTCTCCCTTCACGTGCCCTCGGAGAATGAGCGCGCTGACCAACCGCCCGAGCACATGGTTGCCGTCAACGAGATGATTATGGAGGCGGGTCTGCGATTCCCGTTGCCATTCGCCGTCTCCTACTTGCTGATCGCCTGGAATTTGGCGCCTCTTCAACTGACGCCGAATGCTTGGCTGCAGATCATCTGCACGTTGACCCTGTTTGGCGGTCATCGGTTGTTCCGCCTCCTTTCTGCGTTGGAGATGAATTATTTGTTTAAGTTGGCCGTGCAGAAGGGGTCAATCGGCGGCCATCATATCCAAGGCCGACTCGGGAGAGTGGTCCTTGGTGTGCCGAGTAAGACCAGGGGTGACCTTGCTAAATGGTTTTGGGTGGGCGGGGCATGGCGATCGGCATCGAGCGACAGGCCGAATGAGGAGTTGGAAATCCCTACCACTTTCCGGGAGAGGAATACGAGTAAGGATTTTAACTCTCCCCTTGTTTGAGCTTGTCTTGGACTGATCTAATTTCGTTTTCTTTTTGCAGGACCTCTTGTTCCAGCGATCGTCGACCTTCCATTCGATTTCTTGATCGTTTGGGAGCGGATCCGCGCTTTACCGGACTCCTTTATCGACGTTCGTTCTCTTGGTACCGAAGCTCATCGGTTGGGGGCTCGATTGTTTTGCTACCCCCGTCACTTGAAAGTTCCAGGTATGAGCTTAAGTGGTGCTTCCTTTTTTTTTTTTTTGTCGATTGTCTCCATGAGGTCGTTTTGTTTTGTCTAACTTGTTTGTATCTCTCTTTCGACAGAGGTTTATTTTCCCCGAATTACCGAACCAACTGCAGAGATCGCCATGTCGAACCCGGGACTCATCGGTCGCCTTCACTTGGGCAAGCGGACTGGTCGCGTTCCTGCGACGACGTCTCACCCTGCCCCGGTGACGAGACCCGCTGAGGCGCCAGTCGCCAATCCGGTGGTCGAGGAAGCGGAACAGCTTAAGCGCCGCAAGAGGCGGAGGTCGGAGGAGTCCCCGTCGATCTCTGAGGCGGACGTATCGATTCTTGAGCCTCCGGTCGCTGCGGCTCCTATCTCTGCCATCCCGATGATGGAACGATCTGGCCCCAAGCCCACGGTCTCCGGCCCCCGGTCATCTGTCAGCTCGGCGAAGAAGGTGGCGTTCGCCGATGCGGAAACATCCCGGGGCAAGCCTTTTTCGGACGCGATCCCGAGCTGGTCAATAGGTAAGAGCGGGTCAAAAATTTTCTGAGTTTAGGCATTCTGAGCATGGTACGGGCTAACTCCTTGATTTCCTTGGTTTGCGCTGCAGGGTTCGTCTCGCCGACCCGGACGTCGCCCCCATGGTGCTGGACTTCCTGTCGAGCAAGGCTCCGCAAACTTCTCTCGAAGTCCCTGCTTACGTTCGCCAGGCTATCACTTCTCTGCCCAAGGCTTGGACGACCGACCTTGATGCGATCGCTCGTCGGCGATCTGGAGACGCCATGCAGGCGACCGTTGCCCTGGCTCTTCAGACGGCGACGATGGCCGTCCAGGCTGCTCGGGATTTTGAGGGGCGACCCTCCACTGCTCATCTCCATCGCGAACTTGAGACCGCCCGGAACAGAAATATTGAGGATGCCAACCGGATCCGGTCTATGGAGAAGGAGTATGAGGAGACGGCCAAACGGGCTAAGCAGGACGTGGATCGATTGAAGCAGGAGCTGAGCCGCTCCAAGGAGGCTGTCGATCGATCCTGTAATAAGGAGAAGGAAACTCTCCAGAAGCTTGAGGCTTCGCAGGAGGAGGCGACCGGACTGAAGGCTGCGGTGGATCGGCTCAGCGGTGAGTTGGAGGCCGCGAAGAGAGAGCTGGAGAAGGCCAGGGGCGAGAATGTTGCCAAGGCGGCCGAACTGGCGGAGGTCGAGAAGACGGCCGTGGATTTGAAGGGGCAGCTGAAGGCGATCCAGGTCGATCCCTACCTCAACGTCGCGCTCGTCGGCGAATTTGCTTATCAGTTGGCCTTTGCTGATGCTGTTCGAGCCGCTAAGAAGGCAGGGATCGAGATTGGTCCCTTGATGGAGAACTTCAAATCCTATGCCCTCGAACATCCTCTGCATCCAGAATTCTCCTTGCCGATCCTTGACTTTTCCGACTTCGGGATCGATTTGAGTTGGTACACTGGTAAACTCATTCATCCTGAGGCCGACGGGGGAGCCCAAGCCGATCCGCAACCCGAGGGCGACGACCAGCAGGCGGGTCCTTGAGAGGCATTTTTGTTTTTTTTTCCGTAACCTGTATTTTTGTTGTAATGCCTTCGGGCCTCGAAATGTATGAAGTTTGTGCTATGAATAAAATACTCCTTTTTTCATACTGCGTGTTACATGCGATCGCCTTTGATTGTTTGCGTGCGATTTTTTACGAGAACGTGTATATTTGCCTTCGGCTTTTTGTTCGTCCGAGTGTTGAAAGTGTTGACATGTTTTGAATCGGAATTCTTACTTGTAATTTTTGTCGGACGACTCCGATCGCCCTGCATGTTTTCTCTTCGTTCGATCGTGTTTGAGATTAGCTCGACCTGTCCCTGCCCCCTTGTTTTTGTTCACTTATTGTAACTAAGGAAACAAAGACTAGTCTGTCTGGCGAGCTATCTTCATTTTGCCGATTCTGAAGAGTTATGTGTGGTTGGGGTGTTCGATGGACCGATCTCCCCAATCGTGTCTTCGTGTGCGGGGGATATTGTGTATCCCGCGACTCACTTTTTGTGAGGGTCCTCCGTTAGGCTACGCCTGCCTTGTGTTAAAACGAAAGGCGGGAGATCTCGGTCTGGAGGAGTCCTTGCGCGGAGTGTTGTCGGCTTATTCGACACCACGTCCGCGGCTCGTCAGCTCTGCTTCCACCTCGGCCCGCCATGAAGATGGCGATCCTCGACGGTGTACGTTGAGACGGGGGTAACGGCACGTCGCATTGTTCGGGTTCACCATGTTAGATGATGTACCTTGAGGACGTGCGATCGTGCCTACTGATTATTTTGGAGGGTCCTTCGGCTACGCCGGCCTCGTTTTTAAACGAAGGGCGGGCGATCTCAGCCCAAAGGAACCTTGCATGGGCGAAGCTGTCGGTTCCATCGACCTCCAGGACCATGGCTGCACTAATTTTTCCTAGGATCATCGTGATCAGCGATCGTATGCGATATGCCTGGTGGGGCGATCGCCATAATAGATGGGATAGGAAAAAATCTCATTATATTCCTTGTACATCATTGAAATCGAATACAAATTTATCACTGATAGTATTTTTTCAGATGCACGGCGTTCCAGGGATATTGGTCCGGAGTACCGTTAGGATGTTCCAGTTCGTAGGCTCCTTTAGATAGCCATCTGGATACTCTGAAAGGTCCCTCCCAGTTTGGACCAAAAACGCCTGTGTGGGTTTGGATCTTCTTAAGGACGAGATCGCCCACTTGAAATCTTCTTTCTCTGACCTTTGAATTGAAGAACTTCTCGGCTCTCCTTTTGTGGATTGTGTTCTTCATTTCTGAGGTCAGCCGTCTTTCTTCAAGCATGTCTAGGTCGATTCGTCGGGCTACATCGTTGTCGGTCATCATCTCCTGCTCGGTTCGATGGCTGAGGACGGCGATCTCTGAAGGAATTACTTACATTCGAAGGCAAGGCGAGGGGTTTCTCCGGTTGAATTGCGGGTCGTCGTTCGGTAGGACCACAAAACATCTGGGAGCTCGATCGCCCACCGTCCTTGCCTGGATTCGAGTCGTGCTTTGATCGTGTGTTTGAGGATCTTATTCACTGCCTCTACCTGCCCGTTCGTCTGAGGGTGGTAGGGTGCTGAGAATAACCTTTGATTCCCCACTTTTCACGATTGCATGACTTCTAAACCGTCGAACCGTTTCCGTTGTCGGAGATGATGGCACAGGGCAGAATCGGCATACGATGTTTTTCCATATAAACTTGATCACTTGCTCTTGGCGATCTTATTGAGCGGTTCGGCCTCGGCCCATTTGGTGAAATAATCGACCCCGATGATGGCGAACTTACACCCCACAGGCCGTCGGCAAGGGACCTATAAGGTCGATGCCCCATTGCGCAAATGGCCAAGGGCTATACATGGAGGTGAGCTGTTCGGGTGATAGTTTAATGTTGGGGCCCATTATCTGACATCTATGACACGATCTGGCATAAGCGATCGCATCTTTCCGTAGGGATGGCCAGAAAAATCCTTGTCTGGTTGCCTTATGGATGAGGGCTCGCCCGCCCGCGTGGTTTCCATAAATCCCGTCATGGATCTCAGCTAAAACGAGCTGACCTTCCTCCGGTGTAATACACTTGAGGAGGGGAAGGCTGAAAGCTCGCTTGTAAATCCGATCGTCCAATAGGGTATACCTGGTCGCACGAAGCTGGAGTTGGCGAGCTTTAACACGGTCGTCAGGGACCGTTCCGTCCTTTAAGTATTTGATGAACGGGGTCATCCAATTCTCTTCAGCGACGGCTACCGTGGCAACCAAATTCCTGTCGATCGCCGGCCTTGCTGACTTTGTGATTTGGATGTTGGAGAAGTCGGCTGCCCCATCCGATGATGCTAGTTTGGAAAGAGCATCGGCCTGGGAGTTGTGCTCTCTGGGGACTTGTTCGATTAGTACTTCTTCAAATTTTGTGCACATTTCGGCGACCAGCTCTTGGTATTTGACCATCATTCGCGCGTGCCTCATATTCTCCCTTGACTTGGTTTACGACCAAAGGGAGTCCATGAAGATATGGAGGCGACGAACATCCGGGCGAGGGCTAGATCAAGCCCGCCTACGAGCTTCGTATTCGGCTTCATTGTTTGTCGCACGAAAACCGAAACGCACAGCATTTGTGAAACTCTGACCGTCGGGGCTAATGAGGACAATCCCTGCCCCTGCTCTCGCATTGGTCGCTGAGCCATCCACGTATAATTTCCAGGCAGGTCTGCCGACCTGAGTCGGACTGTGAGGGAACGTTAATTCTACCACGAAGTCCGCCAGAGCTTGGCCTTTGATCGCCGTGCGAGGAGCGTAAGTGATACCGTATTGGGCGATCTCCAGCGACCACTTGAGAAGTCGCCCGTTGGTGTCCGGTCGGTGCATGATTTGTCTTAGAGGTAGAGTTGTTAGGACTTCCACTTGGTGATCGAAGAAGTAAGCCCTCAGCTTACGTACACTCATGACAAGGGCGTAGGGCGATCTTCTCCAATGGTGTATAGCGTGTCTCAGCGTCGTGGAGCGCCTGGCTAACATAGTAGATCGGCAAGTGGGCCTGCCCCTCTGCTCGCACCAGAACGGCACTCAGCGCGACCTCAGAGGCCGCCAAGTAAAGGAATAATTTTTCACCGGGGATCGGCTTTGCCAGGATCTGGGGGTTAGATAGATATTCCTTTATTTTGGGGAATGCTATCTGGCTTTCTTTTGTCCATGCGAACTTCTTGTTCTTGATGGTCGCGAAGAAAGGCTTGCTTTTATCGCCGAGCCGTGATATGAAGCGGTTGAGGGCGGCTAGACAACCTGTGAGGCGTTGCACCTGTTTGATGTTTCGCGGTTCCTGCATGTCAAGGATCGCCTGTATCTTGGTGGGGTTCGCCTCGATCCCCCTTTGGCTCACTATGTGCCCCAGGAACTTCCCGGAGCCCACCCCGAAGTTGCATTTCTTGGGGTTCACCTTCATGTTAAACTTCTCAAGGATGGCGAACGTCTCGGCGAGATCGTTGAGGTGATCTTCCTTCTTGCGGCTTTTGACTACGATATCGTCAATGTAGACCTCCATGGTCTTGCCGATCTGATCGGCGAACATCCTGTTGACCAATCGCTGATAGGTCGCCCCTGCGTTTTTCAAGCCGAACGGCATTCTGACCCAAAAGTATATGTCTTTTTCTGTGTGGAAAGATGTGTGTTTTATGTCATCCTCCGCCATTGGGATTTGATGATATCCGGCGAAGGCATCCATAAACGACATCATTTCGCAACCTGCCGTGCTATCGACCAGGTGATCGATATGAGGCATCGGGAAGTGATCTTTTGGACATGCCGCGTTGAGGTCGGTGAAGTCTATGCATAATCTCCATGTGCCAGTTGGCTTTTTGACGAGCACCGCGTTGGCGACCCACTGTGGTTCGTCTGTGGCTACTCCGATAAATTTGTTGTTGAGTAACTTCTGGACTTCTATGTCGAGCGCCGCGTATTTCTCGGGACCGAACTTCCTACGCTTCTGGTGAACAGGCTTCATCGCCCGGTCGATCTTCAGATAATGGCAGGCGTGTTCGGGACTTATGCCAAGCATATCTTGATGCGACCAGGCAAAGACACCGATGTTCTCACGTAGCAAGTTGATCAGATCTCCCTTTAATTCGCGGTCGATGCTTGCGCCGATCTGTACTTCCCGTTCTGGATGATCCGGATCCATCGTAATTCTTTCCAACTCTTCGACAGGAACGGTTGCCTCTTGTTTGATACGATCTCCGGACTCGGTCCTTGGATCGATGTCGAGACTTGGCTCGAAACCGATCCTTGGCTCGATGTCGTCCGTCGATCGATGAGAGATGGCGTCCCCTGAGTCGGGTTGGTACGAAGTGTTAGGCTCGTCGATCTCCATGGGTTGATCGTCGGTCGCTTCAATGTTACATATAGCATTGGAAGTAGCGAAATAAGTAACAACACAGGAGTAACTCAAACATCTCTTTGCCATTAGCTGATCTCCCTTTACAGTACCGACCGTCCCATCGGCAGTGGGGAATTTGATACAGTAAAAGAAAGATGAGGCGACCGCCTCAAAGGTTTCTAAAAAGGGGCGACCTAGGAACCCATTATAGATGCTGGGCCTATCTATGATTACAAAGCTTAGGTTCCTAGTAATCCTAACCTTGGGATCATAAAAGCATACTAGCTCAACGGAGAGCTTGATCCTCCCGTAGGCTTGGACTGTGTTGTCGCCGAACCCTTGGAGCACGGTGTCGAAAGGCTTGATGAATTTGATTAGGTTGCCGAGTTGGTCCAGGGCGGATTTGAATATGATGTTGCAAAAACTCCCATTGTCGACCAATACGCGATCGACCGTCTTTCCGAGGATGCACGCAGAGATTACTAGTGCATCCTCTTTGGGACATTGCACTCCCTCCCTGTCCTTGTTGGAAAAGGTGATGAGCGCGTCTCTAGCGATGGTCGGCTCCGGAGGTACTACAACATGGACTTCGGCGAAAGCCCTCAGCTCGGCTTTTCGCTTGACAGGGTGGAAACCGGGGAAAGGCCCCCGAGGCTTCCACCTCCTGCTTGGAGCATGTTGATCCGACCGCCAGGGTTGATCGGAGGGATCGACTCATCAGAGTACTCCGGCTCATGCTCGATCCTGGCGATCGGATTGGGAGGAATTCTCTCGCTCGGTCGGTTTTCGCGCCCTCCGGCTCTTTCCGTCCTGGGTTCTGGCTTGGTGATCAAATTGTCCAGTTTGCCTTCCTTAAACAGTCGCCAGAGCTGTCTGAGGAGGTCGCGGCATTGGCTAGTGTTGTGGCCGGGACTCTTATGATAGGCACAGAACTTGCTACGGTCTAGGTGACCGTGGTCTCTTATTGGCTTTGGCTTGGAAAGCCACTCGCGACCCTTGATCGCGTTGAAGATGTGTGCCGGAGATAAGTTGAGGTTGTGAAGAAGGTGGACCTCCACATCCTCGAAGGCTTTGAACTCGCCAGGCGGCTTGGCGACCGCCTTTCTGGGCTTGGCGACCGCCTTCTTCTGGACATGGGAAGGTGTTTTTCCTTCTTCGGGCTGTCCCTCGTCCAAGCGGAGTGAGAGCATCTTCTGCCTGGCCAGAAAATCGGCGGCTCTGACGCGGAACGCTGTATAGGTTGGTGGAAAATCCTTTGTGAGGTGCCTGAACATGGGCGAGCGTCCGTGGAATCCGTTCAGGACTGCGTGGTGAGCGATCTCGTCGCTGACGGGCTCACCGGTGAGGACTATCTCGTCCACCCGGTCGATATAATCCTCATCCGATTCGTCCTTCCCCTGCCTGATTTTCATCATGCGGTGGGGACCTTCCGGGCGAACGACTTTGGCGGCGAAGTACGACGTGAAGTCGTTCGCCAGCTTCTCAAAGCAATTGATTGAGCGAGATGGTAGCGAGATGTACCACCTGTGGGCGAGATCGCCCAGAGTTAACGGGAACATACGACATTTCGTCGCGTCTGAAGCTCCGCATCCAGTCATGTAGATCCGGAACTTACTTAAGTGGGTTCCCGGATCCGTTCTCCCCTCATATAGAGGTGTTTGTGGGGGATTGATCGTTGGTTGGACTGGGGCGAGCTCGATCTGAGTCGCGAGTGGCTCGCTTGACCCAACGATTGGTCTCCTGGCGCCTGCCCCATTTTCCAGGAGCGCCTTCATCTCGTCGAGCTGGCGTTGCATGGCGGCCATCGCCGTCGCCTGACTGCTCGCCGAGTGGCTCTCAGAGCGTGAACCAAGGCGATCGTGTACCGATCCCCTAGCCCCGAGGTGAATGACGAGCTCCCTGCTAGTGGGTTCCTTCCTTGGGCGAGCAGGGGCTCGCTGACCGACCTGTCTCTTGGGGGTCGGATATGCCGAACTCCTGGTAAAGGATTCAGATATCGATGTCTCCCGGCTGGGGCCTGAGTGCCCAGGTCGCCATGAGGGATCGCTTCCTAGGCGGCTGAATACGGAATCGTCCCGCCTTACGAGAGCCTTCCCCTGCGGCTCGGGACTTTCTGTTGATTTCTCAACATAGATCCCCTTGAGCTTCCGTTTGCTTGCCCGGCGGTTAGCTGACGGGGTGATGGTGGGCGTATCGCGGGCCCTCTGCCGTTCCCTGAGGATGGCTATAGCCTCCTCAATCTGTTCCGATGTCTGGAACTGATCGAGTGAGAGGCTAGAACCGTCCCTCGGGGGCGGGAGTGAGAGCCTAGCGTCGCCACGCTCGCCTTCCGCCGTGGGCTGGGATTCGGTCCTCGCCGGAATAAGATTTCCGGCAGATCTCAGGGTGGCCCTTTTGGAGGTTGTTGCTGATGTCATTTTCTGAAGGTTTTTCTATTGAAGAACAGTGAGTGTTTCTTCAAGTATATGTCCGGAGAACAGTGAGTGTTCTTCGAGACGGTAGGAATAAAATGAAGGTTTAGTCGCCGCCCCTTCTTCTAGCGCCAATTGTTGTTACCCAAAATATTATCCTGAGATAGTATTGCTGGAATGATCGAGTAACAAACAAATGCGAGAACACTTCCGTGAGAAAATAGATAACACAAGATTTGCCGGGGTTGTTAATCCCGGGCTTGAATGCTCTCGCGAGATGTTATTAATAAATATACTGTTGAGTACAAATATTAATGTTAGAATCTAATACAAGGAGTGTAAAGACTTCTAGTTATCTAGGCTTTAGAGCGCGTAGATTGCCGGAAGAACCAGATGGATGAATCTGTGAGTTCTTGCTTGGGATATATGATGAATGTGTATGAATATCACTACGAATGTGTTAGTGTTTACCAAAAGAGCTTTTTATTCTCTCTTTGATATGTATTTTGCACTTAATCCGTAGTGAAAATCGCCTCCCTTTGCTGCTACGGTGGGTTCTCTATTTATATGGGACAAGGTAGTTGGGATCTCAGGCGATCGCCGGCGACCGCCATTTTTTATATTATAATAAGGTGACCGATCGTCCCGTCACATGGGGCTGCTCCCTTAAAGTTCCCGTCACATGGGGCTGTTCCCTTAAAGTCAGGGGCTGCTGCTGGAGTCAACTGTGTGAGCCAATGAGAGGCCAACACGCGTCCGGGGCAGCCGTCAGGGGAGGACCCACTTTGTACCTTTCGGCGGCTTTGTCGGTAGGTGCGGTAGGTGTGGTAGGTGACAGGCTGAGGTCAACGATTCTATCCGTCGATATCTTTGAAGATCCGCATGTGGGCCATCGTCCAAGATTCGGTCTTCGATGACTTTGACGGATGCCGGATCCACACGTGGTATGAGATGATCGTCTCTGGTCCGCTCATTAAAGACAATCGTCAGATATCAAAAGACGATCGCTGGGTACCAAAGGACGATCGCCATCCTGTGCCGAACTCTAGACGTATTGTCCAAAGCATGTTTTTCATGGTTGGCTTCTGTGGTCGTTATGCCGATCGCCTATCGAGGCGTATTAATCGCCGCACAACACGTGTCACCCCCCTCCCCCCCAAAAAAATACCCATTTGAGTCATTGGGATAAATTAACTCAAGTTGTCGATGAACAGAGGAGAATGGATGATAAAAACCATGATACAATCTCTAATTCCAAGCCTATAGGATGAAAGTGCAAAATACAAGGATGGAATCGTCCAAAATCACCCAAAGGAAAGTAAAAACGAGAGAGCGGAAGAACTGAAGCTAAAGAGTTGTCCTCTTTATACCGTTCAAACATGGTGCATAATATGGTGCATCCAGCATCGTGTTAACCGCCATGCCTGATAAGTCGAATGGATACCTGTGCAACACGACTCAAAGACACGGCACAATGAGTCCCATGTCTAGTGTTGTGTTACAACACGGGGCAGCACTCGCGACAACCCTCGCACGTCTATCTCGTCCGTGTCGTTACTAGAAAGACAGAGAGCTCCTGAGAAATTCGTACGAACACCCAGTGCTCGATTCATCGCTAGGCAGCACCATCCGACACACTGCTTACAATACGATGCAAACACGATCATGTTCATCGCCATGTTGTTCAGGTCTGCATAGAAAACTTCGGGATGCACTATGGACGATAAAACGTTTTACGTCCCGTAATTTTTGACCTTTTTCAAAAACATCCCACTAAAATTAATTTCGCCAGTTGGATCCCAAATTTTTGCTAACTGTACAATTTACGTCCCAAATTTCACCGGAATCGCCGGAATGCGCCAAAACGACGTCGTTTTGGCTGATGTGTCATCCCAATTTGGGGATCTCCGATTTAGACGCTGATGTGGCTATCTTGGGGTTATAATTGTGGCTTTTTTAATTAATTTACATGCCACATTATTTCCAGATTATTTTTTACTATTTTTTAAACTTTTATATATTTTCTAAAAATTAAAAAAGTTTTATTCCCAACTAATATATTATATCTGAAAATTATAAAAGTTTAGGAAAATAAAAGAGAATCTGGAAATTAAACTTTTATATATTTAGACAATTTATTCCCGACTAATAAATTTATTTTCTGATTTATTATTTTTATTATCTGAATAAAAATCTGAATATATTATTTTTATTCCCGATAATTTTTTCAGATTTTTATTCTATTATTTTTATTATATGAAACTTTAAAAAAATCTGAATAAATTTATTTTCAGATTTATTATTTTTATTATCCGAATAAAAATCTGAATATATTATTTTTATTCCCGATAATATTTTCAGATTTTTATTCTATTATTTTAATTATATAAAACTTTAAAAAAATCTGAATAAATTTATTTTCAGATTTATTATTTTTATTATCTGAATAAATCTGAATATATTATTTTTATTCCTGACATTTTTTTCAGATTTTTATTCTATTATTTTTATTCTAATAAGCTTTTATTTTAGATAAATTGTCTACATATATAAAAGTTTAATTTCCAGATTATTTTATTTTTATTGTTTTAAACTTTTATAATTTCCAGAACTTTTTTATTATTCGGGAAATTTAAATATTAGTCGGGAATATAATTTTTTTAATTTCCAGAAAATATATAAAAGTTTAAAAAAATAAAAAAATAAACTGAAAATAATGTAGCATGTAAATTAATTAAAAAAACCACAATTATAACCCCAAGATAGCCACATCAGCGTTCAGGCCGGAGATCCCCAAATTGGGATGACACGTCAGCCAAAACGACGTCGTTTTGGTGCATTCCGGCGACTCCAGTGAAATTTAGGACATGTACAATCAACAAATATTTGAGATGCAAATAGCGAAATTAACTTGTGGGATGTTTTTGGAAAAAAGTCAAAAATGACCTAAAAAATACTCCCAAAATTAGAAGAATTCGATAGAATAACATGACATGACGATCAAGAATCTAACGCGTTATTATTCCACATGATAACTACAACGTCAAATAATAAACAAAGCTCCACAATAATGCATTAGACGAAGAGCAACATAATTTAAATTAACAAATGCTCGATATTCTAACCAAAAGAAGTAAATGTGAAACAGAAGCTCTAGTTACTATAATGAAATCAACAAATCGAACACAATAAAATCAAGAAAAAACAAAATAGGCGGAAAATAGACAAAAAATTAGAAAATAAAAAGTGTGATTATTACACTTCCCTACTAAAAAGAATTTTTGTCATGAAACTTGAAGCGTGAACAAATCACGGTATCTCGATCTCATATTCTCTTCCATTCTCAAGTAGCCTCTTATACTTCATGTCTCGATCACTGTATCTTAACCAAGGGATTGGTCTTGTGCTAGAGCTGTGTAACACCCCCAAAATCAACCGGGGTTTTACAGCACCGTGGGCCCTGCGTCGGAACACACAAGGCTAAAAATCATTTTCACAATCGTTTCAAACACGCCAAAGAGACAAAGACAGTAATATTTTACGAATAATTAAATGTTTTCCAAAATATAATTCTCAAATACCGTCATAAAATTTCATTTGAAAATACTAGGCAAAGATACCAAAAAGGGGCATTTTGAAAGTATACACGAGTTGGTAAAATACCGAAAAAGCCATTTTAAGATACACACGCAGCGGATATAAACATAGTAAAAATACATTTGTAGCGGAATCATAATAGTTAGGAAAATACTCGGTTCTCAAATACATGCCATAGCCAGTATCACACGGGAAGCTCATCCCTTCACGACCGCTCGATCTCCGAGTACCTAAAAAAAATAAAGTCCACGACGGGGTCATCCACAATACTCAACAATGATAACGATCACATCATCATAAATAATTACGTATCAATGTAATTACAAAGTAAGAATACTTCCAATATAATATTACCGTCATAACCTTACCAACTCATGATAATCCATATCAAATCAGTCCTTACTAAAAACCACACTTCGCATTCTCAAATGACGAATGAACTCGAATACAACCATCTGTACTGTAAAATAATGCCAAGATTCTCAAAACATCATTACATCTCAATATGGAATAATCTATCCGTGTCAAATTCTGTCTGCCGCGTCGCACAATCAAATCCCAAATCTGATAAAACCGATAATACACAATACATCTGTAGATCAACTACCCCGAAACAATCAAGTCCCGAATATCAATACAAAGTATGAACGCTCATACAAATAATAATAATAAACAACCAATGCATCAACTGAGAATATCATCGACATGATAAACTCCAATACTACCAATGATATATCAACGATAACCGAGAATACCATTACATGATTAACTCCACACAAGATCAACAAAGGACCAACAATTACCGAGAATACCATCGACATAGTAAACTCCAACAAGATCAATAAAGGATAAAAAACGACCGAGAATACCATCGACAAGGTAAATTCCAAACAAGATCAATAAAGACTAACAACGACCGAGAATACCATCGATATGGTAAACTCCAAGCAAGATCAATAAAGGATCAACAATGACCGAGAGTACTATCGACAAGGTAAATTCCAAACATGATTAATAAAAGACTAACAACGACCGGGAATACCATCGATATGATAAACTCCAAGCAAGATTAATAAAATATCAACAACGACCGAGATACCATCGATATGGTAAACTCCAAGCAAGATCAGTAAGGGATCAACAACGACCGAGAATACCATCGATATGGTAAACTCCAAGCAAGATCAATAAAGGATCAACAACGACCGAGAATACCATCGATATGGTAAACTCCAAACAAGATCAATAAAGGACCACAGGGACAGATATACGAGAGAATAAAATCGCCAAACATTATACAAATCACATATAGTGGATTTCAAAGACAAACCCGACTGTCGAACATACCCAATCATACATGGACTATGAACGGCCAATCAATAGGGCACAAGATGGACGTCACGATACACCCGATCCGAAAATGCGTTCGTTCACAAGCCACCAATGGGTATCGATCGAATACACGTGTGGTCTTGTACCTAATCAGTCTCACGAAGTACTTCTCGTGTGCATAGCTCAATGCGAGGTCGAAACCAACACATGACTATACGTGCCCATACTGAAAATCCTACACATGACCGATCAGCACGCAGATATGACTCCAGATATGTCATGATGCAACATGACAACGAAACTCGAAGAAAACACATATCCAATAAGGATCAGAAGACTCCCCAAGTAAATAACGATAGCTCGATAATGAAAGATCAACACGACCACAATATCGTATTTCCGTTAGACAACAGTTCACAGAATGCTCAACAATGTCTATACTATTATCACATAAACTCCCAAGGTCGCAACTAAGGGTCACGGAAGTATCTGCACAGAAATGCTCCAGATTCATCAGGGCAGTGGCTCCAGGAGTTTGCGTTAGACTTAGCCCTTCACTAGTATCAGGAAGAAATGTTTTAACTGCAGTTTAAATGACCATCTTAATTATGACCGTCCATCACCACCGGTTACTTACTTCACATGTGTTCAGAGTGGTTATAGATCCATTTAGAGTGAGGCTACTGCAGAGCATGCATGTTTCAGAAGTCAGCTCCAGCTCTTAGTTAACACGGTGTTAATCAGAAGGCTCCTGTTATTTAGACTCCTCAGAGTATAGGCAGTGGACGGGTTCGGGGTTAACCAGACCGTTGTGGAGTGTTGAGTTCGGGATCAGTCCACCCTTGCCTGTATCAGATGAGGTGTGCGGATGAGATGATGCGCCTGTGAAATCAATTACCACTCAGATCATTTCTCATCCAGTTTCAGTGTTGTTTGATTCTAGTGCTACTCATTATTTTATTATGTTAGTCTATGTTCCTCGCCTTGGTCTTGATTGTTTGTTCGAATGCAAATCGTTTTTGGTGGGTGCGTATGCCTAGTGAGGATCGTTTGGTTGGGAATCGTGAGGTAAGAGATTATCTTGTGAGAATAGAAGCCAGTATTAGCCCTCAAATCTCATTGAAAGATGGACGTGATCCCCGATGATGATTGGTTAGATTACCACAGTGCTATCATGAACTATCAGACTCGTACTGTTTCAATAATGGACGAGGATGGCATCGAGCATACTTTTGGGGCCGTAAGCCAAGTAGGTTATGGATCATGATCAGTTCCACGAAGGTGATGAAACTTTTGAATTAGGATTGTATCGGTTACTCGTGCTATGCCATGAAGGATGAGGATGAGGAGTAGAATTTTCATCGATTCCAATTATAGCAAGTACCCTGATGTGTTTCGAGATGACTTGTAGGGATTACCTCCATAGAGGGATGTGGAGTTCACTATTAATCTTGAGACAAATGTGGCTCCCGTTTCATGGGCACCATACCGTATGACACCGTCTGAGATGTTGGAGTTAAAGAATCAGTTAAGTAAACTTCTAGATAAGGGATATATCCAGCCGAGCGCTTCAGGGCACTAGTTTTGTTTATGAAGAAGAAGGATTGGTCGCTTTATTTATGTATCGATTGTCGAGAACTGGACAAGCTAACCATCAAAAATAAATTTACAATTTGTTTGATTAGCTTCAAGGTCGACTATCTTCTTGAAGATCGATCTGCAGTTCGGCTACTATCAATTGAGGATTTAGATTATGATATTCCAAAGTCTACTATTCGTATCAGATATGAACACCACAAGTTTATGGTTATGTAGTTCGGGCTAACCAATGCCCCAGCCGTTTTCATGTAGTTGATGAACAAGGTGTTTATCGAGCATTGTCGTTGTCTTCATCGACTATATTCTTAATGTACTCTCGGGATCAGTAGGAGCATGCGAGCACCTTCGTACTAGATTAGACATTTTGAGAGTTGAGTAGTTGTATGTAAAGTTCTAATATGAGTTCTGGAATGACGTTCCTTGGGCATGTGATTTCGACAAAGGGGGTCCATGTTGATCCTTAGAAGATAGAGGCGATGCTGGAATGGGAACCACATAAGAATATGAAGGAGGTGCGGAGTTTTCTAGTACTTGTGGGGTATTACCGAAGATTTGTTGAAGGATTCTCTAAAATCACTCGAGCACTTACGTAGTTGCTCCAGAAAACTCAGAAGTTTGTGTGGAATACGGAGAGGCGGGATAATTTTCATGAGTTGAAGAGTCAGTTGATTATGGCACAGGTGTTAGCCCCGGCTCAGGGAACCGAAAGTTTTGTGGTGTATAATGACGCTTCTGCGTTCGGACTTGGTTATATTATGATGTAGGGAGATAGGGTGATAAATTGTTCATCTAGGGAGTTGAAGCCATATGAGATGAATTACCCTACTCATAATTTGGAGTTGGCAGCAGTCTTCTTCACCCTGGAGATTTGGATACACTATATTTACGGCTCTTCGTGTATGATTTACACTAACCACAAGAGCTTAAAGTACAAATTCGCAGATGGTTGGAATTTGATAAAGGTTATGACCTTGAGATTATCTACTATTCGGGTAGTGAATGTTGTGGCTGATGCGTTGAGTCATAAGCCGATATTGGAGGTACTTACGCCTCAATCGGGGATCTATCAGGACTTTATTCAGAAGGGTATAGAGGTTTGGCTTTAGAGAATTTAGAGGCAGTTAGGCGCACTGTAGATCAGTTCATCCTTGATTGATGATATCAAGATGAAACAGTTCGATGATCATTTTTTGATTCAATTAAGGAAGGATATGTCTAAGGGGAAAGCTCCCAGATTTGTGGTTCAGGATGACAGAGTCTTGAGGTTCCAAGGTAGACTTTATGTTCCATCTGATTTTGGGCGGAGACAGGCAATTTTCAAGGAAGCTCACACCGCATCTTATTCCATTCATCCTGATACAAGTAAAATGTACAAGGATGTGGAGATTATTCTGGTGGGGTAACTTGAAGAAGGATGTTAGCGAGTTTGCATCAAGGTGTTTGACCTGACAGTAGGTCAATATCGAGCATCAGCGACTGCCTAGATTGTTGAGATTGCTTTTTATTCCCGAGTGGAAAGGGGAAGTTATCTTGATGGATTTAATCACCAGCATGCCGAAGACCCGAACAGGAATGAACATGATTTGCATCATTGTCGATCGACTAAGAAAATAGGCTCATTTTCTGGGTATTAAGAATACCTGGGGACCTGAGTTACTATGCGGATATCTTGAGGTTGCGAGGGACTTCAAAGAGTATTATTTTTTATCAGAACGGCCGGTTCGTATCATATTTTTGGCAGTCCGTTCACTGAGCATTAAGTATTGAATTAAGAGTTAGTACATCATATCATCCTCAGATAGACGGGAAATCAGAGCGGATGATTCAGACTCTCGAGGATATGTTGAGAGCATGTGCTTGGACTAAAAGGCCGATTGGGAGTCTCATTTGCCATTAATCAAGTTTACGTACGACAACAGTTGGTACGCTTCAATTAAAACGGCACCATTTGAGGCTCTGTATAGGAGGCGATCTAGATCGCTGCTATATTGGGATGATTCGTACGAATTGATTGGAACAAAGTTGGTTGAGAAAAGGGATAATACCGTTTTGATTCATGATAGGTTGTTGACTCCTCAGAGTCGGTGGAAATCTTATGCAAATGCCCGTCGTCATTAGTTGGAGTTTGTGGTTTGAGAACATGTGCAAAAGGTGCCACTGACTTGTGTAGTTTACTGCTTCGGGAGGAAGGATAAACTCATTCCGAGATTTATCTGGATGTTTGAGATTCTAGAATGAATCGGGGACCTCGCCTATCGTTTTGGGCTACCACCGTCATTAAGCCATATGCATAACGTATTCCACATTTCTCAGTTGAGGAAATACATTCCAGACCCGAGTTATATTATTGATTTGGGGGAGATTAAGGTGGGTACTGAAATCACCTTTGAGGAGAGACCGACTCAGATTTTAGAACATCAGGTCAAGCAGCTTGTGATATCCTGGATTTGTCAGAATAAATTTTTCGGGTTATTTTATCTGAGATATATTGGATAATGTGGTATCTATACAGTATGGATAAAATAGTTGAGAACTGAGATAGTTATGTTGGTATGATTGTTGTACTTAGTCGACAATTGCATTTGAGTATATTGTGTATCAGGTGTATCGTATGAGAATGTTATTGGAACGAGTATGTGTATTCAGTATTCCGTGTATATGTATTCGGTATATTAAGACGACTGGCAGGAGCAGTTGTAAATGGCTAAGTATAAAAGCCATTACATACGTTAAGCGTAGGAGCTTACACACGTAAAGATGCAAGTATAACGTATGTTACGTAGAGTACATAACATATGTTATGAAGAGAATCGGGTAGGTCTGAGCTATGATCGATGAATGGGCCTGGTTTCGGCAACTTTCGGCGTAGTTGTGGAGAGATGAGTCAACATAGAGCTTTACATATGTTATGGGTAGCCCATTACGTACGTTAAATGAGTATCACTGTATCAAGTCAACAACCATGTTACGTACGTTATGGCATAGGCCTTACGTACGTAAGACATGGTATGAATTGAGGCAGTAGCCTCTGGATTAGTATTACGTACGCTAACAAGGTCAGTTAACGTACGTAAAGAAGGTTACATATGTTAGGTGGATTACGTAGCGTACGTAATGATTGAAGTTATATAAATATGTGAGACCCGTCACTTTGGCATTTTTGGAGATGTTCACTTCATTCTTTGCCCTTCAAGCCTCCAAGATGGATTTTTGGCTCTTCTAACTTGATTATGAGCTTGATGGAATGGATTGGAGCTTGAGATGTGAAGATATTATTGATTCTTGAGGGGTTTTATTGTGTTATTCATCTTCAAGAGGTATGTTGGATAATCCCGCTCTTTAATTTCGGATTTTGATGTAGTTGTTGATAATTAATTCGTATGATGATGGATATGGTGGTATTGTTGTGATTCTTGATGTTGTGTGAAGATTATGTTGAAGAATATGATGACATATATCTTGGTTTATGATTTAGATGATGGTTTAGATGTTAAAATACATTGCACTATGTCGTTTGTGTGATTATGAACATGACTACGGGTTAATTCATGTTCTTGAAGGAAACTTGAATTCTATATGTACCATGATATGAGAATGGATTTAGAAGATTGTGGATAATCTTGGAATATGATTATTCATAATATTGAACTATTCAGATAGTCCGGTCTGTCGATTGAGTCAGTATTATTGTTT
Source organism: Orobanche coerulescens (assembly GCA_033398695.1). NCBI lineage: Eukaryota > Viridiplantae > Streptophyta > Magnoliopsida > Lamiales > Orobanchaceae > Orobanche > Orobanche coerulescens. The sequence continues at coordinate 123,944,395 of CM065812.1, read as the reverse complement.
TCAATAAATTTACGAATATGAATAAGGAGGAACCTTGCCAATTCGTATTTAAGGTTGGAGTCGGAATCGAGAATGTTGAGATCCTTCTTATTGGTTTGGATTGATTGCCGATATGATTATCGGATTTCGGACTTGTATCGTAGATGTGTGTTCATAATTGATTATGTTGAATTATTCGGTTTTGTATATGATCAAGGTATCGTTGGACCGTTGAGTTTGTTAGTTGGTTATATCTATTATGGTTATCAAATGTGTTGTTAATCGATCTTTGCATTAGGTTTTGATAATTGATCTTTGGTTATAACGGTTGTGTTGCGACCGAGACTGAAGAGTACGTGAATTGCTTTGGTCGGGGCTGAGGAACTCGTAGACGAAGGTAATGGAATTGGTAACGGCTTCGTCGTATCGGTATCGAGGCAATTTATACTTACTCAGTTCATAATGTTTAATAAATGGTTTTGATTTTATTTCATTTATGATCCATATAGCAATGATATTATAAATATGAATTATCGGGACGATGGTATGTATATTATGTCTTGATTGGGTTAAATCATAATGTATATGATTTAAATGTGTCTAGTGAAAATGGATATGTGAATTATCTTTGGTCTATAATATGGGATGTTGGGTATCGAGAATAGTTTATCGTGACGACATTGAACTCGAGATGGTGGTTTGTTATTAGTGGTGGAATGTGCTTCATTCGGGACTATAACTGTGTATTTGTTCAGGGGTGTTGTTCGTGGAAAGGTTAAGGTCTCCAGCTTTCAGGTAATTTAGTATTGCTCAATTATGAGAATAATTATCCTGATGCATTGTTGTATATGTTGTATGTCGACGTTTCATGTAATGAGTGTGCATCGTTGTTTGGTGTATTTTATGTTGTTGTCTTTCTTTAGAACTGTAATTTTAATGGAACTGTGTTGAGGGATAAAACCTGAATGGTACCCACGTCCGGAGTATTTCTGTGTGGATGCTTCTGTGACCCTTGGTTACGACCTTGGGAGTTTATGTGTTGATAGACCGTGTTGATGGATAAAACTTGAATGGTACCCACGTTTGGAGTATTCTTGTGTATATGCTTCCGTGACCCTTGGTTGCGACCTTGGGAGTTTATGTGATAATAGTATAGACATTGTTGAGCATTCTATGGCTGTTGGCTAACGGAAATACGATATTGTGGTCGTGTCAATCTTTCATTATCGAGATATCATTGTTCACTTGGGGAGTCTTCTAATCCTTATTGGATATGCGTTTTCTTCGAGTTTCGTTGTCATGTTGCATCATGACATATCTGGAGTCATATCTGCATGCTGATCGGTCATGTGTAGGATTTTAAGGACGGACACATATAGTCATGTGTTGGTTTAGACCTCACATTGAGCTGTGCACACGAGACGTACTTCATGAGACTGATTAGGTACAAGACCACACGTGTATTCGATCGATACCCGTTGGAGGCTTGTGCACGGACACATTTCTGGATCGCGCGCATCGTGACGTCCATCTTGAGCCATATTGATTGGTCGTTCATAGTCCATGTATGATTGGGTATATTCAACAGTCGGGTTTGTATTTGAAATCCATTATATGTGATTTGTATAATGTTTGATGATTTTATTCTCTCGTATATATGTCCCTGTGGTCCTTTATTGATCTTGTTTGGAGTTTACCATATCGATGGTATTCTCGGTCGTTGTTGATCATTTATTGATCTTGCTTGGAGTTTACCATATCGATGGTATTCTCGGTCGTTGTTGATCCCTTACTGATCTTGCTTGGAGTTTACCATATCGATGGTATCTCGGTCGTTGTTGATCATTTATTAATCTTGCTTGGAGTTTACCATATCGATGGTATTCTCGATCGTTGTTGATCCCTTATTGATCTTGCTTGGAGTTTACCATATCGATGGTATTCTCGGTCATTGTTAGACCTTTATTGATCTTGTTTGGAATTTACCTTGTCGATGGTATTCTCGGTTGTTGTTGATGCTTTATTGATCTTGTTGGAGTTTATCATATCGATGGTATTCTCGTTTGTTGCTGGTCCTTTCTTGATCTTGTGTGGAGTTAATCATGTAATGGTATTCTCGGTTACTGTTGATATATCATTGGTAGTATTGGAGTTTATCATGTCGATGATATTCTCAGTTGGTGCATTGGTTGTTTATTATTATTATTTGTATGAGCGTTCATACTTTGTATCGATATTCGGGACTTGTTATTGTTTCGAGGTAGTTGATCTATAGATGTATTGTGTATTATCGATTTTATCAGATTTGGGATTTGATTGTGCGACCCGGCGGACAGATTTGGACACGGATAGATTATTTCATATTGGAGATGTAATGATGTTTTGAGAATCTTGGCATTATTTTACAGTACATATGGTTGTATTCGAGTTCATTCGTCATTTGAGAATGCGAAGTATGGTTTATGGTAAGGACTGATTTGATATGAATTATCATGAGTTGGTAAGGTTATGACGGTAAGATTACATTGGAAGTATTCTTACTTTGTAATTACATTGATATGTAATTGTTTATGATGGTGTGATCGTTATCATTGTTGAGTATTGTGGCTGACCCCGTCGTGGGCTCTATTTTTTTAGGTACTCGGAGATCGAGCTAGTAGCGGTCGTGAAAAGATGTGCTTCCCAGGTGATACTGGCTATGGCATGTATTTGAGAACCGAGTATTTTCATGAATGTTATTGTTGGGCTTCGGTCAGCATCCTGCCTGCATTAGCTTAAAAATACGCGAGGCGCGGCTTGCGATTCGACCTGTGAGATCTTCACTAGAAAGTGGTTAAATGAATTGATTTGGACTACTCATACAAACAAGATGCATCTTTTTTTCTGGTAGCCATCTCATAGAAACTCCAAAGTTAAGCGTGCTTGGCCTGGAGTAGTTATGGGATGGGTGACCCCCTGGGATGTTTCTCAGGTGCGCGTGAGTGAGGACAAAGCGCGCTAGAAAAGACTCCTGTTGGTACAGTGAGGACAGTCTTCATCATTCTTGGGACCAATAATTTGTATCGGAGCAGGTCACGGGTGCGGATTTCCTCGAAGTATGCTAAAATAGAGGCTGCTAGAGTGTTGGAACTGAGAGGCGGGCATGCAGCAGATATTGCCACTTGGCCGAAACTGAGATGCTGGTGCAGTGGAGGTTGTTAGGTGCTGGAGGGCTATGTGATCAAATCTAGTATGCTGGAACTGAGATACTGGCGCAGCGGAAGTAAACGGAGGTGGAACATATGCTGATGTCACGTGTTGGAGGACTGTGTGAATGAATCTAGCCGCTAGAGGGCCGTGTGATCAAATCTAGTTCGCGGAGGTTTCCAGACTATGGGGCTGAAATGCTGGCAGATACTGGGAGGGGGATTGTTGGGCTTCGGTCAGCATCCTGCCTGCATTAGCTTAAAAATGCGCGAGGCGCGCCTTGCGATTCGACCTGTGAGATCTGCACTAGAAAGTGGTTAAATGAATTGATTTGGACTACTGATACAAACAAGATGCATCTTCTTTTCTGGTAGCCATCTCATAGAAACTCCAAAGTTAAGCGTGCTTGGCCTGGAGTAGTTATGGGATGGGTGACCCCCTGGGATGTTTCTCAGGTGCGCGTGAGTGAGGACAAAGCGCGCTAGAAAAGACTCGTGTTGGTACAGTGAGGACAGTCTTCATCATTCTTGGGACCAATAATTTGTATCGGAGCAGGTCACGGGTGCGGATTTCCTCGAAGTATGCTAAAATAGAGGCTGCTAGAGTGTTGGAACTGAGAGGCGGGCATGCAGCAGATATTGCCACTTGGCCGGAACTGAGATGCTGGTGCAGTAGAGGTTGTCAGGTGCTGGAGGGCTATGTGATCAAATCTAGTATGCTGGAACTGAGATACTGGCGCAGCGGAAGTAAACGGAGGTGGAACATATGCTGATGTCACGTGTTGGAGGACTGTATGAATGAATCTAGCCGCTAGAGGGCTGTGTGATCAAATCTAGTTCGCGGAGGTTTCCAGACTATGGGGCTGAAATGCTGGCAGATACTGGGAGGGGGATTGTTGGGCTTCGGTCAGCATCCTGCCTGCATTAGCTTAAAAATGCGCGAGGCGCGCCTTGCGATTCGACCTGTGAGATCTGCACTAGAAAGTGGTTAAATGAATTGATTTGGACTACTGATACAAACAAGATGCATCTTCTTTTCTGGTAGCCATCTCATAGAAACTCCAAAGTTAAGCGTGCTTGGCCTGGAGTAGTTATGGGATGGGTGACCCCCTGGGAAGTTTCTCAGGTGCGCGTGAGTGAGGACAAAGCGCGCTAGAAAAGACTCGTGTTGGTACAGTGAGGACAGTCTTCATCATTCCTGGGACCAACAGTTATGATTCCGCTGCAAATGTATTTTTACTATGTTTATATCTGCTGCGTGTGTATCTTAAAATGGGTTTTCGGTATTTTACCAACTCGTGTATACTTTCAAAATGCCCCTTTTGGTATCTTTGCCTAGTATTTTAAAATGAAATTTTATGATGGTATTTGAGAATTATATTTTGGAAAATATTTAATTATTCGTAAAATATTACCATCTTTGTCTTTTTGGCGTGTTTGAAACGATTGTGAAAATGATTTTTAGCCTTGTGGGTTCCGACACGGGGCCCACGGCGCTGTAATATCCCTGGTTGGTTTTAGGGTGTTACAGAAGATGGTATCAGAGCTTGGGTTTTGTGAAACCCGGGCATATGTGTTATGTGGCTCTACCAGTACGGTAGTAGCGCGGCTTTTGAAAATGACTTTTCTGATTTTTGAGTCAAACCGATTTTTGGAGGCTCCAAAATTATTGAGATATTTTTAAAATTGTAAGAATTTCGATACTTGTGTGTTGGAATTGCGTTGAGACTTCGCATGGGAGTCGTATGCTAGTATCACGGGAGATCATCGGCTTCACGCATCTGTAAGTATGTTGTTTTGGTTATTCGCTTGTGGTGATGATTTACTGCTTTCGTGATAAGTTTGGATATTTTGGTTGAGATATTGTCTGTGATAGAATTGCAAGTTTCGAGGACGAAACTTATTTTAATGGTGTTAGTATGTGATATCCTAGATTTTTCAGTATAAATTTTTCGCGTTATTTTATTTGAGATATATTGGATAATGTGGTATATATACGGTATGGATAAAATAGTTGAGAGCTGAGACAGTTATGTTGATATGATTGTTGTACTTAGTCGACAATTGCATTTGAGTATATTGTGTATCAGGTGTATCGTATGAGAATGTTATTGGAACAAGTATGTGTATTCAGTATTCCGTGTATATGTATTTGGTATATTAGGACGACTGGCAGGAGCAGTTGTAAATGGCTAAGTATAAAAGCCATTACATACGTTAAGCGTAGGAGCTTACACACGTAAAGATGCAAGTATAACGTATGTTACGTAGAGTACATAACATATGTTATGAAGAGAATCGGGTAGGTCTGAGCTATGATCGATGAATGGGCCTGGTGTCGGCAACTTTCGGTGTAGATGTGGAGAGACGAGTCAACATAGAGCTTTACATATGTTATGGGTAGCCCATTACGTACGTTAATGAGTATCACTGTAGCAAGTCAACGACCATGTTACGTACGTTATGGCATAGGCCCTACATACGTAAGACATGGTACGAATTGAGGCAGTAGCCTCTGGATTAGTATTACGTACGCTAACAAGGTCAGTTAACGTACGTAAAGAAGGTTATGTACGTTAGGTGGATTACGTAATGATTGAAGTTATATAAATATGTGAGACCCGTCATTTTGGCATTTTTGGAGATGTTCACTTCATTTTTCGCCCTTCAACCCTCCAAGATGGATTTTTGGCTCTTCTAACTTGATTATGAGCTTGATGGAATGGATTGGAGCTTGAGATGTGAAGACATTATTGATTCTTGAGGGGTTTGATTGTGTTGTTCAGCTTCAAGAGGTATGTTGGATAATCCCTCTCTTTAATTTCGGATTTTGATCTTGTTGTTGATGATTAATTCGTATGATGGTGGATATGGTGGTATTATTGTGATTCTTGATGTTATTTGAAGAGTATGTTGTAGAATATGATGACATATATCTTGGGTTATGAGTTAGATGATGGTTTAGATGTTAGAATACATTGCACTATGTCGTTTGTTTGATTATGAACACGACTATGGGTTAATTCATGTTCTTGAAGGAAACTTGAATTCTATATGTACCATGATATGAGAATGGATTTAGAAGGTTGTGGATAATCTTGGAATATGATTATTCATAATATTGAACTATTCGGATAGTTCGGTCGGTCGATTGTGTCGGTATTATTGTTTTCCATAATTTTACGAATATGAATAAGGAGGAACCTTGCCAATTCGTATTTAAGGTTGGAATCGAAATCGAGAATGTTGAGATCCTTATTATTGGTTTGGATTGATTGTCGATATGATTATCGGATTTCGGACTTGTATCGTAGATGTGTGTTCGTAATTGATTATTTTGAATTGTTCGGTTTTGTATATGATCAAGGTATCGTTGGACCGTTGAATTTGTTAGTTGGTTATATCGATTGTGGTAATCAAATGTGTTGTTAATAGATCTTTGCATTAGGTTGTGATAATTGATCATTGGTTATAACGGTTGTGTTGCAGCCGAGACTAAAGAGTATGTGGATTGCTTTGGTCGAGGCTGAGGAGCTCGTAGACGAAGGCAATGGAATTGGTAACGGCTTTGTCGTATCGGCATTGAGGCAAGTTATACTTACTCAGTTCATAATGTTTAATAAATAGTTTTGATTTCATTTTATTTATGATTCATATATCAATGATATTATAAATATGAATTGTCGGGACGATGGTATGTATATTATGTCTTGGATTGGGTTAAATCATTATGTGTATGATTTAAAGGTGTCTGGTGAAAACGGAGATGTGAATTATCTTTGGTCTATAATATGGGATGTTGGGTATCGAGGATAGTTTATCGTGCCAACATTGAACTCGAGATGGTGGTTTGTTATTAGTGATGGACAGTGCTTCATTCGAGACTATTCAAATAACTGTTTATTCGTTCAGGGGTGTTGTTCATGGAAAGGTTAGGGTCTCCGTCTTTGAGGTAATTTAGTATTGCTCATTTATGAGAATAATTATCCTGATGCATTGTTGTATATGTTGTATGTCGACATTTCATGTAATGAGTGTGCATCGTTGTTTGGTGTATTTTGTGTTGTTGTCTTTCTTTAGAACTGTAATTTAATGGAACTGTGTTGAGGGATAAAACCTGAATGGTACCCACGTCCAGAGTATTCCTATATAAATGCTTCCGTGACCCTTGGTTGCGACCTTGGGAGTTTATGTGTTGATAGACCGTGTTGATGGATAAAACCTCCGGAGTATCCCAGTTGATGAGTTAGCAGACTGGAATCTCGAAAATCCGCTATTCTTGTTACCTTGAAATCTGTTCATTGTCTTCTAAATATCTGAACTCCCTCTTGTAGCATAAATTGCAATCTCAATAATTAGAGATCGGTCTTGGTATTGTTTCAATGTCATACACATCAAGCCATCCATATCCTATCTGATTTTGAGCTTCATACGAAGGTCGAAGTAGAAAATCTTATCTGCTTCACTCCTCTCCTGATCATGAACATAGTACAACTGTTGATTGTAAGTGACGATATCCTGGGATATCGACACACAATGAGGCACTGCCATGAAAAGGCAGTGATCCTATGTTCTTGGACATGCCACAGACAACTCAACATTCATTACAGTCTTAAACTCGATCCAGGTGGCCAAACGATCCTTAAGTCCCACGGACTCCCACCAATCCAAGACCTTTTTATCGAGGAGATACTGAGCAATTGTACTCTTCGCTCCTCCGGACAAGCCACTACCTCGAAGGTTCTGCCTATATGGAAGAGCCAACTCTCCTAATCCAAGGGTCTGATAAGCCAGCAAAGCGAGGCAGATGCATATTCATCACCTGAAGTACCCACTTACTCTCCCCATTATTCTCGACTAGATGATGATTACGAGGGCCAACTTGATTCAATTGAACTAGCTAATCTGCAAGCTGTTGTAGAATAGCCGTAATCCCGAATCATAATGATTACTAGCCCACTGATCCTGACTGATAGAGTGGTTCTGAAGATCCTCAGAACTAACAACAATAGTGTTCGACCTCGTACAATATACCGAACCATAAGATGTCTGAGAATACATAACCGCCTCACCGACAATACCACAACTATGGCTTCTGCCGTGTCTACGACCTCCTCTATCTCTCAACATACTAAAGAATAAGAAAAATGGTAAACATGAGGATAATATTCAATTACAGGTTCACCAAATGACCATAAGGATTTATACATACATATGCAATAATAATTTACAAGAGTTTGGATGTTTTACATCAACGTGTTTCATGGTGTGACAACATTACAATGATGTTAAGCTCGACGACTAACTGGCCATTACAATTCAACAGACAGACCCAACAGTCCAACAAGCTTATTATTCACAACCTAGTATCCAATACCAAAAATGTAATACCCCGTTTCAGTATGGGTTGTTACACGCCATATAATATTTTATCAAGGTCTAGCAGGCTAAAACAAACCGTGCACGACTTTAAAACAAAACTCCTACATAATATAACATTATATAAATGGTTAGGCATGACCGCAGCCAAAATAATTAAGTAGCAAAAAACAGAATTAAATAAAGTACCACAGTCCCCCGCAGTGGACTTCCACAACACAATACACATTTCACATTTTCATGATAGAAAAAACAGTAATATAATCAAATATAATATAAGTACTCCCTCGATAACTTGGACACAAAGGAAACGACTACTATGCCTAGATGGAAAGATTCGGTCTGTGTCCTTCACAAAGCCCTTGACCTTAATACATAACAACGCTAAGTTCCACACATAAGATCGAAACAAATCGATAACGCCCCCCCAACCCACTGAAAACAATTAATTGGATATCTTATGTGCATGGTCCAAACCAATCTATACAACTCAAAAACACCATGGTAAAGTCCTCGACATGGTGAAATACACCGACAATTACGAAGATACTTCAATCAAAACATAACCACAATCACTATTTCGGATTAAACAAGAACAATTTATTACAAAACACCCAAACGTATCTCCATATCATACATTAGTGTGTAGATTATCGTTTAATGTGTTGACCTTTTGAAAAATGCACAATGGTTCATTTTCGAACTTAGCGTACGTTACTCTAAAGCCTTAGCATACGTAAGCGTGTCGTGGGATGTAGTTTCTCCGGCTACGTAACCCTGCACGATTTTAACACTTGTCACAAATTTAAGTGAGTGATTTTTACGTACGTTAAGATATAGGCATAGCGTACGTTATTTCTGAGAATTTGTTGATTCAACATATTGAATGTTAACTGAGTGCATATTTGAAATGTGTTGCGGAGTGTTATCTTGTTAATGATTATTTTGTTTCTGTGAACATTATCAAAATATGTGTCATAAAAATATTCCAACATCTATGGCGCGTAGTTTGTATAGGGTAGGATGATTTTTTTTTATCTGGCTTAATCCCTTCGTCCTTATAATCCTTTGTGTAGGTTATTGTAGGCATAAAAAACTTAAGGGGGGTGCATTCAACGTGGGATTATAAGACAGACAAGGAAATGAAAACCTAGTCCAACTAGGACACTAATGCCCAAAATGGACCGTCCATTACCTTATGGGAAAGTGCGGGTCCTCAGCCTGCCTTGGGCCATTTTCGGTCCATCTGGCCCGAAGCTGAGACTGGCTCATGTTGGACCCTGCCAGTTATGTCCGTATAACCTGTTTTTATTGGGATCCGGGGCCTAAAATCGAAGGAGCAGCGGAATAATATAATGATCTGGTCAATAAACCGAATCCCTGAAGAAGATCCATCAAACATCATATATACGAATAAAGATTCAAAGCATGAACTATAAATCCTACTCTTAAAGGCATTTGATTCAATGTTGATGAAAAATGATCGAAGTTTCCGCACAATTCCAAGCATTGGAAGATGACCGGAATTAATTTCTATCTTCTTATTCACGAAGAATACATCTAAAAGTAAATAGAAATAACTTATATTTATCTTTGCAAATACTCTATGTAATTTATAAATACTATTTTTCCTCTCAAAATACACTTAGAAGTGTATAAGACTTGAAAATATCTCTCTTTTTCCTCCTCATCTCACATCCACATCTCACATCCAAAATAATTTCAAGTTAGTGGGAATGATGAAGTTGTTTGTTATTTAAAACAAATTCACTCCACAAGATGCCACAAGCCTTAATAAAGAATACACCAAGTGTATTATATTTATATCCCACATGTGATACATGTCTACAACAAAGACAAAACATGGTGATAAACCACCATGTGACGGGGCATTGTTAGGGTTGTATACTGCAAAGCATACTTTATACTTGTATTACCTTATTTCCCTGTAACTACCGATGAGAATATTAAATTACATTTAATCACATATTTTGCATATTTATTCACGTTATGGTTATGCAAATAAAATGTCTAATTATTTTATATTGCAGATAATGTGGTGTATTGGTGTCATACGGAAGATCACATTATCGGTGCCTTATAAAATAATATAATAGTTCATAACCTATATAATTACTAGACAAATTATGTGAAAGATTGTAGTGTATGTTTGAGATTAGTTGGTCTTGACTATTAGCATACATAAGCGTATTTGCATACGTTGAACAGGATCGAAGTGAGATAGTGTTTGTACTGACTGTAAGAAGAACGTAAATCTCAGATAATTATTATTTATTAATTCTAAGTATATAATATTTAATTGTGTATTTATAATACTCATTGCTTTGATTTACCATGGGTGAGAGTCAAAATGATCGAATCAATAAGCTTCGTTTCTTGGGCAATAATATTATTTATATTACAGTTATTATTATTACTAAAAATCATGTCCCGACTCGTGCGGCTTGATGATGTCCTCTTGAGGAGCTCGATAATGATTATTATATTAAACACTGCAAGTGGATTTAATTTCGATATAATAATAAGGTTCGAGTGGTACTACTCTTGGATAAGATATTAATTAATTAAAGCTGTCAGTAGATTATAATTAATTAATGGACATTCAATATCTTAAACACGAGAAATAATATATTTAAATAAGGAGACCGATTTCGTAAATTGGAATTTGGGTAGGAAGTGCAATATTAATTCTTTAGTGGATTGAATTGATATTAATAGACTCAATATATTAGGAAAGGTCCTAATAAGGAAATTTGAGGTCTATTAGGAGTCCTTCCCTAATCCTCCTTAAGATCCCTAGTAGTAGTACAAGAGCCTATAAATAGGACACTTAGGGGTTCGGCCGAATTGATGCCTTTGTGAGGTTGTGAGGTTGATTTTTCTTCTTGTGTTTAATTGTAGATTTAGACTTGCGTCTTTGATTCTACAATTTAGATAACACATCAATTTGCTAAGAGTGTTCATAAAATACTAGGAAGCAAGGAAAAATAGTATGACCACAAACAAGGAGGTTCAACCGATCCATATTGTGTCCGAGCAAGATCCGGTAGATCCTTGCCCACACAATTTCCGGGTTAAGGCGGATCATACTCTAGAATATTATACAGAGAGATCAAGACGAAAGCAACCACTATGCCTCAAAAGGTAATATCCAACGATCTTTTAGATCTATAGGATATTCGAATTACCAATATATTTATTTAGTAAATAATAAATAATATTTAGGTTGCTTATTGATCTTAGTAATTAATTAATTTGCATGCCTAAATAGATCTTGTGCTCGTGGATGCGTAAAACGCGTTTATAAACTTTCACCAACTTCACTTGCGTTGTGTTTTACTTCTAATAGGCATGTAGCACATTATTGAGGTTGGTTTATTTTTGGTCCGTGAAACGGACCCTCGTGTATCCAGTCCGATAGATGAACCTTGGTTCGTTTCAATATCAATACAATTAATTAATCTAATTAATTAATAATATTAAATATAAATTCTCTAAGAAAAAATATGAATGAAATTAATTATCCAGAAATTTATTTAATTCAGGAGACCAATTTAATTTATCTATAAATTAATTTAGACATATAATATCCAATATTAACCAAGAAAGATTAAGCTAAATATAATCCGTCGTCTATACTTGCGTCGTGACTCTGTAGGTTCATCTCAGTTAGCATTGGGAGGATCTAAAGAGTGTTAGCACCACCTAGCCAGTCTCGTGGCCTACACCATAACCCAACTAAGAATGAATGATAGGGATCATTACAAAAACCTTTACGTTATGAATTCCATATACGTATATACCCTTAAATCATATGTCCTGATCAAGTATTAGGATCACGTCAATGTCAAACCCTATTTGTAACTTGATACTATGCATTTGTTAGTGCAAACCAAGACCACCGGCTCTCGTGTATCAAATGCAACTAGCTCTAAATGCTTTGCCCAAAGACTTATGATCTCATTTTCTACTAACCACAGAGGACATCTACCTGCTCACTTATAGGAGAAAGAATCATATCTTGATATTTAGTAGAGACTGCTCTTGCCTACCAAGTTGCATTTCGAGGTTGACCACACCAGCCAGTGATTGGATCGACCTCCTCTAATGACTAACTTAATATCACAAGTGTTAGGAATATGCCCTCGAATGCCACTCAGAGGATGAGAGAGTAAGAGTATTGTATTGTTATTATGAATATTATATTAAATAAGTTATTTATTATTTTTATATTATTGTATATCACAGTCATTGTGATTTGGTATATAAAATAATAGTCCTTGCCTTTGAGAGCAAACATTCCACTTCTTATGGAGATAAGGAGATAGGCAGCGGAAGTGTTTAGGACTCGAATGCTTAATTGGTTCGCAAGTCGATTAAACTTAACTGGGCAGTAAGTTTAGAAAAGACTTGTATAACGTGTACTTTGGCATGTAGAGTGCCTATCTTCACTAAGGGTTAGTGGGAGCATACGTTATAGGTATGCTAATGGGATTAGTATACTCGAACACGACTCAACTCGATTCGGTCACATGGATATCACTCAGGGATTATAAATGATTGAATCGAGATATTGCGATAGGTATACATGGACCTTTGACTTGAGATTTCAGTAGGAGATGTGCTTGTGACATTAAGTTAGTTATTAGAGTAGTTCGATCCAATCGCCGGTTGTTGGGGTTAACCTCGAAATGCAACTTAGTGGGCAAGTTGCAGTCTATACTGAATACCAAGATAGGATTCTTTCTACTGTTAGTGAGCAGTTAAATGTCCTATCGGTTAATAGCAAATGAGATCATAAGTCTTTGGCAAAAGCAGTTAGAGCTAGTTGTATTTAATAGACGAGAGCTCAGTGATCTCGGTTTGTATTAACAAATGCATAGAGTCAAGATACAGTTGGGTTTGACTTTACCGTGACCCTAATACTTGACCGGGACATATGATTGAAGGGTTTAAACGTATGCGGTATTCAAAACAGATTTTCGAATTATTCCTATCATTCGTTCTTAGTTGGATTACAGTGTGAGCTACAGACTGGCTAAGTGTTCCTCACATATTTTGGATTCTCCCATTGCTGACTGAGACTGTAATACCTGAGATTCTCGGTTCCGGTTATTTTTGAATTTTTGTCAATTGCGCCGTTCATTTTGTTTTCTTGGCGATTTCTTGAGATTTTCCCCTATGTTGGGTACGGCACGATGTACCGTGTTGTGGTGTTCGTCGGGTACGACTTATCGTTGATTAAGTCGAGCTAATAGTATGTCTTGCTTTGTTATGTGTTCGTTTTTGATTTGGATCGTTGGTGTTGTCTGTTAGTGTTTCGTTGCATGTTGAATAATTATTGTTTTGTCGAGGACTTATTGTTGCTTAAGTCGAGCTAAGAGTGTGTTGAATAATTATTGTTTCGTTATTGTTTTCACTTCTCTCTCTCTCGTTTTTTGGGCAATTTTATGGGGATTTCAATCCCTGAGTAGATTATCATCATATTCTTGAAGTCTTGATCATGTTTAACAACATCTAATCCATTGTTATTCGTCGGATTGAGGTAATTCTTAAAAAAAAATCCTTTTTCAACTATTTTGGGGTTTTCCTTTTGATTTCAATTTTGGGCCGATTATGATGAATTGGTCATGTAATTCTTGTTGTATTGGTTGTAATCTACGGATTAGTAACTCGTTTATCGATTTCGTCTCACCCGGAACATGATTTTGGCTTTCTTGGAACGAACCCTTGAACTCTTGTAGTTTCTCAGTGTCGATTGAGATTTCGTTTAGTGTTGTTGATTCGTAGCGGTGTTATTCTCGTGGTGATTGTGTTGTTATTGATTTCTCGTGAAGGTGGTCGGTTTTTGGGGCTGTTTCGGGGCTGTTTCGGCCGGGCTATTTCGGGACTGTTTTGGGGTCAAGCTTTACCGAGCCGGAGTATTCACAAATTGATTTCAAGGCAAGTATCTTGCCCATACATTGCGTGTTTTTTGGATATAATGGTTGCTAATCGTCGATATGTGCTAAATAAATATTCATAACCATTTTTCAAAAGAATCGGTATATTTACCATCTTGGTTTTCATAAAGGTGACCCGTGTGTGTTGGGAATTAATATGCTTAGTTGAATATGTGTGCTAGTGTCGAGTATAGGATCAACTTACTTCCGTGTGATGTCATTTTGTTTGATTATGTGGTCGGTAAATGTAAAGTGTAATTCTTTTGTCAAATTATGTGCGTGGAGTCACGTGCTATGGATGAATATGTGAGTTTGTGTGATATTGGTTGTGTCGTTCGGTGCCGATGAGATCTTGTGCTTCCTGGTGAATTATTATAGTTCTTGGTCGTGTGTACGTGTTGGATAATATGGCCATTCTCGCAAGGTACCTCGACTATATATATATTTTGTGTGTTTGACCTTTGAGAGTTTTGGTTTTGAAATCTGTGAGTTGCTCTTTCACCTAGGGATGGCATGTGTGGCCTCTGGGGGCCGATACTAATGGGTACGGCCACGGAAGTGGACTTGGGTGCATGTGTTGATGTTCTTCCACCTGGGGACGGTTCGACGGGACCTCTGGGGGCCGATACTAATGGGTACGGCCGCGGAAGTGGTTTCCCACCCGGGGACGGTCCGACGGGGCCTCTGGGGCCCGATACTAATGGGTACGGCCACGGGTTACCAAGTGTGATTTTCGTGATGTTGATGTTTTTATGATTACTTGTGATATGTCCGGAGTATCACAATGTTTTGTGCTCGAGGTCGAGTTACATTATATACCGAGTCTTGGTGTTTGGCTAGAATGGCATAAGAATAATGTGTTATGTGTAATGTGTCCTTGTAAGTGAATTACATTGGATGATCGGGTCGTGGTCCCTGTGTTTTCTGATCGAAATGGTTGGGCCGTGGACCCCGTGTCTTGTTAATGGAGTTGCATTTTTGGAAAAATGAACTTTGGGGATGTGACCCTAAGTGGCTTTTGAGGAATTCAGAAATTTTCTATTTCAAATGTTTTCAAAACTCCCGAGATTTGGAAGTGTTTTCAAAGTGCTTACTTGTTTCGTTTCTAGTTTCAAGACTTGAACTATTTTTAACCAAATAACATATCTCGGGAAGTCTTTCATTGTATTCTCGGGATGTGTTGTGTATGGCTCGTATTTGCACTTTATACTTGCACTAGCGAAACAGTGGAGTTTTGCTAACCCCCGAGTAATCGGGGGGTGGATATCTGTATTGTGTCCAGGTACATGCAGGTTTTCGGGAGCAAGACACAGTATCGGTACGAGGAATGATGAAAGACGAATGATACTAATCACACGAAGGCCAGTTTTGGGTTCAGTTAGTCGGAGTCCATTGTATTGTCTTTTTCGCTGTCGTATTGTCTATGTTATGAAGTATTTTACCCTTGCGTGGGTACGAGTCTGGATAGAGTTATGTATTTTTGATTTTTAAGACAGTGACAAAAGACCAAATCGGTCTAATGGTTTGTGATTTTGCCGTGTCGACATGTGATGTATTATGTTGTTTCGATGTTTAGCCTGGTGGATCCTCACGGAGAGGGTCTGCGGCGTGTAATATTCCCGGTTAAATTCTGGGGGTGTTACATTTATGGTATCGGAGCTTAGGTTGCGGAAACCTAGGCTGTCTGGTCCAGTCGTGTGTTGTTGGGTCTTGTCTTGTCAGATTGATTCTGACTGATGTCGTGTCGCGACGCGTCGTCTGGGATGTCGGTCGTGATTAGTATCATGGTGCAACCATCATATTCGTGCGATATGTGGATGTAAGTCTCCCTACTACATGTTGTACCACGAGCTATACGAGCTTGTGTGATTCTGTGTTATGTAGTAGTATTTGAAGGTGCATCATGAGTAAGTGACATATATTTGTCGATTCTCATTTTGTGCTAGAATGAAGAGTGATATTGCTAAATGTATCCTTGTATGAACTATTTTTCTTGCAAGAGTAACAACCTTGGAATTTTAAGTTTTCGAAAGGCTTTTGGGGAGTCGTAAATTTTTTTAAAATGTTCTCCAAGGGAGGAAAAATTTTGATTTTTGTATGATGACCTCAAGGTCAAAATTTTTGAGACTTCAACTACAGATATTTCATTTTCATCTCATACTATAAGTTTTCAAAACACGAGTTTTGAACTCAAATAAGGTCTACAAAATATACTCAAGACGTGACTCTCGTTTGTAACTTTCCGGTTTCATGAATGTTAGTCAGAAGATGTGTATTGATGATACTCTCGTTGTTGGGCAGTGGTGCTAGTTTTATGATTAAAATAGTAACGTGAATGTTGAATCCATCAGTCTGTATGTGTTGAGATAGTCCTCTTTATTGAGAAGTAAAATTTTCGTTTTTGTAGGATGATTTTCTTTTGATGGTTGCTTGTGAGATGTTATAATTATGTGAGTCGATGACATTTAGACTCGTATGTTGTTACTTATTTGTAGCATTCGAGTCTAGTATTACCTCATATATGTTTGCAATTGTGTTGTCGATTAGAGCAGTTAGCGCAGGCTTGGTACGAGGCTAATGTGGCATGTTTAGCGCACGCTAATCTTTGTTCTATCGCGCGCTAATCAGCATGGGCAGAGGCTATGGAACCGCATTTTTAGCCATTAGGTCTATGTTTTGCAGTCAATCATCTTCGACGGTATTCTATGTGTGTTGTCTAGCGATGCAACTGTTGTGTGGGAATAATTGTTAGGACTTTTTGTAGCGCTAGGTGATAATTGATTTTGTTTAAATTATGTCTGCTGTGTGTGTGTTTGAAAACGCCACCCTAAAAATTTCATAAAGTTTCGACGATTCGATTAATCGGCGGCTCTGTGCGTACTTTGAAAATTATTTAGAATTGGCGAGCCGGCCTCGGATTCTCAAATAAAACCTCGACGGTATTTGAAAGAGTTGTTTTAAAGTACATGTAGACATTTTGTAAAATATTACCGTCGTTGATTTTTGTGTAGTGTTGAGAGGATTTTCGAAAATGATTTTTGACGTATTGTTGTATTTTCATATAATCCGAGTACATAATTTCAGAAATCTTTCACATCACAAAATCTTTATTTCCAAAAATCAATACATTTTTTATTTTCAACAATATACTGTGGAAGATAAAGAATCTCACTCGATTTAAAACTTCAAACTCGGGTTTAGAAAAGTTTTCTATACTGAGCCAGTTATCGTACGTCATCTTGAATCACTCTATAATGATGATGTTTAAAAAAAATATTGTTTTGCAAGTGATGTCAAATGAGACGGTTAAAGTCCGTCGTTTACGGGTTTTGATGAAACAAACTGAGGTACCAAAAATACTTTCAAAGTTTTATTTTGAATAGCGCACGAATCTAAGGATTTCCAAATGAAATCATTTAAAAGGATACCTCGTGGATTTTCTTATTTAGTTGTTATAAATTACCATATGTGTTATGTCGTGCTGGGTTGGTACTTTAGCATATTATTTTCGCGAAGTTGTGCCATCATATCGAGTGAGAATCCGCTTAGTATGTCTGGGGACAGAGGATACGGTCGTGACCGCGGTATAGTTAGTCGTGGAGATCAGACGCGGGACCAAGGGGATATGACTGGGAAAGTTTCTACTCCAGCACTTCATTCTCGTTGTTTAGGTTTCGGGGACGAAACCTCTTTTAAAGGTGATATGATGTAATATCCGCAATTTTCGATTTTCGGAAAATTTCTTTTTTTTTGGCTGGAGTCTGTTTTAACGGATCGCCTGTGACCATTTCGTCCTTCTGTGAATGTTTCATTCTACACTTGTTAACATCCGAGTTCGTTTCGGTGTTGTTTTGCTAAGTTCTGTGCTTTTTGGCGACTTTTCCGTATTTGAGATCGATTCTTGCGAATCTTGTTCGAAATTGTTGTTCGTAATTCCCCGTAAGTCCGTTTAACCTTGTTAGACGTTTTGTGAAGTTCGGTTTGGTTATATGTTGTCTTATCGTGATGTTTCAGGCGTTTGGGCCATTTTGTAATTTCCCAAAGTTTTTGGGTGGTTGCCTTCGTATCGTCTTTCCCGATCTTCAAGTTATCGGAATCATGTGTCATCTAGAGTTTCTCTGCCTGGATTGTTTCATGTTTTAAGTTTCGGGACGAAACTTCTTTTAAGGAGGGTAAAATGTAATACCCGAGATTCTCGGTTCCGGTTATTTTTGAATTTTTGTCAATTGCGCCGTTCATTTTGTTTTGTTGGCGATTTCTTGAGATTTTCCCCTATGTTGGGTACGGCACGATGTACCGTGTTGTGGTGTTCGTCGGGTACGACTTATCGTTGCGTAAGTCGAGCTAATAGTATGTCTTGCTTTGTTATGTGTTCGTTTTCGATTTGGATCGTTGGTGTTGTCCGTTAGTGTTTCGTTGCATGTTGAATAATTATTGTTTTGTCGAGGAGTATCGTTTTTGTGCATTTGGTCGACTTTGTAAGATCACCACCAGCGCTTATAAAGTCTAAAAATTCTGAAACTTTACAATGTGATAGAGCATCAAATTAGCTTTCCAATGGTTCAAACGGCGAGTCAATCGGAGTCCGGACGGAGAAGTTATGGTCATAATGACAAAGTCTACACTCTCAGAATACGGCCCTGGAATACGACGCTGTTTGCACTGTTTTTGCTGAGTCGTTTATAACACGGCGCTGGGGCCGTTTTCTGAGCCGTTTTGTCCAGTTGTATAAATAGGACAGTCGCGTTTTTCAGCCCATTTTCACTTCTCTCTCTCGTTTTTTGGGCGATTTGATGGGGATTTCAATCCCTGAGTAGATTATCATCATATTCTTGAAGTCTTGATCATGTTTAACAACATCTAATCCATTGTTCTTCGTCGGATTGAGGTAATTCTTCAAAAAAAAAATCCTTTTTCAACTATTTTGGGGTTTACCTTTTGATTTCATTTCTGGGCCGATTATGATGAATTGGTCAAGTAATTCTTGTTGTATTGGTTGTAATCTACGGATTAGTAACACGTTTATCGATTTCATCTTACCCGGAACATGATTTTGGCTTTCTTGGAACGAACCCTTGAACCCTTGTAGTTTCTTAGTGTCGATTGAGATTTCGTTTAGTGTTGTTGATTCATAGCGGTGTTATTATCGTGGTGATTGTGTTGTTATTGATTTCTCGTGAAGGTGGTCGGTTTTTGGGGACTGTTTCGGGGCTATTTCGGCCGGGCTGTTTCGGGACTGTTTTGGGGCTGTTTCGGTCGGGCTGTTTCGGGACTGTTTTGGGGCTGTTTCGGCCGAGCCGCTTTCGTCGGAGTATTCACAAATTGATTTCAAGGCAAGTATCTTGCCCATACATTGCGTGTTTTGTGGATATAATGGTTGCTAATCGTCGATATGTGCTAAATAAATATTCATAACCATTTCTCAAAAGAATCGGTATATTTACCATCTTGGTTTTCGTAAAGGTGACCCGTGTGTGTCGGGAATTAATATGCTTAGTTGAATATGTGTGCTAGTGTCGAGTATAGGATCACCTTACTTTCGTGTGATGTCATTATGTTTGATTATGTGGTCGGTAAATGTAAAGTGTAATTCTTTTGTCAAATTATGTGTGTGGAGTCACGTGGCTATGGATGAATATGTGAGTTTGTGTGATATTGGTTGTGTCGTTCGGTGCTGATGAGATCTTGTGCTTCCTGGTGAATTATTATAGTTCTGGGTCGTGAGTACGTGTTGGATAATATGGCCATTCTAGCAAGGTACCTCGACTATATATATATTTTGTGTGTTAGACCTTTGAGAGTTGTGGTTTTGAAATCTGTGAGTTGTTCTTTCACCTCGGGATGGCATGTGTGGCCTCTGGGGGCCGATAATAATGGGTACGGCCGCAGAAGTGGACTTGGGTGCGTGTGTTGATGTTCTTCCACCTGGGGATGGTTCGACGGGACCTCTGGGGGCCGATACTAATGGGTACGGCCGCAGAAGTGGTTTCCCACCCGGGGACGGTCCGACGGGGCCTCTGGGGGCCGATACTAATGGGTACGGCCACGGGTTACCAAGTGTGATTTTCGTGATGTTGATGTTTTTATGATTACTTGTGATATGTCCGGAGTATCACAATGCTTTGTGCTCGGGGTCGAGATACATTATATATCGAGTCTTGGTGTTTGGCTAGAATGGCATAAGAATAATGTGTTATGTGTAATGTGTCCTTGTAAGTGAATTACAGTGGATGATCGGGTCGTGGGCCCTGTGTTTTGTGATCGAAATGGTTGGGCCGTGGACCCCCTGTCTTGTTAATGGATTTGCGTTTTTGGAAAAATGAACTTTGGGGCTGTGACCCTAAGTGGCTTTCGAGGAATTCAGAACTTTTCTATTTCAAATATTTTCAAAACTCCCGAGATTTAGAAGTGTTTTCAAAGTGCTTACTTGTTTCGTTTCTAGTTTTAAGAATTGAACTATTTTTAACCAAATAACATATCTCGGGAAGTCTTTCGTTGTATTCTCGGAATGTGTTGTGTATGGCTCGTATTTGCACTTTATACTTGCACTAGCGAAACAGTGGAGTTTGCTAACCCCCGAGTAATCGGGGGGTGGATATCTGTATTGTGTCCAGGTACATGCAGGTTTTCGGGAGCAAGACACAGTATCGGTACGAGGAATGATGAAAGACGAATGATACTAATCACACGAAGGCCAGTTTTGGGTTCAGTTAGTCGGAGCCCATTGTATTGTCTTTTTCGCTGTCGCATTGTATATGTTATGAAGTATTTTACCCTTGCGTGGGTACGAGTCTGGATAGAGTTATGTATTTTTGATTTTTAAGACAGTGACAAAAGACCAAATCGGTCTAATGGTTCGTGATTTTGCCGTGTCGACATGTGATGTATTATGTTGTTTCGATGTTTAGCCTGGCGGATCCTCACGGAGAGGGTCTGCGGCGTGTAATATTCCCGGTTAGATTCTGGGGGTGTTACAGAGACGAACCTATAGAGTCGCGCATACAGGATTAATGATGGATTAAATTATGGCTATTCTATCTTAATAAATATTGGACATTGGATGTCTAATTGAATTTAATTTATTGGATAAATTAAATCGGTCAGATGAATTAAATAATTACTGGGTAATTATTTTAATTCAAATATAATTATTTCTTGGAGAAATTAATTATATAGTATTTGATATAATTAATTATATTAATTAATTCATTTAAATACAAAGTGACGGACCGAAGTTTATCTGTCGGGCTAGACTCACGGGGTCGGACTAAATGGTTGGACTATTTAAATAAGTCCATTATGGCCGTCCATTTATGCAAGCACTCACATGCTTGGTGACTTTTGTCATAACCTGCATGTGAATGAATAATTTATGGGGATAAGACTTTGAAAAGGTTGCGAGGATGTTTTCATATAATATCACTCCTTTTGCAAAGGTACCTCACGAGTGAACAAACAGAAAAGTTAGAAAAGTCTCTCTTCATCTTTTCTTCTGGGTTTTGAGAGTTTAAGGCAATACTCAATATCCTTCTTATAGCCGTGTTCTTAGAGAATGAGAAGAAGTAGTTTAATCCAAGCATTTTTTCGAAGTGTGTTTTGTAGAGACGTTCGACACTTTCGACGTTGGAATTTCCAAGAGCTTCATGGATTTGATTAGTGCTCGTCGTCATCAACATAAAGAAGTCAGGTCTACGAGGGTATGATTTCGACTCTTTTATATATTCATTTATCCGATCCTTGATCGATCCTCTTTCGGAGTTTGGATGAGCACGGTTTGTGCGATTTATTTTCCATTGCATATTCGATTTTTGGCCCGAATTCCAACAAACACATCTCCTACTAAATCCTCAAGTCAAAGGTTCACGTATAATTATCACAACCTTTCAATTCAGTCATTGGCTATCCCAGGGTGAAATGAATTTGACAAGATTGAGGTGAGTCGAGTCCGAATATACTAATCCTTAGTGAAGACACACACTCTCCATGTCAAAGTACACATTGTATAAGTCTTGTCTAAACTTAAGGCCCAATTAAGTTTTATCGGCTTGCGAACCAGTTAAGCATTTGGCTCTGAACACTTCGAGTGCCTTTTGCGTTATCTTTATATTAAATGTTTGCTCTCAGATGCAAGGACTATTATTCTATACACCAAATCATAATGCCAATGATATATGATAATATAGCAATAATAAATGTCTCATTCAACTGATGTTCATAATCACAATGCCCTCACTCTCTCGTCACCTGAGTGGCATTCGAGAGCATATTTCTAAGAATTTTATCTTCTGCCTCTAAGGCTCGTTCTTTTTAACATTGTTGGATCTAATCCCTAATTACTATAATATCATGCTTTGTGTGTGACACTGAGTTCAATTATAATTAGACGTGAGTATAATTCTCAATTACACTCAATGGACAGAAAGCAGTTTCTGGCTAAATATTTGAGTCACGAATTAATAATTGAATTAATTATTCAAAACTATCACCTGAGAAATGCACATTGATTGATGGACACCTTTACAACATATAAATCCTTCTACTTAAAAATAGGGTTGTATCAACTGAACCAAACAGGACCATTCAAAAACAAATCGAGAAAACTAAACAAAAATGCATAAAGTGAATCAAAACTAAAGTTATTTGCTTGGGTTTAGTTTCGGCAATTTCTAAACTGATCGGACCTAAAACGAGTCGAGTGCGTTCGTTGGACGAAACAACACTCGTCTGTCCGAAAACCTCATCTGCAGCGGTCAGACGGTCTGTAACACCCCAAACTAGGCGGATATTACAGTGCCGTAGATCCCCAACTGGGACCCACCAGGCAAATGAAAATGAACGAATTACACAGGATAAATGTAGTGCCGAACCACATTACAACAATAATTACTCCGATGAGGAGTTTAGTTACAACACACCAGGACAATACCGAATACTAGTGTATTTTATATGAAGATAAAATACACAACACTGAATGAAACGGAGTATCCAAATGAAAGTCTGCAGCGGAAAATAAAGGACAATAACATGAATAACTGAAAGATCGGGGCCCCCTACTAGTATCACTGGGACTCCTCGACGTCAGCGTGTTCTCCCCGTGCTTTTGCCTTGCCAAGACCTGAAAAACAAAATCCCCAAATGGGGTCAGTTACACAGAACAACAATCCTCAAGGGTTGAAAATACACAATCATGATTATATCTAAAGTTATGAAATATCCTGTCGAAACATACGCAATCAAACATGCTATATGAATCAACTAACAGTACGGCTCAAAGGGTGGCGCCAAACTACGTCCGGGATGGAAATGTGTCCGTGCACAAGCCACCAACGAATACACGTGTGGTCTTGTACCTAATCAGTCTCACGAGGCATATGACTCGTGTGCACAGTCCAATGTGAGGCCAACAACCAACACACGACTTAAGCGTGCCCGACATGAAAATCCAACACATACCAACCGGCACGCCAGTATGACCCGGAATGCCACGATATAACAAAAGTGATATCGAAAATGAATAATGACTCACCGAGATGGAATGATAGTGAAATAAATGACAGCTCAATGAAATGATTGGAACCGTCGTTCCTTATGACTGAAGTGATTAATTGACAATAACAAGTTTTGATACGGTTAATACAATAATGAATGAGTTATGATTATGAATGAACAACATCAAAAGGGATGAATATCCTTTTAACCGAGTAAGAATTAACTTACACAATACCGGTGACAATTATCCTTCCACGAACAACGTCCTAATTGAGATATCGGTCGTTCGAACAACCTTGAATTATACAATATCCAACAACCCGTTCAATATACGAATCAAACACGAATATAACGAACTCAAAACGTCGATACGATTAAACTAAGTTCATTGGGGCATTATATCGAATACGTTGTGGCCAAACTCCGATTGTTTACAATCAAATCTCAATATACCAATATCAAATCCCCCAAGAAGTGTTTCAAACCAACAAACATCTTCCAAATGATCAATAATCCAAAATGAATATCCGAAAACGTGATTATAACGACAATTAAACGAAAACCCCCAATTTCAACTCGATATTCAAAGTGTTCTTGAATAATCCCTCAATAATCCAATGAATCCTTATATAAACTCATAATCATATACATATCCCTTCATATAACATGATTATAACGTCCAAAACATCATATCTCAACATAGAATCGAAATCCAAGGTGTTGAAGAAATTACCTCTTGAAGATCCAACCACTTCGATCCGAAGAACACGAGTTTAATCGAGTATCCAAGCTTCCCAAATGATTGAAGATGATGAAAAATACACACTCAAATGATAATTGATGAAGAAATCTCTCCCTCAAGACCCTCTCTCGCGTATGAAGGTGAAAGAATGAAGAAATGAGCTGAAATGCTAAAAAAACGAATTTAAAGGGGTTTCTTTGATGCAGCCGGACACGGCCCGTGCCGATCGGCACGACCGCGGCGCGCAACTGGCCGACAGGGACTCGACCGTGTCCTGCTTGACACGGTCGCGGCGCGAAGGGGCCTTCCGATAGTGACCTGTCCGACAGCTTCGGCATTGACTCGACCGTGTCCTGGAACACGGTCGGGCGTCTGGGCAGTCGGTTCTGGCTTATCCGGAAGAGTTCGACTCGGCCGTGCCAGACGACACGGTCGAGTCCTGTGGCAGAGACTTCGGCATTTCCGGACGAGTACAGCACGGCCGTGTCGTACGACACGGCCGAGTTCGGTCGGCAGTGATCGGCCAATAACTGAACAATGAGCGGGTGAGCTAAAACGACCATAACTCTCTCGTCCGGACTCCGATTGACTCACCGTTTGAACCATTGGAAAGCTAACTCGATGCTCTATAATATTGCAAAGATTCATAATTTTTGGAGTTACCAAAAGTTAATGGTGATCTAACAAAGTCGAACTCATATGCGGAAAGTTGAAACAATGGACAATAACGATACACAACTCGAAGTTTCTCCGAACGGTGAACACGGGTGAATGAACATGATTGATGAATGATTATAAATGAGTGAAAATCCACTGAGTGATAATCACCTAATGAAATTACTGAATGATAATGACTGAATTACAATCGGGTATTACATACACCCCCCCTTAAAAGAGTTTCGTCCCCGAAACTAAGGGTCAAACAACTCGGGATAACTCTCCCGCATACTATCCTCGGTTTCCCAAGTAGCCTCTTCGACTCCGTGTCTAGACCACTGAATCTTGACCAAAGGAATCGCCTTATTCCTCAACTGTTTGATTTGCCGCTCGAACACTCGTATGGGACGCTCCTCATACAATGATCATCTGCGATCTCGATTTCGTCGAACTGAAGTATGTGACCCGGATCGGCAACATATTTCCGCAATTGTGAGACATGCAATACATTATGAATTTGGCTCAACGCCAGAGGTAAAGCCAAACGGTAAGCTAACTCGCCTATTCGATCCAGAATCTCAAACGATCCAATGAATCTCGGACTCAATTTCCCCCGTTTTCCGAAACGGAAGATACCTCGACTCGGGGATACCTTGACCAAAACGTGGTCACCCATCTCGAACTCTAGTGGTCGACGATTATCTGCATATAATTTCTGTCGACTCTGAGCAGTCAACAGACGACTCCTGATCAAAGCTACCTTCTCCCGGGCGGCTATAAGTATATCGGGCTCGGTGCCGATTGACTCTGATGGGTCGTCCCAACACAAGGGAGATCGACAACGACGACCGTACCAGGCCTCGTAAGGTGCTACCTTAATCGAAGCATGCCAACTATTATTATACGTGAACTCGATCAATGGTAGTTGGGCTTCCCAATCGTCTTCTAATCGAGGACGCATGCCCTCAACATGTCCTCCAATGTCTGAATAGTCCTCTCTGATTGTCCGTCGGACTAAGGATGAAAAACGGAAATGAGATTAAGCTGAGTTCCCATAGCACGATGAACTGATTTCCAAAATGAGACACGAATCGCCCGTCACGATCAGAAACGATACTCTTAGGAGTACCGCGCAATCTCACTATCTCTCTGATGAACAGCTGGGCAAGTCTCTCGGGACCCCACATATCCTTGATCTCAAGGAAATGAGATGATTTAGATAGCGGTCCACGATCACCCAGATCGTATTCATGCCACGACGACTCGTCGGCAAACTTGTGAAGAAATCCATAGAAATGTCTTCCCACTTCCATTCTGGAATAGGGAGCGGTATCCGCATACTCGCCGGTCGCTGATGTTCAATCTTGACTTGCTGATAGGCTAAACATCTCGAAACAAATTCCACGAATTCTCGCTTCATATTACTCCACCAGAAATTTTGTTTCAAGTCCTTGTACATCTTGCTGGACCCCGGATGAACCGGATAAGGGGTAGCATGAGCTTCTCTCAAGATCGAGTTTTTCAACTCATCATTCACCGGTACACACATCCGGTTCTTAAATCTCAAAAGTCCATCCTCGTGGATCACGAATCCAGGGGATTTCCCCTGAGCCACATCCTCACGAATGCGCAACAATGCTGGGTCTGAACCCTGATTCTCTCTGATTACCTCCTCAAGTGACGATGAAATCTCTAACATACAAAGCTGTCCCTGAACTCGCTGAAGCCAGACCTCGATCTCGGGTCTAAGGAATTCCTGCTGAAGCTCCTTCTGAACTGTTAAACGAGCAAGCATCTGCTCCTGAACGGACTTACGACTCAAGACGTCGGCGACAACGTTCGCCTTGTCCGGGTGGTAAAGGATCTCGATATCAAAATCTTTGATTAGTTCCAACCACCGCCTCTGTCGCATATTTAACTCCTTGTGAGTAAATATATACTTCAACTCTTGTGATTGGTGAAGATCTGACAGGTGATGCCATAAAGGTAACGACGCCAAATTTCCAACGCGAAAACCACGGTTGCTAGCTCCGTCCGTGGGTTGGATAATTAACCAGCTAATCCGAGGAAACATCGGATTTACTTAATATCTTTCGGAGGTTGCCAATCTCGGATAGTCTCCGTCTTCTGAGGGTCGACATGAACTCTGTCAGATGAAATTACATGCCCGAGAAAGTCACTTCGGACCTCCAGAACTCACATTTGGAAAACTTTCCATAAAGTTGCTCTCGTCTCAACACGTCGAGAACCTGATGAAGATGAACCTCGTGTTCCTCTCGGCTACGAGAATAAATCAAAATGTCTTCGATTGAAGACAACAACAAACTGATCCAAAAAGTCGATGAAAACCCGATTCATTAACTCCATGAATACCGCAGGTGCAATAGTTAGCCCGAACGGCATAACTACGAACTCATAATGACCACAGCGTGTACGAAACGCTGTCCTCGCGATATCCGACTCTCGAATCCGCAACTGGTGATATCCAGATCTTAAGTCGATCTTGGAAAATACTGAGGCTCCCTGAAGTTGATCTAAAAGATCATCAATACGGGGTAAGGGATACTACTCTTTATCATCACCCTGTTCAACTCCTGGTAATTAATACACACACAAGACGAGCCATCCTTCTCCTTGACATATCACACTGGTGCTCCTCACGGGGACGCAATCGGTCGGAGATAACCTTTCTCGAACTACTCCTAAAGTTGAATCTTCAACTCCTGCATTCTGGTCGGGGTCATCCGATACGGTGCCTTCGATAAAGGGGACGTACCGGCTCCAACTCACTCCTTAATTCCCCTACTCTATGTGAAGGCAACCAGATAACTCGTCTGGAAATACATCGTCAATCGATGACAATGATACCACGAATGATTGAACAACTCGATTGCCTTAGAAAGGCCAATCGATGAAAATGATACGATGAATGTTTGAATAACTCGATTGCCTTTGAAAGGTCAATCGATGAAAATGATACAATGAATGATTGAATGACTCGATTGTCTTAGAAAGGCCAATCGATGGAAATGGTGCAATGAATGATTGAATAACTCGATTGCCCTAGAAAGGCCAATCGATGAAAATGATACAATGAATGATTGAATAGCTCGATTGCGGAATTTCTCTGCTTTCGTCATAATAATACTTCTTCTGGAACAACGGGGATTACTTCCCTGAAGCACACATTCGACAACCAACGACGGAAAGATAGCGACCAAACGCTAACAAACACTGAGGATAGTATCAAGACGATTAAACCAACTAATACCGAAAATTGCATCGTCCTAAGATAAATTCACCACGATTAGGTCCGCCAACCAATCGCGGTCACTAAGCTTACTTCGGTATGATTCCGAAAATTCTTCCATCGTCAAGTAGACCGATGGTATGAGGTCCACAAGCAATAGGACTATCCCGAAATAAGTCTATTCAAGCATGATTCGAAAATGAATGAATGCGGTGTACCAGCATCAAAAGGTACACACAAGTTGAAATAAAATTACGAGTATACCTGAAATCATTCGGGCCACCGGATCATCGATCCTCCTCATCACATGAATCTGGGACTTGCCGGCCCCCGAACCGGACGCTCCCGTCTGATAAATACGAGCTCGAACTCTATTTGCTTCCATTGTCTTAAACGACGTTGACAAAGCAGTCTGATTCTGAAACGCTGGTTGCTTCGGGGCCTGAGATGCCGCCGGAGCCGACTTGGAGTCCTTTCGGCAAAAACGGGCCTTAAGCCCAAAATTCCCACAATTATAGCATGTGATAGACGGTTTCATACACTCTGTGCTGTAATGACCCGGCGTTCCACAATTAAAACAGGTGATGGCCGAACAGGCCGCTCGGGACTGAGATCCCGCACGATTTTGCGCCGTAGGAGGTCGCTCAGAAACGATAGGACTCACACGAGGCTTCTTGAAGGTTGACTGACCGCCTTCGGGTTGATTACGCTTCGTTGATTTCTTGCTGACAGATGAAGGTTGTTGTTCAGCACTTTCCTTAGCAGCCGTCTCATACGGGAGAGTTCGCTCGATTAATCCGTCCAGAGTGGCGCAATGATAATTGAGCAACTGCACATGGGTCATCATGGCCTGCATAAAAGTGAGTGGATCAACCCGAACATCTCCTGATCGAGCCGAGTCCTGGGCACGATTTCCCGACAGCGAGTTCGGGTTTCGGCCCGCACCGCGGCCTCTCCCCGTGCATCCCCTGACAGCTCTCTCCATACTGAAGTAGGAAGGTCGCATAATGATTATATTTCCCGCATGATTATCACGTTATGATTACGTCATGAGATGATGAAAATGAGTATACATGCTCTAACTTAGT
Organism: Orobanche coerulescens; assembly: GCA_033398695.1. Classification (NCBI taxonomy): domain Eukaryota; kingdom Viridiplantae; phylum Streptophyta; class Magnoliopsida; order Lamiales; family Orobanchaceae; genus Orobanche; species Orobanche coerulescens. Next base: position 123,914,663 of record CM065812.1, on the reverse strand, counting down.
GATTATATGAATGATTTACTGAAGTGACATGATTATCTGATGAAATTCTTGAAATGATTATTTTGAATAACTTAACAAGATTAATAATATGATCATCCAGATCGACAACTGAGTAATGAAATGAATTGAGTAATTAATGAATTAACATGATCGTCCTGATCATTAACTGAGTAATGAAATGAATTAAGTGATTAATGAGTTAACATGATCGTCCTAATCACAATAAATGATGATGTTTGAGGATTGCTAATTGATGAATGATGAATGAATGACTATTGCCAGAAATTATACCATGGCGTTAGAAATCTTACAGTTCTTTCGGTCTGATTGGCTCGGCATTTGCACAGGTCACACGTGACGCGAAAGTCCAATGATACTAGTCTGATGACGATGATTTCAAATGAGACATGACTCGGAAGGTAGTATTCAAAACCACTCTCCGATACCAACTCTGTAACACCCCAAACTAGGCGGATATTACAGTGCCATAGATCCCCAACTGGGACCCACCAGGCAAATGAAAATGAATGAATTACACAGGATAAATGTAGTACCGAACCACATTACAACAATAATTACTCCGATGAGGAGTTTAGTTACAACACACCAGGACAATACCGAATACTAGTGTATTTTATATGAAGATAAAATACACAACACCGAATGAAACGAGTATCCAAATGAAAGTCTCAGCGGAAAATAAAGGACAATAACATGAATAATCGAAAGATCGGGGCCCCTACTAGTATCACTGGGACTCCTCGACGTCGGCCGTGTTCTCCCGTGCTTTTGCCTTGCCAAGACACGAAAAACAAAATCCCCAAACGGGCCGGCCATTACGTAACAACAATCCTCAAGGGTTGAAAATACACAATCATGATTATATCTAAAGTTATGAAATATCCTGTCGAAACATACGCAATCAAACATGCTATATGAATCAACTAACAGTACGGCTCAAAGGGTGGCGCCACACTACGTCCGGGATGGAAATGTGTCCGTGCACAAGCCACCAACGAATACACGTGTGGTCTTGTACCTAATCAGTCTCACGAGGCATATGACTCGTGTGCACAGTCCAATGTGAGGCCAACAACCAACACACGACTTAAGCATGCCCGACATGAAAATCCAACACATACCAACCGGCACGCCAGTATAACCCGGAATGCCACGATATAACAAAAATGACATCGAAAATGAATAATGACTCACCGAGATGGAATGATAGTGAAATAAATGACAGCTCAATGAAATGATTGAACCGCTGCTCCTTATGACTGAAGTGATTAATTGACAATAACAAGTTTTGATACGGTTAATACAATAATGAATGAGTTATGATTATGAATGAACAACATCAAAAGGGATGAATATCCTTTTAACCGAGTAAGAATTAACTTACACAATACCGGTGACAATTATCCTTCCACGAACAACGTCCTAATTGAGATATCGGTCGTTCGAACAACCTTGAATTATACAATATCCAACAACCCATTCAATATACGAATCAAACACGAATATAACGAACTCAAAACGTCGATACGATTAAACTAAGTTCATTGGGGCATTATATCGAATACGTTGTGGCCAAACTCCGATTGTTTACAATCAAATCTCAATATACCAATATCAAATCCCCCAAGAAGTGTTTCAAACCAACAAACATCTTCCAAATGATCAATAATCCAAAATGAATATCCGAAAACGTGATTATAACGACAATTAAACGAAAACCCCCAATTTCAACTCGATATTCAAAGTGTTCTTGAATAATCCCTCAATAATCCAATGAATACTTATATAAACTCATAATAATATACATATCCCTTCATATAACATGATTATAACGTCCAAAACATCATATCTCAACATAGAATCGAAATCCAAGGTGTTGAAGAAATTACCTCTTGAAGATCCAACCACTTCGATCCGAAGAACACGAGTTTAATCGAGTATCCAAGCTTCCCAAATGATTGAAGATGATGAAAAATACACACTCAAATGATAATTGATGAAGAAATCTCTCCCTCAAGACCCTCTCTCGCGTATGAAGGTGAAAGAATGAAGAAATGAGCTGAAATGCTAAAAAAAATGAATTTAAAGGGGTTTGCTGGTCTGTCGGACACGGCCCGTGCCGATCGGAACGGCCGCGGCGCGCAACTGGCCAACAGGGACTCGACCGTGTCCTGCTTGACATGGTCGCGGCGCGAAGGGGCCTTCCGATAGTGACCTGTCCGACAGCTTCGGCATTGACTCGACCGTGTCCCGAACACGGCCGGGCCCGGGCGATCGGTTACGCTTATCCGAAGAGTTCGACTCGCCATGCCGACGACACGGTCGAGTCCTGTGGCGAGACTTCGGCATTTCCGACGAGTACAAAGACGGCCGTGTCGGACGACACGGCCGAGTTCGGTCGGCAGTGATCGGCCAATAACTGAACAATGAGCGGGTGAGCTAAAATGACCATAACTCTCTCGTCCGGACTCCGATTGACTCACCGTTTGAACCATTGGAGAGTTAACTCGATGCTCTATAATATTGCAAAGATTCAGAATTTTTGGAGTTACCAAAAGTTAATGGTGATCTAACAAAGTCGAACTCATATGCGGAAAGTTGAAACAATGGACAATAACGATTCACAACTCGAAGTTTCTCCGAACGGTGAACACGGGTGAATGAACATGATTGATGAATGATTATAAATGAGTGAAAATCCACTGAGTGACAATCACCGAATGAAATTACTGAATGATAATGACTGAATTACAACCGGGTATTACACGGTCAAACCCCGTCCGCAGTGGTCATACGGTCAGACCTCGTCTGCAGTGGTCAGGTCTTGTCAGCAGTGGTCAGATGGTCAGACCCCGTCTGCAGTGGTCATACGATCATACCTTGTCTGCAGTGGTCAGACCTCACCTGCAGTCCGGTCAAACCTCCCCTGATTTCAGCTGAGTGCCGAGCATGGCCGGGCACCACACCTCAGCTGTATCAGCTGATGTCCGGCAGGTGCTGAGCATGGCCGAGCACCAAACCTCAACTGTATTAGCTTATGTCCGGAAGGTGCCGGCAGGCCCCTTGGTGCTGCCTGGCAGCTTCCAGGCTATCGGGCACCAGGTCTCATTGTTCAGTATATTTTCGAAAATAGATTTTAAGGGGTTTACTACGGACGAAATTAAATTATCGATTATTGTTGAATTAATTGGATTAATTCAAACCATTACTTGTTGTGTGTTTGACATATTTATGTGATGGCGATGTAGTTCATAGACTTAGTTTTTGAATCATTATTATTCGATGGGGTTGTAAAGGCCGGTTTTGAGCATATTTATTTATTTACTATAATATTTGTATAGGATGCAAATTTATTCAAATGTAATAGATAGTATTTCCAAGACGGTGGCCCAAGATGATCTATCATGAAGAAGGCGATTCAAGATTTATTTTATCGTATTTCCTTGTTTTGATTGGGTCACTCGCTTGGCCCAATATTTAGTAAAGGTCCATGAAGTACATGTTGGTAGCAACTAGGTTGTTATTTACTTTATTCATATTGTATGAATATAAAATCGCGATAAATGTATTAATATGCAAAGTGTAATGTTAATCGTGAAATACTCCCACTTAACAAATACTAAGTTGGAAAGGGTGCAAGGTATCCTACCCTCCATCAAACTCTTGGAAGATTGAAACCTAAGCTGAAATGCTATACCTCCGAGTATGTCGGGGTAGCATTTTGGGGAAGGTCGATAAATTCATAGAGTGCATTAGATGCCTTCGGTTGTGACAAATCGAACCCCTAGAAACCGTATGGGTTGTCGGGTTAGATTCAATTGTCAGACTGATAGGAGTTGGTGGTTTGGACTTAGATAGTTCCGCGAGCCATAAAAACTGAATGGGTTGAGGGCAAATGAACTAGGGGTAAAAGAAGATAGAATCATCCATTAGGTGGGTTGATGTTAGACACCACTTTATAAAGAATGATAGAATAGAAACTGAATGGGTTACCCTCTATTAAACTATATGAAGAACTCGATCACCACTATAAAGTCAACTGTGACTTCCGTATTTCACATGGAAGTGTGTAAATGCCGATAAAATAGTGGGAGCCTAGTTATGAGTAAAGAAGGTCCTTAAATTCTTTACTCGGATCATAATTAAACAATCACTAACGAATCTTAAATTACTCTCTGCAGTTAACAAATATATCTCAATATGACAATTAACCCACTCGTAATTCTACTAGAAAAGAACACTCTAACTGGACCCAACTTTGTGGACTGGCCCCGGAATCTTAGGATAGTCCTCAGTATGGAGACATTGGGATACGTCTTGGAGGCGGACATCCCACCGGATCCTACAAGGACCAGGACTAATCAGGAAGAAATTGATGCCCATGAAAAATGGGTTAAAGATGATGTCAGGGTCCGTGGTTTTATGATGTCCTCTATGAACAATAAGCTTCAAAGGGCCCATGAGAAAATGCCCTCTTCAAGGGCGATTCTGGCACATCTGACTGAACTTTATGGGGAGCACAGTCGAACTGCTCAGTGAGATATCGAAACAGTTGTAGTGCTCGAATGAAGGAAGGAGAGAAAGTTGGGGACCACGTCCTCAAAATGATATCATCTATGATCGAGAGAATGGAGGCTCTTGATTTTAGTATGCACATTTCTATCCAGGCTGACCTCATTATTCAATCACTTCCCGACTCCTTCACTCAATTTGTCATGAACTTTAACTGCAAAGAGATTACATATAATTTAGCTGGGCTAATGAACAAACTGAGCATGGCACCCTCTCAGATAAGACTAGGCCGATATAACACCCCCAGACCATATGGGAATATTACACACCGTAGACCCTCCCCGCAAGGACCTATCAGGCTAAACAACACAGAACTACCAAAAAATTGACCGATCGTGTAACACCCCCAAAACCTTACGGGAGTATTACACGCCGTGGGCCCCGCGCTGGAACCCACCAGGCTAAAAACCAATTACAAAAACGCCCAAAAAGTCCGATGACGGTAGTATTTTCCAAAACTCACAAAATCATTTGAAAACACACCGTCAAGATAATCAAGGCCAAAAACTCGGTTAAGGGAATCGGTTTTCGAAATCAAACTCAGTTGGCATAAAACCGAAAGCCATTTGAAAGAACTCACACAACGGATAAAAATACAGTCCAAGAATACATCAATAATGATATACACAAACAAAATACACGATTCCCCAACAATATGCCATAGCCAGTATCGTCCGGAATCCTCGCTTCACGACCGCTACCATCAAAGTTCTCAATACCTGAAAAACAAGTCCCACAACGGGGTCAGCAATAATGCCCGACAAATAACCACAAGTACATAAACATAAATATTCACATGCCATGCATCATGAGAATAATAACCTCAACGATAACCTTACCACTTCCGGTAATCCAACGATTCTCATCAAAATCCCAATATCACGATAATACCACATAATACCTCAATACCGAATACCTTCCCGTACACAATCTTCTACGTACGATTACCACAAAACATACCTCTATCCGGACTTCCTTCCGAAATGTATACCATAGACCAAGAATATCCAAAATGACATCAACAATATCCGAATACTACAATCTTCCCAAGATTGTCCAAGTATCTCAACAATCATCAACTGTGCATTCTAATCCTTTTAGAACATCACTGAACATTCGTCAATATGCAATACAACATAAAATACTTATGAAATGTAAATGGAATTACTCATCAAAACATTACAACCGAACAAGTAAACACTTGCCTGGATACCAACATGACAAAACTAACACCGAACTCATCGCCCTCGTCTACGAGCTCTTCAGCCCCGACTGGACGAAATCTACGGCCTTTCACCGCGGCAAAATGATTATACCTATTGGTTAATCAACCTAGAACAATAATCATATCAATAATCAAACCTACTTGGTAACAATGATCATAACATATTCAATCCGGAATTCAACCTCATATCAAGATTCATCTCATCTAAATCAACCACTATCATCACTATGATTTAGAATATCATCTTAAATCGGTTAAACGAATTATCAAATCATCATAGTCATCATATGGCCTCAAGAACATCAAGAACTCTATGATTCCATAATCATAATCATCATAATCAAGGCATTTGATCATCAATTCATTATCTTCCCTTAACAAAATTCTCGTAAATACCAAGAATCATCACAACAATATCAATTCAACCATCATTCATACAAAAACGTGTAGAATTTTCCAAGTTCTACTCATTGAGACATTTCATCGAACACTTTGAAGGCATAGTCCAATTCAATCGATTATTCAATGGAATACTCGAATTTGTTCCACAAAACTTCAAGGTTAATGAATGATTACGAGTTTACAACAAAGTTCCATCAATAATCTGAATCAAAACGAAACAAATCGTCCAAAACACCAAGAAACCTCAAGAACATCCAAAAACCAAAAGTTTAGGTGTTCTTACCTTCGATCCGGGTGGATATGATGTTAATCCATGAATAAAACTTCCAAAACATGTTGTTACATGATGATCTTACTCAAATCCATCCACTTTTGCTGAAGGAATCGCGAAAAAACGAAGAAGAATGAAAAATGCCCAAGATGACTCGGTCCAGGACTTATATAGGCCGAGCCCTGCCGGCACCTTACGTACGTAACCGGCAGGTGCTTACGTACGTAGCCGGCCGTGGCCTACCCTACTGCCCAGTTTGGCCGACATCCTTACGTACGTAACCGGCAGCTGCTTACGTACGTAACGGTCCCTTACGGCCGTAACCGGTCGGTACCTTACGTACGTTATCGGCCAGTCCTAGCCCCCAGCGAGTCACTGTCGACCGCGATCGGCCATCCATGCGAGTCACTTCCGACCATGATCGGCCATCCCAGCGAGTCACTTCCGACCATGCTCGGCCACTACAGGTCCTCTCGGCCACGACTCGGCCAGCCGCCCCGTAACGTACGTAACACTTATTCCGTTGCGTACGTAATACGTACGTTGACTTGCTACAGTATTATACTCGTATTACGTACGTAATACACCCTGTATAACGTACGTAAATCCATCCGTTGACTCACCTGTCCACATCTACGCCGAAAGCCGCCGACCACGGGCCCCAACTGTCTGATTCCTCTTGTTACGTACGTTATGTACACTATATAACGTACGTAAGCTAACACATTTCACGTACGTAAGCTCCAAGGCTTAACGTACGTAATGGCTTTTATACTTAGCCAAAAATTCAACTGTTCCTGTCCGACGTCACGACATACTAAATACGAACATACGGCAAAATCAATACATATACTCAATTCAATAACATTATCAAACGTTCACAACGTCCTCGAGCATAATTAACCATCCATGATATCCAATATATAAACGAAAAATATATCCGAAAAATCGGGGTATTACACTCTACCCCCCTTAAAAATAAGTTTCGTCCTCGAAACTTGCAATCACTCGCACAAACAACATTTCAACGGAAAATCCAAAATCACCAAGATAACCAAGAATTATCGAATAATCCGAACAACATACTTACAGGTCAGTGAAGACGAAGATCTCCCGTGATACTAGCATATGACACCATTTCAAAAATCTCGACACAACAAGAATGCCAAAACAGGAATAATCACAATTTGAAAACGATTGGTCTCCGCCAAGACCACACCAAGTTTAGAGCACTGTCGAGTTTTGTGGGATCCGTGACGCTGTGTCTCCTCACCTAAAGCGCATGAGCCTCTCCTTGTCACATGCACGTATCACCGGCGTTCCACTCCACATCGAAAGCCGCACATTGCACGTGCCTTGCACCGGCGTTCACTTCCCGATTGGAGCCGCACATTGCACATGACCACGGCACCGGCGTTCACTCCCTGCCTCGTCGGTCTCGGAAACACCAACAATCCCCAAACCCACACATCACCACGACAAGACTTAAAATCACACGTAACCAAAACAACACACCCAAAATAGCCGTAAATCCGTATACACAAAAATCACGCAACTACCACACTGGTAGAGCCACATAACACACATGCCCGGTTATCACAAAACCATGGGCTCTGATACCATATTTGTAACACCCCCAAAACCTTACGGGAGTATTACACGCCGTGGGCCCCGCGCCGGAACCCACCAGGCTAAAAACCAATTACAAAAACGCCCAAAAAGGCCGATGACGGTAGTATTTTCCAAAAGTCACAAAATCATTTGAAAACACCAACTACCGTCAAAATAATCAAGGCCAAAAACTCGGTTAAGGGAATCGGTTTTCGAAATCAAACTCAGTTGGCATAAAACCGAAAGCCATTTAAAAGAACTCACACAACGGATAAAAATACAGTCCAAGATACATATACATCAATAATGATATACACAAACAAAATACACGGTTCCCCAACAATATGCCATAGCCAGTATCGTCCGGAATCCTCGCTTCACGACCGCTACCATCAAAGTTCTCAATACCTGAAAAACATGTCCCACAACGGGGTCAGCAATAATGCCCGACAAATAACCACAAGTACATAAATATAAATATTCACATGCCATGCATCATGAGAATAATAACCTCAACGATAACCTTACCACTTCCGGTAATCCAACGATTCTCATCAAAATCCCAATATCACGATAATACCACATAATACCTCAATACCGAATATCTTCCCGTACACAATCTTCTACATACGATTACCACAAAACATACCTCTATCCGGACTTCCTTCCGAAATGTATACCATAGACCAAGAATATCCAAAATGACATCAACAATATCCGAATACTACAATCTTCCCAAGATTGTCCAAGTATCTCAACAATCATCAACTGTGCATTCTAATCCTTTTAGAACATCACTGAACATTCGTCAATATGCAATACAACATAAAATACTTATGAAATGTAAATGGAATTACTCATCAAAACATTACAACCGAACAAGTAAACACTTGCCTGGATACCAACATGACAAAACCAACACCGAACTCATCGCCCTCGTCTATGAGCTCTTCAGCCCCGACTGGACGGAATCTACGGCCTTTCACCGCGGCAAAATGATTATACCTATTGGTTAATCAACCTAGAACAATAATCATATCAATAATCAAACCAACTTGGTAACAATGATCATAACATATTCAATCCGGAATTCAACCTCATATCAAGATTCATCTCATCTAAATCAACCACTATCATCACTTTGATTTAGAATATCATCTTAAATCGGTTAAACGAATTATCAAATCATCATAGTCATCATATGGCCTCAAGAACATCAAGAACTCTATGATTCCATAATCATAATCATCATAATCAAGGCATTTGATCATCAATTCATTATCTTCCCTTAACAAAATTCTCGTAAATACCAAGAATCATCACAACAATATCAATTCAACCATCATTCATACGAAAACGTGTAGAATTTTCCAAGTTCTACTCATTGAGACATTTCATCGAACACTTTGAAGGCATAGTCCAATTCAATCGATTATTCAAAGGAATACTCGAATTTGTTCCACAAAACTTCAAGGTTAATGAATGATTACGAGTTTACAACAAAGTTCCATCAATAATCAATCAAAACGAAACAAATCGGCCAAAACACCAAGAAACCTCAAGAACATCCAAAAACCAAAAGTTTAGGTGTTCTTACCTTCGATCCGGGTGGAGATGATGTTAATCCATGAATAAAACTTCCAAAACATGTTGTTACATGATGATCTTACTCAAATCCATCCACTTTTGCTGAAGGAATCGCGAAAAAACGAAGAAGAATGAAAATGCCCAAGATGACTCGGTCCAGGCCTTATATAGGCCGAGCCCTGCCGGCACCTTACGTACGTAACCGGCAGGTGCTTACGTACGTAGCCGGCCGTGGCCTACCCTACTGCCCAGTTTGGCCGACATCCTTACGTACGTAACCGGCAGCTGCTTACGTACGTAACGGTCCCTTACGGCCGTAACCGGTCGGTACCTTACGTACGTTATCGGCCAGTCCTAGCCCCCAGCGAGTCACTGTCGACCGCGATCGGCCATCCATGCGAGTCACTGCCGACCATGATCGGCCATCCCAGCGAGTCACTGCCGACCATGCTCGGCCACTACAGGTCCTCTCGGCCACGACTCGGCCAGCTGCCCCGTAACGTACGTAACACTTATTCCGTTGCGTACGTAATACGTACGTTGACTTGCTACAGTATTGTACTCGTATTACGTACGTAATACACCCTTTATAACGTACGTAAATCCATCCGTTGACTCACATGTCCACATCTACGCCGAAAGCCGCCGACCACGGGCCCCAACTGTCCGATTCCTCTTGTTACGTACGTTATGTACACTATATAACGTACGTAAGTTAACACATTTCGCGTACGTAAGCTCCAAGGCTTAACGTACGTAATGGCTTTTATACTTAGCCAAAAATTCAACTGTTCCTGTCCGACGTCACGACATACTAAATACGAACATACGGCAAAATTAATACATATACTCAATTCAATAACATTATCAAACGTTCACAACGTCCTCGAGCATAATTAACCATCCATGATATCCAATATATAAACGAAAAATATATTCGAAAAATCGGGGTATTACAGATCGGAGTCAATCATTACAATAATACAGACCATCAAGGTCAATTACAATACAACTACACAGACCGATGAGGTCACACGACAAACGGAGACGAGATGAAATACAACTCTTTACAATAAATACCCAAGCAGGGGTAAAGGTACACAACAGCGGAAGTCTGACTATAACTCGGTTGATATAACTTAACCCGACCAAACTCTCAACTCTTGATTAGTATCATAGCTCATCACTCCTTGTGCCGATCTTGTGACTGCTCCCTGATAAGTGTCAGTTTTGTACACTTATCCATGGTTTGTATAGATAAATTTCACCCATAATTGATCTAGTCTACTCGTTTTTGCTTTTAATTAATTAGTTTTTAATAATTTTATTTTTATCGGATGAAAATGTAAATTTAGTCTTAATCGGATTGAATTACTGATTTACTCAAGAAATAACATATTTATAAAATATTCTCTTTGTTGAATTTTTATGTATTCATGTTGTAGCGCTTTCCGAGACGAGTTCGGCAGTCTTTCCGGATTCAAAATCAGAGTTTTATATCAAAAGTTATCATCCGAAGAAGATTTGGGGCGAAAACGCAAAAGTCGGAAATGTCTGGGCTGAAAATGAAGTCTGAAACTCCATACGGGCGTAACATCATAACATACGGGCGTAACTCACAAATGCAGAAAAACGTAGCCATGTTACGGCCGTAACTACTCAATGTTACGGCCGTAAGTCATCCAAGTTATGGCCGTAACTCCTCAATGTTACGGCCGTAACTCTTAGCAGATTTTTGATCATTGTAAAAAATTTTATACTTTTGGTCTATTATTGAGGGGATGGCTGGCATTGATCCGATTTATTGTAATAATGCTAGAGTTTTGGAGCTATTAGATGACTTTTGGTGTATAAATAGACCCCTTAGATCCATCATCATTAATCATTCATCTTATAATTTTCCACTTTTGTAATATTTTCTTTTTGTGTGAAGAACACACTTGTGTTCTTGAGTGATTTGTGTAATAGTGGTATATCATATGTTGTTCAGGGAGTTTATTACTTCTTTCTCCTTTATCTACTAAGGGAGTTAGGATCAATTCTTTCTCTTTTTCAACTAATAATGACCACTCAAGCTTGTATTATGTTGAATAAACCCTTTATGGGCTAAGTTACCTTAGTTGGGATTATAAACAAGGTTAGTCATGTTATTTAAGTTTGTATAAATATCTATTATGAATTACTTATTATTGTGTGTGATTTTCATTGTTTTAACAATCTTTATTTATTTGGCCAATAAATGACGATATTTATGGTCTTCATATGTTTCGAAAGAAAATATGTTTGATTAGATAAAATGATCTTCACTCTAAGTTGTTCTAGGGGATAGAAATATACCTCTAGACCTTAGATGATTGTTTGAGTTATTTTCATAAAACCTAATGATATGTATTGAAGCCAATCAATATAGAAATATAGTGGATTGATTCAATATATAAGGGGCGTTTTATAGTTCGAAAGAGAAACCATCTTTTTAAGGAAAATCGAATCTACACAACATAATAAGTAAATTCATCTTATGATCTCCTATACATCTTCTATAACTAATGATGAACTAAGTTTGTAATCCCAACTATTTCATTATATCTTTTATTAATCTATTATTAGTGTAATCTTTTATTTCCTTGAATATTAGAACTATTATTGCATTTTCTTTGAAATTATTAAACCAAACTCTTAAATTATGTGTTTCAATCATATATATCTCTATAACAAATAGACTAATAGTGTATAATTCAACATATAACCAAACTTCCTCGTGGGATCGATAAACCGGCCTCAAAAAGTCCACTTACTACTTGATACGATATCGTGCACTTGCGATAGTTATACTAAAGACGTGTCAAGTTTTTGGCGCCGTTGCCGGGGAAGTATAAGTGTTATATTTGAAATATTACATTGTGAACTATTGTTATAGGATACATTTTCTCGACATTGTAACTTAGTACACAATTGAGTTTGTCCGGTCAAGTGGCGGATAACGGTACTCCGTGACTATTAAAGTCGGATTCTTCAGTTTCCCATAACAACTGATATTTGTAGATATTACTCTTTTATTTTTATTTTTTATTTTTATCATGGAAGAAACTTTGAATAAAATTGAAAAAAGATTTCCCTTTCTGAGCAAAAATGTCATTTTAAAAATCTATAAGATGAGACTTGAAAGGATGAGGTTGCTTATGAATAAAAGCATACCTTTTGACAATAGATTCATAATTGAAGCCAAAGTGAGAATAGCAGGTGAATTCACAGAAATACCTACTAGATTTTTACCAGGGCTGGGAAAAAGTTCATATGCCAAGACACGACGAGCAAAGATAATAGCCATTTGCTATAAATGTGCTAGATGGAACTGTAATTTAAAATGTCGATCTTTAGGAATTCCATCTACAAACAGAGAAGATAAAACTCAGTTCATTAAGGATGGTCTGAATAAAGAGAATTTAGATAATATCGAAATTTCTCTTGACACGTATCCCAGTGGACTCGTACATTACGGAATTCGATGTTTGTGGAATAAATTCAAACCATAATATGAACAATGTCTTGGGAATCTGACGTTAAAAGACTCTGTTTGCCAATTTGTAAGAAAATTGGATGGGAAGCTTCTCCCCGACTCATAGAAGGCGTTTAGGCCATTTCTGAACGTAAAATCAGAGGAAGATGTGAGCCACGATCACAACTACTGTACATACACGTGAGTATCTTTAATTTTTGTCGTATGGTGAGATTTTCTGAATAAAAAAGGTGATACGCAAATAAATGCATTCATTATTCTATTGAGTAGTTGAAGCGCAATCAACGCAATCACAAACTTGTTAAACAATTTTTCCTCATTTTTCTACTATAAATAAACTTTGTGCTTGTTTCTTTTATTCATCCCTCAAACGTGTACTTTTCTTTTTTTCTCTCTAATAAATTTCTTTTCAAAAATGGAGTCATCATCTTCAACAAAAAAAATTAGCACATTCTGCATTTTTGGTGGAGCTAGTTATGGAAAAGAGGCATGCTTTAGTGAAGCAGCCCACAACTTGGGTCGTACCTTAGGAGAAAAATGCATTCATGTAGTTTATGGAGGAGGAAGTCTAGGATTAGTGGGACGAGCTGCTGCTTCTGCCTATATGGAAGGAGTAAGAGTGTTGGGAATAATTCCAAAACCTCTGGCTGAAAGTAAAATCACCGGGGCAACTATTGGAGATGAGTTTAGATCTGTAAATATGCAAGATCGCATAACTCACATGATAAATAATTTTGGCGCCTTTATCACCCTTCCTGGTGGTTTTGGCACTCTTGAGGAACTTTTTCATGTGGTTACTAGAGCCCAGCTAAATATTCATCAAAAACCAATAGGTCTGCTTAATGTCAATGGTTTCTTTGATGGTTTACTATCTTTCATCGACTACTCTACTGAAAAAGGTTTTATTTCTGAGCGTGCTAAACGAATCATAGTCTTTGCAACACCACCAGAAGAACTAATCAAAAAACTCAATGAATTTGTTCCTCAACCAGATCCAGCTCTAGCTAAAATTGTCTCGATGGAAGATTTTACCGTGAGAAAATGAAAAGTGGATTCATTCCTCTCCCTTTGATAACCCATGTCGGTCCTCTTGTATTTTTACTTTCTGTTGTGTGTAAAAATCGTGCTAAATGATGGCAGCTTAAGGAGTTTCTTCTTGATCTCTTGACGCGCATCTATTCGCGATTTATGTATTGTTAGTTTATTGCTGTAATTTTTATTGTTTGTTTTTTATAAAAGCATTGATGGCAGCGTAAGGTGACTCTTCGGACTTTCTTGAAGCGCATCTTAAAAATTGTGTTATACTTCCGAGTATATTTTATTTTCTTTTGTTGTTTGCCTCGTATATTTATTCTCTTGCAGATTCTAAAAGGCGTTAGCTCAAGCATCAACTTTCATATCAAGGAGTATTCTGTTTTTCTCCTTGCTTTTTATTTTATTTTTTTTATATTTTTTTTAAAACTGAGGACAATTTTATTTTCAAGTTTGGGGGTGGTATGCTTTAATTATTTTGGTGTGTTGGTATTTTGGTGTGTTTTGATTATTTTGGTTATTCGCCTTAATTTTTTTAGTATATATATATATATATTATTTTGATTTGTGAGATTTCTAGATCTGGCCATAACACCAATAAGTTAGCTATATACAAGCTTCTAAAATCGTTTTAACCGGTTAAAAAAAATATATATTCCAAAATTTTTGAGCCTTAATCTTTCTTTCCAAGCCTTGTAGTTATCATATAAAATCGAGTCATTCGTTACCTTGAGAAAAGAAGAATCAGTCGGTTGATGAAAAATAGAACTGAAATTTACTTAATTTGTGGAGTTTTTGATTTTTCATGCTTAACTAATAAATGATTTTCTGCAAAAATTCTATTCCCTAAAAAAAAGGAGTCATTGGTTAAAAGAGCTACACGTTAGCAAATAACGCTGTGAAAGCTATCACCTAAAAAAAATAGAAATTGTGTTGGTGAAAAGAGCTACACGTTAGCAAATAACGGTGTGAAAGCTATCACCTAAAAAAATGGAAATTGTGTTGGTGAAAAGAGCTACACGTCAGCAAATAACGGTGTGAAAGCGATCACCTAAAAAAATAGAAATTGTGTTGGTGAAAAGAGCTACACGTTAGCAAATAACGGTGTGAAAGCTATCACTAAAAGGGATGTAGTTTATGAGCAGATTTGAATTAATTAGCGGCTGAATTTCAATACACTCAATTTCGTGAAAAATCACAATATTTGATGACGCCAATGAAATTCTTCTTCATATTGAGTCAAAAAATAAAAGAGTGATCGAGAGCAACCATTAAAGGGAGTCGTGTGTATCACGAGTGGGAACGAAATAATCAACCTTTTGGGGGGGAACCTTGCATTTTGGAATTACCAAATAAAATCGTGTTTTAACTTCAAAATCATTAGTAGATTTATTTTGAATTTTGATTCATTCTATCTACTGTATAAAGCAGGTTGTTGTGTATTAATGACATTTTGATCTCCTTTTCTCTTTTTATATTTTTTTTATTTATGTGTGTATTATTATTTTTTGTCTTATTTTTATTTTTATTTTTATTTTTGGAGTGTGATTAATAAAGAGTTTTGCTCGGGACTAGCAAGAATTCAAGTTTGGGGGTGTGATAAGTGTCAGTTTTGTACACTTATCCATGGTTTGTATAGATAAATTTCACCCATAATTGAGCTAGTCTACTCGTTTTCGCTTTTAATTAATTAATTTTTAATAATTTTATTTTTATCGGATGAAAATGTAAATTTAGTCTTAATCGGATTGAATTACTGATTTACTCAAGAAATAACATGTTTATAAAATATTCTCTTTGTTGAATTTTTATGTATTCATGTTGTAGGGCTTTCCGAGACGAGTTCGGCAGTCTTTCCGGATTCAAAATTAGAGTTTTATATCAAAAGTTATCATCCGAAGAAGATTTGGGGCGAAAACGCAAAAGTCCGAAATTTCTGGGCTGAAAATGAAGTCTGAAACTCCATACGGGCGTAACATCATAACATACGGGCGTAACTCACAAATGCAGAAAAACGTAGCCATGTTACGGCCGTAACTACTTAATGTTACGGCCGTAAGTCATCCAAGTTACAGCCGTAATTCCTCAATGTTACGGCCGTAACTCTTGGCATATTTTTGATCATTGTATAATTTTTTATACTTTTGATCTATTATTGAGGGGATGGCTGGCATTGATCTGATCTATTGTAATAATGCTGGAGTTTTGGAGCTATTAGATGACTTTAGGTGTATAAATTGTAATACCCGAGATTTCTGTTATGTAATTAGAACTTGTGATATTGTAATGATTGTACTTTTGTCTGAGTACTATTCTCCGTATTTCATAATCCGATGTTGTCTAATGTATAATTTCGTGTATGTGTTTTAGAGATTGAAATTCTGTACATATAGCGCACGCTACAGGCTGAGTGTAGCGTACGCTAACGGGGATTCATAGCGCACGCTACAGAGGGTCATTAGCGCACTCTATGCATGGTCAAATCGATTGAGACGTGCGGTAGGTGAGATCTGGCCGGGGGACCCTTGTCGGATTGTGTCGGAAGCACCTGGACGGCTTTCGGGAAAAGCCGAGTCAACGCCTTAGCGCACGCTACAGGTATATGCGTAGCGCACGCTAAATGCCGAGTACAGTTTAGACTGTGAGCCGTTAGCGCACGCTACGAACAGGGTCTAGCGCGCGCTAATAGCCATTTATTATAAATAGGACAGCATCCTATTCGAGATTTCAGTTTTCTCTACTCTCATTACCCGAATTCCTACACTTAGAACATAACTTCCTTCACCCCAAACACTTCATATCAACATCCTGATTCGTGATTTAAGATCGTATATCATTGGAGATTGGTGTTCAAGCTTTTGGTGTCGGATTGCTTCATTATTCCTCCGTGTTCTTCACTACTTGAGGTAGGTGATTCTTCACCAATGTTAGTAATGTTCCTAAGGAAGTTTGAATCATGTTTGGATAGCCGTATTTCGCTTATAATCGGTCATCACATGTTAGAAGGATATTTTCGACGTTTCGACACTTATTCATCGTATGAACCTTTGAACCATCTTAGTAGTATGAACTCCTAAGCGTTTTCAAATCGATTTATGGTTAGTAATCGGAGATTACCTAGTTCGTATGTTTTACGTAAGGAATCATATGTTTTGGGACTTGGAATAATCGGAACTTGGTATATTTCGTGAAGATCTTAGAAAAGATATGTTGATGAGAGGATTATCCGTATATTTGTGCCTCATGATCATGGAACTCCCACAACCTTATTAGCATGTCAGACTTGAGGATGATTTGTTGTATCAACATAGAATTCATAAATTCACCACTGTTCAACCCAGTTTTTCCGTTAGCAGTATTCTGCCATGCAACGTTAGCGCACGCTAACATATGTGAGTTAACGTGCGCTATCGGGGTTCGATTAACGTATTAAACGACGTAGCGACGTTATGTATCGGCCGTTCAAACTGCTGGGCTTCATAACTAGCGACGCTAGTCTTACACGATAGCGATGCTAACAGCTGCTTAGCGCACGTTACGTAGAGTACGTAGCGCACGCTAAGCACCCAGCATTGGTTATTTTGAGCTTTTCGGCCATAGACCGAATTGTTAGGCCATCGTTCGACTTGAGATGATTTGTATATCGTTCCTTTTGTTAAGGTTCGAGCTTGTTACGTTGATCGAAGGAGGCGGCCTTCGAGTGTGTCGAGATCTTTGAAGTGTTTCGTCCTTTCCATTTTCGAGGCAAGTATCATATGTCGAGTTTGATTTATCATGCTTATGGTTTTGTTCATATTTTTGTATATGAGATGTATTTCTGGAAATTCGCGTGATATTCGTTGTTGTTTGTTCGTATTGATGAACATGTTGAAATGCATATGTGTATGCATAATTGATTGATTATGGTATAAATGATCCGAGGGGGGTCATGAGGATCTATGCTGAAGGCGCTGGATCGAATGTCCACCATGCGTTGGTCCAACGGGATCATCATGGGGATCTATGCTGAGGGCGCTGGATCGCTGGACGGGTTTTCCACCATGCGTTGGTCCGACGGGATCATCATGGGGATCTATGCTGAGGGCGCTGGATCGCTGGATTACCATGTATTGTGCAGATGGAATCGTGAGGATTCGCATCGTTGGATTCCGGTGGCGGAAGTCCGTTTGCATGTTTTATGATGCATTAATGATTTATTGTATGACGATACTTGTACTAGCATTGTTTTGCTAACCCCTTCGGGGGTGGACATTGTTTTTGATGTTCAGGTAGTCGAGGAGCGGGAGGCACCGCAGATCAAGCGGGACGATGAGATGGCTCAGTGACGTGGTTGATGTTCTTATTATTGTGATTTGTCTTCTTGGTTCGTTTAGTAATCGAGTATGTCTGTATTAATAAAGTCTTTTCGATATGGTTGTATAAGTCAGCACATTTGATCTTTTGATTCAAATCTGTATGTGAATTCCAGTGTTCAATTGGTTTATTTTTACACCTCTTTTAAAATTAGCCTTGTAAATCCTTATCTAAAGGGTTTACGGCGCTGTAATTATTCCGAATATCTCGGGGTGTTACATAAATAGACCCCTTAGATCCATCATCATTAATCATTCATCTTATAATTTTCCACTTTTGTAATATTTTCTTTGTGTGAAGAACACACTTGTGTTCTTGAGTGATTTGTGTAATAGTGGTATAGCATATGTTGTTCAGGGAGTTTATTGCTTCTTTCTCTTTTATCTACTAAGGGAGTTAGGATCAATTCTTTCTCTTTTTCAACTAATAATGACCACTCAAGCTTGTATTATGTTGAATAAACCCTTTATGGGCTAAGTTACCTTAGTTGGGATTATAAACAAGGTTAGTCATGTTATTTAAGTTTGTATAAAGATCTATTATGAATTACTTATTATTGTGTGTGATTTTCATTGTTTTAACAATCTTTATTTATTTGGCCAATAAATGACGATATTTATGGTCTTCATATGTTTCGAAAGAAAATATGTTTGATTAGATCAAATGATCTTCACTCTAAGTTGTTCTAGGGGATAGAAATATACCTCTAGACCTTAGATGATTCTTTGAGTTATTTTCATAAAACCTAATGCTATGTATTGAAGCCAATCAACATAGAAATATAGTGGATTGTTCAATATATAAGGGGCATTTTATAGTTCGAAAGAGAAACCGTATTTTTAAGGAAAATCGAATCTACACAACATAATAAGTAAATTCATCTTATGATCTCCTATACATCTTCTATAACTAATGACGAACTAAGTTTGTAATTCCAACTATTTCATTATATCTGTTATTAATCTATTGTTAGTGTAATCTTTTATTTCCTTGAATATTAGAACTATTATTGCATTTTCTTTGCAATTATTAAACCAAACTCTTAAATTGTGTGTTTCAATCATATATATCTCTATAACAAATAGACTAATAGTGTATAATTCAACATATAACCAAACTTCCTCGTGGGATCGATAAACCGGACTCAAAAAATCCACTTACTACTTGATACGATATCGTGCACTTGCGATAGTTACACTAAAGACGTGTCACTCCCCCGAACCAGCGTCTACCTGGACGCAAAACAGACATCCAGCCCCAATTACTCGGGGGTTAGTAAAACTCCATTATTTTACTAGTGCAAGTATAATAGTATACGAAATGTATCAACAAAAAAGCAATCACGAATCAAACACAACAATCAATTGTCAAAACATTCCCGAGAGGTTTTATTAATAAGAAAACGAGTGATGAAGTCTTTAAAATTAAATTCGGCATCTCAGGAGCTTTTAAAGTATAAATTCTTTTGGACCTCAAGTCCCAAATTACAAAACCTGTTTCGAAAATCGCCAAAGCCTCAGCCCGGTTCTTGCTTCAAAGCACATTAGTGAAACTATCATCACGAGTCCGAGATTTAACACCAAAACATTTCCCATTCACTTACTGTTCCTCTCTGTAATATCCGCAATTTTCGATTTTCGGTAAAAAAAATTTTTTTTTTCGGTCGGAGTCTGTTTTGACGACTCGCTCATGACCGTTTCGTCATTCTAAGAATGATTAATTCTGCACTTTTTGTCATCCGAGTTCATTTCGATGTCGTTTTGTTGAGTTCCGTGCTTTTTAGCGACTTTTCCGCACTTGAGTTCGATTCTTGTGAATCTCGTTCGAAACTGCTGTTTCGAGTTTCCCGTAAGTCCGTTTAACTTTGTTAGACGTGTTGTGAACTTTGGTTTGGTTATTCGATCATGTATCGTGATTTCCGGGCGTTTTGGGCCATTTTGTAATTTCTTAAAAGTTACGGGTATCCGTATCTGTAATTGTTGTCTCGACCCGTTTCTTGGTCGCGTATGATTGAATATGGTATTATGTTTTCATTTCGGGTCATTGATGTCGTCCGCGAACTTTTCGTCGTGTTCGCCTGCGTTGCGCTGTAATCGGTCGCCGAGCCACTCGCGCGGGATCGCCGGACGGCTATGGATCGCCGGACAATTGCGGGCACCGGCCGGACGGTGCGGTAGAACCGGCGAGCGCACGCCACGGCCGGAAGGCTGCGGCTAACCGGGCAGTGTAGCGCACGCTACCGGATGGCCTAACGACGCTTAGCGGGTCCGGACAGTGGAGTCTCGGGGTTCTGAATCGGTCATGCTCGGCAGTAGCGCACGCTATCGCTTGACGCCGCAGACGCTTACGGCCGGCAGGGTAGCGCACGCTTCGGCCGGAAGATCGCGCACGCTACTCGCCGAGCGGCCTAGTCCGTATACTCGGGTCGCGGCTCGGGCCGAGAAGACGCTAGCTCGGCAGCCTAGCGCGCGCTAGTCCGGCCCAGTATAAATGTGGCTGAGGAGTCACATTTCATTTCGTTTTTCACTTCCTTCCTTCTCCGTCCACGGATGGCGATTCATGGGTGACGAAGCCATGTTGTTTAACAACAAATCCATGAAGTTCTTCAGTTCATAACATCAATCAATCATCCGTTATTATCCTTTGATCCAGCGAATCACGGTAATCTTCCTTAGAACCCTAATTTCGTGAATTTGGGGATTTTTGCATTTTTGTCCGATTCGTTCCGTGTTGTTGATTAATTCATGATGGGTATGATTAATCTTGGTAGTATTCTTGTGTTTAACATCATTTAATCCATTGTTCTTCGTCGAATCGAAGTATATTTCTCGATTTCCTTCAAATTGACTTTTTGGGTGATTTGTCCCCGATCTCGTTTTTCATCCATTTTCGATGGATCGATTATGGTTAAATGATGTTGTTAAACATATTCTATGGATTTTATATCCATATTTCAACTTGGAATTCCATTTTCGGGTTTTGACGGGACGAATCGTGTTCTTGGCCGTTTTGGGGAAAATCCTTGAACTTTCGTCATTTGTTCTTTGAATTCAGCGGCTTTGGGTCGTACTTTGAAATTTATTTTCGTTGTTATTGTTTTCGTTCGTAGTTCATTGTTGTGGATTATCGTTCGGTGGAGTCGGCGAGTTCGTAGTCGGTTCGTGCCAACCTACTTCGGCCGATTCTCCGCGTTGTGGTTATTCGAGGCAAGTACCTTGCCCATACTTTTCTCGTTTTATGGATATGATGATCGGTGGTCGTCTTGATGTGTTTGTTTGGTTATTTGAAATGAATTCTCAAAATATTTCGGTTTGGCCTCGTTAAAGGCTCTCTTTCAAAACGCGTGTGTGTTTTGTGAACGTTGTGTTTTGGGAATTGATTATGATTTGATTATTTTGAACGTTGGAGGCTTTGATGATATCCTTGTTGTTTAAAAGTTATGGAATCGTGTATTCCGTGTTTAATCTTGTTATTGTGTTTTGAAGAGTTTGATAATGGTGTCGGATTAGTGGCCATCTCTAGTAAGTATTCTTGATGAACTTACATTCTTAGCATATTTGTAATATCCGCAATTTTGAATTTCGGTAATTTTCTTTTTTCGGCGGAAGTTCGTTTTGACAACTCTCTCATGACCGTTTCGTCATTCCGAGAATGATTAATTCTGCACTTTTTGTCATCCGAGTTCGTTTCGGTGTCGTTTTGTTGAGTTCCGTGTCCTTAATCGACTTTTTCACGTGGGAGATCGACTTTGTAACGTCACCATTAATTCTTGGAAACTCCAAAAATTCTGAATCTTTGCAACATTATATAGCATCAAGTTAGCTTTCCAATGGTTTAAACGGTGAGTCAATCGGAGTCCAGATGAAGGAGTTATGGTCGAAATAGCCAAGACTGCACGATGTGCCTTTTTGGTGTTGAAGGGGGCTGTACCGTGTGCCGCGGCACACTCAGGCTGTGCCGCGGCACTAAGCTGATTCCTGGGCGTTTTTGGTGGCCCTGGGCCGCGGCACACTTGTCCTGTGCCGCGGCACACGGGCTTTTTCTGCGTTTTTAGCAGATTTTCGAGGAGAAAACTTCATTTTTCTCCTCTCTTCTTCCTCCTTCCATCTAGGGCGATTTGTGGGCGATTTTTGGGCGATTTGAGTGCTCCCAAACTTGTAGAGATCATCCACCTCAAGTCTTGTTGTAGATTTTCGGCCTCTACTTGAATTCTTCATCCAAATCAAGGTATTTTTGGCTTGAACCCTTGTTTTTGTAGATTTGTTGATTTTGCTTTTGATTTCGATTCCACTCCGTTTTTAATCAATTAATTGTTGTATAAACGTTGTTTTGAACTTGTTCTACGGATTGGATACTCGTATCTTTGGTTCGTTCAACCCGAGGGGTGATTTCTTTGTTCTTGAAGGGTCTTGAACATTTAATGTTCGATTAAATGTTCGAATGAGTTCCCTTTGATAGTTTGTTGGGATTTTCGTTGTTTTCGGCCTTGATTCTCGTTGTAATCATGTTTTATTATTCCTTACGGAGGATTATAGGTGCTCGATGATTCCGATGTTGAATTCCGTTGGTGATTGATGATTCATGTGGTGTTTTCCCGTAGTAATTTCGGTGTTATCGCGTTCTAGATAGTGTTCGGGGATTTGAGGGCTACCCGGCCGTATCCGTTCACTTTTCCATTGCTCGTAATATCGAGGCAAGTACCTTGCCCATACTCTTCTTATTTTGTGGATATGATGATCGGTGATCGTCTTGGTGTGTTTGTTTGGTTGTTTGAAATGAAGTTTCAAAAAATTTCGGTTTGGCCTCGTTAAAGGTTTTCTTTCAAAATGCGTGTGTGTTCTGTGAACGGCGTGTTTTGGGAATTGATTATGATTTGATTATTTTGAACGTTGAAGGATTTGATGATGATACTCCTATTGTTTAAAGTTATGGAATCGTGTATTCCGTATTTAATCTTGTTATTGTGTTTTGAAGAGTTTGATAATGGTGTCGAGTTAATGGCCATCTCTAGTGAGTATTCTTAATGAACTTACATTCTTAGCATGTTAGTTTTGCATGAGTAATGTGTGTGTGTATGCTCACTACGGGTTAGATCCGACGGGGTCTCGGTAGGGGTCCACAGAGACGTGGATCGACGAGCTTGCTTTTAACCACTACGGGTTAGATCCGACGGGGTCTCGGTAGGGGTCCACAGAGACGTGGATCGACGGTTAATTGTGGTGCATTTTACAAATGTGACTTATTTATGGCATTTCCGGAAATGAGTGCTTTTGAACGGTTTTCATGATTGCATGCATCGACTAAGTGTGTAAGAGGTAAGTTGTTCGTTTGGCTTACTTGGCTAGGATGGCACTAGAGTATTTTGTTGTTTGTGTTAAATCCTTTATTTGTGGATTTCGATGTTGGGAGACGAACTTTGTGGTCGTTCTTGTGTACTGTGAGTTGATGAGATTGGGGCTAAAATCCCAACGTTTTTGTAAAGGTCATTTGACGAATTTGGGGCTAAAATCCCAACAGTTTGGTAAAGGTTATTTTACGGAAAGTAAACTTTTGGGGCGGTGACCCCTTTTGTCTTTTGGATTTTGAAAAGTAGGATTTGATAATCCTAAATTGTTTCCTATTAAAACTCCCGATGGTATTTCAAATCATTTTATAAATTGTTTCCCTTGATATTTTGATCTTGAAATTTTGGGAAGTCTTTACTCAAACTCTCGCCTCGGGAAGTGTTCATCTTGTTGTATTTGAACCTTTGAGGATTCCGAATTATTATCGTTCGTGGAATGTGAATTGTATGGCTCGTATTTGCACTTTGTTCTTGCACTAGCAAAACAGTGGAGTTTTGCTAACCCCCGAGTATTCGGGGGGTGGATGTCTATTTTTGCATTCAGGTTTTGGAGCATAACACAGGAACGACACAAAGGATGATGAAAGATGATCGATACTAATCACATGAGGAACCGTATATTGTTTATTGGTTCAGTTATACTTTATTTTCCGCTGCTATACTTTTCCCATTGTACAGGTGTGGTTGTATTTTGACCCCTGCGTGGGCATGATTTGTATTTGAGTTGTATGTATTTATTGAAAGACCAAATCGGTCTACTGAGTCATTTTAGCCTTAAGGGCATGGCTGAGTTGTTTTATGTTGTTACCAGCCTGGTAGATCCTTGAGGAAGGGTTCTACGGCGTGTAATATCCCTGAGCGGATTGGGGGTGTTACATAAATGGTATCGGATCTTAGGTTGAGGAAACCTAGGATGTCGGGTCAAGTCGTGTTGTTTGAGTCATGTTTCGTCGGATTTTATCTGACTGAGTCGTGTCGCGACGCGTCGTTTGAGTTTGTTGGTCGTGATTAGTATCGTGGGGCGATCATCATCTTCGTGCGACCTGTGGAAGTAAGTCTCCCTTCTTTGTGTTGTGCCTCGTGTGACACGAGCTATTTTATGATTATTTGTTAAGTGATGGAATCCTTATGTGGATTTTGATTTCACGATATGTATTTAATCGACTCTCGTATTTGATCTATACGAGGAGTGTCGTCGCTTGTGATGTCTTTTTATTGTTGTTTTTGTCCGTTGCTGATGATTTTCGAATCGATTTGCATGTTTTACAAGTTCTCTTATGGAAGCTTTGTGCTTATACGCGTTCGACTTGTTCACTAGCCAGTGCGTGAGGGTCCTTAGAGGCCTCGAATGGGGCCAGTGGATTTGTTCTGAATGTGGTTATTTGACTCTAATATTTTGTTCTTATGAGGAGTAGTGTTGCTGGATTGTGCATGTTGAACTGTATTTCTTTTATCCGCTGCGTGAGTTCTTTTGTAATGACTTTCGGTATTTTACCGACCGAGTTTTATTTCGATAACCGCTTCCCTTAACCGAGTTTTTGGCATTATGGCCTTGATCATTTTGGCGAAATTCTTATGACGGTATTTAGCATTTTGTAAATGACTTCTGTGAGTTTTTGAAATATTACCGTCATCAGCCTTTTTGGCATTTTTGTAAATGGTTTTTAGCCTGGGGTTCCGACGTGGGACCCACAGCGCTATGATGTTCCGTGTGATTACCTGAAATTTTTGGGCATTCTAGCCTTTTTGGCATCGTCCTTTTTGGCATTGAATTATTTTCGAAAACTTGAGTATCTTAGAAATAAATTTCGAGACATATTTTTTTTCAATGAGTTATTTTCTTGTGGTACATCCAGGTGCCACAATATATTTCAAAATTTTTCTGCCTCGAGGACCAAAATGTTTTGAGATATTTTCAATGTTTTAGAAACACTTTTATTTAGACCCGAGGGTCGAATATTCTGAAAGTTTTCACTAAGAGAAAGTGTCCTCATTTTTATCAAATGCGAAATGGTTCTCCAAAGTCTCGATAACGATGTTTCACGTTTGTACTTTTTGAAAGGTGATACTCAAGATCAATCGGTGTTCTTCTAAATTATTCTCAAAATGAGGTTTTCGTTTTTAAAACCTATCCATTCCCGTTTGAGGGCTGGGAATATATGTATGATGTTTGCATTATCATTTTGATGTTTGCTCCCGAGTATGACCGAATTGGCGGTGTGAGCGTTGAGTCGTTTTCCACACATTTGTTGTGTTAGCCCCTTGTGAGAGGTGGGATGTTGGTGTTGAATATTGTCGCCTCGTGGTGATTTCTGCGTTGTCGCGCATGTGCGAGCTGTTAGATCTTGGGTTGGTATGGCCGTGTGCATCGGTGATCGTTCCGTTATGTGTCGGTTGTTTAATGTCTTGTTACCTTGCTCCTGTTTTTGTGAATTTCATCGATGAGGTCGGGGGTAATACCCGTATTATTTTTGGATTCTGTATTTTCTCTTTCTCAATTCTATAGACTCGCTCGTGTTCGTTGATACTTTCTGAACTTGTTCTGTATTCCGGTTTCATCGTTTGAACGAGCTGTGATCTTGTTTTGGGTCGATCTGGTTATCGCTGTGACTTTTTCGAGTTCGGTTCGATTCTTGTGAACCTTGTTCGGAAGTAACACCCTTTGGTTCTATTAGTTCTTTTATTCGAAGTGGATCGGATTTGGAACTCCTGTGTTTTCGACTCTGTCGACTCGTTTATGCTCGTTAACATTTTCTGAACTTTCCCTGTCCCTTGCTTTTGTTGATCGGACGAGTGCGGTATTGTTTCGGAATAACTCGTTTGTCGTTGTGATTTTTTTTTTTCGATTGCTATTTCCCTTTCCTGTGGATCTTATGTGAGTGCACATTTTGTTGTTTTTACCGGATCATGTTTCGTCTCGAGTCGAGATGTGAACTTCGGAGTTGTCGTTTGAACCTTATTGTTCTTCGTGATCCGAACAGGATTATTCGATTTTTTTTTGTTGACTCGATCATTGTGGTTCGATCATTGATTGTTCGGTTTTTGTTAATCTCGTTTCGTGATTGTTGAACGTTCAGACTGCTTCGTAATTCCCTTAAGTTCTGGAAATTAGTCTCGTTTTCGATCTTCCAACCCTTGGGCGGTGGAATTCCGTATTGGTTCAGCGATTGGCTCGCGTTTCGATTGATGTACCGTTGGGTTGGTCAATCATACTGACTTTCGTTCGTTGTGTTTTGTGATTGTCGGATAATTTACTTAGCTATATTATCCGTTTGATGACGCTTGTCATTTGTTGGTTTTATTGTATCCCTAACAACGACGTTGTGTTGGTCGTCGTGGAGCGTGTTTTCACGCCGTATGTCTCTTTGCGTTTCTTGCAGCGTTTCGCCGTTGGGCGCGAGTTTTCTATTTTTGTGTATCTCGTCGAGTTTTCCTGGCGGGTATATATTTCTCCCCCCTACTTGTTTTAAGTTTCGGGACGAAACTTCTTTTAAGGAGGGTAGAATGTAATATCCGCAATTTCGAATTTCGGTAATTTTCTTTTTTCGGCGGAAGTTCGTTTTGACAACTCTCTCATGACCGTTTCGTCATTCCGAGAATGATTAATTCTGCACTTTTTGTCATCCGAGTTCGTTTCGGTGTCGTTTTGTTGAGTTCCGTGTCCTTAATCGACTCTTTCACGTGGGAGTTCGACTTTGTAACGTCACCATTAATTATTGGAAACTCCAAAAATTCTGAATCTTTGCAACATTATAGAGCATCAAGTTAGCTTTCCAATGGTTTAAACGGTGAGTCAATCGGAGTCCAGACGAAGGAGTTATGGTCGAAATAGCCAAGACTGCACGATGTGACTTTTTGGTGTTGAAGGGGGCTGTACCGTGTGCCGCGGCACACTCAGGCTGTGCCGCGGCACTAAGCTGATTCCTGGGTGTTTTTGGTGGCCCTGGGCCGCGGCACACTTGTCCTGTGCCGCGGCACACGGGCTTTTTCTGCGTTTTTTAGCAGATTTTCGAGGAGAAAACTTCATTTTTCTCCTCTCTTCTTCCTCCTTCCATCTAGGGCGATTTGTGGACGATTTTTGGGCGATTTGAGTGATCCCAAACTTGTAGAGATCATCCACCTCAAGTCTTGTTGTAGATTTTCGGCCTCTACTTGAATCCTTCATCCAAATCAAGGTATTTTTGGCTTGAACCCTTGTTTTTGTATATTTGGGGATTTTGCTTTTTGATTTCGATTCCAATCCGTTTTTAATCAATTAATTGTTGTATAAACGTTGTTTTGAACTTGTTCTACGGATTGGATACTCGTATCTTTGGTTCGTTCAACCCGAGGGGTGATTTCTTTGTTCTTGAAGGGTCTTAAACATTTAATGTTCGATTAAATGTTCGAATGAGTTCCCTTTGATAGTTTGTTGGGATTTCCATTGTTTTCGGCCTTGATTCTCGTCGTAATCATGTTTTATTATTCCTTACGGAGGATTATAGGTGCTCGATGATTCCGATGTTGAATTCCGTTGGTGATTGATGATTCATGTGGTGTTTTCCCGTAGTAATTTCGGTGTTATCGCGTTCTAGATAGTGTTCGGGGATTTGAGGGCTACCCGGCCGTATCCGTTCACTTTTCCATTGCTCGTGATATCGAGGCAAGTACCTTGCCCATACTCTTCTTATTTTGTGGATATGATGATCGGTGATCGTCTTGGTGTGTTTGTTTGGTTGTTTGAAATGAAGTTTCAAAAGATTAGATTTGGCCTCGTTAAAGGTTTTCTTTCAAAATGCGTGTGTGTTCGTGAACGGCGTGTTTTGGGAATTGATTATGATTTGATTATTTTGAACGTTGAAGGATTTGATGATGATACTCCTATTGTTTAAAGTTATGGAATCGTGTATTCCGTATTTAATCTTGTTATTGTGTTTTGAAGAGTTTGATAATGGTGTCGAGTTAATGGCCATCTCTAGTGAGTATTCTTAATGAACTTACATTCTTAGCATGTTAGTTTTGCATGAGTAATGTGTGTGTGTGTATGCTCACTACGGGTTAGATCCGACGGGGTCTCGGTAGGGGTCCACAGAGACGTGGATCGACGAGCTTGCTTTTAACCACTACGGGTTAGATCCGACGGGGTCTCGGTAGGGGTCCACAGAGACGTGGATCGACGGTTAATTGTGGTGCATTTTACAAATGTGACTTATTTATGGCATTTCCGGAAATGAGTGCTTTTGAACGGTTTTCATGATTGCATGCATCGACTAAGTGTGTAAGAGGTAAGTTGTTCGTTTGGCTTACTTGGCTAGGATGGCACTAGAGTATTTTGTTGTTTGTGTTAAATCCTTTATTTGTGGATTTTGATGTTGGGAGACGAACTTTGTGGCCGTTCTTGTGTACTGTGAGTTGATGAGATTGGGGCTAAAATCCCAACGTTTTTGTAAGGGTCATTTGGCGGATTTGGGGCTAAAATCCCAACAGTTTGGTAAAGGTTATTTTACGGAAAGTAAACTTTTGGGGCGGTGACCCCTTTTGTCTTTTGGATTTTGAAAAGTAGGATTTGATAATCCTAAATTGTTTCCTATTAAAACTCCCGATGGTATTTCAAATCATTTTATAAATTGTTTCCCTTGATATTTTGATCTTGAAATTTTGGGAAGTCTTTACTCAAACTCTCGCCTCGGGAAGTGTTCATCTTGTTGTATTTGAACCTTTGAGGATTCCGAATTATTATTTTTCGTGGAATGTGAATTGTATGGCTCGTATTTGCACTTTGTTCTTGCACTAGCAAAACAGTGGAGTTTTGCTAACCCCCGAGTATTCGGGGGGTGGATGTCTATTTTTGTATTCAGGTTTTGGAGCATAACACAGGAACGGCACGAAGGATGATGAAAGATGATCGATACTAATCACATGAGGAACCGTATATTGTTTATTGGTTCAGTTGTACTTTATTTTCCGTTGCTATACTTTTCCCATTGTACGGGTGTGGTTGTATTTTGACCCCTGCGTGGGCATGATTTGTATTTGAGTTGTATTTATTTATTGAAAGACCAAATGGGTCTACTGAGTCATTTTAGCCTTAAAGGCATGGATGAGTTGTTATATGTCGTTACCAGCCTGGTAGATCCTTGAGGAAAGGTTCTACGGCGTGTAATATCCCTGAGCGGATTGGGGGTGTTACATAAATGGTATCGGAGATTAGGTTGAGGAAACCTAGGCTGTCGGGTCAAGTCGTGTTGTTTGAGTCTTGTTTCGTCGGATTTTATCTGACTGAGTCGTGTCGCGACGCGTCGTTTGAGTTTGTTGGTCGTGATTAGTATCGTGGGGCGATCATCATCTTCGTGCGACCTGTGGAAGTAAGTCTCCCTTCTTTGTGTTGTGCCTCGTGTGACACGAGCTATTTTTATGATTATTTGTTAAGTGACGGAATCCTCTTGTGGATTTTGATTTCACGATATGTATTTAATCGACTCTCGTATCTGATTTATACGAGGAGTGTCGTCGCTTGTGATGTCTTTTTGTTGTTGTTTTGGTCCGTTGCTGATGATTTTCGAATCGATTTGCACGTTTTACAAGTTCTCTTGTGAAAGCTTTGTGCTTATACACGTTCGACTTGTTCACTAGCCAGTGCGGGAGGGTCCTTAGAGGCCTCGAATGGGGTCAGTGGTTTTGTTCTGAATGTGGTATTTTATCGTTTATTTCCGTTTAAATACATGTATTGTCTTGATTTTAAACCTTTTGATGCGTGTGCTAGGAGTTGTTTTAGTGAACGTCGATATGTGTGAGTTTTGGGCATTCTGGCCTATTGGATTTTTGAAAACCTTGAGTATCTTAGAAAAATAAATTTCGAGACATACTTTTCAAATGAGTTATTTTCTTGTGGTACATCCAAGGTGCCGCAATATATTTCAAAAAATTTCTACTTCGAGGACCAAAATGCTTTGAGATATTTTCAATGTTTTAGAAACATTTTTATTTAGACCCGAGGGTCGAATATTCTGAAAGTTTTCACTAAGAGAAAGTGTCTTCATTCTTATCAAATGCGAAATGGTTCTCCAATGTCTCGATAACGATGTTTCACGTTTGTACTTTTTGAAAGGTGATACTCAAGATCAACCGGTATTCTTCAAATTATTTTCAAAATGAGGTTTTCATTTTTAAAACCTATCCATTCCCGTTTGAGGGCTGGGTATGTATGTGTGATGTTCGCGTTGTCATTTTGATACTTTCTCCTGAGTATGATCGAATTGGCGGTGTGAGCGTTGAGTCGCTTTCCACACATTGGTTGTGCTAGCCCCTGTGAGAGGCGGAATGTTGGTATTGAATGTTGTCGCCTCATGGCGATTTCTGCGTTGTCGCGTATGTGCGAGCTGTTAGAGCTTGGTATGGTATGACCGTGTGCATCGGCGATCGTTCCGTTATGTGTCGATTGTTTAATGTCTTGTTACCTTGCTCCCGTTTTTTGTGAATTTCGTGCACGAGGTCGGAGGTAATGCCCGTACTATTTTGACTTCTGTATTTTCTCTTTCTCCAGTCTATCGATTCGCTCATGTTCGTTGGTACTTTATGAACTTGTTCTGTATTTCGGTTTCATCGTCCCAACGAGCTGTGATCTTGTTTTGAGTCGATCTAGTTATCACTGTGACTTTTTTGGGTTCAGCCCGATTCTTGTGAACCTTGTTCGGGAGTGACATCATTTGGTTCTACTAGTTCTTTTATTCGAAGTGGATCAGATTTTGAACTTCTGTATATTCTACTTTGTCGACTCATTTATGTTCGTTGACGTTTCTGAGCTTGTCCTGCCCCTTGTTTTTTGTTTATCGGACGAGTGTGGTATCATTTCGGAATAACTCGTTTGTCGTTGTGACTTTTCAATCGCTATTCCCTTTCTTGTGGATCTTATGGGAATGCATGTCTTGTAGTTCTCACCAGATCATCCTGGGAGTTGTTGTTTGAATTTTATTATCCTTCGTGTTTCGGACATGATTGTTCGATTTTTGTTGTCTCGATCGTTTGTTTGTTCGGTTTTTGTTCTCGTTTCGTGATTGTTGAGCGTTCAGGCTCCTTTGTAATTCCCTTAAGTTCGGGAAATTAGTCTCGTTCTCGATCTTCCAACCCTTAGGCGGTGGAATTCCGTATTTGTTCAGCGTTTGGCTCGCGTTTTGATCAATGTACCGTTAGGTTGGTCAATCGTATTGATTTTCGTTCATTGTGTTTTGCGATTGTTCGGATAATTGACTTGATTGTATTATCCATTTGATGACGCTTGTCACTTGTTGGTTTTATTATATCCCTAACGGTGACGTTGTGTTGGTCGCCGTGGAGCGTGTTTTCACGCCGTATATTCCTTTGCGTTGTTTGTAACATTTCGCCGTTGGGCGTTAGTTACGCATTCTTGTGTATCTCGTTGAGTTTTTCCTGGCGGAATATTTCTTCTCCCTACTTGTTTTAAGTTTTGGGACGAAACTTCTTTTAAGGAGGGTAGAATGTAATATCCGCAATTTTCGATTTTCGGTAAATTTCTTTTTTTTTCGGTCGGAGTCTGTTTTGACGACTCACTCATGACCGTTTCGTCATTCTAAGAATGATTAATTCTGCACTTTTTGTCATCCGAGTTCGTTTCGATGTCGTTTTGTTGAGTTCCGTGCTTTTTAGCGACTTTTCCGCACTTGAGTTCGATTCTTGTGAATCTCGTTCGAAACTGCTGTTTCGAGTTTCTCGTAAGTCCGTTTAACTTTGTTAGACGTGTTGTGAACTTCGGTTTGGTTATTCGATCATGTATCGTGATTTCCGGGCGTTTTGGGCCATTTTGTAATTTCTTAAAAGTTACGGGTATCCGTATCTGTAATTGTTGTCTCGACCCGTTTCTTGGTCGCGTATGATTGAATATGGTATTATGTTTTCATTTCGGGTCGTTGATGTCGTCCGCGAACTTTTCGTCGTGTTCGTTCCGTGCGTTTTGATGTCGGGTCGCCGAGCCACAGCGGTTGCGAGGCGGCCGGACGGTTGCGGGACTGGCCGGACGATTGCGGGCACCGGCCGGACGGGTGCGGCAGGAACCGGCGTAGCGCACGCTACGGCCGGAAGGCTGCGCGCGCTAACCGGCAGGTGTAGCGCACGCTACCGGATGGCCTAACGCACGCTAGCGGGTCCGGACAATGGAGTCCTGGGGGTTCTGGAATCGGTCATGCTCGGCAGGTAGCGCACGCTACTGTCGGACGCTGCGTACGCTACGGCCGGCAGGTAGCGCACGCTACGGCCGGAAGGCTGCGCACGCTACTGTCCGAAAGCGATCTAGTCCGTAAGGCTCTTGGGTCGCGGCACGGGCGATAGCGCCACGCTAGCTCGCGACTGCGCGCGCTAGTCGGCCCGAGATAAATGTGGGCGAGTCACATTTCATTTCGTTTTTCACTTCCTTCCTTCTCCGTCCGCGGATGGCGATTCATGGGTGACGAAGCCATGTTGTTTAACAACAAATCCATGAAGTTCTTCAGTTCATAACATCAATCAATCATCCGTTATTATCCTTTGATCCAGCGAATCACGGTAATCTTCCTTAGAACCCTAATTTCGTGAATTTGGGGATTTTTGTATTTTTGTCCGATTCGTTCCGTGTTGTTGATTAATTCATGATGGGTATGATTAATCTTGGTAGTATTCTTGTGTTTAACATCATTTAATCCATTGTTCTTCGTCGAATCGAAGTATATTTCTCGATTTCCTTCAAATTGACTTTTTGGGTGATTTGTCCCCGATCTCGTTTTTCATCCATTTTCGATGGATCAATTATGGTTAAATGATGTTGTTAAACATATTCTATGGATTGTATATCCATATTTCAACTTGGAATTCCGTTTTCGGGTTTTGACGGGACGAATCGTGTTCTTGGCCGTTTGGGGAAAATCCTTGAACTTTCGTCATTTGTTCTTTGAATTCAGCGGCTTTGGGTCGTACTTTGAAATTTATTTTCGTTGTTATTGTTTTCGTTCGTAGTTCATTGTTGTGGATTATCGTTCGGTGGAGTCGGCGAGTTCGTAGTCGGTTCGTGCCAACCTACTTCGGCCGATTCTCCGCGTTGTGGTTATTCGAGGCAAGTACCTTGACCATACTTTTCTCGTTTTATGTATATGATGATCGGTGGTCGTCTTGATGTGTTTTTTTGGTTATTTGAAATGAATTCTCAAAAGATTTCGGTTTGGCCTCGTTAAAGGCTCTCTTTCAAAACGCGTGTGTGTTTTGTGAACGTTGTGTTTTGGGAATTGATTATGATTTGATTATTTTGAACGTTGGAGGCTTTGATGATATCCTTGTTGTTTAAAAGTTATGGAATCGTGTATTCCGTGTTTAATCTTGTTATTGTGTTTTGAAGAGTTTGATAATGGTGTCGGATTAGTGGCCATCTCTAGTAAGTATTCTTGATGAACTTACATTCTTAGCATATTAGTATTGCATGAGTAACGTGTGTGTGTATGCTCACTATGGGTTAGATCCGACGGGGTCTCGGTAGGGGTCCACGGAGGGGTGGATCCGCGAGCTTGCTTTTAACCACTATGGGTTAGATCCGACGGGGTCTCGGTAGGGGTCCACGGAGGGTGGATCCACGGTTAATTGTGGTGCATTTTACAAATGTGATTTGACTATGGCATTTCCGGAAATGAGTGCTTTTGAACGGTTTTCATGATTGCATGCATTGACTAAGTGTGTAAGAGGTAAGTTGTTCGTTTGGCCTACTTGGCTAGGATGGCACTAGAGTATTTTGTTGTTTGTTTTAAATCCTTTATTTGTGGATTTTGATGTTGGGAGACGAACCTTGTGGTCGTTCTTGTGTACTGTGAGTTGATGAGATTTGGGGCTAAAATCCCAATGGTTCTGTAAAAGTCATTTTACGGATTTGGGGCTAAAATCCCAACGGTTTGGTAAATGTCATTTTTCGGAAAGTAAACCTTTGGGGCGGTGACCCCTTTTGTCTTTTGGTTTTCGAAGAGTAGGATTTGATAATCCTAAATTGTTTTCTATTAAAACTCCCGATGGTATTTCAAATCATTTTATAAATTGTTTCCCTTGATATTTTGATCTTGAAATTTGGGAAGTATTTACTCAACTCTTGCCTCGGGAAGTGTTCATCCTGTTGTATTTGAATCTTTGAGGATTCCGAATTATTATCGTTCGTGGAAGGTGAATTGTATGGCTCGTATTTGCACTTTGTTCTTGCACTAGCAAAACAGTGGAGTTTTGCTAACCCCCGAGTATTCGGGGGGTGGATGTCTGTTTTTGCATTCAGGTTTTGGAGCATAACACAGGGTCGGCACGAAGGATGATGAAAGATGATCGATACTAATCACATGAGGAACCGTACTTTGTTTATTGGTTCAGTTGTACTCTATTTTTTCCGCTGCTATATTTTCCCATTGTACGGGTGTGGTTGTATTTTGACCCCTGCATGGGCATGAGTTGTATTTGAGTTGTATGTATTTGTTGAAAGACCAAATCGGTCTACTGAGTCATTTTAGCCTTAAAGGCATGGTTGAGTTGATATATGTCGTTACCAGCCTGGTAGATCCTTGAGGAAAGGTTCTACGGCGTGTAATATCCCTGAGCGGATTGGGGGTGTTACATAAATGGTATCGGAGATTAGGTTGAGAAAACCTAGGCTGTCGGGTCAAGTCGTGTTGTTTGAGTCTTGTTTCGTCGGATTTTATCTGACTGAGTCGTGTCGCGACGCGTCGTTTGAGTTTGTTGGTCGTGATTAGTATCGTGGGGCGATCATCATCTTCGTGCGACCTGTGGAAGTAAGTCTCCCTTCTTTGTGTTGTGCCTCGTGTGACACGAGCTATTTTTATGATTATTTGTTAAGTGACGGAATCCTCTTGTGGATTTTGATTTCACGATATGTATTTAATCGACTCTAGTATCTGATTTATACGAGGAGTGTCGTCGCTTGTGATGTCTTTTTGTTGTTGTTTTGCTCCGTTGCTGATGATTTTCGAATCGATTTGCACGTTTTACAAGTTCTCTTGTGAAAGCTTTGTGCTTATACACGTTCGACTTGTTCACTAGCCAGTGCGGGAGGGTCCTTAGAGGCCTCGAATGGGGTCAGTGGTTTTGTTCTGAATGTGGTATTTTATCGTTTATTTCCGTTTAAATACATGTATTGTCTTGATTTTAAACCTTTTGATGCGTGTGCTAGGAGTTGTTTTAGTGAACGTCGATATGTGTGAGTTTTGGGCATTCTGTCCTATTGGATTTTTGAAAACCTTGAGTATCTTAGAAAAATAAATTTCGAGACATACTTTTCAAATGAGTTATTTTCTTGTGGTACATCCAAGGTGCCGCAATATATTTCAAAAAATTTCTACTTCGAGGACCAAAATGCTTTGAGATATTTTCAATGTTTTAGAAACATTTTTATTTAGACCCGAGGGTCGAATATTCTGAAAGTTTTCACTAAGAGAAAGTGTCTTCATTCTTATCAAATGCGAAATGGTTCTCCAATGTCTCGATAACGATGTTTCACGTTTGTACTTTTTGAAAGGTGATACTCAAGATCAACCGGTATTCTTCAAATTATTTTCAAAATGAGGTTTTCATTTTTAAAACCTATCCATTCCCGTTTGAGGGCTGGGTATGTATGTGTGATGTTCGTGTTGTCATTTTGATACTTTCTCCCGAGTATGATCGAATTGGCGGTGTGAGCGTTGAGTCGCTTTCCACACATTGGTTGTGCTAGCCCCTGTGAGAGGCGGAATGTTGGTATTGAATGTTGTCGCCTCATGGCGATTTCTGCGTTGTCGCGTATGTGCGAGCTGTTAGAGCTTGGTATGGTATGACCGTGTGCATCGGCGATCGTTCCGTTATGTGTCGATTGTTTAATGTCTTGTTACCTTGCTCCCGTTTTTTGTGAATTTCGTGGACGAGGTCGGAGGTAATGCCCGTACTATTTTGACTTCTGTATTTTCTCTTTCTCCAGTCTATCGATTCGCTCATGTTCGTTGGTACTTTATGAACTTGTTCTGTATTTCGGTTTCATCGTCCCAACGAGCTGTGATCTTGTTTTGAGTCGATCTAGTTATCACTGTGACTTTTTCGGGTTCAGCCCGATTCTTGTGAACCTTGTTCGGGAGTGACATCATTTGGTTCTACTAGTTCTTTTATTCGAAGTGGATCAGATTTTGAACTTCTGTATATTCTACTTTGTCGACTCATTTATGTTCGTTGACGTTTCTGAGCTTGTCCTGCCCCTTGTTTTTTTTGTTTATCGGACGAGTGTGGTATCATTTCGGAATAACTCGTTTGTCGTTGTGACTTTTCAATCGCTATTCCCTTTCCTGTGGATCTTATGGGAATGCATGTCTTGTAGTTCTCACCAGATCATCCTGGGAGTTGTTGTTTGAATTTTATTATCCTTCGTGTTTCGGACATGATTGTTCGATTTTTGTTATCTCGATCATTTGTTTGTTCGGTTTTTGTTCTCGTTTCGTGATTGTTGAGCGTTCAGGCTCCTTTGTAATTCCCTTAAGTTCGGGAAATTAGTCTCGTTCTCGATCTTCCAACCCTTAGGCGGTGGAATTCCGTATTTGTTCAGCGTTTGGCTCGCGTTTTGATCAATGTACCGTTAGGTTGGTCAATCGTATTGATTTTCGTTCATTGTGTTTTGCGATTGTTCGGATAATTGACTTGATTGTATTATCTCTTTGATGACGCTTGTCACTTGTTGGTTTTATTATATCCCTAACGGTGACGTTGTGTTGGTCGCCGTGGAGCGTGTTTTCACGCCGTATATTCCTTTGCGTTGTTTGTAACATTTCTCCGTTGGGCGTTAGTTACGCATTCTTGTGTATCTCGTTGAGTTTTTCCTGGCGGAATATTTCTTCTCCCTACTTGTTTTAAGTTTCGGGACGAAACTTCTTTTAAGGAGGGTAGAATGTAATATCCGCAATTTTCGATTTTCGGTAAATTTCTTTTTTTTTCGGTCGGAGTCTGTTTTGACGACTCTCTCATGACCATTTTGTCATTCTAAGAATGATTAATTCTGCACTTTTTGTCATCCGAGTTCGTTTCGATGTCGTTTTGTTGAGTTCCGTGCTTTTTAGCGACTTTTCCGCACTTGAGTTCGATACTTGTGAATCTCGTTGGCTAGCATTTGAGTTTCCCGTAAGTCCGTTTAACTTTGTTAGACGTGTTGTGAACTTTGGTTTGGTTATTCGATCATGTATCGTGATTTCCGGGCGTTTTGGGCCATTTTGTAATTTCTTAAAAGTTACGGGTATCCGTATCTGTAATTGTTGTCTCGACCCGTTTCTTGGTCGCGTATGATTGAATATGGTATTATGTTTTCATTTCGGGTCATTGATGTCGTCCGCGAACTTTTCGTCGTGTTCGTTCCGTGCGTTTTCGGTAATCGGGTCGTCGAGCCCTGGCGGTTGCGGGACTGGCCGGACGGTTGCGGGACTGGCCGGACGATTGCGGGCACCGGCCAGACGGGTGCGGCAGGAACCGGCGTAGCGCACGCTACGGCCGGAAGGCTGCGCGCGCTAACCGGCAGGTGTAGCGCACGCTACCGGATGGCCTAACGACGCTTAGCGAGTCGGACAGTGGAGTCACAGGGGTTACGGAATCGGTCATGCTCGGCGAGTAGCGCACGCTCTTGTCGGCGGGCCGCAGACGCTACGGCCGGCGATAGCGCCTTCTACGGCCGGAAAAGGTGCGACGCTACCGGCGGCGGTATAGTCGAGGCTCTTGGGTCGCGGCACAGGCGATAGCGCCTAGCTCGGCGACTAGCGCGCTTAACCCGATATAAATGTGGTGGCAGTCACATTTCATTTCGTTTTTCACTTCCTTCCTTCTCCGTCCGCGGATGGCGATTCATGGGTGACGAAGCCATGTTGTTTAACAACAAATCCATGAAGTTCTTCAGTTCATAACATCAATCAATCATCCGTTATTATCCTTTGATCCAGCGAATCACGGTAATCTTCCTTAGAACCCTAATTTCGTGAATTTGGGGATTTTTGCATTTTTGTCCGATTCGTTCCGTGTTGTTGATTAATTCATGATGGGTATGATTAATCTTGGTAGTATTCTTGTATTTAACATCATTTAATCCATTGTTCTTCGTCGAATCGAAGTATATTTCTCGATTTCCTTCAAATTGACTTTTTGGGTGATTTGTCCCCGATCTCGTTTTTCATCCATTTTCGATGGATCGATTATGGTTAAATGATGTTGTTAAACATATTCTATGGATTGTATATCCATATTTCAACTTGGAATTCCGTTTTCGGGTTTTGACGGGACGAATCGTGTTCTTGGCCGTTTTGGGGAAAATCCTTGAACTTTCGTCATTTGTTCTTTGAATTCAGCGGCTTTGGGTCGCACTTTGAAATTTATTTTCGTTGTTATTGTTTTCGTTCGTAGTTCATTGTTGTGGATTATCGTTCGGTGGAGTCGGCGAGTTCGTAGTCGGTTCGTGCCAACCTACTTCGGCCGATTCTCCGCGTTGTGGTTATTCGAGGCAAGTACCTTGCCCATACTTTTCTCGTTTTATGGATATGATGATCGGTGGTCGTCTTGATGTGTTTTTTTGGTTATTTGAAATGAATTCTCAAAAGATTTCGGTTTGGCCTCGTTAAAGGCTCTCTTTCAAAACGCGTGTGTGTTTTGTGAACTTTGTGTTTTGGGAATTGATTATGATTTGATTATTTTGAACGTTGGAGGCTTTGATGATATCCTTGTTGTTTAAAAGTTATGGAATCGTGTATTCCGTGTTTAATCTTGTTATTGTGTTTTGAAGAGTTTGATAATGGTGTCGGATTAGTGGCCATCTCTAGTAAGTATTCTTGATGAAATTACATTCTTAGCATATTAGTATTGCATGAGTAACGTGTGTGTGTGTGTATGCTCACTATGGGTTAGATCCGACGGGGTCTCGGTAGGGGTCCACGGAGGGGTGGATCCGCGAGCTTGCTTTTAACCACTATGGGTTAGATCCGACGGGGTCTCGGTAGGGGTCCACGGAGGGGTGGATCCACGGTTAATTGTGGTGCATTTTACAAATGTGATTTGACTATGGCATTTCCGGAAATGAGTGCTTTTGAACGGTTTTCATGATTGCATGCATTGACTAAGTGTGTAAGAGGTAAGTTGTTCGTTTGGCCTACTTGGCTAGGATGGCACTATAGTATTTTGTTGTTTGTTTTAAATCCTTTATTTGTGGATTTTGATGTTGGGAGACGAACCTTGTGGTCGTTCTTGTGTACTGTGAGTTGATGAGATTTGGGGCTAAAATCCCAATGGTTCTGTAAAAGTCATTTTACGGATTTGGGGCTAAAATCCCAACGGTTTGGTAAATGTCATTTTTCGGAAAGTAAACCTTTGGGGCGGTGACCCCTTTTGTCTTTTGGTTTTCGAAGAGTAGCATTTGATAATCCTATATTGTTTTCTATTAAAACTCCCGATGGTATTTCAAATCATTTTATAAATTGTTTCCCTTGATATTTTGATCTTGAAATTTGGGAAGTATTTACTCAACTCTTGCCTCGGGAAGTGTTCATCCTGTTGTATTTGAATCTTTGAGGATTCCGAATTATTATCATTCGTGGAAGGTGAATTGTATGACTCGTATTTGCACTTTGTTCTTGCACTAGCAAAACAGTGGAGTTTTGCTAACCCCCGAGTATTCGGGGGGTGGATGTCTTTTTTGCATTCAGGTTTTGGAGCATAACACAGGGTCGGCACGAAGGATGATGAAAGATGATTGATACTAATCACATGAGGAACCGTACTTTGTTTATTGGTTCAGTTGTACTCTATTTTTTCCGCTGCTATATTTTCCCGTTGTACGGGTGTGGTTGTATTTTGACCCCTGCGTGGGCATGAGTTGTATTTGAGTTGTATGTATTTGTTGAAAGACCAAATCGGTCTACTGAGTCATTTTAGCCTTAAAGGCATGGTTGAGTTGTTATATGTCGTTACCAGCCTAGTAGATCCTTGAGGAAAGGTTCTACGGCGTGTAATATCCCTGAGCGGATTGGGGGTGTTACACTCTCGTCAAGTAACGAACCCCGGAGGCCACGTCGGACCGTACCCGGTTCCACATATTCACTGTCTGTACACATCATGTACCGAACTCCAGAGGTCACAACGGACCGTACCTGGACCACACACAATGTTCGTACACCTCATGTACCGAACTCCAGAGGCCACAATGGACCGTACTTGGAGCACACATACTGTTCGTACACCTCATGTACCGAACTCCAGAGGCCATGACGGACCATACCTGGACCACACACACTGTTCTTACACCTCATGTA
This sequence comes from Orobanche coerulescens, assembly GCA_033398695.1. Lineage (NCBI taxonomy): Eukaryota > Viridiplantae > Streptophyta > Magnoliopsida > Lamiales > Orobanchaceae > Orobanche > Orobanche coerulescens. The sequence continues at coordinate 123,873,428 of CM065812.1, read as the reverse complement.
TTAAACTCCACAGGACACGACGGACCATACATGGACCATACACACACACATTTCCCAAGACATACCAAACAACGCAACACATCACCACGAACAACACACCTTAATACAAACATGTTCGAACATCCAATCATACATCAAAATACATGTCCAAGTGTATAATCAATCCAACATAATAATCATAATCATCACCATACCTCAAACCCAAGCAATCAAGCCCAACACGAATCACGCAACTAACATGACCAACACAACTTCACAACGTTAACCAAGCAAGAATATCTTTAATACCAACAAACATTCGAATAATCAAATCGCACGAATCATATCCACGAAGATAAACCAAATCATCTTAAATACAATATGTAAACTCATTCACAAGACATAAATCGTATAAGTAGAATACTTGCCTCAATAACCGATACCGAACACTCCAAAGAACACGGTTCAATCGGGAAACCTCGGACCCCGAAGAAGACAACGAACGGAAGGGTTCCGACTGGAGTTCTTCACAAGGATTTCATTCCTAAGACATATCATCAATAAATCATTGATCGAACGAGGAATAATAATCCTATAACGCTCGAATCCCTCTCTAAGACCTTTTACCAAACACCTTCAAGGCGTCGATTAGGAACTCGACAAAACGAAGAATCCTTAGTAATCAAACCATGGAAGAACAAGGAAATTAGTAGAATACAACTTAATAATCATTAATCCATCACTAATCTAAGTTATTACGGATCAAACGGACGAAATCATACAAAATTCCCAATTTCCCCAAAACTAGATTCTTATGAAATCTAACCTTGATTTGATCAGTCGGAGGAGGTTATGGGATGATTAATCGGTGTTAGAAACTCAAGAACTTCGTGGATTGATAGTTGAACAACATATATTCGTGTCCTTCAAGCCCTACCCGCGGAAAAGAAAGGAGAGAAATGAGAAAATGAGTGTAAACCCGTCTGCTCGATCATATTTATACTGCCCAGCGATGCACGGGCAGACACACACGAGCGGTTGGTCGTGTGCCGGGTCGTGTGCGCCACTGTCAGGAAACTGCCGAGACACACGAGCACCTGCTCGTGCGCGTGTAGTCAGGGCCGCACGAGCACGGGATCGTGCGCCCTGCTTGTGCGCGGCCGGCAGAGACTGCCCAGCAGTCTGCCTGTCCCGCACGAGTGCCGCACAAGCGCCGGCCCGTGCGCCCTGCTCGTGCGTACCTGGCTGGTCACTGCTGCACCTGGCCGGCCGGTGCGCAGCCGCCAAGAATCGACGACTCGATTTTTTGAAAACGCACGGAACGAACACGACGAAATGTTCGCGGACAACATTATCGATCCGAAATGAAACACCATGCAACAAATAATCACACGCGACCATATAAACACAAAAATCAATCATCGAGAAAATATTACCGACACTCGGCAACCGAGAAATATCCGGAAAAATCTAAAATAACCGGACCGAAAATCTCGGGTATTACATTCTACCCCACTAAAAATAAGTTTCGTCCCGAAACTTAAAACAAATACATCACAGTGCTACCAAACAAAACACCACGCTAAAACATAAAAATATAGGTTCAACAACCCACACGGACTCATACAGCACAAAATATCAATCATCATGTACCAAACATAAAACATCACATAATATATCTCCACGTGAGAAACAATCAGCATTACGAGCACAAATACTATAACCGGACATCACTGGGCCCTCCAGAAGTATGAACGGAACCTCGGTTTCCTACCATCTGTACTGAGTTGATTGGCACTCGACGATGAGCGAGTCGCCCGTTCATGCTCCTGATTACGACCACTATTATGACCACGTCCTCGGCCTCGACCTCTCGGCATACTAAACGGACAACCATTCAGAATAACACAACAAAACAAACATCACATAATCAACATAGGACAACAAACAACAGCCCAATAAAATATTCACTCCAAGTCATTACATGAATACACGAACTATCACTGCAACAATATAATTTAAATTCATGAGTAATCTACATGGCCACATAAACAGAATGTGTGACCTTAAGCAAAAAAACACGGTCAAAATCACATACATATCATTGGGGTCAAACATTTGTAACATTCTTTAAAAATAAAATTTTCCCAAGGTATTCGTTCAAATGATAGTATTTTGAAATTCTTGAGTTTGAAAGATTTTGCTGAAATGAGTTTTTGAAAAACAAAATATTTTTAATACCTCGGCCGTTTAATCAAAACCATGATTCCATTATCATAATTGTTCCGTTTTGAAGTCATTTGTAAAAACATTTAGAAATATCAAATCTACTCGATAACTGATATCGTCAAAATGACCTACAGGGTAACCACATATTACCACGCCACACCATCACGGATAAGAACGCACATGATAATCTGTGGCCATGACCTTTAGCATCGACCCCGAGAGGTTTCGCCAAACCCCGGGTGGAAAACCACTTGTACTAGCACTAATCAATACCATAGATCAACTATCACATCAGGATAACATCATATAATAATACAATTAAATCAGACCTCGCAGTCACAACACCTAAGTGTACAACCAAAATTTCCTAGTAAGAGTGGTAAGGATCAATAACACGTCAATAATACCCATACAGGATAACCAACTGAGTGCGACATTACCGATACAACAGTTAAAGTTACAATCGTCACTGGCGAACCACACAACTATACCATAGAATCAAATGATCGACAAAGAGCACAAATACCAATGTTGGGAAAACAAGAACCCTGTATCGAAACAGCCGGGATACTCAATCCCTGTATTGAATAGTATTTGATAAAGAGGTTTTGACATATATGTCAATCCGCATACAGTAAAGGAAACTGTATTGAAGTATTGAGGCATCATCCTGTATCGAAGACCTGTCTCGAATCCAGCATATAGTGGAATCCTTCAGTACAGCAAAGAAGTCTTATAAAGGCCAACTATGGAAACTATCTCGAATCACCAATACAGTTATCTTCCATACAGCTCTCAACAGGACAAGAAGGAATCTTCAGAAGTCAAGTCCCGTTGAATAAAGAAGTATTTAATAATCAAGGATAAAGTATTTAAATACTGTCAGTCAACAGATCTTCAAATCCCGCTAAATCCGGATCGTATTTTTAAACCCGTTGGAACGGAATCTTGCTCAACGGAAACATCTCAACGGATATATATTTCAGAGACTATATATATCACATCAAGATGCTGAAGATCAGTTACCCAAGCTATCAAAATTATCAATTTATCAAAGTTATCATCAGAGCAAAACATATCTCCAAAGCTTACTGCAATTAAGATCTAAAGAGATATACAGTGCTCATCATCTTGAACAACACTTCATCAGCTGAGACCTCTTAAAGTCAAAGTTGTTGTTCATCCTCTGTTCTATACTTTGAACAAACCCAGATCAGCCCTATGTGGACTGAGTAATCTGTGCTTCTCCGGAACTGTGTGTTAAGGAATTGCATCGAAGAAGACGAAGCTTCAAAACTGTGTGTGAAGAAGCAAGTCAAAGCATTAGCTCAAAACCAATCTGTGTGAACGATTGAAGCTAAGATCTTTATATCAACCTGTGTGAACGATATATTGATTGTGTGTTGTTATAATTACGTAGTTGTATACGTAGTAATTATAATAAACTTTTTACTCCTGTGTGGAGGACCAGTGGACGTAGAGGGGTTTACCTCGAACCACTTTAAATACTGTGTTATTTACCTTCAGTTTGTACTGTGTTAAGTACTGTGATTAATTAAGTATACTTTGCATATCAAGTTGTTGTATCCACAGCAACTTAGTGTATCTAAGACTTCCGCTACGCACTCAGATTTAAAATCAGTACAGTTTGTTGTTTAAACTACTTCCCAAACTGTATCCAGTATACTTAGTGGCCAACAAGTGGTATCGGAGAAGTTGATTCTAAAAAGAATCAGTCGTATTTTTAACCGAATCAGATCCAAAATCACTTACTCTTTTTTTTTTTTAAAAAAGTCTCTTTCATTTCTTTATTTTCACATGGATACTTCTATGATCAACAAAGTGCCTATGTTCTCTATTAACGAATTTGATGATTGGAGAATTAGGATAGAGGCTCATCTTGCAGCAATGCACGAAGAGATGATCTTTGTTATACAGGATGGCCCTATCAAGATTATGAAGGTAAACACGGCCGCAAGGATTGAAGGCCAACCCCATGCTGAGATGCTCGAGAAGGAACGCGAGCAATGGACCACAGATGAAAGAAAGCGAGCCAACCTCAACAATGTGGCTAAGAACGCGTTATTTGTCACTCTTGACAAAGGCACATTCTAGAAGGTAAAGAGATGTAAATCAGCCAAGGAAATCTGGGATAAACTCAAGATGATTTGTGAGGGAACTGAGCTCTCAAAAGAAAACAAAATTTCTAAACTGACTCAGCAATTTGAATCTTTCGAAATGAAACCAACTGAGACGCTTGAGGAACTTGACCTCAGATTCACTGGTATTGTTGGTGAACTTGAAGCGTTGGACAAAATTTATACCCCAAAGGAGAAGAACTTAAAAATTTTCAGATCTCTCCCAGCCCGATGGGACATTAAGACCACAGTTATGCGTGTATCTTGCAATCTTAATGAAATATCTACTTTTGATCTCTTCTCTGACCTCAAAGCTTTTGAGTATGATATTGACAGAAGAGAGAAATCTAAAGAATCTCCTTCAAAGGTCACAGCACTAGCCGCTGTATCGAATCATCGACACAGCATGCCCAGCTCGTCGAAGCCTAGTCACAAGAATGCTGACAGTGACGACGACATCCTGTCTCAAGATGAAATGGCGCTTCTCATGCACAAATTCAAAAAGTTCATCAAACAGTCTAGAAAGACTCCCTACAGGCCCAAACCTGTCCACAAGGTAAGTACCGAAACATCATCTGGTGACGCTATCCTATGTTATAATTTCAGGAAACCAGGGCATTATGCAAATAAATGTCTTCATCCCAAAGTCCAAAGGTTTCCGGAGGCCGAGCAACAGGAGAGAGATGAAAGAAGACGTGCTAGGAAAAACAAGCTCAAGGCCCTGATTGGAGAATCAGAAGCCTCCTCCACACCATCCAAATCTGAAGAATGTCTTCAGGTGGTCACCGAAAGTGATTCATCTGATTATGAGTTCGATGATAAAGCATATATGTGCTTTATGGCCAAAGACATTCCGGAAGGTGAAGATAGCGATGATGAGGTAAGTTCGACCTCAGCTATTCCATCAAATGCATCTCATACTTTTGAAAACATGATGAATGAATTTAAAAACATTCAAAAGGCTCATAAGACATTGAAAAATGAAAATATACAGCTCCAACTGTCTAACCTAGAGCTGAAAGATGAAAACGATTTGCTGAAGATAAATTATGAAAATATGTCCCTTGACTGTGAAACCAGCAAAGTCGATTTTGAAAAACTCATGGAGAGCAATCATCAACTTGCTCATGAACTAAGTGAGGTTCAAACTCACAACGAGAGCAAGACAAATGATTTGGTTCTACTTCAAGCCAAAGTGACAACTCTCGAAAAACGAGAAATTGAACTTGAGACCACTCAGAAATCGTTCGAGAAATCGTCCAAAAGAATGGAAGAAATTCTGAGCATTGGGCAACATGCTCATGATAAAAGTGGCTTAGGATACAGCTCATGTTCAAACAAAGGGAAAACTAGTACAGTGTTTGTCAAGAGTGTGGAACACATTCCAGTATCGAAAGATACCCCTAGTCCCGAGAAAGAACCCTCTGCAATGCGAAAATCGAAGGCTGCCATTCCGCCACCACAATCCTATTCCAGACAGCGGAATCATAAGCCGTTCCATCCTGTGAGGCGCACTCAACAGCATGCTCCCAGAGCATATCAACAGCGCCAACAGCCGTTCAGAAGGAAGGCTGTATCCAACTACCAAAGGCCCGCACGGCAGTACTATCAGTACAGCACGCCGAGGTATTGGATACAGGAGCCTCGTTATCCCTCGAGACAGCAAGTGCCCGTTCAGTATCAACAACAGCGTTGGGAATCCAACTGGAAACCTAGAAGGCAAGCTGTTAGGCCAAAGAAAATGGCTCCACCTCCAAGACGGCACTCGTACTGGATTAATAATAATAACCCTGAATTTTACATGCATAATAATTATCATGGTTATAGCGACTACGGATATGCCCCGTAGATATCGCAACATTGTACCGAGTATGACCTATAGTAAACCAATTCCTTCCAGGAAAACTTGGGTACCTAGAGGAACTAACATACATGGACCCAAAAATCAAAGGGGACCTAAGGCCCTGTTCTTTTGGACTTATTTTTCGATTTTGATTCGATTTAGTTCGATTCGATTCGATTCGATTCGAGTCCATTCGATTCGATTCGATTCGATTAAGGTCCATTCGATTCGATCCATTTCGATTCGGTTCAACTCAGTTCTTCTTCTTCTTATTATTATTATTATTAATCTTAATTATTATTATTGTTATTATTACTAATAATATTACTATTATCGTTCTTGTTGTTAATTACTATTATTATTATTATTTACCATTATTATTATTATTATTTACCCTTAATATATATTTGATTCGATTCTATTGATTCGATTCGATTCGAATCCATTCGATTGATTCGATTGTTGATTCGATTCGATTCATTCAGTCCAAAAGAATAGAGCCTAAATCTACTTAATTTCTTTGTAACAGGACATTCTAGAGGAGGATACCTGGTACTTTGATAGTGGATGCTCTCGGCACATGACCGGAGATAGGAGCAAGCTATCAGATTTTGTAGAAGGTCGCGGTCCAAAAGTTCGTTTCGGTGATAAATCTAAAGGTAGAACAAGAGGGAAAGGAAACCTACTTTTCGGAAAATTCAAAGTCACCGATGTTGCATATGTTGAGGCTTACAGTACAATCTACTTAGTATTAGCCAGTTCTGTGATAAACAGTTCTCGGTGAAATTCTATATAGATCGCTGTAGAGTCAAGAACATCCAAACCAAGGAAGTTGTGCTTACAGGAAGCAGATCAGGTAACATGTATATTGCTGACTGGAAGCCTATGAGCTCCTAAATTCCATGCTTTGTTGCCAAAGGCACTGCAGATCTTAGCTGGTTATGGCACAAGAGGATGTCTCACGTCAACTTCAAGACGATCAACAAGCTCTCAAGACAGGGAATGGTTAGAGGTTTACCAAATGTGTCATTTAAGAAGGACAGCGTCTGCGGACCGTGTCAGAAAGGCAAGCAAGTCAAGTCAACCCTGAAGAGCAAATCCTACCTTTCAACCCAAAGAGTGGTGGAAATGCTACATATGGATCTCTACGGTCCTATAGACCCAGTAAGTTTGGGATGTAAGAAATACTGCATGGTTGTTGTTGATGATTATTCCAGGTATGCTTGGACAATTTTTCTTAGCAAGAAGAAGGAAACAACATCGAAGCTGCCCGAGCTCCTGAGGAAGTTGCAAAATGAAAAGGCATTGAGTATCGTGTCCATTCGTTCCGACAGAGGTACAGAATTTACTAACCGCTTTATAGAGCAATATTGTTCGGAAATAGGATACAACACGAATACTCAGCTGCCCGTACACCTCAACAAAATTGTGTTGCTGAGCGAAAGAATAGGACGTTGAAAGAAGCAACAAGGACAATGATCGCCGCAAGCAAGTTGCCACAGCATTTCTGTGGTGAAGCAACCAATACAGCATGCTACACTCAAAACCGCTGTATCGTCAACAACCACCACAACAAAACAGCATATGAGGTATGGAACAACAAAACTCCGCTAGTTTCATATTTTCACATTTGGATGCATGTGTTATGTGTTGAACAATGGGAATGATCAACTTAGACCCTTTGATGAGAAATCAGATGAAGGAATATTTGTAGGATATGTAACACCCCCAATCCACTCAGGGATATTACACGCCGTAGACCCTCTCCTCGAGGATCTACCAGGCTGACAGCTAAAATCAAACATCTAAACATCGCCTTTAAGGCTAAAACGACTCAGTAGACCGACTTGGTCTTTCAATAATAACATACAACTCAATTACAATACATGCCCACGCAGGGGTCGAATACAACACACTCCCGTACAACGGGAAAAGAATACTGCAGCGGAAATAAGATACAACTAAACCGAAGACATCATACGGATCCTCGTGTGATTAGTATCGTTCATCTTTCATCATCCTTCGTACTGACCCTGTGTTATACTCCAAAACCTGAATGCAAAAATAGACATTCACCCCCCGAATACTCGGGGGTTAGCAAAACTCCACTGTTTTGCTAGTGCAAATACAAAGTGCAAATACGAGCCATATAATTCAAGTTCCAAGAATAACAATAACCGGGAATCCTCAAAGATTCAAATACAATGAAATGAATACCTCCCGAGGCAAGAGTTTGAGTAAAACTTTCCAAATCCGAAAGATCACAAATAACGAGAACGGTTTGCAAAATGGTTTAAAATACCCTCGGGAGTTTTAATAGAAAACAATTTAGGATTATAAAATCCTTCTCTTTCCAAAATCAACTGGGTCACAGCCCAAAGGTTTTATTTTCGCAAATAGAAAACCGACAACAATTCACAGGGTTAAAACCCACGTCACGTGTCCTTGACGGACATAGAAATCAATATCAACTCGTGAAGTTTTACTCGTGAATCCAGGGCTCTACCATTGGACTCCCGCCGTGGCCCCGTCGAACCAACCCACGGTGAGTAAAATACATTCACTAAATATACACCAACCTGTGAAGCTTTTACTCGTGAATCCAGGGCTCTACCATTGGACTCCCGCCGTGGCCCCGTCGAACCAACCCACGGTGAGTAAAATACATTCACCACTCGTGAATCCAGGGCTCTACCATTGGATTCCCGCCGTGTCCCTGTCGAACCAACCCGCGGTGAGCGAAACAATCATGCACAAATAACATATCACACCAAGGATATCCAAACAATTCAACCAGAGGCATCAAACACTTAGCAAAACACCACATCAAACCAAAACGCACCGAAAAGAGATAATATACGTACACACGTATTATCAAGCGCAACATCAACACCAAAACATATCCAAATATCCACGTAGTCACTTACAACCCACACAATTACAAATCACACGCGTTTTGAAAGAGAGCTTTTAACAAGGCTAATCGAATCTTTTGAAAACTCGTTACAAACAATCAAACAAACATATAAAGACGATCACCAATTATCATATTCACAAAACAAGAATTGTATGGACAAGGTACTTGCCTCAAAATCGGCACGCAAGTATTCCGACGAACACGGCTCAACCGGAAAGCTTCGAAACACCCGATGCTATCGAAAAGGAAGACGACAACGAACGGAAGGGTTCAACTCGGTTTCTTCGTAAGAAACTCGACTCTAACATCATATAATTAATAAATCAATGATCATACGATGAGGAATAATCGTAGAACACGCGAAAATCCCTCTAAGACATTTTACCGGACACCTTCAAGGCGTCGGTCAAGAACTCGACCCAAATAACGAATCGATATGATCCAACCATGGAATAACAAGAGAAATGATATAATACATCTAAATAATCATCAATCCATCAAAATCCTAAGTTAAAACGGATTAATCGGACGAAAACAACCAAAACACCCAAATTCCCCAAAACTAGATTTCTAGGAAATCTGACCTGATTCGGTAGATCGGAGGATGTTATAGGATGGATGATTGATGATATGAACTCCAAGACTTCATGGATTTATTGTCCAACAACATCTCTCCATGATATACACACCCACAGCCGCGTACGGGAAGAAAAAGAAGGAGAAATGGCTGAAGAAAAACGCTGCCAGGCCTTAAATAGGCCGACTGCCGGCCGGGTTACGTACGTAACCGGCCATGGCTTACGTACGTAACCGGCCATGGCCGAACTCCCTGCCTGGAAATGCCGGAAGCGTTACGTACGTTACCGGCCAGGGCCTTACGTACGTAACCGGCCTTACGTACGTAACTGCCGATCACTACCGCACGTTACTCGGCCAGGGCTGGCCTGGCCCCAGCATGCCCGGCCATGACTCGGCCGGGACCCACTCCGACGGCCCGAACGACCCCGAAACCCGAACCTGAGTACGAATCGAAGATACGGTTACGAAGTACTCGCAAAGACGAATCCGAGCACTAAGAGAACACACGATTCCGACCAGCCGAAGGCTCGAAATTCGACAATGGAAAGTAATTACCCCAAACTTTGGGAAATTACGAAAATGGCCCAAAACGCCCGAAAATCACGATACGTGATCGAAACACCAAGCCAAAGCTCGCAACATGAATAATAACATTAAATGAACTTATGATAAAGTCGAAACAACAGTTTCGGACGAGATTCGCAAGAATCGAACTCAAGTGCGGAAAAACCGCTAAAAAGCACGGAACTCAACAAAACGACACCGAAACGAGCTCGGATGACAAAAAGTGCAGAATTAATCATTCTCGAAATGACGAAACGGTCATGAGCGAGTCGTCAAAACGGACTTGGGTCGAAAAAAGAAATTTACCAAAAAACGAAAATTGCGGATATTACATTCTACCCTCCTTAAAAGAAGTTTCGTCCCGAAACTTAAAACAAGTAGGGAGAAGCAATATCCTGCCAGGAAAACTCAACGAGATACGCAAGAAACGCGTAACTAACGCCCAACGGCGAAACGTTACGAACAACGCAACGGAAAATACGGTGTGAAAACACGCTCCACGACGACCAACACAACATCGCCGTTAGGGATATAATAGAACCAACAAGTGACAAGCGTCATCAAATGGATAATACAGTCAAGTCAATTATCCGAACAATCACAAAACACAACGAGCGAAAATCAATACGATTGACCAACCCAACGGTACATCAATCAAAACGCGAGCCAATCGCTCAAGGGTTGGAAGATCGAAAACGAGACAAATTTCCCGAACTTAAGGGAATTAGGAAGGAGCCTGAACGCTCAACAATCACGAAACGAGAACAAAAACCGAACAAACAAACGATCGAGACAACAAAAATTGAACAATCATGTCCGAAATACGAAGGATAATAAAATTCAAACAACAACTCCAAGGTTCACATCTAGACTCGAGACAATATATAATCCGGTGAAAACAACAGGATGTGCATTCATATAAGATCCACAGGAAAGGGACTAGCAATAGAAAAGTCACAACGACAAACGAGTTATTTCGAAACACCACACTCGTTCGATCAATAAAAGCAAGGGATAGGGCAAGCTCAGAAAATGTTAACGAACATAAACGAGTCGACAGAGTCGAAAATATAGAAGTTCCAAATCCGATCCACTTCGAATAAGATAACTAGTAAAACCAGATGATGTCACTTCCGAACAAGGTTCACAAGAATCGAACCGAACTCGAAAATGTCACAGCGATAACCAGATTGACCCAAAACAAGATCACAACTCGTTCGAACGACGAAACCGAAATACAGAACAAGTTCAGAAAGTATCAACGAACATGAGCGAATCGATAGACTTGAGAAAGAGGAAATGCAGAAGCCAAAAATAATACGGGTATTATATTCGACCTCTTCTAAAAGAAGTGTCGTCCCCGAAACTCACAACAACGAAATCAAGGCGACAACACAATAAGCAACCGACAGAAACATCCTTCAAAGGCCTCTCAAAGCCGATTCTGATAACTGCGCTGAAGCGCGAACTCCGAAAGTCTTGGTAGTCAATTCGCAAAACTGAATCCGGTGTCTCTCGAGTCCACACTTGAAATGTGTTACCGACGAGAAGGACAATATACACGTGCATGTCCCGGCACATCACGGTTGAAACGCCTCGGCTCGGCATACTGAAAATACAAATGCTCGATACAATGGTACAAAACACGGCAAAACAACATACCGGAGATGCCAACTCAGCATAGCATATCAACGCATACAAAAATCACAACAACAACGGCATCGTTCGACGATTACAACATCCCGAACGATAGCCAGCACACAATCACAAACATCATGAAATAATCACCCATGTGTATAATGCACAAAAATCCCAGCTTTAACAACTCACACTAGTGCGACAACACGCAAATCACCACGAGGCGATAAACAGTAACCACCAGTTCACACCTCTCACAGAGGGATAACAAAACATATGCGTGGCGAACGACTCAACGCTCACGCCACCAATTCAATCACAATTCGGGGTTAACACCGTAACGAAAGTTCGAAAACCATACACGCATTTCCGGTCCGCAAACAGGAATGATAGGTTTTAAAAACGAAAACCACCTTTTGAAAACAGTTTGGAGACAACAGTTGATCTTGAGTATCATTTTACAAAAATTAGTACAAACACCATTATCGAGACTTTGAAAATCATCTTGCGTCTGAACAAAAATGAGGACACCTTTCTTTTAGTGAAAACTTTCAGAATATTCGACACTTGGGTCTAAGCAACTGCATTACTAAAAATAATTGAAAATATCTCAAAATATTTTGGTCCTCAATTGGAATAATTTTGAAACATATTGCGGCACTAGAAGGCACCTTGAAAACACCGCAAGAAAATAATTCGTTTTAAAAGTACGTCTCGAATTTTAATTCTCTAAGATACTCAAGGTTTTCAAAAAAATAATTTAATGGGCTAGAATGCCCAAAAAGTTTAGGTACTTACACGGAACATTATAGCGCCGTGTGTCCCGCGCCGGAACCCACCAGGCTAAAACCATTTACAAAAATGCCAAAAAGGTCGATGACGGTAATATTTCAAAAACTCACAGAAGCCATTTAGAAAATAATAAATACCGTCATAAGAATTTCGCCAAAACGATCAAGGCCGTAATGCCAAAAACTCGATTAAGGAAATCGGTTTTCGAAATAAAACTCAGTCGGTAAAATACCGAAAGTCATTACAAAAGAATTCACGCAGCGGATAAAAGAAATACAGTTCAACATCCACAGTCCAGCAACAATACTCCTCATATGAACGAAATATGAGAGTCAAATAACCACATATCAAGAAATCAAAATCCATAAGAGGATTCCGTCACTTAATAAATAATCATAAAAATAGCTCGTATCACACGAGGCACCACACAAAGAAGGGAGACTTACAGCCACAGGTCGCACGAAGATGATGATCGCCCCACGATACTAATCACGACTAACAAACTCAGACGACGCGTCGCGACACGACTTAGTCAGACAAAATCCGACGAGACAAAAACTCAATAGACACCACTGACCCGACAGCCTAGGTTTCCACAACCTAATGCTCCGATACCATTTATGTAACACCCCCAATCCACTCAGGGATATTACACGCCGTAGACCCTCTCCTCGAGGATCTACCAGGCTGACAGCTAAAATCAAACATCGCCTTTAAGGCTAAAACGACTCAGTAGACCGACTTGGTCTTTCAATAATAACATACAACTCAATTACAATACATGCCCACGCAGGGGTCGAATACAACACACTCCCGTACAACGGGAAAAGAATACTGCAGCGGAAATAAGATACAACTAAACCGAAGACATCATACGGATCCTCGTGTGATTAGTATCGTTCATCTTTCATCATCCTTCGTACTGACCCTGTGTTATGCTCCAAAACCTGAATGCAAAAATAGACATCCACCCCCCGAATACTCGGGGGTTAGCAAAACTCCACTGTTTTGCTAGTGCAAATACAAAGTGCAAATACGAGCCATATAATTCAAGTTCCAAGAATAACAATAACCGGGAATCCTCAAAGATTCAAATACAATGAAATGAATACCTCCCGAGGCAAGAGTTTGAGTAAAACTTTCCAAATCCGAAAGATCACAAATAACGAGCGGTTTGCAAAATGGTTTAAAATACCCTCGGGAGTTTTAATAGAAAACAATTTAGGATTATCAAATCCTTCTCTTTCCAAAATCAACTGGTCACACCCAAAGGTTTTATTTTCGCAAATAGAAAACCGACAACAATTCACAGGTTAAAACCCACGTCACGTGTCCTTGACGGACATAGAAATCAATATCAACTCGTGAAGTTTTACTCGTGAATCCAGGGCTCTACCATTGGACTCCGTCGTGGCCGTCGAACCAACCCACGGTGAGTAAAATACATTCACTAAATATACACCAACTGTGAAGCTTTTACTCGTGAATCCGTGGCTCTACCATTGGACTCCGCCGTGGCCCGTCGAACCAACCCACGGTGAGTAAAATACATTCACCACTCGTGAATCCGTGGCTCTACCATTGGATTCCCGCCGTGGCCGTCGAACCAACCCGCGGTGAGCGAAACAATCATGCACAAATAACATATCACACCAAGGATATCCAAACAATTCAACCAGAGGCATCAAACACTTAGCAAAACACCACATCAAACCAAAACGCACCGAAAAGAGATAATATACGTACACACGTATTATCAAGCGCAACATCAACACCAAAACATATCCAAATATCCACGTAGTCACTTACAACCCACACAATTACAAATCACACGCGTTTTGAAAGAGAGCTTTTAACAAGGCTAATCGAATCTTTTGAAAACTCGTTTCAAACAATCAAACAAACATATAAAGACGATCACCAATTATCATATTCACAAAACAAGAATTGTATGGACAAGGTACTTGCCTCAAAATCGGCACGCAAGTATTCCGACGAACACGGCTCAACCGGAAAGCTTCGAAACACCCGATGCTATCGAAAAGGAAGACGACAACGAACGGAAGGGTTCAACTCGGTTTCTTCGTAAGAAACTCGACCCTAACATCATATAATTAATAAATCAATGATCATACGATGAGGAAGAATCGTAGAACGCCCGAAAACCCCTCTAAGACATTTTACCGGACACCTTCAAGACGTCGGTCAAGAACTCGACCCAAATAACGAATCGATATGATCCAACCATGGAATAACAAGAGAAATGATATAATACATCTAAATAATCATCAATCCATCAAAATCCTAAGTTAAAACGGATTAATCGGACGAAAACAACCAAAACACCCAAATTCCCCAAAACTAGATTTCTAGGAAATCTGACCTGATTCGGTAGATCGGAGGATGTTATAGGATGGATGATTGATGATATGAACTCCACGACTTCATGGATTTATTGTCCAACAACATCTCTCCATGATATACACACCCACAGCCACGTACGGGAAGAAAAAGAAGGAGAAATGGCTGAAGAAAAATGCTGCCAGGCCTTAAATAGGCCGACTGCCGGCCGGGTTACGTACGTAACCGGCCATGGCTTACGTACGTAACCGGCCATGGCCGAACTCCCTGCCTGGAAATGCCGGAAGCGTTACGTACGTTACCGGCCAGGGCCTTACGTACGTAACCGGCCTTACGTACGTAACTGCCGATCACTACCGCACGTTACTCGGCCAGGGCTGGCCTGGCCCCAGCATGCCCGGCCATGACTCGGCCGGGACCCACTCCGACGGCCCGAACGACCCCGAAACCCGAACCTGAGTACGAATCGAAGATACGATTACGAAGTACTCGCAAAGACGAATCCGAGCACTAAGAGAACACATGATTCCGACCACCCGAAAGCTCGAAATTCGACAACGGAAAGTAATTACCCCAAACTTTGGGAAATTACGAAAATGGCCCAAAACGCCCGAAAATCACGATACGTGATCGAAACACCAAGCCAAAGCTCGCAACATGTATAATAACATTAAATGAACTTATGAGAAAGTCGAAATAACAGTTTCGGACGAGATTCGCAAGAATCGAACTCAAGTGCGGAAAAACCGCTAAAAAGCACGGAACTCAACAAAACGACACCGAAACGAGCTCGGATGACAAACAGTGCAGAATTAATCATTCTCGAAATGACGAAACGGTCATGAGCGAGTCGTCAAAACGGACTTCGGTCGAAAAAAGAAATTTACCGAAAATCGAAAATTGCGGATATTACAGGATACTCCTCCGTCAGCAAAGCTTTCAGAATCTTTAACAAAAAGAAGCTGACGATCGAGGAATCAGCTCATGTAGTGTTCGACGAACCACACCATGACTCTACAGGATTAGAAGATGTTACCCAGAACATCCAACATCTCTCTATCTTGGATCCTCCAACTCCCATAGAACCTGTCGTTGATTTAGAAATCAACCCCGCAGCTGTAAGAATCGAAGTGGATGAAGCCGACGCTGTACAAGCTGAAGCTGTATCCACAGAATCTCTCGATACAGTACGGGATCCTGAATTAGAACCCGACCGAAGATGGTTGAGAGATCACCCGCAAGAGATGATCATTGGAAACATAAATGCTGGTGTTTCTACTCGTAGGAGAATATAGAGTACACAAGGAAATGTACTTTGTGAACAAGAAGAACCTGATACTGAGATATCACAGTTTCCTGAATGGAAATCTCAATCCGAGCTTAGAAGACTCAATATGTGCACTATCGCTGTATTCTTAGCCCAGTCCGAACCTGTTTCGACCATAGACGCTCTTAATAATTCTCATTGGATAACATCTATGGAAGAAGAGCTTAACGGTTTCGAAAGAAACAATGTATGGTATCTTGTACCCAGACCTACACATCAATCGGTTATAGGAACCAAATGGGTATTTCGAAACAAAAAGGATCGAAATAGACTTATTATAAGGAATAAATCCAGACTAGTCGCACAAGACTATAGTCAGGAAGAAGGCATAGACTATGATGAAACCTTCGCCCCTATAGCGAGACCAGGCCATTAGGATATTTTTAGCCTTTGTCGCCCATAAGAGCTTTATTGTATACCAAATGGACGTCAAGAGTGCATTCCTGAATGGAGACCTTGCAGAAGAAGTGTATGTTGAACAACCACCAGGGTTTGCCAACACAGACGGTATCGATCTAGTTTACAGGCTAAGGAAGGCACTGTATGGACTTAAACAAGCCCCTAGAGCCTGGTATGAGACCCTGTCCCAGTATCTAACCGACAACGAATTTGAGAAAAGTGTTGTGGACAAAACCTTGTTCAAAATACAGGAAGGTGGTGACCTTCTTATGGTGCAAATCTATGTGGATGATATAATTTTTTGTTCAACTAACCTTGCTTTGTGTCAAAGGTTCTCTCATCTCATGCAAAGTAAATTTGAAATGAGTATGATGGGGGAACTTAGTTATTTCCTAGGCTTGCAGGTAAAGCAGTTGCCTACAGGTATTTTCATCAACCACGAAAAATATAGCAAGGAGCTTCTCAATAAATTTGGAATGAACACTTCCAAATCTTCGCCAACCCCCATGAGCACTTCCGTGCAAATTAGTGCTGATGAAGCCGGAAAGCCGTTTGACCAATCACACTACAGGAAGCTCATTGGTTCGCTCCTGTACCTAACGGCTAGCAGGCCCGATATCCAGTTTGCTGTTGGAGTGTGTGCGAGATATCAAGTTGCACCTAAAGAATCACACTTCAATACAGTAAACGAATCCTGAAGTACATTAAAGGAACGGTCGATGCAGGACTATGGTATCCTAAAGAAGGCGGATTCAATTTAGTTGGATACAGCAACTCGGATTTCGGAGGCTGCAAGCTAGATAGGAAGAGTACAAGCAGAACTTGTCACTTTCTTGGACCTAGACTCGTTTCTTGGTTCAGTAAGAAGCAATTGGCTAACTCTCTTTCCACGGCTGAATCTGAATACTATGCTGCTGGTAGCTGCTGTATGCAAATACTTTGGATGCAGAAACAGTTGTCAGACTATGGAATTGAAGCCAGAGAGACTCCAATCATGTGTGATAGCACGAGTGCAATTGCAATAACGCATAATCCTGTCCTGCACTCGCGCACTAAGCATATCAACATGAAGCATCATTTTATAAGGAATCACGTCGAGAACAAGGATGTTCGCCTTGAAAAAGTTCATACAGACATTCAGCTGGCCGACATCTTCACCAAGCCGCTCGACACAGCCAGATTCAACATGCTTAGACAAGAATTGGGAATGCTACAACCTGACTCCCTGTAAGTAATTTACTGTTTTTACTCAAAAAATTAAGGGGAAATGCTGTAAGACCCAAGAATACAGTATCTAACGTTAATTATCTATACACTCGGAACCGTCAATACAGCACTGTAGTGAGCAAAGACATATGAATCCTACAGCTGACGTGTGCAATAATTAAGGGGGAATACCGTAGGACCCATGAATACAGCATTAATCCACAAGTTGCTGTTGTAATATCCCCATTTTTTTTCTTTCCCTTGTAATTGTATTTCCGGTGTAATTCTCGATTTTAGTGACCCTCGGGTATCCTTCAGTGTAACTTTTCCGTTATCTTTTGATCTGATTCTCGTAATTATTGTGCGGAACCGCCATTTCGGGGTTGCCGTGGATTCATTCTATGCTATGATGCGTTTCGAGGTGTTCCGTTTGACGTTTCGTTCATATTCCGGTATTTTGGGGTCGTTTATATTCTATATCTAGCGCACGCTAAATTTCCTGTATAGCGCACGCTAGAAATCCATTAGTAATGCACGCTACGTTTAATTCGTAGCGCACGCTAACGATTTAGCCCTGGGAGTGGCAGTTTAACTCCCAGGCCTCTGGACTATCGGATTAGCGCACGCTATCTTGTCTAGCGCACGCTAATGTCGGGAGACTAGCGCACGTTAAGTTGTTCGATGGCGCGCTAGTGTGATTTATCGATCTTGGCGGTTTACTCACGAATTCAATCGATTCTAGTTAGCGCACGCCTTCTGTTGGTATGGTAGCGCACGCTAACGGTCGAGGTGAGGTTTGGGCGGTTAGCTCTGGACTCGGTGATGTTCGAGTAGCGCACGCTATTGGTCGATAGCGCGCGCTACCGATAGGTTATTAACGCACGCTACGCATGCATGGTAGCGCACGCTAACGGCAAAAACCACGGCTTCGGACTCGGACGCTAACAGAGGGTTGGTAACCCTATCCGTTAGCGCACGCTAACCTTGAGGTCTTAGCGTGCGCTAACACTCCCCGGTTATATAAACCAGGAGTTGGCCGAGATAATCACAAAATCTCATTTCTTCCTCTTTCGCGGCGAGCGACTCCGGCGATTTGAGGCGATTTTCTTCCTCCAATCACTTCAGAGATTCTTGTGCTTGAGTTCTTGGTGTAAGACTAACATCATCCACTTGTGTTTCTCATCCTAAATCCAAGGTAATCTCCTAGAACCCTACTTTTGGATAATTTGGGGGTTTTGGGATTTTCTTCCGATTCGTTCCGTTTTGTTGGTGGATTCATGATGTATACGATTGATATTGTTAGTATCTTTAGTTTTCCTACGGATTCATGGATATTTTGTGGATTTTTACGGAATCGAGAGGGTTTGGTTGTGATCCGCCCTCGTTGTTATTTTATTCGAATATACATGAATCGTAGGCGGGTTTCTGGTGTATTCCATTTCCGTAATCGTCTAGAGTTGGTTGTGATTGTGTTATTCGAATCGTTAGGTTCATTCGTCGGTTCCTCACGGTCGTGCTTGATTCTTCCGTTCCGTTCGCGTCACCGTCTATTAATCGAGGCAAGTATTTTTGGAAACCTTTAAGCTTAACATGAAATGGTGATGTATATTACTTGTTTGTAACTCACCTTGTGTTGGCCCGGGGTCAAGGAGGGAAATCTATCTTTGCCACTGGATTTCACGAGTTTCGTACCGCTAGCCAACTCGTTAGGGTCCTTGCAAGGCCTCGAGTGAGAATGTATCTTTGCCGCCTGTTCTCACGGCATAGCGTGTGCGTAGTTTTGTTTTTACGTAATTGTAGCCAACTCGTTAGGGTCCCGTGAGGCCCCGAGTGAGAATGTATCTTTGCCTGTTCTCAAGGCTATTTATTTGACTATTTATTTAGGAAAAGACATGTCTTATTTTGGTTTTGAAATGATTTTTGGTGCATGTACTATGAAATGTGTAAGCGATTGGTTTGCCTTGAATACTTGTACTAGCGTAATTGCTAACCCCTCTGGGACCCGTTTTGGGAAATTCGTTTTATGAATTTCAGTCGGGTTCGTCGAGGCGAGCTACTGGACCAAGATTACGGATGATGGCCGTGCGTGATGATGGTGCACGAGTGATGTTCTAGTATCTTTACCTTTTTGTCTTTCGTGGTTTTGAACTAATAGTTGTACTCGAGTACTTAAGGGGTTCTTGTTCGTTTGAATTGTATTGTTGTTTATTATGTTGTGTTGGATGATGATGTTATATTGACCGGTTGAACCGGGTGGATTGTTCTGCTTTGCGTCTTTATGACGTGGTGTTATTTTATCGTTTTTGTGAGTCGTTGTGTATGATGCTGTTCAGCCTGGTGGGTCCCATATAGGGATTCACGGCGCTGTAATATACCTCGGATATCCTGGGGGTGTTACAGAAAATGGTATCGGAGCTCTAGGTTTATGGATACCTAGGCTTGTTGGTTTATTGGGTCTTGTGGTGTTTTGTTTTGCACATCATCGTCACGCTGCCATGATTCCGGTACTACCAGTGTCCGTAAGTTTTTCTTCCTCTGTTCATTATTTCCTTATATCGTACCTTTGATTCTCGACTTGTAATTGTTCTTCTCTCGTACTTACCCTCGTATGGCTTTTGCTACTTGTTTAACTCCAGTATGGATGCTGGAAGAGGTCGTGGTCGCGGTCGTGGTCGTGGACGCGGCCGGGGACGTGGGGCAGCCGGTGGGGCGGCCACGTCACAGTCTTCGGGAGCCGCGATGCGGCGACCGTCATAGCCATGCTTCTTCTCGAGGCGTGCGATCTTGGTATCGCGGCCGTAATGCAACAAATGGTGAACCAAATGGCGGCGATAGCTCAGGCGGTTCGTAACCCGGATCAGGCCCACGCTAATCGGGCGGAGCGGATCGTTGGCTCCAAGATGTTATCAAGATGCATCCTCCTCGGTTTTCGGGAGCTTGGACCCGATTGGGCGGGAAGGGTGGATCAAGGAGATGTCTAAGGTCTTCGTTGCCACTAAGCATCCCGAGGACCGTAAAGTCCCTATTGCTCAATATTTCCTCCTTGGGGGCCTACGGGTGGTGGGAGGCCGTTGGGCCCAAAGACCATCTTTGCTACGTGGTGAGTTTCAAGAGTCGATGGAGATCAATATTGCCGTGGCGATCGGACGAGCTCGGGTACATGCTTTTATGATGCTCAACCACGGGATATCCCGTAGCTCAAGCTATTGCTGATTTTAACAAAGAGTTGGGTTATGTGAAGACCCAAGTTGTCGAGAGAGTGACAAGATTTTCCATTTCTCCAGCGGATGAAGTTGCCGATTCGGGACTATATGTCGGGGCTCGTATGTACTACATTGAAGGATTATCGAGTAGGGCCCTTGCTTATGATATGTCCGTGACGGCGAGTGAGGCGGCCCGCGAGAGTAAGAAGTCGGTTGGAAATTTTTTGGTCCCAGAGTGGAGGCCACAGAAATCTCAAGCCGCAAATTTTGCAACGGCGGTTCGGCTCGTTTCTCTGGGAGCTTTAGGGTGCCGCCGAACCTCCGCTCATGAACCCACATGTTTTAAGCGTGGTGTGCAAGGCCATAGGAGCCGGCAATGTTCTCGTCAAGCTTACCCGTCATACTTGTGGGACTAGGCCACAAGGCCCCTTTTTGTGAGCAGATCAAAACGGCTTCGCGGCACCGTTCTTCTCAACCGGCCCGTTGGAGCCAAGTGTGAATCGGGTCGTTTGCTCCTCAATCTCCGCCGAGTGCTAGTCGGGAAGAGGTCGGGGTCAGCCCTCAAGAGGAGCTTCCAGGTGTTGGCTCCGCCCACCCGCGTGTCTATGAGATGCGGAGAGCCGATGATCCAACGGCTCGTGGCGGCAGTACCGTTTATATTCTTTCTCATCTGTCGGTGTGCTTTTCGATTCGGTGCTACGCATTCGTTCATATCTACGGATTATGTGCGCCGTTTGAGTCTCGACCGTTTGACACCTTGTGAGCCCTTCATCGTTAAGCTTCCTAGCGGTGATAGGATCGTTGGTGATCGGGAGGTTCGAGACGTTTCGTGCTTATTTGTGAGAGGACTTGGCCCTCTAATCTTATTGTTGTGAGTATCGAGGGTGAGGATTTGATTCTTGGTGATGGTAGCTCGAGCGGCATGGTGCGATCATGAACTACCGCACGAGAATCATCACTATGTTAGCCGAGGACGGCAAGAGCACTCTTTCGCGGGCGAAGAGGGGAAACCAGAAATTCGTCATTAATGCCTTGAAGGCGATGAGTCTCATGCGAAAGGGATGTATTGGTTATTGGTGCTATGCCTTGAAGGCGGAGAGTGGTGGAGTCGAGCTTTCGTCGATTCCAATCGTTAATGAATTTCCTGATGTTTTTCCTGACGAGTTATCGGGATTGCCACCGGATCGAGAGGTCGAGTTCACTATAGAGTTAGAGCCGGGTGCGGCTCCTATTTCGAAGGCGCCCTATCGCATGGTACCTTCAGAGATGTCCGAGTTGAAGAAGCAGTTGAGTGAGCTTCTTGAGTCGGGGTATGTTCAACCGAGCGCCTCGCCTTGGGGCGCACCGGTCCTGTTTGTGCGGAAGAAGGATGGTTCGCTACGTTTGTGTATCGACTATCGCGAACTAAACAAGGTGACCATCAAGAACAAGTATCCTTTGCCGAGAATTGATGACTTGTTCGATCAGTTGCAGGGAGCTGCGGTATTCTCGAAAATTGATTTGAAATCGGGGTACTATCAGCTCCGGGTGAGAGAGTCCGATGTGCCGAAAACAGCCTTTCGGACGAGGTACGGACATTATGAGTTCGTAGTCATGCCTTTCGGGTTAACTAATGCACCGGCGGTGTTCATGCAATTGATGAACAAAGTTTTTATCGAGTATTTGGATAAGTGCGTCGTCGTCTTTATTGACGATATTCTTATTTATTCGAGGAATGAGGAAGAGCATGCCCATCATTTGCGGATAGTATTAGACATTTTAAGGACCGAGCAACTCTATGCAAAGTTCTCGAAATGTGAGTTCTGGCTGAAAGAAGTGATGTTTTTAGGTCACGTGATTTCAGTAGGGGTTCGTGTGGATCCGCGTAAGATTGAGGCCTTTTTGGTTTGGGCACCGCCAAAAATGTGAAGGAGGTCCGTAGTTTCTTGGGTTTGGTGGCTACTACCGTAGGTTCGCCGAGGGTTTCTCAAAGCGGCTCGACCACTTACGCAGCTTGCTCCGTAATCCGAGAAGTTCGTCGGAATGACGAGAGGCGATCGAGTTTTGAGGAATCAAGAAGCGTTTGACTTCACCCGATTTTGGCGTTGCCATGTGGCAACGAGGGTTTTGCCGTTTATAGCGATGCTTGGTCGGTCTTGGGTGTGTATTAATGCGGACGGCAAGACCATTGCCTATGCGTCGAGACAGCTTGAGGCCGTATGAGATGAACTACCCTACTCATGATTTGGAGTTAGCGGCGATCGTTTTGCGCTCAAGATTTGGCGTCACTATCTTTTCGGCTCCACATGTCGATTTTTACCGATCATAAAAGTCCAAATACATATTTACTCATGAGAGTTGAATATGAGGCAGAGGAGGTGGTTAGAGTTGATTAAGGATTATGACCTCGAAATCCTTTATCATCCGGCAAGGCGAACGTTGTGGCCGACGCCTTGAGTCGGAAACCGATTGCGTTGCGAACGCTTGAGATCCTTACATCTCGGTCCGAGCTTCGGAGGGCTATGATCGAGTTAGATGTTGAGGTCTTGTTGCCGGAGCCGTCGGGCAACTTTGTGCTTTAGAGATTTCGTCGTCTTTGATCGATGAAATTAAGTCAAGCGATTAGAGGATCCGATGATTACTCAAATCCGAGAGAACGTTCTTAAAGGAAAGTCTCTGGATTTGTGATTCACGAGGATGGTGTTTTGAGATTCCGAGTCGGCTTTGTGTGCCGAACGACTCGAGTTGAGGCGAGTATTTTACGGAGGCCCATGCTACACCTTATTCCGTTCATCCTGTACGAGTAAGATGTACAAGGACACGAGGAGAAATTTCGGTGGAATGACATGAAGGATGAGGTCGCACGGTTTGTAGCGAGATGTTTGACTTGTCGTGGTCAAAATCGAGCATCGAGACCGGCCGGGTTATTGTAGTCACTTCCCATTCCGAATGGAAATGGGAAGATATATCGATAGATTTCGTTACGAGTTTGCCGAGATCGAGGTCGGGCATGAATATGGTATGGGTGATTGTTGATCGCCCGACCAAGTCGGCACATTTTCTGGGCATCAAGGACACTTGGGGCCGGAGAAGTTAGCTCGTGTGTTTATTGCGCAGATCGTGAGACTTCACGGTACTCAGTCTATTGTTTCGGATCGTGACGGCCGCTTTGTATCGCACTTCGGGCGGTGCATAAGGCGTTAGGTACCCGGTTGCGTTTGAGTACCTCTTTTCATCCCCGACAGATGGGCGGTCGGGCACTATCCAGACGCTCGAGGACTTATTGCGTGCTGTGCTCTCGATTGGAGTAGTGGTAGGAGGAACATTTGCCGCCGATCGAATTCACGTATAACAATAGTTGGCACGCGTCGATTCGGATGGCACCGTATGAGGCACTTTACGGGCGGCGATGTCGATCACCGATTTGTTGGAATGAGGCGTCCGATTTGGTCGGGACCGAGCCGGATGTCGTTTTAGAGACGAGGCGGAAGATAGAGTTAATTCGAACGGATGTTGATCGCCCAGTCGGCCAGTCGTATGCCGACGTCCGTCGTCGACCTTTGGAATTTGAGGTGAGAGACCACGTTTTGCTAAAGGTGTCGCCGACGAAAGGAGTTTTTCGTTTCGGGAAGAAAGGGAAGTTGAGTCCGAGATTTATCGGCCCCTTCGAGATCCTCGAGCGAGTAGGTGGGTTGGCATACCGTTTGGCGTTACCTCCGGCCTTGAGTCATGTTCATAGTGTTTTCCATGTTTCCCGATTGAGGAGATATGTCCTGATCCTAGCCACATCATCGATTATGGTGAGATTGATGTCGCCAAAGATGTTACTTTCAAGAGCGCCCTTTGAAGATTTTGGAACATCGTGAGAAACGATTGAGGCATAAGACCATACCTTTGGTCAAGGTGCAATGGTCGAGACACGGTGTCGAGGAGGCAACTTGGGAAACCGAGGATAGCATGCGTGCTAGGTACCCCGAGTTGTTTGTTCCTTAAGTTTCGGGACGAAACTTATTTTTAGAGGGGTAGAATGTAATATCCGCATTTTTTCTTTCCCTTGTAATTGTATTTCCGGTGTAATTCTCGATTTTAGTGACCCTCGGGTATCCTTCAGTGTAACTTTTCCGTTATCTTTTGATCTGATTCTCGTAATTGTTGTGCGGAACCGCCATTTCGGGGTTGCCGTGGATTCATTCTATGCTATGATGCGTTTCGAGGTGTTCCGTTTGACGTTTCGTTCATATTCCGGTATTTTGGGGTCGTTTATATTCTATATCTAGCGCACGCTAAATTTCCTGTATAGCGCACGCTAGAAATCCATTAGTAGCACACGCTACGTTTAATTCGTAGCGCACGCTAACGATTTAGCCCTGGGAGTGGCAGTTTAACTCCCAGGCCTCTGGACTATCGGATTAGCGCACGCTATCTTGTCTAGCGCACGCTAATGTCGGGAGACTAGCGCACGTTAAGTTGTTCGATGGCGCGCTAGTGTATTTGTCCAAGATCGGGCGCTTACTACCGAATTCAATCGATTCTAGTTAGCGCACGCTACGCTGGTATGGTAGCGCACGCTAACGGGTCGTGAGGTTTGGGCGGTTGGCTACGGACTCGGCCGATGTTCGGGTAGCGCACGCTATTGGTCGATAGCGCGCTACCGATAGGTTATTAGCGCACGCTACGCATGCATGGTAGCGCACGCTAACGGCAAAAACCCGCTTCGGACTCGGACGCTAACAGAGGGTTGGTAACCCTATCCCGTTAGCGCACGCTAACCTTGAGGTCTTAGCGTGCGCTAACACTCCCTGGTTATATAAACCAAGGAGTTGACCGAGATAATCACAAAATCTCATTTCTTCCTCTTTCCGCGGCCGAGCGACTCCCGAGCGATTTGAGGCGATTTTCTTCCTCCAATCACTTCAGAGATTCTTGTGCTTGAGTTCTTGGTGTAAGACTAACATCATCCACTTGTGTTTCTCATCCTAAATCCAAGGTAATCTCCTAGAACCCTACTTTTGGATAATTTGGGGGTTTTGGGATTTTCTTACGATTCGTTCCGTTTTGTTGGTGGATTCATGATGTATACGATTGATATTGTTAGTATCTTTAGTTTTCCTACGGATTCATGGATATTTTGTGGATTTTTACGGAATCGAGAGGGTTTGGTTGTGATCCGCCCTCGTTGTTATTTTATTCGAATATACATGAATCGTAGGCGGGTTTCCGGGTGTATTCCATTTCCGTAATCGTCTAGAGTTGGTTGTGATTGTGTTATTCGAATCGTTAGGTTCATTCGTCGGTTCCTCACGGTCGTGCTTGATTCTTCTGTTCCGTTCGCGTCACCGTCTATTAATCGAGGCAAGTATTTTTGGAAACCTTTAAGCTTAACATGAAATGGTGATGTATATTACTTGTTTGTAACTCACCTTGTGTTGGCCAGCGGGGTCAAGGAGGAAATCTATCTTTGCCGCTGGATTTCACGAGTTTCGTACCGCTAGCCAACTCGTTAGGGTCCTTGCAAGGCCTCGAGTGAGAATGTATGCTGCCGCCCTGTTCTCACGGCATAGCGTGTGCGTAGTTTTGTTTTTCTGTAATTGTAGCCAACTCGTTAGGGTCCCTGTGAGGCCCCGAGTGAGAATGTATGCTGCCGCCCTGTTCTCAAGGCTATTTATTTGACTATTTATTTCCGGAAAAAGACATGTCTTATTTTGGTTTTCGAAATGATTTTTGGTGCATGTACTATGAAATGTGTAAGCGATTGGTTTGCCTTGAATACTTGTACTAGCGTAATTGCTAACCCCTCTGGGGACCCGTTTTGGGGAAATTCGTTTTATGAATTTCAGGTCAGGTTCGTCGAGGCGAGCGGGCGCTGGACCAGTACACGGATGATGGCCGTGCGTGATGATGGTGCACGAGTGATGTTCTAGTATCTTTACCTTTTTGTCTTTCGTGGTTTTGAACTAATAGTTGTACTCGAGTACTTAAGGGGTTCTTGTTCGTTTGAATTGTATTGTTGTTTATTATGTTGTGTTGGATGATGATGTTATATTGACCGGTTGAACCGGGTGGATTGTTCTGCTTTGCGTCTTTATGACGTGGTGTTATTTTATCGTTTCTGTGAGTCGTTGTGTATGATGCTGTTCAGCCTGGTGGGTCCCATATAGGGATTCACGGCGCTGTAATATACCTCGGATATCCTGGGGGTGTTACAGCTGTATGGAATTTAAAACCTATATGTACCTTTTTAAGGGGGAACGCTGTATCGACGGGGATACAGCACATACTATAGGATTTCGATTCAGTATATATATAATATTATATCATTTCTTTTGAAAATGATTTTTGTCCACGTGCCCTGTTTTTATGTCAAACGTCATGTACATTAAATGCCTTACACGACATCTGGACAACTGAATCTCAAAAGCCGCGATGTTTTAAATTGTTTATTGTTTAAAAACCGCCGTTTCAGGCATTTAGGATGACACAAATGTCAGAAGTGGAACCTGCTTATATTTTAAACATTTTTAATGGATTAGCGTACCAGTTACACTAAGTCCATCTTAACCGTTGATTTCAAAAACCGGTTCCTATCCCTTAAAATCTGACCATTCGTACACTGCAAAACCCTATTTCGCCGCTCAACTATAAAAGGACTGAATCTGCCATTGGAGACTCTTTACGCTTTCTGCAAATTTAAGAGTTCTCAAGCAAAAACAGCCTACATACTTTTCTGCATTTTACTGCATATTACGTGTTTTCTTCTTCACTTTGTCTTGAAAAATCATCAAATGGCTGGACAAACATCTTCGCCCGCTCTGAAAAAAACCGCTAACATCATCGATGGACGGATCTTCTCACGACCTGTTGTCATTGAACGCCTTCTCTTTGAAACCAATGATGTCGAACCCATGGAGTACATCATTACGCATCTTCGTCAACAAGGCCTCTATCGCCTTGTAAGTCAAACTGCTGACAAATATGATGTTCATCTGGTTGAGGAATTTTACCTCAACGCCGCCGTACGCTTTTTGTCGCTGGCCCAAGGAGGTCACGTTGCTGACATAACCGCTACCATCCAAGGAGTTGAGATCTGTGTTGATAGCGATCTGCTCCAGAATATCTACAGGCTACCTGCTGATGGCCTGACAATGGATCAACTTGAGACATTTGGATCTCAAGAGCTAATAACCAAGTTTTATGGGTTGTTCACCGGCTCAACTGTCGTTGACATGGTTCAAACCACCTGTCACAAAAAGAATTTTTGTCTGCCTTGGTCTATTTGCGTGATTTCTGCTGCAGGATAATTGAGAATCGAACTGGTGCATTCGAAATGTGTACTAATCTGAGGTTCAGGATGATAGTGGCAATTCTGACCTGTGAAAAGGTCAACTGGTGCCAGATAATCCTGAAGCGCTTGCAAGAGGAGGTATGCAAGCCTGCCACCCAGAAGAAATCATTTGGTTTAATGTCAAACCATATCTTGATGAAATGCGGATTGTCGCAATCCGTTGATGCAAAGAAGAATAGCTCCAGGATATACCTAGGAGGCGTCAAGCCTACTGCGTATAACCAGAGCACCTTGGTCTGCAACCACCCGAAAACCAAACATATGTCAGTTTCTACAGATCCAAGAGATGAATCTTTGAAGTCCCAGGACTTGGAATCTTCAAAGAAGAGAAAAAGATCTCACAGCAAGAAACCCATTGCTGGTGAGAAGCCAAAGAAGAAACTAAGGAGGCTTTCCAAAGTCAAATCTGCCAAGCCCTCCGAAGCAGTTTCTACCGTGGCGCAACCCACTGAAGAACAACCCCAGGGCCCAACCCCTGTGGAAGAGGTGTCTGATCGGTCAAAAACTTATACTAAAAATAGGAGTTTTTGAGTCGCTCGCAAATATATACAAGGTAGAAGCAGTTGTGGTAAGTTCTACCAAGGTCTTTTCTCTCGAGGATTGTCCAACAGGGCTTCGTATAATATTTTGTATAGATTGCAAGAAGTAAATACTAAAATATACTAAAATATATTTTTTTGGTTTTTTAAATTAACTAAATTAAAATGCACTATTTTTAATTTAAACTATTTTTAATAAGACTATTTTAATAAGACTATTTTTAATAAGACTATTTTTAATAAGACTATTTTTATACTAGACTATTTATATTAAGACTATTTATACTAGACTATTTATATTAAGACTATTTATACTAGACTATTTATACTAGACTATTTTTAACTAGTGAAAATGAATAGAATTAAAATGAGTTGGGAATTTATAAAATTTAGGGGAATACGGGTTCATTAAATTAGGTTTTTAATTAAGTATCGGAATTGATTTATACGGATATAAAAAAAAATGAATGTTTATGGAGTAATCAACTTTTCACCTCCGTACTTTCGTAATCAAAGATGTCTTAATCACTGTCACTTTTTTAAGATGTTGATAACAAGATTAACACTTGATAGATTGAAAAGATGTGTTTCCAATACACTTAACAATCAATCAAGGAGGTTTCACTAGTAGAAATAGGATATGATCAATCTCTATTTAAACCAATTAGTCCTTTCATTTCTCTAACTTGACTATTTTTAGGATAAACGATCGTTCATCGAGTAATCAACTTTTCACCTCCGTACTTTCGTAATCAAAGATGTCTTAACCGCTTTCGCAATCTTAAGATGTTGATAACAAGATTAACATTTGATAGATTGAAAAGATATGTTTCCAATTCACTCAACAATCAATCAAGAAGATTTCATTAGTAAAAATAGGATATGATCAATCTCTATTTAAACCAATTAGTCCTAAAAATAGTTTAAATCAATCAAATACTCAATATATAACCTAATAGAAATCCCTCTTCCCCTAGGAAGAAAGATTAGCTACTCATTGGTTCATACAAACTAAAATTATAATAGAAATAATTGATATATATATATAATATATATATATATAGAAACTTTTAATTACTAGAACTTAATGACAATAGATAAAACTTACTTGAATATGATGAATCAAAGTGCAAGAAACAAACTTCAAAATATAACTTCAAACTTGTTTAAAGGTTACAAGCTTACAAAAATTGAAAGTAAAATACTAAGTAAAATACTAAGTGCTTATTGATCAACCACTTTTCAATTACAAACTAAATGAAAGAAAAACTTCAAACCAAAAATAAAATACAAACTAAAATTGAAAGTTCTAAGGAAAATATATTGCTAAAAGAAAGGAGTATTTCTTAGCAAGAAGATGGGTTTTAGAATTGGTAATTGGTATTGGTCATTTTGCAATGGATGAAGATGTCCTTTTATAGGTGATTTTCAAGAATACAATTGATTATTTAATTCAAAATATCTATTGTAATATCATTTTTTTAATTCTTTGTTCACACTTCACCCATGTCTTTGAATTTTCAGATTTTTGACCAAAAAAATATCTTGTGGTTGAGTTCACAAGTTGGTCAAAAGTGGACTAATTTTGCATGGCATCTGCTGAAAAAATGGCGATGAAAAACGGCCCAGTTTGCCCCGTGTTGTGCGCCGTTTTGTGGTGACTCGGTCTCTTCCGGAATACGCGCGAGGACACGGCGCTAAATGCCGGCCGTGTGTGAAACGGCCCAAGACACGGCCCTTGTTGTGCCGTATGTGAAACGGCCTACATTACACGGTCCTGTTTGCGCCGTGTTGTAGGTCGTTTTGCCTTGAAAAATTCCCGTCGTTGGATTTGATCTTGTTTTCCGTCCTTTTTGATGCTTCATGTCAGTAATCTGTAAAATAACCATTTTTAGCTCATGTTTGGACATATCTGTAAAATATATATTTTTAATCACAAATCAGTACAATTATGCCCGGAAAAATGAATATTTTGTATATGAATTTTAGATCAATTATGCACTAATCAAATACCCCACACTTAAATTCTTGCTAGTCCCGAGCAAGACTCTTTATTAATCACACACAAAATAAAAATTAAAATAAGACATAAAAGAAAAAATAATGCACACAAATTTAAGAAAATAATTATATATAAAGATAAAAAGAGATCAAAATGCCATTAATACACAATAACCAACTTTATACAGTAGATAGAAATGAATCAAGATTCAAAGTAAATCTACTGACGATTTTGAAGTTAAAACACGGTTTTTATTTTTGTAATTCCAAAATGCAAGGTTTCCCCCCCAAAAGGTTGATTATTTCTTTCCCACTCGTGACTTCACACGACTCCCTTTAATGGTTGCTCTCGATCACTCATTTATTTTTCGACTCAATATGAAGAAGAATTTCATCAGCGTCATCAAATATTGTGGTTTTTCACGAAATTGAGTGTATTGAAATTCAGCCGCTAATTAATTCAGATCTTGCTCATAAACTACATCCCTTTTAGTGATAGCTTTCACACCGTTACTTACTAACGTGTAGCTCTTTTCACCAACATAATTTCTATCTCTTTTAAAAGGTGATAGCTTTCACACCGTTATTTGCTAACGTGTAGCTCTTTTCACCAATTTTTCTGTGAGACGGCAGCTACGCACCAACAATGGTTAGTCCTTTATTTTTCGCAAAATTTTAAGACCCCCCAAATTAGGCGGTATTCTTTGCTCAACACTTCTCCTTTTTGTCATTTTTTTTAGGTGATAGCTTTCACACCGTTATTTGCTAACGTGTAGCTCTTTTCACCAATGACTCCTTTTTTTTTTAGGGAATAGAATTTTTGCAGAAAATCATTTATTAGTTAAGCATGAAAAATCAAAAACTCCAAAAATTAAGTAAATCTCAGTTCTATTTTTCATCAACCGACTGATTCTTCTTTTCTCAAGGTAACGAATGACTCGATTTTATATGATAACTATAAGGCTTGGAAAGAGAGATTAAGGCTCAAAAATTTTGGAATATACAATTTTTTTTACCGGTTAAAACAATTTTAGAAGCTTGTATATAGCTAAATTATTGGTGTTATGGCCAGATCTAGAAATCTCACAAATAAACAAAATAAATATATATATATATACATAAAAAAATCAAAGCCAAATAACAAAAATAATCAAATCACACCACAAGAATTAAAACATACCACCCCCAAACTTGAAAAAGAAATTGTCCTCAGTTTTTAAAAAAAAAATAATAATAATAAAAAGTAAGAGAAAAAAAAATACTCCCTGTTATGAAAATTGATGCTTGAGTTATGCCTTTTTGGATCTGCATGAAAAAATATACAAGGCAAACAACAACAACAACAACAACAAAAGTATACCCGGTTGTATAACACAATTTTTAAGATGCGCATCAAGAAAGTCCGAAGAGTCGCCTTACGCTGCCATCAATGCTTTT
The DNA here is from genome assembly GCA_033398695.1 of Orobanche coerulescens. Classification (NCBI taxonomy): domain Eukaryota; kingdom Viridiplantae; phylum Streptophyta; class Magnoliopsida; order Lamiales; family Orobanchaceae; genus Orobanche; species Orobanche coerulescens. Next base: position 123,840,955 of record CM065812.1, on the reverse strand, counting down.
ATAAAAAACACACAATAAAAATTACAGCAATAAAATAACAATACATAAATCGCGAATAGATGCGCGTCAGGAGATCAAGAAGAAACTCCTTAAGCTGCCACCATTTAGCACGATTATTACACACGACAGAAAGTAAAAATAACAAGAGGTCTGATATGGGGTATCAAAGGGAGAGGAATGAATCCACTTTTCGTTTTCTCACGGTGAGATCTTCCATCCAGACAATATTAGCTAGAGCTGGATCTGGTTGAGGAACAAATTCAATGAGTTTTTTTATTAGCTATTATTGTGTTGTTGAAACGACTATGATTCGCTTAGCACGCTCGGAAATAAAACCTTTTTCACAGAGTAGTCGATGAAAGATAGTAAACCATCAAAGAAACCATTGACATTAAGCGAGACCTATTGGTTTTGATGAACATTTAGTGGGCTCTGGTAACCACATGAAAAAGTTCCTCAAGGGTGCCAAAACCACCGGAAGGGTGATAAAGGTGCGAATTATTTGTCATGTGAGTTATGCGATCTTGCATATTCTGAGATCTAAACTCATCTCCAATAGTTGCCCGGTAATTTTACTTTCGGCCCGGAGGTTTTGGAATTACTCCCAACACTCTTACTCCTTCCATATAGGCGTATGCACTCGTCCCATTAATGCTAGACTTCCTCCTCCGTAAACTACATGAATGCATTTTCTCCTAAAGTACGACCCAAGTTGTGTCTTTGCTTGATAAAGCATGCATCTTTTCCATAACTAGCTCCACCAAAAATGCAGGTCGAGTTAAATCTTTTTGTGGAAGATGATGACTCCATTTTTGAAAAGAATTTTTTTAGAGAAAAGAGAAAAGTACAAGTTTGAGGGATGAATAAAAGAAACAAGCACAAAGGTTATTTATAGAAGAAAAATGAGGAAAAATTGCTTAACAAGTTTGTGATTTCGTTGATTGCGCTTCAACTACTCAATAGAATAATGAATGCATTTATCGTGTATCACATTTTTTATTCATAAAATCTCACCATACGACAAAAATAAAAGATACTCACGTGTATGTACAGTAGTTGTGATTGTGGCTCACATCTTCCTCTGATTTACGTTCAGAAACGACTTAAACGCCTTCTATGAGTCGGGAGAAGCTTTCCATCCAATTTTCTTACAAATTGGCAAACAGGTCTTTTAACGTCGATTCCCAAGACGTTGTTCATATTCGGTTTGAATTTATTCCACAAACATCGAATTCGTAATGTACGAGTCCACTAGGATGCGTGTCAAGAGAAATTTCGATATCATCTAAATTCTCTTTATTCAGACCATCCTTAATGAATTGAATTTTATCTTCTCTGTTTGTAGATGGAATTCCTAAAGATCGACATTTTAAATTACAGTTCCATCTAGCACATTTATAGCAAACGGCTATCACCTTTGCTCGTCGTTTCTTTGCATATGAACTTTTTCCAAGCCCTGGTAAAAATCTAGTCGGTGTTTCTGTGAATTCACCTTCTATTCTTACTTTGGCTTCGATAATGAATCTTATGTCAAAAGGTATGCTTTTATTCATAAGCAACCTCATCCTTTCAAGCCTTGTCTTGTAAATCTTTAAAATTGCATTTTTGCTTAGAAAGGGAAATCTTTTTTCAATTTTATACAAAGTTTCATCCATGACAAAAAAAATTAAAATGAAAAACGATAAAATATCTACAAATATTAGTTGTTGTGGGAAACTGAAAAATCCGACTTTGATAGTCACGGAGTACCGTTATCCGCCACTTGACCGGACAGAAGAATAAAAGATGCAGAAATAAAGAAAGATAAAATAACAAGATATGAACAAAAATATACAAAAAAAAAATTATATTTGGCCTAAAACAATCCCCGGCAACGGCGCCAAAATTTGATCGGTCAAAAACTTATACTAAAAATAGGAGTTTTTGAGTCGCTCGCAAATATATACGAGGTAGAAGTAGTTGTGGTAAGTTCTACCAAGGTCTTTTCTCTCGAGGATTGTCCAACAGGGCTTCGTATAATATTTTGTATAGATTGCAAGAAGTAAATACTAAAATATACTAAAATATATTTTTTTGGTTTTTTAAATTAACTAAATTAAAATGCACTATTTTTAATTTAAACTATTTTGAATAAGACTATTTTAATAAGACTATTTTTCATAAGACTATTTTTAATAAGACTATTTTTATACTAGACTATTTATATTAAGACTATTTATACTAGACTATTTATATTAAGACTATTTATACTAGACTATTTATACTAAACTATTTTTAACTAGTGAAAATGAATAGAATTAAAATGAGTTGGGAATTTATAAAATTTAGGGGAATACGGGTTCATTAAATTAGGTTTTTAATTAAGTATCGGAATTGATTTATACGGATATAAAAAAACGAATGTTTATCGAGTAATCAACTTTTCACCTCCGTACTTTCGTAATCAAAGATGTCTTAATCACTGTCACTTTTTTAAGATGTTGATAACAAGATTAACACTTGATAGATTGAAAAGATGTGTTTCCAATACACTTAACAATCAATCAAGGAGGTTTCACTAGTAGAAATAGGATATGATCAATCTCTATTTAAACCAATTAGTCCTTTCATTTCTCTAACTTGACTATTTTTAGAATAAACGATCGTTCATCGAGTAATCAACTTTTCACCTCCGCACTTTCGTAATCAAAGATGTCTTAACCACTTTCGCAATCTTAAGATGTTGATAACAAGATTAACATTTGATAGATTGAAAAGATATTTTTCCAATTCATTCAATAATCAATCAAGAAGGTTTCATTAGTAAAAATAGGATATGATCAATCTCTATTTAAACCAATTAGTCCTAAAAATAGTTTAAATCAATCAAATACTCAATATATAACCTAATAGAAATCCCCCTTCCCCTAGGAAGAAAGATTAGCTACTCATTGGTTCATACAAACTAAAAGTATAATAGAAATAATTGATATATATAATATATATATATATAGAAACTTTTAATTACTAGAACTTAATGACAATAGATAAAACTTACTTGAATATGATGAATCAAAGTGCAAGAAACAAACTTCAAAATATAACTTCAAACTTGTTTAAAGGTTACAAGCTTACAAAAATTGAAAGTAAAATACTAAGTGCTTATTGATCAAGCACTTTTCAATTACAAACTAAATGAAAGAAAAACTTCAAACCAAAAATAAAATACAAACTAAAATTGAAAGTTCTAAGGAAAATATATTGCTAAAAGAAAGGAGTATTTCTTAGCAAGAAGATGGGTTTTAGAATTGGTAATTGGTATTGGTCATTTTGCAATGGATGAAGATGTCCTTTTATAGGTGATTTTCAAGAATACAATTGATTATTTAATTCAAAATATCTATTGTAATATCATTTTTTTAATTCTTTGTTCAAACTTCACCCATGTCTTTGAATTTTCAGATTTTTGACCAAAAAAATATCTTGTGGTTGAGTTCACAAGTTGGTCAAAAGTGGACTAATTTTGCATGGCATCTGCTGAAAAAACGGCGATGAAAAACGGCCCAGTTTGCCCCGTGTTGTGCGCTGTTTTGTGGTGACTCGGTCTCTTCCGGAATACGCGCGAGGACACGGCGCTAAATGCCGGCCGTGTGTGAAACGGCCCAAGACACGGCCCTTGTTGCGCCGTATGTGAAATGACCTACATTACACGGTCCTGTTTGCGTCGTGTTGTAGGTCGTTTTGCCTTGAAAAATTCCCGTCGTTGGATTTGATCTTGTTTTCCGTCCTTTTTGATGCTTCATGTCAGTAATCTGTAAAATAACCATTTTTAGCTCATGTTTGGACATATCTGTAAAATATATATTTTTAATCACAAATCAGTACAATTATGCCCGGAAAAATGAATATTTTGTATATGAATTTTAGATCAATTATGCACTAATCAGTGTCCACTACTGTATCGACAGTAGATCCTGAGCCTTTGGCGGCTAGGATGGATGATGGGACATCTGCCAACGAAAAAAACTCAAGCGAGTCGGCTGCCCCTACGGAGCCAAACGCTACCTCTCCTATGCGGGATTCCACACCCGTACAGGATCAATCTTCCTTCGGGGCACCATCCCCTGTAAGGAATCCCACTTCCCTACAGGATCCCACACCTGTAGAGGAACCCCTCGCTACAGCGGACCCAAACGTTGTACGCAGTCCCTCCCCTGACACCATAATTCACAAAACCCTTCTCGCTGTTCAGATAGACCATGCTTACGAAAGATTTCTGAAATGGAAAGGATACAGGCTAGCTCCGTATGAAACATTGTACAACTGGAGCGATTGGAGCCAAGAAGAAAGATTTGTATTAGAAGTGACGGACTCAATGGAAATTGAGGCCCTGATCCGATGGGACAACCCTTTCTGCAAAGAACTGATTGAAAGCCATCTTCTGCAGAAATATGACGCAAGGAAGAAAGGTAAGGATAAGTCAGAGGACTCTCCCCCAAATCCAAAAGACGACGATGACAATGACTCAGACGACGACGGCGATGCTTTACAAGCTGGTCTGAGAATGAGTCGTGAAGAGGCTCAAGATAGAGACGCCTCTCCACCAAAGGATGACGAAGGGCCGTCAACTCAAAGCAAGCCCCCTTCGCCACAGCCAGAAAACATTCCCGACGATGAGAAATCAGTCCCTCATGTCGAGGAGGAAGGAACAGTTTTGGAACAGGCACCCGAGCCTGCTGCTGCTGAAGAAGAAGTTGCCCGCGCCGTCTACCAAGAGGAATCAGTCCCTCTGCCGGAACAGGCGGAAGTTGAGAGACAACAGGAGGATTCAGTCCCTCCTGTATCCATGTCTACCGACGAAACTTCGTGTTGGGAAAACAAGAACCTCAGATCAAAGCAATGGATATTGATCCTGTATCGATAGTATCGATAAGAGGTTTTGACATATATGCCAATCCGCATACGGAAAGGAAAGCTGTATCGAAGTATTGAGGCATCATCTGTATCGAAGACTGTCTCGAAATCGGCATATAGTGGAATCCTTCAAGATCTGACAAAGAAGTCTTATAAAGACCAAGTATGGAAACTGTGTCGAAACACCGAAACAGTTATCTTCCATACAGCTCTCAACAGGACAAGAAGGAATCTTCAGAAGTCAAGTCCCGTTGAATAAAGAAGTATTTAAATACTAAAGGATAAAGTATTTAAATACTGTCGGTCAACAGATCTTCAAATCCCACTAAATCCGGATCGTGTTATAATCCCGTTGGAATGGAATCTCACTCAAACGGATACATCTCAACGGATATATATTTCAGAGACTATATATATCACATCAAGATGCTGAAGATCAGTTACCCAAGCTATCGAAATTATCAAGCTATCAAAGTTATCATCACAGCAAAACATATCTCCAAAGCTTACTGCAATTCAGATCTAAAGAGATATACAGTGCTCATCATCTTGAACAACACTTCATCAGCTGAAAGCTCTTAAAGTCATAGTTGTTCACCATCTGTTCTATACTTTAAACAAACCCAGATCAGCCCTGTGTGGACTGATTAATCTGTGCTTCTCCGGAACTGTGTGTGAAGGAATTGCATTGAAGAAGACGAAGCTTCAGAACTGTGTGTGAAGAAGCAAGTCAAAGCATTAGCTCAAAACCAATCTGTGTGAACGGTTGAAGCTAAGATCTTTATATCAATCTGTGTGAACGATATATTGATTGTGTGTTGTTATAATTACGTAGTTGTGTATGTAGTAATTATAATAAACTTTTTACTCCTGTGTGGAGGACCAGTGGACGTAGAAGGGATTACCTCGAACCACTTTAATTACTGTGTTATTTACCTTTAGTTTTTACTGTTTTAATTATTGTGATTAATTAAGTATACACTATACATTTAGTTGTTGTATCCACAGCGACCTATTGTATCTAAGACTTCCGCTATGCACTCAGATTTAAAATCAGTACAGTTTGTTGTTTAAACTATTTCCCAAACTGTATCCAGTATACTTAGTGGCCAACAAGTGGTATCAGAGCGGTTAATTCTAAAAATAATCAGTCGTACTTTTAACCGAATCAGATCCAAAATCACTTACTTTCAAAACAGTCTCTTTCATTTCTGTATTATCACATGGATACCTCTATGATCAACAAAGTGCATATGTTCTCTATTAACGAATTTGATGATTGGAGAATTAGGATGGAGGCTCATCTTGCAGCAATGCACGAAGAGATGATTTTTGTGATACAGGATGGCCTTATCAAGATCATGAAGGTAAACACGGCCGCAAGGATTGAAGGCCAAGCCCATGCTGAGATGCTCGAGAAGGAACGCGAGCAATGGACAACAGATGAAAGAAAGCGAGCAAATCTCGACAATGTGGCTAAGAACGCGTTATTTGTCACTCTTGACAAAGGCACGTTCTCGAAGGTAAAGAGCTGCAAAACAGCCAAAGAAATCTGGGATAAACTCAAGTTGATTTGTGAGGGAATTGAGCTCTCAAAAGAAAACAAGATTTCAAAACTGACTCAGCAATTTGAATCTTTCGAAATGAAACCAACTGAGACACTTGAGGAACTTGACCTCAGATTCACTGGTATTGTTGGTGAACTTGAAGCGTTGGGCAAAATTTACACCCAAAAGGAGAAGAACTTAAAAATTTTCAGATCTATCCCAGCCCGATGGGACATTAACCACAGCTATGCGTGTATCTTGCAATCTTAATGAAATATCTACTTTTGATCTCTTCTCTGACCTCAAAGCTTTTGAGTATGATATTGACAAAAGAGAGAAAGATGAAGAATCTCCATCAAAGGTCACAGCCCTAGCCGCTGTATCGAATCGTCGACACAGCATGCCCAGCTCGTCGAAGCCTAGTCACAAGAATGCTGACAGTGACGACGACATCCTGTCTCAAGATGAAATGGCGCTTCTCATGCACAAATTCAAAAAGTTCATCAAACAGTCTGGATAGACTCCCTACAGGCCCAAACCTCTCCACAAGTTAAGTACCGAAACATCATCTGGTGATGCTAACCTATGCTATAACTGCAGGAAACCAGGGCATTATGCAAATAAATGTCCTCATCCTAAAGTCCAAAGGTTGCCTGAGGCCGAGCAACAAGAGAGAGATGAAAGAAGACGTGCTTGGAAAGACAAGCTCAAGGCCCTGATTGGAGAATCAGAAGCCTCCCCCACTCCATCCAAATCAGCAGAATGTCTTCAGGTGGTCACTGAAAGTGATTCATCTCACGATGAGTTCGATGATAAAGCATATATGTGCTTTATGGCCAAAGACATTCCAGAAGGTGAAGACAGCGACGATGAGGTAAGCTCAACCTCAGCTATTCCGTCAAATGCATCTCATACTTTTGAAAACATGATGAATGAATTTAAAAACATTCAAAAGGCCCATGAGACATTGAAAACTGAGAATATACAGCTTCAATTAACTAATTTAGAGCTGAAAGATGAAAATGACTTGCTGAAGATAAATTATGAAAATATGTCTCTTGACTGTGAAACCAGCAAAGTTGATTTTGAAAAACTCATGGAGAGCAATCATCAACTTGCTCATGAACTAAGTGAGGTTAAAACTCACAACGAGAGCAAGACAAATGATTTGGTTCTACTTCAAGCCAAAATCACAACTCTCGAAAAGCGAGAAATTGAACTTGAGACCACTCTGAAATCGTTCGAGAAATCGTCCAAAAGAATGGAAGAAATTCTGAGCACTGGGCAAAATGCTCATGATAAAAGTGGCTTAGGATACAGCTCATGTTCAAACAAAGGGAAAACTAGTACAGTGTTCGTCAAGAGTGTGGAACACATTCCAGAATCGGAAGATACTCCTAGTCCCGTGAAGGAACCTGCTGTACCGCGAAAACCGAAGGCTGCCATTCCGCCCCAGCAATCCTATTCCAGACAGTGGAATCATAAGCCGTTCCAACTTGTGAGGCGCACTCAACAGCATGCTCCCAGAGCATATCAACAGCGCCAACAGCCGTTCAGAAGGAAGGCTGTATCCAACTACCAAAGGCCCGCGGCAAGATTTATCGGTCAAAGACGCCTAGGTATTGGATACAGGAGCCCCGTTATCCATCGAAACAGCAAGTGCCCGTTCAGTATCAACAACAGCGTTGGGAATCCAACTGGAGACCCAGAAGGCAAGCTGTTAGGCCAAAGAAAATGGCTCCACCTCCAAGACGGCACTCGTACTGGATTAATAATGATAACCCTGAATTTTACATGCATAATAATTATCATGGTTATAGCGACTACGGATATGCCCCTCGTAGATATCGCAACACTGTACCGAGTATGACCTACAGTAAACCAATTGCTGCCAGGAAAACTTGGGTACCTAGAGGAACTAACAATCATGGACCCAAAAATCAAAGGGGACCTAAATCTACTTAATTTCGTTGTTACAGGACATTCTAGAGGAGGATACCTGGTACTTTGATAGTGGATGCTCTCGGCACATGACCGGAGATAGAAGCAAGCTATCAGATTTTGTAGAAGGTCGCGGTCCAAAAGTTCACTTCGGTGATAAATCAAAAGGAAGAATAAGAGGGAAAGGAACCCTTGTTGTAGGAAAATTCAAAGTCACTGATGTTGCATATGTTGAAGGCTTACAGTATAATCTACTTAGTATTAGCCAGTTCTGTGATAAACAGTTCTCGGTGAAGTTCTATATAGATCGTTGTAGAGTCAAGAACATCCAAACCAAGGAAGTTGTGCTTACAGGAAGCAGATCAGGTAACATGTATATTCTTGGAAAGCCTATGAGCTCCTCAATTCCATGCTTTGTTGCCAAAGGCACTGCAGATCTTAGCTGGTTATGGCACAAGAGGATGTCTCACGTCAACTTCAAGACAATCAACAAGCTCTCAAGACAGGGAATGGTTAGAGGTTTGCCAAATATGTCATTCAAGAAGGACAGCGTCTGCGGACCATGTCAGAAAGGCAAGCAAATCAAGTCAACCCTGAAGAGCAAATCCTACCTTTCAACCCAAAGAGTGTTGGAAATGCTACATATGGATCTCTACGGTCCTGTAGACCCAGTAAGCTTGGGAGGTAAGAAATACTGCATGGTTGTTGTTCATGATTATTCCAGGTATGCTTGGATAATTTTCCTTAGCAAGAAGAAGGAAACAACATCAAAGCTGCCCGAGCTCCTAAGAAAGTTGCAAAATGAAAAGGCATTGAGTATCGTGTGCATTCGTTCCGACAGAGGTATAGAATTTACTAACCGCTTTATAGAGCAATACTGTTCGGAGAATGGAATACAGCACGAATACTCAGCTGCCCGTACACCTCAACAAAATGGTGTTGCCGAGCGAAAGAATAGGACGTTGAAAGAAGCAACAAGGACAATGATTGCCTCAAGAAAGTTGCCACAGCGTTTCTGGGGTGAAGCAACCAATACAGCATGCTACACTCAAAACTGTTGTATCGTCAACAAGCACCACAACAAAACAGCATATGAGGTATGGAACAACAAAACTCCATTAGTTTCATATTTCCACATTTTTGGATGCAGGTGTTATGTGTTAAATAATGGAAAGGATCAACTTAGAACCTTTGATGGGAAATCAGATGAAGGAATATTTGTAGGATACTCCTCCGTCAGCAAAGCTTTCAGAATCTTTAACAAAAGGAAGCTGACGATCGAGGAATTAGTTCATGTATTATTCGACGAACCTCACCATGACCCTACAGGAGTAGATAATATTACTCAGGACATCCAACAACTCTCTATCTTGGATCCTCCAACTCCCATAGAACCTGTCGTTGATTTAGAAATCAATCCCGCAGCTGTAACAATCGACGTGGATGAAGCTGACGCTGTACAAGCTGAAGCTGTATCTACAAAAACTCTCGATACAGTACGGGAACCTGAATTAGAACCCGACCGAAGATGGTTGAGAGATCACCCGCAAGAGCTGATCATTGGAAACATAAATGCTGGTGTTTCTACTCGTATGAGAATACAGAGTACACAAGGAAATGTACTTTGCGCACAAGAAGAATCTGATGCCGAGATATCACAGTTTCCTGAATGGAAATCTCAATCCGAGCTTAGAAGACTCAATATGTGCACTATCGCTGTATTCTTAGCCCAGTCCGAACCTGTTTCGACCATAGACGCTCTTAATAATTCTCATTGGATGACATCTATGGAAGAAGAGCTTAACAGTTTTGAAAGAAACAATGTATGGTATCTTGTACCCAGACCTACACATCAATCGGTTATAGGAACCAAATGGGTATTTCGAAACAAAAAGGATCGAAATGGACTTATTATAAAGAATAAATCCAGACTAGTCGCACAAGGCTATAGTCAGGAAGAAGGCATAGACTATGATGAAACCTTCGCCCCTATAGCTAGACTAGAAGCCATTAGGATATTTTTAGCCTTTGCCGCCCATAAGAGCTTTATTGTATACCAAATGGATGTCAAGAGTGCATTCCTGAATGGAGACCTTGCAGAAGAAGTGTATGTTGAACAACCACCAGGGTTTGCCAACACAGACGGTATCGATCTAGTTTACAGGCTAAGGAAAGCACTGTATGGACTTAAACAAGCCCCTAGAGCCTGGTATGAGACCCTGTCCCAGTATCTAACAACAACGGATTTGAGAAAGGTGCTGTGGACAAAACCTTGTTCAAAATACAGGAAGGTGATGACCTTCTTATGGTGCAAATGTATGTGGATGATATAATTTTTGGTTCAACTAAACTTGCTTTGTGTCAAAGGTTCTCTCATCTCATGCAAAGTAAATTTGAAATGAGTATGATGGGGGAACTTAGTTATTTCCTAGGCTTGCAGGTAAAGCAGTTGCCTACAGGTATTTTCATCAACTAAAAAAAATACAGCAAGGAGCTTCTCAACAAATTTGGAATGAACACTTCCAAATCTTCGTCAACCCCCATGAGCACTTCCCTGCAAATTAGTGCTGATGAAGCCGGAAAGCCGTTTGACCAATCACTCTACAGGAAGCTCATTGGTTCGCTCCTGTACCTAACGGCTAGCAGACCCGATATCCAGTTTGTTGTTGGAGTGTGTGCGAGATATCAAGTTGCACCTAAAGAATCACACTTTAATACAGCTAAACGAATCCTGAAGTACATTAAAGGAACGGTCGATACAGGACTATGGTATCCTAAAGAAGGCGGATTCTATTTAGTTGGATACAGCGACTCAGATCTCGGAGGCTTCAAGCTAGATAGGAAGAGTACAAGTGGAACTTGTCACTTTCTTGGACCTAGACTCGTTTCTTGGTTCACTAAGAAGCAATTGGCTAACTCTCTTTCCACGGATGAATCAGAGTACTATGCTGCTGGTAGCTGCTGTATGCAGATCCTTTGGATGCAGCAACAATTGTCAGATTATGGAATCGATGCCACAGAAACTCCAATCATGTGTGATAGCACGAGTGCAATCGCAATAACGCACAATCCTGTCGTGCACTCGCGCACTAAGCATATCAACATGAAGCATCATTTTATAAGGAATCATGTCGAGAACAAGGATGTTCGCCTTGAAAAAGTTCATACAGACATTCAGTTGGCCGACATCTTCACCAAGCCGCTCGACACAGCCAGATTCAACATGCTCAGACAAGAATTGGGAATGCTACAGCCAGACTCCCTGTAAGTAATTTACTGTTTTTACTCAACAAATTGAGGGGGAACGCTGTAAGACCCAAGAATACAGTATCCAACGTTAATTATTTGTACACTCAGAACCGTCAATACATCACTGTAGTGAGCGAAGACATATGAATCCTACAGCTGACGTGTGCAATAATTAAGAGGGAATACTGTAGGACCCATGAATACAGCATTAATCCACAAGTTGATGTATGGAATTTAAAACCTATATGTACCTTTTTAAGGGGGAACGCTGTATCGACGCGGAAACAGCACATGCTATAGGATTTTGATTCAGTATATATATAATATAATATTATTTCTTTTCAAAATAATTTTTGTCCACGTGCCCTATTTTTATGTCAAACGTCATGTACATTAAATGCCTTACACGACATCTAGACAACTGAATCTCAAAAGTCGCGATGTATTAAATTGTTTATTGTTCTAAAACCGCCGTTTCAGGCATTTAGGGTGACACAAATGTCAGAAGTGGGACCCGCTTATAATTTAAACATTTTAATGGATTAGCGTACCAGTTACACTCAGTCCATCTTAACCGTTGATTTCAAAAACCGGTTCCCATCCCTTAAAATCTGACCATTCGTACTCTGCAAAACCCTATTTCGCCGCCCAACTATAAAAGGACTGATACTGCCATTAGAGACTCTTTACGCTTTCTGCAAATTTAAGAGTTCTCAAGCAAAAACAGCCTACATACTTTTCTCCATTTTACTACATATTACGTGTTTTCTTCTTCACTTTTTCTTGTAAAATCATCAAATGGCTGGACAAACTTCTTCTCCCGCTCTCAAGAAAACCGCTAACATCATCGATGGATGGATCTTTTCAAGATGTGTTGTCATTGAACGTATTCTGTCTGAAACCAACGACGCAGAACCCATGGAGTACATCATCACTCGTCTTCGTCAACAAGGTCTCTATCGCCTTGGAAGTCAGACTGCTGACAAGTACGGTGCTCATCTGGTTGAGGAATTTTACCTCAACGCCGCCGTACGCTTTTTGTCGCTGGCCCAAGGAGGTCACGTTGCTGACATTACCGCTACAATCCAAGGAGTTGAGATCTGTGTTGATAGCGATCTGCTCCAGAATATCTACAGGCTACCCGTTGATGGCCTGACAATGGATCAACTTGAGACATTTGGGTCTCAAGAGCTAATAACTAAATTTTATGGATTGTTCACAGGCTCAAAAGTTGTTGACATGGTTCAAACCACCTGTCACAAAAAGAATTTCTGTCTGCCTTATGTATACTTGCATGATTTCTGCTGCAGGATCATTGAGAATCGAACTGGTGCGTTCGAAATGTGTACCAATCTGAGGTTCAGGATGATGGTGGCTATTCTGACCTGTGAAAAGGTCAACTGGTGCCAGATAATCCTGAAGCGCCTGTAAGAGGAGGTGTGCAATCCTACCACCCAGAAGAAATCTTTTGGTTTAATGTTAAACCATATCCTGACGAAATGCGGACTGGCGCAATCCGCTGATGCGAAGAAGAATAGCTCCAGGATATACCTAGGAGATGTCAAGTCTACTGCGTATAATCAAACCACTATGGTCTGCAACCACCCGAAAACCGGAAGTATGCCAGTTTCCGCAAATCCACGAGATGAGTCCTTGGAGTCCCAGGACGTGGAATCTTCAAAGAAGAGAAAAAGATCTCACAGCAAGAAACCCATTGCTGGTGAGAAGCCCAAGAAGAAACTTAGGAGGCTTTCTAAAGTCAAATCTGCCAAGCCCTCCGAAGAAGTTTCCCCCGTGGCTCAACCCACTGAAGAACAACCCCAGGGCCCAACCCCTGTGGAAGAGGTATCCACTACTGTATCGACAGTAGATCCTGAGCCTTTGGCGGCTAGGACGGATGATGAGACATCTGCCAACAAAAAAGACTTTAGCGAGTCGGATGCCCATTTGGAGCCAAAAGCTACTTCTCCTCTGCGGGATCCCACACCCGTACAGGATCCATCTTCCTTCGGGGCACCATCCCCTGTAAGGAATCCCACTTCCATACAGGATCCCATACCTGTACAGGAATCCCTCGCTACAGTATCTCCAGACGTTGTACGTAATCCCTCCCCTGACACCATTATTCATAAGACCCTTCTCTCTGTTAAAATTGAACATGCTTACGAAAGATTTCTAACATGAAAAGGCTACAGGCTAGCTCCGTATGAAACATTGTACAACTGGAGCGATTGGAGCCAAGAAGAAAGATTCGTATCAGAAGTGACGGACTCAATGGAAATTGAAGCCCTGGTCCGATGGGACAATCCCTTCTGCAAGGAACTGATTGAAAGCCATCTTCTGCATAAATATGACGCAAGAAGAAAAGGAAAGGATAAGTCAGAGGACTCTCCCTCAAATCCAAAAGACGACGATGACAATGACTCAGACGACGACGACGATGCTTTACAAGCTGGTCTGAGAATGAGTCGTGAAGAGGCTCAAGCTAGAGACGCCTCTCCACCAAAAGGTGACGAAGGACCGTCAACCCAGAATAAGCCCCCTTCGCCACAGCAAGAGATAATTCCCGACGAGGAGGAATCAGTCCTTCAAGTCGAGGAAGTAGAAGCTATTTTGGAACAGGCACCTGAGCCTGCTGCCTGTGAAGAAGAAGTTGCCCGCGCCGTCCAGCAAGAGGAATCAGTCCCTCTGCCGGAACAGGCGGAAGCTGAGAGACAACAGGAGGATTCAGTCCCTCCTGTATCGATGTCTACTGAGGAAACTTCGCAACATGAGGACACTTAACCCCCTGCCGCCGAACCAGAACAAGCTGCTCCCACCCCTTCAACCGTGGAATCCGAGGACGGTATCGTACCTGAGGATGTCCAACTTAGTTCACGCCCAACCGTGAACCTAAGGAGGTTGAAATGCTCTGAGGACTTTTCTCAACCAGATTCTCCAATTTCTGCCGCTAGGAAAGAGCGCCTGCGTGCACTTGGTCTTCAAACTGTATTCATCCAGGATGCAGTGAATGCTCTGTCTTCTGTTGAGAAAGCATTGAATTGGATGCATACTTCTGCCGTGGAGGAGATGACCACTCTACAACATGAAGTATCTCGTGTTGTCGAGGCATTCGTTATTCTGCCAGAAGTGTTCAAACAAGCTCTGAAAATCATGGAAGACAAGCAGGAGCAACTCCTGAAGGAAGAAGCAACTAAAACGCGAATAGCTGAAGCCAAAACCGCATGTGCTATGATTGAAAACAGTTCTCAATTGCGCACCCACGACAAATGTATCCAGGACATGTCGCAGACACTTTCCGTCCTTGTAGAAAGAATGACTAACATCGAGACGAAACAGGATGCTGCATTAGAGATCCTAGAACGTCTTGATGAAGCCAAAAAGGGGAAAGAGGCAAGAGAAGTTGCTAGGAGAATCAGGATACAGCAAGAAAGGGAATTTGAGGCTGCTCAAGACATCATCACTGCCGAATTAAACAAGCTAGCCCCTCCCTCCCAAAGTTTTAAGATTTCGGGCTCCAGACCTGAATTTCATGATCCAAATGTTCCATGGCAAAATCTAATCCAGAGACCTTCTGAGATTCCTCTGCCGACCAACCGCCATCCTACTGCCGATGAGGTGAAGCAATGGAGTAAGAAAGAACTGATGAGATACTTTGTTAAACTCATCAGAGAATCCGCCATCTTCAAGAGCTACAAAACATTAGCGGAGGCCGCAGAAAAATTTACGAAGATGCTAGAAGACGGAAAACTCCCTCTCCAGCTAGATATGAAGAGCAAGCACGGAAGAGGAGATCGGATCACCCATCCAGAAGACTGGATTCTTGCCTTTGATAGATCCTATGAAGGAAGAGCTATATACCAGGATCGAGGCAACAATTCCCTACAGAACTGGTGGCGTGGTACCGAGAATGATCCAGGGAGAAAGCCATGGAGGCATTCGGACTACACATAGGAGTTGAAATTCTTGTATATTATTTTTGTTTTGTAATTTCTCTTCGAAACAGCAAACCATGTACTCAATTTATTTTGAACATCAATAAAAGTGTTTGTTTGTCTTGAAAGATTACAACTCGTAATCTACTGTGTTGATGTATAATTACTTAAATTGTTTGATAACAATCTCAAGTAATAGAAACTTGATTGAAAATTAAGCTGTACGAACTAGTCTACGAACAGTTCATGATTTCAGTTGTAAGCTTAGAAAACATTGTAAGATTGTGCCTACACGCCAATCATAAGCTTAAGTTGTAAAAATCCTTAGCTGTATCGAACTCGCCTGCGAGCAGTTCATCAAATAGTCTAAGTTGCTGAAAGACAGACCCTTTGACGAAAGACCAAGAAATCTGCCAGAAGACATCAAAGAAGATCACTTCATGAAGAAGGTTTTGGCATCATCAAGAAGACTTGAATGTTAGAAAGTTAAAGTCTTGGAAAATTGTCAAAAAGGGGGAAATTGTTGGGAAAACAAGAACCCTGTATCGAAACAGCCGGGATATTCAATCCCTGTATCGAATAGTATCTGATAAGATGTTTTGACATATATGCCAATCTGCATACAGTAAAGGAAACTGTATCGAAGTATTGAGGCATCATCCTGTATCGAAGACCTGTCTCGAAATCAGCATATAGTGGAATCCTTCAGTACAGCAAAGAAGTCTTATAAAGACCAAGTATGGAAACTGTATCGAAACACCGAAACAGTTATCTTCCATACAGCTCTCAACAGGACAAGAAGGAATCTTCAGAAGTCAAGTCCCGTTGAATAAAGAAGTATTTAAATACTCAAGGATAAAGTATTTAAATACTGTCAGTCAACAGATCTTCAAATCCCGCTAAATCCGGATCGTGTTATAATCCCGTTGGAACGGAATCTCACTCAAACGGATACATCTCAACGGATATATATTTCAGAGACTATATATATCACATCAAGATGCTGAAGATCAGTTACCCAAGCTATCGAAATTATCAAGCTATCAAAGTTATCATCAGAGCAAAACATATCTCCAAAGCTTACTGCAATTCAGATCTAAAAAGATATACAGTGCTCATCATCTTGAACAACACTTGATCAGCTGAAAGCTCTTAAAGTCATAGTTGTTGTTCACCATTTGTTCTATACTTTGAACAAACCCAGATCAGCCCTGTGTGGACTGATTAATCTGTGTTTCTCCGGAACTGTGTGTGAAGGAATTGCATTGAAGAAGACGAAGCTTCAGAACTGTGTGTGAAGAAGCAAGTCAAAGCATTAGCTCAAAACCAATCTGTGTGAATCGTTGAAGCTAAGATCTTTATATCAATCTGTGTGAACGATATATTGATTGTGTGTTGTTATAATTACGTAGTTTTGTACGTAGTAATTATAATAAACTTTTTACTCCTGTGTGGAGGACCAGTGGACGTAGAGGGGTTTACCTCGAACCACTTTAATTACTGTGTTATTTACCATCAGTTTTTACTGTTTTAATTACTGTGATTAATTAAGTATACACTATACATTTAGTTGTTGTATCCACAGCGACCTACTGTATCTAAGACTTCCGCTACGCACTCAGATTTAAAATCAGTACAGTTTGTTGTTTAAACTATTTCCCAAACTGTATCCAGTATACTTAGTGTCCAACACTTCGCAACCTGAGGATACAGCACAAATTGCCGCCGAACCAGAACAAGTTGCTCCCACCCCTTCAACCGTGGAATCCGAGGACGGTAATATACCTGAGGATGTCCAACTCAATTTACGCCCAACCGTAAATCTGAGTAGGTTGAACTGCTCTGAAGATTTTGCTCAACCAGATTCTCCGATTTCTGCCGCTAGGAAAGAGCGCCTGCGTGCTCTTGGTCTTCAAACTGTATTCATTTAGGATGCAGTGAATGCTCTGTCTTCAGTTGAAAAAGCCTTGAATTAGATGCATACTTCTGCCATGGAAGAGATGACCACCTTACAGCATGAAGTTTCTCGAGTAGTCGAGGCCTTCATTATTTTGCCAGAAGTATTCAAACAAGCTCTGAAAATCATGGAAGACAAGCAAGAGCAACTCCTGAAGGAAGAGGCAACCAAAACTCGAATCGCTGAAGCCAAGACTGCATGTGCTATGATCGAAAACAGCTCTCAATTGCGAGCCCACGACAAATGTATCAAGGACATGTCGCAGGCACTCTCCTCCCTTGGAGATCCTAGGACGTCTTGATGACGCCAAAAAGGGGGAAGAAGCAAGAGAAGTTGCAAGAAGAATCAGGTTACAGCATGAAAGGGAATTTGAGGCCGCTCAAGACAGCATCACTGCTGAGTTAAACAAGCTAGCTCCTCCCTCTCAGAGTTTTAAGATTTCAGGCTCCCGACCAGAATTTCATGACCCAAATGTTCCGTGGCAAACTCTAATCCAGAGACCTTCTGAAATTCGTCTGCCGACCAACCGCCATCCTACTGCCGATGAGGTGAAGCAATGGAGGAAGAACGAGCTGATGAGATACTTTGTAAAACTCATCAGGGAATCCGCCATCTTCAAGAGCTATAAACCCTTAGCGGAGGCCGCAGACAAATTTACGAAGATGCTAGAAGATGGAAAACTCCCTCTCCAAATCGAGATGAAATCCAAACACAGAAGAGGAGACCGGATCACCCATCCAGAAGACTGGATTCTTGCCTTTTATAGATCCTATGAAGGAAGAGCTATATACCAGGATCGAGGTAACGATTCCCTACAAAACTGGTGGCGTGGTACCGAGAATGATCCAGGGAGAAAGCCATGGAGGCATGCGGACTATAGATAGGAGCTGAAATCCTTGTATATTATTTTTGTTTTGTAATTTCTCTTCGAAACAGTAAACCATGTACTCAATTTGTTTGGAATATCAATAAAAATGTTTGTTTGTCTTGAAAGATTACAACTCGTAATCTACTGTGTTGATGTATAATTACTTAAATTGTTTGATAACAATATCAAGTATAGAAACTTGATTGAAAATTAAGCTGTACGAACTAGTCTACGAACAGTTCATGATTTCAGTTGTAAGCTTAGAAAACATTGTAAGATTGTGCCTGCGCGCCAATCATAAGCTTAAGTTGTAAAAATCCTTAGCTGTATCGAACTAGCCTGCGAGCAGTTCATCAAAATAGACTAAGTTGCTGAAAGACAGACCTTTTGACGAAAGACCAAGAAATCTGCCAGAAGTCATCAAAGAAGATTACTTCATGAAGAAGGTTTTGGCATCATCAAGAAGACTTGAATGTTAGAAAATAGAAGTCTTGGCAAATTGTCAAAAAGGGGGAAATTGTTGGGAAAACAAGAACCCTGTATCGAAACAGCCGGGATACTCAATCCCTGTATCGAATAGTATTTGATAAAGAGGTTTTGACATATATGCCAATCCGCATACAGTAAAGGAAACTGTATCGAAGTATTGAGGCATCATCCTCAATCGAAGACCTGTCTCGAATCCAGCATATAGTGGAATCCTTCAGTACAGCAAAGAAGTCTTATAAAGACCAAGTATGGAAACTGTCTCGAATCACCAATACAGTTATCTTCCATACAGCTCTCAACAGGACAAGAAGGAATCTTCAGAAGTCAAGTCCCGCTGAATAAAGAAGTATTTAAATACTCAAGGATAAAGTATTTAAATACTGTCAGTCAACAAATCTTCAAATCCCGCTAAATTCGGATCGTGTTTTTAAACCCGTTGGAACGGAATCTTGCTCAACGGAAACATCTCAACGGATATATATTTCAGAGACTATATATATCACATCAAGATGCTGAAGATCAATTACCCAAGCTATCGAAATTATCAAGCTATCAAAGTTATCATCAGAGTAAAACATATCTCCAAAGCTTACTGCAATTAAGATCTAAAGAGATATACAGTGCTCATCATCTTGAACAACACTTCATCAGCTGGGAGCTCTTAAAGTCAAAGTTGTTGTTCATCCTCTGTTCTATACTTTGAACAAACCCAGATCAGCCCTGTGTGGACTGAGTAATCTGTGCTTCTCCGGAACTGTGTGTGAAGGAATTGCATCGAAGAAGACGAAGCTTCAGAACTGTGTGTGAAAAAGCAAGTCAAAGCATTAGCTCAAAACCAATCTGTGTGAACGGTTGAAGCGAAGATCTTTATATCAATCTGTGTGAATGATATATTGATTGTGTGTTGTTATAATTACGTAGTTGTGTACGTAGTAATTATAATAAACTTTTTACTCATGTGTGGAGGACCAGTGGATGTAGAGGGGTTTACCTCGAACCACTTTAAATACTGTGTTATTTACCTTCAGTTTTTACTGTGTTAAGTATTGTGATTAATTAAGTATACTTCATATCAAGTTGTTGTATCCACAGCAACTTACTGTATCTAAGACTTCCGCTACGCACTCAGATTTAAAATCAGTACAGTTTGTTGTTTAAACTACTTCCCAAACTGTATCCAGTATACTTAGTGGCCAACAACCAATGTAACAACAAAATTACTGTCCTGACAGTCACAAGCTTACGGCCGTAACAACTAGGAGTTTACGGCCGTAACACCTAAGATCTTACGGCCGTAATGGTAAACATTTTACGGTCGTAATCACTAGCTGTAGGACAAAAGAATTGTCCCAGCAGTCCCGAAACAGCTACGAAGGTTAAGGATCGGCTCCTAGCAATATATCCCAACATTTAGAAACACTACAAAATTCTCCGTCGAGCATAACAACATAACAAACTTGTCGCAACAACTTAGCCCCAACATACAAGCACATAACATTTTAAATTCTGAAAATCAAAGTCGTTTTGCAAAATAAAAATTTTCCAAAATCTTTTCGATCATATCCAAAAATGATGGTAATAGTTTGCAATGTCTGAAGTACTTTATAACACATCTTTCAGATACCGTCCGAAGGTGTCATTTGAAAATATATGACTAACTCGTCAAAGTTCAACCGATTTCAAAATCCATACAAAATCATTGTTTAACCGCACCATCAGAATATTTTCAAAAATCGATTTTTCTACAAAAATACTCAAGCCCATAAAATTTTTCAGAAAACCATCATCAAACTTACACGCAACGGACACAACTAAAATTATCCAAAAATAATCGAACTTAAAACCACATGCCCAAACGGCAACAGGATCACCAAATCAATCAAATATAACTCATGAACACCAAGTTAAAACCTCTACCATCGTTACATTTTCTGGAACACATCAAGGTTCGCAACTTTCACATTTTATTGCACCACTCGGTGCCCAAACCATCATTACATTCAACTCAATATACAAACGGCATACCACGAATATCAAACACGGAGTCCATTTCACAACACCATGCAAACAAAATTATGCACCCCAATTATCGCACATAATGAAATCATGAAACACCAATACCTCGCATAAAATAAGAGACTTACGTCCACAGGCCGCACAGAGATGACGGTCGCCCACGATACTAATCTCATCCGACAATACATACGACACGTTGTGACCACGCACAACTCAACTTGTCAGCCGGAAACTCGAATGACATGACCTCATATTACTCGACACACCACGACTCGACTTGACCCGACAGTCCAGGTTTCCGCAACCTAAGCTCCGATACCATAATTGTAACACCCCCAGACCATATGGAAATATTACACGCCGTAGACCCTCCCCCCAATGAGCTCAAGGGTACGATCCAGCGACATCAACCATTCATCGACAAAAGCTGGTCCTTCTCGACCATTGAATGACGGTGGTGTGAAACGTCGGAACTATTGCACAACTTGTGCTTGGGTAAGAGTTGGCTCATTATTATTGTGGTTATCTTGACCTCCGTTACCATCACCACCAGCTCCAGCACCAGGGTTGGCATTCTGACCACCGAGATTATCAGCACCTCGGTTAGCTGGGCGTCCACGTCCACGAGTTGCCATGGTCCTCAGGTGCATTATAGCCAATAACTTCTCAGGAATCTCCTCGTAAGGGATGGAAATTAAAGTATACATCGCGTCTAAGGGTTAACTGCTCCCAATAGACGTTCTAGCAGTGCTATACTAACGCATCTACTTGTGTTTATAAATTTATAAGAAAGCACATACATGTCCAACATTTATTATGATTCTCAATAGCATATCATCTCTAAAATATAAACATGGTATTGCAAAATGATTAAAAAATGAGTTGAATCTCATAACCGTAAAATTTTGTTACAATTACTACATAAACATAACTTGAAATGTGTACCTTTGGGTTGACGTGGAGCGGCGACGGTGACTAATAATAATCATAGATGCCATTAAAGTTTTAACTATTTGCGGAAAAAGGAAATTTAGTTTGAAAAAAAAAATTATTTTAACGAGTCTACAGAACCGTAGACCCGCTCCGATATCACTTATTAGCGACCACTTTTTAAAATGACATTTTGAAATAATTTCAAGGGAGATTAAATATCCCAAAAAAATAATTGAATAATTGCAACGGAAACTGAAATAAAGTCATCAATTTCGCAAGTAAATATAAAATAAATCCCAACATTTCAAAACATCCATAATATCCAACCATGACTTTGAAGCCAAAGTTTAAAATTGAAGTAAACGAAATAAATAAAGAAGTAGATATTATTATCACACCACGCCTTTGCCCGCCACGCCAGACTCCTCAACCTGAAACGTTTAAATAATGGGGTGAGCTTTCGACTCGCTCAGTGAGGAGAAAACGCTTTGTTAAATTTAAATACATGCATGTTGTCAAGTAGATGTGACATGCCTGAACTTGGTGATTGTCCGAGGGCCATTAATATGCGAACTTTGTGCATACTGCCTACTACTCATTGGAGGCAACAACGTAATTAACATGCAAACTTTGAGCACATTATGCCTACTAATTGAAGGCTACAACGTAAATAATATGCAAACTTTGAGCACATTATGCCTACTACTCATTGGAGGCTACAACGTAAATAATATGCAAACTTTGAGCATATAATTATTTGGCAAGAAACAAGCATATATACAAGTAACATCATTCATTAAATAAAACAAGCGTAAAATCCCCACCTCAAAATACGATGATGATCCTTGAAAATTTGAGATGCGAATGCAGTTCAAGTCCTAAGCTCCAAGTCCTCGTCTCCTAAAATAACAATTAAATTCTAATATTAATATAGCATCCAGAATTTATATAAATTATTATTTTATATTTGAGTAAAAGAGGTCTGATTTTTAAAATATTGAAAACTAGTTGGGGTGAAATTAAAGGATTAAGAAAACTGAGGGACTGAAATTGAATACAGTGAAAAGTTGATTTGGGGTCAAATCAGAAAGTCTGGAATTCTAATGGCTCAATTGAAAAACCCTAAAAGAGTTGGGTATAAAAACCCCTGCCCTAGGAAGTCAGCCGCATCATCTTCACTTCTCTCAACCGACACACTCTCAACTTCCTTCTCTCTCTCTCTTTCACTACCATTCTCTCTCTCTCACTCTCTCTGCAAACACACACACAAACCTTCACAAGCAAAATCGGTGACACACACACACACACATGTTGGCCGTCGCAACTACTGGTTTTGAAGGCCCACGGCAGCCGCGACAGAAATAAGGGCGGCAGGGATGCAGCGCGCGGCGCACGGCGGGGGTTAGGGCTTCTTGATGGTGGCGTTTGGCCGGGGAAGAAGGTCGGTTAATCATTGGTTTATGGTTGTGTTCGTGAATTTGGCAAATTTGTGGTTGATTTTTGGATTATGGAAGAAATTTGGCATATCAGCCCGAGTGGTGAAGTTCTGAACTATTTGGTTTTGGTTGAAGGTGGTCGGCGGCCAAGGCCGTATGAATTCATGATTGTGGGCTGAGGGCTGGATTCTGAAAGTTTGTGAATTTCTTCTGGTTTGATAATTCGACTGGGTTTTGGGTTTCGGATGCCCCAACTAACATAGAACGGGCAACAGTGGAAGGTGTTCGAGGTTATGGGTCAGTATCTTGTTCGATTGAGGGTTATGAATTGGGTAGATTCTGAGGTTGAAGGGTCGTAGCTTTGTGTTTTGATCAGAAACATAAAATAAATCAAACCCAAAATACAAACTCTCAATAAAAGATGGGACTGAAGTTTACCTTTGTTGAAGGAGATGAAAAAATGCAGTGAGAATTCAAGAAGGGGGCGGCTGGACGACTCGCAGAAAAAGTGATTATTTTATTTGTGTATTGTAAATATTTTGTGCTGAATAGATATACAGTATTTATACTGTACAATTTAGGTTTAGGGTGGGAGAGTTTTGATCTGTGTAGAGTTCTCGTAGGATGTGGATAGATGCAATTATAATATTAATTATATATTAATTATATAATTATTTTAAATTTTTAATTAATCAATTTACTAATTTCAGATTTAATTAATTAAATTGCTTTAATTAATCTTTATTAATAACCTGAGTAAATTACACTGTTCGTCCTTGTGGTTTGCGTTGACCGACGGGTTTAGTCCTTTGACCAAAAAAATTGCACCGGTCGTCCTTAAGTGTGAAACGTTATGCGCCGTTGGTCCTTTGACCAAACTGACGTTAAATTTGACCGTTAAAAACACTCATGTGCGAGTCACATGAGGGTAAATTAGTCTTTTTCTTTCTTTATTATCTTCACCACTACCCATTTTTCATCTTCACCCATTAACACCTCCCACCACCATTATTTCAGTCACCAATTTTTCCGACCACCACCATAAAATTCCGACCACCTCAATCAAACACTCATATTATATCTTAAATGAACAAAAAGAAATGAATCTGAAAAGTTGGAAAACGAATAATAACTTCATAATTGTGAATAGGAAATTAGTTGAACAAAAAAATAAATCACTAATAAGTAATCATTCACAAGATTGGTAGTTGTGACCTAAAAGTTTCTAACGATATGAACAAAACTACAACGTAATTCACAGATCCGACGGCATTAGCCTTCACTTCCTCTATTCTATTTCCACGAAGATATTTACACTTTCGCCATTTTTGACTCCTGCTCTTGAAGTACCTTCCGTGCAGCCATTTTTGACTCCTGCTGACTCTTAGCTCCTGTACATACCTGAGCAGCAAGGCAAATATTAGAGGTCGCAATGCGCCAAGAGGGTTGGGTAGCATGACCAAACATATTTGGTCAAACCATTTCAATCTTTTATAAAGAACAATCTTGTAATACCTAAAAAATTTCACATAATCCATCATGCTACCACAAATAGTGAATAATAAGCTTTTAAACCTGCCTACTTAATAATAGATATCAAAAATAGTGAAAAATCAGATTTCTTTACCAAACAAAGATGAAAAAAGAAACAGTATTAATATAGGATAAGACCTGGGTGAAAGACCGACTTTCTTACCACACGAAGCTTTATCAAACAAGTTTTTGATTTCTTTTTTAACAAAGGTTCACAACCATACGTTTTCATCCGATCTAGTAATCCACAACCACTATTATAAACCTTTTTATATTCGAATAGAACTAAGAAATAAAGAGAAAATAAAAATGGTTTTGTGATGGCATACCAAGAATAACGAGAAGAGTGAGATCAGATGGTGCGGTTGTGGGGATTTACACGAATCAGAAATTGTCTTCAAGCCCCAACGACCATACGTACTAACCCGTAAACAAACCCACCCTTTGGACTCCTTGCTTCCTTGATAGATGAATCGGCGTCCAAACCAACAAGCGTTAAGCCTTCTTACAACACAAAAAGAGAACCGGTGGTGGCGTTGTGGTGAGGTGGTGGTGGCACGTGAGTGTATACCAAGTGGTGGGGGAAGGTTTTTAGGCGCGTGACCTAGTGGATCGGAAAGAGGGGAGAGTGGGGAGTGTTTTGAGGTGGGTGGTGTAGTGTGGTAGGCGGCGGTGTGGCGGTGGTGGTGGTTTAAGGTGGTCGGCGGCTAGGTTAGAGAGAGAGAGAAATGGTGATGATGATGATGTGTTTATGTTTGTGTGTGTGGGGTAAGTGGTGATCAGGGGTATTTCCGTCATTTTACCCTCATGTGCAAGTCACATGAGAGAGTTTAACGGTCAAACTTAACGGTTTTTGGTCAAAGGACTAGAGGCGCATAACGTTTCACACTTAAGGACGACCGGTGCAATTTTTTTGGTCAAAGGACTAAATCCGTCGGTCAACGCAAACCACAAGGACGAACGGTGTAATTTACTCTATTAATAATAATGGAAAATTAAATTGATAGATTAATAATAATAATAATAATAGGTTCTTGATATCACATTTAGAATGATCAAGTAAAATTGATCTGGGCTAATAATACGAGAAATTGGACTCGAGCCTGAAGTGTAAACTACAATCATGATATGCGAATAAGGAAAAATTGGATCTTATTTAATAAATAGAATAAAATTCGTAAATAAATTGTTGGACATTTAAAATCACTCATGTGCTTTCTATAAATTATAAAATAAATGCATGCTCGAAAATCGGGGAGTTACAACTTTGACATGTAGAGTGCTTGTCTTCACTACGGGTTAGTAGGAGCACAAGTTATAGGTATGCTAATGGGATTAGTATACTCGAACACGACTCAACTCGATTCGGTCACATGGATATCACTCAGGGATTGTCAATGAATGAATCGAAAGATTATGATAGGTATACGTGAACCTTTGACTTGAGATTTCAGTAGGAGATGTGCTTGTGACATTAAGTTAGTCATTATAGTAGTTCGATCCAATCAGAGGTTGGTGGGGTCAACCTCGAAATGCAACTTAGTGGGCAAGTAGCAGTCTCTACTGAATACCAAGATATGATTCTTTCTCTTGTTAGTGAGCAGGTAAATGTCCTATGCGGTTAATAGCAAATGAGATCATAAGTCTTTGGCCAAAACAGTTAGAGCTAGTTGTATTTCGAGAGCTCAATGATCTCTGTTTGTATTAACAAATGCATAGAGTCAAGATACAATAGGGTTTGACTTTACCGTGACCCTAATACTTGACCGGGACATATGATTGAAGGGTTTAAACGTATACGGTATTCATAAGAGATTTTGGAATGATTCCCATCATTCGTTCTCAGTTGGGTTGCGGTATGAGCTACGGACTGAGACGAACCTACAGAGTCGCGCATATAGGATTAATGATGGATTAAATTATGCCTATTCTATCTTAATAAATATTGGACATTGGATGTCTAATTGAATTTAATTTATTAGGTCAGATGGATTAAATAATTACTAGGTAATTATTTTAATTCAAATATAAATATTTCTTGAAGAAATTAATTATATAGTATTTGATATAATTAATTATATTAATTAATTAATTTAAATACAGAGTGACGGATCGAGGTTTATCTATCGGGTTAGATTCACGGGGTCCAGAACCTGCATGTGAATGAATAAATTATGGGGATAAGACTTTGAAAAGGTTGCCAGGATGTTTTTATATAATATCACTCCTTTTGCAAAGTTACCTCACGAGAGAACAAACAGAAAAGAGAGAAAAGTTTTTCTTCATCTTTTCTTCTGGATTTTGAGAGTTTAAGACAATACTCAATATTCTTCTTATAGTCGTGTTCTTAGAGAACGAGAATAAGGAGTTTAATCCAGGTATTTTTCCGACGCGTGCTTCGTAGAGACGTTGGGCACTTTCGACGTTGGAATTTCCAAGAGTTTCACGGATTGAATTCGTGCTCATCGTCATCAACATAAAGAAGTCAGGTCTACGAGGGTATCATTTCAACTCTTTTATTTATTCATTTGTACGATCCTTAATCGATCCTCTTTAGGAGTTCGGATGAGCACGGATTGTGTGATTTATTTTCCGCTGCATATTCTATTTTTGGCCCGAATTCCAACAACAAGCACAGCTCCTACTAAATCCTCAAGTCAAAGGTTCACGTATACTTATCATAATCTTTCAATTCAGTCATTGGCTATCCCAGGGTGAAATCCATTTGACTAAATTGAGGTGAGTCGAGTCCTCCTTAGTGAAGACATGCACTCTCCATGTCAAAGTACATAGTATATAAGTCTTGTCCAAATTTAAGGCCTAGTTAAGTTTTATCGACTTGCGAACCAGTTAAGCATTTGGCTCTGAACACTTCCAGTGCCTTTCTCGTTATCTTCATATTGAATATTTGCTCTCACATGCAAGGACTATTATTCTATACATCAAATCATAATGCCAATAATATACGATAATATAACAATAAATGTCTCATTCAACATTATCACAATACAATGCCCTCACTCTCTCGTCACCTGAGTGGCATTCGAGAGCATATTTCTAAAAATTTATCTTTTGCCTCTAAGGCTCATTCTTTTTAACACTATATTACTGTAATATCATGCTTTGTGTGTGACACTGAGTCAATTATAATTAGATGTGAGTATAATTCTCAATTACACTCAATGGACAAAAAGCGATTTCTGGCTAAATATTTGAGTCATTAATTAATAATTGAATTAATTATTTAAAACTATCATCTGAAAAATGCACATTGATTGATGGACACCTTTCGAGCATATAAATCCTTCTACTTAAAAAACAAACCAAACCAAAATCGAGAAAACAAATCGAGAAAACTAAACCAAAATGCATAAAGTGAATCAAAACTAAAGTTATTTGGCTGGGTTTAGTTTCGGCAGTTTCTAAACTGATATAACCTAAAGGTCGACTGAGCAACCCTCGCATTTGAGATAATTTATACATTTTAATGTTTATAAATCTACACAAATTTTAAAGTGAAACATACTCTATTTTTATAAAAGTAATGAAACAGCGCATATACGGAAGTTTACACTTACAAGGATATATAAATTTAGAGGTTACAAATGTCATGTTGCAATCGTGAAAAAATAAGATATTTTTCCTGGTTTTCTTCCCATAAAATGTATATTTATATATTATAATGCGATAAGTAGGCAGTAATAGATTATCAAAATTTAATTTTACCGTTGGTGGTAGCGGACGAAGTAAATTATATTTAACTTCGATAAACTGAAAACTAAAGAACCAAATAATATGATTCGGATTTGGATTTGAAGATTTAAAAATCAAAATCAAACTTTTGTATTTAGGTTCTAAGCAAAAACCGAGAATACCCATATTCAAACTATTGAGTTGACTCGGCCAGCTCGAGTTATTAATTCAAATAAGCACCAGGTTGGTACAAGGTTACGTAGTGTTAAAATCGTGCAGGGTTACGTAGCTGGAGAAACTACGTTACATGACAAGCTTAACGTACACTAAGGCTTTGGAGTAACATACACTAAATTTGAAAATGAACCGTTGTGCAGTTTCTAGAAAGTCAACGCATTAAGCGATCATCTACACAATAACGTACGCTACGGAGATATGTTAGCCACCATGAAGTAGTCGTTGGCTAAAGTCCCAGTTTTAGTCAACAGTTTGCCCTTGATGGCGTCAGCAAAACTTTAGCCGAGGCCGGCGGGACTTTGGTGACGACCCAATTGCCGCTAACTTTTGGTCATCGGCTAAAGTACTGAAATTGATAGTGTTAAGTCTGTGCGGAACAGAAAGCAGTACATACATTTGTATAATACAAGCGGTGTAATTTATCTATATAAGCAATATACTTAATATATAAAAGCACTACCAATATCAAATTAATACTTTCCATTATTTCGTATCCCATTTGTGAAGCTAAAGAAATATAAAATACTTTTTACTTTATTTAATTACGTCACATTTGTAAAACAAAATTATTTGTGTTTATAGAGGTTTTTTTAATTCCTTTTTCTTCACATGGGTGTAGTCATTTAATAAATTTATTTAATTCTTTGACTTCACATATATAAAGTCATTGCATGAAAAGTATGATTTAGAAAAAAGTTTAACCCAACATCATTGGCGTCACCAATGTGACATCATTGCTAATAAAATATGTATTATTTTTTGGCATACATCCATACACTTCTATGTCTTGTGTCACAATTGTGACGCTTTTGTTGAGACTTTTAACTTCACATATATGAAGCATTTGAGCCCAAGTGTGGTGACACTTGATTTGGTCAACGTCACGTGTGCTGATCTGGACGAATAGATCGAAGCCACGTAGAAAATAACAAACAAGATGAAAAGGATTGGATCACTAAATTTTATTAATGGCCTTAATATGATATAGAGCCGAGCTGAATATTTTGTGCCGGTCTATATTTTTTGCTTGCTAATTACAAGTCTTATTTTTTTCTCTTTTTCTCTCTTTCTCTCTCTATCTCTCTTTATCTGTTTTCCCACCAGATTTCCAAAAAGTCCCTTTCTATTGTACATTCCTCCTATATATAGACAATCTTGGCCAGTCAGAAGATGACAGCTGGAGGATCTTGGGGAATATGTCCAAAACACTTGTCAAAGTGTAAATATGCCTTAGACACGTGGCGGCTTCTAAGGATTGCTTTGGGAAGGGATATGACAGCACGCATTAGTTGTCCTGTTTGCCTGTCCTGCGTGTTTCTAGCGATGCTTATCCACTAGGGTCGGTCCTCGGGTCTCCCACTGTTCTGGTCGGCCTTGCCGTAATCTTGAGTTGGGGCGTATTTATACTTTCTCTGCTCGGTCCTTCCGGTCTGGATATCGGGTCGGCCTTGGTTCCCGAGTTCGGCCTCGACGTCTCTGACCGGTCCGGTCTTTAATGAGCCCGGGCAAGAATTGGGTTCGTAACCGGTCCGGGCTTGTTGCTATGATCGGTCGGTTCAGCTGCCTGGAGTGCTTACATGGATGCCAAGACGGATGGCCTATCAACAAGGGCCCCCGAGTCCAGGGCCGTGCCGGGTTGGCCGGGGCTGGAGTCGTTTCGTAGTAAGGGCGATCCGGCTTGTGGGAAGATAAGATATCTCGAAGGGATGTCTCTTCGTGAGTCGCGTCGATTCAATTTCATGGTCCTAGATGTCATGATGAGGGAGACACATGGCCGGATCTGATTCGATAACGCGTTCACGCGCCTTCGATCTTTGCGATGGTTCAGTGTGAATTGTCGCGTCACGCGCTGGGCATTTAATGTCTCCCTTCCCTTATAAATACAGGGTGTCTTCTTCTTCATCTTTTCTTCCGCCATTTTCGTCTTTGTTGCAGAGAAAATAAAAAAAAGTTCCGGCATCCTTTTCCGATTTTAGAGAAAAATTCTCGGTAAGCCTTTTCTCTTCTATTTGATATGTCGGAGTTGAGAGATGAGAGGGCGGCGTAGGGGTTGACTGTGTCGCCGGACCGCACCGGGGTGGCGGATCTATCTGTAGGCGGGGTTCCCGTCGACTGGAACAACGAGGAGGGAGGCGGCGAGATCGTGAGGTCGCCGGGATCGGGAGACACGGAGGTAGCGGCGCCATTGACGGCGATTGGCGAGACTCCGGAGGAAGAAGGGGTTGAGCCCGTGGTGGCCTGGATTCGGCCTCGGCCGTCCCCTTTTGTGGAGGCGGAGTGGGACTCGGCCTCGATTTGCAGCACTGTCACGGAAGAGCAGTTGGTGGCTTGGAGGCTGCGGTTCAGGATTCCGGCTAGGGTGCGGATGTTTGTTCCGACTCTCGAGGAGAGGCCCCACACCCCGCCCCTCGGTTGACGGCGGTGTACTACCGTTCTTTGCTGGCAGGGTTGAGGTTCCCGCTTCCGTTGGCCTTCTCCCGCTGGCTAAGGCAGTGGGGTCTTCCGCTGGCCCAAATCCACTCCAATTCTTGGGCTCGGGTGGTGGGCCTCTTCGTCCTCTTCCACCAGCACGGCTGGCCCGAGCCCAACTTCGAGGAGTTCAACAGTCTCTTCCTATGGAGATCGGTCGGCAAATCTGGCTCCGGCTGGTTTTATCTGACAGCTCGGCATGCCATGCACAAGGAGGTGGTGGACGTGCCGGAGACCATCCACAGCTGGAAGGAACAGTGGTTTTATGTCGGGGGACCTTGGAGGAGCTCGGTGGATGAGTGGGAGCCCGGTGTCATAGACGCGGAGCTCCGGATCCAGAGCATTTTATTGCCAAAATGAGTAAGTGCCGTGTTTTCTGTTCTGTTCCCTTCTTGTCTAACGCTCATCATTTATTTCATGTACAGATCGTATCCCGGCGCAGGAGACATCTTCCGAATTTGATGATCGGATTGAGAAGCTCCTGGATCTCCCTGCCGAGCAGAGGAAGTCACACCTTCTAGTCACAGAAGAAAATCTCTGGGCGGCTGGCCTCCGATCTACCGACCCGAGTACCATGTCTTCATCAGTTTTTTTTATATATCTTCTTTCTCCAGTCCCTAGGGCCAAGGTTCCGTCTGGAAGGAAAGAGACACCTGCGCAGCGTGTGGCGAGATTGGCTGCCGAGGCTGCTGAACGGAGGGAACGTGCGGGCAAACGAAAAAGGGGGGAGACCGAGCCTCAGGGCAGCATGACTAAAGTAGAGGCTCGGCCTGCTCCTGAAGTTCCTGTATCCGCGCCGAGCCCTGTCCGGACGGATCGTGCGACTGGCAAGGAGCCCTTAATTGACTTGGAGAGTCATTATCTCCCGGTTAATAAGGACCGGGAGGAACCTTGTGCCCAGATTAAGGGGCGAAGGCCGCGCTGGTTTCTTGATTACGTCCGGGCAGCTACCCCAACCGCTGAGATGCTCAACCGGGTTCCCCCGGCGGTGGTTGAGTCCAGTCACATCCCTATCAGGGGCTGGACGCCCAAGCTGGAGATGGTGACCAACGACATGGGTCCGTCTGAGCAGATCTAATTCGGAAATGCTTTGATCGGCCGTGCATTGTGTACTTACGTAAAGCCCACCGATGAGCTAATGGCCCTGGATGAGAAGCATAAGAAGATGGCAGCCGATCTTCAGGCCCTGCAAGAGGAGCACCATCTTTGTCCTTCACTGATCAAGTCCTTGGAGGAGGAGATAACTTCCTTGAAGGGTGATAATGAGATCTTGGAGAGTCGATCCCTCGAGGCCGATAGGTGGAATGTGAAAGCCGGGGAGATGACTGAGGCGGCCGAGCTAGCTCATAAGCGGTGGTTGGACACCAGGGCCGAGCATGAGGCCTATTGGCTAAATACGAAGGCCCAGCTTGAGAACCTTACCGAGCGGGTTAACACTTGCGAGGCTTCGGGCTACGCCAAGGGCCTTGCCGAAAGGGAGGCGGCTTTTAAGGAGATGCCTGAGTTTGAGGAGCTGATCAACCTGAACTATGTCTCCACCTGCTACGAAATATTAGATCTCATGAAGGGAGGGAAGACCGTTGAGGATGTCGAGGCTTATATTGTGTCTCAGGCGGCCGACTTGAAGGTTGAATCTCTTGGAGCTGATGAGCCAAAGGCCGTCGAGGTTGAAGATCCAGGGTTGGTTCCGCTCGCCGAAGGTGAAGGACAGTCGTTTCAGGCGGCCGACCAGGATGGGGGGCCCGAGTAGTCTTCTTTCGGATTTTATTTCATGTATGGCCTGCGTGTCAGTTCTCCTTTCCTTTGTTCTTTATCATATACACTTTGTAGGAAGGCTTCTTCAAATAAAATTTTCTTCATAGCGCCTGTTTAGTTGCTTTTTTTTTGTTCATCTCCTGTTGATTGTGCCGAGGTGAATTCGGACTTTCAGTGTGCCGAGGCGAACTCGGATTTTTAGTGCCAGACGAGCCGGTCTTATGAGGTGCCGAGGCGAGCTCGGACTTATAGTGCCTGATGAGCCGGTCTTAAGGGGTGCCGAGGCAAACTCGATCTTATAGTGCCGGATGGGCCGGTCTTATGGGGTGCCGAGGCGAGTTCGGTCTTATAGTGCCGGATGGGCTGGTCTCATGGGGTGCTGAGGCGAACTCGGTCTTATAGTGCTGGATGAGCCAGTCTTATGAGGTGCCGAGGCGAGCTCGGTCTTATAGTGCCGGAAGAGTCGGTCTTATGGGGTGCCGAGGCGAACTCGGTCTTATAGTGCTGGATGAGCCGGTCTTATGAGGTGCCGAGACGAGCTCGGTCTTATAGTGCCGGATGGGCCGATCTTATGGGGTGCCGAGGCGAGCTCGGTCTTATAGTGCCAGATGGGCCGGTCTTATGGGGTGCCGAGGCGAGCTCGGTCTTATAGTGTCAGATGAGCCGGTCTTATGAGGTGCCGAGGCGAGCTCGGTCTTATAGTGCCGGATGGGCCGGTCTTATAGGGTGACGAGGCGAGCTCGGTCTTATAGTGCCGGATGGGCCAGTCTTATGGGGTGCCGAGGCAAACTTGGTCTTATAGTGCCGGATGAGCCGGTCTTATGAGGTCTTATAGTGCCGGATGAGCCGGTCTTATGAGGTGCCGAGGCGAACTCGAACTTTTAGTGCCGGAAGAGCCGGTCTTATGAGGTCTTATAGTGCCGGATGAGCCGGTCTTATGAGGTGCCGAGGCGAGCTCGGTCTTAGGGTATACCAAAGCTAAAAATGAAGTAAAGTCAAATTTTATTGAGAATACCTTTTTAAATACATGGCATTCCGCGGATAAGTTAATTCTTGGCCACCAGATATTCTAACCGGTAGGCTCCGTTCTGAAGGACTTCACTAATCTTGTACGGTCATTCCCATTTGGGTTTAAAGGGTCCTGGATCTGGCCCCCAATACCCGTTTAAGGACGAGGTCTCCGACCTGGAAACTTCGATGGTGAATTTTGGAGTTGTAATATTTTTCGCATCTTTTCTTTATAGATGGCGTTCCGCATTTCTGCTTGGGTCCGTTCTTCGCCGACGAGGTCCAAACTCACTTGGAGGGCCAAATCGTTATCTTGTTCTTCGAAATGGGTTACCCGGTAGGTAGGTGCCCCAATTTCGACCGGGATGACTGCCCCAGTACCGAAGGCTAAGGAGAAATGTGTTTCTCTAGTGGCGGACTGATGCGTTGCTCCGTAAGCCCATAAGGCTTCAGGGAGTTCTTCGGGCCAGGAACCTTGGAGTTCTTCGAGGCGGGTCTCGAGGTGCTGCTTTGTAATTTAGTTAACCGCCTCGACTTGTCCATTGGATCGTGGACAGCACGATGTGGATTTGTTATTTCGTATATGGAGGTCGTCGCAGAAGGCCTGAAATTCCTTATCGTCATGATTTGGCATTATCGGATATAACGGACTGAGGGGTCCTGAGCGACTTCCAAATAAAATCGATTATTTTTGTTCGGTTGTCCGTGCTAGGGTTCGGCCTCGGCCCATTTTGTGAAATAATCAACTGCGACGATGGCGTATTGTACTTCTCCCCGTCTTTTAGGTAAGGGGGCCGAGTCGGTCGATCCTCCATTTGACAAATGGCCACGGGCAATAAACGGAAGTGAGTTTTTTGTGGGGGTCGAATCTAGAAAGCGAAGGTTTGGCATCGAACGCACTCTCTATCCAGCTCGATGGCATCTTTTTTAAGACTCGGACAGTAATATCCTTGTCGGATCAATTTGTAGGCCAGTGCCGGGCCGCCGAAGCGGTTGCCGCATACCTCATCGGGCACCTCTCTAAGGGCGTACTTAGACAGGCCTTTCAGAAATGGAACTGAATACCTTTGTATAAAGCCCCATCTACAATGATGAACCGGGCGGACTGAGGTTGAAGTGATCATGCCTGGGCTTGGTCTGTGGGTAAAACGCCGCTCTAAAGGCATTGAATTGCAAGCTGCACCCATCCTTGCGGGTCGGACTGTTAGGCTGCTTGGTCTTTGGTCATTTCTAGGGCCGATGACGTATGGTACTCCATTCTGGCCTCATTATATGTTCGGCTCCAGATCTTGGTGCAAGTTTTGCCAAGGAGTCGGCTTGGATGTTCTTGGTTTGAGGAAGGTGTTATATAGTTCCCCGAAAATCTTGCAACCGGGTCCACGCCAGGCTGAGGTAATTGACCAATTTGGGCTCCCTGGCTTCTTATTCGCCCCTAATTTGGTTTTCCACCGATTGAGAATCACTCAAGACAGTGAGGCGAGCAAGACCTAGGGAGGTCGTCATTTTCAGACCGGCCAGGAGGGCTTCATATTCTGCTTCATTGTTGGTGGCTGAAAAACCTAAGCGAATGGCCGATCAGAATGAACGCTGACCGGGATTGATGAGGACTATTCATATGCCTTCCCGGTCAGCAGCTGAGGATCCGTCCACGTGGAGCGACCGCTCCTCTGATCGGTCATTCTCTTGTGATTGCTGGTGAAAACTCCGCAATGAAATCTGCCGGGACTTGACCTCGTATGGCAGTGCGCGATTCTAGGGTTAAGTCAAACTGTCCGAGCTCAACGGCCCATTTTGATCATCCGGCCTGACACGTCGGGTCGGCGTATGACTTGCTTCAAGGGGTAGTTAAGACGACTACCTGACGTTTCAGAAAGCAGGTCTTAACTTTTTGGGGGCTATTATGAGTGCATAGGCCAGCTTCTCCATCGGGACGTATCGGAGCTCTGCATCATGAAGGGCTTGATTAAAATGATAGACCGAATGTCGAACCGCATTCTTCGCCCAAATAAAAGCGGTGCAGATTGCGGGGTCAGACATCATGAGATACGGATGGGAGGTTCTCCTCGGGCCGGTCGTTGCAGGATCGGTGCTTCTGCTAAGACTTTCTTGGTAATCTTTTCGGTCGGGCCCCTTTTCCCTTTGCTTTCTGGATTTGTGTAAATTGACTTTTCTTCCCACAAAGCTCACGCAGCCTTTGTCTTGCGTATGTTCCTTTTTCCGCTGCTTTTCATCACTTCGAATTTTAGGTTTCACTATCGGCATCCCAATGGCCGTTGTTCGGGCGCTTAGGCGAAAAACCCGTTTAGGTTCCGATGACTCCATCTGATCTCAGCCTAATCTTCGCCTAATAGCGGCTTGAGTTCATTGATGATGCTGTTTCTGACTGCGCCATAACGGACTAGTTTTTCCAGATTACCCTGATCTTTATGGGGGCCTAGTGGAAGTTCCGAAAGTTCTTGCAGACATTGTGGAGTCATTGGCTTTTGCAGTGTATGTTGATTGCAACTTTAATTTGAAGGATATATGGAGGTTCTTTAGAAACCTTCTGGTGCCTCGAAATACGCTCGATATTCCTTGAGTTATGACCTTCAAAGGTTCAATCGAGTCAAGCTGGAACTCATAATTACAATGGTTCCTGTGCTTTCAACTCATAATTACAATGGTTCCTGTGCTTTCATACTACTACTTATTGATGAGAGTAGTCATCCCCGGATGAACGCAGGGTATTTGAAAGCGCACCGCCACCTCGAACAGGTTTCCCTTCCTCGTGGCGGGCTGAGGATATTTAATACTTGAAATAGTTATAATTTGAACAATTTGTTCAGGACTCCGGTGAGAGCGTATGTAGATGTGGGCAGCGTAGCGCGCCGGCCCCTTCTTCTAGCGCCAATCTGTTGACACCTGATTTGGTCAACGTCACGTGTGCTGATCTGGACGAATGGATTGAAGCCACGTAGAAAATAACAAACAATATGAAAAGGACTGGATCACTAAATTTTATTAATGACCTTAATATGATATAGAGCCGAGCTGAATATTTTGTGCCGGTCTATATTTTTTGCTTGATAATTACAAGTCTTATTTTTTTCTCTTTTTCTCTCTTTCTCTCTCTATCTCTATCTGTTTTCCCACCAGATTTCCAAAAAGTCCCTTTCTATTGTACATTCCTCCTATATATAGACAATCTTGGCCAGTCAGGAGATGACAGCTGGAGGATCTTGGGGAATATGTCCAAAACACTTGTCAAAGTGTAAATATGCCTTAGACACGTGGCGGCTTCTAAGGATTGCTTTGGGAAGGGATATGACAGCACGCATTAGTTGTCCTGTTTGCCTGTCCTGCGTGCTTCTAGCGATGCTTATCCACTGGGTCGGTCCTCGGGTCTCCCACCGTTCTGGTCGGCCTTGCCGTAATCTTGAGTTGGGGCGTATTTATACTTTCTCTGCTCGGTCCTTTCGGTCTGGATATCAGGTCGGCCTTGGTTCCCGAGTTCTCGGCCTCGACGTCTCTGACTGGTCCGGTCTTTAATGAGCCCGGGAGAGAATTGGGCTCGTACCCGGTCCGGGCTTGTTGCTCTGATCGGTCGGTTCAGCTGCCTGGAGTGCTTACGTGGATGGCAAGACGGATGGGCTATCAACAAAGTGTTGACCAACTCTTGAAACAGAATAGTTTCACATATGTGATAGTATATTTTTCTAAAAAAATTTGACTCGATATTTCTTTAGTTTTATATTTTTCATGTGAAATTATTAGGCTATTGGTTATGTTGTTCACCACAAAAGTTCTGGGGAGAAAATGCAAAAGTTCACAATTTTAACTCCACTGCGGCAAAAGAAAAAAATTCAGCTCAAATTTCACAAGGAAATCTCGTCATCCAACAACGAGATTTCATGAGGAAATTTGGTGGGCCAAGGAGCTTTTTTTTTTCGTTTTTCCTTTTTCTTTTTTTTTTTTCCTTTGTTGTTTTTATGCAAAAGGTAGGGGTGTTCATAATCGGGTACCCGAACTTTCGGGTACCCGATTATGCGGATAATAGAAAATTCGGCCTGTGACCCGACCCGAAATAGTCGGGTACTTGATTTTCGGGTACCCTATTTCTCTGGGTCGGGTCATAGGGTACCCGGCCCAAAATTTAATACCACTAATTTTAAATTTTATATAAATAATTTGTAATTTTAATGTAAATTTATTTTAAAGTTTATTACATAAATTAATTTCACAAGTACTAAATACATTATAAATATTTTCTATACAATAAGTAAATTTTAAAACTAACTAAAATTTTTTATGCATATTATTTATTTATTTTTATAATCATGCTTAATTTAATATTCAACTATATATGAGAGAATATATTATTTCTTACTGAACGCTTTTGTCTTCTTGTAAATTTCCAAACTAGTGAGAATAAATATCATTACTGAAAATACATTAACATGAATTCTCATATTAAATATAATTCATATTATTTGAAAGATAAAATTTCATACACTTACAAATTAAATAGTTAAATTTATAAAAATAACTATTAAAAGAATAATCGGGTTTTTGGATACCCGAATTTACGCAACAAGTCAGCCCATGACCCGACCTGTTATATGACTTTTTTTTTCGGATTGGGTACCCGACCCGAAAAAAATTTAAAAAATTAAAAAATACCCAAAAATTTTAATTTAGGTCATCGAGTAGTTGGGTCGGTAGTTCGGGTCGGGTATTTTTGAACATCCTTAACAAAAGGTGCAGTAAAAAAATTTCAAAAAAATTGAAAAAATCACCAACGGATTTATTTCATTTTTCTCCATTTATAGAGACCCCGATGTCATATATTCGAACCATTCATTCTCAATCTCATTTTCTCTCTTAATTAAACTCAAAACACCTCTCCACTTCCAAAAAAAAAAAATTCCCCAAAAGAATTTCAGAATTCCCTTCGGACGCCATGGCCCGAAATAACCCTTTACAGGCTGACCTAGTCGAATACATTTGGGAAAGATTTGTCCACGTACTTAGTTTTATTATTGTTTTTTGTTAAGATTTTTTCTGCATTGAAGTGTGATTGTATTATTTTATTTCGATTATTGTACTTGTCCGGTGTGAGTGTGTTGTTTCTATCATTGTAATGTTGATTTTTCAAAAGCATGGTTAATTTTTGGCATTTTTAATGAATTAAAAAAATTAAAATATTAAAATATTATTATTTTAATTTTTTTAATTAGATTTAATATTTAAAAATATTTTTTATTAATTCGTGTTTCAGGAGAAAGTAAAAGACAGTAAATCAATTGTATTCATAACACTGAATAGAGGGGCCTTTATATAGGCATTACAATGAGAGTCCTTCCATACATAGGATTCCTAGATAAGGTAAGACATCTAATAGGATCCTACAACCTCTAGAAGGATCTATAACCTTCCTTTTTTGTATCCCCCTATAACCAGTATTAGGTAAGACATCAATAAGGGAAGGATATCCCGGAACACTCCCCCTGTGTCGAGCACTAATACTATCATGGTGCATAAGATGTTGCCTCGGTAAAAAACCTTTCCAAGTCAAACAAAACCACGTGGGAAAAACAAAGACTTGGTGAGGAAAAAGAGCACAACGCACCAACTACAAATATCAGAATCATGTGAAGTATACTCCCCCTAAGGTATATATGACAGTTCATCCCAACGAGCTATCATTAGTTGAGCTCGGATAATCGACACATG
Organism: Orobanche coerulescens; assembly: GCA_033398695.1. Taxonomy (NCBI): domain Eukaryota; kingdom Viridiplantae; phylum Streptophyta; class Magnoliopsida; order Lamiales; family Orobanchaceae; genus Orobanche; species Orobanche coerulescens. The sequence continues at coordinate 123,801,284 of CM065812.1, read as the reverse complement.
CCGATGCTTCTCGCATATTTCTCAAATGTAGATTTTGGCAGAGACTTAGTGAACAAGTCTGCTATATTCTCATCGGAACTCACTTGTTTCACTTCGATATTCAGCAATTTCTGCTACTGCTGACTATAAAAGAACTTCGGCGCGATATGCTTGGTATTGTCACCCTTAATGAAACCTAACTTCGTCTGCTCAATTCATGCTGCATTGTCCTCAAAGATGCAAGTAGGGGTTGTTGTAGTGGGATCTAATCTACAAGTTCCTCGTATATGGTCTATGACTAACCGAAGCCAAATGCACTCCCATACGGATTCGTGCAATGCAATTATATCTGCATGGTTCGAGGAAGTAGCAACCAGGGTCTGCTTGGTAGATCGCCAAGATATCGCTGTATTCCCGATGGTGAAAACATAACCAGTTTAGGAACGTCCTTTATGCAGGTCAGAGAGATAACCGGCATCAGCAAATCCAACTAACGTATTGTTAGGATTCTCTGCATAGGGGGGGTAAGTTTGCTCGCGTTAGCACTTCTGGTAGTCAAGCTGCCATGCTTAGATGCAATATCAGAGGAATATCGATGGTCGGTATGCATCGTCTTAACCTCAACAATTCTTTTCGGAATATCACTCTCTCTTGTGTAGGGAAAGAACAATCCAAGATCACTGGATCCTTTCAAGTATCGAAATATGTGTTTTACTCCATTCCAATGCCTTATCGTGGGAGCGGAGCTAAATCTCGCTAACAGATTTACATAGAATGCGATGTCTGGACGAGTACACTGAGCCAGATACAACAACGCACCGATTGCGCTAAGGTACGGTGTTTCTGCTCTAAGGACCTCTTCATCCTTCTCTTTAGGACGAAACGGATCCTTGTTCATTTCCAGACTTCGACCAATCATGGGGGTAGCAAGAGGATGTGCCTTGTCCATACTGAATCGCCGGAGCATTTTCTGGACATAGGCAGATTGGTGAATGAGTATACCATCATCTCGATGTTCTAGATCTAAGCCAAAGCAGAATCGAGTCCTCCCAAGGTCTTTCATCTCGAATTCGGATTTAAGGTAGCAGGCTGTTTCATTGACCTCATCTACATACCGATAACATTCATGTCATATACATAGACGGCTACAATCACGAATCCTATATCTGTTCTTTTCACAAAAATGCATGGGCAGATATCACTGTTCTCGTATCCCTTCCCAACCAAGTATTCGCATAGGCGGTTGTACCACATCCTTCCGGAATGTTTCAACCCATATAGTGAATGACGCAGTTTCACAACGTAAGCGCTCCGTGGTTTAGAGCTACTTGATTTGGGCAACGAAATCCCTTCAGGGACTTTCATATAAATATCCGTATCTAGATCCCCATAAAGATACGTTGTAACCACATCCATAAGCTGCATATTCAGTTTTTCGGACACTACCAAACTGACTAAGTAGCGGAAAGTGATGATATTCATAACGGGAGAATATGTCTCCTCGTAATCAATGCCAGGGCACTGCGAGAAGCCTTGGGCAACTAGTCTCGCTTTGTAATGCATGACCTCATTCTTATCATTGCGTTTACGAATAAAGACCCACTTATGTCCAACTGGATTAACGCCCACGGTTACTAGCTCGATATGGCCAAATACCTCACGTTTAGCCATTGAGTCTAGTTCAGCTTGCATTACATCTTTCCATTTTGGATAATCGGCTCGTCGTTGACATTCAGCAATCGAGCGCGGCTCAGCATCGTCGTCTTCAATAATTTCTTGAGCAACGGAGTAGGCAAAAGCATCATCGACTAGCATGGATGACCTGTCCAATAGTACGTATTCACTCGTACATTGCATTGAGATTTCTTTATTCTCTGACATCAACCAAGTTTCCGAAACGTCCATCGATTGTTCCATTGTTGATTCGAGGACATATCCGTAGTCAGATGACGGAGTCACTATGTCGATAATGAGAGGATTTTGTGCCTCCATTCCTCTTCTCTTTCGAGGTTCGGTATCCTTTCTACCCACGGGCCTCCCCCTCTTTCGAGCAGGGATAAGAGCAGTCGAAGCAGCTGTCCCACCACTAAGGTCGATGCCGGGGGCATCATTACTTTGGGCGGCTGAACCTTGCCCTATAACTGAGACTTCTAACCTTGCAGGAACATTCGCAGTGGGAATCATAGATCTTATCACTTTCACAGTATCGGTAAAGTCGTCGGGCATCGAATCCGCAACTTTCTGAAGACTGAGAATACGTTGCACTTCTAGCTCGGATTTAGTCGTGTGGGGATCTTGATGAGGCAAGGAGGGAGCACACCAGACAATTTCCTGGCGTTCAACTGGAATCGTTCGATTTCTCTCTCCTCTTAACGACGGGAAGTTTGTCTCATCAAAGTGACAGTCTGCAAATCTTACAGTAAATAGATCTCCTGTCAAAGGTTCCAAATAGCGGATAATTTTAGGCGATTCATATCCAACATATATACCTAATCATCTTTGCGGACCCATTTTAGTACACTGTGGAGGCGTAATTGGCACATAGATTGCACAACCAAAAATGCGTAAGTGTGAAATATCAGGCTCATATCCAGTTACCAACGGGTACGCACTAAATGGTTGATTGGCAGTGGGTCGAAAGTGAATAAGTATAGCCGCATGCAAAATTGCATAACCCCAGTAAGAATCGGCAAGTTGGTGCGCAATACCAATGCTCGGGAGGTAACCTGTAACCGCTTAATCATAGCCTCAGCAAGGACATTCTGCGAATGAATATAGAGGATGGGATGTTCAACTTCAATCCCAATCGACATGCAATAGTTGTCAAATGATTTTGACGTAAACTCACCAGCGTTGTCCAATCTTAATGACGAGATTGGAAAGTCGGGGTGGTTAGCCCATAACTTGATGATTTGTGCTAGGAGTTTAGCAAATTCATAATTTCTTGTGGATAACAGAGCGACGTGTGACCATCGCGTCGATGCATCAACCAGAACCATAAAGTATCTGAATGGTCCGCACTCTGGTTCAATAGGTCCACAAATGTCCCCTTGAATTCTTTGTAAGAAGCGAATATTTTTTGTTGAGTCTTTAGCAAAGGACGGAGAAGGTATCAACTTTGCCAGTGAACAGGCTTTACAAAACGATTTATGGGCATTGGAAATTTCCACGGAAGCCTTGGGGTTTACGAAAGATGCACTGTCAACCTTATCAAGGCGTGCGATCTTTAATCCCGGTGATACGATATCAAACTCACTCACATCAATGCCGATATCGAGTGGTGCTTCCAATCATTTTCTGGACTTGAAAAATGGATGACCGTGTGAGTTTTTCAAAATGCGAATCATCATATCGCGTTCAGGGTGACCGAGTCGGTCATGCCATAGTTGGTATGCTTCGGAATCACAAAGTTCGTGACTCACAGCGTAGGATTCAATAACCCTTATTGTAGTCTGGTATAAATCACTACTTAGACTCATAAGTTTCTCGAGAACACGGCGTCTTCCGCATTGTGCTAGAGTAACACACAAAAATTCTATCCAATTCTCACAGTGTGTATCAAGGTGATAACCGTGGGCACGGATGTCCCTAAAACCTAGCAAGGTTCGGTTTACTCTTGGGGCATAGAGAGCATTTGCGACATTAATATGCATACTATTAAGTAGCAAGAAATAAGCAGGTCCCCTCCCTTGAATTACTTGGGAGGAACCAATCATTGTTGTCACTGAGGATATATATGGCACAATATCCTTAAATAATTGCCTATTCCGAAGAATAGTGTGGGTTGTTCCACTATCAGCAAGGCATTCAATTTTGCCACGAGACATCTACAATAAGACATGAAACTCGATTAGTTTGTGATGAAAGATATAGCGAAAACTCATTAACTTCGAGTTTGGGGAAATTTGACCAAGTTGGTTAGGATCAAAGTTAGCACAATCGCTGGAAATTATTTCTGCGTAGCTTGACCTTCGTTCACTAAAACAACAATAACTTCTTCGTTAAGAAGGCTATGGACGAACAATCAGTTGTTCTGGAAACTAGACTTTCGTATATTTCTGTCTATAGGTCGTGCACGCACTTTCTGGATCACTAAACTCAGATCTCAGTACTCGTTTTAAGTTGTTATTTTGGTATTTCCCTATTGTTGAGTGATAGAGCAAGGTTGAAGCCTTTTTCAAAGACATTATTGTTGATACAATACTATGGCAATATGGACATAGGAGCATTTAAATACTTCAAAACGTATCGGGGTGTTCGATTTATATCTCGACTAATGATCCTTTCGGTAACTCCAACTTGGTAGACTTGCAGAGAAAGTAGGAATGTCGGTACAGCTAAGGCTGTTTAAAAACCACTGATTCCGTTTGAACTTTCAAAGCATAAACAAATACCAAGGAGGATGCGTCTAGTCTTGATCAAAAGTTTTGTTGAAATCCACCAATGTATCAAATTAACCAAGCAATTCTTTAGTGAGCAAGTGATAAACCAAACATATTTTTGAAGGGAAAAATAAAATTCGTTTTTGCACAGTCACATCAATTAAAAGAATTTTATTCATCATGGCCAACTTTATTACATTCATAGAAAATCCCAAAGTAGTTCTCGAAAGAAAGCCAAAAACAAGACAAAACATAACCAAAGCGTAAAAACTAGTCAAACTACAATGATCTAGTCAAAGTCAGCAACATCCAAATGTTGGTCTTTGTCCGCAAAGGTGAGAGGAGGGATCTCAATATGGTTCACTTCCGTATTCTCATTATCTTCCTCCATGTAATTTGACTCTTGAGTCAAGTACTGTTTATAGTGCTTGTAGTAGGCTTGGATGTTCTTTGGCGCCTTGCAATTGTGGTAAGTATGCTTCTTTGAGCCGCAAGTACAGCAATTTCGGCCTTCCTTTGGAGTGGTTCCAATCCCGGCGGTAGGAGGCGGTCCATGTGGTTGGGCTCCACTAGGACCCGTGGCCGAGCCACCTTGCCTCTTCCACACATTGGAACGACGACCTCTTCTTTTCCCTCGCTTGCTCGAGTCATGCACTCGTGGCACTTGCAGAAACTGAGTAGCGTTGCCTTTTCTATTTTGTCGTGGTGCCTTCCCGTGGGTAGCCTGACTCACTTCCGAAATCGGCTTCGTACCAGCTGGGCGCGCATTGCTGTTGAGAATAATCTCATGGTGCCTTTCTTTTTTGGCGAGGTGGGAGATAAGGTCACTAAAATTTTTAATTCTCCCTTCCTCATAGGCAACACGCAGCTGATGAGCAATCACACTTGCTCCCACGGGAAACGTGTTAAGAGTCTTCTCGATCAAGTCTTGATCAGACTTCTTGACACCACAAAAACCAAGATCAGCGCGAAGATCGAGGATGACTTGGTTATAAGCCTCCACATTCACATAATCCAAAAACCGGATTTGCTCCCACTGAAGTTGCAATTCGGGGAAGCGCTGATCATGCACATTATTAAATCGTTGTTCGAGTGTATCCCATAGTTCTTTGGGGTTTGCAAATTCATGTAACACTTTTTCAACAATTGATGTATATGTCTACGTAGTACATCAGTGCATTAGCCTTGATTTCCTCGCTCGGTTCTTGAGCGGTAGGCTCGTTAGAGGGAAAGATGGTGGTGGTAAATCTCCTACCGATGAACGCCAAGCGAACGTCTGAGACCCACCTATGGTACTCCTTACCGGCATGGTCAAGGATGTCGAACTCTGAATGAACATTGGAGCTTTGTGCCATCTACAAGATATAAACAAGAGGAAGTTAGTCTTGTTGGATTTCCGTGACAATGTAAACGGTCACAATCGATACTTTTAAAAGCGTGTAACATAATCGTTACTCGATGTACTTCCCTTAATTGTTGTTTAGTAAAGTCGACAAAAACGGCGATATCAAATCACACCCAGATACGTGGTGTATGCAACAACCACAAGTATCGACTTTTAACAATTCCTAGACTCCCCCAGGACCGTCACACAGTTTTCTTCGACACGCAGAGATACCGACTTCTCTCGCGGGCTCATCCACCGCAAAGTAGCGTGGGAGATAAAGAACCTAATAACCCATGTCCCCAAAAGAAAAAATTTCCCAAAAGAGAGAATTGAATAGGGACAAGTTCAGATAATTACCTCGATTATAAAATTAGGCACGTGATATGGATGAATTTGTGGTGTGCTTCGATCTACCGATTGGTACTCGATGCTACGACGTGAAACCAGGGGCGCAATTTTGGCGGTTTTCGAAAATAAATTAAGTCGATGTTCGGATTTTTGGTCTGAGATTCTGAACCGGGTGGGACTTAGCTGGGCTGGAGCTGGCCGTCGTCGGTGGTCAGCGGCGGTCGTCGTCGTCGGTGGTCAGCGGCGGACTAGATTGGCCTGTGTTGGTCGGCGGCGGCGGTCCGATGGTGGTGGCTGGACTGGATCGGCGGCGGTGGTCGGCGGTGGTGAGCAGCGGCGGTCAGGGCTGGACTAGATCGGCCTGTGTTGGTTGGCGGCGGCGGTCCGACGGTGGTGGCTGGACTGGATCGGCGACGATTGTCCGGCGGTGGTCGGCGGCGATGGTCCGGCGATGGTGAGCAGTGGCGTCGGTCGGCGGCGGTGCTGGGCAGCGGCGGTGGTGCTGGGGCGCGGTGGTGGTTGGGCCGATTTTTTTTTCTTTCTTCGAGCTACGTGCTGATAACGTGTTTCAGGAGAAAGTAAAAGACAGCAAATCAATTGTATTCATAACACTGAATAGAGGGGCCTTTATATAGGCATTACAATGAGTCCTTCCATACATAGGATTCCTAGATAAGGTAAGACATCTAATAGGATCCTACTACCTCTAGAAGGGTATAGAACCTTTCTTCTTTGTATCCCCCTACAAACAGTATTAGGTAAAACACTAATAAGAGAAAAATATCCCGAAACAATACAATTATTTAAGAAAAAAAATTGGTAAACTGCCTTTTTGTAGTTCACCATAACAGGCAGTTGACCAAAAAAAAAAGTTCACAGCTGAAGTTCACCCGGAAACTTCCAAAACTGCAGTTCACGGTAGTTCACAGCCTTAGAGCATTCCCAATGAGAGGTACCAAACGCTGGTAGCAAACAGCATTTGATGGTATGGTAACAAATTTTGTGGATCCAATTTAGTGCATATGAAGTTTTCATTCCCAACAAGAAGGTAGCAAATAAGTAGTAGCAAACATATTTTAATATTAAATTATGATGACTCTATGATGTTCATTATAATAACTAACTAACTAAATAATAATATTTAAAAATGTATAAAATATATTATATAATAAATAATTCTTTAAAAGTGCCTTGCTGGCATGTTTGATAGCCCACGTCAAAAACTCCCCTCTATCTATTTGACGAGTTTCTCTCCTCCATTGCCTTTCACGTTATACTGCAGGGGGGTGCACCAGTCCTGTGGGGATGAGATTATTCCTCTCTGGTACTGGACCCACGTTTAACGAGAGCCGTAGGGGTTGCTCTTAGGACGAAGCTATATCACCATTTTTATAGGGTCTACTAATCCCCCTCTTTTACTAATTCCTCTTTTGACAAAAAAAAAAACAAAATTGTTATAATATACCTTGAAAATGATATTTCAATTACCCTTTTATTTTTATATATTGTGAATGACTATTATGCCCCTGATGTAATTATGTAATTACGATTATCAAATCCAAGCTTTCCTATAAATAACTTCGATTATTAATGAAAAATATACCGAGAATCATTCTCTAAATTCTCTCTATTCTCTCTCTATAATATTCCGATTTCACAACACGTTATCGCACGACTTTCAAATGCATTTGAGAATAATGACGGCAGAGATGCTTCTGACAGATCTTATAGATGATCCTCTCAGACGTAAATCAAATTATTACGACAGAACCTCAAAATCTATACAAAACCAAAACTCTCAGATTCTGAATTCCATCCCAAAAGATTCCGTTGCCATGTTCAACATCAGGATTCTTTAACGAACTACCACCGTTTTGGTCTGAAGATAAAAAGCAAAATGAAAAAATTCTCAGACCAAATCACAGCCTCTCCTATATCTAAGCAAGAGGAGAAAAATGAAGATCAGAACCCTCCATCCAGTTCTCAACCTAAGGTCCATGATCTGCTTCCTGAATTCGAGGAAGAAAACTCACCAACCAGAGGGAGGAGGAAAACTATAGAAATATAAAGAAAAAGATAATAAGTCAAAAAGGAGGACAAGAAGAAGAAGAATGTTACTGAGAAGCTCTTCGGCACTGATCTTGAATTCATGGTTCTCCAATTCAGTCGCCGTGTCCGGTTCGTCGCCGGAACCCGATCTTTCTGTCTCACGATGTCGCCTGAGGACAGCTTGAGAAGGAGTACTCGGAACGCGTTCGATTCGGATCTCAAGGATCCGTCCAAGCCCAAGAAGTGCTTGAGGCTACCGGCGTCCCCTAAGCCCGGAAAAATCAAGGAGATAAGAGAACAGGATATGCTTTGGTCATCCCTGAGGTACTCTCCATCTATATGTTAATATATGAGATATATGTATATTGCTGAATCTTAAAAAAAAAAAAAGGCGATCGAAACTGAAGAACAGAACAGGGGGAAGAAGACCTGGGTTGCTGATGAAAGTTAAAAACAAAAACAAACAAACAAAAGCTGATGAAAGTTAAGAACAAAAACGAAAAAAAAAAGAGAAAAGAGAAAAAAAGGATGTTGACGGAAGAATAAAAAAAAAGTAAACAGAATAAAAAAAATAGTTGGCCCATGTGTTGTATCGGCGGAAAACAAAGAAGTGAAAGATGAGAAATACTATAAAATATTAAAAGGATAAAATATTTTTTTTAATTTATTAAATCATATGTTGGTTTTTCTTAAATATAAGATACATATGATATCGGAATTAATTTTTCTTGATATCGCCGTGACCCATTTCACGAGAGCTTCAATTTGACATTAATATTGATATGGGTATTAATTCTTTTCATATATGTCATTATTAAATTTATTAGAATGTACGAATAACATCCAACTCTGGAAATCGCAAATACTTAACGGTATTCCATATTTCGACCTATACCTTGACGATGACTATATTTTGCGGAATTGATTGGACGATCCTACTCTGGTAGAAGCAGTTAATTATTTTGCAGTTTAAATTATGTCACTTACTTATCTCAAAGTGGTGGTTTAAAACCACATATTTATTGCGTTTATTTTATATAATTATAATACCTCCCATGTGATGAGTTCAATTATCACAAGACGGATGATTTTACATGTACGCAATTTATATATTATATATCACCATCGTGGTTGGTTATACCACATGAATGGTTCATAAATCCTGCTCTCGAAGAAGAAGCAGTTGATAAAAATAAATCCTATTCTGGAGAAATAGTTGATCGATTATCTAAATCCTGCTCTGAAGAAGCAGTTGAAAGAAATAAATCCTACTCTAGAGAAGTAGTTGATCGATTATCTAAATCCTGCTCTGAAGAAGTAGTTGAAAGAAATAAATCCTACTCTAGAGAAGTAGTTGATCGATTATCTAAATCCTGCTCTCGAAAAAGAAGCAGTTGATAAAAATAAATCCTACTCTGAAGAAATAGTTGATCAATGATTCAAATTCTGCTCTCGAAGAAGAAGCAGTTGATAAAAATAAATCCTACTCTGAAGAAGTAGTTGATCAATGATTCAAATCCTGCCCTCGAAGAAGAAGCAGTTGATAAAAATAAATCCTACTCTGAAGAAGTAGTTGATCAATGATTCAAATCCTGCTCTCGAAAAAGAAGCAGTTGATGGAAATAATATCCGATCTCCATAATTATTAAACACGAATGGAGAAAATTGAGCAAGTGATACCATAAGTTATCACCGATTAATTAAAGAAAATCCCATGCAAACTGCATAATAGGATCATTTGACAATTGATATGAAAAACTATCACTGGAAAATAATTGCTCAATAAATCCCATGTTGATTATATTACATGGTGGGATCATTAAAATCATATTGATATGAAAACGCTTATTGAGAAACATATATCACATATTTGTGAAAATATTGTATTTGCATAAAAGCAAAAGATGGTCTTATTATTACTGAAGAAGCACACAACAGTCGAGATGAAATATCGAAACTAGCTGAAAGGCAGTAAACATTCGACAATATGAAACGCGAAAAATAAAATACATATGGAACCCATAAAAAGAGAAGGGGTGCGTCTCGAGAGTATAAACTCCGTAACTCTTTCACCCTCTGGCATCAGGGTTTATAATGAAAGATCTAAAGTATCTAAACTTCTTTTTCGTTTGGCGCCAATAGTCTGTGACTGATGAGATTTGACTTCCAAATTCTTAACTGAAATATATACCTGAAACTTTATAAGTAGATCAGCAACAGTGTCAGCACATATTACTATATCTCGTGATGGCTGAGATATAAACTTGTGATCTACTCCTTGATCCAGAAAGGCAAGCATATCGCTGAAGAAATTATTAATATTCAACAAACCTACAGGTTTGGTATGGAAGTCCCGCTCACCCCATGATGTGATGTTGAATATCTCATTGAGTGTGCCATAGCCACCTGGAAGAATAATAAAGGCATCACTATTATTCACCACATACATCAAACTATCATGCACAGACTGTGTTTGAAGCATCAACCCAGTTGAACTCCCTATACTACTGATTCTAACTGTGGGATAGTGTAAGGCAATTGTTACTCTTATTCTCCCATTTTGTGCAGCCTCTAAAAGATAACCCAAAAATCTATAATTACTCCCACCATACAATATATCGATTTTGTGTTTTCCTAATTCTTTTACGAATTGATATGCCATATTTATATGCTGGATATGACCTATCAGTTTGGATCCACCTAAAATACATATAGTTTTAATTGGATGAGATCTATATGAGGATTTTGAGAACTCCATCTTTCTACACTAGACTTTCAAAATACTTTTATGAGAGATACATTTTCTGATTTGTGGATCCCAAATTTGAAGAGCAAAGTTCTTACTAAACGACAAATGACTTCACCATTTTCATTGAAAAAAAGAGCGGCAGATAAGTCATTACTTTTGACAAAATTGCAAAAGAAAACGAAAGATATGATATTATATTTTTCAATGAAAATGACGTTACCGATCGGCGGCTGAGAAATTTAAATATTGGAAAACAATATTCATCAACTTGCATTATTTTTCTATTACCTTATACCAACTTTGATAGAACGGACTTGCAAACTGGATCTTTTGAGATTAATTTTTCATGACTATAACGTTCCCGTTCATCCTTGAATTGCATCCACAAAGCCATTAATTCACGATGAACGTATCCACTGGGATGTGCATCAAGAATCTGTTGAATATCATGATCCATAGATTCCTTACTCAATCCATCCTTGATAAATGCTATTTTATCTTCTCGATTTTTGGATACAAACCCCACAGATTTGCATCGTGTGTCACATGTCCACCGAGCACATTTATAGCACCCACCTAATCTTTTTGCTCTCCGTTTCTTTGCAAAACTACTTTTACCTGTACATGGCATGTACTTAAATGAATTTGAAAATTCGCCAGACAGTCGAACTTGGGCTTCGATCAACCATCGAATATCTTCAGGGATGCCATTTCTCATTAGCACCCTTAATCTTTCGAGTCGAGCTCGATAAATTCTTTTTATGATATTCAGTGGAAGAGATGGATAATATTTACGAAGATTCGAAAGCATTGAATCCATTATGATATTCAGACCCTCGGTATGGGTGAATTTTGTGAATACAATGATAATCTATTTATAGATTAGAATTACGCGTGTGATATTTGACTCCGCATCCTGAAGCGTATGAACTACGGCTCTATATATTTGAATAATGAACATAATATGACATGTGGGAGCGGCGACTCCATGTTGAAAATGATGTGCAATAATGGCACCAAAAAATGATGTAATACGCCGGAAAAATATCTATACGGTGATACAGACACATCATGTCTTCAAATATAAGTTCTCGATTACTATTACTACTAGCCAATATTGGGAATGAATCCCTAATAAATTTGGAATATATTAAGGGGGAGTATGGGCCCACTTCCTCTACATGTGAACTACTAGATATTATGGATCCACTAGATAGTCACATGTTTATATGACTCGTAATCAGAAATTTACGAGATTATTTGCTCACGGTTTGAGCATATATTCCATATCAGATTGCGCTAGTAATATATCCCAAATGAACTTGAATAGATCCCAGAAAGGATCAAGATATGCGCATACAAGTGGGATATCAATTGACATACTATTTGAAGTCCTCCAGCCAATATCGAGAACATAATATATAAACTCCCATGACTGAAGATGAATACTGAGATACTGGCATATGCGTTTGGTGCTCAAGAAATCTCTTAGCATGAGGGGGAGTATTGGTAGTTGGAAATATGTGAAATGCATCACAATATATCCTCACAACTCAAATATGAACTTGAAGTTCAAAGATACATGACAGATTATTAATCTTTGGTACCAACTACAACTGCTTTGATAAATACATAATAATTCCCCGAATATGAATCAAAGCAAATGATAAAAGGAGGCATATACTTTTGAAGTATATAGACATAATCCCAATGGGTGATTGATAATGAGATATCTCGGCAAGTTATATTGCCATGGGGAAATAAATATTGAAAAGTGTCGACACAATATAGCGCTATGAATAAAATGAGGATATCAATGATTGGAAAGAGGATATCGATAAATGATATGAGGATATCCATGACTATGAAATATGGATATTGGAAATGAGGATATTAAAATCCATGATTTATGAAAATGAGGATATTGAAATCCATCGAAATTGAAATATATGCCCTTATAATAAAATGAAATATATGGGCTTACTGAAAATGACTCGTAAGGAGATTTTGTGTAATATCCGGTATTTTTCTTTCCCTTGTATTTTCATTTTTTTTTGGTATATTTCTCGGTCATAGTGACCCTCATGTATCTTTCAGTATGTCCTTCCTGTCAACTGTTGAATTGTATTCTCGTTATTGTTCGTTGTTTCAACTTTCCTCATATGAGTTCGACTTTGTTAGATCACCATTAATTTTTGGTGACTCCAAAAATTATAAATCTTTGCAATATTATAGAACATCGAGTTAGCTGTCCAATGGTTCAAACGGTGAGTCAATCGGAGTCCGGACGAGAGAGTTATGGTCGTTTCAGTTTTTGGCCGAGCACTTCCAGGAGCCTTTCGGCCGATAGGGGGGGTCGATAGACTCTACTGCCGGCATTCTGTATGTGTATGGGTGGGGCGTAGCGGCGTATAGGCTGGCATTTATGTAAATTTCTTCACCTTCGAACTTCCAGGAGCCTTTCGGCCGATAAGGGGGGTCGATAGACTCTACTGCCGGCATTCCGTATGGGTATCGGTTGGGCCTATCGGCCGATAGGCCGGCCGATAGGTTCTGCTGTGTTACACTATAAATGTGTTGTTTTGAGCGAACAGCTCATTTCCTTCCCATTTTTTCCACTGCGTCGCGAGAGAGAGGTTATAGAGGGGGAGAGTTCTTCATCCGGGGGTCGATTTTCATCATTTCTTTTCGGTTGTGAGGCTCGGATAATCGATCTAACGCGTGTTCTACGGATCTTAATACTTGAATCACTCAAGGTAATATCTCTTGAAACCCTACCTTTTTGGATAATTGGGGATTTTGGGTTTTTCTTCCGATTAGTTCCGTTTTGTTGGTGGATTCTTGATGAATACGATTAATATTGTTAGTATCTTTAGTTTCCTACGGATTCATGGATATTTTGTGGATTTTTACGGAATCGAGAGGGTTTGGTTGTGGTCCGCCTCGTTGTTATTTTTGGTATGAATATACATGAATCGTAGGCGGGTTTCCGGTGTATTCCATTTCCGTAATCGTCTAGAGTTGGTTGTGATTGTGTTGTTCGAATCGTTAGGTTCATTTCCACCGTTCCTTGCGGTCGTGTTCAACTCTTCCGCTCCGCTCATGTCATCGTCTAATTAATCGAGGCAAGTATCCTTATGAACTTATAATCTTGACATAGTAGTTTTGTATGAGAGATCGTGTGTGTGTATGCTCACTACGGGTTAGACTCGACGGGGTCTCGGTAGGGTTCCACGAAGCCGTGGACCGCGAGCTTGCTTTTAACCACTGTGGGTTAGATCCGACGGTCTCGGCAGGATCCACGAAGCCGTGGGTCCGCGGTTAATTGTGGTGCATTTTACAAATGTGGTTTTGATTATTGGCATTTCCGAAATGAGCGTTTTGGAAACTATGATTTCTTGATGGCATGCATTACTATATGTGTAAGATGTAAAATGTTCATTTGGCTACTTGTACTAGCGTAATTGCTAACCCCTCTCTGGGGACCCGTTTTGGGAAATTCGTTTTATGAATTTCAGTCGTTCATCGGGACGAGCGGCGCTGACCAAGACACGGATGATGGCCATGCGTGATGATTGTGCATAAGAGATGTCTTAATGTCTTTTTGTCTTTTCATCTTTTATGGATTTTGAACTAATAGTTGTACTCGAGTACTTAAGAGTTCTTGTTCGTCCGCATTGTATTGTTGTGTTTATGTTGTGTTGGATGATGATGTTATATTGGCCGGTTGAACCGGGTGGATTGTTCGCTTTGCGTCTTTATGACGTGGTGTTATTTTATCGCTTCGTGAGTCGTTGTGTACGATGCTCTTCACCGTGGGTCCCATATAGGGATTCACTACCGTAATATACCTCGGATATCCCGGGGTGTTACGAGAAAATGGTATCGAGCTCTAGGTTTATGGATACCTAGGCTTGTTGGTTTATTGGGTCTTGTGGTGTTTGGTCTTGCACATCATCGTCACGCCGCCATGATTCCAGATTACCAAAGGTGTCCGTAAGTTTTCCTTCCTCTGTTCATTATTTCCTTGTATCGTACCTTTGATTCTCCACTTGTAATTGTTCTTCTCTCGTACTTACCCTCGTATGGCTTTTGCTACTTGTTTAACTCCAGCATGGATGCTGGAAGAGGTCGTGGTCGCGGTCGTGGTCGTGGACGCGGCCGGGGACGTGGGGCAGCCGGTGGGGCGGCCACGTCACGATCTTGAGCCGCAAGCGGCGACCGTCATAGCCATGCTTCTTCTCAGGAGCGTGCCGATCTTGGTATTGCGGCCGTTATGCAACAGATGGTGAACCAAATGGCGGCGATAGCTCAGGCGGTTCAGAACCCGGATCAAGCCCATGCTAATCGGGGCGGAGCGGACCGTTGGCTCCAAGATGTCATCAAGATGCACCCTCCTCAGTTTTCGGGAGCTTCAGACCCGATTGGCTGGGAAGGGTGGATCAAGGAGATGTCTAAGGTCTTCGTTGCCACTAACTGTCCCGAGGACCGTAAAGTCCCTATTGCTCAATATTTTCTCACTGGGGACGCTACGGACTGGTGGGAGGCCGTTGGGCCCAAAGACCATGCTGCTTCGTGGGCTGAGTTTCAGGAGTTGATGGAGACTGAATATTGCCCGTGGCCGCCGCATGTGCTCGGGTACATGCTTTTTATGATGCTCAACCACGGGATATCCCCGTAGCTCAAGCCATTGCGGATTTTAACAAAGAGTTGGGTTATGTGAAGACCCAAGTTGTCGAGGAGAGTGACAAGATTTTCCATTTCTCCAGACGGATGAAGTTGCCGATCCGGACTATATGTCGGGCTCGTATGCACTACATTGAAGGATTATCGAGTAGGGCCCTTGCTTATGATATGTCGGTGACGGCGAGTGAGGCGGCCCGCGAGAGTAAGAAGCGTAAGTCCGCCGGGAACTTTTCGCCACAAGAGTGGGGGTCACAGAGATCCCAATCGCTAACTTCCCGCCGGCGGTGGTCCAGCCTGCCTACTGGGGTCCTCGTGGAACTACCAAGGCTCCTTTTCGTGATGTGAAGTGTTTCAATTGTGGTCGACGGGCCACATCACCGTGTTTGTCCGAACCCTTTGCCGACGTGTAATCGGTGTGGCTACGGGTCACAAGGCCGTCAGTGCCGAGAGAGAGAAAATTCTTGGTGCCCGGCTTCCATTCCAGCGCCTAGGGAACCAAGTGTGAATCGAGATCGTTTGTTCCTCGGCCTCCGCCGAGTGCTAGTCGGGGAGAGGTCGGGTCAGCCTCTAAGGGGGAGCTTCCAGTCGGCTCCGCCCATCCGCGTGTCTATGAGATGCGGAGAGCCGATGATCCAAATGGCTACCGTGGCGACAGTACCGTTTATATTCTTTCTCATCCCGTCGGTGTGCTTTTCGATTCGGTGCTACGCATTCGTTCATATCTCCGGATTGTGTGCGCTGCTTGAGTCTCGACCGTTTGACGCCTTGTGAACCCTTCATCGTTAAGCTTCCTAGCGGCGATAGGATCGTTGGTGATCAAGAGGTTCGAGACTGCTCTGTACTTATTTGTGAGAGGACTTGGCCCTCTAACCTTATCGTTGTGAGTATCGAGGGTGAGGATTTGATTCTTGGTGATGATTGGCTCGAGCGGCATGGTGCGATCATGAACTACCGCACGAGGATCATCACTATGTTAGCCGAGGATCAAGATCGAGCACTCTTTCGCGGGGCGAAAGAGGGGAAACCAGAAATTCGTTATTAATGCCTTGAAGGCGATGAG
The DNA here is from genome assembly GCA_033398695.1 of Orobanche coerulescens. Taxonomy (NCBI): domain Eukaryota; kingdom Viridiplantae; phylum Streptophyta; class Magnoliopsida; order Lamiales; family Orobanchaceae; genus Orobanche; species Orobanche coerulescens. The sequence goes on along the minus strand of CM065812.1, from coordinate 123,784,644 downwards.
TCTCCTGCGAAAGGGGTGTACTGGTTATTGGTGCTATGCCTTAAAGGCGGAGGATGGTGGAGTCGAGCTTTCGTCGATTCCAGTCGTTAATGAGTTTCCTGATGTATTTCCTGACGAATTACCGGGATTGCCACCGGACCGTGAGGTTGAGTTTGCTATAGAGTTAGAGCCGGGCGCGGCTCCTATTTCGAAGGCGCCGTATCGCATGGCGGCTTGAGAGATGTCCGAGTTGAAGAAGCATTGAGTGAGCTTCTAGAGTCGGGGTATGTTCGACCGAGCGCCTCGCCTTGGGGCGCACCGGTCATGTTTGTGCGGAAGTATGATGGTTCGCTACGTTTGTGTATCGACTATCGCGAACTAAACAAGGTGACCATCAAGAACAAGTATCATTTTCAGAGGATTGATGACTTGTTCGACCGATTGTGAGCCGCAGATTCTCTAAGATTGATTTGAGATCGGGTACTATCGGCTCCGGGTGAGGGAGTCCGACGTGCCGAAAACAGCCTTTTCGGACGAGATACGGACATTATGAGTTTGTAGTTATGCCTTCGGGTTAACTAACGCGCCCGGCGGTGTTCATGCGATTGATGAACAAAGTCTTTATCGAGTATTTGGATAAGTGTGTCGTCGTCTTCATTGACGATATTCTTATTTATTCGAGGAACGAGGAAGAGCATGCCCATCATTTGCGGATAGTGTTAGACATTTTGATGGCCGAGCAACTCTATGCGAAGTTCTCGAAATGTGAGTTCTGGCTGAAAGAAGTGATGTTTTTGGGCCACGTGATTTCAGCCGAGGGAGTTCGAGTAGATCCGCAGAAAATTGAGGCAGTGTTGGATTGGGCATCGCCCACAAATGTGAAGGAGGTCCGTAGTTTCTTGGGTTTGGCTGGCTACTACCGTAGGTTCGTCGAGGGTTTCTCAAAACTAGCTCGACCACTTACACAGTTGCTCCAGAAATCCGAGAAGTTCGTCTGGACCGATGAGAGGCAGTCGAGTTTTGAGGAGCTGAAGAAGCGTTTGACTTCAGCCCCGGTTTTGGCATTGCCATGTGGCAACGAGGGTTTTGCCGTTTATAGCGATGCTTCGGGTCAGGGTCTTGGGTGTGTATTAATGCAGCACGGCAAGACCATTGCCTATGCGTCGAGACAGTTGAGGCCGTATGAGCTGAACTACCCTACTCACGATTTGGAGTTAGCGGCGGTGGTCTTTGCACTCAAGATTTGGCGTCACTATCTTTTCGGCTCTGCATGTCAGATTTTTACCGATCATAAAAGTCTGAAGTACATATTTACTCAGCGAGAGTTGAATATGAGGCAGAGGAGGTGGTTAGAGTTGATTAAGGATTATGACCTCGAAATCCTTTATCATCCGGGTAAGGCGAATGTCGTGGCCGACGCCTTGAGTCGGAAACCGATTGCGTTGCGAACGCTTGAGGTCCTTACGCCTCGCCCGAGCTTTGGCGGGCTTTGATCGGGTTAGATGTTGAGGTTTTGCCGCTGGATCTGTCGGCAACTTTGTGCCTTAGAAATTTCGCTGCCTTTGATCGATGAAATTAAATCAAGCAATTAGAGGATCCGATGATTACTCAAATCCGAGAGAACGTTCTTAAAGGAAAGTCTCCCGGGTTTGTGATTCACGAGGATGGCGTTTTGAGATTCCAGAGTCGGCTTTGTGTGCCGAACGACTCGTGAGTTGAGGCGAGTATTTTACGGAGGCCCATGCTACACCTTATTCCGTTCATCCTGCACGAGTAAGATGTACAAGGACACGAGGAGGAACTTCGGTGGAATGATATGAAGGAGGAAGTCGCATACTTTGTGGCGAGATGTTTGACTTGCCACAGGTCAAAATCGAGCATCGACCTACCGGGTTATTGCGATCACTTCGCTCCTAATGGAAACGGGAAGATATATCGATGGATTTCGTTACGAGTTTGCCGAGATCGAGGTCGGGCATGAATATGGTATGGGTGATTGTTGATCGCCTGACCAAGTCGGCACATTTTCTGGGCATCAAGGACACTTGGGGCCCGGAGAAGTTAGCTCGTGTGTTTATTGCGCAGATCGTGAGACTTCACGGTACTCCGAAGTCTATTGTTTCGGATCGTGACGGCCGTTTTGTATCGCACTTCTGGCAAGCGGTGCATAAGGCGTTAGGTACCCGGTTGTGTTTGAGTACCTCTTTTCATCCCCAGACAGATGGACAATCGGAACGCACTATCCAGACATTCGAGGACATGTTGCGTGCTTGTGCCCTCGATTGGAGTAGCGACTGGGAGGAGCATTTGCCATTGATCGAATTCACGTACAACAATAGTTGGCACGCGTCGATTCGGATGGCACCGTATGAGGCACTTTATGGGCGACGATGTCGATCGCCGATTTGTTGGAATGAGGCGTCCGATTTAGTCGGGACCGAGCCGGATGTCGTTTTAGAGACGAGGCGGAAGATAGAGTTAATTCGAGAACGGATGTTGACTGCCCAGAGTCGACAAAAGTCATATGCCGATGTCCATCGTAGACCTTTAGAATTTGAGGTGGGAGACCATGTTTTGCTGAAGGTGTCGCCAACGAGAGGAGTTTTCCGTTTCGGGAAGAAAGGGAAGTTGAATCCGAGATTTATTGGACCCTTCGAGATTCTCGAGCGAGTCGGTGGGTTAGCATACCGTTTGGCGTTACCTCCGGCCTTGAGTCATGTTCATAGCGTTTTTCATGTTTCCCAGCTGAGGAAATATGTTCCGGATCCTAGTCACGTCATCGATTATGGCGAGATTGATATTGTCAAGATATTACTTTCGAGGAGCGTCCTTTGAAGATTTTGGAGCATCGTGAGAAACGACGAGGCATAAGACCATCCCTTTGGTCAAAGTGCGGTGGTCGAGACACGGTGTCGAGGAGGCAACTTGGGAAACCGAAGATAGCATGCGTGCTAGGTACCCCGAGTTGTTTGTTTCTTAAGTTTCGGGACGAAACTTATTTTTAGAGGGGTAGAATGTAATATCCGGTATTTTTCTTTCCCTTGTATTTTCATTTTTTTGGTATATTTCTCGGTCATAGTGACCCTCATGTATCTTCAAGATGTCCTTCCCGTCAACCGTTGAATTGTATTCTCGTTATTGTTCGTTGTTTCAACTTTCCTCATATGAGTTCGACTTTGTTAGATCACCATTAATTTTTGGTGACTCCAAAATTATAAATCTTTGCAATATTATAGAACATCGAGTTAGCTGTCCAATGGTTCAAACGGTGAGTCAATCGGAGTCCGACGAGAGAGTTATGGTCGTTGATTTTGGCCGAGCACTTCCAGAGCCTTTCTACCGATAGGGGGTCGATAGACTCTCGCCGCATTCTCGTATGGGTATCGGTTGGGCCTATCGGCCGATAGCCGGCCGTTATGTAAATTTCTTCACCTTCGAACTTCCAGAGCCTTTCGCCGATAAGGGGGTCGATAGACTCTCCGCCGGCATTCCGTATGGGTATCGGTTGGGCTATCGCCGATAGGCCGGCCGATAGGTTCTCACGTGTTACACTATAAATGTGTTGTTTTGAGCGAATGACTCATTTCCTTCCCATTTTTTCCATCGGCCGCGAGAGAGAGGTTATAGAGGGGGAGAGTTCTTCATCCGGGGGTCGATTTTCATCATTTCTTTTCGGTTGTGAGGCTCGGATAATCAATCTAACGCGTGTTCTACGGATCTTAATACTTGAATCACTCAAGGTAATATCTCTTGAAACCCTACCTTTTTGGATAATTGGGGATTTTGGGTTTTTCTTCCGATTAGTTCCGTTTTGTTGGTGGATTCTTGATGAATACGATTAATATTGTTAGTATCTTTAGTTTCCTACGGATTCATGGATATTTTGTGGATTTTTACGGAATCGAGAGGGTTTGGTTGTGGTCCGCCCTCGTTGTTATTTTTGGTATGAATATACATGAATCGTAGGCGGGTTTCCGGTGTATTCCATTTCCGTAATCGTCTAGAGTTGGTTGTGATTGTGTTGTTCGAATCGTTAGGTTCATTTCCGCCGGTTCCTTGCGGTCGTGTTCAACTCTTCCGTTCCGTTCGTGTCATCGTCTAATTAATCGAGGCAAGTATCCTTATGAACTTATAATCTTGACATAGTAGTTTTGTATGAGAGATTGTGTGTGTGTATGCTCACTACGGGTTAGACTCGACGGGGTCTCGGTAGGGTTCCACGAAGCTGTGGACCGCGAGCTTGCTTTTAACCACTGTGGGTTAGATCCGACGGGGTCTCGGCAGGGATCCACGAAGCTGTGGGTCCGCGGTTAATTGTGGTGCATTTTACAAATGTGGTTTTGATTATTGGCATTTCCGGAAATGAGCGTTTTGGAAACTATGATTTCTTGATGGCATGCATTACTATATGTGTAAGATGTAAAATGTTCATTTGGCTACTTGTACTAGCATAATTGCTAACCCCTCTGGGGACCCGTTTTGGGGAAATTCGTTTTATGAATTTCAGGTCAGGTTCATCGGGACGAGCGGGCGCTGGACCAGTACACGGATGATGGCCATGCGTGATGATTGTGCATAAGAGATGTCTTAATGTCTTTTTGTCTTTTCATCTTTTATGGATTTTGAACTAATAGCTGTACTCGAGTACTTAAGAGTTCTTGTTCGTCCAGATTGTATTGTTGTGTTTATGTTGTGTTGGATGATGATGTTATATTGACCGGTTGAACCGGGTGGATTGTTCTGTTTTGCGTCTTTATGACGTGGTGTTATTTTATCGTTTTTGTGAGTCGTTGTGTACGATGCTCTTCAGCCTGGTGGGTCCCATATAGGGATTCACGGCGCTGTAATATACCTCGGATATCCTGGGGGTGTTACATTTTGAACATATTGTCAGTGCGTACAGTCACTCAAAATGTTGTGAACGAAAATTATATGCTGTACTCTTTTCCTTGACTGAGGTTTTATCCCACTGGGTTTTCCCAGCAAGGTTTTTAACGAGGCAGTTTAATCACAACTAATATGAAATTTCCAAAAGAGATTTGGAATATATTGCAAAGAATATGAGTTCGATATTATAAACTGCACTGAAGATGATATTCATGTAATATCCGGAATTTCTACTACTGTTGTTTGATATTATTTTATCCGAGTTATATTGTACAGCATGGAATCTGTACAGTATGGATAAAATAAATAAATAAAGGACTGAGATGTCAGTATCGGTATAATTGTCGTATCCAGTTGTGATTGCATTTGAGGATATTGTGTATCAGGTTATCGTACTTTCGATATAGAGTATATCGTATAAGGATGTTATTGGATTCAGTATATGTATTCAGTAAGTGTATATGTGTCTTCGGTATGTCGAGACAAAGCAGTATGATTGAAATTGGCTAAGTATAGAATACTTAGCGTACGCTAATGTCGAAGACTTACGTACGCTAAATCACAAGAGTTACGTACGTTATGGCCGAGACATTACGTACGTAACAAGAGGAATCGGACAGTTGGGGCCCGGTGTCGGCGGCTTTCGGCGCAGATGTGGACAGGTGAGTCAACGGATGGAGTTACGTACGTTATACAGGGTGTATTACGTACGTAATACGAGTATAATATCAGAGCAAGTCAACGTACGTATTACGTACGCAACGGAATAAGTGTTACGTACGTTACGGGGCGGCTGGCCGAGTCGTGGCCGAGATGACCTGGATGGCCGAGCATGGCCGGTCGTGATTCGTTGGAATGGCCGAGCATGGTCGGCAGTGACTCGCAGGGGTGGCCGATCACAGTCGGCAGTGACTCGCTGGGCGTAAGGACTGGCTGATAACGTACGTAAAGCTGTGTCCGGTTACGGCCGTAAGTGCCCGTTACGTACGTAAGCAGCTTCCGATTACGTACGTAAGGCTGCCGAGCGAAATGGACAGAAGGTTAGGCCGCGTCCGGCTACGTACGTAAGGACCCGCCGGTTACGTACGTAATCGCCGGCAGTCTCGGCCTATAAAAGGCCTGGACCGAGTCACCCTTGTCATTTTCATTTTTCTTCGTTCCTCTCGCGATTTCTTGACAAAGTTGATGGATTTGAGTAATAACATCATGTAGCAACATGTTTTGGAAGTTGGAATCATGGATTAACATCATCTTCCATCCGGATCGAAGGTAAGAACACCTAAACACTTGGTTTTGGATAGTTTTGGAGTTTCTTGATGATTTGGCCGAATGGATTCGTTTTAACTCAGATTATTGATGGAACCTTGTTGTATTCTTGAGATTATACATTATCCTTGAAGTTTTGTGGAACGAATTCGAGTATTTCTTCGTTAAAATGATTGATTTGGATTATGCCTTCAAAGTGTTCGATGAAATGCCTCAATGAGTAGAACTTGGGAAATTCTACATGTTTTCGTATGAATGGTGATGGAATAGATTGTGTTATGATTATTCTTGGTAATTATGGGAATTTTGTTAAGGGAAGATAATGAATTGATGATCAAATACCTTGATTATGTCGTTATGATTATGGAATCGTAGTAATCTCGATGTTCTTGATAGTTTGTTGCAATCCATGATGTTGTGAGAAGTGTATATGTTGAAGAACATGATTACATACACCTTGAATTGTGAATAAGGATTGTTTAGATGTTAGAACACATCGGATTATGTCGTTTGGGGACTTTGAATGTGATTTCGGAATAAGTTGTGGAACTCTTGGAATATGATTATCTATAATTAATTGGATTGTCCGGATTGATGATGATAATCGGTAATTGGTTTTATTACGAATATACAAGGAGGAAACTTGTAAGTATTTAAGATTGAATGTGGAATCATAGTGTTGTCTTGAATTCGTGTTTAATTGGTTTGAGTTGTATTGTTTGGTTTTGTGTATGATCGAGGTATTGTTGAGCCGTTGAGTTTGATTGGTTGGCTATGTCGGTTATTGATTGTTATCGGATTGTATGTTAATCGATTATTTCAATAGGTTGAGATTATTGATCGGTGAGTATAATCGTATGTTGCGGTCATGTTCGAGTATGTTCGTGAATTGCTTTGGTCGGGACCGAGGAGCCCGTAGATGAAGGCAATGTGACTGGTAGCGGCTTCATCATCGTATCGGTATCGAGGCAAGTTATTACTTGCTCAGTTTATAATATTTAATGAATGGTTTCAGTTTCATTCGTTTATAATTCGTATAGCAATGTTTATAATCGTAATCACAGGAGATTTGGAATTATAGGTTGTATTCGAGTTTTGGGAATTTAAATCATAATGTATATGATTTACAATTGTCGTTGGTATATTTGTTATCGAGGATACATCATGGTATTGACAAAACGTGAATTATCTACCGTTCGTGATGTTTTGGATCGGTGAATATTCAGAATAATGGTTGGTGATGGTTTAAATATCGAGATTGCTCTCGAAGGACTCGGAGCAAGTATTTTAATCATTTCTGTCATTTGTGTCGATCATGTCGTGATACATTCGTGTATCGTTGTTGTCATGCATTTGTGCATTGTTGTTGTCGTGTATTGTGCACTGTTGTTCTATGCAGTTGTGCATTGTTGTCATATGTCCACCATGCATTGGTCCGATGGGATCATCATGGGAATTTATAGCTGTGTGCGCTGGATCGCTGGACAGGTAATGCCACCATGTGTTGGTCCGACGGGATCATCATGGGAATCTATAGTTGTGTGCGCTGGATCGTTGGATTACCATATGTATTGTTGTTGTGCATATGTATATTATGGGTTTGCCATAAGTATACATTGTCGTTATTGTTGTGATCATATTGACGTTGTCATATGAGTATGCATTTGTAGGTCTTGTGTTAGGACCATGTCCGTATGTTGTGTTGATCTGATCTCGGATTAGACTGACGTGATGGTAATGGTATTTCGTATCTCGAGGTATGTTCTATATTTCTTTGGTATTTGTCCTTGATGGACAATCGGTTATCGTCTTGGGATTTGATGCTGTTATTTGAGGGATCGTATTGGTCAGAACTGGTATATTTCCATATCGTGAGTTGGTTATGACAGTTTAAGAATCTTGAGTATTGTTGAGGTACAATGCAGATATTATGTTCGAGTTTATTAGTTAATCGAGTACAGGATGTGAAATGTGTTAATGGTCATTCTGATGGGAATTGGTTGAGTAACCAAAGTTAGGGCGGTAAGATTACGTTGGTCGTATTCTTATGTTGTATTCTCATTGGTATGTAATTATTAATGTGATGTGACGGTTATCATTGTTGGATATTATGGCTGACCCCGTCGTGGGATTTCTTTTTAGGTTCTTGGAGTATCGAGCTTGTAGCGGTCGTGAAGAGATGAGCTTCCCGGAGGATACTGGCTAGGGCATGTATTTGTGTATTGAGTTCCCTGAACAGTTTTTTTTTGTATTTCCGCTGCTAGAGTATTTTAATTGTTTGTCTTTATCTGCTGCGTGAGTATTTTTAAATGACCTTTCGTTTCTGGTAATTTGAGTTACTTTGGAAATCATTTTCTAAAATGTTGAGTTCTGGCGTTTCAGGCCTTGCCCTTTTCAAAACGAGATTTCACGACGGTTTGATAAACGAGTTTTATAAATCTTCGAATGTTTTTAATAGATAATACCGTCGTTAGCCTCTTGGGCGTTTGTAAATGTTTTCGAAAATTTCCTTCAGCCTTGTGGGTTCCATCTCGGGGCCCACGGCGCTGTAATATTCCCGGTCGGATCTGGGGGTGTTACAGAATATGGTATCAGAGCTTAGGTTGAGAAAACCTAGGCATTTGGGTCGAGTTGGGTCGTGTTTTTGTTGCGTCATTCGAGTTGTCGATTGAAAAATATTAGAGCCGTGAGTCTTTGTTGTTCACTCAGGCTTGTGCGTCATCAGATTTGCCAGTATCGTACTGGGCTTGTTATAACTTTTCCAAATGGTGTTAACGAGATTCTTTGGAATGAGATGTATTGTGTTCTTGAGTCGAACTGATTTGGCAAACGTGTGTTTTGATAATATCTGTGTCGAGTATTTCCTTGAGTCGAGACATGTGCCAGTATCGCGGGGAATCGTCGGCTTCACGATCTGTAAGTATTTGGATTTTTGAATTGCATTGAGATTTATTGCCGTTCTAAGTTGATATGGTTTGAGATTCAGAAAGATATTATGCTTCACAGTATGAGATGACAGATTTGGGACAGGATTGATGATCTTGAGAAACTATGATTTTGGAAATCAGTATGTTAAGTAGATTTTGGAACGGAATCGTGCATTTGGGAGAAGGTTGTGGATGGTTGAGAAAAACATGTAGTCATGATAGATCATTTTGTGATACATGAAACTACTTTTGAGCATTTGAAAATGATACTTTTCAAAAATGAATGTCTTACTGATGTTTTATGGAAAATGATTTTGGGCCGAGACCCAATCGATTTTGAAATGGTTTTATAACTCAGGACTTGGGGTCCGAAATGAGTTTTCTACTTTTTAAACTTCTTGTAATGTGGAATGAGATACGGACTGAGACCCTAATGTTTCAAAAGACTTTCCTGTTTTCTAAAACTCCCGAGATTTGTAAAACACGTTATCAATTGTTTATCTACTTTATCACTACCTTTCGGGGTTTTGATTTATTGGTTCAAATGGAAATTCTCGGGAAGTCTTTCGCCGTGTTTGATTTGTTGAATTGTTTCAACGTTTTTGTCATATCATATTTGAGGTGATCCAGGATGGATTAAGGATTTACGTTGCGAGTAGTATGTGGAGAGGAGTTTTATCAGAGTCTATATATTTGAGATTTTGGAACTCTATCGTGTGGTTTTCCGATGGAATATCAGTGAATTTGGTGACGAGATGAATTGGTATACAGGAGTATGGATATGGTCAAGCATTTGCATAAATCCCATTTTATTTAATCGTGTGTATTTGAAAAGAATTTTTATCGAGAACTTGACACAAGCGAGCCGGTTGGTTCGAAAATTGATTTTGTGGTCTTACGAGAATTTATGTTTTGAGTTTTCAAAATTTTGAAAGAATTTTCGAAAATTTGTCTTTTGACAAGACTATATGATTTCAAACTAGTTTTGAAAATGTGATTGATAACCATACGCATTTAGTGTATATTCCATATCATGGTGAAGTTGTGAGTGTGACTCACGAACTGGTTATGACATTCCTATGGTGCGATGAAAAGGGATCCGAACTTTGGTATGGTCGTTTGGTTATGCAAGGATGATCAATTGATTTATCGGATAAAGGAAATATGTCGTGTGTTGTAGAATCATGCATATAATATAATTTTGGAACTTTGGATTTTGTGAACGGGCATATGTGCTATGTGATTCCATTGGTATGGTAATATTGTGACTTTACCATAATGATTTTGAATGATTTCTTTTGTAGATTTGGGGATGGTGACCCCATGTTGGTTGTTTTAGATGTCGAGCGGTCGTTTCCACTCCAGGTATGATTGGTTATTTTCGTCGACTTGATTGGTTGTTCGTATGCCGAGGAGTATGCTCACCAGTCGAGTATGTTTATTGAGATCCACGGTATGTGATTGGTGTGTCGTTTTGAGAGCTTTATTCGTCCGTATATATGTCTCTATGGTTCTGTGTGTATCGTGTTGGAATTTACCGTGTGAGGGTATTCCTGATTATTATTGCTCCTTCGTTGGTCATATTAGAGTTTATCATGTTGATGATATACTCGATTGTGCTTTGAGCTCTGGTTGGTCATATTGGAGTTGATCATGTCGATGGTATTCTCAGTTAATTTGTTGGTTGATCATTGTTGATGATCGTATAAGTGTTCGAATTTGGTGTCGATGTTTCGAGATTGGTTGCCATTATTTTGGACAGTTGTTTTTCATATATATCGGATATTATTAGTCTTATCGGAATTGGAACTTGATCATGCGATCGTGCAAACAGATTTGTCACGGATAGATTATTTCATCCGACGATGATAAAATTTTGTTGAGACTCAAGGAATTGTGATTGTAAGCGTATTGGGATGCATGTGAGATCGCTTGCTAGTATCTCAGGAGATCGTCGACCTGCGTATTTGTCAGTAGTCTCTTTTGTTTATTCAGTAATGATGCTGATTGATCGTTGTCGTGTTGGTTTTGGGATATTTTAGTTGAACGGTTTGTTTCTTTTATGACGGATTTCAAGTTTCGAGGACGAAACTTATTTTAAGTGGTGTAGTATGTAATATCCTAATTTCTACTATCAAGTTGTTTGATATTATTTTATCCGAAGTTATATTGACAAAGATGGAATCAGATGCAGATGGATAAAATAAATAAATAAAGGACCGAGATGTCGATATCGGTATAATTGTCGTATCCGTTGTGATTGCATTTGAGGATATTGTGTATCGTGTTATCGTACTTTCGATATAGAGTATATCGTATAAGGATGTTATCGATTCAGATATGTATTCGAGAAGTGTATATGTGTCTTGGTATGTCGAGACAAAGCAGAATAGCTGAAATTGGCTAAGTATAGAATACTTAGCGTACGCTAATGTCGAAGACTTACGACGCTAAATCACAAGAGTTACGTACGTTATGGCCGAGACATTACGTACGTAACAAGAGGAATCGGACAATTGGGGCCTTGTCGGCTTTCGGCGCAGATGTGGACAGTGAGTCAACGGATGGAGTTACGACGTTATACAGGTGTATTACGACGTAATACGAGTATAATATCGTAGCAAGTCAACGCACGTACACGACGCAACGGAATAAGTGTTACGACGTTACGGGCTACCGGCCGAGTCGTGGCCGAGATGACTGGATGGCCGAGCATGGCCGGTCGTGATTCGTTGGAATGGCCGAGCATGGTCGGCAGCGACTCAGGGTGGCCGATCACGGTCGCGGTGACTCGCCGGGCGTAAGGATCGGGCCGATAACGCACGTAAAGCCGTGTCCTGCTACGCCCGTAAGTGCCCGCATGCACGTAGCGCCTTCCGACACGCACGTAAGGCCGCCGAGCGAAATGGACAAGGTTAGGCCGTCCGGCTACGTGCGTAAGGACCCGCCGGTTACGTACGTAATCGTCGGCAGTGTCTCGGCCTATAAAAGGCCCTCGACCGAGTCACCCTTGTCATTTTTCATTTTTCTTCGCTCTCTCGCGATTTCTTCAAAGAAAGTTGATGGATTTGAGTAATAACATCATGTAGCAACATGTTTTGGAAGTTGGAATCATGGATTAACATCATCTTCCATCCGGATCGAAGGTAAGAACACCTAAACACTTGGTTTTGGATAGTTTTGGAGTTTCTTGATGATTTGGCCGAATGGATTCGTTTTAACTCAGATTATTGATGGAACCTTGTTGTATTCTTGAGATTATACATTATTCTTGAAGTTTTGTGGAACGAATTCGAGTATTTCTTCGTTAAAATGATTGATTTGGATTATGCCTTCAAAGTGTTCGATGAAATGCCTCAATGAGTAGAACTTGGGAAATTCTACATGTTTTCGTATGAATGGTGATGGAATAGATTGTGTTATGATTATTCTTGGTAATTATGGGAATTTTGTTAAGGGAAGATAATGAATTGATGATCAAATACCTTGATTATGTCGTTATGATTATGGAATCGTAGTAATCTCGATGTTCTTGATAGTTTGTTGCAATCCATGATGTTGTGAGAAGTGTATATGTTGAAGAACATGATTACATACACCTTGAATTGTGAATAAGGATTGTTTAGATGTTAGAACACATCGGATTATGTCGTTTGGGGACTTTGAATGTGATTTCGGAATAAGTTGTGGAACTCTTGGAATATGATTATCTATAATTAATTGGATTGTCCGGATTGATGATGATAATCGGTAATTGGTTTTATTACGAATATACAAGGAGGAAACTTGTAAGTATTTAAGATTGAATGTGGAATCATAGTGTTGTCTTGAATTCGTGTTTAATTGGTTTGAGTTGTATTGTTTGGTTTTGTGTATGATCGAGGTATTGTTGAGCCGTTGAGTTTGATTGGTTGGCTATGTCGGTTATTGATTGTTATCGGATTGTATGTTAATCGATTATTTCAATAGGTTGAGATTATTGATCGGTGAGTATAATCGTATGTTGCGGTCATGTTCGAGTATGTTCGTGAATTGCTTTGGTCGGGACCGAGGAGCCCGTAGATGAAGGCAATGTGACTGGTAGCACTTCATCATCGTATCGGTATCGAGGCAAGTTATTACTTGCTCGATTTATAATATTTAATGAATGGTTTCGTTTCATTCGTTTATAATTCGTATAGCAATGTTTATAATCGTAATCACAGGAGATTTGGAATTATAGGTTGTATTCGAGTTTTGGGAATTTAAATCATAATGTATATGATTTACAATTGTCGTTGGTATATTTGTTATCGAGGATACATCATGGTATTGACAAAACGTGAATTATCTACCGTTCGTGATGTTTTGGATCGCTGAATATTCAGAATAATGGTTGGTGATGGTTTAAATATCGAGATTGCTCTCGAAGGACTCGGAGCAAGTATTTTAATCATTTCTGTCATTTGTGTCGATCATGTCGTGATACATTCGTGTATCGTTGTTGTCATGCATTTGTGCATTGTTGTTGTCGTGTATTGTGCACTGTTGTTCTATGCAGTTGTGCATTGTTGTCATATGTCCACCATGCGTTGGTCCGATGGGATCATCATGGGAATCTATAGCTGTGTGCGCTGGATCGCTGGACAGGTAATGCCACCATGTGTTGGTCCGACGGGATCATCATGGGAATCTATAGTCGTGCGCTTTGGATCGTTGGATTACCATATGTATTGTTGTTGTGCATATGTATATTATGGGTTTGCCATAAGTATACATTGTCGTTATTGTTGTGATCATATTGACGTTGTCATATGAGTATGCATTTGTAGGTCTTGTGTTAGGACCATGTCCGTATGTTGTGTTGATCTGATCTCGGATTAGACTGACGTGATGGTAATGGTATTTCGTATCTCGAGGTATGTTCTATATTTCTTTGGTATTTGTCCTTGATGGACAATCGGTTATCGTCTTGGGATTTGATGCTGTTATTTGAGGGATCGTATTGGTCGAATCGTATATTTCCATATCGTGAGTTGGTTAAGACAGATTAAGAATCATGAGTATTGTTGAGGTACAATGCAGATATTATGTTCGAGTTTATTAGTTAATCGAGTACAGGATGTGAAATGTGTTAATGGTCATTCTGATGGGAATTGGTTGAGTAACCAAAGTTAGGGCGGTAAGATTACGTTGGTCGTATTCTTATGTTGTATTCTCATTGGTATGTAATTATTAATGTGATGTGACGGTTATCATTGTTGGATATTATGGTCGACTTCGTCAGGATTTCTTTTTAGGTTCTTGGAGTATCGAGCTTGTAGCGGTCGTGAAGAGATGAGCTTCCCGGAGGATACTGGCTAGGCCATGTATTTGTGTATTGAGTTCCCTGAACAGTTTTTTTTTTGTATTTCCGCTGCTAGAGTATTTTAATTGTTTGTCTTTATCTGCTGCGTGAGTATTTTTAAATGACCTTTCGTTTCTGGTAATTTGAGTTACTTTGGAAATCATTTTCTAAAATGTTGAGTTCTGGCGTTTCAGGCCTTGCCCTTTTCAAAACGAGATTTCACGACGGTTTGATAAACGAGTTTTATAAATCTTCGAATGTTTTTAATAGATAATACCGTCGTTAGCCTATTGGGCGTTTGTAAATGTTTTCGAAAATTTCCTTCAGCCTTGTGGGTTCCATCTCGGGGCCCACGGCGCTGTAATATTCCCGGTCGGATCTGGGGGTGTTACAATTCAGAGGATTATTGAAATGCCTGGGGGCATATTTATAAAATACGCGTTGCACTCTTTTTCCCTTGACTAAGGTTTTGTCCCATTGGATTTTCCTAGCAAGGTTTTTAACGAGGCAACTGGAATGGCGTATTAGTATGAATAATGTACTCTTTTTCCTTCATTAGGATTTTTCCCATTGGGTTTTTCCTAATAAGGTTTTAACGAGGCATATTCATGGCATAATGAGGAACACTTCAAAGATCAAGACTATTCCTCAAAGCTTGAAAAGAGAAGGAGTTGTTGTACTCTTTTTCCTTCGATCAAGTTTTTCCCACTGGGTTTTCTTGACAAGGTTTTAATGAGGCAACACATGGATACTCCAACGAATGATATACATGACAGATTCACTCAATTTTTGTCCCACGGGATTTTACTGAGACGGCACAAGAATACTCATACAAGAACTATCGAGATAAGGGGGAGCAAATTTACGAGATTACAGATTGCTGAAGTTTTATCCCATGGAGATTTCCTACCAACATTATGATAATACATGATATGATTGCCACAAGCTCCAATACAAACAGTTTGAAAGTTTTTCTCCCATTGGGTTTTTCTTCAAACTAGTTCAGCAGATATTTATGTAAATAGTCATTCAAGGGGGAGTGTTATAATATACCTTGAAAATGACATTTCAATTACCCTTTTGTTTATATATAGTGTGAATGACTATTATGCCCCTGATGTAATTATGTAATTACGATTGTGCCATCTGAAGTTTTCCTATAAATAGGACTTCAGTTATTAATGAAAAATATACCTGAGAATCATTCTCTAAATTCTCTCTCTATTCTCTCTCTATAATATTCCGATTTCACAACAAAAATATCTTTTTTTATCCATCTCCACTTCTTTAACTTTTATATATATATATATATATATATATATATAATATGTATGTATAAATAATAATCCTTTGAATTTTTTCAATTTTTTTACTGATATTTTTCGATAATTTTTTTTTACTATTTTATATTATTTTTATTTGTTTGTGAACGTATTATTATGACTATAATTTTTCCATACAATATATTTATATAAAAAAAATTTACATAGTTGATGCAGCGAAAATTACAAGAAAATAATTATGTTCCAACGGATCAGCCGTCCCTGAAACACATCCTTCTAAAACCACCGATCTAAGAATTTCAAGAAAATTTAGAGAAAAATCGTCTGAAATAAAGGTCTTACATGCATATATATATCCTAGGGAAGCTAGGATTAAAATCACGGAAATTAATAACAACCACACAAATTTTTATAAAATTAAAATTAAGTCCCTAAAAATAGAAAAACGCAAAATCGAAGGCCTAAACGTCGTTTTTTGGCCAAAAGGCGACGAACATCACCGTAGCGGTGACTCTTATTTAGTGGGTCGATTCCGATAAGAAAAGGCCGAGTTTATCCCAAAATTCACCAACAAACATTTTCCATATATTTCAAGAACGACCATTTTCCAAATAACAAATTGAAATCTCCTCCACTACATCAATAGTCATCTATACAAATAATATATATTATTATTCGGATTATATATTATTATCTTGATATATATTATTATTATTATTAACTACCAATTGAGTTGTCATTAAGTCTTTCAACAAAATAATTTCCTAACATATATCTACCTATTGAATTGTCATTTCAAAGTCTTTCAGCTAAATAGTTCCTTAATCTATACTACCTATTGATGTAATATCCGGTATTTTCTTTCCCTTGTATTTTCATTTTTGGGTATATTTCTCGGTCATAGTGACCCACATGTATCTTTCAGTATGTCCTTCCTGTCAATTGTTGAATTGTACTCTCGTTATTGTTCGTTGTTTCAACTTTCCTCGCATGAGTTCGACTTTGTTAGATCATCATTAATTTTTGGTGACTCCAAAAATTATAAATCTTTGCAATATTATAGAACATCGAATTAGCTTCCCAATGGTTCAAACGGTGAGTCAATCGGAGTCCGGACGAGAGTTATGGTCGTTCGCTTTTGGCCGAGCACTCCCAGAGCCTTTCTACGATAGGGGGCCGATAGACTTACCGCCGGCATCCCGTATGGGTATCGGTTAGCCTATCGCCGATAGGCCGGCCGATATGTAAATTTCTTCACCTTCGAACTTCCAAGAGCCTTTCGGCCGATAAGGGGGTCGATAGACCCTACCGCGCATTCCGTATGACTATCGGTTGGTTTGTCTACCGATAGCCGGCCGATAGGTTCTCACTGTGTTGCACTATAAATGTGGTTTTGAGCGTGAACAGCTCATTCTTTCCCTTTTTTTCCACCGAGTCGAGAGAGAGAGATAGAGAGGGAGAGAGTTCTTCATCCGGGGTCGATTTTCATCATTTCTTTTCGGTTGTGAGGCTCGGATAATCAATCTAACGCGTTCTACGGATCTTAGTACTCGAATCTTCCAAGGTAATGCTCTAAAACCCTATTTCGATTAATTTGGGGTTTTGGGTTTTTCTTCCGATTCGCTCCGCTTCGTTGGTGGATTCATGATGTATACGATTGATATTGTTAGTATCTTTAGTTTTCCTACGGATTCATGGATATTTTGTGGATTTTTATGGAATCGAGAGGGTTTGGTTGTGGTCCGCCTCGTTGTTATTTTTGTATGAATATACATGAATCGTAGGCGGGTTTCCGGTGTATTCCTTTCCGTAATCGTCTAGAGTTGGTTGTGATTGTGTTGTTCGAATCGTTAGGTTCATCCGCTTCCTCACGGCCGTGCTTGATTCTTCCGCTCCGCTCGCCACCGCCTATTAATCGAGGCAAGTATCCTTATGAACTTACAATCTTGGCATAGTAGTTTTGTATGAGAAATTTGTGTGTGTGTATGCTCACTACGGGTTAGACTCGACGGGTCTCGGTAGGGGTCCACGGAGGTGTGGATCGACGAGCTTTGCTTTTAACCACTACGGGTTAGATCCGACGGGGTCTCGTAGGGGTCCACGGAGGTGTGGATCGACGGTTAATTGTGGTGCATTTTACAAATGTGATTTGATATTGGCATTTCTAAATGAGTGCTTTCGAACGGTTTTCTTTATCGCATGCATTACTATATGTGTAAGATGTAAGTTGTTCATCCGTTACTTGTACTAGCGTAATTGCTAACCCCTCTGGGACCCGCTTTGGGGAAATTCGCTTTATGAATTTCAGTCGTTCATCGGGACGAGCGGGCTACTGACCAAGATACGGATGATGGCCATGCGTGATGATTGTGCATAAGAGATGTCTTAATGTCTTGTTGTCTTTTCATCTTTTATGGCTTTTGAACTAATAGTCAGTACTCGAGTACTTAAGAGTTCTTGTTTGTCCGTTGTATTGTTGTGTTTATGTCAGGTCGATGATGATGTTCTATCAATCGTTGAACCGGGTGGATTGTTCTGCTTTTGCGCCTTTATGACGTGGTGTTATTTTATCGCTTCGTGAGTCGTCAGGTATGATGTCGTTTCACTGGTGGGTCCCATATAGGGATTCACTACCGTAATATACCCTTGATATCCCGGGGTGTTACGTAAAATGGTATCGGAGCTCTAGGTTTATGGATACCTAGGCTTGTTGGTTTATCGGGTCTTGTAGTGTTTGGTTTTGCACATCATCGTCACGCCGCCATGATTCCGTACTACCAAAGGCCCGTAAGTTTTCTTTCCTCTGTTCATTAATTCCTTGTATCGCACCCTTGATTCTCGACTTGTGATTGTTCTTTTCTTGATCGATCCTCGTATGGCTTTTGCTACTTATTTAACTCCAGATGGATGCCGGAAGAGGTCGTGGTCGCGGCCGTGGTCGTGGACGCGGCCGGACGTGGGGCGCCTGTGGGCGGCCACGCCACGCTTTCGGGAGCCGCAAGCATCGGGCGACCGTCATAGCCATGCTTCTTCTCAGAGCGTGCCGATCTTGGTATCGCGGCCGTTATGCAACAGATGGTGAACCAAATGGCGGCGATAGCTCAGCGGTTCGTAACCCGGATCGTGCCCACGCTAATCGGGAGGAGCGGACCGTTGGCTCCAAGATGTCATCAAGATGCATCCTCCTCGGGCTGGAGCTTCGACCCGATGGGCCGGGAAGGGTGGATTAAGGAGATATCTAAGGTCTTCGTTGCCACTAATCGTCCCGAGGAACGTAGAGTCCCTATTGCTCAATACTTTCTCACGGGGACGCTACGGATTGGTGGGAGGCCGTTGGGCCCAAGGACCATGCCGCTTCGAGGGCTGAGTTTCAAGAGTTGATGGAGACCGAATATTGCCCGTGGCCGCCGATGTGCTCGGGTACATGCTTTTATGATGCTCAACCACGGGATATCCCCGTAGCTCAAGCCATTGCCGATTTTAATAAGGAGTTGGGTTATGTGAAGACCCAAGTTGTCGAGGAGAGTGACAAGATTTTCCATTTCTCCAGACGGATGAAGTTGCCGATTCGGGACTATATGTCGGGGCTCGTATGCACTACATTGAAGGATTATCAGAGTAGGGCCCTTGCTTATGATATGTCGGTGACGGCAAGTGAGGCGGCCCGCGAGAGTAAGAAGCGTAAGTCCGCCGGGAACTTTTCGGCCACAAGAGTGGGGGTCAGCAGAGATCCCACCGCTAACTTCCCCACGGCGGTGGTCCAGCCTGCTCACTGGGTCCTCGTGGAACTACCAGGCTCCTTTCCGTGATGTGAAGTGTTTCAATTGTGGTCGACGGGCCACATCACCGTACTTGTTTGAGCCCTTTGTCGACGTGTAATCAATGTGGCCACCGGCCACAAGGTCGCTCAGGCCGAGAGGGAGAAAATTCTGGTGCCCGGCTTCCATTCCAGCCTAGGGAACCAAGTGTGAATCGTGGATCGCTTGCTCTCGCCTCCGCCGAGTGCTAGTCGGGAAGAGGTCGGGTTCAGCCCTCTAAGGGGGAGCTTCTAGTGTTGGCTCCGCCCACCCGCGTGTCTATGAGATGCGGAGAGCCGATGATCCAGGCTACCGTAGCGGCTGTGTACCGTTTATATTCTTTCTCATCCCGTCATTGTGCTTTTCGATTCCGGTGCTACGCATTCGCTTATATCTCTCGATTGTGTGCGCTTGAGTCTCGACCGCTTGACACCTTGTGAGCCCTTCATCGTTAAGCTTCCTAGCGGTGATAGGATCGTTGGTGATCGTGGAGGTTCGAGACTGCTCGTGCTTATTTGTGAGAGGACTTGGCCCTCTAATCTTATTGTTGTGAGTATCGAGGGTGAGGATTTGATCCTTGGTGATGACTGGCTCGAGCGGCATGGTGCGATCATGAACTACCGCACGAGAGTCATCACTATGTTAGCCGAGGACGGCACCGAGCACTTTTTCGGGGCGAAAGAGGGGAAGCCGTAAACTGTTATTAACGCCTTGAAGGCGATGAAACTCCGCGTAAGGGATGTATCGGTTATTGGTGCTATGCCTTGAAGGCGGGGATGGTGGAGTCGAGCTTTCGTCGATTCCATCGTTAATGAATTCCCGATGTTTTTCCCGACGAGTTACCGGATTGCCACCGGATCGTGAGGTCAAGTTCGCTATAGAGTTAGAGCCGGTGCGGCTCCTATTTCAAGGCACCCTATCGCATGGCACCTTCGTGAGATGTCCGAGTTGAAGAAGCGGTTGAGTGAGCTTCTTGAGTCGGGGTACCTTCGACCGAGCGCCTCGCCTTGGGGCGCACCGGTCCCGTTGTGCGAAAGAAGGATGGTTCGCACGTTTGTGTATCGACTATCGCGAACTAAACAAGGTGACCATCAAGAACAAGTATCCTTTACCGAGGATTGACGACTTGTTCGACCAACATGTGGAGTCGGTATTCTCGAAGATTGATTTGAGATCGGGTACTATCACTCCGGTGAGGGAGTCCGACGCATCAAAACAGCCTTTTCTGACGAGATACGGACATTATGAGTTTGTAGTTATGCCTTTCGGGTTAACTAACGCTACGCGGTGTTCATGCGCTTGATGAACAAAGTCTTTATCGAGTATTTGGATAGGTGTGTCGTCGTCTTCATCGATTTATATTCTTATTTATTCGAGGAACGAGGAAGAGCATGCCCATCATTTGCGGATAGTGTTAGACATTTTGAGGGCCGAGCAACTCTATGCGAAGTTCTCGAAATGTGAGTTCTGGCCGAAAGAAGTGATGTTTTTGGGCCACGTGATTTCAGCCGAGGAGTTCGAGTAGATCCGCGTAAAATTGAGGCAAGGTTGGATTGGGCATCGCCACAAATGTGAAGGAGGTCCGTAGTTTCTGGGTTTGGCCGCTACTACCGTAGGTTCGCCGAGGGTTTCTCAAAACTAGCTCGACCACTTACACAGCTTGCTCCGTAAATCCGAGAAGTTCGTCTGGACCGATGAGAGGCGATCGAGTTTTGAGGAGTCAAGAGGCGTTTGACTTCAGCCCCGGTTTTGCATTGCCATGTGGCAACGAGGGTTTTGCCGCTTATAGCGATGCTTCGGTCGTGGCCTTGGGTGCGTATTGATGCAAAGACGGCAAGACCATTGCCTATGCGCCGAGACAGCTTGAGGCCATATGAGCTTAACTACCCTACTCACGATTTGGAGTTAGCGGCGGTTGTCTTTGCACTCAAGATTTGGCGTCACTATCTTTTCGGCTCGCATGTCGATTTTTACCGATCATAAAAGTCTCAAGTACATATTTACTCAACGAGAGTTGAATATGAGGCAGAGGAGGTGGTTAGAGTTGATTAAGGATTATGACCTCGAAATCCTTTATCATCCGGTAAGGCGAATGTCGTGGCCGGCGCCTTGAGTCGAAACCGATTGCGTTGCGAACGCTGAGGTCCTTACGCCTCGCCCGAGCTTCGCGGGCTTTGATCGGGTTAGATGTTGAGGTTTTGCCGCTGGATCTGCTGGGCAACTTTGTGCCTTAGAAATTTCGCTGCCTTTGATCGAAGAAATTAAACTGAAGCAATTAGAGGATCCGATGATAACTCAAAACCGAGAGAACGTTCTTAAAGGAAAGTCACCTGCGTTTGAGATTCACGAGGATGGCGAATAGAGATTCCAGAGTCGGCTATGTGAGCCGAACGACTCAGAGTTGAGGCGCAGTATTTTACGGAGGCCCATGCTACACCTTATTCCGCTCATCCCGTACGAGTAAGATGTACAAGGACCCGAGGAGGAACTTCGTGGAATGATATGAAGGAGGAAGTCGCACGCTTGTGGCGAGATGTTTGACTTGCCACAGTGTCAAAATCGAGCATCGACCGGTCAAGTTATTGCGATACTTCGCTCCTAATGGAAATGGGAAGATATATCGATGGATTTCGTTACGAGTTTGCCGAGATCGAGGTCGTGCATGAATATGGTATGGGTGATTGTTGATCGCCCGACCAAGTCGGCACATTTTCTGGGCATCAAGGACACTTGGGGCCCGGAGAAGTTAGCTCGTGTGTTTATTGCGCAGATCGTGAGACTTCACGGTACTCAAGTCTATTGTTTCGGATCGTGACGGCCGCTTTGTATCGCACTTCGGCAAAGTGTGCATAAGGCGTTAGGTACCGGTTGCGCTTGAGTACCTCTTTTCATCCCCGCCGATGGGATACCGAACGCACTATCCGCATACATTCGAGGACATGTTGCGTGCTTGTGCCCTCGATCGAGTAGTGACTGGAGGAGCATTTGCCATTGATCGAATTCACGTACAACAATAGTTGGCACGCGTCGATTCGGATGGCACCGTATGAGGCACTTTATGGGCGACGATGTCGATCGCCGATTTGTTGGAATGAGGCGTCCGATTTAGTCTGACCGAGCCGGATGTCGCTTTAGAGACGAGGCGGAAGATAGAGTTAATTCGAGAACGGATGTTGATCGCCCGCAGTCGATGTAAGTCATATGCCGACGTCCGTCGCCGACCTTTGGAATTCGAGGTGGGAGACCACGTTTTGCTAAAGGTGTCGCCGACGAAGGGAGTTTTTCGCTTGGGAAGAAAGGAAAGCCGAGCCCGAGATTTATTGGACCCTTTGAGATTCTCGAGCGAGTCGGTGAATTAGCGCACCGCTTGGCGTTACCTCCACCTTGGGTCATGTTCATAGCATTTTTCATGTTTCCCAGTTGAGGAAATATGTTCCTGATCCTAGTCACGTCATCGATTATGGCGACATTGATATTGTCAAGATGTTACTTTCAAGAGCGCCTTTGAAGATTGTGGAACATCGTGAGAAACAATTGAGGCATAAGACCATCCCTTTGGTCAAGGTGCAATGGTCGAGACACGGTGTCGAGGAGGCAACTTGGGAAACCGAGGATAGCATGCGTGCTAGGTACCCCGAGTTGTTTGTTTCTTAAGTTTCGGGACGAAACTTATTTTTAGAGGGGTAGAATGTAATATCCGGTATTTTCTTTCCCTTGTATTTTCATTTTTGGGTATATTTCTCGGTCATAGTGACCTACATGTATCTTCAAGATGTCCTTCCTGTCAATTGTTGAATTGTACTCGTTATTGTTCGTTGTTTCAACTTTCCTCGCATGAGTTCGACTTTGTTAGATCATCATTAATTTTTGGTGACTCCAAAAATTATAAATCTTTGCAATATTATAGAACATCGAATTAGCTTCCCAATGGTTCAAACGGTGAGTCAATCGGAGTCCTGACGAGAGAGTTATGGTCGTTTCGCTTTTGGCCGAGCACTCCTGTGAGCCTTTCGGCCGATAGGGGGCCGATAGACTTCATCCGCCGGCATCCCGTATGGGTATCGGTTAGCCTATCGGCCGATAGGCCGGCCGATATGTAAATTTCTTCACCTTCGAACTTCCAAGAGCCTTTCGGCCGATAAGGGGGTCGATAGACCCTACCACGGCATTCCGTATGACTATCGGTTGGCCTATCGGCCGATAGCCGGCCGATAGGTTCTCGCCGTGTTGCACTATAAATGTGGTTTTGAGCGTGAATGTACTCATTCTTTCCTTTTTTTCCACCGAGTCGCGAGAGAGAGATAGAGAGGGAGAGAGTTCTTCATCCGGGTCGATTTTCATCATTTCTTTTCGGTTGTGAGGCTCGGATAATCAATCTAACGCGCGTTCTACGGATCTTAGTACTCGAATCTTCCAAGGTAATGCTCTAAAACCCTATTTCGATTAATTTGGGGTTTTGGGTTTTTCTTCCGATTCGCTCCGCTTCGTTGGTGGATTCATGATGTATACGATTGATATTGTTAGTATCTTTAGTTTTCCTACGGATTCATGGATATTTTGTGGATTTTTATGGAATCGAGAGGGTTTGGTTGTGGTCCGCCTCGTTGTTATTTTTGTATGAATATACATGAATCGTAGGCGGGTTTCCTGTGTATTCCTTTTCCGTAATCGTCTAGAATTGGTTGTGATTGTGTTGTTCGAATCGTTAGGTTCATCCGCCGGTTCCTCACGGTCGTGCTTGATTCTTCCGCTCCGCTCGCCACCGCTCTATTAATCGAGGCAAGTATCCTTATGAACTTACAATCTTGGCATAGTAGTTTTGTATGAGAAATTTGTGTGTGTGTGTATGCTCACTACGGGTTAGACTCGACGGGTCTCGGTAGGGGTCCACGGAGGTGTGGATCGACGAGCTTTGCTTTTAACCACTACGGGTTAGATCCGACGGTCTCGGTAGGGGTCCACGGAGGTGTGGATCGACGGTTAATTGTGGTGCATTTTACAAATGTGATTTGATATTGGCATTTCCTAAATGAGTGCTTTCGAACGGTTTTCTTTATCGCATGCATTACTATATGTGTAAGATGTAAGTTGTTCATCCGTTACTTGTACTAGCGTAATTGCTAACCCTCTGGGACCCGCTTTGGGGAAATTCGCTTTATGAATTTCAGTCGTTCATCGGGACGAGCGGGCGCTGACCAAGATACACGGATGATGGCCATGCGTGATGATCAGTGCATAAGAGATGTCTTAATGTCGAGTTGTCTTTTCATCTTTTATGGCTATTGAACTAATAGATTTACTCTAGTAATTAAGAGTTCTTGTTTGTCCGATTGTATTGTTGTGTTTATGTTGTGTTGGATGATGATGTTCTATCAATCGCTGAACCGGGTGGATTGTTCTGTTTTGCGTCTTTATGACGTGGTGTTATTTTATCGTTTCTGTGAGTCGTTGTGTATGATGCTGTTCAGCCTGGTGGGTCCCATATAGGGATTCACGGCGCTGTAATATACCTCGGATATCCTGGGGGTGTTACAATTGAATTGTCATGTCAATAATTTTTATTATTTAGTAGTCTAAATTAGTATAAATAGGGAGTGAAGAAGAAGTATAACTCATCATCTCTCTATATTTTCTTCTTAAATATCTCATGTAATATCACTTATTTGTTCACATTTCTGAAACACTATTCTGTTTATAATAAATGGAAGAATATAATGCAACAAATAATGGGAACATGTCGTGTGAATTTACCACTGATCAAGTATGACTTCGTGTAAATATCTTTTTTTTTCGTGTTTCGTCCTTTTTTTGGTATATATATTGCTCTTTTTTCGTATATATATATATATATATATATATATATATATATATATATATATATATATATATATATATATATATATATATATATATATATATATATATATATATATATATATATATATATATTCTTGTTTCCTCTTTCTTTTGGTATATATATTGCTCTTTTTATTTGAAAATATAGTAAAAACGTTTTACAATATTTTTTTTTGTTTTGCTCTTTTCTTTTAATTAGTTTAGTGTGTGTGTGTGTGTATATATATGTTGCTCATTTAATTATTTTTACTCTTTTTGTTTTTTTTACATATTTTTGAAAGTTGAGATGATATGTTAGATTGGGTGAGGACGGTCGGAAGGAAAAATGGATTCGTCATAGTTATTGATAAATCCGCAAAGAAAATAGGTAACAAACTCCCGAAATGCACTATCATTTGTGAAAAGAGAGGAAAATATCAACCACCAAGATATTTAAAAAGTGGAGAAACTTTAAAAAAATGTACTAGTACCAAAAAAATGATTGTCCATTCTCTCTACGAGGTGTACCGATTTCTGTCGATAATATGATGCGAGCACTAAATTTTTTCGAATCTCCGGCACCACAGTGGAGTTGGATGGACATTATGTATGAGGTTGTCATTGCAACACGATATAATATTGTGTTGCATGCATTTACTCCTCTTAGTGGAATTTGTTTTACACACTTGACTTTTAGGTCAGCTCCAATTCCTTTCCAACAACGTCAACAGATAGCAATTGCATTAGTTAATGATAATCATTTTGTACAAGTTTCTTTGAACTCCGATTATCCTGTACCACCAATTCCAATTTTATGGTGGAATAATGTGAGTGAAGTTTGTAAACGAAGGGCTGATCCATATGGAGAAAGGATACAATCTTGTTAGATTTGATGACCAGATAATATAATTGAATAGTTTATTTATCAATGTTGATCGTATTTTCCTTATTTATTATTTATTATATTGTGTCGTAGTTATTTTTAATTATAAATAATATAAATAAAAATGAATAAATAATAGATATTATTTTTGAAAATAATAAACAAAAATTCAAAGAAATATAAAGAACAAATAAATAAAGAATGTAAAAAAAGAAAAACAAAACAAAACAAAACTAAAGTGGACGGACAAAATTGAAAAAAAATGGGGGTCAGGACGACTGTCAGGAGTGGGGGAAGCAATTCTCTTTTTTATAGGAGAATTGCTTCCCCCTAGTGACAGCCGTCTTAATCACCCCCCACTTTTTTTTTTTCAATTTTGTCCTTTGCACTTTAGTTTTGTTTTGTTTTTCTTTTTTTATATTCTTTATTTATTTGTTCTTTTTTTTTTCTTTGAATTTTTATTTTACTTTATTATTATCAAAATTAATAATTTCTATTATTTATTTATTTTTATTTATATTATTTATGATTAAAATAACAACGACACAATACAACAAATAATAAATACGGAAAATACGATCAACATTGATAAATAAACTATTTAATTACATTTTCTGGTCATCAAATCTAACAAAGATTGTATCATTTCTCCATATGGATCAGCCCATACTTTACAATGTTCACTCACATTATTCCACCATAAAATTAGAATAGGTGGTACAGGATAATCAGAGTTCAAAGTACAAAATGATTATCATTAACTAATGCAATTCCTATATGTTGACGTTATTGAAATGGAATTGGAGCTGACCTTAATGGCAAGTGTGTAAAAAAACTTCCACTAAGAGGAGTAAATGCATGAAGCATAATATTATATCGTGTTGCAATGACAACCCCATACATAATGTCCATCCAACTCCACTGTGGTGCCGGAGATTCGAAGAGATTTAGTGCTCGCATCATATTATCGGCAGCACCTCGTTCAAGATAAACACGATCATAGAACTCCATATTTTGTTCAATTTCAAAGTAAAGATCTGCCCAAACTTGCTTCCAACCATCTTCTGAATTATACCCGACTTGTGCGGCTATCGCCCTATATCCACATTTATCATCCCCAAGAACATCAAATGTATGACTGACGTGACTCCGATATGAACTTGGAATTTGTGTGATATATGGATTATTGATTTCTACCTGAATTTCATGTTCGAGTGTTGGTAGACTCAAAGCAAGAGCAAATCCTCGGCTGACTTTGCTCTTTTTTACTAGGCCGACCTTTGTTTTTCGTGTTGTAGGGTGGTTCTTGATATTTGCAGTTAGATGGATCTACCATGTCAATCATTTTATCTAACATATGATATCTCATGGTTGGATCCATTTTATCCAACTGCGTCTTTAACGTTATCATTCTATCGGGGGATCTCGCCTCATTTGGCAAAGTAGAGGTCATGAATAACCTTTTCCAGTGGCAGTGGATCTCGCCTATTGGAATATACAAGAATTGTGACTGAAAAAATGATAAGCGATGCTTACATGGCAAACCATATACAAATTTGAAACTACAATTACAATTGTCCAGATATTGTCCGTCGACCTTCTTCAACTCATTAGAGATCAGGTGGAGTGCCTCCAAGGATATGCAGCCTAGTAAATTTTCGCAGATTTCATCATTAATCTCATAATACGTTACCTTTCAAATGATGCTTTTATATCTACAAATTCCAGAATCAACATCTTGTCGATTTTTTCAATAGATGTGTCGATCGAAGACATCGTATCACCCAAATATTTTTTCAATCTTGAATGGGCTGACTCTACCGTGAAAATTTATAATATTGTGTTAGAATATGAAATCAAGATGGATGAATACTAGTATTTTAAGTACATAACATAAGAGCAATGCTACATATACACACATTCATACACACTTAACATCTCATTCATTCATTTAATGTGGTCCCATAATAAACAAATAGGTCCCACATTAAACAAATGGATGAGATGTTAGTGTGTAGGAAAGTGTGTATAAATGTGTGTATATGTAGCATTTCTCCATAACATAATACCTTTGACTTGAACGAGATCCGATGTGCATATAATTATTCGTCCAAGCGTAGATAAATCGATCACCGTAAGGCAATAACCATGTTGACCATAGACATTCTATCACTTTCGGGTACGATTTATATTTATCTATCAACAACTTCCATTCATATTCAAAAGAACCCAGATCAGATGACATATAAACTTTGTGCCAAGACTGATTAAAGTTAGTCCATTCGGTACCTAAGAAGGGACTGCATTTTTTCATGATATTTTTATTTATGTGCCATATGCAGATAATGTGATGTGCGTTGGGAAAAACTTATCCTATTGAAGATATTAGTGCCAAATCTCTATTAGTAACAAACACAGATGACATTAATGCCCCTTTTTCAAGCATAATTTTATACGAAAAATGAGCAATATATATACCAAAAAAATGACGAAACAGGAAAAAATGATATTTACACGAAGTCATATCTGATCAGTGGTAAATTCACATGACATGCTCCCATTATTTACTGAATTATATTCTTCCATTTATTATAAACAGAATAGTGTTTCAAAAATGTAAACAAATAAGTGATATTACATGAGAAATTTAAGAAGAAAACATAGAGAGATGATGAGTTATATTTCTTCTTCACTCCCTATTTATACTAATTTAGACTACTAAATAATAAAAATTATTGACATGATAATTCAATAGGTAGTATAGATCAGGGAACTCTTTTGTTGAAAGACTTTGAAATGACAATTCAATAGGTAGATATAGGTTAGGGAACTATTTTGTTAAAATACTTTGAATGACAATCCAATAGGTAGATATATGTTAGGGAACTATTTTTTGAAAGATTTTGAAATGACAACTCAATTGGTAGCTAATAATAATAATAATAATAATATATATCAATATACTAATATATAATCCGAATAATAATATATATTATTTGTATAGATGACTATAAAAATATTTTTTTTAAATATAAATATATTCTATAGAAAAATTATAGTCATAATAATACGTTCACAAAGAAGTAAAAATAACTATAAAATAGTAAAAAAAATTATCGAAAAAATATCAGTAAAAAAATTGAAAAAATTCAAAGTATTATTATTTATACATACATATTATTCAATATATATATATAAGTTAAAGAAGTGGGGAGGGATAAAAATATATTTTGTTCTTTTTTGTCAAGAAGTGGTATTAGTAAAAGGGGGGATTAGCAAAGCTCTTTTATACTGTCAATGCGTCGCACTTCTCATTTCTTGATTATCTTCATCCTTTTCTAATTATTTGTTGTTTAATTTATATTGAGTTTATGTGAAATATTTTTACGAGTTAAAATTTGGAAAAACTCGATTTTGTCTATTACAAAATTCGTATGTAAGCAATGGACACTTTTGGTATATATGTAAGTCATGGACACTTTTGGATGAATGGACAATTTCATCCTTATTTTCTATTTCATATTAAAAGGTTACTACAATTTTCTGACCTCCTTTTTACTTTTTCTACTTTTTATGTACAATTTGGCAGGTTTAATTATTTATTCAAAATTTGTGATTGAGAAAATTTTAAGAAATTATTCAGCAATTATATTTAAGAAGTTTATTATTAAATTATAATATAATGAATCTATTATTCGTGTTGCAAGTAATAAAAATGTAATAAATTTTAATATAGTGCGAATTGCTGAATTAAATATTGACATTATCATCATCATATATATTGAAAGATTCACCCAAAAAATTCATTGATGAGGGGTAATGACACCAATTATTATGATAAAAATTTCATGCCAAAGGGCAATACCTTAATGAGGGGAAGATGAAGGGTCACATATGTCACTTTCGGTACATTTCTCAAGTCAGTTTAATAGACGCATGAAGAAGTTTGAAGTCAATCAGTCTTGGGGAAGATGAAGGGTCTACTGTGATTTGGAGAGACCGACCCTTGGTTTATTGCTGTGTCTATTATCTATAAATACCGAGGCCAGATTCAGATATCATCAGTTGTGTTGTTTTTCAACATTCAAGCAATATATATATATATTATACATACAAGATGTCTAATACTTATGTCAAGTTCAACTTGAAAGTCGTCACTAATAAACAAAAAACGAAGTAACTATATGCAGAAGCCAACAGCGATTTTGCGGAGGTATTGTTGAGTTTCCTGACGCTTCCATTGGGGACGATCGTGAGAGTCTTGAAGAAACACAATCAGGGAATTGGAATCGGAAGCTTAACAACATTGTACAATGGCTTAGAAAATCTGAACAGTGTCCATTTTCGTACAGAGAGTTGTAAGCAAATAAATGTTGGGATTGGGAATGCGAATTGTTGCTGCAAATAAATATTGGGAATTCAATGAAGTCCTTTATGAAATCAATTTATGAATATTGATCACGTAAATGTTGTAACCAATTTCGAGTTACAATCTCTTTGTATCCTGAATAGTTACACATTACAAAGTATAAATAGTATAGTTCAACACATCTCATTTTAGTCATCATGGCATGCATGAGTCGTTGATGAAGAAGGTTATTGAAAAATTGCTGTGATGTATATTTTATTTGTTTGAATTGTTTCTTTTGGTAATGTGATATGGTACTAAGTTTAGTTTTGATTGTTGTCGTGTGTAATGAGCAGCTCCAAAATGATTAACGTCATTGGCAAACATATTTGTTTGTGATTGTATTGTTAATGATTGATTATTAGTAATTTGATATTGCATGATAGGTTTGGGCAAGAAGATGGTGTAAGAGATGATATCTTCGCCAACAACCGTATGTCTTCTTTCATTCCCTTTTACAAAATATATTTATATAAGCAAACACATACACACGTAAAATGTATTTGATTTTATTTAACCCCTCATGTATGAGGAGGGGGTGGCCAACTCAAATTCATTCATTTCATTTTCTTAAAAAAAAAATTGTGGGGGATAAAGTTAAGTTCTATTGTTATATGTCTTATCGATTTTCCAAATGTCAGGGAATGGATGAAGGAAAAAAAAGAATTAGGATAAGAAGAAGAAGAAGAAGAAGAAGAAGAAGAAGAAGAAGAAAGCAAAACAACTAACTCAACTCGAGTTGCAGCAACAAAAAGATGACGAATAGAAACTTAAAGTCCACTTGGAGAAAGAAGAGAAGATTAAACAAGAGCCCGATCACTACCGAGAAACGATTATGTTCATGCATAGCTTTCTTCACAAGAAAGAAGCCAACAATAATCGTCTTCGAGCTTAGGAGTGTCGAGATCATGTTCAACCAGGGAAATGCAAAGATATTCATCGAGGCAAATTCGGTCATTGCTCATTCTTTAGGCTTCGGTTGTCAACAATATATGAAGTTGAATCATCCTCTAATCAGTCTCATTCTCATAAATTTTATCCATGATTCATTGCGACACTCAATAGTTGGATGGATTTGAATGTTAATATTTTGTTTGCATTTAATCTTTTTGACTCTTTGATATCCATATATGTATATACTGAATTGTTGGAGGAGTAATGAATCTAAGCTTTAATTTTGTAATCTCATGCTAAAAATAGAAAATTCAAACTCTATTAAACAAAAAAGTATGAACGAATGTTCGTCATATAATAAACTTCCACGTTATAAGCATATAGGCCATGTCTTCAAACACAATATATAATACAAGTTCATTGTTAGGCAACAATTTTTATACTCAATCACTTTGTCCGTAAAATTAAAAATCGAACAAAACAATTAGTTTTGTTATTTGTTTCGAATCATTAAAGGACAACGTCATTTGTGTTTATACCGATTTGGAGGGTATTTGGAGGGTGCTTTTAAAGTGATTTTAACAACTAAGAGAAACTTCTAATATAATGAATCATAACCATGCAATAAAGTTCACTTGATAGAACCCTATGCTATAATAACCTCTACCCATGCAATCAAGTTGCGCTTCAATTAATGGAATACAAAGTGATATATAACTTAATGGAATATATAGTGACACATAACTTGAACCCCATCCTATTTATGAAATAATTAAATACATTCAATTTGTGTTCTTCCAAATACTACACTCTTTTATAAATGTTCTCATTATTACGATGCCCGCTTTGTTCAAATAGATACTTTTATCTTCATTTCTACACTTTACGCTAAACATTGTGTAGCAAATAATTTTATACAATATCGCAATGCTATGAGACGTGTGGGTTTCTGCTTTTTGACCGAGACTATAGGATGGCGGATTGATTGACTTTTTTATGGTTATTGTTTTATTAAAGAAATTAATTAATAATGTAAATTTATAATAATGTGTAACCAAACCATCTTAATCAATCCCAAATTTTGAGAAATTAACAATAAAAAAAAGTAAAAAAGAATAAAAAGGACAACAACAAGAATTAAACTATAAGTCAATGAAAGGGAAAAAACAATGAGGTCGATACTATCAATAACTGATTCGACAACATCAAATGTTGCTACATATTTGCCATCATCGTCTTCTAACAATGATGCAGATTGTTAGGTGATGAAAGATGATTACGACAGTAATTATGAAGGCCAAGAGTCTGCACCAACATTACGTAAAAACACGTAGATATTAAACCAAAACACAGCCGGTGCATCGCACGGGTTCGTAAGGCCTCGTATATATTGAAAGATTCACCCAAAAAATTCATTGATGAGGGGTAATGACACCAATTATTATGATAAAAATTCCATGCCAAAGGGCAATACCTTAATGAGGGGAAGATGAAGGGTCACATATGTCACTTTCGGTACATTTCTCAAGTCAGTTTAATAGACACGCATGAAGAAGTTTGAAGTCACTACTTGGGGAAGATGAAGGGTCTACAGTGATTTGGAGAGACCGACCCTTGGTTTATTGCTGTGTCTATTATCTATAAATACCGAGGCCAGATTCAGATATCATCAGTTGTGTTGTTTTTCAACATTCATATATATATATATATATATATATTATATTATACATACAAGATGTCTAATAATTATGTCAAGTTCAACTTGAAAGTCGTCACTAATAAACAAAAAACGAAGTAACTATATGCAGAAGCCAACAGCGATTTTGCGAAGGTATTGTTGAGTTTCCTGACGCTTCCATTGGGGACGATCGTGAGAGTCTTGAAGAAACACAATCAGGGAATTGGCATCGGAAGCTTAACAACATTGTACAATGGCTTAGAAAATCTGAACAGTGTCCATTTTCGTACAGAGAGTTGTAAGCAAATAAATGTTGGGATTGGGAATGCGAATTGTTGCTGCAAATAAATATTGGGAATTCGAATTGAAGTCCTTTATGAAATCAATTTATGAATATTGATCACAGGTAAATGTTGTAACCAATTTCAGTAGTTACAATCTCTTTGTATTCTGAATAGTTACACATTACAAAGTATAAATAGTATAGTTCAACACATCTCATTTTAGTCATCATGGCATGCATGAGTCGTTGATGAAGAAGGTTATTGAAAAATTGCTGTGATGTATATTTTATTTGTTTGAATTGTTTCTTTTGGTAATGTGATATGGTACTAAGTTTAGTTTTGATTGTTGTCGTGTGTAATGAGCAGCTCCAAAATGATTAACGTCATTGGCAAACATATTTGTTTGTGATTGTATTGTTAATGATTGATTATTAGTAATCTTATATGTGCTGTTGTTATTGCATGATATGTTTGGGCAAGAAGATGGTGTAGGAGATGATATCTTCGCCAACAACCGTATGTCTTCTTTCATTCCCTTTTACAAAATATATTTATATAAGCAAACACATACACACATAAAATGTATTTGATTTTATTTAACCCCTCATGTATGGGGAGGGGGTGGCCAACTCAAATTCATTCATTTCGTTTTCTTAAAAAAAAAATTGTGGGGGATAAAGTTAAGTTCTATTGTTCTATGTCTTATCGATTTTCCAAATGTTGCTACTTATTTGCCATCATCGTCTTCTAACAATGATGCAGATTGTTAGGTGATGAAAGATGATTACGACAGTAATTATGAAGGCCAAGAGTCTGCACCAACATTACGTAAACACACGTAGATATTAAACCAAAACACAGCTGGTGCATCGCACGGGTTCTTAAAGCCTCATCCCGTGATAACAAACACAAATCACAGACTTATTGAACAAAAAAAAATAAACAACCTAATACATTACATATAACTGATTATATAAAACTTATATTACAAATATTGACGCAACCTTGATAAAAAGTATATAAATATCTCCACAAACATTACGTACAAAACACGTAGATATTCAACCAAAAGCAAAGCCGGTGCATCGCACGGGTTCGTAAGGCCTCGTATAAATAAATTTTATTCAGCAATGGTAGGTTAATTAATTGCTGAGTTTATTCAATATTTATGAAAATCTGGAGACATTACCTGTATGGGACTCACTGTCAGATCTTTACTGATCACAAGAGTCTCAAATACATCTTCAGTCAGAAAGAGCTGAACATGCGGCAAAGAAGATGGTTAGAGCTGATTAAGGACTACGACTTGGAGATTTTGTATCATCCAGGCAAAGCAAATATGGTGGCCGATGCACTTATCCGCAAGCCTATTTCTATTTAGATGCTAGAGACTCTAACCTCCCAACTTAACCTTCAAAAAGAGATGATTAGAGAAGGAATTGAAGTGTGGTTACAAAGAGTCCAAGGACAACTGTGCGTGATGGAATTAACTTCATCATTAACCGAAAAAATCAAATCTAGACAGACAGATGATCCTCTGATGATTCAGTTACGTGATGATGTGATCAAGGGAAAGGCCCCCGGATTCCTAATTCATGATGATGGAGTTTTGAGATTTCAGAACCGACTCTGTGTTCCTGATATCGATGTACTGAAACAGACGATTATGAAGGAAGCTCACAGCTCGCCCTATTCTATCCACCCGGGCACCAGTAAGATGTATAAGGACTTGAAACAGAATTTCTGGTGGGGCAACATGAAGAAAGATGTAGTGGACTATGTTTCGAAATGCTTGACTTGTCAGCAGGTTAAGATTGAGCACCAACGACCTGCCGGGATGTTGAAGCCGCTTCCGATTCCTGAATGGAAGTGGGAGGACATATCGATGGACTTTATTACTAGTATGCCGAGAACCAAGACAGGAATGAACATGATTTGGGTGATAGTTGATCGTTTAACCAAATCAGCTCATTTTCTAGGCATTAAGGATACGTGGGGACCAGAGAGGTTGGCACGAATATTTATTTCGGAGATAGTTCGATTGCATGGTACACCGAAGACCATTATTTCTAATCGAGACGGCCGTTTTGTGTCTCATTTTTGGAAAGCAGTTCATAAGGCCTTGGGGACCGAATTGAACTTCAGTACAGCTTATCACCCGCAGACTGACGGACAATCCGAGAGGACCATTCAAACGGTGGAAGATATGCTGAGGGCCTGTGCCTTAGATTGGTCAACTGATTGGGAAGTTCATCTACCGTTGATCGAATTTACCTACAACAATAGTTGGCATGCTTCCATTAAGATGGCACCGTTTGAGGCATTATATGGGATGAGATGTAGATCGCCCCTATGTTGGGACGATTCATCAGCCTTAATCGGGACAGAACCAGAGTTGATCGTACAGACTC
This sequence comes from Orobanche coerulescens, assembly GCA_033398695.1. Lineage (NCBI taxonomy): Eukaryota > Viridiplantae > Streptophyta > Magnoliopsida > Lamiales > Orobanchaceae > Orobanche > Orobanche coerulescens. The sequence goes on along the minus strand of CM065812.1, from coordinate 123,748,786 downwards.
GAGAGAAGATAGCCTTGATTCGTGAAAGGCTGTTGACCGCCCAGAGTCGCCAGAAATCTTACGCAGACGTACGCCGTCGCCCTTTGGAGTTCAGTACGGGAGAACACATACTCTTAAAGGTTTCTCCTACTCGGGGAATCTTTTGTTTCGGAAGGAAAGGAAAGCTGAGTCCGAGATATATCGGACCATTTGAGATCCTTGAGAGAGTTGGGGAGTTGACATACAGATTGGCATTGCCGCCGTCATTGTGCCATATTCATAACGTGTTCCACGTATCCCAATTACGGAGGTATATACCAGATCCTAGTCATGTCATTTGTAATACCTGGTTGTAATTCAGTTATTATCATTCAGTAATTGTCATTCAGTAATTTCACTCATTAATGATCATTTGTCACTCATATTCAATCATGGTATTCATCATTCAGAGTAATTGTATCGTGTATCAATCGTCATTCATCACTAATCTAATTGGAGTTTCGTGCCGTGCTTATCATCGTTGTCATTTTCGTTGTGGGTTGTGCGTGAGGAGTAGCGCACGCTACGTACTCTTTTTAGCGTACGCTAATTGAGTATAGGTAGCGCACGCTACCACTCAGCATTAGCGCACGCTAATGTTACCCTGGCTGCAGTCCAGAAGGTACTGGACTGCAGGTGAGTTATTAGTAGCGCACGCTACGAGTGGTAAGTAGCGCGCGCTAGTGGGATGTAGTAGCGCACGCTAAATATGTGGAGTAGCGCGCGCTAAGGACGGATCAGGTTGAGTCCAGTGGCTACTGGACTGCACTGGATTAATTCATAGCGCACGCTATGAGTGATATTTAGCGTGCGCAAGCGGTGTAGTAGCGTACGCTACTTGTTGGTAGTAGCGCACGCTACCGAAGTCGATCGAGGACGTACGCTTCGGATTCCAGATCTGGCATCACATAATTCGTTAGCGCACGCTAACAATGGGTTTTAACGTACGCTAGTGGTATGGCCGTAGCGCACGCTACAAAAAGGTACGTAGCGCGCGCTACCGTGTTCGGACAGTGGGTACTGGACTACCCAAATTACCCGTTAGCGCATGCTACGCACAAGGGCTAGCGCACGCTAACATGGAGTGGCTATATATTAGATAGTTAGCCTGAGTTCGTCATTTTATTATCCTTTCTCATTCCCTCATCGGTTTCGGGCGATTTCGGGCATTTTGGAGAGTTCTCTTCGAGCTTCTATCATCCATCATCAACTTCAAGCCTTTGAATTGGATTATCATCACTTCATCATCTCCTTAACATCGAATCAAAGGTATTAATCTCTTGGATCTAGAATTTCGGATTTTTGGGTTTTTCCTTCCGATTTCTTCGTATAAGCCTGAATTATCATTAGAATATGTTAGATATGGATTATCTACCTTGGATAAATATATTCTTACGGATTTAATGGCTATTTTCGGAATTATTTCAAGAACCCTTGGGGTTGACTTCGGTTAATTGGGGATTTTCCGATTGATGTTGTTGTAATCTTGAATTATGGATTCCTATTGGATTAATGATATCATTGGAAGTGTTTTGATGGTTTGAAATACTCATTTTGGTGTTGGTTTCGATATATTCGGATCGATATTTTCAAGTCGTGGTTGGTTACGTATTCGTTAGAATGCCCCTATGAGTTTGATTATCGTTGTTTCGACCTTTGGGTTAGTCGTGTTTTGTTGCTTGATACGTGTATTGAACGGTTGTTGGTAATTATTGTTATTCAAGGTTGTTCGAGCGACCGGTATCTCGATTAGGACGTTGTTCGTGGAAGGACTTTGTCATCGGTATTGTGTAAGTTGATTCTTACTCGGTTAAAAGGATACTCATTACTTTTGTTGTTGATTGTTCATAATCATAACTCATTCATCATGGTATTAATCATATTGAGACTTGTAATTGTCGAATAATCATTTCATTCACGAGGAACGACGGTTCCAAATCATTTCATTGGGTTATCAATCACGTCACTATTATTTTCATCTCGGTGAGTCATCTTGGCCTTGTCGAATTACTATTCATTGTGGTCATTCTCGTTCATATGACCTTCTGGGTTCATATTGCGTGGCCGGGTGTGGCTGTGTGGAATTTTTAGTCGGGCACACGATGGTCATGTATTGGGTTCACCGATACATTGGACCGTGCACACGGTAATGCTTACCTCCGTGAGACTAATTAGGTACAAGGACGGGTGTGTCCGGTCATTCGTCTTGTACACTTGCACAGAATATTACGGGCGTACTATGATACTCCTCTTCAGCGTAATTCATAACTAAGGATATTTCATAACTTCAGTTAATTCATGATTGTGTATTTTCAACCCTTGAGGATTGTTGTTACGTATGGCCGGCCGTTGGGGATTTTGTTTTCGTGTCACGGCAAGGCAAAGGCACGGAAGAGCATCTTGTGGCGAGGAGTCCGATGATACTAGTAGGGGCCCTACCATTTCGTTTGTTTGATCATTTCATCATTTCATTATTCCGTCATTTGTATTTTTTTCCGCAAATTCCGTTTGAGATGCTTATTTGTTCAGGGTGGTGTATTTTATCTCCATATAAAATATACTAGTATTCTGTTTTGTCCTGGTGTAATCTACTTAAACTCCTCATCGGAGTACTTGGTAATATAATGTGGTTCGGTACTACAATTATATTATTTAATTCATCATTTTCATTTGCCTGGTGGGTCTCAGTCGGGGATTCACGGCACTGTAATATCCGCCTAGTTTGGGGTGTTACAGAGTTGGTATCGGAGCGTGGTTTTGAATACTACCCTCCAAGTCATGTCTCATTTGAAATCATCGTCATCGGACTAGTATCATGGGACTTTCGCGTCACGTGTGACCTGTGCAAATGCCGAGCCAATCAGACCAAGAACTGTAAGATTTCTAATGCCATGGTATAATTTCTGGCATTAATCATTCATTCATAATTCATCAGTTAACAATCCTCAATCATCATTGTTATTTCGACCAGGACGGTCAGGTTAACTCATTAATCATTCAATTCATTTCATTACTCGGTTGTTGATCAGGAAGATCATATCATTAATCCTGTTAACTCGTTCGAGATAATCATTTCAGTAATTTCATCAGATAATAATGTCACGTCAATTAATCATTCATGTAACCACTGTGTTAGAGCGCGTAAGCTCATTTTCATCATCTCATGTCATAATCATAACGTGTTATTCATGCGGGAAATATAATCATCATGTGACTTTCCTACTTCAGTATGGAGAGGGCAAGAAGAGGACGTGGAGGACGAGGCCGTGGAGCGGGCCGAATCCCAAGAGCTCGTGTGAATACACGTGCAAACGCGAGGGATAATGCTAATTCATCGAGCAGTGATGCTGCCACTCACTCTCCTGGACGCGATCATTCACTAACGGGGAGTCGTACCCGGGACACGGCTCAGTCAGAAGGTGTCCGGGTTGAACCACTCGCTTTTATGTAGGGCATGATGGCCCAAATGACGCAGATGGCACAACTTATGGAGACGATGCATAACTCCGTCAATCAGAATCAACAGGCTCCTCCGCCGCCACCTCAGAGGCAAGAGAAGAATGTGAGCAATATCATCGGCGACATCTCTCGCCTGAGGCCACCTACTTTCGAGGGCTCGTCTGAGCCGGCGGATATCATTCATTGGCTCGAGCATTTTGAGAAATTGTTTGCTATGGTAGAGTGTCCCGAAGGACACAAAGTTTCTGTTGCGGCTTACTACCTGGGTAAGAGCGCTCATTCTTGGTGGTTGTCGTTGAAGCCCACCGAAGGATCATGTACTTGGGATCAGTTCAAGACTCTCATGATGGAGAGGTATTATCCAGCCCCACTCAGGGAGGCTAAATTGTCATAATTACTCACCCCCGACCCCTCAGCGGACGAGGATGTTCTAGCCATTGCCGAGAAATTTCAGGAACTTCTTCCGTTCGCCTCATCCATCATTCATTCCGAGGCAGATAAGATTAAGTATTTCAGCAAGAGGCTGAAACCCCGTATGAGACTACAGTTGCTTAATCATAATTGCACCACGTTGGCTGAATTCATTGAGAAAGCTCTCACCTATGAGCTTACTGCTAAAGAGATTGCTAAGCAGCAACCTTCGTCTGCTAGCAAGAAATCGAAGAATCGTAATCACCAAGGCGGTCGACAACCTTCAAGAAACCCCGCGGGCTCGCTTTTCGAGCGACCTCCCGTGTCGCCTAAACCCGCAGAATCTCGGCCTCGAGCGGCCAGCCGGCCATCACCTGCTTTAATCATGGGGATCTTGGTCCTCTCGACCAAGTGTCCAAGACAGACTATCACATGTCATAATTGTGGGATTGCCGGGCATAAGGCCCGTTTTTGCCGTAGGGACTCCAAACCTACTCAGACGTCATCTCGGGCCCCTAGCGCCGGGCCGTTCGAATCGTGCCACTCAATCGGCCCTTTAAAACGACAGAGCAACTAAAGGTGGAGCCTATAGCCGCAAACGGAGCGTCCGGTGCCGGGACTAGCAAGCCCCGGATTTATGAGATGAAGAAGACCGATGATCCCGAGGCCCGAATGATCTCAGGTACACTCGATATTCTATCTCAACCTGTGTGTACCCTTTTTGATACTGGTGCATCGCATTCATTCATTTCCGAGTCATGTTTGAGTAGACTACGTCTGGGTAGTGCTACTAGTTGTGAGCCTTATGTCATTGGCCTACCTGATGGTAGACGAATTATCGGTAATCATGAGATTTAGAATTGTCCAATTCAGCTTCATGGTCGTGTATGGCCAGCGGACCTAATCGTAGTGGATTTGCCGAGGGACGACGTCATCTTGGGTATTGATTGGATGGATCGCCATGATGCCATCATTAGTGTCCGTAAGCGTATGATCACTATCATTTCAGACGATGGGGTTGAATGTGTGTTTCAGGGAGGTAATCCCGGTTGTTCTGGTAATGTCATTAATTTGATGAAAGAAGTGAAATTACTCAATCAGGGGTGTGTTGGTTATTGGTGCTTTATGACCAAAACCGAGAAATCATCAGTAATGTTGACGGATATTTCGGTAGTGAGGGAATATGCCGATGTTTTTCCAGACGAGTTACCTGGTTTGCCTCCACAGAGGGATGTGGAATTCACGATTGAGTTGGAGCCTGGTACGTCCCCGATATCAAAGGCACCGTACCGGATGGCCCCGACCGAAATGCAGGAATTAAAGAACCAACTTGAGAAGTTGTTCGAGAAGGGTTATATTCGACCGAGTGCGTCCCCGTGGGGAGCACCAGTGTTATTTGTCAAGAAGAAGGATGGTTCATTTCGCTTATGTATTGATTATCGGGAGTTGAACAGGGTGACGATCAAGAATAAGTATCCCTTACCCCGTATCGATGATCTTTTGGATCAACTTCATGGAGCTTCAGTATTTTCCAAGATCGACTTAAGATCTGGATATCATCAGTTGCGGATTCGAGAGTCGGATATCGCGAGGACGGCGTTTCGAACACGCTATGGTCATTATGAGTTTGTGGTTATGCCGTTTGGATTGACTAATGCACCTGCGGTATTCATGGAGTTAATGAATCGGGTTTTCATCGACTTTTTGGATCAGTTTGTTGTTGTCTTCATCGATGACATTTTGATTTATTCTCGTGATCGGGAGGAACACGAGTTTCACCTTCAACAAGTGCTCGACGTGTTGAGACGAGAACAACTTTTTGGGAAGTTTTCCAAATGTGAGTTCTGGATGTCCGAAGTGACATTTCTCGGACTCGTAATTTCATCAGACGGAGTTCGTGTCGATCCTCAGAAGACGGAGGCTATCCGAGATTGGTTACCTCCGAAGAATGTTAAGGAAATCCGAAGTTTTCTCGGATTAGCGGGTTATTATCGGCGCTTCGTAGAGGGATTTTCTAGAATCGCTCAACCCTTAACGAACCTTTTGCGGAAGGATAAGAAATACACGTGGTCCGACGCGTGTCAGCGGAGTTTTGAGGAACTCAAGAGCCGGTTAATGTCAGCACCTGTACTTTCCTTGCCGCAGGGGACGGAAGGATTTGTGGTTTATAGTGATGCGTCCGGACAGGGTCTCGGATGTGTGCTCATGCAGAATGGAAAAGTTATTGCCTATGCTTCACGGCAATTGAGACCTTACGAGGTTAATTATCCGACCCATGACTTGGAGCTAGCAGCCATGGTGTTCGCTTTGAAGATTTGGTGTCATTATGTTTATGGCGTTACCTGTCAGATATTCACCGATCATAAGAGTTTAAAGTATATATTTACTCAGAAGGAGTTAAATATGCGATAGAGACGGTGGTTGGAACTAATCAAGGATTATTATATCGAGATCCTTTACCACCCGGGCAAGGCGAACGTTGTCGCCGACGCCTTGAGTCATAAGTCCGTTCAGGAGCAGATGCTTGCTCGTTTAACAGTCCAGAAGGAGCTTCAGCAGGAATTCCTTAGACCCGAGATCGAGGTATGGCTTCAGCGAGTTCAGGGACAGCTTTGTATGTTGGAGATCTCATCGTCACTTGAGGAGGCAATCAGAGAGAATCAGGGTTCGGACCCATCATTGTTACGCATCCGTGAGGATGTGGTTCAGGGGAAAGCCCCTGGGTTCGTGGTCCACGAGGATGGACTTTTGATATTTAAGAATCGGTTGTGCGTACCGGCGAATGACGAGTTGAAAAACTCGATTTTGAAAGAAGCTCATGCTACCCCTTATCCTGTTCATCCGGGGTCTAACAAGATGTACAAGGACTTGAAACAAAACTACTGGTGGAGTAATAAGAAGCGAGAAGTCGCGAACTGCTTTGAGATGCTTAACTCACAACAAGTTAAGATTGAACATCGCCGACCGGGGTATGTCAAACCTCTCCCTATTCCAGAGTGGAAGTGGGAAGACATTTCTATGGATTTCATCACGAGTTTGCCGACGAGTCGTCGTGGCATGAATACGATCTGGGTGATCGTGGACCGCTTAACTAAGTCAGCTCATTTCCTTGAGATCAAGGAGACGTGGGGTCCCGAGAGACTTGCTCAACTGTTCATCAAAGAGATAGTGAGACTTCACGGTACTCCTAAAAGTATCGTTTCTGATCGTGACGGACGGTTTGTGTCACATTTCTGGAAATTAGATCATCGCGCTATGGGAACTCAGCTTAATCTCAGTACCTCTTTTCATCATCAGTCCGACGGACAATCAGAGAGAACCATTCAGACATTAGAGGACATGTTGAGGGCATGCGTCCTCGATTGGAAAGACGATTGGGAAGCCCAACTACTATTGATCGAGTTCACGTATAATAATAGTTGGCATGCTTCGATTAAGATGGCACCTTACGAGGCCTTGTATGGTCGTCGTTGTCGATCTCCATTGTGTTGGTACGACTTATCAGAATCATTGGGCACCGAGCCCGATATGCTTATAGCCGCCCGTGAGAAGGTAGCTTTGATCAGAAGTCGTTTGTTGACCGCTCAGAGTCGACAGAAATCATATGCAGATAACCGTCGTCGACCATTAGAGTTCGAGGCTGGTGACCATGTGTTGGTCAAGGTATCCCCGAGTCGTGGTATCTTCCGTTTTGGGAAGAGGGGAAAGTTGAGTCCGAGATTCATTGGACCGTTCGAGATTTTGGATCGAGTAGGCGAGTTAGCTTATCGATTGGCTTTACCTCCGGCATTGAGCCGAATTCATAATGTGTTTCACGTCTCTCAGTTGCGGAAGTATGTTGCCGACCCGAGTCACATACTTCAGTTCGACGAAATCGAGATCGCCGACGATCATTCATATGAGGAGCGTCCTATACGAGTTTTAGAGCGGCGAATCAAGCAGTTGAGGAATAAGACGATTCCTTTGGTTAAAATTCAGTGGTCTAGACACGGAGTCGAAGAGGCTACGTGGGAAATCTAGGATAGTATGCGGGAGAGTTATCCCGAGTTGTTTGACCCTTAGTTTCGGGGACGAAACTCTTTTAAGGGGGGTGTATGTAATACCCGGTTGTAATTCAGTTATTATCATTCAGTAATTGTCATTCAGTAATTTCACTCATTAATGATCATTTGTCACTCATATTCAATCATGGTATTCATCATTCAGAGTAATTGTATCGTGTATCAATCGTCATTCATCACTAATCTAATTGGAGTTTCGTGCCGTGCTTATCATCGTTGTCATTTTTGTTGTGGGCTGTGCGTGAGGAGTAGCGCACGCTACGTACTCTTTTTAGCGTACGCTAATTGAGTACAGGTAGCGCACGCTACCACTCAGCATTAGCGCACGCTAATGTTACCCTGGATGGAGTCCAGAAGGTACTGGACTGCAGGTGAGTTATTAGTAGCATACGCTACGAGTGGTAAGTAGCGCGCGCTAGTGGGTTGTAGTAGCGCACGCTAAATATGTGGAGTAGCGCGCGCTAAGGACGGATCAGGTTGAGTCCAGTGGCTACTGGACTGCACTGGATTAATTCATAGCGCACGCTATGAGTGATATTTAGCGTACGCAAGCGGTGTAGTAGCGTACGCTACTTGTTGGTAGTAGCGCACGCTACCAAGTCGATCGAGGATGCATAGCTTCGGATTCCGATCGGGCATCACATAATTCGTTAGCGCACGCTAACAATGGGTTTTAACGTACGCTAGTGGTATGGCCGTAGCGCACGCTACAAAAAGGTACGTAGCGCACGCTACCATGTTCGGACAGTGGGTACTGGACTACCCAAATTACCCGTTAGCGCACGCTACGCACAAGGGCTAGCGCACGCTAACCTAGAGTGGCTATATATTGGACAGTTAGCCTGAGTTCGTCATTTTATCATCCTTTCTCATTCCCTCATCGGTTTCGGGCGATTTTGGGCATTTTGGAGAGTTCTCTTCGAGCTTCTATCATCCATCATCAACTTCAAGCCTTTGAATTGGATTATCATCACTTCATCATCTCCTTAACATCGAATCAAAGGTATTAATCTCTTGGATCTAGAATTTCGGATTTTTGGGTTTTTCCTTCCGATTTCTTCGTGTAAGCCTGGATTATCATTGGAATATGTTAGATATGGATTATCTACCTTGGATAAATATATTCTTACGGATTTAATGGCTATTTTCGGAATTATTTCAAGAACCCTTGGGGTTGACTTCGTTAATCGGGATTTTCCGATTGATGTTGTTGTAATCTTGAATTATGGATTCCTATTGGATTAATGATATCATTGGAAGTGTTTTGATGGTTTGAAATACTCATTTTGGTGTTGGTTTCGATATATTCGGATCGATATTTTCAAGTCGTGTGGTTGGTTACGTATTCGTTAGAATGCCCCTATGAGTTTGATTATCGTTGTTTCGACCTTTGGGTTAGTCGTGTTTTGTTGCTTGATACGTGTATTGAACGGTTGTTGGTAATTATTGTTATTCAAGGTTGTTCGAGCGACCGGTATCTCGATTAGGACGTTGTTCGTGGAAGGACTTTGTCATCGGTATTGTGTAAGTTGATTCTTACTCGGTTAAAAGGATACTCATTACTTTTGTTGTTGATTGTTCATAATCATAACTCATTCATCATGGTATTAATCATATTGAGACTTGTAATTGTCGAATAATCATTTCATTCACGAGGAACGACGGTTCCAAATCATTTCATTGGGTTAGCAATCACGTCACTATTATTTTCATCTCGGTGAGTCATCTTGGCCTTGTCGAATTACTATTCATTGATATTCATTGTGGTCATTCTCGTTCATATGACCTTCTGGGTTCATATTGCGTGGCCGGGTGTGGCTGTGTGGAATTTTTAGTCGGGCACACGATGGTCATGTATTGGGTTCACCGATACATTGGACCGTGCACACGGTAATGCTTACCTCCGTGAGACTAATTAGGTACAAGGACGGGTGTGTCCGGTCATTCGTCTTGTACACTTGCACAGAATATTACGGGCGTACTATGATACTCCTCTTCAGCATAATTCATAACTAAGGATATTTCATAACTTCAATTAATTCATGATTGTGTATTTTCAACCCTTGAGGATTGTTGTTCTGTGTAACTGACCCCGTTGGGGGATTTTGTTTTCAGGTCACGGCAAGGCAAAGGCACGGGAAGAGCATGCTGACGGCGAGGAGTCCCAGTGATACTAGTAGGGGCCCCAAGTCATTTTGTTTGTTTCAGTCATTTCAGTTATTCCGTCATTTGTATTTTTTTTCCGCTGCAAATTCCGTTTGAGATGCTTATTTGTTCAGGGTGGTGTATTTTATCTCCATATAAAATATACTAGTATTCTGTTTTGTCCTGGTGTAATGTACTTAAACTCCTCATCGGAGTACTTGGTAATATAATGTGGTTCGGTACTACAATTATATTATTTAATTCATCATTTTCATTTGCCTGGTGGGTCCCAGTCGGGGATTCACGGCACTGTAATATCCGCCTAGTTTGGGGTGTTACATCATTGATTTCATCGAGATCGAAGTCGCTCAAGATGGGACGTTTGAAGAAAGACCGGTCAAGATACTCGAGAGTCGAGTTAAGCAATTGAGAAACAAACCCATCGTTTTGGTCAAAGTTCCATGGTCACGTCACAGAGTGGAAGAAGCCAGATGGGAAACGGAAGATGGCATGAAGTCCAGATATCCCGAGTTATTTTTGTCTTGAGTTTCGGGACGAAACTCCTTTTTAGTAGGAGAGTATGTAATATCCGGATTTATTACTGTGCATTTTACCTGTATTCGAACCCTGTATTATTCGGAATTGTGATCTTGATGATTGGAGTATGATATTTCTTACATTGGTATCTTTGTACATAAGTATATCAACATGCAAAATTTCTCATGCAAACTCGTAATAGCGCACGCTAAGAATGTAGCTTAACGCGCGCTATCGGCTACTACTAGCGCACGCTACGTATGTAAGAGTTGCGTGCGCTAGGCACTCAATTATTGAGCTGGGCAGCTAACACATGCGCCAGCCGGGACATGGGTCCGGATAAGATTCCCGCGGACGAACCTGGACAGTTTTGAAGTCAACTCTTATTAGCGCGCGCTAAGGAATGCTTAGTAGCGTGCGCTAATCTGCTTTGTGCAGAAAGTTTATATATGGGCCAGCACTTCATTTTTATTCCCATTTCCTTCGTTCATTCTTCAGGTTTGAGAGACCAGAGGGCAATAATTATCCTCCTAACATACTTAGAACACATCTACTTGATCCTTGAACATTGGATATTACTTGTGAGTGATCATTGAAGGGAAGTAACACCTTGAAGTGGCATATAATCAACCGGAGTCGGATTCTACCTTGTGGTTCAGTGATTTCGTCATATTAAGGTATGTTGATTCTATCTTCAACTCTAGATTCGTGTTATGGAGAATAAGATGATCATGTTAGCTAGTATTGATCTTCTTGGATGAATTATCCAAAACACATCATGTTTGGAATATTGAGATGAATATGCCTAAAGTACCTTGATTATGAACATCATGATTCGAATATTATTACATTGGACAAGTAGAGGAAGTTTCTATCATTGGTAAATCCGAATTTAGTAGGTGTCTTCATAGCAATCATGGACTTGGCTTTAGTATCACTATTGTTAGACGGATATAAGAGATTAATCATGGAAGGATTTATCTTGGAATGTTAATCAAACTACAGGGTGATAGTTTTCGTTGATATTAAGGTGTTGATATCGACCGTTAAGCCTTCTGAATTATGCATGAAGAATTGTATTTGAAATAGAGTATGGTTTTATAATAGTATACATATTCTTGAATCCGAAGTTGTTGTTATTCGTAAGATCATTCATAACCATATGAACATGATATTCATGGAGGTAACATGAATTAACACTGAAGATTTCATTGGTTTGATCATGATGAGATCAGTCCACTGCCCAGTAGTGAACTGCCATGCATAGTTAGCGCACGCTAAGTTATGTAGATTAACGTGCGCTATCGAGCATGAGTTAACGTACGCTACGTTTGGTACGTAACATACGTTAGGCCATCAGTCGAGTCAGTCAACTGATCAGTGAGGTACTGACCATGCATAGTTAGCGTACGCTAGGTTTTGTTGTTTGCGTGCGCTATCGAGCAGACTTAACACACGCTACACAGTATACTTAGCGTACGCTAAGAAGTTCAGGCAGATTGCGTTTTATGAACTTTAGGCCGTAATTTTAGATTATTAGACATTCGTACGAGATGAGATAAATTCTAGATGATTTCTTTTGTTAAGGTTCGAGCTTGTTACGTGATTGATTGAAGGGGCGACCTTCGAGTGTTTCGTTTTTCGTGGAAGTATTGTCCTTGTCTTCGAACCGAGGCAAGTACTCTAATTAGAATTGTTTAAATTATGATAGTTATCATGTGATTGTACTGTGTAAATGTGTTGTGATTATATGTCCACCATGCGTTGATCCGACGGGAATCATCATGGGATCTATAGCTGTATGCGCTGGATCGTTGGACAGGTAGTTCCACCATGTGTTGGTCCGACGGGATCATCATGGGAATCTATAGCTGTGTGCGCTAGATCGTTGGAATACCATCAGTATGTTGGAAACTGTTATGATATGATATGTGTTGTTGATATTTCTCGTTGGAGAAACTTATTACGATATAATTGTTGATTATATCACTGTTGTATGATTATTGTACTTATACTAGCATCGTTGTGCTAACCCCTGTGGGGGTGAATATTTGTTTATGTTCAGGATCCAGGAGAGCGGGGAAACAACCACTGGAGCTGCATGACGACGAGGGTGCAGAGTGATGTTCCGGCCGGGTTTTATTGTCTGTTGTTTGTTGGTTATTTAAATTAGCACTCGAGTGCTTCATCAGTTTAAGATGTTTGAATTTTTGGTGATGTATTAATAACCCTTCATTGGATAATTGTATTCTCGCTATTGAACAAGACTATTGTATTTTATTTAAGTTATTTCATAAGTTAGTATCTGTTATTGTCTTTTCGCTTCTTCAGCCTTGTAAATTCTTACGTAAAGGATTTACGGCGCTGTAATATTCCTGAAAATATCGGGGGTGTTACAGAATATGGTATCAGAGCTAAGATGATGTAGAGTGGACCTGGTTTCATGCTTGGAGGCAATTAGAATGAATCTCAAAAAGTGATATGATGAAAGGCGACTATTTTACTCGTCTTCAACTGATTTTCTCACTAAGGTTGCAATAATTAAGCTGGCTAAAGAGGTGGAGCGCTCAAGATGTTACACTGTCATGCCCATTCATAACTTAACCTTCAAAGTGAATGACAGAACAAGGAGTATTGGAATGTCGATCTAGCCACTCGCACTTGCCCGTGCTGTGAATGGGACTATGATTTGATTCCGTGTTCTCATGCAGCTGCAGCAATTCAGTAAGTAAAAAATTAATTGCTCAATTTGTTTCTATATTATTTAACTGAAGTATGTTAGTATATATGTTTTTACAGCCGGAAAGGACAGCATACCCACATGAATGTGCATGATTTCTACAAAAGATCTACCCATTTGCATATTTACTCGTGCCAAGTCAATGCAATCGGTCCCCAACGTGATTGGAGTGTTCCTCCATATCTTGCTCAAATGTCAGTGTTTCCGCCAATTCGTGTATGTGAGGCCGGTCGACCGTGAAACTCTCGTTGTCAATCTGCAGTTGAGAACATAAGATCAAACAGTCGTCCGTCCATCGGAGATGGGGCTTCAAGCAGTAGACGGCGGACCTAAAAATGCAGTATATGTATGGAGACTGGCCACACGAGAGAAAAATGCTCGTATAAAGATCCTCTAGATTATTGATGTTGTTTTTCATTTATTCGTCTTCTATGTTTGAATATTAGTACATCATTTATAATGTAAGATTATTATATGCGATATATTTTTTCCATAATGTTTGCACCGTGAATGAGAAATGGATATACCGTAGCCTCCTTCTCTTCCTTTTCTAATTTTTTTCTCTCGAATTACTATTTCCTCCCAGTTTTTACTCTCCCACAAACTCAGTGATTTTTTTTTTGAGTTTAAATTGTTGTAGTAAAATGATATACCGAGAAACAAATTATATTGAGGGAGAATGTACCGCGGTTGCTTTTAGGGTTTGTCTCTTAGCGCCACTCCTATGCATAAGAAATCGAACCATGAGTGCTGCAGCAAGCGGAAGCATATTCGTGTTAATCCGTTGATTCTTAGAATATCCGGATGAATACATAAATGTGATTAACGTTTAATTCCGTTGATTCAATATGAATACCAGAAGAACAACGATAAAATACGAATAAAGGGATAAAACCCAATATTTTTAATTCATCAAAACAACTCCCCTACAAATGATCTTAAGACGCCTATTTATAACATAAAACTAGGGTTTAAGGCGTGTAAGCCCTAAAAGCCCAACCCATTAATAATTAATTAAAATCCTAAACAATAGAATTTAAATAATAATATAAATGCAATCTAATCTCCATCATTCTCTCCCTCTTCGAAAAGATTCGTCCTCGAATCTGCATGAATCTAATCTCCAGCAGTATAATAGAGTCGGCAACGCGTTCATCCTCAGGGAAAACAAAATTAATTAAGACCTCACGATATTTGAGTTCAAACACATCAGCAGTACGTATTTGACCCAAAATCTTGAGACGATAAACACGTGGAGATTCTCGAGAAGTACCAAAATAACTATCATTTTTATGAAAAAATAATAGTTATTAATCTTAGGCCCAGAAAAACAAACTGGCCCAATATTATGATCTGCCAAAATAATATTAGGCCCCTTTTCCTCAAAATATGTATGAAGCCCAATTTGCTTCAAAATAATTAACGGCCCAATCTGCAGATTATTAATATTGGTCGCTCGAACTCCTTCAAATGAATACGATGGACCTAAGTGTGCATTCATCACCGAAAGGGGCACACTGTGTGCATTCTCCATTTTAAAATATGGCCAACTTGATGTAGAAGCCCATAACCTGGCGGTAGGGCTGCAGAACTCAATTCACCAGCGTCTTCTACAGGGTGACCCGCGGCGCGACTGGAACATGGTAGTGTGTGCTGGTTGAAGATGGTGAGAGGCGGCGATCTGATTAAGTTGACTTGATTGTGATGCATTGATGTCATCGCAGCGGTGACGGGTGACCGGAGGGATACACTATTGACGACGTTATTGTGGCCATCGGCGGGTTCGCGGCAGGCGGTGTGGCTGAGCGGCCCTGATTGCTGAGATGGTGTGTTGGTGTGAACCATGGTGTGAGGACTTGCGATCGCAGTGGTGTATGACTGAATTCGCGCGGTTGGTGGATTGCGGCAGATGGCGTCGCAGATTACGGCAAGGGATGTTGGAGTGGCGGCAATGTGAAACGCGACGACGGTGGGACGGTGGAGTGGGTTGATGGGGGTTGGCGGATCTGAATGTGGAGGTGTGACAAAGGGGTTCAGATCTAGATCCGGTGGCGGCACTGTCGCAGCAGCAATCAGGGCTGCCAAAACTGAAGATGGTGACGGCAACGACAGCAAATCCAGACTAGGTTCGTTATATCGACAGTAGCAGTCAAAATTCCATCGATTGTAGCAGGCGATTGCGACCAGAGGAAATCAAATTCCTCTTCCGTATCATAATCTTATGTCACCGTTGATAACTCCACATAATCGTTATGACTCCGGATACCAACTGATTCAGCAAGCGGAAGCATATTCGTGTTAATCTGTTGATTCTTAAAATATCCAGATGAATACACAAACGTGATTAACGTTTAATTTCGTTGATTCAATATGAATACCGGAAGAACAACGATAAAAACACGAACAAAGAGATAAAACCCTATATTTTTAATTCATCAAAACAACTCCCCTACAAATGATTTTAAGACACCTATTTATAACATAAATTAGAGTTTAGAGTTTAAACCCTAAAAGCACAATCCATTAATAATTAATTAAAATCCTAAACAATAGAATATAAATAATAATAATATAATAATAATATAAATACAATCTAATCTCTAGGACGGAGGGAATCAAATTCATTTTTTAAAGGAAAAGAATCCGGTTCCAATTAATGCAGGTGAAACGTGGGTGAAAAAAGCAGTTAAAAAGAGACCTGCTATTCCCCCCTGACACCCGCCGTCTCCCCCCCTTCTTTTTTTTTCCCATTCTATCCTTTAGTTATTTTTGTTATTTTTTGTTTTTTTAGCAATTTTATCTTAATATATTTAACATTAATATTATTTTTTTGTTATTATTAAAATTAATAGTTTCTCATATTTTATATATTATTTTAAAATATATTGTTAGAAACTTTATTTTTTTCCCTTTTCTATCCTTTACTCCTTTGCACTTTAATTTTTTTTTCATATTATTTATTTATTTGTTCTTTTTTCTTTGAAATTTTATTTTACTTTATTATTATCAAAATTAAAAATTTCTATTATTTTATTTATTTATTTTTATTTATATTATTTATGATTAAAAATAACTATGACACAATATAATAAATAATAAATGCAGAAAATACGATCAACATTGATAAATAAATTATTCAATTACATTATCTGGTCATCAAATCGAACCAAGATTGTATCCTTTCTCCATATGGATCACCCCATCCTTTACAATCTTCACTCACATTATTCCACCATAAAATTAGAATTGGTGGTACAGGATAATCGGAGTTCAAAAAAACTTGTACAAAGTGATTACCATTAACTAATGCAATTGCTATATGTTGACGTTGTTGAAATGAAATTGGAGCTGACCTTAATGGCAAGTGTGTAAAACAACTTCCACTAAGAGGAGTAAATGCATGCAGCACAATATTATATCGTGTTGCAATGACAATGCACACATAATGTCCATCCAACTCCACTGTGGTGCCGGAGATTCGAAGAAATTTAGTGCTCGCATCATATTATCGGCAGCACCTCATTCAAGATAAACACGATCGTAGAACTCCATATTTTGTTCAATTTCAAAGTAAAGATCTGCCCGAACCTGCTTCCAACCATCTTCTGAATTATACCCGACTTGTGCGGCTATCGCTCTGTATCCGCAATTACCATCCCCAAGAACATCAACTGTATGACTGACGTGACTCCGATATGCACCTGGCATTTGTGTGATATATGGATCATTGATTCCTTTTCCTGAATTTCGTGTACGAGTATTCGTAGACTCAAAGCAAGAGCGCATCCTCGGCTGACTTTGCTCTTTTTTACTAGGCCGACCTTTGTTTTTTGTGTTGTAGGGTGGTTCTTGATATTTGCAGTTAGATGGATCTACCATGTCAATCATTTTATCTAACATATGATATGTCATGACTGGATCCATTTTATCCAACTACGTCTTTAACGTTGTCATTCTATCGGGAGATCTCGCCTCATTTGGCAAAGCAGAGGTCATGGATAACCTTTTCCAGTGGCAGTGGATCTCGCCTATTGGAATTGACAAGAATTGTGACTGATAAAACGATAAGCGATGCTTACATGGCAAATCATATACAAATTTGAAACTACAATTACAATTGTCCAGATATTGTCCGTCGACCTTCTTCAACTCATTAGAGATCAGGTGGAGTGCCTCCAAGGATATGCAGCCTACTAAATTTTCATAGATTTCATCATTAAAATCATGACATCTCATAATACGCGACCTTTCAAATGATGCTTTGATATCTCCAAATTCCAGAATCAACATCTTGTCAATTTTTTCAACAGATGTGTCGATCGAAGACATCGTATCACCCAAATATTTTTTCAATCTTGAATGGGCTGACTCTACCCTGAAAATTTATAATATTGTGTTAGAATATGAAATCAAGATGGATAAATACTAGTATTTTAAGTACATAACATAATACCTTTGACTTGAACGACATCCGATGTGCATATAATTATTCGTCCAAGCGTAGACATATCGATCACTGTAAGGCAATAACCATGTTGACCATAGATATTCTATCACTTTCGGGTACAATTTATATTTATCTATCAACAACTTCCATTCATGTTCAAAAGAACCTATATCAGATGACATATAAACTTTGTGCCAAGACTGATTAAAGTTAGTCCATTCGGCACCTAAGAAGGGCTGCATTTTTTCATGACATTTTTATTTATGTGCCATATGCAGATAATGTGATGTGCGTTGGGAAAAACTTCTCCTATTGAATATATTAGTGTCAAATCTCTATCAGTAACAAGCACAAATGGCATTATTGCCCCTTTTTCAAGCATAATTTTTTTAGACAATTTAAATGCCAAGTGTATTGTTCTGTTAGTTCATCACACATATAGCCAAACATAAGTGAATAAGTTAGCTTCGTGGATGTGATACCCACGACCTCCAAGAAAGGAACCCAATATTCGTTCGTCTTGTAAGTGACGTCAATAACGAGTACCGTAGGAAATTGCGCATATAACTCAATACTATTTCTATGAATCCAAACAATATCTGTAATTGCTTGTGTCTCCGGATGCACACGGTACATATGAAAATAACCTGCATGTACCAAAAATAGTTAGTTAATAGATGGACAAATTATATTAATATTTCAAATGGAAAAAAAACTTAATTACCTTTATGAATTAATTGAGATAAAGCATATTGGACGTTGCTTAATATACCCTTTTTGGCCTTCCTTTCGCTTTGTACTGCATTGTAAATACTTTTAATGCCTGTAGTATTAGATGGGTCACGTTCCTTCAAGGCGCTCAGAATAAACTGAGGAGCAGTAATCTCGGCCATTTTACTCACAATGCACTTTTCATCTCGTGTTAGTCTTGATGTGTACTCATGACCCTCTAAATATTGTGCTGGGGCATGATTATGCTCTCCGCACACAACAGTAATTCCCCACAAAATACCATCTAGAGGAATCGATACACCTCGTAGAGAGAATGGACAACCATTTTTTTTGTATCTCCACTTTTTAAATATCTTGGTGGTTGATATTTTCCTCCCTTTTCACAAATTAGAGTGCATTTCGGGAGTTTGTTACCTATTTTCTTTGCGGATTTATCAATAACTATGACGAATCCATTTTTCCTTCCGGTCGTCCTCACCCAATCTAACATCTCATCTCTACTTTCAAAAATCTGTAAAAAAATAAAAAGAGTAAAACGGATTAAATGAGCAATATATATACTAAACTAATTAAATGAAAAGAGCAAAACAGAAAAATATATTTATACGAAAAAAGGGCAATATATATATATATATACCAAAAAATGACGAAACACAAAAAAAAAGATATTTACACGAAGTCGTACCTGATCAGTGATAAATTCACACGACATGTTCCCATTATTTGCTGAATTATATTCTTCCATTTATTATAAACAGAATAGTGTTTCAGAAATATGAACAAATAAGTGATATTACATGAGAAATTTAAGAAGAAAATATAGAGAGATGATGAGTTATATTTCTTCTTCACTCCCTATTTATAGCCAAACAAGACTATTAAATAATAAAAATAATTGACATGACAATTCAATAAGTAGTATAGATTAGGGAACTATTTTGGTGAAAGACTTTGAAATGACAATTCAATAGGTAGATATAGGTTAGGGAACTATTTTGTTGAAAGACTTTGAAATGACAACTCAATTGGTAGCTAATAATAATAATAATATATATCAAGATAATAATATATAATCTGAATAATATATATATATATATATATATATATTATTTGTATAGATGACTATTGATGTAGTGGGGGATATTGCAATTTGTTATTTGGAAAATTGTTGTTTTTGAAATATATGGAAAATGTTTGTTGGTGAATTTTGGGATAAACTCGGCCTTTTTTTTATCGGAATCGACCCACTGAATAAGAGTCACTACTATGTAGTGAGGTCCATCACTTTTTGGCCAAAAAACGACGTTTAGGCCTTCGATTTTGCTTTTTTCGATTTGTAGGGACTTAATTGTAATTTTCTAAAAGTTTGTGTGGTTGTTATTAATTGCCGTGATTTTAACTCTAGCTTCCATATGGTATATATATGCGTGTAAGGCCATTATTTCAGACGTTCAATGAATTGAAGTTTTCTCTAAATTTTCTTGAAATTCTTAGATCAGTTGAATCTAGATCTCTTCGAACATATTTTCTAAATATTTTTTTAAATATAAATATATTGTATAGAAATAAATTTATAAATTAGTAAAAAAATTATCGAAAAAATATCAGTAAAAAATTGAATTTTGTTAAAGTATTATATATATATATATGTGTGTGTGTGTGTGTGGGGGGGGGGGAGGGACAAAAAAGATATTTTGGTCTTTTTTGTCAGGGGGATTAGCAAAAGAGGGGGGATTAACATGGGCTTTTCTACCGTCAGGCCAGGAAAACTTGACCTGACGTTAGGCCGATGTTAAAATTACATATTTTTTTATATTTGTCGATTCCAATTCGTAGAGTTCAATCCTAACAAGAAGAATATACAACTTGAATCGACAAATATGAAAAAATATGTAGTGTAATTAAGATGTATTTTCTTATCGTCAGGTCAGGAAAACTTGGTCTTATATTAGGCTGGTACTAAAATTGCATATTTTTTCATATTTGTTGATTCCATCACATGTACCAACTCTAATAAGAAGAATATACAAATTGGAATCGACAAATATAAAAAAATATGTAATTTTAACATCGGCCTAACGTCAGGCCAAATTTTCCTGGCCTGACGGTAGCCCTTTTCTGACATCCTTTTTACTTTTTGTACTTTTTATGTACAATTTGACAGGTTTAGTTCTTTATTCAATAATTGTGATTAAGAAATTTATTCATCAATTATATTTAAGAAGTTTATTATTAAATTATAATATAATGAATCTATAATTCGTGTTGCAAGTAATAAAAATATAATAAATTCTAATATAGTGCGAATTGTTGAATTAAATATTGACCTTATATTAATAAATTTTATACAGCAATGGTAGGTTAATTAAATGTTGAGCTTATTCAATATTTACAATTGAGTTAGTGCGAATTGATTTACAATGATAGGTTAATTAATTTGACATTAATTAAAAAATATTTATCATATTAGTTTAATTAAATAGGATATGTGCATGAGAAAAACTTTATTTTATGTAAAAAGTTATTGATTAGACCATTGCATGAGAAAATAATTCACTTTGACGTGAGTAAAGTGAATTTGTACACTGCATTAACTTTATCATGAAAGTACTGACCATATTGTTGATTTTTACTCTATAATAAGTGAATCACATTCACTACAATTGTAGTATCACATTTCAAAATTCTACGGAACTCAAAATACGTCAAAGTTAAAATTGTTGGTGAAGTTCCATTTGACGATGAGATGGAACGATTTCGGAGGATGAATACATAATCAAATTGGTTTGATGATTCTTATGTTGGTGGCAGTGAGAACTATGTTGAGGGTTCCACGCAGCGTGAATCATTGTACAGGGAGCCAACGATCGTGAATATATCAGATGTTGATTACGATGAAGCTTCCGATTCCAGTATTGATACTGATTTCTCAGCCGAAAGCGACGCGGATGCGGAGATGTTGAATGATACTATTATAAAGTTTACATTTGCAGACTTCGAGGCATGGGTCAATCGGGAAGGGGGGCTTACCAGACTGATGTCGATGCTGGATCCGAGTAATAACCAAATTGTCAATTCGGAGATTGCCACAAAGGAACTAGGAAATTAGTTAGTTCCGGTGATTCCACTTGACACGTCGGAATCTCTCGTGTCGCGTGAGATGGATCTAACTGAAGATGGAGAATTGGGAAAGGGCTCATATTAATCCACAAAACATGATTTGGAAGTTTCCGTTGGTCTATGGCATATGGTCCGAGGAGTTAATTTCATTGTTCCGAAATCAAATCATGATCGCGTGGTTTGTAAATGCAAGCACTCAAAGACTTGCGAATTCGAATTAAGAGCAATCCACCGCGGGAATGTGTGGACGGTGTACAAGTTCAAAGCTGATCATACATGCACGAAAGACATAGGAGTGTGTGCAGTTGTAAAGGTGAAGGCAGATGTGGTTGCAGCATATTTTGCTCGGAAAATGCGCAATGATCGTAAAATCATTGCCCCGAAGGAAATTATTGATGAATTGAAAGATGATTACGGTATTACAATCAGTTATGATGTTGCATTGCGTGGACGTAATAATGGAATAGAGCTCATATACGGCGAACATGTTGCATCTTTCAACATGTTACCCGGTTATCTTCACCAGTTGGTGGAGGTGAATCCCGGAATGTTGACTAACTTGGATGTTGGCGATGATGGTAGATTTCAACATGTATTTGTTGCTCTAGGATCATCGCGTATGGTTTACAACTATTGTCTTTGCCCAGTGATCGTCGTGGACGGCACCCACCTCAAAGGAAGGAAGAATGGTATTTTATTTGTTGCAGTGTTAAAAGATGCAAATGAGCAAATCTATCCGCTAGCATATGGTGTCGGGCCCATTGAAAATGAGTATTTTTGGACTTGGTTTCTCGAGTGTGTGCAAATTGCATACGGATGCAGCCAGCATACATTGATCATCTCTGACGCAGCTGCATCTATAGCTAATGTTGTGAGCAAGGTATATCCTAACGCACATCATGCCTTATGCTATTTTCACATAATAAGTTAAAGAGTTATGGTAAGCCTGTTACTGATGTGTACACGAGAGCTGCATATGCGTACACTTATGCGGTGTAACACCCTCAAAGCCGTATGGGAATATTACACGCCGTAGACCATTTCCACAAGGATCTACCAGGCTAAACATCCATAAACAACCAAATGCTTGCCCGGCCAGGGTCAAACAATATAATAATACAGACCGTTAAGGTCACTTACACATAAACACACAGACCAATGAGGTCACACAACTCTATCAATGTAATCGACTAACAACATTACCCACACAGGTCGAAACACAATACAACTAAGACCGAATCAACTCTAATAATACAACCAAACTCTACCAACTCTCGACTCTTGATTAGTATCGCACTCGTCATCCCCTTGTGCCAATCCCGTGATCGCCTCCGAACTCCGCATGTACCTGGACGCAGAACAGACATCTACCCCCCGATTACTCGGGGGTTAGTAAAACTCCACTGTTTTACTAGTAGAAGTATAAAACGATGCGAAATGCAACAAGTAAATAGCAACTACGAATTTAATATGGAAATCAATTATCAAATGTTCCGGAGAAGTTTTATTAATTTTGAACTCAAGCAAGAGATATTTGAAAAGGAACACATCATCTCAGGGATTTTTAAAGCAGAAATTCTTATGGACCTCGAGTCCCAATTTACAAAGCCTTTTCGAAAACATTAGGGCCTTAGCCCGATTCTCTTTTCAAAACACAATATATGAGATATCATTATGGGTCAGAGACCCGTATTTAAAATGTTATCCAAACAATCACTGCTATACGAACATTGTTCGTACACATCATATACCGAACTCCGGAGGCCTCGACGGACCTTACCCGGACTACACACTCTGTTCGTACACATCATGTACCGAACTCCGGAGGCCCCGACGGACCTTACCGGGACCACACACTCTGTTCGTACACATCATGTACCGAACTCCGGAGGCCTCGACGGACCTTACCCGACCACATACATCATTCGTACACATCATGTACCGAACCCCAGAGGCCTCGTCAGACCCTACCTTGATCACACACCTTGTTCGTACACATCATGTACCGAATTCCAGAGGTCTCGTCAGACCCTACCTGGAACACACACACACCTCGACACGACACAATTCATAATCATCAAATGTCAAGCCATTCCACATTACAGCGAAATGCATAATCAAGTATGTAAATCAAAACAACACAAATATCATAATCATCACAACAACTCAACAATGAACAATCACGCCCGGCACAACTTAGATGATTTGCACATCCAACACAATTCCACGATGTTAACTAGGTGATGGTATTATCGCTACCATCATTCATTCATGAAAATCAATTCATACGAAACATATTCACGAAAGTAAACCAATGCATCACAACCATAACACGACGTCCCTATTCACAAGACACAATTCGTATAGTAAAATACTTGCCTCGAAACCACGACGCGGAGAATCGACCGAAGTTGGTTGGCACGAACCGACTACGAACTCGCCGACTCCACCGAATGACAACCCGCAACATTAAACTACGAAGGACAACAATAACAACGAAAATAAATTCCAAAGTACGACCTAAAGCCGCTGAATTCAAGGAACAAACGACGAAAGTTCAAGGGTTTCCCCCAAAACGGCCAAGAACACGATTCGTCCCGTCAAAACATGAAAACGGAATTCCAAACCGAAATATGGATATACAATCCCTAGGATATGTTTAACAACATCATTTAACAACAATCGATCCATCAAAAACGTATGGAAAACGAAATCAAGAACAAATCTCCCAAAAAGTCGATTCGAAGGAAATCAAGAAATATACCTTGATTCGACGAAAAACCATGGATTAAATGTTGTTAAACATATGAATAATACTAAGATTAATCATACCCATCGTGGATTAATCAACAACACGGAACGAATCGGACAAAAACGCAAAAACCCCAAATTTTCCCAAAATAGGGTTCTAGGAAATCTCACCTTGATTCGCTGGATCAAAGGAGGTTATGGAGGGATTAATCGATGATATGAACTCCCAATCTTCATGGATTAGTTGCTTGACAACATGTCTGCTGGATCGCCAAGCCTCTAGCCGCGGAGAGGAAAAGATGGAAATGAAAAACGGGTGAGAATATGACTACTCTGTCATATTTATACAGGCACGGCCTAGCGTGCGCTACACCTTCCGGACTAGCACGCGCTAACGGGCAGCCTCGGCCGAGAACCTTCAGCCGGGGCCCGCATGGCCTAGTACTGAAGACTTAATCTGCCGGCCGGATCCTGCCTGCCCGACCGCGATAGCGCGCGCTAGCGTGCGCTAGCCGATCTGTCCAGAACCCTCTGGACTGAACTGCCCGGTCAGGTAACGTACGCTAGCCGGCCGACAGCGTGCGCTATGCCTGCCGACTAGCGCGCGCTATGCTCGGCGTAGCGTGCGCTACATGCCGATCCTTCCTGAGTCCAGAACCCCAGAAACCCCAATGTCCGGTCCGATAGCGTGCATTGGTCGGCCAATCTAGCGTGCGCTATACCTGCCGAGCTAGCGTGCGCAGACTTCCGGCAGTAGCATGCGCTACGCCGGTTCTCGCCGTGCTCGCCGGCTGCCCAAAGACTTCCGACAGTGCCGCACTGTCCGTCCGCCACCGCCCAATGCCACGACCCGACGACTCGATTTCTGAAAACGTACGGAACGAACACGACGAAAAGTTCGCGGACAACATCAACGACCCGAAATGAAAATATAATGCAATAATTAATCATACGCGACCAAGAAAAGGGTCGAGACAACAAATACAGATACAGATACCCATAACTTTGGGTAAATTACAAAATGGCCCAAAACGCCCGAAAATCACGATACGTGATCGAATAACCAAACCGAAGTTCATAACACGTCTAATAAAGTTAAACGGACTTACGGGAAACTCGAAATAGCAGTTTCGAACGAGATTCGCAAGAATCGAACTCAAGTGCGGAAAAGTCGCTAAAAACACTAACTCAAGAAACAAAGACCGAAACAAACTCGGATGTCGAAAAGTGCAGAATTAATCATTCTCAGAATGATGAAACGGTCCCAAGCGAGTCGTCGAAATGGTCCTCCGCCGAAAAAAAAAATTACCAGAAATTCGAAATTGCGAATATTACATTCTACACTCCTTAAAAGAAGTTTCGTCCCGAAACTTAAATCAAGTAGGGAGAAGCAATATCCCGCCAGGAAAACTCAACGAGATACACAAGAACCGAAAAAAATCGCTCCCAACGGCGAAACGTTACAAGCAACGCAAAGGAATATACGGCGTGAAAACACGCCCCACGACGACTAACACATCGCCACCGACTCTGTTTCAAAACAACGAGTAATTAACAACATATCACATGCACACATTTAATCAAAGAAATGCACGCAACAACAAGTCGTACCCGACCACAACGACTATGCGGTAGAAACAAATATAGTATTATGATGGAATTCACTCCGATTCTCGTCAACAAGAAAATATCCGATGTCAAGACACAAAAAATTCAAAATAACAGAAAACGAGAATACCGGACATTACATTCTATCCTATTAAAAATAAGTTTCGTCCCGAAACTTAAAATAAAACATCATGGTAGAATACAAACAAAACCAAAAAGTTCACGCAACAAATATCAATTTCTACACGAATTACAGCACGAAGTACGATACACTACTACATCACGGGACACCACCAGGCACTCCCCGAGTAGGAACGAAAACCCAATTCCCAAACATCTTGGCAACGGTCTCACAATGCACTGCTCGGTGACCCACTTGGCCACACTCAAAACAGTTTACTAATGGTGAACGATAATTCTTCGCAGTACGAGATCAGGCAACAACAGTCAGACAACCCCGTTCGAACAACAACGATCGAACGACAACGATCAAATAACAATGATCGTACAACAATGATCAAATAACAATGATCGAACAACAACGATCAAATAACAATGATCGAACAACAACGATCAAATAACAATGATCGAACAACGATCAAATAACAATGATCAAACAACAACGATCGAACAATAATGATCAAATAACAATGATCGAACAATAATGATCAAATAACAATGATCGAACAACAACGATCGAACAACAATGATCGAATGACACAGTCGAACAATGACTCCGAAGTCCCCACTTCAACTCCAGACATTAAAAGAACTGGTAGAAAGTGAAAGATGTTACTTCCAAACAAGGTTCACAAGAATCGAACCGAACTCGGAAATGTCACGATGACAAACAGGTCGATCTGAAACAAGGTCACAACCAATTCGAACGATGACAACTGAGACATCAAACAAGTTCAAAAAGTATCGACGAACACGTACAAGTCGATAGAATTTAGAAGGAGAAACTGCAGAAGTCAAATATAGTACGGGTATTACATCCGACCTCTTATAAAAGAAATGTCGTCCCCGCAACTCACAACAACGGAAACAAGGTAACAACACAAAAAGCATCCGACAGGAAAATCTCCCATGGGTCTCTCGTGAGCCGATCCCGATATCTCGTGCCAAGCGCGAACTCCGAAAGTCTCGTGAGCCATTCGCAAAATCAATCGGTGTCCCTCGAGTCCGCACTTGAAACGCGTTACTGACGAGAAGGACAATTTACACGTGCATGCCCCGGCACATCACAATTGAAACACCTCGGCTCGGCATACCAAAAATACAAATTCTAGATACAATGGGGCATAACGTCGCAAAACAATATAGTGGAGATGCCAACTGAGCACAACAAAGAATCATAGCACATATCATATACAACGATTACCATCGTAAAGTAATACACACACAAACACTACAACAACGACGGTATCGTTCGGCGACCTCAATGGCCCGAACGATAACCAACACGTAATTACAAACATTATGAAACAATCACACATGTACACAAACATACAAACCCAAGCTTCAACAGCTCACACTCGTGCGACAACACACAAATCACCATGAGGCGATAAACAGTAAACATCAGTTCACACATCTCACAGAGGGCTAGTACAACAAATGCGTGGCAACTCCTCAACGTTCATGCCACCAATTCGATCATACTTGGGAGCAAACATCATAACGACAACGCGAACATCATACATACATACCCAGCCCTCAAACGGGAATGGATAGGTTTTAAAAACGAAAACCTCCTTTTGAAAATAATTTTGGAAACACCGATTGATCTTGAGTATCACCCTTCAAAAAAAGTACAATCGTGAAACATCGTTATCGAGACTTTGGAAAACTATTTCGCATTCGATAAAAACGAGGACACTTTCTTTTCGGGAAAAACTTTCGGAAATATTCGACCCTCGGGTCTAAGTAAAAGTGTTTCTAAAACATTGGAAATATCTCAAAACATTTTGGTCCTCGAGGTAGAAGAATATTGAAACATATTGTGGCACCTTGGATGTACCACGAGAAAATAATTCATTTTAAAAGTACGTCTCGAAATTTATTTTCTAAGGTACTCAAAGTTTTCAAAGATAATTCAATGGGCTAGAATGCCCAAAAATTTCAGATAATTACACGGAACATTATAGCGCCGTGGATCCCGCGCCGAAACCAACCAGGCTAAAAACCATTTACAAAATTCCAAAAAGGTCGATGACGGTAGTATTTCAAAAATTCACAAAAGCCATTTACAAAATACTTAATACCGTCATAAGAATTTCGCCAAAACGATCAAGGCCATAATGCCAAAAACTCAGTTAAGGGAATCGGTTTTCGAAATAACACTCAGCCAGTAAAATACCGAAAGCCGTTACAAAAGAACTCACGCAGCGGAAAAAGGAATACAGTCCAACATGCACAATCCAATTGAATACATCTCACAGCATCTAGTTTAAACATACAACAAAACCATTCCTCGGAGTTTCTCACGAACTCAATCGTCGATACCTTATTCGAAACCCAACAAGGTTCTCAATTTTCACACTATACCACCCCTCACAGTGGTTCAAAGGTAAAACAACAATAGGCCCAGTTTTATACATATACTATATGTCACACGTATTAAATACACCTATATTCACAACACCGTGCAAATAAAATTATGCACCGCAATTAACTCATTTAGATAAAATCATGATACACAGGTACTTCGCATAAAAGAGGAGACTTACGTCCACAGGCCGCACGGAGATGACGGTCGCCCACGATACTAATCTCGTCCGACAACATATCCGACACGTTGTGACTACGCACAACTCAACTTGTCACCTGACGACTCGAACGACAAGACAACACATTAGTCGACAAACCACGACTCGACTCAACTCGACAGCCTAGGTTTCCGCAACCTAAGCTCTGATACCATAAATGTAACACCCCCAAAGCCGTATGGGAATATTACACGCCGTAGACCCTTTCCACAAGGATCTACCAGGCTAAACATCCATAAACAACCAAATGCTTGCCCGGCGAGGGTCAAACAATATAATAATACAGACCGTTAAGGTCACTTACACATAAACATACAGACCGATGAGGTCACACAACTCTATCAACAGAACTGACTAACAACATTACCCACACAAGGGTCGAAACACAATATAGCGGAAGACTGAATCAACTCTAATAATACAACCAAACACTACCAACTCTCGACTCTTGATTAGTATCGCAGCTCGTCATCCCCTTGTGTCAATCCTGTGACTGCTCCCCTGAACCTGCATGTACCTGGACGCAGAACAGACATCCACCCCCCGATTACTCGGGGGTTAGTAAAACTCCACTATTTTACTAGTGCAAGTATAAAACGATACGAAATGCAACAAGTAAATAGCAACTACGAATTTAATATGGAAATCAATTATCAAATGTTCCCGAGAAGTTTTACTAATTTTGAACTCAAGCAAGAGATATTTGAAAAGGAACACATCATCTCGGGGATTTTTAAAGCAGAAATTCTTTTGGACCTCGAGTCCCAATTTACAAAGCCTTTTCGAAAACATTAGGGCCTTAGCCCGACTCTCTTTTCAAAACACAATAGATGAGACATCATTATGGGTCCGAGACCCGTATTTAAAATGTTATCCAAACAATCACTGCTATACGACCGTTGTTCGTACACATCATGTACCGAACTCCGGAGGCCTCGACGGACCTTACCCGGATCACACTCTCTGTTCATACACATCATGTACCGAACTCCGGAGTTCTCGACGGACCTACCCGGACCACACACTCTGTTCGTACACATCATGTACCGAACTCCGGAGGCCTCGACGGACCTTACCCGACCACATACATCATTCGTACACATCATGTACTGAACCCTAGAGGCCTCGTCAGACCCTACCTGGATCACACACCTTGTTCGTACACATCATGTACCGAACTCCAGAGGTCTCGTCAGACCCTACCTGGAACACACACACACACACCTCGACACAACACAATTCATAAACATCAAATGTCAAGCCATTCCACATTACACCGAAATGCATAATCAAGTATGTAAATCAAAACAACACAAATATCATAATCATCACAACAACTCAACAATGAACAATCACGCCCGACACAATTTAGATGATTTGCACATCCAACACAATTCCACGATGTTAACTAGGTGATGGTATTATCGCTACCATCAATCATTCATGAAAATCAATTCATACGAAACATATTCACGAAAGTAAACCAATGCATCACAACCATAACACGACATCCCTTTTCACAAGACACAATTCGTATAGTAAAATACTTGCCTCGAAACAACGACGCGGAGAATCGACCGAAGTTGGTTGGCACGAACTGACTACGAACTCGCCGACTCCACCGAATGACAACCCGCAACAATAAACTACGAAGGACAACAATAACAACAAAAATGAATTCCAAAGTATGACCCAAAGCCGCTGAATTCATGGAACAAACGACGAAAGTTCAAGGGTTTCCCCCAAAACGGCCAAGAACACGATTCGTCCCGTCAAAACATGAAAACGGAATTCCAAACCGAAATATGGATATACAATCCCTAGGATATGTTTAACAACATCATTTAACAACAATCGATCCATCAAAAACGTATGGAAAACGAAATCAAGAACAAATCCCCCAAAAAGTCGATTCGAAGGAAATCAAGAAATATACCTTGATTCGACGAAAAACCATGGATTAAATGATGTTAAACATATGAATAATACTAATATTAATCATACCCATCGTGGATTAATCAACAACACGGAACGAATCGGACAAAAACGCAAAACCCCCAAATTTTTCCAAAATAGGGTTCTAGGAAATCTCACCTTGATTCGCTGGATCAAAGTAGGTTATGGAGGGATTAATCGATGATATGAACTCCCAATCTTCATGGATTAGTTGCTTGACAACATGTCTCCTGGATCTCCAAGCCTCCAGCCGCGGAGAGGAAAAGATGGAAATGAAAAACGGGTGAGAATATGACTACTCTGTCATATTTATACAGGCACGGCCTAGCGTGCGCTACACCTTCCGGACTAGCGTGCGCTAACGGGCAGCCTCGGCCGAGAACCTTCAACCGGGGCCCGCATGGCCTAGTACTGTAGACTTAATCTGCCGGCCGGATCTCGCCGCCCGATCGCGAGAAGCGCGGCTGGCGGCGCTAGCGTGCGCTAGCCGATCTCTCCAGAACCCTCTGGACTGAACTGCCCGGTGAGGTAACATACGCTAGCCGGCCGACAGCGTGCGCTACGCCTTCCGACTAGCGCGCGCTACGCTCGGCGTAGCGTGCGCTACCTGCCGATCCTTCCTGAGTCCAGAACCACAGAAACCCCACTGTCCGGTCCGATAGCGTGCGTTGGTCGGCCAATCTAGCGTGTGCTATACCTGCCGAGCTAGCGCGCGCAGACTTCCGGCAGTAGCGTGCGCTACGCCGGTTCCTGCCGTGCTCTGCCGGCGGTCAAGACTTCCGACAAGGCCGCACTGTCCGGCCACCGCCACCGCCACGACCCGACAACTAGATTTCCTAAAACGTACGGAACGAACACGACGAAAAGTTCGCGGACAACATCAACGACCCGAAATAAAAATATAATGCAATAGTTAATCATACGCGACCAAGAAAAGGGTCGAGACAACAAATACAGATACAGATACCCATAACTTTGGGTAAATTATAAAATGGCCCAAAACGCCCGAAAATCACGATACGTGATCGAATAACCAAACCGAAGTTCATAACACGTCTAATAAAGTTAAAAGGACTTACGGGAAACTCGAAACAGCAGTTTCGAATGAGATTCGCAAGAATCGAACTCAAGTGCGGAAAAGTCGCTAAAAAGCACTAACTCAAAGAAACAAAGACCGAAACAAACTCGGATGTCGAAAAGTGCAGAATTAATCATTCTCAGAATAATGAAACGGTCCCAAGCGAGTCGTCGAAATGGACCTCCACCGAAAAAAGAAAATTACCGGAAATCCGAAATTGCGGATATTACATTCTACACTCCTTAAAAGAAGTTTCGTCCCGAAACTTAAATCAAGTAGGGAGAAGCAATATCCCGCCACGAAAACTCAACGAGATACACAAGAATCGAAAAAAATCGCGCCCAACGGCGAAACGTTACAAGCAACGCAAAGGAATATACGGCGTGAAAACACGCCCCACGACGACTAACACATCGCCACCGACTCTGTTTCAAAACAACGAGTAATTAACAACATATCACATGCACACATTTAATCAAAGAAACGCACGCGACAACAAGTCGCACCAGACCACAACGACTATGCGGTAGAAACAAATATAGTATTATGATAGAATTCACTCCGATTCTCGTCAACAAGAAAATGTCCGACGTCAAGACACAAAAAATTCAAGATAACAGAAAACGAGAATACCGGACATTACATTCTATCCTATTAAAAATAAGTTTCGTCCCGAAACTTAAAATAAAACATCATGGTAGAATACAAATAAAACCAAAAAGTTCACGCAACAAATATCAATTTCTACACGAATTATAGCACGAAGTACGATACACTACTACATCACGGGACAGCACCAGGCACTCCCTGAGTAGGAACGAAAACCCAATTCCCGAACATCTTGGCAACGGTATCACAATGCACCGCTCGGTGACCCACTTGGCCACACTCAAAACAGTTGACTAACGGTGAACGATAATTCTTCGCAGTACGAGATCAGGCAACAACAGTCAGACAACCCCGTTCGAACAACAACGATCGAAAAACAACGATCAAATAACAATGATCGTACAACAATGATCAAATAACAATGATCGAACAACAACGATCAAATAACAATGATCGAACAACAACGATCAAATAACAATGATCGAACAATAATGATCAAATAACAATGATCGAACAATAATGATCAAATAACAATGATCGAACAACAATGATCGAACAACAATGATCGAATGACACAGTCGAACAATGACTCCGAAGTCCCCACTTCAACTCCAGACATTAAAAGAACTGGTAGAAAGTGAAAGATGTTACTTCCAAACAAGGTTCACAAGAATCGAACCGAACTCGAAAAGGTCACGATGACAAACAGGTCGATCTGAAACAAGGTCACAACCAGTTCGAACGATGACAACTGAGACATCAAACAAGTTCAAAAAGTATCGACGAACACGTACAAGTCGATAGAATTTAGAAGGAGAAACTGCAGAAGTCAAATATAGTACGGGTATTACATCCGACCTCTTATAAAAGAAATGTCGTCCCCGCAACTCACAACAACGGAAACAAGGTAACAACACAAAAAGCATCCAACAGGAAAATCTCCCATGGGTCTCTCAGAGTCGATCCTGATATCTGTGCTGAAGCGCGAACTCCGAAAGTCTCAGTAGCCAATTCGCAAAACTGAATTCGGTGTCCCTCGAGTCCGCACTCGAAACGCATTACTGACGAGAAGGACAATTTACACGTGCATGCCCCGGCACATCACGGTTGAAACACCTCGGCTCGGCATACCGAAAATACAAATGCTAGATACAATGGGGCACAACGTCGCAAAACAATATAGTGGAGATGCCAACTCAGCACAACAAAGAATCATAACACATATCATATACAACGATTACCATCGTAAAGTAATACACACACAAACACTATAACAACGACGGTATCGTTCGGCGACCTCAACGGCCCGAACGATAACCAGCACGTAATTACAAATATTATGAAACAATCACACATGTACACAAACGTACAAACCCAAGCTTCAACAGTTCACACTCGTGCAACAACACACAAATCACCACGAGGCGATAAACAGTAAACACCAGTTCACACCTCTCACAGAGGGCTAGTACAACAAATGCGTGGCAACTCCTCGACGTTCATGCCACCAATTCGATCATACTCGGGAGCAAACATCATAACGACAACGCGAACATCATACATACATACCCAACCCTCAAACGGGAATGGATAGGTTTTAAAAACGAAAACCTCCTTTTGAAAATAATTTTGGAAACACCGATTGATCTTGAGTATCACCCTTCAAAAAAAGTACAATCGTGAAACATCGTTATCGAGACTTTGGAAAACTATTTCGCATTCGATAAAAATGAGGACACTTTCTTTTCGGGAAAGACTTTCGGAAATATTCGACCCTCGGGTCTAAGTAAAAGTGTTTCTAAAACATTAGAAATATCTCAAAACATTTTAGTCCTCAAGGTAGAAGAATCTTGAAACATATTGTGGCACCTTGGATGTACCACGAGAAAATAAATCATTTTAAAAGTACGTCTCGAAACTTATTTTCTAAGGTACTCAAAGTTTTCAAAGATAATTCAATGGGCTACAATGCCCAAAAATTTCAGATAATTACACGGAACATTATAGCGCCGTGGGTCCCGCGCCGAAACCCACCAGGCTAAAAACCATTTACAAAATGCCAAAAAGGTCGATGACGGTAGTATTTCAAAAACTCACAAAAGCCATTTACAAAATACTTAATACTGTCATAAGAATTTCGCCAAAACGATCAAGGCCATAATGCCAAAAACTCGGTTAAGGGAATCGATTTTCGAAATAAAACTCAGCCGGTAAAATACCGAAAGCCGTTACAAAAGAACTCACGCAGCGGAAAAAGGAATACAGTCCAACATGCACAATCCAATTGAATACATCTCACAGCATCTAGTTTAAACATACAACAAAACCATTCCTCGGAGTTTCTCACGAACTCAATCGTCGATACCTTATTCGAAACCCAACAAGGTTCTCAATTTTCACACCATACCACCCCTCACAGTGGTTCAAAGGTAAAACAACAATAGGCCCAGTTTTATACATATACTATATGTCACGCGTATTAAATACAACTATAATCACAACACCGTGCAAATAAAATTATGCACCGCAATTAACTCATTTAGATAAAATCATGATACACAGGTACTTCACATAAAAGAGGAGACTTACGTCCACAGGCCGTACGGAGATGACGGTCGCCCACGATACTAATCTCGTCCGACAACATATCCGACACGTTGTGACTACGCACAACTCAACTTGTCACCTGACGACTCGAACGACAAGACAACACATTACTCGACAAACCACGACTCGACTCATCCCGACAGCCTAGGTTTCCGCAACCTAAGCTCTGATACCATAAATGTAACACCCCCAAAGCCGTATGGGAATATTACACGCCGTAGACCCTTTCCACAAGGATCTACCAGGCTAAACATCCATAAACAACCAAATGCTTGCCCGGCCAGGGTCAAACAATATAATAATACAGACCGTTAAGGTCACTTACACAAAAACACACAGACCGATGAGGTCACACAACTCTATCAACAGAACTGACTAACAACATTACCCACACAGGGGTCGAAACACAATACAGCGGAAGACTGAATCGACTCTAATAATACAACCAAACTCTACCAACTCTCGACTCTTGATTAGTATCGTAGCTCGTCATCCCCTTTTGCCAATCCTGTGACTGCTAGGCATGGCAATTTGACCCGCCCCGCCCCGAAACCCGCTCCCCCCGACCCGACCGGGGCCGGGGATTCCCCGCCAAACCGGGTACCGGGGTCGGGGCCGGGGATTCTCCATTTAAAAAAACCGGGGACGGGTCCGGGACCGGGGATGGGGGTCCCCGACCCGCCTCGGACCCGGTATATATTATATATATTAAAAAATTTATATATTTTACTAAATATATATTTATTAAAAAAACTATATATTTATTAAATATATATATATATATATTAAAAAAATTATATATTTTATATTAAATCGAGCGTTGACCTGGGGTTGATCGGGGTTTGACCGGGGGTTGACCGGGGGTTGACCGGGGCCGGGGGAGGGTATCACAAACCGGGGCGGGGCCGGGGCCGGGAATGGCGATCCCCGCCCCATCCCCGCCCCGTTGCCATGCCTAGTTGCAGCCCTTCGTGACACGTATTGGAAAATGGCCATGGATGGTGAGTATGATGCTCTTATTAAAAATAAGACGTGGGAGTAGGTGCCCCGCCCACCTAATGTTAATGTTATTCGTTCCATTTGGATTTTTACTCATAAAGAAAAATCTAACAGTGTTTGAGAGGCATAAAGCACGTCTTGTAGGTGATAGGAAAATTCAACATGTTGGCATATATTGTGGCGAAACATTTAGCCTGGTGGTGAAATCGGCTACAATTCGTACGGTTCTTTCTCTTTTTCTCTCCAAAGCATGGCCCATTCATCAGTTGGATGTGAAAAATGCTTTTATATATGGTGAGCTGCAGGAAACAGTGTATATGCATCAACCATTGAGTTATCGGGATCGAAATCATCCGAATTATTTGCTCGGATACACGACGTTCTACGTCTGAGTATTGTGTATTTTTGGGTGATAATTTGGTTTCATGGTCGGCTAAGAGACAACCTACTCTTTCTCGATCGAGTGCCGAAGTCGAGTATCGAGGTGTGGCAAATGTCGTATTCGAGTCATGTTGGTTACGAAATTTGTTGTTGGAATTGCATTGTCCGATTAAAAAGGCTACAATTGTTTATTGTGACAATGTGAGTGCAATCTATTTATCAGGTAATCTGTGTAACATCAATGTACTAAGCATATTGAGATAGATATTCATTTTGTACGGGAAAAAGTTGCTCGTGGTGAAGTTCGTATTCTCCATGTACCTTTCTGATATCAGATCACGGACATTTTTACCAAGGGTCTTCCGCGTGTTCTTTTTGAAGATTTTTAAGACAGTCTCAGTGTCCGAGAACCTCCCTCTTCGACTGCGGGAGTGTGTTAAATATATGTAAATATATTATTGTATTTTTAAATTAGGAGAGTCAATATTCTGTTCCTAGAAATTAGGCTCGACTCCTTAGTATTAGGCACAATGCATGTCATTGTATTTGTATATATTGACGTTTATGTGAATAGCATTCTTTGAAGAAAATATTCTATTATGTAAATTGTACAATATAGACAACATATAGAGGTTTAAAAGTCAGTTATTTTTGTGGAAACTAGTTTTTTTTTTTCAATCAGATAAATTGGCCTAGTTCGAGTTTTAGTTCTTTAATTAGTGAGCTAATAATTTCGGTCCAATTCCTTTAGAAAAGAACTAGATGGATGATGACCTTCTACCCAACTTGTACATCACCATCCTTGCAATCTTGTAGAACCAGAATGCACTCACCAGCTGCAGCCCCAAAGCCATTGCCTGTCAATTCCCCAGAAATACAATTATTAGAATTTTCTTATTTATATTACTGCAAAAAAAAAAAGATAATAGTCGCTCCGTCTATTATAAGTGTGATCATTTTGCTATTTTAGCCCGTCTCTTAAAGTGTGCATTTTTCACTTTTGAAAACTATCCATACACACATCTACACATAAATGTGGGTTCCCTTTCCCACTAATCTAGACACTTATCGAACATCTATTAAAACTCGCGGCGGAGAGAGTATTATAATTAAAAGGTCCAGAATTTTGTTGCTTTCATCGCAGCAAGTGTAATTTTTTTTTAAAAAAATCCACTATAATAATATTTCAGGAGCTATGTCAACCTTATACATTAACCAATCCTCATCAAGAGAGTTAGATACTTGATCTTGCCTGTTAGAAGTATGATCAAGGAGTTCAAATCCTCCAGTTATGCAATGTAAGGAGGGAGTACTAGTAGTCAGTATCATTGACTATTCTGGTAGTGACAAATTACTTGTTTAATATCCATAGGCCAACCTAACAACCAACTAACGGCGAACCACTACATATTATATGTAGTAGATAACAATGTACTTCATTAGAGAGGAATCTAGCGTACTCTTTTGAATATAAGATAATTATTTTTATTTAAGATTTAATAGTAAATCTTGCGATATCTATATTGTCAGTTTTAATATTTACTCAGAAATATTCGAATCATTTATTTA
The DNA here is from genome assembly GCA_033398695.1 of Orobanche coerulescens. Classification (NCBI taxonomy): domain Eukaryota; kingdom Viridiplantae; phylum Streptophyta; class Magnoliopsida; order Lamiales; family Orobanchaceae; genus Orobanche; species Orobanche coerulescens. The sequence continues at coordinate 123,710,787 of CM065812.1, read as the reverse complement.
ATTAACACATTCAAGCCATGTATTTGAGTAACACAAAACACTACGAGCTGCCACATAGGGGTGAGCTCGGTTCGGTTTGGTATGGTTTCTAGCTAAAACCGATACCGAACCGTATCTTATCGGTATCTAGCATTTGAGTACCGAAATGATTCGGTTTTTAATCGGGTCGGTGTGATCGGTTTCGGTATCGGTTCGGTAGCGGTTCGGTGTCAATGAGCCGATTAAATGTGCCACTTAAGTTGGGCTTGCACCAGGCCCAAATTGAACTACTTGGGCTAAATCAGACAATTGTAAGTTCAAATAGAAGGATTTATACATAATTAATCCACTTCAAAGCTTGAATAAAAATAAAATCTACTTCAATAACATGATAATAACTAAGGATTCAAAAAGTCCAATATCAGATTAAACAAAAGTCTTGAATTTTCTCCTCAGCACAGGTTCATCAATTCATAACAACCTGCACGAAGAAAAAACAAAGTCTGCAGAATAGTCATCTGTTTTATCGGTTCGGTTCGGTTTTTAAAGTCGGGATCCATATCTAAAACCAAAACCGAACCGCATAATTCGATTTTCAAAATTTTAAGAACCGTACCATACCAATATCTTATTGGTTCGGTTTTTCGGTTTCGGTTTTTTCAGTATTTTCGGTATTATCGGTTTTTGTCGGTTTTTCTGCTCACCCCTACTGCCACATATTCGAGTCATTTAAATTACATCTACGTCTCCTAAAATGCATTCGAGTCACCTAGTTAAATCACCTAAATTATATTCGAGTCACATAAAACTCACTCGGGTCACCGATTCGAGGCTACTAAATTTCATCTGAGTCAGTCACCTAAAATACACTCGACTCACATACTCGAGTCACCTAAATTACAACTGAATCACCAACACATTAGAATCATCTTTTTCGAGTCACCTAATTGCACCTGAGTAACCTAAATAGATGAGACGAATATAAATAGGTGACTCGAATACATTCGTGTAAAGATCATAATTGATAATTTGAATATCAAAAGAGTCGTCAAATTTATGACAGACAAAAAATATTTATATGTAAAAGGGTACATATGCATAGCCCCACTACTTAATTATTGATTAACTATGTGATAACAAATATAATTATTAAGATAAGAAGTAATAAATATTTAGTTAGAAAGTAATCAACATTAAACTAAAAATGATAATAGGAAGAAGAAAAATCAGTTCGAAAGAATGAATTTATGACAAAGTAATAAACATCAATTTAAAAAATAAATATCGTTGCTAGTGGAGTCTGCAGTTAGATATTTCAAGTAGTGCATTATAAACAGCTGCCAAGTAACTCAACAAGGTAAAAAGAGCAGGTCCCAAAGTAAACCTAAAAGATTGATCCCACAGCCAGACTGTTGTCCTAATACTCCTATATTTTAATAAAAAATTATAATAATAACAAAAATAAACCCTAGAAAAGAAAATAAAAATAAATATAGGTATAAGAAATGAACCCTCTAAATTAAAAATGAAGTCTAAAATAGGAAAAAAAAAATAAAGGCTAAATGACCAAAATGAGACATCAAGTTTGCTCATTTTAGCACACGAGGACCTATTTTTTAAAAGGTATCAAACAAGACATGTTCTTTGATCCGTTATACGATGTTATGACCTCCGTCCAAATTGGTCGTTAAGTGTTAACAGTCATCCTACGTACCAGTCAAGTTACACATCAGCAATACTACTGATGTTGAGTACATAAGGTCAAATGACCAAAATAGGATCTCAAATTTGCTCATTTTAACACTTGAGGACCTACTTTTTAAAAAGTATAATAGATTAAAGAACATGACATTGTTTGATACATTCCAAGAATACAAGTAACATGGCAGCAAACACCACACACACAACTAATACCGGAGAAAGCAATTATCACAAAATAAAAAGAATCTAAAATGTTACCTTAATCAGGAGTGGGTTATGATCAGCAGAAAGAGTGACATAAGTGAGATATGGTCCACCAATCATCCTTGCAAATGTGAATGTGACTGCGAAAGCAACCTGCAACACCAAATACCAAACCGCACTATTTAATGTAGTTTGAGCAAGTGTGAGTAGAGACACTAGGGATTAAAAACTTGAATTGGTAATTATAGAGTGAAAAGTGAATAAATAAAAAAGAAATGTTTAAGAGAATTTTGATCTTAATAGCTAAAATATAGTTACTAGTGAATAAATAAAAAAGAAAATTTAACCGAGTTAGTTATCAATTCTCTAGTTATTAAATATTCCTTCATTATACTTCCTCCGTTCTTTTATTATTGCAACGTGTTAGACCATCTTTTGAGATTTATACATATGCAAAAATATAGTCATGTGGGATCTTGTTAGATTCATCTCGAAATATACTTTCAAAATATCAATTTCTTATAATTTTTAAAAGTAAAGAATTGAAGATATTAATAATCAAAATTGTGCATTGGCAAACGTGAAAATACAGATGTTGCAGTTATAAGGGAGGAGGGAGTGGTCTCGGGTAAGGGATTCGGGTACCCTGACCCGAACGGTAACACCGCCGCCACCACCTAGGGTACCAAATTCGGGTATAAAAATCGGTATGTGAAGCCGAGCTCCCCCCTCCATTTTTTTTTTCTTTTTCCTTTTATATTCTTTGTTTACTTTTTATTGTTTTTTGTTTTTCATATTTTAAAATTAAAAATTTCTCATATTTTATACAATTTTTAAGTTGTAGTTTCAACTTATTTTAATTTCAACTTATGTAATGTTTTTTTTTTTTAAGTTGTAGTTTCAATTTTTAAGTTATAGTTTTTTTTAAGTATTATGTAATGTTTTTTTTTAATGAAATGGTATGTTTTTATTTTAAATATTGTATGTGATTTTATGTATGAAAAAATCGGGTCTTAGGTGGCCAGCTCACTAAAACAGGGTAGTGTTAGGGTAAAATTGGGTAGTTTTGAGTTGGAGGGTTTTTATTGGATAGAGATGATCTGACACCTAGGGTACTAGGTGACCACTCCCTCCTCCCTAAGAGAACGGTGGTAGTATATATACACACACGATGTAAAAGTGAACCGGCATCGATGCTATTTGGAAATAGGACCTATGTGAAGAACAATAAATTGCATTTATAGACCGCGTTTGGTTGGCCTTAATGTGATTGCATCAATAACAACCTACTACACTATTATTATTATTATTATTATTTATTTATTATTATTATCATCATCATCATCATCATCATCATCATCATCATCATCATCATCATCGACATTATTATGTTGTTTCAAATAATATGGTGGATTCCTGTTTTCTTCTCCTACAATCGCACTTAAGTATATTTTATAATTATAACTATTGGACTTACTTTTGTGAATTCACAATTTGAATTTAGAATATTTTAATTATTTATTTTGTAATTATAAAAATGATATTTTTCCACATGACTATATTATTTTTTATATAAGAATCCAAACGTTACAATAATAATAAAAAACAGAGAAAGTATGTAATAGCGAATTTTATATTTATTTTAAAAAAAGTACTAACTAACATCAGCAGCCAAATTGAGGTCAGTGTCCCTGTAACCAAGCTCTTTGAGAAGCTCCCTTAAGTGGAGGAGTGGGCTTGACATTTCTGTTATCCACAAGGCTGCCACCAATTCTGAGCCACACTATATATATATATATATATATATATTAATTATATTACCATTTTACCAAAAATAAGAAAAAAGAAAAAAAAAAAAAGGAAAAGAAATTTACTACCCTTTGATATGCAAGTCCAGCCACAAGCCCAATAATGCTGACAAGATGATGAATTATGTTGTCAAGCTCGACTTTCTTATCAAATAGACAGCAGCACAATAGATCATATATCAGATATGCTACAGATACTGCTATTATTTGCATCTGCCAAAATTACATATACAATATAAATAATAAATATCCAGAGAGAGAGAGAGAGTATTTCAAAAATAATTACTTAAACACCTGTTTGGGAGAAGATTTATTAGAAGGCAAAGGGCAGACCGGGCAACCCCAATCTTGAACTGAGAGAGATGCCATAACCACTGCTAGACAAGCATGGACCGTCGACACGATGCGGTTGGAGAAATTGAAAGAGCGGTTTGCAAACATCTTTCTCGTGACCAGAAACAAGGTTGCCCATGATATCACGCCAAACACAATCAAGTTAACAACATATTCCTCCATTTGGTTAGATTGAATATGTATTTTTTTTTTCACCCCAATTATTCGACGAAATGCCACACCAGCTTAGCCTAGGAGTGAGTAATAAACCACAAAAAAAGTTACCATAAGGGCGTCCATTCATTTAATGCGTAGCGGCCGGCCAACTTCTCACTTCTTTCTGGACAACTATTACCTACTCTATGGTATTCATACCTGACTTTTTGACCAGACTATTGTTATCAAGAAAAAATATTTACCCTAATATTGTAGTTTCAAAAATATTTATCGTAGCAGCAAAAATATTTATTAAAATAGTGTATTTTTTAATTATTCTTCAACTTTCATCATTTCATCATTTTTTATGTTACCATTTTTTTCCTTTTCTTACTGTTTTTTTTTTTTTTTTTCCAAAGAGTTAATAGCAGATATGCAAGCATCCGAAGAGGTCCTAACTTCATAACCCATCTATCCAGTTTCATATCTGCTTTCATCTCGAAGAAAGCGTTACCCCGTGTTTCTTGATTTTTTTAGTTTTTCTTCTTCACCCTTTTTCTATAAATACCGATTTAATATACATATATATATATATATATATATATATTACACAAAAATGAGTTAGTCTATCTTCTGCTCGTTCGTTTAGTTCACTGAGAAGCGTCGAGGAGAGAAGTAAAGTGCACTAATGAAAATGGGTAGAAGTAAGAGGCTGAGGTCGAGGCCAGGATCCCTATTGAGGTGTGGGCATGCAGGAAGTCGGAGTTCGTGGCTATGTATTCAACATCCTCCTCGGAGGTTCTAAGATGCCGGCAGTGGAGGCATAATATTGTCGTGCCTTTTTCGAAACAAAGCGATCTTAATCAGTAGAACTATAGGGGTATTAAACTCCTACCATACTATGAAACTTTGGGAAAGAGTGGTGGAATGCAGGGTTAGAAGAGAAGTTGTGATCTCAGAGAACCAATTTGGCTTCATGCCGGGGAGGTCCGCGACTGAGGCCATTCATCTCGTCAGACGCCTTATGGAGAAGTTTAGAGAGCGGCGTAAGGACCTCCATATGATGTTCATAGATTTAGAGAAGGCTTATGATAGCATTCCGCGCGATGTTATTTGGAGGAGCCTATTAGAGAGGAGATTGTCGTTGCCGTTCGTTAGGGCGATCCAAGACATGTACTCCCAAGCTAGGACGTGCGTTAGGACTCCAGTTGGTGACACCCAGTATTTTCCGGTTGAGATCGGGCTACACCAGGGGTCGGCGCTAAGCCCTCTTCTCTTCTCTCTAATCATTTGATGTCATTTCGCGAGGGATTCAAGATGGCATCCCGTGGTGCATGCTTTTTGCTGACGACATTGTGTTAGTGGCAGAGTCGAGGAGGGAGGTGAACTTGAAGTTGGAGCTTTGGAGGGCTAAGTTAGAATCCCAGGGCTTGCGTGTGAGCCGGTCTAAGACCGAGTATCTCTGGTGTAACTTTAGTGGTGAGGCCAACGAGGAAGATGTAGAGGTAAGGATTGCGGATCAGATCGTACCCCGTACGGATAAGTTCAAGTATTTGAGTTCGATCATTCAGAAGGAAGGTGAGTGTGAAGATGATGTCACGCATCGCATCAAGGCGGGGTGGCTAAGGTGGAGAGCAGCGACAGGGGTCCTGTGCGACAAGAAAGTCCCTCTAAAGTTGAAGGGTAAATTCTATAGAGCGGCAATCCGACCTGCAATGTTGTATGGCTCCGAATGTTGGGCGATGATGAAGTCGCTTGAGAGCAAGTTGGAAGTGGCTGAAATGAGAATGTTACGTTGGTCGTGTGGTCGCACAATGTTAGATAGAATCGCGAACGGGGTTTTCAGGAACGCGCTGGAAGTGGCGCCCATTTCAACGAAAGTTAGGGAAGGGAGATTGAGATGGTTTTTCCACGTCCGCAGGAGGCAGGCATCTGCTCCGGTGAGGAGGGTCGAGAGTTTATTGGTTGTCGGAGAGAGAAGGAGAGTCAGACCGTGGAGGACGTGGGAGGAGCAACTAAGATTAGATTTGAAGGCCTTAAACCTTTCCGAGACCATGACTGTTGATAGGTGCGCTTGGAGGCGCCAGATCAGAGTTGTGGATTCTTTTGTAGGGAGCGGTGCTGTAGTTGAGAGCCTCAGGGTTGGGTTGTCTCGGTTAGCTTTGACATAGAGCATTGCATTTTTACTTTTATTGTATATTTTATCCTATTGTCTTTGCGTCTGGTGTATTTTTGACAGGGAGCTGTGCGCAGAGTCAACCTCTCTTTTGTTAGAGCAGCGTGCTTTGGGAGTGAAGTAGCCAAATTCCGCTTAGGTAAGTCCCATGTGGATTAAGCCATGGGCTCAGGTATGGTCTCGAGCTTTTTCGAATCATATGTTTTCCTTTGTATTTATCAGAAGGATCTGCTGTCTTGCTAAGCTCTGTCTTCACTTGAAGCAGTTCTCCTCTAGTAATAAGTAGGGCATGGTCTGCGTCATCTTCACTCAGGCCTGCTTCTGGCGGGATATCTTTGGGTATGTTTGGTTTGGTTTGGTTTTTACACAAAAATGATATTTTTTTATTCTTTTAGCTTACCCGTCATTTTACACAACTTACACAAGCTATTTTAATACAATTATTGACTTCTTTTATACGAACTACACAAACCATTTTAAACACCAAACTCTAGTCATTTTAAATTAAAACCACCATCACATGTACAATGTTCTTTAACGTACAAAACTTGAACAATAGTTTGTTACGAACAAACAGAAAAAATGTCATAGCAGTTAAGAGCTCTTGTAAATATGCTGGAAATACTGGACGGGCACCAGGCTGGAAATACAATATGAGGAAAGTGTCCTTGAAAATATTCCTGTTGAAAGTTTGGGACTGCGTTATCTGCCAGAGGCCAAACAAAATACACATGATCAGTCTACCATCCCTCAGATGAAAGAAATAGACACCGCAATAAGTTTTGACTAGATTTTATAGGAAAAATATATTGGACAATCATAGTGCATAATTTTGCATTAAAGGCCACTTGATAAAATTCCTATATTTGTGGGATTCAGCAAATTACAATTAGAGCCTCTGTTACAAATCAACAGATGTCAACAAAGAAGGTTGGCATATATAAGGTACACCAATATACAGAATGTACCATTAGTGGTTCTCAAGGCTCAAATTATGATATAGAATCCGAACATTAAAGAATTGGAGAGAGAGAGAGAGAGAGAGAGAGAGAGATGTTTAATAAGAGAATAAACACAACGATGAGCCGTAAAAAATTAATTTGTGTCTTTTTATTTACCTTGGCTTAGACGGACATCTTTTTCGATTATGACCCCTTTGCCTACAAATTCCACAAAAGTTGTCATTTCTTTCCTCTTTGATATCCATTCCATTTTTTAGTCGTGTTAAACGAGGGCGACCTTTCTTGTTGCGGAGTTGTTCTAAATTTGGAAACAATTCTCTAGATGATGATTGTGGCCAATACGCTTCATGAGGAAGAGGAGAAAACTCGGATGCCCAAGTAGCAGAATACTCGACAATCGAGTAATATTTATCAACATATTGCCAACTATTCAAGGAGAGTTTGACACATTCACTTAACACATGAGAACAATTATATTTAAATACCTCCCACTTACCACATGTGCAAGTTTTTTGTTCCAAAATAACTACTTGTAAATTTCTTCCTCTTTGAGTTATCAACTCAAATATACCTTTTTCTCGATTAAAAGATCTCAAGGAATGTGCACTTGCTTTTTCCATCAAAGCTACTTATTTTGCAACAACATGAGGAATATATGCATCTACATTAGCTTGAACACTAGATCCTAATGGTCGTTTCACCTCAAAATAGTGCACAAATCGATAGAAAGTAAGTTGGACAGAAGCTGTGATTGGTAGAAAACGAGCACCTTTAAGTACGCTGTTAAAAATATCCGACAAATTTGTTGTGAGTAACCCATATCTTCTTCCATCATCATGTGCAAGTGTCCGTCTACCAAGTGCAAGTCTCTCAAGCCATTGACGAGATTGCGGGTTTAGCTTCCCAATTTCATTCATGATGGAGTTGAACTTTCGAACTTGGTTCTCACTACCGTCACGATAAGCTAAATTTTTCAATTCCGAGTTGTGAAACTTGTCGTAAAAATTATTGATAAAATGCGGTAAACAATACCTATTAAACAAAAAATACCAAAAGTTCAACTGGACAGTGAGCTTTTTTTTTAACTGGACAGTGAGCCTTTTTTAATTTCAACTCACTGTCCAAAATTCAACTGGACAGTGAGCTTTTCTTTTTTCAATTTCAACTCAGTCGTATTAGATAGATCCTAGTTAATATCAATACCAAAAATTCAATCCTTCAAACAATCTGGACAGTCAGCTTTTTTTTTCTTGAAATCATCAGATATGAGTGAAAATGAGCTTATAAATAGCAATTGCACAATAAAGGATGGAATTCTCACTTGCCTTGTCGGAATTTAAGTCCAAATATTACCAATTGGCCGGCGACCGAACTGATGTGAGCGGAAGCGGTGGTCGGTCACTCGTTTGAGGTGACGGTCGTGTGAGGCGGTGGCTCGTGACGGTGACTGGGACTCGTGTGAGGGAGTACTGTGGCCGACGACTCCTGTGAGGCGGCAACGGTTGCCGTTGATTCGTGAGAAGCAGCGAGCGGGAGGCGGAGAGGGAGGAGTTTGAGCTAGGGCTTGTTTCTTGATTTTAAGTTCAGAACGTTCGTCTCCCGTCTATTTGGTAAAGATTAATAAAATTATAAGTACACTATTATGATAAATATTTTTGAAACTACACTATTTGGTAAATACTTTTTTCAATAACACCAGTTTAGACAAAAACTCCTTCATACAGGTGTTGTATATTTAATAATATTTGATTTGTAGTAAATGGTAAATTTAGTTAATATTTTTTATCATTAATTCAATTAGAAAAATTATATAGGTTTTTTTTGGACCGGCAAACTCACACACACTCTAATCTACTCATAAATTACTCTTAATTCCACCTATGTCCCGAACGTGATTTGAACCCTCAACCTCATGGAGAGATGACATACACCTGTGCCGCTGGACCATAAGGCCATTGGCAGATTATATAGGTATGATGCTGATGCAAGTTTCTTATAATTTTTCCTAACTTAATTACTACTATATATGGAGTTTTTGGATAGTAACTTTACAATTAATATCTATTTATTTTAAAAAATTATAAAAAAGTATTATTTCGAAAATATATATCGAGATTGATCTAATAAAATCTTAAATAAGTGTATATTTTTACATATAAATTATAAAAGATAATAGAAATAAAACAATACTCCAAAAATCAAAATAGAGACTAATTTACTCTTTAAAGTTAATGGGTGCACCGAAATTTCATTTAGACGAAGTTAGGTACAAACCTGTTTCTTTTTGCAGCCAAAATAGATCAGAGCAATCAGAAAATAATGAACTGGATTAAAGGAGTCACCCACCTACCTGCTGACTTGCTGATACCTCTATTTTAAAATGATATTTTCTCATTTATTTAATCGGGCAAGTTTTTACCAAACATTCAATTTAAATTTATGCTTAAAAACTAAAATAAAACTTTCTGTATATTAAATAATAAAATAACACCAATGAAATTTCATGCAATATTATGTTGGAAAAGCTAAAAAATTAAATAAGAGATTTAATTTTGCAAAGCTTTTATTTGATTGTTTATTAAAAGACAAAATAGTGTGTTTTGTGAGTAGAAAAGAATCCCACATGGAACAAAAACAAAGGAAATGAGCACCTTATAAGTGTGAGCAATTAAATAAACATTAATAAACATGTGGTAGTGCCATGTGGATGTGAGGTGGCAAATTTATGCCATTTTCACTCTCACATCGCCGCTCGATGGACACCGGCGACAACGGCGTCCGGCTCCGGCACGGGCTCGGGCTTAGAGGCTTTAGTGGCGCTTCGTAGGCTCACTTTGGCACTTCGGCGTGCCGGTCATGTGGCCTCGTGTTTCGAAAGAAATACAGAGATGGTACTCTTAACGCTTACAAGGCTAGATTGGTAGCCAAAGAATTTCGACAACGGGAAGGAATCGATTATTTTGACACATATGCACCGGTAGCAAGAACAACAACAATTAGATTGTTGTCCGCCTTGGCTTCTTTGTATAACCTAAATGTTCATCAAATGGATGTCAAGACAGCATTTCTAAATGGAGATCTGGATGAGGAGATTTACATGGAGCAGTCGGAAGGCTATGTGCTTCCGGGTAATGAACAAAAAGTTTGCAAACTTGTCAAATCCTTATATGGATTAAAACAAGCACCCAAACAATGGCATCAAAAGTTTGACTCGGTCATACTTTCGAATGGATTTATTCCTAACGTTTGTGACAAGTGTTTGTACACAAAAGTGCGTGGTAACGTTGTGATCTTCCTATGTCTCTATGTTGATGATATGTTGATCATTAGCACGAGATGGAAGGTATATTAGAAATGAAGAGGTTTTTATCTTCCACTTTCAAAATGAAAGATCTTGGACAAGTTGATACTATTTTAGGTAGCAAGGTTCGTAGAACCAGTGGGGGTTATGAACTTAGTCAATCACACTATGTTGAAAAAGTGCTTGACAAGTTCAAACATTTAAAATTCAAGGAGGTGAACACCCCTTTTGATCTAAGTGTAAAACTTGAAAAGAATGATGGAAGAGCTGTGGCTCAATTGGAATATGCTAGTGCTATTGGTTGTCTTATGTACTTGATGCAATGTACTCGACCAGACATAGCATTCACCGTTAGTAAAATGAGTAGATTTACTAGCAATCCAATTGCCGAGCATTGGAAGACCATTGGAAGAATTTTTGGATTTCTTTTAAAAACCAAGAATCTTGGACTTCAATACGGTCAGTTTCCTGCCGTACTAGAAGGATATACTGACGCAAGTTGGATATCAAGTGTCGGAGATAACAAATCTACGACAGGATGTGTATTTACACTTGCCGGAGGAGCAGTTTCTGGGAAATCAAAGAAACAAACGAGTATTACTCATTCGACCATGGAATCAGAGTTCGTTGCTCTGGCTTCCGCAGGTCAAGGGGCTGAATGGTTAAGGGATCTTCTTTTAAAAGTTCCATTGGCTAAAGATAATATATCAACCGTGTCGATACATTGTGATAGTCAATCAACCTTAGCAAGAGCATACAGTGAAGTGTATAATGGAAAGTCTAGACATATTAGTCTTAGACATAACTATGTGAGGAAATTGATCAAAGATGGAATCATTTCGCTCACATATGTGCGATCAAGCTTTAACATTACTGATCCGTTCACTAAACCTCTTGCAAGAGATTTGGTGAAATCGACCTCGAGAGGGATGGGTCTTAAACTCCTTGAGTAGTGATCCGCATATGATGGCAACCCAACCTAACATTAGGAATTGACTAACATTAGGTTCAATGGGTAAGAACATGTCATTGATTTGGATGTTCACAACATTATATAGTAATGTTGGCTGTTACTATTGGAGGTTGAGTTTTTTCTTAACTCTTAATGAAATTCAGTCATGAGGACAAGTATCTGTAAGTAACAGAGATGCTGTAAGAACTTCACCTATGTGAATTTAAGGATGGTGCCGTCCCAAAGTGAGAGTTGGAGTTTCTCTCATGAAAAATTCACGAGACAGGAGGAGCACATGGCCATCAATGGTGCTAAGCGTGAGATGTAGGCAAAGAACACTAAAGAGTATGTGTTGAGTAACACCGACTTTATCACAAGAAAAATAGGTTCAAAGCCTAGCTACCTAATTTTTGATAAAGTCTTGTGTTGCTTGTACTAAGGATTAGTTCAAATCGAAAGATACTTATCTGTAATAACACTCTTTGTTTTTCTTCTGGATTCTATTTTGTCTTTACTGAACAAGTGGGGGATTGTTGGAAAAGCTAGAAAATTAAATAAGAGATTTAATTTTGTAAAGCTTTTATTTGGTTGCTCATTAAAAGATAAAATAGTGTGTTTTGTGAATGGAAAGGAATCCCACATTGAACAAAAATAAAGGAAATGAGCACCTTATAAGTGTGAGCAATTAAAGAACCATTAATAAATATGTGGTAGTGCCATGTGAATGTGAGGTGGCAAATCTATGCCATTTTCACTCTCACGTCGCCGCTCGCCGGTGTTGCCACCGGCGACAACGGCGTCCAGCGTCCGGCCCCGGCTCGGGCTCGGGCTTAGAGGCTTTAGTGGCGCTTCATAGGCGCCTCTTCAATTGGTGGTTATTTTTGCTGTTTAAATGAAAAGTCATGTCATTTCGAAATGAACGGTTGTTTGGCCAACGTTCGTGTCGTTTGAATGAAATGGTGCTCCTTTTCGTGAATAGGTATGATTTCTTTATAAAACCGAGTTCGGTTTCAGAAATCCATATAGATTTTCGAATCTACTATTCTCATTTCCTTAAACTCTATATTCAGAAAATCGTTTTTGTCTACTTTTCGGATTTCATTCTGTCTTAGTGCAATCCGAAATTTAGGCTTGTCGTATCATGCGGTATTCTTGTTTGTGACCTTAAGACACATTTTGGGGTGCAAGAAATACTATAAGAAAAGTGCTTACATGCTTGATTCAAGCCTCGACGTCTTTAATTTTGAAGAATTTTCTAACAATCTTATAGTATCTGTTTCAATGGCGGCCGAGGCAACTGTTTCAAGTTTGAAGGTGATGAACCAAGATTTCGTCAAGTTGGACTGCTTCGATGGAACCAACTACACTAGCTGGCAGGACAAGATGCGTTTCTCCCTCACTACCATGAAGGTCTTCTACGTGTTGGACCCGACGTTGAAGCCTATCCCGGAGCCAACAGAGAAAGATTCTGAAGAACTCAAGGCAGAATGGAAGAAGCGTCAAGAGGACGAGTTGCTGTGACGTGGCCACATTTTGAACACTCTCTCCGACCATCACTACGATCTCTACACCGACAATCCATCGGCGATGGAGATTTGGAAGGCACTCGAGTACAAATTCATGTTCGAAGAAGAAGGTACCAAAAAGTTCCTTGTCTCTAGTTATTTCGATTTTAAGATGTTTGATGATAAGCCCATACTTGCTCAAGTACATGAATTGCAAGTTATTGTCAACAAATTGAAGGCCGTGAAGATTGATATTCCGGAGACTTTCCAAGTTGGTGCAATTATTACGAAGTTTCCCAATTCCTGGAAAAGCTACCGGAAGAAACTTCTTCACAATACCGAGGACTTCTCTTTGGAACAAATCCAGAAACATCTTCGAATCGAGGAGGAATCGAGGATGAGAGAGAAGACGACAGGTGCCGGTACTTTCAAGGCCAATGCGGTGAGCGCGAAAGGCAAGAGAAAGTGGAATGAAAAAGGAAGTTCTTCGGGTCCCAAAAAGGATTCAAAGAAATTCAAACATTCCAGCAAATTCAAGTCCGGCAACAAGTCCGTGTCCAAGGGGTCCAACGGGGGCTGATATGTGTATGACAAACCCAGTCACTATGCTCGAGATTTTCGACTCTGTAAGACGGCGGGAAAAGAATTTGACGCCACTATGACCGATGGGAACATAATCGCTACGGTGAGCGAAATTATGGCGGTCAAGGGAAAGGTTCAAGGGTGGTGGTACGACACTTGTGCTACCGTCCACGTATCATACGATAGGACTGCTTTCAATACCTATTCTGAAGTCGACGGAGGACAAGAAGTTCAGATGGGAACGAGCAACGCTCAAAGGTCGTCGGCATCGGAAACGTGGAACTCAAATTAACATCCGGGAAGAAGGTTACTTTGACCAATGTTCTCCATGTTCCGGAAATGAATAGGAATCTTGTTAGTGGTGATCTCCTAGGTAAAATGGGGATCAAATCTGTGTATGAGTCGGGCAAGCTTATCTTGGCCCGTAATGGTGTATTTGTTGGAAAGGGCTACTCCAGTGAAGGGATGGTCAAATTATGTATTGTTGACAATGTTATTAATAAGATTTCTCCTTCTGCTTATATGATTGATTCCGTTTCTTTATGGCATAGTAGATTAGCACATATAGGATTTAACACTATGAAAAGATTAATTAAATGTGGTTTAATTTCATGCAAATCTGATAAATTAGATAAATATGAAATATGTGTGAAATCTAAAATGATAAAGAAACCCTTTTATAGTGTAGAGAGAAATTCTAAATTGTTAGATCTTATACATTCTGATTTATGTGAATTCAATGGGATGTTAACCCGTTGGGGTAATAAGTATTTTATTACCTTTATTGATGATTTCTCTAGATTTACTTATGTGTATTTATTAAAACATAAAGATGATGCTTTCAATGCTTTTAAGATGTATAAGGCTGAAGTTGAAAATCAATTAGGAACTAAAATTAAAGTTCTTAGAAGTGATAGAGGTGGTGAATATTTTTCTAGTGATTTTAATGCCTTTTGTGAAGAAAATGGTATTGTTCACGAATGTTCCGCACCATGTACACCACAACAAAACGGTTTAGCCAAACGTAAAAATAGAACACTTCAAGAGATGATAAATTCCATGTTAATGAATTATGAATTACCTTTTAGTTTGTGGGGTGAAACTTTATTTTCTGCGTGTCATATTTTAAATCGTATACCTTTAAACAAAACCCAAATTTCTCCGTACGAGGTATGTAAAGGGCGAAAGCCGAATATTGAGTATTTCAAAGTGTGGGGGTGCCTATCCTACTACAAAAACATGGATCCTAAAAGGACCAAGTTGGGTCCTCGAGGGATACGAAGTGCTTTTATTGGCTATGCTACGAATATCAAGGCATATAGACTTCTAAATTTAGAATCTAATGTCATAGTAGAATCCCGAGACGTGGAATTATTTGAGAACTCTAATTCTAAGGAAAAGGAATCTCAAAATTCCACAAATGAAGAACCTCGAGAGGAAAGTTCTTCTAGGGTTGTTGTAGAACAACCAGAACCTCGGATTAGCAAAAGAGTCTGTAAGACTAAGGATTTGGGACCTGATGAAATAGATTCTCAACTTGTTTCCTTTTACCTAGTAGAAGGAAATAGAGAGAATTTTGCCCGAAAGATTCTGATTATTCTTCTTGTTGGAAATAATACTAAGACTTATAATGAAGCAGTGGCTTCTCGGGACTCCGCTTTTTGGAAGGATGCTATCCAAGATGAAATGGATTCTATTATGGCAAATCACACTTGGGAGATTGTCGATCTACCCAAAGGGTCGAGACCCATTGGATGTAAGTGGGTGTTTCGAAAGAAATACAGAGATGGTACTCTTAACACTTACAAGGCTAGATTGGTAGCCAAAGGATTTCGACAACGGGAAAGAATCGATTATTTTGACACATATGCACCGGTAGCAAGAATAACAAAAATTAGAGTGTTGTTCGCCTTGGCTTCTTTGTATAACATAAATGTTCATCAAATGGATGTCAAGACGGCATTTCTAAATGGAGATCTCGATGAGGAGATTTACATGGAGCAGCCGGAAGGCTATGTGCTTCCGGGTATGGAACAAAAACTTTGCAAACTTGTCAAATCCTTATATGGGTTAAAACAAGCACCCAAACAATGGCATCAAAAGTTTGAATCGGTCATACTTTCAAATGGATTTATTCCTAACGTTTGTGACAAGTGTTTGTACACAAAAGTGCATGGTAACGTTGTGATCTTCCTATGTCTCTATGTTGATGATATGTTTATCATTAGCAACGAGATGGAAGGTATATTAGAAACGAAGAGGTTTCTATCTTCCACTTTCAAAATGAAAGATCGTGGACAAGTTGATACTATTTTAGGTATCAAGGTTCGTAGAACCAGTGGGGTTATGAACTTAGTCAATCACACTATGTTGAAAAAGTGCTTGACAAGTTCAAACATTTAAAATTCAAGGAGGTGAACACCCCTTTTGATCCAAGTATAAAACTTGAAAAGAATGATGGAAGAGCTGTGGCCCAATTGGAATATGCTAGTGCTATTGGTTGTCTTATGTACTTGATGCAATGTACTCGACTAGACATAGCATTCGCCGTTAGTAAAATGAGTAGATTTACTAGTAATCCAAGTGCCGAGCATTGGAAGGCCATTGGAAGAATTTTTGGATTTCTTTTAAAAACCAAGAATCTTGGACTTCAATACGGTCATTTTCCTGCCGTACTAGAAGGATATACTGACGCAAGTTGGATATCAAGTCGGAGATAACAGAACTACAACAGGATGGGTATTTACACTTGTCGGAGGAGCATTTTCTTGGAAATCAAAGAAACAAACGTGTATTACTCATTCGACCATGGAATCAGAGTTCGTGGCTCTTACTGTTGGAATATAAAACGCAGCGAAAGCTAGTTGGTGAAAATTTTGTAAACGGTTTTATAAACTAACCAACACAAAAACCGGATCTATTTAGGCTTGTCAAATAATTAACTAAACAGATTAATAAACAATCAAATAAATATATTTATGCATGGGAGTTGGTAATTAATACCTTTGACGCGAAGTGGTAGAAATTCCCTTTTGGTCGATTGAACACCTCCTCGTACTCTTTCTTAATCTATTTGTATTTCTACCTCAAGATCTTCTATAGTATGATCCGCCCTCACCCGGACGTTGTGTGGGCAACGAGGTACCGGTTGTTACTTGGACAACAATGGTTCAGCCGAAATCTCCTTTGATGGGAGTCACTCGATTTTTCTTTGCTTTTTAGTATTTTATGAACACTCTTAAGAATATTGATGTGTTATCTAAATTGTAGAATCAAAGACACAAGTCTTGATCTACAATTAAACACAAGATGAAAAAATCAATCTCACAACCTTGGAATAATGATGAAAATCGGCCTACCCCTTTTGATGTCCTATTTATAGGCTCTTGGACTACTACTAGGGATCTTAAGGAGGATATGGTAAGGACTCTTAATAGATGTCAGCTTCATATATTAGAACTCTTTATAATATAATGGCTCTATTAAATATCAACTTAGTCCATTAAAAAGTGGATACTGCACTTCCTACCAAAATCCCAAATTACGAAATTGGGCTCCTTTTTGAATTAATTATTTCCCGTGTTTAAGATATTCCATGTCCATTAATTAATTTAAGCTACTGACAACTTTTAATTAATTAATGTGTTATACATGAGTATACCACTCGACCTTTATTATTATATCGGAAAATTAATTCCACCTGCAGGGTTTAATATAATAATCCTTTCGAGTGCCTCAAGGGACATGATCAACCCGACTGGTTGGGACACGATTTCTAGTTATAATATTAATATATTAATAATAATATTGCCTAAAATATCGAGCATATTGAGTCAATCATTGTGGCTCTCACCCATGATAAATCAAAGTAATAAATATTAAATATATATAATTAAATATTAATCACTAGAATTAAGAAATAATAATTGTCCGAGATGTACGTTCTTCTTATAGTCAGTACAGAAGAATATATCTCACCTCGATCCTGTTCAACGTATACCGAGTACGCTAATATATGCTAATGGTCAAGACCAACCAATCTCAAGCATATACTACAACCTCTCACATAACGGTCTAATGTTATATAGATTGTGACTTAAATATTACTATATGAGGAACCGATAATGCGATCTTCTGTGTGACATGACACACTACATTATCTACAATATAAAGTAATTTAGACTATATTTGCATAACCATAGCGTGAATAAATATGCAAAATATGTGATAAATGAATTAAATATTCTCATAGATAAAGACTGGGATATTAGGTAATACAAGCATAAAGTATGCTTTGATGTATACAACCCTAACAATCTCCCACTTATACTCAAAGCATGCTTTTGAAGTATACTATCTAGACTATGTCTATCTATCTCCCACTTATACTCAAAGCAATGCTGCCATACATCTCAACCCCATTCCTTCCACATGCCCTTCAAATGACTTCGAGGGCAACCCTTTCGTGAAAGGATCAGCTAGATTGTCTTCAGATGCTATCTTGGAGACAATAATCTTCCTTCTCTTCACAAAATCTCGAATGATATGATATTTGCGCTTGATATGTTTGCTTGCTTTGTGGGCCCGTGGTTCCTTCGAATTTGCAACAGCACCGGTATTATCACAATAAAGTGTAATACTCCTAGGCAAATTAGGAATCACACCCAAATCCTTTAGGAAGTACTTGAGACATACTGCCTCTGAGGCTGCTACATACTCGGCTTCCATGGTAGAGTACGCTATTCATTATGCTTCACACTCCTCCAACTGATGGCTCCACCTACCAAAGTGAAAACATATCCGGAAGTTGATTTCGACTTTTCTTTGTCCGCACTGAAATCTGAGTCAGTGTAACCCAAAGGACAAAGTATATCCGATTGATATACAAGCATATGCTCCCTAGTCCTTCTCAGATACTTGAATATATGCTTGACAGAAATCTAATGTCCCGGTCATGGGTTCGACTGATATCTCGCCACCATGCCTATAGCATGACAGATATCAGGCCTAGTGCAAAGCATAGCATACATGAGACTTCCCACTGCCGAAGCATAAGGGACCAGCTTCATGTCATATATCTCCTTCTGTGTCTTAGGACACATAGCCTTAGATAGCTGAATTCCATATCTGTAAGGTAAGAAACCTTTCTTGGAATTCTCCATGCTGAACCACTTTAGCACCGTATCGATATAGGATGCCTGAGATAAGCACAACATCCTTTTCTTGCGATCTCGAAAGATCATAATACCAAGGATCTGCTCGGCTTCTCCCAAATCCTTTATATCTAACTGCTCAGACTGCCATACCCTTACGTCTGATAATACCTTCACATTGTTTCCAATTAGAAGTATATCATCTACGTACAGTACAAGAAACACCAGCACGTTTCCATCACACTTTTTGTATACACGAACCTCACTAGGACATTATTCAAAACCATACGATTGAATAACCTCGTCAAATCGCATGTTCCAAGACCTTGATGCTTGCTTGATACCATAAATGGCTCTCATCAGCTTGCACACTAAGTGCTCCTCTCCTTCAGCAATGAATCCCTCAGGTTGGCGCATGTAGATTTCCTTATCAAGAATCCCGTTCAAAAACGCAGTCTTGACATCCATCTGCCAAATCACCATATCCAAATGCGCAGCTATATCTAAGAGAATCCGGATCGATTTAAGCATGGCTACTGGCGAAAAGGTCTCATCATAGTCGATGCCCTCCTTCTGAGTATATACTTTCGCAACAAGCCTTGCTTTGAAGGTTTCAACCTTCCCTTTCAATCCTCTCTTACGCTTGCATACCCACTTACTTCCAATGGGTTTTACCCAATTGGGTAGCTCTACTAGCTCCCACACTTGATTAGAATCCATAGATCCCATTTCGGATTTCATTGCTATTTTCCAAGATTCAGCATCCTTGTCTTGAACTGCCTGCTTATACGTACATGGATCCGTTTCATACTAGTCCGAGGAGTGGTCCGAAGACGCTCCCATGCCGATGAAACGTTCAGATTGGGGAGTGTTGGAGGACTGTGTGAATGAATCCAGCCGCTAGAGGGCTGTGTGATCAAATCTAGTTCGCGGAGGTTTCCAGACTATGGGGCTGAGAAGCTGGCAGGTACTGGGAGGGGGATTGTTGGGATTCGGTCTAGCATCTTGCCTACATGGGCTTAAAAATGCGCGAGGCGCGGCCGGCGATTCGACCTGTGAGATCTGCACTAGAAAGTGATTAAATGAATTGATTTGGACTACTCATACCAACAAGATGCATCTTCTTTTCTGGTATCCATCTCATAGAAACTCCAAAGTTAAGCGTGCTTGGCCTGGAGTAGTTATGGGATGGGTGACCCCCTGGGAAGTTTCTCAGGTGCGCGTGAGTGAGGACAAAGCGCGCAAGAAAAGACTCGTATTGGTACAGTGAGGATAGTCTTCATCATTTCTGGGACTAACACCTCCCAGTAAGACGAGGTGTGTCCTTGGTTTGCGTATCCACAATAGTGTCGATACGTGGTTCACTAGGTGTTTGTACAACTGGTATTGTCGAAATCTCGCCCCTAAATTCTTCTAGAATGACCTCACTCCTAGGTTTGTGGCTTACTAAATAGTCCTCCTCTAAGAACTGGGAATTGGTGCTAACAATGACCTTCGAGTCTTTAGGACTGTAGAATAAGCCACCTTTCGTTCCCTTCGGATATCCTACAAACACTCGTACTTTTGTACGAGATGCCAACTTATCAGCTTCCTTATTCAGCATGTGTGCTGGTGAACCCCAAATCCGAACATGTCCTAGACTGGGCTTGCGCCCATTCCACAGTTCTGTGGGTATTTTTGGAACTGATTTCGAAGGCATAAAGTTTAAAATGTATGCCGCTGTTTCCAAGGTGTATCCCCAAAACGAAATAGGCAAATCAGAATAACTCATCATTAACCTAACCATCTCTAATAAAGTACGATTCCTTAGTTTAGCAATACCATTTTGTTGTGGTGTACCAGGCGGTGTGAGCTGGGAGGTAATCCCCTCATGTGCCATGAAATCCAAAAACTCTCCACTAAGGTACTCGCCACCACGATCAGATCGTAGTGACTTGATACTTTGTCCATGACGCTTCTCTGTTTAAGCCTTGAATTCTTTGAACTTATCAAAAGATTCAGACTTACGTCGCATCAAATAGATGTATCCATATCTCGAATAATCATCTATAAACGTGATGAAGTATTCGAAACCAACTTTATCCTAGATGTTCATTGGACCACATACATCAGTATGAACCAATTCCAACACATTTTGTGCACGATTTCCTTTGCTTTGAAAAGCCCTTTTAGTCATTTTACCTTCTAGACAGGATTCACAGGTTGGAAATGACTCAACTTGGAGCGAATCCAATGGGCTATCGCTCACCAATCTTTGAATCCTTCTAAGGTTAATATGACCCAATCGTAAATTCCATAAATATGTTTGATTTATGCTCGAAGGTTCTTTTCTTTTATTAGGATTAGTCAAAGAATTAAGCGATTTATAATTATGCAAGGGAGCTGGTGCAGTATTAATGATGTAAAGTTCTTCACTACAAGTACTCGCGCAAACATATTTACCATTTCTTTTAATAACTACATTATCTTCAAAAGAAACTGAATATCCATCACGACGCAATTTAGAAACTGAAATTAAATTCATTCTAAAATCGGGTACCAATAATACATTATTTAGAACTAAAATCCTATCATCAACTTTTAACTGCACGACTCCAACTGCAACAGCCTTCAGCCTGGAATAGTCGCCCCAGCTTATTGTAATCTCATCCGCACTAAGTACATTGGTTACTTGGAACCCCTGCAAGTCATAACAAACATGATCAGTGGAGCCCGAATCCACTATCCACGAAGTGATAGAACAAGCAGCCAAACATGTTTTGACTACTAGCGCATGAGACGTACCTTTCTTAGGACAGTCACTCTTGAAATGCCCTTTCAGACCGCAATTGAAGCACTTGCCCTTCGGCTTTTTGTTCGCCTCGAACTGAGGAGCCTTTGACTGAGGACTCTTGCCCTTAGCTTTGAAGGTTGCCACTTGCTTCTGGCCAACCTACTTTTTCTTCTTTTCCCATTTGGGTTTTGAAGAAGTAGCACCGATTGCCGCAAGAAGTTGATGATAACCTTGTTTGAAGAGACCTTCAGCAGACTGAAGCTCTGTCAGAAGTTCCGCCAATGTGTAAGTCCTACGATTCATATTGTAGTTGAGGCGGAACTGCTCAAAGCTTATTGGCAAACTGCCCAAGATAATATTGACCTGCGACTCCGCATCGATAGTGTCCCCCAGTATGCTCAGTTCGTTCAAATGAGACATCATTTTAAGAACTTGATCCCTTACTGGGGTCCCTTCAGACATTTGGGTTGTCATCAAAACCCTCATTGCATTTTGCCTAGCCGCCCGATTATGATGACCAAACATCTCAGTGAGATTTTTCATCATTTATGCGGCCGAGCCCATCGTCTGATGCTAATGTTGTAATATATTTGTCAGTGAAGCCAAAATGTAACTGTATTAATACCCGTAATTTTGATTTCCGGTGATTTTTTTTTTCGGCAAAAGTCCATTTTGATGACTCGCTCATGACCGTTTCGTCATTTCGAGAATGATTAATTCTGCACTTTTTGTCATCCGAGTTCGTTTCGATGTCGTTTTGTTGAGTTCCGTGCTTTTTGGCGACTTTTCCACACTTGAGTTCGATTCTTGCGAATCTCGTTCCAAACTGCTGTTTCGAGTTTCCCGTAAGTCCGTTTAACTTTGTTAGACGTGTTGTGAACTTCGGTTTGGTTATTCGATCACGTATCGTGATTTTCGGGCGTTTTGGGCTATTTTGTAATTTACCCAAAGTTGTGGGTATCCGCATTCGTATTTGTTGTTTTGACCTTTTTCATGGTCGCGTGCGATAAATTGTTGCATGGTATTTCTTCTCGGATCAATGTTGTTGTCCGAGAGTATTTCTTCGTGTTCGTTTCGTGCGTTTTTGGGAATTCGAGTCGTTGAGTCTTGGTGGGTAGGCACTGGCCGGCCACGTGCGGCAGGGACCTGCCAAGCGCGCACGAGCTGCGCGCACGATCCGGTACTCATGCGGCCCTGACCGCACACGCACGAGCGAGTGCTCGTGCCCAGTGCTCGTGCGTCCCGGCAGTTGCTGACAGTGGGCGCGCACGACCCGGCGCACGACCGGCCGCTCGTGCGTGCCTGCTCGTGCGTCCCTGGGCAGTATTAATAATGGTCGGGCAGGTCATTTCTTCACCCTTTTTTCATTTCGTTTCTTTTCCTTCCGCGGCTGGAAGCTTGGATAGGTCGAAGACATGATGTTGTTCTTCCAATCCACGAAGTTCTTGAGTTTCTAACATCAATCAATCATCCCATAACCTCCTCCGATCTACCGAATCAAGGTTAGATTTCTTGAAAATCTAGTTTTGGGGAAATTGGGGTTTTTGTTGGATTTCGTTCGTTTGATCTGTAATAACTTAGATTATTGATTATTAAGGTGTATTCTACCTATTTCCTTGTTATTCCATGGTCGGATCGTATAGATTCGTCGTTTTGGTTGAGTTCTTAATCGACGCCTTGAAGGTGTCCGGTAGAATGTCATAGAGGAGTTTTCGGACGTTCTACGATTATTCCTCCTCGTATGATCATTGATTATTAATTATATGTTGTCAGGGTCGAGTTTCTTGTGAAGAAACCAAGTTGAACCCTTCCGTTCGTTGTCGTCTTCCTTTTCGAAAGCATCGGGCGTTTCGAAGCTTTCCGGTTGAGCCATGTTCGTCGGGATACTTGCGTGCCAATTTTGTGGCAAGTACCTTGTCCATACAATTCTTGTTTTATGGATACAATAATTAGTGATCGTCTAAATGTGGTTGTTTGGTCGTTTGAATTGAACTTTCAAAAGATTCGGTTTAGCCTTGTTAAAGGCTTGCTTTCAAAACGCGCGCGTTTGGTGAATGGTGTGGTTTGCGAATGACTATGTGAATTCTATGGATATGTTTGGTGTTGATGTTGCACTTGGTATTGCGTGTGGAAGTATATTATTTCATTTCGATGCGTTGTGGTTTGACGTGGTGTTTTGCTAAGTGTTTGATGCCTCTGGGTGAATTATTTGAATATATGTGTTGTATTGTGATGTGTGTGAATGTATGGATGTGGACGGGGCCTACGGTGGCACATGGCATGCGATCATGTGGCCAGGATGCAACAAGCGATTGGTCCAACCGTGAGAGCCTAATAAAAACTACGGTGGCACATGGCATGCGATCATGTGGCCAGGATGCAACAAGTGATTGATCCAACCGTGAGCGCCAAAGATAATCTACGGTGGCACATGGCATGCGATCATATGGCCAGGATGCAACAAGTGATTGATCCAACCGTGAGATGTGTATGATTTGTTTCGCTAGCCAGCTCGGGAGGGTCCTTCGAGGTCTCGGGTGGGATTTGTGGCTTCGTCCCGGTCCTAGGCGATGCGCGTGCGCGATTATGTTTTGTTGATTTTATGTCCGTCGAGGACACGTGATGTTGGGTTTTGGCCCTGTGAATTGTTGTCGGTTTTTTATTTGCGAAAACAAAACCTTTGGGTTGTGACCCCTGTTGATTTTGGAAAGATAAGTATTCGGTAATCCTAAATTATTTTCTATTAAAACTCTCGATGGCATTTTAAACTATTTTGCAAATTGTTTCCCTTTATTTGTGATCTTTCGATTTTGGAATGTTTTACCCAAACTCTTGCCTCGGGAAGTACTTTTTGTTACGTTTGGATTTTTGAGGATTCCTGGTTATTGTTATTCGTGGAATGTGAATTGTATTACTCGTATTTGCACTTTGTACTTGCACTAGCAAAACAGTGGAGTTTTGCTAACCCCCGAGTATTCGGGGGGTGGATGTCTGTATTGCATTCAAGTTTTGGAGCATGGCACAGGGTCGGCAGTGATTTTGAAAAGTTTCGATGATTTGATACGATAAAATTTTCATTTCAGAACACTTATATTAAAAAAATAATATTAAATTATTTTATTATTATTATCGAAAATCCTTTCCGAGCATATCGAAGATTTAACTCCGACGAGTCCGGAACAGGTCGGAAAATCGAATTTGGACATCGGGAAGGGGTCGAACCGGCCGAGCCAAGTTAACGGATAACTGCCAGTCACCGCCGGACACGCCTACCGACAGAAGCGTATCGACAACTGCCGGTCATAACCGACTCGCATTACCACATTTTTTTATTTTGGTTTTCAAAATTGACTTTGGACTCCTATAAATACATGTATACGTACGTATATTCCAACAAATAATATACCATTTTGAAGCTGTGAAGCTCTACTTTAAAACGCTCGTAACATATTTCCCT
This sequence comes from Orobanche coerulescens, assembly GCA_033398695.1. NCBI lineage: Eukaryota > Viridiplantae > Streptophyta > Magnoliopsida > Lamiales > Orobanchaceae > Orobanche > Orobanche coerulescens. The sequence goes on along the minus strand of CM065812.1, from coordinate 123,685,745 downwards.
TACAAAAATTATAAAAGCCAGAAAAAGCCCGATCAAACAGAATGCTCAAATCTGACAGTTTTTCCAAGGTGTTTGATAAAAGTCCCCAAAGAGATTTCAGATTTTTCTTCAACGATTTTAGCACATCCATCTATAGAAACTGATCTTTTCACATCAACAGGCACAGGACCTGAGGTAAGATGAGACTTTTTCTTGTTGTATCATAAGGATCATATATTGATTGATATTTTCATATGTGACTGTTATTGAATGATCATGCATAACATGCGTATGTAAAAGAATGTTTAAGAACAGGAAGTATGGTACTTGATTGATGGCGGGTAGGCACGGGATGCGGGGGACCGGGGGACCCAATACATGGTGGCAAATACTTGCGGCTGAAAGTCGGTCAAGGAAACCCACACTGAATGAAAAAGGTTGAATACGGCTAATACCATTGGTTGAAAAACCACTATGGGAACCCCCGTATACATCTTTTATTGGCCAATTATATGAACAGGTTCCGAAAACCATGGCCTATCATTATCAGTCGAGTATCACACTTCAAGGGTACCAGAAGAAAGGATTTTACAAGAACATGATTATAGAGATAAATTAGTTATTTGTTGATGAATGTGATATGTGATACTTTGCTATTACAGAAGTCTCATCTTACTGAGCCATTAGCTCACTAGATTCATATGATACAGGTGATGATGCTCATGTTTAGGAGTTGACTATCTTCTTCAGTGTTGACAGCCGGAGACTTGTCCATATGCCATTCCCTAGCTATTTCGCCCCTATGCTGCAAGACTATGTTTTGTTTTGAATAAGATCGCTTTGTAATGGTTTTGTTTATGTATTAAACTTAAGGTTGTGTAATGTTTTGAACAAATAATACCGGTTTGTGTTATTTTCCTGAGTACTCGCATTACCAACTCTTTTTTTAAATGCTATTTATTTTGCTAACGATCATGGATTTTGATATTTACAAGTTGTCCGATACTTGGACCAATATGTTCCTAAGATAAAATTAAGGATTTAAAAAGAAAAGATTTCAAAATAAATTATAAGGATCATTTTAGAATTTATGAAAGTGATTTCGAAAAGTTTTGACGATTTGATACGATAAAATTTTCATTTCAGAACACTTATATTAAAAGAATAATATTAAATTATTTTATTATTATTATCGAAAATATGTTCCGAGCATGTCGAAGATTTAACTCCGACGAGTCCGGAACATGTCGGAAAATCGAATTTGGACATCCGAAAGGGGTCAAACCGCACGAGCTAAGTTAACGGACAACTGCGAGTCACCGCCGGACACGCCTACCGAAAACTGCCGGTCACGGCCGACAGAAGTTTCTCGGCGCTCTCCGGATAAGAATGTCTGGATAAGGTCGGTCACGACCGACAGAAGCTCCTCGGCCAGCTGTCCGGATAAGGCTGTCCAGATAAGGTCGGTCATGACCGACAGAAGCTTCTCGGCCAGTTGTCCGGATATGGCTTCCAGCTGTCCGGGTAAGGTTGATTTTCAGCCGACTTTGTACTCCTATAAATATATGTATACCTAATTATTTTCCAACAAATGATATACCATTTCGAAGCTCTGAACCTCTACTTTAAAACGCCCGTAACATATTTACCTTCCAAAAATTACAAAGGCCTCAAAAAGCCCGATCAAACAAGAAGCTCAAATCTGACAGTTTTTCAAAGGTGTTTGATAAAAGTCCCCAAAGAGATTTCAAATTTTTCGTCAAGGATTTTAGCACATCCACCTATAGAAACTGATCTTTTCACATCAACAGGCACATGACCTAAGGTAAGATGAGGCTTTTCCTTGCTGTATCATAAGGATCATATATTGATTGATATTTGCATATGTGACTATTATTGAATGATCATGCATAACATGTGTATGCAATAGAATGATTAAGAAAAGGAAGTATGGTATGCAATACCACCAGTATTTCATGCTTAATTACTTTGTACTGTGTGAATTCTTGTAATGTGATGTCATTTTTATTCATGTATTTCATTAAGTGCTATATAATTGTGCGATGCGGATGAGACGGAGGTGACACGCCTTGACGCCGTTGAACGATCGTCGGTGCGAATATGACGGTGGCCAACGTCTTGTTCCCCGATAATTGTTGACGAGTGAAAAGGACGGTCACCCCGAGATGGTTAAAATGCGCTATGTGGCTAAAGGATTGAATATCTAATGCACGCTATAGCTTATGCCTAACGTACGCTAAAATTCGAGTATTACGTACGTTAAGATGCCTATCTTACGTACGTAACAGGTGAGTTGGTCTCCCAACCAGAATCTTTCTTTTGACGCGGAGGAAGCTACTTTCGGTGGGCTAGAGGACAAATGAGTCAACTCTTCATAGCGTACGCTATCCTTAAATTTTAACGTACGCTACGGACTGTAGCCTTACGTACGTAAATACTTCTTACGTACATAACACATGGGCACATTTCAGTCAGTAGCCTCTGGACGGCCTTTACGTACGTTAATCATTATACATAGCGTACGTAAAACCTATTACGTACGTAATGCCTCAAACGTTAACGTACGTTAACGTAACCGAGTGTTATAAAATAACACATCCACCTTCATTTATTCCGTCCCAAATCTTGAAATGAAGAACTCTTGAAGCCTTTCCACAGTCCTATACTCAATTCTTGGCCTCTCATACACTTGAATTAACATAGAGGAGGTGATTTCGTAAGCTCCGGTGAAGATTATCCAAGTCATTCAACCCATTCCTCATTCCTCCTCGTGGCTCTTGTTGATTGTCATCTCTCCTCATTGTTCTTCATTTTCTAAGGTAAGTCTACCAATCCTTGGAGTAATCTCTTCAATGTTATTGATTATTACTCGTTAGATTACGGGTACTTTGGTAGATTTTGCTAGAATACTCGTAGACGATCGAAACGGATGAACTTGTAGTAATCGGAGTTATCATTGTTCGTATATTTCATTTTCATACAACTCGTTGTAACAATCACATGCAAGAACTTCCATCTTAATTTTCATTGGGATCATATATAATCGACGAACCAAATGTGTTGTGCGGCGATTTATACGCCTCAATGGCGATCGATATAATGGTTGGGAGCCAATCAAAGAAGACAGATGCTGGGCAAGCGCTGTAACACCCCAATTCGCAAACAGGAGATTACACGCCGTAGACCCCTCGTGAGGTCTACCAGGCTAACACATGACACACATTCCGTACATGAAAAATCCCAAAGACACAATCATCAATGTAAAAATGGGGCCGTGGCCTCGGCCAAAACGTTTTAATAGACGTACGTGAAAATATAAGTCGATACCATGCCATTGCCCACGCAGGGGACTTTAACCTAATACAATAAAACCAGTCAAATTTCGATACTCAAACAATATAAATGACCCAACATAAATAAAGACTCGAGCCTCATAATCATGCCAACCCAAAGGCGTGCATATCCCGTGCCTGCTCCTCAGCTCTTCCGGTACCTGAAATGCATAAGACGCATTTCCCCCATTTAAGGGGTTAGCATTCGAATAGCTAGTGTAAGTACACAATTACACAACATTATATACAAATACGATTTTTACACAGTCATATCAATCAGAAACCATTTGCCATAGATATTCCGGAATACTGCATTAGCAATCAAATCAGTTATCAATTCATCACAATATCACAAAATCACAACAGGTATCCCGTGGCCGTACCCCTTAGTATCGACCCCCAGACATCTCGTCGAACGCTCCGGGTGGAAGTTCAACCACACACGCACCCAAGTCCACTTCCGCGGCCGTACCCCTTAGTATCGACCCCCAGACATCCCGTCGAGCGCTCCGGGTGGAAGGAACACAACTCACGCACCCGAAAACCACAATTTATCATTCATTTTGAAAATGTAACATATATAACGGAATGTAATACATGTACTTGCCTTGGTTAACACGACGTGAAGGAAAACAATGAGCGGAAAGGTTTTGGCCAGAATAATCTTTACAAATCCGATCCTAACACAATAACGATAAACAACTAATCTCAAAACTAGGAAAACACAGGAATGCGTCCTAGTTCTACCCGCTGGAACAATTCGTCGAACATTACTAGGGTATCGTCGAGTATAAGTGTCGGACAATGGAAAAATCAGAGTTTAAAACCACAAATCCTCAAGAAAACGAAGTATTACAAGTATACGATTGAAATCTAGCAATAATCCATGATAATTCGGATTAAAAGAGTCAAATCACAAGAAATCCCCAAAATTTCCCCAAAATCTCAAAACAAGGGTTCCTGGGATTCTTACCTTGATTCGGATGGCGGAAAATGTTAAGAACTTGAAGAATTCACGCAAGGAATGCAAGAATGTTAGTAGATGATGATATTTGATCGGAATCGGCCCTAACCCTCGCCTAGAATCGCTCAAAGCCGAAGAGAAGGAGCAAGGATGGAAAATGACGAAGTTGGGCTGTTGCTGTCCTATTTATATCAGACAGGCTTAGTGCACGCTACACACAAGAATTAGCGTGTGCTAACGGGGTGAGGAATGCAGTCAGAGACTTCTGTCCTCCCGTTAGTGTGCGCAGGCTAACAAGATTAGCGTGCGTTAACACACAATTAGCGTACGCTATCTGGTCTAGTACCGAAATACTGAACCTTCTGCCCAGTCCGCTGAAATCGTTAGCGCACGCTACAAACTCCAAGTTCGCGTACGCTAACCACACAGTGATAGCGCACGCAAGGAATGCAAAGAGTAGCGTGCGCTACTCAGGTAGCACGATCGATCGCTCGAATCGATCTGATCTTTGCAGACGATGCGAAAATCGAAATGCAAAGCAAGGCCAGGATCCAGAAACATAAACACGTAATATTCAAGATGACGGAGCTAAGCATTGAAAGAGAATACAACTCCGACCACCGGAGAGTCCATAATACGACAAAGAAAGTGAAATTCCCTAACTTATAGGAAATTACAAAAATGGCCCAAGTGCCCGAAAATCACGATACGATGTCGGATTAACAAACCAAAAGTCTCAACACGACTAACTCAACCATACGAACTTATGCAAACCACGAAACAACGAAAACGAACGATTTTTACGAGAATCGAATGTACATGCGACAAGATATCATTCAAGATAAAATTACGTAAAAAACATTCTCGAAACTCGTCCAAATGGAAAAATTCCAAGAACTAAATAGATTCAGAACTTCGAAACAGTAACAAGCGAGTTGTCCCAAACGAACATACACCAAAAATAGAAATTACCAAAAATAGAAAGTACGGATATTACAAGCGCCTAGTGGTCGACGCCCAAGGCGATCGTATTTTGGCATCTGGCGATTGCCTCTAATGTCCGACCGGGGACGATCGTCCCATGCCACGTGTGAATCTGACACCCGTCAAAGTCTACGAAGACCCAATCTCGGATGAAGACCCACGTGCAGATCCGCAAAAGGCGCCGCAAGAACAGGCCCTACTCCAGCCCATCGGCAGCTGTCAGTGATAAGGACGGCCTCACCAACCAACAGACCCGCCGAAAGGTCCTAAGGTGGGACCGCCCAAGACAGCGAGAAGAGGTACTTGTTGCCTCCTCATTGGTTCGCGCATCTGGCTACCAGCAGCAGCTGTGGCCTTTAAGGAAAGAGTCCCATGTGCTGGGACGATCGCCCGCCTTATTTAAATGCAGGAAACGGCGATCGCCCGCGGCGGACAGGGACATCCCAGCAACCCTTTCTCCTATAAATAGGAGGCCTCCAGCATTGGCAAAAGGACGGTTACAATGTGAACACAGACACAATCACAACGTTAACACATAACATTAAAAGCAAACAATACAGAGAACTCTCCATCTTTGTAACAAGAACTCGCAGAGCTTCAACTCTGGTTCTTCCGGCAATCTTCAGCACTCAATAGCTAAGATAACTAGAGTCTTTACACTCATTGTAATTGTACTCTAACATTAATATCTGTACACACAAGTATTCATATTAATAATATCTCGCGAGAGCATTCAAGCTCGGGACTAACAACCCCGACAAATCTTGTGTTATTTATTTCCCCACAGACGTGCTCTCGCACTTTGTTTGTTACTCGTCCATTCCAGCATATCATCTCCGGATAATATTTTGGGTAACAACAATTGGCGCTAGAAGAAGGGCACCTTAACCTTCATATTTTATTCCGACCGTCTCGAAGAACACTCACTGTTCTCCGGGGCATATACTTGAAGAAACACTCACTTTTCTTCAAAGAAAAACCTTCAGAATCATGACGTCTGCCACGACCTCGAAAAGGGCCACTCTACGATCTGCCGGACACCTTATTTCGGACCAGGCCGAGTCCCAACCTACGGCGGAAGGCGACCGTGGCGATGCTAGACTCTCACTCCCGCTCCCGAGGGACGGCCCCAGCCTCTCACTCGATCAGTTCCAAACCGCGGAATAGATGGAGGAGGCCATGGCCATCCCCAGGGAGCGACGGAGAGCATGCAACTCGCCCACCATTACTCCATCAGCCATCCGCCGTGCGGGCAAGCGAAAGCTCAAGGGGCTATATGTTGAGAAATTGTCAGAAATCCCCGAGCCACAGTAAAAGGCGCTCGAAAGGCAGGACGATTCCGTCTTCAACCGCCTAAGGAGTGATCCCTCATGGCGACCCGAGTATTCGGGCCCCAGCCAGGAGACATCGGAGTCCGAATCCGTCACCAGGAGTTCGGCATACCCGACTCTCAGAAGACAGGCCGACCAACGGGCTCCCACTCGCCCAAGAATTGAGATCGGTGGTGGAGCACTCATCACCTACCACGAGGCCAGTAGATCGGTACATGATCGCCTCGGCTCCCGCTCCGAGAGCCAATCCACGAGCAGTCAGGCTACAGCGATGGCCGCAATGCAGCGCCAGCTTGACGAAATGAAGACGCTCATAGAAACTGGGGCAGGCGCCAAGAGATCGATCGCCGGACCAAGTGAGCCGCTCGCGGTCCAGATCGAGCTCGCCCCCGTACAACTAAAGATCGCTCCTCCTCAAACACCTCTATATGAGGGGAGGTCAGATCCTGAGACCTAGTTGAGCAAGTTCCGGATCTACATGACCGGATGCGGGGCATCGGACGCGACGAAGTGCCGAATGTTCCCGTTGACATTGGGCGATCTTGCCCATAGGTGGTACATCTCATTGCCACCGCGCTCAATCAACTGTTTTGAGAAACTGGCGAACGACTTCACGTCGTATTTCGCCACCACAGTTGCTCGGCTAGAAGGCCCCCACCGCATGATGAAGATCAGGCAGGGGAAGGACGAGCCCGATGAAGACTACATCGACCGGGTGGATGAAATAGTCCTCACCGGCGAGCCCATTAGCGATGAGCTCGCTCTCTATTCGGTCCTAGGGGGATTCTGTGGCCATTCACCCATGTTCAGGCACCTCACGAAGGACATGCCCCCGACCTACGCGATCTTCCGTGTCAGGGCCACCGACTTTCTGGCTAGGCAGAGGATGCTCACCCTTCGCTCAGGCGAGGGATCTACTGGAGAAGGGAAGGCACCATCTTCCATCCCGAAAAAGGTGGTCGCCAAGCCCAGAAAAGCGCTCGCAAAGCCGCCCGGTGAGTTCAAGGCCTTCGAGGATGTGGAAGTTCACCTCCTCCGCAACCTCAATCTATCTCCGGCCCATATCGTCAACGCCATCAAGGGGCGCGAGTAGCTTAGCAAGCCGAAGCCGATGAGGGACAACAGTTATCTAGACCGCAGCAATTTTTGTGCCTACCACAAAAGTCCCGGCCACAACACCAGCCAGTGCCGCAACCTCCTCAGACAACTCTGGAGACTGTTTGAGGAAGGCAAGTTGGACAACTTGGTGACCAAGCCAGAACCCCGGGCAGAAAGGTCCGGGGGACGTGATCGCCGTCAGAACGACAGAATCCCTCCCAATCCGGTCTCCAGGATCGATCAAAACGAGCCGGAGTACTCAGACGAGTCATTCCCTCCAATCAACCCTGGCGGCCGGATCAATATGCTTCAGTCGGGAGGTGGAAACCTCGGAGGCCTTTCCCCGGTTTCCACCATGTCAAACAGAAAGCGGAAGGCCGAGTTGAGGGCGTTCGCCGGGGTCCATGTCATGGTTCCCCCAGAGCCGACCATCTCCAAAGACGCGCTCATCACCTTCTCAACAAGGTTAGGGAGGGAGTGCAGTGCCCCAAAGAGGATGCATTGGTAATCTCTGCATGTATCCTTGGGAAAATGGTCAACCGCGTGCTGGCTGACAATGGGAGCTTTTGTAATATCATATTCAAATATGCTCTTGACCAGTTCGGCAACTTGACCAAGTTCATCAAGCCATTTGATACCGTGCTTCAAGGGTTCGGCGACAACACGGTCCAAGTCTATGGAAGAATCAAGCTCTCTGTCGAACTAATATGCTGTTACAATCCCAAGGTTAGGATCACTAGGAACATCAATTTTGTAATCATAGATAGGCCCATCATCATTAATGGGTTCCTAGGTCGCCCCTTTCTAGAAACCTTCGAGGCGGTCGCCTCTTCTTTCTTTTACTGTATCAAGTTCCCCACTGCCGACGGGACGGTCGGTACTGTAAAAGGACACCAGCTAATGGCAAAGAAATGTTTGAATTACTCCTGTGTCGTAACTTCCCCTTTAAACACTTCCCGTACAATTTATAACATTGAGACGATCGACATTCAACCAATGGAGATCGACGAGCCAAGCACCTCATACCAACCCGACTCAGAGGACGGCATCTTACATCGATTGACGGACGACATCGAGCCAAGGATCGGTTTCGAGCCAAGCCTCGACATTGGTCCAAGGATCGAGTCCGGAAATCGTTCCAAATGAGAAGCGACAGTCCCCATTCAAGAGTTGGAAAGTATAACGATAGATCCGTCTCACCCGGAGCGGGAAGTGCAGATCGGCACAAGCGTCGGTCTCAAGTTAAAACATGATCTGATCAGTTTACTACGTAAGAACATCGGAGTCTTTGCCTGGTCGCATCAAGATATGGTCGACATTATTCCTGAACACGCTTGCCACTATCTAAAGATCGACCCGGCAAGGAAGCATGTTCACCAGAAACGTAGGAAATTCGGTCCTGAGAAGTACGCTGCGCTCGATGCAGAAGTCAAAAAAACTACTCGACAACAAACTAATCGGAGTAGCTACCGACGAGCCACATTGGGTAGCCAACGCGGTGCTCGTCAAAATGGCGAGCAACTCCTGGAGGTTATGCATCGATTTCACCGACCTCAACGCATCATGTCCAAAAGACCATTTTCCGATGCCTCATATTGACCACTTGGTCGATAGCACGGCAGGTTGCGAAATGATGTCATTCATGGATGCCTTCGCCGGGTACCATCAGATCCCAATGGCGGAGAAAGATATAAAACACACGTCGTTCCACACGGAAAAAGACGTGTACTTTTGGGTCCGAATGCCATTCGGTCTGAAGAATGCGGGGGCGACCTACCAACGACTAGTCAACGGGATGGTCGCTGACCAGATCGGCAAGACCATGGAGGTTTACATTGACGACATCGTAGTCAAGAGCCTCAAAAAGGAAGATCACCTCAATGACCTTGCCGAGATGTTCGCCATCCTCGAGAAATTCAACATGAAACTGAACCCCAAGAAATGCAACTTCGGGGTAAGCTCCGGAAAGTTCCTGGGGCACATCGTGAGCCAAAGGGGATAGAAGCGAACCCCACCAAGATCCAGGCGAACCTCGACATGCAGGATCTACGGAATGTCAAACAGGTGCAACGCCTCACAGGTTGTCTAGCTGCCCTTAACCATTTCACCACCATAAAGAACAAGAAGTTTGCATGGACAAAGGAAAGTCAAGTGGCGTTCGCCAAAATCAAGGAGTATCTGTCTAATCCCCAAATCTTGGCGAAGCCAATCCCCGGCGAAAAGCTATTCCTTTACCTGGCAGCCTTAGAGGTTGCGCTGAGCGCTGTGTTAATGCGAGCAGAGGGGCAAGCCCACTTGCCGATCTATTTCGTCAGTCAGGCGCTCCATGACGCCGAAACACGTTACACGCCTCTGGAGAAGATCGCCTACACATTAGTCATGAGTGTTCACAAGCTAAGGGTACTTCTTCGAACACCAAGTGGAGGTTCTGACGACTCTCCCCTTAAGGAAACTTCTGCACCGGCCAGACACCAACGGGAGACTCCTCAAGTGGTCACTGGAGATCGACCAAGACGGTGTTACATACGCTCCTCGCATGGCGATCAAAGGTCAAGCTCTGGCAGACTTCGTGGTAGAATTAGCATTCCTGCCCAGTCCGACCCAGATCGGCCGTCCTGCTTGGAAATTGTACGTAGATGGCTCGGCGACCAACTCGCGAGCAGGGGCACATATTGTCCTCATCAGCCCCGATGGCCAAAGTTTCACAAATGCTGTGTGTTTCGGGTTCCGTGCGACCAACAATGAAGCCGAGTACGAAGCTTTGGTAGGCGGGCTCGATCTATCACTCGCCCTGGACGTTCGTCGCCTCCACATCTTCATGGACTCCCTATTGGTCGTGAACCAATTCAAGGGGGAATATGAGGCGCGCGGCGAACAGATGATCAAATACCAAGAGTTGGTCGCCGAAATGTGCACAAAGTTTGAAGAAGTGCTGATCGAACAAGTCCCGAGAGAGCACAACTCCCAGGCCGATGCCCTATCCAAACTCGCATCGTCAGATGGGGCGGCAGACTTCTCTAACATCCAAATCACGAAGTCAGCAAAGCCGGCGATCGACAGAAGCCTGATCACCATAGTTGCCATCGCCGAAGAGAACTGGATGACTCCGTTTATTAAATACTTGAAGGACGGAATGGTCCCCACCGATCGTATCAAATCTCACCAGCTTCAGCTCCGAGCAACTAGATATACCCTATTGGACGACCATCTTTACAAGCGAGCTTTCAGCCTTCCCCTCCTCAAGTGCATTACGCCGGAGGAAGTCCAACTCGTTTTAGCCGAGATCCATGACGGGATCTGTAGAAATCACGCTGGAGGAAGAGCTCTCATCCACAAGACGACCACGCAAGGTTTTTTCTGGCCTACACTACAAAAATACGCGATCGCCTATGACCGATCGTGTCACAGGTGTCAAGTGATGGGCCCGAACATTAAGCTCTCACCCGAGCAGCTCACTTCTATGTACAGTCCGTGGCCGTTCGCCCAATGGGGCATCGACCTCATCGATCCCTTGCCGATGGCGCCAGGGGGATGTAAATTTGCCATCGTGGGGGTCGATTATCTCACAAAATGGGCTGAGGCCGAGCCACTCAACAAGATCGGCCAAGAACAAGTAATCAAGTTCATTTGGAAGAACATCATATGCTGGTTCTCTCTACCCTAGGCTATCATCTCCGACAACGGGAAGCAGTTCGACAGTTTAGAAGTCATGCAATTCTGCGAGAAATGGGGAATTAAAAAGTTGTTCTGGGCCCCTTACCACCCTCAGACGAACGGGCAGGTAGAGGCTGTAAACAAGATTCTCAAACACACGATCAAAGCAAGACTCGAATCCAAACAAGGACGATGGGCGAGCGAGCTCCCGGATGTTTTGTGGTCCTACCGAACAACGACCTGAAATTCAACTGGTGAAACCCCGTTCGCCCTCACCTTCGGAACAGAAGCAGTGATCCCTTCAGAGATCACCGTCCTCAGCCACCGAACTGAACAAGAAATGACGACGGACAATGATGTAGCCCGACGGATCGACTTGGATATGCTCGAAGAACGACGACTGACCTCGGAAATGAAGAACACGATCCACAAAAGGAAATCCGAAAAATTCTTCAATTCAAAGGTCAAGGAAAGGCGATTCCATGTGGGTGACCTAGTCCTCAAAAAGGTCCAGACTCACACGGGAGTATTTGGCCCGAATTGGGAGGGGCCCTTCAGGATATCTAAATGGCTGACCAAAGGAGCCTACGAACTCCAACACTCAGACGGCACTCCGGACCAATATCCCTGGAATACCGTACATTTGAAGAAATACTACCAATAAAAACTCTGTATTCAGTTACCCAATGTACAAAGAGTTTAATGATGTTCTCCGATCCCCTCGATATGATTCGCCTCGACATAACAAACAAATAAAAAAGAGGACGACTCGCTCGCCCTACAAGAGGTCGTCATCTAACCTGATGGACCTATGCAAGCGATCGCCCCTCCAAGCACAACGTATACCATCGAGGATCGTCATCTAACATGGCGATCTGAGGTAGAAAAGTGCAGCCATGGTTCTGGAAGTCGATGGTACCGATAGCCCGTCCATACAAGGTTCCTTTGGGCAAAGATCGCCCGCCCTTTAGTTTAAATATGAGGCGGACGTAGCCAAAGGACCCTCCAAAACAAATCAGTGGACGCGCTCGCCCGTCCTCAGATCCATCATCTAATCTGATGGACCGAGGCAGGCGATCATGTCCTACCCCCGTCACAACATATGCCCTCTTAGGCAGAAAAGTGCTAACAAGCCACGGTAGCGAAGTCGATTTATCCGACGGTGCCCTGTGCAAGGACTCCTCCAGGCAAAGACCGACCTCCCCTTCGCTACATTACGAGGCGAAACGTAGCCTACGGAGGACCCTCACAATTAAGTGAGTCGCGAGAATTTAACCATCAGACGGAATGCCGCTCGCACATAAGACATAGTCGTAGAGGTCGGTTCCATCGAACCCCACGACTGTGCGAAATCTTTCCATGCCGGGACGTTCGGCCTCCCTCGAGGAATCAACAAAATTGAAGATCGCAAGAACCGAACTAAAGATAGCTCACTAAATGAATTATTTTCGTTCCCTTACTTTCACTAAGTAAATGAAAACAAGGGGCAAAGCGGAGCCATACATGCGATCAGGAGGACGGAACCATATACGATCCGTTTTGTTCAAGACGATTGGTTTTGTTCAGAAATTTACAAGTAAGAATTTTAAGTATACCAATACATTCAGAGCTATTCATACAACGGACTCTCTCCAAACAATTGTGCAAAGTCGAAATGATGCGAAACATTCAGACAGACGATCATACAAGCAAGGCATCAGGTGCAATTATGTAAACACTTGTGTAAAGTCGTATGCAAAAAATTCATAGAGGCGATCGTACAAACAAAGAATCAGATGCAAATACGTATTTTATTTCATTCAAGTCATTTGTACAGATGTCCGAAGGCAAAACAAGAAGAAACTGAAAAATTACAAGGAAAAAACAAAATGATAGCGGTCTCAGTCAGGCCGCCCCCGCCTGGCCTTCATCACAAGCAGCTGGATCGGCGTGCGCCACCTCACCGGCTTCCGGATGAACAAGTTTGTCCGGCGACAGATACCAGCTCAGGTCGATCCCGAGGTAGGTGAGGTCAAGGATTAGTAGAAAGAAGGCCGGCTGCAAGGGATGCTCAAGCACGTAAGCTTTGAAGTTATCGATCAGAGGGCTGACCTCGAGCCCTCCCTTCTTGGCAGCGCAAATAGCGTCGGCGTAAGCCATGTAATAAGCAAACTCGCCGACGTACTCCACGTTGAGGAAGGGATCGGTCTCGGTCTCCTCCAACTTCTCCTTCAGCCCCGCGATTGTTTTGTCCGCATCCTTGAGCTCGGCAACCTTGCCGGCCAGCTCCCCCTTCGACGACTCCAACTCACCATTTAGCCGGTCCACCACCGCCTTCAGCCTGTTCACCTCCTTCTGCGAGGCCGCATGCAATCGACGGGCCTCCATCATCTGATCGTGCATCCGATCGATCGCCGCCCTGGACCGGTCGAGCTCTTGCCTCATCCGGTCGAGATCCTGTTTAGCTCGCTTGGCCGTCTCAGCATACTCCTTCTCCATGGCCACGATCCTGTCGGCAAACTCGGCGTTCTGGTTCTGAGCAGCCTCGAGGTCTGAATGGAGGCGAGCAGTAGAGGGCCGCCCCTCATAATCCTTTACAGCTTGAGCGGCCATCATCGCCGCTTGGAGGGTTAGCGCAAGAGTCGCCTGCATTGCATCTCCAGACCGTCGGCGCGCGATCGCATCCAGGTCGGTCGTTCAAGCCTTCGGTAGGGAGGAGATAGCCCGGGAGACAGTGAGGGACGTCGCTAGGCTCGCGGGGGACATGCTAGCCAGGAAGTCCAACACCATCGGCGAGGTGTTCTCGTCGGGAAGGCGGACCCTGCAACAAGAACAAAGAAGTTAGTATGCACCCTTCACAAGTGGCATAACTCAGCAAGATCAAACCAGGCTTACCTTTCGACCTTCTCGGGGTCGCGTACGAAATAAGGCTTGCCCCGCGGAGTCTTGGCATCAGCAGTCGTCATGGCCTATAGGAAGGCCGTTGAGGGCGTAGGCCCCTCCGCCATCGGAATAGCAGAAATAGGAGGCGCGGTGACCGGCGACACCACAACGGACGCCTCAGAAGCAACAGTCGGCAAGGGCTCCTCCGGCCTCCGCCTCTTGCGGTTGCGCTGAAGCTCCTTCTCCTCCCGAGCCTCCGGCTAGACGACCGGCGCTATGAGAGGTCTCGCCTCGAAGATAGGACGAGTCGTCGTTGCAGGGGCACGGCCCGCCTTCTTCCTTTGGCAGAGACGATTCATAAGTCCGGGATTCGACATAGTAATCTCTCCCGGCGGCTCGGAGTAGCGGGGGAAGTGGATCTCTGTCAAAAAAGACATTCAACTAGGTTAGACATCTCTTTCAATCAAAGATGATCGTCAAGCAGAAAGGAGATCGTAAACATTATACCTAGGACCTTCAAGTGGCGGGGGAAGCGAAACAACCGAGCGCCCAACCAATGAGCTTCATTGTTGATCGCGCGAGCGTCAATGTAGTTGTCCGGTAGACCGCGGATTCGCTCCCAGATGATCAAAAAGTCAAATGGAAGATCGCCGGCCGCTGGAACAAGGGAGCCTGCAAAAAGAAAACCAAATTAGCTCAGTTCAAGGTGTATACGAACAAAGGGAGAGTTAAAACCCTTACTCGGATTCGTCTCCCGAAAGTCGGTGAGGATATCCAACTCATCCTCTGGTTTATCGCTCACCGCCGACCTCCACGCTCCACCGACCCAACACCATTTTGTCAGGTCGCCCCGGACCTTGTTCGGCACCCCGAGGACCACCCTGCACATGCGACCCTGAATGTGGTAGCCGCCAACTGAACCCTTCTGCGCCGTCAGCTTGAAGAGGTAGTTCATTTCAAGCGCAGAAGGTAGACGGAACAGCCGGTGATCGCCAAAAAGAGTCAAAGTACTGACAATCTGCAACCAGGCGTTCGGCGTCAGTTGGAGCGGCACCACATTCCAGGCGGTCAACAGGTATGACATGGCGAACGGCAATGGGAACCGCAATCCGGGCCCCATGATCAATTCATTAACGGTGACCATACCCTCAGGAGGTTGGTCGGCGCGCTCGTTCTCGGTGGGAACATACAGCGAGACATCAGAGGGGACATGGAACTCCGCCCTCCAACGACTCAAGTCCTTCTTAGTCGCCGAACTCCAGAGCTGATCGAGGGTCCACGGGGAGCGGTCCGTGGCCCGAAATGACGTTCGCTTCACGGGTTCATAGGGGTGGGCGAGCGAGTATGTGCCAAAATCAAACTGAGAACGTGGTCCGGCCAACCTCTCCATGAGCTCAGCAAAATCCAAAAAGGCCCGGCCGAACACACTATTCTGCTCCCAATACAGCCTCACCGCCTCATCCTCGTCTACCGGCGAGTGCTTCTGCTCTGCCGCCACCGACCTCGCCGCGCCAGCCTCGTTGAAAAGCTCTTCAACCTCCGCGGGTGCAATCCCCGAGCGAATGGCCTCGATGACTGTTTCCACGTGAAATTCCGTGGAGGTTTCATCCCGGGCAGGCGAAGTCGCGGCGGCAGAAGTGCTACCCGCCTCATACATAGTGGATCCTCCTCCAGACATGTTCGAAGAGAAAAGGGGGGAGAGAGGTTTTTGTTCTTACCTAGAGAGAACGTCGATAGGCACAAGAAGCTTCAAGGAAATTCTGCAAAGTATTCTTCTAAAAGAATAAAGATCTAAAATCCAGTAGCCCTAGCCCTTTTATAGGCGAGAGCAGGGACTTCTGTGCAAATAGGCAGAATCTCAGGGGCTGAAGTGCAACCGTCGGGGGAGCCGCATTTAATGCGGCCCTCGAAACCCGCGTACGCGTCGTTTCGAGGGCACGCCATGCGACAAGTCTGACAAAAACCGTCGGACTCCCCCAACGGGAGCGCGACGCGTGTCCCTGTGACGTTTCGAAAGCCTGCCTCCACTTCCCGCTCTTTCCAGCGTCCAAGGAGATCGTCCGAATTCAAAACTAGTTCGTACAGGAGACGATCGTCTGCTTCATAAGTAGATGAGTCGCTCGTCTAGAACAAGCGATCGCCAGCAGTGCCACCTCGCCCCACGACTTCAACATCGGAGCGAGATGGGGGGCAATTGTTGTGTGGCGATTTATATGCCTCAATGGCGATCAGTATAATGGTCGGGAGCTAATCAAAGAAGACAGATGCTGGGCAAGCGCCAAGCGGTCGACGCCCAAGGCGATCGTATTTTGGCATCTGGCGATCG
The DNA here is from genome assembly GCA_033398695.1 of Orobanche coerulescens. NCBI lineage: Eukaryota > Viridiplantae > Streptophyta > Magnoliopsida > Lamiales > Orobanchaceae > Orobanche > Orobanche coerulescens. Next base: position 123,669,194 of record CM065812.1, on the reverse strand, counting down.
CCTCTAATGTCCGACCGGGGACGATCGTCCCGTGCCATGTGTGAATCCGACACCCGTCAAAGTCTGCGAAGACCGAATATCGGATGAAGACCCACGTGCAGATCCGCAAAAGGCGCCGCAAGAACAGGCCCTACTCCAGCCCATCAGTAGCTGTCAGTGATAAGGACGGCCTCACCAACCGACAGACCCGCCGAAAGGTCCTAAGGTAGGACCGCCCAAGACAGCGAGAAGAGGCACCAGTTGCCTCCTCATTGGTTCACGCATCTGGCTTCTAGCAGTAGCTGCGGACTTTAAGAAAACAGTACCACGTGCTGGGACGATCTCCCACCTTATTTAAATGCAGGAAACGACGATCGCCCGTGGCGGATAGGGATGTCCCAACAACCCTTTCTCCTATAAATAGGAGGCCTCCAGCATTGGCAAAAGGACAGTTACAATGTGAACACATGCACAGTTACAATGTTAACACATAACACTAAAAGCAAACAATACAGAGAACTCTCCATCTTTGTAACAAGAACTCGCAGAGCTTCAACTCTGGTTCTTCCGGCAATCTTCAGCACTCGATAGCTAAGATAACTAGAGTCTTTACAATCATTGTAATTGTACTCTAACATTAATATCTGTACTCACAAGTATTCATATTAATAACATCTCACGAGAGCATTCAAGACCGGGACTAACAACCTCGGCAAATCTTGTGTTATTTATTTCCCCACGGACGTGCTCTCGCACTTTATTTGTTACTCGTCCATTCCAGCATATCATCTCCGGATAATATTTTGGATAACAACAAAATGTAGAAGGATTTCATAGGAATTCATCATTGTTTGATAAACTAGTCGTAACTTACTATTGCAAATGTTGATCAACGTTAAACGTTAGTAAGGGAATTAATTCGGTGATATTAATGTCATTGAAAATCGTGTGTAAAATGATAGTTTACCGATTTTAGTACTCGTAATAGAGACTTTGATTAGGAGTATGGGATTTGGTTATGCTATGATCATTTGTTGCCAACCGAATAGTGATAGGGATAAACTTGTTGAACGAATTGATGTATTTAACGTTAACCGTAGAATTGAATGGCAAATGGTACGTAATGCTTATGAACTTAGAAAAATGATACTAATATTGGTAATTAAGACTACGTTAGGAATCCAGTTAGGGAAGGGAGATTAGTTTTGTTCATCAGGATCTGTACGAGGCGTTAATCGGATATTACGTGATTAGGTTAAGCTCGAGCGGGCGTGGGGATTCCGGTTATCATAAAGCACCTACCGTCGGATCACAGGCAAGTGAAATCTTGCTCGAGAAATGATAATATTATTGTAATGTCCATATTTATGTATGTGCCATTGTTGATGAATGCCGACGGTTGTCTTTCTCTAAAATGTGTTATAAATTGGCCGATGTGTTGGGGGTAAAACCTGTATGGTACCCGTATGGAAATGTGTTAGGGTATAAGACCCGAATTGGGCACCTATGTTCCGGAGTATTCCCGTGTGGATACTTTCGTGATCCTTGGTTGCGACCTTGGGGTTTATGTGATAAAAGAGAAAGACGACGTCGGTCGTGTGATGAAATATTCTCTGTTGGTTATATGGTACTGTACTTGGTAAAATTGTATATATCGTTGCTAGTAATTGTTATTGGTATGCATTCTCTGACCCCGGTTATCTGGCATGAATTGTCGTGCCAAGTAAATTTGTTAATCATGTACAGGACATTCCCGAGGGGTCTGGTAAGACTTGAGCGGTGTTGGAATAATCTCTTGCCGCTGCTTAAATTAAATTTGATTTCAAAAACCTCCGTTGTGTAATAATTGAACTTGAATTGTGTTTCTTCTTAAAACCTTTGGGCTCAAGGTATGTAACCTTGGACTTATCGTTTTATTGTAATTTCTTTAAATCATCTATTTCCTAAACTATCCTTGTGGGTCCCACACGGGATTCACGGCACTGTAATACCTCGGATAATTTTGGGGGTGTTACAGAAAATGGTATCAGAGCGTAATTCCTGGTTTAAATAAAATTTCTCCAATTTTCAAAGTTATTCCAGTCCAACACCCAAGCGACCATAACTCCTCGTGGGAATGCAAAGTAAGTGATATGTGTGTTTTCTGTCTAAATACTACATTTAGTTGTAAACTGTGTATGGAACTAGCTTTAGATTACTACTGTGAGTAATGGCACGCCGAGGAGCAAGGAGGGTGGCGAATGATGCTCAGGGTTCCGCCGCAAACCACAACGAGGACAGGAGCATTGCCGAGATCCATCCTGCTGGGGACCAGCCGCCACCAATTAATCAAAACGATCAGGAGGCGGAATGCCAAAATAACAACCCAGGAGGCATGGACCCGGCTTTTGTTCAGGCCCTTGCCCAAGCTATCGCCATGGGAATTGCTCAGGTCAACCAGGCGGAACGGATACCGGTTATCAATGTGGAGGAAAACACAGGAAGAGATCGATGGTTAGGAGAAATGCTGAAGGCTAGGCCTCCATTATTTGACGGGGCAGGGGAGAAACACGTGGACGACTGGATTTCTGAAATGGAGACTGCTTTTGAGGTGATCGGATGCCCAGAGAACCGGAAGGTGCCGCTCGGGATTAATCAACTCCACGACACTGCTGCACGCTGGTGGAGGACTTACAGGCCAGAGGACCGAGTGGTCGGGTGGACCGAATTCGCCCGACTAGTGCGGAGCGAGTACTGTCCCAGATCAGCGTGGACTGCTCGCGCACGAGACTTTTTCAGTGACGGACCTCATAACATGCCAGTACCAGAGATCATTCGGGCCTACCGAACCGAGCTAAGTTACATCTCACAGATGGTTCCATCAGAAGATCAACGAATATGCCACCTTGCACAGAGGTTACCAGAGGATGTACAACGCTATGCCGCCGTATTCCACTGCACGACTCTGAGGGCATACGAAGACGTGGTCACAGCATATGCCGGTACTGTTGTTAATAACGACACCGGACATAGATCAAAGAAGCAGAAGACATCAGCTCAGTCTGGGAGCAGCAACAAAATGAGCTCGGGGCCCGCATCTTCTTTTAAGCTAGCAGTATCGTACCAACAGAAGGGTGCATCTGATCGGCCATACCGTAGGGACTGCTTCAATTGTGGTATGTTCGGACATACTAAGGATCGGTGCCAGAAGACAGCAACAAATGTTTCACCTGCGGAAAGAGTGGACACATGTCTCGTTACTGCTGGCGGGCCAATCCCACTCAGAACTCAGTTTCTCAACCGAGCCAACAAGGCTATGTAAAATCCCCCAAGATGCCTGCCGTTTCCAACTACCGAGCTCTATCCCATCAGACTCAACCACCGCCACACGGTGCCGGTCGAGGCCGTCAGCGAGGCGGTGGTACTTCATCCTTTTCGGAATCAGTGCCGTCCCGTGTATTTGAGTTGAGGGCTACACATGGTCAGTCCGCGCCAGCTATCTCAAGTACTCTTCTTGTTAACTCTCAGCCAGTGCATGTACTATTTGATACCGGAGCCATGCATTCGTTTATATCTGTGGAATGTGTTAAACATTTAAATCTTGTTTGTGTACCTTGTGAGTCCTTTACTGTTAAACTACCCGAGGGTAGTAGAATAGGCGGTGATCTAAAGGTTCGAGACTGTGAGATCTGCATCAACAATCATAGTTGGACCGCTAATCTTATGGTCTTTCCGATCCAGAATGAAGATATCGTATTAGGTATGTACTGGATGCCATTGTACAGAACGATCTTGGATACCTACCGCTTGAATATTTCCATAACGGCTTATGACGGTACCACACATGTCATTAGAGGACGGGAACACTTCAGCATGAAAGGGTCTCTCAGCCTTCTCGCATCGGAAGTCTCCTGCAGCTCTCGAAGGGAGTACTATTGATGTTATGTTCTTCAGGAGGATATTTCACAACCTACGATCGCAAAAATCCCGGTGGTGTATGAGTTTCCAGACGTCTTTCCCGATGAACTATCAGGGCTGCCACCGCACCGAGAAGTTGACCTCTCCATCGAACTCGAGCCAGGGACGAAACCTATTTCCAAAGCTCCTTACAGGATGGCACCGGTCGAGATGAAAGATTTAAAGATACAACTCAAAGATCTGCTGGATAAAGGATTGATCCGCCCGAGTACCTCGCTGTGGGGCGCACCGGTACTTTTCGTTAAGAAGAAAGACAACTATCTACACTTGTGCATTGACTATAGGGAACTAAATAAGGTCACTATCAAGAATCGTTATCCACTTCCAAGGATCGATGACCTCTTGGATCAATTGCAAGGGGCAGTTGTGTTTTCAAAGATCGATCTACGGTCCGAATATCACCAATTGCGGATCCGGGAGGAAGATATACCTAAGACTACATTTCGATCGAGGTATGGACATTACATGTATATCATGGTATCATTCGGGTTGACTAATGCCCCAGCCTTTTTTATGGAACTGATGAACATAGTTTTGATTAACTTCCTCCATAAGTGCGTGGTGGTTTTTATCGACGACATTCTGATCTATTCCCGAAGCCGACAAGAACACGAGGAACATTTGAGGCAAGTGTTGAGCGTGTTAAGGCAACACCAACTTTATGCGAAACTTTCCAATTGCGAATTCTGGACGCCGGAGGTAATTTTTCTCGGACATGTTGTCTCGGCAGAAGGCATCAAGGTCGATCCACAAAAGATCGAGACAATAATGAATTGGGAACCACCGAAGAACGTCAAGGAGGTAGGGAGTTTCCTAGGATTGGCGGGTTACTATCGAAGATTCATCGAGGCTTTTTCCTGTATCGCTCGACCGTTAACGAACCTAATAAGAAAGAGCACCAAATTTGTATGGACTGCAGACTGTCAGAAGATCTTCGACGAGCTCAAGAGTAGGCTAACTGCTCCAGTGCTAGTGTTACCATAGGGAACGGAAGGATTCGTTATATACACGGATGCATCAAAGCACGGACTGGGGTGTGTTCTCATGCAGAATGACAGAGTCATTGCGTACGCATCCCAACAACTGAAGCCGTACGAAGTGAATTACCTGACGCATGACTTGGATCTAGCCGCCGTGGTGCATGCCCTCAAGATTTGGAGGCACTATCTTTACGGAGTTACTTGCAAAGTTTTCACGGATCATAAGAGTTTGAAATATATCTTCACTCAGAGGGAATTAAACATGAGACAGAGGCGCTAGTTGGAATTAATGAAGGACTACGATGTGGAAATCTCCTATTGTAACACCCCCGATATATTCAGGAATATTACAGCACCGTAAATCCTTTACATAAGAATTTACAAGGCTGAATAAATGAAAAGACAATAACAGATACTAAATTATGAAATCACTGAAATAAAATACGACAGTTCTGGTTTAATACCGAGAATACAAATATCCAAATGAAGAATATTAATACATCACTGAAATCCAAACATCACAAATTACGACGTACTCGAGTACTTATTAAAATAACCAACAACAGACAATAAACCCGACCGGAACATCACTCTGCACCCTCGTCGTCATGCGGCTCCAGTGGTTGTTTCCCCCCTCTCCTGGATCCTGAACATAAACAAATGTTCACCCCCGAAGGGGTTAGCACAACGATGCTAGTACAAGTACAATAATCATATAACAATGATTTAATCAACAATAATCATGACAAATTTCTCCAACGAGAAAAATAATTACAAGACATATCACATTATAACAGTCTCAACATACTCATGGTATTCCAACGATCCAGCGCACACAACTATAGATTCCCATGATGATCCCGTCGGACCAAAACATGGTGGAACTACCTGTCAAACGATCCAGCGCACACAGCTATAGATTCCCATGATGTTTCCCGTCGGATCAACACATGGTGGACAATTAATCATAACACATGTACACAGTACAATCACAACATAACCTACATAAATCGGACAATTCTAATTAAGGTACTTGCCTCGATTTGATGACAACAATGATACTTCCACGAAAAACGGAACACTCGAAGGTCGCCCCTTCGATCAATCACGTAACAAGCTCGAACCTTAAACAAAAGAAATAATATAGAATTCATCTCACGTCGCACGAATGCTAACAATTTAATTAATAGTCGGAAGTTCATAAATCATAATCTGCCGGCTTGCTTAACGCACGCTACGTATCCTATGTAGCGTACGTTAAAGCTACTTGTTAGTGCACGAAATAATATGAAGTCTAGCGTACGCTAACCATACACTGTCAGTACCTCACTGCTCAGTCGATTTACTCGTCTGATAATATAACGCACGTTGCGTTCCAAGCGTAGCGTACGTTAACTTATGCCCGATAGCGCACGTTAACTATAAAGCTTAGCGCACGCTAAACATGTATGACAATTCTTCCCTAGGCAGTCGACTGTTCTAACGGTGATGTAACTTACGAAATCCTCAGTGTTTAATATACTTTATCTCCATGCATATCACATTCATCTAATTACAAATGATCTCACGGATTCAAACATCTTCGAGATACAAGAATATGCATAATTATCACAACATCATATTCCTTCTTGATTTACAATTCTTATGCGAATTTCGGTGTTCTTAAGATCGATGCACTAGATTCCGATATCATCATTACATCCCGATTAAACCATGAAGATGAACTAACAATTCCAACTTATAAGAAAGGATGCAAAACTTCTACGATTCTTTCCTAAGTCCGTTTAACAAAAGTGATAACAACTTTACGTCTACGAATTATGGTAACGTCATCAATACGGATAATCAATCTCAGAATATTTCTCTCGTCATTCGACGTGGTAAGATGCTAGTCATGATGTTTCCAACGATGTTATCTTAAGTATAAACATTCCAACTTATAAACATGATATTGTTTGGATAATTCATCAATGGAACTCAATATCTTGATAGCATAATCCTCATATCCTTAATAACATGAATCCAAGGTAGGAGATAGTATTAACATACCTTAAGATGAAGAAAACACTGAAACAATAGGTAGACTTCAACCCCGGTTGCTTGTATGTCACTCCAAAGTGAGTTTCTTCTTCAATGATCAAGTGTAAGTAATCTCCAATCTTCAATGATCATGTAAGGAGGGTTTATATGTGTTTAAGAAGTAGGGAAGGCTATATGGACTTCCAAGGAATGAAGAACATGTGAAGGAAACATAAACCAAATGAAATGAGGGTGCTGTCCCTTATATAATGTTTCTGCACGTTAGTTGATTAGCGCACGCTATCATACTATCCTTAGCGCACGCTAATTAGCATTGACTCCAAAACTGTCCAGGTTTGCCCGCGGGACTCTTATCCGGACCCATGTTGTAACACCCCCAGAATACGACCGGGAATGTCACACGCCGTAGACCCTTATCACAAGGATCTATCAGGCTAAACTCCAAAAGACTACTCAATGATTGACCGACTGGGGTCAAAATTAATTACAAAGCAGACCGACAAGCTCATTAAACAATTCAGAAAACTAAGTAAATTTACTTCTCAATGACAATAATAAACTTGAACATAGAAAGGAATGACAACTTAATTTAATGAATGAAAACTACACCCATGCAAGGGTGGATACTCGACCGAAAGAGAAATACCAACCAAAATGAAACAAAAGAAAAAGACTCTGACTCTTGTGTGATTAGCATCGTCGTCTTCCATCTCCTTCCAATCCAATCCCGTGACTGCTCCCGAGCTGCCAAAACCTGAGCGCATAACAGGCACCCACCCCCCGAAAACTCGGGGGTTAGCAAACTGGAATTTTGCTAGTGCAAGTACATAATATACAAGATATACGAACAATAACAAAACAAAACTCAACAGCCGCGAAGCCTTATCACAAACCATATATTCCCATAGTCAACACAGAATAGCACTCGCATACAGAAGGTGAAAGATAATCACATAGTCATATTCTCTTTACGGAACATGACACCAATGAAACTTTAAACGAGCCCAAGAAGTAAGAAGATCTGGTTTGAAAAATCCCTTTTTATAAAAGGAAAAGTATTTTAATAAGAAAGTTTGAAAATATTATTATTGACTCGGGCCGTCTTGGGGTTTTGAAAATCGAATGGGAATACTTTTAGAAAATACTTCAAAAGCTCTCGGGTCCTCGACCCAACATGTGGAAAATAATTTGCAATAAAAGCATTACAACGTTATTCGGGATCCTCGACTCAATTTATAAAACATTATCACAAGCGAATCATTACAACATCTCACTGGGTTCTCGGCCCAATCCAAATAATATCATCACGAGATCAAATCTCAACATCCCACGGGGTCCTCAACCCAATACACAGAATAATCATCACAGTACAATCAAAGGCACAGCCTCCCATTCGACAAATCCTGCTCAAGACCCCTGATTAATTAACCCTCGGAGATCTCGTCAAATATCCTTGGTTAATTAACCCTGATACCAACATTTAAAACAAGTTGAAACGAACTTTCAGAAACACGAATCGCGGTCTACATCAAGACCAACATTTTAAAGCGAATGGCAAGAACTTTGAATTACGAAAATCATTTGGTAACGGGGTCTTAGCTATCACTCAAATATCCGTTACTAATAAGCCTGCCAGGCGCCTCCCTTGCACACCTGTGCACCGGCGTTCACTCCACTATATTGGCCACCCCTTGAACATGTAACCGCGCCGGCGATCACTCCCACAAGTGCCGCCCCTTACACGCGCATTAGGTAACACCGGTGTTCACCAATCATATCGAGCCGCACATTGCAGCGTACACCAGGCCGTAGTACACGCCCCACCTTCAGAGGTTCCCGGATACGACGTTTCTCTCCACATTGTTTCAAACATCAAACACACAGACAAATGTTACAACAATTATCAACTCAGTACACCAAGTCACACAATTTATCCGCCAGTCCATAACCACACAAATAAACAATAACACGCATGTTATCAATCAAAACTTATTCACAATAAGCCTTCAGGCATAACCAACCAACGCCGCACATATATCCCTATATTGCGACTCCACCGAATATATATATATATATATATATATATAACCTTACTATATTTTATCTATAAGTATGGTTCATCCATCGACCCAAGTTGAGTACGTCAACTAGTGTTAGCATTCATCACTCGGCATTCACCGACATATGTATGTATTTATCTATATACATGTATACACATATATATATATATATATATATATATATACGCATATCTATATACACACATATATTTAACATATAAATATATATGTATATGTATATTCGTAAAATAATTCACACACTTCGGCAACAATGATTTCACGTAGTTATAATTCATATATCAAGGTACTTGCCTTGGTAATCTCTCGCGAATACTCCGAAAATACGGTCCATTGGAAAAATTCGGAACTCTAATGAAAACAACGATCGGAAGGGCTCAACACAATATTTTCGTAGGGAATTCATCCCTAATATCCTATCATCAAATAAACAATCAATCACATGAGGAAAAACATCGCAAAACGACCGAATCTCCCTCACCGGCATTTTCCCGGACACCTTGAAGGCGTCAATTGAAAACTCATATAAACGACGAATCGGACATGATAAAACTGTGGAAAGATGATGAAATTGATAGAATACAACTTAATCTACAATTATCCATCAGTAATCTAAGTTCATATGGCTCGAACGAAAGAAATATATCAAGATCCCCAAATTTCCCAAAGTTCAGATTTTAGGAAAAACTAACCTTGATTTGGTCAATTGAAGGATGTTATGGAATGATCAATCAATGATATGAACTCGGGAACTTCATGGATTTGTTGTTCAACAATATGCCTCCTTGCTCTCAAAACCTCTGGCCGCGGAAAGAAAAGAAGGAAGTGAAAAATGGGTTGAAACAGGGCTGCTCGGCCAAATATATAGGAAGACCGCCCTAGCGTGCGCTAGCGTGACGGCAGCGTGCGCTAGAGGGCCGGCCTTGGTCCAGTCCAGAGGCTCCTGGACTGATCCCCTCGCCCAGGTAGCGTGCGCTGGCTGCTGAGTAGCGTGTGCTACGCCTTCCGGTTAGCGCGCGCAGCGACCAGCCGTAGCGTGCGCTACCCGCCAACCCTCCGGAGTCCAGAACCTCAGAGGCCTCACTGCCCGGCCTAGGTAGCGTGCGCTGGTTGTCGAATAGCGTGCACTACGCCTGCCGGTTAGCGCGCGCAGTCTCCCGGTAGTAGCGTGCGCTATGCCAGTCCCTACCGCACCCGTCCGGCCAGCGCCCAGCTGCAGTGCCGGTTCCTGCCACAACCATCCGGCCATCGCCTAGTTGCAGTGCCGGTTCCTGCCGCAACTGCCCGGCCAGCGCCCGACTGCCGTAGCTTGACGACTCGATTCCTAAAAACGCATGGAACGAACACGACAAAATGCTCGCGGACAACAACATCGATCCGAAATGAAAATAATATACAACAAATCACCACATATGGCCATAAACACAAAATCGATTGTCGAGAAAAATAATACCAACGCTCGAAAACCGAGAAATTTTCGGTCTAAAAAGAAATATTTCAAATTAATCAAAATATAAATCTCGGGTATTACATTCTACCCCCCATAAAATAAGTTTCGTCCCGAAACTTAAAATAGAGAGTGGCGGAACAATCAAGGAAATAACTACTTTGCTCAGCCCCAAAAAGTCACGAGCAATGCGCGAACGCGAGAATCCTTGAAATACAATGAGCCGACTAAGCAAGCATCTGGTACGTGAGTCGATGCGATAAAATATATGTGAACATGAGAAGTCGAGGTGGAGGAGTATGAATTTGGAGACAAAAGCTCTAAGAGTAAAGAAAATCACAAAACGACTCAGACATCCTGAAACCATGTTTCGAGCTCAACCAACCACATCCAAGTACATAATACATTCGGAAATGTTAATTGCACGTGTGGGAATAATAATTTCGAACAAAATTCGCAAGGATTAAGTTCAGATGTGGAAAGGCCACAATAATCCATGGAGTCTGACAAAACAAATATGAAATTCATTCAGAGGACGGTAGGCTAGGTAGAACATGGTAGTTTAAAATCGTCGAGAGGATCACAATTGAATTGCCAACAATGAAAGGTCACACAATACCGGAAATACTAAGAAAAGTATGGGTAATACACTCCCCCATACTAAAAATACATTACGACCCCGAAACTTAGAACAACAAGAGTTGGAAATGTAAAGCAATGAAACAAAAAATGATCGAAGTCACGATTGTTGGAACCAGCAACGATTAAGACACAGTACAAGATCTTCATTCTCCCATACTAGAATCTTCAGAAGGAAACATAGGGTTTCGGGACACTCTACGGTCACTTGCTCTATTCTCCAATAAGGTAGCATTCTTTGCCATTCGGAAACTATCTCACAGTGTTTCTCCCGATGACCTTCACACCCGCACCGGTAACAAGTCAAGAGTGGAAAGGGACAATTTACACGATCAAGTCCCTGACGGTTGCAGTTGAAGCACCTTCTCTTCTTACCGAGAGTCACCCATGATGGCCTGGGATTCCCAGCGCTCACTCCCGATTGCGAAGACGACGCGTTCGAACGACGTGGGGGTTTGGGAGCCTTAGATTCTTCACCGACCAAAAATTTCCCAGATGTCCTCGGTCTCTTCGCTTCGCTCGTGGGCTCGACTACTGAGGAGATTTCATAGGATATCGTTTGATTTTGATACTCCTTCATCATAGCATGAATCGTTGTCATACGAACCACCTCGCCGATTCCATTTCCATCATCACGTCTACATCCGCCGAGGCTCGACATACTAATGCAGATAATACCGTTCAACAATATTGATTTATCAGTCGTACAGTATACCACAATTATCAACACGAGGTTTAGTTAGCATCCTTAGAATAACGGTAATATCGTAAAGTACAAAGTTTTCTGAAGTCAATTTCGAGTCCTTCGACGAGGACGATCATTATATGTATGCACTTAATGAAAACAAATTTTTGAAAAAGAGGGCTAGTCACGTTACGCCCAAGACTTGTAAATACTGTCTTTTATTTCGGAAGAGGAAGTTTATACAACGACTCTCAAAATTATTTTCGAGTAATGTATAAAAGAAAAATTGAAAATTGAATTGTAACTAATTTGAAATATTTCAAAAGTGTTGAGTCCCAAATACCACAATTTTGAAAATCTTTCATCTTCTACCAAAATGTTTATTCGAAAGAATTTTCCACCGAGATACGTGACCATTTGACATGACGACATTAAAACATGGCTTTTCACAATGTTAGAAAATTTCAAAGCACCACTTTAAAATATTCGTGATATTACAACGCCGTGGACCCTGCACCGGAACCCACCAGGCTAAAATTCATTTTTAAAAATGTTCAAAATGCCAAAAAGGCCGATGTCGGTAATATTTTCAAATACTCACAAAAGTCATTTATAAAATATCAAATACCGTCATAAGAATACCATCAAAACATGCAAGACCAAAATATCAAAACCCAGTTTAGGGAATCGGTTTTAGGAAATAGAACTCGGTTTGCAAGATACCAAAAGCCATCTCAAAATACTCACGCATCGGATCAAATTAACACTCAAAAATTTACTCTAAAGAAATGTAGAAACCGATAAATATGCTCGACTTTCGAAGCATACTACATAACCATTTTTACTCGGACCATATACGCATGCTATATCCTAAAACAATAATATCACCAACAAGTTCCAACCCCTAGTTCACATTAAACACATTAGCACAATATAATCAAATACGTTTATAAAGGGACTTACGATCGGGAGACTTACCATCACGGATTGCCTGAAGATGATGTCAGAACCACGATACTAATCACAACTATGATGCGCGCGAATTACACCGGACATGGACTTGGCCCAACGGCCTAGGTTTTTCGCAAACCTAAGCTCTGATACCATATATGTAACACCCCTAGAATACGACCGGGAATGTCACACGCCGTAGACCCTTATCACAAGGATCTATCAGGCTAAACTCCAAAAGACTACTCAATGATTGACCGACCGGGGTCAAAATTAATTACAAAATAGACCGACAAGGTCATTAAACAATTCAGAAAACTAACTAAATTTACTTCTCAATGACAATAATAAACTTGAACACAGAAAGGAATGACAAATTAATTTAATGAATGAAAACTACACCCATGCAAGGGTGGATACTCGACCGAAAGAGAAATACCAACCAAAATGAAACAAAAGAAAAAGACTCTGACTCTTGTGTGATTAGCATCGTCGTCTTCCATCTCCTTCCAATCCAATCCCGTGACTACTCCCGAGCTGCCAAAACCTGAGCGCATAACAGGCACCCACCCCCCGAAAACTCGGGGGTTAGCAAACTGGAATTTTGCTAGTGCAAGTACATAATATACAAGATATACGAACAATAACAACACAAAACTCAACAGCCGCGAAGCCTTATCACAAACCATATATTCCCATAGTCAACACAGAATAGCACTCGCATACAGAAGGTGAAAGATAATCACATAGTCATATTCTCTTTACGGAACATGACACCAATGAAACTTTAAACGAGCCCAAGGAGTCGGAAGATCTAGTTTGAAAAATCCCTTTTTATAAAAGGAAAAGTATTTTGATAAGAAAGTTTGAAAACATTATTATTCACTCAGTCCATCTTGGGGTTTTAAAAATCGAATGGGAATACTTTTAGAAAATACTTCAAAAGCTCTCGGGTCCTCGACCCAACATGTGGAAAATAATTTGCAAGAAAACCATTACAACGTTATTCGGGGTCCTCGACTCAATTTATAAAACATTATCACAAGAGAATCATTACAACATCTCACGGGGTTCTCGGCCCAATCCAAACAATATCATCACGAGATCAAATCTCAACATCCCACGGGGTCCTCGACCCAATACACAGAATAATCATCATAGTACAATCAAAGGCACAACCTCTCATTCGACAAATCCTGCTCAAGACCCCTGATTAATTAACCCTCGGAGATCTCGTCAAATATCCTTGGTTAATTAACCTTGATACCAACATTTAAAACAAGTTGAAACGAACTTTCAGAAACACGAATTGCGGTCTACATCATGACCAACATTTTAAAGCGAGTTGCAAGAACTTTGAATTATGAAAATCATTTGGTAACGGGGTCTTAGCTATCACTCAAATACCCGTTACCAATAAGCCTGCCAAGCGCCTCCCTTGCACACCTGTGCACCAGCGTTCACTCCACTATGTTGGCCGCCCCTTGAATATGTCACCGTGCCGGCGATCACTCCCACAAGAGCCGCCCCTTACACGCGCATTAGGTAACACCGGTGTTCAACAATCATATGGAGCCGCACATTGCAGCGTACACAGGCCGGAGTACATGCCCGGCCCTCAGAGGTTCCCGGATACGACGTTTCTCACAACAAGTATCCACATTGTTTCAAACATCAAGCACACAGACAAACGTTACAACAATTATCAACTCAGTACACCAAGTCACACAATTTATCCGCCATTCCTAAACCACACAAATAAACAATAACACACACATTATCAATCAAAACTCATTCACAATAAGCCTTCAGGCATAACCAACCAACGCCGCACATATATCCCTATATTGGGACTCAACCGAATATATATATATAACCTTACTATATTTTATCTATAAGTATGGTTCATCCATCAACCCAAGTTGTGTACGTCAACTAGTGTTAGCATTCATCACTCGGCATTCACCGACATATGTATGTATTTATCTATATACATGTATACATACATACATATATATATATATATACACACACACATATATATATAACATATAAATATATATGTATATGTATATTCATAAAATAATTCACACACTTCGGCAACAATGATTTCACGTAGTTATATTTCATATATCAAGGTACTTGCCTTGGTAATCTCTCGCGAATACTCCGAAAATATGGTCGATTGGAAAAATCCGGAACTCCAATGAAAACAACGATTGGAAGGGCTCAACACCAGATTTTCGTAGGGAATTTGTCCCTAATAGCTATCATCAAATAAACAATCAATCACACGAGGAAAAACATCGCAAAACGACCGAATTCCCTCAGCGGCATTTTCCGAGACACCTTGAAGGCGTCAATTGAAAACTCATATAAACGACGAATCGGACATGACAAAACCATGGAAAGATGATGAAATTGATAGAATACAACTTAATATACAATTATCCATCAGTAATCTAAGTTCATATGGCTCGAACTAATGAAATCTATCAAGATCCCCAAATTTCCCAAAGTTTAGATTTTAGGAAAAACTAACCTTGATTCGGTCGATTGAAGGATGTTATAGAATGATCAATCAACGATATAAACTCAGGAACTTCATGGATTTGTTGTTCAAGAACATGCCTCCTTGATCTCAAAACCTTTGGCCACGGAAAGAAAAGAAGGAAGTGAAAAATGGGTTGAAACAGGGCTGCTCGGCCAAATATATAGGCAGACCGCCCTAGCGTGCGCTAGCGTGCCGGCAGCGTGCGCTAGCGGGCCGGCCTTGGTCCAGTCCAGAGGTTCCTGGACTGATCCCCTCCCCCAGGTAGCGAGCGCTGGCTGCCGAGTAGCGTGCGCTACGCCTTCCGGTTAGCGCGGGCAGCGACCGGCCGTAGCGTGCGCTACCCGCTAACCCTCCGGAGTCCAGAACCTCAGAGGCCTCACTGCCCAGCCTAGGTAGCGTGCGCTGGCTGCCGAATAGCGTGCGCTACGCCTGCCAGTTAGCGCGCGCAGTCTCCCGGCAGTAGCGTGCGCTATGCCAGTCCCTGCCGCACCCGTCCGACCAACGCCCAACTGCAGTGCCGGTTCCTGCCGCAACCGTCCGACCATCGCCCAGCTGCAGTGCCGGTTCCTGCCGCAACTGCCTGGCCAGCGCCCAACTGTCGTGGCCTGAAGACTCGATTCCTAAAAGCACACGGAACGAACACGACAAAATACTCGCGGACAACAACATCGATCCGAAATGAAAATAATATAGAACAAATCACCACATATGGCCATAAACACAAAATCGATTGTCGAGAAAAATAATACCAATGCTCGAAAACCGAGAAATTTCTGGTCTAAAAAGAAATATTTCAAATTAATCAGAATAAAAATCTCGGGTATTATACATGTCCGGCTGGCACATGTGTTAGCCGCCTACCTCAATAATTGACTGCCTAACGCACGCAATTCTTCATTCATAGCGTGTGCTAGTTTTAGCCGATAATGCACGTTAAGCTACGTTCTTAGTGTACGTTATCACGAGTTTGCATGAGAACATTTACATGTTGCTATACTCATGTACAAAGATACAAATATGAGAAATATCATACTCCAATTATCGAGATCACAATTCCGAATAATACAGGGTTCAACAACAGATGAAATACTCAATAATAAATCCGGATATTACACCTATCACCCCGGAAAAGCCAATGTGGTGGACGATGCTCTTAGTCGGAAAACTACACAAGAGGTGATGGTATCTAGCATAACAGTTCAACCCGAACTGCATCAAGACCTCAGGAGAAGCAGTACCGAAGTATGGATACAACGTAGGCAAGGACAATTGTGCTCAATCAATATACATTCGTCCTTACTAGACGAGATACGTCTGGCACAGATGGAGTATCCCGAGTTACGTGCGGCTGGTGCAAGAATTGAGGGAGGGGATGTTTCCGACTATAAGATTCAGGGTGACTTGGTGAGGTTCAAGAATAGGATTTGTATTCCGCCGAATGACGGGCTGAAGCAAACTATACTGAAGGAGGCGCACTCCACTCCCTATTCTATTCACCCTGGAGCGAGCAAAATGTATAAAGATTTTCGACATAGTTTTTGGTGGAAAAATATGAAATGGGAAGTTGCTAGATTCGTCGCCCGATATATGACGTGCCAACAAGTGAAGATTGAACACCGCAAACCAGCCGGAATTATGCAACCCCTACCCATCCAAGACTGGAAATGGGAGAGCATATCGATGGATTTTGTCACTAAGATACCAACGGTGGCAGGAGGAAAGGATACAATTTGGGTCATTGTTGATCGGTTGACAAAATCGGCACATTTCATTCCTATTCAAGAGACAACCGGGACAGAGCAATTGGCCGTCATTTTCATCAGATAGATCATAAGACTGCATGGCGTTCCCTCATCCATCATTTCGGATAGGGACACCAGATACATGTCTCATTTTTGGAAAGCCGTCAATAAAGCCATGGGAACCCAAATACATTTTAGCATAGCTTATCATCCTCAGACGGATGGACAGGCCGAACGTACGATTCAAACCTTGGAGGATATGTTGAGGGCATGTGTGCTCGATTGGGGTAAAGATTGGGCTAGACATCTGGGATTAGTTGAGTTCTCGTACAACAACAGCTGGCATGCAAGCATAGGCATGGCACCGTTTGAGGCCCTGTATGGGCGAAGATGTAAGTCGCCATTGTGCTGGGATGATACTTCTGACACCGTGGTTACCGAGTTAGATCTCATCCAAGAGTCAATTAAGAAGATCTCTATCGTTCGAAAGCACATTTTAGCAGCGCAGAGCCGGCAGAAATCTTATGCCGAGAACCGACAGCGACCGTTAGAATTTGCAGTCGGAGATCATGTTTGGGTCAAAGTATCACCTATGCGGAGCATCTGGCATTTCGGCCAAAAAGGCAAGTTAAGCCCAAGGTTTATAGGCCCGTTTGAGATATTGGACCAGGTAGGGAAGCTCGCGTATCGATTAGCTCTACCGCCGCATCTAGATGGAGTGCATAACATTTTTCACGTCTCCCAGTTAAGGAAGTATGTCTACGATCCGAGTCATAAGCTCAATTTCGAAGAAGTGGAAATTTCTGGTGACGCTACCTTTAGAGAGGTACCGATCACCATCTTGGATCGGCGTATGAAGATGTTACGAAATAAAGACATACCCCTCATGAAGGTTCAGTGGTCGCACCACGGCATGGAAGAAGCGACTTGGGAAACCGAGTCAAGCATGAAAGAGAGTCATCCCGAGTTATTTTCTTAAGTTTTAGGACGAAACTATTTTTAAAGGGGGTGATATGTAATACCACTGGTATTTCATGCTTAATTACTTTGTACTGTGTGAATTCTTGTAATGTGATGTCATTTTTATTCATGTATTTCATTAAGTGCTATATAATTGTGCGATGTGGATGAAACGGAGGTGACACGCCTTGACGCCGTTGAACGATCGTCAGTGCGAATATGACGGTGGCCAACATCTTGTTCCCCGATAATTGTTGATGAGTGGAAAGGACGGTCACCCCGAGATGGTTAAAATGTGTTATGTGGCTAAAGGATTGAATATCTAACGCACACTATAGCTTATGCCTAACGTACGCTAAAATTCGAGTATTACATACGTTAAGATGCCTATCTTACATACGTAACGGGTGAGTTGGTCTCCCGACCAGAATCTTTCTTTTGACGCAGAGGAAGCTACTTTCGGCGGGCTAGAGGACAAACGAGTCAACTCTTAATAGCATACGCTATCCTTAAATTTTAACGTACGCTATGGACTGTAGCCTTACGTACGTAAATACTTCTTACGTACATAACACATTCAGTCAGTAGCCTCTGGACGGCCTTTACGTATGTTAATCATTATACATAGCATACGTAAAACCCATTACGTATGTAATGCCTGAAACGTTAGCGTACGTTAATGTAATCGAGTGTTATAAAATAACACATCCACGTTCATTTCTTCCATCCCAAATCTTGAAGTGAAGAACTCTTGAAGCCTTTCCACAGTCCTATACTCAATTCTTGGCCTCTCATACACTTGAATTAACATGGAGGAGGTGATTTCGTAAGCTCCAGTGAAGATTATCCAAGTCATTCAACCCATTCCTCGTTCCTCCTCGTGGCTCTTGTTGATTGTCATCTCTCCTCATTGTTCTTCATCTTCTAAGGTAAGTCTACCAATCCTTGGAATAATCTCTTCAATGTTATTGATTATTACTCGTTAGGTTACGGGTACTTGGGTAGATTTTGCTAGAATACTCGTAGATGATCGAAACGGATGAACTTGTAGTAATCAGAGTTATCATTGTTCGTATATTTCATTTTCATACAACTCGTTGTAACAATCACATGAAAGAACTTCCATCTTAATTTTCATTGGGATCATATATAATCGACGAACCAAATGTAGAAGGATTTTGTAGGAATTCATCATTGTTTGATAAACTAGTCGTAACTTACTCTTGCAAATGTTGATCAACATTAAACGTTAGTAAGGGAATCAATTCGGTGATATTAATGTCATTGAAAATTGTGTGTAAAATGATAGTTTACCGATTTTAGTACTCGTAATAGAGACTTTGATTAGGAGTATGGTATTTGGTTATGCTATGATCATTTGTTGCCAACCGAATAGTGATAGGGATAAACTTGTTGAACGAATTGATGTATTTAACGTTAACCGTAGAATTGAATGGTAAATGGTACGTAATGCTTATGAACTTAGAAAAATGATACTAATATTGGTAATTAAGACTACGTTAGGAATCCGGTTAGGGAAGGGAGATTAGTTTTGTTCATCGTGATCCGTACGAGGCGTTAATCGGATATTACGTGATTAGGTTAAGCTCGAGCGGGCGTGGGGATTCCAGTTATCATAAAGCACCTACCGTCGGATCACATGCAAGTGAAATCTTGCTCGAGAAATGCTAATATTATTGTAATGTCTGTATTTATGTATGTGCCATTGTTGATGAATGCCGACGGTTATCTTTCTCTAAAATGTGTTATAAATGGGCCGATATGTTGGGGATAAAACCTGTATGGTACCCATATGGAAATGTGTTAGGGGATAATACCTGAATTGGGCACCTATGTTACGGAGTATTCATGTGTTGATACTTTCGTGACCCTTGGTTGCGGCCTTAGGGTTTATGTGATAAAAGAGAAAGACGACGTCGGTCGTGTGATGAAATATTCTCTGTTCGTTATATGGTACTGTACTTGGTAAAATTGTATATATCGTTGCTAGTAATTGCTATTGGTATGCATTCTCTGACCCCGGTTATCTGGCATGAATTGTCGTGCCAGGTAAATTTGTTAATCATGTGCAGGACATTCCCGATGGGTACGGACAGACTTGAGCGGTGTTGGAATAATCTCTTGCTGCTGCTTAAATTAAATTTGATTTCAAAAACATCCGTTGTGTAATAATCGAACTTGAATTGTGTTTCTGCTTAAAACCGTTGGGCTCAAGATATGTAACCTTGTACTTATCGTTTTATTGTAATTTCTTTAAATCATCTATTTCCTAAACTAGCCTTGTGGGTCCCACACGGGATTCACGACACTGTAATACCTCGGGTAATTTTGGGGGTATTACATGGTACTTGATTGATGGCGGGTAGGCACGGGACGCGGGGGACCGGCGGACCCAACACATGGTGGCAAATACTTGCGGCTGAAAGTCGGTCAAGGAAACCCACACTGAATGAAAAAGGTTGAATACGGCTAATACCATTGGTTGAAAAATAAGTATGGGAACCCCCGTATACATCTTTTATTGGCCAATTATATGAACAGGTTCCGAAAACCATGGCCTATCACTATCAGTCGAGTATCACACTTCAAGGGTACCCGAAGTAAGGATTTTACAAGAACATGACTATATTATATAAAGTAGTTATTATTCATGAATATGATATGTGCTACTTTGCTATTACAGAAGTCTCATCTTACTGAGCCATTAGCTCACTAGATTCATATGATACAGGTGATGATGCTCATGTTTAGGAGTTGACTATCTTCTTCAGTGTTGACAGCCAGAGACTTGTCCATATGCCATTCCCCAGCTATTTCGCCCCTATGCTGCAAGACTATGTTTTGTTTTGAATAAGATCGCTCTGTAATGGTTTTGTTTATTGATAAGTGTCATTTTTGTACACTTATCCATGGTTTGTATCGATAAAATTCACCCATAATTGAGCTAGTCTACTCGTTTTTTGCTTTTAATTTATTAGTTTTAATAATTTTATTTTTATTGGATGATGATCGGATTAAATAACTGAATTACTCAAGAAACAACATGTTTAATAAATATTCTCTTTATTGAATTTTGATATATTCATGTTGTAGGGCTTTCCGAGGACGAATTCGGCGGTCTTTCGGATTAAAAATCGAGTTATATATCAAAAGTTATCATCCGAAGAAGATCTGGGCAAAAACGCAAAGTCCGAGGAATTCAGGCTGAAAACGTAACTATCAAAGCTTCAAATGAGCAAATTTACGAAGCCACGTTACGGCCGTAACATTCGGAAGTTACGGCCGTAAGTCACCTCGATTACGGCCGTAACTCCCGAATGTTACGGTAACTCTTGACAATTGCTATGATTTGTCTAATTTTTATACTTTTTGTGTATTATTGAGGGGATGGCTGGCATTGATCCGATATAATGTAATAATGCTGTAGTTTTGGAGCTATTAGATGACTTTAGGTGTATAAATAGACCCCTTAGATCCTTCATCATTCACCATTCATCTTATAATTTTCCATTTTTCTTGTAAACTTTTCTTTTTGTGTGAAGAACACACTTGTGTTCTTGAGTGATCTTAGTTAGTGTGGTACAACATATGTTGTTCAGAGAGTTTATTGTTTCTATCTCCTTTATCTACTAAGGGAGTTAGGATCAATTCTTTCTCTTGATTCAACTAAGAATGACCACCAAAGCTTGTAATATGTGTAATAAACCCTTTATGGGCTAAGTTTCTTAAGTTGGGATTATAAACAAGGTTAGTCATGTTATTTATGTTTGTATAAAGATATATTATGAATTACTTATTATTGTGTGTGATTTTCATTGTTTTAACAATCTTTATTTATTTGGCCAATTAATGAAGATATTTATGATCTTCATATGTTTCAAAGAAAATATGTTTGATTAGATCAAATGATCTTCACTCTAAGTTGTTCTAGGGGATAGAAATATACCCCTAGTCCTTAGATGATTCATTGAGTTATTTTCACAAATCCTAATGCTATGTATTGAAGCCAATCAACATAGAAATATAGTGGATTGATTCAATATGTAAGGGCGTTTATAGTTCGAAAGAGAAACCGTCTTTTTAAGGAAAATCGAATCTACACAACATAATAAGTAAATTCATCTTATGATCTCCAATACATCTTTTATAACTAATGACGAACTAAGTTTGTAATCCCAACTATTTCATTTTATCGATAATCAATCTATTATTATTGCTTTCTTTTTATTTCCTTATAATATTAGAACTATTATTGCAATTTCTTTGCAATTATTAAACCAAACTTTTTAATTGTGTGTTTCACTCATCTTAAGTATCTATAAAAATAGACTAATAGTGTATAATTCAAATTATAACATAACTTCCTTGTGGGATCGATAAACCGGACTCAAAAAGTCCACTTTACTACTTGATACGATATCGTGCACTTGCGATAGTTACACTAAAAGCGTGTCAAGTTTTTGGCGCCGTTGCCGGGGAAGTATAAGTTATATTTGAAAAAAATTACATTATTAACTATTGTTATAAATACAACTTTTTCTTTGTTGTAGATTCCCTTGTCTATGCGAAGGACATACAATCGCGATTTAGTTTTACTAGATCCCGAGATCGAAGCCACATATAGAAGAAGGCGAAGAGAACAAAAGAAAAACATTATTTCTTCACCATCAATGGCGGACGAACTAAATCCACGTCTCCCCCAAGGAAATGATAACGAAAGAATTCCTCCGGTGGGGGGAATACCTAATGTTCAAAACATTCAACATCAACAATATCTGTTATCTAGGAAATAGATGAAGACAACATGCTCTTTGGGGAATTCATGAACCCCCCATCTTTGAGCGTTCAATCAAGTGTAATCTATCCACCATTTGGAGTGGACAATTTTCAAATTCGCCCAGATGTCATCAATCTCTTCTCCAACAACAACTCATTCTATGGAAGAACCGACGAAAATCCATATCTCCATATTAACCGTTTTGTGGAAATATGTGGAAATTTCAAATATCCAAATGTAAATGACGAGGCGATCAAAATGAGACTTTTCGTGCACACTTTGAAGGACAGAGCAAGAGAGTGGCTAGATACTTTGCCACCACGAAGCATAACAAATTGGCCCGAATTTGTCCAAAAATTCACCACTAAATACTTTCCACCAATAAAAGTGGCGAAACTCAAATACGAAATCTCTACATTTCGTCAACAAGATTCAGAATCATTCCACGAAGCATGGGAGAGATACAAGGATATGCTACGAAAATGTCCTAACCATGGTTTCAATTTGGGAGCACAAGTCAATTACTTCTATTCGAATTTTACCTTCATGCCGAGCCAATGTCGATTCATCATCAAATGGCTCACTCGGAAACAAAACTATGAAAGAGGCTTATAATCTTTTGAGGTTATAAGTGAACAAAGTGCAAGATGGCCAGACAGAAATATCCAAAAGAAACCAAATGGTGTTTTTGAAGTGGATTCTTATTCACTTATGTTGGCAAAAATTGAAGCTCTATCAAAGAAAGTCGAGGAAATGTCTTTTCAACTCCTCAATCTGTGAAGACGGTGCAAACTCCACAAATTTCAGCCTTTCATGTGAAATTTGTGGAGCAACTCTATGACACTATATGTCCCTTAGTGCAACAAGAACACCACCACCACCACGGAACAAGTGGCGTATGCTCGGAATTTCCAAAGGCAAGCATACAATCCTTACGGGCCAACATACAATCCAGGATACAAAAATCATCCAAATTTTTCTTATGCAAACAACAACAATGTGTTGAATCCAACGCATCAAGAGAAGAAGCCCGGATGGGAAGAAGCAATCACGAAGCTAGCCGAACAACAATCAAGTATCAACAACGCAATGATGCTTCAATTAAAAATCTGGAGACACAAGTTGGCCAAATGGCCAAAATACTTTCAGAAAGATCTCAAGGCATGTTACCTAGCAATACCGAGGTAAATCCAAGGGAAAATGTCCAAGCTATCACAACAAGAAGTGGAGTGCAGTTGCAAATTTCTATGGAAAACCATCCGGAAAAACAAAAAATAAACAAAAAGAATCGTCGTAACCTTCATCTCAAAAAGGTCCAATTGCTACAAAAACTTATGTTCCACCTATCCCATTTCCTCAACGGTTGAAGAATCACAAGCTCGATGCTCAATTCGGGAAATTCTTGGAAATCTTCAAAAGCTACACATCAACATTCCTTTTGCCGATGCTCTAGCACAAATGCCAAGCTATGCCAAATTTATGAAAGATATTCTTTCAAACAAACGAAGGCTTGAAGAATACGAAAGCTGTCATGCTAACAGAGGAATGTAGCGCAATACTACAAAAGAAGTTGCCACCCAAGCTAAAAGATCCGGAACTTTCACAATCCCGTACAATTGGTGAAGTAAATTTTGGCAAAGCTCTTTGTGATTTAGGGGCAAGTATCAACTTGATGCCCTGTCAATTTTCAACAAATTGAATTTGGGAGAAGCAAAAGCAACAACGGTTTCGCTACAATTAGCCGATCGGTCAATCAAATATCCACGTGGGATAGTTGAAGATGTGCTCGTCAAAGTTGATAAATTCATATTCCCGTGATTTTATCATCCTCGACATGGAAGAAGATCAGATATTCCCATTATTCAGGGACGACCATTTCTCGCAACCGGACGTGCTCTTATTGACGTCTATGAAGGAAAGCTAATTCTCGAGTGGAAGGCAGACATGTCATCTTCGATGTCTTAAAAACTTTGAATCAACCCTCCACAGATGAGTATTGTCTAAAAATAGACACAATTGAAGCCATGGTGAACAAGTCTTTAGAGAAAATTCTATCTAAAGATCCTCTTGAGACATGTATAGCAAATTCTCTAACCAAAGATGGAAGAAGAATATCACTTGGCCGAAACAGCTTAACTATCCGAAGCACTACCAACCTTAAGAAAGCATCCACATTTTGAAGAATGGGGACAAGCTCCGCTAAACCCCTCCCTTCTTTACAAGAAGCTCCAACACTTGATCTCAAACCTCTACCCACACATTTGAGATACGCTTACTTGGGCGTTTCCTCAACACTTCCGGTCATCATATCTAACATATTGACCAAACTTGAAGAAGGGAAATTACTAAGGGTATTGAGGAATCACAAAAGAGCAATTGGATGGACTATTGCAGACATTAGAGGAATAAGCCCCTCTATATGCACTCACAAAATCTTGATGGAAGATGACTGCAAACCTTCAATTGAGCATCAACGACGTTTGAATCCAAACATGAAGGAAATTGTGAAGGCAGAGATTCTTAAATTACTTGACGCAGGAATCATTTATCCAATCTCAGATAGTCCATGGGTGAGCCCTGTACATATGGTGTCCAAAAAGAGTGGAATCACGATCATTGAGAATGAGCACAATGAACTTATACCAACACGACCGATCACAGGATGGAGAATGTGCATTGATTACAGGAAACTAAACAAGACGACAAGAAAAGATCATTTTCCACTCCCATTTATTGATCAGATGCTAGATAGATTGGCAGGACATTCTTACTCTGTTTTCGACGGCTATTCGTGGTACAACCAAATCGTAATAGCCCGGAAGATCAAGAGAAAACAACATTCACATGCCCTTATGGAACATTTGCCTACGTAAGAATCCCATTCGGATTGTGCAATGCTCCAGCCACATTTCAAAGATGCATGATGTCAATATTCTCAGACATGGTTGAAAAATTCATTGAAGTTTTCATGGACGATTTCTCGGTTTTCGGAGATTCATTTGATAAATGCCTCATTCACTTAGGCATGGTCTTGGAAAGATGTGAAGACACAAATCTAGTTCTCAATTGGGAGAAATGTCACTTCATGGTCCAGGAAGGAATCGTACTTGGCCATAGAATCTCACAACATGGAATTGAAGTCGATAAGGCAAAAATCCAAGTGATTGCAAAACTTCCTCCACCAATTTCGGTGAAAGGAGTAAGGAGTTTTCTCGGACATGCAGGATTCTATCGGAGGTTTATAAAAGATTTCTCAATAGCAAAACCACTCTGTTCTTTGCTTGAGAAAGATACACCATTCCTTTTCACAAATGAATGCCACGTGGCCTTTGCAACTTTGAAGGATAAGCTTACATCAGCTCCAATCATCATTTCTCCAGATTGGACTATTCCTTTCATTTTAATGTGCGATGCAAGTGATTATGCCGTAGGGGCCGTCTCGGGCCAGAAGAAGGACAAAATGATGCAAGTGATCCATTATGCTAGCAGGACTATGAATGATGCACAGCTGAACTACACAACAACTGAAAAAGAGATGCTTGCAGTGGTTTATGCCTTTGACAAATTTCGATCCTACTTATTGGGATCAAAGGTCATAGTCTATACTGATCATTCAGCTTTGAAATATTTAATGACAAAGCAAGATGCAAAGTCAAGGCTAATCCGATGGGTTCTACTTATGCAAGAATTCGACATAGAAATCGAGAGACGAGAAGGAACAGAAAACCAAGTGGCGGATCATCTCTCTAGACTCGACCAAAACAATGCTCAAGAGAAGGAAATAAATGAAGTATTTCCGGATGAACAACTGTTCCAAATCTCTAATATCCAGGAAAAACAAAATGCACCATGGTATGCTGACATCGTTAATTTCCTTGTTAGTGGAATAATTCACCCAAATTTTTCCCATCATCAAAAGAAAAAATTCTTCTCCGAGTTGAAATACTATTACTGGGAAGATCCTCTATTGTTCAGACGAGGACCTGATCAAATCATCCGGAGATGCATACCGAAAGAAGAAATGGAGAAGGTATTAGAAAGATGTCATTCCTCTCACTATGGAGGACATTTTGGGGGTTCAAAAACAGCAGAAAAAATTCTTGAAGCAGGATTCTATTGGACCACTCTGTTCAGAGATGCACATACACTTGTCTCGAAGTGTGACCGGTGCCAAAGACATGGAAACATGTCAAAAAGAAATGAAATGCCAATGAATTTCATCCTTGAAGTTGAAATCTTCGAGGTTTGGGGAATTAATTTCATGGGACCCTTTCCATCATCATTCTCTAATGAATACATCCTTGTAGTCATTGACTACGTATCGAAATGGGTGGAGGTCATTTGCATTACCAACAAACGAAGCTAAGGTCGTGGTAAATTTTCTAAAGAAAAATATATTCACTCGCTTCGAACTCGAGAGTTATTATCGGTGATGGCGGATCTCATTTCGCAATCACCAGTTAAGGCTCTATTGACCAAATTCGGAGTAAAACACCGTGTCGCTACCTCTTATCACCCACAAACCAAATGGACAAGTCGAAATTTCCAATCGTGAACTCAAACGTATACTTGAGATGACAATCGACTCATCTCGAAAAGATTGGTCGAAAAAGTCGGATGATGCGCTCTGGCTTACGTAATGACCTATAAGACACCGATAGGCATGTCTCCATTTCGTCTGGTTTTTGGAAAAGCTCACACCGCCAAAGAACTTGAACATCGAGCTTTTGGGCTATAAAAACTAAACTTTTGACGAATTGGTGGAAAGAAAAGGTTGTCATAGCTTAAATGAGTTGGATGAAATCCGACTCGACTCATATGAAAATGCCAAAATCTACAAAGAAAAAACGAAAAGATGGCATGACAACAAAATTCTAAGAAGAGATTTTAAAACAGAGACCAAGTTACGCTTTTTAATGCACGATCGTCTGCTTTCGGTAAGCTTCGATCACGATGGGATGTGCCCTTACACGATCAAAGAGGTGTTTTCTCATGGAGTCATGGAGATTTATAATACAACCGGGAGTTTCAAAGTAAACGATCAACGGTTAAAGCCATATCCGGGAGGAGAATTCTCGGCAAAGAAAATCAATCATAATCTTTGGAAATACCTAATTAATCGGAGAAGTCAAGCTAAGGACGTTAAACAAAGCGCTTATTGGGAGGCAACCCAATCTCTATTATTTCGCAAATAAGTTTGGGGGTAACACGGAAGGATTCAACAACAACAGCAAGGATCAGATCGTTCATAAAATCCAGGGAGTCTTTCTTTCATTATTCTCAAACATATAATAATTATAATCTTGCTTTTATTAAAAAAAAAAAAAATAATATAAATAAATACGGCCGTAAGATATTAGATACGGCCGTATGTTGTCCAATTATATTTTTACGAAAGCGCATTACGGCCGTAACTAGTGTACGTTACGGCCGTATCTTTAAAAACTGCCACTAAAAAAAAAAAAAAAAACGAACGTCACATACGGCCGTAACTTCTTTGTGTTACGGCCGTATCTTAAAACCTGTTTGAAAAACGAAAGCAACTTACGGCCGTAACTTGTATATGTTACGGCCGTAACTAGTAGTCTATAAAAAAAAAAAACGTCCTTAAACACTTCACACGCACCAGACGAGACACAAGCGGCCGGGAGAGCGATTTTTTCCCCCTATCAATCCCTACTTGCTAAAAAACTCAAATTCATCAATTCAATTCATTAACATATCAACATTCACACATAATCATGAGGTTCTCTTTCAATCCTTGTTTCAATTTATATATTCTTGAGTTTTATTTTGTAGTTTTTCTCTTCATATTTGTTTTTCGATTCTTATTTCCGTATGATTCGTTGATTAAATCTTGTTCATTTGTGAGTATTGTTGATATTTGTATCGTTATTTGATTCATTGATTTGTGGTGGCCTTATGGATTTTAGTTTGAATAAGAAAAACTTGTTAAAAAACTATGAACTCAAGGTGTCCGACGAAATGCCACAACGAAAATCTTTGAATTTTTTTTATGTTTTTATTAGTTTTGCTTAATGATTATAGTCGTGTGATGAAAAGAAGTTGATTTTGTTCAATTTCAGGGATGGCACCGAAGAAATCAACAAAAGGAAAAGAAAAGGTCGGTTCGTCATCTCAAGGTCCGGCACCGCCACAAAGAAAGCAAAACACGAAGTGCATTAAGGAAAGATTGTTCAATCTTGATGATTTCATCGGCCATGTGGATAGAAACACATACACTACCCCTTTCATCCAAAAATTCTTAGACAACGGCTGGGAGAAGTTCGTTTCCGATCTCCCAAATGGTAACCCGACCCTGACCCTAAACTTTTACAATTCTTTCAACAAGTCCATTGGGCAGGTAGGGTCACCTACTTATCATCGACTACCGTGAATGGGAAATCGATAAATTTCTCACCGGATGTCATTAACAAGTTTTTGGGGGTTGATGGTACTAACGCGGTTGACATTACTATCTTGCCTAATGAAGAGGTGCCGATGATAGAGTTTTACGCTGGGCGTTAGTGAGCGAGTTGCATGACAAGATTGGGATGATCAAACCCCGATACAACCAAGCGGACCTTATGGATGATGCTTGGTATTTATGGATGTGGGCAATGGGAGTATTTACCCGACTTCGACTCTGACGACGGTTTCCATTGGCCACCTGCGAGGTTTATATGCTATCCGCCGAGGGGTAAAAATGGATTTGGGTACTCACATTTACACTACTATTTGTCACTATGCCGGCATGGTCCCGACTAGGCAGAAAATGCCATACCCCTGCTTATCACCGGTATTTGCAGGAGCCAGAGAGTCAAAATTTCGGCAGGGGGTGATATTTTAACACATGGGGATCGACTGAACGGCCGGAGTAGTATTTTTAGAAGTACTCAATTGAGAAGCAAACGGGCACGTTTGGAACCGGAAGAGGAGAGTAGCGAGGAAGAAGAATATGAGGCCGAGGAAGATGCCGGTTATGAGTTGACGGCTTTTGAGGAAAATTTGCTTGAAAGAGTTCAGGGATTAGAAACATCCCAGGCTGAAATTATGAGAAATCAAAATTAAATACTCGAGCGACAATTAGAAACGGAGAAGCGCTTTGAAAAGCTTTTCCGTTTTCTAAACATCCCTGACGACACACCTGGAGGATCACAAAACTAAAATTTCAGGGAGTTTTCTGTTTTCTCGCATGCTATTATATTTTTTTTAAAAAAACTTGGGACAGTTTTACTTATAAGTTTGGGGGTGATGTTTTCGTACTTGTGTGTTTATTTTGTGGTTTTTGAACTATGATTTTTATTTGGATTTTCATTGTGGTATGTTTTGATTAGTGTATTGTGTGGTGTGTTTTTATTATTTGGCATTGATTAGGTTTAGTATATATATATATAGTATTTTGATTTGTGAGATTTTTAAATCTGGCCATAACACCAATAAATTAGCTTTATACAAACTTCTAAAATCGTTTTAACCGGTAAAAAAAAAAAATTGTATATTCCAAAATTTTTTGAGCCTTAATCTCTCTTTCCAAGCCTTGTAATTATCATATAAAATCGAGTCATTCGTTACCTTGAGAAAAGAAGAATCAATTGGTTAAAGAAAAATAAAAGCTAAATTTACTTAATTTGTGGAGTTTTGATTTTTCATGCTTAACTAAAAAATGATTTTCTGCAAAAATTCTATTCCCTAAAAAAAGGAGTCATTGGTGAAAAGAGCTACACGTTAGCAAATAACGGTGTGAAAGCTATCACCTAAAAAAATAAATGACGAAAAGGAGAAGTGTTGAGCAAAGAATAAATGCCTAATTTTGGAAGTCTTAAATTTTGCGAAAAATAAAGGACTAACCATTGTTGGTGCGTAGCTGCCGTCTCAGGAAAAATTGGTGAAAAGAGCTACACGTTAGCAAATAACGGTGTGAAAGCTATCACCTTTTTACGAAAAAAAAAAAATGAGATAGAAATTGTGTTAGTGAAAAGAGCTACACGTTAGCAAATAACGGTGTGAAAGCTATCACTAAAAGGGATGTAGTTTATGAGCAGATTTGAATTAATTAGCAGCTGAATTTCAATACACTCAATTTTGTAAAAATCACAATATTTGATGACGCCAATGAAATTCTTCTTCATATTGAGTCGAAAAATAAACGAGTGATCGAGAGCAACCATTAAAGGGAGTCGTGTGTATCACGAGTGGGAAAGAAATAATCAACCTTTTGGGGGGAAAACCTTACATTTTGGAATTACAAAATAAAAACCGTGTTTTAACTTCAAAAATATTAGTAGATTTATTTTGAATCTTGATTCATTTCTATCTACTGTATAAAGTCAGTTGTTGTTTATTAATGGCATTTTGATCTCCTTTTCTCTTTTTATATTTTAATTTATGTGTGTATTAATTTTCTTATTTTTTTTATTTTTATTTTTATTTTTGGAGTGTGAATAATAAAGAGTCTTGCTCGGGACTAGCAAGAATTCAAGTTTGGGGGTGTGATAAGTGTCATTTTTGTACACTTATCCATAGTTTGTATCGATAAAATTCACCCATAATTGAGCTAGTCTACTTGTTTTTTGCTTTTAATTTATTAGTTTTAATAATTTTATTTTTATTGGATGATGATCGGATTAAATAACTGAATTACTCAAGAAACAACATGTTTAATAAATATTCTCTTTATTGAATTTTGATATATTCATGTTGTAGGGCTTTCCGAGACGAATTCGGCAGTCTTTCCGGATTAAAAATCAGAGTTATATATCAAAAGTTATCATCAGAAGAAGATGCAGGGCAAAACGCAAAGTCGAGGAATTCGGGTGAAAACGTAACTATCAAAGCTTCAAATGAGCAAATTTACGAAGCCACGTTACGGCCGTAACATTCGTGAAGTTACGGCCGTAAGTCACCTCGATTCTGGCCGTAACTCCAATGTTACTAGTAACTCTTGACAGATTGCTATGATTTGTCTAATTTTTATACTTTTTGTGTATTATTGAGGGATGGTGGCATTGATCCGATATAATGTAATAATGCTGTAGTTTTGGAGCTATTAGATGACTTTAGGTGTATAAATAGACCCCTTAGATCCTTCATCATTCACCATTCATCTTATAATTTTCCATTTTTCTTGTAAACTTTTCTTTTTGTGTGAAGAACACACTTGTGTTCTTGAGTGATCTTAGTTAGTGTGGTACAACATATGTTGTTCGAGAGTTTATTGTTTCTATCTCCTTTATCTACTAAGGGAGTTAGGATCAATTCTTTCTCTTGATTCAACTAAGAATGACCACCAAAGCTTGTAATATGTGTAATAAACCCTTTATGGGCTAAGTTTCTTAAGTTGGGATTATAAACAAGGTTAGTCATGTTATTTATGTTTGTATAAAGATATATTATGAATTACTTATTATTGTGTGTGATTTTCATTGTTTTAACAATCTTTATTTATTTGGCCAATTAATGAAGATATTTATGATCTTCATATGTTTCAAAGAAAATATGTTTGATTAGATCAAATGATCTTCACTCTAAGTTGTTCTAGGGATAGAAATATACCCCTAGTCCTTAGATGATTCATTGAGTTATTTTCACAAATCCTAATGCTATGTATTGAAGCCAATCAACATAGAAATATAGTGGATTGATTCAATATGTAAGGGCGTTTTATAGTTCGAAAGAGAAACCGTCTTTTTAAGGAAAATCGAATCTACACAACATAATAAGTAAATTCATCTTATGATCTCCAATACATCTTTTATAACTAATGACGAACTAAGTTTGTAATCCCAACTATTTCATTTTATCGATAATCAATCTATTATTATTGCTTTCTTTTTATTTCCTTATAATATTAGAACTATTATTGCAATTTCTTTGCAATTATTAAACCAAACTTTTTAATTGTGTGTTTCACTCATCTTAAGTATCTATAAAAATAGACTAATAGTGTATAATTCAAATTATAACATAACTTCCTTGTGGGATCGATAAACCGGACTCAAAAAGTCCACTTTACTACTTGATACGATATCGTGCACTTGCGATAGTTACACTAAAAGCGTGTCATTTATGTATTAAACTTAAGGTTGTGTAATGTTTTGAACAAATAATACCAGTTTGCGTTATTTTCCTGAGTACTCGCATTACTAACTTTTTTTTTTAAATGCTATTTATTTTGCTAATATTCATGGATTTCGATATTTACAAGTTGTCCGATACTTGGACCGATATGTTCCTAACATAAAAGTAAGGATTTAAAAAGAAAAGATTTCAAAATAAATTATATGGATCATTTTAGAATTTATGAAAGTGATTTCGAAAAGTTTTGACGTTTTGATACGATAAAATTTTCATTTCAGAACACTTATATTGCAAAAATAATATTAAATTATTTTATTATTATTATCGAAAATCCGTTCCGAGCATGTCTAAGATTTAAGTCCGACGAGTCCGGAACAGGTCGTAAAATCGAATTTGGACATCGGGAAGGGGTCGAACCGGCCGAGCCAAGTTAACGGACAACTGCCGGTCACCGCCGGACACGCCTACCGACAACTGCCGGTCACGGCCGACAGAAGTTTCTCGGCGCTTTCCAGATAAGACTGTCTGGATAAGGTCGGTCACGACGGACATAAGCTTCTCGGCCAGCTGTCCGGATAAGGCGGTCCAGCTGTCCAGATAAGGTCGGTCATGACCGACAGAAGCTTCTCGGCCAGCTGTCCGGATAAGGCTTCCAGCTGTCCGGGTAAGGTTGATTTTCCGCCAACTTTGGACTCCTATAAATATATGTATACCTAATTATTTTCCAACACATGATATACCATTTTGAAGCTGTGAACCTCTACTTTAAAACACCCATAACATATTTCCCTTCCAAAAATTATAAAGGCCACAAAAAGCCTGATCAATCAAGAAGCTCAAATCTGACAGTTTTTCAAATGTGTTTGATAAAAGTCCCCTAAGAAATTTCAAATTTTTCTTCAAGGATTTTAGCACATCCACCTATAGAAACTGATCTTTTCACATCAACATGCACAGGAACTAAGGTAAGATGAGGCTTTTCCTTGCTGTATCATAAGGATCATATATTGATTGATATTTGCATATATGACTGTTATTGAACGATCATGCATAACATGTGTATGTAATAGAATGATTAAGAAAAGGAAGTATGGTACTTGATTAATGGCGGTAGGCACGGGACGCGGGGGACCGGCGGACCCAAAACATGGTGGCAAATACTTGCAGCTGAAAGTCGGTCAAGGAAACCCACACTGAATGAAAAAGGTTGAATACGGCTAATACCATTGGTTGAAGAACCAGTATGGGAACCCCCATATACATCTTTTATTGGCCAATAATATGAACAGGTTCCGAAAACCATGGCCTATCACTATCAGTCGAGTATCACACTTCAAGGGTACCCGAAGAAAGGATTTTACAAGAACATGACTATATTATATAAAGTAGTTATTATTCATGAATATGATATATGCTACTTTTCTATTACAGAAGTCTCATATTACTGAGCCATTAGCTCATTAGATTCTTATGATATAGGTGATGATGCTCATGTTTAGGAGTTGACTATCTTCCTCAGTGTTGCCAGTCGGAGACTTGTCCATATGCCATTCCCCAGCTATTTTGCCCCCATGCTGGAAGACTATGTTTTGTTTTGAATAAGATCTCTCTGTTATGGTTTTGTTATATATTAAACTTAAGGTTGTGTAATGTTTTGAATAAATAATACTGGTTTGCGTTATTTTCCTGAGTACTCGCATTACCAAATTTTTTTATTTTGGTTTTCAAAATTAACTTTGGACTCCTATAAATAAATGTATACGTACGTATATTCCAACAAATAATATACCATTTTGAAGCTGTGAACATATACTTTAAAACGCTCGTAACATATTTCCATTCTAAAAATTATAAAAGCCAGAAAAAGCCCGATCAAACAGAAAGCTCAAATATGACAGTTTTTCCAAGGTGTTTGATAAAAGTCCCCAAAGAGATTTCAGATTTTTCTTCAAGGATTTTAGCACATCCATCTATAGAAATGGATCTTTTCACATCAACAGGCACAGGATCTGAGGTAAGATGAGGCTTTTTCTTACCGTATCATAAGGATCATATATTGATTGATATTTTCATATGTGACTGTTATTGAATGATTATGTATAACATGTGTATGTAAAAGAATGTTTAAGAACAGAAAGTATGGTACTTGATTGATGGCGGGTAGGCACGGGATGCAGGGGACCGGCAGACCCAACACATGGTGGCAAATACTTGTGGCTGAAAGTTGGTCAAGGAAACCCACACTGAATGAAAAAGGTTGAATACGGCTAATACCATTGGTTGAAAAACCAGTATGGGAACCCCCGTATACATCTTTTATTGGCCAATTATATGAACAGGTTCCGAAAGCCATGGCCTATCACTATCAGTCGAGTATCACACTTCAAGAGTACCTGAAGAAAGGATTTTACAAGAACATGATTATAGATATAAAGTAGTTATTTGTTGATGAATGTGATATGTGAAGCTTTGCTATTACAGAAGTCTCATCTTACTGAGCCATTAGCTCACTAGATTCTTATGATACAGGTGATGATGCTCATGTTTAGGAGTTGACTAACTTCTTCAGTGTTGACAGCCAGAGACTTGACCATATGCCATTCCCCAGCTATTTCGCCCCTATGCTGGAAGACTATGTTTTGTTTTGAATAAGATCGCTCTGTAATGGTTTTGTTTATGTATTAAACTTAAGGTTGTGTAATGTTTTGAATAAATAATACCGGTTTGCGTTATTTTCCTGAGTACTCGCATTACCAACTTTTTTTTAAATGCTATTTATTTTGCTAACGATCATGGATTTCGATATTTACAAGTTGTCCGATACTTGGACCGATATGTTCCTAACATAACATTAAGGATTTAAAAAGAAAAGACTTCAAAATTATAAGGATCATTTTAGAATTTATGAAAGTAATTTCGAAAAGTTTCGACGATTTGATACGATAAAATTTTCATTTCAGAACACTTATATTGCAAAAATAATATTAAATTATTTTATTATTATTATCGAAAATCCGTTCCGAGCATGTCGAAGATTTAACTCCGACGAGTCCGGAACAGGTCTGAAAATCGAATTTGGACATCGGGAAGGTATCGAACCGGACGAGCCAAGTTAACGGACAACTGTTGCTCACCGCCAGACACGCCTAACGACAACTGCCGGTCACGGCCAGTAGAAGTTTCTCGGCGCTGTCCGGATAAGACTGTCTGGATAAATTTGGTCACGACCGACAGAAGCTTCTCAGCCAGCTGTCCGGATAAGGCTGTCCAGCTGTCCAGATAAGGTCGGTCATGACCGACAGAAGCTTCTCGGCCAGCTGTCCCGATAAGGCTTCCAGCTGTCCGGGTAAGGTTGATTTTCAGCCGACTTTGGACTCCTATAAATATATGTATACCAAATTATTTTCCAACAAATGATATACCATTTTGAAGCTGTGAACCTCTACTTTAAAACGCCCATAACATATTTCTCTTCCAAAAATTACAAAGGCCTCAAAAAGCCCGATCAAACAAGAAGCTCAAATCTGACAGTTTTTCAAAGGTGTTTGATAAAAGTCCCCAAAGAGATTTCAATTTATTCTTCAAGGATTTTAGCACATCCACCTATAGAAACTGATATTTTCACATCAACATGCACATGACCTAAGGTAAGATGAGGCTTTTCCTTGCTGTATCATAAGGATCATATATTGATTGATATTTGCATATGTGACTGTTATTGAACGATCATGCATAACATGTGTATGTAATAAAATGATTAAGAAAAGGAAGTATGGTACTTGATTAATGGCGGTAGGCACGGGACGCGGGGGACCGGCGGACCCAAACATGGTGGGAACCCCCATATACATCTTTTATTGGCCAATAATATGAACAGGTTCCGAAAACCATGGCCTATCACTATCAGTCGAGTATCACACTTCAAGGGTACCCGAAGAAAGGATTTTACAAGAACATGAATATATTATATAAAGTAGTTATTATTCATGAATATGATATGTGCTACTTTGCTATTAGAGAAGTCTCATCTTACTGAGCCATTAGCTCATTAGATTCTTATGATACAGGTGATGATGCTCATGTTTAGGAGTTGACTATCTTCCTCAGTGTTGCCAGTCGGAGACTTGTCCATATGCCATTCCCCAGCTATTTTGCCCCTATGCTGGAAGACTATGTTTTGTTTTGAATAAGATCGCTCTGTTATGGTTTTGTTATGTATTAAACTTAAGGTTGTGTAATGTTTTGAATAAATAATACCGGTGTTATGCCGAGATTTATACATCTCACCAGGCGATCGGCACAGAGAACGGGAGACCGAGCCAGAGTCCAGCAGCCAAGGCAGATTGGCCGATCGAAGGTCCCAGGACAAGTCTCGGTGCCGAGCGATCGACATCTAAGGCGATCGTCTCTCAGTACTTGGCGATCGACCTGCTGGATACTGGCAAATGACGATCGCCGCATGCCACGCGAAGCCATCGCCCGTCCAGTTTGCGAAGACCGAAGATCGAAGCAAGGACCCATGTGCAGATCCACAAAAGACGCCGCAAGACATGGATCGTTGACCACAGCCTGTCAGCATCTTCTCAGCAACCGACAGACCCGCCGAAAGTTGTACAGTGGGACCGCCCGTGACAGCAACTCAGGACATGTGCCGGCTCCTCATTGGCCTGCACAGCTGGCTGCCAGCAGCAGCTGCGGACTTTAAGGCAGACAACCTATGTGACATAAAGACGATCGCCCCTTATTATATTACACGAAAGGCGATCGCCCGTCAGTAAACAGAGCATCTCAGCTCCTATAAATAGAAGGCTGCCTACACTTGGAAAGCTCTCTGGTTTTTCTAGGCTTTTCGGCAAAAACTACTCTCTGTCTCTCTCTGATTCAGCTCATAACTTGGCTTTCTTACTCTTGGCAACAGCTATCTCTCGGCCTTTCTTCTCTCTCAGTACCTCTTACACGAAAGACGGTCGGCAGAGACGAAACACGCAGAGCTTCGCCCAAGAGCTAGATAACTAGGATCTTTTACACTCATTGTATTCGCATCCTTACATTAATATTTGTACTCATACGTATTTTTATTAATAACATCTCGCGAGAGCATTCAAGCCCGGGCCTAACAAACCCGGGAAATCTTGTGTTATTCACACCCCCACGGACGTGCTCTCGCTATTTGCTGTTGCTCGACCATTCCAGCAATATTCATCTTCGGATAATATTTTGGGCAACAACAATTGGCGCTAGAAGGAGGGCGATCTAAACCTTCATTTTTATTCCGTCCGTCTCGAAGAACACTCACTGTTCTCCGGGGTATATACCTGAAGAAACACTCACTGTTCTTCAGAGAAAAGCCTTCAGAATAATGACTTCTGCATCCACATCAAAGAAAGCCGCTGGCCCATCCGCCAGACGCCTCATTCCGTCTCAATCCGAGCCACAACCTATGGCAGAGGGTAGCCGCCGTGGTCCGAGACTCTCGATCCTGCCCCCGAGGGACGGCCCAAGCACCTCACTCGATCATTTCCAAACCGCAGAACAGATCGAAGGAGCCCTGGCCATCCTACGGGAGCAACGGAGAGCTTTCGACGTGCCGCCCACTATAACCCCCTCGGCCATCCGCCGCGTGAGCAAACGGAAGTTCAAGGGGCTACTGGCCGAGCGATCGCCAGGAGGCCCCCATTCGCAAGAAGAGGCGCTCGCAAGCCGGGGCACCTCCATTTTCATCCGCCTAGGCAGCGACCCATCTTGGCGACTGGGGCAGTCCGGCCCCATCCACGAGACGACGGAGCTCGAGTCCGTCACCAGGAGTTCGGCGTACCCAACTCCCAGAAGGCAGGCCAACCATCTGGTTCCTCCTCGCCAAAGAACCGAGATCGGCAATCGCGAGTCAGGAGATCGGTACACGATCGCCTCGGCTCCCGCTCCGGAAGCCGAACCACGAGCGACCAGGCTACATCGATGTCCGCGATGCAACGCCAGCTCGACGACATGAAGGCGCTCCTAGAAATTGGGGCAAGCGCCAATAGCAAGATCGCCGGGCCGAGCGAGCCACTCTCGGTCCATATCGAGCTCGCCCCCGTGCAGCGTAGGATCGCTCCTCCCAAAACACCTCTGTACGAGGGGAGGTCGGATCCCGAGACTCACCTGAGTAAGTTCCGGATCTATATGACCGGGTGTGGGGCATCAGATGCGACCAGATGCCGAATGTTCCCGCTGACGCTGGGCGACCTGGCCCATAGGTGGTACGTCTCATTGCCACCACGATCCATCAGTTCCTTTGATCAACTAGCGAACAACTTCACAGCGTACTTCGCCACCGGGTGATGCAGATCAGGCAAGGGGAAGAAGAGTCCGACTCGGACTACATCAACCGGGTGGACGAGATAATCTTCAACGGCGAGCCCGTAAGCGACGAGATGGCCCTCTACTCGGTCCTAGGGGGATTCGATGGTCTTTCGCCTATGTTCAGGCATCTTACGAAGGACCTCCCCCCAACATACGCGATCTTCCGCGCCAAAGCCGCAGACTTTCTGGCCAGGCAAAGGTTACTTTTTCACCTATGAGCAACGCGACCGACAGACGAACGACGATCACCAGTCTTCCAGCCCGATCGCCATTATCAAGCAACATCATCAAAACCGGAGGACTCGTTCGCCATCTACAGTTCACCATCTAACATGATGGACTAAGGCACGAGATCGCCTCCCCCGCACAACGTACACCGTCGAAGGTCGGCATCTACATGACGATCCGAGGTGGAAGAGTGCAGCCATGGTCCTGGTAGTCGATGGAACCGACTGCTTCGGCCATGCAAGGTCCCTTTGGGCCACGATCGCCCGCCTTTCGTTTAAATACGAGGCCGGCGTAGCCTGTGGGCCCTCTAAAACTAATCAGTGGACACGCTCGCCCGCCCTCAAAGGTTCATCATTTACTTGGTGAGCCCGGTACCTGAAATGCATAAGACGCATTTCCCCCATTTAAGGGGCTAGCATTCGAATAGCTAGTGCAAGTACACAATTACACAACATTATATACAAATACGATTTTTACACAATCATCTCAATCAGAAATCATTTCCCATAAATATTCCGGAATACTACATTGGCAATCAAATCAATTATCAATTCATCACGATATCACAAAATCACAACTGGTATCCCATGGCCGTACCCCTTAGTATCGACCCCCAGACAACCTGTCGTACGCTCCGGGTGGAAGTTCAATCACACACGTACCCAAGTCCACTTCCACGGCCGTACCCCTTAGTATCGACCCCCAGACATCCCGTCGAAAGCTCCGGGTGGAAGGAACACAACTCACGCACCCAAAAACCACAACTCATCATTCATTTCGAAAGCGTAACATATATAACCAAATATAATACATGTACTTACCTTGGTTAACACGACGTGAAGGAAAATGGTGAACGGAAAGGTTTTGGCCCGAATAATCTTCACAAATCCGATCCTAACACAATAACGATAAACAACCAATCTCAAAACTACGAAAATGTAGGAATACGTCCTAGTTCTACCCACTGGAACAATTCGTCAAACATTCCTAGGGTATTGTCGGGTATAAGTGATGAACAAGGGAAAAATCGGGGTTTAAAACCACAAATCCTCAAGAAAAATGAAGGATTACAAGTATACGATTGAAGTATAGAAATAATCCATGATAATTCGGATTAAAAGAGTCGAATCACAAGAATACCCCAAAATTTCCCCAAAATCTCAAAACAAGGGCTTCAGGGATTCTTACCTCGATTCGGATGGCGGAGAATGTTAAGAACTTGAAGAATTCGCGCAAGAAATGCAAGGATGATAGTGGATGATGATATTTGGTTGAAATCGGCCCTAATCCTCGTCTGGAATTGCCCAAAGCCGAAGAGAACTAGTAAGGATGAAAAATGACGAAGTTGGGCTGTTGCCGTCCTTTTTATATCGGACAGGCTTACCGCACGCTACGTACAAGAATAAGCGTGCGCTAATGGGGTGCGTAAAAATAATCAGAAGCTTCTGTCCTCCCGTTAGCATATGCAGGCTAACAAGATTAGCGTGCGCTAACGTTAGATATTAGCGTGCGCTAACGTTAGATATTAACGTGCGTTAACACTCAATTAGCGTACGCTATCTGGTCCAGTGACAAAATACTGAACCTTCTGCCCAGTCCGCTGAAATCGTTAGCGCACGCTACAAACTCCAAGTTAGCGTACGCTAACCACACAACGATAGCGCATGCAAGGAAACCAGGAGTAGCGTGCGCTACTCAGGCAGCAGTCCAGTACTGCTTAGTACACTGCAGCAGACAGCACAAAAATCGAAATGCAAATCAAGGTCAGAACCCAGAAATATAAACACGGAATATTCAAGACGGCAGAGCTGAGCGTTGAAAGAAAATACAATTCCGATCACCGGAGAGTCTGTAATGCGACAAAGAAAGTAAAATTCTCTAAACTTATAGGAAATTACAAAAATGGCTCAAGTGCCCGAAAATCACGATACGACGTCGGATTAACAAACCGAAAGTCTCAACACGACTAACTCAACTATACAAACTTATTCAAACCAAGAAACAATGAAAACAAATGAGTTTTACGAGAATCGAACGTCATGTACAAAATATAATTCAAGCTAAAATTATGCAAAAACATCCTCGAAACTCGTCCAAACGGAAAAACTCCAAGAACAAAATAGGTTCAGAATTTCAAAACAGTAACAAGCGAGTCGTCCGAAACGAACATACACCAAAAATTGAAATTACCAAAAATAGAAAGTATGGATATTATATTCTCTCCCCCCAAAAATAAGTTTCGTCCCGAAACGTACAACGTGAATAACTCGGGGTATCTCGACTGCATACTCTCTTCCGTCTCCCATGTGGCTTCCTCGGATCCATGCCTCAACCGTTTAACTTTAACCAAAGGAATGGTTTTGTGCCGAAGTTGCTTCACTGGACGCTCTAAAATCTGAAGCGGCCTCTCCTCGATGGTAACGTCGGGTCCCAACTCGATCTCTCCAAAATCAATAATATGGCTAGGGTACGGTACGTACTTCCTAAGATGGGAAATATGAAATACATTATGCACGTGACTCAGGGATGGCGGCAAGCCTAACCGATAGGCAAGCTCTCCAAATCTCTCTAAAATCTCGAACAGTCCAATATATCTCGGACTAAGTTTACCCTTACGGCCGAAGCAGTAAACTCCCCATGTAGGCGACACCTTAAGCAAGATATGATCTCCCACCTCAAACTCCAACGGCCGGCAACGCGTATCGGCATAAGACTTCTGCCGACTCTGGGCCGTCAACAACCTATCGCGAATCAGAGCAATCTTCTCTCTCGTCTCAACTACCATATCGGGCTCGGTACCAATCAGCTTGGACGCATCGTCCCAACACAACGACGATCTGCACCTCATCCCATACAATGCCTCAAATGGTGCCATTTTGATCGAGGCATGCCAACTATTGTTGTACGTGAACTCGATCAACGGCAAGTGCGACTCCCAATCATCCTTCCAATCTAAGGCACATGCTCTTAACATATCCTCCAGTGTCTGGATCGTCCGCTCTGACTGCCCGTCAGTCTGAGGGTGGTAAGATGTACTGAGTCTCAACTCAGTCCCCAAAGCTCGATGAACAACCTGCCAAAAATGTGATACAAACCGGCCATCTCGATCTGAAACAATACTCCTAGGAGTCCCATGCAATCTCACGATCTCTGCAATAAATACTCGTGCCAGCCTCTCCGGACCCCAAGTGTCCTTAATACCCAGGAAATGAGCTGATTTGGTTAGTCGATCGACAATAACCCAAATCATGTTCATTCCAGTCCGAGTCCTAGGCATCCCGGTAATGAAATCCATAGAGATGTCTTCCCACTTCCATTCTGGAATGGGAAGTGGTCGTAGCAACCCCGCGGGCCGCTCATGCTCAATCTTAACCTGCTGACAGGTTAAACACTTCGCCACAAACTCGCCAACATCCGTCTTCAAATTGCTCCACCAGTAGTTACTCCTCACATCCTTGTACATTTTGCTCGTACTAGGATGTATGGAGTAAGGCGTAGTATGAGCCTCACTCAAAATCTTCTGCCTCAACTCAATGTCATTTGGTACACATAATCTGCTGCGATATCTCAAAACTCCGTCATCCTGAATCACAAACCCAGGGGATTTCCCCTTTCTCACATCTTCCCTCAACTGGACTAAAAATGGATCATCATACTGTTTCGCCTTGATATCATCAGTCAAGGACGAAGTGATATCCAACGCACATAACTGACCCTGAACTCTGTGAACCCAAACCTTGATATTCTGACAAATCAAATCCAGCTGGATCCTGCTCTATGGTGTAAGTACCTCTAACATCTGTAATGCCATCGGTTTTCGGCTCAACGCATCAACCACTACGTTAGCCTTACCCGGATGATAAAGTATCTCGAGGTCGTAATCTTTAATTAGCTCCAACCACCTATGCTGCCTAATATTCAACTCTTTCTGACTGAAGATATACTTCAGACTCTTGTGATCCGTAAAAATCTTACACGACGACCCATAGAGATAATGCATCCATATCTTTAAGGCGAAATTTACCGCAGCT
Source organism: Orobanche coerulescens (assembly GCA_033398695.1). Lineage (NCBI taxonomy): Eukaryota > Viridiplantae > Streptophyta > Magnoliopsida > Lamiales > Orobanchaceae > Orobanche > Orobanche coerulescens. The sequence continues at coordinate 123,625,703 of CM065812.1, read as the reverse complement.
AACTCCAAATCGTGCGTGGGATAATTTACCTCATAAGGTTTCAACTGGCGGGATGCATAAGCAATCACCCTGTCTCTCTGAATCAAAACACATCCGACCCCAAGGCTCGAAGCATCACTATACACCACGAAATCCTCGTTCTCCTGAGGCAATGCTAAAACGGGTGCGGTGGTCAATCGTCTCTTCAACTCATCAAAACTATCCGGTCTGTGTGTGGTCCACTCGAACTTCTGAGTTTTCTGGAGTAACTGAGTGAGCGGTCTAGCGATCTTAGAAAATCCCTCAACGAACCTACGATAATAGCCTGCAAGTCCCAGAAAACTTCTCACTTCCTTCACATTCTTGGGCGGTTCCCATGCCATCACCGCCTCTATCTTCTGTGGATCTACCCGAACTCCCTCTGCTGAGATCATGTGCCCGAGGAACATCACTTCCTTGAGCCAAAACTCACACTTAGAGAACTTCGCGTATAACTGCTCAATTCTCAAAATGTCCAACGCAATCCGGAGATGTAAAGCATGCTCCTCTCGACTCCGGGAGTAGATAAGGATGTCGTCGATAAAGACGACTACGAATATGTCCAGATACTCGATAAAAAATTTGTTCATTAACTGCATGAACACTGCTGGGGCATTGGTTAGTCCGAAAGGCATAACCACAAACTCGTAATGGCCATATCTCGTCCGAAAGGCAACTTTCGGTATATCGCTGTCCCGAATCCTCAACTGGTAGTAGCCCGATCGTAAATCAATCTTCGAAAAGACTGTCGATCCCTGAAGCTGATCAGACAAGTCGTCGATCCTGGGCAAAGGGTACTTGTTTTTGATGGTCAACTTGTTTAATTCTCGGTAGTCGATGCATAAACGAAGCGATCCATCCTTCTTCTTAACAAAAAGTACGGGCGCACCCCAAGGCGATGCGCTCGGTCGAATATACCCTTTATCTAATAATTATCCCAACTGTTTCTTCAATTCTAACATTTCCGACGGTGCCATACGGTATGGCGCTCGAGAAATGGGAGCCGCATTCGGCTCAAGATCAATAGGAAACTCAACCTCTCGCTGTGGTGGCAATCCCGGCAAGTCATCTGGAAATACGTCGGGGTACTCGCTAACAACTGGAATCGAAGACATGTCGACTCCGCCATCCTCCGCCTGCAAAGCGTAACACCAATAGCCGACACAACCCTGATTCAGAAGTTTCATTGCCTTCAAGGCGCTAATCACCCTTCCCGATCTACCCGGTTTACAAATGACGAGAGTATGCTCGGTGCCATCCTAAGCCACTATCGAGATGGTGCAAGTCCGATAATTCATGATAGCACCGTGACGATCCAACCAATCATCCCCGAGGATCAAATCCTCACCCTTAAGATCTATAACAAAAAGGTTCGAGGGCCAATCTCAGCTCCCGATCCTCACTGGACAATCCATAACTTCCCGGTCCCCAACCATACGATCCCCACTAGGCGTACCCACTACGAACGGTTCGCACTTATACAAGCAATCAATACCAATACGACACACACAATCCGAAGCAATAAAAGAAGGAGTAGCACCCACCATTGGAACGTCTGTCTCCTCCGTGCGCCTTATCTGATATAACCGAGGGTGGACTGAGCCCGAACTAGATGCAGCTCGGCGGTCCGGCTGACCCCGGCCCCTACCACGGCCCGAACTCTGAGGGACATGAGGAACTGGAGTCTTCTGATCAATAATGTGCTCTCTCTGTACGGCGGTGGTAGTCGGAGCTCTGGAAGCCCTGGTGGCTCTCTCACAATGTGCTGATTGGTGCTCGGTCTGCCCGCAATAAAGCAAGTAACTGGAGGGGAAGGGCAATCCTTCATCAAATGCTCATATTGGTTGCAGTTAAAACAAAACCTGCCACCAGAAGCAACAGACTGGACTGAAGGATTACCCTGAGATCCCCCAGCCTGATGAAACAGCCTCTTCCCAGGTGTAGGGGCAGACTGTGCTCTCGAAAATCGGCCACTCTTGCCGGCTGAAAAACTACCAACCGTTTTCTGCTTCTTGGCCTCGGTACCCAACTCTGATTCCAGTGCGGCCATCTCGATCGCTAGAGCGCGATCCTGATACTCCCTCAGAGTGACACACATGAGCGGTGCCATACTCTGCCTGATATGCGGTTTCATGCACATATTGAAATAACGGATCTTGTCGGCCTCGATCCTCACCTGATATTTCACGAATCCTAATTGCTGATTATAAGTGATGATAGCCTGAGAAATAGGCACATCCTGAGGTGTAGCGGTGAAGAACTCCACAATTCTGTGCTCCTTGAATGGCGGTGGACAATATTCTGCTTCCATAGCAGCCTTAAATTCCTCCCAAGTGGCCTCGCGGTCTCTGGGCGTCACAGCCTCCCACCATTCCGCAGCTTCCTTATCCAGGAGGTACTGAGCAATATGTACCCTCCTGTCATCGGGACAAGCTACGGCATCAAAAGTCCTGCCAAACTGAAAGAGCCAATTCTCCCAACCGAGGGAGTCAGAAGAACCAGTGAAACAAGGGGGGTGCATCTTAGTTACTATCTGAAGCCATTTACTAGCTTCGTCCTCTGGAGTCGGGGGCGGATTTTGGCGTCCACCCTGGGCTATCTGAGTGAGCTGGGCTACCAACTGCTGAAGTACGGCAGTAGCCCCGGCGTCGGCGTTATTACCCGACGGCACTGAATGAGAAGCCGAATCCGCAGAGGACTGAGAAAGTGAGCCTTCCTCATTATTAGCACCACAACCACGACCTCGGCCGCGCCCCCTAGCTTGTATACCGCGACCTCTCAACATACTGAAGAAAATATGAAAAGGACAAGATCAGAAAGATTCACAATTTACAAAGTTGGTATAACAATTCACAATTCCGAACAACGCAAGAAAACAAATTACAGAAGTATAAGAGTTCGAGGAGACTTACAGCCACGGGTTGCAGAAAAAGATGGTAGCATGATGATATTAGGCTCAACGACGGACTCAAAACCGAAATCCTAGATATTCAAAACCTAAGCTCTGATACCATAAATGTAATACCCCAATTCTCAAATGGGACATTACACGCCGTAGAACCCTCATGAGGTCTACCAGGATAACACATGATACATATTTTGTACAAGAAAAATCCCAAAGACACAATCATTAATGTAAAAAATGGGGCCGCGGCCTCGGCCAAAACGTTTTAATAGAAGTACGTGAAAGTATAGGTCGATACCATGTCATTGCCCATGCAGGGGACTTTAACCGAATACAATAAAACCATTCAAATTCCGATACTCAAACAATATAAATGACCCAACATAATTAAAGACTCGAGCCTCATAATCATGCCAACCCATTCTTTGCATGCATGTCCCGTGCCTGCTCCTCAGCTCTCCCGGTACCTGAAATGCATAAGACGCATTTCCCCCATTTAAGGGGCTAGCATTCGAATAGCTAGTGCAAGTACATAATTACACAACATTATATACAAATACGAATTTTACACAATCATCTCAATCAGAAATCATTTGCAATAAATATTCCAGAATACTACATTGGCAATAAAATCAATTATCAATTCATCACGATATCACAAAATCACAAATGGTATCCCGTGGCCGTACCCCTTAGTATCGACCCCCAGACATCCCGTTGAACGCTCCGGGTGGGATACCACTTCCGTGGCCATACCCCTTAGTATCGACCCCCAGACATCCCGTCGAATGCTCCGGGTGGAAGTTCAATCACACACGCACCCAAGTCCACTTCCGCGGCCGTACCCCTTAGTATCGACCCCCAGACATCCCTTCGAACGCTCCGGGTGGAAGGAACACAACTCACGCAACCAAAAACCACAACTCATCATTCATTTCGAAAGCGTAACATACATAACCAAATATAATACATGTACTTGCCTTGGTTAACACGACGTGAAGGAAAATGGTGCACAGAAAGGTTTTGGCCCGAATAATCTTCACAAATCTGATCCTAACACAATAACGATAAACAACCAATCTCAAAACTACGAAAATGTAGGAATACGTCCTAGTTCTACCCACTGGAACAATTCGTCGAACATTCATAGGGTATTGTCGGGTATAAGTGATGAACAAGGGAAAAATCGGGGTTTAAAACCACAAATCCTCAAGAAAAATGAATGATTACAAGTATACGATTGAAGTCTAGCAATAATCCATGATAATTCATATTAAAAGAGTCGAATCACAAGAATTCCCCAAAATTTCCCCAAAATCTCAAAACAAGGGTTTCAGGGATTCTTACCTCGATTCGGATGGCGGAGAATGTTAAGAACTTGAAGAATTCACGCAGGAAATGCAAGGATGATAGTGGATGATGATATTTGGTTGAAATCGGCTCTAACCCTCGTCTGGAATCGCCCAAAGCCGAAGAGAAGGAGTAAGGATGAAAAATGACGAAGTTGGGCTGTTGCTGTCCTTTTTATATCGGACAAGCTTAGCGCACGCTACGTACAAGAATTAGCGTGCGCTAACGGGGTGCGGAAAAACAATCAGAGGCTTCTGTCCTCCCGTTAGCGTATGCAGGCTAACAAGATTAGCGTGCGCTAACGTTAGATATTAGCGTGCGTTAACACTTAATTAGCGTACGCTATCTGGTCCAGTGCCGAAATACTGAACCTTCTGCCCAGTCCGCTGAAATCGTTAGCGCACACTATGAACTCCAAGTTAGCGTACGCTAACCACATAGCGATAGCGCACGCAAGGAAACTAGGATTAGCGTGCGCAACTCAGGCAGCAGTCCAGTACTGCTTAGTACACTGCAGCAGACAGCACAAAAATCGAAATGCAAAGCAAGGCCAGAACCCAGAAATATAAACACGGAATATTCAAGACGACAGAGCTGAGCGTTGAAAGAAAATACAATTCCGATCACCGGAGAGTCTGTAATGCGACAAAGAAAGTAAAATTCTCTAAACTTATAGGAAATTACCAAAATGGCCCAAGTCTCAACACGACTAACTCAACTATACAAACTTATGCAAACCAAGAAACAACAAAAACGAACGAGTTTTACGAGAATCGAACGTACATGCGACAAAATATAATTCAAGATGAAATTATGCAAAAACATCCTCGAAACTCGCCCAAACGGAAAAAGTCCAAGAATAAAATAGGTTCAGAATTTCAAAACAGTAACAAATGAGTCGTACGAAGAACATACACCATAAATAGAAATTACCAAAAATAGATAGTACGGATATTACAATAAGGATCATATACTGATTGATATTTGCATATGTGACTATTATTGAATGATCATGCATAACATGTGTATGTAATAGAATGATTAAGAAAAGGAAGTATGGTACTTGATTAATGGTGGGTAGGCACGGGACGCGGGGGATCAGTGATAAGTGTCAGTTTTATACACTTATCAATGGTTTGTATCGATAAATTTCACCCATAACTGAGCTAGTCTACTCATTTTTTGCTTTTAATTAATTAGTTTTTAATAATTTTATTTTTATCGGATGAAGATGTAAATCTAGTCTTAATCGGATTGAAGTTCTGATTTACTCAAGAAATAACATGTTTATAAAATATTCTCTTTGTTGAATTTTTATGTATTCATGTTGTAGGGCTTTCCGAGACGAGTTCGGCAGTCTTTCCGGACTCAAAATCTGAGTTATATATCAAAAGTTATCATCCGAAGAAGATTTGGGGCAAAAATGCAAAGTCTAAGAAATTCTGGGCTGAAAATGAAGTCTGAAACTCCATACAGGCGTAACATCATAACATACGGGCGTAATTCCCAAAGAAAAAAGCCGTAGCCATGTTACGGCCGTAACTACTCAATATTACGGCCGTAAGTCATCCAAGTTACGGCCGTAACTCCTCAATGTTACGGCCGTAACTCTTGGCAGATTAATGATCATTGTCTAATTTTTTATACTTTTGGTCTATTATTGAGGGGATGGCTGTCATTGATCCAATCTATTGTAATAATGCTGGAGTTTTGGAGCTATTAGATGACTTTAGGTGTATAAATAGACCCCTTAGATCCATCATTATTCATCATTCATCTTATATTTTTCCACTTTTTTGTAATATTTTCTTTTTGTGTAAAGAACACACCTGTGTTCTTGAGTGATTTGTGTAATAGTGGTATAGCATATGTTGTTCAGGGAGTTTATTACTTCTTTCTCCTTTATCTACTAAGGGAGTTATGATCAATTCTTTCTCTTTTTCAACTAATAATGACCACTCAAGCTTGTATTATGTTTATTAAACCCTTCATGGGCTAAGTTATCTTAGTTGGGATTATAAACAAGGTTAATCATGTTATTTAAGTTTGTATAAAGATCTATTATGAATTACTTATTATTGTGTTTATTTATTTGGCCAGTAAATGACGATATTTATGGTCTTCATATGTTTCGAAAGAAAATATGTTTGATTAGATCAAATGATCTTCACTCTAAGTTGTTCTAGGGGATAGAAATATACCTCTAGACCTTAGATGATTCTTTGAGTTATTTTCATAAAACCTAATGCTATGTATTGAAGCCAATTAACATAAAAATATAGTGGATTGATTCAATATATAAGGGGCGTTTTATAGTTCGAAAGAGAAACCGTCTTTTTAAGGAAAATCGAATCTACACAACATAATTAGTAAATTCATCTTATGATCTTCTATACATCTTCTATAACTAATGATGAACTAAGTTTGTAATTCCAACTATTTCATTTTATCTTTTATTAATCTATTATTAGTGCAATCTTTCATTTCCTTGAATATTAGAACTATTATTGCATTTTCTTTGCAATTGTCAAACCAAATTCTTTAATTGTGTGTTTCAATCATATAAATCTCTATAACAAATAGTTTAATAGTGTATAATTCAATATATAACCTAACTTCCTCGTGGGATCGATAAACCGGACTCAAAAAGTCCACTTACTACTTGATACGATATCGTGCACTTGCGATAGTTACACTAAAGAACGTGTCAAGTTTTTGGCGCCGTTTCCGGGGAAGTATAAGTGTTATTTTTGAAATATTACATTATTAACTATTGTTATAAATACAACTTTTTTCTTTGTTGTAGATTCTCTTGTCTATGCGAAGGACGTACAATCGCGATTTAGTTTCACTAGATCCCGAGATCGAAGCCACATTCAGAAGAAGGCGAAGAGAACAAAAGAAAAGCATTATTTCTTCACCATCAATGGCGGAAGAACTAAACCCACGTCTTCCCAAGGAAACGCTAACGAAAGAATTCCTCCGGTAGGGGGAATACCTAATGTTCAAAACATTCAACATCAACATCCTATTGTGCCGGAAATATATGAAGACAACATGCTCTTTGGGGAATTTATGAACCCCCCATCTTTGAGCGTGCAATCAAGTTTGATCTATCCACCATTTGGAGTGGACAATTTTCAAATTGGCCCCGATGTCATCAATCTTTTCTCCAACAACAACTCATTCTATGGAAGAACTGACGAGAATCCATATCTCCATATTAACTGTTTTGTGGAGATTTGTGGAAATTTCAAATATCCAAATGTAAATGACGAGGCGATCAAAATGAGACTTTCGTGCACACTTTGAAGGACAGAGCAAGAGAGTGGCTAGATACTTTGCCACCACGAAGCATAACAAATTGGCCCGAATTTGTCCAAAAATTCACCACTAAATACTTTCCACCAATAAAAGTGGCGAAACTCAAATACGAAATCTCTACATTTCGTCAACAAGATTCAGAGTCATTTCATGAAGCATGGGAGAGATACAAGGATATGCTACGAAAATGTCCTAACCATGGTTTCAATTTGGGAGCTCAAGTCAATTACTTTTATTCTGGAATTTTACCTACATGTCGAGCCAATATCGATTCATCATCAAATGGCTCACTTGGCAACAAAACTATGAAAGAGGCTTATAATCTTTTTGAGGTTATAAGTGAACAAAGTGCAAGATGGCCAGACAAAAATATCCAAAAGAAACCAAATGGTGTTTTTGAAGTGGATTCTTATTCACTTATGTTGGCAAAAATTGAAGCTTTATCAAAGAAAGTCGAGGACATGTCTTTTTCAACTCCTCAATCTGTGAAGACGGTTCAAACTCCACAAGTTTCAGCTTTTTCATGTGAAATTTGTGGAGCAACTCACAACAGCACTATCTGTCCCTTAGTGCAACAGGAGCAGTCACCACCACCACCAGAACAAGTGGCGTATGCTCAGAATTTCCAAAGGCAAGCATACAATCCTTACCGGCCAATATACAATCCAGGGTACAAAAATCATCCAAAATTTTCTTATGCAAACAACAACAATGTGTTGAATCCAACGCATTAATAAAAGAAGCCCGGGTGGGAAGAAGCAATCACGAAGCTAGCTGAACAACAACTGAAGTATCAACAACGCAATGATGCTTCAATTAAAAATCTGGAGACACAAGTTGGCCAAATGGCCAAAATACTTTCAGAAAGATCTCATGGCATGTTACCTAGCAATACTGAGGTAAATCCAAAGGAAAATGTCCAAGCTATCACAACAAGAAGTGGAGTGCAGTTGCCCGAAATTTCTGTGGAAAATCATCTGGAAAAACAAAAAACAAAAACAAAATCACGAATCAGAAAAAGAATCTAAATCAGGACCTTCATCTCAAAAAGGTCCAGTTGCTACAAAATCTTATGTTCCACCTATCCCATTTCCTCAACGGTTGAAGAATCACAAGCTCGATGGTCAATTCGGGAAATTCTTGGAAATTTTCAAAAAGCTACACATCAACATACCTTTTGCCGATGCTCTAGCACAAATGCCAAGCTATGCCAAATTTATGAAATATATTCTTTCCAACAAACGAAGGCTTGAAGAATATGAAACTGTCATGCTAACATAGGAATGTAGCGCAATACTACAAAAGAAGTTGCCACCCAAGCTAAAAGATCCGGGAACTTTCACAATCCCGTGTACAATTGGTGAAGTGAATTTTGGCAACGCTCTTTGTGATTTAGGGGCAAGTATCAACTTGATGCCCCTGTCAATTTTCAACAAACTGAACTTGGGAGAAGCAAAAGCAACAACAGTTTCACTACAATTAGCTGATCGGTCAATCAAATATCCACGTGGGATAATAGAAGATGTGCTCATCAAGGTTGATAAATTCATATTTCCAGCGGATTTTATCATCCTTGACATGGAAGAAGATCAGGATATTCCCATTATTTTGGGACGACCATTTCTCGCAACCGGACGTGCTCTTATTGACGTCTATGAAGGAAAGCTAATTCTCAGAGTGGAAGACGAACATGTCATCTTCGATGTCCTAAAAACTTTGAATCATCCCTCCACTGATGATTATTGTCTAAGAATAGACGCAATTGAAGCCATGGTAAACAAGTCTTTGGAAAAGATTATATCTAAAGATCCTCATGAGACATGTATAGCAAATTCTCTAACCAACATGGAGGAAGAATATAACTTGGCCGAAACAGTTAACTATCTAGAAGCACTACCACCTTTAAGAAGGCATTCACATTTTGAAGAGTTGGGGACAAGCTCCGCTAAACCCCTCTATTCTTTACAAGAATCTCCAATACTTGATCTCAAACCTCTACCCACACATTTGAGATATGCTTACTTGGTCATTTCCTCTACACTTCCGGTCATCATATCTAACATATTGACCGAACTTGAAGAAGGGAAATTACTAAGGGTATTGAGGAATCACAAAAGAGCATTTGGATGGACTATTGCGGATATTAGAGGAATAAGCCCCTCTATATGCACACACAAAATTTTGATGAAAGATGACTGCAAACCTTCAATTGAGCATCAACGACGTTTGAATCCAAACATGAAGGAAATTATGAAAGCAGAGATTCTTAAATTACTTGACGCAGGAATCATTTATCCAATCTCAAATAGTCCATGGGTGATCCCTGTACATATGGTGTCCAAAAAGAGTGGAATCACAATCATAGAGAACGAGCACAATGAACTTATACCAACACGACCCATCACAGGATGGAGAATGTGCATTGATTACAGGAAGCTCAACAAGACGACCAGAAAAGATCATTTTCCACTCCCATTTATTGATCAAATGCTCGATAGATTGGCTGGACATTATTACTACTGTTTTCTCAATGGCTATTCAGGGTACAACCAAATCGTAATAGCCCCAGAAGACCAAGAGAAAACAACATTCACATGCCCTTATGGAACATTTGCCTACAGAAGAATCCCATTCGGATTGTGCAATGCTCCAGCCACATTTCATAGATGCATGATGTCAATATTATGAGACATGGTTGAAAAATTCATTGAAGTTTTCAAGGACGATTTCTCAGTTTTCGGAGATACATTTGATAAATGCCTAAATCACTTAGGCATGGTCTTGGAAAAATGTGAAGACACAAATCTAGTTCTCAATTGGGAGAAATGTCACTTCATGGTCCAGTAAGGAATCGTACTTGGCCATAGAATCTCACAACATGGAATAGAAATCGATAAGACAAAGATCCAAGTGATTGCAAAACTTCCTCCACCAATTTCGGTGAAAGGAGTAAGGAGTTTTCTCGGGCATGCAGGATTTTATCGGAGGTTCATAAAAGATTTCTCAAAAATAGCAAAACCTCTCTATTCTTTGCTTGAGAAAGATACACCATTCCTTTTCACAAATGAATGCCACGTGGCCTTTGCAACTTTGAAGGATAAGCTTACATCAGCTCCAATCATCATTTCTCCAGATTGGACTATCCCATTCATTCTGATGTGCGATGCAAGTGATTATGCTGTGGGGGCCGTGCTGGGCCAGAAGAAGGACAAAATGATGCAAGTGATCCATTATGCTATCCGGACTATGAATGATGCACAACTGAACTACACAACCACTGAAAAAGAGATGCTCGCAGTGGTTTATGCCTTTGATAAATTTCGATCCTACTTATTGGGATCGAAAGTCATTGTCTACACTGATCATTCAGATTTGAAATATTTAATGACAAAGCAAGATGCTAAGTCAAGGCTAATCCGATGGGTCCTACTTATGCAAGAATTCAACATAGAAATTCGAGACAGAAAGGGAACAGATTACTAAGTGGCGGATCATCTCTCACAACTAGACTAAAACAATGCTCAAGAGAAGGAAATAAATGAAGTATTTCCGGATGAACAACTGTTCCAAATCTCTAATATACAGGAAAAACAAAATGCACCATGGTATGCAGACATCGTTAATTTCCTTGTAAGTGGAATAATTCACCCAAATTTTTCCCATCATCAAAATAAAAAATTCTTCTCCGATTTGAAATACTATTACTGGGAAGATCCTCTATTGTTCAGACGAGGACCTGATCAAATCATCCGGAGATGCATACCGGAAGAAGAAATGGAGAAGGTATTAGAAAGATGTCATTCCTCTCACTATGGAGGACATTTTGGGGCTTCAAAAACAGCAGCAAAAATTATTGAAGCTGGATTCTATTGGCCCACTCTGTTCAAAGATGCACATACACTTTTCTTTAAGTGTGACCGGTGCCAAAGACATGGAAACATGTCAAAAAGAAATGAAATGACAATGAATTTCATCCTTGAAGTTGAAATCTTCGACGTTTGGGGAATTGCTTTCATGGGACCCTTTCCATTATCGTTCTCTAATGAATACATCATTGTAGATGTGGACTACATATCTAAATGGGTGGAGGCTGTTGCATTACCAACAAACGAAGCTAGAGTCATGGTAAATTTTCTAAAGAAAAATATATTCACTCGCTTCGGAACTCCGAGAGTTATTATCAGTGATGGCGGATCTCATTTCTGCAATCACCAGGTTAAGGCTCTACTGACCAAATTCGGAGTAAAACACCATGTCGCTACCTCTTATCACCCACAAACTAGTGGACAAGTTAAGGTCTCCAATCGTGAACTGAAACGTATACTTGAGATGACAGTTGACTCATCTCCGAAAGATTGGTCGAAAAAGTTGGATGATGCGCTCTGAGCTTACAGAACAACTTATAAGACACCGATAGGCATGTCTCCATTTAGTTTGATTTTTGGAAAAGCCTGTCACCTGCCAGTAGAACTTGAACATCGAGCCTTTTGGGCTATAAAAAAATTAAACTTTGACGAACAGTTGGCTGGAAAGAAAAGGTTGTCATAGCTTAAATGAGTTGGATGAAATCCGACTCGACTCATATGAAAATGCCAAAATCTACAAAGAAAAAATAAAAAGATGGCATGACAACAAAATTCTAAGAAGAGATTTTAAAGCAGGAGACCAAGTTCTCCTTTTTAATGCACGACTGCCTCTGTTTCCGGGTAAGCTGCGATCACGATGGACGGTCCCATACACAATCAAAGAGGTGTTTTCTCATGGAGCTATGGAGATTTATAATACAACCGACGGGAGTTTCAAAGTAAACGGCCGACGGTTAAAGCCATATCTGGGAGGAGAATTCTCGACAGCAAAGTCAATCATAATGCTGGAAATGCCTAATTGATCAGACGAGAAGTCAAGCTTAGGAAGTTAAACAAAGCGCTTATTGGGAGGCAACCCTATCTCTTTTATTTCACAAAATAAGTTTGGGGGTAACACAGAAAGATTCAACAACAAGAGCAAGGACCATATCGTTCATAAAATCGAGGGAGTCTTTCTTTCATTATTCTCATATACATAATAAATATAAATTTCAAAGAAACCAAATATATATATATATATATAATACGGCCGTATTCACATTCATACGGCCGTAAATAAAGATTTCCATACGGGCGTACACATACATGTTACGGCCGTATCCCTTTAGTTTTACAATTGCATTTTTTTTTCTTCCCAAATATTTGTTATGGCCGTAAGTTATAAATATTACGGCCGTAAGTTGTTCTCTATTCATTTTTACGAATGCTACATACGGCCGTAACTCTTGTATGTTACGGTCGTAACTCAAATTTTTTCAAAAAAAACGAATGCTCCATACGGCCGTAACTTGGCAATGTTACGGCCGTAACTATACAGCTTTATAAAAAAAAGACACGGTTTTGAGAAACAGATTCACAAACCCGGCAGGAGACAGAGGAACAGTTCCGAAAATTTTCCCATTCTCTATCCCTACTTTCAAAAACATAAATTTTTCAATACAATTCATTCTCCTATCAACACTAACACATAAATCATCAGGTTTTCTTTCAATCCTTGTTTCAATTTATATATTTTTGATTTTTATAGTTTTAGTTTCTCGCTTTATATTTGTTTTTTTCGATTCCTATTTTCATTAGATTTGTTGTTGAACATGTTTAGTTGTTAGTATCGTTGATATTTGTGTGGTTATTTGATTCATTGATTTGTGGTGACTTTGTGGAGAGTTTGATTGAAAAACTTGTTAAAAAACTATGAACTCAAGGTGTCCGACGAAATGCCACAACAAAAATATTTGAATTTTTTTGATGTTTTGGTTGGTTTTGCTTGATGATTAAGTTGTGTGATGAAAAAGAAGTTGTTTTTGTTTAATTTCACGGATGGCACCTAAGAAATCCTCAAAGGAAAAGAAAAGGTCGGTTCGTCGTCTCAAGAACCGGCACCACCACAAAGAATTCAAAACACACGGTGCATTAAGGAGCAGTTGTTCAAACTTGATGATTTCATTGGCGATTCGGATACCGACACTATCACTACCCCGTTCATCCAAAAATTCATAGACAACGGGTGGGAAAAAATTGTGTCCGAACTCCCAAATGGTAACCCCACCTTGACCCTAAACTTTTACAATACTTTCAACAAATCCATATGGCAGGTAGGGTCGCCTACATATCATCAAATGACTGTGAATGGGAAAGTGATTCTTTTTTCACCGGATGTGATTAACAAATATTTGGGGGTTGATTCCACTAATGCGGTAGACATTTCCATCTTACCTAATGAGGATGTGCCGGATGATAGGGTTTTACGATGGGCATTAGTGAGCGAGCTCCATGACAGTATTGGGATCATCAAACCCCAATACAACCAGGCGGACCTCATTGATGATGCTTGGTACTTATGGATGTGGGCAGCCGGGAGTATTTACCCGACTTCGACTCTGACGACAGTTTCCATCGGCCACCTGCGAGGTTTATTGGCTATCCGCCGAGGGGTCAAAATGGATGTGGGTTCTCACATTTATAATACTATTTGTCACTATGCCGGTATGGTCCCTACTAGGCAAAAGATGTCGTACCCCTGCCTTATCACCGGTATTTGCAGGAGCCAAAGGGTAAAAATTTTGGCAGGGGGTGATATATTGACGCATGGGGATCGACTAAACGGCCGGAGTAGTATTTTTCGAAGTACTCAGTTAAGGAGCAAATGGGCACGTTTGGAACCAGAAGAGGAAAGTAGCCACGAGGAGGAATATGAGCCCGAGGACGATGTCGGAGAAGACTTGACGCCTTTTAAGACAGATTTGCTGGAAAGAGTACGGGGATCAGAGACATCCCAGGCTGAAATATTGAGAAATCAGAATGAAATAATCGACCGACAATTAAAAATGGAGAAGTGCTTTGAAAAGCTTTTCCGTTTTCTAAACATCCCTGACGACACACCTGGAGGATCAAAAACCTAAAATTTCAGGGAGTTTTCTGTTTTCTTATTTGCTTTTAAATTCTAAAACTCGGGACAGTTTTTATCTTTAAGTTTGGGGGTGTTTTGGAACTCTTGTGTTTATTTTGTTTGTTTTATAACTGTGGTGTTTATTTTGTTTTGAATCGTATGATTGTGGTAAGGTTATGTAATGTGTGGGGTGTTTTTATTATTTGGCATTGATTGTTTTAGGTTTAGTGTGTGTGTATATATATATATAATTTTTTATTTTGTTTATTTTGATTTGTGAGATTTCTAGATCTGACCATAACACCAATAAGTTAGCTATATACAAACTTCTAAAATCGTTTTAACCGGTTAAAAAAATTGTATATTCCAAAATTTTTTGAGCCTTAATCTCTCTTTTCAAGCCTTGTAATTATCATTTACAATCGAGTCATTCGTTACCTTGAGAAAAGAAGAATCAGTCGGTTGATGAAAAATAGAACTTAAATTTACTTAATTTGTGGAGTTTTTGATTTTTCATGCTTAACTAATAAATAATTTTCTGCAAAAATTCTATTCCCTAAAAAAAATGAGTCATTGGTGAAAGGAGTCTAGTTGAAAATAAGGGAGAAGTGTTGAGCAGCAACAGCTGCCTAATTTTGAGGGTCCTAAAATTTTGCGAAAAATAAAGGATTAACCATTGTTGGTGCGTAGCTGCCGTCTCACACGAGATGGAAATTGTGTTGGTGAAAAGAGCTACACGTTAGCTAATAACGGTGTGAAAGCTATCACCTAAACAAATGGATATTGTGTTGGTGAAAAGAGCTACACGTTAGCAAATAACGGTGTGAAAGCTATCACTTAAAAAAATGGAAATTGTGTTGGTGAAAAGAGCTACACGTTAGCAAATAACGGTGTGAAAGCTATCACTTAAAAAAATGGAAATTGTGTTGGTGAAAAGAGCTACACGTTAGCAAATAACGGTGTGAAATCTATCACTAAAAGGGATGTAGTTTATGAGCAGATTTGAATTAATTAGCGGCTGAATTTCAATACACTCAATTTCGTGAAAAATCACAATATTTGATGACGCCAATGAAGTTCTTCTTCATATTGAGTCGAAAAATAAATGAGTGATCGAGAGCAACCCATTAAAGGGAAGTAGTGTGTGGCACGAGTGGGAAAGAAATAATCAACCTTTTTTTTTGGGCAGGGGGGACCTTGCATTTTGGAATTACAAAAATAAAACCGTGTTTTAACTTCAAAATCATTAGTAGATTTATTATGAATCTTGATTCATTTCTATCTAGTGTATAAAGCTGGTTGTTGTGTATTAATATCATTTTGATATCCTTTTCTCTTTTTATATGATTATTTTTTTCTTAATTTATGTGTGTATTATTATTTTAATGTCTTATTTTTATTTTTATTTTTGGAGTGTGATTAATAAAGAGTCTTGCTCGGGACTAGAAAGAATTCAAGTTTGGGGGTGTGATAAGTGTCAGTTTTATACACTTATCCATGGTTTGTATCGATAAATTTCACCCATAATTGAGCTAGTCTACTCATTTTTTGCTTTTAATTAATTAGTTTTTAATAATTTTATTTTTATCGGATGAAGATGTAAATCTAGTCTTAATCGGATTGAATTACTGATTTACTCAAGAAATAACATATTTATAAAATATTCTCTTTGTTGAATTTTTATGTATTCATGTTGTAGGTCTTTCCGAGACGAGTTCGGCAGTCTTTCCGGATTCAAAATCTGAGTTAAATATCAAAAGTTATCATCCGAAGAAGATTTGGGGCAAAAACGCAAAGTTTAAGAAATTCTGGGCTGAAAATGAAGTCTGAAACTCCATATGGGCGTAACATCATAACATATGGGCGTAATTCACAAAGCAAAACGCCGTAGCCATGTTACGGCCGTAACTACTCAATGTTACGGCCGTAAGTCATCCAAGTTACGGCCGTAACTCCTCAATGTTACGACCGTAACTCTTGGCAGATTAATGATCATTGTCGAATTTTTTATACATTTGGTCTATTATTAAGGGGATGGCTGGCATTGATCCGATCTATTGTAATAATGCTGGAGTTTTGGAGCTATTAGATAACTTTAGGTGTATAAATAGACCCATTAGATCTATCATTATTCATCATTCATCTTATATTTTTCCCCTTTTTGTAATATTTTCTTTTTGTGTGAAGAACACACTTGTGTTCTTGAGTGATTTGTGTAATAGTGGTATAGCATATGTTGTTCAGGGAGTTTATTGCTTCTTTCTTCTTTATCTACTAAGGGAGTTAGGATCAATTCTTTCTCTTTTTCAACTAATAATGACCACTCAAGCTTGTATTATGTTTATTAAACCCTTCATGGGCTAAGTTACCTTAGTTGGGATTATAAACAAGGTTAGTCATGTTATTTAAGTTTGTATAAAGATCTATTATGAATTACTTATTATTGTGTGTGATTTTCATTGTTTTAACAATCTTTATTTATTTGGCCAATAAATGACGATATTTATGGTCTTCATATGTTTCGAAAGAAAATATGTTTGATTAGATCAAATGATCTTCACTCTAAGTTGTTCTAGGGGATAGAAATATACCTCTAGACCGTAGATGATTCTTTGAGTTATTTTCATAAAACCTAATGCTATGTATTGAATCCAATCAACATAGAAATATAGTGGATTGATTCAATATATAAGGGGCGTTTTATAGTTCGAAAGAGAAACCGTCTTTTTAAGGAAAATCAAATCTACAGAACATAATAAGTAAATTCATCTTATGATCTTCTATACATCTTCTATAACTAATGATGAACTAAGTTTGTAATCCTAGCTATTAAATTTTATCTTTTATTAATCTATTATTAGTGCAATCTTTCATTTACTTGAATATTAGAACTATTATTGCATTTTCTTTGCAATTGTTAAACCAAACTCTTTAATTGTGTGTTTCAATCATATAAATCTGTATAAAAAAATAGTTAAATAGTGTATAATTCAATATATAATCTAACTTCCTCGTGGGATCGATAAACCGGACTCAAAAAGTCCACTTACTACTTGATACGATATCGTGCACTTGCGATAGTTACACTAAAGAACGTGTCAACCGGCGGACCCAAAACATGGTGGAAAATACTTGCAGCTGAAAGTCGGTCAAGGAAACCCACTCTGAATGAAAAAGGTTGAATACGGCTAATACCATTGGTTGAAGAATCAGTATGGGAACCCCCATATACATCTTTTATTGGCCAATTATATGAACAGGTTCCGAAAACCATGGCCTATCACTGTCAGTCGAGTATCACACTTCAAGGGTACCCGAAGAAAGGATTTTACAAGAACATGACTATATTATATAAAGTAGTTATTATTCATGAATATGATATGTGCTACTTTGCTATTACAGAAGTCTCATCTTATTGAGCCATTAGCTCTCTAGATTCTTATGATACAGGTGATGATGCTCATGTTTAGGAGTTGACTATCTTCCCCAGTGTTTCCAGTCGGAGACTTGTCCATATGCCATTCCCCAGCTATTTCGCCCCTATGCTGGAAGACTATGTTTTGTTTTGAATTAGATCGCTCTGTTATGGTTTTGTTATGTATTTGTTGTGCGGCGATTTATACGCCTCGACGGCGATCGATATAAAGGCCGAGCGACCGAGTCCACAACCAAACATGCTACGGTGAAATCGCCTAAACGAAGGTAGCAGTCCACCCTCGAGTATCCAGCGATCGACTCTCAAGGCGATCGCCTATTGGCACCTAGCGATCGACTCTGGTGCCCGACCTAGGACGACCGTCCTGTGCCATGAACAAGGCCTTCGTCCGTCAAAGTCTACGAAGACTGGATCTCAAAGCAGCGCCCATGTGCAGATCCGTGAAAGGCGCCGCTTATCATGGATCGTTAACCACAGTCTGTCACCACCTTCTCACCTACCGACAGATCCGCCGAAAGGTACGAGGTGGGACCGCCCGTGACAGCGACTCAGACGCGTGCAGTCTTCTCATTGGACCGCACAACTGGCTGCCAGCAACTCCTGCGGACTTTAAGGAGACCAGCCCTTGTGCTAAAAGACGATCGCCTGCTTATTATAATACAGCAGAGGCGATCGCCCGGCATCTCCCAGTCCTATAAATAGAGATCCTCCAGCAACTGGAAAAAGGTACCGAATTCATTCATAAAAATACACACATACGTATACATTCTCAGGCTCTCGGCTTCCTCTCCCGAATCTATCCCAGGATTTCTCTCTCAGCACCTCTCATCCAGAAGACGGTCGGCAGAGACAAGAACTCCTTGCAGTACAGATTCGAAGAGACTGGAAAGCCTAAGAGCTTAAACATACAGTTAATACACACCGTGAGAGACCATCGATCTCTCATTGTCGTCACAGCTCATCAACGTTGTTACAAGAACTCACAGAGCATCATATCTGGTTCTTCCAGTAATCTTCACGCTCGATAGCTAAGATAACTAGGGTCTTTACACTCATTGTAAATATGCTCTAACATTAATACTTGTACCCCAGAATATTATATTAATAACATCTCGCGAGAGCATTCAAGCCCGGGACTAACAACCCTGGCAAATCTTTTGTAATTTACCTTCTCTACGGAAGTGCTCTCGCACTTTGTTTGCTACTCGATAATTCCAGCAATATCTATCTCCGGATAATATTTTGGGTAGCAACAGTATTAAACTTAAGGTTGTGTAATGTTTTGAATAAATAATAGCAGTTTGCGTTATTTTCCTGAGTACTCGCATTACCAAATTATTTTATTTTGGTTTTCAAAATTGACTTTGGACTCCTATAAATACATGTATACGTACGTATATTCAAACAAATAATATACCATTTTGAAGCTGTGAACCTCTACTTTAAAACGCTCGTAACATATTTCCCTTCCAAAAATTATAAAAGCCATAAAAAGCCCGACCAAACAGAAAGCTCAAATCTGACAGTTTTTCCAAGGTGTTTGATAAAGGTCCCCAAAGAGATTTCATATTTTTCTTCAAGGATTTTAGCACATCCATCTATAGAAACTGATCTTTTCACATCAACAGGCACATGACCTGAGGTAAGATGAGGCTTTTTCTTGTTGTATCATAAGGATCATATATTGATTGATATTTTCATATGTTACTGTTATTGAATGATCATGCATAACATGTGTATGTAAAAGAATGTTTAAGAACAGGAAGTATGGTACTTGATTGATGGCGGGTAGGCACGGGATGCGGGGGACCGGCGGACCCAACACATGGTGGCAAATACTTGCGGCTAAAAGTCGGTCAAGGAAACCCACACTGAATGAAAAAGATTGAATACGGCTAAAACCATTGGTTGAAAAACCAGTATGGGAACCCCCGTATACATCTTTTATTGGCCAATTATATGAACAGGTTCCGAAAACCATGGCTTATCACTATCAGTCAAGTATCACACTTCGAGGGTACCCGAAGAAAGGATTTTACGAGAACATGATTATAGATATAAAATAGTTATTTGTTGATGAATGTGATATGTGAAACTTTGCTATTACAGAAGTCTCATCTTACTGAGCCATTAGCTCACTAGATTCTTATGATACAGGTGATGATGCTCATGTTTAGGAGTTGACTATCTTGTTCAGTGTTGACAGCCGGAGACTTGTCCATATGCCATTCCCCAGCTATTTGGCCCCTATGCTGGAAGACTATGCTTTGTTTTGAATAAGGTCGCTCTGTAATGGTTTTGTTTATGTATTAAACTTAAGGTTGTGTAATGTTTTGAACAAATAATACCGGTTTGCGTTATTTTCCTCAGTACTCACATTACCAACTTTTTATAAATGCTATTTATTTTGCTAACGATCATGGATTTCGATATTTACAAGTTGTCCGATACTTGGACCGATATGTTCCTAACATAAAATTAAGGATTTAAAAAGAAAAGATTTCAAAATAAATTATAAGGATCATTTTAGAATTTATGAAAGTGATTTCGAAAAGTTTCGACGATTTGATACGATAAAATTTTCATTTCAGAACACTTATATTGCAAAAATAATATTAAATTACTTTATTATTATTATCGAAAATCCATTCTGAGCATGTCGAAGATTTAACTCCGACGAGTCCGGAACAGGTTGGAAAATCGAATTTGGACATCGGGAAGGGGGTCGAACCGGCCAATCCAAGTTAACGGACAACTGCCGGTCACCGCCGAACACGCCTAACGACAACTGCCGGTCACGGCCGACAGAAGTTTCTCGGCGCTGTCCGGATAAGACTGTCTGGATAAATTTGGTCACGACCGACAGAAGCTTCTCAGCCAGCTGTCCGGATAAGGCTGTCCAGCTGTCCAGATAAGGTCGGTCATGGCCGACAGAAGCTTCTCGGCCAGCTGTCCGGATAAGGCTTCCAGCTGTCCGGGTAAGGTTGATTTTCAGCCGACTTTGGACTCCTATAAATATATGTATACCTAATTATTTTCCAACAAATGATATACCATTTTGAAGCTGTGAACCTCTACTTTACAAACGCCCATAAATATTTCCCTTCCAAAAATTACAAAGGTCTCAAAAAGCCCGATCAAACAAGAAGCTCAAATCTGACAGTTTTTCCAAGGTGTTTAATAAAAGTCCCCAAAGAGATTTCAAATTTTTCTTCAAGGATTTTAGCACATCCACCTATAGAAACTGATCTTTTCACATCAACAGGCATAAGACTTAAGGTAAGATGTGGCTTTTACTTGCTGTATAATAAGGATCATATATTGATTGATATTTGCATATGTGACTGTTATTGAACGATCATGCATAACATGTGTATGTAATAGAATGATTAAGAAAAGGAAGTATGGTATTTGATTAATGGCGGGTAGGCACAGGACGTGGGGGACCGGCGGACCCAACACATGGTGGCAAATACTTGCGGCTAAAAGTCGGTCAAGGAAACCCACACTGAATGAAAAAGGTTGAATACGGCTAATACCATTGGTTGAAGAACCAGTGGGAACCCCCGTATATAACTTTTATTAGCCAATTATATGAAGAGGTTCCGAAAACCATGGCCTATCACTATCAGTCGAGTATCACACTTCAAGGGTACCCGAAGAAAGGATTTTACAAGAACATGACTATATTATATAAAGTAGTTATTATTCATGAATATGATATGTGATACTTTGCTATTACAGAAGTCTCATCTTACTGAGCCATTAGCTCACTAGATTCTTATGATACAGGTGATGATGCTCATGTTTAGGAGTTGCTATCTTCCTCAGTGTTGCCAGTCGAAGACTTGTCCATATTCTATTCCCCAGCTATTTCGCCCCTATGCTTGAAGACTATGTTTTGTTTTGAATAAGATCGCTCTGTTATGGTTTTTTTATGTATTAAACTTAAGGTTGTGTAATGTTTTGAATAAATAATACCGGTTTGCGTTATTTTCCTGAGTACTCGCATTACCAAATTTTTTTATTTTGGTTTTCAAAATTGACTTTGGACTCCTATAAATACATGTATACGTACGTATATTCCAACAAATAATATACCATTTTGAGCTGTGAACCTCTACTTTAAAACGCTCGTAACATATTTCCC
Organism: Orobanche coerulescens; assembly: GCA_033398695.1. NCBI lineage: Eukaryota > Viridiplantae > Streptophyta > Magnoliopsida > Lamiales > Orobanchaceae > Orobanche > Orobanche coerulescens. The sequence goes on along the minus strand of CM065812.1, from coordinate 123,603,548 downwards.
TTCCAAAAATTATAAAAGCCAGAAAACCCCGATCAAACAGAAAGCTCAAATTTGACAGTTTTTCCAAGATGTTTGATAAAAGTCCCCAAAGAGATTTCATATTTTTCTTCAAGGATTTTAGCACATCCATCTATAGAAACTAATCTTTTCACATCAACAGGCACAGGACCTGAGGTAAGATGAGGCTTTTTCTTGCTGTATCATGAGGATCATATATTGATTGATATTTTCATATGTTACTGTTATTGAATGATCATGCATAACATGTGTATGTAAAAGAATGTTTAAGAATAGGAAGTATGGTACTTGGTTGATGGCGAGTAGGCACGGGACGCGGGGGACCGGCGGACCCAACACATGGTGGCAAATACTTGCGGCTAAAATTCGGTCAAGGAAACCCACACTGAATGAAAAAGGTTGAATACGGCTAATACCATTGGTTGAAAAACCAGTATGGGAACCCCCGTATACATATTTTATTGGCTAATTATATGAACAGGTTCCGAAAACCATGGCCTATCACTATCAGTCAAGTATCACACTTCAAGGGTACCCGAAGAAAGGATTTTACAAGAACAAGATTATAGATATAAAGTAGTTATTTGTTGATGAATGTGATATGTGAAACTTTGCTATTACAGAAGTCTCATCTTACTCAACCATTAGCTCACTAGATTCTTATGATACAGGTGATGATGCTCATGTTTAGGAGTTGCTATCTTCTTCAATGTTGACAGCCGGAGACTTGTCCATATGCCATTCCCCAGCTATTTGTAGTTATTATCGTGAGTTGGCGATCGGTGGAGTCGGCGGGTTCGTAGTCGGTTTGTGCCAACCTACTTCGGTCGATTCTCCGCGTTGTTCTTATTCGAGGCAAGTACCTTGTCCATACATTTCTTGTTTTGTGGATATGATGATTGGTGGTCGTCTGGGTATGTTTGTTTGTTTGTTTGTTTGAAATGAGTTTTCAAAAGATTTGGCTAGCCTCGTTAAAGGCTCACTTTAAAAACGCGTGTGTTTTGTAAATTGTGTGGGTTGTAAGTGACTACGTGAATCTTTTGGATATGTTTGGTGTTGATGTTGCGCTTGATAATGCGTGTGTACGTATATTATCTCTTTTCGGTGCATTATGGTTTGACGTGGTGTTTTGATAAGTCTTTGATGCCTCTGGGTGAATTGTTTGGATATCCTTGGTGTGATATGTTATTTGTTCATGATTGTTTCGCTAGCCAGCTCGGGAGAGTCCGTCAAGGCCTCGGGTGGGATTTGTGGCTTCGTCCCGGTCCTAGGCGATGCCTGTGCGTGTATGTTTAGTGAATGTATTTTACTCACCTCGGGAGGGTCCGGCGGGGCCTCGGGGGAATCTATGACTTCACTCTGGGTTCACGAGTAAAAACTTCACAGGTTGGTGTGTATGTTTAGTAAATGTATTTTACTCACCTCGGGAGGGTCCGATAGGGCCTCGGGGGAATCTATGACTTCACTCTGGGTTCACGAGTAAAAACTTCACAGGTTGGTGTGTATGTTTAGTGAATATATTTTACTCACCTCGGGAGGGTCCGACAGGGCCTCGGGGGAATCTATGACTTCACTCTGGGTTCACGAGTAAAAACTTCACAGGTTGGTGTGTATGTTTAGTGAATGTATTTTACTCACCTAGGGAGGGTCCGACGAGGCCTCGGGGGAATATATGACTTCACTCTAGGTTCACGAGTAAAAACATCACAGGTTGGTGTGTATGTTTTGTGAATGTGTTTGTTCACCTCGGGAGGGCTCGACGGGGCCATGGAGGGAGTCCAATGGTTTCGCCCTGGATTCACGAGTGAAACTTCACGGGTGCGTGTGTATTTTATATCCGTCGAGGACGCGTGACATGGGTGTTAACCTTGTGTATTGTTGTTGGTTTCATTTGTGAAAATAAAACCTTTGGGCTGTGACCCTTGTTGATTTTGGAAAGAGAAGGATTCGGTAAATCCTAAATTATTTTCTATTAACACTCTCGATGGCATTTTTAACGGTTTTATAAATTGTTTCCCTTGATTTATGATCTTTCGGTTTTGGAATGTTTTACCCAAACTCTTGCCTCGTGAACTACTTTTCGTTACGTTTGGATCTTTGAGGATTCCTGGTTATTGTTATTCGTGGAATGTGAATTGTATGGCTCGTATTTGCACTTTGTTCTTACACTAGCAAAACAGTGGAGTTTTGCTAACCCCCGAGTATTCGGGGGGTGGATGTCTGTTTTTGCATTCAGGTTTGGGAGCATAACACAGGGTCGGCAGAAGGATGATGAAAGATGAACGATACTAATCACACGAGGATTCGTATGATGTCATTGGTTTAGTTATAGTTTATTTTCCGCTGCAGTATATTTTCCCGTTGTACAGGAGTGTGTTGTATTCGACCCCTGCATGGGCATGTAATGAGTTTGAGTTGTATGTATTTATTGAAAGACCAAATCGGTCCACTGAGTCATTTTAGCCTTGAACGCATTGTTGAGATGTTCTATGTTGTTACCAGCCTGGTAGATCCTTGAGGAAAGGTTCTACGGCGTGTAATATCCCTGAGCGGATTGGGGGTGTTACATAAATGGTATAGGAGCTTTGGTTGTGGAAACCTAGGCTGTCTGGTCAAATAGGTTCTGTTGAGTATTGTCTCGTCGGATTTTGTCTGACTGAGTCGTGTCGCGACGCGTCGTCTGAGTTTGTTGGTCGTGATTAGTATCGTGGGGCGATCATCATCTTCTTGCGACCTGTGGATGTAAGTCTCCCTTCTTTGTGTTTGTGCCTCGTCTGATGCGAGCTACTGGTATGATTATGTTAATTGACGGAATCCTCTTATGGATTTTGATTTCATGATATGTGGTTATTCGACTCTCATATTTCGTTCATATGAGGAGTAGTGTTGCTGGATTGTGCATGTTGAACTGTATTTCTTTTATCTGCTGCGTGAGTTCTTTTGTAATGGCTTTCGGTATTTTACCAACTGAGTTTTATTTCGAAAACCGATTCCCTAAATCGAGTTTTGGTACTTTGGCCTTGAATGTTTTATGACGGTTTGATAAAGGATTTTGTGAGTTTTGGGCACTCTGGCCTATTGAATTTTCGAAAACCATGAGTATCTTAGAAAATTAAATTTCGAGACGTACTTTTAAAACGAATTATTTTCTTGCGGTGTTTTCAAGGTGCTTTCTAATGCCGCAATACATTTCAATTTCCAGTTGAGGACCAAAAATATTTTGAGATATTTTCAAATACAGTTGCTTAGACCCAATGGTCGAATATTTCTGAAAGTTTTTCACTAAAAGAAAAGTGTCCTCATTTTTGTTCAAACGCAAAATAGTTTTCAAAAGTCTCGATAAGGGTGTTTGTACTACTTTTTGTAAAGTGATACTCAAGATATACCGGTGTTTCCAAATTGTTTTCAAAAGGTGGTTTTCATTTTTAAAAACCTATCATTCCTGTTTGCGGTCCGGTAATACTTGTATGATGTTTTGTGATTATGTGCTGGTTATCATTCGGGCCGTTGAGATCGCCGAATGATGCCGTCGTTGCTATGATTCTGTGTATGCGAGCTACCTTACGTTGATATGTTGTGTGGAATTGGCATCTTGGGTTCGTTGCTTTGTGATGTTATGTTCCATTGTATCGAGCATTTGTATATTCGGTATGCCGAGCCGAGGTGTTTCAACCGTCGTGTGCCAGGGGCATGCACGTATCAATTGTCCTTCTCGCCAGTAACGCGTTTCAAGTGCGGACTCGAGGGACACCGCATTCAGTTTTGCGAATTGGCTACCGAGACTTTCGGAGTTCGCGCTTCAGCACAGTTATCACAATCGGCTTTGAGAGGCATTTGAAGGATGTTTCTGTCGGTTGCTTGTTGTGTTGTCACCTTGATTTTGTTGTTGTGAGTTTCGGGGATGACACTTCTTTTAGAAGAGGTCGAATATAATACCCGTATTATTTTTGGCTTCTGCATTTTCTCTTTCCCAATTCTATCTACTCGCTCGTGTTCGTTGATACTTTCTGAACTTGTTCTGTATTTTGGGTTCATCATTCGAACGAGCTGTGATCTTGTCTTGAGTCGATCTGGTTATAGATGTGACTTTTGCGAGTTCGGTTCGATTCCTGTGAGCCTTGGAGTTGTTGTTTGAATTTTATTGTTCTCCGTGATTCGAACATGATTGTTCGATTTTTGTTGTCTCGATCGTTTGATTGTTCGGTTTTTGTTGATCTCATCTCGTGATTGTTGAACGTTCAGACTCCTTCGTAATTCCCTTAAGTTCGGGAAATTAGTCTCGTTTTCGATCTTCCAACCCTTGGGCAGTGGAATTCCGTATATGTTCAGCGATTGGCTCGCGTTTTGATTGATGTACCGTTGGGTTGGTCAATCATATTGATTTTCGTTCGTTGTATTTTCGGATAATCGACTCGATTGTATTATCTGTCTGATGACGCTTTTCACTTATTGAATTTATTATGTCTCTATCGGCGACGTTGTGTTGGTCGTCGTGGAGCGTGTTTTCACGCCGTATATTCCTTTGCGTTGCTTGTAACGTTTCGCCGATGGGCGTAAGTTATGCGTTTCTTGTGTATCTCGTTGAGTTTTCCTGGCGGGATATTGCTTCTCCCTACTTGTTTTAAGTTTCGGGACGAAACTTCTTTTAAGGAGGGTAGTGTGTAATACCCGTAATTTCGATTTCCGGTAATTTCTTTTCTTTGGGCGAAAGTCCATTTTGACGGCTCGCTCATGACTGTTTCGTCATTCTGAGAATGATTAATTATGCACTTTTTGCCATCCGAGTTCGTTTCGGTGTCGTTTTGTTGAGTTTCGTGCTTTTTGGCAACTTTTCCGCTCTTGAGTTTGATTCTTGCGAATCTCGTTCGAAACTGATGTTTCGAGTTTCCCGTAAGTCCGTTTAACTTTTTTAGACGTGTTGTGAACTTCGGTTTGGTTATTCGATCACGTATCATGATTTTCGGGCGTTTTGGGCCATTTTGTAAATTACCCAAAGTTATGGGTATCCGTATCTGTATTTATTGTCTCCACCCTTTTCTTGGTCGCGTATGATTAATTATTGCATTATGTTTTCATTTCGGCTCGATGATGTTGTCCGCGAGCTATTCGTCATGTTCGTTCCGTACGTTTTCGGAAATCGAGTCGTCGGATCATGACGGCTGAGCACTGGCGGGACAGGTGCGGCAGGCACGGTCGGAAGTGCTGGGCACTGGCCGGGCAGGCACGGTAGGAACCGGCGTAGCACACGCTACGCCCGAAAGGCTGCGCGCGCTAACCGGCAGGTGTAGCGCACACTATCGGCCGGCCCAGCGTACGCTGTCGGGCTGGGCAGAGGGGTTACTAGAGTACTGGACTCGGGGAGGATCGGCAGGTAGTGCACGCTACTGTCGGGCACTGCGCACGCTAAGACCGGCAGGTAGCGCGCGCTACGGCCGGAAGGCTACGCACGCTACCTGGCCAAGTCAGTAGGGCAGTGGGGTTCTGGATTGCGGCCTGGGCCGATAGCGCACGCTATTCCGGCGCGCGGTAGGCTGCACCAGTATAAATGTGACACAGTTGTCGCATTTTCACTCATTTTTCATTTCCCTTATTTTCGATCCGTGGTTGGAGCTTCGGAGGAGGCGAAGCCATGTTTTTGAACAACAAATCCATGAAATTCTTGAGTTCATATCATTGGGTGATCATCCTATATCATCCTTTGATCCAGCTAATCAAGGTAATCTCTTCTTAGAACCCTAGTTTCTTGAATTTTTGGGTTTTTGCGTTTTTGCCCGATTCGTTCCGTATTGTTGATTAATTCATGATGGGTATGATTAATCTTGGTAGTGTTCTTGTGTTTAACATCATTTAATCCATTGTTCTTCGTCGAGTCGAAGTATATTTCTTGATTTCCTTCGAATCGACTTTTTGGGGGATTTGTTCCCGATCTCGTTTTCCATCCGTTTTTGATGGATCGATTGTTGTTAAATGATGTTGTTAAACATATCCTATGGATTGTATATCCATATTTCGATTTAGATTTCCATTTTCGTGTTTTGACGGGACGAATCGTGTTCTTGGCCGTTTTGGGGGAAACACTTGAACTTTCATCATTTGTTCCTTGAATTCAACGGCTTTAAGTCATGTTATGAAATTCATTTCATTGTTGTTATTGTCCTTCGTAGTTATTATCGCGAGTTGGCGATCGGTGGAGTCGGCGGGTTCGTAGTCGGTTCGTGCCAACCTACTTCGGTCGATTCTCCGCGTTGTTCTTATTCGAGGCAAGTACCTTGTCCATACATTTCTTGTTTTGTGGATATGATGATTGGTGGTCGTCTGGGTATGTTTGTTTGTTTGTTTGTTTGAAATGAGTTTTCAAAAGATTTGGCTAGCCTCGTTAAAGGCTCACTTTCAAAACGCGTGTGTTTTGTAAATTGTGTGGGTTGTAAGTGACTACGTGAATCCTTTGGATATGTTTGGTGTTGATGTTGCGCTTGATAATGCGTGTGTACGTATATTATCTATTTTAGGTGCATTATGGTTTGACGTGGTGTTTGGATAAGTCTTTGATGCCTCTGGGTGAATTGTTTGGATATCCTTGGTGTGATATGTTATTTGTTCATGATTGTTTCGCTAGCCAGCTCGGGAGGGTCCTTCAAGGCCTCGGGTGGGATTTGTGGCTTCGTCCCGGTCCTAGGCGATGCCTGTGCGTGTATGTTTAGTGAATGTATTTTACTCACCTTGGGAGGGTCCGGCGGGGCCTCGGGGGAATCTATGACTTCACTCTGGGTTCACGAGTAAAAACTTCACAGGTTGGTGTATATGTTTAGTAAATGTATTTTACTCACCTCGGGAGGGTCCGACAGGGCCTCGGGGGAATCTATGACTTCACTATGGGTTCACGAGTAAAAACTTCACAGGTTGGTGTGTATGTTTAGTGAATATATTTTACTCACCTCGGGAGGGTCCGACAGGGCCTCGGGGGAATCTATGACTTCACTCTGGGTTCACAAGTAAAAACTTCACAGGTTGGTGTGTATGTTTAGTGAATGTATTTTACTCACCTCGGGAGGGTCCGACGGGGCCTCGGGGGAATCTATGACTTCACTCTGGGTTCACGAGTAAAAACTTCACAGGTTGGTGTGTATGTTTTGTGAATGTGTTTGTTCACCTCGGGAGGGTTCGACGGGGCCATAGATGGAGTCTAATGGTTTCGCCCTGGATTCACGAGTGAAACTTCACGGGTGCGTGTGTATTTTATGTCCGTCGAGGACGCGTGACATGGGTGTTAACCTTGTGTATTGTTGTTGGTTTCATTTGTGAAAATAAAACCTTTGGGCTGTGACCCTTGTTGAATTTGGAAAGACAAGGATTCGGTAAATCCTAAATTATTTTCTATTAAAACTCTCGATGGCATTTTAAACGGTTTTATAAATTGTTTCCCTTGATTTATGATCTTTCGGTTTTGGAATGTTTTACCCAAACTCTTGCCTCGGGAAGTACTTTTCGTTACGTTTGGATCTTTGAGGATTCCTGGTTATTGTTATTCGTGGAATGTGAATTGTATGGCTCGTATTTGCACTTTGTTCTTGCACTAGCAAAACAGTGGAGTTTTGCTAACCCCCGAGTATTCGGGGGGTGGATGTCTGTTTTTGCATTCAAGTTTGGGGGCATAACACAGGGTCGGCACGAAGGATGATGAAAGATGAACGATACTAATCACACGGGGATCCGTATGATGTCATTAGTTTAGTTATAGTTTATTTTCCGCTGCAGTATATTTTCCCGTTGTACGGGAGTGTGTTGTATTCGACCCCTGCATGGGCATGTAATGAGTTTGAGTTGTATGTATTTATTGAAAGACCAAATCGGTCCACTGAGTCATTTTAGCCTTGAAGGCATTGTTGAGATGTTCTATGTTGTTATCAGCCTGGTAGATCCTTGAGGAAAGGTTCTACGGCGTGTAATATCCCTGAGCGGATTGGGGGTGTTACATAAATGGTATCGGAGCTTTGGTTGTGGAAACCTAGGCTGTCTGGTCAACTAGATTCTGTTGAGTTTTGTCTCGTCGGATTTTGTCTGACTGAGTCGTGTCGCGACGCGTCGTCTGAGTTTGTTGGTCGTGATTAGTATCGTGGGGCGATCATCATCTTCTTGCGACATGTGGATGTAAGTCTCCCTTCTTTGTGTTTGTGCCTCGTCTGATGCGAGCTACTGGTATGATTATGTGTTAATTGACGGAATCCTCTTATGGATTTTGATTTCGTGATATGTGGTTATTTGACTCTCATATTTCGTGCATATGAGGAGTAGTGTTGCTGGATTGTGCATGTTGAACTGTATTTCTTTTATCCGCTGCGTGAGTTCTTTTGTAATGGCTTTCGGTATTTTAACAACTGAGTATTATTTCGAAAACCGATTCCCTAAATCGAGTTTTGGTACTTTGGCCTTGAATGTTTTATGACGGTTTGATAAAGGATTTTGTGAGTTTTGGGCACTCTGGCCTATTGAATTTTTGAAAACCATGAGTATCTTAGAAAATTAAATTTCGAGACGTACTTTTAAAACGAATTATTTTCTTGCCGTGTTTTCAAGGTGCTTTCTAATGCCGCAATACATTTCAATTTCCAGTTGAGGACCAAAAATATTTTGAGATATTTTCAAATGCAGTTGCTTAGATCCAAGGGTCGAATATTTCTGAAAGTTTTTCACTAAAAGAAAAGTGTCCTCATTTTTGTTCAAACGCAAAATGGTTTTCAAAAGTCTCGATAAGGGTGTTTGTACTACTTTTTGTAAAGTGATACTCAAGATCTACCGGTGTTTCCAAATTGTTTTCAAAAGGTGGTTTTCATTTTTAAAAACCTATCATTCCTGTTTGCGGTCCGGTACTTGTATGATGTTTTGTGATTATGTGCTGGTTATCATTCGGGCCGTTGAGATCGCCGAATGATGCCGTCGTTGCAATGATTCTGTGTATGCGGGCTACCCTACATTGATATGTTGTGTGGAATTGGCATCTTGGGTTTGTTGCTTTGTGATGTTATGTTCCATTGTATCGAGCATTTGTATATTCGGTATGCCGAGCAGAGGTGTTTCAACCGTGGTGTGCCGGGAGCATGCACGTATCAATTGTCCTTCTCTCCAGTAATGCGTTTCAAGTGCGGACTCGAGGGACACCGCATTCAGTTTTGCGAATTGGCTACCGAGACTTTCGGAGTTCGCGCTTCAGCACAGTTATCACAATCGGCTTTGAGAGGCCTTTGAAGGATGTTTCTGTCGGTCGCTTGTTGTGTTGTCACCTTGATTTCGTTGTTGTGAGTTTCGGGGACGACACTTCTTTTAGAAGAGGTCGAGTATAATACCCGTATTATTTTTGGCTTCTGTATTTTCTCTTTCCCAATTCTATCTACTCGCTCGTGTTCGTTGATACTTTCTCAACTTGTTCTGTATTTTGGGTTCATCATTCGAACGAGCTGTGATCTTGTCTTGATATCGATGTGACTTTTGCGAGTTCGGTTCGATTCCTGTGAGCCTTGGAGTTGTTGTTTGAATTTTATTGTTCTCCGTGATTCGAACATGATTGTTCGATTTTTGTTGTCTCGATCGTTTGATTGTTCGGTTTTTGTTGATCTCGTCTCGTGATTGTTGAACGTTCAGACTCCTTTGTAATTCCCTTAAGTTCGGGAAATTAGTCTCGTTTTCGATCTTCCAACCCTTGGGCGGTAGAATTCCATATATGTTCAGCGATTGGCTCGTGTTTTGATTGATGTACCGTTAGGTTGGTCAATCATATTGATTTTCGTTCGTTGTGTTTTCGTATAATCGACTCGATTGTATTATCTGTTTGATGACGCTTGTCACTTGTTGAATTTATTATGCCTCTACCGGCGACGTTGTGTTGGTCGTCGTGGAGCGTGTTTTCACGCCGTATATTCCTTTGCGTTGCTTGTAACGTTTCGCCGATGGGCGTAAGTTATGCGTTTCTTGTGTATCTCGTTGAGTTTTCCTGGCGGGATATTGCTTCTCCCTACTTGTTTTAAGTTTCGGGACGAAACTTCTTTTAAGGAGGGTAGTGTGTAATACCCGTAATTTCGATTTCCGGTAATTTCTTTTTTTTTTGGGTGAAAGTCCATTTTGACAGCTCGCTCATGACTGTTTCGTCATTCCGAGAATGATTAATTCTGCACTTTTTGCCATCCGAGTTCGTTTCGGTGTCGTTTTGTTGAGTTCCGTGCTTTTTGGCGACTTTTCCGAACTTGAGTTCGATTCTTGCGAATCTCATTCGAAATTGCTGTTTTGAGTTTCCCGTAAGTCCTTTTAACTTTGTTAGACGTGTTGTGAACTTAGGTTTGGTTATTCGATCACGTATCGTGATTTTCGGGCGTTTTGGGCCATTTTGTAAATTACCCAAAGTTATGGGTATCCGTATCTATATTTGTTGTCTCGACCCTTTTCTTGGTCGCATATGATTAATTATTGCATTATGTTTTCATTTCGGGTTGATGATGCTGTCCGCGAGCTTTTCGTCGTGTTCGTTCCGTACGTTTTTGGAAATCGAGTCGTCGGATCATGACGGCTGAGCACTGGCGGGACAGGTGCGGCAAGCACGGTCGGAAGTGCTGGGCACTGGCCGGGCAGGCACGGTAGGAACCGGCGTAGCACACGCTACGCCCGAAAGGCTGCGCGCGCTAACCGGCAGGTGTAGCGCACACTATCGGCCGGCCCAGCGTCTGACTGTCGGGTGGGCGGAGGGTTACTAAATCTTGGACTCGGGGAGGATCGGCAGGTAGTGCACGCTACTGTCGGGCACTGCGCACGCTAAGACCGGCAGGTAGCGCGCGCTACGGCCGGAAGGCTACGCACGCTACCTGGCCAAGTCAGTAGGGCAGTGGGGTTCTGGATTGCGGCCTGGGCCGATAGCGCACGTTATTCCGGCGCGCGCTAGGCTGCACCAGTATAAATGTGACAGAGCAGTCGCATTTTCACTCATTTTTCATTTCCCTTATTTTCGATCCGTGGTTGGAGCTTCGGAGGAGGCGAAGCCATGTTGTTGAACAACAAATCCATGAAATTCTTGAGTTCATATCATTGGGTGATCATCCTATATCATCCTTTGATCCAGCTAATCAAGGTAATCTCTTCTTGGAACCCTAGTTTCTTGAATTTAGGGGTTTTTGCGTTTTTGCCCGATTCGTTCCGTATTGTTGATTAATTCATGATGGGTATGATTAATCTTGGTAGTATTCGTGTGTTTAACATCATTTAATCCATTGTTCTTCGTCGAGTCGAAGTATATTTCTTGATTTCCTTCGAATCGACTTTTTGGGGGATTTGTTCCCGATCTTGTTTTCCATCCGTTTTTGATGGATCGATTGTTGTTAAATGATGTTGTTAAACATATCATATGGATTGTATATCCATATTTCAATTTAGATTTCCATTTTCGTGTTTTGACGGGACGAATCGTGTTCTTGGCCGTTTTGGGGGAAACACTAGAACTTTCATCATTTGTTCCTTGCATTCAACGGCTTTAAGTCGTGTTATGAAATTCATTTCATTGTTGTTATTGTCCTTCGTAGTTATTATCGCGAGTTGGCGATCGGTGGAGTCGGCGGGTTCGTAGTCGGTTCGTGCCAACCTACTTCGGTCGATTCTCCGCGTTGTTCTTATTCGAGGCAAGTACCTTGTCCATACATTTCTTGTTTTGTGGATATGATGATTGGTGGTCGTCTGGGTATGTTTGTTTGTTTGTTTGTTTGAAATGAGTTTTCAAAAGATTTGGCTAACCTCGTTAAAGGCTCACTTTCAAAACGCATGTGTTTTGTAAATTGTGTGGGTTGTGAGTGACTACGTGAATCCTTTGGACATGTTTGGTGTTGATTTTGCGCTTGATAATGTGTGTGTACGTATATTATCTCTTTTAGGTGCATTATGGTTTGACGTGGTGTTTTGATAAGTCTTTGATGCCTCTGGGTGAATTGTTTGGATATCCCTGGTGTGATATGTTATTTGTTCATGATTGTTTCGCTAGCCAGCTCGGGAGGTTCCTTCAAGGCCTCGGGTGGGATTTGTGGCTTCGTCCCGGTCCTAGGCGATGCTTGTGCGTGTATGTTTAGTGAATGTATTTTACTCACCTCGGGAGGGTCCGGCGGGGCCTCGGGGGAATCTATGACTTCACTCTGGGTTCACGAGTAAAAACTTCACAGGTTGGTGCATATGTTTAGTAAATGTATTTTACTCACCTCGGGAGGGTCCGACAGGGCCTCGGGGGAATCTATGACTTCACTCTGGGTTCACGAGTAAAAACTTCACAGGTTGGTGTGTATGTTTAGTGAATATATTTTACTCACCTCGGGAGGGTCCGACAGGGCCTCGGGGAAATCTATGACTTCACTCTGGGTTCACGAGTAAAAACTTCACAGGTTGGTGTGTATGTTTAGTGAATGTATTTTACTCACCTCGGGAGGGTCCGACGGGGCCTCGGGGGAATCTATGACTTCACTCTGGGTTCACGAGTAAAAACTTCACAGGTTGGTGTGTATGTTTTGTGAATGTGTTTGTTCACCTCGGGAGGGTTCTACGGGGCCATGGAGGGAGTCCAATGGTTTCGCCCTAGATTCACGAGTGAAACTTCACGGGTGCGTGTGTATTTTATGTCCGTCGAGGATGCGTGACATGGGTGTTAACCTTGTGTATTGTTGTTGGTTTCATTTGTGAAAATAAAACCTTTGGGCTGTGACCCTTGTCGATTTTGGAAAGAGAAGGATTCGGTAAATCCTAAATTATTTTATATTAAAACTCTCGATGGCATTTTAAACGGTTTTATAAATTGTTTCCCTTGATTTATGATCTTTCGGTTTTGGAATGTTTTACCCAAACTCTTGCCTCGGGAAGTACTTTTCGTTACGTTTGGATCTTTGAGGATTCCTGGTTATTGTTATTCGTGGAATGTGAATTGTATGGCTCGTATTTTCACTTTGTTCTTGCACTAGCAAAACAGTGGAGTTTTGATAACCCCCGAGTATTCGGGGGGTGGATGTCTGTTTTTGCATTCAGGTTTGGGGGCATAACACAGGGTCGGCACGAAGGATGATGAAAGGTGAACGATACTAATCACACGGGGATCCGTATGATGTCATTAGTTTAGTTATAGTTTATTTTCCGCTGCAGTATATTTTCCCGTTGTACGGGAGTGTGTTGTATTCGACCCCTGCATGGGCATGTAATGAGTTTGAGTTGTATGTATTTATTGAAAGACCAAATCGATCCACTGAGTCATTTTAGCCTTGAAGGCATTGTTGAGATGTTCTATGTTGTTACCAGCCTGGTAGATCCTTGAGGAAAGGTTCTACGGCGTGTAATATCCCTGAGCGGATTGGGGGTGTTACATAAATGGTATCGGAGCTTTGGTTGTGGAAACCTAGGCTGTCTGGTCAAGTAGGTTCTGTTGAGTTTTGTCTCATCGGATTTTGTCTGACTGAGTCGTGTCGCGACAAGTCGTCTGAGTTTGTTGGTCGTGATTAGTATCGTGGGGCGATCATCATCTTCTTGCGACCTGTGGATGTAAGTCTCCCTTCTTTGTGTTTGTGCCTCGTCTGATGCGAGCTACTGGTATGATTATGTGTTAATTGACGGAATCCTCTTATGGATTTTGATTTCGTGATATGTGGTTATTTGACTCTCATATTTCGTGCATATGAGGAGTAGTGTTGGTGGATTGTGCATGTTGAACTGTATTTCTTTTATCCGCTGCGTGAGTTCTTTTGTAATGGCTTTCGGTATTTTAACAACTGAGTTTTATTTCGAAAACCGATTCCCTAAATCGAGTTTTGGTACTTTGGCCTTGAATGTTTTATGACGGTTTGATAAAGGATTTTGTGAGTTTTGGGCACTCTGGCCTATTGAATTTTTGAAAACCATGAGTATCTTAGAAACTTAAATTTCGAGACGTACTTTTAAAACGAATTATTTTCTTGCCGTGTTTTCAAGGTGCTTTCTAATGCCGCAATACATTTCAATTTTCAGTTGAGGACCAAAAATATTTTGAGATATTTTCAAATGCAGTTGCTTAGATCTAAGGGTCGAATATTTCTGAAAGTTTTTCACTAAAAGAAAAGTGTCCTCATTTTTGTTCAAACGCAAAATGGTTTTCAAAAGTCTCGATAAGGGTGTTTGTACTACTTTTTGTAAAGTGATACTCAAGATCTACCGGTGTTTCCAAATTGTTTTCAAAAGGTGGTTTTCATTTTCAAAAACCTATCATTCCTGTTTGCGGTCCGGTAATACTTGTATGATGTTTTGTGATTATGTGCTGGTTATCATTCGGGCCGTTGAGATCGCCGAATGATGCCGTCGTTGCTATGATTCTTTGTATGCGGGCTACCTTACATTGATATGTTGTGTGGAATTGGCATCTTGGGTTCGTTGCTTTGTGATGTTATGTTCCAATGTATCGAGCATTTGTATATTCGGTATGCCGAGCCGAGGTGTTTCAACCGTGGTGTGCCGGGAGCATGCACGTATCAATTGTCCTTCTCTCCAGTAATGCGTTTCAAGTGCGTACTCGAGGGACACCGCAGTCAATTTTGCGAATTGGCTACCGAGACTTTCGGAGTTCGCGCTTCAGCACAGTTATCACAATCGGCTTTGAGAGGCCTTTGAAGGATGTTTCTGTCGGTTGCTTGTTGTGTTGTCACCTTGATTTCCTTGTTGTGAGTTTCGGGGACGACACTTCTTTTAGAAGAGGTCGAGTATAATACCCGTATTATTTTTAGCTTCTGCATTTTCTCTTTCCCAATTCTATCTACTCGCTCGTGTTCGTTGATACTTTCTGAACTTGTTCTGTATTTTGGGTTCATCATTCGAACGAGCTATGATCTTGTCTTGAGTCGATCTGGTTATCGATGTGACTTTTGCGAGTTCGGTTCGATTCCTGTGAGCCTTGGAGTTGTTGTTTGAATTTTATTGTTCTCCGTGATTCGAACATGATTGTTCGATTTTTGTTGTCTCGATCGTTTGATTGTTCGGTTTTTGTTGTTCTAATCTCGTGATTGTTGAACGTTCAGACTCCTTCGTAATTCCCTTAAGTTCGGGAAATTAGTCTCGTTTTCGATCTTCCAACCCTTGGGCGGTAGAATTCCGTATATGTTCAGCGATTGGCTCGTGTTTTGATTGATGTACCGTTAGGTTGGTCAATCATATTGATTTTCGTTCGATGTGTTTTTGGATAATCGACTCGATTGTATTATCTGTTTGATGACGCTTGTCACTTGTTGAATTTATTATGTCTCTACCGGCGACGTTGTGTCGTGGAGCGTGTTTTCACGCCGTATATTCCTTTGCGTTGCTTGTAACGTTTCGCCGATGGGCGTAAGTTATGCGTTTCTTGTGTATCTCGTTGAGTTTTCCTGGAGGGATATTACTTCTCCCTACTTGTTTTAAGTTTCGGGACGAAACTTCTTTTAAGGAGGGTAGTGTGTAATACCCGTAATTTCGATTTCCGGTAATTTCTTTTTTTTGGGTGAAAGTCCATTTTGACAGCTCGCTCATGACTGTTTCGTCATTCCGAGAATGATTAATTCTGCACTTTTTGCCATCCGAGTTCGTTTCGGTGTCGTTTTGTTGAGTTCCGTGCTTTTTGGCGACTTTTCCGAACTTGAGTTCGATTCTTGCGAATCTCATTCGAAATTGCTGTTTTGAGTTTCCCGTAAGTCCGTTTAACTTTGTTAGACGTGTTGTGAACTTAGGTTTGGTTATTCGATCACGTATCGTGATTTTCGGGCGTTTTGGGCAATTTTGTAAATTACCCAATGTTATGGGTATCCGTATCTATATTTGTTGTCTCGACCCTTTTCTTGGTCGCGTATGATTAATTATTGCATTATGTTTTCATTTCGGGTTGATGATGTTGTCCGCGAGCTTTTCGTCGTGTTCGTTCCGTACGTTTTCGGAAATCGAGTCGTCGGATCATGACGACTGAGCACTGGCCGGACAGGTGCGACAGGCCCGATCGGAAGTGCTGGTCACTGGCCGGGCAGGCACGGCAGGAACCGGCGTAGCGCACGCTATGGCCAGAAGGCTGCGCGCGCTAACCGGCAAGTGTAGCACACGCTATCGGCCGGCCCAGTCTGTTGTCGGGTGGGCGAGAGGGTTCTTGGAGTCTTGGACTCGGGAGGATCGGCGGGTGGCGCACGCTCTTTGTCGAGACGCTATGCCTTCTGACCGGCAGTAGCGCGCTACGGCCGGAAGGCTGCGCACGCTACCTGGTCAAGTTAGTAGGGAAGTGGGGTTCTGGATTGCGGCCTGGGCCGATAGCGCACGCTATTCCGGCAGCCTAGCGCGCGCTAGGCTGTACCAGTATAAATGTGACAGAGCAGTCGCATTTTCACTCGTTTTTCATTTCCCTTCTTTTCGATCCGCGGCTGGAGCTTCGGAGGAGGCGAAGACATGTTGTTGAACAACAAATCCATGAAGTTCTTGAGTTCATATCATTGATTGATCATCTATATCATCATTTGATCCAGCGAATCAAGGTAATCTCTTGTTAGAACACTAGTTTCTTGAATTTTGGGGGTTTTTTGCGTTTTTGCCCGATTAGTTCCGTATTGTTGATTAATTCATGATGGGTATGATTAATCTTGGTAGTATTCTTGTGTTTAACATCATTTAATCCATTGTTCTTCGTCGAATCGAAGTATATTTCTTGATTTCCTTCGAATCGACTTTTTGGGGGATTTATTCCCGATCTCGTTTTCCATTCGTTTTTGATGGATCGATTGTTGTCAAATGATGTTGTTAAACATATACTATGGATTGTATATCCATATTTGGATTTCCATTTTCGTGTTTTGATGGGACGAATCGTGTTCTTGGCCGTTTTGGGGGAAACACTTGAACTTTCATCATTTGTTCCTTGAATTCAACGGCTTTAAGTCGTGTTATGGAATTCATTTCATTGTTGTTATTGTCCTTCGTAGTTATTATCGTGAGTTGGCGATCGGTGGAGTCGGCGGGTTCGTAGTCGGTTCGTGCCAACCTACTTCGGTCGATTCTCCGCGTTGTTCTTATTCGAGGCAAGTACCTTGTGTTGTGAGAAGAATTATACACCTCAACAGGCGATCGGCATAGGCGACAGGCGACCGGGTTAGAGTCGAATAGATAAAGGCAGACTTGCCGATCGAAGATCCCAGATCAAGCCCAAGTGCCGAGCGATCGACATCTAAGGCGATCGCCTCTTGGCACCTAGCGATCGACTCTGGTGCCCGGCCAATGACGACTGCCTCATGCCACGCGGAGCCAGTATGTCTAGACGGCAAGGGCCGAAGCTCAGGACAGAGACCCACATGCATATCCGGAAAAGGCACCGCAGGACATGGGTCGTTAACCATAGCCTGTCAGCATCTACTCACCTACCGACAGGCCCGCCGAAAGGTGCAAAGTGGGACCGCCCGAGATAGCGACTCAGGACGCGTGCAGACTTCTCATTGGACCGCACAGCTGGCTGCCAACAGCAGCCGCGGACTTTAAAGCAACCAACCCACGTGCTGCAAGGCGATCGTCCCCCTACGGCCAGTCCTATAAATAGAAGGCCCCCTGCACTTGGAAACAGGGCTGCTCTCTGGCTTTTCTTACAGCTTGGCCTTCTCACTCTTGGCAACGCTATACACTTCAGACATCTCTCTATCTCACTCTCGAGACCTTTTAACCCATAAGACGGGCGGCAGAAACGAGAACGAGAACACACAAAGCTTCGCTCAAGAGCTAGATAACTAGGATCTTTTACACTTATTGTAATCGCATTCTTACATTAATATTTGTACTCAAAAGTATTTATATTAATAACATCTCGCGAGAGCATTCAAGCCCGGGACTAACAACCCCGGCAAATCTTGTGTTATTTACTATCCCACGGAAGTGTTCTCGCATTTGTTTGTTACTCGACCATTCCAGCAATATCATCTCCGGATAATATTTTGGGTAACAACAATTGACGCTAGAGGAAGGGCATCTAAACCTTCATTCTTATTCCTACCGTCTCGAAGAACACTCACTGTTCTCCGGGGCATATACTTGAAGAGACACTCACTGCTCTTCAAATAAAGCTTTCAGAATCATGACTTCTGCCTCCACATCGAAGAAAGCCGCTGGCCGGTCCGCCGGACGCCTCATTACGTCTCAATCTGAGCCCAGCCTATGGAGGAGGGTAGCTGCGGCGACCCGAGACTCTCGATCCCGCCCCCGAGGGATGGCCCAAGCCTCTCGCTCGATCAGTTCCAAACCGCGGAACAGATTGAAGAGGCCATGGCCATCCTATGGGAGCGACGGAGAGCATTCGACGCGACCACTATAACCCCCTCGGCCATCCGCCGCGTGAGCAAACGGAAGTTCAAGGGGTTACTGGCCGAGCGATCACCAGGAGGCCCCAATTCGCAAGAAAAGGCGCTCGCAAGGCGGGACACCTCTGTTTTCAGCCACCTAGGAAGCGACCAATCTTGGCGGCTGGGGTAGTGTGTCTCCAGCCACGAGACGACGGAGTCCGAATCCGTCACCAGGAGTTCAGCTTATCCAACTCCCAGAAGGCCGACCAGCCATCTGGCTCCTCCTCGCCAAAGAACCGAGATCGGCGGCGACGACCACATCACCTCCCGCGGAGCCAGGAGATCGGTACACGATCGCCTCGGCGCTCGCTCCGAAACTCGAACTACGAGTGACCAAGCTACAGCGATGGCCGTGATGCAAAGCCAGCTCGACGACATGAAGGCGCTCCTAGAATTTGGGGCAGGCAGCAAAAGAAAGATCACCTGGCCGAGCGAGCCACTCGCGGCCCACATCGAGCTCGCCCTCGTGCAGCCAAGGATTACTCCTCCTCAAACACCTTTGTACGAGGGGAGATCGGACCCCGAGACTCACTTAAGCAAGTTCGGGATCTACATGACCGGTTGCAGGGCATCAGACGCGACCAGATGTCAAATGTTCCCACTAACGCTGGGCGACCTGGCCTATAGGTGGTACGTCTCATTGCCACCGCGATCCATCAGTTCCTTTGAACAACTGGCGAGCGACTTCATGTCGTACTTCACCACCAAGGTCGCTCGACCAGAAGGCCCCCACCGCATGATGAAAATCAGGCAGGGGGAAGACCAGTCCGATGCAGACTACATCGACCGTGTGGAAGAGATAATCCTCAATGGCGAGCCTGTGAGCGATGAGATCTCCCTCTACTCGGTCCTAGGGGGATTCGATGGTCTTTCACCTATGTTCAGGCATCTTACGAACGAAATCCCCCCGACCTACGTGATCTTCCGCGCCAAGGCCGCAGACTTTTTGGCCAGGCAAATGTTACTTTTCCACCTATGAATAATGCGATCGGCGACCGAACGACAATCACCAGTCTTCCAACCCGATCGCCAGAATCAGCCAACTTATCCAACGATGGAGGACTCGTTCGCTATTCAAAGTTCATCATCCAACATGATGGACCAAGGCACGATATCGCCTCCCCCAGCACAACGTAAACCGTCGAGGGTCGGCATCTAACATAACGATCTAAGGTAGAAGAGTGCAGCCATGGTCCTGGTGGTCGATGGAGCCTACTGCTTCGGCCATGCAAGGTTCCTTTGGGCTGCGATCGCTCGCCCTTCCTTTAAATACGAGGTGGGTGTAGCCGAAGGACGCTCCAATCAAATCAGTGGACACGCTCGCCCGCCCTCAAAGGTTCATCATCTAACTTGGTGGACCCGGACAATGCGACGCGTCCCTACCCCCGTCTCAACGTATACCATCGAGGGTCACCGTTTTAATGGCGGCCCGTGGTAGAAGAAGAGCTAACAAGCCACGGACATGGAGTTGATTAATCCGATGACGCCTCGCGCAAGGAATCCTCCAGACCGAGACCGCATGCCCTTTGTTTAAATACAAGGCGAGGCGCAGCCTTCGGAGGACCCTACCAATTAAGTGAGTCGCGAGAACTTAGCCATCGGACGGAATGTCGCTTGCGCACAAGACATGATCGTGGAGATCGGTCCATCAAACTCTGCGATCGTGCACAGTTCCTCAATACCGTCATGGACGGCCTTTCGAGGATTCGAAAAAATTGAAAATCGCAGGTACAAGACCGAAGATAGCTCGCCAATCGATCATATCGCCCAAATCCGAAGCCAAAGTCCGCACAACTGGTCGCCCGTCTTTATCCTCAACGATCGCCAGTAAGAACCACCTCACCCCATGTCTTCAGCATCGGAGCAAGCTGGGGGGCAATTGTTGTGTCAACAATTATACACCTCAACAGGCGATCGGCACAGGCGACAGGCGACCGGGTTAGAGTCGAATAGATCCAGGCAGACTTGCCGATCGGAGATCCCGGATCAAGCCCAAGTTCCGAGCGATCGACATCTAAGGCGATCGTCTCTTGGCACCTGGCGATCGACTCTGGTGCCCGACCAATGACGACCGCCTCATGCCACGTGGAGCCAGCATGTCTAGATAGCAAGGGCCGAAGCTCAAGACAGAGACCCACATGCAGATCTGGAAAAGGCGTCGCAGGACATGGGTCGTTGACCACAGCCTGTCAGCATCTACTCACCTACCGACAGGCCCGCCTAAAGGGGCAAAGTGGGACCATCCGAGACAGCAACACAGGACGCATGTAAACTTCTCATTGGACCGCACAGCTGGCTGCCAACTGCAGCCACGGACTTTAAAGCAACCAACCCACGTGCTGCAAGGCGATCGCCCCCTACGGCCAGTCCTATAAATAGAAGGCCCCCTGCACTTGGAAACAGGGCTGCTCTCTGGATTTTCTTACAGCTTGGCCTTCTCACTCTTGGCAATGCTATACACTTCGGATATCTCTCTATCTCACTCTCGAGACCTCTTAACCCATAAGACGGTCGGCAGAAATGAGAACGAGAACACACAAAGCTTCGCTCAAGAGCTAGATAACTAGGATCTTTTACACTCATTGTAATCGCATTCTTACATTAATATTTGTACTCAAAAGTATTTATATTAACAACATCTCGCGAGAGCATTCAAGCCCGGGACTAACAATCCCGGCAAATCTTATGTTATTTACTATCCCACGGAAGTGTTCTCGCATTTGTCTTTTACTAGACCATTCCAGCAATATCATCTCCAGATAATATTTTGGGTAACAACACCTTGTCCATACATTTCTTGTTTTGTGGATATGATGATTGGTGGTCGTCTGGGTATGTTTGTTTGTTTGTTTGAAATGAGTTTTCAAAAGATTCGGCTAGCCTCGTTAAAGGCTCACTTTCAAAATGCGTGTGTTTTGTAAATTGTCTGGGTTGTAAGTGACCACGTGAATCCTTTGGATATGTTTGGTGTTGATGTTGCGCTTGATAATGCGTGTGTACGTATATTATCTCTTTTCGGTGCATTATGGTTTGACGTGGTGTTTTGATAAGTGTTTGATGCCTCTGGGTGAATTGTTTGGATATCCTTGGTGTGATATGTTATTTGTGCATTATTGTTTCGCTAGCCAGCTCGGGAGGGTCCTTCGAGGCCTCGGGTGGGATTTGTGGCTTTGTCCCGGTCCTAGGCGATGCCTGTGCGTGTATGTTTAGTTAATGTATTTTACTCACCTCGGGAGGGTCCGACGGGGCCTCGGGGGAATCTATGACTTCACTCTGGGTTCACGAGTAAAAACTTCACAGGTTGGTGTGTATCTTTAGTGAATGTATTTTACTCACCTCGAGAGGGTCCGACGGGGCATCGGGGGAATCTATGACTTCACTCTGGGTTCACGAGTAAAAACTTCACAGGTTGGTGTGTATGTTTAGTGAATGTATTTTACTCACCTCGGGAGGGTCCGACGGGGCCTCGGGGGAATCTATGACTTCACTCTGGGTTCACGAGTAAAAACTTCACAGGTTGGTGTGTATGTTTAGTGAATGTATTTTACTCACCTCGGGAGGGTCCGACGGGGCCTCGGGGGAATCTATGACTTCACTCTGGGTTCACGAGTAAAAACTTCACAGGTTGGTGTGTATGATTTGTGAATGTGTTTGCTCACCTCGGGAGGGTTTGACGGGGCCACGGAGGGAGTCCAATGGTTTCGCCCTGGATTCACGAGTGAAACTTCACGGGTGCGTGTGTATTTTATGTCCGTTGAGGACGCGTGACGTGGGTGTTAACCTTGTGTATTGTTGTTGGTTTCATTTGTGAAAATAAAACCTTTGGGCTGTGACCCCTGTTGATTTTGGAAAGAGAAGGATTCGGTAAATCCTAAATTATTTTCTATTAAAACTCTCGATGGCATTTAAACGGTTTTATAAATTGTTTCCCTTGATTTATGATCTTTCGGTTTTGGAATGTTTTACCCAAACTCTTGCCTCGGGAAGTACTTTTCGTTGCGTTTGGATCTTTGAGGATTCCTGGTTATTGTTATTCGTTGAATGTGAATTGTATGGCTCGTATTTGCACTTTGTTCTTGCACTAGCAAAACAGTGGAGTTTTGCTAACCCGGAGTATTCAGGGGGTGGATGTCTGTTTTTGCATTCAGGTTTAGGATCAAAACACAGTGTCGACACGAAGGATGATCAAAGATGAACGATACTAATCACACGAGGATCCGTATGATGTCATTGGTTTAGTTATAGTTTATTTTCCGCTGCAGTATATTTTCCCGTTGTACGGGAGTGTGTTGTATTCGACCCCTGCGTGGGCATGTAATGAGTTTGAGTTGTATGTATTTATTGAAAGACCAAATCGGTCTACTGAGTCATTTTAGCCTTGAAGGCATTGTTGAGATGTTCTATGTTGTTACCAGCCTGGTAGATCCTTGAGGAAAGGTTCTACGGCGTGTAATATCCCTGAGCGGATTGGGGGTGTTACACTATTTTGCCCCTATGCTGGAAGACTATGTTTTGTTTTGAATAAGATCGCTCTGTAATGGTTTTGTTTATGTATTAAACTAAAGGTTGTGTAATGTTTTGAACAAATAATACCGGTTTGCGTTATTTTCCTGAGTACTCGCATTACCAACTTTTTTTTAAATGCTATTTATTTTGCTAACGATCATGGATTTCGATATTTACAAGTTGTCCGATACTTGGACCAATATGTTCCTTACATAAGGATTTAAAAAGAAAAGATTTCAAAATAAATTATAAGGATCATTTTAGAATTTATGAAAGTGATTTCGAAAAGTTTCGACGATTTGATACGATAAAAGTTTCATTTCAGAACACTTATATTGCAAAAGTAATATTAAATTACTTTATTATTATTATCGAAAATCCATTCCAAGCATGTCGAAGATTTACCTCCGAAAAGTCCGGAACAGGTCGGAAAATCGAATTTGGACATCGGAAAGGGGTCGAACCGGCCGAGCCAAGTTAACGGACAACTGCCGGTCACCGCCGGACACGCCTAACGACAACTACCGGTCACGGCCGACAGAAGTTTCTCGGCGCTGTCCGGATAATACTGTCTGGATAAGGTCGGTCACGACCGACAGAAGCTTCTCGGCCAGCTGTCCGGATAAGGCTATCCAGCTGTCCAGATAAGGTCGGTCATTACCGACAGAAGCTTCTCGGATAGTTGTCCGGATAAGGCTTCTGTCCGGGTAAGGTTGATTTTCAGCCGACTTTGGACTCCTATAAATATATGTATACCTAATTATTTTCCAACAAATGATATACCATTTTGAAGCCGTGAACCTATACTTTAAAATGCCCATAACATATTTCCCTTCCAAAAATTACAAAGGCCTCAAAAAGCCCGATCAAACAAGAAGCTCAAAGGTGACAGTTTTTCAAAGGTGTTTGATAAAAGTCCCCAAAGAGATTTCAAATTTTTCTTCAAGGATTTTAGCACATCCACCTATAGAAACTGATCTTTTCACATCAACAGGCACAAGACCTAAGGTAAGATGAGGCTTTTCCTTGCTGTATCACAAGGATCATATTTTGATTGATATTTGCATATGTGACTGTTATTGAACGATCATGCATAACATGTGTATGTAATAGAATGATTAAGAAAAGGAAGTATGGTACTTATTTAATGGCGGGTATGTAACACCCCCGAGATATTCGAAGTATATTACAGCGCCGTGGACCCCTACATGGGACCCACCAAGCTAAAACAAGAAAACACCACTCGACTAACCATCTCAGTTAGCGAGGACACACATTTAAATAATACAACATATAGTAATACGCCCGGAGTAACCGGCATAATAAACGTTAATCGACAACATAGCAATTTGAGTTAATACAAAACGAAGTTCGGAGTGAAAAACCTAAGTACTCGCGAGTACAATCTATAAGTTTATAAATGTGGGAAACAACCATATCGAAAGGGACAAGAGGAATAACAAGACTCGAATGCACATGTCAACGACCCTAGCCAACATCCTCGTACTGTCCCAGTGCCCGCTCGTCCGGCAGAACGTAAGCTGAAATCCATAACAAGAATTTCCCCAAAACGGGTCCCCAAAGGGGTTAGCAATTACGCTAGTACAAGTAATCAAGGCAAACCATTCGCTTACACGTTTCATAGTACAATGCACCAAATTATTTCAAAACCAAAACCAAACATGTGTTTTCCGGAAACAAACAGTCAATCACATTTGCCTAGGACCGGGACGAAGCCACAAATCCCACCCGAGGCCTCTAAGGACCCTCCCGAGATGGCCATATCATAAAACAAATCTCGCACATGCATCGCCTAGGACTGGGACGAAGCCACAAATCCCACTCGAGGCCTCTAAGGACCCTCCCGAGCTGGCTAGCTAAACAAACTCATGAATCCAGGGCTAATACCATCGGATTCCCTCCGTGGCCCCGTCGGACCCTCCCGAGGTGAGCAAATCACACACAATATACATTACCATTTCACGTTAAGTATAAAAGTTTCCAAAAATGCTTGCCTTGAATAATTGACGACGCAACGAACGGAAAGAAAAATCACCGACGAACGCTAGGAACCAATAGAACCGAACCTAACGATTCGAAGAACATAATCACAACCAACTCTAAACAAATACGGAAATGGAATACACCCGAAAACCCACCTACGATTCATGTATATTCGTATAAAACAACAAAGAGGGCGGACCACAACTAAACCCTCACGAATACGCAACAACCACGAAATATACCATGAATCCATAGGGAAAACAAGAATACTAACAAGATTGATCATATTCAACATGAATTAATCAACCACACGGAACGAATCGAAGAAAAACCCGAAAACCCCCAATTTACTCAAAAGTAGGGTTCTTAGAAGATTTACCTTGGATTAGGATGAAAGATTCGTGTTGATGTTGTTATTATACACCAAGAACTCAAAGAAGATGATGGTTAAGATGATTGGAGGAAGAAATCGCCAAGAAATCGCCCAAAATCGCCAAAGCCGCGGAGAAGGAGGTGAAATGAGAAATAGATGTTGGGTTTTCTATGTATCGAATACAAAATAATCGGAGTAAAAACGCAGCGGAACAATAAATGTGAAAACCCAATTTAGGATCTCATGCAGTAATTTAATTGTTTAATAAAAGAGTTAATCGAATTACCTTAATCCGATTGAACAATTCTAGATCCGGACTAGAAGTAGATGAATATCTCCTTCCTCTTTTGGTGATCCACACACGAACAATTCCACAAGCCGGATTGCTAGATCCTTACGAATAATATTGATAAATAGTACAACACAAATTCCTTACTAGAAGGATTGTACTATTGATCAAGATCAACTAAGGGAAGAGAGACGACCGACTCCGTTCTCCTACAATATGATGTAGATGGCCGATTTTTCTTCTCCTTGAAGGGCCGATTTTTAGGTCTTGTATTCTCATGACAACTCCTTGTCCAAGACCTTATATATATACTAAGTAAACCCTAGATTCAATAATCTAGTATTTGCTTAGTTGCCCCTCAACTTATTAAATAATACAATATATATAATATCCAATATTATATATATTACTTATTATTTAATCTCCTTATAAATATAATATCCAATATTATATTTATTATTCCCAGTTGATATTTATTCCTACTTGTCTATAATTGTCGTATGTGTGACCCAAAAGGCTTATATTATGTTGGCAATTATTTAATACCTTATTAAATAATAAATCATAAGCGGCCTCTAGCAAGACATTATGATTACCCAAATAATATAAGTTAATAGTCCATTAAACCTTTTAACGTGTCAAATCCCTTTGTCACGCGATATCATATTTGAACTAAGTCATGGAGTCTGTCATACTTATTTATGTTCAAATGCTTTCTCGATCTTAAGTAGACTGATTGAATCAAATGACTCTTCATTTGAGCATGGCCATGCATTTCCTTCAGTCCTACTTATCGAGGGGCCCAGCAGATATCTCTCTCACTTAAGAGAGGGACAAATCCCCATCTTGATTATTCATTGCCCTCTACATGACTCCCACTAATCCCGATCGCTAACCTTTATGATCACCATGTTTCAGATGACGTTGGATTACGTCAAGGCATAGCAATTATCATGTTGGACTCTATGATAATCTCGTGTTCAAGGATTTATTGACATCGTATTGAGATTCACTTATGACATTTCCATGCGGTGATCTCAATGCGGGTCGGTCGAGATTAGTTCTCCAACCAATACCCATAAGATTGATCCGTACCATACGCATAATCATCCGATGATTATCAATCAAACTTATACTAGTATATTAATCACTTGAGTCTCTACTCAACGCGATTTTACCAGGGACATTTGAATAATCTTATTATTCGTGAATAACTATTATTCGATTATTATAATATTAAAACATGCACACATTATAATAATCAACGAGAAATAAATGATATCAAATAACTTTATTTAAATGTGACAATTACAAATCTAGGCACATCGAATGTCCTAGGGCACTATTCCCAACAATCTCCCACTTGCACTAGGACCATTCATACATGACTTTTAGTCCTATCGCTCTAGCATGCTCAACATGCTTTCCTTGTGAGAGAGGCTTGGTAAGTGGATCTGCAACATTCTCTTCTGTTGCTACTTTGCATATTGTAATATCTCCTCGTCGACGATCTCTGACTAGGTGATATTTTCTGAGTATATGTTTGGAATTATGATGGGACCTAGGCTCTTTAGCTTGTGCAATAGCACCATTATTGTCACAATAAAGGCTTATGGGACCCTGGATGGTTGGCACCACTCCTAGTTCGGTAACGAACTTCTTGATCCATACGGCTTCCTTAGCTGCATCCGATGCTGCCAGGTACTCAGCTTCTGTAACAGAATCAGCAACCGTGCTTTGCTTAGAACTCTTCCAACTCACAGCACCTCCATTCAATACAAACACATAACCAGTTTGCGATTTGAAATCGTCTCTGTCGGTTTCGAAACTTGCATCGGCGTAACCTCTTACAGCCATCTCGTTTCCCACCCCTCCATAAACTAGGAAATCATCCTTAGTTCTTCTCAAGTACTTTAGGATGGTTTTCCTTTCTTTATCGATGACTTTCACTGGATTCGATTGGTATCGACTTGTCATACTAAGAGCAAACGATACATCTGGTCGAGTACAAATCATGGCATACATGATCGATCCAATAGCCGAAGCGTATGGTATCTTGCTCATACGGGCTCGCTCATCAGGAGTCTTAGGACTCTGAGTCTCACTCAGATGAATGCCATGTGACATTGGCAAGAGTCCTCTCTTGGAGTCTTGCATATTGAACCTCTTCAATATTTTATTAATGTATGTACTTTGACTCGGACCAATCAATCTCTTTGATCTATCTCTATAGATCTTTATCCCAAGAATGTAAGCGACTTCTCCTAAGTCTTTCATTGAGAAACAACTTCCCAACCAAGTCTTGGTATGCGCAAGGTGGGAATGTCATTTCCAATGAGTAATATGTCATCTACATATAAGACTAAGAAAACAACTATTCTCCCACTAACCTTCTTGTACACACAAGGTTCATCTTCATTTTGAATGAACCCAAACTCTTGTGAGTTTCATCAAAACAAAGATTCCCACTCAGAAGCTCGCTTCAACCCATAAATGGATCTTTGAAGCTTGCAAACCCTTTTAGAATTTTACGGATGAACAAAACCTTCGTTGTGTCATATACACATCCTCGAGTAAGTTTCCATTAAGGAATGCTGTTTTGACATCCATTTGCCATATTTCATAATCATAGTATGCGGCAATGGCAAATAAAATTCTAATTGATTTAAGCATGACTACGGCGAAAAGGTCTCATCATAGTCAACACCATGAATCTATAACCTTTTGCCACTAGTCTAGCTTTATAGGCTTGCGATTATCATCCATGTCTTTCTTCTTTTATAGACCCATTTGCACCCAATGGTTTTAACACCCTCAGTGGATCTATCAAGTTCCAAACTTGATTGTCATACATGGATTGCATCTCGGACTTCATGGCTTCTAGCCATTCCTCGGACTACGGTCACAGGCGGCTCAGATAGGTACTAGGCTCATCATCTATGAGCGATGCATCATCATCCTCTGTTACGAGATAACCATATCTCTCAGTTCATGTCGCATCCTATCGGATCTGCGTGGGACTTGTGTACTTTGAATGGGCTCTTCAACTGTTTGTTGAGCTTGTTCGGTTTCCATCGGTGAAGCGATGTCTTCTTGTGGTTCTCGAGTTTCCTCGAGAATTACTCTTCTCCCACTGTCTCTTTTGGAAATAAATTCCCTTTCTAAGAATACAAGATTTCGAGCAACAAACACTTTGTTCTCTGCGGGCTTGTAAAAGTAATATCCTTTAGTTTCCTTAGGATATCCCACAAATAAACATCTTTCGGATCTGGCTGCCATTTGTCAAACACTTGGCGCCTTACGAACGCTTCGCAACCCCAGATCTTTAGAAAAGACAAGTTTGGTCTTTTACCAGTCCATTTCTCAAATGGTGTCTTTTCAATCGCTTTAGATGGAACACGGTTAAGGGTGAATGCTGCTGTTTCTAAGGCGTGGCCCCAAAATGATAATGGAAGCTCTGTTCGACTCATCATGGATCGAACCATATCTAATAAAGTTCGATTCCTCCTCTCGGACACTCGTTATCTTTGAGGTGTGCCGAGGAGTAAGTTGCGAAACAATTCAACAACTCCTAAGATGATCATCGAATTCTTGGCTCAAGTATTCCCCACCTCGATCTGATCGAAGGGCTTTAATTGTCTTGCCAAGTTGATTCTACTTCATTCGGAATATTTTGAACATTTCAAAGATTCATGTTTATACTTCATAAGATAAACATATCCATATCGGCTAAAATCATCGGTGAATGTAATGAAGTATTGGTATCCGCCTCTGGCATGAGTGCTAAGAGGTCCGCATACATCAGTATGTATTAGGCCTAATAGATCACTAGCCCTTTCTCCATGACCGGTGAAAGGATTCTTCGTCATCTTGCCCAATAAACAAGATTCGCATGTCCCATATGATTTATAGTCAAAAGAGTCTAAAAGTCCATCATTATGGAGTTTAGAAATGCGTTTCGTTTATGTGACCAAGTCGACAATGCCATAAGTAAGTCGGATTAGAATCATTGAGCTTAGGTTTCTTGGATGCAATGTTATAGACTTCCAAAGTGTCGGACTCATCTAGATCAATATTGTAAAGGCCAGTGTATAACTTTGCAGTACCATAAAGCAAGTCATCAAAGAAAATACGAATGATCTTATTCTTAATAAGAAAAGCGTAACCTTCACAATCTAATGTAGAAACTGAAATAATATTCCTATTCATAGCGGGAACATAATAGCAATTGTTCAAAACTAACAAAAGCCCATTGGGCAAAACTAGATCATAAGTTCCTACGGCTAGTGCGGCAACTCTTGCTCCATTGCCAACTCTTAGATCTACTTCCCCTTTCTTGATTCTCTCACGCTTCTCAACCTGCACATTTGTACAAATGTGAGATCCACATCCGAGTATCTAATACCCGGGAGTTAGAGGTAGATAAGTTAACTTCTATAACAAATATACATGGCGGTCTCACTTTGCCCTTGGTACGCTTTAGCTCTTCCAAGTAAATCTTGCAATTTCTTTTCCGGTGTCTGGTTTATTGCAATGATGGCAATTTCCATCTTTGGGAGCTTTAGCCTTGAAACCCGGCATAGTAGGGTCTTTAGATTTGGCAACTTTTGCCTTACCCTTGCCCTTGCCTTTGTTCTTAAAGGATTTCCCTTTCGACCATCAACACATGGTTTGGTTTCTTCTTAATATTCTGCTCACCGTTTTAAGCATCCCATGCGGCTCGGAATGGACTTCTCCATCTCATTCATATTATAGTTCATAATGAACTGAAACTTTCGGGCAATGAGTTTAGGATCACATCCGTGGAGTGCTCCTTAGAAAGTGGAAAACCAAGCCTTTCAAGATGATCAATATATCCTTTCATCTTGAGCACGTGAGCACCGACAGATGTCCCCTCAACCATCTTGCAAGCATACAAGGATTGAAAGGTCTCATACCTCTCTTGCCTAGCATGCTTCGAGAAAGTTTCCTTGAGGTGAGCATTTAGCTCATAAGCTTCCATTTCCTCAGTTCTTACGAAGTTACGGACAAATGGTGGCCAACATAAGACAACCGACATCAATGGAATCATCACAATGTTTCTTCCATTTGTCTTTTGTTGCTTTATTTGCATTGTCGGTGGCTCATCGGGAATTTCTTCCTCAAGAACATACGACTTTCTTTCTTGCTTGAGAACTATTCTCGGGCTCGGATCCAATCCAGATAGTTCTTTGCCATTTTCTTTCGACTTGTCCTTCTCAAGGACGGATCGCGATGAAATGGTGGATGTGTTGTTTGATGCCATTCTACAAAATTCAATATGCAAAATATTTAGTCACATTATTTTATTTCTCGAAAAATACTCCCACTAAAACAAAGTAACCTCAATTTACAACATTTGTAATTTTAGTGGGCTAAGATCCCATTTCGCACAATCCTAAACTCAGCTTTGGCATGACGCCTAGAATTGAACTACTTTAGGTGGATAACTCTTTATCGATTACATCATATGTAACTCTTAGATTATGTCATGGGATTTGGCATCGTATGCCCAAGCATGTTATAATCCCATCTTATGCCTTAAGGTTCAAAACTATTTTGATTTCCAAATTCATTAAACGTATAGGTATCACCATTACCTATCCTACCTTACTAAGATAATCCGAGTGCCCAGCTTTGGCATGACCCACTCATGATGATCGAAGTCTTGATAGGTGTTTTTCAAATGAACGGCATTAAAATTTTAACGAGGGATTTTTATCCTATGTTAATGTCTATGTTTGCTAACATACATCTAAACATACATAGCATCACATACATGCATAAATTTAAACATACATCGCATCACATGACAATAAAGCATAGGACCGTGTATAGCATGACCATAATCCTAACGTGATTTTCATGAGCCAACATGAAAATCACAAAGGTCATCTAAAGGGTTAAATATGGTCTTCATTGATCTTCCAACTCCTTGGAACATCATACGCGATCAATTTGCTCCTCGAGTCCATCTATCTTGTCCTTCTTGTCTTCATTACATTAATGAAATTTAATACTACACTAATAAATTAAATTACAAGAAGTACAAACGACACGCAGGCCGTAAAATAATAAAAAATTTAAATAGACGACACGCATGCAGAAAAACCAATTATAATTAAACGACACGCAGGCCGTAAAAACCAACCCATAAGAAATTAAATTATCCAATCACATTGGTCAATTTATGGTCATGCCATACACCACACACATACCATAAATAATTATCAAATAATTAATAAAGCATGTAATATACTAAATAATCAATTTATCGACAATCGGACAATAATTAAAATTTGAGTCATCACATGAACAAAAGCTGGACTCGCCGAGATGGTGCCAGTAGCGATCTGGCAGGTTTGCCCGGGTTCGAAACTCCGGTTGCGGTTGCAACATTTTGCAACTATTATTTCCAAATTTACTTTTATGTTAAAAGGGCTTATAAGAAAAGGATTACTTTGAAACTACCAAAAGCAGTTTCAGTAGAGATGGTAAAGCGCGGATTTCATGGCAAAAGACTCGGGTTCGAATCCCTTGTCTTGCGGAATAAATTTTTGCAATATTAAAAGCAGTTTCCGCCTTTAATAAAAACATCCGTGACAAAGTTACCAAATTAAAGTGCTAGACCACTTGGTAAGAAAAGCTCCAACCTGTTAGATTAGCAAAGGATCGAATCCCTTCCCGGCAAAAAACATTTTTGCTAATTAACACAACCAGCGGGTCCAGGCCCGACCGACCCGGACCCGAATCTGCCCGACACACTGCTTTGTCTTGTTCCGAGCGATTACGGGCCGATTTTGCAGCTTGATCGAGAAAATTATTTTTGACGATCCGCTTTACTCAACTTAAACCAGACAAAATATGTTATAAAATCTATATTTTGTAAACATAATCGGGAAAAAAATTTACACATAAATATGTTCTACATATACAATTAATTTACAGGCAAGATGGCTCCGATACCCTTTGTTGGGTTTTCTATGTATCGAATACAAAATAATCGGAGTAAAAGCGCAATGGAACAATAAATGTGAAAACCCAATTTAGGATCTCATGCATTAATTTAATTGTTTAATAAAAGAGTTAATCGAATTACCTTAATCCGATTGAACAATTCTAGATCCGGACTAGAAGTAGATGAATATCTCCTTCCTCTTTTGGTGATCCACACGAACAATTCCACAAGCGGATTGCTAGATCACGAATAATATTGATAAATAGTACAACACAAATTCCTTACTAGAAGGATTGTACTATTGATCAAG
Source organism: Orobanche coerulescens (assembly GCA_033398695.1). Taxonomy (NCBI): domain Eukaryota; kingdom Viridiplantae; phylum Streptophyta; class Magnoliopsida; order Lamiales; family Orobanchaceae; genus Orobanche; species Orobanche coerulescens. The sequence continues at coordinate 123,570,716 of CM065812.1, read as the reverse complement.
ATCAACTAAGGAAGAGAGACGACCGACTCGTTCTCCTACAATATGATGTAGATGGCCGATTTTTCTTCTCCTTGAAGGGCCGATTTTTAGGTCTTGTATTCTCATGACAACTCCTTGTCCAAGACCTTATATATATACTAAGTAAACCCTAGATTCAATAATCTAGTATTTGCTTAGTTGCCCCTCAACTTATTAAATAATACAATATATATAATATCCAATATTATATATATTACTTATTATTTAATCTCCTTATAAATATAATATCCAATATTATATTTATTATTCCCGATTGATATTTATTCCTACTTGTCTATAATTGTCGTATGTGTGACCCAAAGGCTTATATTATGTTGGCAATTATTTAATACCTTATTAAATAATAAATCATAAGCGGCCTCTAGCAAGACATTATGATTACCCAAATAATATAAGTTAATAGTCCATTAAACCTTTTAACGTGTCAAATCCCTTTGTCACGCGATATCATATTTGAACTAAGTCATGGAGTCTGTCATACTTATTTATGTTCAAATGCTTTCTCGATCTTAAGTAGACTGATTGAATCAAATGACTCTTCATTTGAGCATGGCCATGAATTTCCTTGAGTACTACTTATCTATCTTATATCTCTCTAAATTAAGAGAGGTACAAATCCCCCTCTTGATTATTCATTGCCCTCTACATGACTCCCACTAATCCCGATCGCTAACCTTTATGATCACCATGTTTCGGATGACGTTGGATTACGTCAAGGCATATGATTATCATGTTGGACTCTATGATAATCTCGGGTTCAAGGATTTATTGACATCGTATTGAGATTCACTTATGACATTTCCATGCGGTGATCTCAATGCGGGTCGGTCAGATTAGTTCTCCAACCAATACCCATAAGATTGATCCGTACCATACGCATAATCATCCGATGATTATCAATCAAACTTATACTAGTATATTAATCACTTGAGTCTCTACTCAACGCGATTTTACCAGGGACATTTGAATAATCTTATTATTCGTGAATAACTATTATTCGATTATTATAATATTAAAACATGCACACATTATAATAATCAACGAGAAATAAATGATATCAAATAACTTTATTTAAATGTGACAATTACAAATCTAGGCACATCGAATGTCCTAGGGCACTATTCCCAACAATCTCCCACTTGCACTAGGACCATTCATACATGACTTTTAGTCCTATCGCTCTAGCATGCTCAACATGCTTTCCTTGTGAGAGAGGCTTGGTAAGTGGATGCAACATTCTCTTGTTGCTACTTTGCATATTGTAATATCTCCTCGTCCGATCTCTCGACTAGGTGATATTTTACGAGTATATGTTTGGAATTATGATGGGACCTAGGCTCTTTAGCTTGTGCAATAGCACCATTATTGTCACAATAAAGGCTTATGGGACCACTGGATGGTTGGCACCACTCCTAGTTCGTACGAACTTCTTGATCCATACGGCTTCCTTAGCCGCATCCGATCTTTGCCAGTACTCGGCACTGTGAGAATCGGCAACCGTGCTTTGCTTGGAACTCTTCCAACTCACAAGACCTCCATTCAATACAAACACATAACCGGTTTGCGATTTGAAATCGTCTCTGTCGGTTTGAAACTTGCATCGGCGTAACCTCTTACTGACCATCTCGTTTCCCACCCTCCATAAACTAGGAAATCATCCTTAGTTCTTCTCAAGTACTTTAGGATGGTTTTCCTTCTTTATCGATGACTTTCACTGGATTCGATTGGTATCGACTTGTCATACTAAGAGCAAACGATACATCGGTCGAGTACAAATCATGGCATACATGATCGATCCAATAGCCGAAGCGTATGGTATCTTGCTCATACGGGCTCGCTCATCGAGTCTTAGGACTCGAGTCTCACTCGGATGAATGCCATGTGACATTGGCAAGAGTCCTCTCTTGGAGTCTTGCATATTGAACCTCTTCAATATTTTATTAATGTATGTACTTTGACTCGGACCAATCAATCTCTTTGATCTATCTCTATAGATCTTTATCCCAAGAATGTAAGCAGACTTCTCCTAAGTCTTTCATTGAGAAACAACTTCCCAACCAAGTCTTGGTATGCGCAAGGTGGGAATGTCATTTCCAATGAGTAATATGTCATCTACATATAAGACTAAGAAAACAACTATTCTCCCACTAACCTTCTTGTACACACAAGGTTCATCTTCATTTGAATGAACCCAAACTCTTTGTGATTTCATCAAAACAAAGATTCCAGCTCCGAGAAGCTGCTTCAACCCATAAATGGATCTTTGAAGCTTGCAAACCCTTTTAGAATTTTACGGATGAACAAAACCTTCGTGTTGTGTCATATACACATCCTCGAGTAAGTTTCCATTAAGGAATGCTGTTTTGACATCCATTTGCCATATTTCATAATCATAGTATGCGGCAATGGCAAATAAAATTCTAATTGATTTAAGCATGACTCTTTACGGCGAAAAGGTCTCATCATAGTCAACACCATGAATCTGCCTATAACCTTTTGCCACTAGTCTAGCTTTATAGGCTTGCATTATCATCCATGTCTTTCTTCTTTTATAGACCCATTTGCACCCAATGGTTTTAACACCCTCAGTGGATCTATCAAGTTCCAAACTTGATTGTCATACATGGATTGCATCTCGACTTCATGGCTTCTAGCCATTCCTCGGACTACGGTCCCAGGCGGCTCAGATAGGTACTAGGCTCATCATCTATGAGCGATGCATCATCATCCTCATTACGAGATAACCATATCTCTCAGTTCATGTCGCATCCTATCGATCTGCGTGGGACTTGTGTACTTTGAATGGGCTCTTCAACCGTTTGTTGAGCTTGTTCGGTTTCCATCGGTGAAGCGATGTCTTCTTGTGGTTCTCGAGTTTCCTCGAGAATTACTCTTCTCCCACTGCCTCTTTTGGAAATAAATTCCCTTTCTAAGAATACGACATTTCGAGCAACAAACACTTTGTTCTCTGCGGGCTTGTAAAAGTAATATCCTTTAGTTTCCTTAGGATATCCCACAAATAAACATCTTTCGGATCGGCTGCCGCTTGTCAAACACTTGGCGCCTACGAACGCTTTCGCAACCCCGGATCTTTAGAAAAGACAAGTTTGGTCTTTTACCACCCATTTCTCAAATGGTGTCTTTTCAATCGCTTTAGATGGAACACGGTTAAGGGTGAATGTCATTGTTTCTAAGGCGTGGCCCCAAAATGATAATGGAAGCTCTGTTCGACTCATCATGGATCGAACCATATCTAATAAAGTTCGATTCCTCCTCTCGGACACTCCGTTATGCCGAGGTGTGCCGGGAGGAGTAAGTTGCGAAACAATTCCACAACTCCTAAGATGATCATCGAATTCTTGGCTCAAGTATTCCCCACCTCGATCCGATCGAAGGGCTTTAATTGTCTTGCCAAGTTGATTCTCAGACTTCATTCGAATATTTTGAACATTTCAAAAGATTCATGTTTATACTTCATAAGATAAACATATCCATATCGGCTAAAATCATCGGTGAATGTAATGAAGTATTGGTATCCGCCTCGGCATGAGTGCTAAGAGGTCCGCATACATCGCATGTATTAGGCCTAATAGATCACTAGCCCTTTCTCCATGACCGGTGAAAGGATTCTTCGTCATCTTGCCCAATAAACAAGATTCGCATGTCCCATATGATTTATAGTCAAAAGAGTCTAAAAGTCCATCATTATGGAGTTTAGAAATGCGTTTCGTTTATGTGACCAAGTCGACAATGCCATAAGTAAGTCGGATTAGAATCATTGAGCTTAGGTTTCTTGGATGCAATGTTATAGACTTCCAAAGTGTCGGACTCATCTAGATCAATATTGTAAAGGCCGGTGTATAACTTTGCGGTACCATAAAGCAAGTCATCAAAGAAAATACGAATGATCTTATTCTTAATAAGAAAAGCGTAACCTTCACAATCTAATGTAGAAAGCTGAAATAATATTCCTATTCATAGCAGAACATAATAGCAATTGTTCAAAACTAACAAAAGCCCATTGGGCAAAACTAGATCATAAGTTCCTACGGCTAGTGCGGCAACTCTTGCTCCATTGCCAACTCTTAGATCTACTTCCCTTTCTTGATTCTCTCTGCTTCTCAACCCCTGCACATTTGTACAAATGTGAGATCCACATCCAAGATCTAATACCCGAGTTAGAGGTAGATAAGTTAACTTCTATAACAAATATACATGGCGGTCTCACTGCCCTTGGTACGCTTTAGCTCTTCCAAGTAAATCTTGCAATTTCTTTTCCAGTGTCCTGGTTTATTGCAATGATGGCAATTTCCATCTTTGGGAGCTTTAGCCTTGAAACCCGGCATAGTAGGGTCTTTAGATTTGGCAACTTTTGCCTTACCCTTGCCCTTGCCTTTGTTCTTAAAGGATTTCCCTTTGCTGACCATCAACACATGGTTTGGTTTCTTCTTAATATTCTTTCACCGTTTTAAGCATCCCATGCAGCTCAGCAATGGACTTCTCCATCTCATTCATATTATAGTTCATAATGAACTGACCGAAACTTTCGGGCAATGAGTTTAGGATCACATCCGTGGAGTGCTCCTTAGAAAGTGGAAAACCAAGCCTTTCAAGATGATCAATATATCCTTTCATCTTGAGCACGTGAGCACTGACAGATGTCCCCTCAACCATCTTGCAAGCATACAAGGATTGAAAGGTCTCATACCTCTCTTGCCTAGCATGCTTCGAGAAAGTTTCCTTGAGGTGAGCATTTAGCTCATAAGCTTCCATTTCCTCCATTCTTACAAGTTACGGACAAATGGTGGCCAACATAAGACAACCGACATCAATGGAATCATCACAATGTTTCTTCCATTTGTCTTTTGTTGCTTTATTTGCATTGTCGGTGGCTCATCGGGAATTTCTTCCTCAAGAACATACTGACTTTCTTTCTTGCTTGAGAACTATTCTCGTGCTCGGATCCAATCCAGATAGTTCTTGCCATTTTCTTTCGGCTTGTCCTTCTCAAGGACGGATCGCGATCTAATGGTGGATGTGTTGTTTGATGCCATTCTACAAAATTCAATATGCAAAATATTTAGTCACATTATTTTATTTCTCGAAAAATACTCCCACTAAAACAAAGTACCCTCAATTTACAACATTTGTAATTTTAGTGGGCTAAGATCCCATTTCGCACAATCCTAAACTCAGCTTTGGCATGACGCCTAGAATTGAACTAGTTTAGGTGGATAACTCTTTATCGATTACATCATATGTAACTCTTAGATTATGTCATGGGATTTGGCATCGTATGCCCAAGCATGTTATAATCCCATCTTATGCCTTAAGGTTCAAAACTATTTTGATTTCCAAATTCATTAAACGTATAGGTATCACCATTACCTATCCTACCTTACTAAGATAATCCGAGTGCCCAGCTTTGGCATGACCCACTCATGATGATCGAAGTCTTGATAGGTGTTTTTCAAATGAACGGCATTAAAATTTTAACGAGGGATTTTTATCCTATGTTAATGTCTATGTTTGCTAACATACATCTAAACATACATAGCATCACATACATGCATAAATTTAAACATACATCGCATCACATGACAATAAAGCATAGGACCGTGTATAGCATGACCATAATCCTAACGTGATTTTCATGAGCCAACATGAAAATCACAAAGGTCATCTAAAGGGTTAAATATGGTCTTCATTGATCTTCCAACTCCTTGGAACATCATACGCGATCAATTTGCTCCTCGAGTCCATCTATCTTGTCCTTCTTGTCTTCATTACATTAATGAAATTTAATACTACACTAATAAATTAAATTACAAGAAGTACAAACGACACGCAGGCCGTAAAATAATAAACAATTTAAATAGACGACTCATGAGCCGTAAAACCAATTATAATTAAACGACACGCAGGCCGTAAAAACCAACCCATAAGAAATTAAATTATCCAATCACATTGGTCAATTTATGGTCATGCCATACACCACACACATACCATAAATAATTATCAAATAATTAATAAAGCATGTAATATACTAAATAATCAATTTATCTGACAATCAGACAATAATTAAAATTTGAGTCATCACATGAACAAAATCGACTCTGCCGAGATGGTGCCCGCGATCTGGGCATCGGTTTGCCGGGTTCGAAACCGGCGGTTGCGGTTGCAACATTTTGCAACTATTATTTCCAAATTTACTTTTATGTTAAAAGGGCTTATAAGAAAAGGATTACTTTGAAACTACCAAAAGCAGGTTTCAGTAGAGATGGTAAAGCGCCGGATTTCATGGCAAAAGACTCGGGTTCGAATCCCTTGTCTTGCGGAATAAATTTTTGCAATATTAAAACAGATTTCGCCTTTAATAAAAACATCCGTGACAAAGTTACCAAATTAAAGTGCTAGACCACTTGGTAAGAAAAGCTCCAACTGTTAGATTAGCAAAGGATCGAATCCCCTTCCCAAAGAAAAACATTTTTGCTAATTAACACAACCGCATGGTCAGGCCCGACCCGACCCGGACCGGACCCGAATCTGCCCGACACACTGCTTTTCTTGTTCCGAGCGATTACGGGCAGCGATTTTGCGAAAAACTTGATCCAGAAAATTATTTTTGACGATCCGATTTAATCAAATTAAACCAGAAAAATATTTTATAAAATCTATATTTTATAAACATAATCGGGAACATAATTTACACATAAATATGTTCTACATAAACAATTAAATTACATGCAAGTTGGCTCCGATACCCTTTGTTGGGTTTTCTATGTATCGAATACAAAATAATCGGAGTAAAACGCAGGAACAATAAATGTGAAAACCCGATTTAGGATCTCATGCATTAATTTAATTGTTTAATAAAAGAGTTAATCGAATTACCTTAATCCGATTGAACAATTCTAGATCCGGACTAGAAGTAGATGAATATCTCCTTCCTCTTTTGGTGATCCACACACGAACAATTCCACAAGCCGGATTGCTAGATCCTTACGAATAATATTGATAAATAGTACAACACAAATTCCTTACTAGAAGGATTGTACTATTGATCAAGATCAACTAAGGGAAGAGAGACGACCGACTCAGCTCTCCTACAATATGATGTAGATGGCCGATTTTTCTTCTCCTTGAAGGGCCGATTTTTAGGTCTTGTATTCTCATGACAACTCCTTGTCCAAGACCTTATATATATACTAAGTAAACCCTAGATTCAATAATCTAGTATTTGCTTAGTTGCCCCTCAACTTATTAAATAATACAATATATATAATATCCAATATTATATATATTACTTATTATTTAATCTCCTTATAAATATAATATCGATATTATATTTATTATTCCCGATTGATATTTATTCCTACTTGTCTATAATTGTCGTATGTGACCCAAAGGCTTATATTATGTTGGCAATTATTTAATACCTTATTAAATAATAAATCATAAGCGGCCTCTAGCAAGACATTATGATTACCCAAATAATATAAGTTAATAGTCCATTAAACCTTTTAAGGTGTCAAATCCCTTTGTCACGCGATATCATATTTGAACTAAGTCATGGAGTCTGTCATACTTATTTATGTTCAAATGCTTTCTCGATCTTAAGTAGACTGATTGAATCAAATGACTCTTCATTTGAGCATGGCCATGCATTTCCTTCAGTCCTACTTATCGAGGGGCCCAGCAGATATCTCTCTCACTTAAGAGAGGGACAAATGTAACACCCCGATAAGGCGGCCATTACAGTGCCGTGGACCCCACACTGGGATCCACCAGGCGATATCCAAAGTAAAGATTAAATACACAATACATGTGATACCGAACCACAAAACATAGTACGTACCCCGATGTGGAGTTTTACAGCAGTATGGCCTACGGCCTTATTACACACAGGATCCAAAACATAAGTATAATCCATATGGAGATGAATTATACCTCAAATAACAATACATTCGTTCAAACTTAAAATGAAGCGGAAAAATAACATTACACGGTACGAACATGACCGGACACGAAAGACTTGGGGCCCCCGAACTAGTATCCTTCGAACCCTTCGTCATCACCTTGATCTTCCCGTGCCTTGCCTTTTCCTCGACCTAAAATACAACACAAGTATTTCGCCCAACACAGGTCGGATATACATGATAAATGATTCTCAAGATAGTATACAATTCACATATATAAGATTTTAAGAATAACTCCCCGACTAACGAACATACCCCTCGGGCGTATGAGCTCGATCACAAAATGTCGAACACATCCAAGTATAAAGATGGGTGTGGCGACTAAGATAGTATGGCTCAATGAGGGACATCACGACGCCCGATCCGAATATGTGTCGGTGCACATGTCCACCCCGTATACGGAATCCGTGATATACGCGGGACAATGTACCTAATTAGCCTCAACGAACTACGCCTCGTGTGCCTGACCTTTCACGGAAAAAAATATTCACGCATGACTATATATGTGCCCGGCTAAAAATCCTACACAATATCCAATCGGAACGTAGATATGACTCCGGATATGTCACGATGCAACATGACAACGAATTCAAGAATTTCACAAAATCCGAATAAGGATCAAGGACTCACCGAGATGACAACAAGATCAACAATATCAAGGGACCAAAAGTAACGAACTTGGGAATACAATCCCACGATGAAAACGGGACATCATGAAGAACAACTTCAAGTCACAAAGCACAAGTTTATAAGTGTTTCATATACACGAAATGCATAATCATCATAAGAATCCACACATCATTATAACCAAGCAAGATAACTTGCCTCAATACGGAGGCGAGTAAAGTCCTTCTTTGTCGAACGAAACAGCGCCCTTGATTCAAAATCGGTTACTCGGACAATCAACCTTGAATGAAGTATATTTCACTCAATAATACGTTCATATAATCATCTATACCAAACTTCAACGAGACAACATCCTAATTCTCATTTGAGTAGTTCAACTTATTAAGATGTTGAGGGTTTACTCCAAGAATCCTATTCAATGTCATTCTATTCTTACAATTGATTACAAGATGTTTACCAAATGTTTCCGGATTAAGATGTATCAACAATAATTCCTACTCCTTAAACTCATCAAGGACAACAAAAAGAAAATCTGCACTTCCATCAATTACTTATGTTGAGTTAAGTAGTGACAATTCCATATTATGATTATGAAGACCACTACAAGTGCAACACCTTCTTTATAATCTTTTAATTAACTTGGAGGTTCAAGCATTAATCCTCTGGATTCACTTAGCTTAGGTTCAAGAAGGTTATTCCAAAATTCTAATGATCAACAAGGGTTCTCCAAACATTTTATGGTAATTATTCTAAGAAGTTATTTACATCATAATGAAACAAAGATTATTAACAGTCTATTGGTGTTATTAATCCAGAGATAAGAGTTTGGTTTAACTAAACATGATCATCATCTTTGAAGATACTAAAAACACAACCTTACAAACCCTTAACTACCATATTTATCATTAAGTTTGTTGGAAGTCTAACTATGAACATGTTTAGCTTGATTAAATCATCACTAGGTGGAGTATACTTAATCATTATCATTATAACTATGAGATTATAGGGTTAAATCGTAGAACATACCTTCAGAAATGGAGAACTATACACCAAACCACAAGAACACAATATAAGCTTTAAGAATGTCTCCAAGTTCCAATCAACAAGCTCCAAAATCAAAATGTAAAGCTCCAACACAAGTAGGAAGAAGGTAAACTTGCTCTAGGGATGAAGGGGATGATTATATGGGTGAAAATCGGAGGTTGGTCGTGCAAAATGAAAGACATAAGTTGTCTTTTTATAACAAAGATTAGTTACGTACGCTACACAACAAGTGTTACGTCGTAAGCTAAATCCATAGGTTCTTTGGACTGAAATACGAACTTCATTACGTGCGTTACCGCTAGAAGCATTACGTGCGTAATGTGGGTCAACTAGGTTGGCTCCAAAAATCCGATATTCGAATCCCACCCGGCCCCACACGCCGAAAGTTGAGATCGGATACGATTGCCCAGTTACGTGCGTAACGTGCTCCCGCTACGTGCGTAAAGGCCTCAACATAGCGTACGCTATGACTTATGATTAACGTCGTTAGGCTCGGGTTATTAATAGTTCAATATGCACTTATCTCTACAAAACGAAAATTCAAACGTAATACGAGTGATCATTTTATTCAAGTCTGTTATGTTATATTCCAATATCAATATTCATTTCACAAATGCAACAATGATTGCAACGGATTAAATTATCCGAAAAGTACAACAACAAGTAAGAATTCCGTCGGATATTACATACTCCCCTTAAAAGGGGTTTCGTCCTCGAAACTAAGGGGTAAACAATTCAGATACCTTTCTTGAATGCTTCTCTCCGTCTCCCACGTGGCTTCCTCGACCCCGTGTCGAGACCACCGAACCTTCATGGGGAATCATCTTATTACGCAGTTGTTTGATCCTCCTCTCAAGTATTCGTGCGGGCGTTCCTCATACGAATGATCCTCCGATAAATCGATCTCATCGAATCAAGTACATGACTCGGGTCAGCAACGTATTTCCTTAACTGGGAGACATGGAACACGTTATGGATCCGGCTCAGGGCTGGTGGTAAAGCCAAGCGATAAGCCAAATCGCCTACTCGTTCCAAAACCTCAAACGGCCCGATATACCTCGGACTCAGCTTGCCTCGTTTTCCAAAACGAAAGACTCCTCGGGTAGGTGACACCTTCATTAACACATGGTCACCAACCTCGAACTCAAGCGGTCGTCGACGATGGTCAGCATAAGACTTCTGTCGACTTTGAACCGTTAACAATCGGCTCCTAATCAAAGTGATCTTCTCTCGAGCTGCTAATACCATGTCGGGTTCCGTACCCAGAGATTCTGATAGTTCGTCCCAACACAAAGGGGACCTACAGCGACGGCCATATAATGCCTCATACGGTGCCATCTGAATCGAAGCGTGCCAACTGTTATTATAAGTGAATTCCACCAAAGGCAGCTGGGCTTCCCAATCGTCCTTCCAATCAAGAGCGCATGCTCTCAACATGTCCTCTAGAGTCTGGATGGTTCTCTCAGACTGACCATCGGTCTGTGGATGAAAAGCCGTACTGAAATTCAACTGCGTGCCCATCGCACGATGAACTGCCTTCCAGAAGTGTGACACAAATCGCCCGTCACGGTCTGATACAATACTCTTGGGGGTACCGTGTAATCTCACAATTTCCTTAATAAACAGCTGGGCCAATCTCTCGGGACCCCACGCGTCCTTAATTTCCAAGAAGTGGGCTGATTTGGTCAGACGGTCCACAATCACCCAAATCGTATTCATTCCTCGACGACTCGTCGGCAATCTAGTAATAAAATCCATTGATATGTCCTCCCATTTCCACTCGGGAATCGGGAGCGGTTTCAAGATTCTGGTCATTTGGTGCTCAATCTTAACTCCGACAGGTTAAACATCTCGAAACAAACTCGGCAACCTCACGTTTCATATTTCCCCACCAATAATTCTGCTTCAAATCCTTATACATCTTGCTAGATCCCGGGTGAATAGAGTACGGGGTAGCATGGGCTTCTCTCATGATAGAGTTCCTTAACTCTTCGTCAGCGGGTACACAAACTCGATTTCTAAATCGTATCAATCCATCCTCGTGGATCACGAATCCAGGGGCTTTCCCTTGGGTTACCTCATCCCGGACTCGAGATAAGAATGGGTCCGTAACTTGCCTCGATCTGATCATATCATTAAGAGATGAAGAAATCTCAAGGGTGCAAAGTTGTCCCTGAATACGCTGTAACCAAACTTCTATTTCTGGCCTCATAAGGTCCAATTGCAATTCTCTCTGTGCTGTTAAACGGCTCACCATCTGCTCCTGCACTGTCTTACGGCTCAAAGCATCGGCAACCATGTTTGCTTTGCCCGGATGATATAGGATCTCGATATCATAGTCTTTGATGAGTTCTAGCCACCTTCTCTGCCTCATGTTTAACTCCTTCTGAGTAAAAATGTATTTCAGGCTTTTGTGATCGGTGAAAATCTGACAGGTTACTCCATACGTATAATGACGCCTGATTTTAAAGCAAACACCACTGCTGCGAGTTCTAAATCATGGGTGGGGTAGTTGACCTCGTAAGGTCGTAGCTGTCTCGATGCATAGGAGATCACCTTCCCGTTTTGCATTAGTACACACCCAAGGCCCTGTTTAGATGCATCACTATACACTACAAACCCTTCCGTTCCTTTCGGTAGGACTAAAATAGGTGCCGAAGTCAACCGACTCTTAAGTTCATCAAAGCTCACGACAAGCCTCGACCATAAATATTTCTTATCCTTCCTCAACAAATTAGTCATTGGTTGGGCAATTCTGGAAAAACCCTCTACGAAACCGGTAATAACTCGCTAGTCCCAAGAAACTGCGTACTTCCTTAACGTTCTTTGGTGGTAACCAATCTCGGATAGCTTCATCTTACGTGGGTCTACTCGGACCCCATCAAGCGATATCACATGCCCGAAAGATAACTTCATTTATCCGTAACTCACATTTAGAAATTTTTCCATAAAGCTGCTCTCGCCTTAACGCCTCGAGAACTAGATGGAGATGACGCTCGTGCTCTTCATGGTCACGAGAATAGATCAGAATGTCGTCAATAAAAACGACTACAAAGCGATCCAGATAATTAATAAACACTCGATTCATCAGCTCCATAAATACTGCCGGTGCATTCGTCAGTCCAAAAGGCATCACTACGAACTCATAATGCCCATAGCGAGTATGAAAAGCGGTCTTCGAAATATCAGACTCACGAATCCTCAACTGATGGTAACCAGACCTCAGGTCGATCTTAGAAAACACAGCAGCCCCTTGAAGGTGGTCCAATAAATCATCAATACGCGGCAATGGGTATTTGTTTTTAATGGTTACCCTGTTCAACTCACGATAATCAATACACAGACGTAGAGATCCGTCCTTCTTACGTACAAACAGTACTGGTGCTCCCCAAGGGGACGCACTAGGCCTAATGTAACCCTTCTTGGTCAAATCCTCGAGTTGGCTCTTCAGCTCCTGCATCTCAGTCGGAGCCATGCGATACGGTGCTTTTGAGAGCGGGGACGTACCAGGCTCTAGCTCAATATTGAACTCTACATCACGATGCGGAGGTAAGCCTGGCAATTCTTCTGGAAATACGTGCAGGTAGTCTCGGACTACCGGAATATCGATCAATTCAATCGGGTCGATTCATAGTCTTGGTCATGTAACACCAATAGCCAATACATCCTTGGTTAAGCGGTTTCACCGTTTTCATAGCGCGATGATTCTCCCTAACGGCCGGGATTATCACCCTGGAAGGTACACTCAACACCATCGCCGATGTGACGGTCATCGTTCGCTTGCGGACACTAATTATGGCATCATGACGGTCCATCCAATCGATACCCAAGATCACATCATCTTTAGGTAAATCGACCACAATTAAGTTTGACAACCACTCACGGTCGTTCATTCGAATCGAGCAGTCCTGAACTTCACGATTCCCAACAATTCTTCTACCGTCAGGTAGACCAATTATATAAGGTTCACAATTGATAACATGCTCTAGTTGCAAACGACTCAAACAAGAAGTAGATAAAAAGGAGTGTGAAGCACCAGTATCAAAAAGAACACGCAGCCGAGATTGGATCTCGAGAGTACTGCAATCATGCGCCGGGATCTTCAACCCTCTTCATCTCGTAAACTCTAGGTTTTGAAGCCCTGCACTGATGTACTGCTTGATTTCCACGTCCCATCCCTTTGTTTGCCCGGTAGTCGATAAGAAGCGGATGGAGGTACACGGTCTGAACCAAGATTGTCTTTGGAGCATGAGGTCTTTGCGGGAAAACGTCCCATCCACTCCTACAATAACGAGCACGATGTCCGTTCTTCCCACAAGTATGGCATGACACGGGCCTAGGACATTTCGAATTGATGTGCCCGGGTCTCCACAATTAAAGCATACAATGAGATAGGTGGCCGCTCGAGGTTGCGATCCGGTTGGCTTCGATGCCGTAGGTTGCCGTTCGAAGGATTTGCACTGGTTGGGGTCTCTTGAATGTTCCCCGGTTCTTTCTGACTAGTTCTGGTTCCTGAATTTCTTGTTGTTAGATGCGGTTGCTTCTTGGAAATTTCCTTCACGGTCAATTCGTACTCCAGAGCTTTCTCGATGAACTCCGGCAAGGTCACACAATGATGGTTCAACAGCTGCATTCTCATTCGGGGTTTAAGCCTTTTGAGAAAGTATTTAATCTTATCAGCTTCTGTGTGGACAATCGTCGCAGCAAAAGGGAGAAGTGCCTGAAATTTCTCGGCGATAGATAGTACGTCATCATCTTCGGACGGTTCCGGATTCAGCAATTCTGATAATTTGGCCTCGCGGAGAGGACCTGGATAGTAACGATCTAGCATGAGATTTTTAAATTCTTCCCAAGTACATACGCCATCAGCTGGCCTCACCGAGAGCCACCAAGTGTGGGCACCCTTGCCCAAGTAGTAAGTCACACGAGACGCGATTCTCTACTGGACAGTCTACCATATCGAACAACTTCTCGAAGTGTTCGATCCAATGCATGATATCAGCCGGCTCAGAGGAACCTTCAAAAATCGGGGGTCGTTGGCGCGAGATGTCACTGATGATCCGATTTACCGGCCCGCCATGTATAGGAGGTGGCCCCTGATGCTGGTCGGTAGCAGCTCTCTGCATTGTTTCCATTAACTGACCCATTTGGGTCATCTGAGCCATCATGCCCTGCATTATAGTGTAAGGATCAACACGAGCATCCTCGCGTCCATTGTGATGCGATTGGTCCCTAGAAGGCGAATCACTGCCTGCGGAACTATGCTCTGCGTTCGCACGTCTGTTGGCTCGCGGTATCGGGATTCGGCCCCTTCCGCGGCCTCGTCCCCCTCTGCCACGGCCTCTCAAATTTCTTTCCATACTGAAAGAATCAATTTTTTAATAATAATCATAAGTATAGTTCATGATACCAATCAGAATTCATGCTAAGTTACCGCGAAGAAATTACGTATTCGAGAAAACAGTTCGTAATGAGTTATCATCACTACGAGGGTCACACAAAATATCATATCGACGTTTGAGTCGAATGATTATCAATCATATAATCAATCCAATTTTATTTGAGTCATCAATCGATAATTCCCGCCACAAACCCTTAAAATGCCGAGATCAACAAGGAGATCTATTCAAAGATCAATATCATGTCAATAATCTATTCATGGTTCATAAAGCACGTACCGCATTTGGCTCGTAGGATCAGGCGCTTGTACGGGTCACACGCGATGCGAAGGTCTCTTGATACTAGTTCAATACACAAAGACTCAAAAAGAAAGAAAACAATCTCTCTGATACCATCTTCTCGTAACACCCCGATAAGGCGGCCATTACAGTGCCGTGGACCCCACACCGGGATCCACCGGGCGATATCCAAAGTAAAGATTAAATACACAATACATGTGATACCGAACCACAAAACATAGTACGTACCCCGATGTGGAGTTTTACAGCAGTATGGCCTACGGCCTTATTACACACAGGATCCAAAACATAAGTATAATCCATATGGAGATGAATTATACCTCAAATAACAATACATTCGTTCAAACTTAAAATGAAGCGGAAAAATAACATTACACGGTACGAACATGACCGGACACGAAAGACTTGGGGCCCCGAACTAGTATCCTTCGAACCCTTCGTCATCACCTTGATCTTCCCGTGCCTTGCCTTTTCCTCGACCTAAAATACAACACAAGTATTTCGCCCAACACAGGGTCAGATATACATGATAAATGATTCTCAAGATAGTATACAATTCACATATATAAGATTTTAAGAATAACTCCCCGACTAACGAACATACCCCTCGGGCGTATGAACGCTCAGTCACAAAATGTCGAACACATCCAAGTATAAAGATGGACTGTGAGCGACTAAGATAGTATGGCTCAATGAGGGACATCACAGTACGCCCGATCCGAATATGTGTCAGTGCACATGTCCACCCCGTATACGGAATCCAGGATATACGCGGGACAATGTACCTAATTAGCCTCAACGAACTACGTCTCGTGTGCACAGCCTTTCACGGAAAAAAAATATTCACGCATGACTATATATGTGCCCGGCTAAAAATCCTACACAATATCCAATCGGAACGTAGATATGACTCCGGATATGTCACGATGCAACATGACAACGAATTCAAGAATTTCACAAAATCCGAATAAGGATCAAGGACTCACCGAGATGACAACAAGATCAACAATATCAAGGGACCAAAAGTAACGAACTTGGGAATACAATCCCACGATGAAAACGGGACATCATGAAGAACAACTTCAAGTCACAAAGCACAAGTTTATAAGTGTTTCATATACACGAAATGCATAATCATCATAAGAATCCACACATCATTATAACCAAGCAAGATAACTTGCCTCAATACGGAGGCGAGTAAAGTCCTTCTTGGTCGAAGCAAATGCCCTTGATTCAAAATCGGTTACTCGGACAATCAACCTTGAATGAAGTATATTTCACTCAATAATACGTTCATATAATCATCTATACCAAACTTCAACGAGACAACATCCTAATTCTCATTTGAGTAGTTCAACTTATTAAGATGTTGAGGGTTTACTCCAAGAATCCTATTCAATGCCATTCTATTCTTACAATTGATTACAAGATGTTTACCAAATGTTTGCTGGATTAAGATGTATCAACAATAATTCCTACTCCTTAAACTCATCAAGGACAACAAAAAGAAAATCTGCACTTCCATCAATTACTTATGTTGAGTTAAGTAGTGACAATTCCATATTATGATTATGAAGACCACTACAAGTGCAACACCTTCTTTATAATCTTTTAATTAACTTGGAGGTTCAAGCATTAATCCTCTGGATTCACTTAGCTTAGGTTCAAGAAGGTTATTCCAAAATTCTAATGATCAACAAGGGTTCTCCAAACATTTTATGGTAATTATTCTAAGAAGTTATTTACATCATAATGAAACAAAGATTATTAATGTCTATTGGTGTTATTAATCCAGAGATAAGAGTTTGGTTTAACTAAACATGATCATCATCTTTGAAGATACTAAAAACACAACCTTACAAACCCTTAACTACCATATTTATCATTAAGTTTGTTGGAAGTCTAACTATGAACATGTTTAGCTTGATTAAATCATCACTAGGTGGAGTATACTTAATCATTATCATTATAACTATGAGATTATAGGGTTAAATCGTAGAACATACCTTCGTAAATGGAGAACTATACACCAAACCACAAGAACACAATATAAGCTTTAAGAATGTCTCCAAGTTCCAATCAACAAGCTCCAAAATCAAAATGTAAAGCTCCAACACAAGTAGGAAGAAGGTAAACTTGCTCTAGGGATGAAGGGGGATGATTATATGGGTGAAAATCGGAGGTTGGTCGTGCAAAATGAAAGACATAAGTTGTCTATTTATAATAAAGATTACTGCTACGTACGCTACACAACAAGTGTTACGTACGTTAGATTAATCCTTTGGTTACGGGACTGCAATACGAACTTCTTTACGTTCGTTACCGCTAGATGCATGACGTACTTTATGTGGGTCAACTAGGTTGGCTACATTAATCCGATATTGGAATCCCACCCGCCCCACACGCCGAAAGTTGAGATCGGATACGATCAGACCGGTTACGACGTAACAGCTCCCTGCTACGCACGTAAAGGCCTCAACATAGCGTACGCTATGACTTATGATTAACGTACGTTAGGCTCAGGTTATTAATAGTTCAATATGCACTTATCTCTACAACACTGAAAATTCAAACGTAATACGAGTGATCATTTTATTCAAGTCTGTTATGTTATATTCCAATATCAATATTCATTTCACAAATGCAACAATGATTGCAACAGTATTAAATTATCCGAAAAGTACAACAACAAGTAAGAATTCCGTCGGATATTACAACAAATCCCCATCTTGATTATTCATTGCCCTCTACATGACTCCCACTAATCCCGATCGCTAACCTTTATGATCACCATGTTTCAGATGACGTTGGATTACGTCAAGGCATAGCAGTTATCATGTTGGACTCTATGATAATCTCAGGTTCAAGGATTTATTGACATACTGTATTGAGATTCACTTATGACATTTCCATGCAGTGATCTCAATGCGGGTCGGTCCAGTATTAGTTCTCCAACCAATACCCATAAGATTGATCCGTACCATACGCATAATCATCCGATGATTATCAATCAAACTTATACTAGTATATTAATCACTTGAGTCTCTACTCAACGCGATTTTACCAGGGACATTTGAATAATCTTATTATTCGTGAATAACTATTATTCGATTATTATAATATTAAAACATGCACACATTATAATAATCAACGAGAAATAAATGATATCAAATAACTTTATTTAAATGTGACAATTACAAATCTAGGCACATCGAATGTCCTAGGGCACTATTCCCAACAATAGATCCGTCTAAATTCAACTCCTGGGTATTTATAGCCACACAGCTTAGCGCACGTTAACGTCTAAGTGTTAGTGTGCGCTACCCAGTTATATTACAGTCCAGAACTCACTGTCCTGGACCGTTAGCATGCGCTACTACTATCTAGCGTGCGCTAACAACGACTGGGTAGCGCACGCTATCGAGCTATAGCGTGCGCTACCTGGGCACCTGAGAGAGTCCAGAACAAACTGCCCAGTACTGGACAGTCCCATTAGCGCGCGCTACCGGACACCTAGCGCGCGCTAGTCCTCCGACATTAGCGTGCGCTAGACAATGTAGCGTACGCTAATCCGCTAGTCCAGAGGACTGGAATCAGAAATAAGTTCACTGCCACTCCCAGGGATCAGCTTGCTAGCGCGCGCTACGAAGCAGACGTAGCGTGCGCTACTAAGGGATCCCTACGTGCGCTATGCAGAAAGATTAACGCGCGCTAGGCACGAAATATTAACGGCCCAAAACACCGGAACATGAACGAAACATCAAACGGAAGATCTTAAAATGCATAATAACATAGAATGGATCCACGGCAACCCCGAAACGGCGGTCCCGAACAACAATTAAGAGAATCAGATCAATAAGCGACGGAAGAACCAATAAACGTAGAGATGGATGACAAAAAGTCTCGAAACAATTATTCTCAAAAATTAATACGGTTACACGAGGGTCGCTAAAACGAGAAATACACCAAAAAATGAAAATACCGTGAAAATAAAATGCGGATATTACAGGGTAGGCACGGGATGCGGGGGACCGGCGGACCCAAAACATGGTGGCAAATACTTGCAGCTGAAAGTCGGTCAAGGAAACCCACACTGAATGAAAAAGGCTGAATACAGCTAATACCATTGGTTGAAGAACCAGTATGGGAACCCCCGTATACATATCTTTTATTGGCCAATTATATGAACAGGTTCCGAAAACCATGGCCTATCACTAGCAGTCGAGTATCACACTTCAAGGGTACCCGAAGAAAGGATTTTACAAGAACATGATTATATTATATAAAGTAGTTATTATTCACACTACACCATATATGGGCTTCCACGACACTTTTTTCAATGTTACCAGCAAAAGTGTTGCCTTACATGCCTTAAAATTGATCTAAGGCAGTACTCTATTTTGGCATTACCATTGATATCTATTAGTGTTACCATAGATATGAATCAGTATCAATGGTAACACTAGAATGGGTGTCGCCGTTGATCATTAAAAAATTGTTACTAAAACAAAACAAATAGACGGGTCGAAGTGAAAAAAATAAAAAATGTAGGCGGGCTTCATGAGCGGGTCAAAAATTGTGCAATCAAAAACACTTTATTATTGTCAACTCTCACTCCACTCAATCTCAAACAGTGCCAGATGCTGATGAAATAGAAAGGCGCTCTGTGTTCATCACCAACCAAGCTAGCAGTAGAGTGAAGATCATCAAAAAAATCCTCTCTCTCTCTCTCTCTCTCTCCAAAAATCACGATAAACTACTGCTGTTTTATTGAGCAATTAGGTTCTTCAGTGGTGTATTAGGGTTCTTCACGATATCTACAGATTCTTCATGAGTATACTTCTTGTATTTTAACTTATAGATGGCTAAGGTACTTTTTTTCTCGTCTTTTCCTAAATTATCACCTTTAAAATTGTCACCTAAATTATCTTGTCTACACCTTTTTCTTTGCAGAGAATTGAGGAGATGCTTACTGATGGCATGGACACCAACAATATTTGGTGTGAAAAGAGAAGCAAGAGCAGTATATATCCGTCTTCTCGACAAACACTATAGCTAGCTACAACTCTGGATATGAATGTTGATATGGTTCGAGCCATTTATATCAAAGACGCTCTTGTAAATATGTTTCTGTATTCGGGAGTAAATGTGGGCAACGGATTTTGTGATGATTTGGTATATATAGACACACGTTTGAATGTTTTTTATAATTTAATTGTTACATATACATATGTATAATATAATATAAATGTTATTTTCTTATCAACTTGATGTAATCAGTTTTTTATTTACAATTTTTTATATAATGAATTCAACAATGTAACACCAGATATATTCTTTGTTTCATAAAAGAGACACCCTACTTTTAGGCCGAGTTTCGTATTTATTCATATTTATAGTTTTGGGTTTTGTGCTCTTAACAGATTTACATGTTTAAAAAGACAGAGATTGGCTCAATGCACATTCAAATTTGAGGACTTGCTTGTTGATAAAGAGGTATTCTTGTGATGTTCTTATAGGTGATGTTATGCTATTGTATACAGTTGCTCATTGATTTGAAATCGTTAATCATCTAATAAATAGGGAAATACGTTTGCATCTTTACTCGAGACACAAGCTTTATTGCGTTCACTTATCAAGGATTCTCCCGATAGAAACTTGTTTAAGTTAAATGTAAGACTTTCCTTTCATTTCAATGTTACAACTTTCTCATCTCGGGTCCCAATTATATTATTGCTTTTTTGTTCTTGGCTCTAAACAGGCGTTGGCCGGGATAGAATGTGAGTTGGGATTACATTTAGTGGAGTTTACTGAGGTAAGACGAGTATCATAATGAACTTTTATGCTTGGACATTTCACAAATGTAGATGAAATAATGAAGTTAAAGTTTGGTTTAACAGATTTTCCTATTATTGTTAATATGATTTTCTAAGTTGGTTACTACCTTATAAGTTTAACAAAGTGACACAAAAATGTTGAAGGTGAACTCACCATGACCCATTTGTTTATACACAGAGTTATGTTTAATGTTTAATGAGTTAAAAGTGACCATATACAAGTTATATTTACCTAGCTAAATTAACAGGTGTAAATTATACATGTGTTCCTCAGATTAATGGTTGTTTCGGGTGTTTCTCAAGTCAAGATAAAAGAGGAGGAATTGAGTAACACTGTTTGATTACATTTGATCATGTGCATCCCATATTAATTTTATAGTTTATGACTTTATGGTATGATCACATTTGGATAGGTATAAATGTTAAAGTGCAATTATAGAGCGCATATATATATGCAGAAGAAGAACTTGCAAGCAGATGATCAGTTGTATAAATAAGTTATACGACCATAGATCTAATCTTCCATGTTATAAATAAAAAACACCCATTTGTATAAATGAGTTATAAGACTATAGATCTATTTTCCATGTTACTTGAAAATAGATTTAAGATTTAGATAGGATTTTGTTTGATTGGTTCTGAATTTTCTTTGCAGGAACATCCAGAACAGGAGGCTCTGATCAACACTTTTATGAGACTTTCTGGCTATTGTGCTGGGGCTGCAAGCGCAAAGAAATGTATTACACTTGCATCATTATTCCATGCTATAGCAGAATCTGAGGTACATGCTAATTAGTTGGACCTATTTATATGCTAATCCATGTCCCGTTTGTACGTTTGCTAGAAGATTTTGAGTTTTAATAACCTTTTGGATGTTTGTAAGTCAATATTCCAAATCTTCATTTGATCATGGAGCATTATGCTATTGCATTGGTTATCGACAAATTTGATTCGTATAAAGACTGGCCTAACCCCAAATTCTCGAAAGCTGCATCATTTGGAGATATTTTGACTGCGTTGGATGTTCATTTAAAGGAGTTCATGGACAACAATGTTCAAACATATCCTAAGTTACATGAATTCTTTTGTGACAGAATTTCTACGTTCATCTTATCCACATATGCCGCCTCCAGGGGTCATATTGAGCTACCAAACATAAGGGAATTTTTAGGTCCTTGCATAAAAGCCTTCAAAACTGACTGGTAAACCATTTATATACCTTTTTGTATAGTTTGTCCGAAACATTATTTATTGGAATATAATAGCTTGACAGAAACATAATCATGAATATTGTGATCAATTCAAAGCTTTTCATTATTACAATCTACTATTATCTAAGCAAATTTAATACAAGTGTTCATTGCTTTAATCAATAACATTTATATACTAACTTAGCCTGTTTCATCTCTTTGCTTTATGCATCGTCCTTGTCATCGTTTTGACGTTTGTCATTCTTTCTGGTTCATTGTTGAGCAAGAGGCAGCTTTATGACTATTGAGATTTGAGTCTTTTGAATGAAAACTTTGTCCCGAGGCATATTTTCTTACAAGATTCTAGTTGTTTTCTAAGTTTGTGCTCGGTTGAATTTCTCGACTGCATTGACACATTAGAATGCATATTTTATCTAGTAGTATTAACTATTAAGGAGGAGGAGTTGTAATTGACTTAGATAAGTGGTGATGCAAAGGAAACAAGAGGTTCTTATATTATGGAATTGAACCCTGGATTCTTTTTATTTTTATTCTTTTGCAAAGGGTCTTGGATGCTGGTAGGTGATTCAAATCAACCTCAAGATGAAACAATTTGTTCAATGTTATGTCAAGTGGTTTCTATATATTCTTGTGTGAATATCTGTTCATCATTAGAGTGATTCTCGATATTTAGTTTAACATGTAATTGAGCACAAATTTTACTTGCTTCTAAGACAAGGATGTTATATGTCTTCATTCTCATTATTATTATTTTTTGATGATAACAGCAAATTCAAAGTCCTACAGCCATACTTATTGCTAGGGCTGCTGTTGCTGAAGATGATATTAGTGGAGATGGTACTACTTCTACTGTCATCACTCTTATGGTGCTACTTCTACTGTATCTCAGATTTAGATTATGGCTATTAAATGATCATATCTATCTTGTGTTTACCAAATACTTCCTACAACTATTAGGTAAATGGGAATAAAGTGCTCATAAATTCCTGTCCTAAAGTCTATTAAACCTTCTTTAGAATTACGATTTTAAAATGTGAAGAGGTCTGGGAATTCAACTTCTGAAAAATTTCAAATTTCCTGATGGGCGTGGAATAATAAACTCATTTAGCTAATTATCTGACTTCTTCTTATGTTCATGAATTTGGCAGTGCCATCCTTTTAGACTTATTGGAGTTGGTTTTGTAACACCCCCAATATATTCGGGAATATTACAGCGCCGTAAATCCTTTACATAAGGATTTACAAGGCTGAAGAATTGAACAAGCATAAAAAGGTACTAACGAATGGAAATAACGGAATTACAGTACATCAGTTCTGACCAAACACAGAAATAGTACAATTGTTCAACAGAACTCAATAATACATCACCAAATTCAAATCATCACAAATGACTTCGTACTCGAGTACTTATTGAAATAACGAATAAACAACAGATAAATAAACCCGGTCGGGACATCACTCTGCACCCTCGTCGTCATGCATCTCCAGTGTTTGTTTTCCTGCTCTCCTAGATCCTGAACATACACAAATGTTCACCCCCGAAGGGGTTAGCACAACGATGCTAGTACAAGTACAATAATCATACAACAGTGATATAATCAACAGTTATATCATAACAAGTTTCTCCAACGAGAATATCCACAACACATATCATATCATAACAGTTTCAACATACTGATGGTATTCCAATGATCCAGCGCTCACAGCTATAGATTCCCATGATGATCCCGTCGGACCAACACATGGTGGAACTACCTGTCCAACGATCCAGCGCACACAGCTATAGATTCCCATGATGATTCCCGTCGGATCAACGCATGGTGGACATATATTCACAACATATTTACACGATACAATCACATCATAATTGTCATAATATAAACAATTCTAATTAGAGTACTTGCCTCGGTTTGAAGACAAGAACAATACTTCCACAAAACGAACACTCGAAAGTCGTCCTCCTCAATCAATCACGCAACAAGATCAAACCTTAACAAAAGAAATGATATAGGATTTATCTCACGTCGTACGGATGTTTAACAAATTGATTTACGGCCAAAAGTTCATAAAATGCAATCTGACTGAACTGCTTAGCGCACGCTAAGTACTCTGTGTAGCGTGCGTTAAGTCTGCTCGATAGCGCACGCAAATAACAAAGCCTAGCGTACGCTAACTATGTATGGTCTGTACTTCACTGACCAGCCAACTGACTCGTCTGATGGTCTAGCGTACGTTACGTACCAAACGTAGCGCACGCTAACTAGTGCTCGATAGCGCACGTTAAACTGCATAGCATAGCGTGCGCTATCTCTGCATGGCAGTTTACTGCTGAGCAGTAAACTGTTCTTGCCATGATCGAAACAATGAAATCTTTCGTGATAATTCATGTTACTTCCATGAATACCAAGTTCATACCCTTATGAATGATTTTACGGATAAAGACAACTTCGGATTCAAGGATATGCATACCAATATAAAACCATATTCCATTCCGACTTCAAATCTTCATACGACAATTCGAAAAGCTAAACGGTTGATATCAACACCTTATATCCATCAATATTATCATGCTGAAGTTGTTAAACGTTCTATCTATACTAGATAAATCCTTCCATGATCAAACCTTTAGATTTATCTAACAATAAGGATGTTAACGTCTAGTCCAAGATTACTATGAAATCATCTATTAGATTCGGTTTACCAATGATAGAAGCTTCTCTTCACATATTCAGTGTACTATGATTCGAATCATGATGATTATAATCAAGGTATTTAAGGCTTATTCATCTCACTATTCCAAACATGATATACTTGGATAATTCATCTATGAAAATCCATATCTTGTTAACATGATCATCCAAATCGTTAGAATCCAACTCTAAGTCTGGAGATAGATTGAACATACCTTAAAATGATGAAAATCACTGAACCGTAAGGTAGAATCCAACTCCGGTTGGTTGTATGCCACTCCAAGGTGCTATTCCACTTCCATGAACATTCCCAAGTGATAACCAATGTATAAACACTAACAAGATGTGTTCTAAGTGTATAGAAGTATTACTACAGCTCTCTGAACTCTCAAGGATGAAGAAAGGGCGAAAGAAATGAAAGCCAAAACGGTTGATGTCCCATTTATAATATTCTGCATTATTAACAAGTTAGCGCACGCTACTAAGCATTCCTTAGCGTGCGCTAATAATGGTTGACTTCAGAATTGTCCGGGTGCGTCCGCGGGAATCTTATCTGGACCCATGTCCCGGCTGGCGCATGTGCTAGCTGTCCCGCTCAATAATTGAGTCCTTAGCGCACGTTACTCCTACCTGCATAGCGTGCGCTAATAATGGCCCGATAGCGCGCGTTAAGATACATTCTTAGCGTGCGCTATCACGAGGTTGCTTGAGCAATTTTGCAAGTTTCTATACTTATGTATAATGATATCAATGCACGAAATATCATACTCCCATAATCAAAATCACCAATCCGAATAATACATGGTTTGAATACAGAGGAAATACACTGTAATAAATCCGGATATCACAGGTTTGACGGTATGGACCCTTGCAGTTGCATTTTGTGGATTTTTGTTTAACTTTTGGTCCATTGTTATCAGTCGCATGTAAGTAAAAATATCTGAAATGGAAACAAATTTACGAAGCAGTTTTTTTAATGCTCTTTCTTAAATGTTTCTTTTATACAGGCTAGTGGGCGTTGGGGAGTCTTCGTTTATAAGCCTAGATGCTCCATTCATTGATGACAACGCCCCCGTTATTCAGGTCTTGTGTTCTTTTCTGATGTCTCATACACACGAGATAATTAAATAGTATAGTATCCATGCTATGGAGTCTTATCAAATCTTTATTCTTTTTTTGCTGCTAGATGAAATGTCTGTTGTTGATCATTTCGCTGTTAAATCACTTAAGGCAGTTTTTGCCATTGAAGCACTATGAAGAAAATCGGCCTTGTCATGAGTTTATAACTGGTTTGAGTTTTAGTGCTTTGTGCTTTTTGTTGAAAGAAAGAAAACACGGAGTAGCATTTTTTTTATTTTGGTGTTCTTACCAAGAAAGTAGTACGTTCAGTGTTATTTATGAAGAAGATCTGTGTTATTCCAATTTCCAATATTGTATATTGTCCTATTTAAATAATGGAATTTGGGTTTTAAAAGAAAAGGCATGGTATTTGGCAACTTCATGGGTATTGTACTCAGCTCATCTACTTTTACCGGACATTTTTTTTTTTCATTCTGCATTTTAAGTTTTGTATGTTGACATTTTTTTTCTCCATATAACAGAGGACAGCATGGCTGGGAGCATTCTACATGTGTATACCAACTGGTATTGCCGTTGGATATGTTTATGGTGGAGTGGTACGTTTCTATTACCCATATCCATATGTGTTCAGTCTTATTGTTTTCTCTTAATTGTCTTTGTATATTACTTGTTATGATTATTTTTTTGGTGCTTGTTTTATAGATGGGTCAATTTGGTTGGCGTTGGGCATTCGGGGTGGAGGCACTATTGATGCTCCCATTTGATGTTTTAGGCTTTGTGATGAAACCGTTGCAGTTGAAAGGTCAGTAGACTCAGTACTAGGTAGACATAATGATTTTGATTTTATTTTTATTGATCAACCATTTGTTAATATGCTTGCTTATTTTCATTCAGGTTTCGGTCCGAATCTAATATGACTGACAGACTTGGTTAAACAGTTTTTCGTAGTCTCCTCAAAACAATTTCCTTATTATCCAGACATCTGGTATACGGTTCTAGAGGTCGATCTCTTTAACTTTTTTCGTCCTAATTTCTAATTCAATATATAACATGAACTATTAATCTTAGTATGTGTCAGTACATATGATCACTAAAGCTATATTTTATGTACTCTAGTGTTGTGCTGCTAATAACAGATATATCTGTAATAAACCTTTAAGATACATAACCAGATCGTCAATTTATCTGAATTGTCAATGTAATTGACTTAACTTTCTTTTTGTTTTTTCTTGTCCAGGGGGATTGTACTCAGGGGGGAGTGCTCAGATGAGAAAGTTTAAAGCATCATGTCACTTGTGCTTGTGGAAAGTTTGATTCTTTAAAAATGGGGATACGGGAAGAAAAAGGAATGCTGGAATTTGTTTGGAGGAAAGCTACAGAGATTTGTGAATCCAAA
Source organism: Orobanche coerulescens (assembly GCA_033398695.1). Classification (NCBI taxonomy): domain Eukaryota; kingdom Viridiplantae; phylum Streptophyta; class Magnoliopsida; order Lamiales; family Orobanchaceae; genus Orobanche; species Orobanche coerulescens. Next base: position 123,543,114 of record CM065812.1, on the reverse strand, counting down.
GCACTTCGAATTTTTTTTCATATTTTGGATGGTTTTAAATATTAAGTTAGTTTTTGGATGGTTTGTTTATGTTAATTGATGATAATGTCATGGACTATTGGGATGGCTTTAAGAGCTTTTATTTTGTTTGTGAAACTGTTTGACAGTTTATTTATGAAATGAAAAGTCCTTTTAGTATCTTCTGTTGTCGTTAGCTTAAAATGTGTTAGTAAACATGTGTGTATATATGTTGCCATAGATTCAAAAGTGTTAATCTTTGTGTGTTGGCAAAAGTTAGAACTGTTCATATATAAGTGTAGCCATAGTGTTAGCATAGGTATACATCCACACAAACCTTTGTGTCACTAAATATATAAAAGTGTGGCCTTAAGTCTACAGCAACACAAAATTTAGTGTAGGCACAGACAAGAAAAGTGTTGGTATAGGGGTCTATTGTTACATTTTTTTCACATGTTACCAAAAACAGAAAAAGTGTTACCTTAGACCCCTATGGTTGCGGCCGTTTTTGTAACACTTTCAAATTTGGTGAAAGTGTAGCCGTAGCCTGTTTTTTTGCCTTCAGCAACACTTTTTGGACTTTTGAACACAGTTTTTCAGGTGTTGCTGATACACATATATGGTGTAGTGTCATGAATATGATATGTGCTACTTTGCTATTACAGAAGTCTCATCTTACTGAGCCATTAGCTCACTAGATTCTTGTGATATAGGTGATGATTCTCATGTTTAGGAGTTGACTATCTTTCTCAGTGTTGCCAGTCAAAGACTTGTCCATATGCCATTCCCCAGCTATTTCGCCCCTATGCTGGAAGACTATGTTTTGTTTTGAATAAGATCGCTCTGTTATGGTTTTGTTATATATTAAACTTAAGGTTGTGTAATGTTTTGAATAAATAATACCGGTTTGCGTTATTTTCCTGAGTACTCGCATTACCAAATTTTTTTATTTTGGTTTTCAAAATTGACTCTGGACTCCTATAAATACATGTATACATACGTATATTCCAACAAATGATATACCATTTTGAAGCTGTGAACCTCTACTTTAAAATGCTCATAACATATTTCCCTTCCAAAAATTATAAAAGCCAGAAAAAGCCTGATCAAACAAAAAACTCAAATCTGACAGTTTTTCCAAGGTGTTTGATAAAAGTCCCCAACACTACGCCATAGATGGCTTTCTACAACACTTAGGGGGGGTGTTACCTTCTTGTATGTTACCATAGCTATGAAATTTTGGCCTACCACAACGTTCGGGTTATGGTGTTACCAAATCCTAAAATATATGTTACTCTAGCTATAAAAGGTATAACTCTCACTAACACCATGAGATGTGTTACCTTAGAGTATTAATAAACAAAATTTTGAATTCTATATAAAATTAATGATTTAATAAATTTTTAACTTTAAAAATAGTTAATTTTAATAAAACATTGAATCTATTTTTATAAAAATTATTCTATCAAATAATGAATTATATATATTTTTTATAAATAATAAAATATTTTTAATAAATTTAAATTGAAAAAGTTTTAAATAAAGTAGTATTTGAAAATTAATAAATTTTGATTTAAATAATTAAAAAAATAAAAGCTTTTAATAACTATGAATAATTACAATATAATTAAAATAACAAATTTAATGTCTATATATAATAACAAATTTTAAAAATAATTTTGAGTCGATATGCTGACTAAAATAAATTCCCATTAATTAAGGCAACGACATGACATAGATAAGATGTAATAATTGCGGTGGAAATAAATTTATAAATTAATATTTCTAATCAAGATTTTCCTCAAATTTTACAACATGTATCCTAAATTTAAAACGTAAATAAAATATCACATAGCAGTTAAAGCAATTAAAGTGATAGTAAAAAGTCTCACCCGAATAAAATGATGTTCCTTAAAGTGATAGTGAAATTGAAGTAATTCTAAACCTGACTGGGCATTAATTGTAACAATTAAAAAATGTATGGGGTGAAATTGAATAAATATAGAAATAAAATACTTAATTGATTTTGACACAAAACTATGGGTATATAAACCCTAACACCGATCGGCCGCTATCACTTCTCACTTCCCTACCTCCCACCTCTCTCTGTCCTCTTCTCACTCTCTCTAAACTTCTCTCGACCGTCGGCCGAAGACAATTTTTTTTGTAGAATATCACACACACACACACGCCGTATCAGGTTTTCTTGATGGATCCTTGGTGGAATCATCTTTGTCAAGCGGAGCTTAGGATAGAATACATCGAATAGTTCAATACAAACCAATCAGGTAATTCTATTGGGTTATGCAGGCCTTATCATTTCCATATGATTTTAATTGGTCATGCATGTATATTTATGGAGAGTAATGGCCCCCTATTTTTTGTGTATTTAGGATTGTGAGGTTTGTGATTGAAAATACGATTGAGGAGAGGATATTGAAGTTGCAGGAGAAGAAGGAACTAGTGTTCGAAGGGGCTATTTTCGACCTTCCAACCCGACGTCTTTTTCTATGTTTAGTTTTGTTTGTTGCAGGGCTATTTTATGTGGGACTGTGGGTAGATCTTCATACGCTCTTGCAAAACTAACAGAAGCTGATTTGAAATTCCTGTTTGTGACCTAAGCTGAACCAACATATACTCCTGGATTTTGTTGCTTTCATCAATAGTAAAGAAAGTATTTCCTAAGCCCAAATTTGATGCAATTTTTGGTTTGAAATCACCTGCTGGGCACTTGCTAGTTATTGAAGAGGTAGCCGAAGGACCGCCAGACGGGAAAATAGATACTCCGGGAAAAAAGGTATTTTTGTTTTTGTCAGGGATTAAATCCTTTTATTTGTATTGACTGATTTGATATATATGTTTGTGTATATATAGTCATGCCACTTATTAACGATTAAATGATTCTTGGATCAGATTAAAGTTTATTACACAGCCATGTTGAAGGAGAACGGTCATGTTGTTGACACGAATGTAGGCAAAACTGCCTGCAAGTTCCGGTTAGGTACAAATCTCATGTTATTGTATGATATCCATGTTATTCCCTTAAGGTTTATGTAAAATACTTTGCCATAGAGGGAGCGCCACATTATTCTAGATTTCGAAGAATTATTCCATTTCATGCTGAGAAGTTGTGTTCACTTCCATAGTCAATGTTTCACAAAAGTATCTCTATTTAGTCTCACTACTACTGGAGAGCTGTATATGGATTCGGTACTTGCGACTGCCGAATTTTAGCTCCCATTGTATGACAAAGAATAGACTTGCTTCACTTCCTTGCACTTGAATTGAGTGACAGAAAAACTTCTCTTGAATGGAGAGGAACAACACCTGAACCATAAGAATTTTCATCATCCCCTTTATGTTTATGAGTCTACAAATTTAAAACATTACTCAAATGCATTTTTTTGATTGTATTATTAACTAAACTTTCTGAAATGTAATTTCATCTCTTATTTCGTGTTTGGAATTTCAGCACGTTCCAAAGATAAATTCTTACATTCCAGTCTCAAATAATGCTACAATGGATCATCAACGTTTAATACAGTGGTCGGTGAAAATATTAGGTGCTCTCTCTGGATTTTTCAATTAGCATTCATTAGTTGCTGGTACTTTGTAGAATACATGTACGAGCTCAACTTCAACAAGTAGTAAAGATGGAAACTTTTTTACATCCTTAATTCCTCATTTTGGATAAGTTAATAACTGCTTTTATTTGTTTATTCCTTCACAGCCTACATGTTTATGGATTGTATGCACAAAAAGTGTGAGGGGGTAGAAATTGTCAGGTCTTTTACCCCATCATAATAAATTGGTAATTCTATATTACTTGAATGTTGAAGTCTGACATCTTTTCTATGCAGTTTCGCACACTTTCTGACCAAATCTATAGATCACCTGAGTATCACAAGCATATCCATAAGGAAGTTGTGAAACAGGTTTGTGTAGATCACTATGAACAATTCGCTCTGTGAGCCCTTTAAGAAGAAATCACTATGGCATCCTCTGATTGGAAGTATGTTCCCGTGGTTATTCTACCTGGTTTGCATATGCTCTCTTGTAATGCAAGTAAAATTGCAGAATTTATATGGACATCTTCTGTTTTTTAAAAATTATTACAGTAATATTACTCTTGATAGTTTGCACAATTTTCTTTATATCTATGTTTGTCATTTACATGATATCGGGTGATTCAGGTGTAATAAGTAGTACTTGAATGAAAAGAGGGGCTTGGTGATTTTAGTAGGAATATCATAGTAATAAAGCACAGTAATTTGTTAGGATGTTGGTATTTTGTTACAGTAGAATGTATTGGGTGTTGATAATTGATATGTAATTATTTATTAATTTTTAAATTACATATTTTCTTGATTTAAAGAGCTTTAAGCTTTTTCCGGTTGTGGCATGACATAATGCTGGGATTTGGAGTTAACTATTTATGAATTGATATTACCTATATTGGTTCTGGAGAATTGCAGTAGTAGTGACATGCCTTTTCTTATCTTCACATGTCGACAACCTTGGAAAGCCGAATGAAGAGTAGTGTGCTTGGATTTTAAACCTAAAAAAATAGGGAGATAGTTGTTCTTTTATGTACTTTAGTTTATTTTTGAAAAGTATCAGAATTCGATAAATGATCCTTCAAATTTGGTCAAGATAAATAAACTTGGCAAATTATTTCTGGTTTAGAACAACTTGTTTAGAGACCTTATTTTTATGATAGTTGTTAACAGGCTGCCTATTTGGAAGCTTAGTAACCATCACTAATTATTGACTCTTCTTTCTTGTCATTCTGCAGCTCTGTCCTTCAACGAAGGTGAAGTTTGTGAATGGACACCTGTAATATCCGCAATTTTCGATTTCCGGTAATTTCTTTTTTTTCGGTCGGAGTCCGTTTTGACGACTCGCTCATGACCGTTTCGTCATTCTGAGAATGATTAGTTCTACACTTTTTGACATCCGAGTTCGTTTCGGTGTCGTTTCGTTGAGTTCTGTGCTTTTTAGCGACTTTTCCGCACTTGAGTTCGATTCTTGCGAATCTCATCCAAAACTGTTGTTTCGAGTTTCCCGCAAGTCCGTTTATCTTTGTTGGACGTGTTGTGAACTTCGGTTTGGTTATTCGATCACGTATCGTGATTTTCGGGCCTTTGGGCCATTTTCGTAATTTCCCAAAGTTTGGGGTAATTACCTTCCGTTGTCGAATTTCGAGCCTTCGGGTGGTCGGAATCGTGTGTCCTACTAGCTCTTAGATTCGTCTTTGTGAGTACTTCGTAACCGTATCTTCGGTTCGTATTCAGGTTCGGGTTTCGGTGTCGTTTTGTTGAATTCAGGATTTCTAAACGACTTTTCTAAGTATGAGTTCGTCTTTGTTAGATCACCATTAATTTTTGGTAACTCCAAAAATTATAAATCTTTGCAATATTATAGAACATCGAGTTAGCTTTCCAATGGTTCAAACGGTGAGTCAATCGGAGTCCGGACGAGAGAGTTATGGTCGTTTCGTTTGACCGAGCACTTCCAGAGCCTTTCGGCCGATAGGGGGCCGATAGACTCTACTGCCGGCATCCCGTAGGGGTATCGGTTGGGCCTATCGGCCGATAGGCCGGCCGATAGGTTCTGCTGTGTTGCACTATAAATGTGTTTTTGAGCGTGAACAGCTCATTCTTTCCCATTTTTCCACCGAGTCGCGAGAGAGAGAGTTAGAGAGGGAGAGAGTTCTTCATCCGGGGGTCGATTTTCATCATTTCTTTTCGGTTGTGAGGCTCGGATAATCAATCTAACGCGCGTTCTATGGATCTTAGTACTCGAATCTTCCAAGGTAATGCTCTAAAACCCTATTTCGATCAATTTGGGGGTTTTGGGTTTTTCTTCCGATTCGTTCCGTTTCGTTGGTGGATTCATGGTGTATACGATTGATATTGTTAGTATCTTTAGTTTTCCTACGGATTCATGGATATTTTGTGGATTTTTATGGAATCGAGAGGGTTTGGTTGTGGTCCGCCCTCGTTGTTATTTTTGTATGAATATACATGAATCGTAGGCGGGTTTCCGGTGTATTCCTTTTCCGTAATCGCTTAGAAGTGGTTGTGATTGTGCTATTCAATCGTTAGGTTCATTTTCGCCGATTCCTCGTGGTCGTGCTTGATTCTTCCGCTCCGCTCGTTGTCGTATTCCTTTTCGCTAGCATCGGGCGTTCGAAGCTTCCGGTTGAGCCGTATCCGTTCGTGGTTCCGTGCTCGTGGTATCGAGGCAAGTACCTTGCCCATACTTTTCTCGCTTTATGTATATGATGATCGGTGGTCGGCTTAAAGTGTTTTTTTGGTTGTTTGAAATGAAGTTTCAAAGGAATTTCGGTTTGGCCTCGTTAAAGGCTTTCTTTCAAAACGCGTGTGTTTTGTGAACGGTGTTTTGAGAATCGATTATGAATTGATTATTTTGAACGTCGAAGGATTTTATGATGATACTCATATTGTTTAAGTTATGGAATCGTGTATTTCCTTATTTAAGCTTGTTATTGTATTTTGAAGAGTTTGGTAATGGTGTCGAGTTAATGGCCATCTCTAGTGAGTATTCTTAATGAACTTACATTCTTAGCATGTTAGTATTGCATGAGTAACGTGTGTGTGTGTATGCTCACTACGGGTTAGATCCGACGGGGTCTCGGTAGGGCTCCACGAAGCTGTGGACCGCGAGCTTGCTTTTAACCACTGTGGGTTAGATCCGACGGGGTCTCGGCAGGATCCAATGGCGTGGGTCCGCGGTTAATTGTGGTGCATTTTTACAAATGTGATTCGATATTGGCATTTCCGGAAATGAGTGCTTTTGAACGGTTTTCATGATTGCATGCATTGACTAAGTGTGTAAGAGGTAAATTGTTCGTTTGGCCTACTTGGCTAGGATGGCTCTAGAGTATTTTGTGGTTTATGTTTTAAATCCTTTATTAGTGGATTTTGATGTTGGGAGACGAACCTCGTGGTCGTTCTTGTGTACTGTGAGTTGATGAGATTTGGGGCTAAAATCCCAATGGTTTTGTAAAAGTCGTTTTACGGATTTGGGGCTAAAATCCCAACGGTTGGTTAATGTCATTTTTCAGAAAGTAAACCTTTGGGGCGGTGACCCCTTTTGTCTTTTGGTTTTCGAAAAGTAGGATTTGATAATCCTAAATTGTTTTCTATTAAAACTCTCGATGGCATTCTAAACTGTTTTATAAATTACTTCCATTGATTTATGATATTTCGTTTTTGAAATGTTTTCTCAAACCCTTGCCTCGGAAGTACTTTTCGCTTCGTTTGGATCTTTGAGGATCCTCGGTTATTATTCGTGGAAGGTGAATTGTATGGCTCGTATTTGCACTTTGTATTTGCACTAGAAAAACAAAGGAGTTTTGCTAACCCCAGTATTCGGGGTGGATGTCTGTTTTGCATTCGTGTTTTGGAGCATAACACGGGGTCGGCATGAAGGATGATGAAAGATGATCGATACTAATCACATGAGGAACCGTACATCGTGTGATGGTTCAGTTGTACTTTATTTTCCATTTCTTGTATTGTTCCCGTTGTACGGGTGTAGTTGTATTTTGTCCCTGCGTGGGCATGAGTTGTATTTGAGTTGTATGTATTTGTGGAAAGACCAAATCGGTCTCATCGAGTCATTGTAGCCTCGAAGGCATTGTCGAGATGTTAAATGTCGTTACCCGGCTGGTAGATCCTTGAGGAAAGGTTCTACGGCGTGTAATATCCCCAGCGGATTGGGGTGTTACATAAATGGTATCGGAGCTTAGGTTGAGGGAACCTAGGCGCCGGGTCAAGTCGTGTTGTTTGAGTCTTGTTTCGTTGGATTTTTATCCGATCGAGTCGTGTCGCGACGCGTCGCTTGAGTTTGTTGGTCGTGATTAGTATCGTGGGGCGATCATCATCTTCGTGCGACCGTGGAAGTAAGTCTCCTTCTTTGTGTTGTGCCTCGTGTGACACGAGCTATTTTAATGATTATTTGTTAAGTGGTGGAATTTTATGTGAATTTTGATTTCACGATATGTATTTAGTCGACTCTCGTATTTGATTTATACGAGGAGTGTGTAAATGCTTGTGATGTCTTTTATTGTTGTTTTTCTCCGTTGTTGATGATTTTGAATCGATTTGCACGCTTTACAAGTCTCTTGTGGAAGCTTTGTGCTTATACACGTTCGACTTGTTCACTAGCCATGGAGGGTATTTTATCACGGTTTTGTTCTCAATGTGGTATTTTATCGCTTATTTTCGTTTAAAGACATGTATTGTCTTGATTTTAAACGCTTTGATGCGTGTGCTAGGAGTTGTTTCGTTGAACGTCGGTATGTGTGAGTTTTGGGCATTCGCCTATCGATTTTTGAAAACCTTGAGTATCTTAGAAAAATAAATTTCGAGACATACTTTTCAAATGAGTTATTTTCTTGTGGTACATCCTAGATGCCACAATGTATTTCAAAAATTTTCTACCTCGAGGACCAAAAGGTTTTGAGATATTTTCAACACTTTTATTTAGACCCGAGGGTCGAATAATTTGAAAGTTTTCACTAAGAGAAAGTGTCTTCATTTTTTTATCAAATGCGAAATGGTTCTCCAATGTCTCGATAACGATGTTTCACGTTTGTACCTTTTTTTGAAAGATGATACTCAAGATCAATCGGTGTTCTTCTAATTATTTTCAAAATGAAGTTTTCGTTTTTAAAACCTATCCATTCCCGTTTGAGGGCTGGGTATGTATGTGTGATGTTCGCGTTGTCCTTTGATACTTTCTCCCGAGTATGACCGAATTGGCGGTGTGAGCGTTGAGACGCTTTCCACACATTGGTTGTGCTAGCCCCTGTGAGAGGCGGAGTGTTGGTATTGAATGTTGTCGCCTCATGGCAATTTCTGCGTTGTCGCGCATGTGCGAGCTGTTAGAGCTTGATTTGGTATGACCGTGTGCATCGGTGATGGTTCCGTTATGCGTCGATTGTTTAATGTCTTGTTACCGTGCTCCCGTTTTTGTGAATTTCGTGGACGAGGTCGGAGGTAATGCCCGTACTATTTTGACTTCTGTGTTTTCTCTTCCCCAGTCTATCGATTCGCTCATGTTCGTTGGTACTTTATGAACTTGTTCGGTATTTCAGTTTCATCGTCCGAACGAGCTGTGATCTTGTTGTAGGCCGATCTGGTTATCGGTGTGATTTTTTTCGAGTTCGGTTCGATTCTTGTGAACTTTGTTCGGGAGTAACATCCTTTGGTTCTACTAGTCCTTTTATTCGAAGGGATCGGATTTTGAACTTCTGTATTTTCTACTTTGTCGACTCATTTATGTTCGTTGACATTTCTGAGCTTGTCCTGCCCTTGTTTTTGTTTATCGAACGAGTGTGATATCATTTCGGAATAACTTATTTGTCGTTGTGACTTTTCAATCGCTATTCCCTTTCCCGTGGATCTTATGGGAATGCATGTCTTGTAGTTCTCACCGGATCATCCTGGGAGTTATTGTTGAACTTTATTGTTCTTCGTGATTCGAACATGATTCTTCGATTTTTGTTGTCTCGATCGCTTGTTTGTTCGGTTTTTGTTCTCGTTTCGTGATTGTTGAACGCTCGTGCTCCTTCGTAATTCCCTTTAGTTCGGGAAATTAGTTTCGTTTTCAATCTTCCATCCCTTAGGCGATGGGATTCCGTGTTTGTTCGGTTGACTCGCGTTTTGATTGAGGTACCGTTGGGTTGGTCAATCATGTTGATTTTCGCTCGTTGTGTTTTGTGATTATCGGATAATTGACTTGACTATAGTATCCGCTTGATGACGCTTGTCACTTGTCGGTTTTATTATATCCCTAACGGCGACGTTGTCTTTGGTCACCGTGGAGCGTGTTTACACGCCGTATATTCCTTTGCGTTGTTTGTAACATTTCGCCGTTGGGCATTAGTTACGCATTCTTGTGTGTCTCGTTGAGTTTTCTGGCGGAATATTTCTTCTCCTACTTGTTTTAAGTTTCGGGACGAAACTTCTTTTAAGGAGGGTAGAATGTAATATCCGCAATTTTCGATTTCCGGTAATTTCTTTTTTGGTCGGAGTCCGTTTTGACGACTTCGCTCATGACCGCTTCGTCATTCCGAGAATGATTAGTTCTACACTTTTGACATCCGAGTTCGTTTGGTGTCGTTTCGTTGAGTTCTGTGCTTTTTAGCGACTTTTCCGCACTTGAGTTCGATTCTTGCGAATCTCATCCAGCTATTGTTTCGAGTTTCCGCAAGTCCGTTTATCTTTGTTGGACGTGTTGTGAACTTCGGTTTGGTTATTCGATCACGTATCGTGATTTTCGGGCCTTTGGGCCATTTTCGTAATTTCCCAAAGTTTGGGGTAATTACCTTCCGTTGTCGAATTTCGAGCCTTCGGGTGGTCGGAATCGTGTGTCCTACTAGCTCTTAGATTCGTCTTTGTGAGTACTTCGTAACCGTATCTTCGGTTCGTATTCGTGTTCGGGTTTCTGTCGTTTTGTTGAATTCAGGATTTCTAAACGACTTTTCTAAGTATGAGTTCGTCTTTGTTAGATCACCATTAATTTTTGGTAACTCCAAAAATTATAAATCTTGCAATATTATAGAACATCGAGTTAGCTTTCCAATGGTTCAAACGGTGAGTCAATCGGAGTCCTGACGAGAGAGTTATGGTCGTTTCGCTTTTGACCGAGCACTTCCAGAGCCTTTCGGCCGATAGGGGGCCGATAGACTCTGCCGGCATCCCGTAGGGGTATCGGTTGGGCTATCGGCCGATAGGCCGGCCGATAGGTTCTCGTGTTGCACTATAAATGTGGTTTTGAGCGTGAAGCAGCTCATTCTTTCCCATTTTTCCACCGAGTCGCGAGAGAGAGTTAGAGAGGGAGAGAGTTCTTCATCCGGTCGATTTTCATCATTTCTTTTCGGTTGTGAGGCTCGGATAATCAATCTAACGCGTTCTACGGATCTTAGTACTCGAATCTTCCAAGGTAATGCTCTAAAACCCTATTTCGATCAATTTGGGGGTTTTGGGTTTTCTTAGGTCGTTCGCTTCGTTGGTGGATTCATGGTGTATACGATTGATCTTGTTAGTATCTTTAGTTTTCCTACGGATTCATGGATATTTTGTGGATTTTTATGGAATCGAGAGGGTTTGGTTGTGGTCCGCCCTCGTTGTTATTTTTGTATGAATATACATGAATCGTAGGCGGGTTTCCGGGTGTATTCCTTTTGAGTAATCGTTTAGAAGTGGTTGTGATTGTTCTATTCGAATCGTTAGGTTCATTTTCGCCGATTCCTCGTGGTCGTGCTTGATTCTTCCGCTCCGCTCGTTGTCGTATTCCTTTTCGTTAGCATCGGGCGTTCCGAAGCTTCCGCTGAGCCGTATCCGTTCGTGGTTCCGTGCTCGTGGTATCGAGGCAAGTACCTTGCCCATACTTTTCTCGCTTTATGTATATGATGATCGGTGGTCGCCTTAATGTGTTTGTTTGGTTGTTTGAAATGAAGTTTCAAAGGAATTTGATTTGGCCTCGTTAAAGGCTTTCTTTCAAAACGCGTGTGTTTTGTGAACGGTGTTTTGAGAATCGATTATGAATTGATTATTTTGAACGTCGAAGGATTTTATGATGATACTCATATTGTTTAAGTTATGGAATCGTGTATTTCCTTATTTAAGCTTGTTATTGTATTTTGAAGAGTTTGGTAATGGTGTCGAGTTAATGGCCATCTCTAGTGAGTATTCTTAATGAACTTACATTCTTAGCATGTTAGTATTGCATGAGTAACGTGTGTGTGTGTATGCTCACTACGGGTTAGATCCGACGGGGTCTCGGTAGGGCTCCTCGAAGCTGTGGACCGCGAGCTTGCTTTTTACCACTGTGGGTTAGATCCGACGGGGTCTCGGCAGGATCCACGGCCGTGGGTCCGCGGTTAATTGTGGTGCATTTTTACAAATGTGATTCGATATTGGCATTTAGGAAATGAGTGCTTTTGAACGGTTTTCATGATTGCATGCATTGACTAAGTGTGTAAGAGGTAAATTGTTCGTTTGGCCTACTTGGCTAGGATGGCTCTAGAGTATTTTGTGGTTTATGTTTTAAATCCTTTATTAGTGGATTTTGATGTTGGGAGACGAACCTCGTGGTCGCTCTTGTGTCTTGTGAGTTGATGAGATTTGGGGCTAAAATCCCAATGGTTTTGTAAAAGTCGTTTTACTGATTTGGGGCTAAAATCCCAACGGTTGGTTAATGTCATTTTTCGTAAAGTAAACCTTTGGGGCGGTGACCCCTTTTGTCTTTTGGTTTTCAAAAGTAGGATTTGATAATCCTAAATTGTTTTCTATTAAAACTCTCGATGGCATTCTAAAGCTGCTTTATAAATTACTTCCATTGATTTATGATATTTCGTTTTTGAAATGTTTTCTCAAACCCTTGCCTCGGGAAGTACTTTTCGCTTCGTTTGGATATTTGAGGATCCTCGGTTATTGTTATTCGTGGAAGGTGAATTGTATGGCTCGTATTTGCACTTTGTATTTGCACTAGCAAAAGCGTGGAGTTTTGCTAACCCCAGTATTCGGGGTGGATGTCTGTTTTGCATTCGTTTTGGAGCATAACACAGGTCGGCATGAAGGATGATGAAAGATGATCGATACTAATCACATGAGGAACCGTACATCGTGTGATGGTTCGGTTGTACTTTATTTTCATTTCTTGTATTGTTCCGTTATGCAGGTGTAGTTGTATTTTGTCCCCTGCGTGGGCATGAGTTGTATTTGAGTTGTATGTATTTGTGGAAAGACCAAATCGGTCTACTGAGTCATTGTAGCCTCGAAGGCATTGTCGAGATGTTAAATGTCGTTACCAGCCTGGTAGATCCTTGAGGAAAGGTTCTACGGCGTGTAATATCCCAGAGCGGATTGGGGGTGTTACAACACCAACTCGGGCAAATTGGCTAATCCTTGTCTAATTGAATAAGTGTTCCACCGAATAGTTTCTTAGAGTCTTTTTGTATATTAGTCTTAGACGTCCACTGATGTAATTGGTTAAAAATGACCAAGTTATTTTCTTCTAGTACTTGTATATATATAGTTGGTGATGTAGTTGGTTGGTTTTGTGATTGGATATAGTTTTTTTTTTTTTTTTTGTGATTGGATTATGTAGTTGGATGATGTAGTTGGTTTATGTGAATTGGTTTGTTGTTGTTTTTAATGGGAAATGGTAAATTTAAAATTTACATTTTTATTTTGTTAAAATGAAGGTGTTACCTTAGATACTATATATATGTTGCAAATGTCTTTCATTGTGTTGCAATTGGTAATATAGGTGTTGCAATAGACTAAAAATTGCTGTACATTAGTGGCCCCACCCATGGGTCCCATGAAGTAGGACCCACTAACGGGCCCAAGAAAAGTGGGTCCCACATATGGGCCCCACCAGCTGACCTAACTAAGTGGGTCCCATTGGTGGGCCCGACCTGTGGGACCCACAAAATGGGCCCACATGTGGAACCCACTAAATTACCTATATTTTTCAAAACTATAAAGTCTATTGCAACACGAATATGATGTTGCTGTAGGGTCCTTAGGATGTTGCTGTAGGGTCCTTAGGTAACAAATAATCCTATGTTAGCTTAGGATGATCCACATGTTGCCTTTGAATCCAAAGGCTACTGCTCACAGGGCAACTTAGCTAAAATGTTACCTTTGCCCATTTTGGGTCTGTGGCAACAGAAAATTGGGTCTAAGGTAACACAGTTATGTGGTTGCCGAAGGCCATTTATGGCGTAGTGCAAAGAGATTTCATATTTTTCTTCAAGGATTTTAGCACATCCATCTATAGAAACAGATCTTTTCACATCAACAGGCACAGGACCTGAGGTAAGATGAGGCTTTTTCTTGCTGTATCATAAGGATCATATATTGATTGATATTTTCATATGTGATTGTTATTGAATGATCATGCATAACATGTGTTTGTAAAAAAATGTTTAAGAACAGGAAGTATGGTACTTGATTGATGGCGGGTAGGCACGAGACGCGGGGGATCGGCGGACCCAACACATGGTGGCAAAGACTTGCGGCTGAAAGTCAGTCAAGGAAACCCACACTGAATGAGAAAGGTTGAATACGGCTAATACCATTGGTTGAAAAACCAGTATGGGAACCCCCATATACCTCTTTTATTGGCCAATTATATGAACAGGTTCCGAAAACCATGGCCTATCACTATCAGTCGAGTATCTGCAATTTTGATTTCCGGTAATTTTCTTTTTTTGGGCATAAGTCTGTTTTGACGACTCTCTCATGACCGCTTCGTCATTTTGAGAATATTTAATTCTGCACTTTTTGATGTCCGAGTTCGTTTCGGTATCGTTTTGTTGAGTTCCGTGTTCTTAAGCGGCTTTTCTGTACTTGAGTTCGATTCTTGCGAATCTCATCTGAAACTGTTGTTTCGAGTTCCTCGTAAGTTCATTTAATGTTATTATTTATGTTGCGAGCTTTTGATTGGTGTTTCAATTGTGTATCGTGTATTTCAGACGTTTTGGTCCATTTTCGTAATTTTCCAAAGTTTGGGGTAATTACTTTCCGTTATCTAATTTCGAGCCTTTGGGTGGTCGTAATCGTGTGTTCTCTTAGTGCTTGAATTCGTCTTTGCGAGTACTTCGTAACCGTATCTTCAATTCGTATTCAAGTTCGGGTTTTGGGATCGTCCGGGCCGTCGGAGTTGACCAGAGCCGAGTCATGGCCGCACGTGTTGGGGCCAGGCCACACCTAGCCGAGTTACGGCCGTAAGGGCCCGGCAGTTACGTACGTAATGCCGGTTACGTACGTAAGCCTTGGCCGGTTATGTACGTAATGATGCCGTCATTTTTGGGCAGTTAGTTCGACCATGGTCGGTTACGGCCGCAAGCCATGGCCGATTACGTACGTAAGGCGGCCGGCAGGCAGCCTATTTAAGGCCCTGTAAACGGGTTTTTCTTCATTTTCCTCACTCGTTTTCTTCCCTTCCGCAGCTGGGGGTGTGTTGATCATAGAGAGATATTGTTGGACAATCAATCAATGAAGTCTTGGAGTTCATATCATCAATCATCCACCCTATAACATCCTTTGATCGAGCGAATCAGGTCAGATTTTCTAGAAATCTAGTTTTGGGGAATTTGGGTATTTTGGTTGATTTCGTCCGTTTAATCCGATTTAACTTAGGATTGTTATGGATTGATGATTTTTTAGATGTATTATATCTTTTCCATTGTTATTCCTTGGTCGGATCGTATAGATTCATCGTTTTGGTCGAGTTCTTGATCGATGCCTTGAAGGTGTCCGGTAGAATGTCATAGAGGGGTTTTCGAACATTCTACGATTATCCTTCCTCGTATGATTGTTTATTTATGGATGATATGATTGTAGGGTCGCGTTTCTTGCGAAGAAACCGTGTTTAACCCTTTCGTTCGTCGTCGTCGGGCGTTTTGAAGCTTCCCGGTTGAGCCATGTCGGTTCGTGGTTCTGTGCTCGTGGTATCGAGGCAAGTATCTTGCCCATACGTTTCATGTTTCATTGGCATAATTATTGATAAATGATTTTATGCGAAATCAAATGTTTAATGAACGTAAAAAGGGATCGGTATGTTCTCAATAAATGTTGTCTTTCAATGATAATTCGTATACTTCGTGAATATGTGTTCTTGGAATATGTGTGTTGGTTTTGTATGTTGAAAGATAATATGATCACTTTGAGTGAGTTTAATAGACCATAATCCTTTGCCGGGGATTACGTATTGTTATTGTGTACTTGTTCGGTAAGAACGTAATGTGTGTGATATTAGTTGTTACTCTTTGAAAGGAGGTTTTGATGTTTAAGTGTTGCTTGGCTTGATGTTCTGCCCATTGTTATGTGATCGTTGGAAGTGATGTGCCTCCGGGTAGGATTGATGAATCTCCGGGATCCATACTTGTTAGTATGGGTCGGGCGTGACCGTAGGGTTATCCAATCCGGGTATGTCTTGCGGGGACTCTGAGGTTCGGGGCTTGTTAGCCCGATGCTGAGATAACTTGTGGGGTTATCATCGGGTATGTCTTGCATGGACTCCGAGGTTCGTGGCTTGTTAGCATGATGCCGGGATAACTTAGGGTTGTGATTTGGTTTTGGTTCTGTGACTGTTGTCACGAGGACATGTAATTTGATATGGTTTCCTATTGGGTTAATCACTCGGGTATGTTCTGTGGGGGCATCCGAGGTTCGTGGATTGTTAGCACGGGACACGAATAATCCTTAGGAATATGTGCTTGTGAATTTGGGTCGTGGACCCCATGAATAGTTATCGGAGCTTGTGTTTTTAGAAAAATAATTTTCGGGCCGTGTCCCTAATTATTTTCCAAAAGATTGAGAATTCTTTAATCCCAGATGTTTTCAAACTCCCGAGATATTAAATGTTTTGTAAGAGATAATTTGGGTATATTTTTCCCACTTCTCATGATTCGAATGGTCTTGATAAAATAAATGATCTCGGGAAGTGTCTTCATGATCGTTATATTTTTGGAAGTATGTTGTGTATGGCTTGTTTTCGGATTTTATACTTGCACTAGCAAAACAGTGGAGTTTTGCTAACCCCCGAGTATTCGGGGGGTGGATGTCTGTATTGCGTTCAGGTACGCGCAGGTTGCTGGGGAGCGAATCATAGGATCGACACGAAGGATGATGGAAGACAACGATACTAATCACATGAAGACCATTCGTTGAGTATTTTGGTAGATTCTCAGTGTTGACTCTCCGTTGTGTAGTTGATCCGTTTTATTGGTATTTTGATTTATTCCAACCCCTGCGTGGGTATGAGTGTTGAGTCGAGTTGTATATGTTGATGCGTTGTATTGTGGTAGAGGCCAAATCAGTCCAGTGGTTTGTAATTAGCCGTGTTGGCATATATTATGATGTCATTTTTTCTTTATTTAGCCTGGTAGATCCTCGTGGAGAGGGTCTGCGGCGATGTAATATTCCCGAGCGGTTTGGGGGTGTTACAGAATATGGTATCGGAGCTTAGGTTGAGGAAACCTAGTCTGTCGAGTTGAGTTGTGTGTTGTCGGCTCTTGTCTTGTCAGATTTGGTCTGACTTAGTGGTGTCGCGATGCGTCATCTGAGTTGTCGGTCGTGATTAGTATCGAGGCGAAACCATCATCTTCGTGGGATCTGTGGATGTAAGTCTCCCTACTTTGTTGTGTCTCGTGTTATACGAGTTTATGTGATTCTGTGTTATTATGTGGGTTTTAATTGTGCCTCGTGAATACTTACTCCATACTTGTTTGATTCTCGTATTGAGTTAGAATAAAGAGTAGTACCAGTATGTATGTATATATGTATACATCTTTTTGTGAAATCGTTTTTACAGGAGTGATGTTTTGGGTTGGTTACTCAATAAAAGTTTATCAATGTGGTATTTTAAACTTCAAATGTTTTGGGGAAGTCACGTAAATTCTATTTAAAAACATCCTTCGAGGAGAAAAAAAAATGATTTGATTTTCGTATGATGACCTCGAGATCGATGGTTTTGAGAATTCAACTACATATATTTTATTTTCATCTTGCATTGAAAATTTTCAAAATTTGATTTTTAAATGCTCAAAAGAGGTCTATCAAAAGTTTACTTGAGACGTGACTTTCGCCTTCAACTTTTCGGTTAAAAGATATGTAGTGAGGATGTAAATTGTTGGTGTTTGGATTCGTATGTTGTTGTTTATTTGTAACCTTCAACTTTTGGTATTATTTGGTATATGTTCACGAATGTGTTGTTGGATTGGAATAGCTAGCGCGCGCTAATGTGGCATGGCTAGCGCACGCTAAATCTCTGTTAAATCATATACTAAATGGTCTGAGCAAAAGCTCGGAAATTGCATTCTGGCCATCTGTCTAACTTTAGCGATTGTTAGGCTGACCGTTTGTGATGGTAATCTATGTGTGTTGTTCAGGAATAACAATTGGTGTGTGTAATTTGAGCTGGGTTCTTATCCACTGCGTGTGTAAAGTTTTAAATGACTTTTTGGTACTTTTGCCAAATCGTGTGTGTTGTAAAATGACCTTTCGGGTATTTCATAAATTTGGGTTATTTCGTTAACCCTTTTTCCTAACTCTTTTGTCAGGTGACTTAACGTATATTTTGAAACTATTGAGTTTTCGCGTCTTCGCCTTGTAATTTCAAATGGTATTTTATGACGGTGATTGGTATTTGGAAAATGGCTTCTGGTGAGTATTTGGAAAGTATTACCATCATCGGCCTTTTTGGTATTTTTGAACGTTTTTGAAAATGGTTTTCAACTTGGTGAGTTTTGGCGCGGAACCCGTACAGAAGGTGCTTTTGATATAATGAATGACTTTAATTTCATTGCAAATATAGTTCATATAACAATGATATTTTAAAAATGTAAATTGTCGGTGCGATGGTTTGTATATTGTGCTCTCGTTTGAATTAAATCTTAACATATAGAATTTGATTGCGTGTGATTGTAGACAGAGATGTGTGATGTCCTTGGTATGTGTTATTATCTTTCGTGGCTATAGGTTTTCGCTTGTTGGTATGCCGAGGGGCAGAGTTCGTGGTCGTAACCGTGGTGCTGATGGCCATGGGGATCAGATGCGGAATCGAGAGAACATTACTGGGAATGATTTTAGTTTGGGTGTTGCTATTATATTGCAACAAGTAGTGACTCAGATGACTCAGTTGACCCAGGTGGTTCAACATAGCATTGACGCGAGTCAGAACGTCGGCGTAAATCAATGGCTTCGCGAGGTAGTTCGTATGAATCCCCCTCGATTCGCCAGTGCTGGAAATGCATTGCGCGGGGATGGTTGGATTTTTGAGTTGGGAAAGATATTCGAGGCTGTCGGATGTCCTGAATAGCAGAAGGTACCTATCGCTCAGTACCTTCTTGACAAAGATGCAGCTAATTGATGGGAAGCTATTAAACCTCGTGATCGTGACGTCACGTGGACAGAATTCCAGATATTTATGGAAGCTGAGTTCTGTCCGAAACCGATTAGAGAGCAGAGGATTCGTGAATTTTATTTGGCAGAACCGCAAGATATATCGGTGTCGCAGGCTATTATCTACTATAGCAAACAACTCAGTTATGTGCGAGATCGGGTGAGAACTGAGGAAGAGAGGATCCTTCACTTTGACAGACGGATGAAGCCAGATATTCGCTTGTATATATCGGGATTCACTTGCACTTAATTGAGGGACTATCAAGATCGATCCTTAGCCCGTGAATTAGCTTCGTTATCGTCGGAGCGTGTGCCTGAATCCAAGAAGCAGAGGAAGTCCGATGACCTTGTGGACAATGCAGGAGTTGGTGTTTCTAGTTTGCAATGTTGTAGCCTTTCCGCTGTGAAGCTCCATCGCTTGATGCGTGGAACTGAGAGTTCCAAGTCGTCTGCTCTAACTCCTGGTAAAGCCAGGAGATGTTTTAACTGCAATGTGGCGGGACATGTTTTTTGTGGGAAAATCCCTCACAATATGCCGCAAGTGCACGGTGTCAACAAGTAATAAAGTGATAAGTAAAGTATCATTCCCTCGAGGACTGATTTCACTAAGTACCAAAATTTAGTCAACTCACAATTTTATTTGAAGAACAATTAAATAGAGTTTATATCTAAACTAATTGCAGAAAGTAAATAATAGTACTAATAATAATAATACTAATAAGGGGTAGGATATTGATTTTCACCTCAAACAATCGGGAATGATATTTATTCGATTCAATTCACTGTTATTCAATTGATTGTAAGCCAGGAATTCCTAAATTATTCTAAAGCCTTTCCCAAGGTCGATAGAAAATACTACGAATTACTAACTCGATATATCCCTATTCGAATCAGATAATTAATAGCTAAAACAGTTCAAGAATTCCCAAAATAACAAAGCCTACAATTTGCACGAGTATATTCCTATCTCACGAAAATTATGATTCGTCTCACAAGAACTATGCCTAAATTTCATCTCCCGAATCCATAAAGACATTCAAAACAAATTAACTGTTGACCAGACAATTAAAAAGCATTAAGAACAGTAAGAAGAATCCAATTCAATAGAATAACGAGTAAATCGAAATAATAATAAATAATCAAACCGTCATGAAATTGGCTACAATCAAAATCCTAATCAAATAAATATTAAAAAAAAACTAAGATGCGTAAAACCGTAGGGATCCAGTGGTCTTGTCGCCGCCACAAATCTCCTCCGTGTATTCTTTTATTTCTTCCGCCGCTAACCTCCCCTGCTCTCCGTTCCCCTCAAATCTGCTCCCCATGTGCCTTTTTATATTGTTTCTCTTTCCATCCTTCGAGTTTTTTTCCTCTTCCAGAAGTCAATTCCTTTCCTTTTACTTTTGCTCCTATGCGGCCCAATGCTTTATACATCCGCGGCCCACTACAAATTCAGCCTACCAACCAACATTTGACCACGGGCAAGTCGTCCCTTTTTTGCGCTTTCAGGTACGGCTCACTTTCTCAGTGCCGCGGCACACAAGATCTGATGTGCATATTATTTGCTGGTTGTCTTCGTGTGCCGCGGTTCACTTGGTGTGTGCCGCGGCTCATGACCAAAAAATGCTATTTTCGCCCGTTTTTCATCGTTTTGACTTCCGGACTCCGATTTTCTGCAAAACATATAAAAATAATGCATTAAAAGCTCATTTATGCTGATTTAGGCTCAAGATAGATATAAAATAATGATATAAAAACGCATAAAAATACACCTATCAAATACCCCCAAACTTGAGCCTTTACTTGTCCTCAAGCAAACAATTATAATTTTAAAATGTATCGTGAATAATCATGCAAATCCATAGTGCTCAACTTAATCAATACTATCTTGAAAATCTCAAAGAATAATACAAGTATCGTAATGGTGAGTCACGTCCCGGACACTGATTCCACTAAGTAACCAATTTCAGTCCTAATCAATCGTTCATGGAGAAAATCAAGCTCAAAGATTAACAAGCGTGAATTTAACCGACCGTCAATATGAAGGGTTAGATTAAACAAGCCAATTCGCCCAGTCCCACAGTCTAGTGGCAAAATTCAAGAGTTTCATTATCAAAATTAATCCTCGGATAGTATTCCCTTTTGTATGCTCAATAATATGATTCGAGTTAACCACTAGGTTTCGGCTCTCGGGATATTACATCGGGATGATCCTAGGGTGGATTTCCATTCTCATGTATCGGGGAACC
This sequence comes from Orobanche coerulescens, assembly GCA_033398695.1. Classification (NCBI taxonomy): domain Eukaryota; kingdom Viridiplantae; phylum Streptophyta; class Magnoliopsida; order Lamiales; family Orobanchaceae; genus Orobanche; species Orobanche coerulescens. The sequence continues at coordinate 123,521,915 of CM065812.1, read as the reverse complement.
GTTTGACGTAAAAGACACTCATGGGGCACATGGATGCTTCTAGTTACTAAGTCCCCCTCTACAGCGGAGAAAAAAAAAACTCGAATAGCAATTCCCGCATGTCAAGGTTGCTGTTTTACGCGAGAGTAAACAACGGGTCACGTGAATATCCCCGGTTACTATGCTTCCCATCATCGGTAATGCGATATTTCTAAATTATCAATCTATTCAGGGTCGCCGTTTTACGCTAGAGTAAACAACGGGTCACGTGAATACCCCCGGTTACTAAACTTCCCATCATAGAACAATTTATATCTCGACTTTTTCTTGGGAAAAACTGTCCGACTCTAAACTCAATTTAAATGCCAACAAGACTCATGGTACTGGACGACGAGCTACGCGAAAAGTTTAACCAAGCGTATAAACGGTGATTTGAAAACATGTATGTCTCCTTTCTTATCTGCTAAAATTTCTACAAAAATGATAAAATTTCGGACCTAACTGAATACTCAACAGAAACAGATATCTCTGACTGCAACTCGACCAAAAGTCAACCGTTTCTTCCAAGAGAAATCAGTATCGTAACATCAGTTTTACACATGGAAGCACGAAAAATTCACGAAAAATTCAAGCTTGCAAAAACCATCAACAGCATGCAAAATAAAGTCCACTACACATAACATTATCAATAATAAAACTCATGTGAAAATAAAAGAGATACGGAAAAGTGAAACTTATTCCAAATGTCTTCTTGAACACCAGCACATGTTTGAGTGGAAACGTCGATCAATCCATACTTCAAATAACGCTCAACATCACGAGGGACCCCCAAACTAATTCACTAGTCATGAGATAACAATAGACATTAAATCAAGAAAGACTAGAATATGAAGAATAATAACTCATAGGGGTTAAAAAGAAATATCAGAGAAATAAGGGCCAACAAGAATACACGAATCCAAACAAAATAACAAACAAAAGGAAAAATTAAAAACGAAAAAATCAAATAAAAACAACTAACTAGAAAGCAAGTAAAAATGATGGGTTGCCTCCCATCAAGCGCTCTATTTTACGTCTTGAGCACGACGTGGCGAAAAATTCTAACATGGCTTCTTTCTAGGAGATTGCCAAATGCCCCCTTCTTGCAATCTATAAGCCTCTTATTCCATAGGAGGCTTTGGCTCATGCCCGGTTGCCAAAAATGATGAATAAGAATAATTATGCGGACAACCAAAAATGATGGAAGAATATAATAATGATAAGGCATGAAAAAATAAGCGAGTTCGAATGGGCAAATAATAAAGAATTATCATGCACAACCTCATTAGAACTCGAAGAATCACCTCAACAAAATCATGAGTAATGGGGTCAATCTCTCCCATTATGGATTTAGGAAAAATTATGCGTGACACCGTTAATAAAATTTTTGGCACAAAAGTATTCACCTTATTAGTCGAAGTTTGATGACAATTTAATGAAATTTCTTTGGAAACATCATCAATGATAACTTCTTCTCTAGGCTCATCACACTTTATGAAATCATTAGGTGTTGGGGATCGACCCTAAAGCTCAACATGTCATTCTTCTCAACCTCCCCCTCAACTTCACTACTAAATAAATGAGCTGGAAAATAACCGTAGTGACCCTCAAGACCACGATGTGCGCATTGTAGCTCAAAAAGGGTACTATCAGGATTTTTAAGAACGTCTACATAAATTTCAAGCATGGTCTTTTCTTTTGGGGAGGGGCCGATCGACCCTAAAACTCAACATGTCATTATTCTCAACCTCCCCTCAACTTCACTACTAAATAAATGAGTGGAAAATAACCGTAGTGATTCTCAAGACCACGATGTGCACATGATAGCTCAAAATGCTACTATCGGGATTTTTAAGAACGTCTACATAAATTTCAAGCATGGTCTTTTCTTTGGGGGAGGGGGTGATCGACTATTTGGCAAATTATTAAGAGCATCGAAATTTATGAAATGCCATGGGTCACGATGCTCATAGGAAAACATAATGAAGAAAATAAAAATAAAGAGACTAAACAAAGGAAAAAAAAAAACTTCAAATTAAAATTAGAGTCGCTTGGTATTGATATTAGCGAAAAATCATTCCCCGGCAACGGCGCCAAAAACTTGTTGTGGGAAAATCCCTCACAATATGCCGCAAGTGCACGGTGTCAACAAGTAATAAAGTGATAAGTAAAGTATCGTTCCCTCGAGGACTGATTTCACTAAGTACCAAAATTTAGTCAACTCACAATTTTATTTGAAGAACAATTAAATAGAGTTTATATCTAAACTAATTGCAGAAAGTAAATAATAGTACTACTACTAATAATAATAATACTAATAAGGGGTAGGATATTGATTTTCACCTCAAACAATCGGGAATGATATTTATTCGATTCAATTCACTGTTATTCAATTGATTGTAAGCCAGGAATTCCTAAATTATTCTAAAGCCTTTCCCAAGGTCGATAGAAAATACTACGAATTACTAACTCGATATATCCCTATTCGAATCAGATAATTAGTAGCTAAAACAGTTCAAGAATTCCCAAAATAACAGGCTTCACAATTCGCATGAGTATATTCCTATCTCACATTATGATTCGTCTCACAAGAACTATGCCTAAATTTCATCTCCCGAATCCATAAAGACATTCAAAACAAATTAACTGTTGGCCAGACAATTAAAAAGCATTAAGAACAGTAAGAAGAATCCAATTCAATAGAATAACGAGTAAATCGAAATAATAATAAATAATCAAACCGTCATGAAATTGGCTACAATCAAAATCCTACTCAAATAAATCTAAAAAAAAAACTAAGATGCAGAAAAACCGTAGGGATCCGTGGTCTTGTCGTCGCCCACAAATCTCCTCCGTGTATTCTTTTATTTCTTCCGCCGCTAACCTCCTGCTCTCCCGTTCCCCTCAAATCTGTTCCCCATGTGCCTTTTTATATTGTTTCTCTTTCCATCCTTCAGTAGTTTTTTTCCTCTTCCCAGGAAGTCAATTCCTTTCCTTTTTCTTTTGCTCCTATGCGGCCCAATGCTTTATACATCCGCGGCCCACTTCAAATTCAGCCTACCAACCAACATTTGACCACAGCGGTCGTCCCTTTTTTGCGCTTTACGTGCGCGGCTCACTTTCGTGTGCCGCGGCTGCACTGATGTGCATATTATTTGCTGGTTGTCTTCGTGTGCCGCGGTTCACTTGGTGTGTGCCGCGGCTCATGACCAAAAAATGCTATTTTCGCCCGTTTTTCATCGTTTTGACTTCCGGACTCCGATTTTCTGCAAAACATATAAAAATAATGAATTAAAAGCTCATTTATGCTGATTTAGGCTCAAGATAGATATAAAATAATGATATAAAAACGCATAAAAATACACCTATCAAATACCCCCAAACTTGAGCCTTTGCTTGTCCTCAAGCAAACAATTATAATTTTAAAATGTATCGTGAATAATCATGCAAATCCATAGTGCTCAACTTAATCAATACTATCCTGAAAATCTTAAAGAATAATACAAGTATCGTAATGGTGAGTCACGTCCCGGACACTGATTCCACTAAGTAACCAATTTCAGTCCTAATCAATCGTTCATGGAGAAAATCAAGCTCAAAGATTAACAAGCGTGAATTTAACCGACCGTCAATATGAAGGGTTAGATTAAACAAGCCAATTCGCCCAGTCCCACAGTCTAGTGGCAAAATTCAAGAGTTTCATTATCAAAATTAATCCTAGGATAGTATTCCCTTATGTATGCTCAATAATATGATTCGAGTTAACCACTAGGTTTCGGCTCTCGGGATATTACATCGGGATGATCCTAGGGTGGATTTCCATTCTCATGTATCGGGGAACCGTTTGACGTAAAAGACACTCATGGGGCACATGGATGCTTCTAGTTACTAAGTCCCCCTCTACAGCGGAGAAAAAAAAAAACTCGAATAGCAATTCCCGCATGTCAAGGTTGCTGTTTTACGCGAGAGTAAACAACGGGTCACGTGAATACCCCCGGTTACTATGCTTCCCATCATCGGTAAAGCGATATTTCTAAATTATTAATCTATTCAGGGTCGCCGTTTTACGCGAGAGTAAACAACGGGTCACGTGAATACCCCCGGTTACTAAACTTCCCATCATAGAACAATTTATATCTCGACTTTTTCTTGGGAAAAACTGTCCGACTCTAAACTCAATTTAAATGCCAACAAGACTCATGGTACCGGACGACGAGCTACGCGAAAAGTTTAACCAAACGTATAAACGGTGATTTGAAAACATGTATGTCTCCTTTCTTATCTGCTAAAATTTCTACAAAAACGATAAAATTTCGGACCTAACTGAATACTCAACAGAAACAGATATCTCTGACTGCAACTCGACCAAAAGTCAACCGTTTCTTCCAAGAGAAATCAGTATCGTAACATCAGTTTTACACATGGAAGCACGAAAAATTCACGAAAAATTCAAGCTTGCAAAAACCATCAACAAAGATGCAAAATAAAGTCCACTACACATAACATTATCAATAATAAAACTCATGTGAAAATAAAAGAGATACGGAAAAGTGAAACTTATTCCAAATGTCTTCTTGAACACCAGCACATGTTTGAGTGGAAACGTCGATCAATCCATATTTCAAATAACGCTCAACATCACGAGGGACCCCCAAACTAATTCACTAGTCATGAGATAACAATAGACATTAAATCAAGAAAGACTAGAATATGAAGAATAATAACTCATAGGGGTTAAAAAGAAATATCAGAGAAATAAGGGCCAACAAGAATACACGAATCCAAACAAAATAACAAACAAAAGGAAAAATTAAAAACGAAAAAATCAAATAAAAACAACTAACTAGAAAGCAAGTAAAAATGATGGGTTGCCTCCCATCAAGCGCTCTATTTTACGTCTTGAGCACGACGTGGCGAAAAAATTCTAACGTGGCTTCTTTCTAGGGAGATTGCCAAATGCCCCCTTCTTGCAATCTATAAGCCTCTTATTCCATAGGGGAGGCTTTGGCTCATGCCCGGTTGCCAAAAATGATGAATAAGAATAATTATGCGGACAACCAAAAATGATGGAAGAATATAATAATGATAAGGCATGAAAAAATAAGCAGAGTTCGAATGGGCAAATAATAAAGAATTATCATGCACAACCTCATTAGAACTCAAGAATCACTCAACAAAATCATGAGTAATGGGGTCAATCTCTCCCATTATGGATTTAGGAAAAATTATGCGTGGCACCGTTAATAAAATTTTTGGCACAAAAGTATTCACCTTATTAGTCGAAGTTTGATGACAATTTAATGAAATTTCTTTGGAAATATCATCAATGATAACTTCTTCTCTAGGCTCATCACACTTTATGAAATCATTAGGTGCTGGGGGATCGACCCTAAAGCTCAACATGTCATTCTTCTCAACCTCCCCCTCAACTTCACTACTAAATAAATGAGCTGGAAAATAACCGTAGTGACCCTCAAGACCACGATGTGCGCATTGTAGCTCAAAAAGGGTACTATCAGGATTTTTAAGAACGTCTACATAAATTTCAAGCATGGTCTTTTCTTTTGGGGGAGGGGGCTGACTGACCCTAAAACTCAACATGTCATTATTCTCAACCTCCCCCTCAACTTCACTACTAAATAAATGAGCTGGAAAATAACCGTAGTGATTCTCAAGACCACGATGTGCACATGATAGCTCAAAAATGCTACTATCAGGATTTTTAAGAACGTCTACATAAATTTCAAGCATGGTCTTTTCTTTTGGGGGAGGGGGCTGACTGACCCTATTTGGCAAATTATTAAGAGCATCGAAATTTATGAAATGCCAAGGGTCACGATGCTCATAGGAAAACATAATGAAGAAAATAAAAATAAAGAGACTAAACAAAGGAAAAAAAAAAAACTTCAAATTAAAATTAGAGTCGCTTGGTATTGATATTAGCGAAAAATCATTCCCCGGCAACGGCGCCAAAAACTTGTTGTGGGAAAATCCCTCACAATATGCCGCAAGTGCACGGTGTCAACAAGTAATAAAGTGATAAGTAAAGTATCGTTCCCTCGAGGACTGATTTCACTAAGTACCAAAATTTAGTCAACTCACAATTTTATTTGAAGAACAATTAAATAGAGTTTATATCAAAATTAATTGCAGAAAGTAAATAATAGTACTAATAATAATAATAATAATACTAATAAGGGGTAGGATATTGATTTTCACCTCAAACAATCGGGAATGATATTTATTCGATTCAATTCACTGTTATTCAATTGATTGTAAGCCAGGAATTCCTAAATTATTCTAAAACCTTTCCCAAGGTCGATAGAAAATACTACGAATTACTAACTCGATATATCCCTATTCGAATCAGATAATTAATAGCTAAAACAGTTCAAGAATTCCCAAAATAACAGGCTTCACAATTCGCACGAGTATATTCCTATCTCACGAAAATTATGATTCGTCTCACAAGAACTATGCCTAAATTTCATCTCCCGAATCCATAAAGACATTCAAAACAAATTAACTGTTGGCCAGACAATTAAAAAGCATTAAGAACAGTAAGAAGAATCCAATTCAATAGAATAACGAGTAAATCGAAATAATAATAAATAATCAAACCGTCATGAAATTGGCTACAATCAAAATCCTACTCAAATAAATCTAAAAAAAAAACTAAGATGCAGAAAAACCGTAGGGATCCGTGGTCTTGTCGTCGCCCACAAATCTCCTCCGTGTATTCTTTTATTTCTTCCGCCGCTAACCTCCTGCTCTCCCGTTCCCCTCAAATATGTTCCCCATGTGCCTTTTTATATTGTTTCTCTTTCCATCCTTCAGTAGTTTTTTTCCTCTTCCCAAGAAGTCAATTCCTTTCCTTTTTCTTTTGCTCCTATGCGGCCCAATGCTTTATACATCCGCGGCCCACTTCAAATTCAGCCTACCAACCAACATTTGACCTCGGCAAAGGCCCTTTTTTGCGCTTCAGGCGCGGCTCACTTTCTCAGGCCGCGGCACACAAGAGATGTGCATATTATTTGCTGGTTGTCTTCGTGTGCCGCGGTTCACTTGGTGTGTGCCGCGGCTCATGACCAAAAAATGCTATTTTCGCCCGTTTTTCATCGTTTTGACTTCCGGACTCCGATTTTCTGCAAAACATATAAAAATAATGCATTAAAAGCTCATTTATGCTGATTTAGGCTCAAGATAGATATAAAATAATGATATAAAAACGCATAAAAATACACCTATCAATGTTCGTGCACATTGTCCTTCTCCACCAGTATCGTGTTACAGGTGCGGACTCGAGGGACACTGGGTTCAGTTTTGTGAGATGGTTACTGAGCCTTCCGGGGCATGGACTTGAGCACCGATATTAGGACCTACTCCGAGTAGTCCCTGAGGGGCGTGGTCTATCAGTTGTATGTTATGTTATTTCCTTACCTTGTTGTTTCGAATTTCGGAGATTAAGTTCTCTTATTCGAAGTGGATTGGATTTTAAACTCCTGTATTTTCGACTCTATCGACTCATTTATGTCCGTTGACATTTTCTGAGCTTGTCTTGTCCCTTGCTTTTGTTGGTCGAACGAGTGTGGTATTGTTTCAGAATAACTCGTTTGTCGTTGTGACTTTTCAATTGCCATTCCATTTCATGTGGATCTTATGTGAATGCGCATCATATTGTTATCATCGGATCCTATGATGTCTTGAGTTGAGGTGTGAACTTCAGAGTCTTTGTTCGACCATTGTCATTCAATCATTTTTGTTCGATCGTTGTTGTTCGATCATTGTTATTTGGTCATTTGTGTTTATTTTCTATTTTCTCGACCGTGCGTGTTTCCTTGTAATAGGTGCTTACGGTTTGTGATATTGGGGATAATCGACTTGATTGTATTATCTGTTTTATGACGCTTGTCACTTGTTGATTTTTATATGTCTCTACCGATGGCATTATGTTGGTCGTCGTGGAGCGTATTTTCACGCCGTATATTCCTTTGCGTTGCTTCTAACATTTCACCGATGGGCGTAAGTTACGCATTTCTTGTGTATCTCGTTGAGTTTTCCTGGCGGGATATTGCTTCACCGTACTTGTTTAAGTTTCGGGACGAAACTTCTTTTAAGGAGGGTAGTATGTAATATCCGCAATTTCGATTTCCGATAATTCTCTTTTTTTTGGGTGTACGTCTGTTTTGACGACTCGCTCATGACCGTTTCGTCATGTTGAGAATATTTAATTCTGCACATTTTGATGTCCGAGTTCGTTTCGGTATCGTTTTGTTGAGTTCTGTGTTCTTAAGCGTCTTTTCCGTACTTGAGTTCGATGTAACACCCCAAACTAGGCGGATATTACAGTGCCGTGAATCCCTGACTGGGACCCACCAGGCGAATGAAAAGGTTGAATTACACAAGATAAATGTAGTACCGAACCACATTACAACAGTAATTACTCCGATGAGGAGTTTAATTACAACACACCAGGACAATACCGAATACTAGTGTATTTTATATGAAGATAAAATACACAACACTGAATGAAACGGAGTATCCAAATGAAAATCAAATGGAAAATAAAGGACAATAATATGAATAATCGAAAGATCGGGCCCCCTACTAGTATCACTCGGACTCCTCGACATCAACATGTTCTCCCGTGCCTTTGCCTTGCCTGCACTGAAAAACAAAGTCCCCAAACGGGCCGCCATACGTAACAACAATCCTCAAGGGTTGAAATTACACAATCATGAATTAACCGAAGTTATGAAATATTCTTAATTATGAATTACGTCAAGAGGAGTATCATAGTACGCCCGTAATGTTCTGTGCAAGTGTACAAGACGAATGACCGGACACACCCGTCCTTGTACCTAATTAGTCTCACGGAGGTAAGCGTTACCGTGTGCACGGTCCAATGTATCGGTGAACCCAATACATGACCATCGTGTGCCCGACTAAAAATTCCACACAGCCACACCCGACCACGCAATATGAACCCGGAAGGTCACATGAACGAGAATGACCATGATGAATATCAATGAATAATAATTAGACAAGGTCAAGAATGACTCACCGAGATGAAAATAGTAGTGAAGTAAATGACAGCTCAATGAAATGATTGGAACCGTCGTTCCTTATGACTGAAGTGATTAATTGACAATAACAAGTTTTAATATGATTAATACAATGATGAATGAGTTATGATTATGAATGATCAACAACAAAAGGTATGAATATCCTTTTAACCGAGTAAGAATTAACTTACACAATACCGATGAAGAAAGTCCTTCCACGAACAAATGTCCTAAATGAAGTGTCGGTCGCACGAACAACCTTAATTCAATACAATTACCGACAATCCGATCAATATACGAATCAAACACGAATATAACGAACTCAAAACGTCGATACGATAAAACTAAGTCCATTGAGGCATTAAATCAAACACGTTGTATCCAAACTCCGATTGTTTACAATCAAACCTCGATATATCAATATCAAAGTCCCCAAGAAGTGTTTCAAACCAACAAAACATCTCCAATACGATCAATAATCCGTTATGAATATCCAAAAATGTGATTATAACAACAATTAGTCGAAAATCTCCAATTCCAACTCGATATTCAAGGTGTTCTTGAATAATCCCTCAATAATCCAATGAATCCTTATACAAACTCATAATCATATACATATCCCTTCATATAACATGATTATAACGTCCAAAACATCATATCTCAACACAAAATCGAAGTCCAAAGTGTTGAAGAAATTACCTCTTGAATATCCAACCAATTCGATCCAAGAACACGAGTTTAATCGAGTATCCAAGCTTCCCGAATGATTGAAGGTGATGAAAATATACTCTCAAATGATAATTGATGAAGAAATCTCTCCCTCAAGTATTTCTCTCTCGGTTGCGGTGAAGAAGATGGAAAAATGGGAGAAATGAGCTCAAAATGCTCAAAAAAGAATTTATAGGGGTTGACTCGCCAACAGGCTCGACTGTGCCCGCCGACACGGCCGTGGCGCGCACTGCCGGCAGAGGACTCGACCGTGTCCCGCGCTTGACACGGCCGAGGCGCGAAGGGGCCTACCGACAAGGACCTCCTCGCGGCGCTCGAATGACTCGACCGTGTCCCGAACACGGCCGGCCTCCGGCGCTGCCATCGGGCTAATCCGAAGAGCTCGACTCGGTCGTGCTGCACGACACGGCCGGTCCTCGAGGCGACGCTCGCACTATCCGGACGAGTACGCACGGGCCGTGTCGGACGACACGGCCGAGTTCGCTCGGCGGATCGCCAAAATCAAAAATGAGCGGTTGAGCTAAACGACCATAACTCTCTCGTCCGGACTCCGATTGACTCACCGTTTGAACCATTGGAAAGCTAACTCGATGCTCTATAATATTGCAAAGATTTAGAATTTTTGGAGTTACCAAAAATTAATGGTGATCTAACAAAGTTGCACTCATATGAGGAAAGTTGAAACGATGAACAATAACGATACTCAACTCGAAGTTTATACGAACGGTGAACACGGTGAATGAACATGATTGATGAATGATTATAATTGAGTGAAAATACACTGAGTGACAATTACAGACTGATAATTACTGAATGAAAATGAATGAATTACAACCGGGTATTACATACACCCCCCCTTAAAAGAGTTTCGTCCCCGAAACTAAGGGTCAAACAACTCGGGATAACTCTCCCGCATACTATCTTCGGTTTCCCAAGTAGCCTCTTCGACTCCGTGTCTGGACCACTGAATCTTGACCAAAGGAATCGACTTATTTCTCAACTGTTTGATTCGCCGCTCTAAGACTCGCATAGGACGCTCCTCATATGAATGGTCGTCGGCGATCTCGATTTCGTCGAACTGCAGTATGTGACTCGGGTCGGCAACATACTTTCGCAACTGAGAGACATGAAACACATTATGAATTCGGCTCAACGCCGGAGGTAAAGCCAATCGATAAGCTAACTCGCCTACTCGATCCAAAATCTCGAACGGTCCAATGAATCTCGGACTCAACTTTCCCCTCTTCCCAAAACGGAAGATACCACGACTCGGGGATACCTTGACCAACACATGGTCACCAGCCTCGAACTCTAATGGTCGATTTACGGTTATCTCGCATATGATTTCGCCGACTGAGCCGCCAACAAACGACTCGATCAAAGCTACCTTCTCACGGCGGCTATAAGCATATCGGGTTCGGTGCCCAATGATTCGATAAGTCATCCCAACACAACGGAGATCGACAACGACGACCATACAAGGCCTCGTAAGGTGCCATCTTAATCGAAGCATGCCAACTATTATTATACGTGAACTCGATCAATGGTAGTTGGGCTTCCCAATCGTCCTTCCAATCGAGGACGCATGCCCTCAACATGTCCTCTAATGTCTCAGATAGTCCTCTATGATTGTCCGTCGGACCGAGGATGAAAGGCGGTATCGAGATTGAGCCGAGTTCCCATAGCACGGTGAATCGATTTCCAAAATGAGATACAAATCGTCCGTCACGATCGGAAACGATACTCTTAGGAGTACCATGCGCCTTACTATCTCCTTGATGAATAATCGGGCGATCTCTCGGGACCCCACGTATCCTTGATCTCAAGGAAATGAGCTGATTTAGTTAAACGGTCCACAATCACCTGATCGTATTCATGCCACGACGACTCGTCGGCAAACTCGTGATGAAATCCATAGAAATGTCTTCCCACTTCCACTCGGGAATAGGGAGAGGTTTCAGATACCCTTGCCGCCGATGTTCAATCTTGACTTGTCGGCAAGTTAAGCATCTTGAAACAAATTCCGCGACTGATCGCTTCATATTACTCCACCAGTCATTTTGTTTCAAGTCCTTGTACATCTTGCTAGACCCCGGATGAACAGAATATGGGGTGGCATGAGCTTCTTTCAAAATCGAGTTTTTCAACTCGTCATTCGCCGCACGCACAACCGGTTCTTAAACCTCAAAAGTCCATCCTCGTGGACCACGAATCCAGGGGCTCTCCCCGAGCCACATCCTCACGAATGCGCAACAATGCCGAGTCCGAACCCCGATTCTCCCTGATTGCATCCTCAAGAGATGATGAAATCTCTAACATACAAAGTCGTCCTCGAACTCGCCGAAGCCGGACCTCGATCTCGGGTCTAAGGAATTCTGTTGGAGCTCCTTCGAATTGTTAAACGAGCAAGCATCCGCTCTCCCGAATGGACTTACGACTCAAGGCGTCGGCGACAACGTCGCCTTGCCCGGTGGTAAAGGATCTCAATATCATAATCCTTGATTAGTTCTAACCACCGCCTCTGTCGCATATTTAATTCCTTCGAGTAAATATATACTTTAAACTTTTATGATCGGTGAATATCCGACAAGTGACGCCATAAAGGTAATGACGCCAAATCTTCAAAGCGAACACCACGGCCGCTAGCTCAAGGTCGTGTGTCGGATAATTAACCTCGTAAGGTCTCAACCGCCGTGAAGCATAGGCAATAACCTTCCTGCTCGCATGAGTACACATCCGAGACCACCGTCCGACGCATCACTATAAACCACAAATCCCTCCGTCCCCTGCGGCAAGGAAAGTACAGTGCCGACATTAACCGGCTCTTGAGTTCCTCAAAACTCCACGACACGCGTCGGACCATGTGTATTTCTTATCCTTCCGCAAAGGTTCGTCAATGGTTGAGCAATTTTGGAAAATCCTTCCACAAACTTCCGATAATAACCGCTAATCCGAGAAAGCTTCGATTTCCTTAACATTCTTCGGAGGTAACCAATTCGGATAGCCTCCGTCTTCGAGGATCAACACGCACTCCATCGATGAAATTACATGTCCGAGAAAAGTCACCTCGGACATCCAGAACTCGCATTTGGAAAACTTTCCATAGAGTTGCTCTCGTCTCAACACGTCGAGCACTTGATGAAGGTGAAACTCGTGTTCCTCCCGGTCACGAGAATAAATCAAAATGTCATCGATGAAGACAACAACAAACCGATCAAAAGTCGATGAAGACCCGATTCATTAACTCCATGAATACGCAGTGCATTAGTTAGCCCGAACGGCATAACTACGAACTCATAATGACCATAGCGTGTTGAACGCCGTCCTCGCGATATCGACTCTCGAATCCGCGGTGATGATATCCGGATCTTAAGTCGATCTTGGAAAATCAAGCTCCACGAAGTTGATCCAAAAGGTCATCGATACGGGGTAAAGGATACTTATTCTTGATTGTCACCTTATTCAACTCCCGATAATCGATACACAAGCGAAAAGAACCATCCTTCTTTTTGACAAACAACACTGGTGCTCCCCACGGGGACGCACTCGGTCGAATATAACCTTTCTCGAACAATTCCTCAAGTTGACTCTTCAACTCTTGCATTTCGGTCGGGGCCATTCGATGCGGTGCCTTCGATATCGGGGACGTACTGTGCTCCAACTCAATCGTGAATTCCACATCCCTCTGTGGAGGCAAACCGAGTAACTCGTCTGGAAAAACATCGGCATATTCCCTTACTACCGGAATATCCGACAACATTATCGATGATTCCTCGGTTTTGGTCATATAGCACCAATAACCGACACATCCTCGATCGAGTAATCGCACCGCTTTCATCAAATTAATGACCTTACGAGCAGTACCTGGATTACCTCCCGAAATACACATTCAACCCCATAAATGCGAAATGATAGTAATCATACGCTTACGGACACTAATGATGGCATCATGACGATCCATCCAATCAATACCCAAGATGACGTCGTCTCTCGGCAGATCTACCACGATAAGGTTCACCGCCATACACGACCATGGCCCGAATAGGACAATCCTGAATCTCACGATTACCGATGATTCGTCTACCATCATGTAGACCAATGACATAAGGCTCACAACTAGTAGCACTACCCAGACGTAGTCTACCCAAACATGATTCGGAAATGAATGAATGCGATGCACCAGTATCAAAAAGGGTACACACAGGTTGAGATAGAATATCAAGTGTACCTGAGATCATTTGGGCCTCGGGATCATCGGTCTTCTTCATCTCATAAATCCGGGGTTTGCTAGTCCCGGCACCGGACGCTCCCGTCTGCTGTCTATAGGCTCCACCTTTAGTCGCTCCTGTCGTTTTAAACGACGCTGATTGAGTGCTTTGATTCGAGCAACGGCTGTTTCGGGGCCTGAGATGACGCTGGAGTAGGTTTGGAGTCGCTACGGCAAAAACGGGCCCTATGCCCAGCAATTCCACAATTATGACACGTGATCGTCTGCCGAGGACACTTGGTACTGAGGTGACCAAGCTCCCCACAGTTAAAACAGGTGATGGCCGAACTGGCCGCCCGAGACTGAGATTCCGCGGGTTTAGACGACACAGGAGGTCGCTCAGAAAAAGCAGAGCCCGCACGGGGTTTCTTGAAAGTTGACTGACCGCCTTGGTGATTACGATTCTTCGATTTCGCTAGCGACGAAGGTTCTTTGCTTAGCAATTTCCTTAGCAAGATGGCTCGTAGGTGAGAGCTTTCTCAATGAATTCGGCCAACGTGGTGCAATTATGATTAAGTAACTGAAGTCTCATACGGGGTTTCAGCCTCTTGCTGAAATACTTGATCTTATCCGCCTCCGAATGAATGATGGATGAGGCGAAAGGAAGAAGTTCCTGAAATTTCTCGGCAATGGCGAGAACATCCTCGTCTGGCGAGGGTCGGGGTGAGCAATTCGGCGACTTGGCCTCTCTGAGTGGGGCCGGATAATATCTCTCCATCATGAGAGTCTTGAACTGTTCCCAAGTACATGATCCTTCGGTGGGCTTCAACGATAACCACCAAGAATGTGCGCTCTTACCCAGGTAGTAAGCCGCAACAGAAACTTTGTGTCCTTCGGGACACTCTACCATAGCAAACAGCTTCTCGAAATGCTCGAGCCAATGAATGATATCTGCCGGCTCGGGCAGGCCCTCAAAAGTAGGTGGCCTCTGGCGAGAGATATCGCCGATGATATTACTCACATTCCTCTCTTGCCTCTGAGGTGGCGGTGGAGGAGCCTGCTGATTTTGATTGACGGAGTTATGCATTGTCTCCATCAACTGAGCCATCTGGGTCATTTGGGCCATCATGCCCTGCATAAAAGCGAGTGGGTCAACCCGGACACCCTCGACCGAGCCGTGTCCTGCACGACTCCCTGATAGTGAATGATCGCGTCCAGGTGAATGAGTGGCAGCGTCGCTGCTCGATGAATTAGCATTATTCCTCGCGTTTGCACGTGTATTCACATGAGCTCTCGGGATTCGGCCCGCTCCACGGCCTCGTCCTCCACGTCCTCTTCTTGCCCTATCCATACTGAAGTAGGAAAGTCACATGATGATTATATTCACCGCATGAAATATACGTTATGATTATGACATGAGATTATGAAAATGAGCATACGCGCTCTAACACGGTGATTACATGAATGATTAACTGAGGTGACATGATTATCTGATGAAATTATTGGAATGATTATCTTGAATGAGTTAACAAGATTAATGATTCGATCTTCCTGATCAACAACTGAACAATGAAATGAATTGGTGATTAATGAGTTAACTTTGGCCGTCCTGGTCAAAATGACAATGATGATTGAGGATTGTTAACTGATGAATTATGAATGAATGACTATTTCCAGAAATTATACCATGGCATTAGAAATCTTACAGTTCTTGGTCTGATTGGCTCGGCATTTGCACAGGTCACACGTGACGCGAAAGTCCAATGATACTAGTCCGATGACGATGATTTCAAATGAGACATGACTTGGAGGGTAGTATTCAAAACCACGCTCCGATACCAACTCTGTAACACCCCAAACTAGGCGGATATTACAGTGCCGTGAATCCCCGACTGGGACCCACCAGGCGAATGAAAAGGTTGAATTACACAAGATAAATGTAGTACCGAACCACATTACAACAGTAATTACTCCGATGAGGAGTTTAATTACAACACACCAGGACAATACCGAATACTAGTGTATTTTATATGAAGATAAAATACACAACACTGAATGAAACGGAGTATCCAAATGAAAATCTGCAGCGGAAAATAAAGGACAATAATATGAATAACTGAAAGATCGGGGCCCCCTACTAGTATCACTCGGACTCCTCGACATCAACATGTTCTCCCCGTGCCTTTGCCTTGCCCAGACCTGAAAAACAAAGTCCCCAAACGGGGTCAGTTACACAGAACAACAATCCTCAAGGGTTGAAATTACACAATCATGAATTAACTGAAGTTATGAAATATTCTTAATTATGAATTACGCTGAAGAGGAGTATCATAGTACGCCCGTAATGTTCTGTGCAAGTGTACAAGACGAATGACCGGACACACCCGTCCTTGTACCTAATTAGTCTCACGGAGGTAAGCGTTACCGTGTGCACGGTCCAATGTATCGGTGAACCCAATACATGACCATCGTGTGCCCGACTAAAAATTCCACACAGCCACACCCGGCCACGCAATATGAACCCGGAAGGTCACATGAACGAGAATGACCATGATGAATATCAATGAATAATAATTAGACAAGGTCAAGAATGACTCACCGAGATGAAAATAGTAGTGAAGTAAATGACAGCTCAATGAAATGATTGGAACCGTCGTTCCTTATGACTGAAGTGATTAATTGACAATAACAAGTTTTAATATGATTAATACAATGATGAATGAGTTATGATTATGAATGATCAACAACAAAAGGTATGAATATCCTTTTAACCGAGTAAGAATTAACTTACACAATACCGATGAAGAAAGTCCTTCCACGAACAAATGTCCTAAATGAAGTGTCGGTCGCACGAACAACCTTAATTCAATACAATTACGGACAATCCGATCAATATACGAATCAAACACGAATATAACGAACTCAAAACGTCGATACGATAAAACTAAGTCCATTGAGGCATTAAATCAAACACGTTGTATCCAAACTCCGATTGTTTACAATCAAACCTCGATATATCAATATCAAAGTCCCCAAGAAGTGTTTCAAACCAACAAAACATCTCCAATACGATCAATAATCCGTTATGAATATCCAAAAATTTGATTATAACAACAATTAGTCGAAAATCTCCAATTCCAACTCGATATTCAAGGTGTTCTTGAATAATCCCTCAATAATCCAATGAATCCTTATACAAACTCATAATCATATACATATCCCTTCATATAACATGATTATAACGTCGAAACATCATATCTAAACACAAAATCTAAGTCCAAAGTGTTGAAGAAATTACCTCTTGAATATCCAACCAATTCGATCCGAAGAACACGAGTTTAATCGAGTATCCAAGCTTCCCGAATGATTGAAGGTGATGAAAAATATACTCTCAAATGATAATTGATGAAGAAATCTCTCCCTCCAGTATTTCTCTCTCGGTTGCGAGTGAAGAAGATGGAAAAATGGGAGAAATGAGCTCAAAATGCTCAAAAAAGAATTTATAGGGTTGACTCGGCCAAGGCTCGACCGTGCCCGCGACACGGTCGTGGCGCGCAGCCGGCCGGCGAGGACTCGGCCGTGTCCCCTTGACACGGTCGAGGCGCGAAGGGCCTACAAGCGATGACCCGTCCGCGGCGCTCGGCAATGACTCGACCGTGTCCGAACACGGTCGGGCCTGCAGGCGATCGCTGCAGCTAATCCGGAAGAGCTCGAGTCGGCCGTGCTGACGACACGGTCGGGTCTGAGGCGAGGCAGCTTGGCACTATCCGGACGAGTACGGCACGGGCCGTGTCGGACGACACGGCCGAGTTCGTTCGCGATGATCGCCAAAAAAAAAAAATGCGGTTGAGCTAAAACGACCATAACTCTCTCGTCCGGACTCCGATTGACTCACCGTTTGAACCATTGGAAAGCTAACTCGATGCTCTATAATATTGCAAAGATTTAGAATTTTTGGAGTTACCAAAAATTAATGGTGATCTAACAAAGTTGCACTCATATGAGGAAAGTTGAAACGATGAACAATAACGATACTCAACTCGAAGTTTATACGAACGGTGAACACGGTGAATGAACATGATTGATGAATGATTATAATTGAGTGAAAATACACTGAGTGACAATTACAGACTGATAATTACTGAATGAAAATGAATGAATTACAACCGGGTATTACATTCGATTCTTGTGAATCTCGTCCGAAACTGTTGTTTGGAGTTCCTCGTAAGTTCATTTAATGTTATTATTCATGTTGCGAGCTTTGGCTTGGGGTAATTACTTTCCGTTGTCGAATTTCGAGCCTTCGGGTGGTCATAATCGTGTGTTCTCTTAGTGCTCGAATTCGTCTTTACGAGTACTTCGTAACCGTATCTTCGATTCGTATTCAGGTTCGGGTTTTGGGGTCGTCCGAGCCGTCGGAGTTGGCCACGGCCGAGTCATGGCCGCACGTGTTGGGGCCAGGCCACACCTGGCCGAGTTACGGCCGTAAGGGCCCGACAATTACGTACATAAGGCCAGTTACGTACGTAAGCCTTGGCCGCTTACGTACGTAACGATGCCGGCATTTTGGTGCAGTTAGTTCGACAATGGTCGGTTACAGCCGCAAGCCATGGCCGATTACGTACGTAAGGCGGCCGGCAGGCAGCCTATTTAAGGCCCTGTAGACGGGTTTTTCATCATTTTCCTCACTCGTTTTCTTCCCTTCCGCGGAAGGAGGTGTGTTGATTGTTGTGCCGAGAATTATACGCCTCGACCGGCGATCGCCTCAGAGACTGGGCGACCTATCCATAGCCGAGCAGCCAAGGCAGAACTGCCGACCGAAGGTCCCAGGACAAGTCCCGGTGCTGAGCGATCGACATCTAAGACGATCGTCTCTAGGTACTTGGCGATCAACTCCTGGTGGCCGACTGGCTGACGACCGAAGCTCCCATGACAAGTCCCGGTGCCGAGCGATCAACATCTAGGACGATCGTCTCTCGGTACTTAGCAATCGACTCCTGGTGGCCGACCAGCCGATGACCGCTTTATGCCACGCGAAGCCGATGATCATCCAGTTGGCAAAGGCCGAAGCTCGGCATAGACCCACGTGCAGTTCCGAGACAAGATCCGCATTTCATGGATCGTTGACCACAGCCTGTTAGCATCTTTCCACCAGCCGACAGACCCGCCGAAAGGTGTCCGTGGGACCGCCCGTGACAGCAACTCCGGACGCGTGCTGGCTCCTCATTGGACCGCACAGCTGGCTGCCAGCAGCAGCCTTGGACTTTAGGCAGACAACCCATATGACTTAAAGACGATCACCCCATTATTATATTGGACGAAAGGCGATCGCCCGCGAGGAAACAAGGCATCTCAGCCCCTATAAATAGAGGGCTCCCTGCACTCAGCCAGCTCTAGGTCTTTTTGCGATTTCAGCACACAACTTGGCTTTCTCACTCTTGGAAATAGCTATCTCTCGGTTCTATCTTCTCTCTCAGCCTCTCTCACATAGAAAACGATCCGCAGAGAGCAAGAACACCAAAGCTTCGCTCAAGAGTTAGATAGATAGGATCTTTTACACTCATTGTATTTAGATTCTTACATTAGTACTTGTATCCACGAATATTTGTATTAATAACATCTCGCGAGAGCATTCAAGCTCGGGCCTAAAAAACCCGGCAAATCTTGTGTTATTCACACCCCACGGAAGTGCTCTCACAATTTGCTGTTGTCCGTCCACTCCAGCAATATCTATCTCCGGATAATATTTCGGGCAACAACAATTGGTTCTAGAAGAAGGGGATCTACCCTCATTTTTCATTCCTACCATCCCGAAGAACACTCACTGTTCTCCGGGGCATATACCTGAATAAACACTCACTGTTCTTCAGAGCAAAGCTTTTAATCATGACTTCTGCCTCCTCGTCGAAGAAAGCCACTGGCCGATCCGCCAGACGCCTCGTTCCGTCTCAGTCCGAGCCACAGCCGATGGCGGAGGGAAGCCGCCGCGGTCCGAGACTCTCGATCCTGCCCCAGAGGGATGGCCCAAGCCTCTCGCTCGATCAGTTCCAAACCGCGGAACAGATCGAAAAGGCCGTGGCCATCCTACAGGAGCGACGGAGAACTCTCGACGCGCTGCCCGCTATAACCCCCTCGGCCATCCGCCGCAAGACTAAATGGAAGTTCAAGGCGTTGCTGACTGAGCGGTTTCCAGGAGGCTCCCATTCGCAAGAAGAGGCGCTCGCCAGCCGGGGCACCTCTATTTTCGATCGCCTGGGCAGCGACCCATCTTGGCGACCGGGGTAGTCCGGCCCCAGCCATGAGACGACGGAGCTCGATGTTGCGATATTTCTTGAATGCAAGTGTATGTTATCGTATACAAGTAATAACGTGATGAGTGAGTATCGTTCCCATGAGGACTGAATTACTAACTACCGATTTTTATGTATTCTAGTTTTATTCGAACAATCGAACTTTGGGTTTGCAATTAATTACTAAAAGAATTAATAAAAGACTAGACAGAAAAATGATCGCCTGAAGAAAGAGAATCAAATGATGAAAAAGTCTAGGATTCTGAATCCACCTCGGTTTATCCGAATTTACTCTCGATTATCTGAAGTTAATGATTTTCCCAATTTATTGAAGGCGAAGATTGCTAATATACTCTACTCACCAATAGTTCCTCACCAACTCTCATCTCCCGATTCGAATTGAATGATTAAAACAATACCACTATTGGCCAGATAATTGAAAGCATTAAACACAATTGGGAAAACTCAATAAAAGGGAATTAAATAGATAATCTCAAGCACATCCGTCAAAACATAGGTTTCATCAAAATCCTAGATTAGGGTTTTAGCCTGACATGCTAATTAATGAAAATACAGAATTAATAAATAGAAGCATGAAAATCAAACGCAGATGAAGAGCTCGGATTCCTCCGTTCTTCTGGCTTCCGCCCTCTGCCCTTGATCTCTCGTCTGTGATAAACTTCCGTGTTCCTTCTTTTCCCCAAGCCTCCAAAGATTCTAAGATCCCAAGATTTCCAAGCTTTCCCGCCTCTTAATTAGGGTCTTAAACCCTTATTTATAGCTCCCTACAGTCTTCAAATCGCGTTCGTGTGAGTAGGTCGAGAACTGGCTTCAAAACGGCCCAAATCCGCGCGGAGCACACCAAAACCGCCTAGTGTGCCGCGGCTCACTAAATCTATGCCGCGGCACATGGTCTTCAGCTGGACGCCTGGGCGCCTTTTAATTCATCTGGGCCGCGGCTCACCTGGACTGTGCCGCGGCACAGAGTACAGTCTACTCTGGTGCCCGCTGGTTGCCTTCCTGTGCCGCGGCCCACTTGCCTTGTGCCGCGGCTCACGGCCAAAATTCGCCGTTTTCGCCCGTTTCGCCTCGTTTTAGCTTCCGGACTCCAATCTCCTGACAAACATACAAGATTAAGGCATTAAGAGCTCATTTATGCAAATTTACTCGCCAAAATAATACTAAATAATGATAAATAAGCGTATAAAAATACGCCTAACAAATACCCCCAAACTTAAGCCTTTGCTTGTCCTCAAGCAAAAAGAATTAATTTCAACAAAAGAATCTCGTGAAAAAATCGTGCAACTCGTAGTGCTCAACCTAATCAATACTATCCTGAATTTCTCTCTGAATAACACGAGTATCGTAATAGTGAGCTACACTCAGAAAACTGATTCCACAAAGTAACCAAATTCAGTCCTAATCACTCGTTCATGAAGAAAATCTAGCTCAAAGATTAACAAACGTGAATCAAATCGACCGTCAATATGGAAGGTTAAAATAAACAAGCTAGTTCGCCCCGTTCCACAGTCTAATGGCAATATTTTCACGAGTTTCATCAAAAATAACCCTCGGACAGTATTCCCTTATAAATATGCTCAAGAAATTGATTCGAGTTGACCACTAGGTTCCGATCTCGGGATGTTTCATCGGGAAAGTCCTAGGGTGGAACTTCCATTCTCATGTATTGGGAAACCGTTTGACGTAAAAGATACTCATGGGGTACATGGATGCTTCTAGTTACTAGGTTCCCCTCCCCAGCGGAGAAACAACTCGAATAGCTAATTCCTGCATGTCCGAATCAAGGTCGCCGTTTTACGCGAGAGTAAACAACGGGTCACGCGAGTACCCCCTGTTACTAGGCTTCCCGTCTTCGGCACATGTGAAATTTCTAAATCACTAGTCTAATCAGGGTCGTCGTTTTACGCGAGAGTAAACAACGGGTCACGTGAATACCCCCGGTTACTACACTTCCCATCATAGAACAAATATCTCGACTTTTGGGAAAAACTGACCGACTCTGAACTCAATCTAAGTGCCAACATGACTTATGTAACTGGACGACTAGCTATCCGAAAAATGTAACCAAACGTATCGACGGTGATTTTAAAACAAGTATGTATCCTCTCTTATCCGCGAAGACCTCTACAATTACGAAAAACAAATTTCGGACCTAAATGAAGACTTAGCAAAAACAGAAATCACTGACTACAACTCGACTAAAACTCGACCGTTTCTTCAGAGAGAAAAACAGTGTTGTAACATCAGTATTACACAAATAGAAGCACGAAAAATTCACGAATAGAGTAAAATCAAGACAAGCAAGGCTATCGACAAAAATAACAAAAAGCAATGAAAAGTGCAACGAAATAAGTACAGCAATAAATGTAGCGACAGAAAGTAACCCCCCTCCCCCAAACTTAGGACGTACATTGACCTCAATGGACAAAATATAATATGCAATAAAACAAGAAGGTCAAGTACTCCCCTCCAGTCCTCTCACGAGCTGGTGCCGGCGTCATCCGGTGAGGAGGGTGGTGTGGCTGGCCGAGCAGGTGCAATAAATGGGCCGTCTGGGTGCATGATATAGGCCGTCCATGCAGCAAGGTGCTCCTGATGGTAGGCGTCCCTCGCTGCCAGACGCCTCGCCTCACGCCGGTTGGCCCGGCGGGCCTGCTCTCGCATCTCACCCCTGACGGCAACAATAATGCTCTCTCGCCCCGTCCGCTGCTCCTCTCGCATGGCAGCCAGCATACTCTTCCTCTCTCTCCTCATCTCCTATCTCTCTCTCTTCTCATATCCTCCCTCAGATCCTCTCTCTCTCCTCATATCCTCCCTCAGCCCGTCGAACATCGCCTGAAATCTCTCACTGTCGGGCGGCGGGCCGGCATCTGCCTGCCCCTGTGTCAGCAAAAGAGGCTCGGGGGACCCCTCGTGGGCCTCATCAAGTAGAAATCCTCTCCCCCGAGCGTGCGCCGGCGCTCCTCCCCACTGGTCAAAATGTGAGATGATGCGGTGGTCGATCGGGGCCTGGGGAGCCAGCATCGGCTCGTCGTCTGACCACGTCAGCCCCGACTGCCGGCACAGAGCGCAGATAAGAGAGGGGTGCTTCAACCCCATCTTGGCCCCTCCCTGAATGCACTGGAATATAGATCGGACCAAGAGAGGGGCCACATGGAATCGCAGCCCGGATGTGATAGCATATAGTGTCCGGGCGCGGGAGAGAAAAACAGTGCGGATCTGAGATGTGGGGTCTATACGAGCACAAATAAAATATAGCCAGGCACGCCCGAGCCGACTGAGGCGCGAGATCTTGTAGTGGAAAGTGGAAGAACCCGGTGCGCGCCGCTCCCAGTCGGAGTCGGGCTGCGTAATAGTCTCGAGCAGAGCCTCCTTCGTGAGGCTAGCTATAACTCGGTCATAAGTCGTCTCATCTACCACCGGAAGCTCAAACAACCTCCGAATAGCAGCTGTGGAATAATCAATCGTAATACCTCGGACATCGACCTGAGTCCGAGTGTCTGACTGCTGCAACATCTGGCCTGCTCGAATGTGTTTCATTAACGCGCTGGCATAGAACTCCTGCACTATCGATATCACCGCTGGCTCGGGAGGTGCAGCAAATCGGGCCCACCCCATCTCGTCTATCATAGCAAGCAGTTCCCCGTCTTGGGGGGCTGGAGTGAATCCCCTCTCCGGGATAATAGGTCGCGGCCGAATCTTTTCATTGAAGATTTTGTGGATCTCAGGGTCAGAAAACTGGTGCGCCTCAGACTCGGCCCGACTACGAGAAGTTTCCCCTCGTGTGGGGGACGACTGAGTCCTGGCCCTCTTGCTCAGCTTTTTAGTCCTAGCCATAGTGAGTCCTGAAAAAAATTAAACACCGAAGGTTACTTACTCAAACAATAACGAGAATAATCATCACTCGGCTAAGGATATCCGGGCGTAAATCAGAAATTTTTACGAGATAGCACAACCGTGAGAAAAAAATGAAATTGAACCATAACGTTTAAACTAGACGTACGGGTTTGGGTTTGCTGTAATTCCAGAATGAATACGTTGCACATAGATTCAAAATATTGCCTTAACAAAGAAAATCTTTCATTCAGGCATTTCATCGAACACTTAAAGGGCAAGAGTTCACTTGAAGAACAAATATGGCAATAGCTCGATTAAATCCCCAAGAACAAAAACACGAATCATTCACCATCAAAAACGACATATTCAATTCATTTGTAAACCAAAATAATCATGAAAAATCGATCAAAACATCATGTCCTCCACTTAACCATCCTAGAACTTTTGAAGGAAATAAACATATTCAATCCTCAAATGCATAACACAACTTCAAATTTAAATTCATAGAACAATTTGAGATTAGAGATTTGGACATACCTTGCTTGGATTGTGAAAAGTGCAAGAAAATTGCAAGAAGAAAATGAGAAGAAGAAGAAGGCTTCTTGGCCGGTCGCGCGCGCAAGGGAGAGGGAAAGATTAGGTAAACTTACCTGGGTAGTCGGCCAAATGCGGGTTATAAGGTACCTGGGCTTTACAAATTCCGTATGGTGTGCCGCGGCACAGCTCAAGTGAGCCGCGTCACCGAGTACAGTCCCTTTTTACCTGCTCGTATGTTTTGTCGTGGGCCGCGGCTCAGGTTTCGTGTGCCGCGGCTCAGGGCTCATGTGTGCCGCGGCTCAATAATGTTGTGCCGCGGCACAAAGTACAGAAAGTTTAGCCCTCCCTTTTGATTTGTGTGTGCCGCGGCTCACAAGCCTTGTGCCGCGGCTCAGTAATGAATTTCTCCCCTGGGACTTCTCCTACACAGAATTTTAAGAAGAACACGTCACGAGCGAGAGGTAAAAACAAATTAAAGCACAAAATGATGAAAAATGAAAATGCAAGAATGCAAGAAAAATATACAAACTCAAAAAATCTACAACTACGAACTCGGGTTGCCTCCCGAGAAGCGCTAAGTTTATAGTCTTCAGCCGGACCTATTAAAAAAATCAGTTCGCTTTTCGCAAACTCCATTTGATCTCTGCCCCGTTCATCGAACTATTAATATGATTTTTAAAATTTTGACCATCGGTCATTAACGATTCGATTTTCGGTTCGGACACCGAATGTTGGTTGCGGAAAGGTTTTGACGAGAACAACTTCCCGAAACACCCGTTTTTCTCATGACTAGATGTCCGTTTGATTTCCGGCTTATTTCCCTCTTTCAAAAATGACTTTATGACAGCAGCAGACTTGTCCGAGTGTGGATGGTCGGATGGCGATGATGGCATGTTCACATGCTTGAGAAATTCTACTCGTTCTACATCTTTCTTAAAAGTTGGACCATCTGACACGGAATCTGAATTTTTCGACCGACGATGTTTTCGGTGTTTTTCTTTTGCAACGGCCTCCATACTTTCACTTTGTGAGCTCTTATCAACACCTCCGGGCCATGAAAAGGATTTGAATACTTGGAACGTAACATGCTCGTCTTGAACCCGCAGAGTTAATTCTACTTTTTCCACGTCTATAAGAGTTCTGCCGGTCGCTAAAAATGGTCATCCCAAGATAATCGAGATATCTTCATCTTCCTCCATGTCGAGAACAATAAAATCCGCTGGAAATATAAATTTATCCACTTTTACTAGCACATCCTCAATCACTCCCCTCGGATACTTAATAGATCGATCCGCTAATTGCAAGGAGACCGTCGTCGGCTTTGCTTCTCCAATTCCCAGCTTCTTGAAAATAGACAGAGGCATGAGGTTAATACTAGCACCGAGATCGCACAATGCCTTATTAAAAGAGAGATTCCCCATGGTGCACGGTATGTTGAAACTTCCCGGATCTTTCAATTTTGGTGGAAGATTCTTCTGAAGAATCGCGCTGCATTCCTCTGTCAAGGCGACTGTCTCAAACTCCTCGAGTTTTCTTTTCTTTGACAATATCTCTTTCATGAATTTAACGTAGCTTGGCATTTTTTCCAACGCATCGGCAAATGGAATGTTGATATGAAGCTTCTTGAACACGTCGAGGAACTTAGAGAATTTCTTGTCCGCCTTTTTCTGCTGTAATCTCTGCGGAAACGGGACGGGTGGCACATATGCCTTCGGGTTATTTGGAAGCGTTATCGAGGGTCTCCAATCTTGTGATTCTTCCATCGCTAAATTTTTCTTCTCCTCAATTTCACTTCTCTGTTCACTTTTCTCGGGCTGGTCACACACCTCCTTCCCGCTTCTCAAACTGATCGCATTTAGACTTTCTCTAGGATTTGTCTCGGTCGTACTTGGCAATGCTCCCTCCGGGCGGGCTGTCAACACATTAGCAATCTGGCCCAGCTGGACTTCCAAGTTGCGAATGGAGGCGGAATGATTTTGCAATGTTGCTTCAGTACGAGTCACGAATTGACTCGTATTCGCTGCCAATTTCGCAATTGCTTCCTCGAGAGAAACTTTTGGAGCGGGAGGGGGCTGCTGTTGGTTTTGAGCGAACGGAGGCTGGTTCGAGTTCTGTCCGTTTCTCCACGAAAAGTTGGGATGATTACGCCACCCCGGATTATACGTGTTGGAGTACGGATTATTTTGCCGGTTTCTGTTTCCTACAAACTGAGCTTGTTCAATTTGGGGCTGCTCGAACGGATTTCCGACTTGACACTCCGTGCTAGGGTGAGATCCGTTACACCAATTGCAAGACTCAATGGTAACGGGGAAAGGAGAATGCGAAAATGCTTGAAGTTGCTGAGTCAAGGCGGCGACTTGAGTTGACAATGTGGATATTGAGTCATTACTCGAAATTTCCATAACTCGCTTCGGCGTTATTCGATCGGATGGCCATTGATAAGCATTAGCGGCCATAGCTTCCAACAACGAGTGTGCTTCAGCCATCGTCTTTCCCATCAAAGCTCCACCGGCGGCTGCATCCACTAGAGTGCGTGTAGAGGCACTCAAACCATTGTAGAACGTCTGAATTTGAAGCCAGTCTGGAAAGCCATGATGTGGGCATCTCCGTAACAAATCTTTGTACCGCTCCCATGCCTCGTGAAGCGATTCCATATCATACTGACCAAAAGTAGTGATCTCGTTTCTCAGTCTCGCCGTCTTATAAGGTGGGAAGAATTTAGCAAGGAAGGCTTGCGCTAACTCTGCCCATGTCGTGATCGAGCCCGGCGGTAAGGAATTCAGCCAAAATTTCGCTTTATCCCTCAAAGATAAAGGGAAAAGCCGTAATCGGGTAGCATCGTCGGTGACACCATTGTTCTTGAAAGTGTCGCAAATCTCGAGAAAAGAAGCAATATGTGCATTTGGGTCGTCATTCGGCAATCCACAAAACTGGCTAGCCTGCACCATCTGAATGATCGCAGGCTTGATCTCGAAATTGTTGGCTTGGATTGTTGGACGTCGAATCCCCGAAAAGTTTGCGTTAATCTGCGGCATAGCATAATCTCGAAGTGCTAGTGCCGGTTGAACTTGCTGCACATGGTTATCTCCTCCTTGAATTTCGATATTTTCAGCCATGTTGATCGTTGTCGGTAGCTCTCGTTTCTCCTTCTTCTTTCTCCTAAGAGTGCGCTCGAGTTCGGTATTCAAAGGTAGTAGGCCTTTGTCACCGAGTTTTCTCATGCACTACCCGAAAAAATCCTGAAAGGAAAAACAAATAAATAAATAAAATTAAATACACGAAAATAAGTAAATAAAAACGTTCAAACTAGGACTAGAAATACTGAAATCGATATTAGCAAAAATTTCAGTCCTCGGCAACGGCGCCAAAAACTTGTTGCGATATTTCTTGAACGCAAGTGTACGTTATCGTATACAAGTAATAAAGTGATGAGTGAGTATCGTTCCCACGAGGACTGAATTACTAACTACCGATTTTTATGTATTCTAGTTTTATTCGAACAATCGAACTTTGGGTTTGCAATTAATTACTAAAAGAATTAATAAAAGACTAGATAGAAAAATGATCGCTTGAAGAAAGAGAATCAAATGATGAAAAAGTCTAGGATTCTGAATCCACCTCGGTTTATCCGAATTTACTCTCGATTATCTGAAGTTAATGATTTTCCCAATTTATTGAAGGCGAAGATTGCTAATATACTCTACCGCCTCTCCCAAGGTCAATAGATTTTTCTAAAGGCGAATAACGCACTCTATCCCTAGGTGAATTGATTCGTCAATAGGCAAAAAGCATAAAATCTCCAAAAGGCCACGTAGTTCCTATGAGTATATTCCTATCTCACAGAATAAAACGGTCCTCACCAACTCTCATCTCCCGATTCGAATTGAATGATTAAAACAATACAACTATTGGCCAGATAATTGAAAGCATTAGACACAATTGGGAAAACTCAATAAAAAGGGAATTAAATAGATAATCTCAAGCACATCCGTCAAAACATAGGTTTCATCAAAATCCTAGATTAGGGTTTTAGCCTGACATGCTAATTGATGAAAATACAGAATTAATAAATAGAAGCATGAAAATCAAACGCAGATGAAGAGCTCGGATTCCTCCGTTCTTCTGGCTTCCGCCCTCTGCCCTTGATCTCTCGTCTGTGATAAACTTCTGTGTTCCTTCTTTTCCCCAAGCCTCCAAAGATTCTAACATCCCAAGATTTCCAAGCTTTCCCGCCTCTTAATTAGGGTCTTAAACCCTTATTTATAGCTCCCTACAGCCTCCAAATCGCGTTCGTGTGAGTAGGTCGAGAACTGGCTTCAAAACGGCCCAAATACGCGCGGAGCACACCAAAACCGCCTATTGTGCCGCGGCTCACTAAATTTGTGCCGCCGCACATGGTCTTCAGCTGGACGCCTGGGCGCCTTTTAATTCATCTGGGCCGCGGCTCACCTGGACTGTGCCGCGGCACATAGTACAGTCGACTCTGGTGCCCGCTGGTTGCCTTCCTGTGCCGTGGCCCACTTGCCTTGTGCCGCGGCTCACGGCCAAAATTCGCCGTTTTCGCCCGTTTCGCCTCGTTTTAGCTTCCGGACTCCAATCTCCTGACAATCATACAAGATTAAGGCATTAAGAGCTC
Organism: Orobanche coerulescens; assembly: GCA_033398695.1. NCBI lineage: Eukaryota > Viridiplantae > Streptophyta > Magnoliopsida > Lamiales > Orobanchaceae > Orobanche > Orobanche coerulescens. The sequence continues at coordinate 123,492,575 of CM065812.1, read as the reverse complement.
ATTTATGCAAATTTACTCGCCAAAATAATACTAAATAATGATAAATAAGCGTATAAAAATACGCCTAACACTCGAGTCCGTCACCAGGAGTTCGGCGTATCCGACTCCCAGAAGGCCGACCAGCCGTCTGGCTCCCCCTCGCCAAAGAGCCGAGGTCGGCAGCAGCGGAGTCAGGAGATCGGTACACGATCGCCTCGGCTCCCGCTCCAAAAGCCGATCCACGAGCGACCAAGCTGCAGCGATGGCCGCGATGCAACGTCAGCTCGACGACATGAAGGCACTCCTGGAATCTGGGGCAGGCGCCAAGAGCAAAATCGCTGGGCCGAGCGAACCGCTCGCGGTCCACACCGAGCTCGCCCCCGTGCAGCATAAGATCGCTCCTCCGCAAACACCTTTGTACGAAGGAATATCAGATCCTCGGAACTCACCTGAGCAAGTTCAACATCTACATGACCGGGTGTGGGGCATCAGACGCGACCAGGTGCCGAATGTTCCCGCTGACGCTGGACGACCTTGCCTACAGGTGGTACACCTCATTGCCGCCTCGATCCATCGACTCCTTTAACCAACTGGCGAACGACTTCACAGCATACTTCGCCACCAGGGTCGCTCGGCCAGAAGGACCCCATCGCATGATGCAAATCAGGCAAGGGAAAGAAGAGTCCGACTCGGACTACATCGACCGGGTAGACGAGATCATCCTCAACGGCGAGCCCATAAGCGATGAGATCGCCCTCTATGCGGTCCTAGGAGGATTCCATGACCTTTCGCCTATGTTCAGGCATCTTACGAAAGACCAACCCTCGACCTACGCGATCTTCCGAGCTAAGTCCGCAGACTTTCTGTCCAGTCAAAGGTTTCTTCTTAGCCTATGAGCAGCGCGATCGGCGCCCGAACGACGACCTCTAGTCTTCCAGCCCGATCGCCGGTATCAAGCAACATCACCAAAACCGGAGGACTCGTTCGCCATCTACAATTTACCATCTAACATGATGGACTAAGGCCCGAGATCGCCTCCACCGCACAACGTACACTGACGAAGGTCGGCATCTACATGACGATCCGAGGTGGAAGAGTGCAGCCATGGTCCTGGTAGTCGATGGAACCGGATGCTTTGGCCATGCAAGGTCCCTTTGGGCCAAGATCGCCCGCCCTTCGTTTAAATACGAGGCCGGCGTAGTCTGAGGGCCCTACCAAACTAATCAGTGGACATGATCGCACGCCCTCAAAGGTTCATCATCTAACATGGCGAACCCGGACAATGCGACGCGTCACTACCCCCATCTCAACGTACACCGTCGAGGTTCGCCATCTTCATGGTGGGCCGAGGTGGAAGCAGAGCCAACAAGCCGCGGAAGTGGAGTTGATTAATCCGACGACGCCCCGCGTAAGGACTCCTCTAGACCAAGACCGCACGCCCTTCGTTTAAATACGAGGCTAGGCGCAGCCTAATAGAGGACCCTCACAATAAAATGAGTCACGAGACAGTCAATGTCGTTCGCGCACAAGACACGGTCATGGAGTCGGTCCATCGAACTCCGCGACTGTGTACGGTTCCTCAGCGACGAAACAATCAAGTTTCTACGAGGGATCGGCCAATATTGTTTTTACAGGTACAAGACCGAAGATAGCTAGCTAATCGATCAGATTGCCCAAGTCCGAGCCATAGTTCCGCTCAACGGATCGCCCGTCCTCCTCCTACATGATCGCCAGCAGGAACCACCTCGCCCCATGTCTTCAACATCGGAGCAACCTGGGGGGCAATCATCCAGCTGTGCGGTCCAATGAGGAGCCAGCACACGTCCGGAGTTGCTGTCACGGGCGGTCCCACGGACACCTTTCGGCGGGTCTGTCGGCTGGTGGAGAGATGCTAACAGGCTGTGGTCAACGATCCATGAAATGCGGTTCTTGTCTCGGAACTGCATGTGGGTCTGTGCCGAGCTTCGGCCTTTGCCGACTGGATGATCATCGGCTTCGCGTGGCATAAAGCGGTCATCGGCTGGTCGGCCACCAGGAGTCGATTGCCAAGTACCGAGAGACGATCGTCCTAGATGTTGATCGCTCGGCACCGGAACTTGTCCTGGGACCTTCGGTCGTCAGCCAGTCGGCTACCAGGAGTCGAATGCCAAGTACCGAGTGACGATCGTCTTAGATGTCGAACGCTCGGCACCGGGACTTGTCCTGGGACCTTCGGTCGGCAGTTCTGCCTTAGCTGCTCGGCTATGGCTAGGTCGCCCAGTCTCTGAGGCGATCGCCGGTCGAGGCGTATAATTCTCGACACAACATTGATCATAGAGAGATGTTGTTGGACAATCAATCCATGAAGTCTTGGATTTCATATCATCTATCATCCACCCTATAACATCCTTTGAACGAGCAAATCAGGTCAGATTTTCTAGAAATCTAGTTTTGAGGAATTTGGGTATTTTGGTTGATTTCGTCCGTTTAATCCGATTTAACTTAGGATTGTGACGGATTGATGATTGCTTAGATGTCTTATATCTTTTCCCTTGTTATTCCTTGGTCGGATCGTATAGATTCATCGTTTTGGTCGAGTTCTTGATCGACGCCTTGAAGGTGTCCGGTAGAATGTCATAGAGGGGTTTTTGGATATTCTATGATTATACTTCCTCGTATGATTGTTTATTTATGGATTATATGATGTTAGGGTCGAGTTTCTTGTGAAGAAACCGTGTTGAACCCTTCCGTTCATCGTCGTCGGGCGTTTCCAAGCTTCCCAGTTGAGCCGTGTCCGTTCGTGGTTCCGTGGTCGTGGTATCGAGGCAAGTATCTTGCCCATACGATTCATGTTTCGTTGGCATAATTATTGATAAATGATTTTATGCGAAATCAAATGTTTAATGAACGTAAAAAGGGATCGGTATGTTCTCAATAAATGTTGTCTTTCAACGATAATTCTTATACTTCGTGAATATGTGTTCTTGGAATATGTGTGTTGGTTTTGTATGTTGAAAGATAATATGATCACTTCGAGTGAGTTTAATAGACCATAATCCTTTGCCGGGGATTACGTATTGTTATTGTGTACTTGTTCGGTAAGAACGTAATGTGTGTGATATTAGTTGTTACTCCTTGAAAGGAGGTTATGATGTTTAAGTGTTGCTTGGCTTGATGTTCTGCCCATTGTTATGTGATCGTTGGAAGTGATGTCCCTCCGGGTAGGATTGATGAATCTCTGGGATCCATACTTGTTAGTATGGGTCGGGCGTGACCGTAGGGTTATCCAATCTGGGTATGTCTTGCGTGGACTCCGAGGTTCGGGGCTTGTTAGCCCGATGCCGAGATAACTTGTGGGGTTATCATCGGGTATGTCTTGCGGGGACTCCAAGGTTCGTGGCTTGTTAGCACAATGCCGGGATAACTTATGGTTGTGATTTGGTTTTGGTTCTGTGACTGTTGTCACGAGGACATGTAATTTGATATGGTTTCCTATTGGGTTATTCACTCGGGTATGTTCTGTGGGGGCATCCGAGCTTCGTGGCTTGTGAGCACGGGACGCGAATAATCTTTAGGAATATGTTCTTGTGAATTTGGGTCGTGGACCCTGTGTTTGATGATTTGGGTCTTGGACCCCGTGCTTTGTGAATTTGGGTCGTGGACCCCGTGAATAGTTATCGGAACTTGTGTTTGAGAAAAATTATTTTCGGGTCGTGTCCCTAATTATTTTCCGAAATATTGAGAATTCTTTAATCCCAGATGTTTTCAAACTCCTGAGATATGAAATGTTTTGTAAGAGATAATATGGGTATATTTTTCCCACTTCTCATGATTCGAACGGTCTTGATAAAATAAATTATCTCGAGAAGTGTCTTCATGATCGGTATATTTTTGGAAGTATGTTGTGTATGGCTTGTTTTCGGATTTTATACTTGCACTAGCAAAACAGTGGAGTTTTGCTAACCCCCGAGTATTCGGGGGGTGGATGTCTGTATTGCGTCCAGGTACGCGCAGGTTGCTGGGGAGCGAATCATAGGATCGACACGAAGGATGATGGAAGACAACGATACTAATCACATGCAGACCATTCGTTGAGTATTTTGGTAGAGTCTCGGTGTTGACTCTCCGTTGTGTAGTTGTTCCGTTTTATGGGTATTTTGATGTATTCCAACCCCTGCGTGGGTATGAGTGTTGTGTAGAGTTGTATATGTTGATGCGTTGTATTGTGGTAGAGACCAAATCGGTCCAGTGGTTTGTTATTAGCCGTGTTGGCATATATTATGATGTCGTGTTTTCTTTATTTAGCTTGGTAGATCCTCGTGGAGAGGGTCTGTGGCGCTGTAATATTGCCGAGCGGTTTGGGGGTGTTGTAGGTCACAAGTCGTCCAGGAATAAGTCTAGAGGGGGGGTGAATAGACTTATTGAAACTCTTAAATTCTTTTTCACGAAGAGCAAGTTTCTCAGCTGATAGATATGCAAATGACTTAGAGTCGATTGTGCTCAATACGTGCGGAAGTCAGCTGATGACGAATACAAAACAACCAATGAAAGACTTAACAATGAATGCAGCAGTTAAAGTATGATGCTATAAAACAGTAAAATACGCAGGCAGTTATAGTGGTCTTAGAGGTGGGGTAATCCTCTACTAATCCACTTTTCTCCAAACCAGTTGGAGATGAATTCACTATAATTGTCAACCAGTGATAAAGATTGTAGTGATTCAACCAAATTACAACAGTTTCCAACCAGTGGAAATCCTTGCCGTTGCAACTCCCTTGACTGCCTTACACCTCTTGATCCGCGATCCTTGGATGCCTTTACAGTCTCGAACTTCAACCAGTGAAGTACCCCGATCTCAGGATTAAAGACACAAGTTTTTGCCTTCTCCAACTAAGAGGTTCTTCAAATATGAACTTTTGAGAACTGCTCTTTTCACGATGTTATAGTTCGCTTTTGATTGCTTTGAATGCTTTGATTGCTTGAGATTTTGTTCGCACAGGTATATGCTCAACTTCAAATCTTCGGATATATAGGTGTTGATCCTTGAGCATTCTTCATATCCATTGCAAATCTTGTAACAAATCCGTCCGTTGGAGAAATACTTCTTTGTTTATTTTTCTGAACGTTGCAAGGCTAGATTCCCATATTTTAATCCATCTTTATACCGTTGTGATGAATTTGCATGTGAGGCGCCGAATCTTTTTAATATAATAAGATTAAAGTCTTCAGTGGTAGGCCTGGATGAATTATTCAATTCATATCCTTGCGGGAATCTCTCCAATTTGTCTCTTCACGCTTGCATGTGACTTTCCGTAATTTTTGACTTTTCAACGCATGCTGATGTGGACTTGGAGTACTTGGCTGATCAAGTTGGCTGATGAACAGTCATCTTCTCTGCAGCTTGTCCTTCTCTGTCGGTGACTGTTTGGGACTCGCCTGATCAGATGACTTGTCTGAAGTCACTTGACTGCAGTCTGGTCAAACATCTCTGATGAACTTTTGTTGACCAGAACTTCTCTGACTTGACTCGGCTGTACTTCTCTGATGTACTTAGCTGTACTTTTGTACTTAGCCGATTTGAGCCTAACTTATTTTGGCCTATAGAAGATACTCATTTGGTTCTTCTTTACATTTTGCCAAGTATTTAACTTAACATAATTTGGCCTATGAAAATACTCATTTGGTTCTTCCTTACATTTTGCCAAGTATTAAACATAACACAATTTGGCCTATGGAAGATACTCATTTGGTTCTTCCTTACATTTTTGCCATGTATTAAACATTTGAATTATATTAATGACATCATCAAAATCTAACAAGTATTCCTAACAAATTCCCCCTATTTTGATGATGGCAAAACTTAAGCAAATTATTCAAATGAACAAGTCTGCACTTGAGTGCAACACACAAACTAAAATCAGTCTAGTTTTGAGACAACTGGGAATTGTCATTCAAAATACTGTTATAAAAATTTATGTATTGATTTACAAATACATGTCTTTCAATGATCAAAACAATTACAGAAAATTTACAAGTACAAAAAGATATAAAACAAATCATCTGCCTCTGCCTTCGCCTCTACGGATTGGCTGCTTGGCAGGTCTGATAGATTTAGCTCCAATTGGTCTTATCTTAACAGGAGCAAGACCATATTTTCTTCTGACAATGAGAGCGGCAAAGTCTTGCTCTTCTTGTGAGGAGAACTTGTGCTCATCACAAAGTTTCTTTATTTTCCTTTGAAGTGCTAATTCATTCAGTTCATTATTCTCCAAGGTGGGAGGTTCTTTGGGCCTGAAAGGAGGAATCATGGGATATGCATTGCATGCCTCAGCGTGTTTTAGTAGGATGGCCCAGAGTTGTGGATGTGCCTCTTCCATGAAGTTAATAAACGTCAGCTGTGGGGTGCAATTTTTATCCTGGAGTAACTCCCAGATATAAAAATCTCTGATGAACCTTTTCTTTGCAGATCCCCACATAGGTAAAGCTTCAATAGGAACAAAATCTTCAACATACCACAACTCTCTACCTTCCCATTCTAGAATAGGCTCTTCCCCAGATCTGATCCTCCTTCTTTTGACTGCAGGCTGATCATCAGTCTGCTCTAGTTCTGCTTCTCCCTTCCTCTTTGCCGAAGATGTCCCAGCACTGATCATTTGGACATCTTGCCTCTTCTTGGTCCTCAACTCTTGAGCTCCTCTAATTTCCCTTTGTTTGCTACCTTCCCCCTGAACCCTTTCTTACCCCTTTTTGCCAGCATCAACCAGGGTGGTCAACTGCTGCTCCATTCTCAGCATCCAGTCAGACATGCCTAGGGGCATTCTGTTGTTTGTAGGAAGAGGAGGTTGAGGGATGTTCCGCTGTAGCAAGGTGTCAATTTTTCCATTGATCGACTGTAGATCAGGAGTGATCTGAGAAGCAAGCAGCTCTCCAATAGTGTCTTTCACAATCTGTCGGATCAGCTGTGTCATCACAAGTGTAATTTGTGATGTATGTGGAGAGTGCTCGCCTGAACCTTCTACACCTGCAGGTGGGTGTGCGGATGACCCACCTGTCTGCAGACTCCTATCTGCAACTGGCATACCAGATGGGGTCTATTCTGGGGTCCCCGATCTGGAGTCTTCAGCCAAGTCTGCATCTAGGCTGGTATATCGAGTAGGTGGCCCAGCCTTTTCTGATGCAGCTTCCTTCTCTGCCTCTTTTTCTGGCTCCTTCTCTTTTTCTCCTTCTTCCTTTTCAAATTCCTTCTCTCCTTCTTCCTTTTCTTCCTCTTCATCATTCTTCTTTTCTTTCTCAGCTTCTTTTTTCTCCTCCTTCATCTTTACCATCATCATCATCACCATCATCATTTTTATCTTCATCTTTATCATCCTTTTTCTCATTATCATCATCTTTTTCATCATCCTCTTTTTCTTCTTCATCCTCCTTATCAACTTCATCTCCTTCTTCTTCTTCATCTTCTAATTCCTCAGTTTTTTCGACTTTTTCTTCTCCAGATTGTTTTTCAACTGAGATATTTTCTTCTTCTCTTTCTTCCTGTCTCCCCTCTTCATCATCAATAATAATAATTTCTTCTTCTACTTCTTCATTCACTTCTTCTATTTTTATCTCTTTTTCTTCAACTTCTTCTTCTTCTTTACCAAGGGATCCGTCAGAAATGCTATACATAATAGAGTGGATAAATTGGGCCATGTTGGTTTTAAAATTGGACATGAACCAATTTTCCTGAAGTAGCAAAATTGTGTCTGACACTTTGCAAAAATGCATCAGCACATCTTCTGTGGCTTGGGGATATCCCCAACCACTCGCTTCAACATAAGCTTGAAGTTGAGTGAAAGAAAGTGATTTTAAAAGCTTCTATTCTTCAAAAATATGAACAAAAGAATGTTTTAGAGCATGTGGTTTAACCAACTGAAGTTGCTTTAAGGATAAGTTAAAAACGTTGTTGTCAAGCAGGTGAAAAGTATAATTCGCCTCAGGTATGTTAATTATTAAACCTGCTTCCTCTTCTTCTGATATGAAATGTGGAGTGAGGAGAGGAACGATCTGGGTCTCCAGGCTTCCCGGAGCAGGCTGGTCCTCCAGGTGAATAGGTGACCTGGCTGCAGGACTGGGAAATTGATCTTGCTGCTCCTCTTCATTGAACTGCAATCGCCTGGGCCTCTTCGAAGAAGGTTCTGGTGAGGAATGGATGATGGAGGGATCACCAGGGTATGGTCCCCTTCTCTTGAAACGAACCGAAATAGGCATATTATCCGACTCTGTATCCGACTGGGCTACAGGTGGTTTGCCGGCTGCAGCCTGGTCGGACTCATCTGATGATTCAGGGTACTTGTAGGTCCTTGAATCAGACAACTCTTTTAAGATCCGATCTGCTCTTCTACTACTTCCTAGCCTCCTCAATGTCTCTTGGTCTAGATAACCAAGTCTTTTATTGATGTGAAAGGGGTCAGTATTTCTCTTTGCCACACCCAGCTTCTCCAGAATCCAACTAAGCTGCGTTCCGAACGCCAACTTAGATTTAAACTTCTTCTCTTCAACAAGCCACTCGGCCTTGTTGACTTCGCGCACCAACTGCTTGTAAATAAAATCCGACCAGTCAATTGGCTCATCCTGGATTAGTGCTCCTAGCACCATGAATTTAGCGGACGACAGTTGGTCGTAGCTGCCGGCCATGCCCATGACTATTATGTTGGTTATGTCCAACACATAGGGATACACATTTTTAACTTCACTCCTCTTGGCGGTGAGCTTTAGTTTCTCCGGTTGTTCGACCGCCTTAATCTTCCGCCAGGTATCGGCTGTGCTCTGTCTAAGGGCCTCGACCGCCATGCCACGATTCTTCATTCCAAAAACTTTCCGGATCATCTCTGGCGATATGTCCACTTGTATTCCGCAGATGGTGCTTCTAATCCCCGCTTCAATCACCCGGGCTTCGCGGAAAAATGCGATAACGTCCTCCTTGGACAGGTGCCTGGGACTGATATCCAAAAATGGGTAGATCCCATTCATCTTTATCGAGCGGATAAGGTCGAGCACATCGTTGTTTTCCAGATTCGATTCCAAGAGTCCTTCAAAATCAACGACCAGGGAGAAAATGATGTTGTCCTTGACTGTCTTCAGGTTTACGCCTTCAAAATAAGATTCCATTTCTGCAAGATAGACGATTTTTTAGTGTATTGAGAGTTCGAAGGAGTTTTTGCTCTGTAAATTAGGGTTTTCGAAATCTAGTGAAGGTAAAGTGAAAGGGTTTTCCGTCCTTATAAGGAAAGTGAAACGACGCTTTAATTAAATAATCATTTATTTTAATCGGTGGTCCACCTTTTGAGATCCCTTTTTAAAATTCAAATTTTTATCGGTGGTCCAAGTTTTGAGTTTGAAAATGGACGGTTGGATTTTAATTTGTCACAGTGGAGGTCGATTAAACCTATGAATGCCACGTGTATTTTTAAAACATATAGTATTATGCCACTTGTGATCCAAAATTAATATGATACTATTTATATAAATAGCATATAATATTTAGAAGTTGGTTAAGTTTAGAAAACTTAACTGGTTGACCGTTGACTGTTGACTGCTCTACATCAAGTGAGTTGACTCCTTTGACTTCTCGCCTGTGGTTTTGATCAGCTAGGTTCCTTTTTCCTTCGTTTTCTTGTCTGCATCAGGTAGGATTAGATTCCTATGATCAGCTAGGTCCGTCCTTCGTCTGATCTGCTTCAGCTTGCTTTTTATTCTGTACTAGATTCCCAATCTAGTAAACCAAGTTCTCTGCTCAGCTCCAAAAACCTTTCTTCTGGCAAAGGTTTGGTAAAGATATCAGCAATTTGATAGTTTGTGCTGACTCTTTCAACTCTGACTCTCTTGTTAAGCACGTGCTCTCTAATAAAGTGATGCTTAACATCAATGTGTTTAGTCCTTTAATGCAATACCGGGTTGTTGGTTATTGCAATAGCACTGTTGTTGTCACACCAGATAGGAACTTCATTGGCAATGATGTTGTAGTCCCTCAGTTGTTGTCTGATCCATAAGATCTGGGCACAACAACTACCTGCAGCTAGGTATTCTGACTCTGTGGTAGAGATAGAGTTAGAAACCTGCTTCTTGTTGAACCAGGATATCAGTCTGGTTCCTTGGAATTGGCACGTTCCACTAGTGCTTTTCCTATTAATTTTGCATTCTGCGAAGTCTGCATCTGAATATCCTGATAGCTCGAAGTTATCGTCCTTAGGATACCATAGTCCAACATTGACTGTAGACTTAAGGTATTTAATTATTCTCTTGGTTGCATCTTAGTGCGACTGTTTTGGCTTGGATGGAAAACGTGCAAATACTCCTACGGCATAAGATATATCTGGTCTGCTTGCAATGAGTTGTAGCATGATCCAATAAGTCCTCTGCAATGGGTTGAATCCACTGATATGCCTCCCTCGTCTGCATCTAGGTGAGTACTTGTGCTAATAGGAATTCTTGCTGGTTTGGCTGATTCCATTCCAAATATCATGATGAGGTCTCGGGTGTATTTGGCTTGATTGATGAAAATTCCATTTTCCATCTGTTTGACTTGTAATCCAAGAAAGAAATTAAGCTTTCCCATCATACTCATCTCAAACTCTCCTTGCATGAGGTTTGAGAATTTCTCACACATCTCTGGGTTGGTTGAGCCAAATATAATATCATCCACATATATCTGAACTATCAATATGTGGCCTTCGTGCTCCACTCGGAATAAGGTCTTGTCCACCTTTCCTTTGCTGAAACTGTTCTTCTCAAGAAACATAGATAATGTTTCATACCATGCTCTTGGTGCCTGCTTAAGTCCATATAGAGCTTTTAGAAGCTTGTAGACTTGGTCTCCTTTGACAAATCCTGGGGGTTGCTCCACATAGACTTCTTCTTCTAGGATTCCATTCAGGAATGCACTTTTTACATCCATCTGGTAGACTTCAAAATCTTTGAATGCAGCATATGCGAGGAATAGTCTGATGGCTTCTAATCTTGCAACAGGTGCATAGGTTTCATCAAAATCTATTCCTTCACACTATGCATATCCTTTAGCAACAAGTCTGGCTTTATTCCTAACAACAGCTCCATCTTCGTCGCTCTTGTTTTTGTACACCCATTTGGTGCCAATAACCTTCTTATGATCTGGTCTGTCTGTTAGTTCCCAAACATTGTTCCTTTCCATTTGTTCAAGCTCCTCTTGCATGGCATTGATCCAAGAATAATCTTCCAAGGCTTGTTCTGTTGTCTTGGGTTCTATCTGAGACATGAAGCAAGAGAGCATTGCCATTCCTGCGGGTAGAGTAGATTGTATTATCTTAACTCCATCAGTCAGCTTCCCAATGATTTGGTGGATTGGATGGTCTTTGAGCCACTTGGGGATATCTTCTTCTTCAGGGTCTGTTCCCCCTGTAGATTTGCTCTGGTGGATTTCCTCTCTGTCTGCATCAGCTTGGATCTAGTCTCCTTGGTCTGCAACTGGATCATCTACCATCTTGTCATCTGCAAGTTGGGTCTGGTCTGTAGATGAGTATTTATCAGCTACAGATGGGTCTTCATCAGCGGCAACTGGATCAGGTAGGTTTGGTGTTCCTGTCTGATCTGCAATTGGGTCTTCAGCAGCTACAGTTGTGTCTTCAGGTTGGTCTGCAGATGGGTCCACCATTCCAGTGTCATGGACAATGACTACTTCGATGGATGCGGATTTGAGCTTATTCTCATATAGTTCTACTTGCTTCCTGTACTCAACAGTAGATTCATCAAATCAACATGGGGTGTTTCCTCCACAACTAAGGTTCTCTTGTTAAAGACTCTATATGCCTTGCTTCTTTGTGAGTATCCCATAAAGAGACCATCATCAGTTTTAGCATCAAAGGCATTTAGTTGTGTTTTACCGTTGTTGTGGATGAAACACTTACAACCAAAAACATGAAAGTAAGCAACAGTAGGTGTTCTGTTATTCCAAACCTCATAGGGAGTTTTGCCATGTCTCCCTACTATCATACTCCTGTTCTGTGTATGGCAAGCTGTGTTGACAGCTTCAGCCCAGAACCTCTTGGGCAGGTCTGCTTCTGCAATCATTGACCTGGCTGCTTCCTTTAGGGTTCTGTTTCTTCTTTTAGCAACACCATTCTACTGGGGGGTCATGGCTGCAGAGAGCTCATGCTGGATTCCATTCTGATCGCTCTAATCAGTGATCGCCTTGTTGATAAATTCACCTCCTCTATCTGATCTGATCTTGATGATTGAGAGGGATTTCTCATTCTGAATCCTTCTCAGCAGCTCAGGTAGCTTGGTCAAGGTTTCACTTTTCTTGTACAGGAAGATAATCTATGTGAACCTTGAATAGTCATCCACTACTACAAGTGCATGCTTTCTGCCACTTAGATATCGGCTTGATATGACCAAATAGATCTATGTGTAGTAGATCTAAGATCCTTGTTGTGAGGGTTGTAGGCTGGACTGGCTTGAATGATGCTCTGGTCTGCTTCCCTTTCTGACACGCATCACAGAGAGCTTCCTTCTTGAATGCTTCATCTGGAAGTCCTCTGACCAGCTTCGGAGAACCAATTTTGTTGATGGCTTTTATGTTCAGATGACATAATCTTTTGTGCCACAGCCATCCATTCTCAGCTATTGTCTTAGATAGAAAGCAGGTATTGGGAGTTCATGTGTTCCAATCTATCATGTAGATATCTCTCCTTATGAATCCTTGTAGATTCACCTCTCCAGATAGGATATCAATCACCATACATTTCCAAATGGTGAAGACTACTAGATTCTTCTCATCACAAAACTGGCTTATGCTCAGGAGATTATACTTGAACCCTTTGACATAGTGAACTTTGGATATAATGATGTTTCCTCGGTGCATCTCTCCAAAGCCCTTCGTTTGTCCTCTAGAGCTATCTCCAAAGGTTACGTCTGGACCTCTTTCTTTGGTGTATTTTGTCAGCAGCTTCTTGTTCCCGGTCATGTGCCTCGAGCATCCAGAATATACAAACCATTCTTCACATCTAAAGTTTGAATTTGTGGAGATGTGGTAGTAGTCCTTCCACCTTTTCTGCAATCATACAAGCAGAGATTTAGGTACCCAGATCTGTGTGGGTCCTCTAGGGTTAGATGGTTTCCTAGAGAATTGATTTCTCCTTGGATTGTGGAATTTGTTGTTATTATTACCCTTGTAAGGTGTGTAAGGTCTAGGTCTGTATCCTCTGTTAGGATTGTATACCGGATATTCCTCATAATCTTGGTAGTGTGGGCCATTTATAAACCTTGGCTGAGACCATTTATTAAATCTTTGAGGTCTCCACAATTGTTCATTTTGAAAATTAGGATAACCTTGAGGTTTCCACTTGCCCCTCCCATTTTCAAATCTGTTTTTGGGGAGTTTTTGATAATAATGGGCATGTTGTCTGGACTGCTGCTTCTGTCTTGGCCCTTGCCTAGTCGCTTGTCTAGGTGGCTGCCTTGTGAACCCTGGCTACAGCCTAGACTTGTGACTCGGCTGTTGCCTATTTTTAAATATCGATTTGTATATAGGCTCAGCAGACGAGACAATTGTTTCTCCCTTAATGAAAGTGGTTTTAGAACTAGAGTGAGTGTGGGGATCATATCCAAGGCCTGATCTGGAATATAGTGGCCTTTTATTAGTACACAATTCGTCCAGAGTTAGGGACGCTTTCAGGGAGGTTATTTCCTGCGCCTGAGTTTTACTTACCTGAGTCAGTTTAGTAAATTCGGCTTTGACATGAGCAAGTGCAGCTGATTTTTCACTATTTAAAATAGTTAATCGTTTTATCTCAGCTGTAGTGACATCAGCCTGGTTTTTCAAATTAACTGCAGCCTGGTTTTCAAAATCAGATTTTACTTTATTCAATTCTAGGCTGAGTTTTTCAAAATCATTTTTCAGCTGCCTATTCTCATCTTGCAGCTGAGTCTTCTCGGCTGATACAGATAGGTGTGCAGATTTTAGTGTCTCAAAATCCTTAAGTAGCTGATTTACAGATTCGTGCAGATCCATATCATGTGACATGGCTGAACTATTATTTGAACCAGAGGGTTTTGATGTTACCTCTTCATCAGCTAGGTTGGCCATCCGGCAATCATACTCTTCATCATCATCAGAGAAGAATCCGCTGCTTGACTCTACACGCTCTTGATCTTCTCCGATGAGGGCCTTCCTTTGGTCTTCTTTTCTGCTCATCTCCTTCTTGCTCTCGTCCTTCTTAAGATCAGGACAGTCGATTTGAATGTGTCCTGTCTTATGACAGTTGTAACATTCCACCTTTCAGCTTTTGACTTTTTGATTTCTTCTGGGATTCTCCTTATAATTCTTCTTGTATTTGGAGTAGTTCTTCCGGAATTTGTTGAACCTCTGCATTATGAACGCCATTTCTTCCTCAAAATCTAATAGATTTGGTGGTGGGGGACTCAGCTGCAAAGGCCATTCCCTTCTCTGCAGGCTCGGTTGATGATGAACTTGGAAGCTCGAACTCATAAGCTTTTAGGTCGGAGAATAGCTCTTGGATCTTTATTTTATTAAAATCCTTGGATTCTCTCATGGCCACTGCCTTCATGCTCTATTCAGGATTGAGAGATCTTAGAACCTTCAGTGCCATTTCCCTGTTGCCATAAGATTTACCAAGGGAGTTGATCTCATTGATGATCTCAGTGAACCTTGTGTCCACTTTGTCTATTGATTCGCCATTCTTCATTTTGAAGTTGTCAAATTTTTGAGTAGCAATTGACAACTTGTTCTCTTTGATCACCTCTGTTCCCTCACACATTAAGGCTAATGTGTCCTAGATTTCCTTGGCGTTTTTGCAGTTTTTGATCTTGACCATTGTTGATTTGTCAAGAGTTGATACAACACGTCTCTGGCCCGGTTGTCAAGATTGGCTAGCTTTCTTTCTTCGGAGGTCAGCCCTGTCCTCTTCTTTGGGATCTTCTCTAGATTCCCTGCTGCAATCTCCTCGGGAGTGTTGTCCTTCTCGAAGGTGAATGGACCGTCCTCTATGATGCACCACATGTCATCATGGATTGAAGATAAGTGTGCCTGCATCCTTATCTTCCAAAGATCATACTCGTCAACTGAAAACACAGGTAATCTAGAATTCATGTGTTCCATTATAATGAGAGTTAAAAATTATATATCCTTGATATATGGATCTGGTTCGTGAAATAAATGAACCAACCTCTCCGATACCACTTGTAGGTCACAAGTCATCCAGGAATAAGTCTAGAGGGAGGGGTGAATAGACTTATTGAAACTCTTAAACTCTTTTTCACGGAGAGTAAGTTTCTCAGTTGATAGATATGCAAATGACTTAGAGTCGATTGTGCTCAATACGTGCGGAAGTCAGCTGATGATGAATACAAAACAACCAATGAAACACTTAACAATGAATGCAGCAGTTAAAGTATGATGGTAACAAAAACAGTAAAATACGCAGACAGTTATAGTGGTCTCAGAGGTGGGGTTATCCTCTACTAATCCATTTTTCTCCAAACCAGTTGGAGATGAATTCACTATAATTGTGAACCAGTGATAAAGATTACAGTGATTCAACCAAATTACAACAGCTTCCAACCAGTGGAAATCCTTACCGTTGCAACTCCCTTGACTGCCTTGCACCTCTTGATCCGCGATCCTTGGATGCCTTTATAGTCTCGAACTTCAACCAGTGAAGTACCCCGAACTCAGGATTAAAGACACGAGTTTTTGTCTTCTCCAACTAAGAGCTTCTTCATATATGAACTTTTGAGAACTGCTCTTTTCACGATGCTATAGTTCGCTTTTTGATTGCTTTGAATGCTTTGATTGCTTGAGATTTTGTTCGCACCGGTATATGCTCAACTTCAAATCTTCGGATATATATAGGTGTTGATCCTTGATAATTCTTCATAGCGGTTGCAAATCTTGTAACAAATCCGTCCGTTGGAGAAAGACTTCTTTGTTTATTTTTCTGAATGTTGCAAGGCTGGATTCCCATATTTTAATCCATCTTTCGACCATTGTGAAGACTTTGCATGTGAGGCACCGAATCTTTTGAATATAATAAGATTAAAGTCTTCAGTGGTAGGCCTGGATGAATTATTCAATTCCTATCCTTGCGGGAATCTCTCCAATTTGTCTCTTCACGCTTGCATGTGACTTTCCATAATTTTTGACCTTTCAACGCATGCTGACGTGGACTTGGAGTACTTGGCTGATCAAGTTGGCTGATGAACAGTCATCTTCTCTGCAGCTTGGACTTCTCTGTCGGTGACTATTTGGGACTCGCCTGATCAGATCACTTGTCTGAAGTCACTTGAGTGAGTCTGGTCAAACATCTCTGATGAACTTTTGTTGACCAGAACTTCTCTGACTTGACTCGGCTGTACTTCTCTGATGTACTTAGCTGTACTTTTGTACTTAGCCGATTTGAGCCTAACTTATTTTGGCCTATAGAAGATACTCATTTGGTTCTTCTTTACATTTTGCCAAGTATTTAACTTAACACAATTTGGCCTATGGAAGATACTCATTTGGTTCTTCCATACATTTTGCCAAGTATTAAACATAACACAATTTGGCCTATGGAAGATAGTCATTTGGTTCTTCCTTATATTTTTGCCAAGTATTAAACATTTGAATTATATTAATGACATCATCAAAATCTAACAAGTATTCCTAACAGGTGTTACACTATCAGTCGAGTATCATACTTCAAGGGTACCCGAAGAAAGGATTTTACAAGAACATGACTATATTATATAAAGTAGTTATTATTCATGAATATGATATGTGCTACTTTGCTATTACAGAAGTCTCATCTTACTGATCCATTAGCTCACTAGATTCTTATGATACAGGTGATGATGCTCATGTTTAGGAGTTGACTATCTTCCTCAGTGTTGCCAGTCGTAGACTTGTCCATATGCCATTCCCCAGCTATTTCGCCCCTATGCTGGAAGACTATGTTTTGTTTTGAATAAGATCGCTCTGTTATGGTTTTGTTATGTATTAAACTTAAGGTTGTGTAATGTTTTGAATAAATAATATCGGTTTGCGTTATTTTCCTGGGTACTCGCATTACCAAATTTTTTTATTTTGGTTTTCAAAATTGACTTTGGACTCCTATAAATACATGTATACGTACGTATATTTCAACAAATAATATACCATTTTGAATCTATGAACCTCTACTTTAAAACTCTCGTAACATATTTCCCTTCCAACAATTATAAAAGCCATAAAAATCCTGGTCAAACAGAAAGCTCAAATCTGACAGTTTTTCCAAGGTGTTTGATAAAAGTCCCAAAGAGATTTCAGATTTTTCTTCAAGGATTTTAGCACATCCATCTATAGAAACTGATCTTTTCACATCAACAGGCACAGGACCTGAGGTAAGATGAGTCTTTTTCTTGCTGTATCATAAGGATCATATATTGATTGATATTTTCATATGTGGCTGTTCTTGAATGATCATGCATAACATGTGTATGTAAAAGAATGTTTAAGAACAGGAAGTATGGTACTTGATTGATGGCGGGTAGGCACGGGATGCGGGGGGACCGGCAGACCCAACACATGGTGGCAAATACTTGCGGCTGAACGTCGGTCAAGGAAACCCACACTGAATGAAAAAGGTTGAATACGGCTAATACCATTGGTTGAAAAACCAGTATGGGAACCCCCGTATACATGTTTTATTGGCCAATTATATGAACAGGTTCCAAAAACATGGCCTATCACTATCAGTCGAGTATCACACATCAATGGTACCCAAAGAAAGGATTTTACAAGAACATGATTATAGATATAAAGTAGTTATTTGTTGATGAATGTGATATGTGATACTTTGCTATTACAGAAGTCTCATCTTTCTGAGCCATTAGCTCACTAGATTCTTATGATACAGGTGATGATGCTCATGTTTAGGAGTTGTAATATCCGCGTTTTCTATCCTTGGTAATTTCTTTCTTTTGGTGCATTTTCGTTTCGGACAACTCGCCTGGCACTGTTTTGTAATTATGAACTTATTTTATTCTTGGAGTTTTCCGTTTAGACCGGGTCTTGATAATGTTTTTGTGTAATTTCATCTCGTGTTATATTTTGTCGCATGTGTATTCGTTTCTCGTTAAATTCGTTCGATTTCGTCGTTTTCTTACTTCGATGAGTTCGTATGCTTATGTAGAGCATGTTGCGAGTTTCGGATTGTTAATCCGACGTTGTGTCGTGACCTTTCGGTTGTTTGGGCCGTTTTTGTAATTTCCTAGAAGATTAGGGAATTTGTCCCTTATTCGACTTTGGTTGTGTACCTCAGATCGTTTTGGGTTCCGTACTTCCATTTCGTGTTATTGTTGCCCAAATATCGATCCCTGTTGCTTTTATTCTCCTTAGGATCATTTTTCGTCATTTTGAGACCCGAGGGGGTGTGGGCCGCGGCACAAGAATTGTGAGCCGCGGCACACACATCGCCCATTGTTGCCTAAACAAATCGTACCGTGTGCCGCGGCACAAGGATTGTGCGCCGCGGCACACATGAAGTCAGCCGCGGCACACCCGTGTGACACTTGCCGGCCAAAATCGATCAGCCGCGTGCGCGGCCGCAGCAGCGGCCGCGCACATGCCGAGTCTGAGCCGCGGCACACTTCGATGAGCCGCGGCACAACGAGCGGTCACCACCACCGGGGCAATTTTGCTCTGTGCCGCGGACGCTTTAGCCGAGCCGCACACGCGGCGCGGCCGCTATATCTGCTTCTTATTCAGCGAGAATCGCCCATTTCCTCCCCCTTCTTCAACCGTGCGAGAGAGAGAGAGAGTCTTGAGAGGGAGAGTTCCTCCATACACCACTTATTGTGTAGATTTCTTCCTCTCTTTTCGATCGGGTGGCTCGGATTGCGGATCTAACACGTGGTTTTCGGATTTGAGTGCTTGATTCTTCAAGAGGTAAGAATTCCTTTAACCCTAGTATGATTTTGGGGAGGGTTTGGTGGTGATTTTGTGTTCTAATCCGAATTAGCTGATGTTGTTGTTAGAATTGATAGTATACTCGTGACCCTTGGTTTTCTTGTTTTTGGTTGGGATGAAATCCCGTTGTTATACCATTGACCGATTTCATTTCCTTTTGCACTCTTGGTGTCCGACGAATTGTCCCAACGGGTAGAATTAGGATTAATTCTTACCTTTACGCATTATTGAGACTTGTGTATACCGTTATTGTGTTAGGATTGGATTTGGAAGGATTGTTCGGACCGAAACCTATTCCGTCGTCGTTTCCTTCGTTTCATTTCATTCAAGGCAAGTACATGTATTACATTTCGTTATGTATGTTGCGTTTTCGAAATGAATGATGAATGGTGATTTTTGGGTGCGTGAGTTGTGTTCCTTCCACCCGGAGTGTCCGACGGGATGTCTGGGGGTCGATACTAAGGGGTACGGCCGCGGAAGGGAACTTGTGTGCGTGTGTGATTGAACTTCCACCCGGAGTGTCCGACGGGGTGTCTGGGGGTCGATACTAAGGGGTACGGCCGCGGAAGTGGTATCCCACTCGGAGTGTTCGACGGGATGTCTGGGGGTCGCTACTAAGGGGTACGGCCACGGGATACCAGTTGTGATTTTGTGATATCGTGATGATTGGAAATTGATGTGATTGCCAATGTAGTATTCCGGAATATATATGTGGCAAATGACTTATGTTTGAGATGATTGTGTAAAACCGCATTTTTGTATATAATGTGGTGTAATTGTGTACTTGCACTAGCTATTCGAATGCTAACCCCTTAAATGGGGGAAATGCGTCTTATGCATTTAGTGCACGGAGAGCCGAGGAGCAGTACTGGCACGCACGCGAAGGACGGGATGGCTTGATGATAGTGGCTCGAGTCTGTTTTGTTTATTTCTATGTTTGGTTATTGCATATGTCGAGTATTGGAACTAAACTGTTTATTCTTGAACTTGGTTTAAGTCCCCTGCGTGGGCATCGAATTGATATTTACATTATGTTTTATGTACTCCGTTGAAATGATTTGGCCGAGGCCACGGCCCTATTTACTTTTGAGTGCATCTTTTGGGGTTTTCATTGTGGTTATGTGTCATGTGTTAGCCTGGTAGACCTCAAGAGGGTTCTACGGCGTGTAATGTCCCATTTGTGAATTGGGGTGTTACATTTATGGTATCGGAGCCTTAGGTTTTGAATACCTAGGCTATCGGTGAATTTTGGGTCTGTCAGTTGCGTCATTAGAGTCAGTCATTGAGCCTAATATCATCATGCTACCGTCTTTTCGTGCGACCCGTGGCTGTAAGTCTCCTTGAACTCTTATATCTCTGTAATTCGTTTTCTTGCGCTGTTCGGAATCGTGACTTGTGTTATCAACTTTGTGAATTGTGAATCTTTCTGATCTTGTCCTTTTCTTATTTTCCTTCAGTATGTTGAGAGGTCGTGGTAGACCGGCTAGGGGACGCGGCCGAGGCCGTGGTCGGGGTGCTGATAATGAGGAGGGCTCACTTTCTCAGTCCTCTGCGGACTCAGCCTCTCACTCAGTGCCGTCGGGTAATAATGCCGACGTCGGGCTATCTGCCAGATTTCAGCCAGCTTGGTAGCCCAACTTACTCGAATAGCCTGTGGTGGACGCTTAATCCGCCCCGACACCGGAAGAGGAGGCTAGTAAGTGGCTTGAGATGGTGACTAAGATGCACCCTCCTCGTTTCTCGGATCCTCGACTCCCTCGGTTGGGAGAATTGGCTCTTTCGGTTGTCCAGACCTTCGATGCCGTAGCTTGTCCTGAAGACAGGAGGGTACATATTGCCCAGTACCTCCTGGATAAGGAAGTCTGCGGAATGGTGGGAGGCCGTTGTGCCCGAGACCGTCGAGCTACTTGGGAGGAATTCAAGGGCGGCTATGGAAGCAGAGTATTGTCCGCCGCCGATCAAGGAGCGCAGAATTGTGGAGTTCTTCACCGCTACACCTCGGGACGTGCCTATTTCTCGTGCCATCATTACTTACAATCAGCAGTTGGGTTTCGTGAGAGATCGGGTGAGGTCGGAGGCCGATAAAATCCGTTACTTCAATATGCGCATGAAGCCGCATATTAGGCGAGTATGGCACCGCTCATGTGTGCCACTTTGAAAGAATACTGTGATCGCGCCCTAGCGATCGAGATGGCGGTTCCGAATCGAGTCGGTTTCGGAAGCTAAGAAGTAAGACTACCGGTGGATTCTCGACCAAGGAAGGGTGGCCGGGCCGAGGTCTCGCTCGCTCCCACACCGGGAAGAGGCCGTTCCATCAGCCGGTGGATCTCGTGGTAACCGTTCGATCCGTCACTTTCGGGTGCCAGGTTTGTTTTAACTGCAACCAATATGAGCATTTGATGAAGGATTGTCCTTTTCCCCGTTGCTTGCTTCACTTGCGAGATCCGGGCATCGGGCGGCTCATTGTGAGAGAGCCACCGGGGTCGCTAGAGTTCCGACGCCACTACCGATCCGAGGATCATAATACTCCGGCTACTCAGTTCCGCAGGTTCGGGTCGCGGTAGAGGTCGGGACAATGGATGGCCATGCAGCCTCGAGCTCGGGTTGATCCACCCCGACTCATCGGATGAGGCGCACAGAGGAGGCGACATTCCGGTAGCGTCTGTGTACCACTCAGATCCTTACTCATCCAGTTTCCGTGCTTTTCGATTCGGGTGCTACCCATTCCTTTATTGCGTCGGATTGTGTGAATCGTATTGGCTTTAATTGCTTGCTTGAGTGTGAACCGTTTGTGGTGGGTACGCCTAGCGGGGATCGTATGGTTGGGGACCGGGAAGTTAGGGATTGCCCCGTGAGGATCGGGAGCCGAGATTGGCCCTCGAACCTCATCGTTATCGACCTTAAGGGTGAGGATTTAATCCTCGGGGACGATTAGTTAGAGCGTCACGGTGCTATCATGAACTATCGGACTCGTACTATCTCGATCGTGGCCGAGGATGGCACCGAGCATACTCTCGTACCGTAAGCCGGTAGATCGGGAGCGTGATTAGCGCCTTGAAGGCGATGAAACTTCCGAACCGGTCAGGTTGTCGCCATCGGTGCTATGCCCTCAAGGCGGAAGATGGTAGAGTTGACATGTCGTCAATTCCAGGTTGTTAGTGAGTATCCCGATGTCTTCCTGCACGACTTAGGGATTACCACCACAATGAGAGGTGGAGTTTCCTATCGATCTAGAGCCGAATGCACCTATTTCTCGAGCACCGTACCGTATGGCACCGTCGGAGATGTTAGAGTTGAAGAACCGGTTGGGAGAATTGCTAGATAAAGGGTATATTCGACCGAGCGCATCGCCTTGGGGTGCGCCGTATTTTCGTTAAGAAGAAAGATGGGTCGCTTCGTTTATGCATCGATTATCGAGAATTAAACAAGTGACCATCAAAAATAAATACCCTTTGCCCGGGATTGACGATTTGTTTGATCAGCTTCAGGGGGCGACAGTCTTTTCGAAGATTGATTTGCGATCGGGCTACTACCAGTTGAGAATTCGGGACGTCGATGTTCCGAAAGCCGCCTTTCGGGACGAGATATGGCCATTACGAGTTTGTGGTTATGCCTTTCGGGCTAACCAATGCCCCAGCAGTGTTCATGCAGTTGATGAACAAGGTTTTTATTGAGTATCTGGACAAATTCGTAGTCGTTTTTATCGACGATATTCTTATCTATTCACGGAGTCGGGAGGATCACGCCTTACATCTCCAAATTGTATTAGACACTTTGAGGACTGAGAAGTTGTACGCGAAGTTCTCTAAGTGTGAATTTTGGCTCGAGGAAGTGACGTTCCTCGGGCACGTGATTTCAGCAGAGGGAGTTCGGGTAGATCCACAGAAGATAGAGGCAGTGATGGCTTGGGAGCCGCCTAAGAATGTGAAGGAGGTGAGGAGTTTTCTGGGTCTCGCCGGCTATTACCGCAGATTCGTTGAGGGATTTTCTAAGATCGCTAGACCACTCACTCAGTTGCTCCGAAACTCGGAAGTTCGAGTGGACTGCAGACAGGCGGGACGGCTTTGACGAGTTAAAGAGACGTCGACTACCGCGCCCGTTTTAGCATTGCCTCAGGGGAACGAGGACTTCGTAGTGTATAGTGATGCTTCGGGCCTTGGTCTAGGGTGTGTTTTGATGCAGAGAGACAGAGTGATTGCTTATGCGTCCCGCCAATTGAAACCTTATGAAGTAAATTACCCCACGCACGATTTGGAGTTAGCTGCGGTCGTTTTCGCCTTAAAAATCTGGAGGCACTACCTCTATGGGTCATCATGTAAGATTTTTACGGATCACAAGAGTTTGAAGTACATCTTCAGCCAGAAAGAGTTGAACATGAGGCAGCGTAGGTGGTTAGAGTTAATTAAAGATTACGACCTCGAGATACTTTACCATCCTGGTAAGGCCAACGTAGTGGCTGATGCGTTGAGCAGAAAACCGATGGCTTTGCAGATGTTAGAGGTACTTACAACGCAGAGTAAGATCCAGCGAGATTTCATCCGTCAGAATATTGAGGTTTGGGTTCAGAGAGTTCAGGGCCAGTTATGTGCATTAGAGATCACTTCGTCCTTGACTGACGATATCAAGGCGAAGCAATATGACGATCCGTTTTGGTCCAGCTGAGGGAGGATGTGAGGAAAGGGAAAGCCCCTGGATTTGTGGTTCACGATGATGGAGTTTTGAGGTTTCGCGGCAGACTTTGTGTACCATGTGATAATGAGCTGAGACAGAAGATCTTGAGCGAAGCTCATACCACGCCCTACTCCATACATCCTGGTACGAGTAAAATGTACAAGGACGTGAGGAGTAACTACTGGTGGAGTAATTTGAAGATGGATGTTAGTGAGTTTGTGGCGAAGTGTTTGACCTGTCAACAGGTTAAGATTGAGCATCAGCGACCAGCTGGTCGTTACGACCACTTCCTATCCGGAGTGGAAATGGGAGGATATTTCTATGGATTTCATTACCAATATGCCCAAGACTCGGACGGGGATGAACATGATTTGGGTCGTTGTTGATCGACTAACCAAATCAGCTCATTTTCTGAGTATAAAGGACACTTGGGGGCCGGAGAGGCTTGCACGAGTGTTTGTTGCGGAAATAGTGAGATTGCATGGGACCCCTAAGAGCATTGTTTCGGATCGTGATGGCCGATTCATATCACATTTTGGCAGCCGTTCATAGAGCTTTGGGAACCGAGTTGAGACTTAGTACATCCTACCACCCTCGAGACAGATTTGACGGACGATACGTCTGACACTAGAAGATATGTTGAGAGCATGTGAATTAGATTGGAATGATGAATGGGAGACACACTTGCCGATGATCGAGTTCACGTATAACAATATATGGCATGCATCGATCAAAAAGGCACCATTCGAGCGTTGTATGGAAGGAGGTGCGGATCACCGTTGTGTTGGGATGATACGTCCGAGCTAATCTGCAGAGCCCGACTCCGATAGTTGAGACGAGGGAGAAGATTACCCCGATTCGTGGTAGATTGTCGACGCCCGAGTCGGCGAAGTCTTATGCCGATACACGTCGCCGACCGTTGGAGTTTGAGGTGGGAGATCACGTCTTGCTTAAGGTGTCGCCGACACGGGAGTTTACCGCCGGTCGGAAGGGTAAACTTAGTCCGAGATTTATCGGCCGTTTGAGATCTTAGATAGAGTTGGAGAACTCGCGTATCGGTTAGGCTTGCCGCCGTCCCCGAGCCACGTGCATAACGTATTTCATGTTTCCCACTAGGAAGTACGTATCGGACCCTAGCCATATTATTGATTTTGGAGAGGTCGAGTTGGGGCCCGACATTACCTTCGAGGAGAGGCCGATTCGGATCGTAGAGCGTCGGGTTAAGCAACTCAGCACAAAACCATCCCTTTGGTCAAAGTGCGGTGGTCGAGGCATGGATCCGAGGAGGCCACGTGGGAAACAGAGGAGAGTATGAGGTCGAGATACCCCGAATTATTCGTGTTGTAAGTTTCGGACGAAACTTATTTTTAGGGGATAATGTAATATCCGCGTTTTCTATCCTTGGTAATTTCTTTCTTTTGGTGCATTTTCGTTTGGACAACTACTTTGCCTTGTTTTGTAATTATGAACTTATTTTATTCTTGGAGTTTTCCGCTTAGACCGGGTCTTGATAATGTTTTTGTGTAATTTCATCTCGTGTTATATTCGCGCATGTGTATTCGCTTTCTCGTTAAATTCGTTCGATTTCGCTGTTTTCTTACTTCGATGAGTTCGTATGCTTATGTAGAGCATGTTGCGAGTTTCGATTGTTAATCCGACGTTGTGTCGTGACCTTTCGGTTGTTTGGGCCGCTTTTGTAATTTCTAGAAGATTAGGAATTTGTCCCTTATTCGACTTTGGTTGTGTACCTCAGATCGTTTTGGGTTCCGTACCTCCATTTCGTGTTATTGTTGCCCAAATATCGATCCCTGTTGCTTTTATTCTCCTTAGGATCATTTTTCATCATTTTGAGACCCGAGGGGGTGTGGGCCGCGGCACAAGAATTGTGAGCCGCGGCACACACATCGCCCAGATTGTTGCCTAAACAAATCAGACTGTGTGCCGCGGCACAAGGATTGTGCGCCGCGCACACAATGAGCCGCTGCCGCGCACACTTGTCTGTGCCGCAGACACCCGTGTGACACTTGCCGGTTAAAATCGATCAGACGTGCGCGCACAGATCCGGCGATCTGCGGCACATGCCGAGTCCGAGCCGCGCACACTTCAGATGAGCCGCGGCACAACGAGCGGCCACCACCACTGGGGCAATTTGGCTCAGGCCGCGTACGCTTTAGCTGAGCCGCGGCACACGGCGCGGTCAGCGCTATATCTGCTTCTTATTCAGCGAGAATCGCCCATTTCCTCCCCCTTCTTCAACCGTGCGAGAGAGAGAGAGAGAGTCTTGAGAGGGAGAGTTCCTCCATACACCACTTATTGTGTAGATTTTTCTTCCTCTCTTTTCGATCGGGTGGCTCGGATTGCGGATCTAACACGTGGTTTTCGGATTTGAGTGCTTGATTCTTCAAGAGGTAAGAATTCCTTTAACCCTAGTATGATTTTGGGGAGGGTTTGGTGGTGATTTTGTGTTCTAATCCGAATTAGCTGATGTTGTTGTTAGAATTAATAGTATACTCGTGACCCTTGGTTTTCTTGTTTTTGGTTGGGATGAAATCCCGTTGTTATACCATTGACCGATTTCATTTCCTTTTGCACTCTTGGTGTCCGACGAATTGTCCCAACGGGTAGAATTAGGATTAATTCTTACCTTTCCGCATTATTGAGACTTGTGTATACCGTTATTGTGTTAGGATTGGATTTGGGAGGATTGTTCGGACCGAAACCTATTCCGTCGTCGTTTCCTTCGTTTCGTTTCATTCAAGGCAAGTACATGTATTACATTTCGTTATGTATGTTGCGTTTTCGAAATGAATGATGAATGGTGATTTTTGGGTGCGTGAGTTGTGTTCCTTCCACCCGGAGTGTCCGACGGGATGTCTGGGGGTCGATACTAAGGGGTACGGCCGCGGAAGGGAACTTGTGTGCGTGTGTGATTGAACTTCCACCCGGAGTGTCCGACGGGGTGTCTGGGGGTCGATACTAAGGGGTACGGCCGCGGAAGTGGTATCCCACTCGGAGTGTTCGACGGGATGTCTGGGGGTCGCTACTAAGGGGTACGGCCACGGGATACCAGTTGTGATTTTGTGATATCGTGATGATTGGAAATTGATGTGATTGCCAATGTAGTATTCCGGAATATATATGTGGCAAATGACTTATGTTTGAGATGATTGTGTAAAACCGCATTTTTGTATATAATGTGGTGTAATTGTGTACTTGCACTAGCTATTCGAATGCTAACCCCTTAAATGGGGAAATGCGTCTTATGCATTTCTGTGCACGGAGAGCTGAGGAGCAGGCACGGGGCACGCACGCGAAGGACGGGATGGCTTGATGATAGTGGCTCGAGTCTGTTTTGTTTATTTCTATGTTTGCTTATTGCATATGTCGAGTATTGGAACTAAACTGTTTATTCTTGAACTTGGTTTAAGTCCCCTGCGTGGGCATCGAATTGATATTTACATTATGTTTTATGTACTCTGTTGAAATGATTTGGCCGAGGCCACGGCCCTATTTACTTTTGAGTGCATCTTTTGGGGTTTTCATTGTGGTTATGTGTCATGTGTTAGCCTGGTAGACCTCAAGAGGGTTCTACGGCGTGTAATGTCCCATTTGTGAATTGGGGTGTTACAGGAGTTGACTATCTTCTTCAGTGTTGACAGCCGGAGACTTGTCCATATGCCATTCCCCAGCTATTTCGCCCCTATGCTGGAAGACTATGTTTTGTTTTGAATAAGATCGCTCTGTAATGGTTTTGTTTATGTATTAAACTTAAGGTTGTGTAATGTTTTGAACAAATAATACCGGTTTGCGTTATTTTCCTGAGTACTCGCATTACCAACTTTTTTTAAATGCTATTTATTTTGTTAACGATCATGGATTTCGATATTTACAAGTTGTCCGATACTCGAACCGATATGTTCCTAACAGAAAATTAAGGATTTAAGAAGAAAAGATTTCAAAATAAATTATAAGGATCATTTTAGAATTTATTAAAGTGATTTCGAAAAGTTTCGACGATTTGATACGATAAAATTTTCATTTCAGAACACTTATATTGCAAAAATAATATTAAATTATTTTATTATTCTTATTAAAAATTCGTTCCAAGCATGTCGAAGATTTAACTCCGACGAGTCCGGAACAGGTCGGAAAATCGAATTTGGACATCGGGAAGGGGTCGAACCGGCCGAGCCAAGTTAATGAACAACTCCCAGTCACCGCCGGACACGCCTACCGACAATTGCCGGTCACGGCCGACAGAAGTTTCTCGGCGCTGTCCGGATAAGACTGTCTGGATAAGGTCGGTCATGACCGATAGAAGCTTCTCGGCCAGCTGTCCGGATAAGGCTGTCCAGCTTTCCAGACAAGGTCGGTCTGACCGACAAAAGCTTCTCGGCCAGCTGTCCGGAAAAGGCTTCCAGTTGTCCGGGTAAGGTTGATTTTCAGCTGACTTTGGACTCCTATAAATATATGTATACCTAATTATTTTCCAACAAATGATATACCATTTTGAAGATGTGAACCTCTACTTTAAAACGCCCATAACATATTTCCCTTCCAAAAATTACAAAGGCCTCAAAAAGCCCGATCAAACAGGAAGCTCAAATCTGACAGTTTTTCAAAGGTGTTTGATAAAAGTTACCAAAGATATTTCAAATTTTTCTTCAAGGATTTTAGCACATCCACCTATAGAAACTGATCTTTTCACATCAACAGGCACAGGACCTAAGGTAAGATGAGGCTTTTCCTTGCTGTATCATAAGGATCATATATTGATTGATATTTGCATATGTGACTGTTATTGAACGATCATGCATAACATGTGTATGTAATAGAATGATTAAGAAAAGGAGGTATGGTACTTGATTGATGGCGGGTAGGCACGGGATGCGGGGGACCGGCGGACCCAAAACATGGTGGCAAATACTTGCGGCTGAAAGTCGGTTAAGGAAACCCACATTGAATGAAAAAGGTTGAATACGGCTAATACCATTGGTTGAAGAACCAGTATGGGAACCCCCGTATATATATTTTATTGGCCAATTATATGAACAGGTTCCTAAAACCATGGCATACCACTATCAGTCGAGTATCACACTTCATGGGTACCCGACGAAAGGATTTTACAAGAACATGACTATATTATATAAAGTAGTTATTACAAGAACATGTGCTACTTTGCTATTACAGAAGTCTCATCTTACTGAGAATTAGGTCACTAGATTCTTATGATACAGGTGATGATGCTCATGTTTAGGAGTTGACTATCTTCCTCAGTATTGCCAGTCGGAGACTTATCCATATGCCATTCCCCAGCTATTTCGCCCCTATTCTGGAATACTATGTTTGTTTTGGAATAAGATCGCTCTGTTATGGTTTTGTTATGTATTAAACTTAAGTTTTAATACCGGTTTGCGTTATTTTCCTGAGTACTCGCATTACCAAATTTTTTTATTTTGGTTTTCAAAATTGACTTTGGACTCCTACAAATACATGTATACGTACGTATATTCCAAACAAATAATATACCATTTTGAAGCTGTGAACCTCTACTTTAAAACGCTCGTAACATATTTTCCTTCCAAAAATTATAAAAGCCAGAAAAAGCACGATCAAACAGAAAGCTCAAATCTGACAGTTTTTCCAAGGTGTTTGATAAAAGTCCCCAAAGAGATTTCAGATTTTTCTTCAAGGATTTTAGCACATCCATCTATAGAAACTGATCTTTTCACATCTACAGGCACAGGACCTGAGGTAAGATGAGGCTTTTTCTTGCTGTATCATAAGGATCATATATTGATTGATATTTCCATATGTGACTGTTATTGAATGATCATGCATAACATGTGTATGTAAAAGAATGTTTAAGAATAGGAAGTATGGTACTTGATTGATGGCAGGTAGCCGCGGAACGCGGGGGACCGGCGGACCCAACACATGGTGGCAAATACTTGTGGCTGAAATTCGGTCAAGGAAACCCACACTGAATGAAAAAGGTTGAATACGGCTAATACCATTGGTTGAAAAACCAGTATGGGAACCCCCGTATACATCTTTTATTGGCCAATTATATGAAAAGTTTCAAAAACCATGGCCTATCACTATCAGTCGATTATCACACTTCACGGGTACCCGAAGAAAGGATTTTACAAGAACATGATTATAGATATAAAGTAGTTATTTGTTGATGAATGTGATATGTGATACTTTGCTATTACAGAAGTCTCATCTTACTGAGCCATTAGCTCACTAGATTCTTATGATACAGGTGATGATGCTCATGTTTAGGAGTTGACTATCTTCTACAGTGTTGACAGCCGGAGACTTGTCCATATGCCATTACCCAGCTATTTCGCCCCTATGCTGGAAGACTATGTTTTGTTTTGAATAAGATTGCTCTGTAATGGTTTTGTTTATGTATTAAACTTAAGGTTGTATAATGTTTTGAACAAATAATACCGGTTTACGTTATTTTCCTGAGTACTCGCATTACCAACTTTTTTTAAATGATATTTATTTTGCTAACGATCATGGATTTCGATATTTACAAGTTGTCCGATACTTGGACCGATATGTTCCTAACATAAAAATGAAGGATTTAAAAAGAATAGATTTCAAAATAAATTATAAGGATCAGTTTAGAATTTATGAAAGTGATTTCGAAAAGGTTCGACGATTTGATACGATAAAATTTTCATTTCAGAACACTTATATTGCAAAAATAATATTAAATTATTTTATTATTATTATCGAAAATCCGTTCCTAGCATATCGAAGATTTAACTCCGACGAGTCCGGAACAGGTCGGAAAATCGAAGAAGGGGTCGAACCGGCCGATCAAGTTAACGGACTACTGTTAGTCACCGCCGGACACGTCTTCCGGCAACTGTCGGTCACGGCCGATAGAAGTTTCTCGGCGTTGTCCGGATAAGACTGTCTGGATAAGGTCGGTCACGACCGACAGAAGCTTCTCGGACAGCTGTCCGGATAAGGCTGTCCAACTATCCGAATAAGGCTGTCCAGCTGTCCAGATAAGGTCGGTCATGACCGACAGAAGCTTCTCGGCCAGCTGTCCGGATAAGGCTTCCAGCTGTCCGGGTAAGGTTGATTTTCAACCGACTTTGGACTCCTATAAATATATGTATACCTAATTATTTTCCAACAAATGATATACCATTTTGAAGCTGTGAAACTCTACTTTAAAATGCCCATAACATATTTCCCTTCCAAAAATTACAAAGGCCTCAAAAAGCCCGATCAAACAGGAAGCTCAAATCTGACAGTTTTTCAAAGGTGTTTGATAAAAGTCCCCAAAGAGATTTCAAATTTTTCTTCAAGGATTTTGGCACATCCACCTATAGAAACTGGTCTTTTAACATCAACAGGCACAAGACCTAAGGTAAGATGAGGCTTTTCCTTATTGTATCATAAGGATCATATATTGATTGATATTTGCATATGTGACTGTTATTGAACGATCATGCATAACATGTGTATGTAATAGAATGATTAAGAAAAAGAAGTATGGTACTTGATTGATGGCGGGTAGGCACGAGATGAGGGGGACCGACGAACCCAAAATATGGTGGCAAACACTTGCGGCTGAAAGTCGGTCAAGGAAACCCACACTGAATGAAAAAGGTTGAATACGGCTAATACCATTAGTTGAAGAACTAGTATGGGAACCCCTGTATACATCTTTTATTGGCCAATTATATGAACAGGTTCCGAAAACTATGGCCTACCACTACCAGTCGAGTATTACACTTCAAGGGTACCCGAAGAAAGGATTTTACAAAAACATGACTATATTATGTAAAGTAGTTATTATTGATGAATATGATATGTGCTACTTTGCTATTACAGAAGTCTCATCTTACTGAGCCATTAGCTCACTATATTCTTATGATACAGGTAATGATGCTCATGTTTAGAAGTTGACTATCTTCCTCAGTGTTGCCAGTCGGAGACTTGCCATATGCCATTCCCCAGCTATTTCGCCCCTATGCTGGAAGACTATGTTTTGTTTTGAATAAGATCGCTCTGTTATGGTTTTTTTATGTATTAAACTTAAGGTTGTATTTCCCTTCGAAAAAACACCCGATCAAACAGGAAGCTCAAATCTGACAGTTTTTCAAAGGTGTTTGATAAAAGTCCCCAAAGAGATTTCAAATTTTTCTTCATGGATTTTAGCACATCCACCTATAGAAACTGATCTTTTCACATCAAGAGGCACATGACCTAAGGTAAGATGGGGCTTTTCCTTGATGTATCATAAGGATCATATATTGATTGATATTTGCATATGTGACTGTTATTGAACGATCATGCATAACATGTGTATGTAATAGAATGATTAAGAAAATGAAGTATGGTACTTGATTGATGGCGGGTAGGCACGGGACGCGGGGGATCGGCGGACCCAAAACATGGTGGCAAATACTTGCGGCTGAAAGTCGGTCAAGGAAACCCACACTGAATGAAAAGGGTTGAATACGGCTAATACCATTAGGTGAAGAACCAGTATGGGAACTCCCGTAAACATCTTTTATTGGCCAATTATATGAACAGGTTCCGAAAACCATGGCCTACCACTATCAGTCGAGTATCACACTTCAAGGGTACCCGAAGAAAGGATTTTACAAGAACATGACTATATTAAATAAAGTAGTTATTATTGATGAATATGATATGTGCTACTTTGCTATTACAGAAGTCTCATCTTATTGAGCAATTAGCTCACTAGATTCTTATGATACAGGTGATGATGCTTATGTTTAGGAGTTGACTATCTTCCTTAGTGTTGCCAGTCGAAGACTTGTCCATATGCCATTCCCCAGCTATTTCGCCAATATGCTGGAATACTATGTTTTGTTTTGAATAAGATCGCTCTGTTATGATTTTGTTATGTATTAAACTTAAGGTTGTGTAATGTTTTGAATAAATAATACCGGTTTGCGTTATTTTCCTGAGTACTCGCATTACCAAATTTTTTATTTTGGTTTTCAAAATTGACTTTGGACTCCTATAAATACATGTATATGTACGTATATTCCAATAAATAATATACCATTTTGAAGCTGTGAACCTCTACTTTAAAACGCATGTAACATATTTCCCTTCCAAAAATTACAAGGCCTCAAAAAGCTCGATCAAACAGGAAGCTCAAATCTGACAGTTTTTCAAAGGTGTTTGATAAAAGTCCCCAAAGAGATTTCAAATTTTTCTTCAAGGATTTTAGCACATCCATCTATATAAACTAATCCTTTCAAATCAACAGGCACAGGACCTAAGGTAAGACGAGGCTTTTCCTTGCTGTATCATAAGGATCATATATTGATTGATATTTGCATATGTGACTGTTATTGAATGATCATGCATAACATGTGTATGTAATAGAATGATTAAGAAAAGGAAGTATGGTACTTGATTGATGGCAGGTAGGCACGAGACGTGGGGGACCGGCGGACCCAAAACATGGTGGCAAATACTTGCGGCTGAAAGTCGAGGAAACCACACTGAATGAAAAAGGTTGAATACGGATAATACCATTGGTTGAAGAACCAGTATAGGAACCCCCGTATACATCTTTTATTGGCCAATTATATGAATAGGTTCCGAAAACTATGGCCTACCACTATCAGTCGAGTATTACACTTCAAGGGTACCCGAAGAAAGGATTTTACAAAAACATGACTATATTATGTAAAGTAGTTATTATTGATGAATATGATATGTGCTACTTTGCTATTACAGAAGTCTCATCTTACTGAGCCATTAGCTCACTATATTCTTATGATACAGGTAATGATGCTCATGTTTAGAAGTTGACTATCTTCCTCAGTGTTGCCAGTCGGAGACTTGCCATATGCCATTCCCCAGCTATTTCGCCCCTATGCTGGAAGACTATGTTTTGTTTTGAATAATATCGCTCTGTTATGGTTTTTTTATGTATTAAACTTAAGGTTGTGTAATGTTTTGAATAAATAATACCGGTTTGCGTTATTTTCCTGAGTACTCGCATTAACAAAAAAAATTTATTTTGGTTTTCAAAATTGACTTTGGACTCCTATAAATACATGTATACGTACGTATTTCCCAACAAATAATATACCATTTTGAAGCTGTGAACCTCTACTTTAAAACGCTCATAACATATTTCCCTTCCAAAAATTATAAATGCCATAAAAGGCCTGATCAAACAGAAAGCTCAAATCTGACAGTTTTTCCAAGGTGTTTGATAAAAGTCCCCAAAGAGATTTCAGATTTTTCTTCAAGGATTTTAGCACATCCATCTATAGAAACTGATCTTTTCACATCAACTGGCACAGGACCTGAGGTAAAATGAGGCTTTTTCTTGCTGTATCATAAGGATCATATATTGATTGATATTTTCATATGTGACTATTATTGAATGATCATGCATAACATGTGTATGTAAAAGAATGTTTAAGAACAGGAAGTATGGTACTTGATTGATGGCGGGTAGGCACGAGATGCGGGGGACCGGTGGACCCAACACATGGTGGTAAATACTTGCAGCTGAAAGTCGGTCAAGGAAACCCACACTAATGACAAAGGTTGAATACGGCTAATACCATTGGTTGAAATATGGGAACCCCCGTATACATCTTTTATTGGCCAATTATATGAACGGGTTCTGAAAACCATGGCATATCACTATCAGTCGAGTATCACACTTCATGAGTACCCGAAGAAAGGATTTTACAAGAACATGATTATAGATATAAAGTAGTTATTTGTTGATGAATGTGATATGTGATACTTTGCTAGTACAGAAGTCTCATCTTACTGAGCCATTAGCTCACTAGATTCTTATGATACAGGTGATGATGCTCATGTTTAGGAGTTGACTATCTTCTTCAGTGTTGACAGCCGGAGACTTGTCCATATGCCATTCCACAGCTATTTCGCCCCTATGCTGGAAGACTATGTTTTGTTTTGAATAAGATCGCTCTGTAATGGTTTTGTTTATGTATTAAACTTAAGGTTGTGTAATGTTTTGAACAAATAATACCGGTTTGTGTTATTTTCCTGAGTACTCGCATCACCAACTTTTTTTTTTGGTTTTCAAAGTTTAAATGCATGATACTCCCCAACTTAGTAGCACGGACCCCTTTGCGGTTCAGCTGCTAGGTTAGGGGGTGTTACATGTTTGGTCTGTAGATTCGTGATTTTGTCAACAAGAGTATTGAGAATCAGAGACATGTCATCTATTTTCTTATCATGTCCTGACAGTCTGGATCCAGTCTCTTGGACGGCAGCGATAGTCTTGGCTTCGGATACCTGGAGCTTATCATGCACTTGCCTAAGGAGTCTCTCCTGATAGACCTGTAGTTGACTGAGTGCTTTCCATAATGCACTAGGCATTAGGCGGAATACGTCCTCAACGTTAGAGATTGCATTCTTCAGGCCAGAGAGCTCATCCTAAGCTGTCTCTCGCATGCAATCTAGCTCTTTACCAACATCATACAGTGCCTTCACTGCATCCTGCATGAAGACTGTTTTGCGGACGGTTGTTTGGAGTTTCTCGATCCGGGCCTCATTGCACGGGGATCCACAGTGCACTAAATTTTCATCCTCAAGCTCGTTGAGTTGACAAATAACCACATTATGACGAGGGTGTCGTGGTATATTGTCAGGCAAGAATCCGTCATCGGAATCTGACTTGGAGCTCACAAAGATGGGAGATGCAGGGGCATCTTGCGCGGGCTCGTCGGCGGCAGGTGCTTCGGAAGGTTGTGCGGCTTCTTCAGTCTCGGGAATAGGAGGGACTGATTCTTCCTGACCTGTTTGGTTATCTGTAGTTGGGCGTACAGGAGGGACTGAATCCTCATGTTGACTCTCAGCTTCCGCCTGCTTTGGCAGAGGGGCTGATTCTGTAATACCCGAGATTTTTGTTTCTGGTTATTTTTGAATTTTTGTCGGTTGTGCCAGTTATTTTGCTCTGTTGGCGATTACTTGAGTTTTCCCCTAGGTTGGGTACGGCATGATGTACCGTGTTGTGGTGTTCGTCGGGTACGACTTATCATTGCATAAGTTGATATAATAGTATGACGTGCTTTGTTATTTGTTTGTTTTCGATTTAGATCGTTGGCGTTGTTCGTTAGTGTTTTGTTGCATGTTGAATAATCATTGTTTTATCGCGGAGTATCGTTGTTGTGCATGTGGTTGACTTTGTAGGTTCACCACCGTCACTTCTAAAGTCTAAAACTTCTGAAACTTTACAATGTGATAGAGCATCAAGTTAGCTTTCCAATGGTTCAAACGGTGAGTCAATCGGAGTCCGGACGAAGGATTTATGGTCGTAATGGCAAAGTCTACAATGTCAGAATACGGCCCTGGAACACGGCGATGTTTGCACCGTTTTGCTGAGCCGTTTATAATACGACGCTGGAAACACGGCACTGTTTGCACCGTTTTGGCTGATCCGTTTATACTACGGCACTGGAACATGGCGCTATTTGCGCCGTTTTGTGAGCCGTTTTGTCCAGGTGTATAAATAGGAGAGTCGCGTTTTCAGCCCCATTTCACTTTTCTCTCTCGGTTTTTGAGCGATTTGATGGGGATTTAAATCCTTGAGTAGATTAAGTCTTGATCATGTTTAACATCATCTAACCATTGTTCTTCGTCGGATTGAGGTAATTCCTCTAAAATCATTTTTCAACTATTTTCTTGGCCGATTATGATGAATTGGTCATGTAATTCTTGTTGTATTGGTCGTAATCTATGGATTAGAAACTTGTTTATCGATTTCGTTTCACCCGGAACATGATTTTAGCTTTCTTGGAACAAACCCTTAAACCCTTGTAGTTTCTTAGTATCGATTGGGATTTTGTTTAGTGTTGTTGATTCGTAGCGGTGTTATTCTCATAGTGATTGTGTTGCTATTGATTTTTCGCGAAGGTGGTCGGTTTTCGGGGCTGTTTCGGGGCTATTTCGGTCGAGCCGCATTCGTCGGAGTATTCAAAAATTGATTTCGAGGCAAGTATCTTGCCCATACATTACATGTTTTGTGGATATAATGGTTGGTAATCGATGATATGTGCTAAACGAATGTTTATTACCATTTTCAAAATAATCGGTATATTTACAATTATGGTTTCTTAAAAGATGACTCGTGTGTTCCGTGAAATAATGTGTTGAATTGAATATGTGTATTAGTGTTGAGTATAGTATTGCCTTACTTTTGTGTGATTCCATTATGTGTGATTATGTCGTCGGTAAATTTTGAAGTTTAATCCTTTGGTTAAGATGTGTGTGTGGGGACATGTGGTTATCGATGAATTTGTGAGTTATGTGATATTGGTTGTGTCGTTCGGTGCTGTTGATATAGTGTTCTTTCTTGTCGATGGTATTAGTTCTGGGTCGTGAGTATGTGTTGGATAATTTGGTCATTCTAGCAAAGTACCTCGACCATATATAGTGTGATTGACCCTCGGGGATTGTGGTTTGGAAATGTGAATTGCTGAGTGTTGAAAGGTTGTTCTCGGGGTACTCTCACCTGGGGATTGACTCGATGCGGTCACACAGGGACTTGGTGGCTTAGCGGCTGGACCGGGTCATGAGAGTTACTTCGAGTGGGGTATTCTCACCTGGGGATTGCTCGATGGGGCACACAGGGACTTGGGGGCTTGACAGTTGGACCGGGCCATGATAATTACCAGAGTGTTTTTACTGATGATTGGTTGTGATATGTCTGGAGTATCACAATGCTTTGTGCTCGGGGTCGAGAGACATTATATATCGAGTCTTGGTGTTTGGCTAGAAGGATATAAGAGTAATGTGTTGTGTGTAATGTGTCCTTGGAAGTGAATTGAAGTGGATGGTTGGGTCGTGGACCCCGTTTTTCCTGAACGGATTTGTATTTCGGAAAATAAAAATTTGGGTTGTGACCCTAAGTGGTTTTCGTAAAACTGAGGATTTTTCAGTCCCAAATATTTTCAAAACTCCCGAGGTTTAAATTGATTTCCAAACGGACCACTTGTTTCATTTATACTTTTTCGATTTGAACTATTTTATTCGAGTGAGAAATCTCGGGAAAGCTTTTGTTGTGACTGAACCGTAGATGATTCTAGTTATTGTATTCTCTGAATGCGTTGTGTATGGCTCGTATTTGCATTTCATACTTGTACTAGCAAAACAGTGGAGGTTTACTAACCCCGAGTATTCGGGGGGGATGTCTTTTCTGCGTCGAGGTACATGCAGGTTTTGAGAGCAAAACACAGGATCGGTGCGAAGGATGATGGAAGATGAATTATACTAATCACATGAAGGCCAGTTTTGGGTGCAGTCAGTCTGAGTTCATTGTATGGTCTTCTCCGCTGTCGTACTTTTGTTTGTGAGTGTATTTCACCCTTGCAGGGGTATGAGTCCAGACAGAGTTATGTATATTAGAGTTGTATGATAATGATGTAAGACCAAATCGGTCTATTGGTTCGTTATTTTGTTGCATCATCATGTAATTTATTATGTTGTTACGGTGTCTAGCCTGGCAGATCTTCATGGAGAGGGTCTGTGGCGTGTAATATTCACGGTCAGATTTTGGGGGTGTTACATTTATGGTATCAGAGCTTAGGTTGCAGAAACCTAGGCTGTCGGGTCCAGTCGTGTATTGTTGAGTCTTGTCTTGTCGGATTGTGTCTGACTGAGTTGTGTCGCGATGCGTCGTCTGTGATTTCGGTCGTGATTAGTATCATGGTGCGGCCATCATCTTCGTGCGATCTGTGGATTTAAGTCTCCCTACTACATGTTGTGCCTCGAGCTACACGAGCCAGTTGTGTGAGTCAATATTTCGGGGTACAGTCTAAATGTTATGATTATGTGGTCTATGCTTGCTCGATTCTCATATTGTACTAGAATGAAAAGTGGTGTCGGTGTATATGTATGTATATATATATATATATATATACCATTGCATAAATCGTTTTTACTAGAGTAATAGCCTTGGTGTGGTTACGCAAGAAAAATTTAACAATGTGATATCTTAAAGCTTTAAATGTTTTTGGGAGTCACGTAATTTTAATTTAAAACATCCTCCAAAGGAGGAAAAAGTTTGATTGTCGTGTGATAACCTTAAGGTCGAATTTTTTTTTTTTGGGAATTCAAACTATCGATATTTCATTTCCATCTTGTATTATAAGTTTTTAAAACACAATTTTTAAACTCAAATGAGGTCTACAAGATGTACTCAAGACGTGACTCTCGCTTTCAACTTTCAACGTGATGATGTTCTCATTGTTTGGGCAGTAGTGCCCAGTTTTATGATTAAAATAGTGATGTGAAAGCTAAGTCGTTCGGTATGTATACGTTGAGATAGCCCTCTTTATCGAGAGATGAAATTTTGGTTTTAAATGACAATTGCCTTTTGATGGTTACTCATGAGGTGTTGTAATTATGTGAATCAGTGGCATTTAGATTCGTATGTTGTTGTTGTTGTTTATTTTAACCTTCGATTCTAGTAATGTCGTATATATATTCGCAATCATGCTGCTGAATTAGAGCAGTTAGCGCACGCTAAGTGTGAGGCTAGCGCACGCTAATGTTTGTTGTAACCAACGCTAATCAGCATGGGCAGAGGCTGTGGAACCGCATTTTTAGCCGCTAGGTTTAACTTTCGGCAGTCAGTCACCTGTGACTGTATTCTATGTGTGTTGTCTAGTGATGACAACTGTTGTGTGTGAATATGTGTAAGACTTGTCGTATTGCTAGGTGATAATTTATTGTGTTTAATGAATTGATAAATTATATTTACTGCGTGTGTGTTCGAAAAATTTTTCCTGAAAATTTCATAAACTTGTGCAAGTTGCGGAAAAAGCAACTTCGAAAAAATTTTGACGGTACGATTAATCGGCGACTTTGTGTGGACTTTGAAAATTACTTGAAATTGGCGAGCCGGCCTAGGATTCTCTAACAAAACCTCAGCGGTATTTGAAAGGGTTGTTTAAAGTACCTTTAGACATTTTATAAAATGTTACCATCGTTGATTTTTATGTAGTGCTGGGAGGATTTTCGAAAATGATTTTAACGTATTATTTTACTTTCAAATAATTCGAGTACGTGATTTTCAAAAAACTCTTTCACACCATAATTTTTTTTTATATTTCAAAATCCAATACGATTTTTATTTTCAAAAATATATAGTGAAAGACGAAAAATCTTACTCGATTTAAACTTCAAACTCAAATTTGGAAAAGTTTGTATAACTCCAAAACGATTGTTGATTGGTGGAAATATCTAGTGCATGTGCGAATGGTTTGATGGTTTTGCGTGGTTACCCTGTTTGTTATTAACGATAACGATGATACTGATTACAAGGGAAATTGATATTCCGAAATATTATTTTGCAAATAATTTCAAAATAAGACGGTTAAGGTCTTTTGTTTACAAGTCGTGGTAAAACAGCCCGCGGTACCAAAAGTACTTTCAAAAATCCTATTTCGACTAAGCATACAAATTTAAAGTTTTCTTATGATATCATTTAAAAGGATACCTCGTGGATATTCTTATCGTGTTGCTATTAGATACCTTATGTCGATATGTTGTGCTATGTTGGCATTCTAATGTATCATTTTGAGATGTTGGGTTTTATCGTGCTGAGTGGTTACTTACTCAGTATGCCGAGGGGCAGAGATCGTGGTCGTGACTATGGTACAGATGGTCGTGGAGACCAGATGCAGGACCAAGAGAATATTGCCGAGAAGGTTGCTATGTTATCACCTCGCTCTCGTTGTTTTGGTTTCAGGGACGAAACCTCTTTTAATAGTGATAGAGTGTAATAACCATTTTTTGCTTCCGTATTGTTCGACTCTATCGACTCGTTTGTGTTCGCTAATACTTCTGACCTTGTGTTTTTCTTCGGCTTTACCATTCGAGCGAGTTTTGATGTTGTTCCGGATTAATTAGTTTATCGTTATGCCTTTTCCGAGTTTGGTGCGACTCGCGTGAACCCTATGTATATGAGCATCTTGTAGTAAACTTCGGCGTTGTGGTCCAATCATTGTTGTTCGAACATTGTTGCTCGACCGCTGTTGTTCGACCGTTGTTGTTCGATCATTGTTGTCCAAGTATTATTGTCCGATTACGAACTGTGAATATTGAGCACCTTGGCCACTTCTAGGTTTCCTTAAAATTCGGGTAATTGTTACCGTATGTGATTTTTCAAACCTTTGAGGTTATTGGAATTACATTCTTGTTCAACGTTGGACTTGTGTTTTGATTGTTGTACTGCTCAGATTTAGCAACCGTGGTGGTTCATGTTCGTTGCTTTCATAAACATTCTTGCGTATTGAATCGGACCGCAGTAGCTCTGTACAGCATGGAGCTCTTGTGCGCTGTCAATATCAGATAACGTGTGTTATCTGGATTCGCATTGCTCTTGTTTTAGGTTTCGGGACGAAACTTATTTTTAGTAGGGTAGAACGTACCCGATATTTTTATTTCTGGTTATTTTTGAATTTTTGTCGGTTGTGCCGGTTATTTTGCTCTGTTGGCGATCACTTGAGTTTTCCCTTATGTTGGGTACGACATGATGTACCGTGTTGTGGTGTTCGTCGGGTACGACTTATCGTTGCGTAAGTCGATCTAATAGTATGTCGTGCTTTGTTATTTGTTTGTTTTTGATTTGGATCATTAGTGTTGTCCGTTAGTGTTTCATTGCATGTTGAATAATCATTGTCTTGTCGAGGAGTATCGTTGTTGTGCATTCGGTCGACTTTGTAAGATCACCACCGGCACTTATAAAGTCCAAAATTCTGAAACTTTAGAATGTGATAGAGCATCAAGTTAGCTTTCCAATGGTTCAAACTGCGAGTCAATCGGTGTCCGGACGAAGGAGTTATGGTTGTAGTGGCAAAGTCTACACTGTCAGAATACGGCTCTGGAACATGGCGATGTTTGCACCGTTTTTCTGAGCCGTTGATAATACGGTGCTAGAAACACGGTGTTGTTTACACCGTTTTGGCTGAGCCGTTTATAATACGATGCTGGAACACGGCGCTATTTGCGCCGTTTTATGAGCCATTTTGTCGAGGTGTATAAATAGGACAGTCACATTTTCAGCCCCATTTCATTTCTCTCTCTCGGTTTTTGGGCGATTTGATGGGGATTTCAATCCTTGAATAGATTAAGTCTTGATCATGTTTAACATCATCTAATCCATTGTTCTTCGTCGGATTGAGGTAATTCTTCGAAAATCATTTTTCAACTATTTTGGGGTTTTCCTCTTGATTTCAATTCTGGGCCGATTATGATGAATTGGTCATGTAATTCTTGTTGTATTGGTTGTAATCTACGAATTAGAAACTTGTTTATAGATTTCGTTTCACCCGGAACATGATTTTGGCTTTCTTGGAACAAACCCTTGAACCCTTGTAGTTTCTTAGTGTCGATTGGGATTTCGTTTAGTGTTGTTGATTCGTAG
This sequence comes from Orobanche coerulescens, assembly GCA_033398695.1. Taxonomy (NCBI): domain Eukaryota; kingdom Viridiplantae; phylum Streptophyta; class Magnoliopsida; order Lamiales; family Orobanchaceae; genus Orobanche; species Orobanche coerulescens. Next base: position 123,450,546 of record CM065812.1, on the reverse strand, counting down.
CGGTGTTATTCTCGTAGTGATTGTGTTGTTATTGATTTCTCGCGAAGATGGTCGGTTGTCGGGGCTGTTTCGGCCGAGCCGCATTAGTCGGAGTATTCACAAATTGATTTTGAGGCAAGTATCTTGCCCATACATTACGTGTTTTGTGGATATAATGGTTGGTAATCGACGATATGTGCTAAACGAACATTTATAACCATTTTCAAAATAATCGGTATATTTACAATTGTGGTTTCTTAAAAGATAACTCATGTGTTCCGTAAATTAATGTGCTGAACTAAAGTGTTTAGTACATGATTTCCTTACTTTCGTGTGATGCCATTATGTGTGATTATGTCGTCGGTGAATTTTGAAGTTTAATCCTTTGGTTAAGATGTGTGTGGGGACATGTGGTTATCGATGAATATGTGAGTTATGTGATATTGGTTGTGTCGTTTGGTGCTGTTGAGGTAGTGTGCTTTCTTGTTGATGGTATTAGTCCTGGGTCGTGAGTATGTGTTTAATAATATGGTTATTCTAGCAAAGTACCTCGACTTTATATAGTGTGATTGACCCTCGGGGATTGTGGTTTGGAAATGTGAATTGCTGAGTGTTGAAAGGTTGTTCTCGGGGTACTCTCACCTGGGGATTGACTCGACAGGGTCACACAGGGACTTGGTGGCTAAGCGGTTGGACCAGGTCGGAGAGTAACTTCGAGTGGGGTATTCTCACCTGGGAATTGCTCGACGGGGCACACAGGGACTTGGTGGCTTGACAGCTGGACCGGGCCATGAGAATTACCAGAGTGTTTTTACTAATGATTGGTTATGATATGTCCGGAGTATCACAACACTTTGTGCTCGGGGTCGAGAGATATTATATATCGATTCTTGGTGTTTGGCTAGAATGATATAAGAGTAATGTGTTGTGTGTAATGTTTCCTTGGAAGTGAATTGAAATGGTTGAGTCATGGACCCCGTGTTTCCTGAAAGGATTTGTATTTCGGAAAAAAAAACTTTGGTTTGTGACCCTACGTGGTTTTCGATAAACTAAGGATTTTTCAATACCAAATATTTTCAAAACTCCATATGTTTAAATTGATTTCCAAAATGACCACTTGTTTCATTTATACTTTTTCGATTTGAACTATTTTATTCGAGTGAGAAATCTCGGGAAAGCTTTTGTTGTGACTGAACCGTAGATGATTATAGTTATTGTATTCTCTGAATGCGTTGTTTATGGCTCGTATTTACATTTTATACTTGTACTAGCAAAATAGTGGAGTTTTGCTAACTCCTGAGTAATCGGGGGGTGGATGTTTGTTCTGCGTCCAGGTACATGCAGGTTTTGGGAGCAAAACACAGGATCGGTACGAAGGATGATGGAAGGAGAATGATACTAATCACATGAAGGCCAGTTTTGAGTGCAGTCAGTCAGAGTTCATTGTATGGTTTTCTCCGTTGTCGTACTTTTGTTTGTGAGTGTATTTTACCCTTGTAGGGGTATGAGTCCAGACAGAGTTATGTATATTAGAGTTGTATGATAATGATGTAAGACCAAATCGGTATATTGGTTCGTTATTTTGTTACGTCGGCATGTAATGTATTATGTTGTTACGGTGTCTATCCTGGCAGATCTTCATGGAGAGGGTCGGTGGCGTGTATTATTCCCGGTCAGATTCTGGGGGTGTTACAGATTCCTCATGTCGAATGGTGTGGGCTTGTTCTTATTGGGTCGAGAAAGGTTGTGCTTCCTGTTCAGAAATTTCTTGCTATACATGAGGGACTGAATCCTCCAGATTGTCTTTAGCAGCTTCCTGTTGGGTAGGGGACTGGTGTCTATCAGAGATCCCCTTACCTTGTTGGTTTTTCATTCGGGCCATTTCTCCTTCCCGTGCCTCTTCTCGGCCGATCCTCAGGCCGGCCTGAAAGTCATCGTCATCGGCGTCTGGGTCGGATTTTTGACTATCCAAATGAGCTTTGTCATCATATTTTGACTTCCTTTTCAATCGAGTCTTTTCTTTTGCCAGGAAGAAATTAGAAATCAGCTCACGGTAAAAGTGGTTTTCCTATTGAATTAAGACTCGGATATCCTGGGTATCCGTGACTTCTAGAGTAAACCTTTATTGCTCCTTCCACTCTTCCCAATTGTACAGGACGTCGTACGGAGCGACCCTGTGTTTTTTCTAGTTGACAAAGCGTTCAAAGGCTTGTTCAATGTGTACCTGTAAAGAGTTTCATTTATTAGTGCAGATGGGGAGGGGCTCCTTACAGTATTGGGGCCTACTGTAGGGATGGGATCCGTAACAGGTGTGGAAGCCTGTATTGGAGAGGGAATCCTAACAGGGGTTGGTACCCTAATAGGAGAAGGATCCCTAACAGGGGATGGCACCCTGATGGGAGAGGGATCCTGTATGGATGTGGGTTCCCTTGCAGGAGAGGTGCCATTTGGCTTTGTAGGGGCAGCCGACTCGCTAGAGCCCTATATCTTGGAAAATAGTTATTCGTCCATCATAGCCGCCACTAGCTCGGGATCTGCAGATTTTGCAGCAACTATTTCTTCCGAAGGAGTTGCGCCCTTTGGGATTTGAACATCGGATTGAGACGTTGGGACATCTACAGTGACCGCTGTAGCCACTATAGCCTTGGCCTTAGAAGCTCTTTTTTGCTTCCTTTTCGTCTTCTCTGCAGAATGTGGAGACTTGCTGTCAGAGACAGTTCTTTTTCTCTTCTTCTGCTCACACACAGCCTTGATAGTAACATCCCTGGGATCATCAGAAATAGGCATAGTCCGGGTATGAGGCCTGCTAGAGAATAGTCCGTCTCTGTTAAAGACAGTGGGCTTGCTCCCACCTATAAATTTTCTAGGGACAATCTTCTTAGCAGTTCGAGACTGCGGCACAGCACAGTGAGTTAGGATGTAGTTGAGGATGAGGCCGAAGGATTTCTTCTATGCCACCGGCTTGGCGGACTCCTCCTGTATCCTTTTCAAAACAATTTGCACCAGTTAACCCTTTTGCCGGACATGATGGCTACCATCATCCTAAAGAGAAGGTTCGTGCAAATTTCAAATGCTCCAGTCCGGTTTTCAATAACCCGACAGCAAAAATTATGTAGATACATCTATGGAAGGCAAAAAAAATTCTTACGGCATGACGGGTGAACGTTCTTGTCCGAACCGTCACCTTTGAACAGCCTCCAGTACGTCGTCAATAGTTTTTCCGACCGAAGGTCTCAAGATCTTCCATCCTCAGGTCATCGGATGATAGCCTGAATAATTTTGCAGCAGTTCCTGGTTCACAGAAACTTCAATACCGCAAATGGTAGCAGTGATGTCAGTGATATCTCCCCCTCTTTTCTAGGAAAAGAACTTGATGGAAGCATCAATATAAAATTCTTCAACAATACGCTCGTCGTAGAGATCAGGGTGTAGATTTCCAAGGCGGTATAAGCCTTGTTGCTTGATTCTGGAAATGACCAGTCCCATTCCGTCAGTGTCCTCAGATTCAATGTTTACTGTTTCCATGATGACAGATCTGGCGTAGATTCACCCATCGATGATGGATTCCTTCTTCTTCAGAGATTGAGAGGACCTATATGAAGTTGCCATTGTTTTGCAGAGAAAATAATTTGAAAAATAAAGAAAGTATGCAGTAAGTTGCAGAGTATGTAGGCTGTTTGCTCTGGACTCGTTTAATATTGTTAAAAAGCGTAAAGAGTCAAAGGGAGCAGGGTACAATCCTTTTATAGTGTGCAGGGAGGATTAGGGTTACATACAGTGAATGGTCATATTTAAGGGACGGGAACCGTCTTTTAAAAGAATGAACAAGATGAACTTTGAGTAACCGCTACATCTTATCCATCCATTTTTGAAATAACAAGCGGTACCACTTCTGATAGTTCATCTTCCTCATTGCATGAAATGACGGTTAAAATTATTAATATCGCGGTGTTTGAGGTAATAAAGTCCAGATTTTGTTTATATCATTAAAGATAAAACATTTGAATTTTAAAATAGGTCACGTGGACTAAAAATGTTTTCAGTACGAATAAGATAATAATATAATGTATTGATGTCCCACAGTGTATATGCTGTAACCGCGAATAATACATGTTGGTTAATTATCGGTACCTTCGCCAATTGAAATTTACGCGAAGTATAATAGAGTTATCAAACTCTTTTTCATTGCGGAAGCGTAATTAAATTACGGAAGACAAACGAGACAAGATTTATAGAGGTTCGGCCAATAATGCCTACGTCCTCTCTTCGTATCTTTATCCTTAGGCTAAAGATCAACCTCTGCGCCTCGTCTTCTATCGTTCCGAGGGATACCGTTACCAATCTCGTCTTCTATCAGTCCGAGATAAACCGTTACACTCTTATCATTATGCCGGTCCAAGATAAACCGTTTTTCTTTTCTATCGGACAAGGAAGCAACCTATCTAGATTTCTATTGGTACTAGACAAACCTCACTTGGAATTAGATATGATTCTAATAATACCGGATCAACGATCCTAATAACACCGAATTAATATACAGTCCGTATATTTCCTTTCGTGTATGGTTTTCGTGTATGAACGCTCAAACACTATCATTTAAGCACAATTAGAACAACAAAGATGAATATAATGATATCTGGTCAATGAGCGATTTTCTTGTAGTTGTTGTATTGAATGATACCAAATGACTTGGTATTTATAGGCTCAAAGGCTCAACTAGCCGTTAGCCTCTGTCTCTCTTTAGTGTGTGCTATGTTTCATAGCGTACGTTAACCACCAATACGTACGTTAATACTTCTATATAGTGTACGTTATCTGATTGATGCTTCAGCCCAGTAGCTTCTGTCCATCCTTTACATGCAATATCCGCATTTTTCTTTCCCCTTGTATTTTCTTTTTCGGTGAATTTCTCAGTCGTAATGACCCTCATGTACCTTACAGTATATCTTTCCCAGCATCTATTGATCTGAGACTCGTTATTGTTGTGCGGAACCGCTGTTTCGGGGTTGCCGTGGATCCATTCTATGTTTTGATAAGCTTTGAGGTGTTCCGTTTGATGTTTCGTTCATATTCCGGTGTTGTGAACCGCTTATATTTCGTAACCTAGCGAACGCTATCTTTTCTGTATAGCGCGCGCTAGGGGTCCCTTAGTAGCGCACGCTACGACTGATTCGTAGCGCGCGCTAGAGAGCAAGCCCTGGGAGTGGCAGTGCTATTTTTCCAGCCTTCTGGACTGGCGTATTAGCGTACGCTACGTAGGCTAGCGCACGCTAATGTCGGGAGGCTAGCGCACGCTGATGATACCCGGTAGCGTGCGCTAGCGTGAGTTTCCAGTACTGGGTAGTTTACTACTGAACTCGGTCAGGTGCCAGTTAGCGCACGCTACGCTTGTATGGTAGCCTACACTAACGGGTCAGGTGAGTTTTGGGCAGTTAGCTTCTGGACTCGGCTGATGTCCAGGTAGCGCACGCTATTGTTCGATAGCGCGCGCTACCGAGTGGTTTTTAGCGCACGCTACGTCTTGAGTAGCGCACGCTAACGGCCAAGTCAGCTCTTTGGGACCGACGCCTATCGCTTTGGCCTGTAATTTTATCCCGTTAGCGCACGCTAACCTTGAGGATTACCGCGTGCTAACACTCCCTGGCTATATAAACCAGGGAGTTGACCCAGATGAGCAGATTATTTTCATTTCTTCTCCTCTCCGTGACGCAGATCTTCTCCAGGTGATTTCCGAGCGATCCTTTCCCTTCGATTATTTCAGGCATCCTCTACCTTGAGTTTTTGAAGTAGATTAACAACACCTACTTGTGTTCTTCATCCTCAATCCAAGGTAAATCTCTTAGAACCCTACTTTTGGGCGATTTGGGGGTTTTGGGATTTTCTTCCGATCCGTTCCGTTTTGTTGGTGGATTCATGATGCATATGATTAATCTTGTTGGTATTCTTAGTTTCCCTACGGCTTCATGGTATATTTCGTAGTTTTTGCGGAATCGAGAGGGATTGGTTGTGGTCCACCCTCGTTGTTGTTTATATACGAATATACATGAATCGTAGGCGGGTTTTGGGGTGTATTCCAATTCCGTATTCATTTAGAAATGGTTGTGATTGTATTCTTCGAATCGTTAGGTTCGGTTTCGTTGGTTCCTAGTGTTTGTTGGTAACTTTCCTTTCCGTTCGTTGCGTCGTCAATTATTCAAGGCAAGTATTTTTGGAAACCTTTATGCTTAACGTGAAATGGTAATGTATATTGTGTGTGCTTTGCTCACCCTGGAAGGGTCCGACGGGGACTCGGGGGAATCTATGACTTCACTCTGGATTCATGATTTTGTTTCGCTAGCCAGCTCGGGAGGGTCCTTAGAGGCCTCGGGTGGGATTCGTGGCTTCGTCCCGGTCCTAGGCGATGCCTGTGCGTGATTTGTTTTATGAAATGGATAGCTCGGGAGGGTCCTTAGAGGCCTCGAGTGGGATTCGTGGCTTCATCCCGGTCCTAGGCAAATTGTTTGACTGTTTGTTTCCGGAAAAGACATGTCTGGTTTTGGTTTTTGAAATGATATTGGTGCATGTACTATGAAATGTGTAAGCGATTGGTTTGCCTTGATTACTTGTACTAGCGTAATTGCTAACCCCTATGGGGACCCGTTATGGGGAAATTCTTGTTATGGATTTCAGGTTATGATCATCCGGACGAGCGAGCTCTGGGACAGTACGAGGATGTTGGCCAGGGTCGTTGAGATGTGCACTTGGGTCTACTTATTTCTTTTGTCCACTTCGATATGGTTGTTTCCTATATTTATAAACTGATAGACTGTACTCGCGAGTACTTAGGCTTTTCAAATTCAAACTCCGTGTTGTATTATTTTAAATCGCTACACTGTCGATTGTTACTCATTTAGTCGGTTGCTCCGGATGTATTTTCATGAGATGCATTATTTGATTGTGCTTCCTCGCTAACCGAGAAGGTTAGTCGAGGGGTGTTCGCTGTTGTAGCCTGGTGGGTCCCATGTAGGGGTCCACGGCGCTGTAATATACTCCGAATTCTTGGGGTGTTACATTACATACGTTGTGTCAAGTGAATTATGTACGTTAAGTACTCTCTCTAGCATATGTTAATCATGTGTCGTAGCGTACGTTAAACCCATACATAGTCATAGACCCGTTGTATGAACTTTTGACCTTGAACCAAATCTTCCAACGTTCATCTGTTTGAATTCGTATTCAAACTCCATTACGTACGTTAACCCTAATATGTTACGTACGTTAAGATCACTTTGATAGCGTGCGTTAGGTCTTCAGAATAGCGTGCGCTGACTGTTCGTTTCTTTTACATTTCTGACCATCTTTTTGCGTCTTCGACTTCTTTGTTATTTTGTTTTGCTTCTTTGTTGTTTTTCTTTGATTAACAACTAATCATCAAAACTCAAATATAAATGTATGGAATAAAATATTCCAACAATCTCCCCATTTTTGATGATTACAAAACAACACTTTTTAATGGGATAAACCTGCAAAATAGAAAAATATACGAATCAAAGTTTTCGGCTTTTTCCGTTTTGTTAGTTACCATCTCCCCATTTTTCTTTTCTCCTTTTCAACTCCTTCTTTCTTTTTCATCTCTTCGACTTTCTTCGTCTTTTCATTTCTCCCCTTTTTTATGATCGGAATAATGTTTTTATTTTTCTCATTGTCTCATGCTCCTATTCTCTCCCTTTTTGTTATCACCAAAAAGTGCATATATAATTTTAGAATCGATAATAAATCATGATAAAGTATATGCAGAAATGGGTAAGCTTCCCCTCACAAAAATCTCCCCTTGAAAATATAAAACTCCCCATGAGTTAAGTATCAATTGTTAAAAATATAAATTATCAAAATACCAATTGATGGAAATATATTAATTTTGATTTTTGGGGACCCAACCGATGGTTTTTTGAAACATAGACAATGTTCAGTATTGTGGTTCATTTAGGAATCCAAACTTTATTAATTTTTATCATCCGTCTTGGGTTTATGCAAATCGAAATATGATGCCCAAGTTTTAAACATTTATCGCAATGGGGTATTTTCAAATTTAAGGATTCAATTTTATTATGCGGTTTGAATCCTAACCCCAGTTTATTTAAAGAATATTTTTGAACGGAAAGCATTTATTCAAACTTGTCATTTCCACAAGAAAATTTTTTCGTTAAATTTTTATGTTCGTTTTGAACTTTCAAAAAATCATCTTTCAATTTATTCTCTTTCTCCATACACAGAGAATGATCAATTTCAAAGAATTTCCCTTCTTATTTTATTTTGAAAATTTCAATTTCCAATAATTTATTTTTCGATTGGAGGGATTTAATTTCAATTAGAGCATTTGGAAAATCGGTATATAAAAGTTCGAATGCTTCAAAAGTTCATCTTGATATGATGTACTAACCTGGCTTTCGACGTCGCTTTCGTGGAATGAACTCCTGGCCATGAGTGCAAGATTATTCTGAATATATTCATCGTTATCGTCTTCGTCACTCCACGTGGCTATAAGAACTTCCTTCTTAGGATTTGAACCTCAGTAATGTAACACCCCCAATCCGCTCAGGGATATTACACGTCGTAGAAACTTTCCTCAATGATCTACCAGGATGGTAACAACATAGAACGTCTCAACAATGCCTTTAAGGCTAAAATGACTCAGTAGACCAATTTGGTCTTTCAGTAAATACATACAACTCAAACTCATTACATGCCCACGCAGGGGTCGAATACAACACACTCCCGTACAATGGGAAAGAGTACTGAAGCGGAAAAATAAACTATAACTAAACCAAAGACATCATACGGATCCTCGTGTGATTAGTATCGTTTATCTTTCATCATCCTTCGTGCCGACCCTGTGTTATGCTCCCAAACCTGAATGCAAAAACAGACATCCACCCCCCGAATACTCGGGGGTTAGCAAAACTCCAATGTTTTGCTATTGCAAGAACAAAGTGAAAATACGAGCCATACAATTCATATTCCACGAATAACAATAACCAGGAATCCTCAAAGATCCAAACGTAACTAAAAGTACTTCCTGAGGCAAGAGTTTGGGTAAGACATTCCAAAACCGAAAGATCACAAACAAAGGGAAACAATTTAGAAAACAGTTCGAAATGCCATCGAGAGTTTTAATAGAAAACAATTCAGGATTACCGAATCCTCATCTTTCCAAAATCAACAGGGGTCACAGCCCAAAGGTTTTGTTTTCACAAATGAAACCAAAAACAATACACAAGGTTAAAACCCACGTCACGCGTCCTCAACGGACATAAAACATACTCACACACCCATGAAGTTTCACTCGTGAATCCAGGGTGAAACTATTGGACTCCCTCCGTGGCCCCGTCGAACTCTCCCGAGGTGAGGAAACACATTCACAAAACATACACACGCACTCGTGAAGTTTCACTCGTGAATCCAGGTCGAAGCCATTGGAATTCCCTCCGTGGCCCCGTCGAACCCTCCCGAGGTGAGCAAACACATTCACAAAACATACACACGCACTCGTTAAGTTTCACTTGTGAATCCAGGTCGAAGCCATTGGAATTCCCTCCGTGGCCCCGTCGAACCCTCCCGGGGTGAGCAAACACATTCACAAAACATACACACGCACTCGTGAAGTTTCACTCGTGAATCCAGGTCGAAGCCATTGGAATTCCCTCCGTGGCCCCGTCGAACCCTCCCGAGGTGAGCAAACACATTCACAAAACATACACACGTACTCGCATCGCCTATGACCGGGACGAAACCACAAATCCCACTCGAGGCCCCGTCGGACCCCCCCAAGGTGGCTAGCAAAATAATCAAGCACCACACGTCACCTAGGACCGGGACGAAGCCACGAATCCCACTCGGGGCCCCGTCGGACCCTCCCGAGCTGGCCGCGAAATAATCAAGCACAAGTAACATATCACACCAAGGATATCCAACAACTCGCCAAGAGGCATCAAACACTTAGCAAAACACCACGTCAAACCATAACGCACCGAAAAGAGATAATATATGCACACACGCGTTATCAAGGGCAACATCAACACCAAACATATCTAAAGAATTCACGTAGTCACTTACAACCCACACAATTTACAAAACACACGCGTTTTGAAAGTGAGCCTTTAACGAGGCTAGTCGAATCTTTTGAAAACTCGTTTCAAATAACCAAACAAACACATTTAGACGGTCACCAATCATCATATCCAAAAAACAAGAAAAGTATGGACAAGGTACTTGCCTCGAACAACCACAACACGGAGAATCGACCGAAGTAGGTTGGCATGAACCGACCACGAACCCGCCGACTCCATCGAACGTGAACCCGTGACAATAAACTACGAACAACAATAACAACAATGAAAACGAATTCCATAGCACGACCTAAAGTCGTTGAATTCAAAGAACAAATGACGAAAATTCAAGTGTCCCCCCCCAAAAAAAACGGCCACGAACACGATTCATCCCGTCAAAACACGAAAATGGAATTCCAAACCAAAATATGGATATACAATCCATAGGATATGTTTAACAACAATCGATCCATCAAAAACGGATGGAAAAAGAGATCGAGGACAAATCCCCCAAAAAGTCGATTCGAAGGAAATCAAGAAATATACTTCAATTCGACGAAGAACAATGGATTAAATGATGTTAAACATAAGAATACTACCAAGATTAATCATACCCATCATGAATTAATCAACAATACGGAACGAATCGGCCAAAAACGCAAAAACCCCAAAATTCAAGAAACTAGGGTTCTAAGAAGAGATTACCTTGATTCGCTATGATATAGGATTGACAATCAATGATATGAACTCAAGAACTTCGTGGATTTGTTGTTCAACAACATGGCTCCATGTTAACCACACCCCCAGCCGCGGAATAGAAGGAGAAGAATGAGAAAAATGGTGAAGAAAATGTCTGCCCGGCCATATATCTTTGCCGACGCACGAGCGGTGCACGCACGAAGCGGTCGGTCGTCGGCGCCGGTCGTGGCGTCCCACCGCCAAAGAAACTGCCGGGATGCACGAGCACTCGCTCGTGCGTGTGCAGTCAGGTCCACACAAGCATCGGATCGTGCGCGCAGCTCGTGCGCCACGCTCGTGCGCGCCTGGCAGGTCCCTGCCGCACGTGGCCGGCCACTGCCTAACCGCCAAGACTCGACGACTCGAATTCCCGAAAACGCATGAAACGAACACGACGAAATGCTCTCGGACAACAACATCAATCCGAAAAGAAATAGCATGCAATAATTAATCGCACGCGACTATGAAAAGGGTCAAAACAACAAATACGAATGAGGATACCCACAACTTTGGGTAAATTACAAAATGGCCCAAAACGCTCGAAAATCACGATACGTGATCGAATAATCAAACCGAAGTACACAATACGTCTAACAAAGTTAAACGGACTTACGGGAAACTCGAAACAGCAGTTTCGAACGAGATTCGCAAGAATCGAACTCAAGTGCGGAAAAGTCGCCAAAAAGCACGGAACTCAACAAAACGACATCGAAACGAACTCGGATGACAAAAAGTGCAGAATTAATCATTCTCGGAATGACGAAACGGTCATGAGAGAGTCATCAAAACGGACTTTCGCAGAATAAAAAGAAATTACCAGAAATTGAAATTACGGGTATTACACACTACTCTCCTTAAAAGAAGTTTCGTCCCGAAACTTAAAACAAGTAGGGAGAAGCAATATCCCGCCAGGAAAACTCAACGAGATACACAAGAAACGCATAACTTACGCCCATCGGCGAAACGTTACAAGCAACGCAAAGGAATATACAGCGTGAAAACACGCTCCACGACGACCAACACAACGTCGCCGGTAGAGACATAATAATTTCAACAAGTGACAAGCGTCATCAAACAGATAATACAATCGAGTCGATTATCCGAAAACACAACGAACGAAAATCAATACGATTGACCAACCCAACGGTTCATCAATCAAAACGCGAGCCAAACGCTGAACAAATACGGAATTCCATCGCCCAAGGGTTGGAAGATCGAAATGAGACTAATTTCCCGAAGGAGTCTGAACGTTCGACAATCACGAGACGAGATCAACAAACCAAACAATCAAACGATCGAACCACAACGATCGAGACAACAAAAATCGAACAATCATGTTCGAATCACGAAGAACAATAAAATTCAAACAACAACTCCAAGGTTCACATCTCGACTTGAGACAACATATGATCCGGTGAAAACCACAGGATGTGCATTCACATAAGATCCACAGGAAAGGGAATAGCAATTGAAAAGTCACAACGACAAACGAGTTATTCCAAAACAATACCACACTCGTTCGATCAACAAAAGCAAGGGGCAGGACAAGCTCAGAAAATGTCAATGAACATAAACGAGTCGACAGAGTCGAAAATACAGAAGTTCAAAATCCAATCCACTTCGAATAAAAGAACTAGTAGAACCAAAAGATGTTACTTTCGAACAAGGTTCACAAGAATCGAACCGAACTCGGAAAAGTCACAGCGATAACTAGATCGACCCAAAACAAGATCATAGCTCGTTCGAACGATGAAACTGAAATACAGAACAAGTTCAGAAAGTATCAACGAACACGAGAGAGTCGATAGAATTGAGAAAGAGGAAATGCAGAAGTCCAAAAACAATACGGGTATTACATTCGACCTCTTATAAAAGAAGGTCGTCCCCGCAACTCACAATAACGGAAACAAGGCAACAACACAAAAGCAGTCGACGGAAACATTTCCCATGGGCCTCTCAGAGCCGATCCTGATATCTGTATTGAATTTTGTGCCCCGAAAGACTCGGAACCCATCTCGCAAAACTGGATCCTGTGTCTCTCGGGTCCACACTTGAAATGCGTTAATGACGAGAAGGACAATTGGTACGTGCATGCCCCCGGCACACCACGGTTGAAAAATCTCGGCTCGGCATACCGAATATACAACTGCTAGGTACAATGGAATATAACGTCACAAAACAACAAACCGGAGATGCCAACTTGGCATAACATAACAACACATACTAAGATCACAACAACCACGGCATCGTTCGACTATTACAACAGCCCGAACGATAACCAACATATAATTATTAAACATCACGAAATAACCATGTATGTACACAATCATACACACCTTCTCCGACCACAAGCAGGAAATGATGGGTTTTAAAAACGAAAACCACCTTTTGAAAACAATTTGGAAACACCGGTAGATCTTGAGTATCACCTTACAAAAAGTAGTACAAACACCATTATCGACACTTTGAAAACGATCTTGCATTTGAACAAAAATGAGGACACTTTTCTTTTAGTGAAAAACTTTCAGAAATATTCGACCCTCGGGTCTAGGTAAAAGTGTTTCTAAAACCATGAAAATATCTCAAATCATTTTGGTCCTCGAGGTAGAAGAATTTTGAAATATATTGTGGCACCTTGGATGTACCACGAGAAAATAATTCATTTTAAAAGTACGTCTCGAAATTTATTTCCTAAGATACTCAAGGTTTTCAAAGATAATTCAATGGGTTAGAATGCCCAAAAATTTTAGGTAATTACACCGAACATTATAGCGCCGTGGGTCCCGCGCCGGAACCCACCAGGCTAAAAACCATTTACAAAAATGCCAAAAAGGACGATGACGGTAATATTTCAAAAACTTACAAAAGCCATTTACAAAGTACTAAATACCATCATAATAATTTCGCCAAAACGATCAAGGCCATAATGCCAAAAACTCGGTTAAGGGAATCGGTTTTTGAAATAAAACTCAGTCGGTAAAATACCGAAAGTCATTACAAAAGAACTCACGCAGCGGATAAAAAAAATACAGTTCAACATGCACAATCCAGCAACACTACTCCTCATATGAACGAAATATGAGAGTCAAATAACCACATATCACGAAATCAAAATCCATAAGAGGATTCCGTCAATTAAAACATAATCATACCAGTAGCTCACATCAGACGAGGCACAAACACAAAGAAGGGAGACTTACATCAACAGGTCGCACGAAGGTGATGATCGCCCCACGATACTAATCACGACCAACCAACTCAGACGATGCGTCGTGACACGACTCAGTCAGACAAAATCTGATGAGACAAAACTCAACAGACACCACTGACCCGATAGCCTAGGTTTCCACAACCTAAAGTTCTGATACCATTTAACACCCCCAATCCGCTCAGGGATATTACACGCCGTAGAACCTTTCCTCAAGGATCTACCAGGCTGGTAACAACATAGAACGTCTCAACAATGCCTTTAAGGCTAAAATGACTCAGTAAACCGATTTGGTCTTGTAGTAAATACATACAACTCAAACTCATTACATGACCACGCAGGGGTCGAATACAACACACTCCAGTACAATGGGAAAGAATACTGCAGCGGAAAAATAAACTATAACTAAACCAAAGACATCATACGGATCCTCGTGTGATTAGTATCGTTCATCTTTCATCATCCTTCGTGCCGACCCTGTGTTACGCTCCCAAACTTGAATGCAAAAACAGACATCCACCCCCCGAATACTCGGGGGTTAGCAAAACTCCACTGTTTTGCTAGTGCAAGAACAAAGTGCAAATATGAGCCATACAATTCATATTCCATGAATAACAATAACCAGGAATCCTCAAAGATCCAAACATAACGAAAAGTACTTCCCGAGGCAAGAGTTTGGGTAAGACATTCCAAAACCGAAAGATCACAAACAAAGGGAAACAATTTAGAAAACAGTTCGAAATGCCATCGAGAGTTTTAATAGAAAACAATTTAGGATTACCGAATCCTCATCTTTCCAAAATCAACAGGGGTCATAGCCCAAAGGTTTTGTTTTCACAAATGAAACCAACAACAATACACAAGGTTAAAACCCACGTCACGCGTCCTCGATGGACATAAAACATACTCACACACCCGTGAAGTTTCACTCGTGAATCCAGGGCGAAACCATTGGACTCCCTCTGTGGCCCCGTCGAACCCTCCCGAGATGAGCAAACACATTCACAAAACATACACACGCACTCGTGAAGTTTCACTCGTGAATCCAGGTCGAAGCCATTGGAATTCCCTCTGTGGCCCCGTCGAACCCTCCCGAGGTGAGCAAACACATTCACAAAAGATACACACGCACTCGTGAAGTTTCACTCGTGAATCCAGGTCGAAGCTATTAGAATTCCCTCCGTGGCCCCGTCGAACCCTCCCGAGGTGAGCAAACACATTCACAAAACATACACACGCACTCGTGAAGTTTCACTCGTGAATCCAGGTCGAATCCATTAGAATTCCCTCCGTGGCCCCATCGAACCCTCCCGGGGTGAGCAAACACATTCACAAAACATACACACGTACTCGCATCGACTAGGACTGGGACGAAGCAACAAATCCACTCGAGGCCCCGTCGGACCCCCCCGAGCTGGCTAGAAAAATAATCAAGCACCACACGTCACCTAGGACCGGGACGAAGCCATGAATCCCACTCGAGGCCCCGTCGGACCCTCCCGAGCTCGCCGCGAAATAATCAAGCACAAGTAACATATCACACCAAGGATATCCAACAACTCGCCAAGAGGCATCAAACACTTAGCAAAACACCACGTCAAACCATAACGCACCGAAAAGAGATAATATGTGCACACACGCGTTATCAAGTGCAACATCAATACCAAACATATCCAAAGAATTCACGTAGTCACTTACAACCCACACAATTTACAAAACACATGCGTTTTGAAAGTGAGCCTTTAACGAGGCTAGCCGAATCTTTTGAAAAATGTTTCAAATAACCAAACAAACACATTTAGACGGTCACCAATCATCATATCCACAAAACAAAAAAAGTATGGACAAGGTACTTGCCTCGAACAACCACAACGCAGAGAATCGACCGAAGTAGGTTGGCACGAACCGACCACGAACCCGACGACTCCACCGAACGTTAACCCGCGACAATAAACTACAAACAAAAATAACAACAATGGAAACGATTTCCATAGAACGACCTAAAGTCGTTGAATTCAAAGAACAAATGACGAAAGTTCAAGTGTCCCCCCCCCCAAAAAAAATGGCCAAGAACACGATTCGTCCCGTCAAAATACGAAAACGGAATTCCAAACCGAAATATGGATATACAATCCATAAGATATGTTTAACAACATCATTTAACAACAATCGATCCATCAAAAATGGATGGAAAATGAGATCGAGGACAAATCCCCCAAAAAGTCGATTCGAAGGAAATCAAGAAATATACTTCGATTCGACGAAGAACAATGGATTAAATGATGTTAAACATAAGAATACTACCAAGATTAATCATACCCATCATGAATTAATCAACAATATGGAACGAATCGGCCAAAAACGCAAAAACCTCAAAATTCAAGAAACTAGGGTTCTAAGAAGAGATTACCTTGATTCGCTGGATCAAAGGATGATATAGGATTGACAATCAATGATATGAACTCAAGAACTTCGTGGATTTGTTGTTCAACAACATGGCTCCATGTTAACCACACCCCCAGCCGCGGAAGAGAAGGAGAAGAATGAGAAAAATGGTGAAGAAAATGTCTGCCCGACCATATATACTGCCCAGCGACGCACGAGCAGGCACGCACGAGCGGCCGGTCGTGCACCGGGTCGTGCGCGTCCACTGCCAGCAAACTGCCGGGACGCACGAGCAATGGGCACGAGCACTCGCTCGTGCGTGTGCAGTCAGGGCCGCACGAGCACCGGATCGTGCGCCACGCTCGTGCGCACCTGGCCGGTCCCTGCCGCACGTGGCCGGCCAGTGCCTAGCCGCCAAGACTCGACGACTCGAATTCCCGAAAACGCACGAAACGAACACGACGAAATGCTCTCGGACAACAACATCGATCCGAAAAGAAATACCATGCAACAATTAATCGCACGCGACTATGAAAAGGGTCAAAACAACAAATACGAATGACCATACCCACAACTTTGGGTAAATTACACAATGGCCCAAAATGCCCGAAAATCACGATACGTGATCGAATAACCAAACCGAAGTTCACAACACGTCTAACAAAGTTAAACGGACTTACGGGAAACTCGAGACAGCAGTTTTGAACGAGATTCGCAAGAATCGAACTCAAGTGCGGAAAAGTCGCCAAAAAGCACGGAACTCAACAAAACAACACCGAAACGAACTCAGATGACAAAAAGTGCAGAATTAATCATTCTCGGAATGACGAGACGGTCATGAGCGAGTCATCAAAACGGACTTTCGCCGAAAAAAATAAATTACCAGAAATTGAAATTACGGGTATTACAAGTAATTTTTAGCAAAGTGGCCTGGTTTACCACAGATTCGACAGTTGTTATCGAGTTTCTTGGATTCGCCCGATGTGATGTCATTCCTTATCTGGTTTATTAAGTTTTGAAGCTTATTTATATTTTTGGCATAATATGCCGATTCTTCATCATCTTCGTCCACCGGAATTTCTTCTTTTCGAGACATCTTAGCTTTCAAAGCTACAGATTTTTCCTTCGGTCTTGGCTTGGCGTTCCGTGATTTTAGAACAATCTCATAGTTTATTAGCGAACCTACAAGGGCGGTAAAATCGACTGTGTTGAGATCTTTAGATTCTATGATCGTCGTCACGGTGTCATCCCATTAGCTAGGTAGTGATCGTAAGATTTTCTTGACTTTTTCACTACTTGATAGTTGTTTCCCGAATGAAGCAAGTCCATTGGTGATGAACGAAAATCGGTCGAACATGTTGGTGATGGACTCGTCCCTTCATCATGATAACTCGTAGTCATGGAGAAGCATATTAATCTTTATCTCCTTGACTTGAGTTGTTCCCTCGTGTGTGATTTAAAGAATTTTCCAGATTACTTTTGCACTTTCACACGACGAATACGGTTTGCCTACTCTGGATTTAAGGCATAATATAAAAAGTTGAGTGGCCTTACAGTTGAGGTGATCGTTCTTCCAATCCTCGTCATTGTACTCTTCGAAGCTCTTAAGAGACCCGTCGGATTTAATTGGAACTTTTAGACTAAGACAGATGATAAAAATTAAGAAAGTTTGGATTCCTAAAGAAACCACAATACCGAACATTGTCTATGTTTCAAAATAAAAACCAACTATCGGTTAGGTCCCCAAAAATCAAAATTAATATATTTTCATCAATTGGTATTTTGATAATTTATAGTTTTAACAATTGATACTTAACTCGGGGGGAGTTATATATTTTTAAGGGGAGATTTTCGTCAAGGGAACCTTACCCATTTTTGCATAAACTTTATCATGATTTATTATCGAATCTAAAATTATATTTGCACCTTTTGCTGATAACAAAAAGAGGGAGAATAGGAGCATGAGACAACGAGAAAAATAAAAACATTATTATGATCATAAAAAGGGGGAGAAATGAAAAGACGAAGAAAGTCGAAAAAAAGAAAAAGAAAAGAAGGAGTTGAAAAGGAGAAAAGAAAAATGGGGAGATGGTAACTAACGAAACGGACAAAGCCAAAAACTTTGATTCGTATATATTTTTTAGGCTAAAGATCAACCTATGCACCTCGTCTTCTATCGGTCTGAGGGATACCGTTACAATCTCATCTTTTATCAGTCCGAGATAAACCGTTACACTCTTGCCTTTATGTCGGTCCAAGATAAACCATTTTCCTTTTCTATCGAACAAGGAAGCAATCTATCTAGCTTTCTATTGGTACTAGACAAACCTCACTTGGATTTAGATATGATTCTAATAATGCCGGATCAACGATCCTAATAATACTGAATCAATCTACAATCCGTATCTTTCCTCTCGTGCATGGTTTTTATGTATGAACACTCAAACACTACCAATTAAGCACAATTACAACAGCAAAGATGAATATAATGATATTTGTTCAATGAGTGATTTGCTTGTAGTTGATGTATTGAATGATACCAAATGACTTGGTATTTATAGGCTCACAAGCTCAATTTGCCGTTAACCTCTATCTCTATTTAGTGTGCGCTATGCTTCATAGCGTACGTTATCTGCTTGATGCTTCAGCCCAGTAGCTTCTGTCCATCCTTTACGTACGTTGTGTCAAGTGAATTACGTACGTTAAGTACTCTCTCTAGCGTACGTTAATCATGCATCGTAGCATACGTTAAACCCATTCAAAGTCATAGACCCGTTATATGAACTTCTGACCTTGAACCGAATCTTCCAACGTTCATCTGTTTGAATTTGTATTCAAACTCCATTATGTACGTTAACTTTTATATGTTACATACATTAAGATCTCTTCGATAGCGTGTGTTAGGTCTTTAGAATAGCGTGCGCTAACTGTTCGTTTCTTTTACATTTCTGACCATCTTTTTGCATCTTCGACTTCTTTGTTGTTTTGTTTTTCTTCTTTGTTGTTTTTCTTTGATTAACAACTAATTATCAACTCAAATATAAATGTATGGAATAAAATATTCCAACAATACAGCATTCCCCCTTAAAATGTACATACGGGATTCAATTCTTACAGCAATGTTTGGGTTAATATTGTATTCATGGGTCGTACTGTATTTCCCCTTAATTAATGCACACGTCAGCTGTATGAAAGTTTTATACCTTTTTCTTACAGTAAGATCTGACTTATTCCTAGTGTACAGTTAATCAATGGTGGATAGTATATTTTTGGGTCTTACAGCATTCCCCCTCAATTTATGAGTAAAAGCGTAAAACTTATAGGGAGTCAATCTGTAGCATTCCCAATTCTTGTCTAAGCATACATAATCTGGTTGTGCTGAGAGGTTTTGTAAATATTTCAGCTAACTGGATGTCTTTATGAACTTTCTCGATCCGAACATCCTTATTCTCAACATGATTCCTGATGAAGTGATGCTTCATATCAATATGCTTAGTTCACGAGTGCAATACAGGATTGTGCGTTATTGCAAGTGCACTCGTGCTATTACACATGGTCGGTGTTTCTTTGGCAATGATTCCATAATCTGATAACGGCTGTTGTATTCAGAGAATCTGCATATAGCAACTTCCAGCGGCATAGTATTCTGATTCAGCTGTAGAAAGCGAGTTGGCCAATTGATTCTTACTGAACCATGACACAAGTCTAGGTCCAAGAAAGTGACAAGTACCGCTTGTACTCTTCCTATCCAACTTACAGCCTCTGAGATCCGAGTCGCTGTAGCCAACCAAATCGAATCCTCCTTCTTTAGAATACAACAATCCTACATCGACAATTCCTTTGACATACTTAAGGATTCATTGGCTGTCGTGAAGTGTGACTCTTTAGGTGTTACTTGGTACCGAGCACACACTCCTACAGAAAACTGGATATCGGGCCTGCTAGCCGTTAGGTACCGGAGTGAGCCAATAAGCTTCCTGTAGAGTGATTAATCAACCGGCTTTCCAGCTTCGTCAGCACTAATTTACATGGAAGTGCTCATGGGGGTTGACGAGGATTTGGAGTTATTGATCACAAACTTGTTGAGTAGCTCCTTGTTGTACTTCTCCTGGTTGATGAAGATTCATGTAGGCAACTGATTTACCTACAATCCTAGGAAATAACTAAGTTCCCCCTCATACTCATTTGAAATTTACTTTGCATGAGATGAGAGAACCTTTGACATAAAGCAAGGTTAGTAGAACTAAATATAATATCATCACCATATATTTGTACCATTAACATGTCATCACCTTCCTGTATCTTAAATAGAGTCATGTCATCAGCATATATTTGTACCATTATCATCCTTCTTGTTTCTAAATACCTATTTGGTTCTAATTACAGCTTGATGTTCAGGTTTGGGTACTAAATACCATACATTATTTCTTTCGAAGCCATTAAGCTCTTCTTCTATAGAAGTAATTCAGTGAGAATTATTCCAAGCTTCATTAGTTGAAACAAGTTCGGATTGAGCTAAGAATACAGCTAGGGTGCACATAGATAGTCTTCTAAGTTCAGCTTGAGATTTCCATACAGGAAATGGAGATTTCTCAGATTCGGGTTCTTCTTGCGCACATAGTACAGTTCCTTGTGTACTTTGTATTCTCCTGTGGGTAGATACTCCAGCATCAATGTATCCTATGATTAACTCCTGTGGATAATCTCTCAACCATATCCTGTCAGGTTCTAGTTCTGCATCTCGTACTATATCTTGTGGTGCTATAGTTTCAGCTTCAGCTTATACAGCATCAGCTTCAACTACCTCTCCTCTTACAGCTGCGTGGTTGATCTCTAAATCTACCACAAGTTCTGTTGGAGTTTGAGGGTCATTAATAGAGAGTGTTTGGATATTCTGAGTCAAGTCTTCTACTCTTGTAGGATCATGGTGAGCTTCATCAAACACTACATGTACAGATTTCTCGATTGTCAGCTTCCTTTTGTTAAAGATTCTGAAAGCTTAGCTGAGAGAGGAATATCCTACAAATATCCCTTCATCTGACTTCTCGTCAAATGTATTGAGTTGATCTTTCCTGTTATTCAAAACATAGCATCGACATCCAAAGATGTGAAAGTACGAAACTAAAGGAGTTTTATTATTCCATACCTCGTAGGCTGTTTTGTTGTGATGCTTGTTGATAATACAGCTGTTTTATGTACAGCACGTTGTATTTGTTGCTTCGCCCCAGAACCGCTGTGGCAACTTGCTTGCGGCGATCATGGTTCTTGTGGCTTCATTGAGCGTCCTATTCTTTCGCTCGGCAATACCATTTTGTTGAGGAGTCCGAGCTGCTGAGTATTCGTGCTGTATTCCATTGTTCGAACAGTAATACTCTATAAAGTGGTTAGTGACTTCAGTGCCTCTGTCAGAACGAATGGACACGATACTCAACACTTTCTCATTGTGAATCTTTCTCAGGTGCTCATGCAACTTTGTTGTGGTTTCTTTCTTCTTGCTTAGAAAGATTTTCCAAGCATACCTGGAATAAACATCAACAATAACGAGACAATATTTCTTTCCTTCCAAACTTACAGGGTCTACAGGACCATAGAGATCTATATGTAGCATATCCAGAACTTTGTGAGTGGACAGGAATGATTTTCCATTCAGGGTCGTTTTGACTTGTTTGCCTTTTTGACAAGGTCTACAAACGCTGTCTTTTTGGAATGACATGCCGGTCTAGCCTCTAACCATTCCCTGTCTGGCGAGTTTGTTGATGGTCTTGAAGTTTATGTGCGGAATCCTCTTGTTCCATATCCAGGTTTGATCTGCAGTGCCTTTGGCAACAAAAAAAGGAATAGTGGAGCTCGTAGGCTTCCAGTCATCAATATATATTACCTGACCTGATTCCTGTGAGAACAACTTCTTTGGTCAAGATGTTCTTCACTCTACAGTGATCTATATAGAATTTCTCCGAGAACTGTTTGTCACAGAATTAGCTAATACTAAGTAGATTGTACTGTAAGCCTTCAACATAAGCTACGTCGGTGACTTTAAATTTTCCTACAAGCAGGGTTACTTTCACTCTTGTTCTTCCTTTGGACTTATCACCAAAGCGTACTTTTGGACCGCGACCTTCTACATAGTCTGGCAGCTTGCTGATATCTCCTATCATGTGCCGAGAACATCCACTGTCAAAGTACTAGATGTCCTTCTTTTTTATGTCTTGTAAGCATAAAGTTTAAGTAGATTTAAGTCCCCTTTGATTGTTGGGTCCATGAATGTTAGTGCCTTTTGGTACCCAAATTTTTTTTTACAGCAATTGGTATACTGTAGGTTACCTTTGGTCCAGTTTTGCGATGTTTACGTGGGGCAGGTACGTAGTCGATGTAACTTTGGTAATCATGCATATAAAATTGAGGGTTATTATTATTATTTCAGTACGATTTCCATCTCGGAGGTGGAGCCATTTTCCTAGGCTTTACAACTTGCCTCCTGGGTCTCCAGTTGGATTCCCATAGCTGTTGATTATACTGCGTGGCGACCTGCTTTCTGGTTGGGCACCGGGGATCCTGTATCCAATATTTAGGCGCACTGTACTGTTGGAAGTACTGTTATGCATGCCTTTGATGTTTAGATACAGCCTTCTTTCTGAACGGCTGTTGGCGCTTTTGATATGCTCGAGAGCATGCTGTCGGTGTTGGAATATAAAATGCAGCGGAAGTGATATCGATTGGATGAATAGATTAGGTTTTATAAACTAACCAACATAAATAGCGGATCTATTTAGGTTTGTCAATTAATTAATTAAACAGATTAATTAACAATTTAAATATATATATATATTTACGCAGTATAATTGATAATCGATACCTTTAAAGTGAAGTGGTAAAAAATCCCTTTGGGTCGATTAAACTCCTCCTCGTACTCCTTCTTGATCTTCTTGTATTTCTACCTCAAGATCTTCTAGAGTATATCCCGCCTTAGATCCAGATATCGTGTGGCTAATAATCTACCGGATCAAACTTGGACAGCAAATGGGTGCCACGGCCGAACCACTATTTTCCTCAAGGATATCTCGATTTTTCTCTCTATTTTTCTTGATGATATATTAGAAAAATTTTGTGTTTACCAAATTATGGAATCAAAGACACAAGTCTAGATCCACAATTAAAACACACACAAAAATCGAAATTCTTGTTCCAAGACTTGTAAAAATCGCCCACCCCAGAAGTTCTATTTATAGATGTTATGGCTAATCTAGGGGCCTTAAGGAGTATAAGGTAAGGACTCCTAATAGATTTCATCTTACCATATTAGGACTCTTCCTAATATAATGAATCTATTAGTATCAACTTAGTCCACTAAAATGTTGATATTGCACTTCCTACCAAAATACCAAATTACGAAACTGGGCTCCTTTTTGAATTAATTATTTCCCGTGTTTAAGATATCACATGTCCATTAATTAATTTAAGCTACCGATAGCTTTTAATTAATTAAGATATTATACATGGGTATACCACTCGACCTTTATTATTATATTGGATAATTTAATTCCACCTGCAGGGTTTAATATAATAATCCTTTCGAGTGCCTCAACGGACATGATCAACCTGACTGGTTGGGACATAATTTCTAGCTATAATATTAATTATCATATAAATAATAATATTGCCCAAAATATCGAGCATATTGAGTCAAATCATTTTGGCTCTCACCCATGATAAATCAAAGCAACAAATATTAAATATATATAATTAAATATTAATCACTAAAATTAAGAAATAATAATTGTCCGAGATGTATGTTCTTTTTATAGTCAGTACAGAAGAATCTATCTCACCTCGATCCTATTCAACATATACCGAATACGCTAATATATGCTAATGGTCATGACCAATCAATCTCAAGCATATACTACAACCTCTCACATAACGGTCTAATGTTATATAGGTTGTGAACTAATTATTACTATATAAGGAATCGTTAGTGTGATCTTCTGTGTGACACGACAAACCACATTATCTACAATATAAAGTAAGTAGACAACATTTGCATAACCATAGCGTGAATAAATATGCAAAACATGTGATTTAAATGAATTAAATATTCTCATAGATAAAGACTGGAAAATTAGATAATACAAGCATAAAGTATGCTTAGATGTATACAACCCTAACAATCTCCCACTTATACTCAAAGCATGCTTTTGTAGTATACTATCTAGACTATGTCTATCTATCTCCCACATACTCACAGCAATGCTGCCATACATCTCAACCCCATTCCTTCCACATGCCTTCAAATGACTTTGAGGGCACCCTTTCGTGAAAGGATCAGCTAGGTTGCCTTCAGATGCAATCTTGGAGACAATAATCTTTCCTCTCTTCACAAAATCTCTAATGAGATGATATTTGCGCTTGATATGTTTGCTTGCTTTGTGGGCCCATTGTTCCTTCAAATTTGCAACAGCACTAGTATTATTACAATAAAGTGTAAGACTCCTAGGCAAATTAGGAATCACACCCAAATCCTTTAGGAAGTACTTGAGCCATACCGCCTCTTTAGCTGCCTCTGAGGCTACTGCATATTCAGCTTCCATAGTAGAGTCTGCTATGCATTTCTGCTTCACACTCCTCCAACTGATGGCCCCACCTCCTAAAGTGAAAACATATCCGGAAGTTGATTTCGACTTTTCTTTGTCCGAACTGAAATCTGAGTCAGTGTAACCCAAAGGACAAAGTGTATCTGATTGATATACAGGCATATGCTCCCTAGTCCTTCTCAGGTACTTGAGTATATGCTTGACAGCAATCCAATGTCCTAGTCCTAGGTTCGTCTGATATCTCGCCAACATGCCTATAGCATGACAGATATCAGGTCTAGTGCAAAGCATAGCATACATGAGGCTTCCCACTGTCGAAGCGTAAGGGACCATCTTCATGTCATCTATCTCCTTATGTGCCCTAGGACACATAGCCTTAGATATCTGAATTCAATATCTGTAAGGCAAAAAACCTTTCTTGAAATTCTTCATACTAAATCGCTTTAGCACCGTATCGATATAGGATGCCTGAGATAAGCACAACATTTTTTTCTTGCGATCTCGAAAGATCCTAATGCCAAAGATGTGCCCAGCTTCTCCCAAATCCTTCATATCGAATTTCTCATATAGCCATATCCTTACGTCTGATAATACCTTCACATTGTTTCCAATTAGAAGTATATCATCTACGTACAGTACAAGAAACACTAGTGCATTTCCATCACACTTTTTGTATACACAAACCTCACTTGAACACTGTTCAAAACCATACGATTGAATGAACTCATAAAATTGCATGTTCCAAGACCTTGATGCTTGCTTAAGACCATAAATGGCTCTCGTAAGCTTGCATACTAAGTGCTCTTCTCCTTTAGCAATGAATCCCTCAAGTTGGCGCATATAGATTTCCTTATCAAGACTCTCATTCAAGAACGCAGTCTTAACATCCATCTGCAAAATCTCCATATCCAAATGCGCATCTATAGCTAAGAGAATCCGGATCGATTTAAGTATGGCTACCAGCGAAAAGGTCTCATCGTAGTCGATGCCCTCATTCTGAGTGTAACTTTTCGCAACAAACTTTGCTTTGAAGGTTTCAACCTTCCCTTTTGATCCTCTATTACGTTGTCGACCCACTTACTTCCAATGGGTTTTACCCCATTGGGTAGTTCAACTAGCTCCCACACTTGATTAAAATCCATAGATCCCATTTCGGATTCTATTGCTGTTTACCAGGATTCAGCATCTTTGTCTTGAACTGCCTGCCTATACGTACATGGATATGTTTCATCCTGGTCCAAGAAGTGGTCTGAAGACGCTCCTACACCAATGAAACGATCTGTTTGACGAACAACTCTCCCACTACGACGAGGCGTGTCCTCAGTTTGCGTATCTACAATAGTGTCGATATGTGGTACACTAAGTGTTTGTGCAATTGGTATTGCTGAAATATTGCCCCTAAGTTCCTCTAGAATGACCTCACTCCTAGGCTTGTGGCTTATAATGAAATCCTCCTCTAAGAATCGGGAATTGGTGCTAACAATGACCTTCTGGTCTTTAGTACTATAGAATAAGACACCTTTCGTTCCCTTCGGATATCCTACAAATACTCGTACTTTTATAATAGATTCCAGCTTATCAGCTTCCTTATTCAGCACGTGTGCTGGTGAAACCAAATCCGAACATGTCCCAGACTGGGTTTGCGCCCATTCCGCAGTTCTGTGGGTGTTTTTGGAACTGATTTCGAAGGCACCAAGTTTAGAATGTACGCCGCTGTTTCCAAGGAGTATCCCCAAAATGAAATAGGCAAATCAGAATAACTTATCATTATCCTAACCATCTCTAATAAAGTAGGATTCCTTCGTTCAGCAACACCATTTTGTTATGGTGTACCAGGCGCAGTGAGCTGGGAAGTAATCCCCTCATGTGGCAAGAAATCTAAAAACTCTCCACTAAGATATTCGCCACCATGATCAGATTTTAGTGACTTGATACTCTGTCCATGACGCTTCTCCGTTTCAGCATTGAATTCTTTGAACTTATCAAAAGATTGAGACTTACGTCGCATCAAATAGATGTATCATATCTCGATTAATCATCTATAAATGTGATGAAGTATTCGAAACCACCCTTAGCCTAGATGTTCATTGGACCACATACATCGGTATGGACCAATTACAATACATTTTGTGCACGATTGTCTTTGCTTTTGAAAGCCCTTTTAGTAATTTTCCCTTCCAGACACGATTCGCAAATTGGAAATGACTCAACTGGGGCTGAGGAGCCCTGCACTAAGGAGCCTTGCTTTTAGCTTTGAAGGTTCCCACTTATTTCTGTCCAACCTGCTTTTTCTTCTTTCCCCATTTGAGTTTTGAATAAGTAGCACCGGTTGCCGCAAGAATTTCATGATAACCTTGTTTGAAGAGACCTTCAGCAAATTGAAGCTCTATCAGAAGTTCCGCCAAAGTGTAAGTCCTACGATTCATATTGTAGTTAAGGAGGAACTGCTCAAAGCTTCTTGGTAAGCTGCCCAAGATAATATCGACATGCGACTCTGCATCGATAGTAGCCCCCAGTATGCTCAGTTCGTTCAAATGAGACATCATTTTCAGAACATGATCGCTTACTGGAGTCCCTTCAGCCATTTGGGTTGTCATCAACACCCTCATTACATTTTGCCTAGCCGTCCGGTTCTGATGACCAAACATCTCGGTGATATTTTTCATCATCTCCGCGGCTGAGCCCATCGTCTGATGCTGATGCTGCAATACATTTGTCAGTGAAGCCAAAATGTAACAGTGAGCCATCTCATCAGACTTTTTCCATTTTCGGAATTCAGACAACTCTTCAGGAGTGGCATCCGGTTCTGGTTCCAGAGGGCTCTCCTCAATTAACACAAATTTATGCCCCTCGGCAGTCAGGACAATGTCAAGATTTCTTTTCCAGTCGGCAAAGTTAGTGCCATCAAGTTTATTTTTTTTGAGAATAATAGCTAGTGGATTGAAAGACACCTGAGAATAAAATTAAAGCACCATTCATCACATAATTCAACCCAAAATATATTGAAAAACCTTAAAACACAATATATATATATATATAAATATATATGCAGTCAACCAGCACCTCGAAAAAAAACGCACATGCAAGCCACGTTAGTGTGGACATTTACACATACATTTTTCAAGTAGATTTTAACATCTTTAATTTTACTATCTAGCCAAGATGCATTTTGACGAGTAAAATTAATAGTTGGTTCCTCTTGGCCATGTATTAAATTAACATAGACTCCGATGGGGAGCTTATTAATTAATACACCTAAGTGAACACCATAATTTAACAAACCTTAGAATATTATTTAATGATAATAGTCCTACAGATGGAGAGGTCCTATTATAAAAAATAACATTCACCTTTTTGTTATCTAATTGAAGTTTAAAACTAGTGGGCTAATAATCAGCACATCCAATGTGGAGGAAGACTCCAATGTCAACGTGCATGCTAATTATTTCACAATTTAAACCAATTATGGAGGCCAACTTGATTTTGAAAAATCAATTATTAAAACCACTTAGTTATTTTGAAAAATAAGGTTTTAATTTTCTCGTCCTAATATGCAAGAAAACATATCTATGAGGAATACCTATTAAATTTTGATGATGTCATCCATGTATTAAATTGATTATTCAAATGTATGTTTAAGTACTTGGCAAAATGTAAAGAAGAACCAAATGAGTATCTTCTGTAGGCCTATAAGTTAGGC
This sequence comes from Orobanche coerulescens, assembly GCA_033398695.1. NCBI lineage: Eukaryota > Viridiplantae > Streptophyta > Magnoliopsida > Lamiales > Orobanchaceae > Orobanche > Orobanche coerulescens. The sequence continues at coordinate 123,421,863 of CM065812.1, read as the reverse complement.
TAAGTTCTGAAGAAAGTAATATATCAGACAAGTATTGGTCAACAGGAATACCAGAGAAATTTGACCAATCTGCCGTCAAGTTATCTGACGAAGTCCAGTCAACTGAAGTATTAACCATCATATCAGAGAAGATTCATCAGGTCAGAAGACTTCAGATAAGTCTTCAGACCAGAGAATTTTCATCAGAACAGAGAACTTCATCTCAGAGAAGATATATCAGAGAAGTCCGACATCAGAGAAGGTTGAATGCACATCAGACAGTTTGACCAAAAGAGATCAGATAAGTGATCAGCCAAGTAACTCAGTCCATGTCAGCAAGCTGGAAAGATTCCCGGAAAGCAAGGAATTTTATATTCATCAAGATCCGTGTTCTGAGGACCTTATAATTATTCTAATTAAGGAATTCGGCGCTACTACAAGAAAGTCTTCATAACGGTCGGAATTAAAAAGGGAATCCAGTCTTGCAACGGATTGATAAGGTAAACAAATTAGTCCACTCTCCAACGGACGTATTTGTTACAGTAAGTGCAACGGCTATGAAGGAAGCTCAAGGATCGTACTATAAATATCTGAAGATATGAATTGAGCAAGGTACGATGAGAACAATACATTCAAGCGATCATAAGCAATCATAGTGAATAAATAACATCATGAAGAGCAAGCTTAAAGATCATATTCTAAGAATCTCTTTAGTTGGAGAACACAAAAACTCTTGTCTTTAAAGTTTGAGTTAGGGGTACTTCTATGAACGAGGTTTTCAAAAGTTTTCGTGACTGATAAGGTATCCACGTATTCTTGATTGGAATGTGACAGACAGCTTGAGAAGTTGTTGAGGCATCCATGGGTTTTCAATCAGGAGGTGCTAGGCAGTCGAAGGAGTTGCAACGACCATGAGTTTCTATTGGTTGGAAGCTGTTGTAACAAAGGAAAATTCATTGTAACATTTATCGCTGGTTCATAGTTATAGTGAATTTATATCCAACTGGTTTGGAGAGAAGTGGATTAATAAAGGATTATACCACCTCTAATACCACTATAATTGCCTGCGTGTTTTTACTGCATTGAATATCATATCTACCTGCTGCATACGTATTAAACTGTTCCATTGTTTAGTTATCTGCAGAGAGCATTTAGTTATATGTTATCGTCATCAGCTGTCTTCCGCATACTTGTCTGCAGACAACTCTAAGTCATCTGTACCTATCAGCAGAGAAAACAGGAAAAGAGTTTCAATAAGTCTATTCACCCCCCCCCTCTAGACTTATTCCTGACGACTTGTGACCTACAAGTGGTATCGGAGCGGTTGGTTCAAGTTTGACAGAACCAGATCCATATATTAGAGCATATATATTTTAATCTCTCATCTAGGATGTAACACATGCAACACATGCACTCTAGGTTACCTGTATTTTCTGTTGATGAATATGACCTCTAGAAGATAAGAATGCAGGCACACTTGTCATCCATCCATGACGACATGTGGTGCATCATTGAAGACGGTACTTTCATTTTTTAGAAGGACAACTCCCCTGAAGAAATTACAAGTGGAAAGCCAGTGAAGATTCCTAGGAAGAGGACGGAGCTGACCCCTGAAGAAAGGAAGCTGGCCAATCTTGACAACTGGGCCAGAGATGTGCTGTACCAGACTCTTGACAAATCAACCATGGTCAAGATCAAGAATTGTAAAAATGCCAAAGAAATTTGGGACACATTAGCTGTAATCTGTGAGGGAACCGAGGTGATAAAATAAAATAAGTTGTCAATTGCTTGACAACTTCAAAATGAAGTAGACACAAGGTTCACTAAGATAATAAATGAAATTAACTCCCTTGGAAAGACCTATGGAAACAGGGAGATGGCCTTAAAAGTCCTAAGATCTCTCAACCCTGAATGAAGTATGAAGGCCGTGGCAATAAAGGATCTCAATAAAATAAAAATCTAAGAGTTGTTCTCTGATCTGAAGGCTTATGAGTTAGAGCTTCCATGTTCATCATCAACTAAGCCAGCAGAGAAGGGAATAGCATTTGCAGCTGAGTCCCTTGCCAAGACCCTATCTGAAGTCAAACTTCCAAATCCTCTAGATTTTGAGGAAGAAATGGCATTCATGATGCAAAGATTCAGCAACTTCCGGAAAAATTACTCCAAGTATAAGAAGAACTACAAAGACAACCCAAGGAGAAATCATAAAGCAGGCAACTAGAAGGTGGAATGCTACAATTGTCATAAGACATGACATATACAATTTGGTTGTCCTGATCTTAAGAAGGATAAAATCAAGAAGGACATGAGCAGAAAGGAAGACAAGAGGAAAGCCCTTATCATTCAAAATCAGATCGTAGAGAGAGTAGAATCAAGCGGTTGATTCTTCTCTAATGATGATGGTAAATATAGCTGTCTGATGGCCAACCCAGCTGATGAAGAGGTAACTTCTAAATCTAAAACTACATAGGGTTTTATCTCTGACATGTCTGAAGATATGAATCTTCATGAATCTGTAAATTAGCTACTTAAAGATTTTGAAACCCTCAAATCAGCACACCTGACTGTGACTGCCGAACATGCACAACTAAAAGATGAGAAAGCACAGCTGGAAAATGATTTTGACAAGCTCAGTCAAGAGTCAGCAAGGTTTAAAAATGTTATAGCTGAGCTTGAAAAACGATCTGAAAACTCTTCGAAAAACTCAGCTGAAAATATTGCAGCTAAGATACATAAGCTAACTGTTTTGAATAGTGAAAAATCAGCTGCACTCGCTCATATCAAAGCTGAGCTAGCCAAGGAAAAACAGCTAAATAGTACACAGGCTAAAGAGATAACATCTATAAAGGAATCAATAACCCTGGATGAACTGTGTATGAACAAAAGGCCACTTTATTCTTTATCAGGCAATAGATATGACCCCAACACTCCGTCTAGTTTAAAAACTATTTTCATAAAGGGAGAAACACTCGTCCCGATTGCCGAGCCTACTTGTAAACCCATATTTCAAAGTAGGCAGCAGCCAAGTCAAAGGTTTAGGCAGCAGCCAAGGTTCACAAGGAAGCCACCTAGACAAGAGACTAGGCAATGGCCAAGGCAAAAGCAGCAGCCAAGACATTATGCCAACTATTATCAAAGACTCCCTAAAAACAGATTTCAAACTGGGAGAGGCAAATGGAAACCTCACGATTATCCAAGTTTTCAAAATGAACAGGTGTGGAGACCCCAACATTTTAATAAATGGTCTCAGCCAAAGTTTAGAAATGGCCCACACCACAAATTTAATGAGGCATATCCAGTATTTTATCCTAACCAGGGATATAAGCCTAGACAACTCACATATGTTAGGGGCAATCAACATAACTTCCATAATCCAAGGAGAAATCAATTCTCCAGGAAACCTACTAACCCCCGAGGACCCACACATATTTGGGTACCTAAATCTCTATTTGTTTGATTGCAAAAAAGGTGGAAGGACTACTACCACATCTCCTCAAATTCAACAATGGGAGGAGAAGAATGGTTTGTAGATTCTGGATGCTCAAGGCACATGACCGGGAACAAGAAGGTGCTATCAAATTATATCAAATAAAGAGTCCCAGATGTAACCTTTGGAGATAGCTCCAGAGGACAGACAAAGGGATTTGAGGAGCTGCATAGAGGAAATATTACAATATCCAAAGCCCATTATGTCAAAGGGCTCAAATACAAACTTTTGAGCATAAGTCAGTTCTGTGATGAGAAGAACCTATTAGTCTTCACTATTTGGAAATGCATGGTGATTGATATCCTATGTGGAAAAGTGAAGCTACAAGGATTCAGAAGAAGAGATGTCTACATGATAGATTGGAATACAGGCACTCCCAACACCTATTTTCTATCCAAGACAATTGCTGAAAATGGATGGTTGTGGCACAAAAGAATATGTTACCTGAACTTCAAAGCCATCAACAAGATTAGCTCTCAAAAACTGGTCAGAGGACTTCCAGAAGAAGTATTCAAGAAGGAAGCTCTCTGTGATTCATGTCAGAAAGGGAAACAAACCAGAGCATTATTCAAACCAGTTCAGCCTACCACTCTCACCACAAGAGTTCTAGATCTACTTCATATAGATCTATTTGGTCCCATCAAGCCAAGAACTTTGAGTGGAAGAAAGCATGCTCTAGTTGTAGCAGATGACTACTCAAAGTACACATGGGTTGTGTTTCTCTATAAAAAGAGTGAAACACTGACAAAGTTATCTGAGCTGCTAAGGAAGATTAAGAATGAGAAATCCCTCTCAATCATCAAGAACAGATCAGATAGAGGACGAGAATTTCTCAACAAGGAAATCACTGAGTACAATGATCATAATAGGATCTAGCATGAAATCTCTACAGCTAGGACTCCACAGCAAAATGGTGTTGCTGAGAGAAGGAACAAAACCTTGAATGAAGCTGCTAGGTCCATGATTGCTGAAGCTGACCTCCTAAAGAGGTTCTGGGCAGAAGCTGTCAACACAGCATGCCACACTCAGAACAGGAGTATGATTGTAGGGAGACATGGCAAAACTCCCTATGAGGTTTGGAATGGCACAACACCAACTGTTGCATATTTTCATATATTTGGTTGTAAGTGTTTCATCCAAAACAATGGTAAAACCCAACTGAATGCCTTTGATGCTAAAACTGATGATGGTCTCTTTATGGGATACTCACAAATAAGCAAGGCATACAGAGTCTTTAACAAAAGAACCTTAGTTATGGAAGAAACACCTCATGTTGTGTTTGATGAGTCTATTGTTGAGTATAGGAAACAGGTGGAATCAATTGAGAAAAAGCTCAAATCTGCCACCTTAGAAGAAGTCATCATTCATGACACAGGAATGGTGGACTCACCTGCAGATCAGCCTGAAGACCCAACTACAGATCAGATAGGATCCCAAAACCTACCTGATCCAGATGCAACTGATGAAGACTCATTTGTAGCTGACAAAGACCCATTTGCAGACCAGATAGGATCCCCACCTGCAGATGACAATACCGTAGCTGATCTAGCTGCAGATACAGAAGGCCAAAACCAAGCTTATGCAGAGAGAGAAGAAGTTCACAAAAGCAACTCAACAGGGGGAACAGACCCTGAAGAAAAATTCCCAAAATAGCTCAGAGATCATCCCATTCAACAAATCATTAGAAACCTAATCGATGGAGTCAAGACACCATAGTACCTGCAGGAATGGCAATGTTCTCTTGTTTCATGTCTTGGATGGAACCTAAGACAACTAAACAAGCTCTGGAGGACTACTCATGGATAAATGCAATGAAAGAAGAGCTGAACCAGATGGAGAGTAATACTGTCTGGGAACTAATAGATAGACCAGATCACAAGAAGGTTATAGGCACCAAATGGGTGTATAAAAACAAGTGTGATGGAGCTGTTGTTAGGAATAAATCCAGATTAGTTGTCAAAGGATATGCACAATGTGAAGGAATAGATTTTGATGAAACTTATGCACCTGTTGCAAGACTGGAAGCCATCATACTATTCCTTGCATATGCAGCATACAAAGATTTTGAAGTATACCAAATGGACGTGAAAAGTGCCTTTCTCAATGGAGTTCTATAAGAAGAAGTCCATGTGGAGCAACCCCCTGGATTTGTCAAAGGAGGCAAAGTCTACAAGCTTTTAAAAGCTCTATATGGACTTAAGCAGGCACCAAGAGCATGGTATGAGACACTCTCTATGTTTCTGGAGAAAAATGGATTCAGCAAAGGCAAGGTGGACAAGACCCTATTCAGAGTAGAGCATAAAGACCACATATTGCTAGTCCAAATATATGTGGATGACATCATTTTTGGATCAACCAACCCAGAGCTATGTGAGAAATTCTCAAATCTCATGCAAGGAGAATTTGAGATGAGTATGATGGGAAAGCTTAATTTCTTTCTCGGTTTGCAAGTCAAGCAAATGGAAAAAGGAATCTTCATCAACCAAGCTAAGTTTACAAGGGATCTAATAAAAAGATTTGGTATGGAATCAGCCAAACCAGCCAGAGTTCCAATGAGCACATCCCTACACCTTGAAGCAGATGAAGGAGGCATTTCAGTAGATCCAACCCACTACAGAGGACTTATTGGATCATTGCTATATCTCACTGCAAGTAGACCTGATATATCATATGCAGTGGGTGTATGTGCAAAATTCCAATCTAAGCCAAAGCAGTCCCACCAGGAAGCAGCTAAGAGGATCATCAGATACCTTAAGTCTACTATCAATGTTGGCCTATGGTATCCCAAAGACAACAATTTTGAGCTGTCAGCATACTCGAATGCAGACTTCACAGGATGTAAAATTGATAGGAAAAGCACTAGTGGAACGTGTCAATTCCTAGGAACCAGACTGATATCATAGTTTAGTAAAAATCAGGTATCTAACTCAATATCGACCACAGAGTCAGAATACCTTGCTGCATGCAGCTGTTGTGAGCAAATTCTTTGGATTAGACAACAGCTAAGGGATTAAAACATCATTGCAAACGAAGTCCCAATATGGTGTGATAACAGCAGTGCAATTGCAATAACCAATAATCTAGTATTGCACTCAAGGACAAAGCACATTGATGTTAAACATCATTTCATCACAGACCATGTGCTTCATAAAAGAGTTAGAGTGGAAAGAGTCAGCACTGAATACCAAATTGCTGACGTATTCACAAAACCCTTACCAGAAGAAAGGTTTCTGAAGCTAAGCAGGGATCTTGGTTTACTAGATTGGGAATCTAGTACAGAAGATAAAGCTACCTGATGCGGAGTTCAGACAAGGAGAAGCTACCTGTAGAACAGACCAGATGGCAAGAGTCCAGGCGAGAAAGCTACCTGATGCAGTCAAGGAGGACCTACCTGATTCAGAGCAAAAAAGAAGTGATACAACTCACCTGATGCATAGCAGACAAGAATTCAAACGATCAACCAGCTAAGTTTTCCTATCCTTGACCGACTTATGAAAATTATATTATTATTTGTTTACACGTAGCCAAATACACGTTCACACGACCGCCACTATGTCCAATTAAAAATTCAACCGTCATTTTTCAAATTCTCAAAAATTGGACCGCCGCTCAATTTAATTTATTATTAAAATCAAAACGTTTTTTCGAATGGCTATTTAAGAAGGTGAAATCACTTTACAGAAACTTTATCGTCTTAAAGCTTGAAAAACCCTAAATTCCTATAGCAAAAAAAACCCTTAAATATTCAATACACTCAGCGAAAAATCATTTTCTTGCAGAAATGGAGGCTTATTTCAAAGGAGTCAACCTCAAGATGGTGACGGGCCAGATAATTTTTAGTACCATGGTCGACTTTGAGGGTTTGCTGGCGGTTCACCACAGTGGAAAAATGTCGTACATAATAAGGATGATAAAGAATGGGATCTATCGTTTTCTCGACATATCCCCCAAATATCTGTACAAAGAAGCTGTTATTTGCTTCTACAAATAGGCGCAGATGACGGAGTATGGCATCACTAGTTTGATTCTCAGAGAAGAAATCAATATTACTCCAAAGACAATCGCAGATGCATTATGGATGCAAAATAAAGGTATTACAATCGAGGCACTTAAATAAAGCTCGACTGAGATATGGTTCGAGATCAAGTTACCAAAGAATCTACCAAGGTCAAGCGGACGGCCAAGAAGAACGACTTGAAGAAAGAATACATATATGTCCTTGACATTAATAATACAATAGTCATGGGCATGGCTGGAAGCTATGATCAACTATCCTCAGCCAAGCATGTAGTGATGGGAGCCCTCATCTAGCCTGAACGAATCAACTAGGTTGATTACATCTACAGACAGCTGGTTTGGGAAGTAAACAAAGCTACCTGGGATGAGAATGAGAAGAAGTTTAAGCAAAAGTTGGCCTTCAGTACCCAGATCAGCTGGATTCTGGAGTATCATGGAAAGGCCAAAGGAAAGGCAGACCCTTTCCATCTCAGCAAATGGCCTCATCACCTAGACCATGAAGCTCTGAAGACCATCAGTGACAGGAGAGAAAGAGCTGCTCAGTTTATCAAATAGATGACATCTGGTCCATCTGAGTATGTAGGCCCCTCAGATACCGGATCAGAGCAGTCTGAGGCAACTGCAACTGAGATCGCCTCAAAGTCACCTGCAACTGAGAAGCCCTCTGCAGATGACTCAGACAATGACAACACCCCTCTGGCCTCGCTATTTAAAAGAAAGTCACCTGAACCGGAGGAAGTTGTCCAACCAAAGGATTCCCCCAAAAGGCAGAGAGGTTTGGTGGACTACTCGTTTGAAGAGAAGGAAGAGGTGCAGCAGTTTAGATCCCCTGCAACAACTGAAGACCCATCTGCCCTGAAGCAGATAATCCTCTCACCTGCTCCTGCCCCAACTAAAGATCAGCTGATCAACCGGAGCTGATGACAGACAACATTCCACTCCTCACTCTTCCTAGCATCACTGAGGAGGAAGAAGCTGAGGAGCTCATTGAAATCCCTGCCGTGAATTACACATTTAATCTCAAGACCAACAATCCCCTTGGACTTTTAGCAGCACAACTGAGGGTGGTAAGAAAGGAAGTTTCTAAATACTCTTTTGTAAATATGTACGAGGAATGGAGAGAGTTCCGTATGTACATCTTTTCTCAACTGAAAGATTTCGTATATAGGTACTCCTGGGAGCATCCGATAGAAGTAGAATAGCTCATTATGTTATTTTGTTGAGAAACTAACGTGCAGGTTCTACTTGAAGAAGATTGGTTCATGCTACATTTTCAGCAGAACATGGACCAATTAATTCTTCAAATAATGAATGAAGTCAAGGAGAAGATGATGTTTGAGGAAGAAGCTGGCGAGAGGAAAGAGGAGGCTCAGGATGTGAGAGTTGTGTATGAGATACAAGAGGCAGAAGATGAAGTTGTTGTTAAAAAGAAAGGAGTTGGAAATATTAAAGAAGAGGTTGAAAAAGAAAAGGAAGATGTTGAAGGAGTCGAAAATGTTGAAAAATAAGGAGAAGTTGAAAAATAAAAAACAGAAGTAGTTGAAGAAGTTGAATAAGGAGTAAAAGAAGAAGTCGAACAAAAAGAAGAAGAAGAGAAGAAGGAAGAGAGAAAATAAGATAATGATGCTGATGAGCATGGAGCACCTGATCAAGCTTCCAGCTCACATCAGTCAGATGAAGATGACAGATCGGGGACCCCAGACAAGACCTCATCTGATCAGCAACCAGCAGACAGGAGTCTGTCATCAGACAGATCAACTGCCAAGAGACCTGCTGCAGTTGAAGACTCAGGTGAAAATTCACCTCAAGCAGTACCAGCTGTCCCAATCTCACCTGAGCTGACTTACCTGGTCAGACGAATCATAGAGGAGACAGTTGCTAAGCTATTAGCGACTGAAGTAAAGCCTGATCTTCAGTCTCTCAATTCGAAGGTGAACACTTTGCTGGAGAATAATGATCCTCCCCCACCAACAAATTCCAGAATCCCCCATGGCATGTCTGACTTCATGGCCAAGGTGGAGCAACAGCTAGCTACGCTGATTGATGCTGGCAAAAAGAGGGGAGAGAGAATAAACAGGAAAGATCACATCAAGCAGGGGGAAGACTCTGAGGAGGATGTCATGAAGAAGTCACGACAAATAAAATACATGACCTTCCTCTCCTAAAGGCTGGAACTTCTCACCCCAAGAGAGAGGAGGTAGCTGCACGTGATGACCAACCTGCAGGCAAGAGGAGGAGGACCAGACAAGGGCATGAACAAAGATACGAATGGCAGGGCAAAGAGCTGTGGTATGTTGGGGAGTTCCTACCTACTAAATTTAGTCCAATATGGGGAATTGTAAAGAAGCAATTTATTGAAAAGTATTATCTCTGGGAGCTGCTCCAGGATAAGGAATGCTCCCCACAACAGTCATTTATAAACTGGATGATCTCAACATTCCCAAAGCTCTGGACAGTCCTGAAGAAGCATGCCAAGAACTTTGGAGCCTATCCCATGATACCCAGCTTCAGACCTGAAGAAGCCCCTCTGCTGATGAACGATGAGTTAGATGAATTGGCTCTTCAGGAGGAAATTAAGAAGCTATGCTTGGACAACAATTGGTCTGCCCCCGAAGAACAAGAGTTTGCATCAAATATTATCAGGAGGAAATATGGGTTAGCCCCAGTTTCCAAGAGGCCTATCGGTGCAAAACCCTTGAGGTTTATCCCTACCTCTAAGCTAAAGGTGTCCAGAGGAAGAGGATATAGACTAGATGTGTAATTTTATTTGCTTGTAATTTTTAGATTGGAATTTACCTGTAATTTTTTGCAAAACACTTGTAATTTTGTTGTTTCAAAGACTGTAATGTAACGTCAATAAAATTTTATAACAGTCGTTTGAATGATTTGTCTCAAAGAAAGACTGATTTTTGATTTATGTCTTGCACTATATCATGTGTAGACTTACTTACATTTGAATGTTTTAGTTTTGCCATCATCAAAATAGGGGGAATTTGTTAGGAATACCTATTAGATTTTGATGATGTCATCCTGTATTAAATTGATTATTCAAATGTATGTTTAAGTACTTGGCAAAATGTAAAGAAGAACTAAATGAGTATCTTCTGTAGGCCTATAAGTTAGGCTAAGTCTAAAAACGACCAAGTATAGAACAAACTGCAGTCAAGTTCTCAAGAAAGTAATATATCAACAAGTATTGGTCAACAGGAATACCAGAGAAGTTTGACCAATCTGCAGTCAAGTTATCTGATGAAGTCTAGTCGACTGAAGTATTAAACATCAGATCAGAGAAAATTCATCAGGTCAGAAGACTTCAGATAAGTCGTCAGATCAGAGAAGTTTCATCAGAATAGAGAACTTCATCTCAGAGAAGATATATCAGAGAAGTCCAACATCAGAGAAGGTTGACTGCACATCAGACAGTTTGACCAAAAGAGATAAGATAAGTGATCATCCGAGTAACTCAGTCCACGTCAGCAAGAGTTGAAAAGTCAACAATCACGGAAAGTCACATACGGACATAGGGAGACAAACTGGAAAGATTCCCGGAAAGCAAGAAATTTGATATTCATCAAGATCCATGTTCTGAGGACTTTATAATTTTCTAAACAATGAATTCGGCGCTACAAAAAGAAAGTCTTCACAATGGTCGGAATTAAAAAGAGAATCCAGCCTTGCAACAGATTGATAAGATAAACAAATTAGTCCACTCTCCAACGGACGAATTCGTTACAGTAAGTGCAACGACTATGAAGGAAGCTCAAGGATCGTACTATAAATATCTGAAGATATGAATTGAGCAAGGTACGATGCGAACAATACATTCAAGTGATCATAAGCAATCAAAACAATCATAGTGAACAAATAGCATCGTGAAGAGCAAGCTTAAAGATCATATTCAAAGAAGCTATTTAGTTGAAGAAGAGAAAAACTCTTGTCTTTAAAGTTTGAGTTAGGGGTACTTCTGTGAACGAGGTTATCAGAAGTTTCCGTGACTGATAAGGCATCCATGGGTTCTTGATTGGAAGGTGACAGATAGCTCGAGAATTTGTTGAGGCATACAAGGGTTTTCAATCAGGAGGTGATAGGCAGTCAAAGGAGTTACAACAGCCACGGGTTTCTAGTGGTTGGAAGCTCTTGTAACAAAGGAAAATTCATTGTAACATTTATCACTGGTTGACAATTATAGTGAATTTATCTTCAACTGGTTTGGAGAGAAGTGTATTAGTAGAGGATTACCCCACCTCTGAGACCACTATAATTGCCTGCGTGTTTTTACTGCATTGAATATCATATCTACCTGATACAGACATATTAAACTGTTACATTGTTTAGTTATCTGCAGGGAGCATTTAGTTGTCTGTTATCGTCATCAGCTGTCTTCCACATACTTGTCTGCAGATGACTCTAAGTCATCTGTACCTATCAGTTGAGAAACTCACCCGACTTCAGGAAAAGAGTTTTAATAATTCTATTCACCCCCCATATAGACTTATTCCTGACGGCTTGTGACCTACAATATCACGCATACATTCATACATGCCATACATCAAAATAGTAAAAACCAACAAATAATTAAAACAAGGTTCCAATTATCATGGCTTTTATTCCTCGTTTTGAGTAACAAGAAAATTCTCGACTTGGTTGCTCCCACTGCTTCAAGCATCTAGTCACCTCCTCCCGGTTGGGCCACACAAAACTTCCTAATTTAGAAAGTTTCTTCCATGCAAAATTAATTGCATAAGAAATTTTCAAATTAAAATTATTATGTTCCAACGGACGCAACGAACGGGGAACAGGACCATGCATCGGACTTCAAGAACTGGACAACCTGACCCGCTGGCTGCTGCCATACCCGCTGGCCTGTCCCGCGGTCCGGCAACCTACCCTTGGTTGACCCGAACCGCGGCAGGCCAGACCCTCGGCCGAGACAGCATGTACTGGCTGAGTCCCGATCGGCAGCAGCCTGGTCTCAGTTGGTTCGTCCGATCGGGACTTCTTTTCGCGCTGGACTTCTTTTCCTTCATATTTTGTGTATCCAACTCGATTACAATTTTATACGAAATAAAATACATCGAATTTACAACAAAAATTACAAGGAAAAATTAAATCATATTCTATCCATGTATTTTCTCATGGAAAAAACTTATACATGCCTCAAAACCGGGCCAAATTACCAAAAATGCGTAAATAAATAAAATATCACATAGCCATGATAATTGGACCATATTCACCTGCAAGACAATTTCTAGCAAAAATATTCCAAAAACCATACCATCTGAATATTTAAATTGCTAGCAAATTAATCACAAAATTAATTCAATTGAACAGAACCTAAAGATCGGTTCTGATACAAATTGTTGGAATATAAAATGCAGTAGAAGCGATATCGATTGGATGAATAGATTAGGTTTTATACACTAACCAACATAAATAGTGGATCTATTTATGTTTGTCAATTAATTAATTAAACAGATTAATTAACAATTTAAATACATATATTTACGTAGTATAATTGATAATCGACACCTTTTAAGCGAAGTGGTAGAAAATCCCTTTGGGTCGATAGAACTCCCCCTCGTACTCCTTCTTGGTCTTCTTGTATTTCTACCGCAAGATCTTCTAGAGTATATCCCGCCTTAGATCCATATATCGTGTGGGCAATAATCTACCGGATCAAACTTGGACAGCAAAGGAGTGCCACGACCGAACCACTATTTTCCTCAAGGATATCTCAATTTTTCCCTCTATTTTTCTTGATGATATATTAGAAAAATTTTGTGTTTACCAAATTATGGAATCAAAGACACAAGTCTAGATCCACAATCAAAACACACACAAAAAATCGAAATTCTTGTTCCAAGATTTGTAAAAATCAGCCACCCCATTAGTCATATTTATAGGTGTTATGGGCTAATCTAGGGACCTTAAGGAGGATAAGGTAAAGACTCCTAATAAATTTCATCTTACCATATTAGGACTCTTCCTAATATAATGAATCTATTAATATCAACTTAGTCCACTAAAAAGTTGATATTGCACGTCCTACCAAAATCCCAAATTACGAAATTGGGCTCCTTTTTGAATTAATTATTTCTCGTGTTTAAGATATCACATGTCCATTAATTGATTTAAGCTACTGACAGCTTTTAATTAATTAATATATTATACATGAGTATACCACTCGACCTTTATTATTATATCGAAAAATTAATTCCACCTGCACGGTTTAATATAATAATTCTTTCGAGTGCCTCAAGGGACATGATCAACCCGATTGGTCGGGACACGATTTCCAGCTATAATATTAATTATCAAATAAATAATAATATTCCCCAAAATATCGAGCATATTGGGTCAATCATTTTGACTCTCACCCAAGATAAATCAAAACAATAAATATTAAATATATATAATTAAATAGTAATCACTAGAAATAAGAAATAATAATTGTCCGAGATGTACGTTCTTCTTATAGTCAGTACAAAAGAATCTATCTCACCTCGATTATGTTCAACGTATACCGAATACGCTAATATATGATAATGCTCAAGACCAACCAATCTCAAGCATATACTACAACCTCTCACATAACGGTCTAATGTTATATAGGTTGTGAACTAATTATTACTATATAAGGAACCGATAATGTGATCTTCTGTGTGATACGACACACCACATTATCTACAATATAAAGTAATTAGACAACATTTGCATATCCATAGCGTGAATAAATATGCAAAACATGTGATTTAAATGAATTAAATATTCTCATAGATAAAGACCTGGAAATTAGATAATACAAGCATAAAGTATGCTTTGATGTATACAACCCTAACAGTTGGTTATGCCTTACAGGTCCTTGAGACTGAGGGTTCCGCTGTCGATGATATGACATTGGTGGCGTAATGGCAGCCTTTGCTGTACGCGTGGTAGTTGTGACCTTTACGGGACTCGGGGTCTCTTCAGGTACAGGAATGGGTTCCACACCCCTAACGAGCATCGTACTAGATTTCCCTTTATTGGAGAATGAGTTATATATCCTAAGCCACTTTTATCATGAGCATGTTGCCCGGTTCTTAGAATTTCTTCCATCCGCTTAGTGGATTTCTCGAATGATTTCAAGATGGTCTCTAATTCTCCTTCTTGCTTTTCAAGAGATTTTACTTTGGCTTCGAGCAAAGCATAATCATTTGTCTTGCTTTCATTATAAGACTTGGTCTCATTTAGATCTTTAGCAAGTTGATGATTGCTTTCCATGAGTTTTTCAGATGTGACCTTGCTGTTTTCGCAATCGATAGACATATTTTAATAGTTATTTTTCAGCAAGTCATTTTCTTCTTTCAGCTCTAAGTTTGAAAGTTTGAGCTGTATGTTTTCTCGTTTCAAAGTCTTATGGGCATTTTGAATGTTTTTGAATTCATTCATCCTGTTTTCAAAAGTATGAGATGAATTTACAGGAGCAGTTGATGTTGAGCTTACCTCATCATCGCTATCTTCATTATCCTGTATTTCTTTGGCCATAAAGCACATATATGCTTTATCCTCGATATCATCATCGGACGAGTCACTCTCAGTGACTGACTGAAGGCATTCCTTGGTCTTGGTTGATGCGGGCGAGGCTTATGATTCACTAATCAGGGCCTTGAGATTATTCTTCCACACATGCCTGCTTTCATCTTTTTCTTGTTGCTCGACTTCCGGCAACTTTTGCACTTTAGGGTGCGGACACTTATTCGCATAGTGCCTGGGTTTCCTACCATTGTAACACAAGTTAGAATCACCAGACGAAGAAGATGCGGAACTTACCTTGTGAAATGGCTTGGCCCTGAGGGAGTCTTTCCAGACTGTTTGATGAACTTTTTGAATTTATGCATAAGAAGGGCCATTTCATCTTGTGACAGGATATCATCGTCACTGTCAGCGGTCTTGTGGGCGGACTTGGATGTGCTAGGTCCGGAGTTGTCTCCTGTTAGATACAGCAGCCAGTGCTATAGTCTTGGCAGGTGACTCTTCGGCCTTCTGTCTCCTATCAATATCGTACTCAAATACTTTGAGGTCAGAGAAGAGGTCGAAAATAGAAATATCATTAAGATTACATGATACACGCATAGCTGTAGTCTTAATGTCCCATCGGGCGGGGAGTGATCTAAAGATTTTCAAATTTTTTCTCATTTTGGGTATACACTTTACCCAATACTTCAATTTCACTGACAATGCCAGTGAATCTGAGGTCAATCTCCTCAAGAGTTTCGGAAGATTTCATTTCAAAAAATTCAAATTGCTGAGTAAGTTTTGAAATTTTATTTTCTTTTGAGAGCTCAGTTCCCTCAAAAATCATCTTGAGTTTCTCCCAGATATCCTTAGCTGTCTTACAGCTCTTTACTTCAAGAATGTGCCTTTGTCGAAAGTGACAAATAGCGCATTCTTAGAAATATTGTCGAGGTTCGCATGCTTGCGATCATATATTGTCCATTGCTCACGCTCCTTCTCGAGCATTTCGGCATGAGGTTGTCCTTCTATCCTTGTGGCAGGATTTATTTTCATTATCTTTATGGGGCCTTCTTAGATGACAAATATCATCTCCTCGTACATGGCGGCAAGATGGTCTTCCATCCTGACTCTCCAGTCATCAAACTCGTTAATTGAAAACATAGGAACCTTGTTTATTATTGAGGTATCCATTAGAGAAAATAGGAAAGATAAGAATGTTTTCAAATATAATTGATTTTTGGATCTGATTCGGTTAAAAATATGATTTAGAATCAACCACTCTGATACCACTTGTTGGCCACTAAGTATACAGAATACAGATTGGAAAGTGATAGTACAATAAGCTATACAATTTTAGAATGTGAGTGCGTAGCGGAAGTTCGTTTAAGTGGGTTGCTGTAAATACAGCAACTAGGCTTTCTCATGGTAGCTTAGTGCGTACAGTGTTTTGCAATGTATACTTGTATATAAATCACAGTTATGAAAACAATAAAGACTGATGGTAATAACACGCAATTTAAAGTGGTTCGAGGTAAACCCCTCTACGTCTACTGGTCCTCCACACTAGGGCTGTTAGCGGTCCGAGTGAACCCGAAACCCGGTCATGAACCGGACCGAAAAACCCGGGACCGAAACTCACCCGACAATTAACGAGTTCGGATTCGAGTTCTAAATATTGAACCGAAACCGATAAGACCCGGACCGAGAAAACCGGAAAAAGACCCGATAATATATATATATATATACACACACCAAACAAGGCCTAAGGCCTTTGGTATATAAATTTTTTATTACTTGTTATTATATTTATTAATTATAGTAATAAAAAAATTAACTAATAACAATACAATATAATATAGATATAATTAATACAAAATAATTAATAACAAAATAATTCCCTTGTTTAAAACCATCAGGGAATTGGGATTTTTTTCCCATCCCACATTGCTTGGTTCACCTTGAGTTCCATCACCATTTTGCTTAAGGTTTCATCCCACATTGCTTGGTTCACCTTGAGTTCCATCACCATTTTGCTTAAGGTTTCATCCCACATTGGTGGGATAAACCATCTAAAAGCCTTGGTATCAACTATAAATATGCCTCCTCCCTTCCACTACTCTCTCATTTCTGGATTCGGGTTTCCGGGTTCCGGATTCGGGTTTCGGATTCGGACCGGATCTACCCGGTACCTATTTCGGACCGGTTCCGGATCTTAAATATGACCCGGTTTTCTTACCGGTCCGGACCGGGTCTATCCGGTACCTTACCGGACCGGTTCCGGGTCTGTGAAAAACCGGGCCGGACCGGTCCGATAACAGCCCTACTCCACACAGGAGTAAAACGTTTATTATAATCACTGCGTACACAACTATGCGACTATAATTAAACCTGTCTCTGTATCGTTCACACATATTGATACAGGGACTGAAGCTTTGGACCATTCACATAGATTGGCTTGAGCTCTTCCTTGACTTGCTTCTTCACACATAGTTTAAAGTTTCGTCTACAATGCTATTCTTCCCACACAAGTCTGAATACGCAAGGATCTTCAGTCCACACAGGGCTGATGATTATCTCAACGGTAAAGGTAGAATTCTCTGAATAGAAAATTGATCTTTGATAAATGATTGATGTATGCTGTGTTGTTCTCGTTGAGGACTTGTATATTTCATCGCTTGAATATTTGTTGTATACGCACGAAATATGGTATATTATAATCGCTAGAATGTCAGACTGATTTTGTTAGATCTTTTATGATATCTATTCTTCGTATGTAAGTGTATCAGTCTGATTATGGTTAGTAATGTAATATCCGGATAAATTGTTGAGTATCTTCGTCTGTATTTGAACCCTGTATTGTTCAAATTTGTAATATCGATAATCGAAGTATGATCTTTTCCGTATTCGTATCCACATGCGTGATAATATCACCTTAACGTACGTTAGCTAGTAATTGTAACGTACGTTATGAGCCACAGATAGCGTACGCTATGAGCAAGACATAGCGTACGTAAGACAATCAATAATTGATCAAGGCGGCGAGCACATGGGCCAGCTGGTGGTGGGCTCGGATAAGATTCCCACGGCATGAACCTAGATAGTTTTGGATCAACGGGGATTAACGTACGCTAAGTGATGTGTACAGCGTACACTAATTATAGTCTATTACGTACGTAACCGTGTTGATGTAGCATACGTAAGAGAGTACAGAAATGAGGCAGTAAGCTACCATTCAACGATAGCATACGCTAAGGACATCGGGTAGCGTATGCTAAGTGGATAATGTACGTAAAGCTCAGGACATTATATATATGGGACAGCACCCATTCCACTCCATTTCATTTCCGTTCATTTCTCCTTCGTTTTTTTCAAGTCCAGAGAGCCCCCTTGCCACTTAAACACTTTATATCATCTCTACTTGATCATTGAGGATTGGAAGCACCTTGGATTGGTACTCAAGGTTCCTGTGTTGGATTTTCGGCAAGTATTCATCATTGTCTTCTATGTTAAGGTATGTTGATACTTTCAAAACTTAAATCTTTATCCTTAAGGAATGATATGAGCATGCTTCTGAGATCATTGGATTGGTGAGTAACATATTAAGTTGAACACCATGTTTTTTTAGAGCTAAGATGAACTTATTCGAGACCTTTCTTGAGAAAGAAGATTATTAACCAAGCATTTTCGAGTTGAACTTATGATATAGTTTCTGAGATAAGTTACACATATTGGATGATGATTCTGAGTCACTCGTTTATCAATGTGTTGTTCATACCATCACTTAGAATGGGGGATATTCAATAAGATGAATTCTTAGGATTTTCACCAAGAATAATCCATGTGTAGTATAAGGTATTCTTCAAGTACAATTCATGACTTGTAGTGATTTCTGGAGATGATGATCTTTATGTTGCTGTTTTAGTAATGATCAAGACTCGTAATTAATATCACCTTTGTTAGATGATCTTAAGAGAATGAGCATTGAAGGTTTTGTCATTGATTAGTTAATTGTTCTCAATGAAAGTTTGAATGAAGTGATAGTATCAACCATAGATTATCCCAACTATATATGAGAATTTGTAATCGAGATTGGAGTATGGCATCGTGATGATATGTGTATCCTTGAATTCTAAGATGTCTAACACCGTATAATCATTCAATTTTGCATGAGAAATGTATTTGTGAGTATAACGTATGTTAAGCACTATGCATTACGTACGCTATATCATCAGACGAGACAATCATCTGATTAGAGGAGAGAATTGTCAAATTCATGTTTAGCATACGATAGGCTTTGGAGCTTACATACGCTAACGTAGAAACTTAATGTACGTTACGTTGGGTATGTAACGTATGTTATGAAGACATCGGGCAGGATACATAATGTTGACAACTTTCGGCCATAGTGTGGGATGTTAGGTGTTCGTACGTTAGTTATATGATGTAAGATGAACCCTATGTTATTTCTTTTATTTAAGGTCCGAGCTTTGCAACGTGATTGATCGAAGAGGCGACATTAGAGTGTATTGCTATCCGTCAAAGTATTATCCTTGTCGTCGATTTGAGGCAAGTACTTTAATTGTGTTTTACGTATTGATGTTATACATATTGTCGTGCATATGTGTCGTTGTTGTATGTCCACCTCGTTTTGGTCCGATGGGATCATCTTGGGATCTATGCTAGCGTGCGCTGGACCATCGGATAGGTTTTTCCACCTCGTGTTGGTCCGATGGGATCATCTTAGGATCTATGCAGTGAACGCTGGATCATCGGAATTACCATGTGTATGTTGTGATGTCATGTTGTGATTATCATCTGTGTATGATATTTGTGAGTCTTCTCGTATGAAAAAACTCGTTGTTATTGTGAGTTATATTATTACCATTATTCTTCATGAGAGGTTGAATAACCTGTTGTGGTATGATTATCGTACTTGTACTAGCATCGTTGTGCTAACCCCTTTGGGGGTGAACATTTGTTTATGTTCAGGATCCAGGAGAGCAGGAAAACAACCACTGGAGCTGCATGACGACGAGGTTGCAGAGTGATGTTCTAGCTGGATTAAATTGTCAGATGTCTGTGTTGATTTAATTAAGTACTCGAGTATGTTGTCTTTTGTGATGTTGGATTTGTTGATTTAATTAAGTACTCAGTATGTTGTCTTTTGTGATGTTGGATTTGGTTATGTATTAATGTTCTTCGTTGGACGTGTGTATTTTCAGTACTGATTCAGAACCGTTGTATTTTATTTCAGTAACTTTCGTTTGTTGGTATTTGTTATTGTCTTTTCGTTTCATCAGCCTTGTAAATTCTTATGTAAAGGATTTACGGCGCTGTAATATTCCTGAATATATCGGGGGTGTTACAGAATATGGTATTAGAGATAAGATTATGGATATCTTGGTCATTGGGTTAAAATAGGGGCCATTTATGTCTTTTGAAGTAACTGGCCATGCATAACATCACTATACTGCCTACGTCTTTGTGCGAGCGGTGGTTGTAAGTTCCTAAACTCTATCTCATCCTTTATATCTTGTACCTATTTATAGTTGAACCTTAGAAAAATATTGTTCCCTGTATATTGAATAATTATGCTTACAGTATGTTGAGAGGAGGACGTGGACGTGGTCGCGCTCGTGGTCGCGGACGTATGAATGCTGAGAGAGAAGCTTCACTTTCAAATCAGGCTAGCCATAGCTTAGGCGAGCCACAAGAATCTACTAAAAACGAACCAGAACATGTTGTTACCGACATCCTTCGTCAGGTGGTCAAGCATATGACTCAGTTTGCTCAGGTTGTGGACCGAATGTAAGTGGCAGTAGGATTGCAACCGGGAGAAAGGCAGCAAGGCATCCCAGACTTCGGAAATCAAGAAGGATGATGGCTACAGAAAGTGGCGAAGATGCAACCACTAAAATTCGATGGTTTTTATGAGACACCGACATGGGACCACTGGTTGAAGGAGCTGGAGAAAATATTCACCGGTATTAACTACCCAGACGACCGGAGAGCATCTATTACCCAGTACTTTTTGACAGGGGAAGCGTCCGAGGGGTGGGAAGCCATCCAACCTATAGATCATGATGCTGACTGGGGAGAATTTAAATTGATGATGGAAGCTCAGTACTGTCCCCGTCCGGTGAGGGAAGCTAAGGTTCGAGAGTTTTTCTCTACGCAGCCTTCAGACGTGCCAGTATCTCAGGCGATTAAAAGATTCAATTAGCAGCTGAAGTTTGTTCGACATCTGGTCAGAACCGATGCAGAAATGATGATCCATTTTGATATGAGAATGAAACCGGAGATACAGAGGTACATGTCAGGTTTCGAATGCACCACTCTTCGTTAGTATCAGGACAAATTGTTGGCGTATGAAATAAAGGAAGCGGCCATGGAAAAGTTCTCAAAGTCCAAGAAACAGAAAGTCTCTAGTAACTTCACGGAGCACAAGAGCAGTGGGCCCCGTAAGGCCCAGTCGTCCTTTCATTCATTCAAGAGATCCCCGCATCCATCCAAGGGTGGGAAGAACTCCAGAGCAGTATCAGCCACGAAAGATGCAACCAGGAAATGTTTTAAATATGGTTGGGCAGGACACTATCGACCTGATTGCTCACTTCCCGCCGTGACGTGTTATGATTGTGGTCGGAGGGACATTGTGTGGTGTTATGTGAGGAGGCTGCTAAATATTTTGGGGCTCATGCATCCCATCCAGTTCAGAGAGAGGTGAGTGTTCCACATACGCAGCAGAGTGTACAGCCACCCCAGAGTTTTGGTCGAGGAGGAGGCAGAGGACAGTTCGACCGAAAAGGGACATTGAGTGCCGGATCCGTTCGACCATGCCTGTATGAGATGAGGAGAGAAGACGATCAGGATGCTGCTATCGCATCAGGTACCGTTCAGATTCTTTCACAACCCGTTAGGATTTTGTTCGATATAGGGGCTACACATTCGTTTATATCATTGTATTGTGTTAATCGTTTTAACATTTCTGGTTTTCATAATTGTGAGCCTTATGTTGTGGGTTTACCGAGTGGGGAGAGAATTGTGGGGAACTTAGAAACTAGAGATTTTCCTCTATCAATTGGAGGCAGAGAGTGGCCCTCGAATCTGATTGTGATAGAAATGCAAGGAGACGACCTGATTCTCGGAGATGATTGGCTTAATCGATATGGAGCTATTGTAAACTACCGGAAGAGGAATATCTCAATGATAGCTAAAGAAGGTTCCGAAATATTGTTCGAGGGATGGAGACTAGGAAGCTCAAGAAAGATGATCAAAGCAATGAAAGCTGTAAAACTGCTAAAACAGGGTTGTACTGGATACTGGTGTTACACAATGAAGAATAAAGATGGAAAAGTGGAACTTTCATCCATTCCTGTTATGAACGAATTCCCGGATGTGTTTCCTGACGAATTACCTGGACTACCTCCACGACGAGATGTGGAGTTCACCATTGAGCTGGAACCAGGAGCTACATTGATTTCCAAGGCGCCGTATCGTATGGCACCTACTGAGATGTACAACTGGAAGAAGCAACTGGAAGAGTTATTGGACAAAGGCTATATTCAGCCAAGCATTTCGCCCTGGGGTGCACCAGTTCTTTTTGTCCTAAAGAAAGATGGATTGCTTCGATTGTGTATTGACTGTCGAGAGCTGAACAAGTTGACGATCAAGAACAAGTACCCGTTGCCACGGATTGATGATTTGTTTGACCAGTTGCAAGGAGCAACAGTATTTTCTAAGATCGATCTGAGATCGGGATATCATCAGTTGAGGATTAAGGGATCCGATGTTCTAAAGGCACCGTTCAGAACTCGCTACGGATACTATGAGTTTGTAGTGATGCTGTTTGGTCTCACTAGTGCGCCTGCCATGTTCATGCAGTTGATGAATCGAGTTTTCATAGAGTATTTGGATAAATTCGTAGTTGTGTTTATCAATGATATTCTGGTTTATTCCAAGAGCCCGGGAGAAGACGCACAGCACTTACGGATCGTTTTGGACCTCTTGAGAAGCGAACATTATATGCCAAACTTTCTAAGTGTGAATTCTGGCTAAAGGAATTGATGTTCCTCGGTCTTGTGGTAACAGCGGAAGGAGTCCGAGTAGACCCCCAGAAAATCGAAGCAATTATGGATTGAAAATCTCCTAAGAACTTGAAGGAAGTCAGGAGTTTCTTAGGACTTGCTATTATCGTCGGTTCGTGGAAGGGTTTTCCAAAATTTTCCGCCCACTTACTCGATTACTGTAGAAGACCCAAAAGTTTGAGTGGAACGAGATGTGCTAGACTAGTTTTGATGAATTGAAGAAGAGATTGACGATGGCACCGATTTTCGCACTACCACAGGGAATTGGAGGATTCATTGTTTACAATGATGCTTCAAACCAAGGTCTCGGGTGTGTACTGATGCAGAATAAGAAGGTGATCGCCTACGCGTCACGACAGTTGAAGCCCTACGAATTAAATTATCCAACACATGATTTGGAATTGGCAGTTGTGGTTTTCGCCTTGAAAATTTGGAGACATTATTTATACAGGACTCACTGTTAGATCTTCACGGATCATAAGAGTCTCAAATACATCTTCAGTCAGAAAGAGTTAAACATGCGGTAAAGGAGATGGCTGGAATTGATTAAGGACTATGACTTGGAGATTCTTTATCATCCAGGCAAAGCAAATGTAGTGGCCGATGCATTAAGCCGCAAACCTGTTTCTATTCGAATGCTGGAGACTCTCACCTCCCAGCCCAGCATTCAATGAGAATTAATTCGCGAAGGAATTGAAGTATGGTTGCAAAGAGTCCAAGTACAACTGTGTGTGATGGAAATAACTTCATCGTTAATCGAAGAAATCAAATCTAAGCAATTAGATGATCCTATGATGATTCGGTTGCGTGATAAAATGAGTAAGGAAAAGGCCCCAGGATTCGTAATTCATGATGATGGAGTTTTGAGATTCCAGAGCCAACTTTGTGTTCCCGATGTCGATGTTTTGAAACAGACAATCATGAAGGAAGCTCACAGCACGCCCTATTCTATCCACCCGGGCACCAGTAAGATGTATAAGGATCTGAAGAAGAATTTCTGGTGGAGCAACATGAAGAAAGATGTAGCGGATTATGTCTTGAAATGTTTGATTTGTCAGCAGGTTAAGATCGAACATCAACGACCTGCCGGAATGCTGAAGCTGCTCCCGATTCCTGAATGGAAGTGGGAGGACATATCGATGGACTTTATCACTAATATGCCGAAGGCCAGAACAGGGATGAACATGATTTGGATGATAGTTGACCGTCTAACCAAATCGGCTCATTTTATGGGTATTAAGGACACTTGGGGACCAGAGAATTTGGCACAAGTGTTTATTGCAGAGATAGTCCAATTACATGGTACGCCGAAGACCATTATTTCTGACCAAGACGGTCACTTCTTGTCACATTTTTGGAAAACAGTTCATAAGGCCTTGGGAACTGAGCTGAACTTTAGCACAGCTTATCATCTGCAGACAGACGGACAGTCCGATAGGACTATTCAAATAGTAGAAGACATGCTGAGAGCATGTGCCTTAGATTGGTTGACTGAATGGGAAGTTCACCTACCGTTGATTGAATTCACTTACAACAATAATTGGCATGCTTCCATTAAGATGGCACCTTTGAAGCATTATACGGGAGGAGATGCATATCGCCCCTATGTTGGGATGATTCATCAGGCTTGATCGGGACGAAACTGGAGTTGATCGTACAGACGTAAGAGAAGATAGCTTTGATTCGTGAAAGACTGTTGACCGCCCAGAGTCGGCAGAAATCTTATGCAGACGTGCGTCGTCGCCCGTTAGAGTTTGGTATTGGAGATCACGTGCTTTTAAAGGTTTCTCCTACTCGGGGAATTTTTCGTTTTGGGAAAAATGGAAAGCTTAGTCCGATATATATCGGGCCATTCGAGATTCTTGAAAGAGTTGGAGAGTTGGCGTACAGGTTGGCATTACTTCCATCGCTAAGTCATGTTCATAATGTGTTCCACGTATCTCAGTTACGGAAATACATATCAGATCCCAGTCATGTCATTGATTTTGGCGAGATCGAAGTCGCTAAGGACGGCACGTTTGAAGAGAAACTGATCAAGATACTCGAGAGTCGAGTCAAACAATTGAGAAATAAACCGATCATTTTGGTTAAGGTTCAATGGTCACGCCACAGAGTTGAAGAAGCCACTTGGGAGACGGAAGATAGTATGAAGTCCAGATACCCAGAATTATTTTCATCTTGAGTTTTGGGACGAAACTCCTTTTTAGAAGGAGAGTATGTAATATCCTAATAAATTGTTGAGTATCTTCGTCTGTATTTGAACCCTGTATTGTTCGAATTTGTAATATCGATAATCGAAGTATGATCTTTTCCATATTCGTATCTATATGCATGATAATATCACCTTAACGTATGTTAGCTAGTAAGCGTAACGTATGTTACGAGCCACAGATAGCGTACGCTATGAGCAAGGCATAGCGTACGTAAGACAGTCAATAATTGATCAAGGCGGCGAGCACATGGGCCAGCTGGTGGTGGGCTCGGATAAGATTCCCGCAGCATGAACCTGGATAGTTTTGGGTCAATGGGGATTAACATACATTAACTGATGTATATGGCGTACGCTAATTATAGTCGATTACGTACGTAACCGTGTTGATGTAGCATACGTAAGAGAGTACAAAAATGAGGCAGTAAGCTACCATTGAACGATAGCGTATGCTAAGGACATCGGGTAGCGTACGCTAAGTGAATAACGTATGTAAAGCACTAAGGCTAACGTACGTAAAGATCAGGACATTATATATATGGGACAACACCCATTCCACTCCACTTCATTTCCTTTCATTTGTCCTTCGTTTTCTTCAAGTCCAGAGAGCCCCCTTGACACTTAAACACCTTTATATCATCTCTACTTGATCATTGAGGATTGGAAGCACCTTGGATTGCTAATCAAGCTTCCGGTATTGGATTTTCGTCAAGTGTTCATCATTGCCTTCTACGTTAAGGTATGTTGATACTTTCCAAACTTAAATCCTTGTCCTTAAGGGATGATATGAGCATGCTTCTGGGATCATTGGATTGGTGAGTAACACATTAAGTTGAACACCATGTTTTTTCAGAGCTAAGATGAACTTATTCGAGACCTTTCTTGAGAAAGAAGATTATTAACCAACCATTTTCGAGTTGAACTCATGATATAGTTTCTGAGATCAGTTACAAATATTGGATGATGATTCTTAGTCACTCGTTTATCAATGTGTTGTTCATACCATCACTTAGAATGGGGTATATTCAATAAGATGAATTCTTAGGATTTTCACCAAGAATAATCCATGTGTAGTATAAGGTATTCTTCAAGCACAATTCATGACTTGTAGTGATCTCTGGAGATGATGATCTTTATGTTGATGTTTTAGTAATGATCAAGACTCGTCATTAATATCACCTTTGTTAGATAATCTTAAGAGAAGGAGCATTGAAGGTATTGTCATTGATTAGTTAATTGTTCTCAATGAAAGTTTGAATGAAGTGATCGTATCAACCATAGATTATCCGAACTATATATGAGAATTTGAAATCAAGATTGGAGTATGGCATCGTGATGATATATGTATTCTTGAATTCTAAGATGTCTAACACCGTAGAATCATTCAATTTCGCATGATAAATGTATTTGTGAGTATAACGTACGTTAAGCACTATGCATTACGTACGCTATATCATCAGATGAGACAGTCATCTGATCAGAGGAGAGAAATGTCAAATTCATGTTTAGCGTACGCTAGGCTTTGGAGCTCACGTACTCTAACGTACAGATAACGTATGTTACGTTGGGTATGTAATGTACGTTATGAAGACATCAGGCAAGATACGTAATGTTGACAACTTTCGGCCATAGTTTATGATGTTATGTGTTTGTACATTATTTATATGATGTAAGATGAACCATATGTTATTTCTTTTGTTTAAGGTCCGAGCTTTGCAACGTGATTGATCGAAGGGGCGACCTTCGAGTGTATTGCTATCTCTCAAAGTATTATCCTTGTCGTCGATTTGAGGCAAGTACTTTAATTGTGTTTTACGTATTGATGTTATATATATTTTCGTGAATATTTGTCGTTGTATGTCCACCTCATGTTGGTCCGACAGGATCATCTTGGGATCTATACTAGCGTGTGTTGGATCATCGGACTAGTTTTTCCACCTCATGTTGGTCCGACTGGATTATCTTGGGATTTATGCAGTGAACGTTGGATCATCAGAATTACCATGTGTATGTTGTGATGTCATTTGTGATTATCATTTGTGTATGATATTTGTGAGTCTTTTCGTAGGAAGAGACTCATTGTTATTGTCAGTTATGTTATTACCATTATTCTTCATGACACATTGAATAACCTGTTGTGGTATGATTATCGTACGTGTACTAGCATCGTTGTGCTAACCCCTTCGGGGTGAACATTTGTTTATGTTCAGGATTCAGAAGAGCAGGAAAACAACCACTGGAGCTGCATGACGACGAGGGTGCAGAGTGATGTTCCGGCTGTATTTAATTGTCAGATGTGTGTGTTGATTTAATTAAGTACTCGAGTACGTTGTCTTTTGTGATGTTGGATTTGGTTATGTATTAATGTTCTTCGTTGGACATTTTTATTTTCAGTACTGATTCAAAACCATTGTATTTTATTTTAGTTACTTTCGTTTTTTGGTATTTGTTATTGTCTTTTCGTTTCATCAGCCTTGTAAATTCTTACGTAAAGGATTTACGGTGCTGTAATATTCCTGAATATATAGGGGGTGTTACAAGTAAGTCATCTGGCTTGGGGGTATTTATAACCTTTGGAAAATGTATCTATTATAAATGTAGCCATTACAGGTGGGTGAGATCTTGATGTTTCTGATTGACAGCTGACGGCTGATTGGCGGCTTTCTTCCAGATATTTTTTTGACTTTCGCATTAAATACTTTTCAGCGCATTCAGACTTGTCTCACTCCGGTTGCATAAAGTGTTGTCCTATGAGCAATAAATGCGGCTTTAACCATGAATACTTTATGAATAAACAATATGTATTTCACAACGGTATAAAGCTTTCTTTAATCAAGCATGTCGGATGTACTTTACTTTTCCCAAGTAAAACATCTTACATTCTGATTGCTGTATCCGACACATTGTATTATGTTATAGTTGTAGGCTCTGTAGGATAGATTGTGAGATCTTCGATTGCTGTATGGAATGGCTGTATGGAGATTCCGGACAGCTTTCATACTTAGCGGCATTTAGGAACTTTCGACTTCTTTACTGTATGATGGCCATTATCAAAACTGGATACAGTATTGTTTATCCCAACAATAGATGATACTGCTGATACATCAACATGTCTAGCTCTTATCGGACAAATCACCCACGCATCTATTGAATTACATAATCCATTAAAGTAAATAACTGTATGTATAATAAATAGACGCGGGTATAATATTATTATCATATTGTACCTCTTCTATGACGATCAAGTCTTCTATATGGGTACCGAGCATAATACACTTGAGTCGCTTGACTTGGAAAGATAAATGACTCGGCAGTCGCTTGTCTTGCTAGAGGATCGAGTTAAACTAACCCGTGTAGACATTTCACTTTGTGGTTGTCGAACCAGCCACCACTACTACAAAACAGACATTTAACATCGGTTTTATTGGACATTTAACATCGGTTTTGGAACCGATGTTAAATGTCGCGATGTTAAAATTAACATCGGTTTCTAATAACCGATGTTAAACTTCGATTTTAACATCGGTTGTTATAACAACCGATGTTAATTTTAATATCGCGATATTTAACATCGGTTCTGGGACAACCGATGTTAAATTTCGCGATTTTAAAACTTTATCGGACCGCGGCTAACCCAGCTAGCCCAACCCAGCCCCAACCCAGACACTCGCCCCAACCGCACCCACTTGACAAATTCCCCACCAACCTACAACAAATACCATTAAATTTCGTTGTTGGTGGGTTTCGAACTCACCACCTCTTGCTTGTGGAAGTGTGATATTACCACTCCGCCAGATGAACTTCTTGTATATTTTTTGCTATGTGATATATTTATATACTATATAAATTTATAAATTTATATAAATATAGATAATTTAATATAAATATATATATATATATTAACATATCGAAAATTTATTTTTTTTAAAAAATCTAGAATATTAATATTAAAAGTCGGATGTTTTTATTTAAAGCTCGAAAATAAAAAATAAAAAATTAAAAAATATGTATCTGATTTATAATTAATATTTAATCTGTTTTTTTATTTTTAGATTTTTTGTAAAAATATAAAATACTTTTATATGAAAAGTAAAAAATTACAAAAACAAAAACTAGCAGGTTTTTAAAAATATATATAATAATTCAATTTTTATTTATTTATAAAAATAATATTCCACTTTTTTCAAAACTTTAAATAAAAACATCCGATTTTTATTTTCTATTTTCGAACTTTAAATAAAAACATCCGATTTTTATTTTTATTTTTGAACTAATGTTTATTTTTATTTTCGAACTTTAAATAAAAACTTCTAATTTTTACCTTTTATTTTTGAACAATAAATATAAACATCGAACTTTTAATATTAATATTCCAGATTTTTTTAAAAAAAATAAAGTTTCGATTTTTTTAAAAAAAGTTCCAGATTTTTTAAAAATTTTAACATCGGTTATACTAAAACCGATGTTAAATTACAAATTAACATCGGTTTTTCTAAAAAGTGATGTTAAATTAAAAATTAACATTGTTTAACATCGGTTTTTTTAAAAACCGATGTTAATTTGTAATTTAACATCGGTTTTAGTATAACTGATGTTAAAATTTTTAAAAAATCTGAATCTTTTTTTAAAAAAATGGAAACTTTATTTAAAAATTAACATCGGTTTTTCTAAAAATCGATGTTAAATTAAAAATTAACATCGGTTTTTCTAAACCGATGTGAAATGGATTAATTTAACATCGGTTTTTAAAACCGATGTTAATTGTTAATTTAACATCGGTTTTAGCGTAACCGATGTTAATTTGTTTTAAAATTTTCAATTATGCCACCGCATCTTTTTTAACATCGGTTTTTACAAAACCGATGTTAAACGAGCGATGTTGAATGTCTTTTTTGTAGTAGTGCATATTTAAATAGATGAAAAACTTGTTCAGAAAATCCAGGATTGTAGAACGTGAACTCCAATACCTCTAGTAGCATCCGTAGTACTTAGACAAATCTCTGGAACTATTTGCACTTGTAACACACAATCCACTATTCATAGTCTTTTTATTTTGCTCGTGAAATTTGTATGAAATTTCAATCCATTCACTACGTAACCTTTGTACATCTTCACTAATCGATCACCTCTAAACAATGTAGCAAGTTGATAGTCCTTTAATTCTGTGGTCGCAACCAATCTTTCAAACCGTGGAACTAAGTGATTAACTCGTGCGAACTCCAAGTCTCTGGAGGAGATATTACTTTGCGGTTGAATCTCAAATGCACTAAAATACATAATATGTAAATGCATCATTACATGTAAAGATATGGAATATCATGTAATACCCGCAATATCGATTTTCGGTAATTTTTTTTTTTTAGCGGAAGTTCATTTTTACGACTCGTTTATGGCCATCTCATCATTCTGAGAATGATTAATTCTGTACTTTTCGACATCCGAGTTCGTTTTGGTGTCCCTTTGCTGAGTTCCGTGCTTTTTGGCGACTTTTCTGCATTTGAGTTCGATTCTTACGAATCTCGTTCGAAACTGTCGTTTCGTGTTTTCCGCAAGTCCGTTTAGCCTTGTTAGACGTGTTGTGAACTTCAGTTTGGTTATTCGATCTTGTATCGTGACTTTTCGAACGTTTGGGCCGTTTTGTAATTTTCCAAAGTTTTGGGTATTTGTTTTCATACTCGTTTTTACCCACCTCCGAGTTGTCAGAAATGCATGTTTGCTTAGCACTTTCATTCGTTGTTGAGAACTCTTCATTAGTGCTATGTCGCACCTTTCGAGTCGTCGCATTTTAAAGTCGTTCGGAACTGATCGGGCAGCAGAAGGAATCTTACGCCCGTAATGGCCAGCATGTTACGGCCGTAATGGCCAGCATATTACGGCTATAATGAACATGATGTTACGGCCGTAACAAGGGGCTGTATTTCAGTCAGCGGGCAGTGTTATTTCAGAGCAGTTTTGCTCTTTTCCTTCCTCACGCGACGGGCAGAGTCTTGAGGCGATTCCAGGGCAATTCTTCACGGGAAATTCCTCAATGTTTCATCCTACAACATTATCATCAAAGTCTTGGTGTGGATTAAAAACATCTAATCATCCTTTTTCTCTAAATCAAGGTATAATCCTCAAAACCCTATTTCGGGAAAATTTAGGAGTTTGTCTTGATTTCATGATTTGAATTAGATGTTGTTGGTTTCATCATTAGTATCTAGTCTTATTGATTATAATCCATGATTTGAATTCCATTTTTCATGAATTGTCGAGTCGATTCGTGTTCTTGGACATTTTGGGGGAAACCTTTGAACTTTCGTCGTTTGTTCCTTTAATTCAGCGACTTTGGGTCGTATTTTAGCATTAATTTTCATTGTTGTTATTGTCGTTCGTAGTTTATCGTCGCGGGTTGTCATTCGATGGAGTCGACGGGTTCGTAGACGGTTCGGGTCTCCTCACTTCGGTTGATTCTCCATAGTTGTGATTATCCGAGGCAAGTATCTTGCCCATACATTTCATGTTTTGTAGACGTGATAGTTGATAATTGATCATATGTGAAATTTTAACGTTTTAATGAACTTTCAAAAAGGATCGAATATTCTAGATAAAGGATTTTCCTTCAAAGATAACTTGGATGCTTCGTGAATAAATGTGTTTCAGAACATGTAATTAGTGTCGTATGTTGGAAGGTGTTGTGATTGTATTACGTATATATAGTAGACCGTAGTCACTTGTCGAGGATTGCGTATTGACACGTGTACTTATCCGATGAATATGTGACGTTGTGTGATATTAGTTGTTACTCTGTCATAATGAGGTTGTGGTGCTTAGTGTTGTTTGGTATTGGTGTTTGCCTGTTGTTGTGTGGCATTAGTTGTTAATATACGTCGACTAAAGTGGCCATTCTAGCGAAGTACCTAGCATTTATTGCATATTCTAGTATTCGAATTATGGCTTCCCATGGCGTTGTGGATGTTTATGTATGTTCACCTAGGGACGGTCCGACGGGCCTCTAGGGATATGTATTGCCGTATGTGTGCGTATCGCGAACTAGGGTTAACCACACAGGGATGTCCGACGGGGCTCTGCGGGGTGCGGCGGCCATGAGTCTCGTACCAACGGTTAACTTTTAAAATGTTTTGTTGGAGAACTCTGATTTTTGGCGCATATTTCGTCTGATTAGAATGACAGTCCAAATGGTATCGTACTTGGCTGGAATGGCACCAGAAAATGTGTTGTGTGTGATTCGTCTCTTGGTTGTGATGTTTTTGATGCGGGTGCGTGAGTCCTGTGGTTGCTCTATGCATTGTGACTTTGTGGTGTGCCGAGTTCGACTATATGGTTAAGTTGCAGAGTTATGCTCTTTGAGGTCGTTCTGTGAGATTGTTGTCATGGTAATGTTTGACACTGTGTAATTCCCGTCGGGTTATTCCTTTGAGTATGTGATGTGGATGTTTGGGTCGTGGACCCCATGCTTCGTTATTGAAGTTGTATTTTGGAAGGATGATTTTTGGGCTGTGCCCCTAAGTGTTTTCGAAAGGCTTGAGAATTCTTAAACCCTAAATGTTTTTAAAACTCCCGAGATCGTAAAATGTTCTGTAAGATGTATAATGGTTTTATTTCCTACTTTACATAATTCAAACTGTTTTAATCAAGCAATCTATCTCGGGAAGTATATTCGTGATTATTAATATTCTTTGAGTATGTCGTGTATGGTTTGTATTTGTGTTTTATACTTGCACTAGCAAAACAGTGGAGTTTTGCTAACCCCCGAGTATTCGGGGGGTGGATGTCTCAGACAAGGCCCGTGTACTTGCAAAGTTGTCGGGAGCAAATTCACAGGATCGTAACGAAGGATGATGGAAGACGACGATACTAATCACATGAAGATCAGCATTGGGTATTTGGTGTAGTCTTGTTGTTTGTCTTCCCGTTATGGTATTTTTGGTTTTATGGAAATATTGATGTATTCTAACCCGTGCGTGGGTATGAGTTGTGAGAAAAGAGTAATGTATGGTTGAGGTGTATGCTGTGGTAAAATACCAAATCGGTCTAATGGTTTGTCATTTATCCATGTCAGCATGTATTGTGTTGTTGTGTTTTTAGTATTTAGCCTGGTAGATTCTCACGGAGAGGGTCTACGGCGCTGTAATATTCCCGAATGGTTTGGGGGTGTTACAGAATATGGTATCAGATCTTAGGTTGCGGAAACCTAGGCTATTGGGTCGAGTTGTGTGTTGTCGGGTCCTGTCTTGTTTTGTCTTGTCAGATTTTATTTGACTGAGTCGTGTCGCGACGTGTCGTCTGAGATATCGGTCGTGATTAGTATCGAGGTGCAGCCATTATCTTCGTGCGATCTGTGGATGTAAGTCTCCCTACTTTACTATGTCTCGTGTTATACGAGTTTGTGTGATTTTGTGTTATCATGTGGAGTTTAAACATGAATTGTGAATGCGTAATCTATGCTTGTTGATTCTCATGTTGTGATAGGATGAAGAGCGGTGCCGAGGTGTATGTATGTGTATATATATATATATATATATATAAACTGTTTTACAGGAGTAATGTTTTGGTGTGGTTACTCAATGAAGGTTTATCAGCATGATATTTTAAAAACTTCAACTGTTTTGGGAAGTCACGTAAAATTTTATTTTAAAACACCCTTCAAGAAGGGAAAGAGTTTGATTTCCGTATGATGACCTCGAGACCGAAATTTTTTTGAAAACTCAAACTACTTATATTTTATTTTCATCTTACATTGCAAATTTTCAAAATTTGATTTTTTTTTAAAAAACTCAAATGAGGTCTATCAAAAATTTACTTGAGACATGATTTTTGCTTTCAACTTTTCAATTTCATAAAATTCGAGTAAAAAGGTATGTGGTGATGATGTTGTTGTTATTTCGATATAATGCCCTGAGTTTTGATTAAAGTGGTGGTGTGAACACTGAGTTGTTCGGTATGCATTCGTCGAGATATTTCTCTTGATCGAGAGGGGGAATTCGGTTTGGAATGTTAGTTAACTTTTGATGGTTATTTGTGTAATGTTATAAGTATGTGAACTGTTGGCGTTTGGATTTGTACCGTGTTGTTTATTTGAAACCTCCGGTCTAGTACTGTTGGAAGGTGATTATGAATGTGTTACCAAACTTGTCATGGGGCGCGCTTTCTAGTTGGGCAAAAGTTTTAGACTGCATTTTACCGTTAGGTCTAACTTTTGCAGTCGATCACCTGTGAGTGGATTTCATGTGTGCAGTAATATTGTTGTGTGTGATTATGTGACTTTCGCTGCGATAGGTTGTTGCTTGATTAGTATGCCGATGGGCGGAGGTCGTGGTCGCAACTATGGTACATATGACCACGGGGATTCGGAGCGGGATCGAGAGGATCTTGCCGGGAACGATATCGGTATGGGTGTTGCTATTATATTGCAACAGGTAGCAGCACGACTGAATCAGTTGACCCAGGCGGTTCAACGCAACACTGATGCGATTCAGAAGATCGGGGCAAACCTATGGCTCCGAGAGGTAGTTAGTATGAATCCTCCTCGATTTGTGGGTATGGCAGATGCATTGGGTTGGGATGGCTGGCTCCTTCAGCTGGAAAAGATATTCGAGGCTATTGATTGTCCCGAAGATCGAAAGGTTCCTATTGCTCAGTATCTTCTTAGCGAAGATGCTACTTATTGGTGGGAAGCTGTCAAACCTCGAAATCGTGTCGTCATGTGGGCGGAGTTTCGAGAACTTCTGGAAGCTGGGTTTTGTCTGGAACCGACTAGAAAGCGGAAGAAGTTAGACGATGTCGTGGTTAGTGGTGGAGTTGGTATTTTTGGATTGCAACGTCGTAGTCTTCCCGCTGTGAAACTCCATCGCTCGATGCATGAGACTGAGAGTTCCAAGTCGTCTGCCTTGACTCCTGGTGAAGCTAGGAGGTGTTTTAACTGCAATGTGTCGGGACATGTTCGTGCACATTGTCCTTCTCCAGTAGTAACGTGTTACAAGTGAGGACTCAAGGGACATCGGGTTCAGTTTTGTGAATTGGTCATAGAGCCTTCTGAGGTACGGACCTGAGCACTGATGTTAGGATAGAGTCTGAGGAGCACCTGAGTGGTGTAGTCTATTAGTTGTATGTTATGTTATTTCCTTGCTTTGTCATTTCGAATTTCGAGGATAAACCTCATTTATGAGAGGCGGATCGGGTTGTTGAACTTCTGTATTTTCAACTCTATTGATTTGTTTGCATTCATTGATGTTTTCTGAACTTGTTCTATCCATTGCTTTTTGTTGTTCGAGCAAGTTGTGGTATTGTTTCCGATTAATCTGTTTGTCGTTGTGATTTTTCCCGAATTCGGTTCCATTCCTGTGAATCTTATGTGAATGCATATCTTGCCGTCTTCACCAGATCACCTATTGTACCGAGTCAAAGTGTGAACTTCGGGGTTGTTGTTTGATTCTTGTTGTTCGTCGTGATTCGAGTATGATTGTTCGACCGTTGTTGCCTCGGTCGTTGTGGTTCGATCGTTTGTTGTCCGATTTTTGTTGATCTCGTATCGTGATCTTTTGAGCGTTCACATCACTTCGTAATTTCCTTAAGCTCGGGAAATTAGCTTCGTATTCGACCTTCCAAACCTTGGGTTGGGTAATTTTGCAGTTGTTCAGTGATTAACTCACGTTCTAATTGCTGTACTATTTGGGTTGGTCAACCGTATTGATTTTTGTTCGTTGTGTTTTGTTATCGTTCCGGTATAGCGATACGAATTGTAGCAGTTGCGTGCTGCATGTGAGTCGTTGCAGGTCGTCGGCAATGGATAGCGTGTATTATCTGAGTCTGGGTTGCGTTGTTCGTTCTATGCTTTATGTTTCAGGGACGAAACTTCTTTTAAGGGGGCAGTATGTAATACCCGCAATATCGATTTTTGGTAAAAAAAAATTTGGTGGAAGTCCATTTTCACGACTCGCTTGTGACCATATCGTCATTCCGAGAATGATTAATTCTGTACTTTTCGACATCCGAGTTCGTTTCGGTGTCGCTTTGCTGAGTTCCGTGCTTTTTGGCGACTTTTCTGTATTTGAGTTCGATTCTTACGAATCTCGTTCGAAACTGTCGTTTCGTATTTTCCTCAAGTCCGTTTAGCCTTGTTAGACGTGTTGTGAACTTCGGTTTGGTTATTCGATTTTGTATCGTGACCTTTCGGATGTTTGGGCCGTTTTGTAATTTCCCAAAGTTTTGGGTATTTGTTTTCATACTCGTTTTTACCCACCTCCGAGTTGACGGAATTGCATGTTTGCTTAGCACTTTCATTAGTTGTTGAGAACTCTTCATTAGTGCTATGTCGCACCTTTCGAGTCGTCGCATTTTGAAGTTGTTCGGAACTGATCGGGCAGCAGAAGGAATCTGCTGCCAGAATGCAGCATGTTACGGCCGTAATAGCCAGCATATTACGGCCGTAATGAACATGATGTTACGGCCATAATAAGGGCCTGTATTTCAGTCAGCGGGCAGTGTTATTTCAGAGCAGTATTGCTCTTTTCCTTCTTCACGCGACGGGCACAGTCTTGAGGCGATTCCAAGGCGATTCTTCATGGGAATTCCTCAATATTTCATCCTACAACATTATCATCAAAGTCTTGGTGTGTATTAACAACATCTAATCATCCTTTTCCTCCGAATTAAGGTATAATCCTCAAAATCCTATTTCGGGAAAATTTAGGAGTTCGTCTTGATTTCGTGATTTGAATTCGAGATTGTTGGTTTCATCATTAGTATCTAGTCTTATTGATTATAATCCATGATTTGAATTCCGTTTTTCATGAATTGTCGAGTCGATTCGTGTTCTTGGCCGTTTTGGGGGAAACCCTTGAACTTTCGTCGTTTGTTCTTTTAATTCAGCGACTTTGGGTCGTATTTTAGAATTCATTTTCATTGTTGTTGTTGCCGTTTGTAGTTTATCGTCGCGGGTTGTCATTCGACGGAGTCGACGGGTTTGTAGACGGTTCGGGTCTCCTCACTTCGGTTGATTCTCCGTCGTTGTGATTATCCGAGGCAAGTATCTTGCCCATACATTTCATGTTTTGTAGACGTGATAGTTGATAATTGATCATATGTGAAATTTTAACGTTTTAATGAACTTTCAAAAAGGATCAGTATATTCTCGATAAAGGATTTTCCTTCAAAGATAACTTGGATGCTTCGTGAATAAATATGTTTCCGAACATGTAATTAGTGTCGTATGTTGGAAGGTGTTGTGATTGTATTACTTGAATATAGTAGACCGTAGTCACTTGCCGAGGGTTGCGTATTGACACGTGTACCTGTCCGATGAATATGTGACGTTGTGTGATATTAGTTGTTACTCCTTCATAAGGAGGTTGTGGTGATTAGTGTTGTTTGGTATTGGTGTTTGCCTGTTGTTGTGTGGCATTAGTTGTTAATATACGTCGACTAAAGTGGCCATTCTAGCGAAGTACCTAGCATTTGTTGCATATTCTAGTATTCGAATTATGGCTTCCCATGGCTTTGTGGATGTTTATGTATGTTCACCTAAGGACGGTCTGACGGGGCCTCTAGGGATACGTATTGCCGTGTGTATGCGTATCACAAACTAGGGTTAACCACCCAGGGATATCCGACGGGGCTCTGCGGGGTGCGGCGGCCATGAGTCTCGTACCAACGGTTAACTTTGAAATGTTTTGTTGGAGAACTCTGATTTTTGGCACATATTTCATCTGATTAGAATGGCAGTCCAAATGGTATCGTACTTGGCTGGAATGGCACCAGAAAATGTGTTGTGTGTGATTCGTCTCTTGGTTGTGATATTTTGGGTGCGGTTGCGTGAGTCCTTTGGTTGCTCTATGCATTGTGACTTTGTGGTGTGTCGAGTTCGACTATATGGTTAAGTTGCAGAGTTATGCTCTCTGAGGTCGTTCTGTGAGATTGTTGTCATGGTAATGTTTGACACTATATAATTTCCGTCGGGTTATTCCTTCGAGTATATGATGTGGATCTTTTGGTCGTGGACCCCATGCTTTGTTATCGAAGTTGTATTTTGGAAGGATGATTTTTGGGTTGTTCCTCTAAGTGTATTTGAAAGGCTTGAGAATTCTTAAAACCCAAATGTTTTCAAAACTCCCGAGATCGTAAAATATTCTGTAAGATGTATAGTGATTTTATTTACTACTTTACATAATTCAAACTATTTTGATTAAGCGATCTATCTCGCGAAGTATATTCTTGATTATTAATATTCTTGGAGTATGTCGTGTATGGCTTGTATTTGTGTTTTATACTTGCACTAGCAAAACAGTGGAGTTTTGCTAACCCCCGAGTATTCGGGGGGTGGATGTCTGTATTGCGTCCAGGTACTTGTAGGTTACTGGGGAGCAAATTCACGTGATCGTCACGAAGGATCATGGAAGACGACGATACTAATCACATGAAGATCAGCGTTGGGTATTTGGTGTAGTCTTGTTGTTTGTCTTCCCGTTATGGTATTTTTCGTTTTATAGAATATTGATGTATTCTAACCCCTGCGTGGGTATGAGTTGTGAGAAAAGAGTAATGTATGGTTGAGGTGTATGTTGTGGTAAAATACCAAATCGGTCTAATGGTTTGTTATTTAGCCATGTCGGCATGTATTGTGTTGTTGTGTTTTCAGTATTTAGCCTGGTAGATTCTCACGGAGAGGGTCTACGGCACTGTAATATTCCCGAATGGTTTGGGGCTGTTACATATCAAAATAATAATCATACCATAGATATGGTTCTGCTTCTTCACAGTTCGTAAGAATGTATAGGATTGCCATATTCCACTGAACTTCAGCCATGCGTCGTCTCTTACTTTTTCCCATTACTAGACCTTTTAGTGTAAAAATCGACAGTTGTCCTTCAAATTGAGGAGCAAATAGAACCTCGTTTCTCTTTAGTCGTGTCGTCGTTGTGTCGATTTCTTTGTCGAAATAGAAGGAACAAAAAATTATGATCTCAGTCAGTAAATAGGCCTCACATATGGATCCCTCAACCTTCGCTTTATTGCTCACCATGCCTTTTAGAATAAACATCATCCTGTATTGTATGAAATACTTAATTTATAAATACATACACAACATAATACATATATTAACAGAAATAAAAGAAAAGTACCTCTCAAATGGGTACATTGTAATACCATGGGTATTTCATGCTTTAATTACCATGTATTTCATAAATTAAAATATAATTTCTATCATTTGCGATATTGTCTTCATATATTATGTGGTTTGATTCAAGTGCTATTGTGATATAATTGTGTGACGTGAATGGAGGTGACGTACCTTGACACCGTTGGATAATTTTCGGTGCGAATATGACGGTGGCCAACGTCTTGTTCCCCGAATAATTGTTTGACGAGTGAAAAGGGTCACTCCGAGATAGTTATAATGTGATAAATGACTAAGGGACTGAATGACTAACATATGCTAGATAACCTGTATAACCTACGTTAGCTTCGAAGTATTACGTACGTTAACCCAGCTTGGTTACGTACGTAAAAGGAGAATCAGTCCTCCGACCAGGATCTTTCCTTTTGATGCAGATGGGGTACTTTTGGCGGGCTAGAAGACAAACGAGTCAACTGCTCGTCACGTACGTTATCCGTCAAGCCTAACGCAATGAGTAGGGACATTCCAGGCAGTAGCATCTGGGCGACCATTGCATATGTTATCCAAGGAACACTATGTACGTAATGTGCTTTACGTACGTTAAACCATGAGTGTTAACGTACGTAAATTCAATCCTATGTTATAAATCAACACTCCCTCTTTCATTTCCTCCGGCCAAAACCTTGAGCAACCCCTTGGAAAAACCTTCTCCCGCCCCCTTAAATGATTTCTAGCCTTGTAAACACTTGTGTTGACATCAAGGAAAGGATTACTCAAGCTCCGGAGGAGGTTATCTAGGTCGATCGATCCATTCTTCATTCCTACTTGTTGTTCTTTGTTGGTTCGTCATCATTCCTCATTGTTCTTTCTCTGTTAAGGTAAGTCTATCAATCTTTGAGGTCTTCTCTTCGATATTGTTGTTATGACTATGGGGTTACGGGTATTTGGTTAGTTTTGTTAACTCCCGTAGATAATCTAATCGGATGAACATGTAGTAATCAAAATTATCATTGTAAGTATATTTTGTTCCCGAGCCTTAATTCATGTATCTTGTCGTAATAATCATATGCGAAATTCCCATTTCAATACACCTTGATTATATAATTATATAATGTTAATTAACTAGATGGAATCAAGCTTGGTAGTATTACCACCACTAAGAATTGATCATTGAAATCATTGTGTGAAATGGAAACCCACCGAATAGAGAACTAGGAGTAGAGAATTTAATTAGTAGGTTACGGAGTTCAATAATGCTATACTCGATTTTTGTCAACCGAAATAACGTGGGGGGATAATCGTGTTGAACAAATTGTTATAACAATCGTTAATCAAAGGATTAAACCATGTAAAAATGAGTGTTGTTATTAAGTTTAGAATCACGATACTAGTTTTGCGAAATCGAACTAGGTTTAGAGTTCGGTTAGGGAAAGGAATGGGAAACTAGTTTTATTCGCCGTTATCCTTACGAAATATATATCGAAGATTATGTGATTAGGATGAATTCGATCGGTCATGGAAGTTCAAGTTGTTGTAAGGCACTTACCGTCAGATTTAAGGGAAGTAAAATCTTGCTCGAGAAGTGTTAGCTTTATTTACAATATTTGGAATACATGAATATGCTGTTGTGTGATGAACGCCGAACGATTGTCTTTCTATAGAAAATGTATTATGAATGGGCCGATGTGTTGGAGATAAGACCTGAATGGTACCCATGTGAAAATGTGTTGAGGGATAAGACCTAAATGGCACCCATGTTCTGGAGTATTTCTGTGTAGATACTTCTGTGATCCTTGGTTGCGACCTTGGGGTTTATGTGTTAAAAGAAAAAGAAAATGTCAGTTATACTGTGAATTATCATCTATATGTTATGTGATACGGTGTTGATAAATCGTGTACTTATTGTGAAACACAGTTATGGATTATCATTCTCTGGCCCCGGTTTGTCTGGCATGATTCGTCGTGCTAAGTAAATTGGTTGAATATGTGCAGGACATCCCCGAGGGCTCCGGTCAGACTTGAACGGCGTTGGGATAAAATTCTGTTACCACATGTTTTTATTTAATTCCGAAAATTCTGTTTATGTAATAAATATGTTTTGAATTGTAATTCTTTCCAAAACCCTCCGTTTCATGCTATGTAACCGTGGACTCATCCATTTTATAATATCTTATTTAAAATATCAATTTCTTAAAATAGCCTTGTGGGTCCCACATGAGATTCAAGACACTGTAATGCCCCAGGAAGTTTGGGGGGGGTATTATAGAAAATGGTATCAGAGACAAATTTTATCTTTACTTCCGAAAATTTTATCTAAGCCCAACACCCCAAGCGACCGTAACTCTTTAAGGGAATGCAAGTAAGTAGTGTATGTGTTTTCTGTTTGGGTGCAACATTTATATTTCATAAGATAACTGTGTGTTGAATTGTCCCTTAGATTAATATTGTCTGTAAGGGCACGTCGTAGATCTAGGAGGATAGTACAGGATGCTCAGGGTTCCGCCGTGAACCAAAACGAGGACAGAAACACTGCCAAAACCATTCCAGCTGGGAACCAGCCACCGCTGATAAATCAACGATTCGGAGACAACGCGATAGAATAACAACCCTGGAGTCATGGACCCGGCTTTCGTTCGGGCCCTCGCCCAGGCCATTGCCATGGGAATCGCTCAAGTCAACCAACCAGAACGGATAGCGGTCATCAATGTGGAGGAAAATGCAGGGAGAGACCGATTGTTGGGTGAGATGTTGAAAGCTAGACCGCCACTGTTTGACGGAGCAGGGAAGAAACACGTGGACGACTGGATTTCCGAAATGGAGACTGCCTTTGAAGTGATCGGTTGTCCATAGAATCAAAAGGTGCCACTCGGGCTTAATCAACTTCGTGACACTGCTGCCCGCTAGTGGAGAACTTACAAGCCGGAAAATCGAGTAGTCGGGTGGGCTGAATTTGCCCGGCTAATGAGGAATGAGTATTGTCCTAGATCAGCCCAAACCACTCGTGAACGAGACTTTTTCAGTGCCGGACCGCAGAATTTGCCAGTACCATAGATCATTTGGGCCTACCGTACTGAGTTGAGTTATGTCTCACAGATGGTTCCATCGGAAGATCAACGAATTTGTCACCTTGCGTAGAGACTGTCGGAAGATGTACAACACTATGCCACCGGATTCCACTGTACGACTCTGAGGGTGTATGAGGACCTAGTCACAGTATATGCCAGTACTGTTGTTAGCACTGACACCAGACACAATTCGAAGAAGCATAAGACATCTAATTAGTCAGGGAGTACCAACAAGACGAACTCGGGGTCCGTGTCTTCCTTTAAGTCATCAGCTTCGTACCAACAGAAAGGTGTATATGATCGGCCTTACCGTAAGGACCGCTTTAATTATGGCGTATCTGGACATACCAAGGACCGGTGTCACAAGTCGGCTACCAAAATATTTCTCTTACGAAAAGAGTGGGCATATGTCTCATTACTGCTGGCGAGCCAATCCTGCACAGAACTCAGCTCCTCATCAGAGTCAACAAGGCTCTGTGCAATCCTCTAGGACACCTGCTGTTTCTAACTACCGAGCTCCACCCCATCATACTCAACCACCACCACACGGTGCCAGTCGAGGTTGTGGGCGCGGCGGTGGTACTGCATCCTTTTATGAGTCATTGTTGTCCCGTGTATTTGAACTGAGGGCTAAGGATGGTCAGTCTACGCCATCTATCTCAAGTACACTTCTTGTTAACTCCCAGCCTGTTCATGTACTGTTTGATATCGGAGTCACACATTCGTTTATTTCTGTGGAATGTGTTGAGCGTTTGAATCTTGCTTGTATGCCTTGTGAATCCTTTACTGTTAAACTACCCGAGGGTAGTAGAGTAGACGGCAATCTAGAAGTTCGAGATTGCCAGATCCGCATCAATGATCGTGATTGAACTGCAAATCTTATGGTTTTCCCACTCCATAATGAAGATATCATATTAGGCATGGACTGTATGCCCTTGCACAGGATGAT
The DNA here is from genome assembly GCA_033398695.1 of Orobanche coerulescens. Classification (NCBI taxonomy): domain Eukaryota; kingdom Viridiplantae; phylum Streptophyta; class Magnoliopsida; order Lamiales; family Orobanchaceae; genus Orobanche; species Orobanche coerulescens. The sequence continues at coordinate 123,378,463 of CM065812.1, read as the reverse complement.
ATTAGATACCTACCACTTGACTATTTCCATCATGGCTTGCGATGGTACCACGCATGTTTTCAAGGGTCGAGAACACTTTAGTACGAAAGGGTCTCTCAACCTTCTTGCACCGGAAGTCTCCTGCAACTCTCGAGAAATGTACTATTGATGTTATGTACTCCAAGAGGATATGTCACAACTTTCGATCGTGAACATCCCGGTGGTGAATTAATTTCCAGATGTCTTACCCGATGAACTACCAGGGCAGCCGCCGCACCAAGAAGTTGATCTCTCCATTGAACTTGAGCCGGGAACGAGACCTATTTCCAAATCTCCTTACAGGATGGCACCAGCCGAAATGAAGGAACTGAAGACAGCTTGAAGATATGTTGGCGAAGGGATTGATTCGCCCGAGCACCTCGCCGTGGGGTGCGCCAGTATTCTTTGTAAAAAAGAAGGATAACTCTCTACGCTTGTGCATTGACTATAGAGAATTAAACAAGGTCACTATCAAGAATCGTTATCTACTTCCGAGGATCGATGATCTCCTCGATCAATTACAGGGGGCAGTTGTGTTTTCAAAGATCGGTCTACGGTCCGGATATCACCAATTGAGAATTCGGGAGGAAGATATACCCAAGACTGCATTTTGATCAAGGTATGGACATTATGAGTACATCGTGGTATCATTCGGTTTGACCAATGCCCCAATAATTTTCATGGAGTTGATGAACAGAGTTTTAATCTATTTCCTCAATAAGTGGCATCGTGGTTTTTATTGACGACATCCTAATTTATTCTCGAAGCCGACAGGAACACGAAGAACATTTGAGATAGGTGCTGAGCGTGTTGAGGCAACATCAACTTTATGCAAAGCTTTCCAAGTGCGAATTTTGGATGCCGGAAGTAATTTTCCTCGGACATGTTGTCTCGGCGGATGGCATTAAGGTCAATCCGCAGAAGATTGAAATGATAATGAGCTAGGAACCGCCGAAGAACGTCAAGGAGATAAGGAGTTTTCTAGGATTGGTAGGTTATTACCGAAGATTCATCGAGTCTTTTTCCTGCATCGCTCGACAGTTAACGAACCTGCTAAGGAAGATTACCAAGTTTATTTGGACTACGGATTGTCAGAAGAGCTTTGATGAACTTAAGATGAGGTTGACCACTGCTCCAGTGTTAATACTACCACAGGGCACGAAAGGATTCGTTATATATACGGAAACATCTAAGCATGGACTGGGGTGTGTTTTCATGCAGAACGATAGAGTTATTGCATACGCGTCTCGACAACTGAAGCCGTATGAAATAAATTACCCGACGCATGACTTAGAGCTAGCAGCAGTGGTACATGCCCTCAAGATTTGGAGGCATTATATTTATAGAGTTACTTGTAATATTTTCACGGACTATAAGAGTTTGAAATATATCTTCACCCAGGGGGAATTAAACATGAGGTAGAGGCGCTGGTTGGAGCTAATCAAAGACTACGATGCGGAAATCTCATACCACCCCGAGAAGGCTAATGTCGTAGCTGATGTGCTCAGTCGGAAAACCACACAGGAAGTAATGTTATCCAACCTAACGGTTTAACCCGAACTACAGCAAGCCATCATGAAAAGTGGTATTGAAGTATGGGTACAACACAGGTAGGGACAATTGTGCTCAATCAATATACACTCATCCTCATTAAACGAGATATGCCTAGCACAGATGGAAGATCCCGAACTACGTGCGATAGGTGCGGAACTCGAAGGGGGAATGTTTCCGACTACAAGATCCAGGGGGACTTGGTGAGATTAAAGAATAGGATCTGTATTCCACTAAATGACAATCTGAAACAAACTATACTGAGAGAAGCACATTCTACTCACTACTCCATTCACCCCGGAGCAAGCAAAATGTACAAGGATCTGCGATGGAGTTTTTAGTGGAAAAATATGAAACAGGAAGTGGCTAGATTCATTGCCCGATGTATGACGTGCCAACAAGTTAAAATAGTACATTGCAGTCCAGCCGAAATCAGCCAACCCTTACACATTCCGGAGTGGAAATGGAAAAGCATATCAATGGATTTTGTCATTAAGTTACCAACGGCGGTGGGAGGGAAGGACACAATTTGGGTATCGTTGATCAATTGTCGAAATCAGCGCATTTTATCCCAATTCAGGAGATGACCAAAACAGAGCAATTAGCCACTATTTTCATCCGAGAAGTCATGAGATTACACAGTGTTCCCTCGTCCATTATTTAGAATAGGGACCCCAGGTACGTATCCCGTTTTTGGAAAGCCGTCCATAAAGCTATGGGAACCCAGTTGCATTTTAGCACAGCCTATCACCCTCAAATGGATGGACAGATGTTACGAATTTTGGTTAACGCAAGTGCACGTTGTCGTAAGCAAGTAATAAAGTGGTAAGAAAGTTATCGTTCCCTCGAGGACTGACTCACTAATTACCAATTTATGTGTACTCTAATTTTATTTGAACTATCGAAATTGGATGTGCAAGTGATAATTAAAGAAAATTAATAAAAGAAAAAATAGTAAAATCTATTGTTCGAAGAAAGAAGATCAAATAGGGAATTAATCTAGGATTGTGAATCCACCTCGGTTTATCCGAATTACTCTTGAATCATATGAATTTAATGATTTCCCAATTTATTGAAGGCGAAGATTGCTAAAATACTCTACTGTCTCTCTCGAGGTCAATAGAATTTTCTAAGGCGAATAACACACTCTATTCCTAGGTGAATTAATTCGACAATAGGCAAAAAGTACGAAATCTTCAGAAAGGCCACGTAATTCCTATGAGTATATTCCTATCTCACAAGATAAAACAGTTCTCACCAATTTTTCCTACCAACTCTCCTCTCCTGATTCGAGTTGTGTAATCAAAACAAATCAATCATAGGCCACATAATTGATAGTAATTAAAACAATTGGGAAAACTCAATAAGAAAGGGAAATATATTTTAATAATGCAAACTCAAAAGTTAATTCGTCAAAACCTCGGTTTCATCAAAATCCTAGAATAGGGTTCTAGCCTGACATGCTAGAAAATAAGAATAAAGAAAGAATTAAGGAAAGCATAATAGGAATCAAACGCAGTCGAAGAACTTGGATTCCTCCGTTCTCTAACTTCCGCTCTCTGCTCCTTGGTGTTTTCCCCTTCTCCTCGATGATCTCTCTTTAGACCTTTAATCCCTATTTATAACCATCGTTCATCTCCAAAACGCGTCCGGGGATTAGGTCGAAAATGGGCTTCAAAAACGGCTCAGAAATGCGGCAAAATCAGCATTACCGCCCCACAGGCCGCGGCTCAGTAAGTTCATGCCGCAGCCCCTAACGTCCAGCGCCCTATGCCTGGGCGGAAATTTTCTTCATGGGCCGCGGCTCGGCTTAAGTGTGCCGCGGCCCCCGGTATAGTAAGTACCATTGCATGCTGTGCCATGTGTGTGCCGCGGCCCCTGACCAGAAATTGTCGTTTTCGCCAGTTTTTCGTCATCTAGGCTTCCGGACTCCAATTTCCTTCAAAACATATAAAGATAGTGCATTAAAAGCTCAGTTATGCAAATTTAGACTTAAAATGGATATAAAATAATGGTAAATAAGCGCATAAAAATACATCTAACAAATACCCCCAAACTTGAGCCTTTGCTTATCCTCAAGCAAAAAAAATCAATTTTAAATAAGAAGTATCGTGAATGATCGTGCAAATCCATGGTGCTCAACTTAATCGATACTACCCTGAAAATCTCAAAGAATAATACGAGTATCGTATTAGTGAGTCACATCACGGACACTGATTCCACAAAGTAACCATTTTTAGTGCTAATCAATCGTTCATGAAGAAAATCAAGCTCAAAGATTAACAAGCGTGAATTTAACCGACCGCCAATATGAAGGGTTAGATTAAACAAGTCAACTCGCCCAGTCCCACAGTCTAGTGGCATAAATTCAAGAGTTTCATCGTCAAAAATAATCCTCGGACAGCATTCCTTATGTATGATCAATAAAATAATTCGAGTTAACCACTAGGTTTCGGATCTCGGGATGTTTCATCGGGATAACCCTGGGGTGGATTTCCATTCTCATGTATTGGGGAACCGTTTGACGTAAAAGACACTCATGGGGCACATGGATGCTTCTAGTTACTAAGTTTCCCTCTATAGTGGAGAAAAAACTCGAATAGTTATTCATGCACGTCCGATTCAAGGTTGCTGTTTTACGCGAGAGTAAACAACGGGTCACGTGAATACCCCCGGTTACTAGGCTTCCCATCATCGGCAAATGCGATATCTCTAAACTATTAGTCTATTCGGGGTTGTCATTTTACGTGAGAGTAAACAACGGGTCATGTGAATACCCCCGGTTACTAGACTTCCCATCATAGAACATGTATACTTTCTCGACTTTTTGGGAAAGACTGTCCGACTCTAAACTCAATTTAAGTGCCAACAAACTCATGTTACTGGACGACTAGCTACGCGAAAAGTGTAACCAAATGTATAGACGGCGATTTGAAAACACGTATGTCTCCTTTCCTATACGCTAAGATTTCTACAACAACGAAAAAAATTTCAGACCTAAATGAATACTCAGAGGAAACAAATATTGCAGACTGCAAACTCGACCAAAACTCAACCGTTTCTTCCAAAAAGAAATCAGTGTCATATCATCAGTTTTACACGAGGAAGCACGTAAAATTCATGAATGCAAATAACATCAAGACAAGCAAGGCTAGTGTCAAAAATAACGAAAAATAACGAAAAATGTCAAGGAATAAGTAAAAAGCAACTGAAAGTAAACCCCCCCAAACTTAGGACGTACATTGACCTCAATGGACATAGATATTAATATGAAATAATAGAAAAGGTCAAGTAGTCCCCTAATATCAGCTCAGGAACTGGTGCCGGCCTCGTCCGGCGAGGAGGGTGGTGTAGATGGCCTAACTGGTGGGATGAAGGGCCCGTCCGGGTACAGTATATGGCTCGTCCATGCAGAAAGGTAGTCCTGATGGTAAGCATCCCTAGCCGCCAAGCGCCTCTCTTCACGTCGATTGGCCCGGCGGGCCTGCTCTCTCATCTCCTCCCGGACAGCTGCGAGGAGGCTCTCTCTCTCTGTCCGCATCTCCTCTCTCAAATCAGCTAGATGGCTCTCTTTCTCTCTCCTCATCTCCTCTCTCATAGCAGCTAGATGGCTCTCTCTCTCTCTCCGCATCTCCTCTCTCAGGCTGTCAAACATCGCCTGAAGGTACTCTCTCTCGGGCGGCGGGCTGGACTCCGCTTGCTCATGCGTTAGAATAAGAGGCTCGGGGGACTGCTCATGTGGCTCATCAATCATAAATCCTCGTCCCCGAGAATGTACCGGCGCTCTACCCCACTGGTCAAAGTGAGAAATAATGCGATGATCTATCGGACCCTGGGGTGCTAGCGTTGGCTCATCATCCGACCAAGTCATGCCTGACTGGCGGCATAGAGCACAAATGAGAGAGGGGTGCTTTAGCCCCGTCTTGGCCCCTCCTTGAATGCACTGAAGGATAGATCGGACCAGATGAGGGGCCACATCGAATCTAAGTCCGGTAGTGATAGCATATAGTAGTCGGGCACGAGAAAGTAAGACCGAGCGGATCTGCGAGGTAGGATCGACTCATGCATAGAGGAAGTATAGCCAGGCTCGCCCGAGGCGTGAACTCTTAAAATAGAAGGCTGAAGAACCCGGGGCGCGCGTCTCCCATACGGAACCTGGCTGTGTGAGTGCCTCAAGCAGAGCCTCCCTCGTGAGGCTACTCATAGTCCCCGTATACGCCGTCTCGTCCACCACTGGCAACTCGTATAGTCTCCGAGTTGCGGCCACCGAAAAATCCACAGTTTGGCCTCGGACGACGACCTGAGTCCGGGTATCTGATTTCCCCATCATCTGCCCCGCCTGAATATGTCGTAATAGAGCACTGGCGTAGAACTCCTGGACGATAGAGATCACAACCGGCTCGGGTGGCGCAGTAAAACGAGTCCATCCCATCTCGTTGATCATAGTCAAAAGCTCACCATCCTGGGGGTGGGAGTGAATCCCCACTCCGGGATTATTGGTCAAGGCCGGATTTTTTCGTTGAATATTCTGTGAATGCCCATATCGGAAAATTGGTGAGATTCGAAATCGGCTCAGTTTTGTGATGTCTCCCCTCTTGTGGGGGACGATTGTCTCCTAGCCCTCGTACTTATCTTCCTTTTTCTAGCCATGGCGAGGTTCCTGAAAAAAAATAAACACCGGAAATTACACAACTTTTAAGGAAAACTACACCACTCTCGACTTAAGATATGTGAAACGTGAATATAGAGTCGAATGAGCTTGCACCATCATAAGAGGAAATTAAGGTTGAGCTTTCAAGTTTAACATGATGTAAGGGTTGGGGGTACAATGTAATCCGATAATCAAATTCGTTGCATATAGTTTGAAAACGTTTGGCTCAAAAAATTTCATTGACGCATTTTATCAAACACCTAGCATGCATGGGTTTAAATGAAGAACAAGAATTATAATGGCTAAATCCAATCCCAAAAATAACAACATCAATCTATAGTCATGACAAAACGACAAATAACATCAACAATCCATACATAATCAACAAATACCATCAACAATCAATCGATAATCATCATATTCCAACTTAACCTTGATAGAACTAAACATATTCAACATTGAATGAAGAACAATACCTCACTTTTCAAACTATGTAGCAATTAAGATTAAGAATTTAGAGTTACCTTGCTTTGGATTGAAGAAGGCAAGAAGAAGAAAACTTGAATGTAGGTTGTCCGAGCGCCGTGCGAAGAAGAAGAAGAAAGAAACTTACCTGTCAGTGTTGTCCGATCCATGTTATAAAGGAATACTGGGCGGTTGATCTTCACAACAAGTGCCGCGGCACAGCTTAAGTGAGCCGCGGCCTAGAGTACAGCCTGCCTGGGCGTTTTTGTTCTTTCGCCGTGTGCCGCGGCTCAGCGTACGGGTGCCGCGGCTCGTAGTGTAAGTGTGACGCGGATCATTTGGTCCATGCCGCGGCACGGAGTACATTTTCCTTGGCGTTTCTGGGGCATTTTGCGTGCCGCGGCTCAGCATCAACGTGCCGCGGCTCAGGGGTCGAGTGTGCCGCGGCTCAGTAAGTTCGTGCCGCGGCACAAAGTACAGTAGGTTAGCCCTTGTTGTGTCGACTTGTGTGTGCCGCGGCTCGCTTCTATTGTGCCGCGGACCATTGCTGAATTCTTCCCTGGGGAGATTCCTGCACAGAATTTTCAAAGAAAAACACCTAGAACGTGAGAGATAAGCATATCAAAGCAAAAATGACGAAAAAAATAGACTCCTAAAATGCATGAAAACACTGAAAAATAAAAATCTACAACTAATACTCGGGTTGCCTCCCGAGAAGCGCTAAGTTTATAGTCTTCAGCCGGACTTATTGAAAATCAGTTTGAATTTCGCAAAGACCATTTGGACTCCGCACAGTCCATCGAACCGTTATTATGTGATTTAAATTTTTGACCATTAGTTTTCAACCGTTCGACTTTCGGTTTGGGCATCCAACATTCTTTGCGAAATGGCTTAAACAATAGTAGCCTCCCAAAACACCCATTTTGCAACTGACTTGGCACTCGTTTGACTTCCGGCTTAATTTTCAATTCCACGGGCGAACTTATGACAGCATGAGAATTTTTCGATGGTGGATGAATGGGTGTTGAAGACAACATATTCAAATACTTAAGATACATGATTCGTTCTTCATTTTTCTTAGATGTCGGAGCAGCTGAAACGGATTCTGAACACTTCGACCGAAAACTCTCCCGGTGTGCGTCTTTCGCAAAGATATCTACGCTTTCAATTTGTGAACACTTCTCGACACTACTTGGACACGGAAAGGATTGAAACACTTGGAAAGTGACGTGCTCATCTTGAACCCGTAGAGTGAGTTTCCCTTTTTCCACATCAATGAGAGTTCGGCCGGTAGCTAAGAATGGTCTTCCTAAGATAATTGGGATGTCTTGGTCCTCTTCCATATCGAGCACAATAAAATCGGCCAGAAAGATGAGTTTATCGACCTTTACTAAAACATCTTCTATTACTCCCCTCGGGTACTTGATAGATCGGTCAGCTAATTGCAGTGAGATTGTCGTCGGCTTGGCTTCCCCAATACCTAGCTTCTTAAAAATGGAAAGGGGCATAATATTAATACTGGCGCCGAGATCACACAACACTCTATCAAAACACAGGTTTCCTATAGTGCACGGTATATTGAAACTTCCTGGATCTTTCAATTTTGGTGGGAGCTTTTTCTGCAAGGTGGCGCTGCACTCTTCCGTAAATGCCACTGTCTCATATTCTTCGAGCTTTTTTTTATTCGATAAGATCTCTTTCATGAACTTCACATAGCTCGGCATTTGTTCCAAGGCATCAGCAAATGGAATATTGATATGTAGTTTCTTGAAAACGTCAAGAAACTTGGAGAATTTCTTGTCCAATTTTTGCTTTTGCAATCGCTACGGAAACGGGACAGGTGGCACATAGGCTATCGGATTGTCAGGAAATAGTTTCGAGCTTCTCGAAATTTGTGATTCCTCAGTCACCGAATTTTTCTTCTCCTCATCATCACCTCTCTTTTTGTTCTCCCTGGGATGCTCACACACTTCCTTCCTGCTTCTCAAACCAATGGCATTAATACTCTCTCTGGGGTTCGTCTCAGTTGTACTTGGCAAGGTACCCTCAGGGCGGGCTGTTAACACATTTGCTATTTGACCCAATTGGACTTCCAAGTTGCGAATAGAGGCGGAATGGTTTTGCAAGGTTGCTTCTGTATGGGTCATGAACTGACTCGTAGTTGATGCTAATTTCGACATTGCCTCCTCTAGAGAGATCTTTGGAGCGGGAGGAGGTTGCTGTTGGTGTTGAGCAAACTGGGGTTGGTTTAAGTTTTGTCCATTTTTCCACGAAAAGTTAGGGTGATTTCACAACCCCGGATTATATGTGTTGGAATACGGATTATTCTGCCGATTCCCGTTCCCCAAAAACTGAGCTTGTTCCATTGGAGGTTGCTAAAAAGGATTTCCGACTTGGTACTCCGCGCTAGGATGAGACCCGTTACACCAATTACATGATTCTGTGGTAACGGTGGTAGGAGCATGTGAAAAAGCTTGCAATTGCTGAGTCAGCGCTGCGACTTGGGCTGATAGTGTAGAGATCGGATCGTTGTCGGAAACTCCCATAACTCGATTTGGGTTCACTCATTCGGAAGGCCACTGATAAGCATTTGCATCCATTGCCTCCAATAGAGAATGAGCTTCCGCCATCGTCTTTCCCATTAACACTCCTCCGGCGGCTGCATCAACAAGAGTGCATGTAGAAGCACTCAATCCATTATAGAATGTCTGAATTTGCAGCCAATCCGGTAGACCATGGTGTGGGCATCTCCTTAGCAAATATTTGTATCGCTCCCAAGCTTCATGAAGCGACTCCATATCAAATTGCCCGAAAGTAGTTATCTCGTTCCTAAGTCTCGCTGTCTTCGACGGTGGAAAGAACTTGGCCAGAAAGGCTTGTGCTAATTCCGCCCAAGTCGTGATAGAGCCCGGTGGTAGTGAATTCAACCAAAATTTGGCTTTGTCCCTTAGAGAGAAAGGGAAAAGCCGCATACGAATAGCATCATCGGTAACACCATTATTCTTGAAGGTGTCACAAATCTCGAGAAATGAAGCGATGTGTGCGTTGGGATCATCGTTCGCCAGTCCATAAAATTGGCTTGCTTGTACCATCTTAATAATAGCAGGCTTAATCTCGAAGTTGTTCGCTTGGATGGTTGGACGCTGAATCCCCGAGAAGTTTGCATTGATTTGTGGCATTGCATAATCACGGAGTGCCAATGCCGGTTGAGCTTGCTGCATAGGATTGTCTCCTCCGTGATTTTCTGTGTTATCGGCCATGGTGTCTTTTGTTGATAGCTCGCGCTTTTCCTTCTTGTTTTTCCGCAGAGCGCGCTCGAGTTCAGTATCCAAAGGTAATAGGCCTTCATTACCGAATTTTCTCATGCACTAACCAGAAATTCCTGGAAGGAAAACCAATAATAAAAAAAATACACAAAAATAAAATAATCTTCAAATTAAGACTAGAAATACTGAAATCGATATTAGTAAAACAATCAGTCTCCGGCAACGGCGCCAAAAACTTGTTACGAATTTTTGTTAACGCAAGTGCACGTTGTCGTAAGCAAGTAATAAAGTGGTAAGAAAGTTATCGTTCCCTCGAGGACTGACTCACTAATTACCGATTTATGCGTACTCTAATTTTATTTGAACTCTCGAAATTGGATGTGCAAGTGATAATTAAAGAAAATTAATAAAATAATAAATAGTAAAATCTATTGTTCGAAGAAAGAAGATCAAATAGGGAATTAATCTAGGATTGTGAATCCACCTCGGCTTATCCGAATTACTCTTGAATCATATGAATTTAATGATTTCCTAATTTATTGAAGGCGAAGATTGCTAAAATACTCTATTGCCTCTCCTGAGGTCAATAGAATTTTCTAAGGCGAATAACAAACTCTATTCCTAGGTGAATTAATTCGACAATAGGCAAAAAGTACGAAATCTTCAGAAAGGCCACGTAATTCCTATGAGTATATTCCTATCTCACAAGATAAAACGGTTCTCACCAATTTTTCCTACCAACTCCCCTCTCCCGATTCGAGTTGTGTAATCAAAACAAATCAATCATAGGCCACATAATTGATAGTAATTAAAACAATTGGGAAAACTCGATAAGAAAGGGAAATATATTTTAATAATGCAAACTCAAAAGTTAATTCGTCAAAACCTCGGTTTCATCAAAATCCTAGAATAGGGTTCTAGCCTGACATGCTAGAGAATAATAATACACAAAGAATTAAAGAAGGCATAATAGGAATCAAACGCAGTCGAAGAACTTGGATTCCTCCGTTCTCTAGCTTCCGCTCTCTGCTCCTTGGTGTTTTCTCCTTCTACTCGATGATCTCTCTTCAGACCTTTAATCCCTATTTATAACCATCATTTGTCTCCAAAATGCGTCCGGGGATTAGGTCGAAAATGGGCTTCAGAAACGGCTCAGAAACGCGGCAAAATCAGCATTACCGCCTCGCGGGCCGCAGCTCAGTAAGTTCGTGCCGCGGCCCCTAACGTCCAGCGCCCTATGCCTGGGCGGAAATTTTATTCATGGGCCGCGGCTCGGCTTAAGTGTGCCGCGGCCCCCAGTACAGTAAGTACCGTTTCATGCTGTGTCGTGTGTGCCGCGCTCGGCTTCATTGTCATGTTTCACTGTAAATTGTCGTTTTCGCCAGTTTTTCGTTGTCTAGGCTTCCGGACTCCAATTTCTTTCAAAACATATAAAGATAGTGCATTAAAAGCTCAGTTATGCAGATTTAGACTTAAAATAGATATAAAATAATGGTAAATAAGTGCATAAAAATACATCTAACAATAGAACGAGTGTACGATACAAACCCTGGAAGACATGTTGAGGGCATGTGTACTCGATTGGGGAAAGGATTGGGTTAAGCATCTCGGGTTAGTAAAGTTTTCGTACAACAACAGCTGGCACACGATCATAGGCATGGCACCATTTGAGGCTCTGTACGGATGAAGATGCAAGTCGTCGTTATGCTGGGATGATGCTTCTGACACTGTGGCTACTGAGTTAGATCTGATCCAGGAATCCATTAAAAAAATCTCTGTTGTTCTAAAACATATGTTAGAAGCGTAAATCCGACAGAAATCATATGCCGAGAACCAGCAACGACCATTGGAATTTATGGTCGGGGATCATGTTTGGGTTAAAGTATCTCCTATGCAAGGTATCCGGCATTTCGGCCAGAAGGGCAAGTTAAGCCCAAGGTTCATAGACCCGTTTGAGATATTGGATCGGGTTGGAAAACTTGCGCATCGATTAGCCCTGCCGCATTTAGATGGGTGCATAATGTCTTTCACGTCTCCCAGTTAAGGAAGTATGTCTATGATCCGAGTCACAAACTCAATTTTGAAGAAGTTGAAATTTCCGATGATGCTACTTTTAGAGAAGTGCCGATCGCTATCTTGGATCGGCGTATAAAAACGTCATGAAATAAAGTCATACCCCTTGCGAAAGTTCAGTGGTCGCACCACGAGATGGAGGAAGCAACTTGGGAGACCGAGTCGAGCATGAGGGAAAATCATCCCGAGTTATTTTCTTAGTTTCGGGATGAAAATATTTTAAGGGGGATGGTATGTAATACCATGGGTATTTCCTGCTTTAATTACCGTGTATTTCATAAATTAAAATACAATTTCTATCATTTGCGATGTTGTCTTCATATATTATATGGTTTCATTAAAGTGCTATTGTGATATAATTGTGTGACGTGAATGGAGCGGAGGTGATGTACCTTGACGCCGTTGGATAATTGTCGGTGCGAATATGACGGTGGCCAACGTCTTGCTCCCCGAATAATTGTTTGACGAATGAAAAGGGTCCCTCGGAGATGGTTATAATGTGATAAATGACTAAGGGACTGAATTACTAACATACGCTAGATAGCCTGTATAACGTATTGTACCTTCGAAGTATTACGTACGTTAACCCGGCTTGGTTACGTACGTAAAAGGAGAATTGGTTCTCCGACCAGGATCTTTCCTTTTGACGCAGATGGGGTACTTTCGGTGGGCTAGAAGACAAACGAGTCAACTGCTCGTAACGTACGTTATCCGTCAAGCCAAAAACTTGAGCATCCCCTTGGAAAAACCTTCTCCCACCCCCTTAAACGATTTCTAGCCTTCTAAACACTTGTGGTGACATCAAGGAGAGGATTACTCAAGCTCCGGAGGAGGTTATCTAGGTCGATCGATCTATTCTTCGTTCCTCGTTGTTGTTCTTCATTGGTTCGTCATCATTCCTCGTTGTTCTTTCTCTATTAAGGTAAGTCTATCAATCCTTGAGGTCATCTCTTCGATATTGTTGTTATGCCTATGGGATTATGGGTATTTGGGTAGTTTTGTTAACTCCCATGAACTTGTAGTAATCAAAACTATCATTGTAGGTATATTTCGTTACCGAGCCTTAATTCATGTATCTTGTCGTAATAATCATATGCGAAAGTCCCATTTCAATCCACCTTGATTATATAATTATTGAATGTTAATTAACTAGATGGAATCAAGCTTGGTAGTATTACCACCACTAAGAATTGATCATTGAAATCATTGTGTGAAATGGAAACCCACCGAATAGAGAACTCGGAATAGAGAATTTAATTAGTAGGTTACGGAGTTCAATAATGCTATACTCGATTTTTGTCAATCGAAATAACATGGGGGGATAATCTTGTTGAACATATTGTTATAACAATCGTTAATCAAATGATTAAACCATGTAAAAATGAATATTGTTATTAAGTTTAGAATCACGATACTAGTTTTGCGAAATCGAACTAGGTTTAGAGTTCGGTTAAGGAAGGGAATGGGAAACTAGTTTTATTCGCTGTTATCCTTACGAAATATTAATCGAAGATTATGTGATTAGGTTGAATTCGATCGGTCGTGGAAGTTCAAGTTGTTGTAAGGCACTTACCGTCGGATTTAAGGCAAGTAAAATCTTGCGCGAGAAGTGTTAGTTTTATTTACAATATTTGGAATACGTGAATGTGCTGTTGTGTTATGAACGCCGAACGATTGTCTTTCTCTAGAAAATGTATTATGAATGGGCCGATGTGTTGGCGATAAAACCTGAATGGTACCCGTGTGGAAATGTGTTTAGGGATAAGACCTAAATGGAACCCACGTTCCGGAGTATTTCTATATAGATACTTCTGTGACCCTTGGTTGCGACCTTGGGGTTTATGTGCTAAAAGAGAAAGACAACATCGTCTATACTGTGAATTATCATCTATATGTTATGTGGTACGGTGTTGATAAATCGTTTACTTGTTTTGAAACACTGTTATGGATTATCATTCTCTGACCCCGGTTTGTCTAGCATGATTCGCCGTGCCAGGTAAATTTGTTGAATATATGCAGGACATCCCCGAGGGTTCCAGTCAGACTTGAACGGCGTTGGGATAAAATTCTATTACCGCATGTTTTAATTTAATTCTGAGAATTCTGTTTATATAATAATCATGTTTTGAATTGTACTTCTTTCAAAACACTCTGTTTCATGCTATGTAACCGTGGACTTATCTGTTTTATAATATCTTATTTAAAATATCAATTTCCTAAAATAGCCTTGTGGGTCCCACACATCACTGTAATGCCCCGATAAATTTTGGGGGTGTTACATACATCCATTGATAGAAGATCGGTCCCCCGACAAGGGCCTCGTACGGCAGATGAACGAGCATATGTTCCATTGAATCGAAGAATGCCGGAGGGAATATCTGTTCCAACTTACACATAGTCACTATGATAGTCTTGGCTAAGTTTCTCATGTCAGACGCTTTAATCTCACTCGTGCACAATGCTCTGAAATAGTTGCTCACCTCTGTTAATGCTTCCTAAATCAGCTTCGGTAAAAAATCTTTCAAGGCAATAGGTAGCAATCATTGCATAAAAACATGGCAGTCATGGCTCTTCATACCATTTATTCTATTAGTATCGAGATTCACACAGTTTGATATATTCGAAACATGCTCGTCTGGAAATTTTAGCTCTTTAAGTCACTCACATATTGTATGTTTTTGTTCTGAGGTGAGCGTATATGTTGCTTTCGGCTTTCTATTTGTTCCCTCGGGTACAAACAACCCCTCTCTTGTTGTGTACAATGGCAAGTCGCACCTCGCCTTCAGGTTGTCCTTAGTTTTTTGGGGAACGTCCAAGACTGTGTTAAGTATATTATCAAAGAAATTCTTTTCACAGTGCATGACGTCAAAATTGTGACGAATCAGTAAGGTAGACCAGTAAGGGAGCTTCCAAAATATGCTCCTCTTTGTCCAATTATGCTTTTCTCCATACCCTTCAATACCTTTATAATTCACACGGAAGGTCACATCAGGAATACGATCAGTAATAATTTTCATTTTTGCTGGCCCTCGATGTTCTAGAAAAAAATGAGCTTTCTTCATGACCTTTGTAAAAATCACGTTTGTTTTTTCTGTAAGGGTGCCTGTTTGGGAGAAAACATCTCTGACAGTCAAACCATGATGGTTTCTATCCGTTCTTTAAACGAAAAGCAGAAGTATTTTGCATGCAATAAGGGCATACTAACTTTCCATGTGTGCCTCATCCCGACAACATACCATAGGATGGAAAGTCATTAATCGTCCACATCAGATCCGCATGCATCGAGAAATTTTCCTGCCTTACACAATCCCAGGTTGTAGCACCATCTGTCCACAAACTTCTTAGCTCATCGATCAAGGGTCGGAGCATCACATCTATGTTCATCCTCGGCCCTTTAGGGCCAGATATAATAAGACTTAAGAAAATAAACTCCTAACGCATGCATAAAGTTGGTGGTAAATTATACGGAGTTACGAAGACCGGCCAACAAGAGTATTGGGCACATGTTCCTCGATATGGATTAAAACCATCAGTACAAAGACCGAGCCTGACATTTCCAGGATCTGCAGCGAACGAAGGATGCGTACGATCAAAGTTTCGCTAAGCTTCAGCGCCGGCAGGATGAATTACTCTTTCTGACTCATCATGGCACTTTGTGTGCCATGTCATGTGTGCAGTTTTGCGCGACATATACAGCCGCTTCAACCTATCAGTGATTGGAAAATACCACAATTTCTTTTGTGCACTCGACTTCCCTTCCTCATATCGTGGCTCTGCACAACTAGGACAAAATTTCAAATTCTCACCTTCCCCATAGTACAGAAACCAATTATTGCTACAAACATCATACTTGATCACTTGGAGATCAAGTTTCGAAATTACATTTTTTACTTCAGAATAATTATCGGGGATTTGGCTCTGATATTGCTCCGGTGCCATGCCCTTGTTGCTTTTGATGAAATAATCCATTACTTTTTGTGATGCATTATACGTCGTCTTGAAATTCATTACCTCCGTAACGCACTGCAACGACTTATTATGCAACTCATACAAAGTCCGATCAGCATACTCTAACAGATCATAAAATAATTTTGCTTCACGATTTGGCTCTGCCGGCTCATTATTAGTGTAATTGCGAAATTGAGGAAAACTATCCATGACCATATCTCTTTGTGAAGTAAAATAATTTTCTGCAGGTGTAGAACATGTTCCTCCTATATTGTAATCAATGATCCCACAATTTTGATAATTTTCACCATGGCATACGCAAACACGATAATCCGGTGCAAATCCACACTGATATAAATGTTGCATGATTGCATTAAAATCACGTTCACGTCAATTCTTGCACTTTTTGCACGGACATAATATCTTACTACCAACTACTACACGAGCGAATCCAAAATCCAGAAACATATTAACACCATCAATAAATTCTCTAGTAATCATATCGTCGGGACCACGACGCTTTTCCTACATCCAGTCTTTAAAAGTTGACATTTTTTGTCACTGCATACAAAATAAATAACTACAAAATATAAAAATATTTTCAGTGCATTCCAATATTCTCGACTAAACACATAAAAAATATTTTCGGATTTAATATAACATTTATAATCAACAAGAAAATAAGTATAATCAAAATATAAACATATTTTCATTGCATTCCAATATTATCAACTAAAAACATAACTAATACTTCTGGATTTAGTATAACATTTATAATCAACAAGAAAATAGGTATAATCAACTCACCTTGTGAAAATATAATATTTTTTTTTGAATTCTGAATATAAAATCAATTAAATTTCACCCAACTAAATTTTAATTTAATATAAAACTACAACTAAATTATCAATTAAAAAGATAATTCTATTTCGTATTAACAACAAGAAAAATAAGTATAATCATATTTGCATACAAAATTAATATGCAAATTAAATTTTAATTGTTTCTACATACCTTATAATATCGACGAATATTGCTTCAAAATGCTCAATATATCCTTGAATATATATTTCGGAAAAAAGTTTCAGAAAAAAATGATGTACGAGCTTCTATGTAATTTTGTGCGTGATAGACTGATAGTTTCTCTGTCAAACGGTGTATCAGTTTTATAAAATACTTACTCAAATATTTGCTTCACATATGTGAAGTCAAAGAATAAGTTTAGAATAATTGTGCATGGGGTAGGTAGCGCACGCAGATATGGTAGTTGACAAGTTTTAGCTTCACATATGTGAAGCTAATGTGTAGGACAAAATCATTAGCCTAAATGTGTCACATATGTGACGCCAGTACGAAAATTTTCAAAAATTTTGGCGGAAGTTTGAAATTTTTGGCGTGGCCGCGGGGGAATTTCGAATTTACTGAAATATTTTGGCTTCACATATGTTAAGCTATTGGGTTTAAGAATATATTATAAATACAACCTCACTCCAAACCTTCATTCATTCCAAAATTCTAATCCACAAATTTCATCTCATTTCTTCAACTTCCATCTATCAATCTTCAAGATAATTTCTAAATTAGTTTTAATTTTGTTAATAATTTTACTAATATTAATTTTTGTTTATACTAACTTATTAATATTTTTGTGTTTTTTTGTTTTGCAGGTTTTTATTTATTTAAATATAAAGTGAATTACAATATTAATATTGTTGGAACGTAACATAATGTGATTTATCTCTTTTTAAAATCAATTTTACAAAAATGATGATATTTATTTTCTAATTAAATAAATATCTTTTTAGTATAATATAGTTTATTTTTTAATAATAATAAGAAGTATAGTTTTTGACATATATTTTCTAATTACATTAAATTAAATTAAATTAAATTAAATTATTTAAAATATATTAAAATATATTTCTAATAAATTGATATATATATATATATATACACACACACATACATATATGAAATTAGCCAAAAACTCTTTTTGGCTAATTTCATTTTTTTTATTTTAAACGAAGAACTTTAGCGTCACATATGTGACGCTAATATGACTGAAAAATTAATATTAAAATAATTGGATGTTAACACTTTCGCGTCGCAACATGTGACGCCAAAGATATGTTATTTGAATTTGCGGAACATACTTTGGGGACACATGTGTGAAGCCAAAAATATATTATTTAAAATTGCTGGACAATCTTTGGGGACACGTATGTGACGCTAAAGATATATTATTTAAAATTGCTGGACAATCTTTGACACGTATGAGACGCTAAAGATATATTATTTAAAATTGCTGGACAATCTTTGGCGACACATATGAGACGCCAAAGCTTAAAAAATAGTAATCTCCTAAAGTAATTAGGTTATTTGTTCACTGCTTTCTTTAGCTTCATATAAATGACGGTAAAGAACTTTCTTTAACTTCACGCGATCAAACATTGAAGCTAAAGTTTCTTTAACTTCACACATTGGCTTCACATATATGAAGCTAAAGCGGAAAAGCTTCAAAGTCAACTGTATTGGCTTCACTTTTGTGTGAAGCCAATACATATGTTTTTTAGTAGTGTGTTACATTTTATTAAATATTTCAAATCACATCAAATTATCATATTTTTTCTTTTAATTATGTTTGACCTTTTAATCTACAACAAATACTCACTATTAATACTTACAAAACTTACACATATTTCATATCCGATCATATTTAATTGTGCGCGGAAGTGGAGTATATTTAACTCCTTGTGCGCGGAAGTAAAGTATATTTAATTATTAGTCAGGTACATTATCTCGCAATTTAACTGGAAACTGTTATGAATAGGGCTGGAAATTTCCGACACGACACGATAACCCGACACGAACACGCACGAAATTAATGGGTTAGTGTTTGGTCTTATCGTGTTCGTGTCCTTATCGTGTCGACATGATAAGGACACGCTAATTTCGTGTCGTGTTCGTGTCGGATTCGTGTCGTGTTCGTGTAACACGATAACTTTCGTGTTCGTGTCGTGTCGTGTTCGTGTAACCCGGTAATATTTATATATTTTTAGCATTAATTTTATTATCATTTTAAATATTCTAAGTTTATTTTCTAATTTTTTTACTGGATTACTAGACACCGCCCTAAATTACTAGACACCGCCCTAGAATATTACCTTTTTGCCCTTTATTCATATTAATCAGATTTAGGATCCTAATTTGACAATACTTTTCTCTCTAAACAACCCACCCGACGCATCCGCACCGCCGCCACAACACCGCCGCAAAGCCGCCGTCCGCCGCCATAGCACCGCCGCATAGCCGCCGTCTGCCGCCGCACCACCGTCGTCCGCCGCCATGACCGGAAAAGGAAAAGCTCCGGTAACTATTTTTTTCATTTTACTGTTTCATTGGCCGCGCCGTGCGTGCCGAGTGCAGCGAGGCGCGTTATTTTGTGACTAGCGTCCGACGATGATGCTCGCCATGGCACAGCGTCGCCGATTCTGCTGTCCATGGCACAGCGTCCCACGGCGACGCTCAACTCAGGTACAGACGCCCACGTCGGACGCCCAAACCGTGCCTGAGCGTCGGATCGGGCCTAGCAGCTGGATGAGCATCTGTTTGGACGCTTGAACCATGGAAGTAACGCTCGCACTGCACGCCCATGCCATGGTTCAGCGTCTGCTTGACGCCTTGATCATTTTTTGGAAAAAAATAAAAATTTCAAATTAATAATTAATAATGTGTATTCTTTGTATGATTATTACTTATTAGTTGTATTATTTGCTAAATACAGATGAGAGGAGGAGCGGGCAAATCTATGCTGCTAGTCACAGAGTTGATGTGTTCTGGAGCGCGTCACACCAGAGCTCGTGGTGTTGATGCTTCCGTTCGTAGACAGTGGGAGGCAGAGCATAGGGGATTGGAGGACGTACCTTATACTGATTTTGGTACTGAGGATTCGAGCGAGTATTATTCGCACGATGAGGCCGACGATCAGGAGGGCGGTGATGATTCTTCTTCTTTTTCGTGCCGGGTTCGGAAGGGGAGAGGGGGGAGGTTTGTGACTTCTGGGTCTACCAGTATTAAACGGCGTAGGGCAGAGGATGAGACATCTTGGATGGTTTCTGAGGAGATGCCTGGTGGCCCTATCGACGGCAGCGTTATCCCGAGTTTCGGTGGGCATGTCGCCGCGCGTATCTGGACTAGAGATATGAGAGGTTTGCTGAAGTGTCACACCAGGACTGCTGCTTGTCAGAGCTTGAGTCAGTGGCGCTCAGTGATGTCACCCTCTTTAGTGATTCGGATCAGTAGGACTGGGTTATCCCACCTGACGGACGCCATGTTCAGACATATTGACTCCCCATTGATTTCTGCGTTCGTTGAGCGGTGGCAGCCCGATACGAACTCTTTTCACATGCCGTTCGGAGAGATGACCATCATGTTACATGATGTGTGGCAGATCCTTCGCATTCCTATTGAGGGGCGAATGGTTGATGCCGATAGCACATCTACACAGTTGCAGGTGGATGTGATGGAGGTTCTTGGAGTATCGCGGTTGGAGCTACTGAGTACTCACTGGGGGGTGGCGGCGTACTTACGGACTCTATTTTCAGGTCATGTCACGATGGAGGTCGAGTGGAGGGCACCCAGGTCGTAGCTTGGATGTGGTTGTTATTTGGATCCACCTTGTTTGTTGACAAGAGTGGTAACCGGATTAGGCCTTCCTGCAAATTGGAGGTGAGGGACGGTATGGATACTACCAGTCAGTATTCATGGGGTTCGGCCGCATTAGCTTTCATGTGCCGTCAGCTCAATATCGCTAGTCGTGGCGACTCCATGGGGATTTGTGGATGCCTTACCCTCGTTCAGGCTTGGATTTATGAGTATTTTCCCTGCTTTCGACCTCATCGAGAGCGTATGATTTTTGACTCCACGCAGCCTCGAGCTTCTACATGGAGTGTCCAGCCCGAGGGTAAGGACGAGCACCGACTCCAGTATTTTCGTCGTCGCATTGATCAGTTGACATCTGCAGAGGTATAACTATTCCTTCTAACAATCTCACAATTCATTTAAAAATAACTTGTATAATTTGTTGATTACATGTACGCAGATACAGTGGTTGCCTTATGGCCCTGATCCGGTGAGGGATGTCCCGAGGACCACATTCATTGGATGGCTACGATATCAGGATATTATCGAGCCATACATGCCTGGTCGGGCATTACGGCAGCTCGGTTATGTGCAGACCATCCCTTTCCCGATCACCAGACTGGAGAAAGCGGTTCGGGCATGGTCGAGCAGATTGTACCGAGTTGACTATCCCATTCGGATGTCATCTGATGCTTGGATGATGTTTCTGGGTGCATACAGGCTTCCTCTCGCTGACTATCAGGCTGCTACTCATGATCAGGCTGCTTGCGCCGATGATTACATTGAGTGGTATTATCGGTATTCGCATCCTCGGCCATCGAACGACGGTGCGGACTGGATCGATGATCCCTTCTCGTTCCAGCAGCGATTATGTATGTTCTTTAACTTTGCACTTTGTTTGATTTCATCATACATTACTCATTGTATTATATTGTCTATATTTTTTACAGTGGGTGAGTCGATTGGCCGGTATTACCCAGCACTGTATCAAACACCTTCCCCCAGACCAGGCGGAAGAAGCGACGACGATGCTCGAGGAGTACATGAGGGATTGGCATTTGGCCAACTGATTTTGTATTTTATATTTTGTTTGTTTTGTGTAAGACGGTATTTTGTTTGGCATTTTCGTTTTTTTTTTTTGTATTTTGTATATTGATTGGCACTTTCGTTTTGCATTTCGCACTGTGTTGGGAAAACATATACCCTGTATCGAAACAGCCGGGATAATCAATCCCTGTATCGATTTGTGTTAATAAGTGGTTTTGACATATATGCCAATCCTCAATACAGTAAGGAAACTATATCGAAGAATTGAAGTGTCAACCTATACCGAAAGCCTGTCTCGAATCCAGCATATAGTGAAACCTTTCAGTACAGTGAAGAAGTCTTATAAAGACCAAGTATGGAAACTGTCTCGAATCACCAATACAGTGATCTTCCATACAGCTCTCAACAGGACAAAGAAGGAATCTTCAGAAGTCAAAGTCCCGTTGAATAAGAAGTATTTAAATACTCAAGGATAAAGTATTTAAATACTGTCAGTTAACAGATCTTCAAATCCCGCTAAATCTGGATCGTGTTTTTCATCCCGTTGGAACGGAATCTCACTCAACGGATACATCTCAACGGATATATTTTCCAGAAGACTATATATATCTCATTATGGCGTTGAAGATCAGTTACCCAACTCAAGCGAACTAAGTAATCAAAGCTATCAAAGTGATTATCAGAGCAAAACATATCTCCAGCTTACTGCTATTCAAATCAGAGAGATATACAGTGCTCATCATCTTGAACAACACTTCATCAGCTCGAAGCTCATAAAGTCAAAGCTGTTGTTCATACTCTGTTCTATACTTTGAACAAACCTAGATCAGCCCTGTGTGGACTCAGGAAGATGAAGCTTCAGAACTCTTTGTGAAGAAGCCAGTCAAGCTTTAGCTCAAACCAATCTGTGTGAACGGTTGAAGCTAAGATCTTTATATCAATCTGTGTGAACGATATATTGATTGTATTCTGTTATAATTACGTAGTTGTGTACGTAGTAATTATAATAAAGATTTTACTCCTGTGTGGAGGACCAGTGGATGTAGAGGGGTTTACCTCGAACCACTTTAAATATTGTGTTATTTACCTTCAGTTTTTACTGTGATTAATTAAGTATACACTGCACATTTAGTTGTTGTATCCACAGCAACCTACTGTATCTAAGACTTCCGCTACGCACTTAGATTTAAAATCAGTACAACTTGTTGTTTAAACTACTTCCCAAGCTGTATCCAGTATACTTAGTGGCCAACAAGTGGTTTCGGAGCGGTTGATTCTAAAAAGAATCAGTCATATTTTTAACCGAATCAGATCCAAATCACTTATTCTTTAAAACAGTCTCTTTCACTTCTTTACTTTCACTCACATGGATACTTCTATGATCAACAAAGTGCTTATGTTCTCTATTAACGAATTTGATGAGTGGAGAATTAGGATGGAGGCTCATCTTGCAGCAATGCACGAAGAGATGATTTTTGTGATACAGGATGGCCCTATCAAGATCATGAAGGTAAACACGGCTGCAAGGATTGAAGGCCAAGCCCATGCTGAGATGCTCGAGAAGGAGCACGAGCAATGGACAACAGATGAAAGAAAGCGATCCAATCTCGACAATGTGGCTAAGAATGCGTTATTTGTCACTCTTGACAAAGGCACATTCTCGAAGGTAAAGAGCTGCAAAACAGCCAAAGAAATCTGGGATAAACTCAAGTTGATTTGTGAGGGAACTGAGCTCTCAAAAGAAAACAAGATTTCAAAAGCCGACTCAAAGAATTTGAATCTTTCGAAATGAAACCAACTGAGACACTTGAGGAACTTGACCTCAGATTCACTGGTATTGTTGGTGAACTTGAAGCGTTGGGCAAAATTTACACTCAAAAGGAGAAGAATTTAAAAATTTTCATATCTCTCCCAGCCCGATGGGACATTAAGACCACAGCTATGCGTGTATCTTGCAATCTTAATGAAATATCTACTTTTGATCTCTTCTCTGACCTCAAAGCTTTTAAGTATGATATTGTGAGAGAGAAAGTGAAGAATCTCCTTCAAAGGTCACAAGACTAGGCTGCATGTCAGTCGTCGACACAGCATGCCTAGCTCGTCGAAGCCTAGTCACAAGAATGCTGACAGTGACGACGACATCCTGTCTCAAGATGAAATGGCGCTTCTCATGCACAAATTCAAAAAGTTCATCAAGCAGACTCCCTACAGGCCCAAACCTGTCCAAAAGGTAAGTACCGAAACTTCATCCGGTAATTCTAACCTGTGCTATAATTGCAGGAAACCAGGGCATTATGCAAATAAATGTCCTCATCCCAAAGTCCAAAGGTTGCCGGAAGCCGAGCAACAAGAAAGAGATGAAAGAAGACGTGCTTGGAAAAACAAGCTCAATGCCCTGATTGGAGAATCAGAAGCCTCCCCCACACCATCCAAATCAGAAGAATGTCTTCAGGTGGTCACTGAAAGTGATTCAGCTGACGATGAGTTCGATGATAAAGCATATATGTGCTTTATGGCCAAGGACATTCCGGAAGGTGAAGATAGCGATGATGAGGTAAGCTCAACCTCAGCTATTCCGTCAAATGCATCTCATACTATTGAAAACATGATGAATGAGTTTAAAAACATTCAAAAGGCCCATCAGACATTGAAAAACGAGAATATACAGCTCCAACTGTCTAACCTAGAGCTAAAAGATGAAAATGACTTGCTGAAGGTAAATTATGAAAATATGTCTCTTGACTGTGAAACCAGCAAAGTCAATTTTGAAAAACTCATGGAGAGCAATCATCAACTTGCTCATGAACTAAGTGAGGTTAAAACTCACAACGAGAGCAAGACAAATGATTTGGTTCTACTTCAAGCCAAAGTCAAAACTCTCGAAATACGAGAAGATGAACTTGAGACCATTCTAAAATCGTTCGAGAAATCATCCAAAAGAATGGAAGAAATTCTGAGCACTGGGCAATATGCTCATGATAAAAGTGGCTTAGGATACAGCTCATGTTCAAACAAAGGGAAAACTAGTACAGTGTTCGTCAAGAGTGTGGAACACATTCCAGAATCGAAAGATACCCCTAGTCCCGTAAAGGAACCTGCTGTACCGAGAAAACCGAAGGCTGCTATTCCGCCCCCGCAATCCTATTCCAGACAGCGGAATCATAAGCCGTTCCAACCTGTGAGGCGCACTCAACAGCATGCTCCCCGAGCATATCAACGGCCCGCCAATGCGTTCGGAAGGAAGGTCGTATCCAACTACCAAAGGCCCGCACGGCGATCTTATCGATCTGAGACGCCTAGGTATTGGATATAGGAGCCCCGTTATTCCTCGAGACAGCAGATGCCCGCTCAGTATCAACAACAGCGTTGGGAATCCAACTGGAGACCCAGAAGGCAAGCTGTTAGGCCAAAGAAAATAGCTCCACCTCCAAGACGGCACTCGTACTGGATTAATAATAATAACCCTGAATTTTTCATGCATAATAATTATCATGGTTATAGCGACTACGTGTATGCCCCACGTAGATACCGCAACACTGTACCGAATGTGACCTATAGTAAACATATTGCTGTCAGGAAAATTTGGGTACCTAAAAGCACTAACATCCATGGACCCAAAAATCAAAGGGGACCTAAAACTACTTAATCTTTTTGCATACAGGACATTCTAGAGGAAGACACCTGGTACTTCGATAGCGGATGCTCTCAGCACATGACCGAAGATAGAAGCAAGCTATCAGATTTCGAGGAAGTTCGCGGTCCAAAAGTTTGTTTTGGTGATAAATCAAAAGGCAGAACAAGAGGGAAAGGAACCCTTCTTGTAGGAAAATTCAAAGTCACTGATGTTGCATATGTTGAAGGCTTATAGTATAATCTACTTAGTAGTTCTCAATGAAGTTCTATATAGATCGTTGTAGAGTCAAGAACATCCAGACCAAAGAAGTTGTGCTTACAGGAAGCAGATCAGGTAACATGTATATTGCTGACTGGAAGCCTATGAGCTCCTCTATTCCATGCTTTGTTGCCAAAGGCACTGTAGATCTTAGCTGGTTATGGCACAAGAGGATGTCTCACGTCAACTTCAAGACGATCAACAAGCTCTCAAGACAGGGAATGGTAAGAGGTTTGCCAAATGTGTCATTCAAGAAGGACAGCGCCTGCGGACCATGTCAGAAAGGCAAGCAAATCAAGTCAACCCTAAAGAGCAAATCATACCTTTCAACCCAAAGAGTGTTGGAAATGCTACATATGGATCTCTACGGTCCTGTATACCCAGTAAGTTTGGGAGGTAAGAAATACTGCATGGTTGTTGTTGATGATTATTCCAGGTATGCTTGGACGATTTTCCTTCGCAAGAAGAAGGAAACAACATCTAAGCTGCCAGAGCTCCTGAGAAAGTTGCAAAATGAAAAGGCATTGAGTATCGTGTGCATTCGTTCCGAAAAAGGTACATAATTTACTAACCACTTTGTAGAGCAATACTATTCGGAGAATGGGATATAGCACGAATACTCAGCTGCCCGTACACCTCAACAAAATGGTGTTGCCGAGCGAAAGAACAGGACACTGAAAGAAGCTACAAGGACAATGATTGCCGCAAGCAAGTTGCCACAGCGTTTCTGGGGTGAAGCAACCAATACATCATGCTACACTCAAAACCGCTGTATCGTCAACAAGCACCATAACAAAACAGCATATGAAGTATGGAACAACAAAACTCCGTTAGTTTCATATTTCCATATTTTTAGATGCAGGTGTTATGTGTTGAATAATGGGAAGGATCAACTTAGAACCTTTGATGAGAAATCAGATGAAGGAATATTTGTAGGATACTCCTCCGTCAGCAAAGCTTACAGGATTTTTAATAAAAGGAAGCTGACGATCAAGGAATCAGTTCATGTAGTATTCGACAAACCTCACCATGACCCTACAGGAGTAGATGATATTACTCAGGACATCCAACATCTCTCTATCTTGGATCCTCCAACTCCCATAGAACCTGTCGTTGATTTAGAAATCAACCCGGTAGCTGTAAGAATCGACGTGGATGAAGCCGACGTTGTACAAGCTGAAGCTGTATCTACAGAATCTTTCGATACAATACGGGACCCCGAATTAGAACCCGACCGAAGATGGTTGAGATATCACCCACAAGAGCTGATCATTGGAAACATAAATGCTGGTGTTTCTACTCGTAGGAGAATATAGAGTACACAAGGAAATGTACTTTGTGCACAAGAAGAGCTTGATACTGAGATATCACAATTTCCTGAATGAAAATCCCAATCCGAGCTTAGAAGACTCAACATGTACACTATCGCTGTATTCTTAGCCCAGTCCGAACCTGTTTCGACCATAGACGCTCTTAATAATTCTCATTGGATAACATCTATAGAAGAAGAGCTTAACGGTTTCGAAAGAAACAATGTATGGTATCTTGTACCCAGACCTACACATCAATCGGTTATAGGAACCAAATGGGTATTTCGAAACAAAAAGGATCGAAATGGACTTATTATAAGGAATAAATCCAGACTAGTCGCACAAGGCTATAGTCAGGAAGAAGGCATAGACTATGATGAAACCTTTGCCCCTGTAGCCAGACTAGAAGCCATTAGGATATTTTTAGCCTTTGCCGCCCATAAGAGCTTTATTGTATACCAAATGGACGTCAAGAGTGCATTCCTGAATGGAGACCTTGCAGAAGAAGTTTATGTTGAACAACCACCAGGGTTTGCCAACACAAACGGTATCGATCTAGTTTACAGGCTAAGTAAAGCGCTGTATGGACTTAAACAAGCCCCTAGAGCCTGGTATGAGACCCTGTCCCAATATCTAACCGACAATGGATTTGAGAAAGGTGCTGTGGACAAGACCTTATTCAAAATATAGGAAGGCGATGACCTTCTGATGGTGCAAATCTATGTAGATGATATAATTTTTGGCTCAACTAACCTTGCTTTGTGTCAAAGGTTCTCTCATCTCATGCAAAGTAAATTTGAAATGAGTATGATGGGAGAACTTAGTTATTTCCTAGGTTTGCAGGTAAAGCAGTTGCCTATAGGTATCTTCATCAAGCAGGAAAAATACAGCAAGGAGCTTCTCAACAAATTTGGAATGAACACTTCCAAATCTTTGCCAACCCCCATGAGCACTTCGTGCAAATTAGTGCTGATAACGCCGGAAAGCCGTTTGACCAATCACTCTACAGGAAGCTCATTGGTTCGCTCCTGTACCTAACGGCTAGCAGGCCCGATATCCAGTTTGCTGTTGGAGTGTGTGCGAGATATCAAGTAGCACCTAAGAAATCACACTTCAATACAGCTAAACGAATCCTGAAGTACATTAAAGGAACATTCGATGCAGGACTATGGTATCCTAAAGAAGGCGGATTCGATTTAGTTGGATACAGCGACTCAGATCTCGGAGGCTGCAAGCTAGATAGGAAGAGTACAAGTGGAACTTGTCACTTTCTTGGACCTAGACTTGTTTCTTGGTTCAGTAAGAAGCAATTGGCTAACTCTCTTTTCACGGCTGAATCAGAGTACTATGCTGCTGGTAGTTGCTGTATGCAGATCCTTTGGATGCAGCAACAGTTGTCAGATTATGGAATTGGTGCCAGAGAGACGCCAATCATGTGTGATAGCATGAGTGCAATTGCAATAACGCACAATCTTGTCCTGCACTCGCGCACTAAGCATATCAACATGAAGCATCATTTTATAAGGAATCATGTCGAGAACAAAGATGTTCGCCTTGAAAAAGTTCATACAGACATTCAGTTGGCCGACATCTTTATCAAGCCTCTCGACACAGCAAGATTCAACATGCTCAGACAAGAATTGGGAATGCTACAGCCCGACTCCCTGTAAGTAATTTACTATCTTTACTCAACAATTGAGGGGGAATGCTGTAAGACCCAAGAATACAGTATCCACCGTTAATTATTTATACACTCAGAGCCTTCAATACAGCACTGTAGTGAACAAAGTGATATAAATTATCCTATAGCTGACGTGTGCAATAATTAAGGGGGAATACAGTATGACCCATGAATACAGCATTAATCCAAATATTGTTGTATGGAATTTAAAACCTATATGTACCTTTTTAAGGGGGAACGCTGTATCGACGCGGAAACAGCACATACTATAGGATTTCGATTCAGTATATATTATATTATTTCATTTTAAAAATGATTTTTGTCCACGTGCCCTGTTTATGTCAAACGTCATTTACATTAAATGTCTTACACGACATCTGGACAACTGAATCTCAAAAGCCGCGATGTTTTAAATTGTTTAATGTTTTAAAACCGCCGTTTCAGGCATTTAGGGTATCAACAAATGTCAGAAGTGGGACCCGCTAATATTTAAACATTTTAATGGATAAGTGTACCAGTTACACTCAGTCCATCTTGACCGTAGATTTCAAAAACCGGCTCCCATCCCTTAAAATCTGACCATTCGTACTCTGCAAAACCCTACTTCGCCGCCCAATATAAAAGGACTGATACTGCCATTAGAGACTCTTTACGCTTTCTGCAAAATTAAGAGTTCTCAAGCAAAAGCGACTACACGGTTTTACGCATTTCTTGCATATTTCGTGTATTCTCTTTCACATTTTCTTGAACAATCATCAATGGCTGGACAAACATCTTCGCCCGCACTCAAGAAAACCGCAAACATCATCGATGGACGGATCTTCTCACGATCTGTTATCATCGAACGCATTCTCTCTGAGACAAATCATGTAGAACCTATGGAGTACATCATCACTCGTCTCCGTCAACAAGGCCTCTACCGCCTTGGAAGTCAAACCGCTGACAAGTATGATGTTCATCTGGTTGAGGAATTTTACCTCAACGCCGTCGTACGCTTTCTGCCGCTGTCCCAAGGAGGTCACATTGCTGACATAACCGCTACCATTCAAGGAGTTGAGATCTGTGTTGATAGCGATCTTCTCCAGAATATTTACAGGCTACCTGCTGATGGCCTGACAATGGACCAACTTGAGACGTTTGGGTCTCAAGAGCTGATAACTAAGTTTTATGGGCTGTTCACCGGCTCAACTGTTATTGACATGGTTCAAACCACATGTCACAAGAAGAATTTTTGTCTACCTTATGTGTATTTACATGATTTTTGCTGCAGGATCATTGAAAACAGAACTGGTGCATTCGAAATGTGTACCAATTTAAGATTCAGAATGATGGTTGCTATTCTGACCTGTGAGAAGGTCAATTAGTGCCAGATTTTGTTGAAGCGCTTGCAGGAGGAAGTATGCAAGCCTTCCACCCAGAAGAAGTCATTTGGTTTAATCTTAAACCATATTTTGATGAAATGCGGACTGTCGCAATCCGTTGATGCAAAGAAGAACAGCTCCAGGATATACCTAGGAGGCGTCAAGCCTACTTCGTATAACCAGAGTACTATGGTGTGCAACCTTCCTAAAACCCAAAGCATGCCAGTTTCTGCAGACCCAAGAGATGTTTCTTTGAAGTCCCAGGACGTGGAGTCTTCAAAGAAGAGGAAAATATCTCACAGCAAGAAACCCATTGCTGGTGAGAAGCCGAAGAAGAAACTTAGGAGGCTTTCCAAAGCTAAAACCACCAGAACCTCCGAAGAAGTTTCCACCGTGGCTCAACCCACTGAAGAACAACCCCAGGGCCCAACCCCTGTAGAAGAGGTGTCCACTACTGTATCGACAGTAGATCCTGAGCCTTTGGCGGCTAGGACGGATGATCGGACATCTGCTAACGAAAAAGACTCTAGCGATTCGGCTGCCCCTACGGAGCCAAACGCTACTTCTCCTCTGCGGGATCCCACACCCGTACAGGATCAATCTTCCTTCGGGGCACCATCCCCTATAAGGAATCCCACTTCCCTACAGGATCCCATACCTGTAGAGGAATCCCTCGCTACAGCGTATCCAGATGTTGTACGCAGTCCCTCCCCTAACACTATTATTAATAAAACTCTTCTCTCTGTTCAGATCGAACATGCTTACGAAAGATTCCTTAATTGGAAAGGCTACAGGCTAGCTCCGTATGACACATTGTACAACTGGAGCGAATGGAGCCAAGAAGAAAGATATGTATCAGAAGTGACGGACTCAACGGAAATTGAGGCCCTGATCCGATGGGACAATCCCTTCTGCAAAGAACTGATTGAAAGCCATCTACTGCAGAAATCTGATGCAAGGAGAAAAGGTAAAGACAAGTCAGAGGACTCTCCCCCAAATCCAAAAGACGACGATGACGATGACTCAGACGACGATGACGACTCTTTACAAGCTGGTCTGAGGATGAGTCGTGAAGAGGCTCAAGACCTAGATGCCTCTCAACCCAATGACGATGAAGGGCCATCAACCCAGAGTAAGCCCCCTTCGCCACAGCAAGAGAACATTCCTGACGAGGAGGAATCAGTCCCTCCAGTCGAGGAAGAAGAAATAATTTTGGAATAGGCACCCGAGCCTGCCGCCGTTCAAGAAGAAGAAGTTGTCGCTGAGAGACAACAGGAGGATTCAGTCTCTCTTGTATCCATGTCTACAGACGCACCTTCGCAACAGGAAGGCACAGCACCCCAGGCCGCCGAACCAGAACATGTTGATCCCGCCCCTTCAACCGTGGAATCCGAAGACGGTATTTTACCTGAGGATGTCCAACTTAGTTCACGCCCTACTGTGAATCTAAGTAGGTTGAACTGCTCTGAAGACTTTTCTCAACCGGATTCTCCGATAACTGCTGCTAGAAAAGAGCGATTGCGAGCTCTTGGTCTTCAAACCGTCTTCATACAGGATGCTGTGAATGCCCTGTCTTCAGTTTAAAAAGCCTTGAATTGGATGCATACTCCTGTCGTTGAAGAGATGACCACCATACAACATGAAGTTTCTCGAGTAGTCGAGGCCTTCGTTATATTGCCAGAAGTATTCAAACAAGCACTGAAGATCATGCAGGACAAACAAGAACAACTCCTGCAGGAAGAGGCAACCAAAACGCGCATTGCTAAAGCCAAGACCGTATGTGCTATGATTGAAAACAGTTCTCAACTGCAAGCCCACGACAAATGTATCAAAGATATGTCGAAGGTTCTTTCCACCCTTGTCGAGAGAGTAACCAACATTGAGACGAAACAAGATGCCGCATTAGAGAACCTAGAACGTCTTGATGATGCCAAAAAGGGGGAAGAGGCAAGAGAAGTTGCTAGGAGAATCAGGTTACATCATGAAAGGGAATTTGAGGCTGCTCAAGACAGCATCACCGCTGAATTAAACAAGCTAGCCCCTCCCTCCCAGAGTTTCAAGATTTTAGGCTCCCGACCTGAATTTCATGATCCAAATGTCCCGTGGCAAACTCTAATTCAAAGACCTTCTGAAATTCGTCTGCCGACCAACCGTCATCCAACTACCGATGAGGTGAAGCAATGGAGGAAGAATGAACTAATGAGATACTTTGTTAAACTCATCAGGGAATCCGCCATCTTCAAAAGCTATAAGACTTTAGCGGAGGCCGCAGACAAATTCACGAAGATGCTAGAAGATGGAAAGCTCCCTCTACAGGTAGATATGAAAAGCAAGCACAAAAGAGGAGATCGGATCACCCACCCAGAAGACTGGATTCTTGCCTTTGACAAATCCTATGAAGGTAGAGCTATATACCAAGATCGAGGCAACGATTCCCTACAGAACTTGTGGCGTGGAACCGAGAATGATCCAGGGATAAAGCCATGGAGACATGCGGATTATAGGAGCTGAAATCTTTGTATATTAGTTTTGTTTGTAATTTTTCTTTCGAAACAGCAAACCATGTACTCTAATTGTTGGAATATCAATAAAAGTGTTTGTTTGTCTTGAAAGATTACAACTCGTAATCTACTGTGTTGATGTATGATTGCTTAACCTAAATTGTTTGATAACTATCACAAGTATAGAAACTTGTTTGATAAATAAGCTGTACGAACTTGTCTACGAACAGTTCATAATTTCAGGTGTATGCTTAGAATACATTATAAGATCGTGCCTGCGCGCCAATCATAAGCTTAAATTGTAAAAATTCTTAGTTGTATCGAACTCGCCTGTGAGCAGTTCATTAATTAGACTAAGTTGCTGAAAGACAGACCATTTGACAGAAGACCAAGAAATCTGCCAGAAGTCATCAAAGAAGATTATTTCATGAAGAAGGTTTTGGCATCATCAAGAAGTCTTGAAAGTTAAGTCTTGGCAAATTTTCAAAAAGGGGGAAATTGTTGGGAAAACATATACCCTGTATCGAAACAGCCGGGATAATCAATCCCTGTATCGATTTGTGTTAATAAGTGGTTTTGACATATATGCCAATCCTCAATACAGTAAGGAAACTGTATCGAAGAATTGAAGTGTCAACCTATACCGAAAGCCTGTCTTGAATCCAGCATATAGTGAAACCTTTCAGTACAGTGAAGAAATCTTATAAAGACCAAGTATGGAAACTGTCTCGAATCACCAATACAGTGATCTTCCATACAGCTCTCAACAGGACAAAGAAGGAATCTTCAGAAGTCAAGTCCCGTTGAATAAAAAGTATTTAAATACTCAAGGATAAAGTATTTAAATACTGTCAGTTAACAGATCTTCAAATCCCGCTAAATCCGGATCGTGTTTTTCATCCCGTTGGAACGGAATCTCACTCAACGGATACATCTCAACGGATATATTTTCCAGAAGACTATATATATCTCATTATGGCGTTGAAGATCAGTTACCCAACTCAAGCGAACTAAGTAATCAAAGCTATCAAAGTGATTATCAGAGCAAAACATATCTCTAGCTTACTGCTATTCAAATCAGAGAGATATACAGTGCTCATCATCTTGAACAACACTTCATCAGCTTGAAGCTCATAAAGTCAAAGCTGTTGTTCATACTCTGTTCTATACTTTGAACAAACTCAGATCAGCCCTGTGTGGACTGAGGAAGACGAAGCTTCAGAACTCTGTGTGAAGAAGCCAGTCAAGCTTTAGCTCAAACCAATCTGTGTGAACGGTTGAAGCTAAGATCTTTATATCAATCTGTGTGAACGATATATTAGTTGTATACTGTTATAATTACGTAGTTGTGTACGTAGTAATTATAATAAAGATTTTACTCCTGTGTGGAGGACCAGTGGACGTAGAGGGGTTTACCTCGAACCACTTTAAATACTGTGTTATTTACCTTCAGTTTTTACTGTTTTAATTATTGTGATTAATTAAGTATACACTGCACATTTAGTTGTTGTATCCACAACAACCTACTGTATCTAAGACTTCCGCTACGCACTCAGATTTAAAATCAGTACAGCTTGTTGTTTAAACTACTTCCCAAGTTGTATCCAGTATACTTAGTGGCCAACACACTGTACTTTTGTTTGTTTTTTTCTCTTCTGCTTACAAAAACGAAAATTTTTAAGTCAACTATCAAGATCAACATAAAAGAAAAATCAACTATCAACTATAAAGATCAACAAAAACGAAAATTTTATTAATTAAGGAACGTACAACAAATTCAATTTTACATCATACCGACTAATCTATTCCATTTTTCTATCATGCTCGTATACAAATTCTCCCAGCCACCAACACTACTATCATGGAATCTAAACCAGTTAGTCGCTATGGGCGGTACAAAAAAATTAGGCATTAAATCTAGACGAATAAAATATTTGTATGTATCTCCTAAATGACAAATGACAATCTCTTGGCTAGGCCGTGCTGCCGTTGAGGGTGCTTTCAACGGCAGCACAGTGAGACATGCAAATAAAGATCTACCGTTTCCGAATCCGAATAGTATGACAGCGGCATTGAAAATAGTAGCAATAGGGAATAAATCTTCAACAACAGCCATCCAATGATCCGATCCACATGCACCACCATCCCATCTAATACGTCGAACCTCAGGTTCAATCCCATCATAGTAGATCGATCGGTAGAGTGTACAGTTAGCCATAATTTCATTTTCAATGCATACACGTACAATATGCCATTTATCTTGGTCGCCAAATATGTAGTCGGCGATAACACGAAATCCACAATTACCGTCTCCGGGGACATCGAGATAACCTTCAACAAACGGCAAAATAATTCCCGGTATCTTGTCGATATGGTGATAGTTACCAATCTCCACTCGGTGGTGTGCATCTGCAAACACATATTCAATATATTACATAAATTGACGGAATTATTATATGTCGGCAATATATTAGAAGAAATATAAAAATTCAAAAGTCAATTTACATACTGGATTTTTTTATTTTTGTTCCTAACATTTTTTATTTAACTTGTAACATATAAATATAAAAAATTAGTCAAGAAGACTATTTTTATTTTTGTTTCTAATAAAAATTATCTTTTTATTTAACATGTAATATATAAATATAAAAAGATTAGTCAAGATCTGTAATCAAATATTATGATAAATATATTGAAAAATACATAAGTATCCTAGTCCAATATAAAAAAACACATATTCAATATATTTCATATTAGCGAAATAATATCAAACTTAAAAAGCATATCACGAGTATTAATAAATTTGTTCATATCTGATGAAGAGGCATTGTGGACTGATGCAGAAGAGGTGCGGCCACGACCACTGAATGAGCGGGAACGACCACGGCCCCTTTGGCTATACTCCCAACCACTAGGATCGCGTCTAGTCGATGAACTTCCTCTTGGTCGACCCTTAACTGCCGTATTCACTTGTGGTTCAACGTAACGCGTTTGATCAGGGTGAAGATGATCGTGGATCATAAGTGATACGTTACGGACAACTGCATGTTCGCTCTGTCTGACCTCATCGACAAGGGCCTGAAAGTACCGTTGGTCCTCCGATTTAGCACCGGTAGAAGGATCGACAAATTCGGTCGTGTCCACACCATCACTAATAATAAGTGTTTGCCAAAATATGTGAAGACGACTAACACTGCATGGGGTCCGCGATTCCATAAGTCTCTTGAGCTCACACGCACAAGGAATCTGATGGGTGGTTTGGAGTGAACAACCGCAATGATGGTACACTTGATCACTTAATTCTCTCATACGTGTCAATTCATTCGACAGTAATCGCAGACAATGATGGGAAACACGACAGCGCAAGTAGTTGAACGGAAAACCAGAATACACCACGCCTGTACGACACCTAGACTGTTCAAGTGTGTATCTGATCTGCGTAAGTTGTGATTCAATCTCCTAGTTCACTTTGGTCCAGACGGTATCGAGGGCTCCGGTGGAAGAATTAAGCCATTACTTTAACTCGGCATGTGCACTCTCAACTCTACAAGTGGTTGTGTTTCCAAAATGAAGCACTTTATTCGTCCACGCAACAACGAACATCTCCTTGTATTTTAGCCATGTACCCTCAACGTAAGATATCACCTTAGGATTCCATCTCCATGTATCCTTCATGAGTTGCACCGCTTGATCGTATTCCTCTTCGGTCGCCGCTTCCATGATTTTCTTCCATTTCCCATTTTTAAACCTTTGGCCCATTTCTTTATCTTTTCCACAAATTCTGTAGACCTTGTCTTCAACATCCTTATTAATATGCCATGTGCAAAGCAAGTGGGCACTCTGTGGAAATATCTCTTCAATAGGACGCATCAATCCCAACTCGCGATCCGTAACAATAGCCGTCGGATGAACATCAAACCCAAGCAAAATTTTCAACTTATGTAACACCCACGCATAGCTCGATTCTGTCTCATCTTTCATAATTGCATAGGCGATTAGGAAGTTCTTGTTACATGGAGTCATCCCGACTATCTCGAGAAATGGCATCTTATACTTATTCGTTTTGTAGGTGGAATCCATGTCAATGAACCATCTGTAGGTCTGGATTAAGTTGATTGATGTTGGATGTGGCATGAACACGTGGGTAACAGCATTTGTATCCGGGTCGGCCTGCGTCCAATGTACGTAGTTATTCGTCACAGCCAAATGGTGAAACGGCCAAGCGACATCTCTTTCTTCAAAATCATGCTTCCTCAAGTGGTCTCTATAATTATAGATATGTCGTCTAGTCGGTTTGTCCTCGGAAATTTATTGAATGGCGCCAAGATGGCACACGGCTTGGCAAGCGGACTCATCTCACGAACAACTTGTTTGGCCGATTTACTCATCCACTCATTTGACGATGCCCTCCTGGATAAACAATAAATGAGTGATTGTGCATACCCTTACTCCCAGAGATCGTCGATTATCCAACCACTCAAGTCATGCAATTGTTCGGCCTTTATCCGAAATGTACACTTGCATGCTTTCGTCTTTGTGTCCTTTCGAACAATGACATCCAAATCTCTTAATACCCCTCTGCACTGCTCACCACTTACATCTCAATAGCTTTGTCTTTCCTTTATTCTTGTACGATGAAATGATCAACTCGAAACCAATTTGAAGAGCAATTTTTTCGCCCAACCAATCGCATCACAATCACTAGCGAATATTTCGTCATTAACGAAATAACCACTATAATCAACGCCGTCACCTTCAAATTCTTCCAATATAACCTGAAATTTTTAATTGACAGAATGTTAATAATAATACCAATAATATTATTATTAAAATTTAAAATCAGGCAAAAAAAGGGTCCACACGTCTAAAAATTGCGTCTGGACCATGGCCGAGGCGTCAGCTTACGCTGGCCACCGACAGCGCTAAATGACGCGCCAGCCATGGCACAGTGTTCGAATCGGACGTCCGACCATGGTTCGGGCGTCTGTTTTACGCCTAGACCTAGACGGAGCGTCGCACTTCTGCAGTACCATGGTCTAGGCGGAATCTGGGGACGCCTGTACCATGGAACAGGCGGAATATTCAGACGTCTGCGTCATTTTCTCCGAAAAATTACCTCCAGATGCGAATTCTCGTCCATTTTCGTAGTTGTCGATGATATTGACGATATATATTTGATTGTGTGTTCTGTAGAATAAATGAAAAATTGTTTCTAAATTTCAATTCGAAAAACTTGAGCTTGAAAGATTTTGGTGTGGTGTGGTATTTAGAAATAATGAAAGATTTTGAAATGGACAAAAAGGTAATCTCATAGGACGGTGTCTAGTAATTTTGGGCGGTGTTTAGTAATACCCTTTTTTTATTTAAATTTATCGATTCGTGTCGTATCGTGTCATTATCGTGTCGTGTCAATACGAAAAATATCGTGTCATATCGTGTTCGTGTCGTGTCCGTGTTTCAACCTTTCGTGTCGTGTTCGTGTTCGTGTCGAGCATATATTTAACGGGTTGTGTTCATGTTTGGCCTTATCGTGTCGTATCGTTATCATGTCGACCCGATAACGACCCGACACGCACGAATTGCTAGCTCTAGTTATGAATGGCCGAAGCTGTTTCTGATAAAATTAATTATGAATGACCTATGAATAAAGAAAAAAAGAGTATTTTAATTGTTATAATAATTTGGTTGGAGAGTTGTTGCAACCACTACGCCTGTTGCGTGTTTTCATAAAAAAAGATCTCAATTTTAATAATGAATGCCGCGACTAACCAAATATTGACAACTGTTTTGGTATGACTTTACTACACATTTCAAAAATATTTCATCTGGAGTTATTGATTACACATAGTACACCCCATTCAGAATCCAAACAGCCATAAACTCAATAATGATAGTACAATGAATTGGGTTCGGATCTGGTGCAGCACCATACTGTGCATCAGATCTACCGTCGGATTATACATGCGCACACACATGTACAGGAATGTATTGTACCAATGAATTATACCAGATGCAATTATGCAAGCATTCCAACGAAAAGTACAATAGATTACGGAACAACCAGTGATTCATTATTACACGAAAATATGGACAAAGAACACACGAGGCCCATTTCTTAATCAAATCAATAATAATCGAACATCTCAGTAGAGGTCGTGATGGGCTGTAACTGATTAAACGCCACCGGATTCCACATACTATTGCTGTTCAATAAATCATCGTCCAAACACGTGCCGTCGTCTGTCTCAAACACGTACCCTCCACCGCCGGAGTTGATATAATTCAAGATTTCGTTCAATGAATGGAGCCTCTGGGTGAGTTCCGCCATCTGAGCCCTCAAAACAGAGTTCTCAGCCTCCAGGCTCGCATAGCGTTGTGTGGTCACGTTTATGCTGCTCAAGATCCGACCGGTCTCTTCCTTAAGCTGGCCCACCTGAGCCATCAGATCGTCCAGCTGCTTCTGCTTTCTCTGCCTGGACCGCCGAGCCGATTCCCGGTTCGATT
Source organism: Orobanche coerulescens (assembly GCA_033398695.1). NCBI lineage: Eukaryota > Viridiplantae > Streptophyta > Magnoliopsida > Lamiales > Orobanchaceae > Orobanche > Orobanche coerulescens. The sequence goes on along the minus strand of CM065812.1, from coordinate 123,339,554 downwards.
GCATTCTCTTTCTCTTCCTCAGGTTCTGCAAATCCTCAGCCGAATCGGAATTTTGGATCGGCGCCGAACCGGCGGAGTTTCCACTCGAAAAAGCCATTCCTGGGTGTGTTCTTAAATAAAAAAAAAAAAGGTTCACCGGAAATATGATAATCTTTTTTTTTCCTCGGACCAAATCGAAATATCAAGATTTATGCGACCTATTATATATGGACCTTTTAGGGTTTGTCTGGGGAATAAATTTATGAAAAAACGTAAAACCAGTAGAGAAAAACAACGGAAAAAGATTGAACAAGATGAGTCCTTCGCCTGAGAGAAGAATCGATTGTTAAACCGGACCGGAGGATTTCACCGAGTACAGGAGACATGAATTTTAAACATCAAAAATATTTTCTGCAGCATCGATATGTTAATTTTTTTTATATGAAGAATGGAAATAAAAGGGAAAAATCAAGGAAGAAAGCAGCATAATAGTATTATAATTAAAATAAAGAACAGAAAACGCGTCGGGGACGAGAAAAGAAAGGAGAAGAGGAGATTTGTGTAGAAGGGGAAGGGACCTGATATATAGGAGAAAATGGGTGGCAATGTTGCGGTAAGCATGACAGGAATTAAGACATAACGTATATTCTGGAATATTCTAACAGGCTAACTTTATATTAGTTGGGAGAAGCCCAATAACCTGTAAACTAAGGCACACACTGTGTATTTATTTTAACATGATGAGAAAAAAAAGAATGGACAAATGGTATTTTTCTTTTGACAGGGAACCTGCAGTCGCTACTCTTCGAGTGCGGACTGGATAAATCATCGGGCTGGACGTAATGACTTGCAAACTACGCCAACCAGATAAACCATATTAGGCAAGTCTTGTGTGACAGCCTCAACCAAGAAAGTGTTGATAGGGGGAATCGAATTCGTGATCTTTTAGTCCTGTACTCACCTACTCCATCAACTTGACTACCCTTGCGGGTGACCCATGGTACTTTGACATTATGCTACTTAGGGGTGTTCATAAAAACCCGACCCGAACTACCCGACCCGACTACCCGCCGACCCGAGGTAAATTTACCGGGTATTTTTATAAATTTTAAAAATATTTCGGTAGAATTACCCGGAAAAAGAAACTAAATTCGGGTCCGGGTATGGACCGAGAATATTTCTTGGACCGGGTACCCGACCCGACACACACACACACACACACACACACATATATATATATATATATATATATATATATATATTATATATATAAAAATATAATAGTTAAGTAGTAAATTAAATAGGGTTTCTTTCTTTGGTTTTTTTCCACCGCACTTCTTCGGGCTTGATAGCACTTCAACCGCAGTGCATGTGCACTTCAACCCGCAGCTCAGCACTTCATTGTCCCCCGTCCGCCGTCCGGCCGAATTCAGACGGAAAATAATCTACCGATTCATTGTAAGTTCATCGATTTTTTTTAGACTTCCAGTAATCCCTCTTTTCCTCCACACCCTCCCAATTTCTCTTTACTGGATGTCATTTTTCTGTTCAATCCATTCGATTTCTTTCTCTTCGCCACACCCGGTCCATTAGTCAAAGGGTATGGTACGCCGGCATTCGCGCAGGTTGTTCTCTAGGTGCTTTATTTCCTCTCCAACTTGAGTCAATTCTACCTTCTGACCTGGCAGAGTTAAAAAACGTCTCATCTAGAAAAGCGACCGACCAAGAAATCATACTGCACATAAAAAATATTCCACTGCAGAGACCTTTTAAAGCCTTTGATTACGAAGTTAGAAAAGAACTGAAGTTAGAATTTGTGGCATCGATTGTACAAGTTCGTGATTTTTCTGTTATATTTTCAGTATCATTTTATCTGTCATTTTTTCTCTTCCAGTAATTTACATTGTAATGAATTTTTTCATTCCAGTATGTCATTTTTTCTGTCATCTTGGAGCTTGATTATTTACCCATTCCATACTGGAATGAATTGCAGGAATGATAACACTGTAAATATTTCCGTAATTTAATTAATTTCTGTAAATATTTTGACCAAATTGATTTCTTTTTTATTCTGTAAATATTTATGTAATTTAATTGATGTTGTCTAATTTTTTAATACATAGTATGTCACAGTCACGGTGTGGGGATAACAGTGATGATCATTTGATCGATATCACTTCCAAAGATGTAGAGCCTGAGATAGTGATGGTGGCAGTGGCAGAGACTCAAACACAGAAGAAGAAAAAGAAGAAACGCACCAGCAGCTCCACAGAAGTTTCTAATGGAGCGACCACAAGGAAAAAAAATCAGGTGCTTGGGAACATTTTATTGAAATTTGTGGTGATAAAGATCATGCAAAATGGTCTTATTGTTCGTCTTTGATTAGTTGTTCGGCTAAAAATGGAACTAATGCAATGTCTCGTCACACCGATAGGTGTAAGAAAGCTCCTTTTAACTTGGATAAAAGGCAAACCATCTTGGATTTTGAATCTAGAACAAAAGTTAACAGTGATGGGAGTGTTGAGACTGTTAATATTCCTAAGTTATGGCGGTATGATCAGAATGAGATTAGAAGGGCTCTTGTGAGGATGTTGATTATTGATGAGTTGCCTTTTTCATTCGTTGAACGAGAGGGTTTTATCTTGTTTTGCAAGGTTGCTATTCCTGATTTTATTCTTCCGTCACGTCCTACTATTACGAGAGATTGTTATGCACTTTATATTGAAAAGGTAGAAACTTTAAAGAAGTTTTTTGAGAATTTCACTTCAAGGGTTTCTCTTACCACTGACACATGGACTTCTAGTCAAAATTTATCATATATGTGTCTCACTGCTCATTTTATTGATGATAATTGGAAATTGCATAAGAGAATCATTAACTTTTGTCAAGTTGGTGGTCATTCTGGAGACTTTATTGGTAAGAGTGTCGAAAAATGTTTGCTAGCATGGGGTCCAAGAAGATTTTGACTGTGATCATTGATAATGCTAGTTCAAATGATGTAGCAATAAGATACTTGAAAAAAGTTGCTAAATTATGGGATGGATGTGTGTTAGATGCAGAATTTTTACATATGAGGTGTGCAGCACATATTTTGAATTTGGTTGTCAAAGATGGTTTGAAAGAGGTTGATTTTGCTATTGTTAAAGTCCGTGCTGCAGTAAAATATGTGAGGTCCTCTCCTTCTAGGCTTCAGAAGTTTAAGTTTTGTGTTGAAGAAGAAAACTTGAAAAGTAAATGCCTTGTTTGTTTGGACATTGAAACGAGATGGAATTCCACTTATTTGATGCTTAAGACAGCTTTGGAGTTTAGGAAGGCTTTTAAGAATTTGAAAACTAAGTATACTCCTTATACTAAGGAACTTAGGAAGGTGGGTGGTGCACCCGATGATATGGAATGGGATAGAGTTGCTTGTTTCTTGCCTTTTCTTGGTATTTTTTATGAGGCTACGTTGAAATTATCCGGTTCTCGATATGTGATGGGTAATTCTCTTGTTGAACATATATATGATATCGGTTATGAGATTTCTGATTATACTAACAGTGAGAATGAGGGCCTTAAGAATATGGCCTTGCAAATGAAGGGTAAGTTTGACAAGTATTGGTCAAATGTTACGAATGTTAATATTTTGATGTTCATTGCATTGGTTCTTGATCCTAGGCACAAATTGAATTATGTTGAGTATATTGTTCGTCGATCTTATGCTGAAGCCTCGTCAGTTGTCTTGTGTCAACGGATTAAACATGTGTTGGAAACTTTATTTGATTTCTATGCATCATCTGAAGCTCAGCCAAAGCAAATTGTGTCATCTTCTTTGGCTTTAACACCTTCTCTTGTGAGTGATGGTGGAATGGGAGTCAAGAGGAAAAGCTTGAGAAAGGATTATAAGAGGGAAAATGTGAATATGGATTCTTTTATTTCAAAGACTGAATTGGAAAAGTATTTGGGTGATGAACCAGAATGTGATGATGATATTGACGAGAAATTTGATATATTGGATTGGTGGTCAGCACAAAGAAAGAGTTATCCCATTCTTATGAAAATGGCTCGTGACATATTAGCAATCCCTGTTTCAACAGTAGCTTCAGAGTCCGCCTTTAGCACGGGAGGGCGTGTACTTGACTCTTTCCGAACCTCTTTGACTCCAAGGATGGTTGAAGCTCTTATATGTTCTCAAGATTGGATGCGTGCATCTCATGAACCAATAAATATAGAGGAAAATATGGTTGATTTGGAAACTATGGAAGAAGGAGAAGGTAACTTTCTGTATCTTTTATTTACTTTAGTATCATTTTTGTGCTTAATTCGTAACTTACTATAAAAACAGAAAAAAGGATTTCAAATGGTTGTCCAGTGTATTCTGCTTAATCTGCATCTTTTAGTTTGCTAATATTTTGTGTATATTTTATGCATCTTTTGTCCAGTGTTATTTCTTGTCCAGTGTCATTTTTTGGTTTTGGTCCAGTTGTCCAGTGTATTCTTTCTTTTTTTGTGCAGTGTTATTTTTTGTCCATTGTCATTTTTTTTTCTGCATCTTTTGTTTGCTAATATTTTTTGTATTTTTCTGCATCTTTTTGTAGGTATGAAAGTTTTAATTTCCAAGCAACCGATAATCATAATTGATGAGACTAGTGACGACGGTTCGATATAACATATGAAGCAGGCTAGTACTTTATCCCTATTTTCTCTACCTTTGAATTGTAAATGATATAATTAGTTCATATTTCTTATGAGTTGAAATGTGCACCTTAAAGGCTTGTACTATAGCTTACATGTTTCATAATTATACTACAGGCTCAATGTGACCTCTTGAGCTGGAAATCGTGTCGACTGTTGATGGCATTAGCGGCGTTGGCTTTAGCTCGAAATCGTGTCGACCGTTCTTTTGTCTTGAAATGGGACTTTTTATTTGATTTTGTACTGAAACTTTAATTTCTTATGTTGTTTTAAATTATTGTAATTCATTTTGGATTGATGCATATGTGATTTGATGAGTTATTTGATTTTGATGTATTAATTTTTAAGTAAAGTTGTTGGGTTTTTGCAAAAGTTATTTTATTTTTATAATTTAGAATTGTGCAAAATACAATTACAATTCGGTCCGGTACCCTATTGACCCGACGAACAAATAAGTTACCGGTAAAGCAGTACCCGATTTATTAGAGTCGGGCCGCTAAAATTGATACCCGATTTTTTAGATACCCGGTTTTTCGAGTACCCGAAAAACCGGGTACTCGGTTATGAACACCCCTAATTGCTACTAGCCTACTACTAATTGGTTTATAGGATTCAACTAATTGGTTTAGAGGACTAAAAAAAAGATATTATTATTTTGATAATTACGATTCTATCATTATCAAAATGTACCTTACATAATACTCATTATATATAGTAGTGATTATATATTATTCTATATGTAGTAAAATCCTATTTGAATTATTTTCTTTTAGGGAATCTTATATATTGAAGCAGACTTATTGTAAAACTTATATAAAAATTCATCTGTCAATATAATTATCTACATCTTTTATTATCTCCTGCTTTCTTTACTGCTTTTTATAAAATACGTTATCAGCCCATTGCTTTGGAGTAAAATTTCTTCCTCCCTCAATTTTTGAAATTAAAAAATAAATAAATATAAATCGCCCATTTTCCCGTGTCAATTTTCTACACTGCGAGGCCGCGCGAAAATTGTGTTTCATGCTTCGTTAACCATCAGATCAGCATGAAATTTTAACAATATCTTTCTGACAAACATATCTACAAATTCGATGGTGGAGATCATATTTCATATCATATTTCTCGACGAAACAATGCTCGAACAATAGTAGTTCTTTTACAAGAAAATTCGTTGATCCACCATGTTTTGATCAAACCTGATCTGATATAGCACCTAGCAGCATCGCCACCTGCCCCCCCCCCCCCCCCCACACTTGACTTTTCAGTCAAGTCGCAGTTTGTGCCCCGTGCCCAGTCGACTGGTTGATCTCCATTTGACTGGCGTAGCCGAACAGCGTCACCGATCTCGCAAGTCTGATCGGCCATCCGCGCCAAACCGACCCATGTCGCATGGATTTGCATGATCCAGTCGTCCCAGATCCTGTCGGCCCATATTCAATCGGCCCAATCCTAGCTGGCGCAGATCCAGACAGGCCCAGGCCCAGAACCAAGCCTAGAGTAGTTCACAAGTCCAAGCCCAGACCGGTTCAAAAGTCCAAGCTCAGTCTAATTCGATCGATCTTAGACCACAGTTCGGTTCAGTCCAAGCTCAGCCCACAGTCCGACCCGACGATATCACATAGCTTGTCTCTATTTTGGGCCAAGTCGAGCACAGTGGCCCTTTGTGGGCTTCTCAAACTATCTCATTTTCCTAATTCATGATTCATTTAAATATTAATTTGTACGTTTATGTATCAAACTATATTTATACTTTACGTGGTATATAGAAAAATATGTTGCTCATTATATCATAATAATGTGCAAGCTATGGAGAAAAGTCATATTTAGCATCATGTTTAAGGATCAAAGCAAACAGGAATTGTAACACCCCCAAAACCAAACGGGAATATTACAGCGCCGTGGGGCCCAAATTGGAACCCACAAGGCTAAAATCATTTTCACAAACGTTTAAAAATGCCAGAAGGCCCTTTGAAAGTACACACACACACGCAGCGGATAAAAACACAGTTCAAAGAATACCGAAAGCCATTTTAAATATACACACGCAGCGGATAAAAACACAATTAATTACATTTGCAGCGGAATTAGAAAACCAGAAAAGAATACACAATCCCAACAATCACGCCATAGCCAGTATCACTGGAAAGCTCATCCCTTCACGACCGCTACTAGCTCGAACTCCGAGTACCTAAAAATAAAGCCCACGACGGGGTCAGCCATAATACTCAACAATGATAACGGTCACATCACAAAAACAATACATATCAATATGTTTACAAGGTAAGAATAATTCCAATGTAATCTCACCGAAGTAACCTTACCAACCTATCACAACTATAACAATCAATTCTTACCATATCCCACGCCTCGTGTCCTTAAGTAATGAACGAATTCAAATGTAATCACCTGTACTGTATCCGAAACACTACCAGAATTCCAAACATAAACATATCTCGAGTATAGAATAATCTGGCCAAGTTCAATTCTGCTGGCTGGGTCGCACAATCGGATCCCAATCCTGATAAAACAAATATCACATGGCACACCAGTAATCCAACTGTTCCGAGACAATATCAAGTCCCGAATATCAATGCAAAACATGAATGTTGACACAATCAATAATGATAAACAATTAATGCATCACAACGAAAATATCAATGACATGATAATTCCACACAAGATCGACAAAGGATCAACCACGAACGAGAATACCATGATGTGGTAACTCCAACAAGATCAATGAAGAATCAATAACTGAGAATACCGACAATACGGCAAATCCCAACAAGATCAAAAGTTCGACGACCGAGAATACCGACGACACGGTAAGGATCAACGAAGAATCAATAACCGAGAATACCGATGCCACGGTAAGGATTAATGAAGAATCAATAGCAAGATCAAAAGAGTCGACAACCAGAAATACCAACGGTACGATAAACTCCAATAAGATCAATAAAGGGTCAACAACCGAGAATACTGACGACACAGTAAACTCTAGCAAGATCAATAAGGACCAAAAACCGGGAATACCAACGATACGGTAAATTCCAACAGAGCAATGAGGAATCGACAACCGAGAATACCGACGACACGGTAAACTCCAATAACATCAATCAAGGACTAATAACCAAGAATACCAACGGTGAGACAACTCCCAAACGGAATCAATAAGGATCAATAACGAACAAGATTACCAATGACAGGGGAAACTCCAAACGAGATTAATAAAGGATCGGTAATGAACAAGTTAACCATCGATAAGGTAACTCCAAACGAGATCATAAAAGGATCAACGGGGACAGATACACGAGAGAATAAAATCATCAACCATATACAAATCATATATATGGGATTTCAAAGACAACCCCAATATCGAACAGATCCAATTATACATGGACTGAACGACCAAGCAATAAGACTCAAGATGGACGTCACAATACACTCGATCCGGACATGTGTCCGTGTACAAGCCAACCACGGTATTGATCAGATACTCGTCTGGTCTCGTACCTAATCAGCCTCACAAAGTACGTCTCGTGTGCACGGTTCAATATGAGGTCGAAACCAACACATGCTACACGTGCCCGTCCCGAAAATCCTACACATGAACGATCAGAACGTATCTGACTCCAGATATGCCACGATACAACATGACAACAAATATCAAAGAATCGCATATCCATCGAGGATCAGAAGACTTCCCAAAAGAGCAACAGTAACTCGATCATGAAAGACCGACACGACCACAATGTCGTATTTCCATCAGACAACAGTCCACGTCATGCTCAACAATGCATATAATATTAACACATAAACCCCAAGGCAGCAGCCAAGGGTCACGGAAGCATCTCACAGGAATACCCCGGAACATAGGTGCCATATAGGTCTTATCCCCTAACACAGTTCATGCAATTACAAAATACCCCAAGGTCGCAACCAAGGGTCACGAAAGTATCCACACAGGAATACCCCGGAACATAGGTGCCACATAGGTCTTATCCCCCAACACATCGGCCCAACAGATCACTGCTCACAGTAAGAGCACATTACAAAACGTAACAAACAATGGTGCACACTCACCGCATGAAATATCAACACACATGCAATAATGCAACATGATGATTATCATAATCTAACAATATTAATTTACCTCAAGCTGAAGATGCCAACCTTTCCACGACCAACTGCCCTGAACGAATACACGGTTTATCCGACAATCCAAAATGAAGGACAGTCCATAACTAATACCAAACCACCATCCCGAATTCAACATCGACACGATAACTAACCTTGATATCCAACTTCTCATGCAATAGACCAAATTATAATTCACGTTCCCATTTCCACTAGACATCCTTAAAATCATATACATTATGATTTATCTTAGTCCAAAAATACCATACATACCACCATTCCGACAATTCATATATTCCATAATACCATTGCTATATGAATCATAAATGAAATGAAAACGAAATCATTTATTAACATTATGAACTGAGCAAGCATAACTTGCCTTGATACCAATTCGACGAAGCCGCTATCAATCCCGCCGTCTCCGTCTACAAGCTCGCAAAGACCGCTCGTCCGCAGCACAACGGTTAACTTCAACGATCACTAACGCAACCTAATGCAATAATCAATTAACGATACGTTCAATAACAATCAACAACACCAACTAATCAAACTCGATTGTTCAACGATATCTCGATCATACGAAACCAACCCATATCAACTCTTAACAATACGAACACAAGCCGAAATTCGGTGTTCAATAGTCCTAACAATGTCTTCAACATATAGTTCATATAACCGCAAGAATCGTAGCAACAAAACCATAATCATCTTCATACGAATCCTTCTTCAACGATAACATCAAAATCCGAATTCAAGGAGAGGATTATCAAACATACCTCTAGAAGATGACATACACAAGTAATCACTTGTTTTGAATAGCACGGTGCGAAGAAATCGACAAAGGGGAAGGGTACCGATTCAACTTCCTTCAAAAGTTCATTCCTAAATCACAATAATATCAATTCAATCACCATTCATGCGAAAATGTATATAATTTCCCAAGTGTTACTCATTGAGGCATTTCATCGAATACATTGAAGGCATAGTCCAATTCAATCGATTATTCAAAGAAATACTCGAATTTGTTCCACAAAACTTCAAGAGTATTGAATGATTACGAGTATACAATCAAGTTCTATTAATAATCTGAATCAAAACGAAGCAAATCGGCCAAAACACCAAGAAATCTCAAGAACATCCAAAAACCAAAAGTTCATGTGTTCTTACCTTCGATCCGGGTGGAGGATGATGTTAATCCATGATTCCAACTTCCAAAACATGTTGTTATAAGTTGATTCTACTCAAAACCATCATATTTGCTGAAGAAATCGCAGAAAGAACGAAGAAAAACGAAGAAATGAGAAGATGACTCGGTCCAGGCCTTATATAGGCCGAGACCTGCCGGCCAGTTACGTACGTAACCGGCGGGTCCTTACGTACGTAGCTGGCCGTGGCCTACCTCACTGTCCAGTTCGTTCGGCAACCTTACGTACGTAACCGGCAGCTACCTTAAGTACGTAATCGGCCATTACGGCCGTAACAGGCCACTGCCTACGTACGTAATCGGCCAGTCCTAGCCCCCAGCGAGTCACTGCCGACCATGCTCGGCCATCCCAACAAGTCACGGCCGGCCATGCTCGGCCATCCAGGTCATCTCGGCCACGACTCGGCCAGCCGCCCCGTAACGTACGTAACACTTAATCCGTTGCGTACGTAATACGTACGTTGACTTGCTACAGTATTATACTCGTATTACGTACGTAATACACCCTGTATAACATACGTAACTCTATCTGTTGACTCACCTGTCCACATCCGCGCCGAAAGCTGCCGACACCGGGCCCAACTGTCTGATTCCTATTGTTACGTACGTAATACCTTACTCATAACGTACGTAACACGTACCACTTAGCATACGTTATCTCAAAGTCTTAACGTACGTTAACAAGTCCATACTTAGCCATTTCCGCCCCTGTCTGTCATCTCAATAAACCGAACACATACACGCGACATACCGAATACATATACTCGTTCCGATAACATTTCCATACGATACATCTGATGCACGATATCCTCAATTACAACTATCGACCAAGTACGGCAATCATACAAATACTCATACGGTATATCCGACATCGAAAAACACACCAAGCATGTAATATCCTAGAATTAAAAATAACCTTGATAGATATACTGGCACGACTGTCACAGTTCCTAAAATTATTTGTCCATACTGTATCGGTCCCACTCTGTACAGTACAACTCAGATAAAATAATGCGAAAAATTCATAGTGAAATTCTAGGATATTACATATACACCCACTTAAATAAGTTTCGTCCTCGAAACTCAACACCCGTCATAATCAGTATCTCAATCCCAAAATATCTCAAAATCACGACACCATACTCAATAATCATCATCAAAACTGAAATACTGAAAGAACATACTTACAGGTCCGTGAAGTCGATGATCTTCCGTGATACCAGCATACGACTCCCATACAAAGTCTCAACACACCGGCATCGCAAATACAATAATTTGAAAATATTTCAAAAATTTTGAAACCTCCAAAATTGGTTTGACTCAAAAGCCAGAAAATCATTTTCAAAAGTCACGCTACTACCGCACCGGTAGAGCCACATAACACACACGTCCGGGTTTTACGAAACCCAAGCTCTGATACCATTTTCTGTAACACCCCCAAAACCAAACGGGAATATTACAGCGCCGTGGGCCCCACATTGGAACCCATAAGGCTAAAATCATTTTCACAAATGTTTAAAAATGCCAGAATGCCCTTTGAAAGTACACACACACACGCAGCGAATAAAAACACAGTTCAAAGAATACCGAAAACCATTTTAAATATACACACACAGCGGATAAAAACACAATTAATTACATTTGCAGCGGAATTAGAAAACCAGAAAAGAATACACAATCCCAACAATCACGCTATAGCCAGTATCACCGGAAAGCTCATCCCTTCACGACCGCTACTAGCTCGAACTCCGAGTACCTAAAAATAAAGCCCACGACGGGGTCAGCCATAATACTTAACAATGATAACAGTCACATCACAAAAACAATACATATCAATGTGTTTACAAGGTAAGAATAATTCCAATGTAATCTCACCGAAGTAACCTTACCAACAAGTCACAACCATAACAATCAATTCTTACCATATCCCACGCCTCGTGTCCTTAAGTAATGAACGAATTCAAATGTAATCACCTGTACTGTATCCGAAACACTACCAGAATTCCAAACATAAACATATCTCGAGTATAGAATAATCTGGCCAAGTTCAATTCTGCTGGCTGGGTCGCACAATCGGATCCCAATCCTGATAAAACAAATATCACATGGCACACCAGTAATCCAACTGTTCCGAGACAATAACAAGTCCCGAATATCAATGCAAAGCATGAATGTTGACACAATCAATAATGATAAACAATTAATGCATCACAACGAAAATATCAATGACATGATAATTCCACACAAGATCGACAAAGGATCAACCACGAACGAGAATACCATGATGTGGTAACTCCAACAAGATCAATAAAGAATCAATAACTGAGAATACCGACAATACGGCAAATCCCAACAAGATCAATAAAAGTTCGACGACCGAGAATACTGACGACACGGTAAGGATCAACGAAGAATCAATAAACGAGAATACCGATGACACTGTAAGGATTAATGAAGAATCAATAGCAAGATCAAAAGAGTCGACAACCAGAAATACCAACGGTACGATAAACTCCAATAAGATCAATAAAGGGTCAACAACTGAGAATACTGACGACACAGTAAACTCTAGCAAGATCAATAAGGACCAACAACCGGGAATACCAACGATACGGTAAATTCCAACAGAGCAATGAGGAATCGACAATCGAGAATACCGACGACACGGTAAACTCCAATAACATCAATCAAGGACTAATAACCAAGAATACCAACGGTGAGACAACTCCCAAACGGAATCAATAAGGATCAATAACGAACAAGATTACCAATGACAGGGAAACTCCAAACGAGATTAATAAAGGATCGGTAACAAACAAGTTAACCATCGATAAGGTAACTCCAAACGAGATCATAAAAGGATCAACGGGGACAGATACACGAGAGAATAAAATCGTCAACCATATACAAATCATATATATGGGATTTCAAAGACAACCCGAATATCGAACAGATCCAATTATACATGGACTGTGAACGACCAAGCAATAAGACTCAAGATGGACGTCACAATACACTCGATCCGGACATGTGTCCGTGTACAAGCCAACCACGGTATTGATCAGATACTCGTCTGGTCTCGTACCTAATCAGCCTCACGAAGTACATCTCGTGTGCACGGTTCAATATGAGGTCGAAACCAACACATGCTACACGTGCCCGTCCCGAAAATCCTACACATGAACGATCAGAACGTATCTGACTCCAGATATGCCACGATACAACATGACAACAAATATCAATGAATCTCATATCCATCGAGGATCAGAAGACTTCCCAAAAGAGCAACAGTAACTCGATCATGAAAGACCGACACGACCACAATGTCGTATTTCCATCAGACAACAGTCCACGTCATGCTCAACAATGCATATAATATTAACACATAAACCCCAAAGCGGCCCAAGGGTCACGGAAGCATCTCACAGAATACCGGAACATAGGTGCCATATAGGTCTTATCCCCTAACACGGTTCATGCAATTACAAAATACCCCAAGGTCGCAACCAAGGGTCACGAAAGTATCCACACAGAATACCCGGAACATAGGTGCCACATAGGTCTTATCCCCAACACATCGGCCCAATGTATCACTGCTCACAGTAAGAGCACATTACAAAACGTAACAAACAATGGTGCACACTCACCGCATGAAATATCAACACACATGCAATAATGCAACATGATGATTATCATAATCTAACAATATTAATTTACCTCAAGCTGAAGATGCCAACCTTTCCACGACCAACTGCCCTGAACGAATACACGGTTTATCCGACAATCCAAAATGAAGGGAGTCCATAACTAATACCAAACCACCATCCCGAATTCAACATCGACACGATAACTAACCTTGATATCCAACTTCTCATGCAATAGACCAAATTATAATTCACGTTCCCATTTCCACTAGACATCCTTAAAATCATATACATTATGATTTATCTTAGTCCAAAAATACCATACATACCACCATTCCGACAATTCATATATTCCATAATACCATTGCTATATGAATCATAAATGAAATGAAAACGAAATCATTTATTAACATTATGAACTGAGCAAGCATAACTTGCCTTGATACCAATTCGACGAAGCCGCTATCAATCCCGCCGTCTCCGTCTACAAGCTCCGCAGCACCGGCTCGTCCGCAGCACAACGGTTAACTTCAACGATCACTAACGCAACCTAATGCAATAATCAATTAACGATACGTTCAATAACAATCAACAACACCAACTAATCAAACTCGATTGTTCAACGATATCTCGATCATACGAAACCAACCCATATCAACTCTTAACAATACGAACACAAGCCGAAATTCTGTGTTCAATAGTCCTAACAATGTCTTCAACATATAGTTCATATAACCGCAAGAATCGTAGCAACAAAACCATAATCATCTTCATACGAATCCTTCTTCAACGATAACATCAAAATCCGAATTCAAGGAGAGGATTATCAAACACACCTCTAGAAGATGACATACACAAGTAATCACTTGTTTTGAATAGCACGGTGCGAAGAAATCGACAAAGGGGAAGGGTACCGATTCAACTTCCTTCAAAAGTTCATTCCTAAATCACAATAATATCAATTCAATCACCATTCATGCGAAAATGTATAGAATTTCCCAAGTTATACTCATTGAGGCATTTCATCGAACACTTTGAAGGCATAGTCCAATTCAATCGATTATTCAAAGAAATACTCGAATTTGTTCCACAAAACTTCAAGAGTATTGAATGATTACGAGTATACAATCAAGTTCTATCAATAATCTGAATCAAAACGAAGCAAATCGACCAAAACACCAAGAAATCTCAAGAACATCCAAAAACCAAAAGTTCATGTGTTCTTACCTTATGATGTTAATCCATGATTCCAACTTCCAAAACATGTTGTTATAAGTTGATTCTACCCAAAGTCATCATATTTGCTGAAGAAATCGCGGAAGGAATGAAGAAAAACGAAGAAATGAGAAGATGACTCGGTCCAGGCCTTATATAGGCCGAGACCTGCCGGCCAGTTACGTACGTAACCGGCGGGTCCTTACGTACGTAGCCGGCCGTGGCCTACCTCACTGTCCAGTTCGTTCGGCAACCTTACGTACGTAACCGGCAGCTACCTTACGTACGTAATCGGCCAATACGGCCGTAACAGGCCACTGCCTACGTACGTAATTGGCCAGTTCTAGCCCCCAGCGAGTCACTGCCGACCATGCTCGGCCATCCCAATGAGTCACGGCCGGCCATGCTCGGCCATCCAGGTCATCTCGGCCACGACTCGGCCAGCCGCCCCGTAACGTACGTAACACTTAATCCATTGCGTACGTAATACGTACGTTGACTTGCTACAGTATTATACTCGTATTGCGTACGTAATACACCTTGTATAACGCACGTAACTCCATCCGTTGACTCACCTATCCACATCCGCGCCGAAAGCTGCCGACACCGGGCCCAACTGTCCGATTCCTCTTGTTACGTACGTAATACCTTACTCATAACGTACGTAACACGTACCACTTAGCGTACGTTATCTCAAAGTCTTAACGTACGTTAACAAATCCATACTTAGCCATTTCCGCCCCTGTCTGTCGTCTCAATAAACCGAACACATACACGCGACATACCGAATACATATACTCGTTCCGATAACATTTCCATACGATACATCTGATGCACGATATCCTCAATTACAACTGTCGACCAAGTACGGTAATCATACAAATACTCATACGGTATATCCGACATCGAAAAACACACCAAGCATGTAATATCCTAGAATTAAAAATAACTTCGATAGATATACTGGCACGACTGTCACAGTTCCTAAAATTATTTGTCCATACTGTATCGGTCCCACTATGTCACATTGAATTGAGGTACTATCACGTTGGTCTTGACCTAATCGCATACTTGGAATAATCAATCTTCTATCTTGTTAAAATAAAATATCTCATGTGGGTGTAGTCGTTACACTGTCTTCTTGCAATATGATATATATATATATATGTATATATATATATAAGTGTGAGAGTAATAATCATGAATATTACACACGTAAAGAAATGACATATTGTGATAACTACATGAATTCGTTGAAGTCGATAATAGTTCGCAACCTGTAGAGGCATACACCTAAATATTTGGTTATTTTGTTTAGTCAATATTATTGGATTGTCAATACGAGTTGGTTATGGTATATTGATTATGTCTCATGGTTCAGAATGCTTAATTATGATGCATCAAGTTGCATCCACATAACATGACTTTTATGATGTATACTTGCTGTAGGTCACAAGTCGTCCAGAAATAAGTCTAGAGGGGGGGGGGGGGGTGAATAGACTTATTGAAACTCTTAAACTCTTTTTTCACGAAGAGTGAGTTTCTCAGCTGATAGATATGCGGAAATCAACTGATGACGAAATCAAGACTAAGCAATGGAACCGTAATGAATGAATGCAACAGTTAAGTATGATGCTGAAAACAGTAAAACACGCAGGCAATTTATAGTGGTCTCAGAGGTGGGGTAATCCTCTACTAATCCACTTTCTCCAAACCAGTTGGAGATGAATCCACTATAATTCTCAACCAGTGATAAAGATTACAGTGATTCTACAATTTAGCTACAACAACTTCCAACCAGTGGAAATCACGTCGTTGCAACTCCTCGTTGACTGCCTAGCACCACTTGATTCTTCAAATCCTCGGATGCCTATCAGTCTCGCAACTTCAACCAGTGAAGTACCCCGAACTCAGGTTTTAAGACAAGAGAGTTTGTCTTCTCCAACTAAGAGCTTTCTTCAAGATAAGAACTTTGAGTACTGCTCTTTTCACGATGCTATGAGTTTGCTTTGATTGCTTTGATAACTTTGATTGCTTGAGAGTTTTGTTCGCATCGTACTGCTCATCTTCAAATCTTCGGATATATATAGGTGACGATCCTTGAGCATTCTTCATCGCCGTTGCAAATCCTGTAACAAATCCGTCCGTTGGAGAAATATACTTCTTTGTTTATTTTTCTGAACGTTGCAAGGCTGGATTCCCATATTTTAATCCATCTTTAGACCGTTGTGAAGACTTTGCATATGAGGCACCGAATCTTTTGAATTAAATAAGATTAAAGTCTTCAGTGGTAGGTCTGGATGAATTATTTAATTCATATCCTTGCGGGAATCTCTCCAATTTGTCTCTTCACGCTTGCATGTGACTTTCCGTAATATTTGACTTTTCAACGCATGCTGACATGGACTTGGAGTACTTGGCTGATCTCCCATAGATCAAGTTGGCTGATGTACAGTCATCTTCTCTGCAGATTGGACTTCTCTATCTGTTGCTGTTTGAGACTCGCCTGATCAGATGACTTTTCTGAAGTCACTTGACTGCAGTCTGGTCAAACATCTCTGATGAATTTTTGTTGACCAGAACTTCTCTGACTTGACTCGACTGTACTTCTCTGATGTACTTAGCTGTACCTTTGTACTTAGCCTATTTTGAGCCTAACTTATTTGGCCTATAGAAGATACTCATTTGGTTCTTCTTTACATTTTGCCAAGTAATAAACTTACCACAATTTGGCCTATAGAAGATACTCATTTGGTTCTTCCTTACATTTTTGCCAAGTAATAAATATTTGAATTACATTAGTGACATCATCAAAATCTAACAAGTATTCCTAACAAATTCCCCCTATTTTGATGATGGCAAAACTTAATCAAAATTTTCAAATGAACAAGTCTGCACTTGAGTGCAAGACACAAACTAAAATCAGTCTAGTTTTAAGACAACTGGAATTGTCATTCAAAAGACTGTTATAAAGATTTTCTGTATTGATTTACAAATACATGGCTTTCAATGATCAAAACAATTATAGAAAATTTACAAGTACAAAAATTTCCATAAAAAATATGAATACAAAACAAATCATCTGCGTCTGCCTCTTCGGATAGGCTGCTTGGCAGGTCTGATAGGCTTAGCTCCAATTGGTCTTATCTTGACAGGGGCAAGATATTTTCTTATGACAACGAGAGCGGAAAAGTCTTGATCTTCTTGTGAGGAGAACTTATGCTCGTCACAAAGTTTCTTTATTTTCTTTTGAAGTGCTAATTCATCCAATTCATCATTTTCCAAGGTGGGAGGATCTTTAGGTCTAAAAGGAGGGATCATTGGGTATGCATTACATTCCTTTGCACGTTTAGTAGGACAGTCCAGAGATTTGGATGTGCTTACTCCATGAAGTTAATAAAAATCTGATGTGGGGAGCAACTATTATCCTGGAGTAACTCCCAGATATAAAAATCTCTGATGAACTTCTTCTTTGCAGTTCCCCACATAGGTTCAGCTTCGATAGGGAGGAAATCTTCAACATACCATAACTCTCTGCCTTCCCATTCTAGTGTAGGCTGGTCCCCAATTCTGATCCTCCTTCTTTTGACTGCAGGCTGATCAGCCTGCTCTAGTTCAGCTTCTCCCTTCCTCTTTGCCGAAGATGTCCCAGCTGTGATCATTTGGATATCTTGCCTCTTCTTGGTCCTCATCTCTTGAGCTCCTCTTATTTCCCCCTACTTGCTACCTTCCCCCTGTAACCTTTCTTCCCCCTTTTTGCCAGCATCAACCAGGGTGGTCAATTGCTGCTCTATTCTCAGCATCCAGTCAGACATGCCAAGGGGCATTCTGTTGTTTGTAGGAGAAAGAGGTTGAGGGATGTTCCGCTGTAGCAAGGTGTCAATTTTGGCATTGATCGACTGCAGATCAGGGGTGATTTGAGAAGCAAGCAGCTCTCCAATAGTGTCTTTCACAATATGTCGGATCAGCTCAGTCATCACAGGTGTAATTTGTGATGTCTGTGGAGAGTGCTCGCCTGAACCTTCTACACCTGCAGGTGGGTGTGCAGATGACCCACCTGTCTGCAGACTCCTGTCTGCAGCTAGCATACCAGATGGGGTCTGTTCTGGAGTCCCCAATCTGGAGTCTTCAGCCAAGTCTGCATCTAGGCTGGTATATGGGGCAGGTGGCCCAACCTTCTCTGATGCAGCTTCCTTTTCTGCCTCCTTTTCTGGCTCCTTCTCTTTTTATCCTTCTTTCTTTTCCAACTCCTTCTCTCCTTCTTCCTTTCCTTCCTCTTCATCATTCTCCTTTTCTTTCTCAACTTCTTTTTCTCCTCCTTCATCTTTACCATCATCATCATCATCATCATCATCATTTTTATCTTAATCTTTATCATCCTTTTTCTCATCATTTTTGTCTTTATCATCATCCTCTTTTTCTTCTTCATCCTCTTTATCAACTTCATATCCTTCTTGTTCTTCTTCATCTACTAATTTCATAGTTTTTTCGACTTCTTCTTCTCCAGGTTGTTTTTCAACTGAGATATTTTCTTTTTCTCTTTCTTCCAGTCTCCCCTCTTCACCATCAATAACAATAATTTCTTCTTCCGGCACTAACTGCTCTATTCTTATTTCTTTCTCTTCAACTTCCTCTTCTTTATCAACAGATCCATCAAATATACTATACATAATGGTATGGATAAATTGTTCCATGTGAGTTTTAAAATTGGACATGAACCAATTTTCCTGAAGTAGCAAAATTGCGTCTGATTTGTTAAAAAAATTCATCAGCGCCTCTTCAGTGGCCTGGAGATATTCCCAGCCACTCACCTCAACGAAAGTTTGTAGCTGAGTGAAAGAGAAGGTTTTAAAAGTTTTCCACTCCTCATAAATGTGAACGAAGGAATGTTTTAGAGCAAGGGGTTTTACCATTTTAATCTGCTCTAGAGATAGGTTGAAAACGTTGTTATCAAGCAGGTTGAAGCTGTAGTTTGCCTCAGGTATGTTGATGATTAGAACTGCTTCCTCTTCTTCAGATATGTACTGGGGGGTGAGAAGAGGGACAATCTGGGTCTCCAGGCTGGCAGGAGCAGGCTAGTCCTCCAAATGTGTAGGAGTCTTAGCTGCAGTGCTGGAGAATTGCCCTGGCTGCTCCTCTTCACTGAACTGCAATCGTCTGGGCCTCTTCGGAGAAGGTTCTGGTGAGGAATGAATTATGGAGGGCTCACCAGGGGTTGGTCCCATTCTCTTAAAGCGAACAGCAATAGGTGTATTTTCCGACTCTGTATCAGACTAGGCTGCAGGTGGGTTGCGGGCTGCAGCCTGGTCGGACTCGTCTGATGATTCAGGGTATTTTTAAGTAGGTCCCTGATCAGACAACTCTTTTAAGATCTGAGCTGCTCTTCTTTCGCTTCCTAGCCTCCTCAAAGTTTCTTGGTCTAGATGACCAAGTCTTTTGTTGATGTGGAAGGGGTTAGTATTTCCCTTTGCCACACCAAGCTTCTCCAGAATCCAACTTAGCTGCGTTCCGAACGCCAGCTTGGATTTGAACTTCTTCTCTTCAACAAGCCACTCGGCCTTGTTGACTTCGCGCACCAACTGCTTGTAAATGTAGTCCGTCCAGTCAATTGGCGTGTCTTGGATTAATGCTCCCAGCACCATGAATTTAGCGGACGACAGTTGGTCGTAGCTGTCGGCCATGCCCATGACTATTTTGTTGGTTATGTCCAACACATAGCGATATTCTCTTTTAATCTCACTTCTCTTGGCGGTCAGCTTAAGTTTCTCCGGTTGGTCGACCGCCTTAATCTTCAGCCAGGTATCGGTTGCGCTCTGTCAGAGGGCCTCGACCGCCATGCCACGATTCTTCATTCCAAAAGCTTTTCCAATCGTATCCGGCGATATGTCCACTTGGATGCCACCAACAGTGCTTCGAATCCCCGATTCAATCACTCGGGCCTCTCGGAAAAATGCAATAACGTCCTACTTAAACAAGTGCTTGGGACTGATATCCAAAAATGGGTAGATCCCATTCATCTTCATCGCGCGAATGAGGTTGCACACTTCGTTGTTCTCCAGATTCGATTCCAGGAGCCCCTTAAAATCAACGACCAGGGATAAAATGATCTGGTCCTTGACTGCCTTCAGGTTTACGCCTTCAAAATAAGTTTCCATTTCTGCAAGATAGACGATTTCTTAGTGTATTGAGAGTTCGAAGGAATTTCTGCTCTGTAAATTAGGGTTTTCGAAATTCTGGTGAAGGTAAAGTGAAAGGGTTTTCCCGTCCTTATAAGGAAAATGAAACGACGCTGTGATTAAATAATCATTTATTTTAATCTGTGGTCCACCTTTTGAGATCCCTTTTTAAAATTCAAATTTTTAATCGGTGGTCCAGGTTTTGAGTTTGAAAATGGACGGTTGGATTTTAATTTGTCACAGTGGAGGTCGATTGAACCTGTTATTGCCACGTTTTTTTTAAAGCATATAGTATTATGCCACTTGTGATCCAAAAATAATATGATACTATTATATAAATAGCAGATAATAATATAATATTTAGAAGTCGGTTAGGTTTAGAAAACTTAGCTGGTTGACCGTTGACTGTTAACTGCTCTGCATCAGGTGAGTTGACTACTTTGACTTCTCGCCTGTGGTTTTTATCAGCTAGGTTCCTTCGTCTGTCCTTCGTCTTCTTGTCTGCATCAGGTAGGATCAGATTCCTATGATCAGCTAGGTCCGTCCTTCGTCTGATCTGCTTCAGCTTGCTTTTTCTTCTGTACTAGATTCCCAATCTAGTAAACCAAGTTCTCTGCTCAGCTCCAAAAATCTTTCTTCTGGCAAAGGTTTGGTGAAGATGTCAGCAATTTGGTAGTCTGTGCTGACTCTTTCAACTCTGACTCTCTTTTTAAGCACGTGATCTCTAATGAAGTGATGCTTAACATCAATGTGCTTGGTCCTTGAATGCAATACCGGGTTGTTGGTTATTGCAATAACACTATTGTTGTCACACCAGATAGGAACTTCATTGGCAATGATGTTGTAGTCCCTCAGCTGTTGTCTGATCCATAGGATCTGGGCATAACAACTACCTGCAGCTAGGTATTCTGACTCTGTGGTGGAGATAGAGTTAGAAACCTGCTTCTTGCTGAACTAGGATATCAGTCTGGTTCCTAGGAATTGGCACGTTCCACTAGTGTTTTTCCTATTAATTTTGCATCCTGCGAAATCTGCATTTGAATATCCTGATAGCTCGAATTTATCGTCCTTAGGATACCATAGTCCAACATTGACTGTAGACTTAAGGTATTTAATTATTCTCTTGGCTGCATCTTGGTGCGACTGCTTTGGCTTGGATTAAAATCGCGTGCATACTCCTACGACATAAGATATATCTGGTCTGCTTGCAGTGAGGTATAGCAATGATCCAATAAGTCCTCTGTAGTGGGTTGAATCCACTGATATGCCTCCCTCATCTGCATCTAGGTGAGTACTTGTGCTCATAGGAATTTTTGCTGGTTTGGTTGATTCCATTCCAAATCTCTTGATGAGGTCTTGGGTATATTTGGCTTGATTTATGAAAATTCCATTTTCCATCTGCTTGACTTGTAATCCAAGAAAGAAGTTAAGCTTTCCCATCATACTCATCTCAAACTCTCCTTTCATGAGGTTTGAGAATTTCTCACACAGCTCTGGGTTGGTTGAGCCAAATATAATGTCATCCACATATATCTGAACTATTAATATGTGGCCTTCGTGTCCACTCTGAATAAGGTCTTGTCCACTTTCCCTTTGCAGAAACCGTTCTTCTCAAGAAATACAGATAAGGTTTCATACCAAGCTCTTGGTGCTTGCTTAAGTCCATATAGAGCTTTCAACAGCTTGTAGACTTTGTCTCCTTTGACAAATCCTGGGGGTTGCTCCACATAGACTTCTTATTCTAGGATTCCATTAAGGAATGCACTTTTTACATCCATCTGATATACTTCAAAATCCTTGAATGCAGCATATGCGAGGAATAGTCTGATGGATTCTAATCTTGCAACAGGTGCATAGGTTTCATCAAAATCTATTCCTTCACACTGTGCATATCCTTTAGCAACAAGTCTGAATTTATTCCTAACAACAGCTCCATCTTCGTCGCTTTTGTTTTTGTACACCCATTTGGTCCCAATAACCTTCTTATGATTTGGTCTGTCTGTTAGTTCCCAAACATTATTCCTTTCCATTTGTTCAAGCTCCTCCTGCATGGCATTGATCCAAGAATAATCTTCCAAGGCTTGCTCTGTTGTCTTGGGTTCTATTTGGGACATGAAGCAAGAGAACATTGCCATTCCTGCGGGTAGAGTAGACTGTCTTGTCTTAAATCCATCAGTCAACTTCCCAATGATTTGTTGGATTGGATGGTCTTTGAGCCACTTGGGGATATCTTCCTCTTCAGGGTCTGTTCCCCCTGTAGATTTGCTCTGGTGAATTTCTTCTCTGTCTGCATCAGCTTGGATCTGTTCTCCTTGGTCTGCAACTGGATCAGCTACCGTCTTGTCATATGCAGGTTGGGATCTGGTCTGGTCTGCAGATGAGTCTTTATCAGCTACAAATGGGTCTTCATCAGCGGCAACTGGATCAGGTAGGTTTGGTGTTCCTGTCTGATCTGCAGTTGGGTCTTCAGCAGCTACAGTTGGGTCTTCAGGCTGATCTGCAGATGAGTCCACCATTCCAGTGTCATGTATAATGACTTCTTCGATGGATGCGGATTTGAGCTTATTCTCAATTAGCTCTACTTGCTTCCTGTACTCAACAGTAGATTCATCAAATACAACATGTGGTGTTTCCTCCACAACTAAGGTTCTTTTGTTAAAGACTCTATATGCCTTGCTTCTTTGTGAGTATCCCATAAAGAGACCATCATCAGTTTAGCATCAAAGGCATTTAGTTGTGTTTTGCCGTTGTTGTGGATGAAACACTTACATCCAAAGATATGAAAGTAAGCAACAGTAGGTGTTCTGTTATTCCAAACCTCATAGGGAGTTTTGCCATGTCTCCTTACTATCATACTCCTGTTCTGAGTATGGCAAGCTGTGTTGACAGCTTCAGCCCAGAACCTCTTGGGCAGGTCTGCTTCTTCAATCATGGACCTGGCTGCTTCTTTTAGGGTTCTGTTTCTTCTTTCGGCAACACCATTCTGCTGTGGGGTCCTGGCTGCAGAGAGCTCGTGCTGGATTCCATTCTGATCACTGTAATCAGTGATCGCCTTGTTGAGAAATTCGCCTCCTCTATCTGATCTGATCTTGATGATTGAGAGGGATTTCTCATTCTGAATCCTTCTCAGCAGCTCAGGTAGCTTGGTCAAGGTTTCACTTTTCTTGTACAGAAAGATAATCCATGTGTACCTTGAGTAGTCATCCACTACTACTAGGGCATGCTTTCTGCCACTTAGAGTCCTCGTCTTGATAGGGCCAAATAGATCCATGTGAAGTAGATCTAAAATCCTCGATGTGAGGGTTGTAGGCTGGACTGTCTTGAATGATGCTCTGGTCTGCTTTCCTTTCTGACACGCATCACAGAGAGCTTCCTTCTTGAATGCTTCCTCTGGAAGTCCTCTGACCAGCTTCTGAGAACTAATTTTGTTGACGGCTTTGAAGTTCATATGACATAATCTTTTGTGCCACAACCATCCATTCTCATCTCTTGTCTTAGATAGAAAACAGGTATTGGGAGTTCCTGTGTTCTAATCTATCATGTAGACATCTCTCCTTCTGAATCCTTATAGCTTCACCTCTCCAGATAGGATATCAATCACCATACATTTCCAAATGGTGAAGACTACTAGATTCTTCTCATCACAAAACTGGCTTATGCTAAGGAGATTATACTTGAGCCCTTTGACATAGTGAACTTTGGATATAACAATATTTCCTCGGTGCAGCTCTCCAAAGCCCTTTGTTTTTCCTCTAGAGCTATCTCCAAAGGTTACGTATGGACCTATTTCTTTGGTATATTTTGTCAGCATCTTCTTGTTCCCGGTCATGTGCCTCGAGCATCCGGAATCTACAAACCATTCTTCACCTCCAAATTTGAGTTTGTGGAGATGTGGTAGTAGTCCTTCCACCTTTTCTCTTCATCAACTAGGTTGGCCATCACGCAATCATACTCTTCATCATCATCAGACAAGAATCCGCTGCTTGACTCTACACGCTCTTGATCTTCTCCGATGAAGGCCTTCCTTCGGTCTTCTTTTCTGCTCACCTCCTTCTTGCTCTCGTCCTTCTTAAGATCAGGACAATCGATTTGAATGTGTCCTGTCTTATGGCAGTTGTAACACTCCACCTTCCAGCTTCCAACTTTTTGGTTTCTTCTGGGATTCTCCTTATAATTCTTTTTATATTTGGAGTAATTTTTCTTGAAGTTGCTGAATCTCTGCATGATGAACGCTATTTCTTCCTCGAAATCAAGTAGATTTGGAGGTTTAACTTCAGATAAACTTTTGGCGGGAGACTCGGCTGTAAACGCTATTCCCTTCTCTGGAGGCTCGTTTGATGATGAACTTGGGAGTTCGAATTCATAAGCCTTCAGATCAGAGAATAGTTCTTGAATTTTGATTTTATTGAGGTCTTTGGATTCCCTCATGGCTACCGCCTTCATATGTCACTCTGGGTTGAGTGATCTCAGAACCTTCAGGGCCATCTCCCTGTTGCCATAGGATTTTCCCAGAGAATTAATTTCATTAATGATCTCTGTGAATCTTGTGTCTACTTGATCGATAGACTCTCCATTCTTCATTTTGAAGTTGTCAAACTTTTGAGTAGCGATTGACAACTTGTTCTCTTTAATCAGCTCCGTTCCTTCACACATTAAGGCTAATGTGTCCCAGATTTCCTTTACATTCTTGCAATTCTTGATCTTGACCATTGTATATTTGTCAAGAGTTTGGTATAGCACATCTCTGGCACGGTTGTGTAGGTTGGCCAGCTTTCTTTCTTCTGGGGTCACCTCTGTCCTCTTCTTTGGGATCTTCTCTGGCTTCCCTGCTGCAATCTCCTCGGGAGTGTTGTCCTTCTCGAAGATGAATGGACCGTCCTCTATGATGCACCACATGTCATCATGGATTGAAGATAAGTGTGCCTGCATCCTTATCTTCCAAAGATCATACTCGTCAACTGAAAACACAGGTAATCTAGAGTGCATGTGTTCCATTTTACAATGAGAGTTAAAAAAAATATATATCCTCGATATATGGATCTGGTTCGTGAAATAAATGAACCAACTTCTCCGATACCACTTGTAGGTCACATGTCATCCAGGAATAAGTCTAGAAAGGGGGGTGAATAGACTTATTGAAACTCTTAAACTCTTTTTCACGAAGAGTGAGTTTCTCAACTGATGACGAAATCAAGACTCAGCAATGGAACAGTAATGAATGAATGCAACGGTTAAGTATGATGCTGAAAACAGTAAAACACGCAGGCAGTTTATAGTGGTCTCAGAGGTGGGGTAATCCTCTACTAATCCACTTTCTCCAAACCAGTTGGAGATGAATCCACTATAATTCTCAACCAGTGATAAAGATTACAGTGATTCTACAACTTAGCTACAACAACTTCCAACCAATGGAAATCACGTCGTTGCTACTCCTCGTTGACTGCCTAGCACCACTTTATTCTTCAAATACTCAGATGCCAATCAGTCTCGCAACTTCAACCAGTGAAGTACCCCAAACTCAGGTTTTAAGACAAGAGAGTTTGTCTTCTCCAACTAAGAGCTTTCTTCAAGACAAGAACTTTGAGTACTGCTCTTTTCACGATGCTATGAGTTTGCTTTGATTGCTTTGATAACTTTGATTGCTTGAGAGTTTTGTTCGGATCGTACTGCTCATCTTCAAATCTTCGGATATATATAGGTGACGATCCTTGAGCATTCTTCATAACCGTTGCAAATCCTGTAACAAATCCGTCCGTTGAAGAAATAGACTTCAATTTGTTTATTTTTCTGAACGTTGCAAGGCTGGATTCCCATATTTTAATCCATCTTTAGACCGTTGTGAAGACTTTGCATGTGAGGCACCGAATCTTTTGAATACAATAAGATTAAATTCTTCAGTGGTAGGTCTGGGTGAATTATTTAATCCATATCCTTGCGGTAATCTCTCCAATTTGTCTCTTCACGCTTGCATGTGACTTTCCGTAATATTTGACTTTTCAACGCATGCTGACGTGGACTTGGAGTACTTGGCCGATCTCCCATAGATCAAGTTGGCTGATGTACAGTCATCTTCTCTGCAGATTGGACTTCTCTATCTGTTGCTGTTTGAGACTCGCCTGATCAGATGACTTGTCTGAAGTCACTTGACTGCAGTCTGGTCAAACATCTCTGATGAATTTTTGTTGACCAGAACTTCTCTGACTTGACTCGGCTGTGCTTCTATGATGTACTTAGCTGTACCTTTGTACTTAGCCGATTTTGAGCCTAACTTATTTGGCCTATAGAAGATACTCATTTGGTTCTTCTTTACATTTTGCCAAGTAATAAACTTAACACAATTTGGCCTATGGAAGATACTCATTTGGTTCTTCCTTACATTTTTGCCAAGTAATAAACATTTGAATTACATTAGTGACATCATCAAAATCTAACAATTATTCCTAACAAATTCCCCCTATTTTGATGATGGCAAAACTTAATCAAATTTTTCAAATGAACAAGTCTGCACTTGAGTGCAAGACACAAACTAAAATCAGTCTAGTTTTAAGACAACTGGGAATTGTCATTCGAAAGACTGTTATAAAGATTTTCTGTATTAATTTACAAATACATGGCTTTCAATGATCAAAACAATTACAGAAAATTTACAAGTATAAAAATTTCCATAAAAAATATGAATACAAAACAAATCATCTGCCTCTGCCTCTTCGGATAGGGTGCTTGGCAGGTCTGATAGGCTTAGCTCCAATTGGTCTTATCTTGACAGGGGCAACATATTTTCTTATGACAACGAGAGCGAAAAAGTCTTGATCTTCTTGTGAGGAGAACTTATGCTAGCCACAAAGTTTCTTTATTTTCTTTTGAAGTGCTAATTCATCCAATTCATCATTTTCCAAGGTGGGAGGATCTTTAGGTCTAAAAGGAGGGATCATTGGGTATGCATTACATTCCTTTGCACGTTTTAGTAGGACAGTCTAGAGATTTGGATGTGCTTCCTCCATGAAGTTAATAAAAATCTGCTGTGGGGAGCAACTATTATCCTGGAGTAACTCCCAGATATAAAAATCTCTGATGAATTTCTTCTTTGCAGTTCCCCACATAGGTTCAGCTTCTATAGGGAGGAAATCTTCAACATACCATAACTCTCTGCCTTCCCATTCTAGTGTAGGCTGGTCCCTAATTCTGATCCTCCTTCTTTTGACTGCAGGTTGATCAGCCTGCTCTAGTTCAGCTTCTCCCTTCCGCTTTGCTGAAGATGTCCCAGCTGTGATCATTTGGATATCTTGCCTCTTCTTGGTCCTCATCTCTTGAGCTCCTCTTATTTCCCCCTACTTGCTACCTTCCCCTTGTAACCTTTCTTCCCCCTTTTTCCCAGCATCAACCAGGGTGGTCAATTACTACTCCATTCTCAGCATCTAGTCAGACATGCGAAGGGGCATTCTGTTGTTTGTAGGAGGAGGAGGTTGAGCGATGTTCCGCTGTAGTAAGGTGTCAATTTTGGCATTGATCGACTGCAGATCAGGGGTGATTTGAGAAGCAAGCAGCTCTCCAACAGTGTCTTTCACAATATGTCGGATCAGCTCAGTCATCACAAGTGTAATTTGTGATGTCTGTGGAGAGTGCTCGCCTGAACCTTCTACACCTGCAGGTGGGTGTGCGGATGACCCACCTGTCTGCAGACTCCTGTCTGCAGCTAGCATACCAGATGGGGTCTGTTCTGGAGTCCCCGATCTGGAGTCTTCAGCCAAGTCTGCATCTAGGCTGGTATATCGGGCAGGTGGCCCAACCTTCTCTGATGCAGCTTCCTTTTCTGCCTCCTTTCTGGCTCCTTCTCTTTTTATCCTTCTTTCTTTTCCAACTCCTTCTCTCCTTCTTCCTTTCCTTCCTCTTCATCATTCTCCTTTTCTTTCTCAACTTCTTTTTCTCCTCCTTCATCTTTACCATCATCATCATCATCATCATCATCATCATTTTTATCTTCATCTTTATCATCCTTTTTCTCATCATTTTTGTCTTTATCATCATCCTCTTTTTCTTCTTCATCCTCTTTATCAACTTCATATCCTTCTTGTTCTTCTTCATCTACTAATTCCACAGTTTTTTCGACTTCTTCTTCTCGAGGTTGTTTTTCAACTCTTTCTTCCAGTCTCCCCTCTTCACCATCAATAACAATAATTTCTTCTTCCGGCACTAACTCCTCTATTCTTATTTCTTTCTCTTCAACTTCCTCTTCTTTATCAACAGATCCATCAAATATACTATACATAATGGTATGGATAAATTGGTCCATGTGAGTTTTAAAATTAGACATGAACCAATTTTCCTGAAGTAGCAAAATTGCGTCTGATTTGTTAAAAAAATTCATCAGCACCTCTTCAGTGGCCTGGAGATATTCCCAGCCACTCACCTCAACGAAAGTTTGTAGTTGAGTGAAAGAAAAGGTTTTAAAAGTTTTCCACTCCTCATAAATGTGAACGAAGGAATGTTTTAGAGCAAGGGGTTTTACCATTTTAAGCTGCTCTAGAGATAGGTTGAAAACGTTGTTATCAAGCAGGTTGAAGCTGTAGTTTGCCTCAGGTATGTTGATGATTAGACCTACTTCCTCTTCTTCAGATATGTACTGGGGGGTGAGAAGAGGGACAATCTGGGTCTCCAGGCTGGCAGGAGCAGGCTGGTCCTCCAAATGTGTAGGAGTCTTAGCTGCAGTGCTGGAGAATTGCTCTGGCTGCTCCTCTTCACTGAACTGCAATCGCCTGGGCCTCTTCGGAGAAGGTTCTGGTGAGGAATGAATTATGGAGGGCTCACCAGGGGTTGGTCCCATTCTCTTAAAGAGAACAGCAATAGGTGTATTTTCCGACTCTGTATCAGACTAGGCTGCAGGTGGGTTGCGGGCTGCAGCCTGGTCGGACTCGTCTGATGATTCAGGGTATTTTTAAGTAGGTCCCTGATCAGACAACTCTTTTAAGATCTGAGCTGCTCTTCTTTCGCTTCCTAGCCTCCTCAAAGTTTCTTGGTCTAGCTGACCAAGTCTTTTGTTGATGTGGAAGGGGTTAGTATTTCCCTTTGCCACACCAAGCTTCTCCAGAATCCAACTTAGCTACGTTCCGAACGCCAGCTTGGATTTGAACTTCTTCTCTTCAACAAGCCACTCGGCCTTGTTGACTTCGCGCACCAACTGCTTGTAAATGTAGTCCGTCCAGTCAATTGGCGTGTCTTGGATTAATGCTCCCAGCACCATGAATTTAGCGGATGACAGTTGGTCGTAGCTGCCGGCCATGCCCATGACTATTTTGTTGGTTATGTCCAACACATAGCGATATTCTCTTTTAATCTCACTTCTCTTGGCGGTCAGCTTAAGTTTCTCCGGTTGGTCGACCGCCTTAATCTTCAGCCAGGTATCGGCTGCGCTCTGTCTGAGGGCCTCGACCGCCATGCCACGATTCTTCATTCCAAAAGCTTTTCCAATCGTATCCGGCGATATGTCCACTTGGATGCCGCCGACAGTGCTTCGAATCCCCGATTCAATCACTCGGGCCTCTCGGAAAAATGCAATAACGTCCTCCTTAAACAAGTGCTTGGGACTGATATCCAAAAATGGGTAGATCCCATTCATCTTCATCGCGCGAATGAGGTTGCACACTTCGTTGTTCTCCAGATTCGATTCCAGGAGCCCCTTAAAATCAACGACCAGGGATAAAATGATCTGGTCCTTGACTGCCTTCAGGTTTACGCCTTCAAAATAAGTTTCCATTTCTGCAAGATAGACGATTTCTTAGTGTATTGAGAGTTCGAAGGAATTTCTGCTCTGTAAATTAGGGTTTTCGAAATTCTGGTGAAGGTAAAGTGAAAGGGTTTTCCCGTCCTTATAAGGAAAATGAAACGACGCTGTAATTAAATAATCATTTATTTTAATCGGTGGTCCACCTTTTGAGATCCCTTTTTAAAATTCAAATTTTTAATCGGTGGTCCAGGTTTTTAGTTTGAAAATGGACGGTTGGATTTTAATTTGTCACAGTGGAGGTCGATTGAACCTATGATTGCCACGTGTATTTTTTAAAGCATATAGTATTATGCCACTTGTGATCCAAAAATAATATGATACTATTATATAAATAGCAGATAATAATATAATATTTAGAAGTCGGTTAGGTTAAGAAAACTTAGCTGGTTGACCGTTGACTGTTGACTGCTCTGCATCAGGTGAGTTGACTACTTTGACTTCTCGCCTGTGGTTTTGATCAGCTAGGTTCCTTCGTCTGTCCTTCGTCTTCTTGTCTGCATCAGGTAGGATCAGATTCCTATGATCAGCTAGGTCCGTCCTTCGTCTGATCTGCTTCAGCTTGCTTTTTCTTCTGTACTAGATTCCCAATCTAGTAAACCAAGTTCTCTGCTCAGCTCCAAAAATCTTTCTTCTGGCAAAGGTTTGGTGAAGATGTCAGCAATTTGGTAGTCTGTGCTGACTCTTTCAACTCTGACTCTCTTTTTAAACACGTGATCTCTAATGAAGTGATGCTTAACATCAATGTGCTTGGTCCTTGAATGCAATACCGGGTTGTTGGTTATTGCAATAGCACTATTGTTGTCACACCAGATAGGAACTTCATTGGCAATGATGTTCTAGTCCCTCAGCTGTTGTCTGATCCATAGGATCTGGGCATAACAACTACCTGCAGCTAGGTATTCTGACTCTGTGGTGGAGAGAGTTAGAAACCTGCTTCTTGCTGAACTAGGATATCAGTATGGTTCCTAGGAATTGGCACGTTCCACTAGTGCTTTTCCTATTAATTTTGCATCCTGCGAAATCTGCATTTGAATATCCTGATAGCTCGAATTTATCGTCCTTAGGATACCATAGTCCAACATTGACTGTAGACTTAAGGTATTTAATTATTCTCTTGGCTGCATCTTGGTGCGACTGCTTTGGCTTGGATTGAAATCGCGTGCATACTCCTATGGCATAAGATATATCTGGTCTGCTTGCAGTGAGGTATAGCAATGATCCAATAAGTCCTCTGTAGTGGGTTGAATCCAGTGATATGCCTCCCTCATCTGCATCTAGGTGAGTACTTGTGCTCATAGGAATTTTTGCTGGTTTGGCTGATTCCATTCCAAATCTCTTGATGAGGTCTTGGGTATATTTGGCTTGATTGATGAAAATTCCATTTTCCATCTTCTTGACTTGTAATCCAAGAAAGAAGTTAAGCTTTCCCATCATACTCATCTCAAACTCTCCTTGCATGAGGTTTGAGAATTTCTCACACAGCTCTGGGTTGGTTGAGCCAAATATAATGTCATCCACATATATCTGAACTATTAATATGTGGCCTTCGTGTCCACTCTGAATAAGGTCTTGTCCACTTTCCCTTTGCAAAAACCGTTCTTCTCAAGAAATACAGATAAGGTTTCATACCAAGCTATTGGTGCTTGCTTAAGTCCATATAGAGCTTTCAACAGCTTGTAGACTTTGTCTCATTTGATAAATCTTGGGGGTTGCTCCACATAGACTTCTTATTCTGGGATTCCATTAAGGAATGCACTTTTTACATTCATCTGATATACTTCAAAATCCTTGAATGCAGCATATGAGAGGAATAGTCTGATGGCTTCTAATGTTGCAACAGGTACATAGGTTTCATCAAAATCTATTCCTTCACACTGTGCATATCCTTTAGCAACAAGTCTGGATTTATTCCTAACAACAGCTCCATCTTCATCGCTTTTGTATTTGTACACCCATTTGGTGCCAATAACCTTCTTATGATTTGGTCTATCTGTTAGTTCCCAAACATTATTCCTTTCCATTTGTTCAAGCTCCTCCTGCATGGCATTGATCCAAGAATAATCTTCCAAGGCTTGCTCTGTTGTCTTGGGTTCTATTTGGGACATGAAGCAAGAGAACATTGCCATTCCTGCGGGTAGAGTAGACTGTCTTGTCTTAACTCCATCAGTCAGCTTCCCAATGATTTGTTGGATTGGATGGTCTTTGATCCACTAGGGGATATCTTCCTCTTCAGGGTCTGTTCCCCCTGTAGATTTGCTCTGGTGAATTTCTTCTCTGTCTGCATCAGCATGGATCTGTTCTCCTTGGTCTGCAACTGGATCAGCTACTGTCTTGTCATCTGCAGTTGGGATGCAGTGCAGTCTGCAGATGAGTCTTTATCAGCTACAAATGGGTCTTCATTAGCGGCAACTGGATCAGGTAGGTTTGGTGTTCCTGTCTGATCTGCAGTTGGGTCTTCAGCAGCTACAGTTGGGTCTTCAGGATGATCTGCAGATGAGTCCACCATTCCAGTGTCATGTATAATGACTTCTTCGATGGATGCGGATTTGAGCTTATTCTCAATTATCTCTACTTGCTTCCTGTACTCAACAGTAGATTCATCAAATACAACATGGGGTGTTTCCTCCACAACTAAGGTTCTTTTGTTAAAGACTCTATATGCCTTGCTTCTTTGTGAGTATCCCATAAAGAGACCATCATCAGTTTAGCATCAAAGGCATTTAGTTGTGTTTTGCCGTTGTTGTGGATGAAACACTTACATCCAAAGATATGAAAGTAAGCAACAGTAGGTGTTCTGTTATTCCAAACCTCATAGGGAGTTTTGCCATGTCTCCTTACTATCATACTCCTGTTCTGAGTATGGCAAGCTGTGTTGACAGCTTCAGCCCAGAACCTCTTGGGCAGGTCTGCTTCTTCAATCATGGACCTGGCTGCTTCTTTTAGGGTTCTGTTTCTTCTTTCGGCAACACCATTCTGCTGTGGGGTCCTGGCTGCAGAGAGCTCGTGCTGGATTCCATTCTGATCGCTGTAATCAGTGATCGCCTTGTTGAGAAATTCGCCTCCTCTATCTGATCTGATCTTGATGATTGAGAGGGATTTCTCATTCTGAATCCTTCTCAGCAGCTCAGGTAGCTTGGTCAAGGTTTCACTTTTCTTGTACAGAAAGATAATCCATGTGTACCTTGAGTAGTCATCCACTACTACTAGGGCATGCTTTCTGCCACTTAGAGTCCTCGTCTTGATAGGGCCAAATAGATCCATGTGAAGTAGATCTAAAATCCTCGATGTGAGGGTTGTAGGCTGGACTGGCTTGAATGATGCTCTGGTCTGCTTTCCTTTCTGACACGCATCACAGAGAGCTTCCTTCTTGAATGCTTCCTCTGGAAGTCCTCTGACCAGCTTCTGAGAACTAATTTTGTTGATGGCTTTGAAGTTCAGATGACATAATCTTTTGTGCCACAACCATCCATTCTCATCTATTGTGTTAGATAGAAAACAGGTATTGCGAGTTCCTGTGTTCTAATCTATCATGTAGATATCTCTCCTTCTGAATCCTTGTAGCTTCACCTCTCCAGATAGGATATCAATCACCATACATTTCCATATGGTGAAGACTACTAGATTCTTCTCATCACAAAACTGGCTTATGCTCAGGAGATTATACTTGAGCCCTTTGACATAGTGAACTTTGGATATAACAATATTTCCTCGGTGCAGCTCTCCAAAGCCCTTTTTTTGTCCTCTAGAGCTATCTCCAAAGGTTACGTTTGGACCTATTTCTTTGGTATATTTTGTCAGCATCTTCTTGTTCCCGGTCATGTGCCTCGAGCATCCGGAATCTACAAACCATTATTTACTTCCAAAATTTGAGTTTGTGGAGATGTGGTAGTAGTCATTCTACCTTTTCTCTTCATCAGCTAGGTTGGCCATCACGCAATCATACTCTTCATCATCATCAGACAAGAATCCGCTGCTTGACTCTACACACTCTTGATCTTCTCCGATGAAGGCCTTCCTTCGGTCTTCTTTTCTGCTCACCTCCTTCTTGCTCTCGTCCTTCTTAATATCAGGACAGTCGATTTTAATGTGTCCTGTCTTATGGCAGTTGTAACACTCCACCTTCCAGCTTCCGACTTTTTGGTTTCTTCTGGGATTCTCCTTATAATTCCTTTTATATTCGGAGTAATTTTTCCTGAAGTTGCTGAATCTCTGCATGATGAATGCCATTTCTTCTTCGAAATCAAGTGGATCTGGAGGTTTAACTTGAGATAAACTTTTGGCAGGAGACTCGGCTGCAAATGCTATTCCCTTCTCCGCAGGCTCGTTTGATGATGAACTTGGGAGTTCGAATTCATAAGCCTTCAGATCAGAGAATAGTTCTTGAATTTTGATTTTATTGAGGTCTTTGGATTCCCCCATGGCTACCGCCTTCATATTTCACTCTGGGTTGAGTGATCTCAGAACCTTCAGGGCCATCTCCCTGTTGCCATAGGATTTTCCCAGAGAATTAATTTCATTAATGATCTCTGTGAATATTGTGTCTACTTGATCGATAGACTCTCCATTCTTCATTTTGAAGTTGTCAAACTTTTGAGTAGCGATTGACAACTTGTTATCTTTAATCAGCTCCGTTCCTTCACACATTAAGGCTAATGTATCCCAGATTTCCTTTACATTCTTGCAATTCTTAATCTTGACCATTGTATATTTGTCAAGAGTTTGGTATAGCACATCTCTGGCACGGTTGTCTAGGTTGGCCAGCTTTCTTTCTTCTGGGGTCAGCTCTGTCCTCTTCTTTGGGATCTTCTCTGGCTTCCCTGCTGCAATCTCCTCGGGAGTGTTGTCCTTCTCGAAGATGAATGGACCGTCCTCTATGATGCACCACATGTCATCATGGATTGAAGATAAGTGTGCATGCATTCTTATCTTCCAAAGATCATACTCGTCAACTGAAAACACAGGTAATCTAGAGTGCATGTGTTCCATTTTATAATGAGAGTTAAAAAAATATATATCCTCGATATATGGATCTGGTTCGTGAAATAAATGAACCAACTTCTCCGATACCACTTGTAGGTCACAAGTCGTCCAGGAATAAGTCTAGAAGGGGGGGTGAATAGACTTATTGAAACTCTTAAACTCTTTTTCACGAAGAGTGAGTTTCTCAACTGATGACGAAATCAAGACTCAGCAATGGAACAGTAATGAATGAATGCAACGGTTAAGTATGATGCTGAAAACAGTAAAACACGCAGGCAGTTTATAGTGGTCTCAGAGGTGGGGTAATCCTCTACTAATCCACTTTCTCCAAACCAGTTGGAGATGAATCCACTATAATTCTCAACCAGTGATAAAGATTACAGTGATTCTACAACTTAGCTACAACAACTTCCAACCAGTGGAAATCAAGTCGTTGCAACTCCTCGTTGACTGCCTAGCACCACTTGATTCTTCAAATACTCAGATGCCAATCAGTCTCGCAACTTCAACCAGTGAAGTACCCCAAACTCAGGTTTTAAGACAAGAGAGTTTGTCTTCTCCAACTAAGAGCTTTCTTCAAGATAAGAACTTTGAGTACTGCTCTTTTCACGATGCTATGAGTTTGCTTTGATTTATTTGATAACTTTGATTGCTTGAGAGTTTTGTTCGCATCGTACTGCTCATCTTCAAATCTTCGGATATATATAGGTGACGATCCTTGAGCATTCTTCATAGTCGTTGCAAATCCTGTAACAAATCCATCCGTTGGAGAAATAGACTTCTTTGATTATTTTTCTGAACGTTGCACGGCTGGATTCACATATTTTAATCAATCTTTAGACCGTTGTGAAGACTTTGCATGTGAGGCACCGAATCTTTTGAATACAATAAGATTAAATTCTTCAGTGGTAGGTATGGGTGAATTATATAATCCATATCCTTGCGGGAATCTCTCCAATTTGTCTCTTCACGCTTGCATGTGACTTTCCGTAATATTTGACTTTTCAACGCATGCTGACGTGGACTTGGAGTACTTGGCTGATCTCCCATAGATCAAGTTGGCTGATGTACAGTCATCTTCTCTGCAGATTGGACTTCTCTATCGGTTGCTGTTTGAGACTACTTTGATCGGATGACTTGTCTCAAGTCACTTGATCGCAGTCAAACATCTCTGATGAATTTTTGTTGACCAGAACTTCTCTGACTTGACTCGGCTGTACTTCTCTGATGTACTTAGCTGTACCTTTGTACTTAGCCGATTTTGAGCCTAACTTATTTGGCCTATAGAAGATACTCATTTGGTTATTCTTTACATTTTGCTAAGTAAAAAACTTAACACAATTTGGCCTATGGAAGATACTCATTTGGTTCTTCCTTACATTTTTTCCAAGTAATAAACATTTGAATTACATTAATGACATCATCAAAATCTAACAAGTATTCCTAACACTTGCAAGTTGAGAATTGAATTACTTGGTTGGTCTGATGCCGTTTCGTGGATTTTTTTTAGAAATTTTAGATCAAGACTAGACGCATCTTTTTTGGTATTTGTTTATAATTTAAAAGTGCCTAAATAGAATGAGTGATTTTTGAACAGCCTTTGCTATACCAGCATTCCTACTTTATCTGCAAGTCTACCAAGTTGGAGTTAAAGAAAGGGTAATTGGTTTTGACATAAATCAAACATCCCGTCATATTTTACATCTCAAAAACATTATATGGATGTCATTGCCATATTTTTGCTCACTCGAGCAACCTTGAATGAAATATAATTTATTGAATGATACAATTCCACAATACCTATATCAAATTCAATGAAATCGATATCATCAATTCTACACGAATAGTTCAAACTATTTAAGAATATCATAATCCTAAATTATAGATTGCAACATCCCCAGTTCGTCTCAATCATTAAATTAACATGTTCATAATGTTCTTCACCACTTGTGATGATCAATTAATCTACAAGGATTATCAAGAACACCATCATGTTAATCATCCAATTATGATAATATCATCATATTTTCTTCAAGAACATTACCTACACTCAAACATAATGTCTATACAATCAACAATCAACTATTCATCAAGAATTTCGGATTCAACATCAAGATTACCCTAACCATTCTAAATTTATGATAGTCATCTTATATTTTATCATACTACTTCATTAAAAATGGTTACAATCTCTCAAGAATATCATTGAAGTCAGTAATCACTTCAAAGTGATCCTGTCTAAATGTGATTATAATATGTAAGTATTCTTACACTTATCTTGAAGTCATAGTCATCAAGTTTATCATCATGTGTTAACAATTACCAACAATAATCATGTAATCCTTCATCAATTCAACAACACATGAAGTAAACACCAATAACAATATCATCATCTAAGAATTAACATAAAATTAGACAACATACCTTTTGAAATGAAGAATAACCTCAAACACTTCAGAATCCACCACAATCTTCAAGCCCCCAAGCTATAATCCAAGTTATGAAGCTCTAAGGTAAGCTAGAAGAGGCTTAATATCACTAAGGAGTGCAGAAGGATGATTCCTAAAGAGAAAAACTGAAGTTGGATCGTGCAAAAATGAAAAAGAAGAGATGTCTTTATAATCTACACTTTCCATCATGGCCGCTACAACCTTTCCTTAACGTACATTAGAACCTCTTACGTACCTAACCTCCATACGTTGCGTACGCTACATCCTTCCAGGGGCTAGTGCCTCGGTTCGTAAATTGCCTTACATACGTTGCCAAAATGGGCATACATAACAGCCCCATCATTACGTACGTTAACAACGAAGCATAGTAATGAGCATTAACTGTCCCAATCAAGCCAAAATACTCCAGCCATGCTCGAGCATACGCACCGAAAGTTGGATGCAAGTTAATTTGCTTCATTACATACGTAACATGCAAGACCTAGTACTTGTTGTGATAGCGTACGCTAGCTATTACATGAAGTAGTATGTTAGGGATGATACACTTATCTAAATTCACAACTTATCATGCAAATCGATAATAACAACAAACATGAATAGTTTGATTCTGAAATATTCCTATACAAACAACACTTGTATAATTGCAATTGAATATGTACATTACAAGTACAACACTACAAAAATAAAAATTACAGGCAGGTATTACATGTTTCTCCCTTCCTTCATCTCTCTCTCTTAACTTCCTCACTGCAAATCTGTCCTTCCTGATTCCTCACGAACACACACTGAAACTTGCACGAACATAACATCACCACCGATCAAGGAAAACACCGACATCCTTGGACGCACAGACTGCCTGCTAACTGAACAGTTCAGACGCCGGCGGCGATTTTCGGCGAAGCGAAATAGGTAAGGCTCGATCCGTCATGGACTGGTGATGGCGGTTCGACCAGAGGCGGGTTAGGGTTAATGAGTTCGGCTCAGTCGACTGATGGGGAACTCGAGTTCAAATCGGCTCCTGATTCGGGCTGTTTACCCAGATTTGGGCCGTGGTTTCTGGTTGATGGATTTTCGATTCTAGGTCCGAAAAAATGCTTGAATCTGGAATTTCAATTGGGGCTGCACTCTGGTGGATTTGTTGATAGCGGAACTGAAATTGATATTCAGTAACTGGGTATGGTTTGGTGGTAAGTAGATTTGTATACGTTCGGGTTTAGGCATATTGTTGGATTTGTTTGCAGGTTTGTGCTTGTTGAGGTTTGATTCCGTTTGAGTTTTCCTAGTTCAGATCTTCACAGGGTTGGTTGGGACCTATGTTGCACGGATGCACCCAACCTATGTTGCAGGGATGAGGGTGCCTGGGTGCGAGGCGATACGATATGAATATAGGAATACAAATTTTCAAAAATATTAGGGTGCGATTCGTTAATAATACATGTATTTATTTATATTTTATTATATATAATATCTAAAATATATATTAAAATTTTAGAAAATCATAAATCAAATCTATATAATTCGCCTTTTTTCTTAGCATAAACTTAATCATATTCATAAACTTAATTAATTAAATAATATAACGGTCATTTTAAGTTTACATTATATAATAAAATTCAAACAATAATTTTAATGCTTAATAAAATGATCATATCTAATTATCTAGTTGGATTCGCAGGATTCGTGCATTGGATTCGAGTATATGTTGAACTATATTATTTTATTATTTATAGATTCGCCACGTGACATTTAGATTTGCGGAATTGAGGATCGCATCCTATTTAGGATACGTGTGCGGATATGATACTACAATGTGGTATTTTTAGAAACATCTGTGGATCCTAGGTTGGGACTTTCGTGGTTCGGTTTTGAAGATACACAGAAATACAACCGAACAAAAGTGATAAAGAAAAAACAACTAATTTCAGAATGGTGGGGAGATTTGCTAAAACCTTTGCTAGAGAATAGAGAAGATGAGAAATTGCAGGATGGTGTTCGAAGCTTGCTGGATGATGGGAGAATAGAATTTCATAATCGTGCTATAGGTTTGGTGGGAGAATCGTCTAGAAAGAATTAATGGCAACATTTTTTTTGTACTGTAGGAGTAGGTCTTTGTGTTCCTAAATTAGTTATAGGATAGCACTAAAAGTATCCGAGTATCTGAGTCTCTGACATATATAAAATTCTGAATTCATGGATGAATTGACACCATTCTTAATGAGCTTATTGACTTAGAAGAGGTTTGGACCAAAAGAAAATTAGAGTTATAATTAAAATTTGTTGGGGCCTTAAATAATTAATAAGAACATCAATAATAATAACAATATTGTTTCAGGAGAAAGTAAAAGACTATAAATACGAGTTAATCAATTGTATTCATAACACTGATAGAGAGGCCTTTATATAGGCATTACAATGAGAGTCCTTCCATACATAGGATTCCTAAATAAGGTAAGACATCTAATAGGATCATAATACCTCTAGAAGGATCTAGAACCTTCCATCTATGTATCTACAATCAGTATTAGGTAAGACACATCATGGGAATAATAATTCCCGGAACACTCCCCCTGTGTCGAGCATTAATACAACAATGGTGCAGAAGATATTGCCTTCGTAAAAACCTATTCCAAGCCCAGACAAAACCCATGGGAAAAATAAAGGATTGACGAGGAAAAGATTGCAATGCACCAACATAACATGTCATGTATACTCCCCCTGATGTATACATAATGACTCCACCTGATGAGTACCTCAAATCATTGGAGTCAGATGCCAAGTTGCCCTCATAACTATACTAAGGAAAAACCCAGTGGGAAAAGTACCTCGGTCTAAGTTGAACAGAAGTACAACGCATCATTGTAGAGATGTTCTCATAGGTCGCCTCGTTAAAAACCTTACCAAGTGAAAACCCAATGGAAAAAACAAACCTTGGTCTAAGGACAAAAAGAGCGCGACGCATCCAAAGTGCAGAGTCGCTAAAGACTTATCCGAAAATCAAGTTTTCTAAAGTCTTGACCTCCATGCACTAAATCAGTCATAACTTCTTCGATTCAATAGGTATCAACGAAACTGTAAGAACTTATGAAAACTAGACACCCATAACTTTTCATTCACATACAGTACGTAACCTAGATCGACCTGAGCAGATCACAAAGCTCTATCGAAGTTGACTCAGCAAATTACCGGACATATCCTGTCCTACTTTGCAACAATAGTCATATGTCACTCAACATGATGGATGTGATCAAATGGTTGGTTTCCTTGGAAAGTAGACACAGACCTTTCTAATGGTATCAATTTCACCATTTTCCAACAAGTGAGCTGCCCTGTAGGTCATATGGGAGATAGACCAACACATTCTGGGCAAATTCGGGTATTGGTTTTCAAGTGTCCTTTTATCGGGATAGAGCAAGCTTCAAGCTTCTTGTCAATCACAGACATTGCGTGAGCGCATCCTAGGCCATCATCACAGTGGATTTACCGGATTTTTACGAATGAGTACATCGAGTCAAACATGAGTACATAATACCGTATTTTTCTTTTAAGACTGCATCATCACTTAAGTGACCCAAGTCTTATTATGACTTCGACTAGCATTGGGAATCATATAGGGATTACTTTATCGTCTCTTGGGTAAACCGTCCTTTAAATTGCCTTAAACCGATTGATGAATACGCGTCATCAAGTGTCCCCAAGATCCTTTCATTCTTAACTTTGGATTTAGCGGAATCTCTTAGTCTCGCAAGAGTACAT
This sequence comes from Orobanche coerulescens, assembly GCA_033398695.1. NCBI lineage: Eukaryota > Viridiplantae > Streptophyta > Magnoliopsida > Lamiales > Orobanchaceae > Orobanche > Orobanche coerulescens. The sequence goes on along the minus strand of CM065812.1, from coordinate 123,297,555 downwards.
CACTATAAATCCTTAGTTTTACACGCAAAAGCTTCATATCTCTTCCAAATCAAGTATATACTTAGTATGCATTCCCGAAAATCAATTGTCAATGCGCTCCGTGGTCAAGAGCCACTTGATTTGAGTCTGATCCACCACGGGATCCTTTTATCACTTAACTTAGTTCCCCACTAAGATAAGATTTAACCACAAGCCGCACGCCGGTTTTTGAGAAACTATCTAACTGAAAAGATAGTGGATGCTATAACATCCATTACGATAGCACAACTAAGTTTTGTGTCATCGTAGTCGATTCCAGTGCGTCTATGAGAAACCTCGCGCCATGAGGTGAGTTTAACTCCTTCTCTCACTCGTTTTAACAAAGTATATGTATAGATCTTAATGTTGGAGTGTCGGCACCACTTCAACAAACGGCTATCACTTTGTTCATGCTGGAGTCGCATATATTTCCATTTTAGGACAATGCTACAACGTTGTAGATTTTCAACGAAGTATGGTTCGACTAAACTCACATTCCACGTCCTCATGTACTGGCTTTATTCATAGAGTACTCTTTATGGATTGGCATTCATTGAGGCGTCCCCCAATGATGACTATAATCCAGAATCACATGAGACGGATGAGTTCATTTGATCAAATGATCAAGTTTCATGTACCAAACTCGCATAAATTCTTAGCGAGAGTATTTATCGAACCAAGTGGCATCCCAGTAGTCGATGAGATCCACGGCCTAGTAACACCGTTTACCATAATTTGTGGTGTTACCATATCACCATTTATAGGTGACGAACATCCATGACCGGACACAATCCTTGCAGACATGTTTGCAGCATGTATTTAATCTCGTCACTTTAGGGAACTTAGTGAGGCACAGTAGGGACAAACTACGACAATTTCAAGTCGTTCTACTCGAACATGATCGTTCGCATCTCCCACTAACGACGGGAAGACTGGCTCATCAAAGTGACTTACGAGATCGTATGCCAAGGTATATTTTAAGTGGACTATGAGTGAAAGCGTGTGTCATATTCATCATTTATTGTAATACCCGGATTTTCAGTATAAATTTTTCGCGTTATTTTATCTGAGATATACTGTATAGTTTGGTATCTATGCAGTATGGATAAAATAAATTGAGAACCGAGACAGTTATACTGGTGTGATTATCGTTTTTGATTGACAGATATATTCAGGATATGTTGTATCAGGTTGAACTGATTTGGATATCAAGTACACCGTATGAGAATATTTTTGGATTCCGTATGTGTATTCAGTATGCCGTATGTTTGTATTTTGTACGTCGAGACGTCGGGCAGGAACAGTTGGATTTTTGGCTAAGTACAAAAGCCATTACGTACGTTAAGCCTTGGAGCTTACGTATGTAAAATGTGTTAGCTTACGTGCGTTATATAGTGTACATAACGTACGTAACAAGAGGAATCAGACAGTGGGGCCCGTGGTCGGCAGCTTTCGGCGCAGATGTGGACAGGTGAGTCAACGGATGGAGTTACGTACGTTATACAGGGTGTATTACGTACGTAATACGAGTATTATACTGTAGCAAGTCAACGTACGTATTACGTACGCAACGGAATAAGTGTTACGTACGTTACGGGCGGTGGCCAGTCGTGGCCGAGAGGACTGTAGTGGCGAGCATGGTCGCGGTGACTCGCATGAATGGCCGATCGCGGTCGCGGTGACTCGCTGGGGCTAGGATCGCCGATAACGTCGTAAGGTACCGGCCGATTCTGGCCGTAAGGGGCGTTACGTCGTAAGCCTCGGCCGATTCGTGCGTAACGATGCCGCATTTCGGCGAGACTTCGCCATGGCCGATTACGTATGTAAGGGCCGTGGATTCGTACGTAAGCATCCGGCAGTGTCCGGCTATTTAAGGCCTGGACCGAGTCATATCCGGCATTTTTCGTTTTTCTTCGTTCCTTCCGCGATTTTTCACCATAGATCGATGGATTTGAGTAAGAGCATCATGTAGCAACATGTTTTGGAAGTTGGAATCATGGATTAACATCATCTTCCACCCGGATCGAAGGTAAGAACACCTAAACACTTGGTTTTGGATATTTTTGAAGTTTCTTGATGTCTTGGCCGATTTGATTCGTTTTAACTCAGGTTATTGATGGAATCTTGTTGTATTCTTGAGATTATTCGTTGTTCTTGAAGTTTTGTGGAAAGAAATCGAGTATTTCTTTGAATAATCGATTGAATTAGACTATGCCTTCAAAGTGTTCGATGAAATGTCTCAATGAGTAGAACTTGGAAGATTCTACACGTTTTCGTATGAATGGTGATGGAAATGATATTGTTGTGATGATTCTTGGTAATTATGGGAATTTTGTTAAAGGAAGATAATGAATTGGTGATCAAATGATTCGATTATGTTGTTATGATTATGGAATCGTAGTATTCTCGATGTTCTTGGTGGTTTGTTGCAATTCATGATGTTATGAGAAGTATATGTTGAAGAACATGATTATATACACCTTGAATTATGATTAAGGGTTGTTTAGATGTTAGAAAACATCGGGTTATGTTGTTTTATGGATTATGAACGTGAATTTGGATAATTCGTGTTCTTGAAGAACTCTTGAGTTACATGTTATGATTTTGGAAGGATTTCGGATAATTTGGAATGTGATTATTCACGATAATAATCGGTAAATTGTTTTCTACGAATTTACAAGTATGAACAAGAAGGAGTTTTGTCTTCGTATTTGGAGTTGAAGTTGGAATCGAATATGTTATAAAATCCTTAATGTCGAGATGAATTGATCATTGATTTGATAAATACGTTTTAAAGTGTTGGTGTTCTGGATATGAATATGGAATATTCACATTTAGAACTAAGTTATGTATCTTGGTACAATATTCGTATAGGAATACGAATATGATTTCGAGTTTGATGAGAATTATTATTCATGTTTGAATTTGGAAATTCATACTTATTGAATAAGTGTTCAATTCGGATAATGGAATTATTTGAAACCCTTGGAATATGGTTATTTATGATGTTGAATTAATCGGATTGTCCAGATTGATGATGATAATCGGTAATTGGATTTTATTATGATTATACAAGGAGGAAACTTGTAATTGTATTTAAGATTGAATTTGGAATCGGTAATGTTAGACCCTTGTTGGTTTAAATAGATTATGGATATGATATTCGGATTGTGGAATCGTATTGTGGTTTTGAATTCGTGATCGATTGATTTGGTTGTTCGGATTTGTGTTTAATCGGGATATTGTAGAACCGTTGTGCTTGTTGATCGGTTATTGATTGTTATTTGTGATCATCGAGTTACGACTTGTATCGTGGATATGAGTTCGTATTTGTTTGAGTTGTATTGTTCGGTTTTGTTTATGATCGGGGTATTGTTGAGCCGTTGAGTCGCTTGGTTGGCTATGTCAGTTATTGATTGTTATCAGATTGTTGTTAATTGATTATTGCAATAGGTTGTGATGTTTTGATCGTGGATTATGACCGTTGTGTTGCGGTTGAGGTCGAAGAGTTCGTAAATTGCTTTTGGTCGGGGCTGAGGAGCTCGTAGACAAAGGCAATGGATTTTGGTAACGGCTTCGTGGTATCGGTATCGAGGCAAGTTTATACTTGTTCAGTTTATAATATTTGATGAATGGTTTCGTTTTCATTTCATTTATAATTCGTATAGCAATGATGTTAGAAATGTAAGTTGTCGGGATAATGGTTTGTATATCGTGCTCTGGTTGTATTAAATCATAAGGTATATGATTTAATTGTGTTCAGGGAAGACGTGAGTTATCTTTGGTCAAGGATATAGAATATCGGATATCGAGGATAGTTATCGTGATGACATAAATATCGGGATAAAGGTTTATTGGTATTGAATGGATGGTACCTTATTTGAGATTATTTGAATAATTATGTATTCGTTCAGGGATGTTGTTCGTGGAAAGGATGTTGTCTTCGGCTTTGAGGTAATTTATATATTGTTCGGTTATGAGATAATTGTTATGTTGAGTTGTTGTATATGTTGAGGTTTCGTGTAATGAGTTTCGTATCGGTTATTCGTTGAGGGATGTTGATCCCAGGACTGTTGTATTGAGATCGTAGATCGTGTTGGTCATTCATTTGGGGATGATGATCCCAGGATTGATGTTTTGGATATTGATAAGTCGTGTCGACTTTTCATTGTCAGTCTGTTGTTGTTCACTTCGGTGAGTCTTTTGATCCTTATTGGATATGTAATTCTTGAGTTTCGTTGTCATGTTGCATCGTGACATATCTGGAGTCATATCTGCGTGCCGATTGGTTATTGTGTAGGATTTTTAGCCGGGCACATGATGGTTATGCGTGGATATTTCCGCATTGAACCGTGCACACGAGACGTAGTTCGTGAGGCTAATTAGGTACAAGACCACACGTGTATTTGATCGATACCCGGGGTGGCTTGTGCACGAACACATTTCCGGATCGGGCGTACTGTGACGTCCATCTTTTGAGCCATATTGTTGGGTCGTTCATAGTCCATGTATGATTGGATATGTTCGACGGTTTGCGACTGGTTGTTCATATGCCCGAGGGGTATGTTCGACAGTCAGAGTTATTTCTTGAGATCCATTATTGTTGATCATTTGGAGTCTACCTTGTTGAGGGTATTCTCGGTTATTGTTGGTCCTTTGTTGATCATTTGGAGTCTACCTTGTTGAGGGTATTCTCGGTTATTGTTGGTCTTTTGTTGATCATTTGGAGTCTACCTTGTTGAGGGTATTCTCGGTTATAGTTGATCCTTTGTTGATCGTGTTTGTAGTTTACCTTGTTGAGGGTACTCTCAGTCATCGTTGATCCTTCGTTGGTCATATTGGAGCTATCATGTCGATGATATTCTCAGTGATGTATTGGTTGATCATTGTTATTGATCGTATGAACATCTGCATTACGTCGATGTTTCGAGAATTGTATTCATTGTCATGTGATAGTTGATCTACGAAATGTTGTGTATTATTGGTTTATCCGGTTGAGATTTGATTGTGTAATCAAATGACAGGATTTGACACAGATTGGATTACTCCGTACTTGTGAGTTATGATGATGTTTTGAGGATTGTTGGTATTTTTGAAATTCAATACAGATAATTGTTGTTAAGTTCATTTCGTCATTCGAGGATGCGAAATGTGGATTATGGTAAGGATTGGATTATTATGGATTGGTAAGGTTATAACGGTAAGATTACGTTGGCAGTATTCTTACAGTATTATTACATTGGTATGTAATTATTTATGATGATGTGATCGGTATCATTATTGAGTATTGTGGCTGACCCTGTCGTGGGCTTTATTTTTAGGTACTCGGAGATCGAGCTAGTAGCGGTCGTGAGGGGATGAGCTTCCCGATGTGATACTGGCTGTGGCTTGTTTTTGGAGAATTGAGTATTCTTTTCCGGTTATTTATTTCCGCTGCAAATGTGTATTTTGAACTGTATTTATCCGCTGCGTGTGTATATCTCAAAATGGCTTTTCGGTATCTTTATCCGCTGCGTGTGTGTATGTATTTTTAATGGCCTTTTGATATTTTGCGAACTTGGGTTATATCGTTAAACCTTTTCCTAAACTATTTTATCGGTACGTTTAAGAGGCGTCTTAACGTACATTTTGAACTATCAAGTTTTGTCACTTCGCCTTGTATTCTCAAATGGTATTTTATGACGGTATTTCAGAATTATGTTTTTGAAAATATTTGAGTATTTAAAATATTACCGTCATCGGCCTTTTGGCGCTTTTGAATTGGTTTTGTAAACGGTTTTTAGCCTGGTGGGTTCCGGCGTGGGACCCACAGCGCTGTAATATCCCGGATGGTTTTGGGGGTGTTACATTTATAACCTGTCATAATGCGTTGTGGTGACGCACTTTGGCACATGAACATGTGGACGATAAAGGTTTTCATTGTTAACACAATCCAGTTAACAAAATGCATACGGTTACACTTGTAACTAAGCATTTGAATGATGATAGGTATAGGTGAATATGACATGTTGACCTATGCTATATAACCGTAGCTACTGGTCTTGAGAATCCAACAAAACCGCCACCATGCACCACTGGGATCGAACATAAAGAAATGACTGAACCGATGATAGGCCGTTGGTTTTATCAAACCTATAGTGCTTTCTTGAAGAGTTCACTCCCTTCACCAGCACCAAACACCTCAAAATTTCTTGAGCATGTATAAACAGATGTTAGGATTCCAAAACCATTAACTTTGTGGTCAAAAACCGGTCGAAATGACATCGAACTGGTTGTTGGGACGGCTGGTGGTATGTGAAAACTTCATTTAAGTGGTTCACTTCCTTCCAAGTCTCCAAATGGCACTAAAATTTGTGAGAAGGTAGCCTTTGATTTTAGGAAGTACTCATTAAAATTTCACTTTAAGACTTGGTCTACAAGTGGGTGAACCGACCTTTACAATGACTGGTCCGCAAGTTGGGCAACCATAAAACTCAGGTTTCATCAACTTATCAATCATTGTCAAAGGAACCACATATAACATATAAATGTTATCGCTTGAGTACGACCATTTGTGAACACCATCATAGCATCATAAACCACCTAGGCTAATACTTATGATCATGTATGTATAAGGACTCAGTGAAAAGGGAGGACTCAGCACCATGCTTATGCGAGTGGCTACATTATTCTCTTTAGCATGGGAGGGCGTCTTCTCCTAATTGTGTCAAAGAATAGGCTTTAATCAATGAACATGGCTAAGAAGGATCATCGGGGGGTCTTTGGCGTCACACATGCTTATGAAAGCAAAATGCGAATGACATAACTATCATCATCGGTCATGAGCCCTGCTCACGAATCCACCAACGTACTTTGGTGTCTTTGATCCAGCTAGATTCTTTGTTCAAAGAAAAAATAATGTCTATGACAATACCGTGGTATATGGATCATCAAACTGTCCAAACTTTGGACTATTAAAGCCTAAATGTGTCAATGTCCTAATATATATTCTGGTTACAAAAATCGATGTAAGCTGGACCATATTGACTCATGAATATTCTCACATATCCGATACAAGTGATGCATAAGATTTTATTTCTCACTAATCACAATGAGATGCTATGAATGATCCACTTTGGCATATATATCATCGAGTCATAACATGGTTCAATTTTTACGGAACATATGTGACTAGAAAACGCCATTCGGCATTCAACAACTTGAGCATTGTACTACTCATTGATTGTGATGACCTAGTCATCATAGTCACAATGGATTTATAACACGAAATCCAAAAATATTGCGTTCCTTGGAAATAGCTTAATATGTACTAAATTTCACTTGCAAAATTTTACAAACGTGAGCATAGCGAACACTCTAACAACATAGAGATTTTATACCAGATACGATCAAAATGATATATCATATTGAGTGCATAACATGGCAAGATGATACGGAATCATTTGATATGAACGAAGAAGACGAAGTAAGGATCGATATAAATGACCTTACTACACGCCATGCATGGGCTACTACGTATTTAGGCGAGAAAACGGACATAAGACGTGGAGTCTCGGTCTGAGCCGTGTCATATAACACGGCCCGTGTCATGCTATGCCGGAAGGTCGACAATCGACCGGAAAATGGACGAACTGCCGGAAAAATCACCACCGGCCGGAAAATTCACCACCTGCCGGAACTGGCCGATCACTGCCGACCACCACCTGCCGGAACTGGCCGATCACTCACTGAATCGCCGATCAACGCTGAGCGAATCCGGCCGTGTCATCCGACACGGCCTGCAAGCGAGGTGTCTGGATAATGAAATCTCGCCGATCTACCCGACCGTGTCGTCCGACACGGCCCGTGCCGACACAACCCGACCGTGCCAGGCGACACGGCCGAGTCACACTCTTCCGGATAGTACAATTCCCGCTGTCCGACCAACCCGACCGTGCCAGGCGACACGGTCGAGTCCCTGCCGGCCAGATGCACGCCGCGACCGTGCCGATCGGCACGGGCCGTGTCCGGCAGACCAGCAAATGCCATTATTGCTGTTTTTTTTTATTTTTTGTTGTTTTTCCTCCCCTCACATGTCATGATTAGACTTGCATGTTATGTGGGGTGTCTTATATTCATTTTGTTGTGTGATTCCCCCTCCCTTTGATTTGATTCCCTTGTATTTTATCTTGTGTTTTGTTTTTCATTCCAAGATCATGTGATCTTGTTTGATTCCTTAGTTGCTAAGAAGACTACCATGCTATAAGTAGTCTTGTTGATGCTTTCATTATGGATATTGTATGTTGAAGAAATAAGAATACACTTGTGTTTTCTTGGTGAATGTTTCTCATCAAAACCTTGGTTATAATTCGACGCGTTTTCGAGTTTTAATCGAATCGATTCTCAATAGGTCTTGAGAAAAGATTATCTTATCAAACTATAGGTCTAGTTTGATAAACCATTCATATTGTTCTTGTTTCGAATTGCCCTACTTTCGGTTATATCTTACGAGTGTTACACATATACGAGTGTTGTGAGGTAACAAAATATATTCGCTGCATTTTCGGGCGAATTTACGTTCATCTTAATACGTAATTCGTATCATTAGTGGCATCGGAGCCCAAGGCTATTTCCTTGGCAATTTTATTGAAGATTTCTTGTTCAAAACTATCTCTTGATTCTTGTTATGGATTTCTCCGATCCCGATTTCTTGATGAAACTCCGGGACGCACTAAGCGGTCTACCGGAACCACGTATGCAAGCAAGACGCGGGGATGACGCACGTCAAATACACCATGCGGATGAGTTTAAAGTAAACGAACTTCCGGAGTTCGTTGGAGGTACGATCCCGAAGCTTATTTGGAGTGGGAACGGAAAATTGAACGCATGTTCGAATTCAAAGACCTTAACGACGAGAAACGTTGCAAATATGCAATTCTCAAGTTAGGGAAGGGTGCTTCTCTTTGGTTCGAAGGAGTAAAGACGCGAAGAACTCGGGAGGGAAAAGCAAAAATCCGTTCGTGGGATTCTTTAAAAAGAAAACTTCGTAAGAGGTATGTGCCAACATTACACCGGTTAACCTTATACCGGAAGATTGCCGACTTCATGCAAGGCAAACTAAGTGTCGGTGAATATATTGAAGAGTTCGAAAGTTTGGTCTTGATGGGAGAGCTAGAAGAAAACGAAGAACAAAAGATGTCCCGTTTTTTACGTGGCTTAAATAAAAACATAGCCAACACGGTGGAGTTATATCCATATGAAGATTTCGATACTTTATGTGGACTATGCATAAAGATAGAAGCCCAAAATAAATTGAAGTTTTCAAGACCCGAATTTCCTTCCAAATTCGGGAATCCAAGTGCCGGTTCGAGTTCGGGTACTAAAAGCACCACACCAAGTCATGTCCCTGTCACGGCACCTAAGACTCCCTACGTACCCAAAGAAACAAGTTTGGCGAAGGTATGATGTTTCAAGTGTCAAGGATTCGGCCATTACCAAAATGCATGTCCGAACAAACGGGTGGTGACACTAAGAGAGGCTCTTGAGGCCCGGGAAGAATTATTGGCCGAGGACGAAGAAGAAAGACTCGGCGACGTGTTTGATGTAAACATCGAAGAAGAAGAGGAGTGTGAGGCTTACAATGCTCCGGTCTATGACACGAGTCTAGTCCTTCGCACTTTACAAGTCAAGACGGTTTCGAGGGACACGGAGCAACGAGATCAAATATTCCACACCAAGTGTCAAATTAAAGACAAATGGTGTAGTTTGATAATCGATGGAGGAAGTTGTACGAATGTTGCTTCAAGCGAGATGGTGACAAAGCTCGGACTCATCACTACTACTCATCCAAAACCATATGCGTTACATTGGCTCGATGATGGGAGTAAGGTGAAAGTTTCGAAACAAGTACGGGTCGGATTAACTATGGGTTCGTATGGTGACAACGTACTATGTGATGTACTCCCGATGGATGCATGCCACATACTTCTGGGCCGACCGTGGCTATTTGATAGAGACGTTTTACATCGAGGAAGGAGTAACGAATATGAATTACGGGATAAAGGCAAGAAGATTGTGCTCAAACCAATGGCACCCCAAGCCATTCGATCGATGAGTTCTAATCAAATGGAGAAACCGAAGCTTACTATGTTTGCTAGTGAGAAGGAGGTAAGACACGCTATTGACGATGGCGAACGTGTGTATTTATTAATGATTAAAGAAACACGAGATGTTGACGTGATTGTGCAAGGCAAGAGAGATATCGATACCTTGATACAAGAATTTGCAGATGTCTTCCAGGAAGACTTACCGCCGGGTTTGCCACCCTTACGTGGGATTGAACACCAAGTCGACCTTGTACCGGGTGCATTGCTCCCTAACAAGGCCGCCTATCGATGTAACCCCGAGGAGACAAAGGAGTTGCAAAAGCAAATCGAGGAACTAATGAACCGCGGGTACGTTCGAGAAAGTTTGAGCCCTTGTGCGGTTCCGGTTTTACTTGTTCCAAAGAAGGATGGGTCATGGCGGATGTGTATAGATAGTAGAGCCGTGAACAACATAACCATCAAATATCGGTTCCCAATTCCGAGACTTGATGATATGTTGGACGAGTTGCATGGTTCAGTGATTTTTTCGAAGGTTGATTTGAGAAGCGGCTATCATCAAATTCGCATGCGGGAAGGAGATGAATGGAAAACGGCTTTCAAGACAAAACATGGATTATATGAATGGCTCGTCATGCCCTTTGGCCTTACAAATGCGCCAAGTACTTTCATGCGATTAATGAATGAGGTACTTAAGCCATTTTTGGGAAAATTTGTCGTCGTATACTTGGACGACATCTTAATTTATAGTCGATCATTGCAAGAGCATACCGGACACTTGAGGAAAGTCTTTGAAATCCTTAGGGATCAAAAACTTTATGGGAAAAAGGAGAAGTGTTCGTTTCTAGTCGAGAGTGTAGCCTTTCTTGGCTACATCGTTTCTAAAGAAGGAGTGTCGGTTGATCAAACCAAGATCGAGGCGATTAAATCTTGGCCTACGCCTAAAACCATCACGGAAGTCCGATCCTTTCACGGACTTGCTTCATTTTATCGGAGGTTCATACGAGACTTTAGTACCATTTCTAGTCCGATAACGGAATGCTTGAAAAAGGGACCGTTTATGTGGAACGGGGCTGCCCAAGGGGCGTTTGAAAAATTGAAGGCGAAAATGTGTGAAGCACCTATCTTGGATTTACCCGACTTTTCACAACCTTTCGAGGTAGAATGTGACGCAAGTGGAGTGGGTATTGGGGCGGTCCTCGTCCAAGGGAGGCGACCAATTGCCTACTTTTCGGAGAAATTGGGTGGGGCTCGACTCAACTATTGTACTTATGACAAGGAGTTCTATGCCATTGTGAGAGCTCTTGATCATTGGAGCCATTACCTTCGGCCGAAACATTTCATCCTACATTCGGATCATGAGTCCTTGAAATATATCAACGGCCAACTAAAGTTGAGTCCGAGACATGCTAAATGGGTGGAATTCTTGCAATCATTCCACTTTTCATCGAAGTACAAAGATGGCAAGAGCAACGTTGTGGTGGATGCTTTGTCTAGACGGTATGCCTTGCTCTCTACTCTTGACATTCGGTTGCTTGGGTTCGAAGCAGTGAAGGAGTATTATGATGGGGATGTGGATTTTGGTGAGGTTTTCATTCGGTGTAAATCCGGTCCGTTTGGAGAGTTTACGTTGCAAGAAGGATTCCTTTTCAAAGGGAATCGCCTATGTTTACCCAAACACCCGATTCGGGAATTATTAATTCGGGAAGCTCACGGTGGAGGCTTGGCCGGTCATTTTGGTTCGGCCAAAACGTTGGAGGTCCTTAAAGAGCATTTTCATTGGCCGAAGATGCAAGTGAATGTACACGACATAATTAATAAGTGTGTGACATGCCATATTGCTAAAAGTTCATTCAAACCGGGAGCATACATGCCTTTGCCGATTCCGAAAGACCGTGGGAAGATGTCTCAATGGATTTTATTGTTGCTTTGCCTCGTACTCAACGAGGGAGAGATGCTATTATGGTTGTCGAGACCGATTTTCGAAGATGGCTCACTTTGTGGCTTGCCACAAGACGCAGACGCGAGTAACGTCGCCGATTTGTATTTCCGAGAAATCGATTTATCGCATGGGGTTCCAAAACGATTGTTTCGGATCGGGACTCTAAATTCCTTAGTTATTTTTGGAACACCTTGTGGAGAAAGGTGGGAACCAAACTACTATTTAGCACGTCACATCATCCACAAACGAACGGTCAAACCGGTGACCAATCGAACGTTGGGCACATTACTACGTGGTCTTGTGAGCAAGACACGAAGGATTGGGACTTAAAACTTGCACATGCGGAGTTCGCTTATAATCGTTCTCCTACTCATGCCACGACACACTCTCCGCTCAAGTAGTTTACGGACTAAACCCGTACATGCCGTTAGATCTAATTCCATTGCCAAGTGACGAGTTAGTGCACAAGGATGCGGAATCAAAATTGAAATCGATGATGAAATTACACGAGCAAGTACGTAATCGAATCAAGGAAATAAACGAGGCTTACAAAAGAAAGTCGAACAAACAAAGAAGGCCGAGATTGTTCGAAGTTGGTGATTTGGTTTGGTTGCATTTAAGAAAAGAGCGATTTCCAAATAAACGTAAGAACAAATTAATGCCACGAGCGGAGGGACCGTTTAAAGTAATCGCGAAAGTGAACGACAACGCTTACAAATTAGAACTTCCGGGAGATTATGGGATTCATGCAACCTTTAATGTTGGGGACCTCTCACCTTACATCGATGATGACGGAATTTCGGAATTGAGGAAAATTCCTTTTAAAGGAGGAGGAGATGATACAGAATCATTTGATATGAACGAAGAAGACGAAGTAAGGATCGATATAAATGACCTTACTACACGCCATGCACGGGCTACTACGTATTTAGGCGAGAAAACGGACATAAGACGTGGAGTCTCGGTCTCAGCCGTGTCATATAACACGGCCCGTGTCATGCTATGCCGGAAGGTCGACAATCGACCGGAAAATGGACGAACTGCCGGAAAAATCACCACCGGCCGGAAAATTCACCACCTGCCGGAACTGGCCGATCACTGCCTGCTGGAACTGGCCGATCACTGCCGAGCGAATCCGGCCGTGTCATCCGACACGGCCCGTGCCGAGGTGTCCTGGATAATGAAATCTCGCTGCCGACCGAACCCGACCGTGTCGTCCGACACGGCCCGTGCCGACACAACCCGACCGTGCCAGGCGACACGGCCGAGTCACACTCTTCCGGATAGTACAATTCCCGCTGTCCGACCAACCCGACCGTGCCAGGCGACACGGTCGAGTCCCTCGCCGCTGATGCGCGACCGTGCCGATCGGCACGGGCCGTGTCCGGCAGACCAGCAACTGCCATTATTGCTGATTTTTTTTTTGGTGTTGTTGTTTTTCCTCCCCTCACATGTCATGATTAGACTTGCATGTTATGTGGGGTGTCTTATATTCATTTTGTTGTGTGATTCCCCCTCCCTTTGATTTGATTCCCTTGTATTTTATCTTGTGTTTTGTTTTTCATTTCAAGATCATGTGATCTTGTTTGATTCCTTAGTTGCTAAGAAGACTACCATGCTATAAGTAGTCTTGTTGATGCTTTCATTATGGATATTGTATGTTGAAGAAATAAGAATACACTTGTGTTTTCTTGGTGAATGCTTTTCATCAAAACCTTGGTTATAATTCGACGCTGCTGAGTTTTAATCGAATCGATTCTCAATAGGTCTTGAGAAAAGATTATCTTATCAAACTATAGGTCTAGTTTGATAAATCATTCATATTGTTCTTGTTTATGTAAGCCGAATTGCCCTACTTTCGGTTATATCTTACGAGTGTTACACATATACGAGTGTTGTGAGGTATCAAAATATATCCGCTGCATTTTCCGGCGAATTTACGTTCATCTTAATACGTAATTCATGTCACAAGATTAGATGCCTAAGGGGCAAAATTACGACACAAGCATGGTGTAAAACTACCATGCATACGCTCGACCTTCTTATAAGGGTGCGTATTTTGGGCTTCCCCAAGGAAACTGTTTTTCAACATTTGAATGATGACATTTTAGCTTACAATGCATACCAAAAATTGCATCATCTGTGGTAAATTAGGCCAAAAAGAGGTTGAAAAACATGTGTCATAAGACCGCTTGCAAATTTAATATGGGAACCAAGTTGGTTGGGACAAAAGTTAGCAAAATAGCTGGAAATAAAATTCCGCGCAGCTTGACCTTTGTTCACTAAAACAGCAGCAACTCCCTTGTTAGGAAGGCTATGGACGAACAGTCAAATATTTTGGAAATTAGACTTCTGTATCTTTCTATCCATAGGTTGTGCACCACATGGATCATTAAACTCAGATCACAGTGAATGTTTTAACTGGCTGCTTTAGTATTTCCCAAGTTTAGTGAGAAAACAAGATTGAGACCTTATCCTATAGCATAAGTGTTGATGTAAAAACATGGCAATGACAGCCATAGGTGCGTTTAAACGCAGCAGGTGTTCGATTTCTTATCTCGACTAATGATCCTTTCGGTAACTCCAACTTGGTAGACCTGTAGAGAAAGTAGGAATGTCGGTACATCTAAGGCTGTTTAAAAACCACTGATTCCGTTTGAACTTTCAAAGCATGAACAAATATCAAGGAGGATGCGCCTAGTCATGATCAAAAGTGTAGACAAAATCCACTAAGGGGCATCAAATTAACCAAGAATTTTAATTCTCAATTTGCAAGTATACGTCATAATAGCCATGTTATGTGGATACAACGCGGTGCATCATAATTAAGCATTTTGAACCATGAGACATAATGAATATACCATAACCAACTCATCTTGACCATCCGATAAGATCGACTAAACATAGTTAAATGTATAAGGCACATGCCTTTACAAATACTTGGAAAAGTATTCGGACCTATAGTCACACGAACTATAATCGAGGTCAACGAATTCATGTATTTACCGCAATATGCCATTGCTTTACATGTTAAAATTCATGAGAATTACTCTTACATTCTTTCATATATCATATTGCAAGGAGACGGTGCATGACTACACCCACATGCAATATTTTATTTTAATAGGATGAAAGATAGAGTTTTCCAAGTATGGGATTGGGTCAAGACCAACGTGATGGTCGCTCAATTCAACATGACAAATCCATCACAAATCGATTTTAACCACCACATCCGCCGCAATCGATGTTTGTCCCATTTGTACGTCACAAATCCGTGACTAATCATGAATAAGTCATAACTTTACCGTTACCGACAATGTTCATTTTATTCAATTGTTGGTTTAAAATCGACAAAACGACGACGTCAAATCGCACCCAAAATGTGGTGTATGCAACAACCAAAAATATCGACTTTCAACAATTATCTGTGACTCCACCAGGACCATCACACAATTTATTTCAACATATGAGAGTGATACCACCTCTCATAGTCTCATCCACCGCAAAGTAGCGTGGGAGATAAAGAACCCAAATACCCAATTCCCCAAAAAAAATTCCCAAAAGAGAGGAATTGAAAAACGGGAACTTTAATAAAATCTTACGTGGGTACTTGGTTCCATATTTGTTTTGATCCTTGAACGGGAGCTTCTCTCCATATGAGAAACATATTTTCATGGTACGACTGCGCTGTCCAGAAAATTTACGTGCGGAAATTCTTGTTTCTCTATCAACTTGGCAACGAAGCAGGTCTTTCTTTCTGCTGCACCCAATTCTTTTTTCTTCTGGTTATTTGCCAAAATCCAGTCAATCTCACGGACCAAACACCTCCGACATAGATTGTCCCCGTACCGTCTAACCATCTAAGCAACCTTAGATCCTGAGCCTTTTTCTCGTGATTCCATATCGCGACCCTCAGGCGTCAGATCCAGCCGCCAGAGCCCTCACATTTTTTATGTCACTCCTCACCGCATCGGATACTGTCTGGCCACTACAGCAGCTCCTGGAGAATCCCAAATCGCATATCTGTTTCGTAGAGTCAAGAATAGTGACCACCGTGCGATATACAAACCGTCGACGCTCGTGTAGTCCGCCGTTCATATTGTAATACCCATACTTTTATTGACTGTTTGACCTTTCCGTTCTTCCTATTTCGTCGATCTATAAACACTTTGATATGTTGTCATTATTGATTTGGAGTTTCGTACCTTGTTTGGATCATGACCGTGTTGCTTAGACCTTCTGGAAGTGTTCTGGGTCAGGGATATAGCGCACGCTAGGCCTAGGCTAACGCACGCTAATTCTGCTTGAGTAGCATACGCTAGCTTTGAGCCTTAGCGCGCGCTAACGGCCCAGGCTTGACAGAGGCAGTGAGGTATTTTTACTTTCTGGACTATCAGGTAACGTACGCTAGGCAGCGGCTACCACACGCTATAAGTGTTGTGTAGCGCACGCTAAGCTGTTGGAATATTTATTCCACACATTATTTAATTTGTGTTTTGATTATTAAAGTTGCTAAACTACAAAACAACATCGAGGCGAAGCAAAACGGCGAAGCAGGCGAAGACGCAAAAATTGCAATCTGGACTGCATTAGCGCACGCTAAGGGACATATGTTAGCGCACGCTAACGAGGAGTCAGCTGCATTCCAGCCTAGTATCGAAGTAAGCTGCAGTTAAGTCAGCAGATGGATAGCGCACGCTACACTCTATTATTAGCGCACGCTACCCTCTATTATTAACGCACGCTATCGAGCCATGTTACTGTTGTGGAAGATATTCAAACACAGAATGACGTATGCAATGAAGTCATCATTAGCGCACGCTACAAAGGATGATTAGCGCACGCTAAGATGTTTGAATCTAGTCAATCCGAAAGTTGGGAAAAGCAGGTCAAAGTCAGCATATTAAACGGTCACTTTGACAATCCATGCAACGGATATATTGGATTAGCGCACGCTACAAAGGAAGTGGTAGCGCACGCTAATCGCAAGGCGAGCTACCGGATCAAATATAAAGTGATTAACGACGCTACATGAAAGCCTCTACGACGCTAGAGCAAAATGTGCGATAGCGCACGCTGCGATGGAAGGCTAGCGCTCGATAGCTATTCAACTGTCAGCAACGGCTAGTAAGGAGGAAGAAGGCTATAAATACCAAGGAGTTGGTATTATTCCATACAACAACATTGAGCAAAGCATACATACGTGTTATATCATTGTAAACATTATAGTTGTTGTTCTTGAGCTTAATTAAGAGTGATTGAGTGTTATACACAAGATCATACACGAGCGATAAAAAGAAAAGATACGATTTGATTCGGTGTTATTAGGATCGAGGATCCGGCATTGTTAGAATCACAATCGCTATCTTAGTGAGGTTTATCTAGTACCGATAGAAAGCTAGAGTGGTTAATTCCTTATCCAATAGAAAAGGAAAAACGGTTTTACTCGGACCAATAGAAGACGAGCTTGTAACGGTAATCCTCGACCGATAGAAGAGAGGCGTAGAGGTTTTGATCTTAAGCCTAAGGAAAAAGATACATCGAGAGAGGACGTAGGCTTCGTTAATAGCCGAACCTCTATAAATCCTTGTGTGATTTACTTTTCCGCAATTTATTTTAGCTTCCGCATAAAACGGCGCAAATATCCGATTTGGTACCCAACAATTGGTATCGGAGCGGTACTCCAATACGCGGCTTAACATCCGAGGAGAAAAGATCCAATGGCGTTTCAAATGGGTCCCGTCGAAGGCCTTGCTCTCAACCGACCACCATTTTTTGATGGCTCAAACTTCATGACGTGGAAGAAGAAGATGTCTATATTCATCCGAGCATATGACATCGAGCTTTGGAAGGTGATTTGTCTTGGTCCGAAAATTCCAACAAATTCCAACGGTACGCTCAAAACCTTCGAAGAATATGACGGTTCCGATTGGAAAAACGACCACTACAATTGTAAGGCAACTCAACTTCTCTATTGTGCCTTAAATCCGGAAGAACACAACCGGATATCATCGTGTGATAGTGCCAAAGAAATCTGGAAAATGCTTGAGGTAACATACGAAGGTACGTCTCAAGTTAAAGAGACGAAGATAAACATGCTCCTTCACGATTATGAATTATTCCAAATGAAGGACGATGAATCCATCTCGATTATGCTCGACCGATTTTCGGTCATCACTAATGGATTAGCATGTTTTGGAAAACCACTTTCGAGTAGTGAGAAAGTAAAGAAAATTCTCTGATCACTACCTCGAGAATGGGACGGTACGGTTACGGCAATAATGGAATCCAAAGATTTAAATACTCTCGATTTTAGTGCTCTCGTTGGTTCTCTTATCAACTACGAGATTGTTCTAAAATCTCGAAATACCAAACCGAAACCGAAGGAGAGGTCGATAGCATTCAAGGCTAAAATGTCGAAGAAGAAAGAAGAAACCCCGGTGGACGAAAGTGACGAAGAAATGGCATATTATGCCAAAAATATTAATAAGTTCCAACACTTATTAAACCGGAGAAAGAAGGACATTCAAGCGGCGAACCTAAGAAATTCGACAACACTTGTCGATTATGTGGTAAACTGTGCCACTTTGCTAAGAAGCGTCGAGTAAAGCAAAAGGAGGTTCTAATCGCAACATGGAGCGACGAAGATCCCGATGAAGATTTTCTTGAACAAAATAATCTCGCGCTCATGGCCGGAGTTCATTCGACGATAGCGACGTCGAAAGCCAAGTAAGTAATTCTTACGACGAACTTTTTGAAGCATTCAATTATTACATACGGACTATCAAAATGCTTTAAATGAAATTAAATCCCTCAAGTCTAAATATAAAACTTTGGAAATTGAAAATTCCAAAATACTTGAAAAGGAAAATTTGTCGAAATTGATCATTCGAAATGCCTTGAAAATGAAAATATTTTGAAAAATGATCTTTTAAAAGTTCAAGATGAACTAAAAATTTTGACAAAGAAATTCTCGTATGTAACGATAAATTTGAACAAATGTTATGTGTTCAAAAATATACTCTAAATAAAGAGGGGTTAGGATTCAAATCACGTTCGAAAAATGAATCCGTCAATTTCAAAATACCCCGATGTGAAAAATGTTTGAAAATTGGGCATCACATTTCAAATTGCAAAAGCCCAAAACAGACGATAAAAATTAAAAAGATTTGGGTTCCTAAAGGAACAAACGTTTCAAACATCGTCTATGTTTCAAAAGAAAAACCAACTATCGGTTGGATCCCCAAAAATAAATTTTGACAAATGATATTTTACAAAGGGGGAGAAGGAAATAATATTTTCAGGGGGAGTTTATACCCTTATTATTGCATAAATTGGTATCATTCATATTTATATTTCATTTGGTATCCTTTATATTTTCTTTACTTTTTGATGAAAACAAAAAGGGGGAGAAAGATATGAATTGAGATAAAAATGATAAAAATGAGAAGGAGATGAAGAGGAGATAAAAATGAGAAAAATCGAAGAAGTCGAAAAGAAAAGAAAAGCATACAAATAGGGGGAGTTAAAAAAAAAATTGAAAAACGAAAAACGACGGAGTTGAAAAATGAAGAAGTCGAAAAAGAAGAAAAAGAAAAGAAATGGAGAAACTAACGAAACGATCAAAGCCGAAAACTTTGATTCGTATAAATATACAGATATTATTTTTTTACAGATTATCCAATTCAAGAGTTGTTTTGTAATCATCAAAAAGGGGGAGATTGTTGGAATATTTATTCCACACATTATTTAATTTGTGTTTTGATGATTAAAGTTGCTAAACTACAAAACAACATCGAGGCGAAGCAAAACGGCGAAGCATGCGAAGACGCAAAAATTGCAATCTGGACTGCATTAGCGCACGCTAAGGGACAT
This sequence comes from Orobanche coerulescens, assembly GCA_033398695.1. Taxonomy (NCBI): domain Eukaryota; kingdom Viridiplantae; phylum Streptophyta; class Magnoliopsida; order Lamiales; family Orobanchaceae; genus Orobanche; species Orobanche coerulescens. Next base: position 123,277,638 of record CM065812.1, on the reverse strand, counting down.
ATGTTAGCGCACGCTAATGAGGAGTCAGCTGCATTCCAGCCTAGTATCGAAGTAAGCTGCAGTGAAGTCAGCAGATGGATAGCGCACGCTACACTCTATTATTAGCGCACGCTACCCTCTATTATTAACGCACGCTATCGAGCCATGTTACTGTTGTGGAAGATATTCAAACACAGAATGACGTATGCAATGAAGTCATCATTAGCGCACGCTACAAAGGATGACTAGCGCACGCTAAGATGTTTGAATCTAGTCAATCCGAACGTTGGGAAAAGCGGTCAAAGTCAGCATATCAAACGGTCACTTTGACAATCCATGCAACGGATATATTGGATTAGCGCACGCTACAAAGGAAGTGGTAGCGCACGCTAATATTAAGGGCGTAGCTACTAGACTCAAATATAAAGTGATTAACGACGCTACATGAAAGCCTCTACGTACGCTAGAGCAAAAATGTGCGATAGCGCACGCTAAGAAGGAAGGCTAGCGCACGCTAGCTAGTCAACCGGCAAAGAACGGCTAGTAAGGAGGAAGAAGGCTATAAATACCAAGGAGTTGGTATTATTCCATACAACAACATTGAGCAAAGCATACATACGTGTTATATCATTGTAAACATTATAGTTGTTGTTCTTGAACTTAATTAAGAGTGATTGAGTGTTATACACAAGATCATACACGAGCGATAAAAAGAAAAGATACGATTTGATTCGGTGTTATTAGGATCGAGGATCCGGCATTGTTAGAATCACAATCGCTATCTTAATGAGGTTTATCTAGTACCGATAGAAAGCTAGAGTGGTTAATTCCTTATCCAATAGAAAAGGAAAAACGGTTTTACTCGGACCAATAGAAGACGAGCTTGTAACGGTAATCCCTCGACCGATAGAAGAGAGGCGTAGAGGTTTTGATCTTAAGCCTAAGGAAAAAGATACATCGAGAGAGGACGTAGGCTTCGTTCATAGCCGAACCTCTATAAATCCTTGTGTGATTTACTTTTCCGCAATTTATTTTAGCTTCCGCATAAAACGGCGCAAATATCCGATTTGGTACCCAACATAAGCTACCACAGCAGCGCACGCTAAGACTCGAGCAGGGCAGAGGACAGTAGGTTCTGGACTCCAATTTCTGGACACCAACTCCCAGGTAGCGCACGCTAACTCTTGGCTAGCGCACGCTAACTCTCGGCTAGCGCACACTAAAGGAAGGCGATTAGCGCACGCAACGGTATACTTAATGCATGCTAACGAGGCTGGAAGAAGCCACTGGACTACCGGGTAACCCCGTTAGCGCACGCTAATTTTGAGGTGTAGCGTGCGCTAGACTGGGCACAACATATAAGGGACAGTTGACCCTACACGCGTCATTTTTCCCTTTTTTCACATTTCCGATCGGGAGAGCTCGAGAGAGGCGATTTGGGGCGATTTGAGGTGATATATCTTCAACAATCATCATCTTGAGTTGGATAACAAAGATTTCACAACATCTAATCCATTTCTATCTTCCAAATCAAGGTATAAATCCTTAGAACCCTAATTTTGGGAATTTTGGGGTTTTTCTTAGATTCGTCCGATTTATCCATTTTGGAGCTTTAGAACCTTGAGATTATGATGTATCTACCCCGTATCCATGTTCCCCTACGATTATATGAATTTTTTTGTACCTTGTTCAGACATGAGAGGGTTTGGATGATTTTCCAATCTCTAGATGTTTACCCTTGTAGTTTCGTGAATCGTAGGCGGGTTTCGGGAGTTTCTTCGCGTGATTTGAGTATGGATTATTTATTATCGTATTCCTTGCGAATCGTTTAGGTGCCGGAAGTGCGTTCTCGGACCTACCGAACTTATACTCTTTTCCTTCCGATTTCTCGATGTCTCAATGGCAAGTATATATTTATGATTGTACGTTCTCGACTTTGAAAGTAAGATATATGATTGGCATGATTGTTTATATCCACTCTGGGACAGACCGACGGGTCCTCTGAGGGTTTCGTAGCCTCTGGTGCGATTCCACGGATAGTTGGGTTGACCACTCTGGGACGGACCGACGGGTCCTCTAAGGGTTCCGTAGCCTCTGGTGCAGTTTCACGGTTGATCATGTACGTATTGATGTGATGCTCTGAGATTTAGTTATTCCGGAATACTAGTCTTGAAATGATGAATTGACGGTTACTTTTACTTTATTGTCGAGAATTATTGTGTTTCATATTCGATATACTTGCACTAGCTATTCGACGGCTAACCCCTTTATGGGGGAAATACTTTTTATGTATTTCAGGTTCCAGGAGAGCGGACAGGCAGGTATCGGGTCGATATGAAGATGATGGGCAAGCGTGATACTGTGACTTGTCTCTGGTTAGATTTTGTGTTTCCTCCATTCAGTGTTGTTGTACTGGAATGGCTTTTGAATACTCGAGTATTGATTTCAGTTTCCTTGATGTTTCGGCCTGTGTTGCCGAGGTATTGATTTGTGACGTGTTGTATTTAGATACATTAGATTTGGTTTGAATACCATTTGTATTGTCCTTCATTTCATTGTATTTGGACCTTCTCGGTAAAATTTTATAATTCCGCGTATGTATAGCCTTGTGGGTCCCACGGCGGGGCTCATGGCGCTGTAATATACCCTCAATAACTTGGGGGTGTTACAGAATATGGTATCAGAGCTTAGGTTTATGGATACCTAGGCTGTCGGTATTTTGGGTCGATCGAGTCATCGTTTTTCTGCAGTATCACCACTTTGCCATCATCACAGTGCGACCGGTACTTGTAAGTCCTCTTACTCTTCTTGTATTTTCTTAATGACTTCGCTTTTAGTGTGGTATTCTTAGGAATCGGTCACTTCGAGAAGGTGCGATTTGGATTGTACTCACGTATCTTGTGTATCCTTCAGAATGTTTGCTGACAGGAGACAGAGTCATGGCCGTGGTCACTGACGTGAACTCTTCCTTGAGATTTTGTCCAATTGCTAATTGCGATATTGGTGTGTATCAGTATTGATGTAACCGAGCTGATCGGTCACCAAGAACCGGGTTAATCTTAGAAGTTTAGCTAAGAAAACCCCAAAATATATGAAGTGCTCTCTTTTCTTTCTCTCTCTAAAATATGCTGTATTCTCAGAGTATGTGTTATCTTTTAAGGAACCCCCTCTCTCCCTTTTATAGGAGGAGGGTGCCTTATTATCTGAGATTTTTCCTGATTCCCGGAGAGAATCCCGGATATCCAGGGATTCAAGCTGCGATTTTCCATCCCTGGATTTCCGGGATTGCAAGGTATGGGCTCTCAATCCCTGGATCTCCGGGATGGCAAGGTATGGGCTCTCAACCCCTGGATCTTAGGGATTCTGTCAGGTGAGTCAGGATCTTCTTTCCCAAGAGTTCGACCTTCCTGAGTTTGGTGGTTTTTAGGTCGGCTCATCCCTATTCAAATCAGTAGTTTGAGAGACCTTTGAGGTCGGCGACCTGTTATTGGATATCATAGGTCAGCGGGGGCCTCCGAGGTCGGCGCCCTTCTAACAGATGTCACAGCTAAACGGGACCTCCGAGGTCGGCGCCCTTCTAATAGACGTTACAGCTAAGTGGGGCCTCCGAGGTCGGCGACCTTCTAAAGGACCTTGGGGTTGTCATCTCCTTATCTAAGAACCTAGGTCGGACTTATATTGGTCCATATTTTAAACCGGGTTTTCAGGGAGCGTACATTCGACGTCCTATCAACCAGTCCCCCCCTACTCTAGTCGAGCTGTAAGACCGAGTAGAGTAAGATTTGTTTACAACCGGACGACCCTGACGCAATTATCCTTGGGACTCCCGTTCCCAGATAACGAGGCTCTTCGGGCTTTGTGCGCTATAATTAACCTGTCTTTTCCTTTCCCCGCCTCCCAAACGTCGCGTCGATGGCCGAAGCCAGGTGTCGACCTGCCATAGGTCGGCTAAGACGGCAATCCCCCTGCCTTCCTTCGAATAGGGCATCGGACGCTCCAGATCGCCCATATCCTTCTTGGTTTTCGCCCCTCCCTCCTATAAAAGGAGGTCTTCTTCCCCCTTTATCACTTCCGCGTTTTTATACCCTCAGCCTCTGGTGCGAAAATTCTCAGGCGATACTAGCGATCACATCTATCTGTCCCCGGCGACGCGCTTGCTCTACCTTTCTCCGGCGATCTTCCACCCAATCCCATGGGTATGTTCATCTAAACATCTCTTTAGCTTTTTGGTTTGTTTTACAGGTATTTTCCTTTTCTTCTTCCTCCCCTTTTCTTCCTTTAGTTATGTCGTCTGCTTCGGATTCTCAAAATATTTCCGGCTAATCGGCCGTGAACCCTTTTTTGGAGGGTCTTTCCTCTTCTAATGGGGATTCGGGGGGTAGGTCGGGGCGAGCTACTAGTTCCTCCCTCCGTCTTAGGGATGAGCCTTTAGGTGATGTAGACTGGTCCGAGCTAGGTGACATCCCTCCCTCTGGCATCCCCCTAATCATTGTAGATCCTCCTTCCCCTCCCCCCATGGACGAGGTAACTGTGACCGACCTTTTAGCCGACCCATATCAGACGGTTGTAGGGGCGGCTCGAGTTCTCCCTCCCCATCCTCTATCGAGGACTAGCCCAGCCGCGCTGGCTAGTTTTATAAGATTTCTTAGACTTCCCCCGGGGTGGGAATTTGTCACACCTCAGGCTAGTGATACCCCTGATCATCCTCCTCCGGGTCATATTACCTAGTTTGTGGATCAGGTGAGTAGTGGTCTTCGCTTTCCACCCCATCCCTTCCTTGTCTCTCTCTCCGTTAAATACAATTTTCCCCTCAACCAGTTCTCTCCTAACTCTTTTCGCTACATGGTGGGTTTTCTCGTGCTGTGTCATTACAGACATGAGGAACCCGACCTGGGCTTTTTCTATTTTTGCTTTGGGCTAAAGAGTTTTAAAGGCTCTTTTTACTTGACTTCCCGAAACAACGCCCATTTCTTCACCCACCTCCCTTCCAATGTGAAGGACTGGAGGTCCCGCTTCTTTTTCCTTCGGCTCCCCACATCCGATTCTTGGGGCTTTCCTACGAAATGGACGCAGGCTACTCCGAGCCAGATCCTATTCTAGGCGTAATTCCATCCGGCCGCTGGTCGAGAAAGTTCGGGAATGGAATGCCATTCCCTATAATGCTTTCCAGCTGACGCAATTCCATGATCTTCTGTTCCATTGTGGACTGAGCTCGAATCCCTATCCGGCTATCCCTGACATTGGTAGGCTTTATCTATATATATATATATTTTTTTTTAGATCTTTGTTATTTTGTTTTTTAGCTATTTCCTTGACCGTTTGTATTTTTTTTTGTAGATCGGTTCATGCGGACCTGCCAGTCGGATGCCTCCAAGCCGGCCGAACCAATAAAAGAGAAGGTCCCTAAGTCGACGAATCCCCCCAAGGAGAGGGCGGAGGGCTCGTCCAAAGCTAAACGGAAGGTTCCTTCTCGCCCCAAGTCTGGGGTAACTCTCCCATCCGACCTGGCTCCTACCTTGACCACCGGACGAGGCTCTGCGAGCTCGTCTAGGCAGCTTCAGGTCACTCAGAGGGCCTCTTCTCCTAGCTCCCCTGCTTCCAAACGGCCGAAGACCGCGGGTCCTCCAGGTCCGGCTTGTAACACCCTCAAGATATTCGAGGTATATTACAGCGCCGTGAATCCCTATATGGGACCCACCAGGCTGAACAGCATCAAACTCATCGACTCACATAAACGACAAACCAAAACCATGTCATAAAGACGCAAAACAGAATAATCCACCCGGTTTACCGGTCAACCATAACATCATCAATCAACACAAACATATAGGTAACAATACAATCCGGACGGACAAGAACTCTTAAGTACTCGAGTACAACCATTAGTTCAAAAGCCACAAAAGATGAAAAGACAAAAAGACATTAAGACGTCACTTAGGCACAATCATCACGCTCGGCCATCATCCGCATACTGGTCCAGCGCTCGTCTCGATGAACTGACCAAATTAATAAAACGATTTTCCCCAAAAGGGGTCCCAAGATGGGGTTAGGATTTTCGCTAGTACAAGTAACCAGATGAACAACTTACATCTTTCACATATAGTAATGCATGCATTTGAGAAACCGTTCAAAACACTCATTTCCTAAATTCCAATATCAAATCACATTTGTAAAATTCACCACAATTAACCGTCGATCCACACCTCCGTGGACCCCTACCGAGACCCCGTCGGATCTAACCCGTAGTGGTTAAAAGCAAAGCTCGTCGATCCACACCTCCGTGGACCCCTACCGAGACCCCGTCGAGTCTAACCCGTAGTGAGCATACACACGCACATAATTTCTCATACAAAACTACTATGTCAAGATTGTAAGTTCATAAGGATACTTGCCTCGATTAATTAGACGATGACACGAACGGAACGGAAGAGTTGAACACGACCGCAAGGAACCGGCGGAAATGAACCTAACGATTCGAATAACACAATCACAACCAACTCTAGACGATTATGGAAATGGAATACACCTGAAACCCGCCTACGATTCATGTATATTCGTATATAAACAACAACGAGGGCGGACCACAACCAAACCCTCTCGATTCCGTAAAAATCACGAAATATACCATGAATCCGTAGGGAAACTAAGAATACCAACAAGATTAATAATATTCATCATGAATCCATCAACGAAACGGAACGGATCGGAAGAAAATCCCAAAACCCCCAAATCATCCAAAAGTAGGGTTCTAAGAGATTACCTTGGATTTAGGATGAGAAACACAAGTGGATGATGTTAGTCTTACACCAAGAACTCAAGCACAAGGATCTCTGAAGTGATTGGAAGAAGAAAATCGCCTCAAATCGTCTCTGGAGTCGCTCGGCCGCGGAAAGAGGAAGAAATGAGATTTTGTGATTATCTCGGTCAACTCCCTGGTTTATATAGCCAGGGAGCGTTAGCGCACGCTAAGACCTCAAGGTTAGCGTGCGCCAACGGGATAGGGTTACAAACCCTCCTGTTAGCGTCCCAGTCCAGAAACCAGGTTTTTGGCCGTTAGCGTGCGCTACCATACATGCGTAGCGTGCGCTAATAACCTCTCGGTAGCGCGCGCTATCGACCAATAGCGTGCGCTACCTGAACATCAGCCGAGTCCAAGAGCCAACCGCCCAAACCTCACGACCCGTTAGCGTGCGCTACCATACCCAGAAGGCGTGCGCTAACTAGCATCCGATTGAGTTCGTGAGTAAACCGCCCAAGATCGATAACTACACTAGCGCGCCATCGAACAATTTAAAGTGCGCTAGTCTCCCGACATTAGAGTGCGCTAGACGAGATAGCGTGCGCTAATCCGATAGTCCGCAGGGTCGAGCCGAATCGCCACTCCTGTGGCTAAATCGTTAGCGTGCGCTATTTAATTAAACGTAGCGTGCGCTACTAATGGATTTCTAGCGTGCGCTATACAGGAAATTTAGCGTGCGCTAGATACAGAATATAAACGACCCAAAATACCGGGTTATGAACGAAACGTCAAACGGAACACCTCAAAACGTATCATAGCATAGAATGAATCCACGGCAACCCCGAAACGGCGGTTCCGCACAACAATTACGAGAATCAGATCAAAAGATAACGGAAAAGTTACACTGAAGGATACTCGAGGGTCACTAAAATCGAGAATTACACCGGAAATACAATTACAAGGGAAAGAAAAATGCGGATATTACACGGCTATGGAGACTCTTCTCCGTTGCAAGGAGTTTGAGAGATTTCTCTCTTATTTTAGCTCCATGGTCCCGGCTAAGGATAAGCTGGGATTACGAGATGCCTACGAGGACCCTAAATTTGATGCTATGATGATGTACTTTGGGAAGGTATTCCACTTTTCGCCTTCATACCCCTTTTGGTTATTTTTATGTTTATTATTACCCTATGCCGACCTGATATAACTTCCTGTGCAGTTCTTCGCCACCTTTGTGACTTTTGCCGAGGATCATAAGCTCGGCGCTACGTCTTCCTCGCAGCTCACCCAGATGAAAGCCGACCTGGAGGCCGCCCTGTCGGCTAATTCTGATCTTTCGGCCCAGCTTCAGGAGAGGGAGTATCGCTTAGATGCTGCCCTTAAGAAAAATTCTGAGCGGGAGGCGGTTTTAGAGCGGGCTCAGATGGCCAATGTTCAGGTGAACCAAGAGCTGAAATTTTGGAAGACCATGTCTTCAGCTGAAACGGAGAAGGTGGGCCAGCTCGAGGCTCAGTTGTTGGAAGCTAGGGCCGAATCCGAAAGGATAGCTCAACTTGAGGCACGGGCTAAGGCTGAATTGGAGAAGGTCGCCGACCTTGAAGCTCAAGCTAGAGCGGCATCGGAAAAGGTGACCCAGCTGGAAACTCAACTAGCCGAGGCTAGATCCGAGGGATCGTCTTATGAGCGCGGGGCGACGGATGGCCGACGTCGATTCCTGACCAGTGACGTTGGTCACTCTTTTCTGGAGGCCTACCGCTCCGGCCTCCTGGCCCGGTATCATAATTCCACCGCGTTCCTGGTTAAGCTAGCCCTAGACGCGACACAATATTTTGATTTTGCTCTGATTCGTGCTCGCGAGCAGCTAGCTTCATTGGGCTTTTCGGGCGAGCTGGACCGGGATGCTGCATTGGACGGGGCTCCCGTTCCTTCGGGCTGGTCCGGGGACGTGGAAGAATCTCCGGAGGCGGCCTGGTGGAAGGACGCCCTTGAGGAGTCCATAAAGCAATCCGGCTTAGATTTGGAGCTACCTTCCGACCCTCCCAGTTCACCTGTTAAGGCCAGCACCCCTAGTCCCGAGGTGGTTGGGACCGATCGTGATGCTTCTCCTCCGCTGCCTCCTCCGTCTTCAGAGCCTGTAGCTTAGTGTAGACAATGTATATTTTTCTTCTCTTTCTTTTTCCCTTCTTTATTTGTACTGGCACAGCTATTTTGAATGACAACTTTTTGAGTTGAACATACTTGGTGATTGTGTGCTTTGTTATGACAAGTTGATATAGTTCGGTGTTGCTTGTAACCTTGATGTATCTTGTGCCTGTTTGATTTGATACGATGACTTTCCGATATGGCCCGACTTTTACATTTCGAAAAATCCGACCAGTTTGACTTAATTTTTTCACCGATCTTTAGTGTAGGTTGGGTATTTCCCTTAGTCATAGCTTCATAGGGCGGTTCACCCTTACTCGGATCTGAAGGCGTTTTTGCGCGATCATATGTCAGAGGGCGGTTCACCCTTACTCGGATCTGAAGGCGTTTCGCCTGTTCAGATGTCAGAGGGCGGTTCACCCTTACTCGGATCTGAAGGCGTTTCGCCTGTTCAGATGTCATAGGGCGGTTCACCCTTACTCGAATCTGGAGGCATTTCGCCTATTCAGATGTCATAGGGCGGTTCACCCTTACTCGGATCTGGAGGCGTTTCGCCTATTCAGATGTCATAGGGCGGTTCACCCTTACTCGGATCTGGAGGCGTTTCGCCTATTCAGATGTCAGAGGGCGGTTCACCCTTACTCGGATCTGGAGGCGTTTCGCCTGTTCAGATGTCGAGGCGGTTCACCCTTACTCGGATCCAGGCGTTTGCTGTTCAGATGTCATTTCTAGTTTTACTTGATCAACACATTCAGAGAGATATATTTTTGTAATAGACTTTCATTAAAACAACATAAGCTTTTTTTCACACCTCTTCACACAAAATACTTTTTTAAGTGACATATGTTCCAAGGTCTTTTGATGAGGTGCCCTTCCATATCCTCCAGCTCGTAAGCTCCCCCCGCATAAATTCGGATTACCTTGTAAGGGCCTTCCCAATTCGGCTCCAGCTTTCGTGTTTTTCTGAGGGCATCAGCTCGCCTAAGCACCAAATCACCGACCTGGAATTGTCTCTTCCTGACTCTTTTGTCATGAGCTGCTTTTGCCAGGCTTTTGTATCTTTCGATTCGTCTTCTTCCTTCCTCCTTTATTCTATGGTATCTAACGCCTCCTTCATTATTTCCTCGTTCTCCACCTCGTTGAACCATCGAACCCGATGGGACATTTCTCCGACTTCTGCGGGGATGACGGCTTCGGACCCATAGACCATACTGAAGGGTGTTTCTCCTGTTGACGATCTAGGTGTGGTCCTGTACGACCATAGTACCGAGCTAAGTTCATCCACCCATCCTCCTCCAACTTTGTCTAAGCGGGTTTTTATCCCCTGCAAGATTGTTCTGTTAGTTACCTCTACTTGACCATTAGCTTGCGGGTGAGCAACCGCAGCGAACCTTTGCTTGATATGCATACCCTCGCACCAGGACTGGGTTCTCTTCCCATTGAATTGGGTTCCATTATCTGAGATGAGTATCTGGGGCGCTCCGTACCTGCAGCAAATGTTGTTAAACAGGAAACTTATGATTCTTTGCTCGGTTATGGTGGCCACGGGCTCGGCTTCTACCCACTTGCTGAAGTAGTCTATGGCTACTATTAAGAACTTTCTTCCTCCCAAGCCAGGTGTAAACTGCCCCATGATATCAATTCCCCATTTAGCGAATGGACAGGGCGCTCCCATGGTGATCATATCCTCGACTGGGATATGAATTAAGGGTGCGTGCACTTGACATTTTTGGCATCGCTTAACCATTTCCACTGCTCTCTTGCTCATGGTCGGCCAAAAGAAACCAGCCCTTAGTGTTTTGCTAATCAGTGCTCTTCCTTTGGTATGGTCTCCGCAGCACCCTTCATGGATTTCTTCCAATACACTTCGCCCTTCTTCTTCCGAGATGCATCGTAGGTATGGCCCGAGGTAGGACCTCTTGTATAGCTCATCATTAATGCAGCAGAACCTCGCTGCTCTTCGCACAATTTTCATTCTTTCTTGTCTCTCCTTGGGTAATTCTGCCCTTCTTAGGTATGCCAACAAAGGAGTTCGCCAATCTGCCATCTCATTCACCTCCATCACCTATTTCATGATGCTACTTCGGGCTGCTCCCAGAATCGTTACTGTTCGCGAGCGGCAATCCACTAAGGAGCTTCCCATCTTTGCTAGGTAGTCAGCTTTTCCATTCTCCGACCTAGGGATATGGATTAACTTCCATTCCCCTAGTTTTTTGGCAGCCTCTTTCACTTCCTCCACATACTTTTTCATCCGATCTTCATTTATCTCAAATTTTCCTTCTACCTGTTGTGTGACCAGTTGGGAATCAGAGTAAGCAATGAGTCGTCGCGCGCCCAAGTCTATTCCCAGCTGCATTCCCTTAACCAGGGCTTCATATTCGGCCTCGTTGTTAGATGCCACAAATCGAATTTTATGGCATACTCTAATTGCTCACCTTAGGGGTAGTGAGGATTATCCCGCCCCGTAACCCTTTGGTTGTCGCGATCCATCCACATGCAATAGCCACCGTCCTTCCGGTGGCGATGGCATGGCCCCTCTTGGATAAAGTCTGCTAGGGCACGAGCTTTGTCGCCGTTCTCGGCTCATAATCCATGTCGTACTCCCCCATTTCTACCGCCCACTTCACCAGACGACCTGACACATTAGGTCGCCCTAATATCTCTCTCAAGGGCAAGTTGGTTCGCAATTTTATCCGGTGGGCTAGGAAATAGGGCCTCAATCGCCTGGCCGTAACCACTAACGCCAGCGCCCCTTTTTCTAGCTCGGAGTAGTTCCGTTCTGCTCCTTGCAAGATTCGGCTTGTATAATAAATGGGCTTTTGCTTATTCATTTCTTCTCTTAGCAAGACCGAGCTTACCGCTCCTTCTCCCACGGATAAGTAGAGTACCAGATCCTCTCCTGGTACTGGTTTGGTGAGTAGGGGCAGCTCGGCCAAATACTCTTTCAATTTTCCGAATGCCGTTTGCGCTTCCGGGGTCCATTCGAACTTGTTCCCTTTTCTTAAGAGTTTAAAAAATGGGAACCCCTTCTCGGCCGAGCGTGATATGAAACGGCTCAGCCCTGCTATTCTTCCCGCTAGTATCTGCATATCCTTAATATTTTTTGGAGGATTCATTTGCAGTACTGCCTTGACCTTCTCCGGGTTGACCTCGATTCCTTGTTCTGTGACCACATACCCCAGGAATTTTCCCGATTTGACTCCAAAAGAACATTTTGATGGGTTGAGCTTTATTCCGTACGTGCGCAGGTTCTCGAACGTCTCTTCTAGGTCCCTGATATGTTCTCTTGCCTTCACACTTTTCACTAGCATGTCATCCACGTATACCTCCATGTTTCTGCCGATTTGGGATTTAAAGATTCTGTCGACCATCCTCTGATATGTAGCTCCTGCATTTTTTAATCCAAAAGGCATGCGTAAATAACAAAAAGTTCCCTTTGAAACCACAAAACTAACCCTCTTTCTGTCCTCGAGTAGAGGAATTTGATGATATCCTTGGGAAGCGTCCATCATCTTGAGTAACTCGCACCCGAGGTTGAATCCACCGGTGATCTATGCGGGAGTAACGGGTAGTGATCCTTGGGACATGCTTTATTTAGGTCCGGAAGTCCATGCACATCCTCCACTTCCCTGGCCTTTCCCTACCATCACGGCGTTGGATAGCCACTCCGAGCGGATCTCCATTATGTGCCCAGCTCGGAGGAGCTTATCGACCTCTTCCCCAATGACCCCATCCATCTCTGGCCCGAAATGCCTCCTCTTCTGCTTTACTGGTCTTATGGTGGGGTCGATGTTCAACCTGTGTTCGGCAACTGTTGGGCTGATTCCCACCAGATCCTCAGCTGCGAACGCGAAAATGTCCACGAATCTTCTTAGCAAGCTGATGAGGCTTTCCTTTATTCTATCGTCCAAACGACTCCCCATGCGAGTCTTTGTTTCCGGCTTTCCTGGAACCAATTCTATTTCTAGTAATTCCTCGTTGGGCTTGACACCTTCTTCCTCAGCTTCCTCGGGTGCCTTCGATTGCTTATTCCTCTTAGACTCCGGATCCGGACCCCCGAGCTCGGGTGTCCTCTTTCCGCGCTGCACTCCCTGCTTTACGGTTGTTTGATAACAAGAACGGGCGACAAACTGATCTCCTGCTACTTCTCCCACCTCACCTCCTACGGGGAATTTTACTTTCATGTGCGCGGTAGAGGCTACTGCTTCGAATTTGTTGAGCCCTGGTCGTCCTAAAATGGCGTTGTAGGCCGATTTGGTGTCCACCACTAAAAATCTGAGTGTCTTGACCTTCCGATGGGGCATCCGACCTAGTGCTACTAGAAGCACCACTTCTCCGACTAGTTGCACCTCGGTCATACAGAACCCATAGAGCGCTGTATCTACCTTTCTCAATTCCACTTCCAGGTTCATCTGTTTGAAACAGTCATAGAATAAGATGTCTACTGAGCTTCCCGTATCGATAAACACCCATTGCACATCGTAACTGGCGATTTCCGATGTGATGACCAATGCATCATTGTGGGGCATATGTATCCCATTATAATTCATGGGGCTGAACTGAATGATAGGCCCACTGCCTACAGAGGCGACCTCCTTGAGTTGATGACACCTAGCCTTTCGTGCGTGGGCTTTTCTAGCCTGATTAGAACTTCCGTCGGTTGGTCCCCCTGATATCATGTGGATCACTCCTTTTTAGCGGGGAGCGGCGGGTCCCTAGGAGCTTCTCTTTTCACCCCGCCCCTCCTTGGGGCATGGGTGGTGCCTCGACCTCCATTTCTCTGTTGATATGTGAACTCCATCGATGTCGCTCGGACCCGGCCTCTCGATCTCATCCTTAAGGTGCTTGCATTAAATCATTTTATGCCCGTAATCATTGTGGAATCGACAATAAAGCTCTGATTTCGGCTGGGTGGGCCTATTAGGGCGAGATGCAGGCCACTCGATGACTCTACTCATCTTACCCTCAACTGCTTCCAAAACCTGGGCTCTCCTCATTGTTAGTGGGCTGTATTGGTCAAATCTTGGTCGCCTTAGAACGATATCGTTCTTTTTCCGATCTGTTTTTCCCCGTGACATTTCTTCCCGAGGCAAATTTCCTTGAAAGGTGTACTCCTCCCGTCGTATCAATCTGCTGGACCCCCTTTCCCCATCCTCGGGCTTTTCATGCAACTCCTCCATATCCTTCTCGGTTTCCTCAACATTGATGTACTTCGAGCATCGGGCTAAGACCTCATCGTATGTTCTGGCTGGTTTTTTAGCTAATGAGGTGCGTAACAACCGGCCTCGATCCTGCGTCAAGGCCTTTGGTTTTACTTCTTCGGCGACGCGAGGTACCTCCAGACACGCCTTCGTGAATCGGGTCACATAAGCTCTCAGCGCTTCTCCAGAATATTGCTTGATACTGAACAAGGACATGAAGGTCTTTTGGTGCGCCCTGGCGCTGGCAAAGTGAGTCAAGAACGTGGAGCTGAAAGTTTTGAAGCTGGTGATTGACCCAGGGGGTATCTGGTGGAACCAATCCTGAGCTGACTCTGTCAGTGTGGCCAAGAATGCTCTGCAACTCACGGCATCCGAATATCTATGTAGTACCGCCATGTTCTCGAATCGGTATAAATGTCGGGTAGGATCTGAGAGTCCATCATAGGTGAAGGTGACAGCCCTAAACCCATACGGGAGCTCGGCCTGTAGTATGCCTTCTGAGAAGGGATGGCCTGGATGACTTTCCATGTCCCTCCCCGCAATCCTCTGTCGCAACTCTTCCAGCTCGTCTTGCATGCTGGATATCAAGGGATCCTGCGTTTTTTCCTGCCTAGATCGCTCCCATATTTTTGGATAACTCTCCCCATGCTCTTCCTGCTGATCAATTTCTTCCGGCCCATCCGAAAGGATGGGTATTATTTTTCGTGGTACCCTTTGTTTTTCGACCTCCCGGCTCTTCTGGATTGCACTGGCGATTATGTCGGCTAAGGCTTCCTTCGTCAGTGTAATTGTGCTTGGTGCGACTTCTTCTACAGGGGTGACGGGTGTTTTCTCCAGAGTCGCTTCTCCACCCGCCGCTGCTAGTTCCTCTTCTAGATTTCTGGGTATTAACTCCCCTGTTCTCTTCTGGTTCATTTCTTCTGCCATTACTAACCTCACGTCTCAACTCAAAGTGACTCGATGTCACACTTCCCACAGACGGCGCCACTTGATGTAACCGAGCTGATCGGTCACCAAGAACCGGGTTAATCTTAGAAGTTTAGCTAAGAAAACCCCAAAATATATGAAGTGCTCTCTTTTCTTTCTCTCTCTAAAATATGCTGTATTCTCAGAGTATGTGTTATCTTTTGAGGAACCCCCTCTCTCCCTTTTATAGGAGGAGGGTGCCTTGTTATCTGAGATTTTTCCTGATTCCCAGAGAGAATCCCGGATATCCAGGGATTCAAGCTGCGATTTTCCATCCCTGGATTTCCGGGATTGCAAGGTATGGGCTCTCAATCCCTGGATCTCCGGGATGGCAAGGTATGGGCTCTCAACCCCTGGATCTTAGGGATTCTGTCAGGTGAGTCAGGATCTTCTTTCCCAAGAGTTCGACCTTCCTGAGTTCGGTGGTTTTTAGGTCGGCTCATCCCTATTCAAATCAGTAGTTTGAGAGACCTTTGAGGTCGGCGACCTGTTATTGGATATCATAGGTCAGCGGGGGCCTCCGAGGTCGGCGCCCTTCTAACAAATGTCACAGCTAAACGGGACCTCCGAGGTCGGCGACCTTTATCAGATATCATAGGTCAGCGGGGCCTCCGAGGTCGGCGCCCTTCTAACAGACGTTACAGCTAAGTGGGGCCTCCGAGGTCGGCGACCTTCTAAAAAACCTTGGGGTTGTCATCTCCTTATCTAAGAACTTAGGTCGGACTTATATTGGTCCATATTTTAAACCGGGTTTTCAGGGAGCGTACATTCGACGTCCTATCAGGTATTGTGTTGAGACTTTGTAAGGGAGTCGCATGCTACTATCACTGGAGGTCATCGGCTTCATGCACCTGTAAGTATACTGTCTTGATTATTCGCTTGTGGCGACCAACGATTGCTTTTGTGATGAGTTTGGAAATTTCTGGTTGATCTGTTGCTTGTGACAGGATTGCAAGTTTCGAGGACGAAACTTCTTTTTAAGGGGGTAATATGTAATATCCGAATTTTCAGCATAAATCTTTTTGGCGTTATTTTATCTGAGATATACTGGATAGCTTGGTGTCTATACAGTATGGTTAAAATAATTTGAGGATTGAGACAGTTGTATTTATACAATTGACGTGATTGGTTGACAGTTATAATTGAGGATATCGTGTATCAGGTTGTTTTAATTTTGATATCGGGTATATCGTATGATAATGTTATTGAATAGAGTATATGTATTCGGTATGCCGTATGTTCGTATTCTGTATGTCGAGACGTTGGACAAGAATAGCTGAAAATGGCTAAGTACAGCCACGTTAGCACACGCTACGATGTATACTTAGCGCATGCTAAGAGGTTTGAATTACGTACGCTAAGGAGGACCCCTAATGTACGTAAGGCTTTCTGGATAAGGTTCGGAAGGTGGCCGATAGGTAGGCCCAGGCTGATTATTATCGGCATTTAGCGCACGCTAATGCATACAGTTAGCGCACGCTAATATCAGATTGGTCAACAAGGAATTTTGGCTTTATTGGTTACTTTCGGCGTGTGGAACCAGGCATCTTCGGGGAAGGTACATATTGTCGGGTCAACGACGATTAGCGCACGCTAAGGTTGAAGATTAGCGCACGCTAATGGTGTATTACTGTAGTAGGTCAACGACTGTATTTACGTACGTTATTTCATGGATATTACGTACGTAAGCTGATGTACGAAGCAAGGTAGTAGCCTTTCTGGACTTCGATAGCGCACGCTATCCAGGAAAGATAGCGCACGTTAGGGCTGTAGCGCACGCTAAATACAAGTTTTAGCGCACACTAGTAATGTGCAGTATAAGTATGGACAGACGGGTGTTAAGATGCATTTCACCCATTTTCTTTACTTCAACCGATAGAGAGTGTTCTTGGAGGATACTTTGATGATACAGACACTTGAGTATTGTGAGATTGATCGTCCTTAACAGCATTGGAGCTTGGGAGTGATCGAAAATGGATTCAACCTTGGGATTCAACCCATTTCTTTGATGAGGTAATTACTTTTCAGTTTGGGATTTCATCTTGGATTGTATATGATGTTCTTGAGTTGATAATAGTCATGTATATGAGTTGATAAGTATGATTATGGATGGATTACCGAGTTATGTTGATATTATTGTTGAGGTGCGGATGTTGATATGATTCGTGTGGTTTGAATGGTGTTGTTTATCTTCAAGAGATATGCTGGTTGATATCTCCATTCATTTCGGATTTTGACGTTGTTGTTGATGATCAATTCATATGGTAATAGTTTATGGAGGCGTTTATGATGATTCTTGGTATTCCACGGAAAGTTCTTTAGGAAAGATGACGACATGATGACTTGTATGTTGGATTAATGTTGTCATGAGCATGGTTAGGGAATCATAGTGTTCTTGGCAGTATTGTTGCGATTCTTGATGTTATGATGATATATGCCTTAGACTATGAGTTAGGTGATGGTTTAAGTGTTAGAACATCGGATTATGTCGTTTAGTCGATTATGGACGTGATTTCGGATTAAGTCATGTTCTTGAGAGACTCTTGAATTATATGAGATGATGAACATTTATAAGAGCTTGGGTGTTTTGGATATGAATATGGAATATTCATGTCTGGAGCTAAATTATGTGTTCTGGTATAATATTTGTTTAGGAATACGAATATGGTTACGAGCTTGACGAGATTATTATTCACCTCTGAGTTTGGAAGTCCATACGTATTGAACAAGTGTTCAAGTCGAATGACTGGATTGTTTGATAACCTTAGAATATGATTACCTATAATGTTGAACTAATTGGATGGTCTGAATTGATGATGATCATCGGTAAATTTTAACTATGGATTTACAAGAAGGGACCTTGTTAATTCGTATTTAAGAATTGAGTTTGGGATCGATAACATTTAGACCCTTATTATTAGTTCGATTTGGTTGCCGATATGATCATCGGATTTCGGCACGTATTGTGGACATGGATTCGTAAGTGTCTGAGTTGGATTGTTCAGACTGTGTTTAATCGAGATATTGTGGAAACGTTAACTTTGTGGTTTGGTTGTATTGATATTGATCGTTATCGAACCTGTTGATTATTAATCCTTCTTTTTACAATAAGTTGTGATGTTTGATCGGGGATTATGACCATCATGTTGCGGTTGAGGTTGAAGAGTTCGTAGATTGCTTTGGTCGGGACTGAGGAACTCGTAGACGAAAGCAACTGAATTGGTAACAATTTCGCTGTATTGGTATCGAGGCAAGTTATACCTGTTCGGTTTGTAACATTCAATGAATAGTTTTGGTTCCATTTCATTTATAATTCATAAAGAAATGGTATATAAATGTAAATTGTCGGAATGATGGTTAGTATAGTGTGCGTTGGTTTGGATTAAATCATAATGTATATGATTTAAATGTGTTTGGTGAAGACGGAGATGTGAGTTATCTTTGGTCTATGATATGGAATGTCGGATATCGAGGATAGTTTATCATGTCGATATTGATGTCGGGATGGTGGTTTATTGATATTAATGGACTGTACCTCATTCGAGATTATTCGAATAACTGTGTGTTCGTTCAGGCATGTTTGTTCGTGGAAAGGATAATGTCTTCGGCTTTGAGGTAATTTAAGTATTGTTCAGTTATGAGGATAATTGTTCGGGTGAATTGTTGTATATGTTGTATGTTGATGTTTCATATAATGGGATTCATATTAATTGTTTCGTTGACGGATGTTGATCCTAGGACTGTCTGTATTGAGATCGTTGTTCGTGTTGATCATTCATTAGGGATGATGATCCCAGGATTGTTGTTTTGGTTATTGATTGGTCGTGTTGACTTTTCATTTTCAGTTTGTTGTTGTTCACTTCGGTGAGTCTTTTGATCCTTATTAGATATGTAATTCTTTGAGTTTCGTTGTCATGTTGCATCGTGACATATCTGGAGTCATATCTGCGTGCCGATTGGTTGTTGTGTAGGATTTTTTTTAGCCGGGCACACGATAGTCATGCGTGGATGTTTCCGCATTGGATCGTGCACATGAGACGTTACTCGTGAGGCTAATTAGGTACACGTCCCACGTATATTATGGATTCCGTATACGGGATGGACATGTGCACGGACACATTTTCGGATCGGGTGTACTGTGACGTCCATCTTTGAGCCGTATGGATTGGTCGTTCATCCTCCATTTATGGTCGGGTATATTCGACGATTTTTGACTGGTTGTTCATACGCCCGAGGGGTATGTTCGACATTCGGGGTTATTTCTTTGAGATCCATTATTGTTGATTGTTTGGAGTTCACCTTGTTGATAGTACTCTCGATCATGTAGATTCCTTGTTGATTGTATTGGAGGTATCATGTCAATGACATTCTCGGTTGATTTATTGGTGGATCATTGTTATTGATCGTATGAGCATTCAGACTGTTTGTCGATGTTTTAGGACTAGTTATCATTCTGTTGTGATGGTTGATCTACAAATATATTATGTGGTATTGGGTTTGACCCAGATTGAGATTTGACGGTGCAATCCAACGGTCAGGATTTGGCACAGATAGATCATTCCACATTTGTGAGTTATGATGATGTTTTGGGATTCTTGTTGTCTGAATACAGTACAGACGGTTATAGTTGAGTTCATTTCGTATTTTGAGAATGCCTTTCAACATATCGAATCGTATACCGATACTCGTCATCTACCTTTGGAATTGGTTTTTGGAGACCATGATCTACTCCAGGATTGGAGATTTAGCCTATCACTTTGCGTTGCCCCCATCTTTGAGTCACGTTCATAACGTTTCTCATGTGTCTCAGTTGAGAAAGTATGTACCGGATCCAAGTCATGTTATTAACTATAGTGAGATTGATGTAATCGAGGATGTTACCTTTCCGGAGAAACCAGTGAAGATCCTTGAACGTCGTGAGAAGCAAATTTGGTACAAAACCATCCCGTTGGCTATAGTGCAATGGTCGAGACATGGAGTCGAGGAAGCAACTTGGGAGACGAAAGAGCAGATGCGATCGGATTACCCCGAGCTTTTTATTTCTTAAGTTTCGGGACGAAACTTTTTTTTAGAGGGGGAGAATGTAATACCCGTACTTTTATTGACTGTTTGACCTTGCCGTTCTTCCTATTTCGTCGTTCTGTAAATACTTTGAGATGTTGTCATTGCTGATTTGGAGTTTCGTACCTTGTTTGGATCATGACCGTGTTGTTTAGACCTTTCAGAAGTGTTCTGGGTCAGGAATATAGCGCACGCTAGACCTAGGCGAACGCATGCTAATTCTGCTTGAGAAGCGCACGCTAGCTTTGAGCCTTAGCGCGCGCTAACGGCCCAGGCTTGACAGAGGCAGTGAGGTACTTTTACTTTCTGGACTATTAGGTAACGTATGCTAGGCAGAGGCTAGCGCACGCTATAAGTGTTGCGTAGCGCATGCTAAGCTACCACAGCAGCGCACGCTAAGACTCGAGTAGGGTATAGGACAGTAGGTTCTGGACTCTGTTAGGCGTATTTTTATACGCTTATTAATCATTATTTTGTATTATTTTGGAGAGTAAATTTGCTTAAATGAGTTTTTAATGCCTTAATTTTGTATGTTTGTCAGGAAATTGGAGTCCGGAAGGTAAAACGAGGCGAAACGGGCGAAAATGGCAAATTTTGGCTGTGAGCCGCAGCACAAGGCAAGTGGGCCGCGGCACAGGAAGGCAACCAGCGGGCACAAAGTAGATCAGACTCAGTGCCGCGGCACGATCCAGTGAGCCGCGCACGTATGAATTAAAAGGCGCCCAGGCTTCCAGCTGAAGACCATGTGCCGCGGCACAGATTTAGTGAGCCGCGGCACACTAGGCGGTTATGGTGAGCTTCGCGCGGATTTGGGCCGTTTTAAAGCCAGTTCTCGACCTACTCACATGGACGCGAATTGGAGACTGTGCAGAGCTATAAATAAGGGTTTATGACCCTAATTAATCATCTTGAATATTTGAATTTTGGAATTAGAGAATCTTGTAGGAGACGGCAGAAGAGGAAGATAAGCAGAAGACTTCAAGAGCAGAGGGCGGAAGCCAGAAGAACGGAGGAATCCGAGCTTCATCTGCGTTTGATTTTCATGCTTTTATCTATTAATTCTGTATTTTCATTTATTAGCATGTCAGGCTAAAACCCTAATCTAGGATTTTGATGAAACCTACGTTTTGACGAATTTGCTTGAGATTATCTAATTAATTACCTTTTTGTTGAGTTTTCCAAATCGTGTTTAATGCTTTCAATTATCTGGCCAATAGTTGTATTGTTCTAATCATTCAATTCGAATCGGGAGAGGAGAGTTGGTGAGAAACTATTGGTGAGGACCGTTTTATTCTGTGAGATAGGAATATACTCATAGGAACTACGTGGCCTTTTGGAGATTTTATGCTTTTTGCCTATTGATGAATTAATTCACCTAGGGATAGAGTGCGTTATTCGCCTTTAGAAAAATCTATTGACCTCGGGATAGGCGGTAGAGTATATTAGCAATCTTCGCCTTCAATGAATTGGGAAAATCATTAACTTCAGATAATCGAGAGTAAATTCGGATAAACCGAGGTGGATTCATAATCCTAGACTTATTTGTCATTTGATTCTCTTTCTCCAAGCGATCATCTTTAGTGTCTAGTCTTTTATTAATTCTTTTAGTAATTAATTGCAAACCCAAAATTCGATTGTTCAAATAAAACTAGAATACATAAAAATCGGTAGTTAGTGATTCAGTCCTCGTGGGAACGATACTCACTCATCACTTTATTACTTATATACGATAACGTACACTTGCGTTAAAGAAAAATCGCAACAAGTTTCTGGCGCCGTTGCCGGGGACTGAAATTTTTGCTAATATCGATTTCAGTATTTCTAGTCTTAGTTTGAACGTTTTTATTTACTTATTTTCGTGTATTTAATTTTATTTATTTGTTTTTCCTTTCAGGATTTTTCGCGTAGTGCATGAGAAAACTCGGTAACGAAGGCCTACTACCTTTGGATACCGAACTCGAGCGCACTCTTCGAAGGAACAAGAAGGAGAAACGAGAGTTACAGACGACAGTGAACATGGCCGAGAATATCGAAATTCAAGGAGGAAATAATATTGTGCAGCAAGCTTAACCGGAAATGGCACTTCGAGACTATGCCATGCCGCAAATTAACGCAAATTTTTCGGGGATTCGGCGTCCCACTATCCAGGCGAACAATTTCGAAATTAAGCCTGCTATTATTCAGATGGTGCAGGCGAGCCAATTCTGTGGATTGCCGAATGATGATCCCAACGCACATATTGCTTCTTTTCTTGAGATTTGTGACACGTTCAAGAACAATGGTGTCACCGACGATGCTATCCGATTACGGTTTTTCCCTTTCTCTTTGAGGGATAAAGCGAAATTTTGGCTGAATTCCTTACCGCCGGGGTCGATCACAACATGGGCAGAGTTAGCGCAAGCCTTCCTTGCTAAATTCTTCCCACCTTCTAAGACGGCGAGACTGAGAAACGAGATCACCACTTTTGGTCAGTATGATATGGAATCGCTCCACGAGGCGTGGGAGCGATACAAAGATTTGTTACGAAGATGCCCACATCATGGCCTTCCAGTCTGGCTTCAAATTCAGACGTTCTACAATGGTTTGAGTGCCTCTACACGCACTCTCGTGGATGCAGCCGCCGATGGGGCTTTGATGGGAAAGACCATGGCCGAGGCACATTCGTTGTTGGAAGCTATGGCTGCAAATGCATATCAATGGCCATCTGAAAGAGTAACGCCGAAGCGAGTTTTGGAAATTTCGAGTAATGACCCGATATCTACATTGTCAGCCCAACTCGCAGTATTAACGCAGCAGCTCCAAGCATTTTCACATTCTCCCTCCCCCGTTACCATTGAGTCTTGCAATTGGTGTAACGGATCTCACCCTAGCGCGGAGTGTCAAGTCGGAAATCCGTTTGAGCAGCCCCAAATTGAACAAGCTCAGTTTGTAGGAAACGGAAACCGGCAAAATAATCCGTACTCCAACACGTATAATCCGGAGTGGCGTAATCATCCCAACTTTTCGTGGAGAAACGGACAGAACTCGAACCAGCCTCCGTTCGCTCAAAACCAACAGCAGCCCCCTCCCACTCCAAAAGTTTCTCTCGAGGAAGCAATTGCGAAATTGGCAGCGAATACGAGTCAGTTCATGACCCGTACTGAAGCGACATTGCAAAATCATTCCGCCTCCATTCGCAACTTGGAAGTCCAGCTGGGCCAAAATGCCAATGTGTTGACAGCCCGCCCGGAGGGAGCATTGCCAAGTACAACCGAGACAAATCCTAGAGAGAGTCTAAATGCAATCAGTTTGAGAAGCGGGAAGGAGGTATGTAACTAGCCCGAGAGGGGTGAAAAGAGGAGTGAAATTGAGGAGAAGAATAATTTAGCGACAGAGGAGTCACAAGATTGGAGACCTTCGATAATGTTTCCGGATAACCCGAAGGCATATGTGCCCCCCGTCCCGTTTCCGCAGAGATTACAGCAGAAAAAGGCAAACAAACAATTCTCTAAGTTTCTCGGCGTGTTCAAAAAGCTTCATATTAACATTCCATTTGCCGACGCGTTGGAACAAATGCCAAGCTACGTTAAATTCATGAAAGAGATATTGTCAAAGAAAAGAAAACTCGAGGAGTTTGAAACAGTCGCCTTGACAGAGGAATGCAGCGCGATTCTTCAAAAGAAGCTTCCACCAAAATTGAAAGATCCGGGAAGTTTCAACATACCGTGAACCATGGGGAATCTTTCTTTTAATAAGGCATTGTGCGATCTCGGTGCTAGTATTAACCTCATGCCTTTGTCTATTTTCAAAAAGCTAGGAATTGGAGAAGCAAAGCCGACGACGGTCTCCTTGCAATTAGCGGATCGATCTATTAAGTATCCGAGAGCAGTGATTGAGGACGTGCTAGTAAAAGTGTATAAATTTATCTTTCCAGTGGATTTTATTGTTCTCGACATGGAGGAAGATGAAGATATCCCGATTATCTTGGGACGACCATTTTTAGCGACCGGCACAACTCTTATAGACGTGGAAAAAGGAGAATTAACTCTGCGGGTTCAAGACGAGCATGTTACATTCCAAGTATTCAAATCCTTTTCATGGCCCGGAGGTGTTGATAAGAGCTCACAAAGTGAAAGTGTGGAGGCTGTTGCAAAAGAAAAACACCGAAAACATCGTCGGTCGAAAGACTCATTTTCAGATGGTCCGACTTCTGAGAAAGATGTAGAAAGAGTCGCATTTCTCAAGCATGTGAACATGAAATCATCGCCATCTGACCAGCGACACTCGGAAAAGTCTGCTGCAGTCTTAAGTGCGTTCGTGAAAGAGGGGAATAAGCCGGAAGCCAAACGGACGTCTAGTCATGAGAAAAACGGGTGTTTCGGAAAGTTGTTCTCGTCAAAACCTTTCCGTAAACAACATTGGGTGTCCGAACCGAAAATCAAATCGTTAATGACCGATGGTCAAAATTTTAAAAACCATATTAACGGTTCGATGAATGGGGCGGAAACCAAATGGAGTTTGCAAAAAGCGAACTGATTTTTTAAATAGGTCCGGCTGAAGACTATAAACTTAGCGCTTCTCGGGAGGCAACCCGAGTTCGTAGTTGTAGATTTTTGAGTTTCTGCTTTTATCTTGTATTCTTGAATTTTCATTTTTCATCATTTTGTGCTTTGATTTGCTTCTACCTCTCGCTTTTGACGTGTTCTTCTCAAAATTCTGTGCAGGAAAAATTCCAGGGGAGAAATTCATTACTGAGCCGCGGCACAAGTATTGTGAGCCGCGGCACACACAGATCGAAAGGGAGGGCTAAACAAACTGTACTCTGTGCCGCGGCACAACATTACTGAGTCGTGGCACACTTGAGCACTGAGCCGCGGCACACGAAACCTGAGCCGCGGCCCACGACAATACATGCGAACAGGTAAAAAGGGACTGTACGCGGTGCCGCGGCTCACTTGAGCTGTGCCCCGGCACACGATGCGGAATTCGAACAGCCAGGTACCTTATAACCTGCATTCGGCCGGCCACTCCAGGTACAATTCCCTTTCTTCCTTCCCTCCCCTTGCGCGCGATCGGCCGAACACTTTTCCTTCTCCTTCTTCTTGCGATTTTCTTGCATTTTCCACAATCCAAGCAAGGTATGTCTAAATTCCTAATCTCAAATTGTTCCATGAATTTGAATGTGAAGTTGTTTAGTGCATTTGATGGTTGAATATTCTTATTTCCTTGAAAAGTTCTAGGATAGTTAAGTAAGGACATGATGTTTTGATCGATTTTTCATGATTATTTTTTATATTGAATGAATTGAATATGTCGTTTTGATGGTGAATGATTCGTGTTTTTGTTCTTGGGGATTTAATCGAGCTATTGCCATGTTTGTTCTTCAAGTAAACTCTTGCCCTTTAGGTGTTCGATGAAATATCTAAATGAAAAAAAATTTCTTTGTTGAGGCAATATTTTGAATCTTTGTTCAACGTATTCGTTCTGGAATTACAGCAATCCCAACCCGTACGTCTAGCTTAAACGTTATGGTCACGCTCGGGGGAGAGGATTTCTACTGGATGAGGCCCACGAAGGGTCCCCCGAGCCTCTTTAGCTGACACAGGGGCAGGCAGATGCCGGCCCGCCGCCCGACAGAGAGAGATTTCAGGCTATGTCCGATGGGCTGAGGGAGGATATGAGGAGAGAGAGAGAGAGGAGACGAGGAGAGAGAGAGGATATGAGAGAGGACATGAGGAGAGAGAGAGAGAGAGGAGATGAGGAGAGAGAGGGAGAGTATGCTGGCTGCCGTGCGAGAGGAGCAGCGGACGGAGCGAGAGAGCATTATTGCTGCCGTCAGGGGTGAGATGCGAGAGCAGGCCCGCCGGGCCAACCGGCGTGAGGCGAGGCGTCTGGCAGCGAGGGACGCCTACCATCAGGAGCACCTTGCTGCTTGGACGGCCCATATCATGCACCCAGATGGGCCATTTATTGCACCTGCTCGGCCAGCCACACCACCCTCTTCACCGGATGATGCCGGCACCAGCTTGTGAGAGGACTGGAGGGGAGTACTTGACCTTCTTATTCTATTGCTTATTATATTTTGTCCATTGAGGTCAATGTACGTCCTAAGTTTGGGGGGGGGGGGTTTACTTTCTGTCGCTACATTTATTGCTGTACTTTTTTCGTTGCACTTTTTATTGTCGATAGCCTTGCTTGTCTTGATTTGACCCTATTCGTGAATTTTTCGTGCTTCTATTTGTGTGATACTGATGTTACGACACTGTTTTTCTCTCTGAAGAAACGGTCGAGTTTTAGTCGCGTTGTAGTCAGTGATTTCTGTTTCTGCTAAGTCGTCATTTAGGTCCAATATTTTTTCTCGTGATTGTAGAGGTCTTGGCGGATAAGAGAGGATACATACTTGTTTTACAATCACCGTCGATACGTTTGGTTACATTTTTCGGTTAGCTAGTCGTCGAGTACATAAGTCGTGTTGTCACTTAGAGTGAGTTTAGAGTCGGTCAGTTTTTCCCAAAAAGTCGAGATATTTTTGTTCTATGATGGGAAGTCTAGTAACCGGGGGTATTCACGTGACCCATTGTTTACTCTCGCGTAAAACGACGACCCTGATTAGACTAGTGATTTAGAAATTTCACATGTGCCGATGATAGGGAGCCTAGTAACCAGGGGTATTCACGTGACCCGTTGTTTACTCTCGCGTAAAACAGCAACCTTGATTCGGACATGCGGGAATTAGCTATTCGAGTTGTTTCTCTGCTGTGGAGGGGAACTTAGTAACTAGAAGCATCCATGTGCCCCATTAGTGTCTTTTACGTCTAACGGTTTCCCAATACATGAGAATGGAAGTTTCACCCTAGGATTATCCCGATGAAACATCCCGAGATCCGAACCTAGTGGTCAACTCGAATCAATTTCTTGAGCATATATATATAAGGGAATACTGTCCGAGGATTATTTTTATGAAACTCGTGAAAATTTTGCCATTAGACTGTGGAACGGGGCGGCTTTAGCTCGCTTATTTTAACCTTTCATATTAACGGTCGATTTGATTCATGTTTTGTTAATCTTTGAGCTAGATTTTCTTCATGAACGAGTGATTAGGACTGAATTTGGTTACTTTTGTAGAATCAGTGTTCTGAGTGTAGCTCGCTATTACGATACTCGTATTTTTCAGAGAGAATTTCAGGATAGTATTGATTAGGTTGAACACTATGAGTTGCACAATTATTCACGACACTCTTTTGTTGAAATTAATTCTTTTTGCTTGAGGACAAGCAAAGGCTTAAGTTTGGGGGTATTTGTTAGGCGTATTTTTATACGCTTATTTATCATTATTTTGTATTATTTTGGAGAGTAAATTTGCTTAAATGAGTTTTTAATGCCTTAATTTTGTATGTTTGTCAAGAAATTGGAGTCCGGAAGCTAAAACGAGGCGAAACGGGCGAAAACGGCAAATTTTGGCTGTGAGCCGCGGCACAAGGCAAGTGGGCCGCGGCACAGGAAGGCCACCAGCGGGCACAAAGTAGATCAGACTCTGTGCCGCGGCACGATCCAGTGAGCCGCGGCACAGATGAATTAAAAGGCGCCCAGGCTTCCAGCTGAAGACCATGTGCCGCGGCACAGATTTAGTGAGCCGCGGCACACTAGGCGGTTATGGTGAGCTCCGCGCGGATTTGGGTCGTTTTAAAGCCAGTTCTCGACCTACTCACATGGACGCGAATTGGAGACTGTGCAGAGCTATAAATAAGGGTTTATGACCCTAATTAATCATCTTGAATCTTTGAATCTTGGAATTAGAGAATCTTGGAGGAGACGACAGAAGAGGAAGATAAGCAGAAGACTTCAAGAGCAGAGGGCGGAAGCCAGAAGAACGGAGGAATCCGAGCTTCATCTGTGTTTGATTTTCATGCTTTTATCTATTAATTCTGTATTTTCATTTATTAGCATGTCAGGCTAAAACCCTAATCTAGGATTTTGATGAAACCTACGTTTTGACGAATTTGCTTGAGATTATCTAATTAATTACCTTTTTGTTGAGTTTTCCCAACCGTGTTTAATGCTTTCAATTATCTGGCCAATAGTTGTATTGTTTTAATCATTCAATTCGAATCGGGAGAGAAGAGTTGGTGAGGAACTATTGGTGAGGACCGTTTTATTCTGTGAGATAGGAATATACTCATAAGAACTACGTGGCCTTTTGGAGATTTTATGGTTTTTGCCTATTGACGAATTAATTCACCTAGGGATAGAGTGCATTATTCGCCTTTAGAAAAATCTATTGACCTCGGGAGAGGCGGTAGAGTATATTAGCAATCTTCGCCTTCAATGAATTGGGAAAATCATTAACTTCAGATAATCGAGAGTAAATTCGGATAAACCGAGGTGGATTCAGAATCCTAGACTTATTTATCATTTGATTCTCTTTCTCCAAGCGATCATCTTTACTGTCTAATCTTTTATTAATTCTTTTAGTAATTAATTGCAAACCCAAAATTCGATTGTTCAAATAAAGCTAGAATACATAAAAATCGGTAGTTAGTGATTCAGTCCTCGTGGGAACAATACTCACTCATCACTTTATTACTTGTATACGATAACGTACACTTGCGTTAAAGAAAAATCGCAACAGACTCCAATTTTTGGACACCAACTCCCAGGTAGCGCACGCTAACTCTCGGCTAGCGCACGCTAAAGGAAGGCGATTAGTGCACGCAACGGTATATTTAACGCACGCTAACGAGGCTGGCAGAAGCCACTAGACTATCGGGTGACCCCGTTAGTGCACGCTAATTTTGAGGTGTAGAGTGCGCTAGACTGGGCACAGCATATAAGGGACAGTTGACCCTGCACTCGTCATTTTTCCTTCTTTTTTCACATTTCCGACCGGGAGAGCTCGGGAGAGGCGATTTGGGGTGATTTGAGGCGATTTATCTTCAACAATCATCATCTTGAGTTGGATAACAAAGATTTCACAACATCTAATCCATTTCTATCTTCCAAATCAAGGTATAAATCCTTAGAATCCTAATTTTGGGAATTTTGGGGTTTTTATTAGATTCGTCCGATTTATCCATTTTGGAGCTTGGGAACCTTGAGATTATCATGTATCTACCCCGTATCCATGTTCCCCTACGATTATATGAATTGTTTTGTACCTTGTTCGGATGTGAGAGGGTTTGGATGATTTTCCAACCTCTAGATGTTTACCCTTATAGTTTTGTGAATCGTAGGCAGGTTTCGGGAGTTTCTTCGCGTGATTTGAGTATGGATTATTGATTATCGTATTCCTTGCGAATCGTTTAGGTGCCGGAAGTGCGTTCTCGGACCTACCGAACCTATACTCTTTTCCTTCCGATTTCTCGATGTCTCAATGGCAAGTATATATTTATGATTGTACGTTCTCACTTTGAAAGTAAGATATATGATTGGCATGATTGTTTATATCCACTCTAGGACGGACCGACGGGTCCTCTAAGGGTTTCGTAGCCTTTGGTGCGATTCCACAGATAGTTGGGTTGACCACTCTGGGATGGACCGACGGGTCCTCTGAGGGTTCCGTAGCCTCTGGTGCAGTTCCACGGTTGATCATGTATGTATTGATGTGATGCTCTGAGATTTAGCTATTCCGGAATACTAGTCTTGAAATGATGAATTGACGGTTACTTTTACTTTATTGTCGAGAATTATTGTGTTTCATATTCGATATACTTGCACTAGCTATTCGACGGATAACCCCTTTATGGGGGAAATACTTTTTATGTATTTCAGGTTCTAGGAGAGCGGACAGGCAGGTATCGGGTCGATATGAAGATGATGGGCAAGCGTGATACTGTGACTTGTCTCTGGTTATATTTTGTGTTTCCTCCATTCAGTGTTGTTGAACTGGAATGGCTTTTGAATACTCGAGTATTGTTTTCAGTTTCCTTGATGTTCCGGCCTGTGTTGCCGAGGTATTGATTTGTGACGTGTTGTATTTGGATACATTGGATATGGTTTGAATACCATTTGTATTGTCCTTCATTTCATTGTATTTGGACCTTCTCGGTCAAATTTTATAATTCCGCGTATGTATAGCCTTGTGGGTCCCACAACGGGGCTCACGGCGCTCTAATATACTCTGAATAACTTAGGGGTGTTACACATGTCTGATCCAGTCCCCTCGAGTACCGACCTCAGCTTCAAATTTTTTTTCCTGTGATGAAATTATATTCCTTGTCCCACAGCTATGAGAAATTCATCTTTCCTTGAAGCGGACGATCAGCGCAGCAGAATTCGAAGATAATGATTTTTGGGCGATGAATCGGGTTGTTGTTCCTGCGGGCGGCGAGCGACGGGCCTATGCTGCAGATCCGTGCGGGAGACTCGGGTCGGGTTGCTAAGGTTTCAGTTTCGGGGGGAAAGGGCTGGTCGCGGCAAGGGTTCAGGCGGATTCAGAACCGAGTGGAGGCGTTGGGCGCGGGCTGTGATGGGAATTAGGTTTCCCCGTGGCGGCGGGTTCGGGTGGATGTGCGGATCTAGATACTACCGGCGGCGGCGACAGAGGAGATAGGAATTAGGGTTTCTGATTTTGATTTTTTTTTCGGAATATCAGATTTTCAGGAATTTTTGACGGAAAAAAAATTCTTGTTCAGTTGGAGAACTACGTGCTGATAACGTGTTTCAGGAGAAAGTAAAAGACTGTAAATACGAGTCAATCAATTGTATTCATAACACTGATAGAGGAGCCTTTATATAGGCATTACAATGAGAGTCCTTCCATACATAGGATTCCTAAATAAGGTAAGACATATCTAATAGGATCCTACTACATCTAGAAGGATCTAAAACCTTCCATCTATGTATCCACAATCAGTATTAGGTAAGACAAATCACGGGAATAATAATTCCCGGAACAAATATTAATATTTTATAAACCTAAATAAAATCATACTATTATTATTAATAACAATACTACTAAAAATAATAATAATAACAATAAGAATAATAATAATTAATAAATGCCTCTTGAGATATACCGAAAAAACCGACTCACGCTTAGAATCTATGAGATTTCATGAAAACATCCATGACATTATTAAATGAGATTTTTATTTGTCATGATGTTAATGCATTTTTGTTTTTGTGACAGCCGAATGAGCAGCAACATACGGAACAACTAGATAGTGTAGCAATCAAAGGTGCAAAAGGGGCTAGCCAGCCCAACTCACAATTTGTAAACATGGAACAAAAAGGATACTTCATCAGAGTCTGAAGCAGTTGGAGGTTTGCATGCTGGAAATTTATATTTGCTTCCGGTGAAGGTAAAACTTTATGAGTAGTTTGAATGTAAGACAAGTGTGCTTCTCACAAACAAATGCAAGAGCATGGTGATATTGAAGAACAATACTTGGCTTTTAAAAATACAAGAAGATGATTTCCTGATAGTACAAGTATTGCTGCTTGAAATTTGCTTCTTTTATCAAGAAAATAGGATTATGTGAAAATGTTCAACATTATCCTCGGATTTTTTTCATAAAGCAATCTAAAATTTGTTTTGTTTTGTTTTTCTCTCATCTTTTGTGTATGGATTCACCATGCATATATTGCAGGTACTACTATCTAACTTTTTTTTTCCTGATAATAGTATGTTCTTTACTCATGTAGGAGACTAAACAAATGGGTGATACGAACTCCTGTTTTGTAACAGCTATTGTTAAATGCTGTGACCTTTGGTCCCATGTCAGCAGCCAATCTGGCACTTGTTACATTTGGTCGGAATATTTTCATAGCCAGTTATATTAGCTATATTGCTGTCCTGTTTTTTTTTTTTTTTTTTTGTTATCTTTGTTGTTTCTCTGCAAAAGCTTTACGGTTTCCCTATGCAGTGTGTTTAATACTTCTATTCAAGAGGTAATTTCAACCGGGTTGGAGTAGATAATGTGGTAGTTGTTGACGTCTGATTTGGTCAACGTCACGTGTGCTGATCTGGACGAATGGATCGAAACCACGTAGAAAATAATAAACAAGATGAAAAGTATTGGACCACTAAATTTTATTAATGATCTTGACATGGAATAGAGCCGGGCTGAATATATTGGACCGTTCTATATTGTTTGTGCTTGCTAATTACAAGTCTTATTTTTTTCTTTTTTTCTCACTTTCCTCTATCTCTCTTTATCTCTCTCTATCTGTCTTTTTTACGAAATTTCCAAAAGTCCTCTCCTATTGTACATTTCTCTAATATCTAGGCAATTTTAGCCAGTCAAGAGATGACAGCTGGAGGGTTCTGGGGAATATGCCCAAAACACTTGTCAAAGTGTAAATATTTCTTGGACGCGTGTCGGCTTCTCAGGTTTGCTTTGGGAAGGGATATGACAGCACGCCTTAATTGTCCTGTTTGCCTGTCCGCATGTTTCTAGCGATGCTTATCCACTGGGGTCGGTCCTCGGGTCTCCCACCGTTCTGGTCGGCCTTGTTGTAATCTTGAATCGGAGCGTTTTTATCTTCGGTCTGCTCGGCCCTCCTGGATCGGATCCCGGGTCGGCTCTGACGTCTCTGTCCGGTCCGGTTTTAACAAGCCCGGGAGAAAATCGGGTTCATACCCGGTCCGGCTCCAGGCTCTGCTCAGCTGGTTCGGCTGCCTGGAGTGCTTACGTGGATGCCAAGGTGGATGGGCTATCAACAAGGGCCCCCGAGTCCAGGGCCGTGCCGGGTTGGCCGGGGCTGGGGTCGTTTCATATTGAGGCTGATCCAGCTTGTGGGAGGATAAGATCTCTTGAAAGGACGCCTCTTCGAGAGTCGCGTCGATTCGATTTCAGGGTCATCAAGTGTCATGATGAGGGAGACGCGTGGCGGGACGTGATTTGACGACGCGTTCACGCACTTTTGATTTTCGCGACGGTTCAGTATGAATCGTCGCGCCACGCGCTAGGCATTTAATGCCTCTTTTCTTATATAAATATTGAACGTCTCCTTCTTCTCTATTTCCTTCGCCATTTTTGTGTGTTGTTGCAGAGAAGAGAGAGAAAATTTTCCGACGTCCTTTTCCCGTTTTTAGAGAGAATTTCCCGGTAAGCCTTTTCTCTTTTTCTATTTTACGATGTCGGAACGGAGGGATGTGACAGCGGAGGAGTTGACTGTGTCTCCGGACCGCACGGGGGTGGCGGATCAACGGATGGCGCCCCTGCCGATCGGAGCAACGAGGAGGAGGGCGGCGAGGTCGCGAGATCGCCGGATTCTGGAGACGCGGAGGTGGTGGCGCCGTTGACGGCGGTTGGCGAGACTCCGGCCTGGATTCGGCCTCGGCCGTCTCTTTTTGTTGAGGCGGAGTGGGATTCGGCCTCGATCTGCAGCGCGGTCACCGAAGACCAGTTGGAGGCGTGGCGGGAGCGGTTTAAGATACCCGCTACGGTGCGAATGTTTGTTCCGAATCCCGAGGAGAGGCCTCACACTCCGCCCGTCGGTTGTACGGCGGTGTACTACCGCTCCGTGTTGGCAGGGCTGAGGTTTCCGCTCCCGTTGGTTTTCTCCCGGTGGTTAAGGCAGTGGGGCCTGTGTATTGCTCAAATTCATCCGAATTCCTGGGCTCGGGTGGTGGGTCTTTTCATCTTTTTCAGTCAGCATGGCTGGCCCGAGCCCAGCTTTGAGGAGTTCAATAGTCTCTTCCTATGGAGGTCGGTCGGCCGATCTGGTTCCGGCTGGTTTTACCTGACAGCCCGCATGCCATGCATAAAGAATTGGTGGATGTGCCGGAGACCATCCATAGCTGGAAGGAACAGTGGTTCTATATAGGGGGGCCTTGGAGGAGCTCGGCTGATGAGTGGGAGCCTGGTGTGATAGATGCCGAGCTTCGGGTCCTAGAACACTTTATCGCCAAAATGAGTGAGTGCCGTATTTTCTATTCTTGTTCCTTTCTTGTCTAACGCTCATCATCTATTTTATGTGCAGGGCGTATCCCGGCCTCTGAGACATCTTCCGATTTCGACAAGCGGGTAGAGAAGCTCCTGGACCTTCCCGCCGAGCAAAGGAAGTCGTACCTTCTGGCCACTGAAGAAAATCTTTGGTCGGCCGGGCTTCGATCCACTGATCCGAATATTATGTCTTCATCAGGTAGCCCCTTTTTTCTCTCACTCTTTTCTTCTTCTTCTTCTTTTTTTTTTTTTTTAACACGACTTCTTTATCCAGTCCCTAGGGGCAGGGTTTCATCGGGAAGGAAAGAAACGCCTGCGCAGCGGGTGGCGAGGCCGGCTGCTGAGGCGACCGAGCGTAGGGAGCGCGCGGGCAAGCGGAAGAGAGTAGAGGCCGATCCTGAGGATAGTTCGACCAAGGCGGGGGACTCGTCTGTTCCTGAAGTTGCTGTACCCGCCCCGAGCCCTATCCGGACGGGTCGTGCGACCGTCGAGGAGCCCGTAATTGACTTGGAGGGCCACTATCTCCCGGTTAATAAGGACTGGGAGGAACCTTGTGCCCAAATGAAGGGGCGACGACCGCGCTGGTTTCTTGATTACATCCGTGCAGCCACCCCAACTGCTGAGATGCTCAACCGGGTTCCCCCGGCGGTGGTTGAGTCCAGTCATGTTCCTATCAGGGGCTGGACGCCCAAGATGGAGATGGTGACCAATGACATGGGTCTAGATGAGCAGATCTAATTTCGGAATGCTGTGATCGGCCGTGCGTTGTGCACTTACATAAAGGCCACTGATGAACTGCTGGCCCTGGTCGAGAAGCACAAGAAGGCGGAGGCCGATCTCAAGGCCTTGCAGGAGGAGCACCATCTATGCCCTTCGCTGATAGTCTCTGGAGGATGAGATGACCTCCATGAAGGGTGAAATGGAGATTCTGGAAAGTCGGGCCCTTGAGGCCAATATTTGGAAAGGAAAGGCCTAAAAGATGGCCACGGCAACCGAGCAGGCACATAAACGGTGTTTGGACATAAGGGCCGAGCACGAGGCCTATTTTCAAAACACAAAGGCCTAGCTTGAGCACCTGACCGAGAGGGTTAACACTTGTGAGGCTTCGGGCTATGCCAAGGGCCTTGCTGAAGGGGCGGCTGTTTTTCAGAAGACGCCCGAGTTCGAGGAGCTGATCAATCTTAACTACGTCTCCACCTGTTATGAGATATTAGATCTCATGAAGGAAGGGAAGACCGTTGAGGAGGTTCGGGCCTATATAGAGTCTCAGGTGTCCGACCTGAAGGTTGAATCTCTCGAAGCTGATGAGCCAAAGGCTGCAGAGTTTATTGAAGATCCGGGGTCGATCCTACTCAGCGAAGGTGAAGGACAGTCCTTCCAGGCGGCCGATTAGAAGGATGGGGCCTAGTAGATGTTAACTTTGTTTCATGTATGGCCTGCGTGCCAGCTTTCCTCCGTCTCCTTTTTATTTCAATGTAGAACCTTTTTAAATGAATAAAATCTTTTTTATAGCATCTGTTGCTTCTCTCTGTATGTTTGGGCCCAGTCGGTTTGGCCGTTGCCTTTCTTTTCTGTTCACCATTAGTTGATTGTGCTAGATGAGTCAGTCTCATGAGATGCCGAGGCGAGCTCCGTTTTGATTGTGCCGGATGGGCCGGTCTTCATGAGGTGCTGAGGCGAACTCGGTCTTATAGTGCCGGATGGGCCGGTCTTATGAGGTGCCGAGGCGAACTCGGTCTTATAGTGCCGGATGGTCCGGTCTTATGAGGTGCCGAGGCAAACTCGGTCTTATAGTGCCGGATGGGCCGGTCTTATGGGGTGCCGAGGCGAACTCGGTCTTATAGTGCCGGATGGGCCGGTCTTATGGGGTGCCGGGACGAACTCGGTCTTATAGTGCCGGATGGGCTGGTCTTATGAGGTGCCGAGGCAAACTCGGTCTTATAGTGTATTCGGATTAAAAATGAAGTGAGGTCAAATTTTATTGATAATACCTTTTTTAAATATATGGCATTCCACGGATGAATCAATCCTTGGCCATTCAGATATTCTAACTGGTAGGCTCCGCTCGGAAGGACTTCGTGATTCTCGTACGGTCCCTCCCACTTGGATTTAGGAGGTCCTGGATCTGGCCCCAATACTCGTTAAGAATGAGGTCTCCGACCTGGGAGCTTCGATGATGAACCCTGGGAGTTCTTTATAGATGGTGTTCCGCATTTCTGCTTGGGTCCGTTTTCGGCGACGAGGTCCAGACTTCGAGGGTCACGTCGCTCTTGTTCTTCAAAATGGGTTATCTGGTAGGCGGGTGCTCCAATTTCGACCGGGGTAACTGCCTCAGTACCGAAGGCTAAGAAGATATTTCTCAAGTGGCGGACCGATGCGTTGCTAAGTCTTCATGGAGTTCTTCGGGCCGAGAACCTTTGAGCTTTTTGAGGCGGGTCTTGAGGTGCTGTTTTATAATTGTATTAACCGCCTCGACTTGTCCGTTGGATCGTGGATCGTGCGATGTGGATAAGTTATTTCGTATATGGAGGTCGCCGCAGAAGGCCTGAAATTTTTCATCGTCATTATATGGCTTTATCAGATATAACGAACTGAGGGGTCCTGAGCGACTTTCAAATAAGATCGATTATTTTTTGTTCGGTTGTCCGCGCTAGGGGTTCGACCTCGGCCCGCTTTGCAAAATAATCAACTGTGACAACGGTGTAGTGTACCTCAACTCGTCTTTTAGATGGGGGGCCGACCCGGACGATCATCCACTTGACGAACGTCGGAAGGCAATAAGCGGAAGTGGGTTTCATGCGAGGCTCGGATCTAAGAAGCGAAGGTTTGGCATCGGGCGTACCTTTGCTCCAGCTCAATGGCATCTTCTTAAGACTCGGCCAGTAATATCCTTGTCGGAGCAATTTGTGGGCCAGTGCCGGGCCACCGAAGTGGCTGCCGTGCGTCCGCTTGGGCACCTTTCTGAGGGCATACTTGGATAGGCCTTCTAGCGATGGACCCGGATACCTCCGCATAAAGTTCCTTCAATGGTGAACTGGGTAGACTAAGGCTGAAGTAACCTTGTCTGTGGATATAATGCTGCGCTGAGGGCATGGAACTGGAAGCTGTATCCGTCCTTGCAGCTCGAGTTGTCCGGCTGCCAAGGAATCAGCTTGGTTGTTCTTGGTTCGAGGAAGGTGTAAGATAGTTCCTCGAAAATCTCACCACCGGGTCCGAGCTAGGCTAAGGTAATTGGCCAAACTGGGCTCCCTGGCTTCGTATTCGCCCCTAATTTGATTTACCACTAACTTGAGAATTGCTCAAAGATAATGAGGTGATCAAGACCAAGGGAGGTCGCCACTTTCAGACCGGGCAGGATGGCTTCATATTCCACTTCATAGTCTGTGGCTGGGAAACCTAGTCGAATGGCCGAGCATAACAAACGCCGGTCGGGGATGGCTAGGACTATTCCTGCGCCTGCCTGGCCGGCAATTGGAGATCCGTTCATGTGGAGCTACCGCTCCAATCGATTATTCTCTTGTTGGTGAAACTCCGCAATGAAATCTAAGGTTCGAGAGGGCAGGTTTTTACCTTCAGGGGGCTAGTATGAGTGCATAGACCAGCATCTCCATCGGGGCGTATCTGAGCTCCTCGGTCTTATGATAGACCGGATGTCGAACCGAATTTTTCGATCAAGCAAAGGCGGTGCGGATTGCAGTGGGGTTCTCCTCGGGCCGGTAGTTGCAGGATTGGTGCTTCTGCTAAGACCTCATTGGTAATTTTGTCGGTCTGGCCCCTTTTTCCTTAACTTCTGACGGATCAACGAAAGGTGGAGAATTCTCTACCTTTCGCATCTCCTTATAAAGAGTATGCCTTTACTTATTTCAGTTTTACTAGCATGTTCCACTTTCTGCTATTTTTTCATCACTTCGAATTTCAAGTTTCGCCGTCGGCATCCTAATGGCCGCCGTTCGGGTGCTTATGCGAAAAACCCGTTAGGTTCCGATGACTCCATCTGATCTCAGCCTAATCTATGCCTAATAGCGGCCTGAGTTTTCTTGCCAGCACCCTAACGGATTACTTTTTCTAGATTACCAGGATCTTTATGGGGATCTGGTGGGAATTCCGAAAGTTCTTGCACATATCGTGGAGTCATTGGCGGTAGCGGTGTATGTTGATTGCAACTTTAATTTGAAGGATATACTGGGGTTCTTTAGAAACCTTCTAGATCCTTGAACTACGCTCGATATTCTCTGAGTTATGACCTTCAAAAGGTCAATCGAGTCAAGCAGGAACTCACAATTACAATAGTTCCTGCGCTTTCAACTCATAATTACAATGGTTCCTGTGCTTTCATATCACCACTTATTGGTGAGGGTGGTCATTCCTGGATGAACGCAGGGTGTACAAAAGCGCTCTGCCACCTCGAACGGGTTTCCCTTCTCCGTGGCGGGATGATACTGTTTAGAACTTGAAGTAGTTACAGCTAGAACGATTCGTTCAGGATCCCGGTGAGACCCTGTGGATGTTAACCACAAGGTCGGAGGTTCGACGCCCGCCCTCCTTCTAGCGCCAATATGTTGACGTCTGATTTGGTCAACGTCACATGTGCTGATCTGGACGAATGAATCGAAGCCACGTAGAAAATAATAAATAAGATGAAAAGTATTGGACCACTAAATTTTATTAATGATCTTGACATGGAATAGAGCTGGGCTGAATATATTGGACCGGTCTATATTGCTTGTGCTTGCTAATTAGAAGTCTTATCTTTTTCTCTTTTTCTCCCTTTTCCTCTATCTCTCTTTATCTCTCTCTATCTGTCTTTTTTACGAAATTTCCAAAAGTCCTCTCCTATTGTACATTCATCTTATATATAGGCAATTTTAGCCAGTCAAGAGATGACAGCTGGAGGGTTCTGGGGAATATGCCCAAAACACTTGTCAAAGTGTAAATATTTCTTGGACGCGTGTCGGCTTCTCAGGTTTGCTTTGGGAAGGGATATGACAGCACGCCTTAATTGTCCTGTTTGCTTGTCCGCATGTTTCTCGCGATGCTTATCCACTGGGGTCGGTCCTCGTGTCTCCCACCGTTCTGGTCGGCCTTGTTGTAATCTTGAATCGGAGCGTTTTTATCTTCGGTCTGCTCGGCCCTCCTGGATCGGATCCCGGGTCGGCTCTGACGTCTCTGTCCGGTCCGAGTTTAACAAGCCCGGGAGGAAATCGGGTTCATACCCGGTCCGGCTCTAGACTCTGCTCGGCTGGTTCGGCTGCCTGGAGTGCTTACGTGGATGCCGAGGTGGATGGGCTATCAACAGTAGTCTCGTTTGTAATTTATTATTTTAATAAAATGAAAGGAAAACAATTCTTTTTCTTTGGTAAATAAATCACACTTATAGTTATAAGCAAATGGCGATGACACATACTACAAAGTATAAGCATTTCACTATAGTAAAATAAAAAAAGTGAACATATTTGTACCAAAATCAAAGATAGTTTTTATAGTAACTTTCCTCTTCCAACTTGATAACACTCATTTTTACACATATTTTTGCAAAGTTTTTCCGGATTTTAAGATCCTAAAATGTGTAGAATTAGGTCGTTTGTGCTCATATTGTGTTTATTGGACTCGATCACGCTTGAGTACGTTTTATTGATTTTTAGGTATTTTATGGACATTAATCAAGCAAGAACGAAGTCTCAACCCCCAATACATATCAAGCAATGCGGAAACGAAAGATTGAGCCGAAAAAAAAAAGGAAAAACGGAGTCAAAACGGACCAACATTGACTCGGCCGCGTCATTTAACACGGGCCGTGTCACTTGCTCGGCCGTGTCAACTGACACGGTCGGGTTCCTTGTCCAGCGCCTTTTGCTGTCTCTAGAGCAGTATGACACGGGCCGTGTCACTTTTCGGTGGAAAAATCACTTTTTGACATTTTTTGCAAGATTTGATCAACAACCTTTGCTTTTTTGGGTTGATAAAAAGGCTCTACATTGGACTTAGAAGCCAGATTCTGATTTGGAGAGATTTAGAGAGTTGGTAAGGGAAGAAAAGCAAGAGATTTGAGAGGAAACTTACCAAAAGAAGGAGATTTGAAGGGAGATCTTGAAGAACACTTCAAGAATATTTGAAGGCTTCAACCGGGACTAATCAAGACACCATCCGAGTTTTATCTTCTTCCTATCTTTTATTCATTTTGTTGTTTTATTTAGCATGAACATGATGATTATTAATCTTTCTTTCATTATCATGTCCGGCTAAACTTATTAGATTCCGGGCATGAGAGTACGTTGATTTGCTATGGTTTTGAGGGATTGATGATTATATATATCTAGTGTGATTTGTTTATCAAATACTTGGTTTTAATTCATGTTAGAGCACTTGATCAATGTTTTTACATGTTTAACTTAATTGCTCATAATTCGAGAGAAGAGGGCATTAATAGGTTTCGAGTATTTGACGTAGTAAATTACGAGATTGAGAAATCGGTGATGAACTATGATGATATTTAATCTTATGATCATTTTGGAGTTAGATAATTTATAATAGACGGAGACGTTGTTATAGGTTGTTTAATCTACGTTTTGATGCATCTCGAGAGAAACTTTAGAATATTGTTGTGATTATTATTTTGGAAACGCACTTAGAACCCTTCGTTATCAATCCCGAATAAACTTAGTGATCAACGGAAACCTAGCCTTGGAATCTGTTTTTCAAAACTCTTTAAATTCTCTTTAATTCGGATATTGTCATTTATTTAAATTAATTGTCATCATTTTATTTTATTTCGTTAAACATTCATTCACCTTTCGATCGTCTAGATAAAACCGGAATCATTATAATCTAGTACTCAACACAATACGAATATTTAGTCTCTGTGGAATACGACCTTGTTCGCCGCTTTCTAGATTTACTCCGTATACTTGTGGATTGTTTAAAAATATAGCGAACAAGTTTTTGGCGCCATTGCCGGGGACTAATTTATTTTATTAGTTTTGATATTACGATAAGTGTTTCCGGTCTTACTTTAGACAAAAATTTTCTGTTTTGTTTTATTTTGTTACTTCCATATTGTTTTTGGTCGTGTTGCAGGACGTACATGAACACCCGCTCCTCTCGAGAACCTTTGAAAAACTTTATTCCCGAAGTAGAGGTATTTGCTTGAAGAACAAGTGTTGCTGCACGGAAATTAAGAAGGGATCTATCTGACGAAATGGAAAGAGCGGGAGACATGATTGCCGATGCAGACAATGAAAATGCAGCAACCCAAAATCCAAATAATGATGGCGTACGGGCTGAGCAGTCCGCAGTTCGAATTCAATCTATTCGGGACGGATTTTGGCCGAAGCTTGACCAAAATTTTGGGGGAATTTCTCATATTCCTATCAACTCCCTCAATTTTGAGTTGAAACCTTCATTAGTATTGATGGTTCAACAAAATCAGTTTGGGGGATTTGCCACAGAGGACCCGCACGCCCATTTCTTCCACTTTATTCAAATTTGTGACACTATAAAAATGAATGGGGTGTCAAGCGATGCAATAAGATTGAAGTTATTTCCGTTCTCTTTGAGAGAGAAGGCTCGTAGTTGGCTTGGAACCCTTGCTTCCGGGAGCATACGTACATGGGACGAGTTGGGTGAAAAATTTCTATTTAAATTCTTCCCTCCCAACA
The DNA here is from genome assembly GCA_033398695.1 of Orobanche coerulescens. Classification (NCBI taxonomy): domain Eukaryota; kingdom Viridiplantae; phylum Streptophyta; class Magnoliopsida; order Lamiales; family Orobanchaceae; genus Orobanche; species Orobanche coerulescens. The sequence goes on along the minus strand of CM065812.1, from coordinate 123,236,027 downwards.
AGACCATGAGATTGAAAAGTGAAATCATGCAATTCCGGCAAATGGATTTAGAAATGTAATATGAGGCGTGGGAACGCTTCAAAGATTTGTTAAGACGATGTCCTCATCATGGGTTTCCGGAAGACCAACAAATGTGTTTCTTTTATAATGGGTTAGCCGGAAGTCAAGAAATCTTGTTGACGCTTCGGACGGAGGAGCTTTGCTAGCTAAAAGTGCTGAAGAAGCATATGAATTGATCGAGGAGATGGCCATGAATAGCTATAAATGGCCTACTGAGAAAACTAATGTGCGTAGAGTGGATGAAGTTTCAGATTCGGATCCCATAAAGGCTTTAACTGTACAAATGTCGATTTTGACCAACCATTTGGGAGTTCTGACGAAGAGTGCAAATGAAAAACTAACTCAAAAAGGAAGTGCACCACCACCCGACCCTTTGGAGGAGGCTCATTACATCAATAATCATAATTTCAATAATTATCGGAATAATTCGCCTCCGGGTTTCTACCATCCCTCCAACAAAAATCATGAGAATCTTAGCTACGGGAATTCGAGAAATGCGTTGCAACCGCCGACGGGATTCAAAGTGTCAAATGGTGAAATAATCGAAGAATCGAAGCCAAATTCTAATCTAGAGAATATTTTGGCTACGTTTATGATGGAAACAAAAAGTCGTTTTACACGAAACGAAGAAAAACTTGATCGGATTGAAAATCACGTGACTCAATTAGCAACCACTGTTGGAGCACAAATGAAAAATCTATAAACACAAATCGGTCAATTGGCTAAGATCGCGGGGAGCCAACATCAAAAGGGCCAATTTCCAAGCAACACCGATAAAAATACAAAAGCACAATGCAATGCTATTTTTTCGTATATTTTGAATGAAGAGCTACTGGAATCAGAGAATGAAGACGAAGATGCAACCGTGTTGCCTAATAAATCTGATTTGATAATGTCCATTAATGAGGTGAAGGATCGGTACGATATTGATCCTATCGAGGAGAAGAAGAAATTTGAGGTTTTCATGTAAGACATGGCGTCAAAGAAAAAAGAATTGGAGCGCCTACCGAAAAAGCTTAAGGATCCAGGGGGTTTTTCAATTCCTTGCTCTATTTCGGGTTGTTCATTAAATGATGTATTTGTTGATCATGGTTCAAGTGTCAATATATTCCCTTTGTCTATTTTCAGGACACTTGGATTAGGAGAGTTGAGACCATCTCCAGTGAACTTATAATTCATAGATCGATCTTTAGCTTACCCAAAGGGAATTGTGGAGGATGTAATTTTAAAGATTGATAAGTTCGCCTTTCTCGTTGATTTTATAGTGCTTGATGATGATGGGAAGCAAGATGGTCTAATAATACTTGGACGTCCGTTCTTAGCCACTGCACGAGCATTAATTGATGTGGATCGGGGAGAATTAACGATTAGGATGCATAGTCAAAATATTTTTGATGACCCCTCGATTTGATGGATTGGCAAATGGAGAACCTCCCGATAAAATTGTACGTAAACCGGATTGTAAGAGCTCGTCGAATGATCCGGGATGAAGGAAACATGCGTCTGGCTGAAGATGTTAAATTTAGCGCTGGTTGGGAGGCAACCCAACACTTGCGTCCGGCTAAAGACGTTAAAGTTAGCGCTAATTGGGAGGCAACCCAATGGTTCTTGTTAGTTTATTCTTTTTCGCATTTTATTTTTATTATTTTTTTTCTTGATGAGGAACTGACCGGTTCAACTGTAGGTGTCCAATTCGCAGGAAAAAGATCCGGAGACCAGAAGTGCACTTTCCAGGCTAGTGCGAAACGGGCCGTGTCGTTTGACACGGTCGGGTCAGATGGGTAGTGTAATACCCGGTTGTAATTCAGTCATTATCATTCAGTAATTTCATTCGGTAATTGTCACTATGTAATTTTTCACTTGTTAATAATCGTTCATCATCCACATTCATTCATCCGTGTTCACCGTTCGGATTAACTTCGAGTTGTATATCGATATTGTTTATTTTTCAACCCTACTTGGGAATCGAGACAAGAGTATTATCTTGATTGTTGTAATTGATTCATTAGTCGATGTTGACGTTGGAGTTCATGTCATTTCAAATCTCCTCATTGTTCAAATTGTGTTTTAGTTGGGCGAACCCTTGTGATCATCGCTTGGAACCACCGTTTTGGGGTTTCCGCACTTCCATTTCGTGTTATTGTTTCCCAAATATTGATTCCTATTGCTTTTACTCTCTTCCCGGGTCATTTTTCATCATTTTAGGACCCAAGGGGGTGTGGGCCGCGGCACAAGGGAGTGTGCGCCGCGGCACACACATGTTGCCAATTTGGCCGACCCGCCTGTACCGGGGGCCGCGGCTCATGCCGGCAGGGCCGCGGCACACTGCCGAGTCACTACCGCGGCACACTCGGTTGGGCCGCGGCACACTGCCGAGCACTGGGGGCAGATTTTGGGCCTGTGCCGCGGCACACAGTGCAGACTACACTATAATTGCGTTTTTTTAGAGGAACAACTCATTTTCACCATTTCTTTCACCTTGTTCCGAGAGAGAGAGCTTGAGGGAGAGATTTTCCACCAACAATCACTTGACTGTTTGATTTTCTTCATCTCCTTTCGATCGTGAAGCCCGGATAGTCGATCTAACGTGTGTTCTTCGGATCATAGTGCTTGGATCTTCAAGAGGTAATTTATTCAACATCTTGGATTTCGATTTTGTATTGAGATATGATGTTTTGGATGTTAAAATCATGTTGTATGAAGTGAAGTACGCATGATTGTGGATATGTATGATTATTCAATGGATTATTGAAGGATTATCCAAGAACACTTTGAATATTGAGTTGGATTTGGGGGTTTTCGATTAATCGTTGTTGTAATCACGAATTTGGATATTCATATTGGATTATTGATCGTATTTAAGATGTTTTGTTGGATTGAAACACTTTTGGGATTTGATATTGGTATAATCAAGGTTTGGTTGTTAACAATCGAAGTTTGGTCACAACGTGTTCGATATAATGCCCCAATGAACTTGGTTTAGTCGTTTTGATGTTTTGAGTTCGTTATAATCGTGTTTGATACGTATGTTGAATGGATTTTTGGTAATTGTGTTATTCAAGGTTGTTCGAGCGACCGACATCTCATTTAGGACATTTGTTCGTGGAAGGATAATTGTCACCGGTGTTGTGTAAGTTAATTCTTACTCGATTAAAAGGATATTCATTCCTTTTGTTGTTGTTCATTCATAATCATAACTCATTCATCATTGAATTAACCGTATTGAGACTTGTAATTGTCGAATAGTTACTTCATTAACTAGGAACGACGGTTCCAATCATTACATTGATCTATCAATCACTTCACTAATATTTTCAACTCGGTGAGTCATTCTTGATTTTGTCGAATTATTATTCGTTGGTATTTCATTATGGTCATTCTCGTTCATATGACTTTCTGGGTTCATATTGCGTGGCCGGGTGCGGATGTGTGGAATTTTTAGTCGAGCACGCGATGGTCATGTATTGGGATCGATACATTGGATTGTGCACACGGTAATGATTACCTCCGTGAGACTAATTAGATACAGGGACGGGTGTGTTCGGTCATCCGTCTTGTACACTTGCACAGAACACTACGGGCGTACTATGATGTTCCTCTTCAGCGTAATTCATAACTAAGGATATTTCATAACTAAAGATATATCATGATTGTGTATTTTCAACCCCTAAGGATTGTTGTTCTGTGTAACTGACCCCGTTGGGGGATTTTGTTTTCAAGTCACGGCAAGGCAAAGGCACGTGAAGAGCATGTTGACGGTGAGGAGTCCCAGTGATACTAGTAGGGGGCCCCAGTCATTCTGGTCATTTCAGCCATTTCAGTCATTTCAGTCATTCTTATTTCTCTTCATTTGTATTTCCGCTGCAAATTCCATTTGAAATGTTTATTTATTCAGGGTGGTGTATTTTATCTTCATATAGAATATACTAGTATTCTGTATTGTCCTGGTGTATTGTACTTAAACTCCTCATCGGAGTATTTGATAATATAATATGGTTCGATACTACAATTATATTATTTAATTCATCAATTTTCGTTTACCTGGTGGGTCCCAGTCGGGGGTCCACAGCACTGTAATATCCGCCTAGTTTGGGGTGTTACAGAGTTGGTATCGGAGCGTGGTTTTGAATACTACCTTCCGAGTCATGTCTCATTTGAAATCATCGTCATCGGACTAGTATCATTGGACTTTCGCGTCACGTGTGACCTGTGCAGATGCCGAGCCAATCAGACCGAAAGAACTGTAAGATTTCTAACGCCATGGTATAATTTCTGGAAATAAGAATCATTCATTCATAATTCATCAGTTAACAATCCTCAATCATCATCATTCATTCTGATCAGGACGATCATGTTAACTCATTAATCACTCAGTTCATTTCACAGTTTAGTTGTTGATCTTGAGGATCATATCATTAATCTTGTTAACTTGTTCAAGATAATCATTTCAAGAATTTCATCAGATAATCATGTCACCTCAGTTAATCATTCATATAATCACTGTCTTAGAGCGCGTATGCTCATTTTCATCATTTCATGACGTAATCATAATGTGATATTCATGCGGGAGACTTAATTATCATGTGATTTTCCTACTTCAGTATGGAGAGAGCAGGCAGAGGACGCGGAGGACGAGGCCGCGGTGCGGACCGAATTCCTAGAGCTCGTGTGAATACACGTGCGAACGCGAGGAATAATGCTAACTCATCAAGCAGCGACACTGCTACTCATTCACCTGGACGTGATCATTCACTATCGGGGAGTCGTACCCGGGACACAGCTCAGTCATAAGGTGTTCGGGTTGACCCACTCGCTTTTATGCAGGGCATGATGGCCCAAGTGACTCAGATGGCACAACTAATGGAGACGATGCAGAACTCAGCTAATCAAAATCAACAGGCTCCTCCGCCGCCACCTCAGAGGCAAGAGAAGAGTGTGGGCAGTATCATCGGCGACATCTCTCGCCAAAGGCCACCTACTTTTGAGGGCTCATCTGATCCGGCGGATATTGTTCATTGGCTCGAGCATTTCGAGAAGTTATTTGCTATGGTAGAGTGTCCCGAAGGACACAAAGTTTCAGTTGCGGCTTACTATCTGGGTAAGGGCGCTCATTCTTGGTGGTTGTCGTTGAAGCCCACTGACGGATCATGTACTTGGGAACAATTCAAGACTCTCATGATGGAGAGATATTATCCGGCCCCACTTAGAGAGGCCAAACTATCAGAATTACTCACTCCCGACCTTTCAGCGGACGATGATGTTCTCGCCATCACCGAGAAATTTCAGGAACTTCTTCCTTTCGCCTCATCAATCATTCATTCAGAGGCGGACAAAATCAAGTATTTCAGCAAGAGGCTGAAACCCCGTATGAGACTACAGTTGCTTAATCATCATTGCACCACTCTGGCCGAATTTATTGAGAAAGCTCTTACTTATGAGCTTACTGCAAAGGAGATTGCTAAGCAGCAACCTTCGTCTGCTAGCAAGAAATCGAAGAATCGTAATCAGTCTGAAGGCGGTCAGACAACCTTCAAGAAGCCTCGTGCGGGCACCATTTTCTATGAGCGACCTCCTGTGGCGCCCAGACCGGCAGAATCGCAGTCCCGAGCGGCCAGTTCGGCCATCACCTGTTTTAACTGTGGGGATCTTGGTCATGTCAGCACTAAGTGTCCGAGACAGACTGTCACGTGTCATAATTGTGGGATTGCTGGGCATAAGGCCCGTTTCTGCCGAAGGGACTCCAAACCTACTCCGGCGTCATCTCAGGCCCCAAAGCAGTCAGCTGTTCATAATCAGGCCACTCAGTCTGCGTCATTCAAGACGACATGAGCGAATAATGGTGGAGCCCTTAGCCATCAGACGGGAGCGTCCGGTGCCGGGACTAGCAAGCCCCGGATTTATGAGATGAAGAAGACCGACGATCCAGAGGCCCGAATGATCTCAGGTACACTCGATATTCTATCTCAACCTGTGTGTACCCTTTTTGATACTGGTGCATCGCATTCATTCATTTCCGAGTCATGTTTGAGTAGACTACGTCTGGGTAGTGCTACTAGTTGTGAGCCTTATGTCATTGGTCTACCTGATGGTAGACAAATTATCGGAAATCGTGAGATTCAAAATTGTCCAATTCAGCTTCAGGGCCGTGTATGGCTTGCAGACCTAATCGTGGTAGATTTGCCGAGAGACAACGTCATCTTGGGTATTGATTGGATGGATCGTCATGATGCCATCATTAGTGTCCGTAAGCGTATGGTCACTATCATTTCAGACGATGAGGTCGAATGTGTGTTTCAGGGAGGTAATCCCAGCTGTTCTGGAAGAGTTATTAATTGGATGAAAGCAGTGAGATTACTCAATCAGGGGTGTATGGGTTATTGGTGCTATATGACTAAAACCGTGAAATCATCAATAATGTTGGCGGATATTCCGGTAGTGAGAGAATATGCCGACGTATTCCCAGAAGAGTTACCTGGTTTGCCTCCACAGAGAGATGTGGAATTCACGATCGAGTTGGAGCCCGGTACGTCCCCGATATCGAAGGCACCGTACCAAATGGACCCGACCGAAATGCAGGAGTTGAAGAATCAACTTGAGGAGTTGTTCGAGAAAGGTTATATCCGACCGAGTGCGTCCCCGTGGGGAGCACCAGTGTTGTTTGTCAAGAAGAAGGATGGTTCATTTCGCTTGTGTATTGATTATCGGGAGTTGAACAGGGTGACAATCAAGAATAAGTATCCTCTACCCCGTATTGATGATCTCTTAGACCAACTTCAGGGAGCTTCAGTATTTTCCAAGATCTACTTAAGATCTGGATATCATCAGTTGCGAATTCGAGAGTCGGATATCGCAAGAACAGCATTTCGTACACGCTATGGTCATTATGAGTTCGTGGTAATGCTGTTCGGGTTAACTAATGCACCTGCGGTATTCATGGAGTTAATGAATCGGGTTTTCATCGAATTTTTGGATCAGTTTGTTGTTCTCTTCATTGATGACATTTTGATTTATTCTCGTGACCGAGAGGAGCACGAGGTTCACCTTCATCAGGTTCTCGACGTGTTGAGACGAGAGCATATTTATGGAAAGTTTTCCAAATGTGAGTTCTGGATGTCCGAAGTGACTTTTCTCGGGCATGTAATTTCATCAGATGGAGTGCGTGTTGATCCTCAGAAGACGGAGGCTATCCAAGATTGGTTACCTCCGAAGAATGTTAAGGAAATCCGAAGCTTTCTCGGATTAGCCAGTTATTATCGGCGGTTTGTGGAAGGATTTTGTTGGGAAAAACAAACACCCTGTATCGAATCAGCCGGGATACCCGATCCCTGTATCGATTGTTATTTGTTATTGAGAAGGTTTTGACATATATGCCAAATATACAAGAAGGAAATCAGACGAGGCTTCAAGGCTTTATCCTATATCGAAGACCTGCCTCGAATCATCATCAGTGAAGCTCGTCAGTACAGCAAGAAGACTTGTAAAAGATCAAGTATGGAAACTGTCTCGATGCTCTAAATACAGTCATCTTCCATACAGTTCACAAAAGGACAAGAAAGAACACAAGTCAAGTCCCGTTGAACAAAGAAGTATTTAAATATTCAAGGATAAAGTATTTAAATATCGGTCTTCGAATCTTGAGAATCCCGCGAAATCCGGATCATGTCATATTCCGTTGAAGGAAATCTTATTCAAAGCGGACATCTCAACGGATACTTTCTTCGAGGCTATATATATCCTTGAAGACATTGAAGATCGATCACCACCAACCAACGACAAGCCGAACGAACCCAAGTAACCTAATACTCAAGCTATCAAAGTTATCATCCGAGCAAACATATCTCCAAAGCATACCGCTAGTTAGAACGAAAGAGATATACAATGCTCAACATCAAGAAACGACTATCATCGGCTCAAGATCTTGATATTCAAAGTCACTGTTCTTACGGTTACCTACCTTTTACCTCTGTGTAAAACCGAGCTCTGTGTGAACTCAACAAGTTATTCGACTGTGGGACGAATAAGGACGAAGCTTTGGAACTGTGTGTGAAGAAGCTAGTCAAGAAGGAAGCTTTAACCAATGCGTGTGAACGGTTGAAAGCGACATTCTTTGTATCAATCTGTGTGAACGATACAAGGATAGGTTTGATTATAATTACGTAGTTGTGTACGCAGAATTATATAATAAACTTTACTCTGTGTGGAGGACCGGTGGGACGTAGAGGGGTTTACCTCGAACCACTTAAATTATTGTGTTATTTACCTTGGTTTTCTTGTTTAAAATAAGCGTGATATATTAAGTATACACCTAATACGTCGTTCTTTGTATCACGGCAATTAATCGTATCCAAGACTTCCGCTACGCACTCAGATTTAGATTCCATACAGTTTGTTGTTTAAACGATTTTCCAAACTGTATCCAGTATACTAAAGTGGCCAACAAGTGGTATCGGAGCGGTTGATTCTAAAAAGAATCGATCGTATTTCTTTTTAACCGAATCGATTCAAATCACTTATCTTCAAAACAGTTTCTTTCATTCCTATATTATCGTATGGATACTTCTATGATTAACAAAGTCCCTATGTTCTCTATTAACGAATTTGACGATCGAGAATTAGAATGGAAGCTCATCTTGCGGCAATGCACGAAGAGATGATTTTTGTTATACAGATGGTCCGATCAAGATCATGAAGGTCAATCCGGCCGCAGGATTGAGGGCCAAGCCCATCTTTGAAATGCTCGAGAAAGAACGCGAGCAATGGACAACCGATGAAAGGAAGCGAGCCAATCTCGACAACGTGGCTAAGAACGCGTTATTTGTCACTCTTGACAAAGGCACGTTCTCAAAGGTAAAGAGCCGCAAAACAACAAAGAAATCAGGATAAACTCAAGTTAATTTGTGAGGGAACCGAGCTCTCAAAAGAAAACAAGATTTCAAAACTTACTCAAGAATTTGAATCTTTTGAAATGAAACCAACGGAAACACTTGAGGAACTTGACCTCAGTTCGGTATTGTTGGTGAACTTGAAGCGTTGGGCAAGATTTACACCCAAAAGGAGAAGAACTTAAAAATTTTCGGATCTCTCCCGGCCGATGGGACATTAAGACCACACTATGCGTGTATCCTGTAATCTTAATGAAATATCCACTTTTGATCTCTTCTATGACCTTAAAGCATTTGAGTATGACATTGATGAAGAGAGAAAGCGAAGAATCTCCTTCAAAAGTCACAGCTCTCGCCGCCGTATCGAACCGTCGACACAGCATGCCTAGCTCGTCGGCTTGGTCACAAGAGCGCTGACGATACGACGACATCCTGTCACAAGATGAAATGGCGCTTCTAATGCATAAATTCAAAAAGTTCATCAAACATGCTGAAAGACTCCCTACGAGCCCAAACTCGTCAACAAGGTAAATCGAAACATCATCTGGTGATGCTAACTCGTGCTATAACTGCAGGAAACTAGGCCATTATGCAAACAAATGTCCTCATCCCAAAGTCCAAAGATTGCCTGAGGCCGAGCAACAAGAGAGAGATGAAAGAAGACGTGCTTGGAAAGACAAGCTCAAGGCCCTGATTGGAGAATCAGAAGCCTCCCCACACCATCCAAATCAGCGAGAATGTCTTCAGTGGTCATGAAAGTGATTCATCGACGATGAGTTCGATGATAAAGCATACATGTGCTTTATGGCCAAAGATGTTCCGGAAGGTGAAGACAATGACGATGAGGTAAGCTCAACCTCAGTTATTCCACCTAATGCATCTCATACTTTCGAAAATATGATGAATGAATTCAAAAACATTCAAAAGGCCCATGAGACTTTAAAAACTGAGAATATACAACTTCAATTAACAAATCTAGAGCTGAAAGATGAAAATGACTTGCTGAAAATAAACTATGAAAATATGTCTCTTGATTGTGAAACCAAAGAAGGTCGATTTTGAAAAACTCATGGAGAGCAATCATCAACTTGCTCATGAACTAAATGCAGTTAAAACTCATAATGAGAGCAAGACAAATGATTTGGCTCTACTACAAACCAAAATTACAACTCTCGAGAAGCGAGAAACTGAACTTGAGACCATTCTGAAGTCTTTTGAAAAATCGTCCAAAAGAATGGAAGAAATTCTGAGCACTGGGCAACATGCTCATGATAAAAGTGGCTTAGGATACAGCTCATGTTCGAATAAAGGTAAAACTAGTACTGTGTTCGTCAAGAGTGTGGAACACATTCCTGAATCAGAAGATACTCCTAGTCCCATAAAGGAACCTGCTATACCGAGAAAACCGAAAGCTGCAATTCCGCCCCCTCAACTCTACTATTCGAGACAGTGGAACCATCAACCACTCAAAAGGCGTAATCTACAGCATGCTCCACAAGCATATCATCAAAGCCGACAGTCATTCGAGAAGAAGACGGTATCCAACCGCCAAAGGCCCGCACAACAAGACACTCGATGCAGGCGCCTAGGTATTGGATACAGGAGCCCCGTTATCCCTCAAGACAAAGATGCGATTCGGATCAACAACAAGATTGGGAATCCAACCGAGACCCGTAAGACAAGGCTGTTAGGCCTAAGAAAATGGCTCCACCTCCTAGACGGCACTCGTCTTGGAATAATAATAACCCCGAATTTTACATGCATAATAATTATCGTGATTATAACAACTACGGATATGCCCCGTAGATACCGCAATACCGTACGGAGTACATCCTACAGAAACCAATTGCTGTCAGAAAATATGGGTACCTAAAGGAACTAACATATATGGACCCAAAATCAAAGGGGACCTAAATCTACCTAATTTCTTTGTTACGGGACATTCTAGAGGAGGATACAGTACTTCGATAGTGGATGCTCGTCACATGGTGGAGACAGGAGCAAGCTATCTGATTTTGTAGAAGGTCGCGGTCCGAAAGTTCGCTTCGGTGATAAGTCTAAAGGAAGAACAAGAGGGAAAGGAAACCTACTTGTCGGGAAATTCAAGGTCACCGATGTTGCATATGTTGAAGGCTTACAGTATAATCTACTTAGTATTAGCCATTACGTGATAAACAGCTTCTCGGTGAAGTTCTATATAGATCGTAGAGTCAAGAACACCCAAACCAAGGAAGTTGTGCTTACGAGCGAGATCGGGTAATATGTACATTCCGACTGGAAGCCTATGAGCTCCTCAATTCCATGTTTTGTTGCCAAAGGCACTGCAGATCTTAGCTGGCTATGGCACAAGAGGATGTCTCACGTCAACTTCAAGACGATCAACAAGCTTTCAAGACAGGGTATGGTTAGAGGTTTGCTAGATGTGTCATTCAAGAAGGACAGCGTCTGCGGACCATGCCAGAAAGGCAAGCAAATCAAGTCAACCCTGAAAAGCAAATCCTACCTTTCAACCCAAAGAGTGTTGGAAATGCTACACATGGATCTCTACGGTCCTGTAGATCCGATAAGTTTGGGAGGTAAGAAATATTGCATGGTTGTTGTTGATGATTATTCCGTATGCTTGGACGATCTTTCTTAGCAAGAAGAAGGAAACAACATCTAGTGCCGAGCTCTGAGAAAGTTGCAGAATGAAAAAGCATCGAGTATCGTGTGCATTCGTTCCAGAGGTCTTGAATTTACTAACCGCTTTATAGAGCAATCTTGTTCGGAGAATGGAATACAAAGACGAATACTCACCGTACACCTCAACAAAATGGTGTTGCCGAGCGAAAGAATAGGACGTTGAAAGAAGCAACAAGGACAATGATTGCCGCAAGCAAATTGCCACAGCGTTTAAGGGTGAAGCAACCAATACAAACGTGCTACACTCAAAACCATTGTATCGTCAACAAGCACCACAACAAAACGACTTACGAGGTATGGAATAACAAAACTCCATTAGTTTCGTATTTTCACATTTTGGATGCGGGTGTTATGTTTTGAACAATGGGAAGGACCAACTTAGAACCTTTGATGAAAAATCGGATGAAGGAATATTCGTAGGATACTCCTCCGTCAAAGCTTTAATCTTTAATAAAAGAAGGTCGACGATCGAGGAATCGATTCATGTAGTGTTCGACGAACCACACCATGACCCTACAGAGTAGATGATATCACTCGGGACATTCACCATCTATCTATCTTAGATCCACCTACACCCATAGAACCCGTAGTTGATTTAGAAATCAACCCCGCACTGTAAGAATCGATGTGGATGAAGCCGACGTACAAGTCAAGCCGTACCCACGTAAACTTTCGATACAAGACGGGATCTGAACTAGAACCCGACCGAAGATGGTTGAGAGATCACCCGCAAGAGCCGATCATTGGAAACATTAATGCCGGTGTTTCTACTCGTAGGAGAATACAGTACACAAGGAAATGTACTTTGTGCACAAGAAGAATCTAATCTTTGAAGTCTCACGCTTCCTGAATGGAAATCTCAATCCGAACTTAGGAGACTCAATATGTGCACTATCGCCGTATTCTTAGCCCATCAGAACCTGTTTCGACCATAGACGCTCTTAACAACTCTCATTGGATAACATCTATGGAAGAAGAGCTTAACGGTTTCGAAAGAAACAATGTATGGTATCTTGTACCCAGACCGACACACCAATCGGTTATAAGAACCAAATGGGTATTTCGAAACAAAAAGGATGGAAATGGACTTATCATAAGGAACAAATCCAGACTAGTAGCACAAGGCTATTGTCAGGAAGAAGGAATCGACTATGATGAAACCTTCGCCCCTGTAGCGAGACTAGAAGCCATTAGGATATTTTTAGCCTTTGCCGCCCATAAGAGTTTTATCGTATACCAAATGGACGTCAAGAGTGCTTTCCTGAATGGAGAGCTTACAGAAGAAGTTTATGTTGAACAACCACCAGGGTTTGCCAACACAGACGGTATCGATCTAGTTTACAGGCTAAGGAAAGCCCTGTACGGACTTAAACAAGCCCCTAGAGCACAGTACGAAACCTGTCCCGATTCTAACCAACAACGGATTTGAGAAAGGTGCTGTCGACAAAACCTTGTTCAAGATACAGGAAGGTGACGACCTTCTAATGGTACAAATCTATGTCGATGATATTATTTTTGGTTCAACTAACCTTGCTCTATGTCAAAGGTTCTCACATCTCATGCAAAGCAAATTTGAAATGAGTATGATGGGGAACTTAGTTATTTCCTAGGTTTGCGAGTAAAGCGATTTGCCTACGGTATATTCATCAACCAAGAGAAATACGGAAGGAGCTTCTCAACAAATTTGGAATGAACAATTCCAAATCTTCGCCAACCCCCATGAGCACTTCCGTGCAAATTAGTGCTGATGAAGCCGGAAAGCCGTTTGACCAATCACTCTACAGGAAGCTCATCGGTTCGCTCCTGTACCTAACGGCTAGCAGGCCCGATATCCAGTTTGCTGTTGGAGTGTGTGCGAGATACCAAGTTGCACCTAAGGAATCACACTTCAATACAGCTAAACGAATCCTGAAATACGTTAAAGGAACAGTCGATGCAGGACTGTGGTATCCTAAGGAAGGCGGATTCGATTTAGTTGGATACAGCGACTCAGATCTCGGAGGCTGCAAGCTAGATAGGAAGAGTACAAGCGGAACTTGTCACTTTCTCGGACCTAGACTCGTATCTTGGTTCAGTAAGAAGCAATTGACAAAAGACCAAGAAATCTGCCAGAAGTCATCGAAGAAGAATGCTTCATGAAGAAGGTTTTGGCATCATCAAGAAGACTCGAAGAGTTGAAGTAAGTTAGTCTTGGCAAATTGTCAAAAAGGGGGAAATTGTTGGGAAAAACAAACACCCTGTATCGAATCAGCCGGGATACCCGATCCCTGTATCGATTGTTATTTGTTATTGAGAAGGTTTTGACATATATGCCAAATATACAGTAAGGAAACTGTATCGAGGCTTCAAGGCTTTATCCTATATCGAAGACCTGCCTCGAATCAGCATCAGTGAAGCTCGTCAGTACAGCAAGAAGACTTGTAAAAGATCAAGTATGGAAACTGTCTCGATGCTCTAAATACAGTCATCTTCCATACAGTTCACAAAAGGACAAGAAAGAACACAAGTCAAGTCCCGTTGAACAAAGAAGTATTTAAATACTCAAGGATAAAGTATTTAAATCATCGATCTTCGAATCTTCGTAATCCCGCGAAATCCGGATCATGTCATATTCCCGTTGAAGGAAATCTTATTCAAACGGACATCTCAACGGATACTTTCTTCAGAGGCTATATATATCCTTGAAGACATTGAAGATCAGTCACCGACCAACCAACCAGACAACTGAACGAACCCAAGTAACCTAATACTCAAGCTATCAAAGTTATCATCTGAGTAAACATATCTCCAAAGCATACTGCTAGTTAGAACGAAAGAGATATACAGTGCTCAACATCAAGAACAGCTATCATCAGCTCAAGATCTTGATATTCAAAGTCTTGTTCTTACAGTTACCTACCTTTTACCTCTGTGTAAAAACCGAGCTCTGTGTGAACTCAACAAGTTATTCTGACCTGTGTGGGACGAATAAGGACGAAGCTTTGGAACTGTGTGTGAAGAAGCTAGTCAAGAAGGAAGCTTTAACCAATCTGTGTGAACGGTTGAAAGCGACATTCTTTGTATCAATCTGTGTGAACGATACAAGGATAGGTTTGTTTATAATTACGTAGTTGTGTACGCAGTAATTATATAATAAACTTTTTACTCCTGTGTGGAGGACCAGTGGACGTAGAGGGGTTTACCTCGAACCACTTAAATTACTGTGTTATTTACCTTCTGGTTTTACTGTTTAAAATAACTGTGATATATTAAGTATACACCTAATACGTCGTTGCTGTATCCACGGCAATTAACTGTATCCAAGACTTCCGCTACGCACTCAGATTTAGATTCCATACAGTTTGTTGTTTAAACGATTTTCCAAACTGTATCTAGTATACTTAAGTGGCCAACAGATTTTCTAAAATCGCTCAACCAATGACGAACCTTTTGAGAAAGGATAAGAAATACACGTGGTCCGACGCGTGTCAGCGGAGTTTTGAGGAACTAAAGAGCCGGTTAATTTCAGCACCTGTACTTTCCTTGCCACAAGGGACGGAAGGATTTGTGGTTTATAGTGATGCATCCGGACAGGGTCTCGGATGTGTACTCATGCAGAACGGGAAAGTTATTGCTTATGCTTCACGGCAATTGAGATCTTACGAGGTTAATTATCCGACCCACGACCTGGAGCTAGCAGTCGTGGTGTTCGCTTTGAAAATTTGGCGTCATTACCTTTATGGCGTTACTTGTCAGATATTCACCGATCATAAGAGTTTAAAGTATATATTTACTCAGAATGAGTTAAATATGCGATAGAGACGGTGGTTGGAACTAATCAAAGATTACGATATCGAGATCCTTTACCACCGGGGCAAGGCGAACGTTGTCGCTGACGCCTTGAGTCGTAAGTCCGTTCAGGAGCAGATGCTTGCCCAATTAACAGTTCAGAAGGAGCTTTAGCAGGAATTCCTTAGACCCGAGATCGAGCTCTGGCTTCAGCGAGTTCAGGGACAGCTTTGTATGCTGGATATTTCATCGCCACTTGAAGAGGCGATCAGAGTGAATCAGGGTTCAGACCCGTTTTTGTTGCACATCCGTGAGGATGTGGCTCAAGGGAAAGCCCCTGGATTCATCGTCCACGAGGATGGACTTTTGAGATTTAAGAATCGGTTGTGCGTACCAGAGAATGACGAGTTGAAAAACTCAATTTTGAGAGAAGCTCATGCTACCCCTTATTCCGTTCATCCGGGGTCTAGCAAGATGTATAAAGACTTGAAACAAAATTACTGGTGGAGTAATATGAAGCGTGAAGTCGCCGAGTTTGTTTCGAGATGTCTCACCTGCCAACAATTCAAGATAGAACATCAGTGACCGGTGGGTATGCTGAAACCTCTCCCTATTCCAGAGTGGAAATGGGAAGATATTTCTATTGACTTCATCATGAGTTTACCGACAAGTCATCGTGGCATGAATACAATCTGGGTAATTGTGGATCGCCTAACTAAATCAGCTCATTTCCTTGAGATTAAGGATACGTGGGGTCCCGAGAGACTTGCCCAGTTATTCATTAAAGAAATAGTGAGATTGCACGCTACTCCTAAGAGTATCGTTTCTGATCGTGACGGGCGATTCGTGTCTCATTTTTGGAAATCAGTTCATCGTGCCATGGGAACTCAGCTTAATTTCAGCATATCTTTTCATCCTCAGTCCGACGGACAATCATAGAGGACTATTCATACATTGGAGGACATGTTGAGGGCATGCGTCCTCGATTGGAAAGACGATTGGGAAGCCCAACTACCATTGATCGAGTTCACGTATAATAATAGTTGGCATGCTTCGATTAAGATGGCACCTTACGAGGCCTTGTACGGTCGTCATTGTCGATCTCCTTTGTGTTGGGATGACTTATCAGAATCAATCGGCACCGAGCCCGATATGCTTGTATCCGCCCGTGAGAAGGTAGCTTTGATCAGGAATCGTTTGTTGACTGCTCAGAGTCGACAGAAATCTTATGCTGACAATCGTCGTCGACCATTAGAGTTCGAGACAGGTGACCACGTGTTGGTCAAGGTGTCCCCGAGTTGAGGTATCTTCCGTTTCGGGAAGCGGGGAAAGTTGAGTCCAAGATTTATTGGACCGTTTGAGATTTTGGAACGAGTAGGCGAGCTAGCTTATCGATTGGCTTTACCTCCGTCGTTGAGCCGAATTCATAATGTGTTTCACGTCTCTCAGCTACGGAAGTATGTTGCCGACCCGAGTAACATACTTCAGTTCGACGAAATCGAGATCGCAGATGATCATTTGTATGAGAAGCGTCCCATACGAGTCTTAGAGCGGCGAATCAAACAGTTGAGGAATAAGGAGATTCCTTTGGTTAAAATTCAGTGGTCTAGACACGGAGTCGAAGAGGCTACTTGGGAAACCGAGGATAGTATACGGGAGAGTTATCGCGAGTGGTTTGACCCGTAGTTTCGGGGACGAAACTCTTTTAAGGGGCTGTATGTAATACCCGGTTGTAATTCAGTCATTATCATTCAGTAATTTCATTCGGTAATTCTCACTATGTAATTTTTCACTTGTTAATAATCGTTCATCATCCACATTCATTCATCCGTGTTCACCGTTCGGATTAACTTCGAGTTGTATATCGATATTGTTTATTTTTCAACCCTACTTGGGAATCGAGACAAGAGTATTATCTTGATTGCTGTAATTGATTCATTAGTCGATGTTGACGTTGGAGTTCATGTCATTTCAAATCTCCTTATTGTTCAAATTGTGTTTTAGTTGGGCGAACCCTTGTAATCATCGCTTGGAACCACCGTTTTGGGGTTTCCGCACTTCCATTTCGTGTTATTGTTTCCCAAATATTGATTCCTATTGCTTTTACTCTCTTCCCGGGTCATTTTTCATCATTTTAGGACCCAAGGGGGTGTGGGCCGCGGCACAAGGGAGTGTGCGCCGCGGCACACACATGTTGCTAATTTGGCCGACCCGCCTGTACCGGGGGCCGCGGCTCATGCCGGCAGGGCCGCGGCACACTGCCGAGTCACTGCCGCGGCACACTTGGCTGGGCCGCGGCACACTGCCGAGCACTGGGGGCAGATTTTGGGCCTGTGCCGCGGCACACTCGGTCGGGCCGCGGCACACAGTGCAGGCTGCACTATAATTGCGTTTTTTTTAGAGGAACAACTCATTTTCACCATTTCTTTCACCTTGTTCTGAGAGAGAGAGAGCTTGAGGGAGAGATTTTCCACCAACAATCACTTGAGTGTTTGATTTTCTTCATCTCCTTTCGATCGTGAAGCCCGGATAGTCGATCTAATGTGTGTTCTTCGGATCATAGTGCTTGGATCTTCAAGAGGTAATTTCTTCAACATCTTGGATTTCGATTTTGTATTGAGATATGATGTTTTGGATGTTAAAATCATGTTGTATGAAGTGAAGTATGCATGATTATGGATATGTATGATTATTCAATGGATTATTGAAGGATTATCCAAGAACACTTTGAATATTGAGTTGGATTTGGGGGTTTTCGATTAATCATTGTTGTAATCACGAATTTGGATATTCATATTATATTATTGATCGTATTGAAGATGTTTTGTTGGATTGAAACACTTTTTGGGATTTGATGTTGGTATAATCAAGGTTTGGGTCGATATAATGCCCCAATGAACTTGGTTTAGTCGTTTTGACGTTTTGAGTTCGTTATAATCGTGTTTGATACGTATGTTGAATGGATTTTTGGTAATTGTGTTATTCAAGGTTGTTCGAGCGACCGACATCTCATTTAGGACATTTGTTCGTGGAAGGATAATTGTCACCGGTGTTGTGTAAGTTAATTCTTACTCGGTTAAAAGGATATTCATTCCTTTTGTTGTTGTTCATTCATAATCATAACTCATTCATCATTGAATTACCCGTATTGAGACTTGTAATTGTCGAATAGTCACTTCATTCACGAGGAACGACGGTTCCAATCATTTCATTGATCTATCAATCACTTCACTAATATTTTCATCTCGGTGAGTCATTCTTGATTTTGTCGAATTATTATTCGTTGGTATTTCATTATGGTCATTCTCGTTCATATGACCTTCTGGGTTCATATTGCGTGGCCGGGTGCGGATGTGTGGAATTTTTAGTCGAGCACGCGATGGTCATGTATTGGGATCGATACATTGGACTGTGCACACGGTAACGATTACCTCTGTGAGACTAATTAGGTACAGGGACGGGTGTGTCCGGTCATCCATCTTGTACACTTGCACAGAACACTACGGGCGTACTATGATGCTCCTCTTCAGCGTAATTCATAACTAAGGATATTTCATAACTAAAGATTTATCATGATTGTGTATTTTCAACCCCTAAGGATTGTTGTTACGTATGGCGGCCGTTGGGGGATTTTGTTTTCAGGTCACGGCAAGGCAAAGGCACGGGAAGAGCATGTTGACGGCGAGGAGTCCCAGTGATACTAGTAGGGCCCCCAGTCATTCCGTTCATTTCAGCCATTTCAGTCATTTCAGTCATTCTTATTTCTCTTCATTTGTATTTCCGCTACAAATTCCGTTTGAAATGTTTATTTATTCAGGGTGGTGTATTTTATCTTCATATAAAATATACTAGTATTCTGTATTGTCCTGGTGTATTGTACTTAAACTCCTCATCAGAGTATTTGATAATATAACGTGGTTCGGTACTACAATTATATTATTTAATTCATCAGTTTTCATTCACCTGGTGGGTCCCAGTCGGGGGTCCACGGCACTGTAATATCCGCCTAGTTTGGGGTGTTATAAGTAGACGATTTTTGGCAAATCTGAGGACGTATGACATGAGGCATGTCCAACAAGGCCACTTACCTCCGCCCAATCAATATGACTGGTTGTAAGTATTTCTTGACCCAAAGTTTTTATTGTTTAAATACTATACCCTCTTCGTGTGTACATTTTTTAATTCAAGTTTGGGGGGAGATATTGGGTCAAGATATACTTGTATTGTTCGTTTTTTTAACACCTTGTTTTGTTTGTTGATTTTTTGTTTGTTTCTATTTTTTTCGAATTTTGGTGTGAAGATTTGCTTGGATTTTGGTGTGAATTGTTGTTTTTGAACTTGGTGTGTTTTGAGTATCATGTACTTGGATGAAACTCGAAAGAATGAACTCTTGTCTTGGATACCTCGGGATTTATTTTGTTATTTTGATATGCAAATCGATGATAATTTGAAGAGGAAAAATTGTAGAATAATCAAAAGGGTGTGAAATTGAATAAATAGTTTAATATCTTGGAAATATGAACAAATCTAACTTGTGAGCTTTTGAGCCTTCGTGCATCATTAATTATGCAAGTTTCATTGTCGAGTGTATCATTCATGTTTTAAGACTCTAGAACTTGCCTTGGTATCTTATTCAAAACTACAAGCGTGTGTGCAAATTAATGAAGTGATTTTAGGCGATTTTTTTTCCAACCCTTCAAACCTTTTGGCCAACCCGAAAATTATTTCCCTAGTTAGCCAGATTGAGCTTAAAGCCTATTTCTTGTTAGCCACATTATGAGCTTTCCGTTCCATTATAAACTTTTGTCCCTATACTTGAGCTTATTAGAACAAATTGGCAAAAGAATGAAAAGGTGTGTGGAGGCGATTGGGAAGATTGTTGGTTCAATTGCAATGATTTATCAAAATAAATTTGAAGGAAGAATGGTGTGATTTTAATGATGACGTTGTCCAGCACATGAAAAGGCAAAAACAAAGAGTGGGCAGAAAAAAAAACGAGATTTATTGGAGCGATAAGGAGGAAATAAAATAAATGGAGCAATAAGGAGGAATAAGGTTGTGATTTTCATTTTCAAAAGCGCTTAGTGCGATTATATTAAAATCAAGGGGTTGAAGGAAGTAAATTCTAGGGAAAACAAAATTTTGAGCTTCTAATTGAGCGAAGTGATTATTGAGATGATGTTCTAATTTGCTCAAGTCAAGTTACTTTAAGCCATACTTATCCTACCCTGACCAAAAAGCCTACATTACAACCAATAAAGTCCTTTTTGATTCACCAAATTTGCATGGACAACTAGTGGTAGAGATATAGACGATTGGCAAGCCTATGGGGATTCTTATTTCATTGAATGAGTTTTGAGCGTCACTTATCCCATTATACACTTTGAGAGTGAGGAAATACACTTGACCGGTGAGATTCGTATTCTTCAAGTATTGGCTATAATGTTAAGGAAGCACCCCAGAGATTTGAATACTTTATAGAACTCGACTTATTTATTTCTTGAGGCGCATTGATGAATTTTTAAAATGATCCTTTGAGGTGTGTTGAGGAATGAGTTACCTTAAGAGTGGTTATTTTGAAGTGCATTGCTCCGGATGATCAACGTTCAAGTTTGGGGGATTTTGATAACACTCATTTTTACACATATTTTTGCAAAGCTTTTCCGGATTTTAAGATCCTAAAATGTGTAGAATTATGTCGTTTGTGCTCATATTGTGTTTATTGAACTCGATCACGCTTGGGTACATTTTATTGATTTTATAGGTATTTTATGGACATTAATCAAGTAAGAACAAAGTCTCAACCCCCAATACATATCAAGCAATGCGGAAACGAAAGATCGAGCCGAAAAAAAGGAAAACGGAGTCAAAACGGACCAACATTGATTCGGCCGTGTCATTTGACACGGGCCGTGTCACTTGCTCGGCCGTGTCAACTGACACGGTCGGGTTCCTTGTCCAGCGCCTTTTTCTGTTTCTAGAGCAGTATGACACGGTCCGTGTCATTTGACACGTGTCGTGTCACTTTTCGGTGGAAAAATCACTTTTTGATATTTTTTGCAAGATTTGATCAACAACCTTGGCTTTTTGGGTTGATAAAAGGGCTCTACATTGGACTTAGAAGCCAGATTCTGATTTGGAGAGATTTAGAGAGTTGGTAAGGGAAGAAAAACAAGAGATTTGAGAGGAAACTTACCAAAAGAAGGAGATTTGAAGGGAGATCTTGAAGAACACTTCAAGAACATTTGAAGGCTTCAACCGAGATTAATCAAGACACCATCCGAGTTTTATCTTCTTCCTATTTTTTATTCATTTTGTTGTTTTGTTTAGCATCAACATGATGATTTTTATTCTTTCTTTCATTACCATGTCCGGCTAAACTTGTTAGATTCCGGGCATGGGAGTACTTTGATTTGCTATGGTTTTGAGGGATTGATGATTATATATCTAGTGTGATTTCTTTATCAAATACTTGGTTTTAATTCATGTTAGAGCACTTGATCAATGTTTTTACATGTTTAACTTAATTGCTCAAAATTCGAGAGAAGAGGGCATTATAGCTTTCGAGTATTTGACGTAGTAAATTACGAGATTGAGAAATCGGTGATGAACTATGATGATATTTAATCTTATAATCATTTTGGAGTTAGATAATTTATAATATACAGAGACGTTGTTATAGGTTATTTAATCTACATTTTAATGCATCTCGAGAGAGACTTTAGAATATTGTTATGATTATTATTTTGGAAACGCACTTAGAACCCTTCGTTATCAATCCCGACTAAACTTAGTGATCAACGGAAACCTAGCCATGGAATTTATCTTTCAAAACTCTTTAAATTCTCTTTAATTCGGATATTGTCATTTATTTAAATTAATTGTCATCATTTTATTTTATTTCGTTAAACATTCATTCACCTTTCGATCGTCTAGATAAAACCGAAATCATTATAATCCAGTACTCAACACAATACGAATCTTTAGTCTCTGTGGAATACGACCTTGCTCGCCGCTTTCTATATTCACTCCGTATACTTGCGGATTGTTTAAAAATATAGTGAACACAACTCTTTGAAGCCAACCAAAAACTGGAGGAGCAGGACAGCAATGGTGGCCTTAAATAGCTATCTCAGTCAAAGTGCCAATGTTGAAGTTTTGAGCAAAGAAGAAGGTGCATGGTTCCGTGCAACAGTGTTAGACCCATCAGCCTCTAATAGGAAGACCTTTACTTCCGACAAGGTTTTGATTCAGTACAATACTCTTGTATCCGATGAGGACCCGACCAAGCAACATGTCCGAGTACACCAACGTGTTGCTTCTCAGGCTGGTGCCTCCGGCAGACATTACGGAGGAGAGGTTTGAGCAGAACGACATAGTTGATGCTTTTGACCTTGATGGGTGGTGGACTGGATGGTGATGGATGTTGTGGGGAAGAAGTATGCGATGGGGTTTAAGTAGTCGTTGGATTTGTTGGAGGTGGAGCGTCGTGAGTTGAGGTCACATTGGGACTGGTACCATGGGTTTTGGAGCACATCTCCAAAAGAGGTACCAGTTCTTGTTATTATTCTCCAAACGTTTGTATTGGACTTGCTATGTTGTTTGGCTGTGGATTTGTTTTGTTTTGTTCATAAAGTTTGCATATTTTTCAGTTTTGTTGATATTCCAGGTGCTGTATTTTAAGAATCTGGATGAAGGTGTTTACTTTGATTATTCTGGTGAAGTTTGTTAGGGAAGAAATAATGTTACGGTGAACCTAAGAGATTTTTTTTAACTATAGGGACGATAAGGCTTGCTTTATGGTATGATTTTAATGATGATTTAATAGCAAAACTGATGTTTTTCTCTGATTCAGGTGTTGGGGGGATCAAATTACATGCCGGGGACAGCGGTTGAAGTGAATCTGGATAAAAATCATATGTGATTTTCGTGGTTGTCTGCGATTTATCTTGGTCAAGTAGGGAGTGCCTCTTTCTTGGTGCAATACAAACATGAGACCCTTGAGAATGTTCATGAGAATGGTCTAGTTAAAGTTGGTGTAGATAACCATCTGATTCGACCTCGCCCTTCACCTCAAGAGAAAAAGGATTTTCATTTGTACCAAGTGTTGGATGCATTCTTTGATAAGCGTTGGTGGCTGGAAATGTTTCCAAAATTCTCACACAAAAGAACCTTGTCACATTCAGAAGGAGGAGTTTTGTCATTAAGATATAATAGATTATCAAAATTTATGAATTCTCACCACACGTCTTGAAGTTAGGCTCCAATCAAATATCCAGCGGCTACTGGATAGAGCAGAAAGAAAGTCCCTGAGACACGGTAGACAACATGAAACTAATTTAGTAAACAGCGAGGGATGTGCCAAAAATACACCTGCCAACCTTCAGCCACAGTATATGTCCACACTGCCAAAATTTCATGTCAAATAACATATTACCTCCATTTCAAAAAGATTGTCCACTTTGACTATTTCTAACTTTTCAAAACTAGCGCAATTTGGCCATTTTTACATGGAATAATGAGATAAAATTGAAATATAACTCTAACTCCTTAAATATTTGAAAAAATCAAAACTAGACAATTTTTTTGAAATGGAGATAATATTTTAATGCGTGTAAATAACATAATACAAAAGGGAAGAGAATACCATCAATCTCCCCGCCAGTTACATAGCTACAGTACATGCGTAATCCTTCGTCCAGCCAATAATATAGAGTAAATTGCATGACAAATGTCCATCTTTAACCAAAAGGTATACAACTACTAATATTAATTAGACTCTGCCAAGGCCTTAAACTAGTATTGCAGTAGAAGATCACTAGCATAAGGCTCTGGGATGCCCCTGCACCTTCTAGTTTCGAAAATCAAAACACAGATACAAAATTGAAATTCCAATTAGAACATCAATATACTTCAAATTCTGTTTCAATTAATCACACACAGGAGACATGGCAAACATTAATATTTTACCAAAAATACACTACTGTTAATATCAAGTTATCAACTACATCTAAATTTACCCAACACACTGCATGGTAAGCATACATACTTAAATATAATCAAGCAAGAACGAAGTCTCAAATCCCAATACATATCAAGCAATGCAGAAACGAGAGATCGAGCCTTAAAAGGAGTCAAAACGGTGTCAAAACGTACCAAAACGAGCTCGGCCGTGTCATTTGACACGGGCCGTGTCATTAGACCGGTCGTGCCATATTGACACGGTCGGGTTTCACATCCAGGCAATTGTGCCCTTTTTGGAGGAGTATGACACAGGCCGTGTCATTCGACACGGTTGTGTCATTTGCTCGGCCGTGTCACTTTACGGTGGAAAAATCACCTTTTGACATTTTTGCAAGATTTGAGCATGAAAAGTGATGTTTTTGGCCTTATAAAAAAGGATCTTGGACAAGACTTGAAGATATTCAGCTTTTGAGAGAGTTTTGGAGAGATTGGAGAGAGAAAACAAACACAAGATTTGAGGGCTTTTACTCCAAAAAGGAGATTTGAAAAATTCTTGAAGAACACCTCAAGAACATTTGAAAGCTTCAACTTGGATCAATCAAGACACTATCCGAGTTTTATCTTCTTCCTATCTTTTATCTATTTTGTTGTTTTATTTAGCATGAACATGATGAATATGATGATTATTAATCTTTCTTTCATTACCATGTCCGGCTAAACTCGTTAGATTCTGGGCATGGGAGTACGTTGATTTGCTATGGTTTTGAGGGATTGATGATTATATATATCTAGTGTGATTTCATTATCAAATACTTGGTTTTGATTCATGTTTAGATACTTGATCAATGTTTTTACATGTTAAACTTAATTGCTCATAATATTACGGATCGGGTTTACACCCGCCGTAGAGGGCCGCGGGCCGCACGGGCCGCGGGCGCAGATTAGGGTTATTTTATTATTAGACTACTTATTATATTATTATTAAGTTATTAAGTATCATTATTTATTATTAGGACCCTGCGTGGGTATATATATATATATATATATATATATATATATATATATATATATATGAGTGAGTTGTAGGAGGATTTATTATTCAAAATCCTAGTTCATTGATTCGGCACGTTGTGCTTGGGCAGGAGAGATCTCCTGATTGTCTATCTATCTAATCTTTCATATCAATTCATTGAATAATTCCTCTTTACTCTATCAATTTGGTGCGGTGAGCGTGGATGCCCAATAAACGATCATCAACTCGCATGGATTCCGAGAACAGAATTGCCGTGATAGTGAAGAGGAGCGAGGAATTAGCTGCTGAGGTGGGATCCCTGGCAGCGAAGCTGGATGGTATTACCGCCCTCTTGGCGGAGTTAGCGCGGGGAAAAGGGCAGTCAATCGAGGGCGGGTCGGGTTCTTTCGACGGGCCGGGGCAGCAGCCCTTTGCAATGGCGCTTCGCCCGGGCGCATGAGAGCGGGAGGAGGAGGTTGCCAGGTTGATCTCATCGGACGTGGTGGCTGCGGGTAACCGGGTCTCTATGCCCAGTTTTGATGGTTCCAACGCAGAAGGGTGGATATCCAGGGCTGAGCAGTATTTTTATCTCCACGGCACATCGGAGGCGAGTAAAGTTGATATTTCCCTAATTGCCATGGAAGGAGGAGCCTTGCATTGGTTCCAATAGACGCGGACAAAATTTCCGAATATAACATGGGCGAAATTGAAACACGAGTTGTTATGACGATATGGTGAGGATCCTATGGCGAACCCTTTTGAATCACTGCTATATACCCGTCAGACGGGAACAGTGAGCGAGTATGCAGATTTGTTTATATCACGGTTGATACTTATTCCGGGCATGGAAGATAATTACTGTCTTGGGGTGTTTCTCCACGGCTTGAAAGACGAGGTAAGATTGAGAATTCGCTCGAAGGACGCGCAAGACCTTTTTCAGACAATCCACTTGGCTCGAGAAATCGAATGCAGTAAGAGGGGTAGACAGGGCAGCAAGTTTGGCACCTCAAAAGTCATTCACTAGTGCAGGAGGTTCGAATTATTACCCGAGGGTCGGGGCAGGGCAGCCCGGCCGCTACGCGGGGCTCCGCGGGTCTATCGGGTCAATACTGGCTGCTTCCGGAGGCAACAATCGGGTGTCCTCGGGGTACCGTGGTAATAGTACCACGTCAGTTTCGGTGAATCAAACACAAACGCGCCCGCCACGGCAAATGACACAGAAGGAGTTTATGGAAAAACGGGCTAAAGGAGAGTGCTATCGCTGTCATGAGAGGTATTTTCCGGGTCATAAGTGTGTTGATAAATCCCTCCAGGTTGTTGTCGTTCTGGAGCCGGATGATGACCCTCCTATACCAACTGATTCGGAGGAGCATCCGTCAGTGGATGAATTTAGGGAGGTACCGGAAGAACCACATCTCCAGATTTTAGAATTGTCACATGTGACAGCCAGGGGTATTGATGGACCACGAACCATGAAGCTAAAAGGGGAAATTTTAGGGAAGGAGGCGCGAGTGATGATCGACAGCGGCGCCAACCACTGTTTTATGTCGCCCAACATGGCTGCACGATTGGGGCTAATAGTGAATCGGAGTGGCTCTTCGGTAGTACGGCTGGGTGATGGTCGGAAAGGGAGGATCGAGGGGGTGTGTTGTGATTTAAAGTTATCCCTAAATCACGCAGAGTTCATAGTCGATTGTTATGTATTTCCACTAGGAGGGGTGGATGTGATATTGGGAGTCTCATGGTTGGAAACTCTTGGTGATGTAAAGGCCAACTGGCGAAACACGACGATGAAGGTCGACCATCAGGGCCGAGAGTTGTGCCTTCACGGGGACCCTTCTTTGATCTGCCGTGAAATCTCAGCAGGTAGTCTACGAAAGGCACGGGATATAGAGGGAGGATGGTGGATTTGGGTCACGGAGCTTGGGGACGAAGTTGAGGAAAGAGAGACGAACGACGGGAATTCTTTGTTTCGGAGTATGGCATCCGAGTTTCCTTCGGTTATGCAGCCGCCTGACGGGCTGCCCGCTCAGAGGGGAGTGGACCATCGTATCCCTCTGCAGCTAGGAGTCTCGCCTGTTTCGGTTCGCCCTTATAGGTACAGCCACGCGGCTAAGGACGAGATGGAACGATTGGTGCAGGAAATGTTAGAGGCGGGGATAATTCAGCCCAGTTCGAGCCCGTTTTCGAGCCCCATCCTGTTGGTTCGGAAGAAAGAAGGGAGTTGGAGATTCTGTGTGGATTACCGGGAATTAAATAAACGTACAGTTCTTGATAAATATCATATCCCGGTAATTTATGAGATGTTGGATGAGCTAAGCGGGGCAAGGTGGTTCAGCAAGTTGGATCTTCGTTCCGGGTATCATCAGATACGAGTTGCTCCGGAAGATATTCCCAAGACCGCGTTCCGTACACATTCGGGTCACTATGAGTTTCTCGTGATGCCTTTTGGATTGACAAATGCTCCGTCCACATTCCAGTCTGCGATGAACGACTTACTGCGACCTTATCTCCATAAGTTCGTTCTGGTTTTCTTTGATGACATACTAGTTTACAGTCCAGATTGGGAGACTCATATTCGGCAGTTGAGGTTAGTTTTGCAGTTGTTGAGAGATAATTTGTATGTGATTAACCCTAAGAAGTGTGCGTGGGGGCAAAAAGAGGTGGAGTATCTCGGACATATTGTATCATATCAAGGAGTTAGTATAGATCCGGGGAAAGTGGCGGCGATCCTGCACTGGTTGACTCCGAAATCGGTCCGTGGA
Source organism: Orobanche coerulescens (assembly GCA_033398695.1). Classification (NCBI taxonomy): domain Eukaryota; kingdom Viridiplantae; phylum Streptophyta; class Magnoliopsida; order Lamiales; family Orobanchaceae; genus Orobanche; species Orobanche coerulescens. Next base: position 123,207,894 of record CM065812.1, on the reverse strand, counting down.
GTTAGGGGTTTTTTGGGTCTCACGGGCTACTACCGGCGTTTTATTATAGGGTATGGTCATATTGCGCGCCCTCTAACGCAGCTACTTAAGAAAGAGGCAATCGATAAATTTGAATGGACGGCGGATGCTCAAGCGGCTTTTGCACGGCTTCAACAGGCCGTGACGACGGCACCGGTATTGGCAACACCGGATTTTTCTAAGCAATTTGTGATCGAGTGCGACACGTCAGGATATGGGTTAGGCGCGGTGTTAATGCAGGAGGGGCGACCAATTGCCTATTTCAGTAGAGCATTATCAGATCGTAGCATGGCCAAGTCAGCCTATGAAATGGAATTGATGGCTCTTGTATCGTTAGTACAACATTGGAGACCTTATCTAGTCGGCCAGAGGTTTGTAGTCAGAACGGATCAACGAAGTTAAAAATTTTTGTTGCAACAATCGGTTTTGACCCCAGCTCAGCATTTCTGGGTCGCAAAATTGTTGGGGTATGAGTTCGACATTGAGTATAAAGCGGGGACAACAAATAAGGCGGCTGACGCCTTATCACGAAGTATTGAGGAGGTCGATCTTGCGGCTATTTCTATGCCGGTTTGGATCGCATGGAAGGAAGTGGGTGAGGAGCTAGCAAAGGATGAGAGGTTTGGGCCGATGGTGGAGGCCTTACGGACGGGATCCGCAGAGTATCGGGGGTTCTCGTTGATACAAGGAGTTTTATATTATCGAGGGCGTTTAGTGTTAGCCGCTAATTCAGCATCCATTCCACGTCTTTTGAGGGAGTTTCATGCATCACCGGTAGGGGGCATGCTGGAGCGTTCCACACCTATAGGCATTTGGCGGCAAGTGTGTACTGGCCCGGCATGGTGAAACGCGTAACTGAATTTGTGGCTGAGTGTTTAGTCTGCCAATGTAATAAGTAAGAAACTAGATCCCCAGCAGGATTACTGCAGCCATTGCCTATTCCGACACGAGCATGGGAAGATGTGAGCATGGATTTTATCGAAGGGCTTCCTCGTTCTAGGGCTTTTGATTGCATATTAGAGGTGGTGGACCGATTTAGCAAATACGGGCATTTTTGGGCCTCCGACATCCGTTCACGGCCCGAGAAGTGGCGACCGTTTATGCTCGGGAGGTGGTGCGGTTACATGGGGTTCCTAGTTCTATCGTGTCCGATCGGGACTCTATCTTTTTGAGTGGATTCTGGACCGAGTTATTTCGTGCAATGGGAGCTAAACTACGCATGAGTTCTTCTTATCATCCGGAAACGGATGGACAGACAGAGGTTTTAAACAGGGGGATTGAGACATACTTGCGCTGTTTCACCGCGGAACGTCCGAAACAGTGGGGCCGATGGCTTCCGTGGGCCGAATATTGCTATAACACTAATTTCCATTCGGCGGCACGAATGACGCCTTTTGAGGCGGTCTATGGCAGACCACCCCCGACCTTGGGGGGATTTTTACCGGCGGAAATACAAATTAAGGCAGTGGCGGATGAGCTGCAATCTAGGGATGAAGTGTTGCGAGATTTAAAGGCTAACTTGGAAAAGGCTCAGCAGCGCATGGTGCGAGCCGCGAATGCACACCGACGCGATGTTACCTTCAGCGTAGGGCAGGCCGTTTTTCTAAAGCTACGACCATATGGGCAGCGATCGCTACTTAGCCGGTCAAGCGCAAAGTTAGCCGCTAAGTTTTATGGACCCTTTGAGGTGACGGAACGAATAGGGGCCGCGGCTTATCGTTTGCGCCTCCCGTCCCGCTCTCGGATTCATCCCGTGTTCCATGTGTCGCAGTTGAAAGCCGCGATCGGCAATCATGAGGTTGAAACCACTTTACCGGATACCTTGCTTCGGGATGAGCCCGAGTTCGAACCAGAGATGATTATCCGTGATCGAATGATTTGGAGGGAGGACGATCGGGTTCACCAGTTTCTGGTGCAATGACGCAATAAAGGAATTGACGAGGCTACGTGGGTAGATGAGCCAGAGTTACGTGCACAGTTTCCTGGATTTCGCCTTGAGGACAAGGCTGTTTGGAAGGAGAGAGGAGTTGTTACGGATCGGGTTTACACCCGTCGTAGAGGGCCGCGGGCCGCACGGGCCGTGGGCGCGGATTAGGGTTATTTTATTATTAGACTACTTATTATATTATTATTAAGTTATTAAGTATCATTATTTTTTATTAGGCCCCTGCGTGGGTATATATATATATATGAGTGAGTTGTAGGAAGATTTATTATTGAAAACCCTAGTTCATTGATTCGGCACGTTGTGCTTGGGCAGGAGAGATCTCCTGATTGTCTATCTATCTAATCTTTCATATCAATTCATTGAATAATTCCTCTTTACTCTATCACATAATTCGAGAGAAGAGGGCATTAATAGGTTTCGAGTATTTGACGTAGTAAATTACGAGATTGAGAAATCGGTGATGAGCTATGATGATGTTTAAATCTTATGAACATTTTGGAGTTAGATAATTTATAGTAAACAGAGACGTTGTTATAGGTTGTTTAATCTACATTTTAATGCATCTCGAGAGGGACTTTAGAATATTATTGTGATTATCATTTTGAAAACGCACTTAGAACTTTTGGAACCAATCCCTACTAAACTTAGTGATCAACGAAAACCGAGCCTTGGAATCTTTCTTTTTAAACTCTTAAAATTCTCTTTAATTCGGATATTTATTTTATTGTCATCATTTTATTTTATTTCGTTCACCATCCATTTTACCTTTCGATCGTCTAGATAAAACCGGAAACACTATAATCTAGTACTTAATACAATAAGAATATTTAGTCTCTGTGGAATACGACCTTGCTCGCTGCTTTCTACATATTCTCCGTACACTTGCGGATTGCTTAAAAAATATAGCGAACACTAGACAGTGCCAAGGCCCTAAACTAGTGTTGTAGCAGAAGAACACTAGCATGAAGCTTTGGATTCCCCTACATATTATAGTTTCTAAAACCAAAACACAGATACACAATTGAAAATCCAACCAGAACATCAACATATTTCCAGTTGTGCTTCAATTAATAACAATTGCAGTAGCCTTGAAGCACCGATTGGCAACTCCATCCTTGTCCATATAGACGGCATATAAGCAAACCTACATACACATAATGGTTATGATAACATAAGAGTTGAATATAAACAATCTTAAGTTATTGATTATTGAAACTCACCCCAACCGAATTATTTCAACCCAATCTTAAGTTGCCTGGCACACAATATTGTGGAGAGTTTGATTTGTACTTGTGATTGGAAATTCAATGAAGAAGGTGATTAACTACTTTGTTGTATAATTTAATTTGCTATTTTATGAACATATTATGCCAAGGTGAATCTGATATGTTGTAATCTCTTTGTGCAATTGTAGTTTATCATAATTATTCATTGGAAGAGCTTACTCAAGATATCACGATGATTGAAATTAAAGATGACCATGATCCTGCTGTTTGAGGTAATTTATCATCTCTTTCATGTTTTAATTTGCAATGATAATTTGCATTTGGACTTTTGCAGGTTCACAATTATGAAGATGCATTGCTTATTTGCATGTGAATTTTTGCCGTTCTGGAGTTATGGAATGAAGAGAACAATGCTAGAATTTGAATATGAAATGTAAATTTTAAAATATTTCGTGTACCAGTTCGTGTTTGTTTCGTGTAACATTCATGTTTTTTCCAATCATTTTAATTTCGTGTACCAGTTCATTTCGTTTCGTTTTCGTGTACATGGCAAGTACACGGAAAATTTCGTGTACTTAGTGTCGTTTCGTGTCGGGTCGTTTTTTTTACCGTGTCGTGTTCGTGTCAACAGATTGGGTACACGACTTGAAATCGTGTCGTTTTCGGTTCAACCCATCAAGTATACGAAACACGAAAATACACGATACGAACGATTTGCCAGGTCTACCTACAGTAAAAAAGAATCTCTTTGGTTCATCGTAACATCATTTCTTCCCCAACAAACCTCATCAGAATAATCAAAGTAGACACCGTTATCTAGATTATTAAAACACAGCACCTGAATATCAACAAGATCGAAAATTACTCAAACTTTATGAATAACCAAACCATCAGTCCCAATGTGACCTCAACTCACGACCAAAGAAAATGTTGGGGTATTAGGGTTTAAGATGGAGATTCGGATTCCCAATGGATCGTATAAACACTTTCCGAATTGATATTTCTACCCTATGCCCGGGTTACAAGAAATTCAGCCTAGGATAATACAAAGGGACACCTACGAATCTAGGCACAGAAACGTAAGCCAAATTGTTAGAGAATTCTAGGTTTTGTTAGAAAGACAGAGAGCTTAGAAAAAGGCGTATCTGAGACTCAATAGGAGAGTCCTATTTATACATGTCGGATTAGGGTTACATTAGGTCGATTTTTAGGGTTTTTGAGAGCGGTGCCGTCATTAGTGGTCCGAAATTAGGGTTGACGGATGATTTACCAAAATTGACGAAATTAGTCAATTTTACCATAGTCTCCCTCTAAAATTCGGAAATATCACTAAATCCCGAGTCTAAATTTTCGAAGACCTTTTGGGGCGCTGCCCCAAACCCCGCGAGCTGCTTACAGGGCTCGCCCCATGGACCAGCTAGGCGCCGCCTAGACCGTCACACGGGCGCCGCTCCGACTCCCGACATTAGTCCGTACCAGTTTATAATTCGATCTTATACATATGTACAGTCCGCATATCCGAATATATATTAGAATACAAATTATAAAACCCTTAACTCACATATTAGTTCCAATTACACAAAATGAATGGTGACACTAAAATCAACAACAGAAAACCCATGTAATTACTCAAACCAAACCAAATTCACAACCAAACAAAATAGCAAGTCTTACATAGACATTTGAAGAACAATAACAAGAACCAGTACCTCTTTTGGATGGTTTCAGGCTTTAAGCTTTGAAGTTACCGTTGAAAATGAATTGTGTAGATGTTACTAAGTCTTGATACATTTTTTATATATTGGCGAGAAAAAAATACACTACAGATATGTGACTCATGTGTTGTATGTGTTTATTTTCTTGCTTGTGTGCCAGTAAGACTTTAAGGTGATTCATTCTGCCTTTAAATTCTTTTCTGCAGACAAACTTGATCAAAGAAATGATAAGAAGGGATTATAATGATTTTGGAAATTTCCATTATTCTCGAGGGCAGCTACATCGTGCTTTTAAGAAGTATGTACGCACCTCTGATTATTGCACCACACCATAGCATATTGCTCATATGTGCATGTGTTCCATTCGTGCCAGTATAGAGATGGGTCGGTTTACTCACATTGCAAGCTATGTTCACAGAGCAGAATTGACTCAGAGAAGTTCTGGACCTGGTCACTGTTGCAAAACTTAGATGTGCTGCTGGATCATTACTCTTGGAAGCTAATAAATACAAGCTTGCTGTCCATAAGGTTTGTTACAGATATGTCACAATCCAGTTTCTACTGTTTTGTCTGTTTCTTTTTCATTTAACATATGACCCGCTCCTTGGTCTGTTGGTGAGGATTTCTAATTTTAAAACAGTTGGAAATGGTTTAGTAATTAACTATTTATTAAGAATAAATATTGTTAATTAAATAATTATTATTTAATTAAAATATTTATTGAATGTTAATCTACGTCATGAGTAGATGAACACGGTATATTTAATATTTCTAAACCGATTTCCGGTGAGTGAGATATTATATGTTAAAGTTGGATGTTGCAGTAGGAACTAACATGATGTTAGTTATCCCACATTGATTGTGGATGGATGTTTTGACTTGTATTTAAAGTCTTTGCCTTTATGGGCTTAATAACAAGTGGGTTGGTGTGTATGGGTGTCCTCGCGCACACACACACGCGCGCCGCCGACCGACAGACCGTCCGTCCGTCCGGGTCGGTCTCGGTCTCGGTCTCGGTCTCAGGACTTGGTGCTTTGGGCTTATCTTTTTGGCCCAAATCCGTAAGTCCACTAGCCTTTTGGCATGGACAAGACTCTTGAGTTGGCTTGACTCTTGAGTTGGCTTGACTCTTCATCCGACCAGCCCTTTGGGCGTCTGAAACCGCTAGCCTTCATGGCAGTAGTAAATGGCGACGAGTCCCTTCACCTGATCAAGGAGTGCTATATATACATAAGCATTCTGGTCATTGCAGAACACATGAAAATCAGTGCATATTTAGCATATCATATACAGCCTCTGATCGATCTTCGTTCAGTCGCAGTGCTCGGTTGCGGTCTTTGCTACTCCGAGACGTTCAGATCGCTTTAACCTTTGGGGACGAGCCGCTCACCGTGAGCACTACTGGGCGTATTCTCGCTTCATGCGTAAGCACTAGCTTCGACGATCTTCCGTAGTTTACTTAAACTTCTTCGTTAGTTTCAAGTGTAATATTTTATTTCTGTTCTTCGTTATACTTAAGTTCAGAATTTTAATTGTAATACACGTGCAAGTACCGAATTATTCTTACAATCGCAAGACGAGAATATTCGACCATACTTGTTCGTGTTATCCGAAAACTTTTGCTGGAGAAAAATGTCGTTCAATGCAAGCACCGGCGCATCCACTAATCAATCCACCGGTTCTGGAACTATTGGATCTTCAAGCTCTTCAATGGCTCCCATTCACAATGCTGCTCGGCTAATGCCTATCGCCGAGAAACCTCCTGTTTTCTCGGGCTCCGACTTCAAACGTTGGTCTCAAAAGATGCTGTTTTACATTACCACAATGTGGCTTGCGAGCTTTCTTCGTGAAGAAAAGCCTCCTGTCCCTGCTGAGAACGAGGCGAATGTTCAAGTGCGTACCGACTATGATACCTGGGTTCATTTCGACTATCTGTGTCGGAATATGTTGCTAAACGAGCTTGATGATGGCCTGTTCAATGTGTTCAACATCAAGGAGACTGCCAAAGAAATTTGGGATGCTCTTGAGTTGAAATACCGTGTTAATCCTGCTAGCACGAAGAAGTTTGTTGTGACGAGGCTCTCCGAATTCCAAATGGTGGATTCTCGTCCAATGATGCCCCAAGTACAAGAGTTCCAAACTCTTATACATGATGTTCATTCTGAGGGGATGCCTCTACCCGAGGCGTACACTGTGGCGCTCTTGGTCGACAAGTTGCCGCCTAGTTGGAATGAGTTCAAGGGATACCTTAAGCATAAGCGAAAGGAAATGACTCTAGAAATTTTGGTTGCTAAGCTCCAAACTGAAGCTCAAGTCCGTGATCAAGACTTGAGAACCAAAGCTCCTATGGATGCTAAGGCTAATCTGACTGAAGGTAGGGGCGGACCTTCCAAAAAGCGTCCACTTCCTACCAAAGGCAAGGGAAAGGATGTGGCACCTCCGACGAAGTTTACCGGAACGTGCTACAACTGTGACAAGCCCGGCCATATGGCGAAAAATCACCAAAGCCGAAGAAGAACAAGGGAAAAAGGAAAGTCAACCATGTCGAGAAGGACTTTGACTCTTGGGACAAAGATGATCTTGCTGCCATGATCACTGAGGTAAATCATGTCTCGGAACCTAACCCAGTTACTTGGTTTCTTGATACAGGTGCGACTGTTCACATCTGTGTGAACCGAGACTTGTTTTTCACTTACAAGGAGATTCAAGACCGCTTCATCACAGAGGCAAGTGATCGTACCTCTCCAGTTCTTGGAATTGGAACTGTTGTGCTTCAATTCACCTCCGGTGTGGAGATAACTACAAGGATGTCTTTGCATGCTCCGCAATCCGCAAGAATTTGGTGTCCGTGTCAAATTAGTTAGAGCTAAATTTGATGTAGACCTTCGTAGCGATTTTATGATAATACGCAAGTTTGGTAAGACTCTCGGGAAAGGTCATATTGTCGAGGACATGTTCAAACTTAGCGTTCGTACTTGTAAGCCTCCAAAGGCAGTTGCTAATAATAATGCTACTACTTCTGCTTATTTGCTTGAGTGCTCAAATTTATGGCATTGTATATTAGGTCATGTGAATCTAAATGCTATAAAAATATTAGTAAACTTAGATTTACTAAAATTAAATGAAATCAAAAATCAAAACAAATGCGAGATTTGTGTTGAGGCAAAAATGACGAAACTACCGTTTCATTCAGTAAAACGGGACACAAAACCCCTTGAATTAATTCACATAGACGTGTGTGATTTAAAATTTGTGCAAACTAGAGGTGGTAAGAAGTACTTTATCACTTTCATCGATGATTGCACAAGATATTGTTATCTTTATCTTTTGAGAAGTAAAGATGAGGGTATTGAAGCCTTTAAGAACTTCAAGAATGAAGCCGAGAATCAATTAGGCTGTCGTATTAAGATGGTTCGAAGTGATAGAGGAGGTGAATATGTAGCTCCATTTGAGGAATTATGCAACGAAAGTGGTATAATTCATCAAACCACGGCTCCATATGCTCCACAATCTAATGGCGTTGCCGAACGTAAGAATCGAACACTTAAAGATATGATGAATGCGTTATTAATTAGTTCAGGGTTGTCCCAGAACATGTGGGGGGAAGCTGTCTTGACATCCAACTACATATTGAACAAAATTCCACGCAAAGGTAAGGATGTTACTCCTTATGAGTTGTGGAAAGCAAGAAAACCATCATACAAATATCTCAAAGTGTGGGGGTGTTTGGCGAAAGTTGAAGTGCCTCTACCTAAACAAGTTAAAATTGGTCCTAAGACGATCGATTGTATCTTTATTGGTTATGCACTTAACAGCAGCGCCTACATGTTTGTTGTACACAAATCCGAGGTACCCGACATTCATGTAAATACAACGATTGAATCAAGAAATGCTGTATTCATTGAAAATATCTATCCTTATAAGAATAAGGTTGATCCTAACTCTAGCAAAGGAGTTGATGATGAAGCTACAAGTTCTAAACTTTTAGATGAGCCTATGTGTTATGAAACCATAGATGAAGCCTCTAGCCCGAATCTGGTGTTATCTGAACGACCAAACAAAAAGTGACCTAGGTCTACGCCAGTCAACGTAGAACCTAGACGAGGTACTAGAATACGGAAAGTAAAGATATACGGACCCGACTACGTCGTTTTGATGTTAGACGGTGAACCAGTATCTGTAAAAGAAGCTTTATCCGATCCAGATGCGGCTTTCTGGAAAGAGGCAATAGACATTGAGATTGAGTCTATTATGCTGAATCATACTTGGGTGTTAGTTGAACTACCACAGGGTTGTAAGGCTTTAGGATGCAAATGGATCCTAAAGAAGAAGTACAAATCTGACGGTACTATTGACAAATATAAGGCCCGACTTGTAGTTCAAGGCTTTAGGCAAAAGGCTGGTTATGATTTCTTTGATACCTACTCGCCCGTGACAAGACTTACTTCTATTAGGGTGCTACTCGCTATCACGCTTTACGCAATCTCGAGATTCATCAAATGGATGTTAAGACCGCATTCTTGTATGGGGAGCTAGAATATGAAATCTATATGAAACAACCGAAGGGTTTGCGATGCACAGGAAAGAGCACATGGTATGCAAACTACAACGGTCTTTATATGGTTTGAAACAAGCACCTCTGCGGGGCATATGAAATTTGACGAAGTGATGTTGTCAAATGGTTTCAATATCAATGAGAGTGACAAATGTGTCTATGTTAAGAAAACGGGTGACAATTACGTCATTGTTTGTCTATATGTAGATGACATTTTGATAATGGGTAGCAACTCTCGTGTGATTGGTGAAACAAAACGAATGCTAAGTAAGAATTTTAGCATGAAAGACATGGGTTTGGTGATACTATTCTTGGAATTAAGATTCTGAAAACGCCTAACGGAATTGCTTTGACGCAATCTCATTATGTTGAGAAAGTGTTAAGGAAATTCAACGCTTTTGATAAACCTATTGCTAAGACTCCTTGGGAACCGAATGTTCATCTGAATTATCATAAGGGTGAACCTGTGGGTCAAGATGAATATGCTAAGATCATTGGGAGTTTGATGTATCTGTCAAATTGTACCCGTCCTGATATAGCATGTTCGGTTCACAAGTTGAGTAGCTACACAGCTAATCCAAGTAAAGAACATTGGAGGGCTCTAGAACGAGTACTGAGTTATTTAAAATATACTCAGAACTTTGCGATTCATTATTCAAGAGAGCCTGCTGTACTTGAAGGGTATTGTGATGCTAATTGGATATCCGAATCGAAAGATTCATTTTCTACGAGTGGATATGTGTTCACTATTGGAGGTGGTGTTGTATCTTGGAAGTCCAAGAAACAAACTTGTATTGCTAGGTCTACCATGGAATCTGAATTCATAGCTTCAGATAAAGCTGGTGAAAAAGCTGAATGGCTTAAAAATTTCCTCGAGGATATTCCATGTTGGACGAGACCTGTGCCGTCTGTGTTGATACACTGTGATAGCCAAGATGCTATTGGACGGGCACAAAATATGTTTTATAATGGTAAGTCTCGACATATTCTTCGACGACATAATGCCGTGAGACATTTGATCTTGAGTGGGATTATCTTAATTGACTATGTAAGGTCAATAGATAATCTGGCGGATCCGCTGACGAAGAGTATTAATCGAGATCAAATGTATAAATTGTTAGAGGGAATGGGTGTTAAATCCACATCTTAAGGATGATTATAGCGGAAACCCAACCTTGTAGATTGGAGGATCCCAAGAGCTTGGTTTAATGGGATAACGAAGTTATAATAATCTGTGTGTTAAAACACTCAAACATACCTATTCTCTCAGAACAGTGAGTGATTGTTTACCTACATGTGGTGAGGTTAAGTCTTATGATTTTTAATGATTCTTGATTACCTCGGAGAGGTCAAGTATAGTAGGATACTTGGGAATAAGAATCACCTATATAAGTGTGAAGTGAGGGCCGCTTCAGTTGATACACTTATGAATCCAAAGGGGTGTCCAAGGCCGAAAAGGACACAAAATGTTAGAACGGAAGGAATTGAGATGATATTGTGTCTATATTATTGTCTCAGTATACACCATGGAGGACTAGTTCAAGGTTTTCATGACCACTATGTCGCCTGTATACTCGATGATGTTGACAATGGATAGGTTCAAGGTCACAAGCCACCTAGCCAAATGCAATATTGTCTCTTGAGGACTGAACTATGCATTTGCATTCATTTTGCATTGGCATTCTCACTCATGTGGGGGATTGTTGGAAATGGTTTAGTAATTAACCATTTATTAAGAATAAATATTGTTAATTAAATAATTATTATTTAATTAAAATATTTATTGAATGTTAATCTACGTCATGAGTAGATGAACACGGTATATTTAATATTTCTAAACCGATTTCCGGTGAGTGAGATATTATATGTTAAAGTTGGATGTTGGAGTAGGAACTAACATGATGTTAGTTATCCCACATTGATTGTGGATGGATGTTTTGACTTGTATTTAAAGTCTTTGCCTTTATGAGCTTAATAACAAGTGGGTTGGTGTGTATGGGTGTCCTCGCGCACACACACACACACATGCGCGCGCCGCCGCCGCCGCCGACCGACCGACCGTCCGTCCGTCCGTCCGGGTCGGGTCGGGCTCGAGCTCGGTGCTTTGGGCTGGTGTTTGGGCTTATCTTTTTGGCCAAATCCGTAAGTCCACTAGCCTTTTGGCATGGACAAGACTCTTGAGTTGGCTTGACTCTTGAGTTGGCAAGACTCTTCATCCGACCAGCCCTTTGGGCGTCTGAAACCGCCAGCCTTCATGGCAGTAGTAAATGGCGACGATTCCCTTCAACTGATCAAGGAGTGCTATATATACATAAGCATTCTGGTCATTGCAGAACACATGAAAATCAGTGCATATTTAGCATATAATATACATTCGATCTTCTGCTCCGATTCGCAGTGTTCGGTCGGGTCTGCTGCTACTACCGAGACGTTCAGATCGTTTTAACCTTTGGGGACGAGCCGCTTCACCGTGAGCACTACCGGGGCGTATTCTCGTCTTGCGGGCAGAAGCACTAGCTTCGGACGATCTTCTGTAGTTTACTTAAACTTCTTCGTTAGTTTCAAGTGTAATATTTTATTTATGTTCTTCGTTATACTTAAGTTCAGAATTTTAATTGTAATACACGTGCAAGTACCGAATTATTCTTACAAAAACATTGCACACAACTCTTTTGAACCAAATAAGACTTGTGTACTATTTGTTTCATAGGTAGACAAATTGTTGTTGAGCTACTTTGCCTCTCATTTTTAAGATGGTCCATGATATCCAATGTTAAGAAAAAGGCCCAAATGAATTTATTATATTATGGGTCATATCTTGCAGCCCAGCCCAGACAAATAAAACCCCCTAGGCCCGGCTTCTGGACTTTTCCTACTCTTTGATCTCACCCGTTGATTAGTGTTGACTAATCTCATCCGTTTGTGGCTTGTATTTCTTCTCCTCCCCGTGCAACCCTAGCCTAATTTCTCTGCTTTGATTTTCTCTCACATCTGTCTCTCACCTCTCCACCGTCAGTTATGGAGACCCGATCTTCCTCCCCTTTTGCTCAGCAGTTTCGTTCCGATTCAGTAGGGAATCGAAACCCTTATCAAAATAATGATAAGATAGGCTTCGATTCCCGAAAATCACGAGCCGTCTGTTGCTTCTCTTGCCTATTTATTCTGCCGATCTGGGTTTGAGAGATATACGAAAAAGAAAAAAAAAAAACAATTTTTCTGAGTGAGAAATACAGCCGCGTATCTTTGTGATTTCTGAGTGAAAATCTATTTTCTGAGTGAAATTGCTTAAGGTTGTTTTTGGGGGTGTTTTCATTCGGAACCTTTGAAACCAACTGGGGAGCCAGCTTTTTCATCTGGGCTATTGGTCGCAGATACACAAGGAGCCTAGGACGTGGGTACTGGATATTGGAGGACTGAGCCGAGGCCGAGTTCCGATCGATTATCACCACTGTCACTGCTCGGGTTTTTCAGATCTGTTGTGATCTGCTCTGTTTGAATATTCGATCTTATTTTTCCAGTTTTCTGTTTTTTGGGTTTTTGAGTTAATTCGTTTTACTCTGTGAAATTCCTTTGATTGTTGTGTAACCCTTAATTCCGTAACCATAGGCCTTTTATTTGTAATTTATTTATCATTGAGTTTTGTAATCCTATGTATTCCGGATAGATTCCCTACAGTGGTATCGGAGACTCTAAAAGGGGTTTCTATTCGGAAGGGAATACGGATTCCGGCCGAGGGATCCGCTCAGGTATTGCTTCCTCTACTTTACTGCACTTTCTTACTGTTCTGTGTGATTGGTAGTTTTTTATTCCTTCGAAGTAATTTGTTTACTCCTACTCTGCTCATTTGTCTTGTCTTTGTGATCGCTTCATTATCTGTTACGTGTTGAGACTGTTGCAGTCGTAATCTCCGAGCATACCAAACCCCCTTGCCTGGACCGTAAGTGTTCCTCGGATCTTGTCGGGGCTCCGGGATTTGATTCCAGCTCATTTTATTTTAAAATCTGGTGTGATTTTGGTCTTTGTGATATCTGCGTGATATTTAACTGTCATCTCAGCTTTTACAGTATTAATAGTACCTTGTGCTGGTATTTTAAATCTTGTGTGATTTTTACAAATACTAAAATAGGTTCTCTTACTTCATTTACAATGGCACCTTTTGACGGCAAAGGAGATTTTAAAATTTGGCAACAAAAAATGAAATCGATACTTGTCCAACAAAAATGTTTTAAGGCCATTGAAGGTACTTTTCAGTCTAATGTGACTCCTGAAAAACGTGAGGAATTGATTGAGTTTGCACATTCATCTATAATCTTGAACTTGTCTGATTCTGTGATTAGACGAATAGGCAAAACTGATAATGCTAAACAGCTTTGGGATAAACTTGAGGAAACGTTTACCGAATAAATTATTCCTCCTCGAAAAGTTTTTTCGCTATAAACTGGATTTGAATAAAGATATCGATGGTAATCTTGATGCCTTTACAAAGTTAGTACAAGATATAAAACAAACGGGTGATAAAAACATTGATGATTATTCCCCTATTGTGCTCTTGATTGCTATCCCTGATGCTTATAATGATGTGAAATCTGCTATCAAATATGGGAGGGATTACATTTTTAGACAACATTATAAGTGGCTTAAAGAGTAAGGAATTAGACTTGAAATTTAATAAGGTTTCTAAACCGGTGTCTGATGTCAATTTTGTAAGGTCTAAGTATCACCTTAAAAAGAAACCGATTATCAAAACTGATTCTGAGAAGTCTAATAAGAAAAATGGGCAATGGAAGGATAAAACCAAGTTCCGGCCTAAGAATCGCAAATGCTATAACTGTGGCGAACCTGGTCATTATATACAAGAATGCACCAAGCCTAAAAAGAACTTGCAAAATGATCAGGCTAATTTGACTGTGGGTGATGTCTTTATGGTTATTGATGATTTGCGTCTCTCTGTAAATTTTGTGCTTTCCGGTCTGTGTGAAAACGAATGGTTGCTGGATTCTGGATGCACTCATCATATGACACCTTATAAACAGCATTTTACGAGTTATACTAATCTTGGTGATCAGTATGTTTATATGCCTGATAAGGTGAAACGGGTTGTGGCCGGAGTAGGAAATGTGTGTTTGAAATTTGCTGATGGTACTCAATTTACTCTAAAAAATGACACACATATTCCTGATTTATCTCATAATCTGATATCTTGTACTACTTTGGAAGATGAGGGCCTTAGGGGTTGCTGGGGGAATGGTTGCATGAAAATTTGCAGAGGATCTTTAATGTTGTTTAAAGGAATCCGGAAATTTAATCTATACATTTGCCAAACTAAAACTGCTGCATGTTCTAACCTGGTTTGTGCGGATAAAACGAATTGTGGCATAATAGGTTAGGACACATGAACATGAAGGGATTAGATATCTTGCATAAACAAAAGTGTTTTGGAAAGGATAAAATCTCTAAGTTGTCTTTCTGTGACTCCTGCATGTATGGCAAACAACATAAAACTCAATTTCCAAAACCTCCCGATTCCCCTAACCCCGTTTTTGAGAAATCTGGTAAGAGTTCCAATGTGCTTGATTATGTTCATGCTGATGTTTAGGGTCCTGCCAGTGTTACGACCCATGGAAGAAATCGGTATTTCTTGTCCATTATTGATGATTACTCGAGGAAAGTTTTCGTGTTTTTACTCAAATTGAAATCTGATGTGTTTGAAAAATTTCAAACTTGGAAAACTTTGGTGGAAAATCAAACCGGAAAAAGGATTAAAAATATAAGAACCGATAACGTCCTTGAATTTTGCAATACTCAGTTTGATACTATGTGTTCTGAAAATGGCATCCTTAGGCATAAGACAGTCCCTTATACCCCTCAACAGAACGGGGTGGCTGAGCGAATGAACCGAACTCTCTTTGAAAAGGTTAGGGCCATGCTCGCCACTTCTGGGTTGTCTAAAAGTTTTTAGGGTGAGGCTCTTTTAACTGCTGCATATCTTATCAATATATCACCTTCTGTACCATTAAATGGTAATTATCCCGAGTCTGTGTGGTCGGGTCATGCTATTGATTTTTCAAACATTCGTGTGTTTGGTTGTGCTGCTTATGTGCATCAAACTGTTGATGAACTTGAACCCAGATCCTTGAGATGTGTTTTTCTTGGATATCCTGATGGTATTAAGGGTTATCGTTTATGGGTCAGATCTGAACCCGGATTGAAGGTGATTACTAACAGGGATGTGGTCTTTAATAAAACTGAACTTCTTTGTCTTGATAATCATATACCTGCTCCTGTGTTAGCTGCTGAAAATTCTCCCCACCCTGTTCAGATTAGGGTGGAGCATCTTAGTGATAATGAGTTATCGGCTGAATCTGATAATATGGAAAATCCTGAACCTGATAATCAATCTGAAAATGGGGATGAATCTGAGTCTGTTCCTGACTTGTCTGATTATCACTTAACTAGGGATAGGCCTAGAAGGAATGTTAGGAGACCTATACACTTAGATGATTTCCATATGGCTTCTCTTACTTTCAATGTGTTTGATATGCTTGATGGGAATGAACCTAAATCTTACAATGATGCTTTGTTGTCTGATAAATCAAATGAATGGCTAAGTGCAATGAATGAAGAAATGACATCCTTGCATGCGAATGATACTTGGAAACTTGTTCCAAAACCAAGAAATTGTTCTTTGATTGATTGTAAGTGGTTGTTTAAAGTCAAAAAGGATGAGGATAACGTCAGATTCAAAGCAAGGTTAGTAGCTAAAGGTTTTACTCAACAGGAAGGTATTGACTATACTGAGATTTTTGCACCAGTAGTTAAATTCACCACTATTCGCACCATGCTTGCATTAGTTGCACATCATAATTGGGAGATGAAACAATTAGATGTTAAAACGGCATTTTTGCATGGTGAATTGAAAGAAACTATCTACATGAAACAACCGGAAGGTTTTATAGATAATAACCATCCTGATCATGTGTGCTTACTCAATAAAACCCTATATGGCTTAAAGCAATCCCCTAGAGAGTGGAACAAAAAATTCAATGATTGCATGCTATCCTTGAAATTCCGTCGTAGTGCATATGATCCATGCCTTTATTTCAAGAATGATTGTGGTGTTCCTATGCTCTTACTTATTTATGTAGATGATATGCTCTTGATCAGTTTGTGCATTAAATCTATTGATCATGTTCAAAGTCGCTTAGGTGAACAATTTGACATGAAGTATTTGGGGGATGCTAAAAGGATATTGGGCATGAATATTATTCGGGACAGATCTAAAGGCACTTTATTTCTAAATCAGTCCTCTTACATTGGTAAAATTCTTGACAAATTTTCAATGACTGATGCTAAAATTGCTCGTGTGCCGTTGGCTTCTCATTTCTTATTATCCAAAACTCAGTCGCCTAAAACTGAATCTGAAATTCGTGAAATGAGATATGTCCCGTATGCTAATGCTATTGGATCTGTCATGTACCTTATGGTTAGTACTAGGCCAGATATTGCTTATGCTGTGAGTTATTTAAGTAGGTATATGGCTAATCCAGGAAAACCTCATTGGGAGTCCATTAAGTGGTTACTGCGGTACTTGAAAAATTCCGCTTCTGATGGTCTTATTTTCTCTAAATCTGATGATGGGGTTAACCTAAAAGGTTATGTTGATTCTAATTATGCCAATGACCGGGATGAATGTAAGTCCACAACTTCATATGTGTTTACCATGTGTGGCTCGTGCATTTCATGGAAATCTCAACTTCAGCATATAGTTACACTGTCTACTACTGAAGCTGAATATATTTCCACCACTGAATCCTTTAAAGAGGCTATTTCGTTGAAAGGTTTACTTACTGAAATTGGTGTTCTTCGTGATAACGTTGTGGTCTTTTCTGACAGTCAATCTAGCATACATTTGTGCAGAAATCCTGTTTTCCATGATCGTACAAAGCATATTGACGTCAGGCGACACTTCATCCGTGATATCGTGCAAAAGGGCATAATTGATTTGAAGAAAATCCCGTCCCATTCTAATCCTGCTGATATGGGCACGAAGTGCCTACCGATCGAGAAAATCATATCTTGCAAGTCGATACTAAATATCGACTCCCTTAATTGAAGACACTCTAGTCTTCCAGTTTGCTGTCTTTGTGATAGCTCTTCTAGTTTCTTTGTGATTCCTAGTTTTCTTTCTTAGTGATTGTTTATGTTTTTATACTTGTACTAACTTTGTGTGTTGTGCAGGTGGTGTGACATTCGGCGATGATGACCTCCTTATCCAGAAAGTACCCCGATGGCTGATTTGTTCTGGGTGGAGATTTGTTAAGAAAAAGGCCCAAATGAATTTATTATATTATGGGCCATATCTTGCAGCCCAGCCCAGACAAATAAAACCCCCCCAGGCCCGGCTTCTGGACTTTTCCTACTCTTTGATCTCACCCGTTGATTAGTGTTGACTAATCCCATCCGTACGTGGCTTGTATTTCTTCTCCTCCCCGTGCAACCCTAGCCTCATTTCTCTGCTTTGATTTTCTCTCACATCTGTCTCTCACCTCTCCGCCGTCAGTTATGGAGACCCGATCTTCCTTCCCTTTTCCTCGGCAGTTTCGTTCCGATTCAGTAGGGAATCGAAACCCTTATCAAAATAATGATAAGATAGGCTTCGATTCCCGAAAATCGCGAGCCGTCTGTTGCTTCTCTTGCCCATTTATTCTGCCGATCTGGGTTTGAGAGATATACGAAAAAGAAAAAAAACAATTTTTCTGAGTGAGAAATACAGCCGCGTATCTTTGTGATTTCTGAGTGAAAATCTATTTTCTAAGTGAAATTGCTTAAGGTTGTTTTTGGGGGTGTTTTCATTCGGAACCTTTGAAACCAACTGGGGAGTCGGCTTTTTCGTCTGGGCTGTTGGTCACGGATACACAAGGAGCCTAGGACGTGGGTACTGGATATTGGAGGACTGAGCCGAGGCCGAGTTCCGGTCGATTATCACCACTGTCACTGTTCGGTTTTCTCAGATCTATTGTGATCTGCTCGGTTTGAATATTCGATCTTATTTTTCCAGTTTTCTGTTTTTCGGGTTTTTGAGTTAATTCGTTTTACTCTGTGAAATTCCTTTGATTGTTGTGTAACCCTTAATTCCGTAACCATAGGCCCTTTATTTGTAATTTATTTATCATTGAGTTTTGTAATCCTATGTATTCCGGATAGATTCCCTACATCCAAACTCTAGTATGCAAAATAACTGCAATCAATCATGTCGGATGATTAGAACCTTTGCTTTGCCAATGTTGTATTTGCGAGACATTCAGCAGTGCAGGGTAGCAATCCTGGTGTTGTGGTGTATTATTTTGATCTCTGTACTCTTTGCTATATACAGTTCCTGGAAACTGGGCATGAGTTAGGCAACAACTACCATGAAGTCATTGCACCTGAAGATATCGCAACTTATGGTAGGCTCTGTGCAATTGCAAGTTTTAACCGAGCGGAGCTCAAGGTATGAATGCTTTAAGGTATCAACACCGCACACCTATTTTGATCAAGGCTATTTAAACAAATATTTTATATGTGAAAGCTCTTCAACTAATTTTGCCGTAATTCCATATATCCGACTGTCGAAATGGTGTCGAAACCGCTAAGAATTGGGCTTCAGGCTTCCTACAGGAAATGAGCTGGGGTATAGATCAGTCAAAAGTCGTCCCCCATTTTCAATAGAAATTCCAGCCCATCTGCAACACCAGAGAGACGATTCTAAAAAGACGGGAAAAATTTCATATAGAAAAGATTATATACAGCTTCTGATTTCTAAATTTCATAAAAAAGATGGCCCAATACTCCAGTGATCACATTCTTGATGATAAAGTTTCCATTCAAGCCTGTTTGTACCCAATATTGATGGCCCTGCGCAGAAGTTAATGACCTGATATAGCTTTTCTCCCAATGATTTCAATTCGCTCACCCTGAAATCATGCAGACAACAAAAAGTTCTCTACTTGCAATTTGCCCAACTACACAAGTACATAATAATTCATTTCTCAGATGATCTCATGGTAAGCATGCAAAAAACTCATGAGGTCAGCAGAAGATAATAACAAAACAAAATAAACGAAAGCAAGAAACTCATGGAAAATTAAGTACTTGGCATGTGAAAATTAAGCTTTTTCAAAAAGTTTGCATACATCAAATGTAACCTGACTAACCTCCTGCATAAAAAAAGATCATGCATCACATAAAAGTGAGAAACAAGGCTAGATTCAATTGTCTTTCACGGAGAGGAAACTTGGAAGCAAATCACATATGGGGAAAGATGTTGGACAAGCTCACCAATAGCTTTCATATATTCGCGGATTCATTTCTAATCATTCAAACCAAAAATTGTAAGTTAAAGTCTTCAGCGTATTCGAACGCATCCGTTTTAGTTTAACAATTCTCGCTGAATCCGTGTTGTAACATCCCCTCTTAACTTTTATATCTATGAAAAGAAAAACATTTTATTCAAAACCTTTTATATCTATCCATTCACCAACGCCAAATTAGTTCCTCATTAACCAAATTATGTGCAAATATGTGAAACTTGAAACTGCTACAGTATAAACCTATCCTGAAAAACCTAGAAATAAAATTGCAGTAAATTCTTCTTGCAAAAAAATTCTCTCTTGCAATCAAAAGCACGAGTCAGGCAACAAACCCCAGCCTCAAAGCAATGACAACACAGTAAATACAAATATTACCTAAACACAAAACAAGATTCAATTTGTCCAAACCTCGCACCACGCCCGGAGAGAGAGAGAGAGAGAGAGAGAGAGAGAGAGAGAGAGAGAGAGAGAGAAAGAGAGAGAGAGAAAGAGAGAGAGATCGAAGTAGAAAACAGGATATGCCAACTTACTCTATCGTATGGTTTCTCAAGGTCCACTTTAATGGCCATGAATCCCGTTTTACTTTTCATGGACCTCATATTGTGCACAAAACTAGACTGATTTGGTCCCACAATGTGCGGCATTAGAGTCTTTTACCTATCGTTTTTGTAATGAGCTTATAAACAACATAACATAAAGCGATCGGCCGGAACTGCGGTAAAGAAGTAGGAATGCCTACCTTCGGGATAAGGAAAATAGCCGTCCGATTCATATCAGGATCAATTGTACCCCCCTTTTAAGACCCTCAAAACCTCTGAACTGACATCACTGCCTACAACATCCCACTGATGTTGATAAAATCCGGCTTGAACCCCATCAACACCCGGTGCTTTCCATGGCTTCATGTCAAAAGAGCTTGCCGAACATGTGTTGGATCAAAAGAAGCCGCAACTCCTTCCGTCAACTCACTGTCGACGGTACGAATCGACCGGAACTCGGCCTCGGCTCAGTCCTCCAATATCCAGTACCCGCGTCCAAGGCTCCACAAGTATCCTCCTATCTACCGTGAGTGCCAAGGTTATGGGATTTGATACCTTTGCTGAACTCTACCCGACAGATCCTTCTTTTGGACGTATTTATCATGAGGTTTGTGCTGGTTCACGTCATGACTTCATTCTCCATGAAGGCTATTTATTTCTAGGGGTTTGTCTATGTATCCCTCATTGTTCGTTACGACAACAAATCTTGGAAGAGCTACACAATGAAGGTCATTTTGGGCGAGATAAGACGTATTCGCTTGTGTCTGCCTCATTTTATTGGCCTAAATTGGGAAGCGACGTGGCTCACCTCATCCAGCCTTGCTATGTATGTCAACAAGGCAAGGGAGTGTTGACAAATGCTGGACTCTATACACCCTTACCTGTTCCAGAAGGACCATGGCTCGATGTGAGCATGGATTTTGTTCTAGGCTTGCCAAGAACACAACATTCGCACGATTCCATCTTTGTTGTAGTGGATTGTTTTTCAAAAATGGCTCATTTCATACCTTGCCGAAAGACAATGGACGCCACAAGAATTGCTCATCTCTACTTCATGGAAATTGTTCGTCTCCATGGTGTCCCTCAATCTATTACATCTAATCGTGACACCAAGTTCATCATCAACTTTTGGAGGAGTTTATGGGCGAAGATGGGTACTAAACTCAATTTCAGCAGCGCCTATCATCCTCAAACCGATGGACAAACAGAAGTGCTCAATCGAAGTTTGGGAAATTTGTTGAGATGTCTTGTTGGAGAGAAGCCTAAGCAATGGGACATGGTGTTAGCTCAAGTAGAGTTCGCTTACAACCGTACAATGAATCGAACAACTGGTATGAGTCCCTTCGAAATTGTGTATGGTCGTAATCCTTTCGGCACGTTAGATTTGCTTCCTTTATCCCGTCCTGGAAAGCAACATTTGAAGGTCGATGAAGTTATCTCCCATCTCCATGACATCCATGGTCAAGTGAAGGATGCTATCGAGAAGAGCAACTTAATGTACAAAGACAAGGCTGATTCTCGTCGTCGTAAGGTTGTGTTCAACGTTGGAGACAAAGTTTGGGTGGTTTTAACTCGTGATAGGTTCCCTATTGGCGAGTACAACAAGCTTAAGAGCAAGAAGATTGGATCCTGCGAGATCTTAAAAAAAATCAATGATAACGCCTATCATCTACAGCTTCCTTCGCACATGAAGACATCTGACGTGTTCAACATCAAGTATTTGATCCCTTACGTGCCAAATCGTGATGATACGAACTCATGGGCGAGTTATTTTTCACTCGGGGAGGCTGATGCACGAGCATAATTATAAATTTGGTCAAACATTCTTATTCATGCATCTCCTCATGCATGTATCATTTAGTCAATTCATGCATCTTTTAATTCATGTATCTTTTCATGACTTTTGGTTGATACATGTATCTCCTCATTCATGAATGTATCTCTTCATCTTCTTTTATCCTCCTATATAAAGGCTTGTAATGTAGTGAAAGAGAGATCATCAAATTATTGAAATAAAATCTATCTTTTATCTACTTCTTTGTGAAGTCTTTTTTAACTCTTGCGAGAGTTCCATGGAATAAATTATTGCTTCTTCAAGAGTCGTTCTTATTATTTCAAAATGCTCATTCGGCATTTCGTATGGAGTGGATCGGACGAGAAGAGTCGATGAGTATGGTATCATGGTTTACTATTATGCAACCAAGGAAGGCGGGTGTTCTTAGTTTGAGGTCGATGGCTTCGACAAATACAGCTTTTGGGATGAAAGTGTGTTGGGAGATTCTCACGCAACCGAATTCTTGTTGGCGACAACTTTTGTGCTCCAAATATAAGTTTGATCCTTCATTGGACTTCTCCCCAATTCCAGCCAATACTTCCTCACTGTTGTGGCGGCTGCTTTTGGATGAAATGTGCGGCCGAATTATTTGGGCTATTGGGGACGGCACCAAAGCACGTTTCTGGATTGATGCATGGATTCCAGGCGTCGACGGCCCTCTTGCTGAAATTGCAATAGGTACCATCTGTGACAATCATCTATACTTGCCTATTTGTGAATTTGTGGATTCAATTGGTATGTGGAACTGGTTACTGTTCGAACACTTATTTCCTACTGAAATCATTTTAAAGATCGCAGCAATATCTCCTCCCAATAATGCACAAGTTGATGATACCGTTGTTTGGAGTCTTTCATCATTGGCAGCAGTTACATTAAAATCGGCGGTTTTGTGGTGAATCTGTTCGATTTTATATGCCAAAATATGGAGCATACTACAGGGTTTATTATACACATCACAAGTTGGTATTAGGCGTATTCATGTTGAAAGCGATAGCCTTATAGCGATCGAGATGATTAAGGGGACCTACACTCTACATGCTTTTTGCAAAGCCCTTATTATGCATATACGTCGTCTGTTGCAAGAGTTTGAGACTGCTGAGGTTTCTCACATTCCGTCGCAAATTTCCTTTCCCATTATGCTTATACGTTTAGTAGAGGTGTTCACATTTCAGACTCTCCGCCTAAGGAGGTCAAAACTAGCTTATTTTATGATGTAATTGGTACTTTGTTTGAACGTTAATATATAATCCGGACATTCACCCTCATTTTGACCAAAAAAACTTCTGCTTGAAAACCTCAATGCATGTATTTTGTTTATATAGTCTCTTCTTTTAAATAATCGATTAAATAGTATATTCATTTTTTAAAATATCCTTGATGTGTTCTTGGACATGATTTCTAGATCGTTATTATACTGATATAACGAATTCAACATCGTTACAACATATTTATAATAATGCCGACATATTGCATGAATTCTAACAATGACGTCGAAGTCTTATAACGACTTCAAAGTCGTTTCTGTATCAAAAATCGTTACAGTCTTTAAATAACGAATTCCAGATCGTGTTAATTGAAAACATAACCAGAACGATTTACAAGTCATTTCTTTAAACATACAACGACCTCAAGTTCGATTTGCTTTCTTATAAAGATATTACAGAACGATATCTATACTGGTTTTTTATAATTATAAAAACTCGAGACCGTTCCAGTCAAATTCTATCACAATCTACAAATTGTTTGTTCACTAAGATAACAACTTGGCCATCGTTTTGTAAAAAAACAACATTGATGATAACGTGTTGTATATCGTTTTAGAAGAAATTTTACGAACCCAATATCGTTTCAGTATAAAATATAATTATAATGAGTTACATATTGTGTCTTCATATAGAACACAGTATGAAATTCATTATGGCTGAAATTGATAATTTGATTGTTGGCTGCCATTCAAATGAGTCCTAAGTGTATACATGGATAAAAAATATCATACAAGACGGTTCTAGTACATTTGAAAATGGACGAAATTAAAGATAGATAGTATTGATAATTTATCTACAATTGTAGAAGTTGAATTATAGAAGATGAATATATAATTTTTAAAATATAAAGAAATGATCAATCATATCCAATTTAAATTAGTCCATTTTCAAAAATATTTGAATCACCTTGTATGATATTTTCTTATATATATGTATGTACATGCAGTATTCATGTCGGATGGCAACGAACGATCATATCATCAATTTGACTCATAATGAATTACACCTCGTACTTTATACGAAGGCATGATATGTATCCTGTTAAAACCAGAATTTAAACTGGATCTATGTTGGGTCATATAGTCTTCACTAAAATAAAATACACCATGTTATGATCGTTGCTCCATTATTGGCAGGATGATATATAACTCATCATGACTATATTCTTTCAAGCTTAATACAAGCACTTTTCCAGTTCAATTTTGTAACATTCCTAATTACAAATATTTATCTATTGTTGTGTCGCGATTAACACACCTCGACGACGATCGACATAAGGGCCGAGCGACCGAGTCAACGTCAAATGAACCACGACACACTTACCAAATGGAGATCCTAGATCAAGTCCAAGTGCCGAGCGATCGACATCCAGGGCGATCGTCTTTTGGCATCTGGCGATCGACTCTGGCGCCCGGCCAAGGACGACCGCCTCATGCCACGTGTAAAACCAACATCTGTCAAATCTGTGAAGACCGAATCTCGGGATAGAGGCCCACGTGCAAATCCGGAAAAGGCGCCATAGGAAAAGGATCTTTGACTCCAGCCCATCACCAGCTGTAGACGACAAGGACAAATCTCACCTACTGATATGCTCGCCGAAAGGTCCTAGGTGGGACCTCCCGAGACAGCGACATAGGACGCGTGTTGTCTTCTCATTGGTTCGCACATCCGGCTGCCAGCAGCTGCTGCGGACCTTAAGGAGACCAACCGATGTGCTACAGACGATCGCCCCCTTATTATAATACAGGAAAGGTGATCGCCCGTCAGGATTAAGACATCCCAACTTCTCCTATAAATAGAGGACTTCCAGCATTTGGAAGAGGACTTTTGGCTGCTCTCGGAACTCTCTCTAAAAAGGCTCCCTCTCTCTCTTGGCTGCGCTCCAAACTTTGAACTTCTCTCTCTCACTCTCGAAACCTCTTAACCTAAAGACGGTCGGCAGAAACGAGAACAAGAACTCGCAGAGCACCAACTCTGGTTCTTCCGGTAATCATCAGTACGCAAGAGCTAGATAACTAGGGTCTTTACACTCATTGTAATTGTACTCTAACATTAATATTTATACTCCCAAGTATTCGTATTAATAATATCTTGCGAGAGCATTCAAGCCCGGGACTAACAACCTCGGCAAATCTTGTGTTATTTACATTCCCTCGAACGTGCTCTCGCATTTTGTTTGTTACTCATCCATTCCAGCAAACCCTTTCGAATAATATTTTGGGTAACAACAATTGGCACTAGAAGAAGGGCATTTACCCTCATTTTTATTCCGACCGCTTCAAAGAACACTCACTGTTCTCTGGAGCATATACTTGAAGAAACACTCACTGTTCTTCAAAGAAAAACCTTCAGAATCATGACGTCTTCCACCAAGAGAGCCACTCTACGAGCCGCTGGACGTCTAATTCTGGCCCGAGCCGAGTCCCAACCTACGGCGGAGGGTAGCCGCGGTGACGCGAGACTCTCGATCCATCCCCCGAGGGACGGCCCTAGCCTCTCACTCGACCAGTTACAGACTGCGGAACAGATCGAGGAAGCCATGGATATCCTAAGGGAGCGACGGAGAGCATGCAACGCGCCCACTATTACCCCATCAGCCATCCGTCGCGCAGGAAAACGAAAGCTTAAGGGGTCACTTATCGAGCGATCGCCAGAAAGCCCCGATTCGCAAGAAAAGGCGCTCGCGAGGCGGGACAGTTCCATTTTCAGCCGCCGAGGAAGCGACCCATCCTGGCGACCGGGGCATTCCGGCCCCAACCATGAGACGACGGAGCCCGAATCCGTCACCAGGAGTTCGGCATACCCAACTCCCAAAAGGCAGGTCAGCCACTTGGCTCCCCCTCGCCGAAGAACCAAGATCGGAGGCGACGACCTCATCGCCTACCGCAGAGCCAGGAGATCAGTACATGATCGCCTCGGCTTCCGCTCTGAGATCCAAACCACGAGCGACCAGGCTACGACGATGGCCGCAATGTAATGCCAGCTCGATGGCATGAAGGTGCTCCTAGAAACTGGGGCAGGCGCCAAGATAAAGATCGCCGGGCCGAGTGAGCCGCTCGCGGTCCAGATCGAACTTGCCCCCGTGCAGCCAAGGATCGCTCCTCCTCAAACACCTTTGTACGAGGGGAGATCGGACCCCGAGACTCACTTGAGCAAGTTCCGGATCTACATGACTGGATGTGGGGCATCTGACACGACCAGGTGCCGAATGTTCCCATTAACACTGGGCAATCTAGCCCATAGGTGATACATCTCATTGCCACCGCGATCCATCAGTTTCTTTGAAAAACTGGCGAGCGACTTCACGTCGTACGTCGCCGCCAAGGTCGATCAGTCAGAAGGTCCCCACCGCATGATGAAGATCAGACAGGGGGAAGATGAGTCCGACGAAGATTACATCGACCGGGTGGATGAAATAATCCTCAACGGTGAGCCCATAAGCGACGAGATCGCCCTCTACTCGGTCCTAGGGGGATTCAACGATCTTTCGCCCATGTTCAGGCACCTTACGAAGGACATCCCCCCGACCTACGCGATCTTCCGCGCTAGGGCCGGAGACTTTATGGCCAGGCATAGGTTGATCACCCTTCGCCTAGGCGAGGGGGCAGAGACGGCGATTGCGAAGTCCAGCAAGGCGGTCGCCAAGTCACCCGGTGATTCCAAGGCCTTTGAGGATATGGAAGCCCATCTCCTCCGCAACTTCAATCGATCTCCAGCCCATATTTATTACGCCATCAAGGGGTGCGAATGGCTAAGCAAGCCAAAAGCGATAAGGGACAACGATCATCTGGACCGCAACAAATTTTGTTCTTACCACAAGAGTCCCGGCCACAACACCGACCAATGCCGCGACCTCCTCAGACAACTCTGGAGATTGTTCGAGGAGGGCAAGCTGGACAGTCTAGTCAATTAGCCGGAGCCCCGGGCGAAAAGGATCAAGGGTCGCGATCGGCGACCGGACGACGATCATCATTCTTCCAACCCGATCGCCAGAATCAAGCACGGCGAGCCGGAATACTTGTACTAGTCGATCCCCCCGATCGAACCTGGCGGCCAGATCTTTATGCTTCAATCAAGAGGTGGAAACTTCGGAAGTCTTTCCCCAGTTTCCAACATGTCAAACGAAAGGCTACTGCCCAAGTAGCATCTCCATAAATAGAGGACTCGCTCGCCCTCTAAAGTTCATCATCTAACATGATGGTCCTAGGCACGAGATCGCCTCCCTCAGCACAACGTGTACCGTCGAGGATCGCCATCTAACATGACGATCCGAGGTAGAAGAGTGCAGCCATGGTCCTGGAGGTCGATGGAACCGACAACCTCGTCCATGCAAGGTTCCTTTGGGCAGAGATCGCTCTCCCTTCGTTTAAATACGAGGTGGGCGTAGCCGAAGAGCTCTCCAAAACAGATCTGTGGACACGCTCGCCCGCCGTCAAAGGTTCATCATCTAACATGGTGGACCCGGACAATGCGACGCGTCCCTACCCCTGTCACAACGTATGCCCTCAAAGGTCCGCCATCTAACATGTCGGCCCTAGGCAGAAATGTGCTTACAAGACATGGTCGCGGCGTCGATTAATCCAACGACGCCCCGTTCAAGGACTCATCCAGGCAGAGATCGCTCACCCTTCATTTAAATACGAGGCAAAACGTAGCCTCCGGAGGACCCTCACAATAAATTGAGTCGCGAGCCAGACCTACAGGTGGAATGTTGCTCGCACACAAGACACGATCGCGGAGGTCGGTCCATCGAACTCCACGACTGTGCACGGTTCCTCTAGGTCGAAGCAATCGGACTTCCACGAGGGATCTGCAAAATTGAAGATTGCAAGAGTTGAACCAAGAATCAACCCGTTTGAGAAGACAATCATCTGAGCCATAGAGAATTGAGTCGCTCGTCTGTAATTTAAGCGATCGCCGGTAAAACCACCTCACCCAATGTCTTCAACATCAGAGCAAGCTGGGGGGAAATTGTTGTGTCGCGATTAACACACCTCGACAGCGATCGACATAAGGGCCGAGCGACCGAGTCAACGTCAAATGAACCACGACACACTTACCAAATGGAGATCCCAGATCAAGTCCAAGTGCCGAGCGATCGACATCCAGGGCGATCGTCTCTTGGCATCTGGCGATCGACTCTGGCGCCCGGCCAAGGACGAATGCCTCATGCCACGTGTAAAACCAACGTCCGTCAAATCTGCAAAGACCGAATCTCGGGATAGAGGCCCATGTGCATATCCGGAAAAGGCGCCATAGGAAAAGGATCTTTGACTCCAGCCATCACCAGCTGTAGACGACAAGGACAAATCTCACCTACCGACAGGCCCGCCGAAAGGTCCTAGGTGGGACCTCCCGAGACAGCAACATAGGACGCGTGTTGTCTTGTCATTGATTCACACATCCGGCTACCAGCAGCTGCTGCGGACTTTAAGGAGACCAACCCATGTGCTACAGACGATCGCCCCCTTATTATAATACAGGAAAGGTGATCGCCCGTCAGGATTAAGACATCCCAACTTCTCCTATAAATAGAGGACTTCCAGCATTTGGAAGAGGACTTTTGGCTGCTCTCGGAACTTTCTCTAAAAAGGCTCCCTCTCTCTCTTGGCTGTGCTCCAAACTTCGGACATCTCTCTCTCACTCTCGAAACCTCTTAACCCAAAGACGGTCGGCAAAAACGAGAACAAGAACTCGCAGAGCACCAACTCTGTTTCTTTTGGCAATCATCATCACTCAAGAGCTAGATAACTAGGGTCTTTACACTCATTGTAATTATACTCTAACATTAATATTTGTACTCCCAAGTATTCATATTAATAATATCTCGTGAGAGCATTCATGCCCGGGACTAACAACCCCGACAAATCTTGTGTTATTTACATTCCCTCGGACGTGCTCTCGCATTTTGTTGGTTACTCATCCATTCCAGCAAACCCTTCCAAATAATATTTTGGGTAACAACATCTATCATAACTTAATAAATCTTGTTTTAAAAATCTTACTTTTGGGAAGAATGTGCAAAAGCTATATAATTTAAAGGGATCTCTCTTTTTTAGTATCAAATCATAAAAGTAATAACTTATATATTCCAATTCATAAAACAATAAGTTTTTGATACCAAAATGTGTTAAAAGACTTTATTACCCTTAAAGTCTACCACTAAAAGATAAAAAATATAAAAAAAATAGAAAATTATTAAAAGCAAAGAATAATAATCTAAACGGTCCCACAACTCAATATTTCTCTCTGCAAAAAAACTCTCCGCTGTATCTCTCTGCAAAAAACTCTCCCGTCGTGAAACCCTTTCGCCGGTCAGAAATGTCGAACTCCGACTACCACAGAGAATCTGAAGACACCAGAAGTTCCTCACACGCTAGTGACACTCCATCAGAAGAGGAATTCGTCAATGAGCTACCGGTTAGTGTATTTTCATTCATACATGATCGTGCCACAAAGGTTGTTCATCTTCTCATGATGGTGCTGAAGAAGATGACACCATCGTGTGCACGATGGTCATTCGTGAGCACAATGGTTTACACATGACGATCGTCGATCGTGTGTGCCATCGTGGGCAAGAAGATCAAAGGCTTCTGCCTTGCACACGATGGCATGCACATGATCGATGCCTGTCGTATGAGCCGTCGTGTAGCACACGATGGTCTTCACACGACGGGCATCGATCGTGCATGCCATCGTGTGCAATGCAGAATTTTTTTTCGTTCTCTTAAGCATTCTATCATATTCTTATGATTTGTATGTCTATCTTGCAGACTGGTTGCATATGGAATAGACCTACATTGCGTTTTGTTACATGTCAAGTGAATCTTTACATACGGGAGACGGTATTTAAAGAGATCATCGAGACACTAAGAAGTATGGGCCGCAATTCCGCAGTTGGTGATCGAGCTATCGAGAGCTTGACCGAGGGGGTCCTGGGGCATTTGATTAAAGTTAGGAGAAATGGGAGTTCAAATACTGCCCTACATCACTTGATTGCCTGTCAATTGGAGGGTGATCAAATCAACCCGGATGAGTCGTGGTTCCAGGTTTGCAGGAGGACCATTCGTTTTACGGCCCATGATTTTGCCATGATTACTGGACTACATTTTGGAAACTCTACCTTCCATCCACAGGACGACCATCTCCTTCGGTCTGACGGTATTTTCCACAGAATACTCCATGGCAAAAATATTAAGGTTAGCGTTCTACGGAAGAGGTTCAATGCTCGAGATTTTGGTAGAGACATTAGAGATTATGTGAAGGTTGCCAATTTGCTTATATACTACTACTTTATCCTATGCCGTGACGACATGATGGTCGAGACATGGGCATGGGCATTAGTTGAGGATTTCGAGCAGTGAGATATGTTTCCTTGGGGTTCTTATGCCTTTGGGTTTTTATCTTACTACATAGGCAATGTTGCCATGAAGGAGGGACAAGAGGATAAGGACTATCACTTCTATGGTCCTGTTTGGGCTTTACAGATATGGTCGTATGAGATGATTCCTTAATTGGGAGCATTGTGTGGTATTCGAGATAAATCTGTCCAAGTCGCCCGGTGTTTGATGTGGACTACAAGGAAGATGTTCTGTGATTTCACTCATTTCTTCGACGATAAGGTACATAAATTTGTAAATAGATTTTCTCCTGACTTCACTCATCTCTTCAACGTTATGTGATTGCCCATCTAATGGTATGCTTTAATGACTACTTTTGCAGCACAAAGTACTTCCCTCTTTACCGTATCTGGAGGAGGATGAAGCTGAGTACTACTACCTGAGTTTTGAGAATGGCTCGCCATATGACGTTAAGTTCATTAAGCCTATAAGAATAGCTGTGAAGAACAAGGAGGATGAGCCTGCGCCAATCCCGAGAAACAAAGTTATGGATAGGTTAAAGAAGGCTGCTGGGAAATTGATTACATATGAGTCGGCACATAAAGTTTCGAAGCGACGCCGGCAGAGTACCCCCACCAGTAGATGGTGCAGAGACATTGGACCGGGAGAGGCAGCCAGAGAGGGTGTGTTGTGTCCACGGGCTTCCTTATCCGGACCACACCCAGGACGCGAGTAGGGATGAGTACTTCGATCGCCGTTTGAAGGCGATCTTGTACGACGAGTCTGAGATAGGATTTATTGCTCGAGTTTCTCGAAAGGTGCTTTCTGGGATCGTGGATTTCTTCGGACCTACGCATAGACTTTCTAGGAGCCCGGTGCACTAATCAGTTGGGAGCCATGATAGGTTTCCCGATAGGCTAACGGATGGTCCAGCGGAGGATTCCTGACCCTCCACGTCACTCAGTCTCTGGTGCAGCCCACAGTCACCATTCTCAGCATCAGCCTAGTCATCATTCTCAGCGTCAGCCTAGTCACCATTCTCAGCGTCAGCCTACTCACCATTCTGAGGTCCAGCACAGTCACCATTTTGAGATCCAGCACAGTCATCATTCTCAGATTCAGCATTCTTTTGAGCGGACTGAGCAGCCCCGTGATTATGAGCATCAGTATCAGCCATTTGACGCACCGTTTTAGCAGTATGGGACGATGTTCAACTAGTTTCAGGATGAGCATCATTATAGTGTGATGTTTCAATGTGAAGGTGGTGGTCCTCAGCAGCAGCCTCCATTTCAGATCGAGCAGCCAGTTTTTGAGATCGAGCAGTCGGTTGTACAGCTCTCTGATCGTTATAGTTGTGAGAGGGATGCTGAGGGTGATGAAGATGGTGAGACTACCGGGACGCAGCAGTTGGGTGAGCGTTGTCTTCCACCGCAAGTGAGTCGACCATCTGCTGCTCTTCGGGAGCCTTTTGTGGTGGCGCCTCCAAGAGATAGCGAGGCTCTGAAGAAGTTGTACCTACACTTTAGGAGGGATCAGCCACGTGATGCTATTGTTCGGTGTTTGGAGACTGGGCATGCTTTCACCCAGGCATTATTTGACCGGATAGAGTCTAGTCGTGAAAACTTTGATGCCGAGGTGATAGATTGTTATGTGCTTGAGACTCGAGTGAGGCTTCGGAGGGGAGTCTGTAGTGTTGGTGTCGGTAGAGTTAGCACTGTACTTTCCGGCTCCCAATTTTACGTAAGTTCTATAACTTACTCGCTTGTATATCATTGGTGTGATGTAATTTTTTTTATTTTGTGGTTTGGATTTTTGTAGTTAGTTATGGCCAACGAGTTTGCAAGACTCCATCCGATGATCCACTTGGTATCAAGGTGACAGGGAAGCCGATTTACAGGGATTGGAAAATTCCTAAATGTATCGAGGACTACATGACAGGTCTTGATACACCACATGCGGTTCCATGGTCAAATTGCAACGAGGTAAGTTTGAAATTTATATTTATAAATGATTCGCTATGTTTGATGAGATGATCTTATATGATTACATATTTTGTTTCAATAGATCATTGCCATTTGTTGCCTCTACCAGAGCCACTGGGTGACTATCAAGATTGACATTATAACATGTACCGTGGAGTTATACGATTCTTTGTCACACCAACACCAAGATGGTCGATACCGATTCAACCAACTGCGACCTATTACTCGTCTGATGCCTCGTGTGCTAGCTCAATCCGGGTACTGGCTGAACAACCAATTGAAGAAGAAGTATGACACGGAGATGAGTTTCAAAATTATGCCACGAGAGCTACAGTTCATACAAAACGACAATCACAGTTGTGGCCCCTTCATGTGCATGTACTTGGATCGAATTGTCTCTGCAAACCTAGCAGCAAGGCACCAAATCAAGGAACTTAATGAGAAATATATTAAGAAATATCGATATGGTTTAGCTGCTAAAATCTTTATGTTGTCGTTAGACATGTAAAATGGTTTATGGTGTGTTGTGTTGTGGCAAGATTAATGTGTCGTGTTGTTAAATATTTATGTTGTCGTTAGACAGTTTTGGCAAGATTAATGTGTTGTGTTATTAAATCTTTATGTTGTCGTTGGACAGTTTTGGCTATGTGTTGCACACGATAGCTGCACACGGTCGTGGCCATCGTGGGTTACGATCGTGTGCAACCTACCCACGGTCATGGGTTGCTGCTGTCGTGTGCCTACGATGGCTGCCATGACTGAGTGCATACGACCGTATGTCCCATCGTGGGCACGACCGTGTGCACCATCGTAGGCATGGCCGTGTGCACCATCATGGGCACGGCCGTGTGCACCATCGTGTGCACACGTGGATACAGTGCCAATTTGACACCGTAGACGCCTGGTTGCCAACATGGCACACGATCGTGCCCATCGTGTACACCATCGTGTATACTACAAAGGGCAGCATCAAATTATTTTATTATAAAATCCCATCGTGGGTCCCCCATTTTTCAATATAAGCCCATCTTCCTGGACCGAGAGTGAAATACCTGAACCGTAGTCCCCCTTTTTCACTATAAACCCTAATAAATTACAATCAGTTAAAATCCATTAAATCAAATACGCGAAATGAGCGGCCGATTACGAGAAAGCGATTTATGAGGAATCGAAGTACCTCCACCAAAAAGAAGAAGGAGGATACCTCCTCCCAACCCACCATACAGAACTAGGCCGAGAGGAAGATACTCAATGCTTAGATAATGTTTTTTAATTTTGTTGTATGTGTAGTATGTACTGCGAATTAATGTGTTTCATGAAACAGGGCCTATTTAAAAATACTGCGAGCACTCCAGTCATACTAGATGGTGGTGATGATGATGATTTAGAGATTTCTGAGAAGATAAGTAAAGAAGTTATTTTATAAGAAGTTCATGGAGATGATGATACAAGACTAAAGAAACAACAGCATATGGGGGAGAAGGGATCCAAGTGATTGTGGTTTTTAAGTTATTATTAGATATTTTGGTGTGATGGTGATGAACTTTTGTTTTGTAAAGTTATATGCTTTTGGTGTAAACTATTGCTCTTTAAAGTGAGCTACTTTGTTATGGTTAATGTTTGCCTCCATAATCACCTTTATTTGATTTACATCACTGATATTTGACTTAAATTTCAATTCAAAGATAAAGAAAATAGACAACAAAATTAGGCATTTCAACTAATAATCAGAATACTGAATCAATACATGGTCCATCGAGGATCAAAATATCAGCACATGATTGTTGCTAGTAAGTCACAAAATATAAAAATACATAAGCAATTTAAGTTTCATGGTATGGACATCCCCTTATGTCATGGTCATCATTACGACAAATGCTACACCTTTTCTTCTGCCGGCGCCTTTGCCTCGTGTGTTCATCTATTCCTTGAGTTTCTTCAGGGATATTCAAATCCACACTACCTATGGGAATGAATGCTTTGCAAGATTTTCTATTGTGGCCGGTTCCTTTACACCTACCGCACACCTGAGGCCGTCCACATGCGGGCAAATTTTCAATAGCGGACCGTGCACGACTCATCCTTGGTCGGCCGGCTTGTCGTACCCCGTCTATGTAATATCTGCAATTTTGATTTCCGATAATTTTCTTTTTTTGGCTGGAGTCCGTTTTGTCAACTCTCTTGGGACCATTTCGTCATTGAGAATGATTAATTCTGCACTTTTTGACATCCGGGATCGTTTCGGTGTCGTTTTGTTGAGTTCCATGTCCTTAAGCGACTTTTCCGTGTTGGAGTCCGATTCTTGCGTATCTCGTTCGAGACTGTTGTTTCAAGTTTCTCGTAAGTCCGTTTAGCGTTGTTATACGTGTTGTGAGCTTCGGTTTGGTTATCCGTTGTCATATCCTGATTTTTCGGACGTTTGGGCCGTTTTGTAATTTCCCAAAGTTTTGGGTACATGTTTTCGTACTCGATTTTACCTACCTCGGAGTTGTCGGGATCATGTGTTTGTTGTAAACTTGAGCTCGTGTTTTTATTGTCGTACTACTTGTCTTGTTTGACCGTAGTGATTCGTGTTCGTCGCGTTCCGCGATCCTTTTCGGATATGACATCAGGTAGGTGTTCTGTACTGCCAGATGATTAGCGCACGATATTCCTCATCGGTAGCGTACGCTATCGGTACCTCTATTACGTACGTAACACAGCATTCGTTACGTACGTTACCTTGTTCAGGTTTTCGGACAGTTGAGTCTGGATGACTCTTACGTACGTAATATTATGTCCCTTACGTACGTAAACCTCACTAACGTACGTTAAGGCTTCTGGATTACGTACGTTAGCTTCGCGCAGGTATATATATTTGAGGGTTGACCGATTTCGGGTCATTTCCATCCTCCCTTCTTCCTTGCGGCATTTTTAGCGATTTGAGGGCGGATATTGGACGAGCTTTCATCGGCCTTTGATGGTAGTAATAATCTCGGCGGGTCTTCTTCGTGTTCATCCTCGTCTAGCCTTCCTTCTTTTCCGAATCAAGGTAAGGTTTTAGAACCCTATTTGAGATATTTTGGGTTTGTCTCGATTTCGTGATTTTAATCCGAGATTGTTGGTTCTATTGTCGTTATCTATTCGTATTGATCACAACCCACGGGTTGGAATTCCGTTTTCATGATTTTGTTGGGTCGATTTGTGTTCTTGGCCGTTTTGGGGAAAACCCTTGAACCTCCGTCATTTGTTCTTTTAATTCGGCGGCTGTGGGTCATATTTTTGGAATTCATTTTCGTTGTTATTGTTATCGTTCGTAGTTTATTGTCGTGGGTTGTCGTTCGGCGGAGTCGGCGAGTTCGTAGATGGTTCGAGCCTCCTCACTTCGGTCGATTCTCCGCGTTGTGATTATTCGATGCAAGTACCTTGTTCATACATTTATTGTTTTGTGGATATGATGATCAGTGATCGTCTTGGTGTATTTGTTGGGTTGTTTGAAATGAATTTTCAAAAGATTTGTTTTGGCCTCGTTGAAGGCTCTCTTTCAAAATGCGTGTGTGTTTAGTGAATGGCGTGTTTTGAGAATTGATTATGATTTGATTATTTTGAACGTTGAGGGCTTTGATGATACCCCTGTTGTTTAAAGTTATGGAATCATGTATTCCGCGTTAATTGTATTGTGTTGTGACGAGTTTGATAACGGTGTCGGGTAAGTGGCCATCTCTAGTGAGTATTCTTAATGAACTTACATTCTTAGCATATTAGTATGGCATGAGTAATGGGTGTGTGTATGCTCACTACGGTTTAGATCCGATGGGGTCTCGGTAGGGGTCCAGAGAGACGTGGATCGACGAGCTTGATTTTAACCACTACGGGTTAGATCCGATGGGGTCTCAGTAGGTGTCCACAGAGACGTGGATCGACGGTTAATTGTGGTGCATTTTACAAATGTGATTTGGCTTATGGCGTTTCCAAAAATGTGTGTTTCAACCGATGTTTTCATGATTGCATGCATTGACTAAGTGTGTAAGAGGTAAGTTGTTCGCCTACTTGGCTAGGATGGCACTATAGTATTTTTGTCGTTTGTGTTTAGTCCTTTCATTGTGGGGTTTTGATGTTGGAAAACGGACCTTGCTATTGTTCTCGTGTACTATGATTTGATGAGATTTGGGTTGAGATCCCAACGGTTTGGTAAAGGTCGTTTTACGGAAAGTAAACCTTTGGGGTGGTTACCCCTTTCGTCTTTTGGTTTATGGAAAGAGAAGGATTTGATAATCCTAAATTGTTTTCCATTAAAACTCTCGATAACATATTAAACCACTTTGTAAACCGTTTTCCCTTGAATTGTGATCTTTCGGTTTTGGAAAGTTTTACTCAAACTCTTGCCTCGGGAAGTATTTTTTGTTGTGTCTGAATCTTTGAGGATTCCCGATTAATATTATTCGTGGAATATGATTTGTATGACTTGTATTTGCACTTTGTACTTGCACTAACAAAATAGTGGAATTTTGCTAACCCCCGAGTAATCGGGGGGTGGATGTTTATATTGCATTCAGGTTTTGGGGAGCATAACACAGGGTCGGCACGGAGGATGATGAAAGATGATCGATACTAATCATATGAGGACCCGTACATTGTTGTATTGGCTCAGTCGTATTTCATTTCCGCTGTAGTATTCTTTCCCCGTTGTACGGGAGTGTGTTGTATTTGACCCCCTGCATGGGCATGGATTGTGATTGAATTGTATGTATTTATTGAAAGACTAAATCGGTTTACTGAGTCATTTTAGCCTTAAAGGCATTGTTGAGATGTTCGATGTTGTTACCAGTCTGGTAGATCCTTAAGGAAAGGTTCTACGGCGTGTAATATCCCTGAGCGGATTGGGGATGTTACATAAATGGTATTGGAGCTTAGGTTGAGGAAACCTAAGCTGTCGGGTTGAGTCATGTATCATTCGGTCATGTTTGTCCGGTCTTGTCAGATCGAGTTGTGTCGCGATGCGTCGTCTGAGTTTGTTGGTCGTGATTAGTATCGTGGGGCGATCATCATCTTCGTGCGATCTGTGGATGTAAGTCTCCCTTCTTTGTATTATGCCTCGTGTGACACGAGCTACTTGTATGATTAATTGTCGAGTGATGGAATCTTTAGATAGATTCTTGGTTTCGTGATGTGTGGTTATTCGACTCTCATATTTTATTTATATGAGGAGTGGTGTCGCTGTTAATGCATTTTTGACTGTTGGTTTCGTCCGCTGCGTGTGTATTTCAAATTGACTTGCTCGCTTTGCAAGTATTTTTGGAAACCTTTGTGCTTAATATAGATTGCGCTTATATGTGTTCGATTTGCTCACTCCGAGAGGGTTCTTAGAGGCCTCAAGTGGGGTCAGTGGTTTCGCCCCAATCCTAGGCGATTTTCGACCGTGATATTTTACTATTTATTTTCCTGTAGAAGACATGTATTGTCATGATTTTGAACAATTTGATGCGTGTACTGTGATGTGTTTAAGCGAATGTCGATGGTTGTAAATTTTTGGGCATTCTGGCCTATTGGATTTCTGAAAACCTTGAGTATATTAGACAATAAAATTCGAGACGTACTTTCAAAATGGATTATTTTCTAGCGGTACTTTCAAGGTGTCTTCTAGTGCCACAATATATTTCAAAAAATTTCCACTTTGAGGACCAAATATTTTGAGATGTTTTCAATGATTTGTAAACGCATTTGCTTAGACCCGAGGGTCGAATATTTCTGAAGGTTTTTCACTAAAAGAAAAATATCCTCATTTTGGCCAAACACAAGATGGTTTTTCAAAGTCTCGATAACGATGCTTCATGTTTGTATTACTTTCTCGAAATATGATACTCAAGATCAACCAATGTTTGCAAACTTGTTTTCGAAAAGGTGGTTTTCGTTTTTAAAACCTATCGTTCCTGTTTGCGGTCCGGGAATATATGTATGATGTTCGCACTTTCGTTAGTGTGTTAAACCCCGAGTTGTGGTTGAATTGGTGGTGTGAGCGTTGAGTCGTTCGCCACGCATTTGTTGTGTTAGCCCTCTGTGAGAGGTGTGATGTTGATCATTAATGTTGTCGTTTGTGGTGATTTGCGTGCTATCGCACCTGTGCGAGCTGTTAGAGCCTGGGTTTGTATGATTGTGTACATCTGTGATTGTTTCACGATGCTTTGTGATTGTGTATTGGTTATCATTCGGGCCGTTGAAATTGCCGAAGGTATGCCGTCGTTGCTGTGATTTGGTGTATGTGGGTTACCTTACGTGGATATGTTGTGCTGAGTTGGCATCTCCGGTATATTGTTTTGCGAGTTGGTTACCGAGTCTTCCGGGCTACGAACTTCAGCACAGTTATGAGGATCGACTTTGAGAGGCCTTTGAAAGATGTTTCTGTTGGTTGCTTGTTGTGTTGTCACATTGTTTTCGTTGTTGTGAGTTTTGGGGATGATGCTTCTTTTATAAGCGGTCGAATGTAATATCTGTATTATTTTTGATTTCTCTTTCTCGATTCTATCGACTCGCTCGTGTTCATTGACACTCTATGAACTTGTTCTGTATTTTGGTTTTTATCATTCGAACGAACCGTGATCTTGTTTTGGATCGATCTGGTTATCGCTGTGACTTTTCCGAGTTCGGTTCGATTCTTGTGAACCTTGTTCGAAATTAACGTCTTTAAGTTTCTACAAGTTCTTTTAATATCTTGAGTTAAAGTGTGAACTTCGGAGTCGCAGTTCGGCCGTTGTCATTCGATCGTTGTAGTTCCATCATTGTTTTTGTTGTTCGATCGTTGTTATTCGATCGTTGTTGTTCGATCACTGTTGCTCGATCGATGTTGTCCGACCATTTTTGTTCGGTCGTTGGTGTCCGATCGTTGTTGTTCTATCGTTGCTGTTTGATCGTTGTTATTCGATCACTGTTGCTCGATCATTGTTGTCCGATTGATGTTGTTCGATCATTGCCATTCGGTCGTTGGTGTCCGATCGTTGTTGTTCGATAGTTGTTGATCGATATTGTTGCTCAATCGTAGTTGTCCGATTTTTATTGTCTGATCTCGTACCGCGAAGACTTGTCGTTCACCGTTAGTCAGCTGTTTCGACTGCGGTCAATTGGGACACCGAGCCGTGCATTGCGAGATGGTAGCTGAGAGGTTCGGGGATCGAGTTTTCGTTTTTGCTCCGAAGGGACACGGAGATACCTAGTGCGGTTTTCGAGAATTTCGGCGTGGTCGGAGTTCTCCGTGGTTACCCTTGCAGATTGTTGTACGTTTCATTTCTATTTTTTTCGACTGTGCGTGTTTTCTTGTAATTGGTGCCTTTTGTCTTTTGATGGATTGGACAATTGGCTTGATTGCATTAGCTGGTCGGCGATGCTTGGCACCTGTTGATTGTGTTATATCTCTGCTTGTGACATTGTGATGGTTGTCGTCGAGCGTGATTTCACGTCGTGTGCTTCTTTGTGTTGCTTGTAGCGTTTCACCTTTGGGTGTGAGTCTTTCGGTTCTTCTGTATCTCGTTGAGATGTTCCTGGTGGGATGATGCTCCTCCCTACTTATTTTAAGTTTCGGGACGAAACTTCTTTTAAGGAGGGTAGTATGTAATATCCGCAATTTCGATTTCCGGTAATTTTCTTTTTTTGGCGGGAGTCCGTTTTGACAACTCGT
Source organism: Orobanche coerulescens (assembly GCA_033398695.1). Lineage (NCBI taxonomy): Eukaryota > Viridiplantae > Streptophyta > Magnoliopsida > Lamiales > Orobanchaceae > Orobanche > Orobanche coerulescens. The sequence continues at coordinate 123,167,475 of CM065812.1, read as the reverse complement.
TTGGGGTCATTTCGAGAATGATTAATTCTGCAATTTTGGCATCCGTGATCGTTTTGGTGTCGTTTTGTTGAGTTCCGTGTCCTTAAGCGAATTTTCCGCGTTGGAGTCCGATTCTTGTGAATCTCGTTCGAGACTGTTGTTTCAAGTTTCCCGTAAGTCCGTTTAACGTTGTTATATGTGTTGTGAGCTTCGGTTTGTTTATCCGTTGTCATATCCTGATTTCTCGGACGTTTGGCCATTTTGTAATTTCCCAAAGTTTTGGGTACTTGTTTTCGTACTCGCTTTTACCTACCTTCGAGTTGTCGGGATCATGTGTTTGTTGTAAACTTGAGCTTGTGTTTTTATTGTCGTACTACATGTCTTGTTTGACCGTAGTGATTTGTGTTCGTCGCGTTCCGCGATCCTTTTCGGATATGACATCTGGCAGCTGTTATGTACTGCCAGATGATTAGCGCACGCTATTCCTCATCGGTAGCGTACGCTATCGGTACCTCTATTACGTATATAACACAGCATTCATTACGTACGTTACCTTGTTCAGGTTTTCGTAAAGTTGAGTCTGGATGACTCTTACGTACGTAATATTTTGTCCCTTACGTACGTAAACCTCACTAACGTACGTTAAGGCTTCTGGATTACGTACGTTAGCTTCGCGCAGGTATATATATTTGAGGGTTGACTGATTTCGGGTCATTTCCTTACTCCCTTCTTCCTTGCGGCGTTTTTGGCAATTTGAGGGCGGATTTTAGACGAGCTTTCATCGGCCTTTGATGGTAGTAATAATCTCGGCGGGTATTCCACGTGCTCATCCTCGTCTAGCCTTCCTTCTTCTCCGAATCAAGGTAAGGTTTTAGAACCCTATTTGAGATATTTTGGGTTTGTCTCGATTTCATGATTTCAATCCGAGATTGTTGGTTCTATTGTCGTTACCTATTTGAATTGATCACAACCCACGGGTTGGAATTCCGTTTTCATGATTTTGTCTGGTCGATTTGTGTTCTTGGCCATTTTGGGGAAAACCCCTGAACCTCCATCGTTTGTTCTTTTAATTCGGCGGCTGTGGGTCGTATTTTTGGAATTCATTTTCATTGTTATTGTTGTCGTTCGTAGTTTATTGTCGCGGGTTGTCGTTCGGCGGAGTCGGCGAGTTCATAGACGGTTCGAGCCTCCTCACTTTGGTCGATTCTCCGCGTTGTGATTATTCGAGGCAAGTACCTTGTTCATGTATTTCTTTTGTGGATATGATGATCCGTGATCGTCTTGGTGTGTTTGTTGGGTTGTTTGAAATGAATTTTCAAAAGATTTGTTTTGGCCTCGTTGAAGGCTCTCTTTCAAAATGCGTGTGTGTTTTGTGAACGGTGTGTTTTGAGAATTGATTATGATTTGATTATTTTGAACTTTGAGGGCTTTGAAAATACCCCTGTTGTTTAAAGTTATGGAATCATGTATTCCACGTTAATTGTGTTGTGTTGTGACGAGTTTGATAATGGTGTCGGGTAAGTGGCCATCTCTAGTGAGTATTCTTAATGAACTTACATTCTTAGCATATTAGTATTACATGAGTAATGGGTGTGTGTGTATGCCCACTACGAGTTAGATCCGACGGGGTCTCGGTAGGGGTCTACAGAGACGTGGATCGACGAGCTTGATTTTAACCACTACGGGTTAGATCCGACGGGGTCTCGGTAGGGGTCCACAGAGAAGTGGATCGACAGTTAATTGTGGTGTATTTTACAAATGTGATTTGGCTTATGGCATTTCCGGAAATATGTGTTTCAACCGATGTTTTCATGATTGCATGCATTGACTAAGTGTGTAAGAGGTAAGTTGTTCATTTGACCTACTTGACTAGGATGGCACTAGAGTATTTTTGTCGTTTGTGGTTAGTCCTTTAATTATGGGGTTTTGATGCTGGAAAACGGACTTGCTATTGTTCTCGTGTACTGTGATTTGATGAGATTTGGGTTGAGATCCCAACGGTTTGGTAAAGGTCGTTTTACGGAAAGTAAACCTTTGGGGCAGTGACCCCTTTCGTCTTTTGGTTTTTGGAAAGAGAAGGATTTGATAATCCTAAATTGTTTTCCATTAAAACTCTCGATGACATATTAAACCACTTTGTAAACTGTTTTCTCTTGAATTGTGATCTTTCGGTTTTGGAAAGTTTTACTCAAACTCTTGCCTCGGGAAGTATTTTTCGTTGTGTCTGAATCTTTGAGGATTCCCGATTAATATTATTCGTGGAATATGATTTGTATGACTCGTATTTGCACTTTGTACTTGCACTAGCAGTGGAATTTTGCTAACCCCCGAGTAATCGGGGGGTGGATGTCTGTATTGCATTCAAGTTTTGGGGAGCATAACACAGGGTCGGCACGGAGGATGATGAAAGATGATCGATACTAATCATATGAGGACCCGTACATTGTTGTATTGGCTCAGTCGTATTTTATTTCCGCTGTAGTATTCTTTCCCCGTTGTACGGGAGTGTGTTGTATTTGACCCCCTGCATGGGCATGGATTGTGATTGAGTTGTATGTATTTATTGAAAGACTAAATCGGTTTACTGAGTCATTTTAGCCTTAAAGGCATTGTTGAGATGTTCGATGTTGTTACCAGTCTGGTAGATCCTTAAGGAAAGGTTCTACGGCGTGTAATATCCCTGAGCGGATTGGGGGTGTTACACTCTGGAGGTACGCAAATGATGGATGAGATCTCTGGTGGGACATTCCACTCATCAGGATGTGGGATAGGATTAATATGCTCCTTATAAGTCTCTCTAAGGCCTTGTTGCTTGAAATAACGACTAACAAAATCATACACGGACAAACCATTGCCGGCGCGCCTGTTACAATAAGCAATTATGTCTAGGATATGGTGTAGGATAATGTATTTTTGATACTGATGAGGTGTAGGATAAATCCAGACCAGCCCTGTGCTGCACACGATGGCAACACACGATCGTGCCCACACTACTAGAAAAAACACCTTTTAAATCGGTTAAAATAGGCCTTTTAAATCGGGTCTCGAACCGTTATAGATCTAGCCGATGTAGAAAATCGATGCATTTAACATCGGTTATTTAGCTGATGTAAAAAATACTTTTAACATCGGTTATTTAACCGATTTAGTAAGTTGATATAACCGATTTAGAAGGTTTAATTTCTAAATCGGTTACTGCTTTAACCGATTTAGAATGTGTAATATTCTAAATCGGTTACTGCTTTAACCGATTTAGAATGTGTAATATTCTAAATAGGTTACTGCTTTAACCGATTTAGAATGTGTAATATTTTAAATAGGTTACTGCTTTAACTGATTTAGAAAAAAATTGATATTCTGGTTCAAAAAATGGCAGATTTAGAAAAGCTCTGTTCACAAAAGTGGCAATTTTCAGATCACGACAGAATTCCTCCTATAAAACATAACATGAACAATAAAATCTCCAACAAGACGCCATATATTCTACCCAAATTAGCAAGTTCACACTATTCTATTACAAAACCCCGTTTACATCTTGCAAAAAATGTACAACAGTTACTACAAGATATTTATAAATCTTGCAAAAAAAAGTATAATAACAAAATGATGAATGATCCCTACGCAGCAAATCCCTACGCACCCGGTTCCCATATTCCTCTCTTACTACTTCGATAAAGATATAAAATCTAGAAAATATTGAGTCCAACGTCTTCGTACGTCATCAATATCATCCTTCGAATAAGGCTCTTCCATATCAAATGTCTGCAAATTAACAAGACACCACAAATTGATCAAATATCCATAAACATTTTAATGTCTTTGATTTTGAACAACTGATATTTTGCCATTTCTCCTTTTATTGCCAACAACCATTTTTATGGTAAAAACACAGAAAAGAAGCAGGATGGGGGGGGGGTTCTATTTTCTAAATATTTATGTCAAACTAAAGTAAATAATACACCAAAATAAAACACTGGGTTGTACACAGTAAATGCCCAAACCAACTATTTTTTTTACTAGTAAACAAGAAACCAGTGGCCATGCCCTCTTTATAGCCTCACTTCTACGTGACGTAAACAAAGTACCTTTTCGAATAAGTCGACGAATGAGGCAGTGAGCCTCCTAGGGATATACCATCCTCTCTGACAGAGTGAACAGACCTAGTAAATCCAAAGGCCGGACCAATAATTTTGCTGCTTCTTCAACAGTTGCACTACAATTCTCAGCACAGACACCAACGTGATCTCCAGTTCCATAGATGAACAAAGCCACAAGAGAAGAGATAATATATTCAGCCTTTCACCCACTTAAAAAGATATATAGACCTGAGACCTTATACATATAGAATAGTAATATTTAAAGTTTGAGACGATGTAAGAACCTGGAAGACTTACGTTATACCAGTTCCAGACAAATCAAACTCCAGGTGTATGTAGGTAATAAGCAAGTATACAACATACCAAGCAGAGAAATCATCTTCGATGCATTGATCTCTTAAAAACATTGCTTGTGTCTTAAAAACCCTTCATGTCTTAAAAACATTGCTTGTGCTTGTCCCTTTGACCTAAGAAAATGGTAACCGAAGAACGGGTCATACGAGGAGTATACTAGTCGACAACAACGGATATCTAATTTGAGAGAGCAGACTAATAAATCCTACTTCATACAAGTAAATATAAAGAGAAAAAGTATTAAAAATATATAAAAAAAAACATTTTTTACCAGAAGTGGACAGCAAATGAGATGGTGTCCATAGTGTAGGCATGGCCCCGGATGAAAAAACCTCTGAAGAATATACACTTAATTACAATATAGTTGATTGGAAGAAAAAAATAAAAAATAAGTGAGAATAGATGGTTCAAAATGAGTTGTACCTTAATTAAAATGACTTAAAATTAAAAAGCTGCATCTTAACCAGTATATAGTTTCTCAAGCAGTTCCATTATATTCCCCAATTACTCCACAAAACCCTAAATAGTTTCACACAACTAACAGAAAATCCTTATCTATCTTTTCTCTCTTAGTAGAAATAGGGAGCTGTACTAAAATATTAAATAAGAAATATAGATTACGAAGTTCTTAAGAAGTTTAGTTAAAAAAACTTGTTGATAAAGATGAAGAACTTCACCTCTACGCCTCCACTTTCTTCGAGTGCCTTTGACACCATAGCAATTCCTTTTGCAGTCGCTTGTGCTCTACCAAGGATGGCTTCTGCTTCTCCTGTTATAGCAGACATCCAAAGGAAAAGAACAATTAGTAGACCTAAAATTTTCACTTCAAAAATCAAAAACAGGAAGTTGATAAAAAAAGAAAGAAGATAATTAATGTTCAAACAACCACTAATAACGGCAAACATGATAACTAACCTAGAGCCCTGTTGACTTGATCTTGCTTTGAGGCTTCTGAGGCAAGGATCGCTGCGCTTTTCATTCCATCAGCAATATTAATATTTGTCTGCCTTTCTCCTGGATATAACAACCCGTTAATCTCATAAAAAAGAAGCAAGAATCTGCACTGTTTTGGGTTTTCTTAGATAGATTCTGTGAAACTTATTCATTCCTGGCCAGCTAAATAGCAACAAATATTAAAAAAAATACTTACCTCTTGGCTGGAGATATTGCAAAACAGAAGTTTGATGGCAGCGATGGAAGTTAGAGATAAGGTGTGGCGCGAGTGTTACGGCTTATAGGGAAAGATAAGGTTGATCGATGAGAATACGCACCAATGATCAAAGGGGGGGGTTAACCCTTGGTGGTCTATTCCTAAACCCCCTTTCTCTCTACAAGTTCCAGCCTGGGGTGGTGGGGCTTTTGGATCCCATTACTCCCACCTCCTTTATTCGCCGGTGGAGATAAGGAAAATAATATGGTGTAGTATGGTGAGGGGGGAGATGAATCGCGGAGGAGAAGGTTGAAGGTTGAATGACCTAAATTGGGCAGTGGGGGCCGTTTAATGTGTTGGTATATGAGATCGGGTCTTTATTAACCGATGTGAAACATAGACATATTAAATCGGTTCTCTATTAACCGATGTAAAAGATTGATATATTACATCATTGATTATAAGTAATAACTTCTGAAAAGATAGCTTACCAATATTAATTGAATAATATTTAACATAAGTAGTTACATCATTGATCATAAGTAATATTTCAATAATAAAGGTCAACTAAACAAAAATCACTATAAAAAAAGATTATTACACGATTAAATATTTAGAGGCTTCATATACAACGATTATTTGGAACTTTCATTATTTAAAGTGGAGTATGAAATTCGTTAAACTTATCGAGATCATAAACTTTGCAACACGACTTGCCTGTCCAATATTTTAGGAAATCATTCTTAAGAGGGACAGAGATATATCTCCAGGTCTGTAATCTTCAAGCTCTTTATTTTCTGATATATCCTTGCCAAAACTGGAAGCAATAGTTGATGCAGAGAGTCCAATCTGCAACATTCTTAAATTGTCAGGGAAAAAACTTACGGAACATAAGGAGAGCAATCGAAAATATAAAAAATGTGGTAAAAATGAAAAAAAAAATGTGGGATAAAAAGGACAAACCTTGGAATAACCCATTCCGCCATAAATATCCCCAAAAAGCATATCAATGGTTCTATTATCACCCCGTTGGCTCACCTCCAACAGTTCATCAAAACTTTACGAAGGAAATGTTAGAAAGAAAATTTAATCATTCGACTACCAAAAAAGAAAGTTAGTTTCGGAATAGAAAAGCCGGCCATCAGATCAAGACAACCTTTTGCACTTAGTTAACAGCTTTCCGAGACCCCAATACGTGCCTCCCCCAACATTTGTTCCACTCACACGCTGAAACAAACAAGAAGAAAAAAGGAGCGAAAAAGCTACGGAGCAAGAAATATCCCATATAATGCAAATATAACAGTGAATAAATGGAGATGACGAACATATACCTTGTTGAAATGTTCTCTTTCTTCAGCTTATATCATTTACAATATGTAGTCAGTAGAAAGCTCCACAAGAGGGGTGCAAACAATAAATACAATCATGTCAACAACCTCGGTGAACCATTTATAAAATCTAGCAGCATTATCAGTCGGCTTAGGGCCATGTTAATCTACACCAATTGAACATCAACAATATAAATTACAATATAGTTGATTGGAAGAAAAAAATAAAAAATAAGTGAGAATAGATGGTTCAAAACGAGTTGTACCTTAATTAAAATGACTTAAAATTAAAAGCTGCATCTTAACCAGTATATAGTTTCTCAAGCGCCATTATATTCCCAATTACTCCACAAAACCCTAAATAGTTTCACGCAACTAATGTAAAATCCTTATCTATCTTTTCTCTCTTAGTAAAAATAGGGAGTTGTACTAAAATATTAAATAAGAAATATAGATTACGAAGTTCTTAAGAAGTTTAGTTAAAAAATCTTGTTGATAAAGAGATGAAGAACTTCACCTCTACGCCTCCACTTTCTTCGAGTGCCTTTGACACCATAGCAATTCCTTTTTCAGTCGCTTGTGCTCTAGCAAGGATGGCTTCTGCTTCTCCTGTTATAGCAGACATCCAAAGGAAAAGCACAATTAGTAGACCTAAAATTTTCACTTCAAAAATCGAAAACAGGAAGTTGATAAAAAAGAAAGAAGATAATTAATGTTCAAACAACCACTAATAACCGCAAACATGATAACTAACCTAGAGCCCTATTGACTTGATCTTGCTTTGAGGCTTCTGAGGCAAGGATCACTGCGCTTTTCTTTCCATCATCAATATTAATATTCCCCCGCCTTTCTCTTGGATATAACAACCCGTTAATCTCATAAAAAATATGGTGTAGTATGGTGAGGGGGGAGATGAATCGCGGAGGAGAAGGTTGAAAGCGGAGGAGAAGGTTGAATGACCTAAATTGGGCAGTGGGGGCCGTTTAATGTGTTGGTATATGAGATCGGTTCTTTATTAACCGATGTGAAACATAGACATATTAAATCGGTTCTCTATTAACCGATTTAAAAGATTGATGTATTACATCGGTTCTCTATTAACCGATGTAAAAGACTGATATATTAAATCGGTTCCCAAATAACCGATGTAAAATGAAACCTAATCACTTTCTAAATCGGTTATACTGCAACCGATCTAGAAAGTGCGATGTAAAATGGTATTTTTCCACTAGTGCCATCGTGGGTTACGATCGTGTGCATCTTGCCATGACCATGGGCACACGATGGCTAGTCCCATCGTCGGCATGACCGTGTGCCCCGACAACACTCAGCAGATGTAGGATACAGTGACCGCAAGCTGTAGGATACAGCGCCCGCAAGCTATAGGATACAGCGCCCGCAAGTTGCAGGATACAGTGTCCGATAGCACCCGCATGCCCACGGCCATGACCGTGTGCACACGACAGCATAGACAAAAACATTGAATGGTGTGCACATTAGAGCAAAACAATTACCTTATAGTGGCAACAACATAACGACATGGAATCTGATCTAAATTAAACTCACGACAACAACATGTCCAGGTTCGAAGGTCGACCTCATAAGAAACTTTGTTTTCTTCGACTTTATAAACAAGTGGGGTGGTAGCTCGAACGGTAAGAGTCAGACTGGCTTGCACAGAGTTAGAAAGCTTTTTAAAAGTGTGCATTATCAACTCATTGTCTCTTGATGTAGCTTCTCCCCGCTTCTCATCAAACCAGTTATCTAAAATTAGGCAAAATATCTCGAGTAACGAGCTAACACGTAAACGCCTCGCCCACAACATACGATTATTAAAGCATTCAACAGCATTGGATGTCAAGAAGTTATAGCGTCGTACCGGACACTTCGACCTAGCCTACCTCTCTGGCCCAATTTTAGGAAGGCGCCTGTGAGCCCCATTAGGGCTTTCAATATGTAGTTTCGAAAGTAGTTTTCAAAAACTTCTTCACGATGCGTGTAGGAAGCGGTTCTAAAGAGTCCTATAGCATGCCCATCGTAGGAGGTCAGATTTTTTGCAAGATGGTGATAGCACAACCCATGGAATGCATTTAGATAGACGGCTTGAACAGCATTCTGTATGCTCTTATGTTGGTCACTCACAATCAGTAAATATTCCATCGGATTGTAGCATCTGCGAAGGTTATACAGAAAATAAGTCCATGACTCGTCGTTCTTTATCGGACTTAGACCAACTGCAAGAGGAAATACTTGCTCGTTCCCGTCAAATGTGACGGCCGCAAATAGAGTTCCTTTATTCCTTCCATTCAGGTGGGTCCCATCAACTATAATCACCGGTCGAAGGCACGTATCGAATGCCCTAATACTATGTCCGAGTGCAACGAACATGTGGCAAAACACTCCCTCACGAGTCGTCTGCAAATCATAAATTGTCCCTGGATTACGCTGTTTTAATAAATACAGATAAGATGGGAGCCTTTGATACGACTCATCAAAGCCGCCATATGTATTCTCAATCGCTATATTCCTCGTCTGGAGAGCAAAACTGTATAGCATGTCAATGCCGTACTCCCTACACATCTCTGCAATCATCTCCTTTGGCCTCAAAGTGACCCCCTCACCGGTCAATCTTTTAGCAAAATAATGGGAGGCAACCTCAGAAGTGACCGATTGTGCGGCAGCACGGTTCAAATCAGGGTGACAGCTGTGCTCCAAGGTCAACTTAGTAATTCTCCAAATAGTTTCACCCTCAATAGCACACAACCTAAACTGACAATTTTTTTCCCACTCTTACAGACAAACACTATACGTTTATCGGCGGAACGATCAGTGATACACTGTAGCATGTTTTCCAAATGATACATTCCTACAGTTATCCTCAACTCTATCTTGGAACGAAAGATGGACCCCACCTCTAGTTGACTGGTAACCGGTGGAGGCTGCTTGACCCAACCCAAATTCTCGGCACTACCGGGGTCCGGAAATGGAATGATCTAGTTATGCATTGATTGTAGATGCTCATGCTCGCTCGCAGATTGATGGTCGGATGAGAAGTTCCGACGACTCATAATCCTATCCATTTGGGCCGGTTGGTGAACCCAAGCAATAAATTCCACAGATAGTGACTCAAGCAAGTCTCTACAACAATCTTCATCTTCGGATGTATGCACCTCCTCATCTTCCTCGTCTTCCTCATCTTCCTCGTATTGATAATCTTCGGAAGGCATGTCATAATTTATGTTGCCGGACTCTACTCTCGAGCTGCTACATCCCATATTAACCTCGGAGTGGAGGAGCTGCCGTTCTTAACATAGACCTCAGGATCCTCCTTGTATTCTACTAGTAATCGAAGTATCTCGGTATCGCCCCGTAATAGGACTTTTACTTTGTTTCCATTGGCCATGTGTGTCAAGTACCATAATTTGTAATCGGACTCAATTGGACCACCCAAACCCTCTCTGATAACACCCACGAGATTTGCACGACTAACTTTGCTCGTGTCGATGTAGACAAAAAAAGAGTCCCCGTCTACATATGTCGATCGCTCCCAATGACCACCGTGATGTATCAAAATACACTGCCACGACATCTGATTACAAAAAGATGAATAACTATTTAGAAAACTAAGCGAACAATATTATAAAACGGTCTGCCTTGGACACGACCGATGCACACGGTCGTATGATACCATGTGCATCGATCGTGTGCAAGTTTCTGGCCATGAACATGATCGCTGCACACGATTGTAGACGATCGTGTTAAACGATCGTGAACACATTAGTTGTGCGCACGGTGTCAAGGTCGTTGGACACGACCGTTGCACACGATCGTTGCACACGGTGGCTTCCCATCGTGTGCAGCGATCGTGTCCGTAAGAACTGGTCGGGAATTTTGTTTTTCCACCAGTCAAATACTGATGCATACCTTTTTTATGAACCCAGAAGCACGACAAATGAAGTCTTATTTAAACGTCAACTTTTCTTTTCGAATAATCTTGTGATTTTTCTAAGATTTTTGAGAGACCCTTTGTCAAAAATGATTGTGTTGTTTTGAAGTATATGTTGTAGTTAAATTTTGGTTGTTGGACATTAATATCGATCGGAGCAGATGAGGAAAGTAAAAAAGAAAAAAGAGAAGAAAAGTAGTTTAAATTAAATAAAATAAAAAAAAGCGAAAAGTCAACATTACAACAAAAGAGAGGACATTTTAGTCTTTTTAATCAAAATGGTACTAAAAACTTATAGTTTTATGAATGAGGATATAAAATTTATCAATTTTATGATTTGGTATTAAAAAATTGATTCCCACTAATTTAAAATCACACGAAATATCACTTAGTAAATAAAGCTAATTTTGGAGTCTAATAAAAAATCAAAATACTATATAATGAAAGAGATAAACGAATATTTTTGTAACAAAACAACAAATCGTAGTTTGAGGCTAAGGGAAAATCTCTAAGTTAAGTTTCAAACATAATTCTTTGGTGCAAGTTTACCTCGCATTCACAAATATGTAAAATCCACCGAACACCTTTTATTGATAAAAAGTCGTCGAAATTGTTATGACTACATTGCCATACTACAAACCATAGTTCTTCGGGAAAAATACATAATCGATAATTGCAAAAGCTTAATATTTTTATTTACACTTGTCACTGATATAGCCTGAAAATATTTTATAAAATCTTTAATATATTGTATTTTTTGAATCTGTTTAACTTTTATTATTATTGTAGTATATATTATTACCATTGTTATTATTATTGTCATTGTTGTACTTGTTGGCCACTAAGTATACATTATACAACCTGGAAAGTGATAGTACAACGAGCTGTACGATTTTCGAATGTGAGTGCGTAGTGGAAGCTCGTTTAAGTGACTTGCTGTAAATACAGCAACTAGGGGTTCTCCTGTTATCTTAGTGCGTACAGGGTTTTGCAATGTATACTTGTATATAAATAACAGTTATGAAAACAATAAAGACTGAAGGTAATAACACACAATTTAAGGTGGTTCGAGGTAAACCCCTCTACGTCCACTGGTCCTCCACACAGGAGTAAAATGTTTATTATAATCACTACGTACAAACTACGTGACTATAACTAAACCTACCTCTGTATCGTTCACACAGATTGATACAGGGATCGAAGCTTTGGGCCATTCACACAGATTGGCTTGAGCTCTTTCTTGACTTGCTTCTTCACACACAGTTCGAAGCTTCGTCTACAATGGTATTCTTCCCACATAGGTCGGAATACGCAAGGATCTTCAGTCCACACAGGGCTGATGATTTTCTCAACGGTAAAGGTAGAGTTCTCTGAACAACAGCTTGATCTTTGATAAACGACTGTTGTATGATATGTTGTTCTCGTTGAGGACTTGTATATTTCTTCGTTTGAATACTTGTTGTATGCTCACGAAATATACTGCTTAATAATCGCTAGAATGTCAGAGTGATTTGTCAGAGCTTTCGCGATAATGAATTGCTTGTGTTTTTTAGCCCTCTGGCTTGGAGGTATTTATAACCTTGGAAATATATCCATTATAAATGAAGCCGTTGCAAGTTGGTGAGATGTTGGCGTCTGACTTTTGATTGGCGGCTGCTGAAAGTTTGAATTAAAGCAAATCGCATTTAATGCTTCAGACATGTTGTCTGTCTTTCGCATTAAATGCTCTTCGGAGCATCCAAACTTGTCTCTCTCCAGCTGCATTAAATGCTGTTCCATCAGCAATAAATGCTACTTTAACCGTGAATCCTTTATGAATAAATAAAGTGTATTTCACAACGGTTTAACATTCTTTAATCAGGACTGTCAGATGTGTTTTACTTTTCCTAAGTAAAACATCTTACAACATGGTTGCTGCATCCGACGCATTAAGTCTTTTGCTGTAGCTGTAGGCTCTGTAGGATAGACTGACGAAAGATCTCTTTGAAACTATATGGAAGGGCTGTATGGAGATTCCAGATAGCTTCCATACTTGGCGGCATTTAGACTCTTTCGACTTCTTCGCAGTATGATAAGTTCTAATAGCTTCCATGAGAAGTTTTATCCCAAGATCTTCTTTGGGACTACTTGCTGTATGTTGGCACTTTATCAAAACAGGATTGTTTTTCCCAACAATTTCCCTCTTTTTGATAATGCCAAAACTTTTTTAAGATAACTTCTTGATCCAGAGAGGCGGACTCTTGGTCTTCTGTCGAATGATCTGATCTTCAGCACTTAGTCTAAAAATGTGAACTGCTCGTAGGGAAGTTCGAAGAAACTGAAAGCATCTACATGAATATGTATTACAACTTTTAAACTTATGATTGCCGCGCAGGCACAATCTTACAGTGTGATCTAGGTTGAATACAACTTAACCTATGAACTGTCCGCAGACAAGTTCTTACAACTTCAGACTAGTTCTATACTTGTCTATTTGTAGTAAATAAATTCGTAATCAAAACAATAAAAAAGTAAACGTAGATTACGAGCTGTAATATTTCAAGAGAAACTGAATTTTATTGATGATCAAGGAAAATTACAAGTTATTGAAAGAAAAATAATACAGAGAGTGCATACTACAACAATAGAATAGATACAGTGAGAAGGAATATGCTAATTCCTATACTGAGAATGTCTCTAATGTCTCCTGTCAGGATCATTCTTGGTTCATTTCCACTAATTTTCAAGGGAATCCTTGCCTCGATCTCGGTCGATCGCTCTTCCTTCAGCGGATTGGTTGAAGGTAAGTATACAGTCATCAGGGTGGGTGAGCCAAGCACATTTCCAGTGCCTTGACTTCATCAGAATTTGCATAGGAAGCTTTCCTTCTGCTAACATCTTCGTGAATTCTTCTGCAGCATCCACCAACGACTTGAACTTGTTGAAAATGGCAGACTCCCTGATGAGTTTAACAAAGTATATCAACAGTTCGTTCTTCCTCCAGTTCTTCACTTCATCAACTGTAGGCTGTCGGTGGGTTGGCAGAAAAATCTTGGCTGGTCTCTGCACGTTGTTCTTCCAAGGAACGTTGGGATCATGGAACTCCAAATGAGAACCAGATACCCTGTATCCTTTTGCAGGTGTGGCGAGATGGCAAATTGCAGTAGCAACACTTTCCTCTAATGCAGCATCGATTTCTCTCTCTCTCTCTCTCTCTCTCTCTCTCTCTTTCAATCCTCCATTGCCATCCAGCCTCTCTGGCTTCTTTCCCCTTTTTGGCATCATCAAGATATGTGACCTTTGCATTTATCTCCTCAAGGATTTTCATCATTGCATCCTGTTTGGTCTCCACATTCAAGATTTTGTCAACAAGAGTACTGAGTACCAGAGACATGTCATCTATTTTTTTATCATGTCCTGACAGTCTGGATCCAGTCTCTTGGAGGGCAGCGACAGTCTTAGCTTCGGATACTCTGAACTTCTCTTGTTCTTGCATGAGGATCTTCTCTTCGCGTTGTTGCAGTTGATTAAGCGCTTGCCACAATGCACTAGGCATTATGTGAAATGCGTCCTCAACCTTGGTGATTTCATTTTTCAAACCAGACAGCTCATCTTGGGCAGTCTCTCGCATCCAATCGAGATCTTTTCCAACATCATACAGTGCCTTCACTACATCCTACATGAATACTGTTTGTCAGCCGATTGTATAGAGTTGCTCGATCCGGGCCTCGTGGTCTATTGTCAGGCAAGAATCCGTCATTGGAATCTAACTTGGAGCTCACATAAATAGGAGATGCAGAGGCATCTTGCACGGGCTCATCAGCGGCAGGTGCTTCGAAATCGGGTGCTTCAGAAGGTTGGGCGGCTTCTTCAGTCTCAGAGACAGGAGGGACTGCTTCCTCCTGGTCTGCTTGGTTCTCTGTAGTCGGGCGTACAGGAGGGACTGAATCCTCCTGTTGACTCTCAGTTTCCACCTGCTCCGACAGCAAGACTGATTCCTCTTGTCGGATGGTGTGGGATTCTTCTTCGTGGGCTGTTTGTTGTACAAGAGGGACTAATTCCTCCTGATTGTCCTTATCTTCCTATTGAGGAGTAGGGGACTTATGTCTGTCTGAGGTCCCCTGACCCTGTTGGTTTTGCATACGTGCCGTTCTCCTTACCGTGCCTCTTCGCGGCTGATCCTCAGACCGGCCTGTAGATCATCATCGGCGGCGTCTGAGTCGGGGTCGGACTTGTGGCTGTCCGAAGGGGATTTGTCATCGGATATAGACTTCCCTTTCAATAGAGCCTTCTCTTTTGCTAGATAATAATTTGAAAGCAGCTCACAGCAAAAGTGATTTTCCCATTGAATTAAGACTCAGATACCCTAGGTATCCATGACCTCCAGAGCAAAATATTCTTCCTTCTCCACTCTTCCCAGTTGTACAGGACGTCGTATGGAGCAACTCTAGAGTCTTTCCAATTGACAAAGTGCTCAAAGGATTGTTCTATTTGTACCTGGAAGAGAGTTTCATTCATTAGTGTTGATGGGGAGGGACTCCTTATAGTATTTGGGTCTACTGTAGGGATGGGATCCACAAAAAGTGTGGGATACTGTATTGGAGAAGAATCCCGAACAGGGGTGGGTACCCTGTTGGGAGAGGGATCCCTAACAAGGGATGATACCCTGATGGGAGAGGGATCATGTATGGGTGTGGGTTCCCTTATAGGAGCAGTGGCTTTTGGCTCCATGGGGGCAGCCGACTCGCCAGAGCCCTCTAACTTGGCAAATAATTGATCATCCATCATAGCCGCCACTGGCTCGGGATCTGCAGCTTTTGCAGCAATTATTTCTTCTGAAGGGGTTGCGCCCTTGGGTCTTGTACAGCGGGTTGAGCCATTGGGAAATCTACAGTGACCGCTGTAGCCACTGTAGCCTTGGTTTTAGAAGCTTTCTTGAGCTTCTTCTTTGGCTTCTCTGCATCATGAGGTGATTTGCTGACAGAGTCACTTCTCTTTCTCTTCTTCTTTTCCTCACTAGCAGCCTTGATAATGACATCCCTGGGGTCACTTGAAATAGGCAACCCCCTGGGGAAAGGTCTTGTAGCAATCAATCCGTCTTTGTTGTAGACAGTAGGCTTGCTTCCACCTATGAATTTTTCAGGGCCTATCTTCTTGGCACTCCTAGACCGCGGCACTCCACAACGAGTGAGAATGTAGTTGAGGATGAGGCCAAATGATTTCTTCTGAGTTGCTGGTTTGTCGGCCTCTTCCTGTATCCTCTTCAGAACAACTTGGCACCAGTTGACCCTTTCGCCGGATATGATCGCTACCATCATCCTAAAGTGAAGTTTCGTGCACATTTCAAATGCTCTGGACCGGTTCTCAATAACCCGGCAGCAAAAATCGTGGAGATGCACGTACGGTAGGAAAAAACACTTCTTGTGGCACGACGGGTGGACATTCTTGTCAGAACCGTCACCTGTAAACAGCCCCCAGTAGGCAGTCAAAAGTTCCTCCGACCCGAAGGTCTCCAGTTCCTCCATTTTCAGGCCATTGGACGGCAGCCTGAATAAGCTTTGCAAAACCTCATAGTTTACCGAAATTTTAATTCCGCGAGCAGTAGCCGTGATGTCATCAACATCTCCTCTTTTTTTTAAATAAAAGAACTTGATAGAGGCATCAAGGTAGAATTCCTCCACAATATGCTCCTCATAGAGCTCAGTGTGCTGCTTCCAAGGCGATACAAGCCTTGTTGCTTGATTCTGGAAATGACAAAGTCCATGCCGTCAATGTCTTCAGTTTCAAGGTTGATTCTTTCTATGAGCACTGCTCTAGCGAAGATTCGCCCATCGATGCTGTTGTCTCTTTTCTTCATGGACTGAGAAGAAGTATGTGAAGTTGCCATTGATTTGCAGAAAGAAGTTTAAAGAAATGATGATAGAATGCAGTAAATAGCAGAGAGTATATAGGATGTATGATCGAGACTCGTTTAATGTTGCAGAAAGCGTAAAGAGTCGAAGGGAGCAAGATACAGTCCTTTTATAGTGTGCAGGGAAGATTAGGGTTACAAACAGTGAACGGTCAGATTTAAGGGATGGGAACCGTCTTTTGAACAAGCGAACAGGATGAACTGAGAGTAAGTGGTACGTATTATCCATCTATTTTTGAAATAATAATCGTTCCCACTTCTGACAGTTCGGCTTCCCTTATTGCACGAAATTTTGCGGTTTTGAAATCATTAAACGTCGGTTTTGAAATCATTAATATCGCGGTGTTTGAGATAGTGAAGTTCAGATGTCGTGTAAAGCATTAAATAATAAAATGTTTGAATTTTAAAAAAAGGGCACGTGGACTAAAACCGTTTTCAGTACGATTATAATAATATTATAAAGTTAATTTACGTCCCACAGTGTATGTGCTGTATCCGCGAATAATACAGCGTTCCCCCTTAAAAGGTACATACATAATTCAATTCTTACAACAATGTTTGGATTAATACTATATTATTGGGTCGTACTGTATTCCCCCTTAATTAATGCACACATCAGCTGTAGGAAGGTTTCATGCCTTCTTTGTCCTACAGTACTGTCTGACTGTTTCTGAGTGTACAGTTAATTAATGGTGGATACTGTATTCTTGGGTTTTACAGCATTCCCACTCAATTGATGAGTAAAAGCATAAAAATTTACAGGGAGTCAGGCTGTAGCATTCCCAATTCTTGTCGAAGCATACAGAATTTGGTTGTGCTGAGAGGTTTTGTAAAGATGTCGGCTAACTGGATGTCTATATGAACTTTCTCGATCCGAACATCCTTATTCTCAACATGATTCATGATGAAGTGATGCTTCATATCAATATGCTTAGTTCGCGAGTGCAATACAGGATTGTGCATTATTACAATTGCATTCATGCTATCGCACATGATCGGTGTTTCTCTGGCACTGATTCCATAATCTGATAATTGTTGTTGCATCCAGAGTATCTACATACAGCAACTTCCAGCGGCATAGTATTCCGACTCAGCTGTAGAAAGCTAGTTGGCCAATTGTTTCTTACTAAACCATGACACAAGTCTAGGTCCGAGAAAGTGACAAGTACCGCTTGTACTCTTCATATCCAACTTACAGCCACCGAGATCCAAGTTGCTATAGCCAACCAAATCGAATCCCCATTCCTTAGGATACTACAATCCTGCATCGATTGTTCCTTTCACGTACTTAAGGATTCGTTTGGCTATTGTGAAGTGTGATTATTTAGGTGCTACTTGATGCCGAGCACACACTCCTACAACAACTAGATATCGGGTCTGTTAGCCGTTAGGTACATGAGTGAGCCAATAAGCTTCTTGTAGAGCGATTGATCAACCGCCTTTCCAGCTTCGTCATCACTAATTTACATGGAAGTGCTCATGGGGGTTGACGAGGATTTGGAGTTATTCATTCCAAACTTGTTGAGTAGCTCCTTGTTGTACTTCTCCTGCTTGATGAAGATTCCTGTAGGCAATTGCTTCACCTACAATCTTAGGAAATAACTAAGTTCCCCCATCATACTCATTTCAAATTTACTTTGCATAAGATGAGAGAACCTTTGACATAAAGGAAGATTAGCAGAACCAAATATAATATCATCGACATATATATGAACCATTAACAGGTAATCTCCTTCCTGTATCTTAAATAGAGTCTTGTCCACAGCACCTTTCTCAAATCCATTATTGGTTAGGTACATGGACACGGTTTCGTACCATGCTCTAGGTGTTTGCTTAAGTCCATACAGAACTTTCCGTAGTCTGTATACAAGGTCTCCGCCTTCTGTGTTGACAAACCCTGGTGGCTGTTCAACATAGACTTCTTCGGCGAGGTCTCCATTAAGGAATGTGCTCTTAACGTCCATTTGATATACTATGAAGCTCTTATGGGCAACAAAAGCTAAAAATATCCTGATGGCTTCTAATCTGGCTACAGGGGCAAATGTTTCATCATAGTCTATGCCTTCTTCCTGTCTGTATCCTTGTGCGACTAAGCGGGATTTGTTACTGATAACAAGTCCATTCTCATCCTTTTTGTTTCTAAATACGCATTTGGTTCCAATTACAACTTGATGATCTGGTTTGGGAACTAGATAACATACATTGTTTCTTTCGAAACCATTAAGCTCTTTTTCCATTGAAGTTATCCAATGTGAATTATTCAAAGCTTCATTGGTAGAAACAGGTTCGAATTGAGCTAAGAATACAGCTAGAGTGCACATAGCTAGTGTCCTAAGTTCTGCTTGACATTTGCATGCAGTAAATGGAGATTTCTCAGATTCGGGTTCTTCTTGCGCACACAGTACAGTTCCTTGTGTACTCTGTATTCTCCGGAAGGTGGATAATCTAGCATCAATGTCCTTTATGATCAGCTCCTAAGGGTGGTCTCTTAACCATCTCATGTCGGGTTCTAATTCTGCATCATGTACTGTATCTTGAGATGCTGTAGTTTCAGCTTCAGCTTGTACAACATCGGCTTCAACTACTTTTGATCTTACAGCTGCAGTGTTGATTTATAAGTCTACGATAGGCTCTATTGGAGTTGGAGAGTCATTAATGGAGAGTGTTTGGATATTCTGAGTCAGGTCTTCTACTTCTGTAGGATCAAAATGAGGTTCATCGAACACTACATGGATAGATTCCTCGATTTTCAGCTTCATTTTGTTAAAATTCTAAAAGCCTTAATGACAGAGGAATATCCTAAAAATATTCCTTCATCCGATTTCTCATCGAAGGTTCTGAGTTGATCTTTCCCATTGTTCAGAACATAACATCTGCATCCAAAGATATGAAAATGAAACTAATGGAGTTTTGTTGTTCCATACCTCGTATGCTGTTTTGTTGTGATGCTTGTTGATGATACATCAGTTTTTTGTATAGCACCCTGTATTTGTTGCTTCGTCCCAAAAATGCTGCGGCAACTTGCTTGCGGCAATCATGGTTCTTGTTGCTTCTTTGAGAGTTCTGTTCTTTTGCTCGGCAACACCATTTGGTTGAGGAGTCCGGGATGATGAGTATTCATGCTGTATTCCACTTTCCGAACAGTATTGCTCTATAAAGCGGTTAGTGAATTCAGTACCCCTATCGGAACGAATGGACACGATACCCAACCCTTTCTCATTCTGAAGTTTTCTCAGGTGCTGATGCAACTTTGTTGTGGTTTCTTTCTTCTTGCTCAAGAAGATTGTCTAAGCATACCTGGAATAGTCATCAACAATAACTAGACAATATTTCTTACCTCCCAAACTTATGGGGTATACAGGACCATAGAGATCCATATGTAGCATACCCAGAACCCTGTGAGTGGATAGTATGATTTGCCTTTCAGGGTGGTTTTGACTTGTTTGCCTTTTTGATAGGGTCCGTAGATGCTGTATTTTTGGAAAGACACATCGGGCAAACCTCTAACCATTCCCTGTCCAGCGAGCTTGTTGATTGTCTTGAAGCTGATATGAGACATCCTCTTGTGCCATAGCCAGCTTTGGTCTGTAGTGCCTTTGGCAACAAAACAAGGAATAGTGGAGCTCGTAGTCTTCCAGTCAGCAATGTACATATTACCTGACCTGCTTCCTGTGAGAACAACTTCTTTGGTCAAAATATTCTTCACTCTATAGTGACCTACATAGAATTTCACCGAGAATTGTTTGTCACAGAATGGGCTAATACTCAGTACATTGTACTGTAGGCCTTCAACATAAGCTACGTTGGTGACTTTGAACTTTCCTACAAGCAGGATTCCCTTCCCTCTTGTTCTACCTTTAGATTTGTCACCGAAGTGCACCTTTGGACCGCGACCTTCTACATAATCTGATAGCTTGCTGATATCTCCTGTCATGTGCCAAGAACATCCACTGTTGAAGTACTAGATGTCCTTCTCTTTGATGTCTTGTAAGTAGATTTAGGTCCCCTTTGATTTTTTAGGTCCTTATATGTTAGTGCCTTTTGGTACCCCAACTTGCGTGACAACAATTGGCTTGCTGTAGGTTACTTTTGGTCCATTCTTTCGATGTCTACGTGGGGCAGGTTATGATGTATGTAAAATCGAGGGTTATTATTATTATTCCAGTATGATTTCCATCTCGGGGGTGGAGCCATTTTCTTAGACCTTACAACTTACCTTCTGGGTCTCCAGTTGGATTCCCAAAGTTGTTGTTGATATTGCGCGGCGACCTGCTTTCTTGATGGATAACGGGGCTCCTGTATCCAATACTTAGGCGCAGTGTACTGTTGAAAGTACTGCGGTGCTTGCCCTTGATACTTGGATACAACCTTCTTTCTGAACGGCCGTTGGCGCTTCTGATATGCTCGGGGAGCATACTGTTGGTTACACCTTAGAGGTCTGGGAGGCTGCGGTTTCCACTGTCTGTGATATGAACCTGGTGGAGGAATTGCAGTCTTTGCTGCACGCGGGGCAATTGTTACCTTTACGGGACTCGGGGTCTCTTCAGGTACAGGAATGGGTTCCATACTCCTGACGAACACCGTACTAGTTTTCCCTTTGTTGGAGAATGAGTTATATCCTAATCCACTTTTATTATGAGCATGTTGCCCGGTTCTTAGAATTTCTTCCATCCATTTAGAGGATTTTTCGAAAGATTTCAAGATGGTCTCTAATTCTCCTTCTCGTTTCTCGAGAGTTTTTACTTTGGCTTCAAGTCGAGCATAATCATTTGTCTTGCTCTCATTATAAGACTTAGTCTCATTTAGATCGTGGGCAAGTTGATGATTGCTCTCCATGAGTTTTTCAAGAGTGACTTTGCTGTTTTCACAATCGAGGGATATATTTTCGTAGTTATTTTTCAGCAAGTCATTTTCTTCTTTCAGCTCTAAATTTGAAAGTTCGAGCTGTATGTTCTCTCGTTTCAAAGTCTCATGTAGAGGTGGCCATGGGCCGGGGTCGGGCCAGGCCGAAGCGGGCTGGGCTGGGACTTGTGAGCCCATGACCGGCCCATGTATTTGGCGGGCTGGGCGGCCGTGGCCCATTACCCGCCCCCCCGGGCAGTCATGGTCGGCCTGGGCTGGGCCGGGCCCGGTCCAAAAATTTGAAAAAAAATATATGTTAACATTAAATTAAAAATCATTTTGTAAAAATTTGTTTTGAATTTTTAAAATAAATTAAGGGGAAATTACAGCCAACTACCTTATTAGATGGCCTATTTACAGTTTAGTCCCTATTGTTTCATAAATTACAGCGAAGGACAAAAATCTGGTTTGGTTTTAACTTCCATTAAAAAGACGAAAATGCCCCTCTATTTACTTGAATAAAACATTTCTTTTAAAATACATTTCATATGAAACAAACAGCTTATAAGTTATTAAAGTGTTTGACTAATACATTTCTCTTAAAAAATATTTTTTTTCAAAAAATATTTTTTTCCGAAATATAATTTTTTTCCAGAAAATAATTTTTTTATTATTTCGCAAAAATAATTTTTTTTTATTTTTTCCAGAAAATAATTTTTTTATTTTTTTAAAAAAATAAAATAAATCCAGAAAATAATTTTATTTTTTGAAAAAATAATATTTTTTTCTAGAAAATAATTTTTTTTCCAAAAAATATTTTTTTTGCCAAAAAATAATTTTTTTCTCCAGAAAATATTTTTTTAATTTTTTCGAAAAAATAAAAAAATTCCATAAAATAATATTTTTTTCGAAAAGAGAGCTTTTTTCACATAAATAATTTATTTTATTTTTTTTGAAAAATATTATATTTTTCCAGAAAATACTTTTTTTGTTGGAAAAAAATGTTTTTTTCTAGAAAGTTTGAAAATTTATTACACTGAAGTCCAAAAGTGTTATATATATATTACAATGAGGTCCAGCATGTGCCACCCACGTGAGCCCAAAAATAAATGGGTAAAAACAAAAAGGAAAATAAAAGGGTAAATCCGGAATATCAGTACTCTCTCTCCTGTGACATCATCTGAAAGTTTGACTTTTGTCATTCGTTGTAAATATAGTTTCTGGATAGAGCAAAGATTGTCCTTAATTGTAATATCTGAAACAATAGGGTCTAAACTGTAAGTAGGCCATCTAAAAAGGTAGTCAGATGTAAATCGCCCAATAACTTAATTAATATTAATTAAAAAATCAATTTAAAAAAACTTGAATTAAAAAAATTTGTAAAACTTAGTAATCTATTTCAAGTTTAAGAAAATTCATTTTGACTTTTTATATATGTTAATATTAAATTAAATGGGGAGAAAAGGGAAAAAATTGGACTTAATTTGTAAAAATTATATTATTTTTTGAAATTTGAATGGTGGGCTTGGGTTGTGTAACACCCCCAGATCCGACCGGGAATATTACAGCGCTGTGGGCCCCGAGATGGAACCCACAAGGCTGAAGGAAATTTTCGCAAATATTTACAAATGCCCAAGAGGCCAACGACGGTACTATTTTTAAAACATTTGAAGACTATATAAAATCTGTTTATCAAAACCGTTGTAAAATCTCGTTTGAAAGGACAAGGCCTGAAATGCCAGAACTCAACAGTTTAAAACATACGTTAAGCTATCGCTTACACGTACCGAGAAAATAGTTTAGAAAATGGTTGCCAAAGTAACCTAAGTTACCAGATACCAAAAGGCCATTTAAAAATACTCACGCAGTGGATAAAGACAAACAATTAAAATACTCTAGCAGCGAAATACAACAACTGATCAGAAACTCAATACACAAATACATACCCTAGCCAGTATCCTCCGAGAAGCTCATCTCTTCACGACCGCTACAAGCTTGATAATCCAAGAACCTAAAAAGAAAGGCCACGGCGGGGTCAGTCATAATATCCAACAATGATAACCATCACATCAAGTCAATAATTACATATCAATGGAAATACTAAGTAAGAATACGACCAATGTAATCTTACCGTCATAACTTTATGAAAATCCACGATTCTTATCCTTAACAACACAATAAGATAATACCGAAATATTTGTACGGTATCTCAATAATACCCAAGGTTCTCAACACATTATCATAACTCGCGATACGGAAATTATACCAACTCTAGCCAATTCAATCCATCGGATAACGTCGATGATTCCAATACGATAATCGATTGTCCATCAAAGACAAGTACCAAGGAAATACGGAACATACCTCGAGATGCACAATACCACGACAATCATGTCAGTCTAATCCGAGATCAGATCAATGCAACGTACGAGCACGGTCCTAACACAAGACCTACAAATGCATGCTCATATGACAACGTCATTATGCTCAAAACAATAACAACAATGTATACTCAATGGAAATCCCATGATCCAGCACCCTCAGCATAGATTTCAAGATGATCCTACTAGATCAACATGAGGTGGATAACCAACAATATACATATGCACAACAACACATGATAAAATCAATGATGCGAATCCACATGATTCCATCAACACAACACTGGGTAATCCAACGATCCAGCGCCCTAAGCATAGATCCCCATGATGATCCTGTCGGACCAACGCATGGTGGAAAACCTGTCCAACGATCCAGCGCCCTCAGCATAGATCCCCATGATGATCCCGTCGGACCAACGCATAGTGGACATCTGATCCAGCGCCCTCAGCATAGATCACACGATCCCATCGGATCAACACAAAATAAACAATACAGTTATGCATACACATATGCAACTCAATATGTTCATCAAAATGAACAACATATGAATAAAAAACATGAACGATACTATGATGAAACAACTAGGACGACTTCATGTTCAGCAACATGAATGACAACCTGCATGATCAACATCATCAACACTAAACCTAATCAAACTAAGATACTTTTCCCGAGTCCTTCAGGAGAAATCTCGATGTCAAATCATCACCAACGATTAACCTCAATGCTCGGCGATCCAAATGTTACGTATTTTAGTGAACGCAAGTGCACGTTGTCGTAATCAAGTAATAAAGTGATGAGAAAGACATCGTTCCCTCGAGGACTGACGTACTAATTACCAATTTTTTTGTATTCCAGTTTTATTTGAACGATCGAATTTTGTGGTTGAAGAATTATTAGAAACCAAATAAAGCAATAAACTAAAAACAACTAATAAAATCAATAGTCTGATGAAAGGAGATCAAATAAGAGAAGAATCTAGGATTGAGAATCCACCTCGATTAATCCAAATTAATCTTGATTAATATAAATTATGAAATTTCCCAATTTATTGACAGCGAATATTTTAAGATAATCTAATGCCTCTCCCGAGGACAGTATAATTTTTTAAACTGAATAAATCACTCTATTCCTAAGTGAGTTAATTGAACAATAGCCAAAAAGTCTAAAATCTTCAAACGAGCTACGTAATTCTTGTGAGTATATTCCTATCTCACAAGACAAAACGGTTCTCATCAATTTTTCCTACTAACTCTCCTCTCTCGATTCGAGTTACGCAATTAAAACAATTCAATTATAGGCCACATAATTGAAAGCATTAAGAACAATTGGGGAAAAACTCAATAGAAAAGGGAAATATATTAATAATGTAAAATAAAGAGCTAATCCGTCAAAATCTCGGTTTCATCATAATCCTAGAAAAATGGGTCTAGCCCGACATGCTAGAAAACAATATACAAATATTCAAATTAAACATAAGAAAGAAAAATCAAACACAACTGAAGACTGGCTTCTTCTGTTCTCTGGCTTTTGCTTTCTGTTGCTAGGTATCTTCTCCTCCTCTTCGATGATGATATTTTCTAACCTTCAATATCTTTTTATAACTTCCCTTACGCCTCCAAAATGCGTCCACGAATTAGGTCGAAAACGGCATTCAGAATAGCCAAAAACGCGGGCTGAACTCAAAGAACCTGCGCCGCGGGCCGCGGCTCGGCTTTAGTGTGCCGCGGCCCTTGTCCGTGTGCTGCCAGGCCTGGGCGCTTTTTTTCCTTACGGGCCACGGCTCAGGATGAGCGTGCCGCGGCCCCCGGTAGAGTTGTACCGGTTACTTCTAGTTGTGCCTGTGCCACGGATCCGGCTCGATCCGATGCGGCCCTTGACCAAAAAATATCGTTTTGGCCCGTTTTTTTTCGTTTAAGCTCCCGGACTCTAATTTCCTTCAAAACATATAAACATAGTGCATTAAAAGCTCATTTATGCAGATTTAAACCAAAAATGGAGATAAAATAATGATAATCAAGCGCACAAAAATACATCTAACAAATACCCCCAAGCTTAAGCCTTTGCTTGTCCTCAAGCAAAAATCAATTTCAGGATGACAAGTGTCGTGGGCAATCGTGCAAATCCATAGTGCTCAACTAATTAATAATACCCTGAAAATCTCAAAGAATAATACGAGTATCGTACTATAAATCACATTACGGACAATGATTCCACAAGGTAACCATTTTAGCGCTAATCAGTCGTTCATGAAGAAAATCAAGGCTCAAGGATTAACAAACGTGAATTGAGCCGACCACCAATATGAATGTTTAGATTAAACAAGCCAACTCGCCCAGTCCCACAGTTCAGTGTCAAAAAACACAAGAATTTCATCATAATTAATATTCCCCGAACAACACTCCCTTATATATAATCATATAATGATTCAAGTTAACCACTAGGTTTCGACTCCCGGGATGTTCACCAGAAGCACTCTAGGGTGGATTTCCATTCTCATGTATTGGGGAACCGTTTGACGTAAAAGACACTCATGGGGCTCATGAATGCTTCTAGTTACTAAGTCTCCTTCTACAGCGGAGAAAAAACTCGAATAGCTATTCCCGCACTTTCGATTTAAGGCTGCTGTTTTACGCGAATGTAAACGACGGGTCACATGAATACATCCGATTACTTGGCTTCCTATCATCGGGGATGCAATTTTTCTGGTTGTCGTTTTACGCGAGAGTAAACAACAGGTCACGTGAATACTCTTGGTTACTAGACTTCCCATCATAGAACATGCAAAATTGCTCAAATTTTCAGAGTTAAAACTGTCCGACTCAATGCCTAACCTTAGGTACTTAATTTAATGCCAACAAGACTAATGTTACTGGACGACTAGCTAAGTGAAAAGCGCAACCAAACGTATAGACGACGGCTCGTGTAATGCGGACACTACAAACACGTATGTCTCATTTCTTATATGCCAAGACTACCACAATGACGCAAAAAAATTTAGACCGAAATGAATACTCGAGGGAAACAAAAATCGTATAATGCAAACTCGACCAATACTCATACGTTTCTTGAAAAAGAAATCAGTATCATATAATCGGTCTTACACAAGGGCAACACGAAATACTCACGAATGCAACAATATCCAGAATATCTTAGAAGAAAAGCAAGGCTAAAATCAATAAATAACAACTAAAAAGTAAATAACAACTAAAAAGTACCCCCCAAACTTGATATGTACATTGACTTCAATGGACAACAAATAATAATAATATGCAGTAAGAGAAAGGTCAAGTACTCCCCTAAGGTAAGCTCAGGCAGTGGCATCAGCCTCATCCGGCGAAGAGGGTGGTGTAGGTGGCCCAACTGGAGGAATGAAAGGTCTTTCCGGGCGAAGGATATGGTCCGTCCAAACAGCCAAATAGTCCTGATGGTAGGTGTCTCTCGCAGCTAAGCACCTCTCCGCACGCCGATTCGCCCGGCAGACCTGCTCGTACATCTCCTCTCGAACGGCTGCGAGGATGCTATATCTCTCTGCTCATCTCCTCCCGCAAGCCATCAAACATCCCCTGAAGAAGATGATCTCTCGCTGGTGGTGGGGTGGACTCGGTCTGATCCTCAGTATCAATCGCCGGCTCATGCGTCAAAAGAAGTGGCTCGGGGGAGTGCTCATGTGGGTCGTCCAGAAGAAATCCTTGTCCCCGCGGATGTGCCCGCGCACCACCCCACTGGTCGAAGTGAGAGATAATGCAATGATCGATCGGACACTGGGGTGCTAGTGTCGGCTCGTCATCCGACCAAGTCACGCCTGACTGGCGGCATAAGGCACAAATGAGAGATGGGTGTTGCCCCGTCTTGGCCCATCCTTGGATGCACTGGAGAATAGACCAGACCAGCCATGGGGCCACATCAAATCGAAGTCCAGCCGTAATGGCATATAGAAGTCTGGCACGAGGAAACAAGACAGAGCGGATCTGTGAAGTCGGGTCGACTCGCGAGCAGAGAAAATAAAGCCAAGCTCGATCGAGCCGACTAAGGTGGGAACTCTTGAAGAAGAAGGTTGTCGATCCCGGGATGCGCGTTTCCCAAACCGAATCCGGCTGAGCAAGCGCCTCTAGCAAAGCTTCCCTCGAGAGGCTACTCACTATCCACGTGTATGCTGATTCATCAACCTCGGGAAGCTCGTATAAGCTCCGTATCGTAGCTACCGAGAAGTCCACTGTCTGGCCACAGACGACGACCTCAGTGAGTATATCCGGTCGTCCCATCATCTGCCCTGCCTGGATATGTAGTAATAACGCGCTGGCGTATAATTCTTGGATGATAGAAATTACCGCCGACTTGGGTTGTGCAGCGAATCGAGTCCATCCCATTTCAGTAATCATCATTAAAATCTCGCCGTCTTGGGGGGAGGGAGTGAATCCCCGCTTAGGATTATAGGACGAGGACGGATTCTCTCGTTAAAAATTCGATGGATTTCCGGGTCGGAAAATTGGTGGGATTGCCCTTCCGTCCAGTTTTGCGAGGTTTCCCCTCTCATGGGGGATGATCGAGTCCTAGTCCTTGTGCTCAACTTTCTCTTCCGAGCCATAGCAAAGTCCTGAAAAATAAATGCAGGATAGTTTAGACGACTTTAAATAACAATACACCAATTTCAACTTATAACGTGCGGGAAACGAATATAGCGTCAAAAACTTGCACTTCCGTATGAGGGATATGATGCAAAATTTTAAACTAAAACTTGACGTAAGGGTTGGGGGGACATATTATTCTGATAATTGTATTCGTTGCAAACAAATTGGAGATGTTTAGATCAAAAACGTTTCATTGGGGCATTTCATCAAACACTTTCCGTGCGTAAACTCAAATGAAGAACAAAAGCAATCATTTCTCAATTCAATCCCCAACAACAAACAAAATCGTAGGAGTTCATGACAAATTAACGAAACACAATCAATCAATCGATAATCTCAACATATTCCGATAAAATCTTGGTAGAAATTTAGGACATAAAAACAAATTCATTAATAATTGAAGAACATTACCCCACTTCTAAATCCATGTTGCAATTAAGCTTAAGGTATAAGGATTACCTTGTGTTGGAATGAAGGAGTGAGAAGAAGAAGAGAGATTCGGAGATAGTGACTTTGTCATGCAGAAGAAGAAGGGATTTGAAGAATACCTTGTCTCGGTCGACTGAAGAATACCTTGTCTCGGCCAACTGAATATAAACCTGCCCAGACCCTTTTAAATTCTCGGCAGGGGCTGCGGCACGTAGAAAGTGAGCCGCGGCCCATAGTACAGTTTGTTTTGGGCGTAGGGGAGTCTCGCAGTGTGCCGCGGCTCATTGCATGGGTGCCGCGGCTTCCAGGGTTTGTGTTCCGCGGCTCAGCACTTTCGTGCCGCGGCACAGAGTACAGGTTGCTGGGCTAATTTCTGGTGCTTTGGCGTGCCGCGGCCTGGCTTCATCGTGCCGCGGCTCTTGGGGCAAGTGTGACGTGGCACAGAGTATAGAAAGTTTTTCAGAATTTTAGACTTGCGTGTGCTGCGGCCCGCTCTTTATGTGCCGCGGCCCTAACCTTAAAATTTCCCCTGGACGGTCCCTACACAGAATTTTCAAATGAAAACACTTTGAACATGAGAGATTAGCATAGCAAAGCCAAAAACGCCAAGAAAATAGACTCCTAAAATGAAGGAAAATAGCAAAAAAAACTAAAATCTATACTAATACTCGGGTTGCCTCCCGAGAAGCGCTAAGTTTATAGTTTTCAGCCGGACCTTTTGAAAATCAATTTGCTTTTTGCAAACACTATTTGGACTCCGCCCCGTCCATCGAACCGTTAATATTTGTTTTAAATTTTTGACCATTGGTCTTTAACAGTTCGATTTTTGGTTTGGACATCCAATGTTCTTTGCGAAAAGATTTGAACAAAAGTAACTTCCCAAAACACCCATATTGCACATGAATTGCACCCGTTTCACTTCGGACTTAGTTTTCTTTTCCACGAACGAACTTATGATGGCATGAGAATTTTTCGATGGTGGATGAACGGATGATGAAGACGACATATCCAAATGCCTAAGATACGCAACTCGTTCTTCATTTTTCTTAGACGTCGGAGCAACTAAAACAGATTCTGAATACTTCGACTGACAACTTTCCCGGTGTGTGTCTTTCGCAAAAATATCTAAGCTTCCAATTTGTGAACACTTCTCGACACTGCTTGGACACGGGAGAGATTGAAACACTTTGAATGTGACTTGCTCATCTTGAACCCGAAGCATCAATTTACCCTCCTGAACATCAATAAGAGCCCTACCAGTGGCTAAAAACGGTCTACCAAAAATAATCGGAATCTCCTGATCCTCTTCCATGTCAAGCACAATAAAATCAGTGGGGAAAATAAATTTATCAACCCTGACTAAGACATATTCTATTACCCCTCTCGGATACTTGATGGATCTATCGGCTAGTTGCAAAGAGACCGTAGTAGGCTTGGCCTCCCCAATTCCTAGTTTCTTGAAAATAGAAAGAGGCATAAGATTTATACTGGCACCGAGATCACATAACGCTCTATCAAAAGACAGGTTTCCAATAGTGCATGGTATAATGAAGCTTCCTGGATCCTTCAATTTAGGCGGGAGCTTTTTCTGCAAGATAGCACTGCACTCTTCAGTCAGTGCCACCGTTTCATATTCTTTGAGATTCCTTTTATTAGATAAAATCTCCTTTATAAACTTCACATAGCTCGGCATTTGTTCCAAGGCGTCGGCAAATGGAATATTGATATGCAATTTCTTGAAAACATCAAGAAACTTGGAGAATTGCTTCTCTAACTTTTGCTTTTGCAGTCGCTGCGGATACGGGGTGGGTGGCACATAGGCTATCAGATTGTCTGGAAACAATTTCAAGTTTTTAGAAATTTGTGATTCTCCTAATGCCGAATTTTTCTTCTTCTCATCTTCACCTCTCAGTTTGTTTTTCCCGGGTTGCTCACACACTTCCCTCCCACTTCTCAAGCAAATGGAATTAATACTCTCTCTGGGGTTCGTCTCAGTTGTACTTGGCAAAGTGCCCTGAGTTCGGGCTATTAACAAATTTGCTATTTGACCCATTTGGACTTCCAAATTGCGAATAGAAGCGGAATGATTATGTAGAGTAGTTTCCGTGCGGGTCATGAATTGACTCGTGTTAGCCGCCAATTGAGCAATCACATCTTCTAAAGAAACCTTCGGTGGTTGAGGGGGCTGCTGTGGTGGCTGAGTGACTTGAACTTGTGGAGGATTGTTCAATGCTTGCCCGTTCTTCCATGAAAAATTTGGATGAATTCGCCACCCTTGGTTGTAAGTGTTAGAATATGGATTATTCTGTCTATTTCCATTCCCCACAAATTTAGCTTGTTCCATCCGAGATTGCTCAAAAGGATTCCCGACTTGGCATTCAACACTAGGATGAGACCCGTTGCACCAATTACATGATTCCGTGGTAACGGTAGAAGGAGCGTACGATAAAACTTGAATTTGTTGAGTCAAGGCTGCAACTTGGGATGATAGCATAGATATTGGATCTTTGTCGGAAATTCCAATAACTCATTTCGGATTCAGACGCTTAGAAGGCCACTGATACGCATTTGCCGCCATATCTTCCAGTAAAGAATGGGCTTCAGCCATCGTCTTGCCCATTAAAGCACCTCCAGCGGCTGCATCAACAAGAGTGCGTGTAGAAGCACTCAGTTCGTTATAGAATGTCTGAATTAGCAGCCAATCCGGTAGACCATGATGTGGGCATCTCCTTAGTAAATCCTTGTATCGCTCCCATGCTTCATGAGGCGATTCCATCTCAAATTGCCCGAAAGTCGTTATTTCATTCCTAAGTCTCACTGTCTTCGCCGGCGGAAAGAACTTAGCTAGAAAAGCTTGTGCTAATTCCGCCCAAGTCGTGATAGAGCCCGGCGGGAGTGAATTCAACCAAAACTTGGCTTTGTCCCTCAGAGAGAATGGGAAAAGCCATAGACGAATGGAGTCATCAGAAACTCCATTATTTTTTAATGTGTTGCATATCTCGAGAAATGATGCAATATGAGCATTAGGATCATCATTCGCCAGTCCGCAAAATTGGCTCGCTTGCACCATTTGGATGATAGCCGGCTTAATCTCGAAATTGTTCGCTTGAATGGTTGGACGTCGAATCCCTGAAAATTCGCATTAATTTGTGGAAGCGCATAATCACGGAGTACCAATGCCGGTTGAGCTTGCTGAATAGGATTGTCGATCTCTTGATTTCCGGTGTTGTCAGCCATGGTATCCGTAGTTGACAACTCACACCTTTCCTTCCTGTTTTTCCACAAGGTGCGCTCGAGTTCGGTATCCAAAGGGAATAAACCTTCGTCACCAAGTTTTCTCATGCACTAAACGAAACCCCTGAAAGGAAAACAAATAAAAACAAATTTACACAACAATAAAATAATGTTCAAATTAAGACTAAAAATATTGAAATTGATATTAGTAAAACAATCAGTCCCCGACAACGGCGCCAAAAACTTGTTACGTATTTTAGTGAACGCAAGTGCACATTGTTGTAATCAAGTAATAAAGTGATGAGAAAGATATCATTCCCTCGAGGACTAACGTACTAATTAACAATTTATTTGTATTCTAGTTTTATTTGAACGATCGAATTTTGTGGTTGAAGAATTATTAGAAACCAAATAAAGCAATAATCTAAAAACAACTAATAAAATCAATAGTCTGATGAAAGGAGATCAAATAAGAGAAGAATCTAGGATTGAGAATCTGCCTCGATTAATCCAAATTAATCTTGATTAATATAAATTATGAAATTTCCCAATTTATTGACAGCGAAGATTCTAAGATAATCTAATGCCTCTCCCGAGGACAGTAGAATTTTCTAAGGTGAATAAATCACTCTATTCCTAGGTGAGTTAATTCAACAATAGCCAAAAAGTCTAAAATCTTCAAACGAGCTACGTAATTCTTGTGAGTATATTCCTACCTCACAAGACAAAACGGTTCTCACCAATTTTTCCTACTAACTTTCCTCTCCCGATTTGAGTTACGCAATTAAAACAATTCAATCATAGGCCACATAATTGAAAGCATTAAGAACAATTGGGGAAAAACTCAATAGAAAATGGAAATATATTAATAATGTAAAATCAAGTGTTAATCCGTCAAAATCTCGGTTTCATCACAATCCTAGAAAAAGGGGTCTAGCCCGACATGCTAGAAAACAACATACAAATATTCAAATTAAACATAAGAAAGAAAAATCAAACACAATTGAAGACTAGCTTCTTCTGTTCTCTCGCTTTTGCTTTCTGCTGCTAGGTATCTTCTCCTCCTCTTCGATGATGATATTTTCTGACCTTCAATGCCTTTTTATAACTTCCATTCCACCTCCAAAATGCGTCCGAGAATTAGGTCGAAAACGGCCTTCAGAATAGCCAAAAACGCGGGCTGAACTCAAAGAACCCGCGCCGCAGGCCGCGGCTCGGCTTTAGTGTGCCGAGGCCCTTGTCCGTGTGCTGCGAGGCCTGGGCGCTTTTTTTTACTTACGGGCCGCGGCTCAGGATGAGCATGCCGTGGCCCCCAGTACAGTTTGTACCAGTTACTTCTGGGTGTGCCTGTGCCACGGCTCCGACTCTATGTGACGCGGCCCTTGACCAAAAAATGTCGTTTTGGCCCGTTTTTCTTCGTTCAAGCTCCCGGACTCTAATTTCCTTCAAAACATATAAACATAGTGCATTAAAAGCTCATTTATGCAGATTTAAACCCAAAATGGAGATAAAATAATGATAATCAAGCGCACAAAAATACATCTAACACCAAACGTACCATGGACTATAGATACTCATATTCTCATCTTTATCGCAACGTAACCTTGATACCCGAATATGCCAATAACCGAGATAAAGCATATACATTATGATTTAACTCCCAGAATCGGAAAGACAACATATAATCCAAATCTCCAGAATTTGTAGTAATAATCATTGCTATATGTATTATAAACGAAGTGAAACTGAAACCATTCATTAAACAGTATGACTGAGCAAGTAATAACTTGCCTCGATACTGATACGACGATGATAAAGCCGCTACCAATCTCATTGCCTTCGTCTACGAGCTTCTCGGCCCTGACCAATGCAAATTCACGAACATACTCTAACTTGACCGCAACACACAGTTATAATCGCCGAACAAATAATCTCAACCTATTACCATAATTCGATACACAACAAGTTCAATAACAATCAATAACCGACATAACCAACCAATCGCTCTCAATGGTTCAACGATACCTCGATCATATATAAAACCAAATAACGTACTCAAACGATTTACGAATTCATATACATCATATGAACCGATATCCGATAATTACTAATCAATATAACCGATCGACAAATTCAACGATTTCATAATATCTCGAAAGTCCGAACAATCCAACTCAAACAATTACGAATGTCAAGGAAATCATATTCGGTGATCAGTCACAATCTTTCCGGATTCCAAATTGATATCATGATTCGTATTTCATCAAGAACATACGAATTCTACCACTACAATCAACGAACATTCAATCTTCATACCTAAAGATACCGATAATTCAACATACGGTCGTCTTGCTATGTTAAATTCATCAAGAAGTTCCTCAAGAACACTAAATGATTCGAAACCTTGTTCATATCCATCAAAACAACGTAATTAGATATATTCTAACATCTAAACAATCCTCATTCATAATTCAAGGTGTAAATTATCATATTCTCCAATATATGATCCTCCTCACATCAAGAATCGAAACAATTCTACCAAGGACACCAAGAACACTATGATTCTATAATCATAACCAACATAATCAAGACATAAACCATCATATCCTTCAACATATAGTTCATATAGCCTCAAGAATTATAACAACAAAACCATAATCATCTTCATACGAATCATTCATCAACAACAACATCAAAAATCCGAAATTCAAGAAGGGATTATCCAACATACCTCTTAGAAGATGAAATACACAAGTAACCACCTCCAGAATCATCACAATCTTCATATCTCAAGTTCCAATCCCATGTTCCCAAGCTCAAAATCGACTTAGAAGAATCAAGAATCCATTTCTGAGGGTTGGAGGTAAAAAACGAAGTGAACTTCCGAAGAGAAATGAAATGACGGGCGTCCTCTTATAAAACATTTCTGTTCGTTACGTACGTAACATGTCCATGTTAACGTACGTTACAACCTATTACGTGCGCTATCTTTCCTTGTTAGTGTACGTAATGACAGTCCAGAGTTAACTGACTCATTTCGTTCAATGCCTTACATACGTAACTCTTGCTCCATAACGTACGTAATACGTACGTTGACTTGCTACAGTAGCATACTTGTTAACGTACGTAATGGTTCGTCCTTAGCGTACGTAATGGTCGGGGTTGACTCGCCTGTCCACATCCGCACCGAAAGCTGCCGACACGGGGTCCCACCTGCTGACCATAGCTCGTCCTGTCTGATTCTCCATGTTACGTACGTAATGCCTTAGCCTTAACATACGTAACACTAGCAACTTAGCATACGTAAGTCCTTGAGCTTAGCGTACGTTAAGGGCTCTATACTTAGCCAAATCCAACTGTTCTTGTCCATCTCGACATATCGGATACGTATACACACATACTGAATACATATATTCAATCCAATAATATTCTTATATGATATACCCAATATTAAAAGCACGTTAACCTGATACACGATACCCTCAAACGTAATTGTTGACCAACTACGTCAATTATACCAATACAGCTGTCTCAGTTCTGAATTTATTTTATCCATACTGTACAGATTCCACACACTGTACAACATAACTTGGATAAAATAACATTAAATAACAGTAGTAGAAATTATGGATATTACATACTACACCACTTAACATAAGTTTCAGCCTCGAAACTTGCAATTCGTCATAAAGAAACAAACAAACCGTTCAACCAAAATATTCAGAAACCATCACAACAACGATCAATCGTCATCATTACCGAATAGCATACTTATAAATGCACAAAGTCAACGATCTCCTGAGATACTAGCAAGTGACTACACTGTAAAGCCTCAATACTCTTACAGTCACAATTCCATGAGTCTCAACAAAATATATCATCTTCGGATGAAATAATCTATCTGTGTCATATCCTGTTTGCGTGATTACACAATCAAGTCCCAATCTTATAAAAACGAATTATGCACGATACATATGTGGAACAACTGCCCGGAACAATGCCACAAATCCCGAAACATCGACACAAAATTCTGAATGCTCATACGATCACAAACAATGATCAACCAATAATTTAACCGAGAATATCATCGACATGATGAACTCTAATACGAGCAATCCAAAGGTCAACACGCAGTTGAGAATATCATCAACATGATAAAGTCCTATATGACCAACCAGAGGTCAAAACACAATTGAGAATATCATCAACATCTTAACTCCAATATGACCAACCAGAGGTCAAAACACAATCGAGAATATCATCAACATGATAAACTCCAATATGATCAACACAGAACCACAGAAATCGATATACGAATGAATAAAGTTCTCAAAATGACATACCAATCACATACAGTGGATCTCAATAAACATATCTTGTTGGTGAACATACCCCTCGGCATACGGACAACCAGTCGCAAATCGACGAGCATACCACATCATACATGGAGTGGGAACGACCACTCAATATCCAAAACAACCAGTATGGGGTCACCATCCCCAAGCCTACACTTACAAAGAAATCATTCAAAGTCACTATGGTAGAGTCGCACTACTACCATACCAACGGAATCACATAGTACATATGTCCCGGTTTCACAAAATCCAAAGTTCTAAAATTACATCATGTGCATGAATCTACAACACGCAGCATATTCTTTAATCTGATCAACCGATCTTCCATGGATAATCTAACTACCATATTAAAATTCGAATTTCTTTTTCCTCGTAACCTTAGTGTGTTATCCAGTTTGTGAGTTACACTCATAAGTTCACAATGATATGCACTATGCACTAAATGTGTATGTATATCAATTACATTTTCAAAATCAGTTTGGAACGGTCTTGTTAAAAGACAAATTTTCCAAAGTACTTTAAAAAATTTCAAAACTCAAAACAAAATTTTTGGTAAGATCACAAAATAAATTTTCGAAAATTAAAATTGGCTCGCTGGTGCCAAGTATTCGATAACAGTTTCCTTCGAATCCACACGATTTCGAAGTTTTAAAACAAAAACTATGCAAATGATTGACCACATCCATACTCCTGTATACCAATTCGGTTCGTCGCCAATATCTACTGATATTCCATCGGAAAACCACACG
Organism: Orobanche coerulescens; assembly: GCA_033398695.1. NCBI lineage: Eukaryota > Viridiplantae > Streptophyta > Magnoliopsida > Lamiales > Orobanchaceae > Orobanche > Orobanche coerulescens. The sequence goes on along the minus strand of CM065812.1, from coordinate 123,130,109 downwards.
ATAGAGTTCCAAAGTCTCAATATATGAGCTCTGACCAAAAATTCCTTTTCCACATATGACTCGCAACGTCAACCATTATCCCATCCTGGATCACCTCAATATGCTTATGACAAAACATTGAATAATCGACAGATCAAACACAATGAAAGACTACCCGAGAAGTCTCATTTGAATAGGTAAACCAAAACTCCGAAAGGCAGAAACGAAGTAGATAAACGATTAGTAAAGTGTTTTACAAATCTAGGGAGTTTTAAAAAACATGAAAAAGCTTTTTTGATACATTAGGGTCTCAGCCCAAAAACCATTTTCCGTAAAACATCCATTTTGAAAAGTATCATTTTCAAATGGTCAAAAGCAGTTCATATATCACAAAATGAGCTAATCATGACTACATGTTCTTCCCAACAATCCACAGTCCTTTTCCCGAATACACAATTCCGTTCCAAAACTTAACCGACATATTGATTTCCAAAATCATAGTTTCTCGAAATTATCGGTCCTGTCCCAACTGTGTCATCTCATACTGTGACGCATAATATCTTTCTGAATCTCAAAACATATCAACTTAGAATGGCAAAAAATCTCAATGCAATTCAAAAATCCAAATACTTACAGATCGTGAAGCCGACAATTCTTCGTGATACTGGCACATGTCTCGGCTCTAGAAAATACTCGATATAGATATTTTCAAAACACACGTTTTGCAAAATCTGTTCAACTCGAGAACACAACACAACTCTATCCGAAGAAACACGTTAACACCGTTTGGAAAAGTTTACAACAACCCCAGTACCACACTGGTAAATCACATAACGCACAAGCCCGAGTGAACAACAAAAACTCAGAGCTCAAACATTTGTCAACCGACAACTCGAATGACACGACAAAAGCACGACCCAACTCGACCCGACTGCCTAGGTTTTCTTAACCTAAGCTCCGATACCATATTCTGTAACACCCCCAGATCCGACCGGGAATATTACAGTGATGTGGCCCCGAGATGGAACCCACAAGGCTGAAGGAAATTTCCGAAAACATTTACAAATGCCCAAGAGGCCAACGACGGTACTATCTTTAAAACATTTGAAGACTATGTAAATTCTGTTTATCAAAACCGTCGTAAAATCTCATTTGAAAGGACAAGACCTGAAGTGGCAGAACTCAACAGTTTAAAAACATACATTAAGCTATCGCCTACACGTACCGACAAAATAATTTAGAAAACGATTTCCAAAGTAACCTAAGTTACCAGATACCAAAAGGCCATTTAAAAATACTCACGCAGCGGATAAAGACAAACAATTAAAATACTCTAGCAGCGGAATACAATAACTTATTAGAAACTTAATACACAAATACATGCCCTAGTCAGTATCCTCCGGGAAGCTCATCTCTTCACGACCGCTACAAGCTTGATAATCCAAGAACCTAAAAAGAAAGCCCACGACAGGGTCAGCCATAATATTCAACAATGATAACCATCACATCAAGTCAATAATTACATATCAATGGAAATACTAAGTAAGAATACGACCAATGTAATCTTACCTTCATAACTTTACGAAAATCCACGATTCTTATCCTTAACAACACATTAAGATAATACCGAAATATCTGTACGGTATCTCAAAAATACCCAAGGTTCTCAAAACGTTATCATAACTCGCGATACAAAAATTATACCAAATCTGGCCAATTCAATCCATCGGATAACGTCGACAATTCCAATACGATAATCGATTGTCCATCAAAGACAAGTACTAAGGAAATACGGAACATACCTCGAGATGCACAATATCACGACAATCATATCAGTCTAATCCGAGATCAGATCAATGCAACATACGGGCACGGTCCTAACACAAGACCTACAAATGCATACTCATATGACAACGTCAATATGCTCAAAACAATAACAACAGTGTATACTCAATGGAAATCCCATGATCCAGCGCCCTCAGCATAGATCCCAAGATGATCCTACTAGATCAACACGAGGTGGATAACCAACAATATACTTATGCACAACAACACATGATAAAATCAATGATGCGAATCCACATGATTCCATGAACACAACACTGGGTAATCCAACGATCCAGTGCCCTCAGCATAGATCCCCATGATGATCCCGTTGGACCAACGCATGGTGGAAAAACTATCCAACGATCCAGCACCCTCAGCATAGATCCCCATGATGATCCCGTCGGACCAACGCATAGCGGACATCCGATCCAGCGCCCTTAGCATAGATCACACGATCCCATCGGATCAACACAACATAAATAATACAATTATGCATACACATATGCAACTCAATATGTTCATCAACATGAACAACATATGAATCAAAACCATGAACGACACTATGATGAAACAACTAGGACGACTTCATGTTCAGGAACATGAATGACAACATGCATGATCAACATCATCAACACTAAACCGAATCAAACTAAGATACTTGTCCCGAGTCCTTCAGGAGAAATCTCGATGTCAAATCATCACCAGCGATTATCCTCAATGCTCAGCGATCCAAACGTACCATGGACTATAGATACTCATATCCGCATCTTTATCGCAACGTAACCTTGATACCCAAATATGCCAATAACCGAGATAAAGCATATACATTATGATTTAACTCCCAGAATCGGAAAGACAACATATAATCCAAATCTCCAGAATTTGCAGTAATAATCATTGCTATATGCATTATAAACGAAATGAAACTGAAACCATTCATTAAACAGTATAACTGAGTAAGTAATAACTTGCCTCGATACCGATACGATGATGATAAAGCCGCTACCAACCTCATTGCCTTCGTCTACGAGCTCCTCGGCCCTGACCAATGCAAATTCACGAACATACTTTAACTTGACCGCAACACACGGTTATAATCGCCAATCAAATAATCTCAACCTATTACCATAATTCGATACACAACAAGTTCAATAACAATCAATAACCGATATAACCAACCAATCACTCTCAATGGTTCAACGCTACCTCGATCATATATAAAACCAAATAATGTACTCAAACCATTTACGAATTCATATCCATCATATGAACCAATATCCAATAATTACTAATTAATATAACCGATCGACAAACTCAACAATTTCATAATATCTCGATTAAACATAAGTCCGGAAAATCCAACTCAAACAATTACGAATGTAAAGGAGATCATATTCGGTGATCAATCACAATCTTTCCGGATTCCAAATTGATATCATGATTTGTATTTCATCAAGAACATACAAATTCTACCACTACTATCAACGAACATTCGATCTTCATACCTAAAGATACCGATAATTCTACATACGCTCGTCTTGCTATGTTAAATTCATCAAGAAGTTCCTCAAGAACACTAAATGATTGGAAACCTTGTTCATAGCCATCAAAACAACGTAATTAGATATATTCTAACATCTAAACAATCCTCATTCATAATTCGAGGTGTAAATTATCATATTCTCCAATATATAATCCTCCTCACATCAAGAATCGAAACAATTCTACCAAGGACACCAAGAACACTATGATTCTATAATCATAACCAACATAATAAAGACATAAACCATCATATCCTTCAACATATAGTTCATATAGCCTCCAGAATCGTAACAACAAAACCATAATCATCTTCATACGAATCATTCATCATTAACAACATCAAAAATCCGAAATTCAAGAAGAGATTATCCAACATACCTCTTAGTGTAATACCCGGTTGTAATTCAGTCATTATCATTCAGTAATTTCATTCAGTGATTGTCACTCAGTGTATTTTCACTCGATTATAATCATTCATCAATCATGTTCATTCACCGTGTTCACCGTTCGGAAAAACTTCGAGTTGTGTATCGTTATTGTTCATTGTTTCAACTTTCCTCATATGAGCTCGACTTTGTTAGATCACCATTAATTTTTGGTAACTCCAAAAATTCTAAATCTTTGCAATATTATAGAGAATCGAGTTAGCTTTCCAATGGTTCAAACGGTGAGTCAATCGGAGTCCGGACGAGAGAGTTATGGTCATTTTAGCTCAACCGCTCACGTTTCAGTTATTGGCCGATCACTGCCGAACGAACTCGGCCGTGTCGTCCGACACGGACCGTGCACTCGTCCCGGAAAATGCCAAGTGTCGCCTCAGACCCGACCGTGTCGTCGGGCATGGCCGAGTCGAGCCCTTCCGGATAAGCCAAGATCGTCGCCCGACGCCCGACCGTGTCGCCAGCACGGCCGAGTCATGCCGAGTCCTGTCGGCCGGTTTGGCCAATCAGTGCGACACGACCGTGCCGATCGGCACGGGCCGTGTCCGGCAGCGATCAACTCCCTTAAATTCGTTTTTAGCATTTCAGCCATTTTTCTCCCTTTTCATCACCTTCAACCGAGAGAAAGCTTGAGGGAAGGTTTTTCCTTCACAAATCATTTGGGTGTTTGATTTTCTTCATCTCCTTTCGATCGTGAAGCCCGGATAATCAATTTAACGCGTGTTCTTCGGATTAAAGTACTTGGATCTTCAAAGGTAATATTCTTCAACACCTTGGATTTCGATTCTATGTTGAGATATGATGTTTTGGATGTTATAATCATGTTATATGAAGGGACATGTATATGATTATGAGTTTATATAAGGATTCATTGGATTATTGTGGGATTATTCAAGAACACTTTGAATATCGAGTTGAAATTGGGGTTTTCGATTAATTGTCGTTATAATCACGTTTTCGGATATTCATTTTGGATTAATGATAGTATTCATGGGGTTTTGTGGGTTTGAATCATTCATTGGAAGTTGGTTTCGGATGTAATTGAGTTTTGGTTGTAAACAATTGGAGATTGTTTACAACGCGTTTGTTTTAATGCCCCAATGAGTTTCGGGTATTGTTGTATCGACTTTTGAGTTGGTTGTGATCATGCTTGATTCGTGTATTAAGAGAATTGTTGGTATTTATGTTATTCAAGGTTGTTCGAGCGATAATTTCATTAAGGACGTTGATCGTGGAAGTACCTTCTCGCCTTCGGTTTGAGGCAAGTTTTATACTTGTACTAGTCAATGAGATTAATGTCATCATATATGTGTATAAATGTGTTGTATCATTCCGAGACTTAGTCTCTTCATGAATTCATTGATATTAAGAGATCGCTCGATACGATACCTTTCGGCAATTTTGCCAAATATTTATTGTTATTCCTTTTTGGATTGTCATTAAAACTGTACACGCCGATTAAAGGCATTGGCTTATTCATTTCTCACCTTCGTCGTCGGTAACCGATTAAAGGTACCGAGGCATCCTTCATATCATTGTTATCGAATTGCCGTTCGCAGGCAAATCGAAATGTTCAATCATTCACTATATTATTGTATCGATTGACCGTTCTAAGGCAATCGAGGTATTCAATCATTCATCATATCGTTCATATCGATTAGACATTATAAGGAAATCGAAGCGCTCAAGCATTCATGGAATCATCCGCTGCATCATTGTCATCGGTTAGCCATTCTAAGGCAATCGAGGTGTTGAGTTGGGACTGTCGAAGATGGTGCTGGCCGACTCAAGACAGCATACCATCCCTAATTGTGATACGGCTTTCATGCCGTGGCTTCGGCCCTAATTGTGATACGGCTTTCATGCCATGGCTTCGGCCCTAATTGTGATACGGCTTTCATGCCGTGGCTTCGGCCCTAATTGTGATACGGCTTTCATGCCGTGGCTTCGGCCCTAATTGTGATACGGCTTTTATGTCGTGGCTTCGGCCCTAATTGTGATACGGCTTTCATGCCGTGGCTTCGGCCCTAATTGTGATACGGCTTTCATGCCGTGGCTTCGGCCCTAATCGATAACTTGGGTCAAGCTTTGGCTTCATGTGATTGTGATATTTGTGATTTACCGAGTGATTTTTAGGCCTTGTGATTGTCTTGTTAATTTCATTGGAGCCTCCGGGCATTGTGATTCATATTTAATCATGTTCTGGTTTGGTTCATGTCGTGTAATTCATTGTGGTGTTCTGTGATTATGATTCGCCGTTGGGCACTTATGTTCTAACCTGTCGAACAGGTATTAATAGTATGATGTGGGTATAGTATTTCACGAATGCTCGGTTCTTACCTTGGTTTGTGAGCATCTCGTATTATTATCATCATTATACCGTTTCATTCTGCCTTTAGATGCATATCATGTTATACATGTATTTGATGTTCATTATCTGGATGACTGACCCCGTGGGGGCGGAACATGTTTTCATGTTTTAGGTGCTTGCGAGGAGAGAGTTGAGACACAGGGGCATGATGATGGCGACGAGGCATTCGAGCGATACTAGTCCGAGTCGTTCATGTTGGTCAGTCAGTTGGAGTGTTCTTCAGTTGTCAGTCTTTGTCATTTTGTATTACCCGAGCAGATGCTCGTGGATGTTGTATTTTTACTCTTGGCCATGTAGGCCCATCGTTGTCGTTGAAATTCCTTCTCGGAATATTGTGTCGGATATCATGGTAGGGACTATGATTTTCCCTTGTTGTTTAATTTAATGTATTTTAGTCATGTTCGCCTGGTGGATCTCCTGGCGAGGGGTCTACGGCACTGTGATAACCCAATAGGATTTGGGGGTGTTACAGAAAATGGTATCAGAGATTTGAGTTGTGAAATACCCTGAGATGTGAGTTATGTAGTCCTACCGACGCAGTAGTAGTGGGATTGTCAGGTTATGACAATCTAGTCAGTCAAGTTTTGTGAGTCGTAATATTAGTGCGACCTGAGTCATTCATTCATCGAGTCGTCAGTGAAGACTAGTATCGCGAGACCTCGAAGCTTCGTATGACCTGTGTAAGGACTCGATTCTCTTTGTGTTCATACATTCATCATGTTATTAATTTTTCATGCTTGTTGAAACATATATGTGATATTAGTGTTATGATTGATTCATGACTAATTGTTTTGGAGCACGCATGACTTGTGTAAGCATTAAGGATCAACTCATTCATCAGTTAATAATCCTCAATCATCATTTTGATCTCATCACTCAGTTAATTCGTTCATCACTCAGTCAATATCATTACTCAGATAATTCATTCATCACTCAGTTAATTCGTTCATCACTCAGTCAATATCATTACCCAGATAATTCATTCATCACTCGGTTAATTTATTCATCACCCAATCAATACCATTTCTCGATTAATTCATTCATCACTCGATCGATTCCTTCATCACTCGATCAATCTCATTGCTCACCAATTCATTCACCACTTAGTTAATCCCATCGCTCGGTTAATTCATTATCACTCAGTTAATCTCATTGTTCGGTTAATTCATTAATCATCCAGTCCACCTCACGGTTCGATTGTTGTCCTTGTGGATCGAATTTTCAACCTTGCAAACTTGTCCAAGGTAATTATTTCAGGAATTTCATCATATAATCATGTTGCCTCACTCGATCTTTCATGCGATCATATCGTATTCCGGCGTCATGTCGACGATCATTTTATTGCATAATTAATGCGTTCATTGTTGTATAGCGTGTATGTTCATCATTATCATTCAAGAATATAATCATAATGTGACCTTCATGCGAGATCTGTAATCATCATGTGGCTTTCCTGCTTCGGTATGGATAGAGCCGTCGGAGGACGCAGGGAGGAGGCCGCGGTGCGGGCCGAAACCCGGGATCTCGTGTGCATGCCCGTGCGAATGCGAGTGGTATCATTAATTCATCAAATAGCGAGGCTACTCATTCATCAGCAGATAATCAGTCGCCGTCAGGGAGTCGTACCCGAGAGGCATCTCACTAGGAAGGTGCTCGGGTTGACCCATTCATATTTATGCAGGGCATGATGGCCCAGATGACTCAGATGACGCAGATGATGTAGACCATGCAGACCTCGATGGTTCGTGGTCCACCGCAACAGGAATTCCAGGAGCCTTTTAATGGACAGACTGGGAGAGTGAATCAGATTGTTGGCGATATCTCTCGTCAGAGGCCGCCTACTTTTGAGGGTTCGTCGGAACCAGCTGATATTGTTCATTGGCTTGAGAATTTTGATAAACTCTTCGACATGGTTCAGTGTCCGGAGGAGAGTAAAGTGGCGGTAGCGACTTACTACTTGAGTAAGGGTGCTTATTCTTGGTGGCTTTCTGTGAAACCCACCGATCGAGATTGTCTTTGGGGCGAATTCAAGACTCTCATGATAGAGAGGTATTATCCGGCCCCACTTCGGGAAGCCAAGTTATCAGAGGTTTTGATCTCGAACTGGCCGAGGACGAGGGTGTTATTGTCATTGCTGAAAAGTTTCAGGGACTACTTCAGTTTGCTTCATCAGTTATCCGTACTGAAGCGGATAAGATCAAGTATTTTAGCAAGAGGCTAAATCCGCAGTTGAGGATGCAGTTGTTCAACCACAATTGTAGTTCACTTAGTGAGTTCATTGGGAAGGCTCTTGGAGCAGAGCTTTTGATCAAGGAGCTTACTCGGAAACATCCTTCAGTTCCTTCGGGTGAGAGGACTAGGATGCTGATTCGTCCAGAGGGACATTGGGCTCCGACGTCCAAGAGGTCGTTTTCCAGTCGTCTTCGTGCTGAGAAGGCTTCTTCCTCTCGGGCAGCGAGTTCGACCATTGTTTGCTTTAATCGTGATTCACAGACACGTTAATACTCGGTGTACGGTGCCAGCTATTGTTTGTTTTCTGTGTGGGAACCCGGGACACCTTCAGAAATACTGCAGGAGTTCTGGTGCCGCTAAATCTCGAGAGGGCTCACAAGCCTCGAGGAATTTTGTTACTCCAGTCCGTACTTTATCCAAGGGGTCCTATCAGGCTTCGAGAACCCGAGGTAAAGACATTCATCACCGATTTTGAACAAGTTAATTCTTGCTCGGTAGTAGGACAATCATTCATTTCATTGTCGTTCACTCATTCATCTAATTCATTCATCATATATATCAATCATGGTGGGACTCATAATTATCGATTAATCATTCAATTCACGAGGAACGGCAGTTCCAATCACTTCAGATAGCTATCACTCATGACGTTATTAATTCACCTTGGTGAGTCATTCCAAATCCTTGTCGGATTTGTAGCCATTTATCATTCATCATTCATTTTAGTCACTTTCATTCTCGTGACCTTCCGAGATCATATTTAGCGGCGAGTTCATCTGCGGATATACCTTAAATCGTTGAGATAGAGGAGATCGATGACATGGAAGGATAACGATGTTGACTACATTTGAGATGTAACCTTGTTTTTGGATGACTGCGTAACTCAATCCGTAGTAATGTATCGTGACTGTGGATCATTTATTCTTGATCTATTTTATTATGATCATATTTGAGAATCTTGAGATTTGGGTCAACTGTTGGGAGTTCACCCCTTCGGCGGTGTGCTCAAGATTTTTTGATAAATTGGGAAATCATTCACTGAGATTCGAGACGTCAAGTCTTGGGGACTTGAGCGTGCGATTGATTTGGTCCCGAGGACTAGATGTGCATTATTGTTTTCAGATCTTGATGGATAGTTCATATCCCGAGTTGTTTACCCTGAGTTTCGAGGACGAAACTCCTTTTAAGGGGGGGTGTATGTAATACCCGGTTGTAATTCAGTCATTATCATTCAGTAATTTCATTCAGTGATTGTCACTCAGTGTATTTTCACTCGATTATAATCATTCATCAATCATGTTCATTCACCGTGTTCACCGTTCGGAAAAACTTCGAGTTGTGTATCGTTATTGTTCATTGTTTCAACTTTCCTCATATGAGCTCGACTTTGTTAGATCACCATTAATTTTTGGTAACTCCAAAAATTCTAAATCTGTGCAATATTATAGAGCATCGAGTTAGCTTTCCAATGGTTCAAACGGTGAGTCAATCGGAGTCCGGACGAGAGAGTTATGGTCGTTTTAGCTCAACCGCTCACTTTTGATTATTGGCGATCAACGCCGAACGAACTTCGGCCGTGTCGACACGGCCCGCGGCCGTACTCGTCCGGAAAATGCCGAAGTGTTCGCCTCAGACACGACCGTGTCGCCCGCACGGCCGAGTCGAGCCCTTCCGGATAAGCGATCGTCGCCCGACGCCCGGCCGTGTCGTGCACGGCCGAGTCATGCCGAGTCAGCTTCGGACGGTCATCGTCGGATGGCCCTCGCGCGCGCGGCCGTGTCAAGCGAGGACACGGTCGAGTCCCTATCGCCATTGTCGGCCAATCATGCGACACGACCATGCCGATCGGCACGGGCCGTGTCCGGCAGATCAACTCCCTTAAATTCGTTTTTTCGAGATTTCACCATTTTTCTCCCTTTTCATCACCTTCAACCGAGAGAGAAAGCTTGAGGGAAGGTTTTTCCTTCACAAATCATTTGGGTGTTTGATTTTCTTCATCTCCTTTCGATCGTGAAGCCCTGGATAATCAATTTAACGCGTGTTCTTCGGATTAAAGTACTTGGATCTTCAAAGGTAATATTCTTCAACACCTTGGATTTCGATTCTATGTTGAGATATGATGTTTTGGATGTTATAATCATGTTATATGAAGGGACATGTATATGATTATGAGTTTATATAAGGATTCATTGGATTATTGTGGGATTATTCAAGAACACTTTGAATATCGAGTTGAAATTGGGGGTTTTCGATTAATTGTCGTTATAATCACGTTTTCGGATATTCATTTTGGATTAATGATAGTATTCATGGGGTTTTGTGGGTTTGAATCATTCATTGGAAGTTGGTTTCGGATGTAATTGAGTTTTGGTTGTAAACAATTGGAGATTGTTTACAACGCGTTTGTTTTAATGCCCCAATGAGTTTCGGGTATTGTTGTATCGACTTTTGAGTTGGTTGTGATCATGCTTGATTCGTGTATTAAGAGAATTGTTGGTATTTATGTTATTCAAGGTTGTTCGAGCGGCCGATAATTTCATTAAGGACGTTGATCGTGGAAGTACCTTCTCGCCTTCGGTTTGAGGCAAGTTTTATACTTGTACTAGTCAATGAGATTAATGTCATCATATATGTGTATAAATGTGTTGTATCATTCCGAGACTTAGTCTCTTCATGAATTCATTGATATTAAGAGATCGTTCGATACGATACCTTTCGGCAATTTTGCCAAATATTTATTGTTATTCCTTTTTGGATTGTCATTAAAACTGTACACGTCGATTAAAGGCATTGGCTTATTCATTTCTCACCTTCGTCGTCGGTAACCGATTAAAGGTACCGAGGCATCCTTCATATCATTGTTATCGAATTGCCGTTCGCAGGCAAATCGAAATGTTCAATCATTCACTATATTATTGTATCGATTGACCGTTCTAAGGCAATCGAGGTATTCAATCATTCATCATATCGTTCATATCGATTAGCCATTATAAGGAAATCGAAGCGCTCAAGCATTCATGGAATCATCCATTGCATCATTGTCATCGGTTAGCCGTTCTAAGGCAATCGAGGTGTTGAGTTGGGACTGCCGAAGATGGTGCCGCCGACTCAAGACAAAGATACCATCCCTAATTGTGATACGGCTTTCATGCCGTGGCTTGCCCTAATTGTGATACGGCTTTCATGCCGTGGCTTCGCCCTAATTGTGATACGGCTTTCATGCCGTGGCTTCGCCCTAATTGTGATCTGACTTTCATGCCGTGGCTTCGCCCTAATTGTGATACGGCTTTCATGCCGTGGCTTCGCCCTAATTGTGATACGGCTTTCATGCCGTGGCCGCCCTAATTGTGATACGGCTTTCATGCCGTGGCTTCGCCCTAATCGATAATGACTCGGTGTTTCGGCTTCATGTGATTGTGATATTTGTGATTTAATTTGAGTGATTTTTAGGCCTTGTGATTGTCTTGTTAATTTCATTGGAGCCTCCGGGCATTGTGATTCATATTTAATCCTGTTCTGGTTTGGTTCATGTCGTGTAATTCATTGTGGTGTTCTGTGATTATGATTCGCCGTTGGGCACTTATGTTCTAACCTGTCGAACAGGTATTAATAGTATGCTGTGGGTATAGTATTTCACAAATGCTCGGTTCTTACCTTGGTTTGTGAGCATCTCGTATTATTATCATCATTATACCGTTTCATTCTGCCTTTAGATGCATATCATGTTATACATGTATTTGATGTTCCTTATCTGGATGACTGACCCCGTGGGGGCGGAACATGTTTTCATGTTTTAGGTGCTTGCGAGGAGAGAGTTGAGACACAGGGGCATGATGATGGCGACGAGGCATTCGAGCGATACTAGTCCGAGTCGTTCATGTTGGTCAGTCAGTTGGAGTGTTCTTGATTGTCGATCTTTGTCATTTTGTATTGCAGAGATGCTCGTGGATGTTGTATTTTTACTCTTGGCCATGTAGGCCCATCGTTGTCGTTGAAATTCCTTCTCGGAATATTGTGTCGGATATCATGGTAGGGACTATGATTTTCCCTTGTTGTTTAATTTAATGTATTTTAGTCATGTTCGCCTGGTGGATCTCCTGGCGAGGGGTCTACGGCACTGTGATAACCCAATAGGATTTGGGGGTGTTACACTTAGAAGATGAAATACACAAGTAACCACCTCAAGAATTATCATAATCTTCATATCTCAAGTTCCAATCCCATGTTCCCAAGCTCAAAATCGACTTAGAAGAATCAAGAATCCATTTCTAAGGGTTGGAGGTAAAAAACGAAGTGAACTTCCGGAGAGAAATGAAATAACAGGCGTCCTCTTATAAAACATTTCTGTTCGTTACGTACATAACATGTCCATGTTAACGTACGTTACAACCTATTACGTGCGCTATCTTTCCTTGTTAGTGTACGTAATGACAGTCCAGAGTTAACTGACTCATTTAGTTCAATGCCTTACATACGTAACTCTTGCTCCATAACGTACACTAGTAGAAAAAACATCAAAGACTTCGGTACGTCTCACTTCGGTAATGTATATTAGTGAAGTAAAAACAAACAACAACTTCGCTTTTCAATTTAGGGAAGTAAACTACACACATAGACTTCAGTAAATGGTATCAAATAGAAAGGCATGAGATAGTTAGAAATTTTAAGTTCCAAAGACTTCGCTAATTGTATAATTACTGAAGTAAAAAGTGTGAATTTTTTTTTTTGATGCAATATTTTTACAACAGTGAAGTATATTATTAACACAAAATTTTTACAACAGTCGCAAGACTCGCAACTATTCAGACTCCCAAAATTTTTCACCGTCCAAAAAACCCTCCTCCTTCGCCCGCTCATTTTCCTCCAATATTTCCTCCAAAAAAATTTTCCCGCTCCAGTAAAAAAACCCGCCCGCGATTAAGCTTCTTGTGGAGACCGATTATTAGGGTTCTTTCATCGGCCCTTCAAGGTTTTTCAGTTTCATTGAATTTTTTGGGGATATTTTCAATCTATCTTTTATTATAGTTTTTACTCACACATTTTCTTTTGTTCTTCTCATAATCGAATGTCTGCTTTGCGAAATTGCTCATAATCGGACATTGGTGGTGACATTGTACGAATTGGCTTAGGTAAGGTCTTTCTTTGGGTTTTTATTCTTCGCAGATATGTGTGGTGGGGTTTCGTATGTGTTTGTTCTTTGTATGTATGTGAATATTGTGTTTCGAGTTTCTCGGTCTTTCTTTGGCGTTTTTCTTTGCGATTCTAAAAGGTTTTTTCTATGGATTGATTTTGGGTTTTGTGGAATATATGTGTATTGTTTGAGTGTATTGTTTGGGCTGTTTTCGTTGGGGGTTCAAGGTATATGTTGTTTCCGCATATATGTTAATTAGGGGCCATGTTTGGGTTATGTTAATTGTGTTTTTGTATAGTGTGTTTGAGTGATGTTAGTCTTAATCGGGGTCTGCGTGAGTGATGTTAATTTGTGATCATGTTTCTGTATATTGTCTTTGTTGATAGTGTTGGTGGTGATTCTGTTTGAGTTTGTTTAGTGTGTATGTAAGTGAGTATTGTGCAAGATTTGATGCAAGTTTTAGTGTGTTTGTTAATTAGCAAGATTGTTGGCGAGATTTGATGCATGAGTTGTAGAGTGCTTGATTGATGTGATAAAATTTTATATTTGGTTGTCAATGCATGAGCCGAAGAGTATTGCCTGATCAGATTGAAGAGAATGTATCATTGATTATCATAAATGTGTCCCTTGGAGCTAAGTGGATTATTTACTCATATTAATTTTGGTTCGATCTAACTGGTTTCAAAATTTATTTATGTAGATTTTCTTCCTTCTTTGAAAGAAAGATCGTGACTACTTTGCGTAAGACAAGATCGTGGTAAGAGCACATAATTTGCCGAGCTTTGTTAGAATTCGGTAGTTAGTAATGGATAGATCTTGGATTAAATCGGATAGGAGGAGTGCGGTATATGGGGAAGGTGTCGAAAAGTTCATTAGAGAATGTTTAGAGAATTCAGAAATTGATCAGAACTTCATTCCTTGTCCGTGTTGCAAGTGCAACAATATGAAAAAAGGGTCGGTGAAGATGTTGCGAGAGCATCTTTATTTCAACGGTTTTAGTCCAATTTACACCAATTGGATTTGGCATGGGGATCGAGCACGAATGATCGTGAGAGTGTCAACCAAGATCCACCTGAACATGGTGACATGAATGAAGAAGCGGGTGATATGTGTGAGGCACTTTGAGAAGTTCTCGGAAGATCTGAAGAGTTTGTCAAATTTGTCGAGGAAGCGTAAAAACCCTTGTATAAAGGTCACGGCAGATACAAAGTTGAGTGCGCTTGTAAAACTCTACAATACAAAAGCAAGACATGGGATGACAGATGCACTTTTTTCAGATCTACTAGCCGATTTCGAGGATATGTTACCAGAGAACCACAACCTACCATCCTCAATGTACGAAGCTAAGAAGACTTTGAGTTGTTTGGGGTTGAAGCACGAGAAAATACACGCGTGCTCCAACGATTGTATCCTATATAGGAAACAATATGCGAGATCATACCCACGCCCAAAATGTGATGTGTCCAGTGGAAACTAACTAAGAACAAGAAGGAGAAGATCGGCGTCCCGGCCAAGGTTGTTTGGTATTTTCCTCCCATTCCAAGATTCAAAAGAATGTTCAAATCTTTGGAGACTTCAAAGAACCTAACTCGGCATGCCGATACTCCAAAGTTCTTTGGTCAATTACGACATCCATGCGATTCTCCCGCATGGAAGTTGATTGACCATAAGTGGAAGGATTTTGAGGAAGAGTCAAGAAATCTTCGTGGCGCCGCCATCGATGGAATTAATCCTCATAGTACTATGAGCGGTAGACACGCTTGTTGGCTGTAATGTTAGTCACGTATAACTTGCCTCCAGAGATGTGCATGAAGAGGAAATTCATCATGTTAACAATGCTTATATCCGGTCCAAAGCGGCCGGGAAATAATATAGATGTCTACCTTGAGTTGTTAGTTGAGGACTTGCAGTTGTTGTGGGAGGGAGTTGATGGTGTGTATGATGCATATAGAGACCAACTTTTCACATTGAGAGCAGTTCTACTATGGACAATTAACGACTTCCCTGCATACGGAAATCTTAGTGGATGTGCTACACATGGATACTTCGCGTGTCCAATATGTGGAGTAAATACACATGCAAAGCACTTGACCAAGGGGAAGAAAATGTCGTTTGCTGGCCATAGACAGTTTCTTAAAGAGTCTCATCCATATCGAAGACTAACGAAGGAGTTTAATGGCATGGAAGAACTTGGAGAAGCACCCAAACCATTATCTGGAATAAAATTGTTCGAGAAACTGTCGCACATCAAGTTTCAGTTTGGTAAGAAGGTCAATGTGGGAGCTAAAAGAAAGAAAAAAGAAGTGAGCAGATAGAGGAAGACGACGAGCAGACTGTAGAAGATGCTAAGTTCAAAAATCTTTGGAAGAAGAAGTCTATCTTTTCGATCTTCCTTATTGGAAGCACTTGCACGTGAGGCCTTTGTTTGGATGTTATGCATATTGAGAAGAACGTCTTGGAGTCCTTGATGAATACTCGATGAATATCAAAGGCAAGACTAAAGATAATGTAGAGGCAAGGCTAGACTTTGTGGAGATGGGGATCGAGCCGGAACTAGCACCCGAAGTTGGGGAGAAGAGAACATTTCTTCCTCTTAGCGCATGCTCGTTCACGAAAAAGAAAAGCTGCAATTCGCACATCATTGATGGATATAAAAGTGCCGGAGGGCTTCTCTTCAAACATGAAAAGTATTGTTTGCCTCGATGAGTTGAAGGTATCGGGCCTAAAATCACATGATTGTCATGTGCTAATGCAACATTTCGCCTATACTTATACGTGATGCTCGCCAAAGCATGTGAGATATGCTGTTATGAGATTTTGCTTCTTCTTCAAAGATCTTTGTTCGAAAGTCGTCGACGTACTCATGCTAGATAAGCTGCAATCTGACTTGATTGAGACCCTTTGCCTGTTGGAGCAATACTTTCCACTCTCTTTCTTCGATATCATGGTTCACCTTACAATCCACCTTGTTCGAGAAGTCCGGTTATGTGGACCAGTTCACTTTAGGTGGATGTATCCATTTGAAAGGTGCATGAAGGTGTATAAAGGATATGTGGCAAGTCGAAAACACCCCGAAGGCTGCATTGTTCAACGATATCTTTGCCGAAGAAATTTGTCGAGTTTTGTTCGGAATACATGAAAGATCTCGATCCTGTTGGGATACCTATTTCAGTTAGAGACCTCAATACCACAACTCCCGGTTTCCTAGACGGACGGGCTGCTAAACTGGTGGAAGAAGTTGACTTGCATAGGGCACACAAAATTGTGTTAGAAAACTATGAAGAAGTGTCTCCCTTCATCATGTAAGCCTAATTCAATTTTCAAAAATTACACATTCATTGTTTATAATTTTCTATACATACTATATATGGTGTTGCTTTGAACTAATAATGTGATGTATATACACTTCTACAGTGAGCATAAGGCCCATTTGAAAGTGCTGAATCCAAAGAAAGCGAAAGATGACAAGTGGATACAAGATATTCACAACAAGCAGTTCACTGGGTGGTTCAAAAGGAAGGTGGCTGAGGAAATAAATAGTTGCAATGGGGGGACGACGTCAACATTAACATGGTTGGCACATGGGCCACGTGCGCGAGTCATTAAGTACTGTAGCTATGTCATAAACGGTAGTTTGTACCAAACAAAGGCCCGAGATGATGAAAGAGTTTGTCAAAACAGTGGGGTGTCTCATGTGGCGAACACAATGCTTGTTAGCGGTCAAAGATAAGAACCCCTTGTTTGCGGATGTCTGCTACTATGGAGTAATCGAGGAGATATGGGAGTTAAACTATCATCGGTTTCAAGTTCCTGTTTTCAAGTGCGCATGGGTTCCAAATGATAAGGGAATAATCACGAGCAGCGAATGTGGATTCACCTTAGTCAATTTGAACAAACGGGGTCATAGAAAAGAAGAGTTTGTGCTAGCAAGTCAAGTTAGTCGGGTTTTTACGTTGATGACCCGTTAAGAAAAGGATGGTCGGTGGTTCTACCAATTCATAAGAATAATAGTGAGGGGAGAATGAGGAAGTGACTACCCTTCCACTTTCTCGTCCTTTAGATGACTTGGCAACTCATTGTATTCCTACTCATCAACGATATGTTAGGCCGGGTAGTAAGGATGGTAGTAAGGGTGAGGGTGTTTGGGTGGTGAAAAAGAAAAATGATGTAACATTTGTTATGTATTGCTTAAAATGATGAACATCAATTTATGTTATTGTCTTTTTCTTGTACATATTATGATTGTTATGTGTTCTTACGTTATAATGTTTTATGTGCTTTTCGACTTTATTATTTATTTTTATCTGAATTATGAAAAACTTATATGATGTATTTTATGGGTTATTGGGAAAAAGCACATGTCTCCTAAGAAAACGAAGAAAAGGAGTGTTCGGAAAGGAAGAAGATGGTTAATGCTTCGAGAAGCGGGCACTGAACATGAGGAGGCTAAACATCCTGTAGCTACAGATGAAGAAGTACCTGTTCACGAGCAAAAAAGAACCAAACGGGGTCCATCATCTATGTGGAAGTTGGTTAAGCTGAGGGCAAGAGGGAATAAGGTTAAGGTCCGTTACGATAGCCTTGGGCGGGCTTTGTATGAGGATAATAAGGCCTTGCAGTCATACATTGGACATGTTGCAAGATCCATGGTTCCATGCAACATAGACAACTGGAGGTTCGTTCCAAAGGATATCAAAGATAAGATCTGGGAAGAGATACTGGTAAGACTAAATGTTGCAATGTTATATATGTGTTTTATATGATATCAGATATTTGTTGATGGTTTGTTCTAATATTAACAATTTTTTTGATAATTGGCAGAATGTATTTGAATTAGCGCCACAAACTAAGAAGACGGTGCTGGCTTCCGCGAACCAGAAATGGCGTGACTGGAAGACTAAAATGACTAAGAAGTTTGTGTGGCCATTTCGCAAAAATCCTGTTCTGGTGCGATCTTCTCCACCCACTGAATATCACATCTCAGCTGAAGTTTGGAAAGAGTTTGTGGATAAGAGAATGGACCCTTCGTGGAAGGTATTAAAAGTTGACATTTTTCCATTTAAATCTCTCAAATATGTACTTATTTGGGAATCATCCAGTTACACACAAGGAGCAGAAGGATCGGACTAAACAGATCAAATATCGTCACAAGGCATCTCGAAAGGGTTATTGCGGTCTGGAAGCTGAGCTAGTAAGAAAATTATTTAATCACCGTATTTAGATTTTTATAAAGCTGTTGTCGTGTGACCCTTCCCCGGACTTGCCCTTTTTCTATTCAGATATTTATAAACCTTTGGGTGACGTAATAGTTTTTTATCGTTGAAAAACAGAGAAAGAAGGGATTACTTGGTGAGGATGACGAAATCGATAGATCGCTGCTTTGGATCTTAGCCCGCCAAAATGACAAAGGTCATATAGCAGATGAGGAGACAGCGGCGATGGTAGCAGACATTGTGAGTATTTTTAACTAATTAGGCTCTTTAATTTAAATTCAAATACTTTTGCTCTATTTGTCTTATCTTATTATCTAAACACTTTCTTTTACATGTATGGCGTGTGGATTGTTCTAGGAGGAAGTCTTGAAGAAACAAGCTAAGGGAGATTTTATTCCACAAGGATCTCATGATGCTTTAATCAAGCGTTGGGAACAAACGAGAAATATGGAAGAGTAAGAGGCGTAGGAGGGTTCGTCAAACCACAAGTTTATTTCGAATCGCACGAAAGACGAGAGAACCAATTTCAAAGGCCTTGGTTGAGAACCTAAAAGAAAAGATCAAGAAGTGTCTAGTTTGAGGGCTGAAGTGGGACAGATTGAAAGCCGAACTTGCTTAAAAGGAAGCAAAAAGCCCGACTACTTCATCAAAGAGATCGTCAAACATGGCCAATCCAGTGCTGGACACAAACCAAGTGGGACTGGATGACTGTGATGCTCCAAAGCCAATGGTAATTCACCGTTATACCCTTTAGGATGACGATATATTTTGTTAATTTGGTAAAATGGCCTAAAAATTGATCTTAAACAGAATTTTAAGAAGGGAAAAAGCAACTTGATGGAAGACTTTCTCCGTGAAGGAGTTTCTGGATTGCTGAAGGTTATTTATTTAAAATATTACACCACTGCATTCCTGTATGTATGTAGGCACTTGTATACATTCTTTCTTCCTCTTGCTGTTTTAATTGCATACATTCTTGACAGAGGAAACAAATCATTGAAGCTGCTGAGATATCTGTGGGGAAAGATGGAGTGGTTGGCGGTCCAAAGGCGAAGGTTACTTATAATTTTAATTACTTAAAGACTTTCAATATTTCATTCACTTTATAGCATCTACCTGATTTTAATCAACATATTTTTGTCAATAGAAGGGTAGGAAGTCCAAGGTCCTCCCAGCACAAAAAGATGTTGAAGAAGCAGCTCCAGATCCTAAGGTCATTTGACTTTCTTATAAATATTAAGTCGATATATTATTTCCTCATATGTACATCAAAGCTAATTCTTACCTTATTGTTCTTTCAAGGGGAAAAGAACAAGCTGAAAGTAAGACAACCTATTAGCAAATTAGATGAGGTCGATCCACGTGAAATAGAGGTTTTCAACTCTAGAGTTTTCATTATCCATGCCATTTTTTATTATATGATCCTATGTTTAATTCTCATCGTATGATACTGTTTAGGGGAGATCTTGCACTCTGGCCAAAGGACAAGTTGACCATATTATTGCATATGGGACAGTAGTGTCGGTTGGAGGGCCGCATGTGTTGATCCATACTGTACCAATTGGCAAAGACAACTGGAAAGTGTCTATTGACGGTGTCGTCGAGGATGGGTATGATGAGGATCTCCCTGTTCCCATTAAAAATGGTCCACTAACTATTGCGGATGCCCTTGGCGCTATCGTTGCTTGGCCAAAAGACATGGTAATTCTAGCCATTACGAGGTAATTCTCTCATATAATGGGTATATAGATGTTTTGTATATTAAGAATAGATAGTTAGAACATTATGGCTTACATTAATTAAATATTGTGCAGAGAAGGTTGATTCTCCCCGAAAAGAAGAAGCTGCTCATGCACTCATCGATCTAACTAATGCTCATGAAGATCCACTTGAGTTGAATCGGGTTGGGAAGAAAATCAAGTCGGGAAAGAAGGATGATGATGTTGTTCGATCGAAGTTGAAGGAAATAGAGAGATCATTACCCATGGCTTGCAAGTTTGTATATTCTCACGATAGATTCATGACCAATGATACTTCCTTGCGCGTTGTACTTGATGAGGCAATGTTTGGAGGGAAAAAATAGTCCATTTGTCGAGAAATCAAATCTTTGACTTCATGGAAATGAAAGCAATTGGTGGTATGCATATATTGGCTTATATGGGGTAAGATCAGTATAACATAATACAATAGCATCTTATGTTTTTCCTCTCTTGTTATGTATCTCCGTAGACCTATGGCCTTGATACAATTGTAATCGTATGGCCTAATGCAGTAAGCTCTTCAATAACTTGAATGCGAAAAATCATCCGTATTCTTTTTGCTTCGTGGATCCTGGGTGCGTGGATCATGCTTTAGAGAAGAGTGTGCAGGAAAAACACATCATTGCTCGCTTGATGGCATCACCGAGGGACTGCATTTGCCTTATCCCATATAACAATGGGTAAATAATACTATTTCTATTATGATAATGCATATCATATTATCATGTGACATTATTAATGCTTCTTTACCAATTACGCAGTAACCATTGGATCCTGACTGTGGTCAATGATGACAAGAACATGGTCTACCTGATTGATCCCCTTGGCAATAGAACTCGATTAGATGGTTGGAAGAATACTGTGATCAGGTATATACATATATATATATATATATATATGCTGATTCTTTTCTTGAATTTTCATTAATGTTCCAAAGGTATAATTCTTCTATTTTTAAATGTAGCGCTGTGAAAACCATCAATGCATCCAGAGGATATAATAAGGCTCCGGGTTATAAGCAAATCACTGTAAGTGTATGGAGATATCATTTTGCGAACTATATATATATATATTCATACAAAACCTAAGGGTCTAATTGTAATATTTCTGGATATTTGCTGTAATTACCCTAAACCTCAGGGGTACTTTTTATTATTTTTAATCTTTTAAAGCACCATATAAGGAAACCCTACTTGACCTTATTCCGTCAACTGGAAATTTTAAATTTGGCATCTCGATTCATGGCTTTTAAATTTTATAAGGAACCCACTTATACATTGTATATATAAATTTGGCATCGATTCATGGCTTTTAAATTTTATAAGGAACCCATGTGCTTCATTGTATATATAAATTTGGCATCGATTCATGGCTTTTAAATTTTATAAGGAACCCTGTGCTTCATTGTATATATAAATTTGACATCCGATTCATGGCTTTTAAATTTTATAGGGCAATCAAACAAGAACTATCCTCCCTTCATCGGATTTTGTGTCCTCCGCTACATCAAAGAGATCGTTGAAAGCGAAGATCCACGACTTGAGAAGATGGTAATTTTCATTGTCATCCTTTTCTATTATATGATTTCCAAGATGGTAATTTCCACATCTAGTCTGTTTTGGTCTGAAATTTTTGATGTTGATGCATCTTTTATGAATGTACTTTATCTATTTTTTTGTTTCAATGTGATTTGATCAAGATCCTGGTTCATCAAAGACCAATACTACACTCGGGAGCGGTATGATGAAGTTAGGAGCGAGTGGAGCGAGTTTGTCTACACGTTTGTTGATGGTGCTTAGTGGCTTCATTGTCGGGAAGTTACGTCTAGTTTCGATTCGATCTATATATGTATGGTCTGGTACTCGGTGATGATGGTGAATGTCATTGGTATAGTTAGATCGGAACATTTCGTTTCATCGGGTAAATATGGTGAATGTTTGGTTGATGTATGCAATCTATTATCTAGACCTATGCATGTGTCTCGTAGACATTATGGAAGTTTATTTGATGTTGGCATATTATAGTTATGCCCAATGCAAACTTGTGAATCACGCGAATCTATATTTGGCATTTTTGTATGACAATCCGCCGTTTATAGATGAAAGTGTGGTTTATTACTATTATCAATGCTTATAATCTTGTGTTATTGAATTGGGATCTTGTGATTTGAGTTTGTTGGATTTTTAATGAGGTTGATTGATGTATTTGAGGTTGTGTTGTTGAGATCTTGTGAATTGAGGTTTTTTATTGGATGGATCATTTTTTTGTACAACAGGGATTCTATATTTACAAATTGAAAAGAAATATGCAATGTGGTTATTTACTTCGGATAAAAAACGAAGTCAGAGATATATAATTAGCAACACAAAATAGAATAAGCGAAGTAAAAAGGAGTGTAATGCTTCGGCTAAATAAATAAAAGTGAAGTCAATGTGGTATCTTTAACTTCGTTATCTATAAATAAGCGAAGTCGATAACATAAAATAGGAAATATACACTTCAGCGATTATAAAATAAGTGAAGTGGAAGGACATTTTTTACTTCATCTGTATATATTTTGCCGAAGTGAATAGGAAATATACACTTCAGCAATTATAAAATAAGTGAAGTGGAAGGACATTTTTTACTTCGCAAACCCCCATATTCGGGTTCTAAAAACCGATATAGACTTCGGTTATTACGATATTAGACTTCGCATAATCAGCGAAGTCTAAAGTATACCTTTAACTACACGAACATAGACTTCGGTAATTATAACATTTTTACTTCGGATATTATCCGAAGTCTTTGACGTTTATTCTTATAGTGGTACGTAATACGTACGTTGACTTGCTACAGTAGCATACTTGTTAACGTACGTAATGGTTCGTCCTTAGCGTACGTAATGGTCGGGGTAGACTCGCCTGTCCACATCTGCGCCGAAAGCTGCCGACATGGGGTCCCACCTGGCGACCACAGCTCGTCCTGTCTGATTCCCCATGTTACGTACGTTATGCCTTAGCCTTAATGTACGTAACACTAGCAACTTAGCATACGTAAGTCCTTAAGCTTAGCGTACGTTAAAGGCTCTATATTTGCCAAATCCAACTGTTCTTGTCCATCTCGACATATCGGATACGTATACACACATACTGAATACATATATTCAATCCAATAATATTCTCATATGATATACCCAATATTAAAAGCACGATTACCTGATACACGATACCCTCAAACGTAATTGTTGACCAACTACGTCAATTATACCAATACAACTGTCTCAGTTCCGAATTTATTTTATCCATACTGTACAGATTCCACACTGTACAACATAACTCGGATAAAATAACATTAAATAATAGTAGTAGAAATTACGAATATTACATACTACACCACTTAACATAAGTTTCAGCCTCGAAACTTGCAATTCATCATAAAGAAACAAACAAACCGTTCAACCAAAATATTCGGAAACCATCACAACAACGATCAATCGTCATCATTACCGAATAGCATACTTATAAATGCACAATTCCATGAGTCTCAACAAAATATATCATCTTCGGATGAAATAATCTATCTGTGTCATATCCTGTTTGCCTGATTACACAATCAAGTCCCAATCTGCTAAAAACGAGTTATGCACGATACATATGTGAAACAACTGCCCAGAACAATACCACAAATCCCGAAACATCGACACAAAATTCTGAATGCTCATACGATCACAAACAATGATCAACCAATAATTTAACCGAGAATATCATCGACATGATGAACTCTAATACGAGCAATCCAAAGGTCAACACGCAGTTGAGAATATCATCAACATGATAAACTCCTATATGACCAACCAGAGGTCAAAACACAATCGAGAATATCATCAACATGTTAATTCCAATATGACCAACCAGAGGTCAAAACACAATCGAGAATATCATCAACACGATAAACTCCAATATGATCAACACAGAACTACAGAAATCGATATACGAACGAATAAAGTTCTCAAAATGACATACCAATCACATGTAGTGGATCTCAATAAACATATCTTGTTGGTGAACATACCCCTCGGCATACATACAACCAGTCGCAAATCGACGAGCATACCACATCATACATGGAGTGGGAACGACCACTCAATATCCAAAACAACCAGTATGGGGTCACCATCCCCAAGCCTACACTTACAAAGAAATCATTCAAAGTCAGTATGGTAGAGTCGAACTACTACCATACCAATGGAATCACATAGTACATATGTCCCGGATTCACAAAATCCAAAGTTCCAAAATTACATCCTGTGCATGAATCTACAACACGCAACATATTTCTTTAATCTGATCAACCGATCTTCCCTGGATAATCAAACTACCATATTAAAATTCGAATTTCTTTTTCCTCGTAACCTTAGTGTGTTATCCAGTTTGTGAGTTACACTCATAAGTTCACCATGATATGCACTATGCACTAAATGTGTATGTATATCAATTACATTTTCAAAACCAGTTTGGAACGGTCTTGTCAAAAGACAAATTTTCGAAAGTACTTTAAAAAATTTCAAAACTCAAAACAAAATTTTTTGGTAAGATCACAAAATAAATTTTCGAAAATTAAAATTGGCTCGCTGGTGCCAAGTATTCGATAACAGTTTCCTTCGAATCCACACGATTTCGAAGTTTTAAAACGAAAACTATGCAAATGATTGACCACATCCATACTCCTATATACCAATTCGGTTCGTCACCAATATCTACTGATATTCCATCGGAAAACCACACGATAGAGTTCCAAAGTCTCAATATATGAGCTCTGACCAAAAACTCCTTTTCCACATATGACTCGCAACCTCAACCATTATCCCATCCTCGATCACCTCAATATGCTTATGACAAAACATTGAATAATCGACAGATCAAACACAATGAAAGACTACCCGAGAAGTCTCATTTGAATAGGTAAACCAAAACTCCGAAAGGCAGAAACGAAGTAGATAAACGATTAGTAAAGTGTTTTACAATCTCGGGAGTTTTAGAAAACATGAAAAGCTTTTTTGAAACATTAGGGTCTCAGCCCAAAAACCATTTTCCGTAAAATATCCATTTTGAAAAGTATCATTTTCAAATGGTCAAAAGCAGTTCATATATCATAAAGTGAACTAATCATGACTACATGTTCTTCCCAACAATCCACAGTCCTTTTCCCCAATACACAATTCCGTTCCAAAACTTAACCGACATATTGATTTCCAAAATCATAGTTTCTCTAAATTATCGATCCTGTTCCAACTCTGTCATCTCATACTGTGACGCATAATATCTCTCTGAATCTCAAAACATATCAACTTAGAATGGCAACAAATCTCAATGCAATTCAAAAATCCAAATACTTACAGATCGTGAAGCCGACAATTCTCCGTGATACTGGCACATGTCTCGACTCTAGAAAATACTCGATATAGATATTTTCAAAACACACATTTTGCAAAATCAGTTCAACTCGAGAACACAACACAGCTCTATCCGAAGAAACACGTTAACACCATTTGGAAAAGTTTACAACAACCCCAGTACCACACTGGTAAATCACATAACGCACAAGCCCGAGTGAACAATAAAAACTCAGAGCTCAAACATTTGTCAACCGACAACTCGAATAACACGACAAAAGCACGACCCAACTCGACCCGACTGCCTAGGTTTTCTCAACCTAAGCTCCGATACCATATTCTGTAACACCCCAGATCCGACCGGGAATATTACAGTGCCGTGGGCCCCGAGATGGAACCCACAAGGCTGAAGGAAATTTCCGCAAACATTTACAACTGCCCAAGAGGCCAACGACGGTACTATCTTTAAAACATTTGAAGACTATGTAAATTCTGTTTATCAAAACCGTCGTAAAAAATCTCGTTTGAAAGGACAAGACCTGAAATGCCAGAACTCAACAGTTTAAAAACATACATTAAGCTATCGATTACAAGTACCGACAAAATAATTTAGAAAACGGTTGCCAAAGTAACCTAAGTTACCAGATACCAAAAGGCCATTTAAAAATACTCACGCAGCGGATAAAGACAAACAATTAAAATACTCTAGCAGCGGAATACAACAACTTATTAGAAACTCAATACACAAATACATGCCCTAGCTAGTATCCTCTGGGAAGCTCATCTCTTCACGACCGCTACAAGCTTGATAATCCAAGAACCTAAAAAGGAAGCCCACGACGGGGTCAGCCATAATATTCGACAATGATAACCGTCACATCAAGTCAATAATTACATATCAATGGAAATACTAAGTAATAATACGACCAATGTAATCTTACCTTCATAACTTTACGAAAATCCATGATTCTTATCCTTAACAACACATTAAGATAATACCGAAATATCTGTACGGTATCTCAACAATACCCAAGGTTCTCAAAACGTTATCATAACTCGCGATATGAAAATTATACCAAATCTGGCCAATTCAATCCATCGGATAACGTCGACAATTCCAATACGATAATCGATTGTCCATCAAAGACAAGTAACAAGGAAATACGGAACATACCTCGAGATGCACAATACCACGACAATCATGTCAGTCTAATCCGAGATCAGATCAATGCAACATACGGGCACGGTCCTAACACAAGACCTACAAATGCATACTCATATGACAACGTCAATATGCTCAAAACAATAACAATAGTGTATACTCAGTGGAAATCCCATGATCCAGCGCCCTCAGCATAGATCCCAAGATGATCCTACTAGATCAACACGAGGTGGATAACCAACAATATACATATGCACAACAACACATGATAAAATCAATGATGCGAATCCACATGATTCCATCAACACAACACTGGGTAATCCAACGATCCAGTGCCCTCAGCATAGATCCCCATGATGATCCCGTTGGACCAACGCATGGTGCAAAAACTGTCCAACGATCCAGCGCCTTCAGCATAGATCCCCATAATGATCCCGTCGGACCAACGCATAGCGGACATCCGATCCAGTGCCCTTAGCATAGATCACACGATCCCATCGGATCAACACAACATAAACAATATAATTATGCATACACATATGCAACTCAATATGTTCATCAACATGAACAACATATGAATCAAAACCATGAACGACACTATGATGAAACAACTAGGATGACTTCATGTTCAGCAACATGAATGACAACATGCATGATCAACATCATCAACACTAAACCGAATCAAACTAAGATACTTGTCCCGAGTCCTTCAGGAGAAATCTCGATGTCAAATCATCACCAGCGATTATCCTCAATGCTCGGCGATCCAAACGTACCATGGACTATAGATACTCATATCCTCATATTTATCGCAACGTAACCTTGATACCCGAATATGCCAATAACCGAGATAAAGCATATACATTATGATTTAACTCCCAGAATCGGAAAGACAACATATAATCCAAATCTCCAAAATTTGCAGTAATAATCATTGCTATATGCATTATAAACGAAATGAAACTGAAACCATTCATTAAACAGTATAACTGAGCAAGTAATAACTTGCCTCGATACCGATACGATGATGATAAAGCCGCTACCAACCTCATTGCCTTCGTCTACGAGCTCCTCGGCCCTGACCAATGCAAATTCACGAACATACTCTAACTTGACCGCAACACACGGTTATAATCGCCAATCAAATAATCTCAACCTATTACCATAATTCGATACACAACAAGTTCAATAACAATCAATAACCAATATAACCAACCAATCACTCTCAATGGTTCAACGCTACCTCGATCATATATAAAACCAAATAATGTACTCAAACCATTTACGAATTCATATCCATCATATGAACCAATATCCAATAATTACTAATCAATATAACCGATCGACAAACTCAACAATTTCATAATATCTCGATTAAACACAAGTCCGAACAATCCAACTCAAACAATTACGAATGTAAAGGAAATCATATTCGGTGATCAATCACAATCTTTCCGGATTCCAAATAGATATCATGATTTGTATTTCTTCAAGAACATATGAATTCTACCACTACTATCAACGAACATTCGATCTTCATACCTAAAGATACCGATAATTCAACATATGCTCGTCTTGCTATGTTAAATTCATCAAGAAGTTCCTCAAGAACACTAAATGATTCGAAACCTTGTTCATAGCCATCAAAACAACGTAATTAGATATATTATGACATCTAAACAATCCTCATTCATAATTCAAGGTGTAAATTATCATATTCTCCAATATATGATCCTCCTCACATCAAGAATCGAAACAATTCTACCAAGGACACCAAGAACACTATGATTCTATAATCATAACCAACATAATCAAGACATAAAACATCATATCCTTCAACATATAGTTCATATAGCCTCAAGAATCGTAACAACAAAACCATAATCATCTTCATATGAATCATTCATCAACAACAACATCAAAAATCCAAAATTCAAGAAGGGATTATCCAACATACCTCTTAGAAGATGAAATACACAAGTAACCACCTCAAGAATTATCACAATCTTCATATATCAAGTTCCAATCCCATGTTCCCAAGCTCAAAATCGACTTAGAAGAATCAAGAATCCATTTCTGAGGGTTGGAGGTAAAAAACGAAGTGAACTTCCTAAGAGAAATGAAATGACGGGCGTCCTCTTATAAAACATTTCTGTTTGTTACGTACATAACATGTCCATGTTAACGTACGTTACAACCTATTACGTGCGCTATCTTTCCTTGTTAGTGTACGTAATGACAGTCCAGAGCTAACTGACTCATTTCGTTCAATACCTTACGTACGTAACTCTTACTCCATAACGTACGTAATACGTACGTTGACTTGCTACAGTAGCATACTTGTTAACGTACGTAATGGTTCGTCCTTAGCGTACGTAATGGTCGGGGTTGACTCGCCTGTCCACATCCGCGCCGAAAGCTGCCGACACGGGGTCCCACCTGCCGACCACAGCTCATCCTATCTGATTCCCCATGTTACGTACGTAATGCCTTAGCCTTAATGTACGTAACACTAGCAACTTAGCATACGTAAGTCCTTAAGCTTAGCGTACGTTAAGGGCTCTATACTTAGACAAATCCAACTGTTCTTGTCCGTCTCGACATATCGGATACGTATACACACATACTGAATACATATATTCAATCCAATAATATTCTCATATGATATACCCAATATTAAAAACCCGATAACCTGATACACGATACCCTCAAACGTAATTGTTGACCAACTATGTCAATTATACCAATACAGCTGTCTCAGTTCCGAATTTATTTTATCCATACTGTACTGATTCCACACTGTACAACCTAACTCGGATAAAATAACATTAAATAACAGTAGTGGAAATTACGGATATCACATACTACACCACTTAACATAAGTTTCAGCCTCGAAACTTGCAATTCGTCATAAAGAAACAAACAAACCGTTCAACCAAAATATTCGGAAACCATCACAACAACGATCAATCGTCATCATTACCGAATAGCATACTTATAAATGTACAAAGTCGACGATCTCCTGAGATACTAGCAAGTGACTACACTGTAAAGCCTCAATATGCTTAAAGTCACAATTCCGTGAGTCTCAACAAAATATATCATCTTTGGATGAAATAATCTATCTATTTCATATCATGTTTGCCTGATTACACAATCAAGTCCCAATCTGCTAAAAACGAGTTATGCACGATACATATGTGAAACAACTGCCCGGAACAATGCCACAAATCCCGAAACATCGACACAAAATTCTGAATGCTCATACGATCATAAACAATGATCAACCAATAATTTAACCGAGAATATCATCGACATGATGAACTCTAATACGAGCAATCCAAAGGTCAACACGCAGGTGAGAATATCATCAACATGTTAAACTCCTATATGACCAAGCAGAGGTCACAACATAATCGAGGATATCATCAACATGTTAACTCCAATATGACCAACCAGTGGTCAGAACACAATCGAGAATATCATCAACACGATAAACTCTAATATGATCAACACAGAACCACAGAAATCGATATACGAACGAATAAAGTTCTCAAAATGACATACCAATCACATACAGTGGATCTCAATAAACATATCTTGTTGGTGAACATACCCCTCGGCATACCACATCATACATGGAGTGGGAACGACCACTCAATGTCCAAAATAACCAGTATGTGGTCATCATCCCCAAGCCTACACTTACAAAGAAATCATTCAAAGTCACTATGGTAGAGTCGCACTACTACCATACCAACGGAATCACATAGTACATATGTCCCGGTTTCACAAAATCCAAATTTCCAAAATTATATCCTGTGCATGAATCTACAACACGCAACATATTTCTTTAATCTGATCAACCAATCTTCCCTGGATAATCAAACTACCATATTAAAATTCGAATTTATTTTTCCTCGTAACCTTAGTGTGTTATCCAGTTTGTGAGTTACACATCCAGTTTGTGAGTGTAATACCCGGTTGTAATTCATTCATTTTCATTCAGTAATTATCAGTCTGTATTTGTCACTCAGTGTATTTTTCACTCAACTATAATCATTCATCAATCATGTTCATTCACCGTGTTCACCGTTCGTAAAACTTCGAGTTGTGTATCGTTATTGTTCATAGTTTCAACTTTCCTCATATGAGTTCGACTTTGTTAAATCACCATTAATTTTTGGTAACTCCAAAAATTCTAAATCTTTGCAATATTATAGAGCATCGATTTAGCTTTCCAATGGTTCAAACGGTGAGTCAATCGGAGTCCGGACGAGAGAGTTTTGGTCGTTTCG
Source organism: Orobanche coerulescens (assembly GCA_033398695.1). Taxonomy (NCBI): domain Eukaryota; kingdom Viridiplantae; phylum Streptophyta; class Magnoliopsida; order Lamiales; family Orobanchaceae; genus Orobanche; species Orobanche coerulescens. The sequence goes on along the minus strand of CM065812.1, from coordinate 123,098,780 downwards.
GATTGGCGATCATCGCCGAACTTCGGCCGTGTCGTCCGACACGGCCCGTGCCGTATTTCGCCCGAAATGCAGGTTTCGCCGACCAGGCTCGACCGTGTCGTCCGGCACGGCCGTGCCGTACTCTTCCGGATAGGCTGGAACGCATCGCCGACACGCCCACCGTGTCCCGGGACACGGCCGAGTCATGCCGAAGTCATTGTCGGCCGGTCGCTATCGGAAGGCCCTCAGCCGCGACCGTGTCAATCCGGACACGGTCAGTCATGTCGACCAAGCTGTCGGCCGGTGACACGACCGTGCCGATCGGCACGGCCGTGTCCGGCAGCATCGACCCCTATAAATTCATTTTTCCATCATTTCACCCATTTTTACGCATTTTCTTCACCTTCAACCGAGAGATAAGGCTTGAGGGAGGGTTTTTCCTTCACAAATCATTTGGGTGTTTGATTTTCTTCATCTCCTTTCGATCGTGAAGCCCGGATAATCAATCTAACGCGTATTCTTCGGGTTAAAGCACTTGGATCATCAAGAGGTAATTCCTTCAACACTTTGGACTTCGATTTTGTGTTGAAATAGGATGTTTTGGACGTTATAATCATGATATATGAAGGGATATGTATATGATTATGAGTTTGTATAAGGATTCATTGGATTATTGAGGAATTATTCGAGAACACCTTGAAAATCGAGTTGGAATTGGGGATTTTCGACTAATTGTTGTTATAATCACGATTTTGGATATTCATAACGGATTATTGATCGTTTTGGAGATGTTTTGTTGGTTTGAAACACTTCTTGGGGTATTTGATATTGGTATATTAAGGTTTGATTGTAAACAATCGGAGTTTGGATACTACGTGTTTGATTTAATGCCTCTATGGACTTAGTTTAATCGTATCGACGTTTCGAGTTCGTTATATTCGTGTTTGATTCATATATTAAGCGAATTGTTGGTGCTTGTGTAATTCAAGGTTGTTCGAGTGGCCGGTATTCCCTATTAAGGACGTTGTTCGTGGAAGGACTTCCTCGCCTTCGGTTTGAGGCAAGTTTTATACTTGTACTAGTCATTGAGCTAATGTCATCATGTATGTGTATAGATGTGTTGTATCATTCCGAGACTTAGTCTCTTCATGAATTCATTGATATCAAGAGATCGTTCGATACGATACCTTCAGGAAATTTTGCCAAACGTCATTGTTGTTCGTTAACGGCCGATTCAAGGCATTGTAATACTCATTATTAATGTCATTGTCGATAGCCGGTTCGCGGTATCGATGTATCGATTTTTGTTCATATAGATGTCAATATAAAACATCGTTGAAATCATTGTTATTCCTGTTGGAGTTGTCATTAAAACTGTATTGGCCGATTAAAGGCATTAGCGTATTCATTTCTCATCTTCGACGTCGGTAACCGATTAAAGGTGCCGAGGTATCCTTCATATCATTGTTATCGATTGGCCGTTCTCAGGCAAATCGAAATGTTCAATCATTCATTATATCATTATTATCAATTGACCTTTCTAAGGCAAATCGAGATATTCAATCATTCATCATATTACTCTTATCGATTTGCCGTTCTAAGGTAATCGAAACACTCAATCATTCATGGAATCATCCGCTGCATCATTGTTATCGTGTTGGCCGACTCAAGGTAGCACACTATCATTCTCACGAATTCGGTAATCTACGAATCGTTGTCATTTGTGATTTATTATATTTTTGGAGGCTAGTCTCGGCTAGTGCTTATCATGGGTAAGCTTGGGGCTTGAACCTTCGCGGTTGGCTTCCCAACACCTACAACTCAGTAGGTCACGGTCGTGTTTATGATCTTATGGGTAAGCTTGGGGCTTGAACCTTCGCGGTTGGCTTCCCAACACCTACAACTCAGTAGGTCACGGTCGTGTTTATGATCTTATGGGTAAGCTTGGGGCTTGAACCTTCGCGGTTGGCTTCCCAACACCTACAACTTAGTAGGTCACGGTCGCGTTTATGACCTTATGGGTAAGCTTGGGGCTTGAACCTTCGCGGTTGGCTTCCCAACACCTACAACTCAGTAGGTCACGGTCGTGGTTACGACCTTATTAGCCCTCATTAATTATAGCTTCGGGCTATTCCGGTTTCATGTGAATGTGATATTTGACAGCTTCGGCTGAGTGGCTTTCAGGCCTTTGTGATTGTCTTGATAATTTCATTGGGGCCTTCGGGCATTGTGATTCATGTTTAATTCAGTTCTTGATGGATTCATGTTGTGTAATTCATTGCGATATTCTGGGATTTTGATTCGCCGTTGGGCATTTATGTTCTAACACATCGAGCGGTATTAATAGTATGCCGTGGGCATAGTACTTCCACGAATGCTCGGTTCTTACATTGGTTTGTGAGCATCTCGTACTATTATTATCATTTTACCGTTTCATTACGCCTTTGGATGCATATCATGTTATACATGTATTTGATGTTCATTATCTGGATGGCCCGACCCGTGGGGCGGAACATGTTTTCATGTTTTAGGTGCTTGCGAGGAGAGAGTTGAGACACGGGGCATGACGTTGGCGGCGAGGAATTCGGCGATACTAGTCCGAGTTGTTCATTGTTGGTCGATCGGTTGGAGTGTACTCCGGTCTTGTCGATTGTTGTCGTGTTGTATTACCCGACGGATGTTCGTGGATCTTTGTTGTATTTCATTTTGGCCATGTAGGCCACTTTTGTCGTTGAAATTCCTTATCGGAATATTGTGTCGGATATCATGGTAGGGACTATGATTTTCCCTTGTTGTTTAATTTAATGTATTATAGTCATGTTTGTCTGGTGGATCTCCTGGTGTGGGGTCCACGGCACTGTAATAACCCAATAGGATTTGGGGGTGTTACAGAAATGGTATCAGAGATTTGGGTTGTGTAATACCCTGAGATGTGAGTTATGTGTTCCTACCGTCGCGGTAGTAGTGGGATTGTCAGGTTATGACAATCTAGTCAGTCAGGTTTTGTGAGTCGTAATATTAGTGCGACTGCACGAGTCATTCATTCATCGAGTCGTCGTCAGTGAAGACTAGTATCGCGAGACCTCGAAGCTTCGTATGACCTGTGTAAGGACTCGATTCTCTTTATGTTCATACATTCATCATGTCATTAATTGTTCGTGCCTTGTTGAAACCTATATGTGATATTAGTGTTATGATTGATTCATGACTAATTGTTTTGGGACACGTGTGGCTTATGTAAGCATTAAGGATCAACTCATTCATCGGTTAATAATCCTCAATCGTCATGCTGATCTTGTCGATTATGTTAATTCATTCATTACTCAGTCAATATCATTACTCAGTCAATTCATCACTCAGATAATTCATTCATTACTCAGTCGATATCATTACTCAGTCAATTCATCACTCAGATAATTCATTCATTACTCAGTCAATATCATTACTCAGTCAATTCATCACTCGGATAATTCATTCATTACTCGATCGATATCATTACTCGATCAATTCATCACTCGATTAATTCATTCATCATTGATCGATATCAATTACTCGGTTAGCCGTTCATCACTCAATTAACCTCACCGTTCGGCTAATTCATTCATCACTCAATTAATCTCATCGTTTAGCTAATTCACTCGCTCGATCGATCTCATTGCTCGGTTAAATCATTCCTCATTGATCAATCTCATTGTTCGACTTCATTAATCATTCACCCATCTCACGGTTCGGTTGTTGATCTTGAGGATCGAATTTTCAACCTTGTTAACTTGTTCAAGGTAATCATTTCAGAATTTCATCGTGCAATCATGTTACCTCATTTAATGTTTCATACGGTCTTATCATACTCGACATAATGTCGATGATCATTTCATTAAATCATTAATGCTTTCTTTGTTTTAGAGAGTGTATGCTCTTTATTGTCACTCTGTAACGTAATCATTTTGCGATATTCATGCGGAATCTATAATCATCATGTGTCTTTCCTACTTCCGTATGGATAGAGCATCGGAGGGCGCGGGGAAGAGGCGCGGTGCGGGCCGGAACCGGGATCTCGTGTGCATGCCCACACGAACGCGAGGATATCATTAATTCATCAAATAGCGAGGCTACTCATTCATCGGCGGATAACCATTCAGCATCAGGAGTCGTACCGAGAGGCATCTCACTCGGAAGGTGTCGGGTTGATCCATTCATATTTATGCAGGGCATGATGGCCCGAGATGACTCGGATGACGCGGATAGTGGAGACTATGCGGACCTCGATGGTTCGTGGTCCACCGCAATGAGGATGCAGTGCCATTTCATGGGCCAGGGAGGAGTGAATCAGTTGTTAACGATATCTCTCGTCGAGATGCCGCCTACTTTTGAGGTTCGTCGGAACCGGTGATATTGTTCATTGGCTCGAGCATTTTGATAAACTCTTCGACATGGTTCGGTGTCGGAGGAGAGTAAAGTGGCGGTAGCGGCTTACTACTTGAGTAAGGGTGCTTATTCTTGGTGGCTTTACTGTGAAACCCACCGATCGCGATTGTGGTTGGAGTGAGTTCAAGACCCTCATGTTAGAGAGATATTATCCGGCTCCACTTCGTGAAGCCAAGTTGTCGAGGTTTTGAACCCCGAACCGTCGAGGACGAGGGTGTTATTGCCATTCTTTGAGAAGTTTCGGGGACTACTTGATTTGCTTCGTCGATTATCCGTCTTGAGGCGGATAAGATCAAATATTTTAGCAAGAGGCTAAATCGCGATTGAGGATGCAATTGTTCAATCACAATTGTAATTCACTTAGTGAGTTCATTGGGAAGGCTCTTGGAGCGAGCTTTTGATCAAGGAGCTTACTCGAAGCATCTTTCGATTTCTTCGGGTGAGAGGACTAGAATGCCGGCTCGTTCGAGGGACATCGGACCCGTCATCCAAGAAGTCATTTTCTAGTCGTCTTCGTGCGGAGGGAGCGTCCTCTTCTAAGGCCACGAGTTCGACCGTTGTTTGCTTTAACTGTGATGTAATAGGACATCGCGGCACCCGGTGTTCAATGCAGCCGTTATTTGTTTTCGGTGTGGGCGGCGGGGACACCTTGAAATCTGCGGGAGTTCTAGTGCGGTAGATCTCGAGAGAGCTCAAGGGCCTCGAGGACCTTGTTACTCCAGCTCGTGCTTCATTCAAGGGGTCTATCGGGCTTCGAGAGCCCGAGGTAAGGACATTCATCTCCGATTTCGAGCAAGTTAATTCTTGTTCGGTAATAGGATAATCATTCATTTCATTGTCGTTCATTCATTCACTTAAGTCATTCATCATATATCAATCATGTTGAGACTTGTCATCATGAAATTAATCATTTAATTCACGAGGAACAACGGTTCCAATAATTTCACTTGAGCTATCACTCATGACGTTATTAATTCACCGTGGTGAGCCATTCTTAATCTGGTCGGATTTATAGTCAATTATCATTCATCATTCATTTTAGTCACTTTCATTCTCGTGACCTTCCGAGATCATAGTTAGCGGCGAGTTCATCGTCGGATATACCTCTAATCGTTGAGGTACCAAGTCGAGGTATTTTCCGTTTTGGAAGACGGGGAAGTCGAGTCGAGATTCATTGGACCGTTTGAAAATTTGGAACGATTAGGCGAGTTATCTTAACGAATGGCTTTGACTCCGGCATTGAGCCGAATTCATAATGTGCTTCACGTCTCTCAGTTGCGGAAGTATGTTGCCGACCCGAGTCACATACTTGATTCGACAAAATCGAACTCGCGGATGATCATTCGTGCGAGAAGCGTCAGTGCAGTGTTGGAGCGGCGAATCAAACAGTGGAGAAATAAGTCGATTCCTTTGGTCAAGATTCAGTGGTCTAGACTCGGAGTCGAAAAGGCTACTTGGGAACCGAGGATAGTATGCGAGAGAGTTATCCCGAGTTGTTTGACCCTTAGTTTCGGGGACGAAACTCTTTTAAGGGGGGGTGTATGTAATACCCGGTTGTAATTCATTCATTTTCATTCAGTAATTATCAGTCTGTATTTGTCACTCAGTGTATTTTTCACTCAACTATAATCATTCATCAATCATGTTCATTCACCGTGTTCACCGTTCGTAAAACTTCGAGTTGTGTATCGTTATTGTTCATAGTTTCAACTTTCCTCATATGAGTTCGACTTTGTTAAATCACCATTAATTTTTGGTAACTCCAAAAATTCTAAATCTTGCAATATTATAGAGCATCGATTTAGCTTTCCAATGGTTCAAGCGGTGAGTCAATCGGAGTCCGGACGAGAGAGTTTTGGTCGTTTGATTTTGGCGATCACGCCGACCGAACTCGGCCGTGTCGTCCGACACGGCCCGTGCCGTACTCGTCGGAAATGCGAAGTTTACGCCGACCGAGGCTCGACCGTGTCGTCGGCACGGCCGTGCCGTACTCTTCGGATAGGCTGGAACGATGCCGACACGCCCGGCCGTGTCCCGTGACACGGTCGAGTCATCTTGAAGTCAGTCGGCCGGGTCGCTATCGGAAGGCCCTCGGCCGCGACCGTGTCAATCCGGACACGGTCGAGTCACTGTCGACCAAGCTGTCGGCCGGTATGCGACACGGCCGTGCCGATCGGCCGCGGGCCGTGTCAGACGATCGACCCCCTATAAATTCATTTTTCCATCATTTCACCCATTTTTCGCATTTTCTTCACCTTCAACCGAGAGATAAGGCTTGAGGGAGGGTTTTCCTTCACAAATCATTTGGGTGTTTGATTTTCTTCATCTCCTTTCGATCGTGAAGCCCGGATAATCAATCTAACGCGTATTCTTGGGTTAAAGCACTTGGATCATCAAGAGGTAATTCCTTCAACACTTTGGACTTCGATTTTGTGTTGAAATAGGATGTTTTGGACGTTATAATCATGATATATGAAGGGATATGTATATGATTATGAGTTTGTATAAGGATTCATTGGATTATTGAGGAATTATTCGAGAACACCTTGAAAATCGAGTTGGAATTGGGGATTTTCGACTAATTGTTGTTATAATCACGTTTTTGGATATTCATAACGGATTATTGATCGTTTTGGAGATGTTTTGTTGGTTTGAAACACTTCTTGGAGATTTGATATTGGTATATTAAGGTTTGATTGTAAACAATCGGAGTTTGGATACTACGTGTTTGATTTAATGCCTCTATGGACTTAGTTTAATCGTATCGGCGTTTGAGTTCGTTATATTCGTGTTTGATTCATATATTAAGCGAATTGTTGGTGCTTGTGTAATTCAAGGTTGTTCGAGTGGCGGTATTCCCTATTAAGGGCGTTGTTCGTGGAAGGACTTCCTCGCCTTCGGTTTGAGGCAAGTTTTATACTTGTACTAGTCATTGAGCTAATGTCATCATGTATGTGTATAGATGTGTTGTATCATTCCGAGACTTAGTCTCTTCATGAATTCATTGATATCAAGAGATCGTTCGATACGATACCTTAGGAAATTTTGCCAAACGTCATTGTTGTTCGTTAACGGCCGATTCAAGGCATTGTAATACTCATTATTAATGTCATTGTCGATAGCGGTTCGCGGTATCGATGTATCGATTGTTGTTCATATAGATGTCAATCTAAAACATCGTTGAAATCATTGTTATTCTGTTGGAGTTGTCATTAAAAGCGTATTGGCGATTAAAGGCATTAGCGTATTCATTTCTCATCTTCGACGTCGGTAACCGATTAAAGGTGCCGAGGTATCCTTCATATCATTGTTATCGATTGGCGTTCTCGTGCAAATCGAAATGTTCAATCATTCATTATATCATTATTATCAATTGACCTTTCTAAGGCAAATCGAGATATTCAATCATTCATCATATTACTCTTATCGATTTGCCGTTCTAAGGTAATCGAAACACTCAATCATTCATGGAATCATCCATTGCATCATTGTTATCGGGTTGGCCGACTCAAGGGAGCACACTATCATTCTCACGAATTCGGTAATCTACGAATCGTTGTCATTTGTGATTTATTATATTTTTGGAGGCTAGTCTCGGCTAGTGCTTATCATGGGTAAGCTTGGGGCTTGAACCTTCGCGGTTGGCTTCCCAACACCTACAACTCGAGGTCACGGTCGTGTTTATGATCTTATGGGTAAGCTTGGGGCTTGAACCTTCGCGGTTGGCTTCCCAACACCTACAACTCAGTAGGTCACGGTCGTGTTTATGATCTTATGGGTAAGCTTGGGGCTTGAACCTTCGCGGTTGGCTTCCCAACACCTACAACTTAGTAGGTCACGGTCGCGTTTATGACCTTATGGGTAAGCTTGGGGCTTGAACATTGGTGGTTGGCTTGCCAACACCTACAACTCTGTAGGTCACGGTCGTGGTTACGACCTTATTAGCCCTCATTAATTATAGCTTCGGGCTATTCGGTTTCATGTGAATGTGATATTTGTGACTTAGGTGAGTGGCTTTCGAGGCCTTTGTGATTGTCTTGATAATTTCATTGGGGCCTTCGGGCATTGTGATTCATGTTTAATTCAGTTCTTGATGGATTCATGTTGTGTAATTCATTGCGATATTAAGGATTTTGATTCGCCGTTGGGCATTTATGTTCTAACATCGAGCGGTATTAATAGTATGCCGTGGGCATAGTACTTCACGAATGCTCGGTTCTTACATTGGTTTGTGAGCATCTCGTACTATTATTATCATTTTACCGTTTCATTACGCCTTTGGATGCATATCATGTTATACATGTATTTGATGTTCATTATCTGGATGGCCCGACCCGTGGGGCGGAACATGTTTTCATGTTTTAGGTGCTTGCGAGGAGAGTTGAGACACGGGGGCATGACGTTGGCGACGAGGCATTCGAGCGATACTAGTCCGAGTTGTTCATTGTTGGTCAGTCAGTTGGAGTGTACTCCGGTCTTGTCAGTTGTTGTCGTGTTGTATTACCCGAACAGATGTTCGTGGATGCTGTTGTATTTCATTTTGGCCATGTAGGCCACTTTTGTCGTTGAAATTCCTTATCGGAATATTGTGTCGGATATCATGGTAGGGACTATGATTTTCCCTTGTTGTTTAATTTAATGTATTATAGTCATGTTTGTCTGGTGGATCTCCTGGTGTGGGGTCCACGGCACTGTAATAACCCAATAGGATTTGGGGGTGTTACAGTGAGTTACACTCATAAGTTCACCATGATATGCACTATGCACTAAATGCGTATGTATATCAATTACATTTTCAAAACCAGTTTGGAACGGTCTTGTCAAAAGACAAATTTTCGAAAGTACTTTAAAAAATTTCAAAACTCAAAACAAAATTTTTGGTAAGATCACAAAATAAATTTTCGAAAATTAAAATTGGCTCGCTGGTGCCAAGTATTCGATAACAGTTTCCTTCGAATCCACACGATTTCGAAGTTTTAAAACGAAAACTATGCAAATGATTGACCACATCCATACTCCTGTATACCAATTCGGTTCGTCACCAATATCTACTGATATTCCATCGGAAAACCACACGATAGAGTTCCAAAGTCTCAATATATGAGCTCTGACCAAAAACTCCTTTTCCACATATGACTCGCAACGTCAACCATTATCCCATCCTGGATCACCTCAATATGCTTATGACAAAACATTGAATAATCGATAGATCAAACATAATGAAAGACTACCCGAGAAGTCTCATTTGAATTGGTAAACCAAAACTTTGAAAGGCAGAAACGAAGTAGATAAATGATTAGTAAAGTGTTTTACAAATCTCGGGAGTTTTAGAAAACATGAAAAAGCTTTTTTGAAACATTAGGGTCTCAGCCCAAAAACCATTTTCCGTAAAACATCCATTTTGAAAAGTATAATTTTCAAATGGTCAAAAGCAGTTCATATATCACAAAATAAACTAATCATGACTACATTTTCTTCCCAATAATCCACAGTCCTTTTCCCGAATACACAATTCCGTTCCAAAACTTAACCGACATATTGATTTCCAAAATCATAGTTTCTCAAAATTATCGATCCTGTCCCAACTCTGTCATCTCATACTGTGACGCATAATATCTTTAGGAATCTCAAAACATATCAACTTAGAATGGCAACAAATCTCAATGCAATTCAAAAATCCAAATACTTACAGATCGTGAAGCCGATAATTCTCCGTGATACTGGCACATGTCTCAACTCTAGAAAATACTCGATATAGATATTTTCAAAACACACATTTTGCAAAATCAGTTCAACTCGAGAACACAACACAGCTCTATCCGAAGAAACACATTAACACCGTTTGGAAAAGTTTACAACAACCCAGTACCACACTGGTAATTAACATAATGCACAAGCCCGAGTGAACAACAAAAACTCAGAGATCAAACATTTGTCAACCGACAACTCGAATGACACGACAAAAGCACGACCCAACTCGACCCGACTGCCTAGATTTTGTCAACCTAAGCTCCGATACCATATTCTGTAACACCCCCAGATCCGACCGGGAATATTACAGTGCCGTGGGCCCCTAGATGGAACCCACAAGGCTGAAGGAAATTTCCGCAAACATTTACAAATGCCCAAGAGGCCAACGACGGTACTATCTTTAAAACATTTGAAGACTATGTAAATTCTGTTTATCAAAACCGTCGTAAAATCTCGTTTGAAAGGACAAGACCTGAAATACCAGAACTCAACAGTTTAAAAACATACATTAAGCTATCGCCTACACGTACCGACAAAATAATTTAGAAAACGATTGCCAAAGTAACCTAAGTTACCAGATACCAAAAGGCCATTTAAAAATACTCACGCAGTGGATAAAGACAAACAATTAAAATACTCTAGCAGTGGAATACAATAACTTATTAGAAACTTAATACACAAATACATGCCCTAGCCAGTATCCTCCGGGAAGCTCATCTCTTCATGACCGCTACAAGCTTGATAATCCAAGAATCTAAAAAGAAAGCCCACGACGGGGTCAGCCATAATATTCAACAATGATAACCATCACATCAAGTCAATAATTACATATCAATGGAAATACTAAGTAAAAATACGACCAATGTAATCTTACCTTCATAACTTTACGAAAATCCACCATTCTTATCCTTAACAACACATTAAGATAATACCGAAATATCTGTACGGTATCTCAACAATACCCAAGGTTCTCAAAACGTTATCATAACTCGCGATACGGAAATTATACCAAATCTGGCCAATTCAATCCATCGGATAACGTCGACAATTCCAATACGATAATCGATTGTCCATCAAAGACAAGTACCAAGGAAATACGGAACATACCTCAAGATGCACAATACCACGACAATCATGTCAGTCTAATCCGAGATCATATCAATGCAACATACGGGCACGGTCCTAACACAAGACCTACAAATGCATACTCATATGACAATGTCAATATGCTCAAAACAATAACAACAGTGTATACTCAATGGAAATCCCATGATCCAGCGCCCTCAGCATAGATCCCAAGATGATCCTACTAGATCAACACGAGGTGGATAACCAACAATATACATATGCACAACAACACATGATAAAATCAATGATGGAAATCCACATGATTCCATCAACACAACACTGGGTAATCCAACGATCCAGTGCCCTCAGCATAGATCCCCATGATGATCCCGTTGGACCAACACATGGTGGAAAACCTGTCCAACGATCCAGCGCCCTCAGCATAGATCTCTATGATGATCCTGTCGGACCAACACATAGCGGACATCCGATCCAGCGCCCTTAGCATAGATCACACGATCCCATCGGATCAACACAACATAAACAATACAATTATGCATACACATATGCAACTCAATATGTTCATCAACATGAACAAAATATGAATCAAAACCATGAACGACACTATGATGAAACAACTAGGACGACTTCATGTTCAGCAACATGAATGACAACATGCATGATCAACATCATCAACACTAAACCGAATCAAACTAAGATACTTGTCCCGAGTCCTTCAGGAGAAATCTCGATGTCAAATCATCACCAGCGATTATCCTCAATGATCGACGATCCAAATGTACCATGGACTATAGATACTCATATCTTCATCTTTATCGCAACGTAACCTTGATACCCGAATATGCCAATAACCGAGATAAAGCATATACATTATGATTTAACTCCCAGAATCGGAAAGACAACATATAATCCAAATCTCCAGAATTTGCAGTAATAATCATTGTATATGCATTATAAACGAAATGAAACTGAAACCATTCATTAAACAGTATAACTCAGCAAGTGATAACATTATAAGAAGGGCCATTTCATCTTGTGAGAGGATATCATCATCACTGTCAGCTGTCTTGTGGGCAGACTTGGATGTGCTAGATATGCTGTGTCTCCTGTTAGATACAACGACCAGTGCTGTAGTTTTGGCAGGTGACTCTTCGGCCTTGTCTCTCATGTCAATATCATACTCGAAAGCTTTAAGGTCAGAGAATAGGTCAAAAGTAGAAATATCATTAAGATTACATGACACACGCATAGCCATAGTCTTAATGTCCCATCGGGCAGGGAGTGATCTAAATATTTTTAGATTTTTCTCCATTTGGGTATACACTTTACCCAATGCTTCAAGTTCACCGACAATCCCTGTGAATCTGAGGTCAAGCTCTTCAAGAGTTTCGGAAGATTTCATTTCAAATGATTCAAATTACTGAGTAAGTTTTGCAATTTTGTTTTCTTTTGAGAGCTCAGTTTTCTCACAAATCATCTTGAGTTTCTCCCAGATTTCCTTAACTGTCTTACAACTTTTTACCTTCGAGAATGTGCCTTTATCAAGAGTGAAAAATAGTGTATTTTTGGACATATTGTTAAGGTTAGCACGTTTGCGCTCGTCAACTGTCCATTGCTCGCGCTCCTTCTCGAGCATTTTAGCATGAGGTTGGCCTTCTACCCTTGCGGCAGGATTAACCTTCATTATCTTGATGGGGCCGTCTTGGATGACAAATATCATCTCCTCGTGCATGGCAGCAAGATGAGCCTCCATCCTAATTCTCCAGTCACCAAACTTGTTAATCAAAAACATAGGAACCTTGTTTATCATTGAATATCCATGTAAGAGAATATGAAAGATATAAACTGTTTTCAAAGAAAATAAGTGATTTTTGGATCTCATTCGGTTAGAAGTATGACCGGTTCTTTTTAGAATCAGCCGCTCTGATACCACTTGTTGGCCACTAAGTATACAGTATACAGCTTGGAAAGTGATAGTACAACAAGCTATATGATTTTCAAATGTGAGTGCATAGCGGAAGTTCGTTTAAGTGAGTTACTATAAATACAGCAACTAGGCGTTCTCCTGTTAGCTCAGTGCGTATAGGGTTTTGCAATGTATACTTATATATAAATCACAGTTATGAAAACAATAAAGATTGAAGGGAATAACACGCAATTTAAAGTGGTTAGAGGTAAACCCCTCTACATCCATTGGTCCTCCACACAGGAGTAAAATGTTTATTATAATCACCACGTACAAAACTATGTGACTATAACTAAACCTGTCTGTGTACCGTTCACACAAATTGATATAGGGACCGAAGCTTTGGTCCATTCACACAGATTGGCTTGAGATCTTTCTTGACTTGCTTCTTCACACACAGTTCGAAGCTTCGTCTACAATGCTATTCTTCCCACACAGGTAGGAATGCAAGAATCTTCAGTCCATACAGGGATGATGATTTTCTCAACAGTAAAGGTAGAGTTCTCTGAACAGCATCTTGATCTTAGATAAAACGATTGCTATATTTTGTGTTGTTCTCGTCGAGTACTTGTATATTTCTTCGCTCGAATATTTGCTGTATGCTCACGAAATATAATGCTTAATAATCGGTAGAATGTCATAGTGATTAGTCAGAGCTTTCGCGATAATGAATCGCTTGTGTTTTTGAGTCCTCTGGCTTAGGGGTACTTATAACCTTGGAAATGTATCCATTATAAATAAAGTCGTTGCAGGTTGGTGAGATGTTGACGTCTGACTTTTGATTGGCGGCTGCTGAAAGTTTGAACTAAAGCAGATCCCATTTAATGCTTTAGACAGGCTTTCTGTCTTTCGCATTAAATGCTCTTTGGAGCATTCAGACTTGACTCTCTCCAGCTGCATTAACTGTTATCTTATCAGCAATAAATGCTACTTTAACCGTTAATACTTTAGGAATAAACAAAAGTGTATTTCACGATGGTTTAAAGCATTCTTTAATCAGGCCTGTCGGATGTGTTTTACTTTTCCTAAGTAAAACATCTTACATCATGACTGTTGTATCCGACGCACTAAGTCTTTTGCTGTAGCTGTAGGCTCTGTAGGATAGACTAATGGAAGATCTCTTTGAAATTGTATGGAAGGGCTGTATGGAGATTCCAAACAGCTTCCATACTTGGCGGCATTTCGACTCTTTCGACTGTTAGATTGGTACCTCCACTAGAAGGGGGGTTGAATAGTGCGGATAAGACTAATGAACTCTTTTTGTGCGGAAGCAAAAATATCGGAGTAATTTAAAATGCGGAAAAGAAAGAACACAATAAATTGTTCGAGAGGTTCGGCTATTAACGAAGCCTACGTCCCCTACCTAGTTTTATCGACTAGGACTTTTCTTAGAACTTAGAATTGCACTTTCTAGTTTAGTGCCAACTTCTTACAATTTCTTGATTTCCGGGCTCAAGAACAAACTCACAAAAACACTCTTGTTTTTCTGGGTACAAGATAACCTTTACACAAAACAATTGCGAGTAGGAACTCGACTTTCACGACATATCGCTCTTTGATACAAGAATGAAGATTGGAAATTATAGAACAAATCTTCTCGTATCACAATCTAAGATAAGTATATCTCTCAAAATGTTTGCTTTGAATTGCTTAAGTATGCTTGTAGGCTCAGAATGCTTGTGTATCTTCTATCTCCATGAAGTGAGCTATTTGTAGCCTTCTTGAGCTCATTTTCCCGTTGGAGCAGTTTTACTGCATACGTACGTTAGTCGATATGAGTTACATACATTATGAACGTTACGTACGTTATACGCTTCGAATAGCGGCAGTAACGATTAGTGAAGAAGTGGCTCAGTGAGATCTGATAATATATGTTACGTACGTTACGTACTGTATGATTACGTACGTAATCTTCTGGTCAGAGATCCGTTGAGTGTGACGACTTGTTGCAACGGCTAATGACTTTTCCAACGGTCAGAATATTTCAAGCATTACGTACGTTAGATAAGGCTTGTTACGTACGTTACCTGTACAGAAAAACTTACGAAAACAATGAGATAGTTACGTACGTTATGATAAGATAGTTACGTACGTTAACTGTACTGAAAATCTTGCAAACAACTATGAATGTTACGTACGTTAAGATTGTTTGTTTTACGTACGTTAACTGAAGGAAAAATATGTTTTATGTAAATTTTGGTTTTAATAACACATCATCAAAATGATCTAAAAAAATATTGTTCCAACAATCTCCCCCTTTTTGATGATGACAAAATTTAAGTATGGGAGTTTTTGAAACCATGATTTTAAGGAAGATTTAAAAATTTAATAAGCTTTTCCCTTGAATAAGGCTCCCCCTGAAAACGAGCACACGGGTTATTTCAAAAATGATTTCAAGGATGATTTCAAAAACGAATACATATTTTTCTCCCCCTTTTTGTCATTAACAAAAAGTTGAGAGATCCTGCAAAAAATCAACAATACGCAATATAATCAATAAAATCCAAAGCAACGATTAACCAAAATAATGCATAAAAGCCAAGATAGTTATTACAGACGAAACATATCCAAAATAAAACACTAATAGAGTTTATGCATGAGAATGAAATGTTTGGTCTTTAATAAAAAGGGAAACATCATCATAAGAAGGATAGCCCGACTAGTCAAAGTCCGCATCCGGAGGTGTCGGCGGTATCCCAAAGTGAGTGCAGATTCTTTTGACCATGATTTTGATTTCGCTCATATCTTTCTCGAGCCTATCCATCCGAGAAGCCATCTGAGATGAAGAGGATTCTTGACGAGGTCGAGAGGAGCCAAGCTGAGATGAAGGACGAGGTCTAGTATGCTCAATCCCCCTAGATGTGATCCTTTCCTTCGGTCTCGGAAGAGCACCCCCATCTACAAGCCGATCGTCATCCTTGAGTTACGCAAAATATATCCACCCACGATTTATCGTGCGTAGATACCTCATCGTCCGTATAGTCCCCTCGGTGACTAGGCTCCCCCTAGGAATCGGAACCCCATGAAGCCCAGATAAATCAACTCCTGCTTTCTCAAATATTTTTGTTAAGATTGACCCAAACGGCATTCCCGATTTTCTTTGACGATCAACTTTCGCATAACTCTTTTTGTGGAAAATTTGACCTTTTTCCACGAACCATTTTAGCACAGTGAACGCAAAATTGACCTGATGATCTTTCCATACATGGTAGATGATTTCCATGCCCATATTTACAAGACGAAGCTGAGCATTAACTTTAGGCATTAGGCATCGAGTGATAGCATCGTGTAGTAAACGAATATTTATTCCGAAATCATTATTTTCAAAACGACCGGAATGAACATCTAGAACGGCTTTGTCCGCCAAGAAATCACGGAACTTAGACTCATGGAATCCATAACTTTCATCGTCAGAAAAGTTGTCAATGACTTCATCTGGAGCGTCAAACTCTCCTTTACAACGAAATCCCTCATTAGGGAGACCAAAGAGTTCCGAAAGTTTTGCGGCATCAAAGGATATAGGTTTACCACGAACAAGGGAGTTAACCACAGCAAGTCCATCGGAATCATATGTGACAAAAAAATTGGCATAAAATTCTTTCACACAATCCACATATATAGGTCGAGCAAGGCTAACGAAACGATTTATCCCAAGCATATCGAAGAATTCTTCGATAGCAAGACCAACAGAATTCAATGATTCGAAATCAAAATGGTGACTCGGAGTTACCTCTTCGTCGATAAGGATTTCATTGAAAATTTTCATAGCCTGAGCATTCTGAAAGGTTGGTTCGCCGGAAGCCGTGGAAGACTGTTGGGAGGTTTCTCCTCTTCGCTTCTTTTCGGTTCTGGATGCCATCTTGGGTGAATTGGCCGGAAAAGTGAAGATTGATGGATGAAAATGATGTTTCGGTCGATTTTGTAGGGAGTTCTTCGCCGTCGATGCTAGGGATTTGAGTGAAATGAAAAAGACGGTCGAAATTGGTTTATAAGAGTTAGGGCCAAAGGTAGATTACGTACGTTATACCCTCTCTGTAACGTATGTAGCGTGAAAACCTGAATTCTCTGGACTAATTCCTGCGTTTTGTTACGTACGTAACACACAATACTGTAACGTACGTAAGGTCCTATTACGTACGTAATGGACTGCCCGTAACGTCCGTAAGCTTGACCATTTGAACAGTCTTTTCCGTTCGATGATGTCCCGATTTAAATGACCATTTAATGTGACTATGATGAATATGCAACATTTAAAAATGATCAACATGTCCCATTCCTAAATTTATGCGAATAAAGTTGAAAGCCTCTTCGGGTAATGGTTTTGTAAAAATATCCGCCAATTGTTCATTAGTACCAACAAATTGGAGACGAACATTCCCGTTTTGGACATGGTCACGAATAAAATGGTGACGAATTTCTATGTATTTTGTCCTACTATGCAAAATGGGGTTTTTGCTTAAATTAATGGCACTCGTATTGTCACAAAAAATAGGAGTATTTTTAAGTTCGAGGCCATAATCAAGTAATTGATTTTTGATCCAAAGGACTTGTGCACATGCACTTCCAGCAGCCACATATTCAACTTCAGCTGTGGAAGTAGCGACACTAGTCTGTTTCTTACTCCCCCATGAAATTAAACACGAACTCATAAAATGACAAGTTCCGGTTGTGCTTTTTCTATCAATTTTACATCCACCGAAGTCGGCATCACTATATGCAAAAAGTTGAAAATCAATGCTAGAAGGATACCACAGGCCTAAACCAGCAGTATATTTTAAATATCGAAAAATCCTTTTGCAAGCAATGAGATGAGATTCTTTAGGATTTGCTTGAAAGCGAGCACACAGACAAGTAGCAAACATTATATCGGGTCTAGATGCAGTTAAATAAAGTAAAGAGCCGATCATACCTCGATACTGTTTTTGGTCAACAGATTTACCTTTTTCATCTTTGTCGAGTTTAAGAGTGGAAGACATAGGAGTGGATATTTCTTTGCAATCTTCCATCTTGAATTTCTTTTGGAGCTCATTGACGTACTTGGATTGGTGAATGAATATTCCGTCATTGAGTTGCCTAATTTGGAGTCCGAGAAAGTTTTTCAACTCTCCCATCATACTCATTTCGAACTCTCCCTTCATAAGATTTGAAAATTCTTTGGACAGAGATTCGTTAGTTGCACCAAAAACAATATCGTCCACATAAATTTGACAAATTAACATATCATCACTTAAAACCTTAATGAATAGGGTATTATCAACATTACCTCTTTTATACCCATTTGAAATAAGAAAAGAGCTTAAACGATCATACCATGCTCTCGAGGCTTGTTTTAATCCATAGAGAGCTTTATGGAGCTTGTACACATGATCCGGATGATCATAATCTTCAAAACCCGACGGTTGCCTGACATACACTTCCTCCTAGATGATTCCATTTAGGAATGCACTTTTTACATCCATTTGATGAAGTTTGATCTTCTTGTATGCGGCAAAAGCACAGAGAAGACGAATAGCTTCAAGACGAGCAACAGGAGCGAACGTTTCTTCATAATCCAAGCCTTCTTCTTGATTATAACCTTGGGCGACCAACCTCGATTTATTTTTAATAGGGAGACCATCATCATCGGTTTTGATTTTATGAACCCATTTGGTACCAATGATTGATTTGTCTACCGGTGCCGGAACTAATTCCCAAACATTATTTCTTTCGAATTGGTTTAGCTCTTCTTGCATAGCAATAGCCCAATTCTCATCATTTATGGCCTCATCGATATTCTTTGGTTCTGTAAGAGAAATAAATGCAATATTGTTAATACAATCATTTATATTCCTCCTAGTTCGTACACCTTCATCGATTTTTCCGAGAATTTGTTCCATCCGATGGTCTTTCACATTTGCCCAATCTTTAGGAAGGTTGTAAGTATTTTCCTCCTATTTGTCTGAGCTTACGTCGAGCTTCTCCAACTCCTTTGATACATCGGATACTTCGTTAGCTGGAACCATACCTGCATCATCATCAAAAACAACCTTTCTCGGGGGTAAAACTGTATCATCGAATTTTACATGAATAGATTCTTCTACCGAGCCTCTTTTACAATTAAATACATGATACGCTTTACTATTAGTAGAATAACCAAGAAATATACCAATATCTGATTTTGAATCGAATTTACCCAAATTATCCTTACCATTATTATGAATAAACACTTTACAACCAAATGGATGAAAATAAGATAAATTGGGCTTTTTACCTTTAAAAATCTCATAAGGAGTCATCATTTTGTTTCTCCTAAGATGGACACGATTAATAACATAACAAGCGGTGTGAACGGCTTCGGCCCAAAAATATTTAGGAAGACCATACTCATTGAGCATTGTTCGGCTCATTTCTTCTAGAGAGCGATTCTTCCTCTCGATAACTCCATTTTGTTGTGGTGTTCGAGGTGCCGAAAAGTTGTGCCTACTACCATATTTATTGCACCAATCTTCAAAGAGATTAGAATCAAATTCTCCACCATGATCGGTTCGAATGGCGATAACTGGTAATTCTTTTTCCTTCTGGGTAACCTTACACCACTAACAAACTCGTTAAAAGCATCATCTTTATTAGCTAAGAATTTTACCCAAGTAAATCTTGAAAAATCATCGACAAGAACTAAAGTATAAAGTTTACCTGTTAGACTTGCATGTCGAGACGGACCAATTAAATCCATATGAATTAATTCAAGAATGCGATTAGTGGAAATTTCCATTTTCGGTTTAAACGAGCCTCTTGCATGTTTACCTTTAATACAGGCCTCACAAATGTGGTCTTTTCTGAAATTTAATTTTGGTAGACCACGAACAATATCATTTTTGGCCAATTTTGAAAGAAGTGGTAAGGAGGCATGTCCCAATTTTCGGTGCCAAATAACGGCATTTTCATCGTATGAAAGTAGACATTTTTCGTTGAAAGAAGATTCATCTTGGAGATCGACAATGTAAATATTTCCATAACGCAATCCAATAAAAACGATTTGGTCTTTTCTCATTGCCGTGCAATGCGTAATTTCAAAAATTAATTTAAGACCGGTGTCACAATGTTGGGAAACACTTAGGAGATTATGGCAAAGTCCATCAACAAATAGAACATTTTCAATAGTAGGTAAAGGTTTCTTACCATTTTTACCCGTCCCTTTTATGTGACCTTTTTTATTATCGCCAAAGGTAACACAGCCACGATCTTCCTTTTTCAGCTCCGTGAAGAGATGTTCATTTCCACTCATGTGATTTGAACATCCACTATCAACATACCATTTATTTGATAATGTTGTCTTCCTTGCTTATACCTACAAAAACAATTTTCTTCCGTTTTATAGGTACCCAGGCTAATTTGGGTCCTGAGGAGTTAGATACAAAAACTTGATTTTTAACAACGATCCCTTTTGGTACCCAAATTTGCTTAACCCTTATAGTACGTCTAGAATTACGACAGTAAGTTTCGGTATGTCCAGGTTTTAAACATTTTGGACATGATGGAATTCCCGTTTTTAAAGTGTCTGAATCTTTTGTGGTAATTTTTAAGGACTTTTTCATTGGAAATGAAATATACCCAAGTCCTTGTTTTGAAAAAGAAAATTTTTGACCAAATAATAGTTGCTCGAATTTGTCATTACCACATGAGAATTTTCTAACATAAAGTTTTAATTCTTTCTGAGTTTTGTGCAATTCATCTCTTAGAATTTTCTCAGTTTCCAAACAATTCGTATGATCAAACGAAACTTCCTTGTTTTTCAATAATTTAGCATTTTCATTTTCAAGGAGTTTTATTTTCTTTTTCAAATCTTTATTACTATTGCAAGCCTTTTCGTATTCATTATTTAGGGATTCAAAAGCATCAAGTAGTTCTTCATGAGAATCACTAACCTCGACTTCTTCGTCACTATCTTCGGATGTGCGGGCCATTAGAGCAAGATTGGTTTGGACTTGTGGTTCATCATCCTCATCATCATCGCTCCATGTGGCGACATAAACTTCCTTCTTTTTGAACTTTTCGTGAGGTGGTTTTGATGAACTTATTGGAGCTGCAGCACGACAATCTTTCGCAAAATGGCTTGGAACGCCGCACCTTCGACAAGTGTTGTCGAACTTTTTGTTTTGAGGGAAGTGAGTCTTTTTGGATTCATCCCTTGATTCTTGCTTGATGTCTCTCCGGCACCTTTGTAGAAGATTTTTGAATTTCTTTATGTTTTTGGCATAAAAGGTGGTTTCTTCGTCCTCTTCTTCGATAGGTTCATCCTCTAGATCGCTTTCTTCTTTGGCTTTGAAAGCGATTGTCCTTTCTCTCTCCTTGGGTTTTGGTTTCGAACTTCGAGATTTAATGACAATCTCATAATTAATGAGGGATCCGATGAGAGCGCTGAATTCTATGGTATTGAGGTCTTTTGACTCCATGATAGCCGTAACAGTAGCGTCCCATTCTCTTGGTAGAGGCTGAAGGATTTTCTTGGCTTTATCACTACTTGATATCGGTTTCCCGAATGAAGCTAGCCCATTAGTGATTGCCGAGAAACGGTCAAGCATAGTGGTAATGCTTTCTTCTTCTTTCATAGTGAAGAGTTCATAATCGTGAAGAAACATATTGATTTTGGTTTCCTTAACTTGACTCGTACCTTAATGGGTGATCTCTAACATTTTCCAGATTTCTTTCGCCATCTCGCAAGAAGAAATTCTATTGTGATCTTCTGGATTGAGAGCACAGTAAAGCAATTGAGTGGCTTTACTGTTGAAGTGATCGTTCTTCCAGTCGGCATCGTCGTACTCTTCAAAACTTTTGAGAGAGCCATCCGTCTTCTTAGGAATGGTAGGTCCAAGGGCAATGAACTTCCATATTTCAATATCGTGAGCTCGGATGAAGATGGACATCTTCTTCTTCCATGTCATAAAGTTCGTACCATCAAAGAAGGGAGGGCGTTGAGAGCGTTGCCTTCAACGGAGGAGTGGATAAAGGCCATTTCTGGATCTTTTCTCTAGCGGGTGTTAATCCGGTGATAAAGAGACCGCTCTGATACCAATTATTAGATTGGTACCGCCACTAGAAGGGGGGTTGAATAGTGCGGATAAGACTAATGAACTCTTTTTGTGCGGAAGCAAAAATATCGGAGTAATTTAAAATGCGGAAAAGAAAGAACACAAGAAATTGTTCGAGAGGTTCGGCTATTAACGAAGCCTACGTCCCCTACCTAGTTTTATCGACTAGGACTTTTCTTAGAACTTAGAATTGCACTTTCTAGTTTAGTGCCAACTTCTTACAATTTCTTGATTTCCGGGCTCAAGAACAAACTCACAAAAACACTCTTGTTTTTCTGGGTACAAGATAACCTTTACACAAAACAATTGCGAGTAGGAACTCGACGTTCACGACATATCGCTCTTTGATACAAGAATGAAGATTGGAAATTATAGAACAAATCTTCTCGTATCACAATCTAAGATAAGTATATCTCTCAAAATGTTTGCTTTGAATTGCTTAAGTATGCTTGTAGGCTCAGAATGCTTGTGTATCTTCTATCTCCATGAAGTGAGCTATTTGTAGCCTTCTTGAGCTCATTTTCCCGTTGGAGCAGTTTTACAGCTTACGTACGTTAGTCGATATGAGTTACGTACATTATGAACGTTACGTACGTTATACGCTTCGAATAGCGGCAGTAACGATTAGTGAAGAAGTGGTTCAGTGAGATCTGATAATATATGTTACGTACGTTACGTACTGTATGATTACGTACGTAATCTTCCGGTCAGAGATCCGTTGAGTGTGACGAATTGTTGCAACGGCTAATGACTTTTCCAACGGTCAGAATATTTCAAGCATTACGTACGTTAGATAAGGCTCGTTACGTACGTTACCTGTACAGAAAAACTTACGAAAACAATGAGATAGTTACGTACGTTATGATAAGATAGTTACGTACGTTAACTGTACTAAAAATCTTGCAAACAACTATGAATGTTACGTACGTTAAGATTGTTTGTTTTACGTACGTTAACTGAAGAAAAAATATGTTTTAAGTAAATTTTGGTTTTAATAACACATCATCAAAATGATCTAAAAAAAATATTGTTCCAACATCGACTTCTTTGCTGTATGATAAGTTCTAACAGCTTCCATGAGAAGTTTTATCCCAACAATTTATGATTTTCTTTGGGACTACTTCTTGTATGTTGGCACTTTATCAAAACAGAATTGTTAATCCCAACAGTAGTATATATCATTATTAGTAATATTATTACTATTCTTGTAGTAATATTATTACTATCATTATTAACTATATTATTATAATTATTATTATTGTAGCTTATATTATTATTACAGTATATATTATTTTATTATAATTATTATTTTTGTAATTCTTGTTGTAGTATATATTATTAGTATCATTATTATTGTCATTGTTATAATAATTATTATCATTGGAGTATATATATTATTATTATTATTATTATTTTTATTGTTGTATATATTATTAATATTGTTGTTGTAGTATATTTTTATTATTTTTACTATTGTTGTTATGATTACTATTATTTTTGCAGTATATATTATTGTTAGAGATAAGGTAGTACATATATGGTTCTTGGTGGAATTGGTTAATTTGCGAAACTCAAAATTATTTTTAGGTACAAGGTTCGAATCCTAGATAGTTCAAAATTATTTCTCAACATTCATATCAATAACGACTTTAATATCATTATGTGTACATAGTAACGACTCTAAAGGTTCAAATCCTAAGACAATTCAAAAATTATTTTTAATATTTGTATCATTAACGAATTAACATTATTATGTATACAATAACGATTTCAATCTCGTTATTATATTAAGGATAAAAATATCATTTAAAGTATTAATTGCCCTGTTTGGCAATTAGCGGTCAGCGGTTAGCTGTAGCGGATTGAGTTAGCTGTTTGAATTAGCTGTTTTGACCAGCAGTTTGAATTAGCAATTCGTATAAAAGTGTTTAGTAAATAACTGTTAGCGGTTAGCTATTTTAATATATAAAATGACTAATAAGGACATTAATATATATTATTATTTAAATTTAGAATTATTAAAATAATAAATAAATAAAAATAAATAAACAACATTCATAATTATATATATATATATTCATGATTATATTTCATGTATTTCATAATATATCAAACATTTACGTGCAAATATATATAAATGCATAATTTTTAATGCACACTTTAAAACTTAAGATCAAAACCGGGGAAAAAATAGTATTGGGCTCTATTTTTTGTAATACCAAACCATAAAAGTAACAAGTTATATATCCTCATTCATAAGAGTACAAGTTTTTGATAACATTTTGCTTAAAAAGCCTAAAATGTCCTCCAAAAGTTGGTGATGTTGAATTTATTTTCTTTTTGTATTTTATTTAATTTAAATCTTCTTTTTCTTTTTATTTTCTTCATCATCTTCTCCATGACTAACTACCGAATCCAACAACTAAAATTTAATGTCAAAATGGGTCTTTCAAAATCTTATAAAAATCACACATTTTTCGAAAAAGAGAAGTTGAAGTTTAAATAAGACCATTTATTGTGCTCCTCGGTTCATAAAGAAGGTATGCAACTACATTTTATCGCCAGACGTTTCTTTGAAGAGTTCTTTCGCACACGATGGCTGCACACGATGGAGCACACGATGGCTGAACTACACACAATGGCTGCACACGATAGCTGCCATGATCGTGCACACGATAGGACTAGCCATCGTGTGCACATGAACTTTTTAGTTTTTTTGGCCAATTTGATTGAGTGTGTTATCATTATGGATGTTTTGTGATTCTAAAATTGCTCGGTCATACATTAACAACTATATAACATCGTATGCAAGCTCATATTTGCTATTTCGCGTAATTCAATAGTGTATGATCTATTACATACAGATGATGATCTTATATATACGAACTTATACATTAAGAACCTATAGACTACACATGATAAGAAATATATTATGTTAATTCAGTCTATAACTTTACAAATAAGTATATTGTTAACAAATACTTGTTAATATATAAGTAACAACACGTAAATTGACGAGTTATTTTAGAAATTAGTGAAAAATGTGCATGTTCTTGTGCACACGATGGCAGTTATGATCGTGCCCACGATGGGAATAGCCATCATGTGCACAAAAACATGCACATTTTTCACTAATTTCTAAAATAACTCGTCAATTTACGTCTTGTTACTTATATATTAATAAGTATTTATTAACAATGTACTTATTTGTAAAGTTATAGATTGAATTAAAATGATCTATTTCATATCATGTGTAGTCTATATATTCTGTGTAGGTCGTGTAATATCCGCAATTTCGAATTTCGGTAATTTTCTTTTTTTCGGCGGAAGTCCGTTTTGACGACTCGCTCATGACCATTTCGTCATTTCGAGAATGATTAATTCTTCACTTTTTGTCATCCGAGTTCGTTTCGGTGTTGTTTTGTTGAGTTCCGTGCTTTTTAGCGACTTTTCCGCACTTGAGCTCGATTCTTGCGAATCTCGTCAAGCTGTTTCGAGTTTCTCGTAAGTTCATTTAATGTTATTATTCATGTTGCGAGCTTTGGTTTGGTGTTTCGATCGCGTATCGTGATTTTCTGGACGTTTGGGCCATTTTCGTAATTTCCCAAAGTTTTGGGTAATTACTTCCGTTGTTGAATTCGAGCCTTCGGGTGGTCGGAATCGTGTGTCCTACTAGCTCTTAGATTCGTCTTTGTGAGTACTTCGTAACCGTATCTTCGGTTCGTATTCGTTCGGGTTTCGGTGTCGCTTTGTTGAATTCGTGATTACTAAACGACTTTTCTAAGTATGAGTTCGTCTTTGTTAGATCACCATTAATTTTTGATGACTCCAAAAATTATAAATCTTTGCAATATTATAGAACATCGATTTAGCTTTCCAATGGTTCAAACGGTGAGTCAATCGGAGTCCGGACGAGAGAGTTATGGTCGTTTTAGTGAAAGACTGTCAGCTGTCGGGCACCGTCCAGGAGCCTTTCGGCCGATAGGGAGGGCCGATAGACTCTACTGCCGGCATTTGTATAGGGTATCGGTTGGGCCTATCGGCCGATAGGCTGGCCGATAGGTCCTGCTGTGTTACACTATAAATGTGTTGTTTTGAGCGTGAACAGCTCATTTCCTCCTTCCTTTTCCTTAAACGCGAGAGAGAGTGAGAGAGGAGGAGAGCTTCTCATCATTATCATTTGGAGGGTCGATTCTCATCATTCTTCTTCGGTTGTGAAGCCCGGACAATCAATCCAACGCGTGTTCTACGAATCTAAATACTTGAATCACTCAAGGTAATCTCTTGAGACCCTACCTTTTTGGATAATTGGGGATTTTGGGGTTTTGTCCGATTCTTTCCGTTTTGTTGATGGATTGATGATTATTTAGATGTATTATATCATTTCCCTTGTTATTCCATGGTTGGATCGTATCGATTCGTTGTTTGAGATGAGTTCTTGACCGACGCCTTGAAGGTGTCCGGTAGAATGTCATAGAGGGGTTTTCGGGCGTTCTACGATTATCCTTCCTCGTATGATTGTTGATTTATGGATTATATGTTGTTAGGGTCGAGTTTCTTGCGAAGAAACCAAGTTGAACCCTTCCGTTCGCTGTCGTTTTCCTTTTCGAAAACATCGGGCGTTTCGAAGCTTTCCGGTCGAGCCGTGTTCGTCGGAATACTTGCGTGCCGATTTCGAGGCAAGTACCTTGTCCATACATTTCTTGTTTCGCGGATGTGATGATTGGTGATCGTCTTGGTTTGTTTGTTTGTTTGAAATGAGTTTTCAAAAGATTTGGTTAGCCTCGTTAAAGGCCCCTTTCAAAACCGTGTGTGTTTTGTGATTGGTGTGGTTCGTGAATAACTATGTGAATTCTATGTATATGCTTGGTGTTCATGTTGCACTTGGTATTGTGTGTGGGCGTATATTATTTCATTTCGGTGCGTTGTGAATTGACGTGGTGTTTTGCTAAGTGTTTGATGCCTCTGGGCGAATTGTTTGAATATCCTTGATATGATATGTTATTTGTGTGAATGTGTGGATATGGTTGAAGGTCTACGGTGGCACATGGCATGTGATCATGTGGCCAGGATGCAACAAGTGATTGATCCAACCGTGAGAGCCTGAGATAATCTACGGTGGCACATGGCATGTGATCATGTGGCCAGGATGCAACAAGCGATTGATCCAACCGTGAGATGTGTGTGATTTGTTTCGCTAGCCAGCTCGAGAGGGTCCTTCGAGGCCACGGGTGGGACGTCGGTGGTGTCGTCCCGGTCCTAGGCGATGCGTGTGCATGATTATGTTTCGTTGATTCTTCGTCCGTTGAGGACACGTGATGTTGGGCTTCGACCCTGTAAATTGTTGGTGATTTCTATTTGCGAAAACAAACGTTTGTGTGACCCTATCGATCTTTTGGAAAAAGAAGGATTTTATAATCCTAAATTGTTTTCTATTAAAACTCTCGATGGCATTTTAAACCTGCTTTGTAAATTGTTTCCCTTATTTGCGATCTTTCGGTTTTGGAAATGTTTACCCAAACTCTTGCCTCGGGAAGTACTTTTCTTTACGTTTGGATCTTTGAGGATTCGATTATTATTGTTCTTGGAACTTGTATTGTATGGCTCGTATTTTTGCACTTGTACTGCACTAGCAAAACAAAGGAGTTTGCTAACCCGAGTATTCGGGGTGGATGTCTATTTTGCATTCAGTTTTGGAGCATAGCACGGTGGTCGGCACGAAGGATGATGAAAGATGAACGATACTAATCACACGAGGTTCCGTTGATGTCGTATTGGTCAGCTTGTATTTTCTTTTCCCATTGTGGTATCTTTTCCCGTTACGGGAGTTTATTTTATTTTGACCCCTGCGTGGGTATGTGTTGGGAATGAGTTGTATGTATTTGTTGAAAGACCAAATCGGTCTATCGAGTCATTTTAGCCTTAAAGGCGAGGTTTAGATGTTTGATTTTAGTTATCACCTGGTAGATCCTCGAGGAGAGGGTCTACGGCGTGTAATATCCTCGAGCGGATTTGGGGTGTTACATAAATGGTATCGGAGCTTTAGGTTGTGGAAACCTAGGTGTCGGGTCGCTGGTGTCTATCGAGTTTTTGTCTCGCCGGATTTTATCCGATCGAGTCGTGTCGCGACGCGTGCCCGAGTTTGTTGGTCGTGAGTAGTAGCGTGGGGCGATCATCATCTTCGTGCGACCTGTGGCGGTAAGTCTCCCTTCTTTGTGTTGTGCCTCGTGTGACACGAGCTATTTTGATGATTTATTGGCTAAGTGACGGAATCCTCTTATGGATTTTGATTTCTTGATACGCGACTATTTGACTCTCATACTTCGGTCATATGAGGAGTAGTGTTGATGGATTGTGCATGTTTGACTTTATTCCTTTTATCCGCTGCGTGAGTTCCTTTGTAATGAATTTAGGTATTTTACCGACCGAGTTTTATTTCAAAATCGATTCCTTTAACCGAGTTGTTGGCCTTGACCGTTTTGACGGTAGTTGGGTGTTTTCAAATGATTTTGTGAGTTTTGATAAGTACTACCGTCATCGACCTTTTTGGGCATTCTAACCCATTGAATTATTTTTGAAAACCTTGAGTATCTTAGAAAATTGAAATTCGAGACGTACTTTTAAAGCGAATTATTTTCTCGCGGTATTGTGTTTTCTAATGCCGCAATACATTTCAAAAATTTTCCGGTTGAGGACCAAAAATATTTTTTTAGATATTTTCAAATGCAGTTGCTTAGACCCAAGGGTCGAATATTTTTGAAAGTTTTTCACTAAAGGAAAGGTGTCCTCACTTTGTTCAAACGCAAGATGATTTTCAAAGTCTCGATAATGGTGTTTGTGCTACTTTTGTAAAATGATACTCAAGATCAACCGTTGTTTCCAAACTGTTTTCAAAAGGTGGTTTTCATTTTTAAAACCTATCATTCTGCTATGGACCGGAAATGCGTGTATGGTTTTCGAACTTTCGTTGCGGTGTCAACCCCGAATTGTGATTGAATTGGTGGCGTGAGCGTCGAGTCATTCGCCACGCATATGTTTTGTTGACCCTCTGTGAGAGGTGTGAACTGGTGTTTACCGCTTATCGCCTCGTGGTGATAGCGTATTTACGCACTATAGAGGGTTGTTAAAGCCTTGATTTTTATGCGTTATACACATGGGTGATTGTTTCATGATGTTTGTGATTGTGTGATGGTATGCGTTCGGGATGTTGTAATCTTCAATGATGCCGTTGGTGTTGTGATTTTTGTATGCGTTGATATGTTATGCTGAGTTGGCATCTCCGGTATGTTGTTTTGCGGTGTTTTGATCCATTGTATCGAGCATTTATATTTTCGGTATGCCGAGCCGAGGCGTTTCAATCGTGATGTGCCGGGGCATGCACGTGTAAATTGTCTTTCTCGTCGATGACACATTTCAAGTGTGGACTCGAGGGACACCGAATTCCGTTTTGCGAATTAGCTACCGAGACTTTCGAAGTTCGCGCTTCAGCACAGTCATCGGAATCGGCTTTGAGAGGCCTTTGAAGGATGTTTCTGTCAGTTGCTTGTTGTGCCGTCACCTTGATTTCGCTGTTGCGAGTTGCGGGGGCGACCTTCTTTTATAAGAGGTCGAATGTAGTACCCGTGTTGTTTTTAGACTCCTGCATTTTCTCTTTCTCGAGTCTATCGACTCGCTCGTGTTCGTTGATACTTTCTGAACTTGTTCTGTATTTCGGTTTCGTCGTTCGAACGAGCTGTGATCTTGTTTTGGGTCAATCTGGTTATCGCTGTGATTTTTTTTGAGTTCAGTTCGATTCTTGTGAACCTTGTTTGGGAGTGACATCATCTGGTTCTACAAGTTCTTTTATTCGAAGTGGATCGGCTTTGGAACTCTTGTGTTTTCGACTCTGTCGACTCATTTATGTTCGTTGACATTTCTGAGCTTGCCTCGCTCCTTGCTTTTGTTGATCGAACGAGTGTGGTGTTATTTCGAATAACTCGTTGTCGTTGTGACTTTTCAATCGCTATTCCCTTTCCTGTGGATCTTCGGCAATGCATGTCTTGTAGTTCTCACCAGATCGTCCTGGGAGTTGTTGTTTGAACTTTATTGTTCTTTGTGATTCGAACATGATCGTTCGATTTTTGTTGTCTCGATCTTTGTGGTTCGATCGTTTGATTGTTCGATTTTGTTGATCTCGTTTCGTGATTGTTGAACATTCGAGACTCCTTCAAATTCCCTTAAGTTCGGGAAGTTAGTCTCGTTTTCAATCTTCCAACCTTGGCGGTGGAACTCGTATTTGTTCGGTTGGCCACGTTTTGATTGATGTACCGTTGGGTGGTCAACTCGTTGATTTTCGTTCGTTGTGTTTTGTGATTGTCTGGATAATCGATCGGATTATACTATCTGCTTGTTGACGCTTGTCACTTGTTGACTTTAGTATGTTCCTAACGGCGACGTGGTATTGGTCGTCGTGGAGCGTGTTTTCACGCCGTATGTCTCTTTGCGTTTCTTGCGGCGTTTCGCCGTCGGGCGCGAGTTTTCGGTTTTGCGTATCTCGTCGAGTTTTTCTGGCAGGTATATTGCTTCCCCTACTTGTTTTAAGTTTCGGGACGAAACTTCTTTTAAGGAGGGTAGAATGTAATATCCGCAATTTCAATTTCGGTAATTTTCTTTTTTGGCGGAAGTCCGTTTTGACGACTCGCTCATGACCATTTCGTCATTTCGAGAATGATTAATTCTTCACTTTTTGTCATCCGAGTTCGTTTCGGTGTTGTTTTGTTGAGTTCCGTGCTTTTAGCGACTTTTCCGCACTTGAGCCCGATTCTTGCGAATCTCGTCCAAGCTGCGTTTGAGTTTCTCGTAAGTTCATTTAATGTTATTATTCATGTTGCGAGCTTTGGTTTGGTGTTTCGATCGCGTATCGTGATTTTCGGACGTTTTGGGCCATTTTCGTAATTTCCCAAAGTTTTGGGTAATTACTTCCGTTGTTGAATTCCGAGCCTTCGGGTGGTCGGAATCGTGTGTCCTACTAGCTCTTAGATTCGTCTTTGTGAGTACTTCGTAACCGTATCTTGGTTCGTATTCGTGTTCGGGTTTCGTGTCGCTTTGTTGAATTCAGGATTACTAAACGACTTTTCTAAGTATGAGTTCGTCTTTGTTAGATCACCATTAATTTTTGATGACTCCAAAAATTATAAATCTTTGCAATATTATAGAACATCGATTTAGCTTTCCAATGGTTCAAACGGTGAGTCAATCGGAGTCGGACGAGAGAGTTATGGTCGCTTTAGTGAAAGACTGTCACTGTCGGGCACTGGCCCAGAGCCTTTCGGCCGATAGGGAGGGCCGATAGACTCTACCGGCATTTGTATAGGGTATCGGTTGGGCCTATCGGCCGATAGGCCGGCCGATAGGTCCCGCCGTGTTACACTATAAATGTGTTGTTTTGAGCGTGAATGCTCATTTCCTCCTTCCTTTTCCTTAGACGAGAGAGAGTGAGAGAGGAGGAGAGCTTCTCATCATTATCATTTGGAGGGTCGATTCTCATCATTCTTCTTCGGTTGTGAAGCCCGGACAATCAATCCAACGCGTGTTCTACGAATCTAAATACTTGAATCACTCAAGGTAATCTCTTGAGACCCTACCTTTTGGATAATTGGGGATTTTGGGGTTTTGTCCGATTCTTTCCGCTTTGTTGATGGATTGATGATTATTTAGATGTATTATATCATTTCCCTTGTTATTCCATGGTTGGATCGTATCGATTCGTTGTTTGAGATGAGTTCTTGACCGACGCCTTGAAGGTGTCCTAGAATGTCATAGAGGGTTTTCGGGCGTTCTACGATTATCCTTCCTCGTATGATTGTTGATTTATGGATTATATGTTGTTAGGGTCGAGTTTCTTGCGAAGAAACCAAGTTGAACCCTTCCGTCACGCCGTTTTCCTTTTCAAAACATCGGGCGTTTCAAGCTTTCCTCCGAGCCGTGTTCGTCAATACTTGCGTGCCGATTTCGAGGCAAGTACCTTGTCCATACATTTCTTGTTTCATGGATGTGATGATTGGTGATCGTCTTGGTTTGTTTGTTTGTTTGAAATGAGTTTTCAAAAGATTTGGTTAGCCTCGTTAAAGGCCCCTTTCAAAACCGTGTGTGTTTTGTGATTGGTGTGGTTCGTGAATAACTATGTGAATTCTATGTATATGCTTGGTGTTCATGTTGCACTTGGTATTGTGTGTGGGCGTATATTATTTCATTTCGGTGCGTTGTGAATTGACGTGGTGTTTTGCTAAGTGTTTGATGCCTCTGGGCGAATTGTTTGAATATCCTTGATATGATATGTTATTTGTGTGAATGTGTGGATATGGTTGAAGGTCTACGGTGGCACATGGCATGTGATCATGTGGCCAGGATGCAACAAGTGATTGATCCAACCGTGAGAGCCTGAGATAATCTACGGTGGCACATGGCATGTGATCATGTGGCCATGATGCAACAAGCGATTGATCCAACCGTGAGATGTGTGTGATTTGTTTCGCTAGCCGCCGAGAGGGTCCTTCGAGGCCACGGGTGGGACGTCGGTGGTGTCGTCCCGGTCCTAGGCGATGCGTGTGCATGATTATGTTTCGTTGATTCTTCGTCCGTTGAGGACACGTGATGTTGGGCTTCGACCCTGTAAATTGTTGGTGATTTCCTATTTGCGAAAACAAACGTTTGGGCTGTGACCCTATCGATCTTTTGGAAAAAGAAGGATTTTATAATCCTAAATTGTTTTCTATTAAAACTCTCGATGGCATTTTAAACTGTTTTGTAAATTGTTTCCCTTATTTGCGATCTTTCGGTTTTGGAAATGTTTACCCAAACTCTTGCCTCGGGAAGTACTTTTCTTTACGTTTGGATCTTTGAGGATTCCTGATTATTATTGTTCTTGGAACTTGTATTGTATGGCTCGTATTTTTGCACTTGTACTGCACTAGCAAAACGGTGGAGTTTGCTAACCCCGAGTATTCGGGGTGGATGTCTATTTTTGCATTCGGGTTTTGGAGCATAGCACGTGGTCGGCACGAAGGATGATGAAAGATGAACGATACTAATCACACGAGGTTCCGTTGATGTCGTATTGGTCCAGTTGTATTTTCTTTTTCCGCTGCGGTATCTTTTCCCCGTTGTACGGGAGTTTATTTTATTTTGACCCCTGCGTGGGTATGTGTTGGGAATGAGTTGTATGTATTTGTTGAAAGACCAAATCGGTCTACTGAGTCATTTTAGCCTTAAAGGCGAGGTTTAGATGTTTGATTTTAGTTATCAGCCTGGTAGATCCTCGAGGAGAGGGTCTACGGCGTGTAATATCCCTGAGCGGATTTGGGGGTGTTACAGGTCGCAGATTACTCATGTAACACCCCAATTCACAAATGGGACATTACACGCCGTAGAACCCTGATGAGGTCTACCAGGCTAACACATGACACACATTCTGTACATGAAAATCCCAAAGACACAATCATCAATGTAAAATGGGGCCGTGGCCTCGGCCAAAACGTTTTAATAGACGTACGTGAAAATATAAGTCAATACCACATCATTGCCCACGCGGGGGACTTTATCCGAATTTAATAAAAATCAGTCAAATTCCATTACTCAAACAGTATAAATGACCAAACATAAATAAAGACTCGAGCCTCATAATCATGCCAGTCCATCCTTTGCGTGCATATCCCGTGCCTGCTCCTCACCTCTTCCGTTACCTAAAATGCATAAGACGCATTTTACCCATTTAAGGGGTTAGCATTCGAATAGCTAGTGCAAGTACACAATTACACTACATTATATACAAATACGATTTTACACAATCATCTCAATCAGAAATCATTTGCCATAAATATTCCGGAATACTATATTGGCAATCAAATCAGTTATCAATTCATCACGATATCACAAAATCACAACTGCTATCCCGTGGCCGTACCCCTTAGTATTGACCCCCAGCCGCCCCGTCGAGCGCTCCGGGTGGGACACCACTTCCGCGGCCGTACCCCTTAGTATCGACCCCCAGACATCCCGTTGAACGCTCCGGGTGGAAGTTCAACCACACACGCACCCAAGTCCACTTCCGCGGCCGTACCCCTTAGTATCGACCCCCAGACATCCCGTCGAACGCTCCGGGTGGAAGGAACACAACTCACGCAAACGAAAACCATAATTTATCATTAATTTCGAAAACGTAACATACATAACGGAACGTAATACATGTACTTGCCTTGGTTAACATGACGTGAAGGAAAACGGTGAATGGAAAGGTTTTGGCCCGAATAATCTTTACAAATCCGATCCTAGCACAATAATGATATACAACCAATCTCAATACTACGAAAACGTAGGAATACATCCTAGTTCTACCCGTTGGAACAATTCATCGAACATTACTAGGGTATCGTCGAGTATAAGTGACGAACAATGGGAAAATCAGAGTTTAAATCCAGAAATCCTCAAGAACCACGAAGGAATACAAGTATACAATTGAAGTCTAGTAATAACCTATGACAAATCGGATTGAAAAGGTTTAAATCGCAAGAAACCCCCAAAATCTCAAAACAAGGGTTTTCTGAATTCTTACCTTGATTCGGGTAGCGGGATATGTTAAGAACTTGATGAATTCGCTCAAGGAATGCAGGGATGTTAGAAGATGATAATATTGGTCGAAATCGGTTCTATATATCTTCTTGAATTGCCCAAAACCGAAGAGAAGGTGTGCGGATGGAAAAATGACGACGTTGACTGTTGCTGTCCTATATATAACGGACAGGCTTAGCGCATGCTACGCCCTAAGAATTAGCGTGCGCTATCGGGGTGGGGAAAAACAGTCAGAGACTTCTGTCCTCCCGTTAGCGTACGCAAATACAAGATAGCGTGCGCTAGCATTAGAAGTTACCGTATGTTACCACTCAATTAGCATACACTATCAGGTTCAGTACCGAAATATTAAACCTTCTGCCCAGTCCCAGGGTATTCTGCCCAATGGTATTAGCGCACGTAAAAATGTAAGTATAGCGTGCCCTAGTTTTACCCTCATAGCGCACGCTACGAAAAAATGTTAGCGTGCGCTAACGCTGCACAGAGTAAAGTCAGGACTCGGCCAGACTATATACGACTCGAACGACACGAAAACTTGACAGATGCCAGCAACCAACGAGACATGACAAAGAAACAAAAACCTGCAAGCAAAATCTCTCAACCGAATGTATGATTCCGACTACTGAGGGACTTGAAATACGACAAGGGGAACAAATTCCCTAAATTTATAGGAAGTTACAAAACGGCGCAAACGTCCGAAAATCACGATACAACGTCGGATTAACAATCTGAAACTCACAACATGAGCAACTCAACCTTATGGACTTATGGTAACAGAGAAATAATGAAATCGATCGAGTTTTACGAGAATCGAACGTACATGCGACAAAACATAACTCAAAACGAAAATACGAAAAAACGTCCTCGAAACTCATCCAAACGGAAAAACTCCAAGAACAAAATGGATTCAAAATTTCAAAACAGTAACAAGTGAGTCGTCCGAAACGAACATACACAAAAAATAGAAATTACCAAAAATAAAAAGTACGGATATTACATTCTCTCCCCTTAAAAATAAGTTTCGTCCCGAAACTTACAACGCGAATAACTCAGGGTATCTCGACTTCATACTCTCTTCCGTCTCCCACGTGGCTTCCTCGGATCCATGTCTCGACCATTTCACTTTAACTAAGGGAATGGTTTTGTGCCGAAGTTGCTTCACCCGACGCTCCAGAATCTGAATCGGTCTCTCCTCGATGGTCATGTCGGGCCCTAGCTTGATCTCCCCAACATCAATAATATGGCTAGGGTCCGGCACGTACCTCCTAATCTGGGAAACATGAAATACGTTATGTACGTGACTCAGGGACGGCGGCAATCCTAACCGATATGCAAGTTCTCCAACTTACTCTATAATCTCGAATGGTCCAATATATCTCGGACTAAGTTTACCGTTCCGACTGAAGCGGTAAACTCCCCGTGTCAGCGACACCTTAAGCAAGATATGATCTCCCACCTCAAACTCCAATGGCCGGCGATGCGTATCGGCATAAGACTTCTGCCGACTCTGGGCCGTCAACAACCTATCGCGAATCAGAGCAATCTTCTCTCTCGTCTCAACTACCATATCGGGCTAGGTACCAATCAGATCGGATGCATCGTCCCAATACAACGGCGATCTGCACATCCACCCATACAATGCCTCAAATGGTGCCATTTTGACCGAGGCATGCCAACTATTGTTGTAGTGAACTCGATCAATGGCAAGTGCGACTCCCAATCATCCTTCCAATCTAAGGCACAGGCTCTCAACATATCCTCCAGCGTCTGGATCGTCCGCTCTGACTGCCCGTCAGTGTAAGGGTGGTAGGATTTACTGAGTCTCAACTCTGTCCCCAAAGCTCGATGAACGGCCTGCCAAAAATGTGATACGAATCGGCCATGTCGATCTGAAACAATACTCTTGGGAGTCCCATGCAACCTCACGATCTCCGCAATGAATACACGTGCTAATCTCTCCGGCCCCCAAGTATCCTTAATACCTAGAAAATGAGCTGATTTGGTTAGTCGATCGACAATAAGCCAAATCATGTTCATTCCAGTCCGAGTCCTAGGCATACTGGTAATGAAATCCATGGAAATGTCTCCCACTTCCACTCCGGCATTAGAAGTGGTCGCAATAATCCTGCGGGTCGCTGGTGCTCAATCTTAACCTGCTGACAGGTTAAACACCTCGATACAAACTCGTTCACGTCCGTATTCAAATTGCTCCACCAGTAGTTACTCCTTACATCCTTGTACATTTTGCTCGTACCAGGATGTATGGAGTAAGGCGTAGTATGAGCCTCACTCAAAATCTTCTGCCTTAACTTAATGTCATTCGGTACACATAATCTGCCGCGAAATCTCAAAACTCCGTCATCCTGAATTACAAACCCAGGGGCTTTCCCCTTCCTCACATCCTCCCTCAACTGGACCAAAAACGGATCGTCATACTGTTTCGTCTTGATATCATCAGTCAAGGACGAAGCGATTTCCAACGCACATAGCTGACCCTGAACTCTCTGAACCCAAACCTCGATATCTTGACAAATCAAATCCCGCTGGATCCTGCTCTGTGGCGTAAGTGCCTCTAACATGTGTAACTCTATTGGCTTCCGACTCAACGCATCAGCTACGACATTAGCCTTACCCGGATGGTAAAGTATCTCTAGGTCGTAATCTTTAATTAGCTCCAACCACCTACGCTGTCTCATATTCAACTCCTTTTGACTGAAGATATACTTCAAACTATTGTGATCCGTAAAAATCTTATACGGCGACCCAAGGAGATAGTGCCTCCAGATTTTTAAAGCGAAGACAACCGCAGCTAACTCTAAATCGTGCGTAGGGTAATTTGCTTCGTAAGGTTTCAACTGTCACGATGCATAAGCAATAACCCTATCTCTCTGCATTAGCACACACCCGAGCCCGAGGCCCGAAGCATCACTATACACTACGAAATCCTCGTTCCCCTGAGGCAATGCTAAAATGGGTGCGGTAGTCAATCGTCTCTTAAACTCGTCAAAACTATCCTGTCTGTCTGCGATCCACTCGAACTTCTGAGTCTTCTGGAGTAACTGAGTGAGCGGTCTAGCGATCTTAGAAAATCCCTCAACGAGTCTACGATAATATCCTGCAAGTCCCAGAAGACTCCTCACTTCCTTCACATTTTTGGGCGGTTCCCATGCCGTCACTACCTCTATCTTCTGCGGGTCTACCCAAACTCCCTCCATGAAATCACATGCCCGAGGAATGTCACCTCCTTGAGCCAAAACTCACACATAAAGAACTTCGCGTATAACTGCTCAATACTCAAAATGTCCAACACAATCCGGAGATGTAAGGCATGCTCTTCTCGACTCCGGGAATAGATGAGGATGTCATCGATAAAGACGACCACAAATTTGTCCAGATACTCGATAAAAACTTTGTTCATTAACTGCATGAACACTGCTGGGGCATTGGTTAGCCCGAAAGGCATAACCACAAACTCGTAATGGCCATATCTCGTCTGAAATGCAGCTTTCGGTACGTCACTGTCCCAAATCCTCAACTGGTAGTAGCCCGATCGTAAATCAATCTTCGAAAGGATTGTCACTCCCTGAAGCTGATCAAACAAGTCGTCAATCCGAGGCAAATGGTACTTGTTTTTGATGGTCAATTTGTTTAATTCTCGGTAATCGATACATAAACGAAGCGACCCATCCTTCTTTTTAACAAAAAGCACAGGCGCACCCCAAGGCGATGCGCTCGGTCGAATATACCCTTTATCTAGCAATTCTCCCAACTGACTCTTCAGTTCTAACATCTCCGATGGTGCCATACGGTATGGCGCTCGAGAAACAGGGGCCGCATTCGGCTCCAGATCAATAGGAAACTCAACCTCTCGCTGTGGTGGTAATCCCGGAAAGTCATCTGGAAATACGTCGGGGTACTCGCTAACAACTGGAATCGACGACATGTCGACTCCACCATCCTCCGCCTGCAGAGCGTAACACCAATATCCGACACAACCCTGATTCAGAAGTTTCATCGCCTTCAAGGCGCTAATCACACTTCCCAATCTACCTAGTTTTCAACCGACGAGAGTATGCTCGGTGTTGTCCTCAGCCACTATCGAGATGGTGCGAGTCCGATAATTCATGATAGCACCATGACGGTCCAACCAATCATCCCCGAGGATCAAATACTCACCCTTAAGATCTATAACAATGAGATTCGAGGGCCAATCTCGGCTCCCGATCCTCATTGGGCAACCCCTAACTTCCCGGTCCTCAACCATACGATCCCCACTAGGTGTACCCACTACGAACGGTTCGCACTCATACAAGCAGTCAATACCAATACGACACACACAATCCGAAGCAATAAAAGAATGAGTAGCACCCGAATCGAAAAGCACCGAAACTGGATGAGAAAGGATCTGAGTGGTACCTGACGCCACTGGAACGTCTGCCTCCTCTGTGCGCCTCATCTGATATAACCATGGCTGGACTGAGCCCGAACTAGATGCAGCTCGGCAGCCCGGCTGACCCCGACCTCCACCACAGCCTGTACTCTGCGGGGTCTGAGTGACTGAAGCCTTTTGATCCATGCTGCGCTCTCTCTGAACAGCGGTGGTAGTCGGAGCTCTGGCAGCCCTGGTAGCCCTCTCGCAATGCGCTGCTCGGTGTCCGGTCTGCCCGTAAGTAAAGCAAGTAACCGAAGGAGAAGGACAATCCTTCATCAAATGCTCATAATGGTTGCAGTTAAAACAAACCCTGCCACAAGAAGCAACGGACTGGACTGAACGATTACCCTGAGATCCTCCAGTCTGATGAAACGGCCTCTTCCCAGGTGTAGGGGGGACTGAGCTCTCAAAAATTGACCACTCTTGCTGGCTGAAAAACTGCCAGCTGTTTTCTGTTTCTTGGCCTCGGAACTCAACTCTGATTCTGGTGCAGCCATCTCGATCGCTAGGGCGCGATCCTGATACTCTTTCAAGGTGTCATACATGAGCGGTGCCATACTCTGCCTGATATGCGGCTTCATGCGCATATTGAAATAATGGATCTTATCGGCCTCGGTCCTCACCTGATATTTCACGAATCCTAACTGCTGATTATAAGTGATGATGGCCTGAGAAATCGGCACATCCTGAGGTGTAGCAGTAAAGAATTCCACAATCCTACACTCCTTGACTAGCGGTGGACAATATTCTGCTTCCATAGCAGCCTTAAATTCCTCCCAAGTGGCTATGCGGTCTCTGGGTGTCACAGCCTCCCACCATTCCGCAGCTTCCTTATCCAGGAGGTACTGGGCAATAGGTACCCTCCTGTCATCGGGACAAGCTACGGCATCGATAGTCCTGCTCAACTGAAAGAGCCAATTCTCCCAACCTAGGGAGTCAGAAGAACCAGAGAAATGAGGGGGGTGCATCTTAGTTATTTTCTGAAGCTATTTACTAGCTTCGTCCTCTAGAGTCGGGGGCGGATTTTGGCATCCACACTGAGCTATCTGAGTGAGTTGGGCTACCAAATTCTGAAGTATGGCAGTAGCCCCGGCGTCGGCGTTATTACCCGACGGCACTGAATGAGAAGCCGAATCCGCAGAGGACTGAGAAAGTGAGCCTTCCTCGTTATTAGCACCACGACCACGGCCTCGGCCGCATCCCCTAGCTGGTCTACCGCGACCTCTCAACATACTGAAAAAAATATGAAAAGAACAAGATCAGAAAAATTCACAATTCACAATTCCAAACAACGCAGGAAAACGAATTACAGAAGTATAAGAGTTCGAGGAGACTTACAGTCACGGGTCGCACGAAAAGACGGTAGCACGATGATATTAGGCTCAACGACTGACTCTAACGACACAACTGACAGACCCAAAATTAACCGACAGCCTAGGCATTCATAGCCTAATGCTCCGATACCATAAATGTAACACCACAATTCACAAATGGGACATTACACGCCGTAGAACCCTCATGAGGTCTATCAGGCTAACACATGACACACATTCCGTACATGAAAATCCCAAAGACACAATCATCAATGTAAAATGGGGCCGTGGCCTCAGCCAAAATGTTTTAATAGACGTACATGAAAATATAAGTCAATACCATATCATTGCCCACGCGGGGGACTTTAACCGAATTTAATAAAAATCAGTCAAATTCCGATACTCAAACAGTATAAATGAGCAAACATAAATAAAGACTCGAGCCTCATAATCATGCCAGTCCATCCTGCGTGCATATCCCGTGCCTGCTCCTCACCTCTTCCGGTACCTGAAATGCATAAGACGCATTTCCCCCATTTAAGGGGTTAGCATTCGAATAGCTAGTGCAAGTACACAATTACACTACATTATATACAAATACGATTTTACACAATCATCTCAATCAGAAATCATTTGCCATAAATATTCTGGAATACTACATTGGCAATCAAATCAGTTATCAATTCATCACGACATCACAAAATCACAACTGGTTTCCCGTGGCCGTACCCCTTAGTATTGACCCCCAGACATCCCGTCGAACACTGCGGGTGGAAGGAACACAACTCACGCAACCGAAAACCACAATTTATCATTCACTTCAAAAACGTAACATACATAACGGAATGTAATACATGTACTTGCCTTGATTAACACGACGTGAAGGAAAACAGTGAATGGAAAGGTTTTGGCCCGAATAATCTTCACAAATCCGGTCCTAGCACAATAATGATATACAACCAATCTCAATACTACGAAAACGTAGGAATACATATTAGTTCTACCCGTTGGAACAATTTGTCGAACATTACTAGGGTATCGTCGAGTATAAGTGACAAATAATGGAAAAATCAGAGTTTAAATCCACATATCCTCAAGAACCACGAAGGAATATAAGTATACAATTGAAGTCTAGTAATAACCTATGACGAATCGGATTTAAAAGGTTTAAATCGCAAGAAACCCCCAAAATTCCCCCAAAATCTCAAAACAAGGGTTTTATGAATTCTTACCTTGATTAGGGTGGCGGGAGATGTTAAGAACTTGATGAATTCGCTCAAGGAATGCAGGGATGTTAGAAGATGATAATATTGGTCGAAATCAGTTCTATCTATCATCTTGAATCGCCCAAAGCTGAAGAGAAGGTGTGAGGATGGAAAAATGACGACGTTGACTGTTGCTGTCCTATATATAACGGACAGGCTTAGCGCATGCTACGCCCTAAGAATTAGCATGCGCTATCGGGGTGGGGGAAATAGTCATAGACTTCTGTCCTCCCGTTAGCGTACACAGATACAAGATAGCGTGCGCTAGCATTAGAAATTAGCGTACGTTACCACTCAATTAGCGTACGCTATCAGGTTCAGTACCGAAATACTGAACCTTCTGCCCAGTCACAAGGTATTCTGCCCAAAGGTATTAGCGCACGTAAAAATATAAATCTAGC
Source organism: Orobanche coerulescens (assembly GCA_033398695.1). Classification (NCBI taxonomy): domain Eukaryota; kingdom Viridiplantae; phylum Streptophyta; class Magnoliopsida; order Lamiales; family Orobanchaceae; genus Orobanche; species Orobanche coerulescens. Next base: position 123,056,485 of record CM065812.1, on the reverse strand, counting down.
GTGCGCTAGTTTTACACTCATAGCGCACGCTACGGAAAAACGTTAGCGTGCGCTAACGGCGCCTGCACAAAGTACAGTCAGGACTCGGCTAGACTATATCCGACTCGAACGACACGAAAACTTGACAGATGCCAGCAAACAACGAGACATGACAAAGAAACAAAAACCTGCAAGCAAAATCTCTCAACCGAATGTATGATTCCGACTACTGAGGACTTGAAATACGACAAGGGGAACAAATTCCCTAAATTTATAGGAAATTACAAAACGGCCCAAACGTCCGAAAATCATGATACAACGTCGGATTAACAATCCAAAACTCACAACATGAGCAACTCAACCATATGGACTTATGGGAACAGAGAAATAATGAAATCGATCGAGTTTTACGAGAATCGAACGAACATTCGACAAAACATCCAAACGGAAAAACTCCAAGAACAAAATAGATTCAGAATTTCAAAACAGTAACAAGCGATTCGTCCAAAACGAACATACACCAAAAATAAAAATTACCAAAAATAGAAAGTACAGATATTATAACTCAGAGGACAGTCTAGAGGGGGTGAATAGACTGTTTAAAAACTTTTACTTAATACATCGGGTGAGTAATCTCAGTTGTGATTAGTGCAGTTAACAAACCTTGGCTGCAGATAAGTAATGCGTAAGACACAGCTGATAATAATGCAGATGACTTATGTCGGCTGCATATGACTTTTAATGGAACAGTAAATATGTATGCAGCAGTTAAGTATGATAAAGCAATAAATCACACAATCACTTATAGTGATTTCAGAGGTGGGGTAATCCCCTACTAGTCCACTTCTCTCCAAACCAGTTGGAGATAAATTCACTATAACTGTGAACGAGTGATAAATGTTACAGTAAATTCTCTAGTTACAAGAGCTTCCAACCAGTGGAAACCCGTGGCTGTTGCAACTCCCTTTGGCTGCCTAGCACCACTTGATCGAAAACCCGTGGATGCCTCAACAACTTTGCATGCTATCTATCACCTTCCAATCAAGAACCCGTGGATGCGTTTACAACCTCTTTACTTTCAAGAACCTCGTTCAAGAAAGAAACCCCATACTCAAACTTTTAAGACAAGAGTTTTTGTCTTCTCCAACTTAAGAGATTCGCAGAATATGACTGTTAGGATTGCTCTTCACGATGCTATAGTTTACTTTGATTGCTTTGTTTGCTTAGATTGCTTGTAAGTATACTTCGCATCGTACTTCTGCTCAATCTATCTTTAGATATTTATAGTATGAGTCCTTGATCTTCTTCATAGCCGTTGCATCACTGTAACAAATTGGTTTGTTGGAGAGTGGACTTATTTGTTGATCTTTTCATTCTGTTGCAAGGCTTTGTCTCTTTCTTCAAATTATCCGTTTGAAGATGTACTTCCCGTTGTGCCCCTTTCTTGATTTACTATATTTGGAAAGTCTTCCAGGCACAAATCTCTGGGAATAAATTATTCCTTAACTTTCAGGAATCATTCAGTTTGTCTCTTGCTTTTACGCCCACATGTGTTTTGCCGTTATTGTCAGCTATTCAACGCTTGCTGACGTGGACTAAGCTTCTACAAACTTGGCTGCAGTAATGGTTTGGTCAACCTCCTCTAATATTTGGTTTTACCGAAAACCTCGGCTGATAAATAACTCATCTATGGTCAACTCCTATCTGATATATTTATTTGACCGAAGACTTGTCTACTTTTTGTTGGAGTAATACTCGCCTGATAATTTCGTTGTCTAAAAGCGTGGTTGATAACTTGCCTGTGGTCAAACTTCTCTAATATATTGTTTGACCGGAACTTGCCTGATATACTGCCTTCTTCAGAACTCGGTTGCAGCTGTGTTTTGGTCAAACCTCGTCTGATATTTCTGTTGACCAAAACTCGCCTGATATTGAACTTGTCTGAAAACTCATCTGATATGTTGATTGTTCTATACTTAGCCGTTTTTCTAACTTATCAATACTTAGCCTAATTTTTCAGGCCTATAGAAGATACTCATTTGGTTCTTATTTACAATGCCAAGTACTTTGTTCATACATTTGATTTAATCATGAATCCAGGGATGACATCATCAAAATCTAAAATAATATTCCTAACAAATTCCCCCTATTTTGGCGATGGAAAAACTTAAACATTCAAATGTAAAAAAGACTGCACAAAAGTAAAGTGCAAGACACAAATCAAACTCAGTCTTTTTGAGAGAACTAGTGGTTGTCATTCAAGTTGACTGTTATAAATTTTTAGAGTTGCACATTACATTACAGTCCTTGGATGAAAAAATACAAACAAACATGAAAATTACAAGTTCCACAAAATTTACAAGTAAGCTAAAAAATTACATGTAAATTACAAAATGTTATCTCCCTCTTCCTCTTCCTCTTCCTCTGATTCTTGCTGGAGGAAGTGACCTAAGTGGTTTTGCTTCAATGGGTCTTTTTGTAACTCGGGCTAACCCATATTTCTTTTCAACACTGAGGGAGGCAAACTATTGTTCTTCTGGAGATGAAAATTTGTTTTCAATGCATACTTCTTTAATTTCTTCCTGAAGGGAAATTTCATCCAGTTCTCCATTCATGAGAGTGGGTGCTTCTTCAGGTCTAAAGTCTGGCATCCTTGGATATGCATTAAAGTGCTTCCTTGCATGCTTCTTCAAGATTTCCCATAAATTGGTCCAGTTGAGCTCCATAATGTCAATAAAAATTTGTTATGGGAAACTCTCAGGATCTTGAATGATCTCCCATAGGCAGTATTTTTCAATAAACTGTTTCCTGGAAGATCCCCACATATGTTGAGCTCCTACAGGAAGGTCATTCAAGTATGATTCTTTCCCACCCAAACCATGTTGCCATTCACCTTCATTAACAATAACATTCCCTAAAAAATCATCATTCATATCATTGTCACCGACAGCCTCATTTTCATTACTAACAGACTCTCTCTCTTTACCCTTCTTACCACTGCAACAGACCCACAATCCTTAGAAGCATTCTCACCTTCATTCGGTTTACAACCCTCAACATATAAATGTAAAACCCTTGTTTCTGGTTTAAGAAATGACAACATGACCATAACATCTTTATCATCTTTCAACAATATATAGGACTGAGATTTAGGAATTTGATACCATAGCTTTGACCAACTAACATACTCTAGTTTCTCAACTAAATCTGCCGCATCAAAGTAGCCAAATTTGTCAAAATCTAGGTGAAATGTTCCCTCATATTCACCCCCAACATACACATCATCACCCTCTGAGTACATAAATCCACCACCATGATAAAGATAAACAGCAAATAAGAAGCTGAAAATTACAAAATATAGCATATGAGCAATAAACTCTAAATTAGAATACAACCAGTTGAAATTCTAAGAAAATAAGAATCTGAAAAATAACAAATAAATCATATCAACGAGAAGCCCTAAATTCAAATATAACCAAATTTGCAGCCAATAATATAAAAATCAAGAAAAGGACATCACTAATACATATTCTAAGGAGAATCGGACGTACCTGTTCCCCATTGGGTTTAGAAGCTTCATCTTCAACTTCTGGGACCACAACCACAAATCGAGCAAAAAGATAAACGTTTGGGACCACCACAAAATCATTGCTAAGAGTTTGGCAACTGTCTCTACTGTAACACCCCCACAGCCATCCAGGAATATTACAGCGTCGGGGCCCCCGAGATGGAACCCATAAAGCTGGAGGAAATTTTTGCAAATATTTACAAACTCCCAAGAGGCTAACGACGGTATTATCTATTTAAAACATTCGAAGACTTAATAAAATCCATTTATCAAAACCATCGTAAAATCTCATTTGAAACCACAAGGCCCGAAATGCCAAAGCTCAATAGTTCAAAAACATATGTTAAGCTATCGCTTACACGTACCGACAGAATAGATTTCGAAAACGATTTCCAAAGTAACCTAAGTTACCAGATACCAAAAGGCCACTTTAAATACTCACACAGCGGAATACAAGAACTGATCAGGAAACTCAATACACAAATTCATGCCCTAGCCAGTATCCTCCGGGAAGCTCATCTCTCCACGACCGCTACAAGCTTGATAATCCAAGAGCCTAAAAAGAAAGCCCACGACGGGGTCAGCCATAATATCCAACAATGATAACCATCACATCACATCAATAATTACATACCAATGAAAATATTAAGAAAGAATACGACCAATGTAATCTTACCGCCATAACTTCACCAACTCGTGATAATAATTACCAAAGTTCACATCTCGTATCCTTTGAACAACATAATAAGCTCATACCGAAATATCCGTAATGTATCTCAACAATACCCAAGGTTCTCAAAGACATCGCATAACTTGCAATACAGAAATCTACTAACTCTATCCAACCCAATCCGTCGGGTAACATCATCACATCTCAACACGATAATCGACTGTCCATCAAAGACAAATACCAAAGGAAATACAGAATATACCTTAGGATATGCATTGCCATGACGAATCACGTCAATCTAATCCGAGATCAGATCAATACAACATACGGACAAGGTCCTAACACAAGACCTACAAATGCATACTCATATGACAACGTCAATATGTTCACATCAATGAAGACATTGTATACTTATGGCAAACCCATAATATACATATGCACAACAACAACATATATGGTAATCCAACGATCCAGCGCACACGGCTATAGATACCCATGATGATCCCGTCGGACCAATGCATCGTGGCATTACCTGTCCAAAGATCCAGCGCACACAGCTCTAGATATCCCATGTTGATCCCGTCGGACCAACGCATGGTGGACATATCACAACAATGCACAACTGCACAAAGCAACAGTACACAATGCACGACAACAACAATACACAAATGCATGACAACAACAATACACGGATGTATCACAACATGATCGACACAAATGACAAAGATGATTAAAATACTTGCTCCAAGTCCTTCGATAGCAAATCTAGATATCTAAACCATCACCAACCAGTTTTCTGAATATTCAACGATCCAAAATGTCACAGATGCTAGATAATTCACGTCTTCGTCTATACCACAATGTATCCTCGATACCAAGTATACCAACAACAAATGTAAATCATATACATTATGATTTAATTCCCAAAACTCGAATACAACTTACCATCCCAAATCTCCTATGATTACGATTATAAACATCGCCATACGAATTATAAACGAATGAAACGGAAACCATTCATTAAATATTATAATCTGAGCAAGTAATAACTTGCCTCCATAATTGATGAAGTCGTTATCAATTCCTTGCCGTCATCTACAAGTTCCTTGGCCCTGATCAATGCAATTCGAGAACATCCTCGAACTCGACCGCAACACACGGTTATAATCACCGATCAATATTCTCAACCTATTACAGTAATTTGATAAACAACACGTTCGATAACAATCAATAATCAATAAAACTGATCCACAACCCTAACGATTCCAAAATATCTTGATTAAACACAAGTCCAAACAATCTAACTCAAACAATTACGAATTCGTTCCCATGATTCCGCAAGGTCCATATATCGATTCGATACGGCGAGTATACAAACTTAACTAAAATATTCCAATCAATTTCTCTTTCAAAACTTCAATCAAACACCTTGAAGGCGGATTTCAAAGTTATATTCGAATCATCAATCAATAAACACCAACCATGTCAAGAACACGAAGAACATAATCACAAATATATATACGTCAACATATAGTCCATATAACCTCACGAATAGTAACAAAAAAACCATAATCATCTTCATACGAATCATTCATCAACAATAACATCAAAATCTGAATTCAAGGGGAGGATTATCCAACATACCTCTTAGAAGATGAAATACACAAGTATACATTCCCCTTGATTGAAACGGTGCGAAGAAATCGATGAAAGGAAAGAGTACTGATCTAACATCCTTTAAAAAGTTCATTCCTAAATCACAAGGATATCAATTCAATCACAATTGTACGAAAACGTATAGAACTTCCCAATTTCTACCCATTGAAGTATTTTATTGGACACTTTGAGGGCATAGTCCAATTTAATCGATTAACGGAGAAATTCTCGAATTTGTTCCACAAAACTTCAAGACTAATGAATGATATCAAGAATACAATGAAGTTCCATCAATAATTCGAGTTAAGACGAAAGAAATCAGCCACAACATCAAGAAACTCCAAAAATCCCCAAAACCAAGAGTTCGAGTGTTCTTACCTTCGATCCGGACGAAAGATGATGTTAGACATGAATCCAACTTCCAAAAAATGTTGCTCTATGATGTTCCCAATCAAATCCATTAATTTGTGATGAAGAATAGCGAAGAAACGAAGAGAAAATGTAAAAATGGCCAAGTGACCCGGTCCAGGCCCTTAAATAGCCGAGACCTGCCGGTTCCTTACGGCCGTAACCGGCCATGACTACCCTCCTGTCCAGTTTGGCCGACACCCTTACGGCCGTTACCAGCAGTAGCTTACGTACGTAATAGGCCCTTACGGACATACCCGACCACAACCTTACGACCGTAATCGGCCAGTCCTGACCGCCCAGCGAGTCACTGCCAACCGTGATCGGCCATCCCTGTGAGTCACTGCCGACCGTGATCGGCCATCCAGCGAGTCCTCAGCCACGACTCGTCCAGCTGCCTCCTAACGTACGTAATGCTTAATCCATTGCGTACGTAATACGTACGTTGACTTGCTACAGTATATGCTCGTATTACGTATGTAATACACCCTGTATAGCGTACATAAATCCATCCGTTGACTCATGTGTCCACATCCGTTCCCAAAAGCTGTCGACACGGGGCCCACCTATCGATCATATCCGGATCATGTCCGATTCCCTCTGTTACGTACGTAATGCCTTATGCATAACGTACGTAAAGCGTAGAATTTAGCGTACGTAAGTCCTTAAGCTTAGGGTACGTAATGGCCTTCTGTACTTGGCCAAAATCCAACTGCTCCTGTCCGACGTCTCGACATACAAAATATAAACATACAGCATACTGAATACATATACTGTATCCAATAATATTCTCATATACAATTATTGACCAAATACGACAATTATACCAAAACAGATGTCTTAGTCCTTTAATTATTTTATCCATACTGTACAGATTCCACACTGTACAACATAACTCGGATAAAATAACATTAAACAATAGTAGAAGAAATTCTGGATATTACATACTACACCACTTAAAATAAGTTTCGTCCTCGAAACTTGCAATCCGTCATAGAAAAACAACAAACCCTTCAACCAAAATATTCCGAAACCATCACGACAACAATCAATCATCATTATTAACGAATAACCAACACGGTATACTTACCTATGCGCCAAGTCGACGATATCCTGAGATACTAGTAAGTAACTTCACTGTTTAGCCTCAATACGCTTACAATCACAATTCCATGAGTCTCAACAAAATATATTTTATCTTCGGATGAAATAATTTATCCATGTCAAACAATGACACAAATCCCGAAACATCGACACAAAATTCGAACGCTCATACGATCATTAACAATAGAAACTTAACTGAGAATATCATCAACATGATAAACTTTAATATGACCAACGAACGATCAACGATAATCGAGAATACCCTCACATGGTAAGCTCCAACATGATCAACACAGGCAGACACAGATATACGAAAGAATAACATTCTCAAAATGTTATACCAATCACATACAGTGGATCTCATAGAAACACACCCAACTGGTGAACATACCCCTCGGCATACGAACAACCAATCACAAACTGACGAACATACCCAATCATACATGGAGTGGGAACAACCAATCAATATCCGAAACAACCATCCTGGGGTCACCATCCCCAAATCCACACTTACAAAGGAATCGTTCAAAAATCACTATGGTAAAATCGTACTACTACCATACCAATGGAAGCACATATGTCTCGGTTTCACAAAATCCAAAGTTCCAAAATCATATTTTGTGCATGAATCTACAACATGCAGCATATTTCTCTGGTCTGATCAATCAACCGATCATCCCTGGATAACCAAACTACCATACTAAATTTCGAATCTCTATTCACCGTACCATACTGATGTCTTATCCAGTTTGTGAGTCACACTCATAACTTCACCATGATATGCACTATGCACTAAATGCGTATGTATACCAATCACATTTTCAAAACCAGTTTGAAATCATATAGTCTCGTCAAGAAGACAAATTTTCGAAAGTTCTTTCATGAATTTCAAACTCAAACATAAATTTTGTAACACCACGAAATCAATTTTCAAAAAATTAAATCGGCTCACTAGTGTCAAGTTCTCGATGAAAATTCTTTTCGAATACACACTAAAAATGAAAATTATGCAAATGTTTGACCACAACCATACTCCTTATACTAATTCGGTTCGTCACCAAATCCACTGACATTCCATCGGAAAACCACACGATAAAATTCCAAAATCTCAATATATAGACTCCGATAAAACTCCTCTTCCACATATGACTCGCAACGTCAACCATTAACCCATCCTGGATCACCTCAACTATGCTAAAACATTGAATCATCAACAAATCAAACAACGCGAAAGACTTCACGAGATGTTTCATTTGAACAAGTAAACCAAAACTCCGAAAGGCAGAAACGAAATAGATAAATGATTGGTAAAGTTTTTTAGAAATCTCGGGAGTTTTAAGAAAACAGAAAAGCCTTTTGAAACATTAGGGTCTCAGCCCGTATCTCGTTCCGCATTACAAGAAGTTTAAAAAGTAGAAAAACCCTTCTGGACCTCAAGTCCTGAGTTATAAAACTATTTCAAAATCGATTGGGTGTCGGCCCAAAAATCATTTTTCCGTAAAACATCCGTAAAACATTCATTTTGAAAAGTATCATTTTCAAATGCTCAAAAACAGTTCATATATATCTCAAAAATGAACTAACATGACTAAATGTTCTTCTCAACAATCCACAGTTCTCCCGAATACACAACTCCGTTTCAAAACTTAACCGACATTGATTTCCAAAATCATAACTTCTCAAGATCATCAATCCTGTCCCAACTCTGTCACCTTATACTGTAACGCATAATATTCTGCCGAATCTCAAAGCATATCAACTTAGAATGGTCAACAAATCTCAATGCAATTCAAAAATCCAAATACTTACAGATCGTGAAGTCGGCGATTCACCGTGATACTGGCACATGTCTAGACTCAAGAAAATACTCAACACAGACATTTACAAAACACACATTTTGCAAAATCCGTTCAACTCGAGAACACAACACATCTCTTTCCAGAGAATCACGTTAACACCATTTGGAAAAGTTTACAACAATCCCACTACTACACTGGTAAATCACATAACACACAAGCCCAAGTGAGCGACAAAAACCCAGAGCTCAAACACTTGTCAACCAAAAACTCGAATGACACGACAAAAGAACGACCTAAATCGACCCGACTGCCTAGTTTTTCACAACCTAAACTCTGATACCATATTCTGTAACACCCCCAGAGCCATCCAGGAATATTACAGCGCCGTGGGCCCCGAGATGGAACCCACAAGGCTGGAGGAAATTTTTGAAAACATTTACAAATTCCTAAGAGGCTAACGACGGTATTATCTATTTAAAACATTCGAAGAATTAATAAAATCCGTTTATCAAAACCGTCCTAAAATCTCATTTGAAACCACAAGGCCCAAGATGCCAAAGCTCAACAGTTTAAAAACATACATTAAGATATCGCTTACACGTACCGACAGAATAGATCTCGAAAACGATTTCCAAAGTAACCTAAGTTACCAAATACCAAAAGGCCACTTTAAAATACTCACGCAGCGGAATACAAGAACTGATCAGGAAACTTAATACACAAATTCATGCCCTAGCCAGTATCCTCCGAAAAGCTCATTTCTCCACGACCGCTACAAGCTTGATAATCCAAGAGCCTAAAAAGAAATCCCACGACGGCATCAACCATAATATCCAACAATGAAAACCATCACATCACATCAATAATTACATACCAATGAAATTATTAAGTAAGAATACGACTAATGTAATCTTACCGCCATAACTTTACCAACTCGTGATAATAATTACCAAAGTTCACATCTCGTATCCTTTCAACAACACAATAAGCTCATACCGAAATATCCGTAATGTATCTCAACAATACCCAAGGTTCTCAAAAACATCATCAAAACTCGCAATACAGAAATCTAGTAACTCTGTCCAACCCAATCCGTCGAGTAACATCATCACATCTCAACACGATAATCGACTGTCCATCAAAGACAAATACCAAAGGAAATACGGAACATAGCTTAGGATATGCATTGCCATGACGAATCATGTCAATCTAATCCGATATCAGATCAATACAACATACGGACATGGTCCTAACACAAGACCTATAAATGCATACTCATATGACAACGTCAATATGTTCACATCAATGAAGACATTGTATACTTATGGCAAACCCATAATATACATATGCACAACAACAACACATATGGTAATCCAACGATCCATCACACACAGCTATAGATCCCCATGATGATCCCGTCGGACCAACGCATGGTGGCATTACCTGTCCAACGATCCAGCGCACACAACTATAGATATCCCATGTTGATCCCGTCGGACCAACGCATGGTGGACATATCACAACAATGCACAACTGCACAAAACAACAGTACACAATGCACGACAACAACAATACACAAATGCATGAAAATAACGATACACGGCTGTATCACAACATGATGGATGCAAATGACAAAGATGATTAAAATACTTGCTCCGAGTCCTTCGAGAGCAAATCTCGATATCTAAACCATCACCAACCATTATTATGAATATTCAACGATCCAAAATGTCACAGACGCTAGATAGTCCACGTCTTCGTCTATACCACAATGTATCCTCGATACCAAGTATACCAACAACAAATGTAAATCATATACATTATGATTTAATTCCCAAAACTCGAATACAACTTATAACCCCAAATCTCCTGTGATTACAATTATAAACATTGTTATACGAATTATAAACGAATGAAATGGAAACCATTCATTAAATATTATAAACTGAGCAAGTACTAACTTGCCTCGATAATTGATGAAGTCGTTATCAATTCCTTGCCGTCATCTACAAGTTCCTTGGCCCCGATAAATGTAATTCACGAACATCCGCGAACTCGACCGCAACACACGGTTATAATCACCGATCAATATTCTCAACATATTACAGTAATTCGATAGACAACACGTTCGATAATAATCAACAATCAATAAAACCGATCCACAACCCTAACAATTCCAAAATATCTTGATTAAACACAAGTCCGAACAATCTAACTCAAACAATTACGAATTGATTCCCATGATTCTGCAAGGTCCATATATCGATTCGATACGTAGAGTATACAAACTTAACTAAAATAATCCAATCAATTTCTCTTTCAAAACTTCAATCAAACACCTTGAAGGCTGAATTCAAAGTTATATTCGAATCATCAATCAATAAACACCAACCATGTCAAGAACATGAAGAACACAATCACAAATATATATCCATCAACATATAGTCTATATAACCTCACGAATCGTAACAACAAAACCATAATCATCTTTATACGAATCATTCATCAACAATAACATCAAAATCTGAATTAAAGGAGAGGATTATCCAACATACCTCTTAGAAGATGAAATACACAAGTAAACATTTCCCTTGATTAAAACGGTGCGAAGAAATCGATGAAAGGAAAGAGTCCCGATCCAACATCCTTCAAAAAGTTAGTTCCTAAATCACAAGGATATCAATTCAATCACAATTCTACGAAAATGTATAGAACTTCCCAAGTTCTACCGATTGAAGCATTTTATCGGACACTTTGAGGGCATAGTCCAATTTAATCGATTAAAGGAGAAATTCTCGAATTTGTTCCACAAAACTTCAAGAGTAATGAATGAAATCAAGAATACTACGAAGTTCTATCAACAATTCGAGTTAAAACGAAAGAAATCGGCCACAACATCAAGAAACTCCAAAAATCGCCAAAACCAAGAGTTCAAGTGTTCTTACCTTCGATCCGGGCGAAAGATGATGTTAGACATGAATCCAACTTCCAAAAAATGTTGCTCTATGATGTTCCCAATCAAATCCATTAATCTCTGATGAATAATCGCGAAGAAACGAAGAGAAAATGTAAAAATGACCAAGTGACCCGGTCCAGGCCCTTAAATAGCCGAGACCTGCCGGTTCCTTACGGCCGTAACCGGCCATAGCTTACGGCCGTAACCGGCCATGACTTCCCTCCTGTCCAGTTTGGCCGACACCCTTACGGCCGTTACCGGCAGCAGCTTACGTACGTAATAGGCCCTTACGGCCGTACCCGGCCACAACCTTACGGTTGTAATCGGCCAATCCGGACCGCCCAGCGAGTCACTACCAGCCGTGATCGGCCATCCAGCGAGTCCTCGGCCACGACTCGGACAGCTGCCTCCTAACGTACGTAACGCTTAATCCATTGCGTACGTAATACGTACGTTGACTTGCTACAGTATATGCTCGTATTACGTACATAATACACCCTATATAGCGTACATAAATCCATCCGTTGACTCACCTGTCCACATCCCTTGCCGAAAGCTGTCTACACGGGGCCCACCTGTCGATCATCTCCGGATCCTATCTGATTCCCTCTGTTACGTACGTAATGCCTTATGCATAACGTACATAAAGCGTAGAATTTAGCGTACGTAAGTCCTTAAGCTTAGCGTACGTAATGGCCTTCTGTACTTGGCCAAAATCCAACTGCTCCTGTCCGACGTCTCGACATACATAATACAAACATACGGCATACTGAATACATATACTGTATCCAATAATATTCTCATATACAATTGTTGACCAAATACGACAATTATACCAATACAGATGTCTTAGTCCTTTAATTATTTTTTCCATACTGTACAGATACCACGATGTACAACACAACTCGGATAAAATAACAGTAAACAATAGTAGAAGAAATTCCAGATAATACATCTACTACAATTCTTCTGACCATCTCAGAGAAGTTAGAAGGCAGGTGATATACAAGTGCCTCTTCATGAGCAACATTCTGAGCTGAGCCCTCCTCTGCAGTTAGCTTTTGAGCAGTAGATTTCTCAGATGATACCTACCTATCGACTGATTTCTGATTAGATGGGGTCTTTATAGGGGTTACTGATTTTTCAGATCTGTCCTCATCTGCAGGTGACCTAGACTTCTCTGCAGATGACTTCTTTTGAGAGGGACTTTTCTTAGGTTGTTCCCCCTGATTCCCTGGCTTTTCTGCTTCCTCAGGATGATCTGAGCTAGATGCCTGATCAGGTGTATTTTGATCATGTTCCTCATCATCTTTTTCTTTTCTTTCTTCTTCATTCTCTTCCTTCTCTTCTTCTTCTTCTTCTTTCTCCTCATCTTCTTTTTCTTTTTTTTAACTCCTTCTTTTTCACCTTCTCCTTCTGCTTTCTTTTCAACTTCTTCTTCATCTTCAACTTTTTCAATAGTAATCCCTTTATTTTTTCTTTCTTCTTCATTCTTTTCTTCTTCTTCCTCATTAAGGTTTATTCCCTCTACTACACTTTCATGACATCAAGGATGAATTTGTCCATATTATGTTCAAAATGGGTGAAGAACCACTTCTCCTACAGAAGTAAATTTTACATCTGTCTCCTGACAGAAGTGCATGATGAGTTGTTCTATGGCAATGGGGTGATCCCAGGTACATCTTTCAACAAATACTCTTAGCTGAGTTAAGCTAAGGATCTTCAATTCTTTCCATTCTTCATATATATTGATAAATAAAAATTTTAGATATTGTTGTCTTACCAAATATAATTCAGAGGGTTGTTCTCCCTGAGGTTGAAAGAGTAACATGCTTTTGGCACTTCAATGGTTTCCTCTGCTTCTTCTTCCTCAGTAATGCTTGGAAGTGTTAAGAGGGGGATCACCTCTGGTATCGGCTCAGAGGATTGGGCTGGGTGATCTCCAGGTAATGCAGGTGCAGGTGAAATGATCATTTGCATTTCCTGCTCTGAGTCTGAGGGATAGTCCACCAGTCTTTTCTGTCTTTTAGGAGATGGTTCAGGTGAGGATTAAATGTGGACAACTTCTTCATGTGCTTTCATCCCTTTTAAGAACTTGGAGAGAGGAATGTTGTCATTGTATGCACTTCCTTCAGATGTGATGATAGGTGCGGGTAGGGTTGCAGATGGAATGACATCATCTGCAGGCAGAGCAAGGGATGTTTCAGGTGTAGATGACTTCTCAGGAATTTCGTCTGCAGGTGACTTTTCAGGAATGTCATATGCAGGTTTCTCAGCTGTGCTTTCAGCTGCAGTTTTGTCAGCTGCATCTGATCTGACTTCTTTGGAGTCTGATACTCCTTTATAAGAGGATGTTCCAGACTTCATTTTCTCCAACATCTCAACTGCATAGGGCTTGTTCTGTAGGTCACAAGTCGTCCAGGAATAAGTCTAGAGGGGGGTGATTGGACTTATTGAAACTCTTTTCCACAACGGGTGAGTTTCTCAGCTGATAGGTACAGTTGACTCGGAGTCGTCTGTGCGGAAGTCAGCTGATGACGAATACAGATAACTCAAATAATGGAACAGTGAAGTATGTATGCAGCAGGTAAGTATGATTCTAAAGCAGTAAAACACGCAGGTAGTTTATAGTGGTTTCAGAGGTAGGGTAATCCTCTACTAATCCACTTTTCTCCAAACCAGTTGGAGATGAATCCACTATAATTTTCAACCAATGATAAATATTACAGTGATTCTACTTAGCTACAACAACTTCCAACCAGTGGAAATCATGTCGTTGCAACTCCTTTCGACTGCCTAACACCTCTTGATCTTTAAATCCTTCGATGCCTATCAGTCACGCACACTTCAACCAGTGAAGTACCCCAAACTCAGGTTTTAAGACACGAGTGGTTGTCTTCTCCAACTAAGAGCTTCTTCAAGTAAGAACTTTTGAACTCTTGCTCTTCACGATGCTATTTGTTCGCTTGATTGCTTTGATTGCTTTAATTTCTTGAGAGTGTTGTTCGCATCGTGCTGCTCAATTCAAATCTTCAGGTATTTATAGATGTAGATCCTTGAGCTTCCTTCATAGACGTTGCAATCCCTGTAACAAATCCTTCTGTTGGAGAAATAGACTTCTTTGTTTTTCTTTCTGAATGTTGCAAGGATGGATTCCCTTATTTTAATCCATTTCCGACCATTGTGAGGACTTTCACGTTGAAGCGCCGAAACTTTAGATTATAATATGATTAAAGTCTTCAGTGGTGGGTCTGAATGAATATTTAATTCATTTGTTTTCCGGGAATCTCTACAGTCTTCCCCTTATCGCCCGTATGTGATTTTTCGTGATTATTGACTTTTCAACGCATGCTGACGTGGACTGGTTACTTGGATGATTACGTTGACAGAACTTATTTGATCTCTTTTTGGTCAATCTGTCTGACGTGCAGTCAACCTTCTCTGATGTCGGACTTCTGTAACTTCTCTGAGATGAAGTTCTCTATCCTGACTGATCTTCTCTGATCTGAAGTCTTCTGACCTGATAAACTTATCTGATCTGATGGTCAAACTTCAGATAACTTGGACTCCGTCTGATTACTTTACTGCAGTCTGGTCAAACTTCTCTGATAAATATTTTGACCAGGAATTCTCTAATAAATCTCTTTCTTCATAATGTTGTCTGATGATAAGTCATTTGTGGTCAACCTTCTCTAATAAGTTGAGTTGACTAGTACTTCTCTGATATGAGCTTATCTGAGATTTATACTTAGCCGATTTTTAAGCTTAACTTACATGGCCTATAGAAGATACTCATTTGGTTCTTCTTTACATTTTGCCAAGTATTCAACTATACTCAATTTGGCTTATAGAAGATACTCATTTGGTTCTTCTTTACATTTTGCCAAGTACTTAAAGACATACATTTGAATAAACAAACAAATACAGGATGACATAATCAAAATCTAATAAGTATTCCTAACAAATTCCCCCCTTTTTGATGATGGCAAAACATTAAGCAAGATATTCAGATGTAGAACAGGTCTGCACATGATCAAGTGCACGACACGAATCAAAATTCAGTCTTGTTTTGAGACAACTGGTGGTTGTCATTTAAATGACTGTTATATAATTTTCTGAGATGTTTTGCAAGTACAGTGCTTGAATTATCAAATAAATATAGAAAATTACAAGTACAAAAACAAAAGTTACAAAAAAAATACAAGTAGAATAAAATGTCCTATCTGCCTCTGCCTCTTCCTCTCCGAACAGTTTGCTTCGGAGGTCTGAGCAACTTTGCTCCAATGGGTCTCTGACAGACAGGAGCTAGTCCATACTTCCTTTTGATTACCATGGATGCAAACTCTTGCTCCTCTACAGATGATAAGTTGTTTTTTCACACAGAATTTTCTGATCTCACTCTGCATAGCTAGCTCATCCATCTCATCGTCCAATCGAGTAGGAGGTTCTTCGGCTCTTAACGGGGGAATTGTAATACCCATGATTTTTGTTCCGGTTATTTTAGATTTTTTTCGGATATTTCCCGGTTGTCGAGTGCCGGTATTATTTTCTCGACAACTGATTTTGGTGTTTATGACCGTATGTGATGATTTGTTATCTGTTGTTTTCATTTCGGATCGATGATGTTGTCCCCGAGCATTTTGTCGTGTTCGTTCCGTGCGATTTCAGAAAATCGAGTCATCGGGTCATGGCGGCTGGTCACTGGCCGGACGGGTGCGAGCACTGGCAGGACGGGTGCGGGCACTGGCCAGACGGGTGCGGCAGGAACCGGCATAGCGCACGCTACTGCCGGAAGGCAGCGCATGCTATGGCCGGAAGGCTGCGCAAGCGAGTCGGTCGAGGCAGCAGGGGCGGAGAGGTTCTGGACTCGGGGAGGATCGGCAGGTAGCGCACGCCACTGTCGGACATGGCGCGCGCTAATCGGCAGGCGTAGCGCACGCTACGGCCGAAAGGCTACGCGCGCTACCGCGGTCGGACAGGAAGGTTCTGGACAGCAGGATAGGTTAGCAGGATAGGTCAACGCGGGCCCCGGTCTAACATTCTCGATAATGACCGCCTGTTAGCGCACGCTAGCCGGCAGCCTAGCGCACGCTAGGCTGCACCAGTATAAATATGACCGAGCAGTCATATTTTCACTCGTTTTTCATTTCCTATCTTTCCTGTCTGCGGCTGGAGTCTTGGAGAAGTCGAAGATATGTTGTTATACAACTAATCCACGAAGTTTGGGAGCTCATATCATCGTTTAATCACTCCATAACATCCTTCAATCCAGCGAATCAAGGTTAGTTTTCCTAAAATCCTAGTTTTGGGAAAATTAGGGGTTTTGCTTGATTTCACCCGTTTGATCCGTGATAAATTAGATTTGTGATGGCTTGATGATTATTAAGTCATATTATACCAATTTCCTTGTTGATCCATGGTTCGATTGCTAAAGATTCTTCGTTTTGTTGAGTTCCTAATCGGCGCCTTGAAGATGTCCGGTGAAAGTTCTTAGAGGGGGTTTTTGGGTGTTCTACGATTATTATTCCTTGTACGATCGTTGATTATTGATGAGATGATGTTAGGGTCAGGTTCCTTGCGAAGAACTCGAGTCGGAACCCTTCCATTCGCCGTTTCCCGAGCGGTTGTGTTACCGTCGTTTCTGTCGGAGAGTTGTGGGCGTTTGAGGTTTCCCGGGTGAGCCATGTTTGTAGGAGTGTCCGGTATCGACTATTGAGGCAAGTATCTGGCCCATACATTACGTGTTTTGTGAATATAATGATTGGAAATCGACGATATGTGCTAAATGAATGTTTATAACTATTTCTCAAAAGAATCGGTATATTTACAATCATGGTTTTCTTAAAAGATGACTCTTGTGTTCGGGATTTAATGTGCTTAATTGACTATGTGTTTCAGTGTTGAGTATAGGATCTCCTTACTTTCGGGTGACGTCATTATGTGGGATTATGCCGCCGGTAATTTAAGGTTCACCTTTTGTTAAGAATTGTGCATGGAGTCATGTGGTTATCGGTGATTATGTGATTTGTGTGATATTAGTCATGTCGTTCGGTGTTGTTGAGATAAATGTGCTTCCTTGTGGATAGTCTTAATTCTGGGTCGTGAGTATGTGTTGGATAGTTTGGCCATTTTAGCAAAATACCTCGACTATATATATTGTGATTGACTCTTGAGGATTGTGGTTTTGGAATGAGAACTGATGAGAGTTGTAAGGTTTTATGGCGGGACCGGAGGCTATACCGAGTCGCGAGAATTGCCAGAGTGTTTGTACTGATGATTAATTGTGATATGTCCGGAGTATCACAATGCTTGGTGCTCAGAGTCGAGAGACATTATATATCGAGTCTTGTTGTTTGGCTAAAATGGCATAAAAATAATGTGTTATGTGTAATGTGTTTTTGTAAGTGAATTGAAGTGGATGATCGGGTCGTGGACCCTGTGTTTGGTGATCGAAATGATCGGGTCATGGACCCTGTGTTTGGTGATCGGAATGATCGGGTCGTGGACCCCGTGTTTTGTTAACGGATTTGCATTTTGGAAAATGAACTTTGGGGCTGTGACCTTAAGTGGTTTTCGAGGAATTAAAAACTCTTCAATCACAAATGTTTTCAAAACTCCCGAGATTTAGAAGTATTTTCAAAGTGCCTTCTTGTTTCGTTTCTACTTTCAAGACTTGAACTATTTTTAATTAAACAAAATATCTCGGGAAGTCTTTTGTTGTATTCTCGGGATGTGTTGTGTATGGCTCGTATTTGCACTTTATACTTGTACTAGCAAAACAATGGAGTTTTGCTAACCCCCGAGTATTCGGGGGGTGTATGTCTGTTTTGCATCCAGGTACATGCAGGTTTGGGAGCAAAACACAAGATCGGCGCGAAGGATGATGGAAGGCGAATGATACTAATCACTCGAAGGCCAAATTTGGATGCAGTTAGTTGGAGTTCGTGTATGGTCTTTTCCGCTGTCGTACTTTTTGTTTGTGAGTGTATTTTACCCTTGCATGGGTATGAGTCGAGATGGAAATGTGTATTTTTGACTTGTATGTTAGTAATGAAAGACCAAATCGGTCTCTTGGCTCGTTATTTTATTATGTGGGTATGTAATGTATTGTGTTGTTTGGATGTCTAGCCTGGTGGATCCTCACGGAGAGGGTCTGCGGCGTGTAATATTCCCGATTTGATTCTGGGGGTGTAACATTTATGGTATCGGAGCTTAGGTTGCGGAAACCTAGGCTGTCGGGTCCATTCGGGTATTGTCGTGTCTTGTTCTGTCAGATTGTGTCTGTCTAAGTCGTGTCGCGATGCGTCGTCTGTGATGTTGGTCGTGATTAGTATCGAGGTGCAGCCATCATCTTCGTGCGACCTGTGGATGTAAGTCTCCCTACTATATTGTGCCTTGTGATATACGAGCTTGTATGATTTTGTGTTATGATGTGGAGTTTAAAGGTGATTTGTGATTATGTGGCCTATGTTGTTTGATCCTCGTATGATGCTAGAATGAAAGTGGTGCCAACGTATATGTATATATACACACATCCTGATATAAGTCATTTTTACAAGAGTAATGGCCTTGGTGTGGTTACGCAAAGAAAAATTAATCAATGTGATATTTTAAAACTTTACATGTTTTTTGGGAGTCAAGTAAATTTTGTTTTAAAACATCCTCCAAAGGGGGGAAAAAGTTTGATTTTTGTATAATGACCTAAAGGCCGAATTTTTTTTGAGAATTCAAACTACCATTATTTTATTTTCATATTATATTATAAGTTTTCAAAACACGATTTTTGAACTCAAATGAGGTCTACAAAATGTAATCAAGATGTGACTCTCACTTTCAACTTATCGGTTTTATGGTTGTTAGTTGAGAAACACGTGATGATGTTCTTGTTGTTTGGGCAGTGTTGCCAGTTTTAGATTAAAATAGTGATGTGAATGCTAAGTCGTTCGGTATAAGTTAAGATAGTTCTCTTTATTAATAGACGAGATTTCAATTTTCGATGATAGTTGTCTTTTGATGGTTGCTCAAGAGGTGTTATAAGTATGTGAATCGATGGCATTTAGGTTCGTATGCTGCCATTATTCATTTGTAAACTTCGGTTCTAGTAATGTCGTATATATATGTTCGCGATCATGTTGCTGAGTTGGAGCAGCTAGCGCACGCGGAGTGCGAGGCTAGCGCGCGCTAATGCAGCATGGATAGCGCACACTAAATAATTGTTGTAGCGCGCATTAGTTAGCTGGGACATAGGCTAGAGAACTGCATTTCTTTTAACTGTTAGGCCTAACCTTGGCAGTCAATCACCCGTAACTGTATTTTATGTGTGTCGTCTAGTGATGACAACTATTTCGTGTGAACGTGTGTTATGACTTTTCATTCGCGCTAAGTGATAATTGATTTTGTTCAGTTAGTTGATAAATTATGTCTGATGTGTGTGTGTTCGAAAATGTTTTCCTAAAACTTTCATAAGTTTGTGCAAGTTGCGTAAAATCAATTTTTGGATCTAATTTGATGTTGCGATTAAAGCGGCGGGTTCGTATGAACTTTGAAATTGTTTGAAATTTGCGAGCCGGCCTAGAATTCTCCAATAAAACCTCGACGGTATTGAAATAGTTGTTTTAAAGTACCTTGAACATTTTGTAAAATGCTATTGTCGTTGATTTTTGTGTAGTGTTGGGAGAATTTTCAGAAATGACTTTTAACGTACTATTGTATTTTCGAATAATTCGAATATATGATTATCAAAAATCTTTCACACAATTTTTTTTTCAAAAACCGATACGATTTTTTTAAAATATATAGTGAAAGATGAAAAATCTTACTCGATTTAAACTTCAAACTCGGATTTGGAAACTTTCCTATACTGATTAAAGTATGTACGAATGATTTAATGACCTTGCATAGTTATCTTGTTTGTTATTAAGGGTGGTACTGGTGTGTAGTGGCGTGGTGATTTTGACAATGCCGGTTGCACAGAAAATATTACTTTGCAAATGATTTGAAAATGAGTCGGTTAAAAGTCTTTTGTTTACAAGTTTTAATGAAACAACCCGAAGTACCAAAAGTACTTTTAAAGTTTATTTTGAATAGCATACAAATCCAAGGATTTCAAATGATATCATTTAAAAGGATACCTCGTGTATTTTCTTATCGAGTTATTGTTAGTTACCTTATGTGATATGTCGTGCTGAGTTGGTACTTTAGTATAATATTTTGCGAAATCGTGCCATCGTATTGAGTGAGAATCCGCTTAGTATGCCGAGGGACAGAGGACGCGGTCGTGACCGC
Source organism: Orobanche coerulescens (assembly GCA_033398695.1). NCBI lineage: Eukaryota > Viridiplantae > Streptophyta > Magnoliopsida > Lamiales > Orobanchaceae > Orobanche > Orobanche coerulescens. Next base: position 123,035,060 of record CM065812.1, on the reverse strand, counting down.
AGTACAGTTGGTCATGGAAATCGGATGCAGAACCAAGAGAATATTGATGGAAAGGCTGCTATTCTAGTACTTCGTACTCGTTGTTTAGGTTTTGTAATATCCGGAATTTCTACTACCGTTGTTTAATATTATTTTATCCGAGTCATATTGTACAGCGTGGAATATGTACAATATGGATAAAATAAATTAAAGACTGAGATGTCAGTATCGGTATAATTGTCATACTTGGTCGACAATTGTATTAGAGGATATAGTGCGTCATGTATACGTATCCGATATGTCGAGACGTTGAGCAAGAATAGCTGAAAATGGCTAAGTATAGCCTTATTAGCGCACGCTAATAGTTAAGCTTAGCGCACGCTACCATGCAGGGTTAGTGCACGCTAAAGGTAAAATCATAGCACACGCTAATGCAGTCACATCGGAAGGAATCTGCGTGTGGACCAGGCCACTTTCGGCGCATGTTTTGATAAGTCAACGGATGTTTGTAATGTAGTACTAGCGCACGCTAAACCCTAAAGGTTAGCGCACGCTAATGGTATATTCGACAAAAAGGAATCTTATCCTCGTCAGCACTTTCGGCGTGTTGACCAGTCTTCGGAGCATACAGACAAACGAGTCAACTGATATTAGCGCACGCTAAACGCAAGGACTTGCGTACGCTAGAGAGTGTAAGTTACGTATGCTAATGCATGGGCATTACGTACGTAAGCACATGTACGAAGCCAGACAGTATCCCCTGGACTGCGATAGCGCACGCTAACAAAGTCAGTTAGCGCACGCTAAAGCCGTAGCGCACGCTAGTAATGTATTATATATAAAGGGACAAACGGGTATTATGAAGCATTTCGTCCATTCTCTTCTTGCAACCGATAGAGAGAACCTTGGGAGGACTTTTGGAGTTCCTAAACACTGAGGGATGATCCTCTTTAACAAGATTAAAGATGGAAATCATGGATTAAAGCTTTGTTCTTTAAATCATTGGCGATTCTTGGAAATGGATTCAATCTTGGGATTCAATCCATTCCTTCAAAAAGGTAATCACTCTTCATCTTTGGATTTCGTTTTGGATTGAATGTTGATGTTCTTGAGTTGATGCTTATTACATAAACAAGTTGATAAGCATGATTATGAGATGGATTACCGGAGTATGATGATATTAATATGATTTGAGTGATTTGTATTGTGTAGTTCATTTTCTTGAGATAAGTTGGTTAATCCTCCTTCTCCTTTGTGGATGTTGATGTTATTGTTGATGATTACTCCCTGTAATGATAGATTATGGAAGTGTTGTTACGTTCTTAATGTTTCATGATGTTGATATTGAGGAAGGTGATATATGGATATAGGACTTGGATTATAAGTTGAACGATTGTTTGTATGTTAAAAAATATCGGACTTCGTTGTTTTGATAGCTTTGAACATAGTTCAGAATCACTTAATGTTCTTGATAATCGCCATATGTTTATCGGTATCCGAAATACATGCAACTGTATTGCATTAGCGCACTTTAAGCCTACTGGCTAGCGCACGCTAATGGGAGCAACTTAGCGCACGCTACGTTAAGTAATTAACGTGCGCTAAGTCAACAGACAGGGTAGGATATTCTATTTCGATTATGAATTCGTGATCGTTTAAGTTGGTTTTATCAGACTTGTGGTTAACCGAGATATTGTTGAGCCGTTGGGTTTGTGAATAGGTTTTATCGACTGTTGATTGTTTTCGAACTTGTTGTTTATCGATTATTGTAATAGGTTGAGATTATTGATCGGTGTTTATAACCATATGCTGCTGTCGTGTTCGAGAATGTTCGTGAATTGCATTGATTAGGGCCAAGGGACTTGTAGATGACGGCAATGGAATTGGTAACGGCTTCATCGGTATCGAGGTAAGTTATTACTTGCTCAGTTTATAGTATTTAATGAATGGTTTCCGTTTCATTCGTGTATAATTCGTATAACAATGTTTATAATCGTAATCACAGGAGATTTGGGATTATAAATCGTATTCGAGTTTTGGGAATCTAAATCATAATGTATATGATTTACTTCTGTTATTGTATACTTGTATATCGAGGATATATTGTGATAAAGACGAAGATATGAATTATCTGCAATCCGTGATACTTTGGACCGTCGAGTATTGAGGATAATGGTTCGTGATGGTTTAGACATTGAGATCGTTCTCGAAGGACTCGGGGCAAGTAATATATCATTTTTGTCATTTTGTGTCGATCATGTTGCGACACATTCGTGTATTGTTGAAGTCATGCATTTGAGTATTATTGTTAATATGCATTTGTGCATTGTTGTCGTATGTCCACCTCGTGTTGATCTGACGGGATCATCTTGGGATCTATGCTAGCATGCGCTGGATCATGGGATGGGTTTTCCACCTCGTGTTGATCTGACGGGATCATCTTGGGATCTAGGCAGTGAACGCTGGATCATCGGATTACCCATGTGTTGTTTTTGTGCATATGTATATTATGGATTTTCCATAAGTATACATTGTCGTTATTCTTGTGATCATATTGACGTTGTCATATGAGTATGCATTTGTAGGTCTTGTGTTAGGACCATGTCCGTATGTTGTGTTGATCTGATCTCGGGTTAGACTGACGTGATGGTAATGGTATTTCGTATCTTGAGGTATGTTCCGTATTTCCTTGATACTTGTCTTTGATGGACAATCGATTATCGTATTGGAATTGTCGACGTTATCTGATGGATTGAATTGGCCAGAGTTGGTATAATTTCCGTATCGCGAGTTATGATAATGTTTTGAGAACCTTGGGTATTGTTGAGATACCGTATAAAAATTTTGGTATTATCTTATTGTGTTGTTAAGGATACGAATCGTGGATTTTCGTAAAGTTACGACGGTAAGATTACATTGGTCGTATTCTTACTTAGTATTTCCATTGATATGTAATTATTGACGTGATGTGATGGTTATCATTTTTGGATATTATGGCTGACCCCGTCGTGGGCTTTATTTTTAGGTTCTTGGATTACCAAGCTTGTAGCGGTCGTGAAGAGATGAGCTTCACCGGAGGATACTGGCTAGGACATGTATTTGTGTATTGAGTTTCTGATCAGTTGTTGTATTCCGCTGTTAGAGTATTTTAATCGTTTGTCTTTTTCCGCTGCGTGAGTATTTTTAAAATGACCTATTGATATCTGGTAACTTAGGTTACTTTGGAAATCGTTCTCTAAATCTATTCTGTCAGTACGTGTAAGCGATAGCTTAACGTATGTTCTTAAACAATTGAGCTTTGACATTTCGGGCCTTGTAATTTCAAATGAGATTTTACGACGGTTTAATAAACGGATTTTATTAAGTCTTCAAATGTTTTTAAAAGACAGTACCATCGTTAGCCTCTTGGGCATTGATAAATGTTTGTGAAAATTTCCTTCAACCTTGTGGGTTCCATCTCGGGTCCCATGGCACTGTAATATTCCCGGTCGGATCTGGTGGTGTTACAGCATATGGTATCGGAGCTTAGGTTGTGAAAACCTAGGCAGTCGGGTCGAGTTGGGTCGTACTTTTGTCGTGTCATTCGAGTTGTCGGTTGACAAGTGTGTGAGCTCTGAGTTTTTGTTGTTCACTCGGGCTTGTATGTTATGTGATTTACCAATGTAATACTGGGGTTGTTGTAAACTTTTCCAAATGGTGTTAACGTGTTTCTTCGGATAGAGATGTGTTGTGTTCTCGAGTTGAACTGAGTTTGCAAAATGTGTGTTTTGAAAATATCTGTATCGAGTATTTTCTTGAGTCGAGACATGTGCCAGTATCACGGGGAATCGTCGGCTTCACGATCTGTAAGTATTTGGATTTTTGAATTTCATCGAGATTTATTGCCGTTCAAAGTTGATATGCTTTGAGATTCAGAAAGATATTATGCGTTACAGTATAAGGTGACAGAATTGGGACATGATTGATGATCTTGAGAAACTATGATATTGGAAATCAGTATGTCGGTTAAGTTTTGGAACGGAGTTGTGCATTTGGGAGAAATATTGTTGATTGTTCAGGAGAACATGTAGTCATGTTAGTTCATTTTGAGATATACGAACTGTTTTTGAGCATTTGAAAATGATACTTTTCAAAATGAATGTTTTATGGATGTTTTACGAAAAATGATTTTTGGGCCGAGACCCAATCGATTTTGAAATGGTTTTATAACTCAGGACTTGGGGTCCGAAAAATGGTTTTCTACTTTTTAAACTTCTTGTAATGCGGAATGAGATACGGGCTGAGACCCTAATGTTTCAAAAGGCTTTTCTGTTTTCCTGAAAACTTCCGAGATTTGTAAAACGCTTTACCAATCGTTTATCTATTTTATTACTGCCTTTCGAGGTTTGGTTTACTTGTTCAAATGAAACTTCTCGGGAAGTCTTTCGCTGTGTTGGTTTGTTTCAATGCATTGTCATAGCATAATTGAGGTGATCCAGGATGGGTTAATGATTGACGTTGCGAGTCATATCTGGAAAAAAGAGTTTTTGTCGGATTCTATACATTAAGGTTTTGGAACTCTAACGTGTGGTTTTCTAATGGAATATCAGTGGATAATGGTGACGAGCCGAATTGGTATACAAGAGTATGGATGTGGTCAATCATTTGCATAATTTCATTTTATTTAATCATGCGTATTCGAAAAGAATTTTTATCGAGAACTTGGCACCAGCGAGCCGATTTAATTTTTAAAATTGATTTTGTGGTCTTACGAAAATTTATGTTTTGAGTTTTGAAATTTTTGAAGGAACTTTCGAAAATTTGTCTTCTTGACGAGATATGTGATTTCAAACTGGTTTTGAAAATGTGATTGATATACATACGCATTTAGTGCATAATGCATATCATGGTGAAGTTCTGAATGTGACTCATGAACTGGATAAGACGTCAGTATGGAACGATGAATAAAGATTCGAACTTCAGTATGGTAGTTGGTTATCAAGGGATGATCGGTTGATTGATCGGATAAGAAGAATATGTTGCGTGATGTAGAATTCATGCACAGGATGTAATTTTGGAACTTGGGGTTTTGTGAAACTGGGACGTATGCGCTACCATAATGTTTTTGAATGGTTTCTTTGTAAGTGTAGATTTGGGGATGGTGCCCCCATGCTGGTTGTTTTGGATATTGAGTGGTCGTTCCCACTACATGTATGATTAGGTATGTTCGTCGATTTGTGATTGGTTCTTCGTATGCCGAGGGATATGTTCACCAGTCGGGTATGTTTATTGAGATCCACTGTATGTGGTTGGTGTGTCATTTTGAGAATGTTATTCTTTCGTATATCTGTTTCTGTGGTTCTGTGTTGACCGTGTTGGGGCTTCTCGTGTGAAGGTATTCTCGATTATCGTCGATCGTTCGTTGGATATATTGGAGTTTATCATGTTGATGATATTCTCGATTATATTTTGACCTTTGGATTGGTCGTATCGGAGTTTATCATGTCGATGATATTCTCGGTTAATTTATTGGCTGAACATTGTTGGTGATCATATGAGCTTTCAGATTTTGTGTCGATGTTTCGGAATTTATGTAGTTGTTTTGTGCAGTTGTTTCACAGATGTATCGTGTATTATTGATTTGTCTCCGAATTGGGATTTGATTGTGCGATCAGGCAGACAGGATTCGACACGAATAGATTATTCCATCCGAAGATGATATATTTTGTTGAGACTCGAGGAATTGTGATTGTAAGCGTATTGAGACTGTACAGTGAGGTCGCTTGCTAGAATCTCAAGAGATCGTCGACTTTGCGCAATGGTAAGTATGCTGTTTCGGTTATTCGTGAATGATGATGATTGATCGTTGTCGTGATGGTTTCGAGATATTTTGGTTGAACGGTTTGTTTGTTTTCTATGACGGATTGCAAGTTTCGAGGACGAAACTTATTTTAAGTGGTGTAGTATGTAATGTAGGTCACAAGTCGTCCAGGAATAAGTCTAGAGGGGGGGTGAATAGACTTATTAAAACTCTTAAACTCTTTTTCACAAAGAGTAAATTTCTTCAGCTGATAGATATGCAAATGACTTAGAGTCGTTTGTTCTCAATACGTGCGAAAGTCAGCTGATGACGAATACAAAACAACTAATGAAACACTTAATAATGGATGCAGCAGTTAAAGTATGATGCTATAAAACAGTAAAGTACGCAGACAGTTATAGTGGTCTCAGAGGTGGGGTAATCCTCTACTAATCCACTTTTCTCCAAACCACTTGGAGATGAATTCACTATAATTGTCAACCAATGATAAATATTACAGTGATTCAACCAAATTACAACAGCTTCCAACTAGTGGAAATCCTTGCCGTTGTAACACCCTTGACTGCCTTGCACCTCTTGATCCGCGATCCTTGGATGCCTTTACAGTCTCGAACTTCAACCAGTGAAGTACCCTGAACTCAGGATTAAAGACACGCGTTTTTGTCTTCTCCAACTAAGAGCTTCTTCAAGTATGAACTTTTGAGAACCGCTCTTTTCACGATGCTATATTTCGCTTTTAGATTGCTTTGAATGCTTTGATTGCTTGAGAATATCTTCGCACCGGTAGTTGCTCAACTTCAAATATTCGGATATATATATAGGTGTTGATCCTTGAGCATTTCTTCATAGCCGTTGCAAATCTGTAACAAATCAGTCTGTTGGAGAAAGACTTCTTTGTTTATTCCTTTCTGAACGTTGCAAGGTTGGATTCTCATATTTTAATCCATCGATCGACCGTTGTGAAGACTTTGCATGTGAGGCGCCGAATCTTTTGAATATAGTAAGATTAAAGTCTTCAAGGTAGGCCTGGATGAATTATTTAATTCATATCCTTTGCGGGAATCTCTCCAATTTGTCTCTTCACGTTGCATGTGACTTTCCGTAATATTTGACTTTTCAACGCATGATGACGTGGACTTGGAGTACTTGGATGATCTCAAGTAGGGTCATGTACCGTTATCTTCTCTGCAGTCGGGACCTCTCTGATGGTGACTGTTTGGGACTCGCCTGATCAGATGACTTGTCTGAGGTTACTTGACTGCAGTCTGGTCAAACATCTCTGATGATTTTTGTTGACCAGAACTTCTCTAATTTGACTCGGTTGTACCTCTCTAATGGACTCAGCTGTACTTTTGTACTTAGCCGATTTTGAGCCTAACTTATTTTGGCCTATAGAAGATACTCATTTGGTTCTTCTTTACATTTTTCCAAGTATTTAAACTTAACATAATTTTGGCCTATGGAAGATACTCATTTGGTTCTTCCTTACATTTTTGCCAAGTAATAAGTATTTGAATTTATATTAATGACATCATCAAAATCTAACAAGTATTCCTAACAAATTCCCCCTATTTTGATGATGGAAAAACTTAAGCAAATATTCAAATAAACAAGTTTGCACTTGAGTACAAGACACAAACTAAAATCAGTCTAGTTTTGAGACAACTGGGAATTGTCATTCAAAAGACTGTTATAAAATTTCTGTATTGATTACAAATACATGTCCTTAAAAAAAATTACAGAAAATTTTTACAAGTACAAAATGAAGATCATCTGCCTCTGCCTCTGCCTCTTCGGATAGGCTGCTTGGCAGGTCTGAGTGGTTTAGCTTCAATTTGTCTTATCTTGACAGGAGCAAGACCATACTTTCTTCTTACAACTAGAGCTGCAAAATCTTGCTCTTCTTGAGATGAGAACTTATTCTCAACACATAATTTCTTGATCTTCCTCTGGAGAGCTAGTTCATTCAATACATTGTTCTCCAAAGTGGGAGGTTCTTTTGCCCGGAAAGGAGGGATCATGGGATAAGCATTGCATGTCTCAGCATGTTTTAGAAGGATGGCCCAGAGTTGTGGATATGCTTCCTCCATGAAATTGATGAAAATCTGCTGAGGGGAGAAACTGTTATCCTGGAGTATTTCCCAGATATTGTAATCTATGTTGAACCTTTTCCTTGCAGATCCCCACATAACTAAAGCTTCGGGAGGTACAAATTCTTCAACGTACCACAACTCTTTGCCTTCCCATTCTAGAGTAGGCTTGAATCCTCCTTTGATCCTCCTTCTTTTGCCTGCAGGCTGAACATCAGCCTGTTCAGATTCTGCTTCTCCCTTCCTCTTAGCTGAAGATGTCCCAGCATTGATCAGTGGGATATCTTGCTTTTTCTTAGATCTCAGCTCTTGACCATCCCTTATTTCTCCTTGATTGCTGCCTTCCCCCTGAATCCTTTATTCTCCCTTTTTTCCAGCATCAACCAGAGTGGTCAACTGCTGCTCCATTCGATGCATCCAGTCAGACATGCCAAATGGCATTCTGTTTTTTGTAGGAGGAGGAGGTTGAGGGACTTCCCGCTGCAGCAATGTATCGATTTTTGCATTGATGGATTGGAGATTAGGGGTGACTTGAGATGCAAGCAACTCTACAATATTATCCTTAACTATTTATCTTATCAGCTCGGTCATCGCAGGTGAGATCTGCGATGTTGGTGGAGAGTGCTTGCCTGAGCCTTCTGCGAATGATCCACTTGACTGCAGGCTCCTATCTGCAGTTGGCACTCCAGATGGGGTCTGTTCTGGTGTCCCCAATCTGGAGTCCTCGGCCAACTCTGCGTCTAGGCTGGTATACCGGGCAGGCGCCCCAGCCTTGTCTGCAACTTCTTTTTCTGGCTCTTTCTCCGGCTCCTTCTCTTTTTATTTTTCTTCTTTTTCTCCATTCTCTCCTTCTTCCTCCTTTTCTTCCTCGTCAACATTCTCTTTCTCTTTCTCAGGCACTTGTTCTCCTCCTCCATCCTTATCATCATCATCATCATCCTTATCATCTTTATCATCTTTTTCATCATCTTTTCCATCATTCTCATCATCCTCCTTTTCTTCTTCATCATCCTCCTGATCGACCTCTTCCCCTTATTCTTCTTCTTCTTCTTCTTCTTCATCTACTAATTCCTCTGTTTTTTCAACTTCTTCTTCAGTTTATTTTTCAACTAAAATATTTTCTCCTCCCCTTTTTTCCTGCTCCTCTTCTGCATCATCTAAGACAATAACCTCTTCTTCTACTTCTCCATTCACTTCTTCTATTCTTATTTCCATTTCTTCTTCCTCCTCATCATCTTTCCCAAAAGATCCTTCAAAAATGCTGTACATGATAGAGTGGATGAATTGGTCCATGTTGGTTTTGAAATTGGACATGAACCAATTCTCCTGAAGAATCAAAAATGTGTCTGATACTTTGCAAAAATGTATCAGCACATCTTCTGTGGCTTTGGGATATCCCCAACCACTGGTTTCAACATAGGTTTGAAGTTTAGTAAAAGACAGTGATGTAAAAACTTTCCACTCTTCAAAAATATGAACAAAAGAGTGTTTTAGAGCTTGTGGTTTAACTAACTGTAATTGCTCTAGGGATAAGTTGAAAAGATTGTTGTCCAGCAGGTGAAAAGTGTAGTTTGCTTCAGGGATGGAGATAATTAAACCTGCTTCCTCTTCTTCGGAGACGTGCTGGGGGTTGAGAAGAGGGATGATCTGGGTCTCCAGGCTACCCGGAGCAGGCTGGTCCTCCAGGTGTATGGGTGACCTGGCTGCAGGATTGGAAAAATGTTCTGGCTGCTCCTCCTGGCTAAACTGCAGTCACCTGGGCCTTTTCGGTGAAGGTTCCGGTGAAGAATGCATGAATGATGGCTCACCAGGGGCTGGTCCCCGTCTCTTGAAGCGAACAGCAATCGGCGTGTTGTCTGACTCCGAGTCTGACTTGGCTCCAGTTGGGTTGTCGTCTGCAGGTTGGTCCGACTCGTCTGGTGAGGGCCTGTAGTATGTCCTTGAATCAGACAACTCTTTTATCATCTGTGATGCTTTTCTATTGCTTCCGAGCTTCCTCAACGTCTCTTGGTCTAGGTGACCAAGTCTCTTGTTCATGTGGAAGGGGTCAATATTACCCTTTACCACACCCATCTTCTCCAAGATCCAACTTAGCTGCGTTCCAAACGCCAGCTTGGATCTGAATTTCTTCTCATCAACAAGCCATTCGGCCTTGTTGACCTCACGAACAAACTGCCTAAAGATGTAGTCAGACCAATCAATCGGCTCGTCCTGAATAAGTGCTCCCAGCACTGTGAATTTTGCCGACGATAGTTGGTCGTAACTGCCGACCATACCCATAACAATTTTGTTGGTGATATCCAACACAAATCGATACATCCTTTGGATTTTGCTCCTTTTGGCGGTGAGCTTCAGCTTCGCCGGCTGATCGTCCACTTTAATCTTCATCCAGGTGTCGGCTGCTGTCTGTTTGAGGGCCTCGACCGCTATGCCACGATGCTTCATACAAAAAATTGTATGAATCGTCTCCGGCGATATGTTAACCTGCACTCTGCCGACAGTGCTCCTAATTCCTGCCTCAATCACATGAGCTTCGCGGTAGAATGCGATGACGTCCTCCTTGTACAGGTGTTTAGGACTGATATCCATAAATGGGTAGATCCCATTTAGCTTCATCGAACGAATAAGGTCAAGGACGTCGTAGTTTTCCAGATTCGATTCCAAGAGACCTTCAAAATCAACGACCAGAGAAAAGATGATCTGGCCCTTGACAGCCTTCATGTTAACGCCTTCAAAGTAAGCTTCCATTTCTGCAAATATATGAGATTTCTTAGTGTATTTAGAGTTCAAAGGAATTTTGCTCTGTAAAATTAGGGTTTTTTGAAAGACTGGTAAAGGTAAAGATAAAGTGAAGGGTTTTTCTGTCCTAAAAAGAAAGTGAAATGACGTTGGAATTAAATAATTATTTATTTTAAATTGGTGGTCCGCCTTTTGAGATTCCTTTTTAAATTTTAAATTCTAATCGGTGGTCCAGGTTTTGAGTTTAAAAATGGACTGTTAGATTTTAATTGGTCACCGTGGAGGTCGATTTAACCTGTGATTGCCACGTGTATTATTATGCCACTTGTGAACCAAAATGATATTACTATACATATAGGAGATAATAATAAAATATTCAGAAGTCGGTTAAGTTTAGAAAACTTAGATGGTTGACTGTTGACTGCTCTGCATCAGGTGAGTTGACTCCTTTGACTTCTCGCCTGATATTTGATCAGCTAGGTTTCTTTGTTCGTCCTTCGTCTTCTTGTCTGCATCAGGTAGGGTCTGATTTCTACAATTAGCTGGGTCCGTCCTTCCTCTGATCTGCTTCAGCTTGCTTTTTCTTCTGTACTAGATTCCTAATCTAGTCGACCAAGTTCTCTGCTCAGCTCCAAAAATCTTTCTTCTGGCAAAGGTTTGGTAAAGATGTCAGCAATTTGATAGTCTATGCTGACTCTTTCAACTCTGACTCACTTGTTAAGCACGTGGTCTCTAATGAAGTGATGCTTAACATCAATGTGCTTGGTCCTTGAATGCAAAACCGGGTTGTTGGTTATTGTAATAGCACTATTGTTGTCACACCAGATGGGGACTTCATTGGCAATAATATTGTAGTCCCTAAGTTGTTGTCTGATCCATAAAATCTGGGCACAACAACTACCTGCAGCTAGGCATTCTGACTCTGTGGTGGAGATAGAGTTAGAAACCTGCTTCTTGCTAAACCAGGATATCAGTCTGATTCCTAGGAATTGGCACGTCCCACTAGTGATTTTCCTATTAATTTTGCATCCTGCGAAATCTGCATCTGAATATCCTGACAGCTCGAAGTTATCGTCCTTAGCATACCATAGTCCAACGTTGACTGTAGACTTAAGGTATTTAATTATTCTTTTGGCTGCATCTTGGTGCGACTGCTTTGGCTTGGATTGAAATCGCGCACATACTCCTACGGCATAAGATATGTCTGGTCTGCTTGCAGTGAGGTATAGTAGTGATCCAATAAGTCCTCTGTAGTGGGTTGAATCCACTGATATGCCTCTCTCATCTGCATCTAGGTGAGTACTTGTGCTCATAGGAATCCTTGCTGGTTTGGCTGATTCCATTCCAAATCTCTTGATTAGATCTCGGGTATACTTGGCTTGATTGATGAAAATTCCATTTTCCATCTGCTTAACTTGTGGTTCGAGAAAGAAGTTAAGCTTTGCCATCATACTCATCTCAAACTCTCCTTGCATGAGGTTTGAGAATTTCTCACATAGCTATGGGTTGGTTGAGCCAAATATGATGTCATCCACATATATCTGAACTATCAATATGTGGCCTTCGTGCTCCACTCTGAATAAGGTCTTGTGCACCTTCCCTTTGCAGAAACCATTCTTCTCACGAAACACAGATAATGTTTCATACCATGCTCTTGGTGCTTGCTTAAGTCCATAGAGAGCCTACAACAGCTTGTAGACTTTGTCTCCTTTGACAAAACCTGGGGGTTGCTCTACATAGACTTCTTCTTCTAGGATGCCATTTAGAAATGCACTCTTTACATCCATCTGGTAGACTTCAAAATCCTTGAATGCAACATATGCGAGGAATAGCCTGATGGCCTCTAATCTTGCAACAGGTGCATAGGTTTCATCAAAATCTATTCCTTCACACTGTGCATATCCTTTAGCAACAAGTCTGGCTTTATTCATAACAACAGCTCCATATTCGTCGCTCTTGTTTTTGTACACCCATTTGGTGCCAATAACCTTCTTGTGATCTGGTCTGTCTGCTAGTTCCCAAACGTTGTTCCTTTCCATCTGTTCCAGTTCCTCTTGCATGGCATTGATCCATGAATAATCTTCCAGGGCTTGTTCTGCTGTCTTGGGTTCTATCTGAGACATGAAGCAAGAGAACACAGCCATTCCTGCGGGTAGAGTAGACTGTCTTGTCTTAACTCAATCAGTCAGCTTCCCGATGATTTGCTGTATTGGATGGTCTTTGAGCCACTTGGGGATATCATCTTCTTCAGGGTCTGTTCCCCCTGTAGATATGCTCTGGTGGATTTCCTCTCTGTCTGCATCAGCTTGGATCTGGTCTGCAACTGGATCAGCTACCGTCTTGTCATCTGCAGGTTGGATCTGATCTGCAGATGAGTGTTTATCAACTGGGTCTTCATCAGCGGCAACGGGATCAGATAGGTTTGGTGTTCCTGTCTGATCTGCAGTTGGGTCTTCAACAGCTACAGTTGCATCTTCAGGCTGGTCTGCAGATGAGTCTACCGTTACAGTGTCATGAACAATGACTTCTTCGAGGGTTTCTGATTTGAGCTTATTCTCAATTAGCTCAACTTGCTTTCTGTACTCAACAGTAGATTCGTCAAATACAACATGGGGTGTTTCTTCCACAACTAAGGTTCTTTTGTTAAATACTCTATATGCCTTGCTTCTTTGTGAGTATCCCATAAAGAGACCATCATCAGTTTTAGCATTGAAGGCATTTAGTTGTGTTTTACCGTTGTTGTGGATGAAACACTTACAACCAAAAACATGAAAGTAAGCAACAGTACGAGTTCTGTTATTCCAAATCTCATAGGGAGTTTTGCCATGTCTCCCTACTATCATACTCCTGTTCTGAGTATGGCAAGCTGTGTTGACAGCTTCAGCCCAGAACCTCTTGGGCAGGTCCGCCTCTGCAATCATGGACCTGTCTGCTTCCTTCAGGGTTCTGTTCCTTCTTTCAGCACCACCATTCTACTGGGGTGTCCTGGCTGTAGAGAGCTCATGCTGGATTCCATTCTGATCGCTGTAATCAGTGATCTCCTTGTTGAGAAATTCTCCTCCTCTGTCTGATCTGATCTTGATGATGGAGAGGGATTTCTCATTCTGAATCCTTCTCAGCAGCTCAGGTAGCTTGGTCAAGGTTTCGCTTTTCTTGTACAGGAAGATGATCCAAGTGTACCTTGAATAGTCATCCACTACTACAAGTGCATGCATTCTGCCGCTTAGAGTCCTTGGCTTGATAGGACCAAATAGATCCATATGGAGTAGATCTAAGATCCTTGTTGTGAGAGTTGTAGGCTGGACTGGCTTGAATGATGCTCTTGTCTGCTTCCCTTTCTGACAAGCATCACAAAGAGCTTCCTTCTTGAATGCTTCATCTGGAAGTCCTTTGACCAGCTTCTGAGAACTAATCTTCTTGATGTCTTTGAAGTTCAGGTGGCATAATCTTTTGTGCCACAGCCATCCGTTCTCAGCTATTGTCTTAGATAGAAAATAGGTGATGGGAGTTCCTGTGTTCCAATCTATCATATAGACATCTCTCCTTCTGAATCCTTGTAGCTTCACTTCTCCAGAGAGGATATCTATCACCATACATTTGAGCCCTTTGACATAGTGAACTTTGGATATGACAGTATTTCCTCGGTGCAGCTCTCCAAAGCCCTTCGTTTGTGCTCTAGAGCTATCTCCAAAGGTTACATCTGGACCTCTTTCTTTGGTGTATTTAGTCAGCATCTTCTTGTTCCCGGTCATGTGCCTCGAGCATCCAGAATCTACAAACCATTATTCACCTCCAAAGTTTGAATTTGTGGAGATGTGGTAGTAGTCCTTCCACCTTTTATGCAATCATACAAGCAGAGATTTAGGTACCCAAATCTATGTGGGTCCTTTCGGGTTAAATGGTTTCCTGGAGAATTGATTTCTCCTTGGATTGTGAAAGTTGTTATTATTATAACTCTTATATGGTGTGTAAGGTCTAGGTCTGTATCTTCTGTTGGGATTGTATACTGGATATTCCTCTAAATCTTGGCTGAGACCATTTATTAAATCTTTGAGGTCTCCACACTTGTTCATTTTGGAAATTAGGATAACCTTGAGGTTTCCATCTGCCCCTCCCATTTTGAAATCTGTTTTTGGGGAGTTGTTGATAATAGTGGGCATGTTGTCTGGGCTGCTGCTTCTGCCTTGGCCAAGGCCTAGTCGCTTGTCTACGTGGCTGCCTTGTGAACCCTGGCTGCAGCCTAGACTTGTGACTTGGTTGTTACCTGTTTTTAAATATCGGTTTGTATATAGGCTCAGCAGTCGAGACTATTGTTTCTCCCTTGATGAAAGTGGTTTTAGAACTAGAGGGAGTGTGAGGGTCATATCCAAGGCCTGATCTGGAATATAGTGGCATGTTATTAGTACACAATTCGTCCAGAGTTAAAGACGCCTTCAGGGAGGTTATTTCCTGCGCCTGAGTTTTACTTACCTGAGTCAGTTTAGTAAATTCGGCCTTCACATGAGCAAGTGCAGCTGATTTTTCTCTAATTAAAACGGTTAGTCGATTTATCTCAGCTGTAGTGACATCAGCCTATTTTTTTAAATTAACTTCAGCCTGGTTTTCAAAATCAGATTTTACTTTATTCAGTTCTAGGCTGAGTTTTTCAAAATCATTTTTCAGCTGCCTATTCTCATCTTGCAGCTGAGTCTTCTCGGCTGATACAGATAGGTGTGCAGATTTTAATATCTCAAAGTCTTTAAGTAGCTGATTTACAGATTCGTGCAGATCCATATCTTGTGACATGGCTGAGCTATTATTTGAACCAGAGGGTTTTGATGTTACCTCTTCATCAACTAGGTTGGCCATCAGGCAGTCATACTCTTCATCATCATGAGAAAAGAATCCGCTGCTTGATTCGACGCGCTCTTGATCTTCTCCGATGAGGGCCTTCCTTCTGTCTTCTTTTCTGCTCACCTCCTTCTTGCTCTCGTCCTTCTTAAGATCAGGACAGTCGATTTGGATGTGTCCTGTCTTGTGACAATTGTAGCACTCCAACTTCCAGCTTCCGGCTTTCTGGTTCCTTCTGGGATTCTCCTTATAATTTTTCTTGTATTTGGAGTAGTTTTTCCGGAAATTGCAGAATCTTTGCATTATGAACGCCATCTCTTCCTCAAAATCTAATGGATTTGGAGGCTTTATATCAGATAAGCTCTTGGCGGGGTACTCGGCTGCAAAGGCTATTCCCTTCTCTGCAGGCTCGGTTGAGGATGAACTTGGGAGTTCGAACTCATAAGCCTACAGATCGGAGAACATCTCTTGGATCTTTATTTTATTAAGATCCTTGGATTCTCTCATGGCCACTGCCTTCATACTCCATTCAGGATTGAGAGATCTTAGAACCTTCAGTGCCATTTCCCTGTTGCCATAAGATTTTCCGAGGGAATTGATCTCATTGATGATTTCAGTGAACATTGTGTCCACTTGGTCTATTAATTCGCCATTCTTCATTTTGAAGTTGTCAAACTTTTGAGTAGCGATTGACAACTTATTCTCTTTGATTAGCTCCGTTCCCTCACACATTAAGGCTAATGTGTCCCAGATTTCTTTTGCATTCATGCAATTCTTGATCTTGACCATGGTGTATTTGTCAATAGTTTGATACAGCACGTCTCTGGCCCGGTTGTCAAGGTTCGCCAGCTTTCTTTCTTCGGGAGTCAGCTCTGTCCTCTTCTTTGGGATCTTCTCTGGCTTCCCTGCTGCGATCTCCTCTGGAGTGTTGTCCTTCTCAAAGGTGAATGGATCGTCTTCTATGATGCACCACATGTCATCATGGATTGAAGATAAGTGTGCCTGCATTCTTATCTTCCAAAGATCATACTCGTCAACTGAAAACACAGGTAGTCTAGAATGCATGTATTCCATTATAAAATGAGAGTAAAAATATATCTCTGATATAGATCTGGTTTGTGAAATAAATGAACCAACCTCTCCGATACCACTTGTAGGTCACAAGTCGTCCAGGAATAAGTCTAGAGGGGGGGTGAATAGACTTATTGAAACTCTTAAACTCTTTTTCACAAAGAGTAAATTTCTTCAGCTGATAGATATGCAAATGACTTAGAGTTGTTTGTTCTCAATACGTGCGGAAGTCAGCTGATGACGAATACAAAACAACTAATGAAACACTTAATAATGGATGCAGCAGTTAAAGTATGATGCTATAAAACAGTAAAGTATGCAGGCAGTTATAGTGGTCTCAGAGGTGGGGTAATCCTCTACTAATCCACTTTTCTCCAAACCAGTTGGAGATGAATTCACTATAATTGTCAACCAGTGATAAATATTACAGTGATTCAACCAAATTACAACAACTTCCAACCAGTGGAAATCCTTGCCGTTGTAACACCCTTGACTGCCTTGCACCTCTTGATCCGCGATCCTTGGATGCCTTTACAGTCTCGAACTTCAACCAGTGAAGTACCCCGAACTCAGGATTAAAGACACGAGTTTTTGTCTTCTCCAACCAAGAGCTTCTTCAAGTATGAACTTTTGAGAACCGCTCTTTTCACGATGCTATATTTCGCTTTTAGATTGCTTTGAATGCTTTGATTGCTTGAGAATATGTTCGCACCGGTAGTTGCTCAACTTCAAATCTTTGGATATATATAGGTGTTGATCCTTGAGCATTTCTTCATAGCCATTGCAAATCTGTAACAAATCAGTCCGTTGGAGAGAGACTTCTTTGTTTATTACTTTCTGAACGTTGCAAGGCTGGATTCCCATATTTTAATCCATCGATCGACCGTTGTGAAGAGTTTGCATGTGAGGCGCTGAATCTTTTGAATATAGTAAGATTATAGTCTTCAAGGTAGGCCTGGATGAATTATTTAATTCATATCCTTTGCGGGAATCTCTCCAATTTGTCTCTTCACGTTGCATGTGACTTTCCGTAATATTTGACTTTTCAACGCATGATGACGTGGACTTGGAGTACTTGGATGATCTCAAGTAGGGTCATGTACCGTTATCTTCTCTACAGTCGGGACCTCTCTGATGGTGACTGTTTGGGACTCGCCTGATCAGATGACTTGTCTGAGGTTACTTGACTGCAGTCTGGTCAAACATCTCTGATGATTTTTGTTGACCAGAACTTCTCTGATTTGACTCGGTTGTACCTCTCTGATGAACTCAGCTGTACTTTTGTACTTAGCCGATTTTGAGCCTAACTTATTTTGGACTATAGAAGATACTCATTTGGTTCTTCTTTACATTTTGCCAAGTATTTAAACTTAACATAATTTTGGCCTATGGAAGATACTCATTTGGTTCTTCCTTACATTTTTGCCAACTAATAAGTATTTGAATTTATATTAATGACATCATCAAAATCTAACAAGTATTCCTAACATGTAATATCCGGAATCTCTACTACCGTTGTTTAATATTATTTTATCCGAGTCATATTGTACAGTGTGGAATCTGTACAGTATAGATAAAATATATTAAAGACTGAGATGTCAATATCGGTATAATTGTCGTACTTGGTCGACAATTGTATTAGAGGATATAGTGCGTCATGTATGCGTATCCGATATGTCGAGACGTTGGACAAGAATAGCTAAAAATGGCTAAGTATAGCCTTATTAGCGCACGCTATAGTTAAGCTTAGCGCACGCTACCATGCAGGGTTAGCGCATACTAAAGATAAAATCATAGCACACGCTAATGCAGTCACATCGGAAGGAATCTGCGTGTGGACCAGGCCACTTTCGGCGCATGTTCTGATAAGTCAACGGATGTTTGTAATGTAGTACTAGCGCGCGCTAAACCCTAAAGGTTAGAGCACACTAATGGTATATTCGACAAAAAGTAATCTTATCCTCGTCAGCACTTTCGGCGTGTGGACCAATCTTCAGAGCATACAGACAAACGAGTCAACTGATATTAGCGCACGCTAAACGCAAGGACTTGCGTACGGTAGAGAGTGTAAGTTACATACGCTAATGCATGGGCATTACGTACGTAAGCACATGTACGAAGCCAGATAGTAGCCCCTGGATTGCGATAGCGCACGCTAACAAAGTCAGTTAGCGCACGCTAAAGCCGTAGCGCATGCTAAACATGAGATGTTAGCGCACGCTAGTAATGTATTCTATATAAAGGGACAGACGGGTATTATGAAGCATTTCGTCTATTCTCTTCTTGCAACCGATAGAGAGAACCTTGGGAGGACTTTTGGAGTTACTAAACACTAAGGGATGATCCTCTTTAACAAGATTAAAGATGGAAATCATGGATTAAAGCTTTGTTCTTTAAATCATTGGCGATTCTTGGAAATGGATTCAAACTTGGGATTCAATCCATTCCTTCAAAAGGGTAATCACTCTTCATCTTTGGATTTCATTTTGGATTGAATGTTGATGTTCTTGAGTTGATGCTTATTACATAAACAAGTTGATAAGCATGATTATGAGATGGATTACCAGAGTATGATGATATTAATATGATTTGAGTGATTTGTATTGTGTAGTTCGTTTTCTTGAGATAAGTTGGTTAATCCTCCTTCTCCTTTGCGGATGTTGATGTTATTGTTGATGATTACTTCCTGTAATGATAGATTATGGAAGTGTTGTTACGTTCTTAATGTTTCATGATGTCGATATTGAGGAAGATGATATATGGATATAGGACTTGGATTATAAGTTGAACGATTGTTTGTATGTTAAAGGATATCGGACTTCGTTGTTTTGATAGCTTTGAACATGGTTCAGAATCACTTAATGTTCTTGATAATCGCCATATGTTAATCGGTATCCGAAATACATGCAACTATGTGTCATTAGTGCACGTTAAGCCTACTAGCTAGCGCACGCTAACGGGAGCAACTTAGCGCACGCTACGTTAAGTAATTAACGTGCGCTAAGTCATCAGACAGGGTAGTATATTCTGTTTCGGTTATGAATTCGTGATCGTTTAAGTTGGTTTGATCAGACTTGTGGTTAACCGAGATATTTTTGAGCCGTTGGGTTTGTGAATTAGTTTTATCGACTGTTGATTGTTGTTGAACTTGTTGTTTATCGATTATTGTAATAGGTTGAGATTATTGATCGGTGTTTATAACCGTATGCTGCGGTCGTGTTCGAGAATGTTCGTGAATTGCATTGATCAGGGCCAAGGGAGTTGTAGATGACGGCAATGGAATTGGTAACGGCTTCATCGGTATCGAGGTAAGTTATTACTTGCTCAGTTTATAGTATTTAATGAATAGTTTCCATTTCATTTGTGTATAATTCGTATAGCAATGTTTATAATCATAATCACAGGAGATTTGGGATTATAAATTGTATTCGAGTTTTGGGAATCTAAATCATAATGTGTATGATTTACTTTTGTTATTGTATACTTGTATATCGAGGATATATTATGATAAAGACGAAGATATGAATTATCTGCAATCCGTGATACTTTGGACCGTCGAGTATTGAGGATAATGGTTCGTGATGGTTTAGACATTGAGATCATTCTCGAAGGACTCGGGGCAAGTAATATATCATTTTTGTCATTTTGTGTCGATCATGTTGTGATACATTCGTGTATTGTTGAAGTCATGCATTTGTGTATTATTGTTAATATGCATTTGTGCATTGTTGTCGTATGTCCACCTCGTGTTGATCTGACGGGATCATCTTGGGATCTATGCTAGCGTGTGCTGGATCATTGGACGGGTTTTCCACCTCGTGTTGATCTGATGGGATCATCTTGGGATCTAGGCAGTGAACGCTGGCTCATCGGATTACCCATGTGTTGTTTTTGTGCATATGTATATTATGGATTTGCCATAAGTATACATTGTCGTTATTGTTGTGATCATATTGACGTTGTCATATGAGTATGCATTTGTAGGTCTTGTGTTAGGACCATGTCCGTATGTTGTGTTGATCTGATCTCGGATTAGACTGACGTGATGGTAATGGTATTTCGTATCTTGAGTTATGTTCCGTATTTACTTGATACTTGTCTTTGATGGACAATCGATTATCGTATTGGAATTGTCGACGTTATCCGATGGATTGAATTGGCCAGAGTTGGTATAATTTCCGTATTGCGAGTTTTGATAATGTTTTGAGAACCTTGGGTATTGTTGAGATATCGTACAGATATTTTCGTATTATCTTATTGTGTTGTTAAGGATACGAATCGTGGATTTTTGTAAAGTTACGACGGTAAGATTACATTGGTCGTATTCTTACTTAGTATTTCCATTGATATGTAATTATTGACGTGATGTGATGGTAATCATTGTTGGATATTATGGCTGACCCCGTCGTGGGATTTCTTTTTAGGTTCTTGGATTATCAAGCTTGTAGCGGTCGTGAAAAGATGAGATTCCAGGAGGATACTGGCTAGGACATGTATTTATGTATTAATTTTCTGATCAGTTGTTGTATTCCGCTGTTAGAGTATTTTAATCGTTTGTCTTTTTCCGCTGCGTGAGTATTTTTAAAATGACCTATTGATATCTGGTAACTTAGGTTACTTTAGAAATCGTTCTCTAAATCTATTCTGTCGGTACGTGTAAGCGATAGCTTAACGTATGTTCTTAAACAATTGAGCTTTGGCATTTCGGGCATTGTGATTTCAAATGAGATTTTACGATGGTTTGATAAACGGATTTTATTAAGCCTTCAAATGTTTTTAAAAGATAGTACTGTCGTTAGCCTCTTGGGCATTGATAAATATTTGTGAAAATTTCCTTCAGCCTTGTGGGTTCCATCTCGGGGCCCATGGCACTGTAATATTCCCGGTCGGATCTGGGGGTGTTACAGGTTTCGAGGACGAAACCTCTTTTAAAGGTGATATGATGTAATACCCATATTTTTTTCGCTTCCGTTTCGTTCGACCGTATCGACTCGATTTTGTGTTCGTTGATGCTTCTGACCTTGTGTTGTTCTCACCCTTGTCATTCGAGCGAGTTCGCATATTGTTCCAAATTGATGTGTATATTGTTGTGATCTTTCCAAGTTCGGATCGATTTCTTGTGAACCGTGTTCAATTCTAACACCTCGTGGTCCCTACAAGTTATTGATGTCTTGATTTGAGGTATGAACTTCAGAGGTTATCGTTGTTGTTCGATCATTGCTATTCGTTGGTCGTTGTCCAATCATTATTGTTTGATCTCGTAATCGTGATTATTGAACATCTGGGCCACTTCGTAATTTCTATAAGTGTGGGGAAATTATCTTCGTATTTGATCTTCCAAATCTTTGAGTTACTGGAATTTCATACCTTTCAGCGTTGGAATCGCGATTTGATTTTTGTACGGCTCGATTTCATCAACCGTAGTGATTCATGCCCGTTGCTTTTCGTAAGTATTCTTGCGTATTGAATCGGATCGAAGTATCTTTATACTGCATGGAGCTCTGGTGTGTTGTCGAGAGTCGCCTTGCTTTTGTTTTGAGTTTCGGGATGAAACTTATTTTTAGGGGGATAGAATGTAATACCCACGATTTTTGTTCCGGTTATTTTGGATTTTTTTCGGATATTTCCCGGTTGTCGAGTGCCGGTATTATTATCTCGACAACTGATTTTGGTGTTTATGATCGTATGTGATGATTTGTTATCCGTTGTTTTCATTTCGGATCGATGATGTTGTCCCCGAGCATTTTGTCGTGTTCGTTCCTTGCGATTTCGGAAAATCGAGTCATCGGGTCATGGCGGCTAGGCACTGGCCGGACGGGTGCGGGCACTGGCCAGACGGGTGCGGCAGGAACCGGCATAGCGCACGCTACTACCGGAAGGCAGTGCACGGTATGACCAGAAGGCTGCGCACGCTACGGCCGGAAGGCTGCGCACGTAGTCGGTCCAGGCAGCAGGGGCAGAGAGGTTCTGGATTCGGGGAGGATCGGCAGGTAGCGCACGCCACTGTCGGACATGGCGCGCCCTAATCGGCAAGCGTAGCGCACGCTACTGCCGGAAGGCTGCGCGCGCTACCGCGGTCGGACGGGAAGGTTCTGGACAGCAGGATAGGTCAACGCGGGCCCCGGCCAAACATTCTCGACCATGACCGCCCGTTAGCGCACGCTAGCCCGACAGCCTAGCGCACGCTAGGCTGCACCAGTATAAATATGACCGAGCAGTCATATTTTCACTCGTTTTTCATTTCCTATCTTTCCTGCCCGCGGATGGAGTCTTGGAGAAGTCGAAGATATGTTGTTATACAACTAATCCACGAAGTTTGGGAGCTCATATCATCGATTAATCACTCCATAACATCCTTCAATCCAGCGAATCAAGGTTAGTTTTCCTAAAATCCTAGTTTTGGAAAAATTGGGGGTTTTGGTTGATTTCGCCCGTTTGATCCATGATAACTTAGATTTGTGATGGATTGATGATTATTAAGTCATATTATACCAATTTCCTTGTTGATCCATGGTTCGGTTGCTAAAGATTCTTCGTTTTGTTGAGTTCCTAATCGGCGCCTTGAAGGTGTCCGGTGAAAGTTCTTAGTGTTAGGAGTATGCCCTCGAATGCCACTCAGAGGTTGTTGAGTGAGGGCATTGTACTTGTAATTATGTAAACCATTTATATAAGGCAAATGAATGTTTCTTTATTTACTGGTAGTTACTGGCATTCCTAACTCGTAAATAAACATATAGAAACTAGTCCGTGTATTTGAGAGCAAAACGTTCCACTCCTTATTGGATAAGGGGGTAGGCACTGGAAAGGTTATAGCTCAAATACTTAATCATTCGCAAGTCGATGAAACTTGACTGGGCGTTAAGTTTATGTGAAGACTTGTATGACGTGTTCTTTGACATGGAGAGTGTCTGTCGAACACTAATGGTTAGTGGGAGCACACGTTATAGGTATGCTAATTGGATTAGTATACTCGAACCGACTCACCCTCGATTCGTCACATGGATTTCACTCGGGGATCAATGACGGAATCGAAAGGTTGTGATAGGTATTCGTGAACCTTCGACTTGAGGATTTAGTAGGGATGTGCTTGTGACGTCAAGATTTTCATTAGAGTAGTTCGACCTATAAACCTAAGGCGGGGTCAACCTCGACATGCATCTTGACGGGCAAGTAGCAGTCCTCATCAATACCAAGATAGAATTCTTTCTCCCGTTAGTGGCGGGTTATATGTCCTATGCGGTTCTTGTGAGATGAGATCATAAGTCTTTGGCCAAAGCATTGGAGCTAGTTGTATTGGATACACGAGAGCTCGATGATCTCGATTTGCATTAACGCATGCATAGCGTCAAGTACAAATAGGGTTTGACTGACCGTGACCCTATAACTTGATCGGGACATTTGAAAGAAGGGTTTATACGTATACTGGTATTCACGACAGAATGGTTCTTGAATGATCCCAATCATTCGTTCTCAGTTGGGGTACGGTGTAGGCCACCATGCTGGCTAGGTGGTGCTACTACTCTTTGGTTCCTCCCATTGCTGACTGAGACGGACCTACCGAGTCGCGCATTAGGATTGACGACGGAATGAATCAAGCTTAATTCTCTCATTATGAATATTAGATATTGGATATCTAAATTTGGGACATTAGATGTCTAAATTGATTTATTGGATAAATTGATTTACGGCCTAATAAATTAAATAAATTACTGGGTGATTAATTTAATTCATAGATATAACTATTTCTTGGAGAAATTAATTATGTTATTATGTATTTGATATGATTAATTAATTGGATTAATTGATCGATATAAATACATCGGAACGGAATCGGAGTTTATTTGTTTGGACTCATGGGAGTCCGAAACGAACCGAACTCGTCCTATTTCTTCATCATGGCCGCCCCCCTTCCCCACACCTTGACAAGACTTTGATTTTTAAATCAATTGGAATCTTGATTAAGTGTTTAATGAATAGATATTTGATATTTTTTTCAAGGTGGGGTTAACATGCGTTGTTCTCATGTGGAAAGGAATTGAATAAGAAGAGAAGACTTGTCACTCTCTTGAAATGAATGAGCCATCCGTGAGATACATTGAGAGAGAGAGAAAGTGAGACTTTGAGTTCAAACACTTATCTTCATCTTCTTCTTCAACTTGTTCTTGGTGATTCTTGGAGAAAAATCAAGAAATAAATGAGAGTTGTGAGTTATACACTTAGAGTGTGATAATCTCATATTGGAAGCTTCATCACTTAGCTCTAGCCGTATCCTCGGAGGATAGCAAGGTGAACATCGTTCCGGTCGTTTCTCCGGCGCGTGGCAAGTAGAGACGCGGTGCTTTCGGCGTTGGATCATTCAAGAGCTTGGAGCGGATTGAATTGAAAGGAGATCGCCTAAAGCTTGGGGAATAGCTCGAGAGAAGATTACCATTCAATCAACGGACTTCGAGGGTATGTGTTTCTCGTATCTTTTTTGTTCATTCAATATTCGTATATACGTAGCTCGATCGATCCTCGTAGAGATTCGGATCGAATTAATTTTCGTTTTACCGCTTCCGCTGGGCCTTCGATTTAGGCACCGAATCAAAACAGTGGTATCGGAGCGTAGGTCTTGCGATCGTATATACGATATTGGCATTTGGAATGCTTGATTAGATGGTGAATGATTTGGAATCATTTTAGTCATAATCCTGGTATATATTTTTACGTTCGTTGTAGTTATATTTTTCGTAAGTTTATGTCTAAATATAAATCTTAATTTCTTGGAAATATGATTTATATTAAAGATATGAATGTTGAAAAATATTGATATTGGATATTCGGTCGAAAATCGAGCTCCGAATCGTTGTCGGACGATTTTTCGGACAAAAGGCAGGAAGCTGCCAGGGTGACTCAGCCGTGTCTGGTGACACGGGCCGTGTCCGGCATTCTCGCCGGCAGCCAGCGGCGACGGCCGTGTCGAGCGACACGGGCCGTGTGTCTGGTCGGCGGCTCCGAGTGACTCGGCCGTGTCGTGACACGGCCGAGTCCTGGCGATTAGGTCTAGGTCACCGGCACAAACCCGACCGTGCCATTCGCACGGCCGTGTCCGTCGGCGCAGCCGTGGCGATGACTCGGCCATGGCAGGCCATTTTCGCCCCGGCTCGATTTTTTCGTGTATTCTTGAAAATTAATCTCCCTCATGTTAAATTGGATTTAATATGATTAAAATGATTTATGGTATTTCATTTTATAAGGGAAATTTGATTAATTGGAATATTTATGATCGACCGAATTATTTTGAACATTATCATATTGCCGATTGTGTGAATCGATTGGATCGGTTCGTATTGTTGATTGGATCAATGTATCTCTATGCTTTCCATTTATATAGTATTTATTGGATGAATGCTTTTGAATGTGGATGTGGTTCGTGGACTTAGTTTTTGAATCGTTCGTTTTATTCGATTGGGTTGTAAAGGCCGTTTTGAGCCTATTTGTTTTACTAGAAATATTTGTATCTAGAATGCATTTTTCAATGTAAAATTTATATGTAATGACGAAGACCGGAGGAAGATCCATTTCGAGAAGACGAAGATTCAAGACGAAGACTTGTAATTAGATTACGGAGTTTTTGTTTTCTAGAAACGGTCCATGAACCACATGTTGGTAGCAACTAGGTTGTGAATGGTTGTTTCATATTGTATGAATGCCACAAACGCGCTTAAATGAATTAATGTGCAAAGTGTAACATTAATCGCGATAATTCTCCCACAACAAATAATTAAGTTTATAAGGTTTCAAGGTTTTCCTTCCCTCCATCGAGTTTTTGGGAAATTGAAATCCAAACCGGATGTGCTATGCTTCCGAGTTATCGGGGTAGTCATTTGGGGAGGACGGATAAATTACCAGGAGCGCATTGGATGCCTTCGGTTGGAGCAAATTTTATCCCTAGAAACCTGATAGGTTGCCGGATAAGATTCAATTGTGAAACTGATTTGCGTCGATGGTATAAACTTAACTTGTTCACGAACCATAGAAACCGTATAGGTTGAGGGGAGTGAACAAGGGGAAAAAGAAGATCGAATCATCCATTAGATGGGTTGGTGTTGGACACCACTTTATGAAAATTAATAGAATAGAAACACTCGGTTGCCCTCTATTAAGATTTATAAAGAACTCGATCACCACTATGAAGTAGAGCGACGATACTTCCGGATTTCACATGGGAGTGTGTTATTCCGATAAAAATAGTGGGAGCTGGGTAACAAGAATAGAAAAGACCTTAATTCTATACTCAGAACATAATATAACAAGTCACTAATTAATCTGTTATACTTAATGCAGACAAATCTCAATATGACAATGAATCCACTCGCAATTCTACTCGAAAAGAACACCTTAATGGGACCTAACTTTGTGGATTGGCTCCGCAATCTGATGATTGTCCTCAGTATAGAGGCACTGGGATACGTCTTGGAGACGGACATTCCGGCGCCTCCTGTGCGGACCCGAGCCAATCAGGAAGAGATTGAAAACCACGAAAAGTGGGTTAAGGATGATGTGAAAGTCCATGATTATATGATGGCTTCCATGTCTAATGAGCTTCAGAGAGCTCATGAGAAAATGACTTCTGCTAGGCAGATTCTATCTCACTTAACCGAGCTTTATGGTGAGCACAACAGAACTGCTAGATATGAGATATCCAAGCAACTCTTCGGTGCAAGGATGAAGGAAGGTGAGAAGGTTGGGGAACACGTCCTCAAATTGATATCCATGATCGAGAGATTGGAGGCTCTTGATTTTAAAATGGATACTTCTCTCCAAACCGACCTTATCCTACAGTCTCTCCCTGATTCCTTCTCACAGTTTGTTATGAACTTCAACTGCAATGAGATTGCATGTAACTTAGCTGGGCTAATGAACAAGCGGTGACCGCTCGGTCTCGGATGAAGACCCGCGGATGAAGGAGTCTCGCACTTGTGATTTCTTCTCGACTTCTAAGTCTAACAATAAGAAGAAAAAGACCAAGAAGCGGTGGACCACAAGCTAAGGACCTTAAGGGTAAGGGCAAGGCCCCGATGGTTCCAAAGAACAAGAAGAAGAAGGATGCTTGTCTCAAGTGCGGTGAGTGGGCCTTTGGGCTAGAGGCGTCCGATTCTTCATGGCACTTCAAATACGTAACTTTTAGTTTTGGAAACAAATTGTTACACTCTTGTATTTTCTACTTCTGGATACTGGATTACGGTGCTAGTTCTCATATTTGTACCGTGAATCAGATCTGGAACAAAGTAGGAAGCTTGGAGCCGGAGAAGTTATGATCACGGTCGGAAGCGGGCATAGTGTCGAGGCGGCCAGGCATAGGATCACTTCTTTTGGGTTTAGAATCCGGCTTTGTTTTGACTTTAGAAGATGTACTTGTTTTGCCCAAAGGGGCACAAAAACATTGTATCCATTCCAGTCATGGACCGAAAAGGCTTTTCATTTTTCATTGGTGATGGTTCCTGCAAAATTTATTTTAGAAATAAACTAGTGGGTACTGCTACATTGTTGAATGGATTGTATCATCTAAATCTCAGCAACAAAGTAGTTGTGAATACTATGACTAGAAAACGTGGTAGGGATGAAACCAATCAAGTTTTGAAATGGCATCTTAGACTTGGTCATGTTGGTCAGACCAAGGTTTACAAGATGGAAAAGGATGGACTTATGGGTCCATTGGGATCGGATCCCTTTCCTACTTGTGAATCTTGCCTTAAAAGCAAAATGACTAAGTCCCCCTTCACAGGGACTTTTGAAAGAGCCGCTGATAAACTGGGATTAATCTATTCTGACGTTTGTGGTGTTTTGGAAGCAGCACGTGACGGATATCAATATTTCATTACGTTTACAGATGATCATACTAGGTATGGTTATGTATACTTAATGAAACATAAATCTAAGGCCTTTGAGAAATTCCAGGAATTCAAGGCCCTAGTCGAGAAGCAAACTGGTAATCATATCAAAGCACTTTGGTCAGACCGAGGTGGCAAGTATATGAGTACGGAGTTTGACGAATTCCTTAAAGAACATGGAATAGTTTCACAACTAACACCTCCAGGTACTCCTCAGTTAAATGGTGTGTCAGAAAGAAGGAACCAGACCTTGTTGAACGTGGTCCGTTCCATGCTAGGCTATACTGACTTGCCGATTTACCTGTGGGGGTATGCACTCCTGACTGCCGCGTATATCTTGAACAGATGTCCTTCCAAATCCGTTCCTAAAACTCCACATGAGATGTGGGAAGGAAGGAAACCAAGTCTTAATCATATTAGGATTTGGGGATGTCCCGCCTATGTCAAGAAGACTAAGGTGGAAAAGTTGGAAGCTAGGTCTGCGAAGGGACGTTTCATTGGATTCCCGTCTGGGATGATGGGATATCTATTCTACATGCCCGAAGATCGAAAGATCGTTGTTGCTTTACAAGCATACTTCCTGGAAGATGAATTCATTCAGGAAGGCGGAGCAGGTAGAAGTATTTCTTTGGAAGAATACAATGAAACTCCTGAGGAGACACCTGTGCAAGAAATTGGAACCGAACCTTCTGAAACACAAGTACAACCACCTAGTAGGTCTAGTAGGGTGTCTCAATTACCTGAGAGGTATAGTTTTATGCACTTGGAGGAACTAGGTTTCCTCGAGGTTCCAAGTGATAAACAAGAGACCGACCCACGACCAATGACCTAGCAATGGTGGATGTAGACTCCATGAAATGGGTATGTGATCTTCATGTAGTTGGGACCTTCATTTTGATGAGACGGTCAAAGAGTTTGACTTCGTTCAAAATGAAGAGGAATCTTGTGTATACAAGAGGGTTAGTGGGAGCAAGATCACATTCTAAGTACTATATGTAGATGACATTCTACTAATAGGAAATGATGTGGGGATGCTCAGTTATGGGAAAGCTTGGTTTTCGAGTAATTTCTCCATGAAAGACTTGGTAGAAGAAACCTATATTCTTGGGATTCAATTCTACTAGGATAGATCGAAGAGAATGATAAGTTTTTCCCAAGCCCTCTATATAGATTAGATCTTAAAGAGGGTTCCTTCCGATGCGACATGGAATAAAACTCTCCTTGAAGATGTGTCCTCAAAGCGAGGAAAAACGAAAGGAAATGAGTTATATACCATATGATTCGGCAGTGGGTAGCCTTATGTATGCTATATTGTGTACGAGACCTGACTTGCGCATGCTGTAAGCGTGGTGAGTAGGTTTCAGGCAAACCCAGGTAGGGAACATTAAGACTACCGTAAAGAACGTTCTCAAGTACTTTAGAAGGACTAGAGATATGGTTCTTATATATGGCGGTGGAGAACTGAATGTGATAGGATTCACTGTATTGAACTTCCAAGGACAGAAAGACGATTCTATGTCTACTTCTGGCTACATTTACTCTTAATGGAGGAGCAGTATCTTGGCATAGTGCCAAGAATAGCGCGACTGCTAATTCTACCTGTTAGGCTGAGTATAAAGCGGCCTCGGAGGCCTCCAAAGGAAGAATTTAGAAGTTACTGGGTAAACTTCACGTGACACAGTCTTTGCCATGCCGGAGCAAAGAGCACGAACTAGGATCCAAGGTTTCATAACAGTTCCAAACATATTGAGAGAGAGTAGAATCTCGTAAGAGCATTCGGTCGCAAAGAGATACATTGAGCTGCATAGAGTAGAGTCAGCCGACTACGTTGCTGATCCACTGACCAAGCCACTTTCTCAGACTAGCTTGGAGCGTCATCTGGAGAACATGGGTATTAGATACCATAGTGTGTGGCATTGAGTGCAAGTGGGAGATTGTTAGGAGTATGCCCTCGAATGCCACTCAGAGGTTGTTGAGTGAGGGCATTGTACTTGTAATTATGTAAACCATTTATATAAGGCAAATGAATGTTTCTTTATTTACTGGTAGTTACTGGCATTCCTAACTCGTAAATAAACATATAGAAACTAGTCCGTGTATTTGAGAGCAAAACGTTCCACTCCTTATTGGATAAGGGGGTAGGCACTAGAAAGGTTATAGCTCAAATACTTAATCATTCGCAAGTCGATGAAACTTGACTGGGCGTTAAGTTTATGTGAAGACTTGTATGACGTGTTCTTTGACATGGAGAGTGTCTGTCGAACACTAATGGTTAGTGGGAGCACACGTTATAGGTATGCTAATTGGATTAGTATACTCGAACCGACTCACCCTCGATTCGTCACATGGATTTCACTCCGGACGATCAATGACGGAATCGAAAGGTTGTGATAGGTATTCGTGAACCTTCGACTTGAGGATTTAGTAGGGATGTGCTTGTGACGTCAAGATTTTCATTAGAGTAGTTCGACCCTATAAACCGGAAGGCGGGGGTCAACCTCGACATGCATCTTGACGGGCAAGTAGCAGGTCCTACTGAATACCAAGATAGAATTCTTTCTCCCGTTAGTGAGCGGGTTATATGTCCTATGCGATTCTTGTGAGATGAGATCATAAGTCTTTGGCCAAAGCATTGGAGCTAGTTGTATTGGATACACGAGCTCGATGATCTCGATTTGCATTAACGCATGCATAGCGTCAAGTACAAATAGGGTTTGATCGACCGTGACCCTATAACTTGATAGGGACATTTGAAAGAAGGGTTTATACATTATCTTTGGTATTCACGACAAAATGGTTCTTGAATGATCCCAATCATTCGTTCTCGATTAAAGTGCGGTGTAGGCCACCAGGCTGGCTAGGTGGTGCTACTACTCTTTGGTTCCTCCCATTGCTGACTGAGACGGACCTACCGAGTCGCGCATTAGGATTGACGACGGAATGAATCAAGCTTAATTCTCTCATTATGAATATTAGATATTGGATATCTAAATTTGGGACATTAGATGTCTAAATTGATTTATTGGATAAATTGATTTACGGCCTAATAAATTAAATAAATTACTGGGTGATTAATTTAATTCATAGATATAACTATTTCTTGGAGAAATTAATTATGTTATTATGTATTTGATATGATTAATTAATTAGATTAATTGATCGATATAAATACATCGGAACGGAATCGGAGTTTATCTGTTTGGACTCACGGGAGTCCGAAACGAACCGAACTCGTCCTATTTCTTCATCATGGCCGCCCCCCCTTCCCCACACCTTGACAAGACTTTGATTTTTAAATCAATTGGAATCTTGATTAGGTGTTTAATGAATAGATATTTGATATTTTTTTCAAGGTGGGGTTAACATGAGTTGTTCTCATGTGGAAAGGAATTGAATAAGAAGAGAAGACTTGTCACTCTCTTGAAATGAATGAGCCATCCGTGAGATACATTGAGAGAGAGAGAAAGTGAGACTTTGAGTTCAAACACTTATCTTCATCTTCTTCTTCAACTTGTTCTTGGTGATTCTTGGAGAAAAATCAAGAAATAAATGAGAGTTGTGAGTTATACACTTAGAGTGTGATAATCTCATATTGGAAGCTTCATCACTTAGCTCTAGCCGTATCCTCGGAGGATAGCAAGGTGATCGTCGTTCTGGTCGTTTCTCCGGCGCGTGGCAAGTAGAGACGCGGTGCTTTCGGCGTTGGATCATTCAAGAGCTTGGAGCGGATTGAATTGAAAGGAGATCGCCTAAAGCTTGGGGAATAGCTCGAGAGAATATTACCATTCAATCAACGGACTTCGAGGGTATGTGTTTCTCGTATCTTCTTTGTTCATTCAATATTCGTATATACGTAGCTCGATCGATCCTCGTAGAGATTCGGATCGAATTAATTTTCGTTTTACCGCTTCCGCTGGGCCTTCGATTTAGGCACCAAATCCCAACACTTAGATGGGGGGTTTTGGGTGTTCTACGATTATTCTTCCTCATACGATCGTTGATTATTGATGACATGATATTAGGGTCAGGTTCCTTGCGAAGAACTCGAGTCGGAACGCTTCCGTTCGCCATTTCCCGATCGGTTGTGTTACCGTCGTTTCCACCGGAGAGTTGTGGGCATTTGAGGTTTCCCAGGTTAGCCATGTTTGTCGGAGTGTCCGATATCGACTATCGAGGCAAGTATCTTGCCCATACATTACGTGTTTTGTGAATATAATGATTGGAAATCGACGATATGTGCTAAATGAATGTTTACAACTATTTCTCAAAAGAATAGGTATATTTACAATCATGGTTTTCTTAAAAGACGACTCTTGTGTTCGAGATTTAATGTGCTTAATTGACTATGTGTGTTACTGTTGAGTATAGGATCTCCTTACTTTCGGGTGACGTCATTATGTGGGATTATATCGTTGGTAATTTAAGGTTCACCTTTTGTTAAGAATTGTGCATGAAGTCATGTGGTTATCGGTGATTATGTGAGTTGTGTGATATTGGTCGTGTCGTTCGATGTTGTTGAGATAAGTGTGCTTCCTTGTGGATAGTCTTAATTCTGGGTCGTGAGTATGTGTTGGATAGTTTGGCCATTTTAGCAAAATACCTCGACTATATATATTGTGATTGACTCTTGAGAATTGTGATATGTCTGGAGTATCACAATGTTTGGTGCTCGGAGTCGAGAGACATTATATATCGAGTCTTGGTGTTTGGCTAAAATGGCATAAAAATAATGTGTTATGTGTAATGTGTTTTTGGAAGTGAATTGAAGTGGATGATCGGGTCGTGGACCCTGTGTTTGGTGATCGAAATGATCGGGTCGTGGACCCTGTGTTTGGTGATCGGAATGATCGGGTCGTGGACCCCGTGTTTTGTTAACGGATTTGCATTTTGGAAAATGAACTTTGGGGTTGTGACCTTAAGTGGTTTTCGAGGAATTAAGAACTTTTCAATCACAGATGTTTTCAAAACTCCCAAGATTTGGAAGTGTTTTCAAAGTGCCTTCTTGTTTCGTTTATACTTTCAAGACTTGAACTATTTTTAATTAAACAAAATATCTCGGGAAGTCTTTTGTTGTATTCTCGGGATGTGTTGTGTATGGCTCGTATTTGCACTTTATACTTGTACTAGCAAAACAGTGGAGTTTTGCTAACCCCTGAGTATTCGGGGGGTGGATGTCTGTGTTGCATCCAGGTACATGCAGGTTTGGGAGCAAAACAAAGGATCGGCGCGAAGGATGATGGAAGGCGAATGATACTAATCATTTGAAGGCCAAATTTGGATGCAGTTAGTCGGAGTTCGTGTATGGTCTTTTCCGCTGTCGTACTTTTTGTTTGTAAGTGTATTTTACCCTTGCATGGGTATGAGTCGAGATAGAAATGTGTATTTTTGACTTGTATGTTAGTAATGAAAGACCAAATCGGTCTCTTGGCTCGTTATTTTATCATGTGGGTATGTAATGTACTGTGTTGTTTGGATGTCTAGCCTGGTGGATCCTCACGGAGAGGGTCTACGCCGTGTAATATTCCCGGTTTGATTTTGGGGGTGTTATATTTATGGTATCGGAACTTAGGTTGCGTAAACCTAGGCTGTCGGGTCCAGTCGGGTATTGTCGTGTCTTGTTCTGTCAGATTGTGTCTGTCTAAGTCGTGTCGCGACGCGTTGTCTGTGATGCTTGTCGTGATTAGTATCGAGGTGCAGCCATCATCTTCGTGCGACCTGTGGATGTAAGTCTCCCTACTATATTGCGCCTTGTGATATACGAGCTTGTATGATTTTGTGTTATGATGTGGAGTTTAAAGGTTATTTGTGATTATGTGGCCTATGTTGTTTGATCCTCGTATGATGCTAGAATGAAAGTGGTGCCAACGTATGTGTATATATACACACATCCTGATATAAGTCGTTTTTACAAGAGTAATGGCCTTGGTGTGGTTACGCAAAAAAAAATTCATCAATGTGATATTTTAAAACTTTACATGTTTTTGGGGAGTCACGTAAATTTTGTTTTAAAACATCCTCCAAAAGGGGGAAAAAGTTTGATTTTTGTATAATGACCTGAAGGCCGATTTTTTTTTCAGAATTCAAACTACCGATATTTTATTTTCATCTTGCATTATAAGTTTTCAAAACACGATTTTTAAACTCAAATGAGGTCTACAAAATGTAATCAAGATGTGACTCTCGCTTTCAACTTATCGGTTTTATTGTTGTTAGTTGAGAAACACGTGATCATGTTCTTGTTGTTTGGGCAGTGTTGCCAGTTTTAGATTAAAACAGTGATGTGAATGCTAAGTCATTCGGTATAAGTTAAGATAGTTCTCTTTATTAATAGACGGGATTTCGATTTTGGATGATAGTTGTCTTTTGATGGTTGCTCATGAGGTGTTGTAAGTATGTGAATCTATGGCATTTAGGTTCGTATGCTGCCATTATTCATTTGTAAACTTCGGTTCTAGTAATGTCGTATATATATGTTCGCGATCATGTTGCTGAGTTGGAGCAGCTAGCGCATGCAGAGTGCGAGGCTAGCGCGCGCT
Source organism: Orobanche coerulescens (assembly GCA_033398695.1). NCBI lineage: Eukaryota > Viridiplantae > Streptophyta > Magnoliopsida > Lamiales > Orobanchaceae > Orobanche > Orobanche coerulescens. The sequence continues at coordinate 123,000,142 of CM065812.1, read as the reverse complement.
AATGCAGCATGGATAGCGCACACTAAATAATTGTTGTAGCGCGCATTAGTTAGCTGGGACAGAGGCTAGAGAACTGCATTTCTTTTAACTATTAGGCCTAACCTTGGCAGTCGATCACCCGTAACTGTATTTTATGTGTGTCGTCTAGTGATGACAACTATTTCGTGTGAACGTGTGTTATGACTTTTCATTCGCGCTAAGTGATAATTGATTTTGTTCAGTGAGTTGATAAATTATGTCTGATGTGTGTGTGTTCCAAAATGTTTTCCTAAAACTTTCATAAGTTTGTGCAAGTTGCGTAAAATCAATTTTTGGATCTAATTTGATGTTGCGATTAAAGCGGCGGCTTCGTATGAACTTTGAAATTGTTTGAAATTTGCGAACCGGCCTAGAATTCTCCAATAAAACCTCGACGGTATTGAAAGAGTTGTTTTAAAGTACCTTGAACATTTTGTAAAATGTTACCGTCGTTGATTTTTGTGTAGTGTTGGGAGAATTTTCAGAAATGACTTTTAACGTACTATTGTATTTTCGAATAATTCGAGTACATGATTTTCAAAAATATTTCACAGAAATTTTTTTCAAAAACCAATACAATTTTTTTTTAAAATATATAGTGAAAGATGAAAAATCTTGCTCGATTTAAACTTCAAACTCGGATTTGGAAAGTTTCCTATACTGATTAAAGTATGTACGGATGATTTGATGACCTTGTGTGGTTATCTTGTTTGTTATTAACGGTGGTACTGGTGTGTAGTGGTGTGGTGATTTTGACAATGCCGTTTGCACAGAAAATATTGCTTTGCAAATGATTTGAAAATGAGTCGGTTAAAAGTCTTTTGTTTACAAGTTTTAATGAAACAACCCGAGGTACCAATAGTGCTTTTAAAGTTTATTTTGAATAGCATACAAATCCAAGGATTTTCAAATGATATCATTTAAAATGATACCTCGTGGATTTTCTTATCGAGTTATTATTAGTTACCTTATGTGATATGTCGCGCTGAGTTGGTACTTTAGTATAATATTTTACGAAATCGTGCCATCATATTGAGTGAGAATCCGCTTAGTATGCCGAGGGACAGAGGACGCGGTCGTGAACGCGGTACAGTTGGTCATGGAAATCGGATGCGGAACCAAGAGAATATTGATGGGAAGGATGCTATTCTAGTACTTTGTACTCGTTGTTTAGGTTTCGGGGACGAAACCTCTTTTAAAGGTGATATGATGTAATACCCATATTTTTTTCGCTTCCGTTTCGTTCGACCGTATCGACTCGATTTTGTGTTCGTTGATGCTTCTGACCTTGTGTTGTTCTCACCCTTGTCCTTCGAGCGAGTTCGCATATTGTTCCAACTTGAAGTGTATATTGTTGTGATCTTTCCAAGTTCGGATCGATTTCTTGTGAACCGTGTTCGAAACTAACACCGTGTGGTCCCTACTAGTTATTGATGTCTTGATTTGAGGTATAAATTTTAGAGGTTATCGTTGTTGTTCGATCATTGCTATTCATTCGTCGTTGTCCAATCATTATTGTTTGATCTCGTAATCGTGATTATTGAACATCTGGGCCACGTCGTAATTTCTATAAGTGTTGGGAAATTGTCTTCGTATTTGATCTTCCAAATCTTTGAGTTACTGGAATTTCATACCTTTCAGCGTTGGAATCGCGATTTGATTTTTGTACTGCTCGGTTTCATCAACCGCAGTGATTCATGCTCGTTGCTTTTTGTAAGTATTCTTGCGTATTGAATCGGATCGTAGTAGCTTTATACTGCATGGAGCTCTAGTGTGTTGTCGAGAGTCGCCTTGCTTTTGTTTTAGGTTTCGGGACGAAACTTATTTTTAGGGGATAGAATGTAATACCCACGATTTTTGTTCCGGTTATTTTGGATTTTTTTCGGATATTTCCCGGTTGTCGAGTGCCGGTATTATTTTCTCGACAACTGATTTTGGTGTTTATGACCGTATGTGATCATTTGTTATCCGTTGTTTTCATTTCGGATCGATGATGTTGTCCCCGAGTGTTTTGTCGTGTTCGTTCCGTGCGATTTCGGAAAATCGAGTCATCGGGTCATGGCGGCTGGGCACTGGCCGGACGGGTGCGAGCACTGTCCGGACGGGTGCGGGCACTGGCCAGAAGGGTGCGGCAGGTACCGGCATAGCGCACGCTACTGCCGGAAGGCAGCGCACGCTATGGCCGGAAGGCTGCGCATGCTACGGCCGGAAGGCTACGCACGCTAGTCGGTCGAGGCAGCAGGGGCAGATAGGTTCTGGACTCGGGGAGGATCGGCAGGTAACGCACGCCACTGTCGGACATGGCGCGCGCTAATCGGCAGGCGTAGCGCACGCTACGGCGAAAGGCTGCGCGCGCTACTGCGGTCAGACAGGAAGGTTCTGGACAGCAGGACAGGTCGGCAGGATATGTCAACGCAGGCCCCGGCCGAACATTCTAGACCATGACCGCCCGTTAGCGCACGCTAGCCCGGCAGCCTAGCGCACGCTAGGCTGCACCAGTATAAATATGACCGAGCAGTCATATTTTCACTCGTTTTTCATTTCCTATCTTTCCTGTCCGCGGCTGGAGTCTTGGAGAAGTCAAAGATATGTTGTTATACAACTAATCCATGAAGTTCGGGAGCTCATATCATCGATTAATCACTCCATAACATCCTTCAATCCAGCGAATCAAGGTTAGTTTTCCTAAAATCCTAGTTTTGGGAAAATTGGGGGTTTTACTTGATTTCGCCCGTTTGATCCGTGATAACTTAGATTTGTGATGGAATGATGATTATTAAGTCATATTATACCAATTTCCTTGTTGATCCATGGTTCGATTGCTAAAGATTCTTCGTTTTGTTGAGTTCCTAATCGGCGCCTTGAAGGTGTCCAGTGAAAGTTCTTAGAGGGGGGTTTTGGGTGTTCTACGATTATTCTTCCTCGTACGATCATTGATTATTGATGACATGATGTTAGGTTCAGGTTCCTTGCGAAGAACTCGAGTCGGAACCCTTCCGTTCGCCGTTTCCCGATCGGTTGTATTACCGTCGTTTCCGCCGGAGAGTTGTGGGCGTTTGAGGTTTCCCGAGTGAGCCATGCTTGTCGGAGTGTCCGGTATCGACTATCGAGGCAAGTATATTGCCCATACATTACGTGTTTTGTGAATATAATGATTGGAAATCGACGATATGTGCTAAATGAATGTTTACAACTATTTCTCAAAAGAATAGGTATATTTACAATTATGGTTTTCTTAAAAGATGACTCTTGTGTTCGGTATTTAATGTGCTTAATTGACAATGTGTGTTAGTGTTGAGTATAGGATCTCCTTACTTTCGGGTGACGTCACTATGTGGGATTATGTCGTCGGTAATTTAAGGTTCACCTTTCGTTAAGAATTGTGCATGGAGTCATGTGGTTATCGGTGATTATGTGAGTTATGTGATATTGGTCGTGTCTTTCGGTGTTGTTGAGATAAGTGTGCTTCCTTGTGGATAGTCTTAATTCTGGGTCGTGATTATGTGTTGGATAGTTTGGCCATTTTAGCAAAATACCTCGACTATATATATTGTGATTGACTCTTGAGGATTGTGGTTTTGGAATGAGAACTGATGAGAGTTGTAAGGTTTTTCTCGGGTACTCACACTCGGGGATTGACTCGACGGGATCACACGGGGACCTGGTGGCTTAACGGCTGGACCGGGTCGCGAGAGTTACTTCAAGTGGGCATTCTCACTTGGGGTCGCTCGACGGGCGCACATGGACTTGGTGGCCTTACGGCGGGACCGAAGGCTAGACCGAGTCACGAGAATTGCCAGAGTGTTTGTACTGATGATTAATATGTCCGGAGTATCACAATGCTTGGTGCTCGGAGTCGAGAGACATTATATATCGAGTCTTGGTGTTTTGCTAAAATGGCATAAAAATAATGTGTTATGTGTAATGTGTTTTTGAAAGTGAATTGAAGTGGATGATCGGGTCGTGGACCCTGTGTTTGGTGATCGAAATGATCGGTTCGTGGACCCTGTGTTTGGTGATCGGAATGATCGGGTCGTGGACCCCGTGTTTTGTTAATGGATTTGCATTTTGGAAAATGAACTTTGGGGCTGTGACCTTAAGTGGTTTTCGAGGAATTAAGAACTTTTCAATCACAAATGTTTTCAAAACTTCCGAGATTTGGAAGTGTTTTCAAAGTGCCTTCTTATTTCGTTTATACTTTCAAGACTTGAACTATTTTTAATTAAACAAAATATCTTGGGAAGTCTTTTGTTGTATTCTCGGGATGTGTTGTGTATGGCTCGTATTTGCACTTTATACTTGTACTAGCAAAACATTGAAGTTTTTCTAACTCCCTAGTATTCGGGGGTTGGATGTCTGTTTTGCATCCAGGTACATGCAGGTTTGGGAGCAAAACAAAGTATTGGCACGAAGGATAATGGAAGGCGAATGATACTAATCACTCGAAGGCCAGAGTTGGATGCAGTTAGTCGGAGTTCGTGTATGGTCTTTTCCGATGTCGTACTTTTTTTTGTAAGTGTATTTTACCCTTGCATGGGTATGATACGAGATGGAAATGTGTATTTTTGACTTGCATGTTAGTAATGAAAGACCAAATAGATCTCTTGGCTCGTTATTTTATCATGTGGGTATGTAATGTATTATGTTGTTTGGATGTCTAGTCTGGTGGATCCTCACGGAGAGTGTCTGCGGCGTATAATATTCCCGGTTTGATTCTGTGGGTGTTACATTTATGGTATCGGAGCTTAGGATGCGGAAACCTAGGCTGTCAGGTCCAGTCGGGTATTGTCGTGTCTTGTTCTGTCAGATTGTGTCTGTCTAAGTCGTGTCGCGACGCATCATCTGTGATGTCGGTCGTGATTAGTATCGAGGTGCAGCCATCATCTTCGTGCGACCTGTGGATGTAAGTCTCCCTACTATATTGTGCCTTGTGATATATGAGCTTGTATGATTTTGTGTTATGATGTGGAGTTTAAAGGTGATTTGTGATTATGTGGCCTATGTTGTTTGATCCTCGTATGATGCTAGAATGAAAGTGGTGCCAACGTATATGTATATACACACACATCCTGATATAAGTCGTTTTTACAAGAGTAATGGCCTTGGTGTGGTTACGCAAAGAAAAATTCATCAATGTGATATTTTAAAACTTTACATGTTTTTGGGGAGTCACGTAAATTTTGTTTTAAAACATTCTCCAAAGGGAGGAAAAAGTTTCAAACTACCGATATTTTATTTTCATCTTGTATTATAAGTTTTCAAAACACGAATTTTGAACTGAAATGAGGTCTACAAAATGTAATCAATATGTGACTCTCGCTTTCAACTTATTGGTTTTATGGTTGTTAGTTGAGAAACACGTGATGATGTTCTTGTTGTTTGGGCAGTGTTGCTAGTTTTAGATTAAAACAATGATGTGAATGCTAAGTCGTTCGGTATAAGTTAAGATAGTTCTCTTTATTAATAGACGGGATTTCGATTTTGGATGACAATTGTCTTTTGATGGTTGCTCATGAGGTGTTGTAAGTATGTGAATCGATTGCATTTAAGTTCGTATGCTGCCATTATTCATTTGTAAACTTCGGTTCTAGTAATGTCGTATATATATGTTCGCGATCATGTTGCTGAGTTGGAGCAGCTAGCGCATGCGGAGTGAGAGGCTAGCGCGCGCTAATGCAGCATGGATAGCGCACGCTAAATAATTGTTGTAGCGCGCGTTAGTTAGCTGGGACAGAGGCTAGAGAACTGCATTTCTTTTAATTGTTATGCCTAACCTTGGCAGTCGATCACCGGTAACTGTATTTTATGTGTGTTGTCTAGTGATGACAACTGTTTCGTGTGAATGTGTGTTATGACTTGTCATTCGCGCTAAGTGATAATTGATTTTGTTCAGTGATTTGATAAATTATGTCTGATGTGTGTGTGTGTGTTCGATTATGTTTTCCTGAAACTTTCATAAGTTTGTGCAAGTTGCGGAAAATCAATTTTTGGAACTAATTTGACGTTGCGATTAAAGCGGCGGCTTCGTATGAACTTTGAAATTGTTTGAAATTTGCGAGCCGGCCTAGGATTCTCCAATAAAACCTCGACGGTATTGAAAGAGTTGTTTTAAAGTACCTTGAACATTTTGTAAAATGTTACCGTCGTTGATTTTTGTGTAGTGTTGGGAGAATTTTCGGAAATGACTTTTAACATACTATTGTATTTTCGAATAATTCGAGTACATGATTTTCAAAAATCTTTCACATAAATTTTTTTCAAAGACCAATACGATTTTTTTTTAAAATATATAGTGAAAGATGAAAAATCTTACTCGATTTAAACTTCAAACTCGGATTTGGAAAGTTTCCTATACTGATTAAAGTATGTACGGATGATTTGATGACCTTGCGTGGTTATCTTGTTTGTGATTAACGGTGGTACTGGTGTGTAGTGGCGTGGTGATTTTGACAATGCCGTTTGCACAGAAAATATTGCTTTGCAAATGATTTGAAAATGAGTCGGTTAAAAGTCTTTTGTTTACAAGTTTTAATGAAACAACCCGAGGTACCAATAGTGCTTTTAAAGTTTATTTTGAATAGCATACAAATCCAAGGATTTTCAAATGATATCATTTAAAATGATACCTCGTGGATTTTCTTATCGAGTTATTATTAGTTACCTTATGTGATATGCCGCGCTGAGTTGGTACTTTAGTATAATATTTTACGAAATCGTGCTATCGTATTGAGTGAGAATCCGCTTAGTATGCCGAAGCGGCAGAGGGCCTTGATCGTGACGCATGTCTGATTGGTCATGGAAATCGGATCCGGAACCAAGAGAATATTGATGGGAAGGATGCTATTCTAGTACTTTGTACTCGTTGTTTAGGTTTCGGGGACGAAACCTCTTTTAAAGGTGATATGATGTAATACCCATATTTTTTTCGCTTCCGTTTCGTTCGACCGTATCGACTCGATTTTGTGTTCGTTGATGCTTCTGACCTTGTGTTGTTCTCACCCTTGTCATTCGAGCGAGTTCGCATATTGTTCCAAATTGAAGTGTATATTGTTGTGATCTTTCCAAGTTCGGATCGATTTCTTGTGAACCGTGTTCGAAACTAACACCTTGTGGTCCCTACAAGTTATTGATATCTTGATTTGAGGTATGAATTTCAGAGGTTATCGTTGTTGTTCGATCATTGTTATTCATTCGTCGTTGTCCAATCATTATTGTTTGATCTCGTAATCGTGATTATTGAACATCTGGGCCACGTCGTAATTTCTATAAGTGTTGGGAAATTGTCTTCGTATTTGATCTTCCAAATCTTTGAGTTACTGGAATTTCATACCTTTCAGCGTTGGAATCGTGATTTGATTTTTGTACTGCTCGGTTTCATCAACCGCAGTGATTCATGCTCGTTGCTTTTTGTAAGTATTCTTGCGTATTGAATCGGATCGTAGTAGCTTTATACTGCATGGAGCTCTGGTGTGTTGTCGAGAGTCGCCTTGCTTTTATTTTAGGTTTCGGGACGAAACTAATTTTTAGGGGGATAGAATGTAATACCCACGATTTTTATTCCGGTTATTTTGGATTTTTTTCGGATATTTCCCGGTTGTCGAGTGCCGGTATTATTTTCTCGACAACTGATTTTGGTGTTTATGACCGTATGTGATCATTTGTTATCCGTTGTTTTCATTTCGGATCGATGATGTTGTCCCCGAGTGTTTTGTCGTGTTCGTTCCGTGCGATTTCGGAAAATCGAGTCATCGGGTCATGGCGGCTGGGCACTGGCCGGACGGGTGCGAGCACTGTCCGGACGGGTGTGGCAGCAGCCGAGAAGGGTGCGGCGAGTGCGGCATAGCGCACCTTCTGCCGGAAGCGGCGCCTGCGCTATGGTCGGAAGGCTGCGCATGCTACGGCCGGAAGGCTACGCACGCTAGTCGGTCGAGGCAGCAGGGGCAGATAGGTTCTGGACTCGGGGAGGATTGGCAGGTAGCGCACGCCACTGTCGGACATGGCGCGCGCTAATCGGCAGGCGTAGCGCTCGCTACGGCCGGAAGGCTGCGCGCGCTACTGCGGTCAGACAGGAAGGTTCTGGACAGCAGGAGAGGTCGGCAGGATAGGTCAACGCAGGCCCCGTCCGAACATTCTCGACCATGACCGCCCGTTAGCGCACGCTAGCCCGGCAGCCTAGCGCACGCTAGGCTGCACCAGTATAAATATGACCGAGCAGTCATATTTTCACTCGTTTTTCATTTCCTATCTTTCCTGTCCGCGGCTGGAGTCTTGGAGAAGTCGAAGATATGTTGTTATACAACTAATCCATGAAGTTCGGGAGCTCATATCATCGATTAATCACTCCATAACATCCTTCAATCCAGCGAATCAAGGTTAGTTTTCCTAAAATCCTAGTTTTGGGAAAATTGGGGGTTTTGCTTGATTTCGCCCGTTTGATCCGTGATAACTTAGATTTGTGATGGAATGATGATTATTAAGTCATATTATACCAATTTCCTTGTTGATCCATGGTTCGATTGCTAAAGATTCTTCGTTTTGTTGAGTTCCTAATCGGCGCCTTGAAGGTGTCCGGTGAAAGTTCTTAGAGGGGGGTTTTGGGTGTTCTACGATTATTCTTCCCCGTACGATCATTGATTATTGATGACATGATGTTAGGGTCAGGTTCCTTGCGAAGAACTCGAGTCGGAACCCTTCCGTTCGCCGTTTCCCGATCGGTTGTGTTACCGTCGTTTCCGCCGGAGAGTTGTGGGCGTTTGAGGTTTCCCGGGTGAGCCATGCTTGTCGGAGTGTCCGGTATCGACTATCGAGGCAAGTATATTGCCCATACAATACGTGTTTTGTGAATATAATGATTGGAAATCGACGATATGTGCTAAATGAATGTTTACAACTATTTCTCAAAAGAATAGGTATATTTACAATCATGGTTTTCTTAAAAGATGACTCTTGTGTTCGGTATTTAATGTGCTTAATTGACTATGTGTGTTAGTGTTGAGTATAGGATCTCCTTACTTTCGGGTGACGTCACTATGTGGGATTACGTCGTCGGTAATTTAAGGTTCACCTTTCGTTAAGAATTGTGCATGGAGTCATGTGGTTATCGGTGATTATGTGAGTTATGTGATATTGGTCGTGTCTTTCGGTGTTGTTGAGATAAGTGTGCTTCCTTGTGGATAGTCTTAATTCTGGGTCGTGATTATGTGTTGGATAGTTTGGCCATTTTAGCAAAATACCTCGACTATATATATTGTGATTGACTCTTGAGGATTGTGGTTTTGGAATGAGAACTGATGAGAGTTGTAAGGTTTTTCTCGGGTACTCACACTCGGGGATTGACTCGACGGGATCACACGGGGACCTGGTGGCTTAACGGCTGGACTGGGTCGCGAGAGTTACTTCGAGTGGGCATTCTCACTTGGGGTCGCTCGACGGGCGCACATGGACTTGGTGGCCTTACGGCGGGACCGAAGGCTAGACCGAGTCACGAGAATTGCCAGAGTGTTTGTACTGATGATTAATTGTGATATGTCCGGAGTATCACAATGCTTGGTGCTCGGAGTCGAGAGACATTATATATCGAGTCTTGGTGTTTTGCTAAAATGGCATAAAAATAATGTGTTATGTGTAATGTATTTTTGGAAGTGAATTGAAGTGGATGATCGGGTCGTGGACCCTGTGTTTGGTGATCGAAATGATCGGGTCGTGGACCCTGTGTTTGGTGATCGGAATGATCGGGTCGTGGACCCCGTGTTTTGTTAATGGATTTGCATTTTGGAAAATGAACTTTGGGGCTGTGACCTTAAGTGGTTTTCGAGGAATTAAGAACTTTTCAATCACAAATGTTTTCAAAACTCCCGAGATTTGGAAGTGTTTTCAAAGTGCCTTCTTATTTCGTTTATACTTTCAAGACTTGAACTATTTTTAATTAAACAAAATATCTCGGGAAGTCTTTTGTTGTATTCTCGGGATGTGTTGTGTATGGCTCGTATTTGCACTTTATACTTGTACTAGCAAAACATTGAAGTTTTTCTAACTCCCGAGTATTCAGGGGTTGGATGTCTGTTTTGCATCCAGGTACATGCAGGTTTGGGAGAAAAACAAAGTATTGGCACGAAGGATAATGGAAGGCGAATGATATTAATCACTCGAAGGCCAGAGTTGGATGCAGTTAGTCGGAGTTCGTGTATGGTCTTTTTCGATGTCGTACTTTTTTTTGTAAGTGTATTTTACCCTTGCATGGGTATGATACGAGATGGAAATGTGTATTTTTGACTTGTATGTTAGTAATGAAAGACCAAATCGATCTCTTGGCTCGTTATTTTATCATGTGGGTATGTAATGTATTGTGTTGTTTGGATGTCTAGTCTGGTGGATCCTCACGGAGAGTGTCTGCGGCGTATAATATTCCCAGTTTGATTCTGGGGGTGTTACATTTATGGTATCGGAGCTTAGGTTGCGGAAACCTAGGCTGTCAGGTCCAGTCGGGTATTGTCGTGTCTTGTTACGCCAGTTGTATGCTGTCTAAGTCGTGTCGCGACGCATCGTCTGTGATGTCGGTCGTGATTAGTATCGAGGTGCAGCCATCATCTTCGTGCGACCTGTGGATGTAAGTCTCCCTACTATATTGTGCCTTGTGATATACGAGCTTGTATGATTTTGTGTTATAATGTGGAGTTTAAAGGTGATTTGTGATTATGTGGCCTATGTTGTTTGATCCTCGTATGATGCTAGAATGAAAGTGGTGCCAACGTATATGTATATACACACACATCCTGATATAAGTCATTTTTACAAGAGTAATGGCCTTGGTGTGGTTACGCAAAGAAAAATTCATCAATGTGATATTTTAAAACTTTACATGTTTTTGGGGAGTCACGTAAATTTTGTTTTAAAACATCCTCCAAAGGGAGGAAAAAGTTTCAAACTACCGATATTTTATTTTCATCTTGTATTATAAGTTTTCAAAACACAAATTTTGAACTGAAATAAGGTCTACAAAATGTAATCAATATGTGACTCTCGCTTTCAACTTATTGGTTTTATGGTTGTTAGTTGAGAAACACGTGATGATGTTCTTGTTGTTTGGGCAGTGTTGCTAGTTTTAGATTAAAATAGTGATGTGAATGCTAAGTCGTTCGGTATAAGTTAAGATAGTTCTCTTTATTAATAGATGGGATTTCGATTTTGGATGACAATTGTCTTTTGATGGTTGCTCATGAGGTGTTGTAAGTATGTGAATCGATGGCATTTAAGTTCGTATGCTGCCATTATTCATTTGTAAACTTCGGTTCTAGTAATGTCGTATATATATGTTCGCGATCATGTTGCTGAGTTGGAGCAGCTAGCGCATGCGGAGTGAGAGGATAGCGCGCGAAAATGCAGCATGGATAGCGCACGCTAAATAATTGTTGTAGCGCGCGATAGTTAGCTGGGACAGAGGCTAGAGAACTGCATTTCTTTTAACTGTTATGCCTAACCTTGGCAGTCGATCACCGGTAACTGTATTTTATGTGTGTTGTCTAGTGATGACAAATGTTTCGTGTGAATGTGTGTTATGACTTTTCATTCGCGCTAAGTGATAATTGATTTTGTTCAGTGATTTGATAAATTATGTCTGCTGTGTGTGTGTGTGTTCGATTATGTTTTCCTGAAACTTTCATAAGTTTGTGCAAGTTGCGGAAAATCAATTTTTGGAACTAATTTGACGTTGCGATTAAAGCGGCGGCTTCATATGAACTTTGAAATTGTTTGAAATTTGCGAGCCGGCCTAGGATTCTCCAATAAAACCTCGACGGTATTGAAAGAGTTGTTTTAAAGTACCTTGAACATTTTGTAAAATGTTACCGTCGTTGATTTTTGTGTAGTGTTGGGAGAATTTTCGGAAATGACTTTTAACATACTATTGTATTTTCGAATAATTCGAGTACATGATTTTCAAAAATCTTTCACACAAATTTTTTTCAAAAACCAATACGATTTTTTTAAAAATATATAGTGAAAGATGAAAAATCTTACCCGATTTAAACTTCAAACTCGGATTTGGAAAGTTTCCTATACTGATTAAAGTATGTACGGATGATTTGATGACCTTACGTGGTTATCTTGTTTTTTATTAACGGTGGTACTGGTGTGTAGTGGCGTGGTGGTTTTGACAATGCCCGTTGCATAGAAAATATTGCTTTGCAAATGATTTGAAAATGAGTCGGTTAAAAGTCTTTTGTTTACAAGTTTTATTGAAACAACCCGAGGTACCAAAAGTACTTTTAAAGTTTATTTTGAATAGCATACAAATCCAAGGATTTTCAAATGATATCATTTAAAAGGATACCTCGTGGATTTTCTTATCGAGTTATTATTAGTTACCTTATGTGATATGTCGCGCTGAGTTGGTACTTTAGTATAATATTTTGCAAAATCATGCCATCGTATTGAGTGAGAATCCGCTTAGTATGCCGAGGGACAGAGGACGCGGTCGTGACCTCGGTACAGTTGGTCATGGAAATCGGATGCGGAACCAAGAGAATATTGATGGGAAGGCTGCTATTCTAGTACTTCGTACTCGTTGTTTAGGTTTCGGGGACGAAATCTCTTTTAAAGGTGATATGATGAAATACCCATATTTTTTTCGCTTCCGTTTCGTTCGACCGTATCGACTCGATTTTGTGTTCGTTGATGCTTCTGACCTTGTGTTGTTCTCACCCTTGTCATTCGAGCGAGTTCGCATATTGTTCCAAATTGATGTGTATATTGTTGTAATCTTTCCAAGTTCGGATCGATTTCGTGTGAACCGTGTTCGAAACTAACACCTCGTGGTCCCTACAAGTTATTGATGTCTTGATTTGAGGTATGAACTTCAGAGGTTATCGTTGTTGTTGGATCATTGCTATTCGTTCGTCGTTGTCCAATCATCATTGTTTGATCTCGTAATCGTGATTATTGAACATTTGGGGCACTTCGTAATTTCTATAAGTGTTGGGAAATTGTCTTCGTATTTGATCTTCCAAATCTTTGAGTTACTGGAATTTCATACCTTTCAGCGTTGGAATCGCGATTTGATTTTTGTACTGCTCGGTTTCATCAACCGCAGTGATTCATGCTTGTTGCTTTTCGTAAGTATTCTTGCGTATTGAATCCGATCGTAGTAGCTTTATACTGCATGGAGCTCTGGTGTGTTGTCGAGAGTCGCCTTGCTTTTGTTTTAAGTTTCGGGACGAAACTTATTTTTAGGGGGATAGAATGTAATACCCACGATTTTTGTTCCAGTTATTTTGGATTTTTTCGGATATTTCCCGGTTGTAGAGTGCTGGTATTATTTTCTCGACAACTGATTTTGGTGTTTATGACCGTATGTGATGATTTTTTATCCGTTGTTTTCATTGCGGATCGATGATGTTGTCCTCGAGCGTTTTGTCGTGTTCGTTCCGTGCGATTTCGGAAAATCGAGTCATCGGGTCATGGCGGCTGGGCACTGGCCGGACGGGTGTGGGCACTGGCTAGACGGGTGCGGCAGGAACCGGCATAGTGCACGCTACTGCCGGAAGGCAGCGCACGCTATGGCCGGAAGGCTGCGCACGCTACGGCCGGAAGGGTGCGCACGCTAGTCGGTCCAGGCAGCAGGGGCAGAGAGGTTCTGGACTCGGGGAGGATCGGCAGGTAGCGCACGCCACTGTCGGACATGGCGCGCGCTAATCGGCAAGCGTAGCGCACGCTATGGCCGGAAGGCTTCGCGCGCTACCGCGGTCGGACAGGAAGGTTCTGGACAGCAGGACAGGTCGGCAGGATAGTTCAACGGGGGGCCCGGCCGAACATTCTCGACCATGACTGCCCGTTAGCGCACGCTAGCCCGGCAGCCTAGCGCACACTAGGCTGCATCAGTATAAATATGACCGAGCAGTCATATTTTCACTCGTTTTTCATTTCCTATCTTTCCTGTCCGCGGCTGGAGTCTTGGAGAAGTCGAAGATATGTTGTTATACAACTAATCCACGAAGTTTGGGATCTCATATCATCGATTAATCACTCCATAACATCCTTCAATCCAGCGAATCAAGGTTAGTTTTCCTAAAATCCTAGTTTTGGGAAAATTGGGGGTTTTGCTTGATTTCGCCCGTTTGATCCATGATAACTTAGATTTGTGATGGATTGATGATTATTAAGTCATATTATACCAATTTCCTTGTTGATCCATGGTTCGATTGCTAAAGATTCTTCGTCTTGTTGAGTTCCTAATCGGCGCCTTGAAGGTGTCCGGTGAAAGTTTTTAGAGGGGGGTTTTGGGTGTTCTACGATTATTCTTCCTCGTACGATCGTTTATTATTGATGACATGATGTTAGGGTCAGATTCCTTGCGAAGAACTCGAGTCGGAACCCTTCCGTTGGCCGTTTCCCAATCGGTTGTGTTACCGTCGTTTCCGCCGGAGAGTTGTGGGCGTTTGAGGTTTCCCGGGTGAGCCATGTTTGTCGGAGTGTCCGGTATTGACTATCGAGGCAAGTATCTTGCCCATACATTACGGTTTTTGTGAATATAATGATTGGAAATCGACGATATGTGCTAAATGAATGTTTACAACTATTTCTCAAAAGAATCGGTATATTTACAATCATGGTTTTCTTAAAAGACGACTCTTGTTTTCGAGATTTAATGTGCTTAATTGACTATGTGTGTTAGTGTTGAGTATAGGATCTCCTTACTTTCGGGTGACATCATTATGTGTGATTATGTCGTCGGTAATTTAAGGTTCACCTTTTGTTAAGAATTGTGCATGGAGTCCTGTGGTTATCGGTGATTATGTGAGTTGTGTGATATTGGTCGTGTCGTTCAGTGTTGTTGAGATAAGTGTGCTTCCTTATGGATAGTCTTAATTCTGGGTCGTGAGTATGTGTTGGATAGTTTGGCCATTTTAGCAAAATACCTCGACTATATATATTGTGATTGACTCTTGAGGATTGTGGTTTTAGAATGAGAACTGATGAGAGTTGTAAGGTTTTTCTCGGGTACTCACACTCGGGGATTGACTCGACGGGGTCACACGGGGACCTGGTGGCGTAGCGGCTGGACCGGGTCGCGAGAGTTACTTCGAGTGGGCATTCTCACTTGGGGTCGCTCGACGGGCGCACATGGACTTGGTGGCCTTACGGCGGGACCGGAGGCAGGGCCGAGTCGCGAGAATTGCCAGAGTGTTTATACTGATGATTAATTGTGATATGTCCGAAGTATCACAATGCTTGGTGCTCGGAGTCGAGAGATATTATATATCGAGTCTTGGTGTTTGGCTAAAATGGCATAAAAATAATGTGTTATGTCTAATGTGTTTTTGGAAGTGAATTGAAGTGGATGATCGGGTCGTGGACCCTGTGTTTGGTGATCGAAATGATCGGGTCGTGGACCCTGTGTTTGGTGATCCGAATGATCGGGTCGTGGACCCTGTATTTTGTTAACGAATTTGCATTTTGGAAAATAAACTTTGGGGTTATGACCTTAACTGGTTTTCAAGGAATTAAGAACTTTTCAATCACGAATGTTTTCAAAACTCCCGAGATTTGGAAGTGTTTTCAAAGTACCTTCTTGTTTCGTTTCTACTTTCAAGACTTGAACTATTTTTAATTAAACAAAATATCTCGGAAAGTCTTTTATTGTATTCTCGGGATGTGTTGTGTATGACTCGTATTTGCACTTTATACTTGTACTAGCAAAATATTGGAGTTTTGCTAACCCCCGAGTATTCGGGGGGTGGATGTCTGTTTTGCATCAAGGTACATGCAGGTTTGGGAGCAAAACACAGTATCGGCGCGAAGGATGATGGAAGGCGAATGATACTAATCACACGAAGGCCAGATTTGGATGCAGTTAGTCGGAGTTCGTGTATGGTCTTTTCCGTTGTCGTACTTTTTGTTTGTGAGTGTATTTTACCCTTGCATGGGTATGAGTCGAGATGGAAATGTGTATTTTTGACTTGTATGTTAGTAATGAAAGACCAAATCGGTCTCTTGGCTCGTTATTTTATCATGTGGGTATGTAATATATTGTGTTGTTTGGATGTCTAGCCTGGTGGATCCTCACGTAGAGGGTCTGCAGCGTGTAATATTCCCGATTTGATTCTGGGGGTGTTACAGGAATCATGGGGTAGGTGTCCCATTCTTTTGCATGTTTTATTAGAATAGACCAGAGAGTTGGCCATGTTTCTTCCCTTAAGTTGATAAACACCTCCGAGAGATAATACTTGTCAATGAACTTGTAATACCCGCCATTTTCATAATGCAATATTACTATTTATAATAATATTGTAATGTATTATATTTTATTTAATTTCATTTAGAGGATCATGAACATTTATTTCGACGTATCACAAGTCCTAACCCGAATCAATTTGTCATATATATATATATATATATATATATATATATATATATATATTCAAGTAGTCATTATTTATTTTTATAATAGTTTTATTAATTATTCAAGTATAATACTAACACTACTATTATTAATATTATCCTTATTATTAATAATATTATTAATACCATTTTTATTAAGTATTAATATTATTATTATCATTATCATTTTTCAGATTTATTTTATGATCAATATTACCAATTAATTATTATTCTACATTTACTATTATTAGTATTATTATTATACCATTTATAATTAACCACATATTATAAATTAACAAACTATGATTAAACTAAACTAATCATAATTAAGAACTCTTTTCTCCACCGATCGTTCCCTCATCAAAGTTCTCGCCTCATTAAAACTCCTCAATGTTTATCAACATACAAATCCTAATTCAACACTTAAAAAAAAATTCCAACTATAAATACATCAATTCTACTGCAGAAAATACTTTACAATTTATCTCCCACAAATCTTGAGTTCACATCATTCAGCATCAAAAAAAATATACAGAGGAGAATACTCAGTGCAACAAGAAAATTCCTCTGCAAGTTTTTAACGACTTCAACAATCAAAAGACTGTAAACCCCAGTCTAAACCAGATTTTGAATTAAACTGCATTAAAAAATCTATTTCTTTCTTCAGTCTTAAATTGGAACTTAAGAATCTCAACAGAAACATTATTAGCCGAAATCGGCCCTCAACCCAGAAAAATTCAAGACAGAATACATAAACCTGAAGTCCAACATCCCATCTCCCAACCAGAAATAGACACAATACTAAACCTGTATTCAGCAATTTCACAAAACCCCAAATTCATCCCGATTTTCAGGGAGCAAACCCGATTGAAATCACAAACCAAAATCCGAAATTTGCAACCCATTTTGCCCGACTATAAATCGCGGCCTGAAACTGCAAACACATCTAACAGCCCCGTTTGACCAGACGGACCTTACCTGTTTCACTCCGACAGAGGTCGTCGTTGCTACATCATCTCCGCTGCAGCTTTCCGTCTTGGTCTGCACCGGTCGCCTTGTAGACGAGTGAGCGTGTTTTCGCCATGAGTGTTTTCAATAGAGGGAGGATTGTGAGAGAGAGAGCTGTTGAGAGAGACAGAGATCGACGATTCCGGGCGTATGGCTTCATCAGAGAGAGAGTTTGAGGAGAGATGAGAGAATACTGAAGCTATGTCGGCCGAGAAGAGATTGTGTAGAGAGAAGGAAATTTGGAGAAGAAATTAGTGAGAGGTGAGAGAGAGAGTTTGAGGAGAGAGAGAGATGGGGACCGAGAGTGATAGGGGGGGAGGGGGGGGGGGGGGGGACGGGAAGTAGGAGGAAATGTTTGGTCGGATGATGAGATAAGTGTATTTATACCCGTGAGAAATTAGGGTTTTTCATTTTTGTCCTCACATTTTTTCAGCAACTTTCATGTTAGCCCCAGACAGTTTTAATTAACTCGATTTTAACCTAGTCAGCTTCTCAACTCTTACAATTTGACCCCAATCAACATTAAAACTTCAATTCAGTCCTAATTTTGACAAAGACCTTAAAATGTTGACCTTCAATTAAATTTAATAATTAATATGAATTTATGCATATATATATTTTAATTTCAGTCATTATATCGTAATATTTTGTAATGATTAAATTATTATTATTATATGTAGACTTTATCGAGGATTTACGGGCTTAGGACTGTGAGTCGAGCATCTTCATATTCAAGTCAGACATCATCATTTATTCAGGTGGGAATTTTCACTATCACTTTAATTGCTTTAATTGGATTGTATATATGATATTCTATTTATGTTTAAAATTATGATGCACGTTGTAAAACAGGCTCACATGTATTCGTGTAAGAGGCTATCTTAAGTTATATGTTGTTGCGGGGACACCTGCGTAACCTTAATATTCACATGCGTGCTCGATTCATGTTATATGTGGTAACGCAACCTCAATATTCGTGTTATGCGTGCTCGATTCATGCTATACGTAATATTGTGTGTATGTATTTACGTTGAGAAAAAGATATGATAGACTATTCATGTCATGCTTTCTATGAGATTGTATATTACTGTGATCAGTGTGATTTCCACGAGCTGAAGGAAGCTCACCCCCACCTTTATTGATCCTGCAGGTTAAACCGAGCCGGATGGACGAATGAGCGAGCCGAGAGGGCATATGAATGAGAATTTATTACATGATGTTTATCGTTATGGCTGATGTTTTGAAACTTATTTGGGGAAACTTTGACTAGAAATTTATAATTTATAATTTATTCTTCTGCCGCAAAATTTTATCTCGTATTTATGACGTATTGTTGCCTTATTTAAAGGTATTTAATTTATGTTAGTGTAGCGACTCGACTTTATAGGCGAGAATTTTAATATTCTAAAAAGAAAATATTTTTGTCAAAATTTACCTTTTTATTTATTTTCCCCAATAAATACCCCTAGAAAGTCGGGGCGTCACATAGTGGTATCAGAGCGGGTTTTACCTTTCTGTAGACTCGCTAAAATGTAAAGTATCATATGCTCTCAGTTTCGCCACTTCGTCACTCCGTCAAAGGTACCAAATTTCAGTCATTATTCATGCATATGTCATTTCATTTTTATTTACATAATTATATATGTATGTACGAATTGTTAGAACTGCCAAACCTAGGATGACGCCACGTAAGAGAGTTCCTACTACATTTGACTCGCGTCTTCTGGCACGCAAAGACTAGTGGGACGATCCTAGTTTACCAAAAAATGCACCAAACCATGTCATCAACAGACTGAGCAAGTGGTTGTAGTCTGGGAAACGAGGTTTCATCACGCAACAGCTGGAACACCTAATGGGGAAGTTATCCGAAGATTGGAGTTACTGCATCTTCCGGATTTGGAAAGAGTCCATCAAGAAATCACCAGAAGAGCGAGAGACTGCAGATAATTTCCAGTTCGTAGATGGACACTTATTGGATTTGTACGCCCGAGAGGCGATACCAGCTAGTAGCCAGCCAAACCCAAGAAACTATGGACCTCCTTCACACTTGTGGGCGGTGCCCAATCCAACACTGCCTCAATCTTCTGCGGATCCACTCGAACTCCCTCGACTGAAATCACGTGACCCAAAAACATCACTTCCTTCAGCCAGAACTCACATTTCGAGAACTTCGCATAGAGTTGCTCGGCCCTCAAAATGTCTAACACTATCCGCAAATGATGGGCATGCTCTGCCTCATTCCTCGAATAGATAAGAATGTCGTCAATGAAGACGACGACACACTTATCCAGATACTCGATAAAGACTTTGTTCATCAATTGCATGAACACTGCCGGCGCGTTAGTTAACCCGAAAGGCATAACTACAAACTCGTAATGTCCGTATCTCGTCCGAAAAGCTGTTTTCGGCACGTCGGACTCCCTCACCCGGAGCTGATAGTACCCCGATTTCAAATCAATCTTTGAGAATACCGCCGCTCCCTGCAACTGGTCGAACAAGTCGTCAATCCTCGGCAAAGGATACTTGTTCTTGATGGTCACCTTGTTCAGTTCACGATAGTCGATACAAAAACGTAGTGAACCATCCTTCTTACGCACAAACAAGACCGGTGCGCCCCAAGGCGAGGCGCTCGGTCGAACATACCCCGACTCTAGAAGTTCACTCAACTGTTTCTTCAACTCGGCCATCTCTGAAGGTGCCATGCGATACGGCGCCTTCGAAATTGGAGCCGCGCCCGGCTCTAACTCTATAGCAAAATCGACCTCACGATCCGGTGGTAATCCCGGTAACTCGTCAGGAAAAACATCAGGAAACTCACTAACGACTGGAATCGACGAAAACTCGACTCCACCATTCTCCGCCTTTAAGGCGTAGCACCAATAACCAGTACACCCCTTTCGCAGGAGTTTCATCGCCTTCAGGGCGTTAATAAAAAACTTCTGGTTTCTCTTTCGCCCCGCGAAAGAGTGTTCAGTGCCGTCCTCGGCTAACATGGTAATGATCCTTGTGCGGTAGTTCATGATTGCACCATGCCGCTCGAGCCAATCATTCCCGAGAATCAAATCCTCACCCTCGATACCCACGACAATAAGATTAGAGAGCCAAGCCCTCTCACAAATAATCACAGAACAGTCCCGGACTTCTCGATCACCGACAATTCTATCACCGCTAGGAAGTTTAACGATGAAAGGCTCGCAAGGTGACAAGCAGTCGAGACTCAAACGGCGTACACACTCTAGAGAAATGAATGAATGCGTAGCACCCGAATCAAAAAGCACACTGACAGGATGGGAATGGATATGAACAGTACCTGTCGCCACAGTAGATGCTGGATCATCGGCTCTCCGCATCTCATAGACACGCGGGTGGGCTGAGCCGACGCTGGAAGCTCCTCCTCTATCGGGCTGACCCCGACCCCTACCTCGGCCGGCACTCGGTGGAGGCGGCGGAGAAAATGAGCCCTGGTTCACACTCGGCTCCATAGGTGCTGGGTGAGAAGAACGGGCGCCGCGAAACTGTCTGAGTTTCTCGCAAAAAGAAGCCTTGTGGCCCGACTGACCACAAGTATGACAAGTCAAAGGTGGACGAGGACAATCCCGGTTCACGTGGCCTGGCTTGCCACAGTTAAAGCATCTAGGGTCCCGGACGACGGTTCCGGCGGCACTCCGAAAGTTCCCAAAGAAACGAGCCGAACCGCCCATAGAAATATTTGCAGCCTGAGATTTCTGCTGGCCTCCACTCTTGGGACCAGAAAAATTTCCGACCGACTTCTGCTTCTTGCTCTCACGAGCCAAATCGCTAGTCGTCACCGATATATCATAAGCAAGAGCTCGACTCTGATAATCCTTCAAGGTAGTACAGACGAGCCCAGACATATAGTCCCGAATGGACAGTTTCATCCTCCTGGAAAAATGGAAAATCTTGTCGCTCTCTTCGACAACTTGGGTCTTCACATAACCCAACTCCTTGTTAAAGTCGGCAATGGCCTGAGATACGGGGATATCCCGTGGTTGAGCATCATAGAAAGCATGCACTCGAGCCTGTCTGACCGGCCACAGACAATATTCAGTCTCCATCAATTCTTGAAATTCGGCCCATGAAGCCACATGATCTTTGGGACCAACGGCCTCCCACCAATCCGTAGCATCTCCCGTGAGAAAATATTGAGCAATAGGGACCTTACGGTCCTCGGGGCAGTTGGTAGCAGTGAAGACTTTGGATATCTCCTTGATCCACCCTTCCCAGCCGATCGGGTCCGAAGCTCCCGAAAACTGAGGAGGATGCATCTTGATAACATCCTGAAGCCAGCGATCCACTCCGCCCCGATTAGCATGGGCCTGATCGGGGTTCTGGACCACCTGAGCTATAGCCTCCATCTGGTTAACCATTTGCTGCATAACAGCCGCAATACCAAGATCGGCGCGCTCCTGAGAAGAAGCATGACTGTGACGGTCACCGGTACTGCCGGCTCCCGAAGAATGCGACGTGGCCGCCCCACTGGCTGCCCCACGTCCTCGGCCGCGTCCACGACCACGACCACGGCCACGGTTTCCTCCGGCATCCATACTAATGTTGAGAGATAACAGAAGTATATCGATGATGAGTAAGGGAGGAAAAGCAACTACGATTCAAAAGTGGAAATACGATGCAAGAAACAAAAGAGCCGAATAAGAAAACTTACGAGCACTGGAAGTACTGGGATGCTGGCAGCGGTGTGACAATGTGCAAAACAAAACACGACTAGACCCAAATAACCAACAAGCCTAGGTATCCATAAACCTGGCTCCGATACCATTTTCTGTAACACCCCGAGATATTCAGAGTATATTACAGCGCCGTGGATCCCTACATGGGACCCACCAGGCTACAATATCGAACATCCCTCGACTAACCATCTCGGTTAGCGAGGAAACGCAATCAAATAGACATCACATAAAAATACACCCGGAACAACCGACCAAAAGAGTGACAATCGACATTATAGCAATTTAAAATAATACAACACGGAGTTTGAATTTGAAAAGCCTAAGTACTCGCGAGTACAATTTATCAGTTTATAAATATAGGAAACAACCATATCGAATTAGACACAGAATATAAGACAACCCAAATGCACATGTCAACGACCCTGGCCGACATCCTCGTACTGTCCCGGTGCTCGCTCGTCCGGATAATCATA
This sequence comes from Orobanche coerulescens, assembly GCA_033398695.1. Classification (NCBI taxonomy): domain Eukaryota; kingdom Viridiplantae; phylum Streptophyta; class Magnoliopsida; order Lamiales; family Orobanchaceae; genus Orobanche; species Orobanche coerulescens. Next base: position 122,977,563 of record CM065812.1, on the reverse strand, counting down.
ACCTGAAATCCATAACAAGAATTTCCCCAAAACGGGTCCCCAAAGAGGTTAGCAATTACGCTAGTACAAGTAATCAAGGCAAACCAATCGCTTACACATTTCATAGTACATGCACCAATATCATTTCAAAAACCAAAACTAGACATGTCTTTTCCGGAAACAAACAGTCACAATTAATTTGCCTAGGACCGGGACGAAGCCACGAATCCCACTCGAGGTCTCTAAGGACCCTCCCGAGCTGGCCACATTCACAAAACAAATCAAGCACCACACATCACCTAGGACCGGGACGAAGCCACGAATCCCACTCGAGGCCTCTAAGGACCCTCCCGAGCTGGCTAGTGAATCAAACTCATGAATCCAGGACGAAGACATAGATTCCCTCGAGGCCCCGCCGGACCCTCCCGAGGTGAGCAAATCACACACAATATACATTACTATTTCACGTTAAGCATAAAGGTTTCCAAGAATACTTGCCTTGAATATTTGATGACGCAACGAACGGAAAGGATAATCACCGACGAACGTTAAGAACCAACGGAACCGAACCTAACGATTCGAAGAACATAATTACAACCAACTCTAGCCGAATACGGAAATGGAATACACCCGAAAACCCGCCTACGATTCATGTATATTCGCACAAAAATAACAACGAGGGCGGACCACAACCAAACCCTCTCGATTCCCCAAAACTATGAAAATATACCATGAATCCGTAGGAAAACTAATGATATCAACAAGATTAATCATATTCATCAAGAATCCATCAACAAAACGGAAAGAATCGGACAAAACCCCAAAATCCCCAATTATCCAAAAAGGTAGGGTTTCAAGAGATATTACCTTGAGGATTCAAGTATTTAGATTCGTAGAACACGCGTTGGATTGATTGTCCGGGCTTCACAACCGAAGAAGAATGATGAAAATCAACCCCCCAAATGATAATGATGAGAAGCTCTCCTCCTCTCTCACTCTCTCTCGCGTCTAAGGAAGAAAAAGAAGAAAATGAGCTGTTCACGCTCAAAACAACACAATTATAGAGGGTTGACCGCATTGTGTGCCACGACACAGGCCAAAAATTTACTCCCAGGGTTTGGGAGTGTGCCGCGGCACGGCCTGCGTGTGCCGCGGCACCCGGTACAGTCGGGTTTTGGTCGCAGATGCCACACGAGTGTGCCGCGGCACCGGACGGATGTGCCGCGGCGCACACACCTTGTGCCGCGGCCCACACCCCCTTTGGGTCCCAAAATGAAAAAAATGATCCGGAAAGAGAATAAAAACGATAGGAATCAATATTTGGGAACCAATAACACGAAATGGATCCACGGCAACCCCGAAACGGCGGTTCCGCACAACAATAACGAGAGTACAGTTCAACAGTTGACAGGAAGGACACACTGAAAGGTACACGAGGGTCACTACGATCGATAAATACACCAAAAATGAAAATACAAGGGAAAGAAAGAAAAAAATGCGGATATTACAAGAACAAGCAGAACTGATTCTCGACCGATCAGTCCGGCAGTTGAGGAACAAAGAGAATGTGTTTGTCAAGATCCAATGGCGTAACCACAGTAAAGATGAAGCCACTCGGGAACGCGAGGAAAATCTTCAAGCTCGTTACCCGAATTTCTTCAATTGAGGTATGTCACTTATTTTTTAGGACGAAAATTTTTCTAAGAGGGGTAGGATTTAATACCCGCCATTTTCATAATGCAATATTATTATTTATAATAATATTATAATGCATTTCATTTTATTTAATTTCATTTAGAGGATCATGAACATTTATTTCGACGTATCACAAGTCCTAGCCTGAGTCATTTTGTCATATATATATATATATATATATTCAAGTAGTCATTATTTATTTTTATACTAGTGTTATTAATTATTCAAGTATAATACTAACACTACTATTATTAATATTATCCTTATTATTAAAAATAATATTATTAATACCATCTTTATTAAGTTTAATATTATTATTATTATCATTATCATTTTCAGATTTATTTTATGATCAATATTACCAATTAATTATTATTCTACATTTACTATTATTATTATTATTATACCATTTATAATTAACCAGATATTATAAATTAACCAACTATGATTAAACTACACTAATCATGATTAAGAACTCTTTTCTCCACCGATCGTTCCCTCATCACAGTTCTCACCTCATCAAAACTCCTCAATGTTTATCAACATACAAATCCTAATTCAACCTAAACACTTAAAAAAATTCCAACTCTAAATACATCAATTCTACTGCAGAAAATCCTTTACAATTTATCGCCCACAAATCCAGAGTCCACATCGTTCAGCATAAAAAAAGATACAGAGGAGAGTACTCGGTGCAAGAATAAAATTCCTCTGCAAGTTTTCCTCTACCAGCTAAGGGAAGGAGAACACAAGAATCTGGCCCGTTCGTCGATTCCAGTCACGTTTCATCCAACGTTCGTTCAATCCACCGAGCTAAAACTCATCGTCCTTTTTCTCCTGCCTTTAATCTGAGTATATCCTTCTTTTTTTTCGAACATAAATTTCTTTGTCTGCAGTATTATCAGAAATCAAACCAAAATTTAGTTTTAACGAATTCAACAATCAAAACACTGTAAACCCCAGCCTAAACCAGATTTTGAATTCAACTGCATTAAAAAATCTATTTCTTTCTTCAGTCTTAAATTGGAACTTAAGAATCTCAATAGAAACATTATTAGCCAAAATCGGCCCTCAACCCAGAAAAGTTCAAGACAGAATACTTAAACCTGAAGCCCAACTGTTGGTCCCTAAGTATACAGAATACAGCTTGGAAAGTATTTAAGCAACAAGGTGTACTATTTTCACATTTGAGTGCGTAGCGGAAGTCTTAAAACAGTAAGTTGCTGTCGATACAGCAACTCGGTCTAATTTCCTGTTAGCTTGGTGCATACAGGGTTTTGCAGTGTATATTTATATAAATCACAGTTTATGAAAACAGTAACGGCAAAAGGTAAATAACATAGTATTTAAGTGGTTCGAGGTAAACCCCTCTACGTCCACTGGTCCTCCACACAGGAGTAAAACGTTTATTATGAATACTGCGTACACAACTATGTATTTATAATCAAACTTATCCTTGTATCGTTCACACAGATAGATACAAAGACTGTCTCTTTCAACCATTCACACAGATTGGTTAAAGCTTCCACTTGACTTGCTTCTTCACACATAGTTCCAAAGCTTCGTCTCTTCAATGCAGATCCGTAACACACAGTTCAGGAAAAGCAAGGCTTTCTTAGTCCACACATGGCTGATGGGCTTGTTCAATGATAGAACGATGGTTTGAACAACAGCTTGACTTTCTTGATCTTCAGCTGATAATGTGTTGTTCAAGGTTGAGCGCTTGGATATTTCTTCTTTCAGAATATGCAGTATACTTGAAGAAATATGTTTGCTCCGAGTATTCGTGTAAGCACTTGTTGGTTGATGTTTCATGGAATTTCGTATGTGTATCTCATGATATGATCTTCAAACTCTGGAGATATTTATATAGCCTTCTGAATTATATCCGTTGTGAAAGATCCATTGAACAAGATTCTGTGACAACTTAGATAGTTGACTTTAAGTAGACCATGATCCAGATATTGCGGGATTTGAAGATATCTGTCGGCTTTAGTATTTAAATACTTTTCAGTATTTAAATACTTCTTTATCAAACAGGACTTGGCTTTAGTGAATAACAAAGATTCCTTCTTGTCCTGTTTCGATGTGTATTGAAGGTCTCAATACTTCACAGCTTGAATGATGTATTCATTTGCGCTGTAGGCTATAAAGGAGTAGTCGCTGTATCGAATGTTTGCTGTATGGAGGGACAGCTTCCATACTTGGTGCTTTTAGATTCTACTGCTGTATCTTGGCAACGCGAAGGCTCGCTGTATGCTGGCGCTATGAAAAGGTCTTCGATACAGAGCAGACAACTTCGATCGGACTTTCGATACAGCGGCTTGATGTATGCTGGACATTTATCATCTTGCTGTATGATAGCTTGCTGTATGAAGCTTTGCTGTTTGGTAATTATAAAACAACATTTTTTTCCCAATAATTTCCCCCTTTTTGATAATTTCCAAAACTTCTTGATGATGCCAAAACTTCTTTGAAATGTATTTAATGAGAGACTTCCTTTTTGGTCTTTTGTCGAATTTTTAATTAACCTTCTGCTGTATGATTGAGGCACTTTTGTCATCTTGCTGCATGTTTGACAGCGCAAGATACAGGAAGTTTATCCAACTGTTCGATCATCTTTGGGACAGTTACTTACTGTATGTTTGATAATTTGAGAAGAGTTCGATACAGGAGTTGTTTATCCCAACTGTTTCCCTCTCTTTCGATAATGTTAAGAGCAGACTTCTTGATCTTCTGTTTCGAATGATCTGGTCTTCAGCACTTAGTCTAAAAGAAATGTGAACTGCTCGCAGGCAAGTTCTAAAGTAATAGCATCTAACAGGGAAGTGTATTACATCTTTAATTTATGATTAGCACGTAGGCACAATCTTACAGTGTAATCTAGTTGAGTAAAACTGAACCTATGAACTGTTCGCAGACAAGTTCTTACAACTTAATATTTAAACTTGTTTGATAGCAACAAAAAAATTGAGTTGGGTTTAAATTCGCGTTGTTTGGGATAGTGAAGTCCAGATGTGATGCAAAGCGTTTTAAATAAAAAAAATGAATATCAAAACAGGACATGTGGACTTAAAACTGTTTGCAATACATAATAGAATAAAACTATCAAGCATAATTGATGTCGTGTAGTGTAAATACTGTATCCGCGAATAATACAGCGTTACCCCTTAAAAGGTACATACACGATTCAATTCTTACATTATTGTTAGGATTAACATTGTATTCATGGGTCATACTGTATTCCCCCTCAATTAATGAGTAAAAGCATAAAAACTTACAGGGAGTCTGGCTATAGCATTCCAAATTCTTGTCGAAGCATAGAAATCAAGTAAATTTGGGTCCGTGGATGTTAGTGCCTTTAGGTACCCAGATTTTCCTGACAGCAATAGGTTTACTGTAAGATGGTTTAGGTCCGTAATTGCGATTTCTACGTGGGGCATATACGTAGTTTCTATAACCATTATAATTATTATGCATGTAAAATTCAGGGTTATTATTAGTCCAGTACAAATGCCGTCTTGGAGGTGGAGCCTTTTTCTTCGGCCTAACAGCTTGCCTTCTTGGTCTCCAGTTGGATTCCCAACGCTGTTGTTGATACTGTGCAGAAACTTGCTGTCGCGATGAGTGACGAGGATCCTGTATCCAATACCTAGGCGTGCTATACTGAAAGTACTTCCGTATGGACCTTTGGTATTTGGATACAACCTTCCTTCTGAACGGCTATTGGCGCTGCTGATATGCTCGGGGAGCATGCTGTTGGATTACGCCTCACAGGTCTGAATGGCTGGTGATTCCGCTGTCTGGAATAGGACTGAGGTGGCGGAATGGCGACTTTGTCGTCATGTGCAACGGGTTCCTTCACATGATTCGGAACTTCTTCCGGTACAGGAATGGGTTCCTTACCCCTAACGAATACCGTACTAGATTTTACTTTGTTAGAGAACGAGTTGTATCCTAAGCCACGTTTATCATGAGCATGTTGCCCAATGCTTAGGATCTATTCCATTCTATTAGAGGATTTCTCGAAAGAAGTCAAGATTGTCTCTAATTCTCCTTCACGTTTCTTGGGAGATTTTACTTTGGCTTTGAGTAGAGCCAAATCATTTGTCTTGCTTTCAAGATGAGACTTAGTCTCATTTAGATCGTGAGCAAGTTGATGATTGCTCTCTATGAGTTTCTCTAAATTGACTTTGCTACTTTCACAGTCGACAGACATATTTTCGTAATTATTCTTCAGCAAGTCGTTTTCTTCCTTCAGCTCTAGGTTAGAAATTTGGATCTGTATGTTTTCTCTTTTTAATGTCTCATGGGCCTTTTGAATGTTATTAAATTCATTCAACATGTTTTCAAAGGTATGAGATGTATTTACAGGAATAGTTGAGGTAGAGCTTACCTCATCATTATCGCCGTCTTCAGTTTCCTCGTTAACTTTGGCCATAGAGCACATGTAGGCTCTATCTCCTAGCTCATCATCAGACGAGTCACTGTCAGTGGCCACCTGGAGACATTCAGTCTTAGTTGATGCGGGTGAAGCTTTTGATTCTCCAATGAAGGCCTTGAGTTTGTTCTTTATCCTGTTTCTCCAGTCATCAAACTCGTTAATAGAAAACCTAGGTACCTTGCTTATTAATGAGGTATCCATATGTGAGGAAATAGGAAAGATAAATTGATTAAAAAATGATTTGGGATCTGATTTGGTTAAAATATGACTGATTCTTTTTAGAATCAACCGCTATGATACCACTTGTTGGTCCCTAAGTATACAGAATACAACTTGGAAAGTATTTAAGCAACAAGCTGTACTATTTTCGAATCTGAGTGCGTAGCGGAAGTATTAAAACAGTAAGTTGCTGTCGATACAGCAACTCGGTCTAATTTCCTATTAGCTTGGTGCGTATAGGGTTTTGTAGTGTATACTTATATAAATCACAGTTTATGAAAACAGTAACGGCAAAAGGTAAATAACACAGATAGATACAAAGACTGTCGCTTTCAACCGTTCATACAGATTGGTTAAAGCTTCCACTTGACTTGCTTCTTCACACATAGTTCCAAAGCTTCGTCTCTTCAATGCAGATCTGTCACACATAGTTCAGGAAAAGCAAGACTTTCTTAGTCCACACAGGGCTGATGGGTTTGTTCAATGATAGAACGATGGTTTGAACAACAGCTTGACTTTCTTGATCTTCAGTTGATAATGTGTTGTTCAAGGTTGAGCGCTTGGATATTTCTTCTTTCAGAACATGCAGTATACTTGAAGAAATATGTTTGCTCTGAGTATTCGTGTAAGCACTTGTTGGTTGATGTTTCACGTAATTTCGTATGTGCATATCATGATATGATCTTCAAACTCTAGAGATATTTATATAGCCTTCTGAATTATATCCGTTGTGAAAGATCCGTTGATAGCAACAAAAAAATTGAGTTGAGTTTAAATTCGCGTTGTTTGAGATAGTGAAGTCCAGATGTGATGCAAAGCGTTTTAAATAAAAAAATCAATATCAAAACAGGACATGTGGACTTAAAACTGTTTGCAATACACAATAGAATAAAACTATCAAGCATAATTGATGTCCTGTAGTGTAAATACTGTATCCGCGAATAATACAACATTACCCCTTAAAAGGTACATACAGGATTCAATTCTTACATTATTGTTCGGATTAACACTGTATTCATCGGTCAGACTGTATTCCCCCTCAATTAATGAGTAAAAGCATAAAAACTTACAGGGAGTCTGGCTGTAGCATTCCAAATTCTTGTCGAAGCATAGAAATCAAGTAAATTTGGGTCCGTAGATGTTAGTGCCTTTAGGTACCCAGATTGTCCTGACAGCAATAGGTTTACTGTAGGATGGTTTAGGTCCGTAATTGCGATTTCTACATGGGGCATATACGTAGTTGCTATAACCATTATAATTTTTTTTTTGGTGTAAGTCCATCTTAGCAACTCTATTGTGACCATTTCGTCATTCCGAGAATGATTAATTCTAAACTTTTTGTCATCCGAGTTCGTCTCGGTGTCGTTCTATTGAATTACGTGTTCTTAAGCGACTTTTCCACGTATGGTTCGACTTTGTAAAATCACCATTAATTCTTGGAAACTCCAAAAATTCTGAATATTTTCATTATTATAAACCATCAAGTTAGCTTTCCAATGGTTCAAACGGTGAGTCAATCGGAGTCCGGACGAAGGAGTGATGGTCGAAATAGCTAAGGGTGCACCATGTGCCTTTTTGTGCTGGAGCGGGCTGTACCGCGGGCCGCGGCCCCTTCTGGCCGGGCCGCGGCACAAAGGCAGTGTACTGGGCAGTTTTTGGCCATGGGCCGCGGCACACTCATCCTGTGCCGCGGCACACAGTACAGTTTTGCCTATTTCAGCGGGTTTCATGAGAATCAAGCTCATTTCATCACTTTCCTTCTTCCTCTCCTCCTTGGGCGATTTGTGGGCGGTATTTTGGGCGATTTAGCATCATCAAACTCAGATAATTTCATATTTTTCAAGTTGTAGTGTGGATTAACAACATGTTTGTGGATTCTTCATCCTAATCCAAGGTAATTTCTTCAACCCTATATTTGATTTTGAGTTGGAGTTTGATGTTTTGGATGATATAATCGTGATTTGTGATGGATATACGTTTGATTACGAGTTTTTATGAGTTATCATCGAATTGTTGGAAGTTTTTCTCAAGAATACTTTGAAGGTTGACTTGGAATTGGGATTTTCGATTAAATGTTATCGTAAGCTCGATTTGAGTATTCTTATTTTCTTATCGTAAGCTCAATTTGAGTATTCTTATTGAACGTGTTTTGTTGGATTGAATCATTTGATTGAAGTTGGTTTTCAATACAATTGGGTTTGGTTGTTTAGGATGGGAGATTGTATTCAAGGTGTTTGTCGAAATGCCTCAATGAGTTTGGGATTTATTGTATCGACCTCTTGAATTGGTTGTGATCATGCTTGATTCGTGTATTAAACGAATTATTGGTATTTGTGTCGTTCAAGGTTGTTCAAGCGGCCGAAAATTTCATTAAGGATGTTGTTCGTGGAAGGACATTCTCGCCGTCGGTTTAAGGCAAGTTTTATACTTGTACTAGTCAATGAGATTAATATTATCATATATGTGTATGAATGTGTTGTATCATTCCGAGACTTAGTCTCTTCATAAGTTCATTGATATTAGGGGATCGTTCGACGCGATACTCTTCGGAAATTATGCCAAACGTTTATTATCATTCATTAATAGCTGGTAAGGCATTGAGATATTCGTTGTTAATATTATTATCGATCATTGGTTCGCGGTATTGATGTATCGGTTGTTGTTTTTAATATTGATGTCGATCTAAGACGTTGTAATCATTGTTATTAATGTTGGCGTCCTATCATTCATGTTGTATTAGCCGATTGAAGGCATTGTCGTATTCATTCTCATCTTCGTCGTCGGTAACCGATTAAAGGTACCGAGGCATTCATTGCATCATTGTTATCGATTAGCCATTATAAGGCAATCGAGATATTGAATCATCCGCTGCATCATTGTTATCGGTTGACCATTCTAAGGTAATTGAGGTATTGAATTGGGACTGTCGAGTACGATGCCCATCCGTGAGTCATCATTATCGTGTTGGCCGACTCAAGGTAGCACACTATCATTCTGGTGAATTCGGTAATCTACGGATCATTGTCGTTTGTGATTAATTATATTACTTAGGAGGCTAGTCTCGGCTAGTGCTCATTATGGGTAATTTTGGGGCTTGTACCTTCACAGTTGGGTTTCCAACACCTACAATTCAGTAGGTCACGGCCATTGGATGGCCAAATTGTGATACGGCTTCGTGTCGTGGCTTCGGCCCTAATTGTGATACGGCTTCATGCCGTGGCTTCGGCCCTAATTGTGATACAGCTTCGTGCCGTGGCTTCAGCCCTAATTGTGATACGGCTTCGTGTCGTGGCTTCGGCCCTAATTGTGATACGGCTTCGTGCCGTGGCTTCGGCCCTAATTGTGATACGGCTTCGTGCCGTGGCTTCGGCCCTAATTGTGATACGGCTTCATGCCGTGGCTTCGGCCCTAATGGTGATACGGCTTCGTGCCGTGGCTTCGGCCCTAATCGATACAGCTTCGGGATGTTTTGGCTTCATGTGATTGTGATATTTGACAGCTTCGGCTGAGTGTCTTTCAGGCCTTTGTGATTGTCTTGGTAACTTCATTGGAGCCTTCGGGCATTGTGATTCATAATTAATTCAGTTCTGGTTTGGTTCATGTCGTGTAATTCATTATGGTACTCTATGATTATGATTCGCCGTTGAACACTTATGTTCTAACCTGTCAAACAGGTATTAATAGTATGCCGTGGGCATAGTGTTTCACGAATGCTCGGTTCTTACCTTGGTTTGTGAGCATCTCGTATTATTATTATCATTGTACCGTTTCATTCTGCCTTTGGATGCATATCATGTTATACATGTATTTGATGTTCATTATCTGGATGACTGACCCCGTGGGGGCGGAACATGTTTTCATGTTTTAGGTGCTTGCGAGGAGAGAGTTGAGACACAAGGGCATGATGATGGCGACGAGGCATTCGAGCGATACTAGTCCGAGTTGTTCATGTTGGTTAGTCAGTTAGAGTGTTCTCCAGTTTGTCAGTCATTGTCATTATGTTTTACCCAAACAGATGCTCGTGGATGTTGTTGTATTTTATTTTTGGCCATGTAGGCCCATCGTTGTCGTTGAAATTCCTTATCGGAATATTGTATCGGATATCATGGTAGTGTAACACCCCCAGATCAAGCCGGGAATATTACATGCCGCAGACCCTCTCCGTGAGGATCCACCAGGCTAGACATCAACACAACACATTACATTACATACTGATGAATCAAAATAACGAATCAATAGACCGATTTGGTCTTCCGTCACTGACTTACAAATCAAAATACATAAACTCATCCAGACTCATACACATGCAAGGGTAAAATACTTGCAACGCATTTAACAATAAGACAAATGGAAAAGACAATACAATAGACTCACTAATCAAGTCAAAATCGCCTTCGTGTGATTAGTATCATTCGTCTTTCATCACCCTCGTGCCGATCTGTGTCTTGCTCCCGACAACCCGCATGTACCGACACACATGATATCCACCCCCGATTACTCGGGGTTAGCAAACTCCACTGTTTCGCTAGTGCAAGTATAAAGTGCAAATACGAGCCATACACAACACATTCCGAGAATACAACGAAAGACTTCCCGAGATATATTTAGTTAAAAAAATAGTTCAAGTCTTGAAAGGTAAACGAAGTAAGTAAGCACTTTGAAAACACTTCCAAACCTCGGGAGTTTTGAAAACATTTGAGATTGAAAAGTTCTTAATTCCTCGAAAGTCATTTAGTGGTCACACCCAAAGTTCATTTTTCAAAATACAAATCCGTTTAACAAAACACGGGTCCACGACCCAACCATTCCGGTCACAAAACACAGGTCCACGACCCGATCATCCACTTCAAATCACTTACAAGGACACATTACACATAACACATTAATCCTATGCCATTCTAGCCAAGCACCAAGACTCGAAATATAATGTCTCGACCCCGAGCACAAAGCATTGTGATACTCCTGACAATATCACAATTAACGAAAACATCAACGTCATCCTCAAGATGAAAACCACAATCGTAACCCGCGGCCGCACTTAGTATCGACCCCGGACATCCCGTCGGACACTCCGGTGGGAAACCACTTCCGCGGCCGCACTTAGTATCGACCCCGCACATCCCGTCGGACACTCCGGTGGAAGTTCATCCACACACGCACCCAAGTCCACTTCCGTGGCCGCACTTTAGTATCGACTCCCGGACATCCCGTCGGACACTCCGGTGGAAGGAACAACACACACACACACGTTCCAAAATCACGCTTGCAAACCACAAGCCTCGAAGGTCAATCACAGATATATAGTCGAGGTACCTTGCTAGAATGGCCAATTCATCCAACACATGCTCACAACCCGTAACTAATACTATCAACAAGAAAACACACTATTCCAACAAAGACCGAACGGCACAACCAATAACACATAAATTCACATAATTCATCGATAACCACATGTCTCCACGCATGCCTTAAACAAAGGATTAAACTTCAAAACTTACCGACGACGTAATCACACACAAAGACATCACACAAAAGTATTACGATCTTATACTCAACATTAATACATGTATTCAATTAAGCATATTAATTCTAACACACGAGTCGTCTTTAAGAAAACCATGATGGTAAATATATCGATACTTTTGAAAAAGATGGTTATGAATATTTATTTAGCACATATCGACGATTAACAACCATTATATCCACAAAACACGTAATGTATGGGCAAGATACTTGCCTCGATAATCGACACCGACACTCATACGAACACGGCTCAGTCGGGACACCTCGAACACCTACAATTCTCCAAATAAGACAAAGAATACGCCACGATCGAAAAGCTTGAAGAAAACGACGAACGGAAGGGTTCCGACTGAGTTCTTCGCAAGAATTCGACCCTAACAACATATAATCAATAAATCATCGATCATACGAGGAAGAATAATCGTAGAACGCCCGAAAACCCTCTATGACATTTTATCGGACACTTCAAGGCGTCGATCAAGAACTCGATTTAAAACAACGAATCGATACGATCCAACCATGGAATAACAAGGAAAAGATGTAATACATCTTAATAATCATCAATCTATCATAATACCAAGTTAAATCGGATTAATCGGACGAAAACAACCAAAATACCCAAAATCCCCAAAATTAGATTTCTAGAAAATCGACTGATTCGGTAGATCGGAGGATGTTATAGGAGGGATGATTGATGATATGAGCCTCAAATCTTCATGGATTAAATGACATTGCTCCAAGATTCCCACGCCTCCATCCGCTAAGAGAAGAGAAAGAGTGAGAGAATGGGTGAAAAAACGTCCGCAGCCTTAATAAAGCCGATCGGCCGGGTTACGTACGTAACCGCCAAGGGTTACGACGTGAATCGAGTCATCGCTTCAAAATCGCCGGCCGGCTACGTATGTTACCGGCCAGGGCCTTACGTACGTAACCGGCCCTTACGTACGTAACGGCCGAGCACTAACGTACGTTACTCGGCCAGGACTGGCCTGGACCGAGCATGCCCGGCCATGACTTGGCCGGGACCAATTCCGACGGCCCGAACGACCCCGAAACCCGAACCTGAGTACGAATCGAAAATACGGTTACGAAGTACTCGCAAAGATGAATCCGAGCACTAAGAGAACACACGATTCACCACCCAAGGCTCGAATTCGACAACTAAGTAATTACCCAAAACTTTGGGAAATTACGAAAATGGCCCAAAACGTCCGAAAATCACGATACGCGATCGAAACACCAAATCAAAGCTCGCAACATGAATAATAACATTAAATGAAATTACGAGAAACTCGAAACAACAGTTTCGGACGAGATTCGCAAGAATCGAACTCAAGTGCGGAAAAGTCGCTAAAAAGCTCGGAACTCAACAAAACGATACCGAATCGAACTCGGATGACAAAAAGTGCAGAATTAATCATTCTCGAAATGACGAAACGGTCATGAGCGAGTCGTCAAAACGGACTCCGCCAAAAGAAATTTACCGGAATCGAAAATTGCGGATATTACATTCTACCTTAAAAGAAGTTTCGTCCCAAACTTAAAACAAGTAGGGAGAAGCAATATCCCGCCAGAAAACTCAACGAGATACGCAAGGAAACGCGTAACTTACGCCATCGGCGAAACGTTACAAGCAACGCAAAGGAATATACGGCGTGAAAACACGCCCACGACGACCAACACAACGTCGCCGTTAGGGATATAACAAAACCAACAAGTAACAAGCGTCATCAAATGGATAATACAATCAAGTCAATTATCCGAACAATCACAAAACACAACGGGCGAAAATCAATACGATTGACCAACCCAACAAGACATCAATCAAAACGCGAGCCAATCACGAACAAATACAATTCCACCGCCCAAGGGTTGGAAGATCGAAAACGAGACTAATTTTCCGAACTTGGAAAGGTCACAACGATATATAGATTAATTTGAGACAATATCGAACTCGCTCGAATGACAAAGGTGAGAAACAACACTGTGTCAAGCATCAACGAACACAGTCGAGTCGATACGGTTGGACGAAACAGAAGAGAAAGAAAGAAAAATGCGGGTATTACATCATATCACCTTTAAAAGAGGTTTCGTCCCGAAACCTAAACAACGAGAACGAAGTGCTGGAATAGCAACCTTCCCGACCATATCCTCTTGGTCCACATCCGATCTTCATAGCCATTAGTATCGTGGTCACGACTGTGTCCTCTGCCCATCGGCATACTAAGCGGATTCCCACTCAATACGATTGCACGACTTCGCAAAATATTATACTAAAGTACCAACTCAGCACGACATATCACATAAGGTAACCAATAACAACTCGAAAAGAAAATCCACGAGGTATCCTTTTAAAGGAAATCTTTTGAAAATCCTTGGATTTGTATGGTATTTAAAATAACTTTAAAAGTACTTTTGGTACCTCGGGTTGTTTCATCAAAACTTGTAAACAACATACTATAACCGTCTCATTTGAAATCATTTGAAGTCATCATGCCCCTACGTATCATCATCACCGTTAACAACTAACAAGTTAACCATGCAAGATCATCAAATCATTCTTACATACTCTAACATTTCCAAATCCGAGTTTGAATTTTACATCGAGTGAGATTTTTCATCTTTCACTATATATTTTTGAAAATAAAAATCGCATTGTTTTTTTTTTTTTTTTTAAATAAAATATTTTATGGTGTGAAAGATTTTTTTGAAAATCATTCACTCGAATTATTTGAAAATGCAACAATACATTAAAATTATTTTCGAAAATTCTCCCAACACTTCACAAACATCAACGACGGTAATATTTTACAAAATGTTCAAGGTACTTTAAAACAACTCTTTCAAATACCGTCGAGGTTTTATTTGAGAATCCTAGGCCGGCTCGCAATTTCAAACAATTTCCAAAGTTCATACGAAGCCGCCGGCTAATCGCACTTGCACAAACTTATGAAAGTTTTAGAAAAGCGTGTTCGAACACACTCGCAGCAGACATAATTTATCAATTCATCAAACACAATCAAATATCACCTAGCAATACGAAAAGTCTTAACACACATTCACGCACAACAGTTGTTATCACTAGACACCACGTAGAGAATACAACTACAGTGATCGTGCAAAAGTTAGACCTAACGGCTATAATGCGGTTCCATAGCCTCTGCCAGATCGACTAACGCTCGCTACAACACATATTTAGCGTGCGCTACCCATGCTGCATTAGCGCGCGCTAGCCTTACACTTAGCGTGCGCTAACGGTTCTATTTTGGCAATATGATTGCGAACATATATACGACATTACTGGAATCGAAGGTCACAATTAAACAACAACAATATTCGAATCTCAAAGCCATCGATTCACATAATTACAACACATCATGAGCAACCATCAAAAGGCAATTGTCATTCAAAACCAAAAAGTTAAAAGCAAGGGTCACGTCTTGAGTATATTTTGTAGAAGTCATTTGAGTTCAAAACTCGTGTTTTGAAAACTTATAGTACACAATGGAAAAGAATTATCAATAATTCGAGTTTTCAGAACTTACAGCCTTGTGGTCAACATACGAAAATCAACTTTTTCCTCCCTTGGAGGGCATTTTAAAAATTTTACGTGACTCCCCGAAAGGATTCGAAAACTTAAAATTCCAAGGTTTATACTCTTGCAAGAAAAATGATTTATACAAAGATACATTCAGCAATATCATTCTACATTTTAGCGCAAGACGGGAATCAACAAATATATGTCACTTACTCACGATGCACCTTCAAATATTAACTACATAACACAAAATCACACAGGCTCGTATAGCTCGTGGTACAACCTGTAGTAGGGAGACTTACATCCACAGATCGCACGAAGATGATGGCTGCACCCTGATACTAATCACGGCCGACATTCCAAACGACGCGTCGCGACACGACATCAGTCAGACTCAATCTGACAAGACAAGACCCGACAATACACGACTGGACCCGACAGCCTAGGTTTCCGCAACCTAAGCTCCGATACCATAAATGTAACACCCCCAGATCAAGCCGGGAATATTACACGCCGCAGACCCTCTCCGTGAGGATCCACCAGGCTAGACATCAACACAACACATTACATTACATACCGATGAATCAAAATAACGAATCAATAGACCGATTTGGTCTTCCGTCACTGACTTACAAATCAAAATACATAAACTCATCCAGACTCATACACATGCAAGGGTAAAATACTTGCAACGATTTAACAATAAGACAAATGAAAAGACAATACAATAGACTCCGACTAATCAAGTCAAAATCGGCCTTCTTGTGATTTGTATCATTCGTCTTTCATCACCCTCGTGCCGATCCCGTGTCTTGCTCCCGACAACCTCGCATGTACCGGACACAATACAGATATCCACCCCCGATTACTGGGGTTAGCAAACTCCACTGCTTCGCTAGTGCAAGTATAAAGTGCAAATACGAGCCATACACAACACATTCCGAGAATACAACGAAAGACTTCCCGAGATATATTTAGTTAAAAAAATAGTTCAAGTCTTGAAAGGTAAACGAAGTAAGTAAGCACTTTGAAAACACTTCCAAACCTCGGAGTTATGAAAACATTTGAGATTGAAAAGTTCTTAATTCCTCGAAAGTCATTTAGTGGTCACAAACCCAAAGTTCATTTTTCAAAATACAAATCCGTTTAACAAAACACGGTCCACGACCCAACCATTCCTATTCACAAAACACAGGTCCACGACCCGATCATCCACTTCAAATCACTTACAAGGACACATTACACATAACACATTAATCCTATGCCATTCTAGCCAAGCACCAAGACTCGAAATATAATGTCTCGACCCGAGCACAAAGCATTGTGATACTCCTGACAATATCACAATTAACGAAAACATCAACGTCATCCTCAAGATGAAAACCACAATCGGTAACCCGCGCGGCCGCACTTTAGTATCGACCCCGGACATCCCGTCGGACACTCCGGTGGGAAACCACTCGCGGCCGCACTTTAGTATCGACCCCGGACATCCCGTCGGACACTCCGGGTGGAAGTTCATCCACACACGCACCCAAGTCCACTTCCGTGGCCGTACCCCTTAGTATCGACCCCCAGACATCCCGTCGGACACTCCGGGTGGAAGGAACAACACACACACACACGTTCCAAAATCACAGTTGCAAACCACAAGCCTCGAAGGTCAATCACAGTATATATAGTCGAGGTACCTTGCTAGAATGGCCAATTCATCCAACACATGCTCACAACCCAGAACTAATACTATCAACAAGAAAACACACTATTCCAACAGCACCGAACGGCACAACCAATAACACATAAATTCACATAATTCATCGATAACCACATGTCTCCATGTACAGCTTAAACAAAGGATTAAACTTCAAAACTTACCGACGACGTAATCACACACAAAGACATCACACAAAAGTATTACGATCTTATACTCAACATTAATACATGTATTCAATTAAGCATATTAATTCTTGGAACACACGAGTCGTCTTTAAGAAAACCATGATGGTAAATATATCGATACTTTTGAAAAAGATGGTTATGAATATTTATTTAGCACATATCGACGATTAACAACCATTATATCCACAAAACACGTAATGTATGGGCAAGATACTTGCCTCGATAATCGACACCGGACACTCATACGAACACGGCTCAGTCGGGACACCTCGAACACCTACAATTCTCCAGCGAAGACAAAGAATACGCCCACGATCGAAAAGCTTGAAGAAAACGACGAACGGAAGGGTTCCGACTCGAGTTCTTCGCAAGAATTCGACCCTAACAACATATAATCAATAAATCATCGATCATACGAGGAAGAATAATCGTAGAACGCCCAAAACCCTCTATGACATTTTATCGGACACCTTCAAGGCGTCGATCAAGAACTCGATTTAAAACAACGAATCGATACGATCCAACCATGGAATAACAAGGGAAAAGATGTAATACATCTTAATAATCATCAATCTATCATAATACCAAGTTAAATCGGATTAATCGGACGAAAACAACCAAAATACCCAAAATCCCCAAAATTAGATTTCTAGAAAATCAATTCGATTCGGTAGATCGGAGGATGTTATAGAGGGATGATTGATGATATGAGCCTCAAATCTTCATGGATTAAATGTATAACAACATTGCTCCAAGATTCCCACGCCCATCCGGAAGAGAAGAGAAAGAGTGAGAGAATGGGTGAAAAAACGTCCGCAGCCTTAAATAAGCCGATCGGCGGGTTACGTACGTAATCGCCAAGGGTTACGACGTAACCGAAGTCATCGCCTAAAATCGCCGGCCATTTACGTGCGTTATCCGGCCGTGGCCTTACGACGAATCGCCCTTACATACGTAACGGCCGAGCACTAACGTACGTTACTCGGCCAGGACTGGCCTGGCCCGAGCATGCCCGGCCATGACTCGGCCGGGACCAATTCCGACGGCCCGAACGACCCCGAAACCCGAACCTGAGTACGAATCGAAAATACGGTTACGAAGTACTCGCAAAGATGAATCCGAGCACTAAGAGAACACACGATTCCGACCACCCGAAGGCTCGGAATTCGACAACGGAAGTAATTACCCAAAACTTTGGGAAATTACGAAAATGGCCCAAAACGTCCGAAAATCACGATACGCGATCGAAACACCAAATCAAAGCTCGCAACATGAATAATAACATTAAATGAAATTACGAGAAACTCGAAACAACAGTTTCGGACGAGATTCGCAAGAATCGAACTCAAGTGCGGAAAAGTCGCTAAAAAGCTCGGAACTCAACAAAACGATACCGAAACGAACTCGGATGACAAAAAGTGCAGAATTAATCATTCTCGAAATGACGAAACGGTCATGAGCGAGTCGTCAAAACGGACTCCGGCCGAAAAAGAAATTTACCGGAAATCGAAAATTGCGGATATTACAGGTAGGGACTATGATTTTCCCTTGTTGTTTAATTTAATGTATTTTAGTCATGTTCGCCTGGTGGATCTCCTGGCGTGGGGTCCACGACACTGTAATAACCCAATAGGATTTGGGGGTGTTACAGAAGATGGTATCAGAGCTTTGGGTTGTGAGATACCCTCATATGTGAGTTATGTGGCTCTACCGATGCGGTAGAAGTGGGACTGTCAGGTTATGACAATCTGGACAGTCGGGTTTTGTGAGTCGTAATATTAGTACGACTGCACGAGTCATTCATTCATCGAGTCGTCGTCAGTTGAGACTAGTATCGCGAGACCTCGAAGCTTCGTATGACCTGTGTAAGGACTCGGTTCTATTTATGTTCATACATTCATCATGTCATTAATTATTCATGCTTTGTTGAAACCTATATGTGATATTAGTGTTATGATTGATTCATGACTAATTGGTTTGGAGCACGTGTGACTTGTGTAAGCGTTAAGGATCAACTCATTCATCAGTTAATAATCCTCAATCATCATTTTAATCTCATCACTCAGTTAATTTATTCATCACTCATTCAATATCATTCATCACTCAGTTAATTCATTTATCACTCAGTTAATTCATTCATCACTCAGTTAATTCATTCATCACTCAGTTAATTCATTCATCACTCAGTTAATTCATTCATCACTCAGTCAATATCATCACTCAGATAATTCATTCATCACTCGGTTAATTTCATTCATCACCCAGTCAATATCATTTCTCAGTTAATTCATTCATCACTCAGTTAATTCCTTCATCACTTAGTCAATCTCATTGTTCAGATTAATTCATTAATCATCCAGTCCATCTCATTATTCAGTTGTTGATCTTGTGGATCGAATTTTCAACCTTGTTAACTTGTTCAAGGTAATCGTTTCAGGAATTTCAGCAGGTAATCATGTTACCTCATTCGACCTTTCATGCGACCTTATCATATTTCGGCGTCATGTTGATGATCATTTTATTACATTATTAATGCATTCATTGTGTTATAGCATGTATGCTCATTGTTATCATTCCGCCTCGTAGTCATAATGCGATCTTCATACGAGATCTGTAATTATCATGTGGCTTTCCTGCTTCAGTATGGATAGAGCTGTCAGAGGACGCATGGG
The DNA here is from genome assembly GCA_033398695.1 of Orobanche coerulescens. Classification (NCBI taxonomy): domain Eukaryota; kingdom Viridiplantae; phylum Streptophyta; class Magnoliopsida; order Lamiales; family Orobanchaceae; genus Orobanche; species Orobanche coerulescens. Next base: position 122,957,594 of record CM065812.1, on the reverse strand, counting down.
AAGAGGCCGCGGTGCGGGCCGGAACCCGGGATCTCGTGTGCATACCCATGCGAATGCGAGGGATTTCATTAATTCATCAAATAGCGAGGCTACTCATTCATCAGCAGATAATCATTCACTGTCAGTGAGTCATACCCGAGATGCATCTCACTCGAAGGTGTTCGGGATGACCCATTCATACTTATGCAGGGCATGATGGCCCAGATGACTCAGATGACGCGGATGGTAGAGACCATGCAGACCTCGATGGTTCGTGGTCCACCGCAACAGGGATTCCAGGTGCTGTTTCATGGATAGACTAGAGGAGTGAATCAGATTGTTGGCGATATCTCTCATCAGAGGCCGCCTACTTTTGAAGGTTCGTCAGAACCAGCCGATATTGTTCATTAGCTTGAGCATTTTGATAAACTCTTCGACATGGTTCAATGTCCGGAAGAGAGTAAAGTGGTAGTAGCGGCTTATTACTTGATTAAGGGTGCTTATTCATGGTGGCTTTCTGTGAAACCCGCCGATCGCGATTGTGGGTGGAGTGAGTTCAAGACCCTCATGTTAGAGAGGTATTATCCGGCTCCACTTCGTGAAGCCAAGTTGTCAGAGGTTTTGAACCCCGAATCCGTCGAGGACGAGGGTGTTATTGTCATTGCTGAGAAGTTTCAGGGACTACTTCAGTTTGCTTCGTCAGTTATCCGTACTGAGGCGGATAAGATCAAATATTTTAGCAAGAGGCTAAATCCGTAGTTGAGGATGCAGTTGTTCAATCACAATTATAATTCGCTTGGTGAGTTCATCGAGAAGGCTCTTGGAGCAGAGCTTTTGATGAAGGAGCTTACTCAGAAACACCCTTCAGTTTCTTCCGGTGGGGGGACTCGGATGCCGGTTCGTTCTGAGGGACATCGGGCTCCGACGTCCAAGAGGTCGTTTTCCAGTCGTCTTCGTGCTGAGAAAGCATCTTCCTCTCAGACGATGAGTTCGATTGTTATTTGCTTTAACTGTGATTCAGCAGGACACATTAATACTCGGTGTACGGTGCCAGCTATTGTTTGTTTTCTGTGTGGGAGGCAGGGACACCTACGAAAATACTGCAGGAGTTCTAGTGCCGGTAGACCTCGATAGAGCTCAAGGGCCTCGAGGTATTTTGTTACTCCAGCCCGTGCACCATCTAAGGGGTCCTATCAGGCTTCAAGAGCCAGAGGTAAGGACATTCATCACCAGTTTTGAACAAGTTAATTCTTGCTCGGTAATAGTATAATCATTCATTTCATTTGTCGTTCATTCATTCATATAATCCATTCATCATATATCAATCACGTTGATACTTATAATTATCAAACTAATCATTCACTTCACGGGGAACAATGTTTCCAATCATTTCATTTGAGCTATCACTCATTACGTTATTATTTCACCCTGGTGAGTCATTCTTGATCCTTGTTGGATTTTGATTCATTATCATTCATTGTGATCATTCTTGTTCTTGTCTATCTCATTGATTTTTCCTGGTGAGATATTACTTCTCCCTACTTGTTTTAAGTTTCGGGACGAAACTTCTTTTAAGGGGGGTAGTATGTAATATCCGCAATTTCGATTTTTCCGGTAATTTTTTTTTGGTGTAAGTCCATATTAGCAACTCTATTGTGACCATTTCGTCATTCTGAGAATAATTAATTCTAAACTTTTTGTCATCCGAATTCGTCTCGGTGTCGTTCTATTGAATTCCGTGTTCTTAAGCGACTTTTTCACGTATGGTTCGACTTTGTAAAATCACCATTAATTCTTGGAAACTCCAAAAATTCTGAATATTTTAAATATTATAAATCATCAAGTTAGCTTTCCAATAGTTCAAACGGTGAGCCAATCGGAGTCCGGACGAAGGAGTTATGGTCGAAATAGCTAAGGGTGCACCATGTGCCTTTTTGTGCTGGAGCGGGCTGTACCGCGGGCCGCGGCCCCTTCTAGCCGGGACACGGCACAAAGGCAGTGTACTGGGAAGTTTTTGGCCATGGGCTGCGGCACACTCATCCTGTGCCGCGGCACACAGTACAGTTTTGCCTATTTCAGCGGGTTTTATGAGAATCAAACTCATTTCATCACTTTCCTTCTTCCTCTCCTCCTTGGGCGATTTGTGGGCGATATTTTGGGCGATTTAGCATCATCAAACTCAGATAATTTCATCTTCTTCAAGTTTTAGTGTGGATTAACAACATGTTTGTGGATTCTTCATCCTAATCCAAGGTAATTTCTTCAACCCTATATTTGATTTTGAGTTGGAGTTTGATGTTTTGGATGATATAATCGTGATTTGTGATGGATATACATTTGATTACGAGTTTTTATGAGTTATCATCGAATTGTTGGAAGTTTTTCTCAAGAATACTTTGAAGGTTGACTTGGAATTGGGATTTTCGATTAAATGTTATCGTAAGCTCGATTTGAGTATTCTTATTGGATTATCGATTGTATTGAAGGTGTTTTGTTGGATTGAATCATTTGTTTGAAGTTGGTTTTCGATACAATTGGGTTTGGTTGTTTAGGATGGGAGATTGTATTCAAGGTGTTTGTCGAAATGCCTCAATGAGTTTGGGATTTATTGTATCGACCTCTTGAATTGGTTGTGATCAAGCTTGATTCATGTATTAAACAAATTATTGGTATTTGTGTCATTCAAGGTTGTTCAAGCAGCCAAAAATTCATTAAGGACGTTGTTCGTGGAAGGACATTCTCGCCGTCGGTTTAAGGCAAGTTTTATACTTGTACTAGTCAATGAGATTAATGTTATCATATATGTGTATAAATGTGTTGTATCATTCCGAGACTTAGTCTCTTCATAAGTTCATTGATATTAGGGGATCGTTCGACGTGATACTCTTCGGCAATTATGCCAAATGTTTATTATCATTCATTAATGGCCGGTAAGGCATTGAGATATTCGTTGTTAATATTATTATCGATCACCGGTTCGCGGTATCGATGTATCAGTTGTTGTTGTTAATATTTATGTCGATCTAAGATGTTGTAATCACTGTTATTAATGTTAGCGTCCTGTCATTCATGTTGTATTAGCCGATTGAAGGCATTGTCATATTCATTCTCATCTTCATCTTCGGTAACCGATTAAAGGTACCGAGGCATTCATTGCATCATTGTCATCGATTAGCCATTATAAGGCAATCGAGACATTGAATCATCCACTGCATCATTGTTATCAGTTGACCATTCTAAGGTAATTGAGGTATTGAATTGGGACTGTCGAGTACGATGCCCATTCGTGAGTCATCATTATCGTGTTGGCCGACTCAAGGTAGCACACTATCATTCTGGTGAATTCGGTAATCTACGGATCATTGTCGTTTGTGATTATTTATATTACTTTGAAGGCTAGTCTCGGCTAGTGCTCATTATGGGTAAGTTTGGGGCTTGAACCTTCACGGTTGGGTTTCCAACACCTACAATTCAGTAGCTCACGGCCATTGGATGGCCAAATTGTGATACGGCTTCGTGCCGTGGCTTCAGCCCTAATTGTGATACGGCTTCATGCTGTGGCTTCGGCCCTAATTGTGATACGGCTTCGTGCCATGGCTTCGGCCCTAATTGTGATATGGCTTCGTGCCGTGGCTTCGGCCCTAATTGTGATACGTCGTGCCGTGGCTTCGGACCTAATTGTGATACGGCTTCATGCCGTGGCTTCGGCCCTAATGGTGATACGGCTTCGTGCCGTGGCTTCGGCCCTAATCGATACATCTTCGGGTTGTTTTGGCTTCATGTGATTGTGATATTTGACAGTTTCGGCTGAGTGTCTTTCAGGCCTTTGTGATTGCCTTGGTAATTTCATTGGAGCCTTCGGGCGTTGTGATTCATAATTAATTCAGTTCTGGTTTGGTTCATGTCGTGTAATTCATTATGGTACTCTATGATTATGATTCGCCGTTGGGCACTTATGTTCTAACCTGTCGAACAGGTATTAATAGTATGCCGTGGGCATAATGTTTCACGAATGCTCGGTTCTTACCTTGGTTTGTGAGCATCTCGTATTATTATTATTATCATTGTACCGTTTCATTCTACCTTTGGATGCATATCATGTTATACATGTATTTGATGTTCATTATCTGGATGACTGACCCCGTGGGGGCGGAACATGCTTTCATGTTTTAGGTGCTTGCGAGGAGAGAGTTGAGACACAAGGGCATGATGATGGCGACGAGGCATTCGAGCGATACTAGTCCGAGTTGTTCATGTTGGTCAGTCAGTTAGAGTGTTCTCCAGTTTGTCAGTCATTGTCATTATGTTTTACCCGAGCAGATGCTCGTGGATGTTGTTGTATTTTATTTTTGGCCATGTAGGCCCATCATTGTCGTTGAAATTCCTTATCGGAATATTGTGTCGGATATCATGGTATGGACTATGATTTTCTCTTGTTGTTTAATTTAATGTATTTTAGTCATGTTCGCCTGGTGGATCTCCTGGCGTGGGGTCCACGGCACTGTAATAACCCAATAGGATTTGGGGGTGTTACAAGAGATATTTATATAACCTTCTAAATTATATCCATTGTGAAAGATCCATTGAGCAAGATTCTGTGACAACTTAGATAGTTGACTTTAAGTAGACCATGATCCGGATATTGCGGGATTTGAAGATCTCTGTTGGTTTTAGTATTTAAATACTTTATCCTTTCAGTATTTAAATACTTCTTTATCAAACGGGACTTAGCTTTAGTGAATAACAAAGATTCCTTCTTGTCCTCTTTTGATGTGTATTGAAGGTCTCAATACTTCACAGCTTGAATGATGTATTCATTTGCGCTGTAGGCTATAAAGAAGTAGTCGCTGTATTGAATGTTTGCTGTATGGAGGGACAGCTTCCATACTTGGTGCTTTTAGATTTTGTTGCTGTATCTTGGCAACACGAAGGCTCGCTGTATGCTGGCGCTATGAAAAGGTCTTCGATACAGAGCAGACAACTTCCATCGGACTTTCGATACAGCGGCTTGCTGTATGCTGGACATTTATCATCTTGCTGTATGATAACTTGTTGTATGAAGCTTTGTTGTTTGGTAATTATAAGAACAACATTGTTTTTCCCAAAAAATTTCCCCTTTTTGATAATTTCCAAAACTTATCAGACGAGTCACTGTCAGTGACCACCTGGAGACATTCAGTCACTATTGATGCGGGTGAAGCTTTTGATTCTCCAATGAAGGCCTTGAGTTTGTTCTTCATCCTGTTTCTCCAGTCATCAAACTCGTTAATAGAAAACCTATGTACCTTGCTTATTAATGAGGTATCCATATATGAGGAAATAGGAAAGATAAATTAATTAAAAAATAATTTAGGATCTGATTCGGTTAAAATACGACTGAGTCTTTTTAGAATCAACCGCTCTGATACCACTTGTTGGTCCCTAAGTATACAGAATACAGCTTGGAAAGTATTTAAGCAACAAGCTGTACTATTTTCAAATATGAGTGCGTAGCGGAAGTCTTAAAACAGTAAGTTGCTGTCGATACACCAACTCAGTCTAATTTCCTATTAGCTTGGTGCGTATAGGGTTTTGCAGTGTATACTTATATAAATCACAGTTTATGAAAACAGTAACGGCAAAAGGTAAATAACACAGTATTTAAGTGGTTCGAGGTAAACCCCTCTACGTCCACTGGTCCTCCACACAGGAGTAAAACGTTTATTATAAATACTGCGTACACAACTATTTATTTATTATCAAACATATCCTTGTATCATTCACACAGATAGATACAACGACTGTCACTTTCAACCGTTTACACAGATTGGTTAAAGCTTCCACTTTACTTGCTTCTTCACACAGTTCCAAAGCTTCGTCTCTTCAATGCAGATCCATCACACACAGTTCAGGAAAAGCAAGGCTTTCTCAGTCCACACAGGGTTGATGGGTTTGTTCAATGATAGAACGATGGTTTGAACAACAGCTTGACTTTCTTGATCTTCAGCTGATAATGTGTTGTTCAAGGTTGAGCACTTGGATATTTCTTCTTTCAGAATATGCAGTATACTTGAAGAAATATGTTTGCTCTGAGTATTCGTGTAAGCACTTGTTGGTTGATGTTTCACAGAATTTCGTATGTGTATCTCGTGATATGATCTTCAAACTCCGGAGATATTTATATAGCCTTCTGAATTATATCCGTTGAGCAAGATTCTGTGACAACTTAGATAGTTGACTTTAAGTAGACCATGATTCGGATATTACGGGATTTGAAGATCTCTGTCGGCTTTAGTATTTAAATACTTTATCCTTTCAGTATTTAAATACTTCTTTATCAAACGGGACTTGGCTTTAGTGAATAATAAAGATTCCTTCTTGTCCTGTTTTGATGTGTATTGAAGGTCTCAATACTTCACAGCTTGAATGCTGTATTCATTTGCGTTGTAGGCTATAAAGGAGTAGTCGTTGTATCGAATGTTTGCTGTATGGAGGGACAGCTTCCATACTTGGTGCTTTTAGATTCTGTTGCTGTATCTTGGCAACGCGAAGGTTCGCTGTATGCTGGCGCTATGAAAATGTCTTCGATACAGAGCAAACAACTTCGATCGGACTTTCGATACAGCGGCTTGCTGTATGCTGGACATTTATCATCTTGTTGTATGATAGCTTGCTGTATGAAGCTTTGCTGTTTGGTAATTATAAGAACAACATTGTTTTTCCCAACAATTTCCCCCTTTTTGATAATTTCCAACACTTATTGATGATGCCAAAACTTCTTTGAAACATATTTAATGGGAGACTTCCTTTTTGGTCTTTTGTCGAATGTTCAATTAACCTTCTGCTGTATGATTGAGGCACTTGTCATCTTGCTGCATGTTTGACAGCGCAAGATACAGGAAGTTTATCCAACTGTTCGATCATCTTCGGGACAGCTACTTGCTGTATGTTTGATAATTTGAGAAGAGTTTGATACAGGAGTTGTTTATCCCAACTGTTTCCCTCTCTTTCCATAATGTCAAGAGCAGACTTCTTGATCTTCTGTTTCGAATGATCTGGTCTTCAGCACTTAGTCTAAAAGAAATGTGAAATGCTCGCAGGCAAGTTCTAAAGTAATAGGATCTAACAGGGAAGTGTATTACATCTTAAATTTATGATTAGCGCGCAAGCACAATCTTACAGTGTAATCTAGTTGAGTAAAATTGAACTTATAAACTGTTTGCAGACAAGTTCTTAAAGCTTAATATGTAAACTTGTTTGATAGCAACAAAAAAATTGAGTTGAGTTTAAATTCGCGTTGTTTGGGATAGTGAAGTCCAGATGTGATGCAAAGCGTTTTAAATAAAAAAATGAATATCAAAACAGGATATGTGGACTTAAAACTGTTTGCAATACACAATAGAATAAAACTATCAAGCATAATTGGTGTCCTGTAGTGTAAATACTGTATCCGCGAATAATACAATGTTAACCCTTAAAAGGTACATATAGGATTTAGTTCTTACATTATTCTTTGGATTAACACTGTATTCATGGGTCATACTGTATTCCCCCTCAATTAATGAGTAAAAGCATAAAAACTTACAGGGAGTCTGGCTATAGCATTCCAAATTCTTATCGAAGCATAGAAATCAAGTAAATTTGGGTCCGTGGATGTTAGTGCCTTTAGGTACCCAGATTTTTCTGACAGCAATAGGTTTACTGTAGGATGGTTTAGGTCCGTAATTGCGATTTCTACATGGGGCATATACGTAGTTGCTATAACCATTATAATTATTATGCATGTAAAATTTAGGGTTATTATTAGTCCAGTACAAATACTGTCTTGGAGGTGGAGCCATTTTCTTCGGCCTAACAGCGTGCCATCTGGGTCTCCAGTTGGATTCCCAACGCTGTTGTTGATACTGTACAGAAACTTGCTGTCGCGATGAGTGACGAGGCTCCTGTATCCAATACCTAGGCGTGCTGTACTGAAAGTACTGTCCTGTGGGCCTTTGGTATTTGGATACATCCGACCTTCTGAACGGCTGTTGGCGCTGCTGATATGCTCGGGGAGCATGCTGTTGGATACGCCTCACTGGTCTGAATGGCTGGTGATTCCGCTGTCTGGAATAGGACTGAGGTGGCGGAATGGCAGCTTTTGCTGTTCGCGGTGCAACGGGTTCCTTCACATGATTCGGAACTTCTTCCGGTACAGGAATGGGTTCCTTACCCCTGACGAATACTGTACTAGATTTTCCTATGTTGGAGAAAGAGTTGTATCCTAAGCCACGTTTATCATGAGCATGTTGCCCAGTGCTTAGGATCTCTTCCATTCTATTAGAGGATTTCTCGAAAGAATTCAAGATTGTCTCTAATTCTCCTTCACGTTTCTCGAGAGATTTTACTTTGGCTTCGAGTAGAGCCAAATCGTTTATGTTGCTTTCAAGATGAGACTTAGTCTCATTTAGATCGTGGGCAAGTTGATGATTGCTCTCCATGAGTTTTTCTAAATTGACTTTGCTATTTTCGCAGTCGACAGATATATTTTCGTAATTATTCTTCAGCAAGTCGTTTTCTTTCTTCAGCTCTAGGTTAGAAATTTGGAGCTGTATGTTTTCTGTTTTTAATGTCTCATGGGCCTTTTGAATGTTATTAAATTCATTCAACATGTTTTCAAAGGTATGAGATGTATTTCAGGAATAGTTGAGGTAGAGCTTACCTCATCATTATCGTCGTCTTCATTTTCCTCATTAACTTTGGCCATAGAGCACATGTAGGCTCTATCTTCTAGATCATCATCAGACGAGTCACTGTCAGTGACCACCTGGAGACATTCAGTCTTTGTTGATGCGGGTGAAGCTTTTGATTCTCCAATGAAGGCCTTGAGTTTGTTCTTCATCCTGTTTCTCCAGTCATCAAACTCGTTAATAGAAAACCTATGTACCTTGCTTATTAATGAGGTATCCATATGTGAGGAAATATGAAAGATAAATTAATTAAAAATAATAATTTAGGATCTTATTCGTTTAAAATACGACTGAGTCTTTTTAGAATCAACCGCTCTGATACCACTTGTTGGTCCCTAAGTATACAGAATACAGCTTGGAAAGTATTTAAGCAAAAAGCTGTACTATTTTCAAATCTGAGTGCGTAGCGGAAGTCTTAAAATAGTAAGTTGCTGTCGATACAGCAACTCGGTCTAATTTCCTGTTAGCTTGGTGCGTACAGGGTTTTGCATTGTATACTTATATAAATCACAGTTTATGAAAACAGTAACGGTAAAAGGTAAATAACACAGTATTTAAGTGGTTCGAGGTAAACTCCTCTACATCCACTGGTCCTCCACACAGGAGTAAAACGTTTATTATAAATACTGCATACACAACTATGTATTTATAATCAAACCTATCCTTGTATCAATCACACAGATAGATACAACGACTGTTGCTTTCAACCGTTCACACAGATTGGTTAAAGCTTCCACTTTACTTGCTTCTTCACACACAGTTCCAAAGCTTCGTCTCTTCAATGCAGATCCGTCACACACAGTTCAGGAAAAGCAAGGCTTTCTCAGTCCACACAGGGTTGATGGGTTTGTTCAATGATAGAACGATGGTTTGAACAACAGCTTGACTTTCTTGATCTTCAGCTGATAATGTGTTGTTCAATGGTGAGCACTTGGATATTTCTTCTTTCAGAATATGCAGTATACTTGAAGAAATATGTTTGCTCTGAGTATTCGTGTAAGCACTTGTTGGTTGATGTTTCACGGAATTTCGTATGTGTATCTCGTGATATGATCTTCAAACTCCGGAGATATTTATATAGCCTTCTGAATTATATCCGTTGTGAAAGATCCGTTGAGCAAGATTCTGTGACAACTTAGATAGTTGACTTTAAGTACACCATGATCCGGATATTGTGGGATTTGAAGATCTCTGTCGGCTTTAGTATTTAAATACTTTATCCTTTCAGTATTTAAATACTTCTTTATCAAACGGGACTTGGCTTTAGTGAATAACAAAGATTCCTTCTTGTCCTGTTTTGATGTGTATTGAAGGTCTCAATACTTCACAGCTTGAATGCTGTATTCATTTGCGCTGTAGGCTATAAAGGAGTAGTCGTTGTATTGAATGTTTGCTCTATGGAGGGACAGCTTCCATACTTGGTGCTTTTAGATTCTGTTGCTGTATCTTGGCAACGCGAAGGCTCGCTGTATGCTGGCGCTATGAAAAGGTCTTTGATACAGAGCAGACAACTTCGATCGGACTTTCGATATAGCGGCTTGCTGTATGCTGGACATTTATCATCTTGCTGTATGATAGCTTGCTTTGTGAAGCTTTGCTGTTTGATAATTATAAGAACAACATTGTTTTTCCCAACAATTTCCCCCTTTTTGATAATTTCCAAAACTTATTGATGATGCCAAAACTTCTTTGAAACATATTTAATAGGAGACTTCCTATTTGGTATTTTGTCGAATGTTCAATTAACCTTCTGCTGTATGATTGAGGCACTTGTCATCTTGCTGCATGTTTGACAGCGCAAGATACAGGAAGTTTATCCAACTGTTCGATCATCTTCGGGACAGCTACTTGCTGTATGTTTGATAATTTGAGAAGAGTTCGATACATGAGTTGTTTATCCCAACTGTTTCCCTCTCTTTCGATAATGTCAAGAGCAGACTTCTTGATCTTCTGTTTCGAATGATATGGTCTTCAGCACTTAGTCTAAAAGAAATGTGAACTGCTCGCAGGCAAGTTCTAAAGTAATAGGATCTTACAGGGAAGTGTATTACATCTTAAATTTATGATTAGCATGGAGGCACAATCTTACAGTGTAATCTAGTTGAGTAAAACTGAACCTATGAACTGTTTGCAGACAAGTTCTTACAGCTTAATACTTAAACTTGTTTGATAGCAACAAAAAAATTGAGTTGAGTTTAAATTCGCGTTGTTTGGGATAGTGAAGTCCAGATGTGATGCAAAGCGTTTTAAATAAAAAAATGAATATCAAAACAGGACATGTCGACTTAAAACTGTTTGCAATACAAAATAGTATAAAACTATCAAGCATAATTGATGTCCTGTAGTGTAAATACTGTATCCGCGAATAATACAATGTTACCCCTTAAAAGGTACATATAGGATTCAATTCTTACATTATTCTTCGGATTAACACTGTATTCATGGGTCATACTGTATTCCCCCTCAATTAATGAGTAAAAGCATAAAAACTTACAGGGAGTCTGGCTATAGCATTCCAAATTCTTATCGAAGCATAGAAATCAAGTAAATTTGGGTCCGTGGATGTTAGTGCCTTTAGGTACCCAGATTTTCCTGACAGCAATAGGTTTACTGTAGGATGGTTTAGGTCCGTAATTGCGATTTCTACGTGGGGCATATACGTAGTTGCTATAACCATTATAATTATTATGCATGTAAAATTTAGGGTTATTATTAGTCCAGTACAAATACCGTTTTCGAGGTGGAGCCATTTTATTCGGCCTAACAGCGTGCCATCTGGGTCTCCAGTTGGATTCCCAACGCTGTTGTTGATACTGTGCAGAAACTTGCTGTCGCGATGAGTGACGAGGCTCCTGTATCCAATACCTAGGCGTACTGTACTGAAAGTACTGTCCTGTGGGCCTTTGGTATTTGGATACAGCCTACCTTCTGAACGGCTGTTGGCACTGCTGATATGCTCGGGGAGCATGCTGTTGGATACGCCTCACAGGTCTGAATGGCTGGTGATTCCGCTGTCTGGAATAGGACTGAGGTGGCGGAATGGAAGCTTTTGCTGTTCGCAGTGCAACGGGTTCCTTCACATGATTCGGAACTTCTTCCGGTACAGGAATGGGTTCCTTACCCCTGACGAATACTGTACTAGATTTTCCTATGTTGGAGAAAGAGTTGTATCCTAAGCCACGTTTATCATGAGCATGTTGCCCAGTGCTTAGGATCTCTTCCATTCTATTAGAGGATTTCTCGAAAGAATTCAAGATTGTCTCTAATTCTCCTTCACGTTTCTCGAGAGATTTTACTTTGGCTTCGAGTAGAACCAAATCGTTTATCTTGCTTTCAAGATGAGACTTAGTCTCATTTAGATCGTGAGCAAGTTGATGATTGCTCTCCATGAGTTTTTCTAAATTGACTTTGCTATTTTCGCAGTCGACAGATATATTTTCGTAATTATTCTTCAGCAAGTCGTTTTCTTTCTTCAGCTCTAGGTTAGAAATTTGGAGCTGTATGTTTTTTGTTTTTAATGTCTCATGGGCCTTTTGAATGTTATTAAATTCATTCAACATGTTTTCAAAGGTATGAGATGTATTTCAGGAATAGTTGAGGTAGAGCTTACCTCATCATTATCGTCGTCTTCATTTTCCTCATTAACTTTGGCCATAGAGCACATGTAGGCTCTATCTTCTAGATCATCATCAGACGAGTCACTGTCAGTGACCACCTGGAGACATTCAGTCTTTGTTGATGCGGGTGAAGCTTTTGATTCTCCAATGAAGGCCTTGAGTTTGTTCTTCATCCTGTTTCTGCAGTCATCAAACTCGTTAATAGAAAACCTATGTACCTTGCTTATTAATGAGGTATCCATATGTGAGGAAATATGAAAGATAAATTAATTAAAAATAATAATTTAGGATCTGATTCGGTTAAAATACGACTGAGTCTTTTTAGAATCAACCGCTCTGATACCACTTGTTGGTCCCTAAGTATACAGAATACAGCTTGGAAAGTATTTAAGCAAAAAGCTGTACTATTTTCAAATCTGAGGGCGTAGCGGAAGTCTTAAAACAGTAAGTTGCTGTCGATACAGCAACTCGGTCTAATTTCCTGTTAGCTTGGTGCGTACATGGTTTTGCATTGTATACTTATATAAATCACAGTTTATGAAAATAGTAACGGCAAAAGGTAAATAACACAGTATTTAAGTGGTTCGAGGTAAACCCCTCTACATCCACTGGTCCTCCACACAGGAGTAAAACGTTTATTATAAATACTGCATACACAACTATGTATTTATAATCAAACCTATCCTTGTATCAATCACACAGATAGATACAACGACTGTCGCTTTCAACCGTTCACACAGATTGGTTAAAGCTTCCACTTTACTTGCTTCTTCACACACAGTTCCAAAGCTTCGTCTCTTCAATGCAGATTCGTCACACATAGTTCAGGAAAAGCAAGGCTTTCTCAGTCCACACAGGGTTGATGGGTTTGTTCAATGATAGAACGATGGTTTGAACAACAGCTTGACTTTCTTGATCTTCAGCTGATAATGTGTTGTTCAAGGGTGAGCACTTGGATATTTCTTCTTTCAGAATATGCAGTATACTTGAAGAAATATGTTTGCTCTGAATATTCGTGTAAGCACTTGTTGGTTGATGTTTCACGGAATTTCGTATGTGTATCTCGTGATATGATCTTCAAACTCCGGAGATATTTATATAGCCTTCTGAATTATATCCGTTGTGAAAGATCCGTTGAGCAAGATTCTGTGACAACTTAGATAGTTGACTTTAAGTAGACCATGATCCGGATATTGCGGGATTTGAAGATCTCTGTCGGCTTTAGTATTTAAATACTTTATCCTTTCAGTATTTAAATACTTCTTTATCAAACGAGACTTGGCTTTAGTGAATAACAAAGATTCCTTCTTGTCCTGTTTTGATGTGTATTGAAGGTCTCAATACTTCACAGCTTGAATGCTGTATTCATTTGCGCTGTAGGCTATAAAGGAGTAGTCGTTGTATCGAATGTTTGCTCTATAGAGGGACAGCTTCCATACTTGGTGATTTTTGATTCTGTTGCTGTATCTTGGCAACACGAAGGCTCGCTGTATGCTGGCGCTATGAAAAGGTCTTTGATACAGAGCAGACAACTTCGATCGGACTTTCGATATAGCGGCTTGCTGTATGCTGGACATTTATCATCTTGCTGTATGATAGCTTGCTGTGTGAAGCTTTGCTGTTTGATAATTATAAGAACAACATTGTTTTTCCCAACAATTTCCCCCTTTTTGATAATTTCCAAAACTTATTGATGATGACAAAACTTATTTGAAACATATTTAATGGGAGACTTCCTTTTTGGTCTTTTGTCGAATGTTCAATTAACCTTCTGCTGTATGATTGAGGCACTTGTCATCTTGCTGCATGTTTGACAGCGCAAGATACAGGAAGTTTATCCAACTGTTCGATCATCTCCGGGACAGCTACTGGCTGTATGTTTGATAATTTGAGAAGAGTTCGATACATGAGTTGTTTATCCCAACTGTTTCCCTCTCTTTCGATAATGTCAAGAGCAGACTTCTTGATCTTCTGTTTCGAATGATCTGGTCTTCAGCACTTAGTATAAAAGAAATGTGAACTGCTCGCAGGCAAGTTCTAAAGTAATAGGATCTTACAGGGAAGTGTATTACATCTTAAATTTATGATTAGCGTGGAGGCACAATCTTACAGTGTAATCTAGTTGAGTAAAACTGAACCTATTAACTGTTTGCAGACAAGTTCTTACAGCTTAATGCTTAAACTTGTTTGATAGCAACAAAAAAATTGAGTTGAGTTTAAATTCGCGTTGTTTGGGATAGTGAAGTCCAGATGTGATGCAAAGCGTTTTAAATAAAAAATGAATATCAAAACAGGACATGTGGACTTAAAACTTTTTGAAATACACAATAGAATAAAACTATCAAGCATAATTGATGTCGTGTAGTGTAAATACTGTATCCGCGAATAATACAGCGTTACCCCTTAAAAGGTACATACAGGATTCAATTCTTACATTATTGTTCGGATTAATACTGTATTCATGGGTCATACTGTATTCCCCCTCAATTAATGAGTAAAAGCATAAAAACTTACAGGGAGTCTGGCTGTAGCATTCCAAATTCTTGTCGAAGCATAGAAATCAAGTAAATTTGGGTCTGTGGATGTTAGTGCCTTTAGGTACCCAGATTTTCCTGACAGCAATAGGTTTACTGTAGGATGGTTTAGGTCCGTAATTGCGATTTCTACGTGGGGCATATACGTAGTTTTTATAACCATTATAATTATTATGCATGTAAAATTTAGGGTTATTATTAGTCCAGTACAAATGCCGTCTTGGAGGTGGACCCATTTTCTTCGGCCTTACAGCTTGCCTTCTGGGTCTCCAGTTGGATTCCCAATGCTGTTGTTGATACTGTGCGGAAACTTGCTGTCGCGATGAGTGACGAGGCTCCTGTATCCAATACCTAGGCGTATTGTACTGAAAGTACTGTCCTGTGGGCCTTTGGTATTTGGATACAACCTTCCTTCTGAACGGCTGTTGGCGCTGCTGATATGCTCGGGGAGCATGCTGTTGGATACGCCTCATAGGTCTGAATGGCTGGTGATTCGTCTATCTGGAATAGGACTGAGGTGGCGGAATGGCAACTTTTGCTGTTCGCGGTGCAATGGGTTCCTTCACATGATTCGGAACTTCTTCCGGTACAGGAATGGGTTCCTTACCCCTGACGAATACCGTATTATATTTTCCTTTATTGGAGAATGAGTTGTATCCTAAGACACGTTTATCATGAGCATGTTGCCCAATGCTTAGGATCTCTTCCATTCTATTAGAGGATTTCTCGAAAATTCAAGATTGTCTCTAATTCTCCTTCACGTTTCTCGAGAGATTTTACTTTGGCTTCGAGTAGAGCCAAATCATTTATCTTGATTTCAAGATGAGACTTAGTCTCATTTAGATCATGAGAAAGTTGATGATTACTCTCCATGAGTTTTTCTAAATTGACTTTGCTATTTTCGCAGTCGACAAATATATTTTCGTAATTATTCTTCAGCAAGTCGTTTTCTTCCTTCAGCTCTAGGTTAGAAATTTGGAGCTGTATGTTTTCTCTTTTTAATGTCTCATGGGCCTTTTGAATGTTATTAAATTCATTCAACATGTTTTCAAAGGTATGAGATGTATTTACAGGAATAGTTGAGGTAGAGCTTACCTCATCATTATCGCCGTCTTCATTTTCCTCGTTAACTTTGGCCATAGAGCACATGTAGGCTCTATCTTCTAGCTCATCATCAGACGAGTCACTGTCAATGACCACCTGGAGACATTCAGTCTTTGTTGATGCGGGTGAAGCTTTTGATTCTCTAATGAAGGCCTTGAGTTTGTTCTTCATCATGTTTCTCCAGTCATCAAACTCGTTAATAGAAAACCTATGTACCTTGCTTATTAATGAGGTATCCATATGTGAGGAAAAAGGAAAGATAAATTAATTGAAAAAATTAATTTAGGATCTGATTCGGTTAAAATATGACTGAGTCTTTTTAGAATCAACCGCTCTGATACCACTTGTTGGTCCCTAAGTATACAGAATACAGCTTGGAAAGTATTTAAGCAACAAGCTGTACTATTTCCAAATCTGAGTGCGTAGCGGAAGTCTTAAAACAGTAAGTTGCTGTCGATACAGCAACTCGGTCTAATTTCCTGTTAGCTTGGTGCGTACATGGTTTTGCAGTGTATACTTATATAAATCACAGTTTATGAAAACAGTAACGGCAAAAGGTAAATAACACAGTATTTAAGTGGTTCGACTATATATATTGTGATTGACTCTTGAGGATTGTGGTTCTGGAATGAGAACTGATGAGAGTTGTAAGGTTTTTCTCGGGTACTCACACTCGGGGTTTGACTCGACGGGGTCACACGGAGACCTGATGGCTTAGCGGCTGGACCGGGTCGCGAGAGTTACTTTGAGTGGGCATTCTCACTTGGGGTCGCTCGATGGGCGCACATGGACTTCGTGGCCTTACGGCGGGACCGGAGGCTGGACTGAGTCGCGAGAATTGCCAGAGTGTTTGTACTGATTATTAATTGTGATATGTCTGGAGTATCATAATGTTTGGTGCTCGGAGTCGAGAGACATTATATATCGAGTCTTGGTGTTTGGCTAAAATGGCATAAAAATAATTTGTTATGTGTAATGTGTTTTTGGATGTGAATTGAAGTGGATGATCGGGTCGTGGACCCTGTGTTTGGTGATCGAAATGATCGGGTCGTGGACCCTGTGTTTGGTGATCGGAATGATCGGGTCGTGGACCCCGTGTTTTGTTAACGGATTTGCATTTTGGAAAATGAACTTTGGGGTTGTGACCTTAAGTGGTTTTCGAGGAATTAAGAACTTTTCAATCACAAATGTTTTCAAAACTCCCGAGATTTGGAAGTGTTTTCAAAGTGCCTTCTTGTTTCGTTTATACTTTCAAGACTTGAACTATTTTTAATTAAACAAAATATCTCGGGAAGTCTTTGGTTGTATTCTCGGGACGTGTTGTGTATGGCTCGTATTTGCACTTTATACTTGTACTAGCAAAACAGTAGAGTTTTGCTAACCCCCGAGTATTCGGGGGGGTGGATGTCTGTTTTACATCCAGGTACATGCAGGTTTGGGAGCAAAACAAAGGATCGGCGCGAAGGATGATGGAAGGCGAATGATACTAATCATTCGAAGAACAAATTTGGATGCAGTTAGTCGGAGTTCGTGTATGGTCTTTTCCGCTGTCGTACTTTTTGTTTATAAGTGTATTTTACCCTTGCATGGGTATGAATCGAGATGGAAATGTGTATTTTTGACTTGTATGTTTGTAATGAAAGACCAAAGCGGTCTCTTGGCTCGTTATTTTATCATGTGGGTATGTAATGTATTGTCTTGTTTGGATGTCTAGCCTGGTGAATCCTCACAGAGAGGGTCTACGGCGTGTAATATTCCCGGTTTGATTTTGGGGGTGTTACATTTATGGTATCGGAGCTTAGGTTGCGTAAACCTAGGCTGTCGGGTCCAGTCGGGTATTGTCGTGTCTTGTTCTGTCAGATTGTGTCTGTCTAAGTCGTGTCGCGACGCGTTGTCTATGATGTCGGTCGTGATTAGTATCGAGGTGTAGCCATCATCTTCGTGCGACCTTTGGATGTAAGTCTCCCTACTATATTGCGCCTTGTGATATACGAGCTTGTATGATTTTGTGTTATGATGTGGAGTTTAAAGGTGATTTGTGATTATGTGGCCTATGTTGTTTGAGCCTCGTATGATGCTAGAATGAAAGTGGTGCCAACGTATATGTATATATACACACATCCTGATATAAGTCGTTTTTACAAGAGTAATGGCCTTGGTGTGGTTACGCAAAGAAAAACTCATCAATGTGATATATTAAAACTTTACATGTTTTTGGGGAGTCACGTAAATTTTGTTTTAAAACATCCTCCAAAGGGGGGAAAAAGTTTGATTTTTGTATAATGACCTGAAGGCCGAATTTTTTTTCAGAATTCAAACTACCGATATTTTATTTTGATCTTGTATTATAAGTTTTCAAAACACGATTTTTAAACTCAAATGAGGTCTACAAAATGTAATCAAGATGTGACTCTCGCTTTCAACTTATCGGTTTTATGGTTGTTAGTTGAGAAACACGTGATGATGTTCTTGTTGTTTGGGCAGTGTTGCCAGTTTTAGATTAAAACAGTGATGTGAATGCTAAGTCATTCGGTATAAGTTAAGATAGTTCTCTTTATTAATAGACGGGATTTCGATTTTGGATGACAGTTGTCTTTTGATGGTTGCTCATGAGGTGTCGTAAGTATGTGAATCGATGGCATTTAGGTTCGTATGCTGCCATTATTCATTAGTAAACTTCGGTTTTAGTAATGTCGTATATATATGTTCGCGATCATGTTGCTGAGTTAGAGCAGCTAGCGCACGCGGAGTGCGAGGCTAGCGCGCGCTAATGCAACATGGATAGCGCACACTAAATAATTGTTTTAGCGCGCATTAGTTAGCTGGGACAGAGGCTAGAGAACTGCATTTCTTTTAACTGTTAGGCCTAACCTTGGCAGTCGATCACCCGTAACTATATTTTATGTGTGTCGTCTAGTGATGACAACTGTTTCGTGTGAACGTGTGTTATGAATTTTCATTTGCGCTAAGTGATAATTGATTTTGTTCAGTGAGTTGATAAATTATGTTTGATGTGTGTGTGTTCCAAAATGTTTTCCTAAAACTTTCATAAGTTTGTGCAAGTTGCGTAAAATCAATTTTTGGATCTAATTTGATGTTGCGATTAAAGCGGCGGCTTCGTATGAACTTTGAAATTGTTTGAAATTTGCGAGCCGGCCTAGAATTCTCCAATAAAACCTCGACTTTTGTAAAATGTTACCGTCGTTGATTTTAAAGTACCTTGAACATTTTGTAAAATGTTACCGTCGTTGATTTTTGTGTAGTGTTGGGAGAATTTTCAGAAATGACTTTTAACGTACTATTGTATTTTCGAATAATTCGAGTACATGATTTTCAAAAATCTTTCGCACAAATTTTTTTCAAAAACCAATACGATTTTTTTCTTAAAATATATAGTGAAAGATGAAAAATCTTACTCGATTTAAACTTCAAACTCGGATTTGAAAAGTTTCCTATATTGATTAAAGTATGTACGGATGATTTGATGACCTTGCGTGGTTATCTTGTTTGTTATTAACGGTGATACTGGTGTGTAGTGGCGTGGTGATTTTGACAATGCCGGTTGCACAGAAAATATTGCTTTGCAAATGATTTGAAAATGAGTCGGTTAAAAGTCTTTTGTTTACAAGTTTTAATGAAACAACCCGAGGCACCAATATTACTTTTAAAGTTTATTTTGAATAGCATACAAATCCAAGGATTTTCAAATGACATCATTTAAAATGATACCTCGTGGATTTTCTTATCGAGTTATTATTAGTTACCTTATGTGATATGTCGTGCTGAGTTGGTACTTTAGTATAATATTTTGCGAAATCGTGCCATCATATTGAGTGAGAATCCGCTTAGTATGCCGAGGGACAGAGGACGCGATCATGACCGTGGTACAGTTGGTCATGGAAATCGGATGCGGAACCAAGAGAATATTGATGGGAAGGATGCTATTCTAGTACTTCGTACTCGTTGTTTAGGTTTCGGGGACGAAACCTCTTTTAAAGGTGATATGATGTAATACCCATATTTTTTTTGCTTCCGTTTCGTTCGACCGTATCGACTCGATTTTGTGTTCGTTGATGCTTCTGACCTTGTGTTGTTCTCACCCTTGTCATTCGAGCGAGTTCGAATATTGTTCCAAATTGATGTGTATATTGTTGTGATCTTTCCAACTTCGGATCGATTTCTTGTGAACCGTGTTCGAAACTAACACCTCGCGGTCCCTACAAGTTATTGATGTCTTGATTTGAGGTATAAATTTCAGAGGTTATCGTTGTTGTTCGATCATTGCTATTCGTTCGTCGTTGTCCAATCATTATTGTTTGATCGCGTAATCGTGATTATTGAACATCTGGGCCACTTCGTAATTTCTATAAGTGTTGGGAAATTGTCTTCGTATTTGATCTTCCAAATCTTTGAGTTACTGGAATTTCATACCTTTCAGCGTTGGAATCGCGATTTGATTTTTGTACTGCTCGGTTTCATCAACCGCAGTGATTCATGCTTGTTGCTTTTTCGTAAGTATTCTTGCGTATTGAATCGGATCGTAGTAGCTTTATACTGCATGGAGCTCTGGTGTGTTGTCGAGAGTCGCCTTGCTTTTGTTTTAGGTTTCGGGACGAAACTTATTTTTAGGGGGATAGAATGTAATACCCACGATTTTTGTTCCGGTTATTTTTGATTTTTTTCGGATATTTCCCGGTTGTCGAGTGCCGGTATTATTTTCTCGACAACTGATTTTGGTGTTTATGACCGTATGTGATGATTTGTTATCCGTTGTTTTCATTTCGGATCGATGATGTTGTCCCCGAGTGTTTTGTCGTGTTCGTTCCGTGCGATTTCGGAAAATTGAGTCATCGGGTCATGGCGGCTGGGCACTGGCCGGACGGGTGCGAGCACTGTCCGGACGGGTGCGGCATCGCCGTAAGGGTGTGGCAGAACCGCATAGCGCACGCCATCGCCGGGCGGCTGCACGCTATGGCCGGAAGGCTGCACATGCTACGGCCAGAAGGCTACGTACGCTAGTCGGTCGAGGCAGCAGGGGCAGATAGGTTCTGGACTCGGGGAGGATCGGCAGGTAGCGCACGCCACTGTCGGACATGGCGCGCGCTAATCGGCAGGCGTAGCGCACGCTACGGCCGAAAAGCTGCGCGCGCTACCGCGGTCGGACAAGAAGGTTCTGGACAGCAGGACAAGTCGGCAGGATAGGTCAACGCGGGCCCCGGCCGAACATTCTCGACCATGACCGCCCGTTAGCGCACGCTAGCCCGGCAGCCTAGCGCACGCTAGGCTGCACCAGTATAAATATGACCGAGCAGTCATATTTTCACTCGTTTTTCATTTCCTATCTTTCCTGTCCGCGGCTGGAGTCTTGGAGAAGTCGAAGATATGTTGTTATACAACTAATCCATGAATTTTGGGAGCTCATATCATCGATTAATCACTCCATAACATCCTTCAATCCAGCGAATCAAGGTTAGTTTTCCTAAAATCATAGTTTTGGGAAAATTGGGGGTTTTGCTTGATTTCGCCCGTTTGATCCGTGATAACTTAGATTTGTGATGGAATGATGATTATTAAGTCATATTATACCAATTTCCTTGTTGATCCATGGTTCGATTGCTAAAGATTCTTCGTTTTGTTGAGTTCCTAATCGGCGCCTTGAAGGTGTCCGGTGAAAGGTCTTAGAGGGTGGTTTTGGGTGTTCTACGATTAATCTTCCTCGTACGATCGTTGATTATTGATGACATGATGTTAGGGTCAGGTTCCTTGCGAAGAACTCGAGTCGGAACCCTTCCGTTCGCCGTTTCCGGATCGGTTGTGTTACCGTCGTTTCTGCCGGAGAGTTGTGGGCGTTTGAGGTTTCCCGGGTGAGCCATGTTTGTCGGAGTGTCCGGTATCGACTATCGAGGCAAGTATATTGCCCATACATTACGTGTTTTGCGAATATAATGATTGGAAATCGACGATATGTGCTAAATGAATGTTTACAACTATTTATCAAAAGAATCGGTATATTTACAATCATGGTTTTCTTAAAAGATGACTCTTGTGTTCGGTATTTAATGTGCTTAATTGACTATGTGTGTTAGTGTTGAGTATAGGATCTCCTTACTTTCGGATGACATCACTATGTGGGATTATGTCGTCGGTAATTTAAGGTTCACCTTTCGTTAAGAATTGTGCATGGAGTCATGTGGTTATCGGTGATTATGTGAGTTATGTGATATTGGTCGTGTCGTTCGGTGTTGTTGAGATAAGTGTGCTTCCTTGTGGATAGTCTTAATTCTGGGTTGTGATTATGTGTTGGATAGTTTGGCCATTTTAGCAAAATACCTCGACTATATATATTGTGATTGACTCTTGAGGATTGTGGCTTTGGAATGAGAACTGATGAGAGTTGTAAGGTTTTTCTCGGGTACTCACACTCGGGGTTTGACTCGACGGGGTCACACGGGGACCTGATGGCTTAGCGGCTGGACCGGGTCGCGAGAGTTACTTTGAGTGGGCATTCTCACTTGGGGTCGCTCGATGGGCGCACATGGACTTCGTGGCCTTACGGCGGGACCGGAGGCTGGACTGAGTCGCGAGAATTGCCAGAGTGTTTGTACTGATTATTAATTGTGATATGTCTGGAGTATCATAATGTTTGGTGCTCGGAGTCGAGAGACATTATATATCGAGTCTTGGTGTTTGGCTAAAATGGCATAAAAATAATTTGTTATGTGTAATGTGTTTTTGGATGTGAATTGAAGTGGATGATCGGGTCGTGGACCCTGTGTTTGGTGATCGAAATGATCGGGTCGTGGACCCTGTGTTTGGTGATCGGAATGATCGGGTCGTGGACCCCGTGTTTTGTTAACGGATTTGCATTTTGGAAAATGAACTTTGGGGTTGTGACCTTAAGTGGTTTTCGAGGAATTAAGAACTTTTCAATCACAAATGTTTTCAAAACTCCCGAGATTTGGAAGTGTTTTCAAAGTGCCTTCTTGTTTCGTTTATACTTTCAAGACTTGAACTATTTTTAATTAAACAAAATATCTCGGGAAGTCTTTGGTTGTATTCTCGGGACGTGTTGTGTATGGCTCGTATTTGCACTTTATACTTGTACTAGCAAAACAGTAGAGTTTTGCTAACCCCCGAGTATTCGGGGGGGTGGATGTCTGTTTTACATCCAGGCACATGCAGGTTTGGGAGCAAAACAAAGGATCGGCGCGAAGGATGATGGAAGGCGAATGATACTAATCATTCGAAGAACAAATTTGGATGCAGTTAGTCGGAGTTCGTGTATGGTCTTTTCCGCTGTCGTACTTTTTGTTTATAAGTGTATTTTACCCTTGCATGGGTATGAATCGAGATGGAAATGTGTATTTTTGACTTGTATGTTTGTAATGAAAGACCAAAGCGGTCTCTTGGCTCGTTATTTTATCATGTGGGTATGTAATGTATTGTCTTGTTTGGATGTCTAGCCTGGTGAATCCTCACAGAGAGGGTCTACGGCGTGTAATATTCCCGGTTTGATTTTGGGGGTGTTACATTTATGGTATCGGAGCTTAGGTTGCGTAAACCTAGGCTGTCGGGTCCAGTCGGGTATTGTCGTGTCTTGTTCTGCCGATTGTGTCCGCCTAAGTCGTGTGACGCTGGGCCGTCTGTGATGTCGGTCGTGATTAGTATCGAGGTGCAGCCATCATCTTCGTGTGACCTGTGGATGTAAGTCTCCCTACTATATTGTGCCTTGTGATATACGAGCTTGTATGATTTTGTGTTATGATGTGGAGTTTAAAGGTGATTTGTGATTATGTGGCCTATGTTGTTTGATCCTCGTATGATGCTAGAATGAAAGTGGTGCCAACGTATATGTATATACACACACATCCTGATATAAGTCGTTTTTACAAGAGTAATGGCCTTGGTGTGGTTACGCAAAGAAAAATTCATCAATGCGATATTTTAAAACTTTACATGTTTTTGGGGAGTCACGTAAATTTTGTTTTAAAACATCCTCCAAAGGGAAGAAAAAGTTTCAAACTACCGATATTTTAATTTCATCTTGTATTATAAGTTTTCAAAACACGAATTTTGAACTCAAATGAGGTCTACAAAATGTAATCAATATGTGACTCTCGCTTTCAACTTATTGGTTTTATGGTTGTTAGTTGAGAAACACGTGATGATGTTCTTGTTGTTTGGGCAGTGTTGCTAGTTTTAGATTAAAACAGTGATGTGAATGCTAAGTCGTTCGGTATAAGTTAAGATAGTTCTCTTTATTAATAGACGGGATTTTGATTTTGGATGACAGTTGTATTTTGATGGTTGCTCATGAGGTGTTGTAAGTATGTGAATCGATGGCATTTAAGTTCGTATGCTGCCATTATTCATTTGTAAACTTCGGTTCTAGTAATGTCATATATATGTTCGCGATCATGTTGCTGAGTTGGAGCAGCTAGCGCACGCAGAGTGCGAGGCTAGCGCGCGCTAATGCAGCATGGATAGCGCACGCTAAATAATTGTTGTAGCGCGCGTTAGTTAGCTGGGACAGAGGCTAGAGAACTGCATTTCTTTTAATTGTTAGGCCTAACCTTGGCAGTCGATCACCGGTAACTGTATTTTATGTGTGTTGTCTAGTGATGACAACTGTTTAGTGTGAATGTGTGTTATGACTTTTCATTCGCGCTAAGTGATAATTGATTTTGTTGAGTGAGTTGATAAATTATGTCTGCTGTGTGTGTGTGTGTTCGATTATGTTTTCCTGAAGCTTTCATAAGTTTGTGCAAGTTGCGGAAAATCAATTTTTGGAACTAATTTGACGTTGCGATTAAAGCGGCGGCTTCGTATGAACTTTGAAATTGTTTGAAATTTGCGAGCCGGCCTAGGATTCTCCAATAAAACCTCAACGGTATTGAAAGAGTTGTTTTAAAGTACCTTGAACATTTTGTAAAATGTTACCGTCGTTGATTTTTGTGTAGTGTTGGGAGAATTTTCGGAAATGACTTTTAACGTACTATTGTATTTTCGAATAATTCGAGTACATGATTTTCAAAAATCTTTCACACAAATTTTTTTCAAAAACCAATACGATTTTTTTAAAAATATATAGTGAAAGATGAAAAATCTTACCCGATTTAAACTTCAAACTCGGATTTGGAAAGTTTCCTATACTGATTAAAGTATGTACGGATGATTTGATGACCTTGCGTGGTTATCATGTTTTTTATTAACGGTGGTACTGGTGTGTAGTGGCGTGGTGATTTTGACAATGCCGGTTGCACAGAAAATATTGCTTTGCAAATGATTTGAAAATGAGTCGGTTAAAAGTCTTTTGTTTACAAGTTTTAATGAAACAACCCGAGGTACCAAAAGTACTTTTAAAGTTTATTTTGAATAGCATACAAATCCAAGGATTTTCAAATGATATCATTTAAAAGGATACCTCGTGGATTTTCTTATCGAGTTATTATTAGTTACCTTATGTGATATGTCGCGCTGAGTTGGTACTTTAGTATAATATTTTGCGAAATCGTGCCATCGTATTGAGTGAGAATCCGCTTAGTATGCCGAGGGACAGAGGACGCGGTCGTGACCGCGGTACAGTTGGTCATGGAAATCGGATGCGGAACCAAGAGAATATTGATGGGAAGGCTGCTATTCTAGTACTTCGTACTCGTTGTTTAGGTTTCGGGGACGAAATCTCTTTTAAAGGTGATATGATGAAATACCCATATTTTTTTCGCTTCCGTTTCGTTCGACCGTATCAACTCGATTTTGTGTTCGTTGATGCTTCTGACCTTGTGTTGTTCTCACCCTTGTCATTCGAGCGAGTTCGCATATTGTTCCAAATTGATGTGTATGTTGTTGTGATCTTTCCAAGTTCGGATCGATTTCGTGTGAACCGTGTTCGAAACTAACACCTCGTGGTCCCTACAAGTTATTGATATCTTGATTTGAGGTATGAACTTCAGAGGTTATCGTTGTTGTTCGATCATTGCTATTCGTTCGTCGTTGTCCAATCATCATTGTTTGATCTTGTAATCATGATTATTGAACATTTGGGCCACTTCGTAATTTCTATAAGTGTTGGGAAATTGTCTTCGTATTTGATCTTCCAAATCTTCGAGTTACTGGAATTTCATACCTTTCAGCGTTGGAATCGCGATTTGATTTTCGTACTGCTCGGTTTCATCAACCGCAGTGATTCATGCTTGTTGCTTTTCGTAAGTATTCTTGCGTATTGAATCGGATCGTAGTAGCTTTATACTGCGTGGAGCTCTGGTGTGTTGTCGAGAGTCGCCTTGCTTTTGTTTTAAGTTTCGGGACGAAACTTATTTTTAGGGGGATAGAATGTAATACCCACGATTTTTGTTCCGGTTATTTTAGATTTTTTTCGGATATTTCCCGGTTGTCGAGTGCTGGTATTATTTTCTCGACAACTGATTTTGGTGTTTTTGACCGTATGTGACGATTTTTTATCCGTTGTTTTCATTTCGGATCGATGATGTTGTCCCCGAGCGTTTTGTCGTGTTCGTTCCGTGCGATTTCGGAAAATTGAGTCATCGGGTCATGGCGGCTGGGCACTGGCCGGACGAGTGCGAGCACTGGCCGGACGGGTGCGGGCACTGGCCAGACGGGTGCGGCAGGAACCGGCATAGTGCACGCTACTGCCGGAAGTGTAATATCCGGATTTATTACTGTGTATTTTACCTGTATTCGAACCCTGTATTATTCGGAATTGTGATCTTGATGATTGGAGTATGATATTTCTTACATTGATATCTTTGTACATAAGTATAACATGTAAAATTTCTCATGCAAACTCGTGATAGCGCACGCTAAGAATGTAGCTTAACGCGCGCTATCGAGCTACTACTAGCGCACGCTATGTATGTAGGAGTTGCGTGCGCTAAGCACTCAATTGAACCGACGGCTAGCACATGCGCCACTGACATGGGTCCGGATAAGATTCCCGCGACGAACACCGACAGCTTTGAAGTCAACTCTTATTAGCGCGCTAAGGAATGCTTAGTAGCGTGCGCTAATTAGCTAAAGTGCGAATATTATAAATGAGACAACAACCCGTTTTGGCTTACATTTCATTCGGCCCATTCTTCATTCTTGAGAGGCCAGAGAGCTATAATAATCCTTCTACACACTTAGAATACATCTTATCGATCCTTGTATATTGGTTATCACTTGTGAGTGATCATTGAAGTGGAGTAGCACCTTGGAGTGGCATACAACCAACCGGAGTCGGATTCTACCTTACGGTTTAGTGATTTTCGTCATATTAAGGTATGTTCAACCTATCTCCAGACTTAGAGTTGGATTCTAAAGAATTGGATGATCATGTTAACGAGTTATTGATTTTCATTAGTGAATTATCCAAAGTACATCATGTTTGGAATATTGAGATGAATAAGCCTTAAGTACCTTGATTATGAACATCATGATTCGAATCTTATTACATTGAACAAGTAGAGGAAGCTTCTATCATTGGTAATCCGAAGCTAGTAGATGACTTCATAACAATCATGGACTTGACTTTAACATCATTATTGTTAGATGAATCTAAGGGATTGATCATGGAAGGATTTATCTAGTATAGATGGAATGTTAAACAACTACAGAGTGATAGTTTTCATTGATATAAAGGTGTTGATATCAACCGTTAAGCCTTCCGAATTATCGCATGAAGAATGGTATTTGAAATCGAATATGGTTTTATAATAGTATACATATTCTTGAATCCGAAGTTGTTGTTATCCGTAAGATCATTCATAATCGTATGAACATGATATTCATCGAGGTAACATGAATTATCACGGAAGATTTTATTGTTTTGATCATGATGAGAATAGTCTTCTGCCGGTAGTGAACTGCCATGCACAGTTAGCGCACGCTAAGTTATGTAAATTAACGTGCGCAATCGAGCATCGGTTAGCGTGCGCTATGTTTGGTACGTAACGTACGCTAGGCCATCAGTCGAGTCAGTCAGCTGATCAGTGAAGTACTGACCATGCATAGTTAGCGTACGCTATGCTTTGATGTTTGCGTGCGCTATCGAGCAAACTTAACGCACGCTACACAAAGTACTTAGCGTGCGCTAAGAAGTTCAGGCAGATTACATATTATGAGCTTTTGGCCGTAAATCGAATTGTTAGACATTCGTAAGACGTGAGATAAATCCTATATTATTTCTTTTGTTAAGGTTTGAGCTTGTTACGTGATTGATTGAGGGGGGACGACCTTCAAGTGTTCGTTTTCGTGGAAGTATTGTTCTTGTCTTCATCGAGGCAAGTACCTTATTTGTTTTATGTATTGATGTTATACATATTGTCGTGCATGTATGTCGTTGTTATATGTCCACCTCGTGTTGGTCCGACGGGATCATCGGGGGATCTATGCTAGCGTGCGCTGGATCATCGGACGGGTTTTTCCACCACGGGTTGGTCTGACGGGATCATCGTGGGTTCTAGGCAGTGAACGCTGGATCGTCGGAATTACCATGTGTATGTTATGATATCATGTTGTGATTATCAGTTGTGTTTGTTATGTATGAGTTTCTCGCAGGAGAAGACTCGTTTGACATTTTATCATTTACGTTATTATTATTATTATTATTATTATGCGTGTGACGTTGAATAACATGTTGTGGTACTTGTACTAGCATCGTTGTGCTAACCCCTTCGGGGGTGAACATTTTGTTTATGTTCAGGATCCAAGAGAGCGGGAAAACAACCACTGGAGCTGCATGACGACGAGGGTGTAGAGTGATGTTCCGGCCGGGTTTAATTGTCTGTTGTTTATTGGTTATTTCAATAAGTACTCGAGTACGAAGTCATTTATGAGGAATTTGAATTTGGTGATGTATTATTAAGTTTCTGTTGAACAATTGTATTTTCAGTACTTGGTCAGAACTGTTGTATCTTAATTCCGTTATTTCCATTCGTTAGTACCTTTTAATGTCTGTTCAATTCTTCAGCCTTGTAAATCCCTATGTAAAGGATTTACGGCGCTGTAATATTCCTGAATATATCGGGGGTGTTACATAATATGGTATCAGAGCTAAGATTATGGATATCTTGGCCATTGGGTTAAAATAGGGGTCATTTACGTCTTTTGAAGTAACCGGCCGTGAATGACATCACTGCACTGCCTACGTCTTCATGCGAACGGTGGTTGTAAGTTCCTAAACTCTATCTCATCTTTTACATGTTATACTCCTTTGTACTTGAGCATTTGAATGGTATTGTTCCCGGTATATTGAGTATTTGTGCTTACAGTATGTTGAGAGGCGGACGTGGATGTGGACGCGGTCGTGGACGCGGACGAAGAAATGCTGAAAGGGAAGCGTCACCTTCAAATCAAGCCAGTCATAGCTCAGGCGAGCCACAACGATCTATCAATAACGAACCGGAACCTGCTGTACCAGAGATCCTTCGTCAAGTGGTGAACCAGATGACTCAGTTCGCCCAAGTCGTGGACCGAATGCAAGTGGCGGTGGGACTACAGCAGGGGATCCCAGACATGGGAAATCGAGGTGACCGGTGGCTGCAGGAGGTGGCGAAGATGCAACCACCCAAATTCGACGGTATTTCTGAGACTCCCACCTGGGACCATTGGTTGAAGGAACTGGAGAAAATCTTCGCTGGAATTAACTGCCCAGACGACCGAAGAGCCTCTATCGCTCAATATTTTCTGATAGGGGAAGCGTCCGAATGGTGGGAAGCCATCCGGCCTGTAGACCATGATGCTGATTGGACAGAGTTTAGATTGATGATGGAAGCTCAGTATTGCCCTCTTCCTGTGAGGGAAGCCAAAGTTCGGGAGTTTTTCTCCGTTCAGCCTTCAGATGTGCCAGTATCCCAGGCAATTAAGACGTTTAACCAGCAGCTGGCATTTGTTCGACATCTGGTCAGAACAGATGCATAAATGATGATTCATTTCGATATGAGGATGAAACCAGAAATCCAGAGGTACATGTCCGAATTTGAATGTACCACACTCCGTCAATACCAGGATAAAGCGTTGGCGTATGAGATCAAGGAAGTAGCTATGGAGAAATTTTCGGAATCCAAGAAGCAGAAAGTCTCTGGTACTTTTACAGAGCACAAGAACAGCGGGCCCCATAAGGCCCAGTCATCCTTTCACTCTTTCAAGAAACCTCCGCACCCAGTTAGGAGCGGAAAGAACTTCGGAGCGACACCAACTATTACTCATTACTGAGAAATGCTTTAATCGCTCCCAGACGGGCACTATCGACGGAATTGCCCCTACCCGCCGTGACTTGTTTTGATTGTGCACGAGAGGGACATCGGGCAAGTTCGTGAAGAGGCCGCAAAGTCTTTAGAGCCCGTACACCCCAAATACCCGTAAGGAAGCCAAGATTCAGCCAGATGCAAAGAAAGTGTTCAGATGCCTCGAGTTTTGGCCGGACGAGGCAGAGGACAATGGGACCGAAAGGGGACATCAAGTGCCGGATCTGCTCCCCACGTGCATTTGAGATGAGGAGGACAGACGATCGTGATGTCGCTTGCCGCATCGTGCATCGGCCCGCATCCTTTCCACCCGGGCCAGCGTTTATTCGATACAGGAGCTACGCATTCTTTTATATCTTTGTCTTGTGTAAATCGTTTGAATATTTCCGGTTTTCATACTTGTGAACCTTATGTTGTTGGTTTACCGAGTGGAGAGAGGATTGTCGGGAACTTAGAAACTAGAAATTTCCCTGTATCATTTGGAGGCAGAGAGTGGCTCTCAAATTTGATTGTAATAGAAATGCAAGGAGACGACCTGATACTCGGAGACGATTGGCTTAATCGATATGGAGCAATTGTAAACTACCGAAGGAGGGATATCTCGCTGATCGCTGACGATGGTTCCGAAATTCTGTTTGAGGGATGGAAACCAGGAAGCTCAGGAAAGTTGATTAAGGCGATGAAAGCTGTCAAATTGTTGAAACAAGGTCAGATCGGATCTTTGGTGTTATGCAATGAAGAAAGAAGATGAAATTTTGGAACTTTCATCCATTCCTGTTGTGAACGAATTTCCAGATGTATTTCCTGACGAGTTACCTAGACTACCTCCACGAAGGGATGTAGAATTTATCATTGAGCTGGAACCCGGAGCTACACCAATTTCTAAGGCGCCGTATCGAATGGCACCTACTGAGATGTACGAACTGAAAAAGCAGCTGGAGGAGTTATTGGACAAAGGCTATATTCAGCCAAGCGTTTCGCCCTGGGGAGCGCCAGTACTTTTTGTCCGAAAGAAGGATGGATCGCTTCGACTGTGTATTGACTATCGAGAGCTGAACAAGATGACGATTAAGAACAAGTATCTGTTGCCATGGATTGATGATCTGTTTGACCAGTTGCAAGGGGCAACAATATTTTCTAAAATCGATTTGAGATCAGGGTATCATCAGCTGAGGATTAAGGAATCTGATGTTCCGAAATCAGCGTTCAGAACTCGCTACGGACATTATGAGTTTGTAGTGATGCCGTTTGGTCTCACTAACGCACCTGCTGTATTCATGCAATTAATGAACCGAGTGTTCATCGAATATTTGGATAAATTTGTGGTCGTGTTCATTGATGATATTCTAGTGTATTCTAAGAGCCCGGAAGAGCATGCTCAGCATTTTCGGATTGTATTGGAACTTTTGAGAAGCGAGCAATTGTACGCCAAACTTTCTAAGTGTGAATTTTGGCTGAAGGAAGTAATGTTCCTCGGCCATGTGTTATCAGCTAAAGGAGTACGAGTAGACCCTCAGAAAATCGAAGCAATTATGGATTGGAAACCTCCAAAGAACGTGAAAGAAGTTCGAAGCTTCTTAAGACTTGCTGGGTATTATCGTCGATTCGTGGAAGGGTTTTCTAAAATTTCCCGCCCACTTACTCGACTCCTGCAGAAAACTCAAAAGTTTGAGTGGAACGAGTCGTGTCAGACTAGTTTTGATGAGTTAAAGAAGAGATTGACGACGGCACCGATTCTATCACTTCCACAGGGAACTGGAGGATTTATAGTATACAGTGATGCTTCGAACCAGGGACTCGAATGCGTATTAATGCAGAATGACAAGGTGATCGCTTATGCGTCGCGACAGCTGAAACCTTATGAAGTGAATTACCCAACACATGATTTGGAGCTAGCAGCAGTAGTTTTTGCTTTAAAGATCTGGAGGCATTATCTCAGACGGACTCACTGTCAGATCTTTACGGATCACAAGAGTCTCAAATACCTCTTCAGTCAGAAAGAATTGAACATGCGGCAAAGAAGATGGTTAGAACTGATTAAGGACTATGACTTGGAGATTTTGTATCATCTAGGCCAAGCGAATGTAGTGGCCGATGCACTCGCCTGTTTCTATTCAGATGCTGGAGACGCTGACCTCCCAACTTAGCCTTCAACGAGAGATGATTCGAGAAGGATTTGAAGTGTGGTTACAAAGAGTCCAAGGACAACTGTGCGTGATGGAGATAACTTCATCATTAACCGAAGAAATCAAATCTAGACAGGCAGATCCTCTGTTGATTCGGTTACGTGATGAAGTGATCAAGGGAAAGGCCCCCGGATTCATAATTCATGATGATGGAGTTTTGAGATTTCAGAACCGACTCTGCGTTACCGATGTCGATGTTCTGAAACAGACAATTATGAAGGAAGCTCACAGTTCGCCCTATTCTATCCACCCAAGCACCAGTAAGATGTATAAGGACTTGAAGCAGAATTTATGGTGGAGCAACATGAAGAAAGATGTAGCGGACTATGTTTCGAAATGCTTGACTTGTCAGCAGGTTAAGATCGAGCATCAACGACCTTCCGGAATGTTGAAGCCACTCCCGATTCCTGAATGGAAGTGGGAGGACATATCGATGGACTTTATCACTGGTATGCCGAGAACCAGGACAGGAATGAACATGATTTGGGTGATAGTTGATCGTTTAACCAAATCAGCTCATTTTCTAGGCATTAAGGACACGTGGGGACCAGAGAGGTTGGCACGAGTATTTATTTCAGAGATAGTTCGATTGCATGGTACGCCGAAAACCATTGTTTCTGATCGAGACGGCCGTTTTGTGTCTCACTTTTGGAAAGCAGTTCATAAGGCCTTGGGGACCGAATTGAACTTCAGTACATCTTATCACCCGCAGACTGACGGAAAATCCGAGAGAACCATTCAAACGGTGGAAGATATGATGAGGGCCTGTGCCTTAGATTGGTCAACTGATTGGGAAGTTCATCTACCGTTGATTGAATTTACCTACAACAATAGTTGGCATGCTTCCATTAAGATGGCACCGTTTGAGGCATTATACGGGAGGAGATGTAGATCGCCCCTATGTTGGGACGATTCATCAGACTTAATCGGGACAGAACCAGAGTTGATCGTGCAGACTCGAGAAAAGATAGCCTTGATTCGTGAAAGGTTGTTGACCGCCCAGAGTCGCCAGAAATATTACGCAGACGTACGCCGTCGCCCTTTGGAGTTCAGTACGGGAGACCACGTACTTTTAAAAGTTTCTCCTACTCGAGGAATTTTTTGTTTTGGAAGGAGGGGAAAGCTGAGTCCGAGATATATCGGACCATTTGAGATCCTTGAGAGAGTTGGGGAGTTGGCATACAGATTGGCATTGCCGCCGTCATTGTGCCATGTTCATAACGTGTTCCACGTATCCCAGTTACGGAGGTCTATACCAGATCCCAATCATATCATTGATTTCGGCGAGATCGAAGTTGCGCAGGATGGGACGTTTGAAGAAAGACCGGTCAAGATACTCGAGAGTCGAGTTAAGCAGTTGAGGAACAAACCAATCATTTTGGTCAAAGTTCAGTGGTCACGTCACGGAATGGAAGAAGCCACATGGGAAACGGAAGCTGGTATGAAGTCCAGATATCCTGAGTTATTTTCGTCTTGAGTTTCGGGACGAAACTCCTTTTTAGTAGGAGAGTATGTAATATCCGGATTTATTATTGTGTATTTTACCTGTATTCGAACCCTGTATTATTCGGAATTGTGATCTTGATGATTGGAGTATGATATTTCTTACATTGATATCTTTGTACATAAGTATAACAACATGCAAAATTTCTCATGCAAACTCGTGATAGCGCACGCTAAGAATGTAGCTTAACGCGCGCTATCGAGCTACTACTAGCGCACGCTATGTATGTAGGAGTTGCGTGCGCTAAGCACTCAATTATTGAACTGGACGGCTAGCACATGCGCCAGCCGGGACATGGGTCCGGATAAGATTCCCGCGGACGAACCTGGACAGTTTTGAAGTCAACTCTTATTAGCGCGCGCTAAGGAATGCTTAGTAGCGTGCGCTAATTAGCTAAAGTGCAGAATATTATAAATGAGACAACAACCCGTTTTGGCTTACGTTTCATTCGTCCATTCTTCATTCTTGAGAGGCCAGAGAGCTAAAATAATCCTTCTACACACTTAGAATACATCTTATCGATCCTTGTATATTGGTTATCACTTGTGAGTGATCATTGAAGTGGAGTAGCACCTTGGAGTGGCATACAACCAACCGGAGTCGGATTCTACCTTATGGTTCAGTGATTTTCGTCATATTAAGGTATGTTCAACCTATCTCCAGACTTAGAGTTGGATTCTAAAGAATTGGATGATCATGTTAACGAGTTATTGATTTTCATTAGTGAATTATCCAAAGTACATCATGTTTGGAATATTGAGATGAATAAGCCTTAAGTACCTTGATTATGAACATCATGATTCGAATCTTATTACATTGAACAAGTAGAGGAAGCTTCTATCATTGGTAATCCGAATCTAGTAGATGACTTCATAACAATCATGGACTTGACTTTAACATCATTACTGTTAGATGAATCTAAGGGATTGATCATGGAAGGATTTATCTAGTATAGATGGAATGTTAAACAACTACAGAGTGATAGTTTTCATTGATATAAAGGTGTTGATATCAACCGTTAAGCCTTCCGAATTATCGCATGAAGAATGGTATTTGAAATGGAATATGGTTTTATAATAGTATACATATTCTTGAATCCGAAGTTGTTGTTATCCGTAAGATCATTCATAATCGTATGAACATGATATTCATCGAGGTAACATGAATTATCACGGAAGATTTCATTGTTTTGATCATGATGAGAACAGTCTTACGGTAGTGAATCACATGTACGCTAGCGCACGCTAAGTTATGTAAATTAACGTGCGCTATCGAGCATCGGTTAGCGTGCGCTACGTTTGGTACGTAACGTACGCTAGGCCATCAGTCGAGTCAGTCAGCTGATCAGTGAAGTACTGACCATGCATAGTTAGCATACGCTATGCTTTGTTGTTTGCGTGCGCTATCGAGCAGACTTAACGCACGCTACACAGAGTACTTAGCGTGCGCTAAGAAGTTCAGGCAGATTACATATTATGAGCTTTTGGCCGTAAATCGAATTGTTAGACATTCGTAAGACGTGAGATAAATCCTATATTATTTCTTTTGTTAAGGTTTGAGCTTGTTACGTGATTGATTGAGGGGGGACAACCTTCAAGTGTTCGTTTTCGTGGAAGTATTGTTCTTGTCTTCATCGAGGCAAGTACCTTATTTGTTTTATGTATTGATGTTATACATATTGTCGTGCATGTATGTCGTTGTTATATGTCCACCTCGTGTTGGTCCGACGGGATCATCGGGGGATCTATGCTAGCGTGCGCTGGATCATCGGACGGGTTTTTCCACCACGGGTTGGTCTGACGGGATCATCATGGGTTCTAGGCAGTGAACGCTGGATCGTCGGAATTACCATGTGTATGTTATGATATCATTTTGTGATTATCAGTTGTGTTTGTTATGTATAAGTTTCTCGCAGGAGAAGACTCGTTTGACATTTTATCATTTACGTTATTATTATTCTGCGTGTGACGTTGAATAACATGTTGTGGTACTTGTACTAGCATCGTTGTGCTAACCCCTTCGGGGGTGAACATTTTGTTTATGTTCAGGATCCAGGAGAGCGGGAAAACAACCACTGGAGATGCATGACGACGAGGGTGTAGAGTGATGTTCCGGCCGGGTTTAATTGTCTGTTGTTTATTGGTTATTTCAATAAGTACTCGAGTACGAAGTCATTTATGAGGAATTTGAATTTGGTGATGTATTATTAAGTTTATGTTGAACAATTGTATTTTCAGTACTTGGTCAGAACTGTTGTATCTTAATTCCGTTATTTCCATTCGTTAGTACCTTTTAATGTCTGTTCAATTCTTCAGCCTTGTAAATCCTTATGTAAAGGATTTACGGCGCTGTAATATTCCTGAATATATCGGGGGTGTTACAGGAAGGCAGCGCACGCTATGGCCGGAAGGCTGCGCACGCTACGGCCGGAAGGGTGCGCACGCTAGTCGGTCGAGGCAGTAGGGGCAGAGAGGTTCTGGACTCGGGGAGGATCGGCAGGTAGCGCACGCCACTGTCGGACATGGCACGCGCTAATCGGCAGGCGTAGCGCACGCTATGGCCGGAAGGCTTCGCGCGCTACCGCGGTCGGGCAGGAAGGTTCTGGACAGCAGGACAGGTCGGCAGGATAGTTCAACGTGGGCCCCGGCCGAACATTCTCGACCATGACTGCCCGTTAGCGCACGCTATCCCGGCAGCCTAGCGCACGCTAGGCTGCATCACTATAAATATGACCGACCGGTCATATTTTCACTCGTTTTTCATTTCCTATCTTTCCTGTTCGCGGCTGGAGTCTTGGAGAAGTCGAAGATAAGTTGTTATACAACTAATCCATGAAGTTTGGGATCTCATATCATCGATTAATCATTCCATAACATCCTTCAATCCAGCGAATCAAGGTTAGTTTTCCTAAAATCTTAGTTTTGGGAAAATTGGGGGTTTTGCT
This sequence comes from Orobanche coerulescens, assembly GCA_033398695.1. Classification (NCBI taxonomy): domain Eukaryota; kingdom Viridiplantae; phylum Streptophyta; class Magnoliopsida; order Lamiales; family Orobanchaceae; genus Orobanche; species Orobanche coerulescens. Next base: position 122,920,772 of record CM065812.1, on the reverse strand, counting down.
TGATTTCGCCCGTTTGATCCATGATAACTTAGATTTGTGATGGATTGATGATTATTAAGTCATATTATACCAATTTCCTTGTTGATCCATGGTTCGATTGCTAAAGATTCTTCGTTTTGTTGAGTTCCTAATCGGCGCCTTGAAGGTGTCCGGTGAAAGTTTTTAGAGGGTGGTTTTGGGTGTTCTACGATTATTCTTCCTCATACAATCGTTGATTATTGATGACATGATGTTAGGGTCAGATTCCTTGCGAAGAACTCGAGTCGGAACCCTTCCGTTCGCCGTTTCCCGATCGGTTGTGTTACCGTCGTTTACGCCGGAGAGTTGTGGGCGTTTGATGTTTCCCGGGTGAGCCATGTTTGTCGGAGTATCCGGTATCGACTATCGAGGCAAGTATCTTGCCCATACATTACGGTTTTTGTGAATATAATGATTGGAAATCGACGATATGTGCTAAATGAATGTTTACAACTATTTCTCAAAAGAATCGGTATATTTACAATCATGGTTTTCTTAAAAGACGACTCTTGTTTTCGGGATTTAATGTGCTTAATTGACTATGTGTGTTAGTGTTGAGTATAGGATCTCCTTACTTTCGGGTGACATCATTATGTGTGATTATGTCGTCGGTAATTTAAGGTTCACCTTTTGTTAAGAATTGTGCATGGAGTCCTGTGGTTATCGGTGATTATGTGAGTTGTGTGATATTGGTCGTGTCGTTCAGTGTTGTTGAGATAAGTGTGCTTCCTTTTGGATATCTTAATTATGGGTCGTGAGTATGTGTTGGATAGTTTGGCCATTTTAGCAAAATACCTCGACTATATATATTGTGATTGACTCTTGAGGATTGTGGTTTTAGAATGAGAACTGATGAGAGTTGTAAGGTTTTTCTCGGGTACTCACACTCGGGGATTGACTCGACGGGGTCACACGGGGACCTGGTGGCGTAGCGGCTGGACCGGGTCGCGAGAGTTACTTCGAGTGGGCATTCTCACTTGGGGTCGCTCGACGGGCGCACATGGACTTGGTGGCCTTACGGCGGGACCGGAGGCAGGGCCGAGTCGCGAGAATTGACATAGTGTTTATACTGATGATTAATTGTGATATGTCCAAAGTATCACAATGCTTGGTGCTCAGAGTCGAGAGACATTATATATCGAGTCTTGGTGTTTGGCTAAAATGGCATAAAAATAATGTGTTATGTGTAATGTGTTTTTTGAAGTGAATTGAAGTGGATGATCGGGTCGTGGACCCTGTGTTTGGTGATCGAAATGATCGGGTCGTGGACCCTGTGTTTGGTGATCCGAATGATCGGGTCGTGGACCCCGTGTTTTGTTAACGGATTTGCATTTTGGAAAATGAACTTTGGGGTTATGACCTTAAGTGGTTTTCAAGGAATTAAGAACTTTTCAATCACGAATGTTTTCAAAACTCCCGAGATTTGAAAGTGTTTTCAATGTACCTTCTTGTTTCGTTTCTACTTTCAAGACTTGAACTATTTTTAATTAAACAAAATATCTCGGAAAGTCTTTTTTGTATTCTCGGGATGTGTTTGTATGGCTCGTATTTGCACTTTATACTTGTACTAGCAAAATAGTGGAATTTTGCTAACCCCCGAGTATTCGAGGGGTGGATGTCTGCTTTGCATCCAGGTACATGCAGATTTGGGAGCAAAACACAGGATTGGCGCGAAGGATGATGGAAGGCGAATGATACTAATCACACGAAGGCCAGATTTGGATGCAGTTAGTCAGAATTCGTGTATGGTCTTTTCCGCTGTCGTACTTTTTGTTTGTGAGTGTATTTTACCCTTGCATGGGTATGAGTCGAGATGGAAATGTGTATTTTTGACTTGTATGTTAGTAATGAAAGACCAAATCGGTCTCTTGGCTCGTTATTTTATCATGTGGTTATGTAATGTATTGTGTTGTTTGGATGTCTAGCCTGGTGGATCCTCACGGAGAGGGACTGCGGCGTGTAATATTCCCGATTTGATTCTGGGGGTATTAGAGGAATCATGGGGTAGGTGTCCCATTCTTTTGCATGTTTTATTAGAATAGACGAGAGAGTTGGCCATGTTTCTTCCCTTAAGTTGATAAACACCTCCGAGAGATAATACTTGTCAATGAACTTGTAATGCCCGCCATTTTCATAATGCAATATTACTATTTATAATAATATTATAATGCATTTCATTTTATTTAATTTCATTTAGAGGATCATGAACATTTATTTCGACGTATCACAAGTCCTAGTCCGAGTCAATTTGTCATATATATATATTCAAGTAGTCATTATTTATTTTTATAATAGTTTTATTAATTATTCAAGTATAATACTAACACTACTATTATTAATATTATCCTTATTATTATTAATAATATTATTAATACCATTTTTATTAAGTATTAATATTATTATTATCATTATCATTTTTCAGATTTATTTTATGATCAATATTACCAATTAATTATTATTCTACATTTACTATTATTAGTATTATTATTATACCATTTATAATTAACCACATATTATAAATTAACAAACTATGATTAAACTAAACTAATCATAATTAAGAACTCTTTTCTCCACCGATCGTTCCCTCATCACAGTGCTCACCACATCAAAACTCCTCAATATTTATCAACATACAAATCCTAATTCAACCTAAACACAAAAAAATTCCAACTATAAATACATCAATTCTACTGCAGAAAATCCTTTACAATTTATCGCCCACAAATCCTGAGTTCACATCATTCAGCATCAAAAAAAATATACAGAGGAGAATACTCAGTGCAACAAGAAAATTCCTCTGCAAGTTTTTAACGAATTCAACAATCAAAAGACTGTAAACCCCAGTCTAAACCAGATTTTGAATTAAACTGCATTAAAAAATCTATTTCTTTCTTCAGTCTTAAATTGGAACTTAAGAATCTCAACAGAAACATTATTAGCCGAAATCGGCCCTCAACCTTAAAAATTCAAGACAGAATACATAAACACAAGTCCAACATCCCATCTCCCAACCAAATAGACACAATACTAAACCTGTATTCAGCAATTTCACAAAACCCCAAATTCATCCCGATTTTCAGGGAGCAAACCCGATTGAAATCACAAACCAAAATCCGAAATTTGCAACCCATTTTGCCCGACTATAAATCGCGGCCTGAAACTGCAAACAAATCTAATGTTTGACTGCAGACGGACCTTACCACTGCTTCACTCGGCGACAGGTCGTCGTTGCTACATCATCTCCGCTGCAGCTTTCCGTCTTGGTCTGCACCGGTCGCCTTGTAGACGAGTGAGCGTGTTTTCGCCATGAGTGTTTTCAATAGAGGGAGGATTGTGAGAGAGAGAGAGAGCTGTTGAGAGAGACAGAGATCCACGATTCCGGGCGTATGGCTTCATCAGAGAGAGAGTTTGAGGAGAGATGAGAGAATACTGAAGCTATGTCGGCAGTGGCGAAGCTAGAAAATTTTCAGTGGGGGGTCGGGATCTAATTTTTTTTTTCCTAATGCTATTTTTCGGGTAATACCGAAATTTTGGGGGGTCGAAACCGAATATACCGAAATTTTTCTACACAAAAACTATATACCCCCTATATCGCAAAAAAAATTTCGGGGGGTCGGGCGCCCCCTCCCGCCCTTATGTAGCTGCGCCCCTGTATGTCGGCCGAGAAGAGATTGTGTAGAGAGAAGGAAATTTGGAGAAGAAATTAGTGAGAGGTGAGAGAGAGAGAGTTTGAGGAGAGAGAGAGCTGGGGACCGAGAGTGAGAGGGGGGGGGGGGGACGGGAAGTAGGAGGAAATGTTTGGTCCGATGATGAGATAAGTGTATTTATACCCGTGAGAAATTAGGGTTTTTCATTTTAGTCCTCACATTTTTTCAGCAACTTTCATGTTAGTCCCAGACAGTTTTAATTAACTCGATTTTAACCTAGTCAGCTTCTTAACTCTTATAATTTGACCCCAATCAACTTTAAAACTTCAATTCAGTCCTAATTTTGACGAAGACCTTAAAATGTTGACCTTCAATTAAATTTAATAATTAATATGAATTTATGCATATATATATTTTAATTTCAGTCATTATATCGTAATATTTTGTAATGATTAAATTATTATTATTATATGTAGACTTTATCGAGGATTTACGGGCTTAGGACTGTGAGTTGAGCATCTTCATATTCAAGTCAGACATCATCATTTATTCAGGTGGGAATTTTCACTATCACTTTAATTGCTTTAATTGGATTGTATATATGATATTCTATTCATGTTTAAAATTATGATGCACGTTGTAAAGCAGGCTCACCTGTATTCGTGTAAGAGGCTATCTTAAGATATATGTTGTTGCGGGGACACCTGCGTAACCTCAATATTCACATGCGTGCTCGATTCATGTTATATGTGGTAACGCAACCTCAATATTCGTGTTATGCGTGCTCGATTCATGCTATACGTAATATTGTGTGTATGTATTTACGTTGAGAAAAAGATATGATAGACTATTCATGTCATGCTTTCTATGAGATTGTATATTACTGTGATCAATGTGATTTCCACAAGCTGAAGGAAGCTCACCCCCACCTTTATTGATCCTGCAGGTTAAACCGAGCCGGATGGACGAATGAGCGAGCCGAGAGGGCATATGAATGAGAATTTATTACATGATGTTTATCGTTATGGTTGATGTTTTGAAACTTATTTGGGGAAACTTTGACTAGAAATTTATAATTTATAATTTATTCTTCCGCCGCAAAATTTTATTTCGTATTTATGACGTATTGTTGCCTTATTTAAAGGTATTTAATTTATGTTAGTGTAGCGACTCGACTTTATAAGCGAGAATTTTAATATTCTAAAAAGAAAATATTTTTGTCAAAATTTACCTTTTTATTTATTTTCCCCAATAAATACCCCTAGAAAGTCGGGGCGTCACTTAGTGGTATCTGAGCGGGTTTTACATTTCTGTAGACTCGCTAAAATGTAAAAGTTGTTAGGAATATGCCCTCGAATGCCACTCAGGGGATGAGAGAGTAGGGGCATTGTACTTGTAATTATGGAATAAATAATAAAAAAAGGCAATTCGATTCATTCACTGTTTATTGTATTTCAATTGCATTCTTGACTTGGTAAACATTGAAGTGAAGTCCATGTAAATAAACTGAACATTCCATTCTCGTTATGGGATAAGAGAAAATGCACTGGAAGTGTTTAAAGTTTATTTACGTAAATCGTTCGCAAGTCAATAAACTTAAATGGGCATTAAGTTTTTTAATAAGATTTGTATAACTAATGCTAGGACATGTGCATGTCTTGATAACATAGTTATAAGTATATTGGTGGGACCAAGATACTACTCAACTCGACTCATACTCGATTCACCACACGGTATTCACTCTCGGAGAGTCGATGACGAATCGAAAGGTTGTGATAGTATACGTGGACCTTTGACTTGAGGGTTCAGAGAAGATGTGCCCGTGACGTTTAGTTTGTCATTAGAGTAGTTAGACTCATTTGCTTAATTGCCGAGTCGACCTCGAAATGCGGACTATACGGGCGAGTAGCGATCTTTACCGTACGCCAAGAAAGGATTCTATCTCCTGTTAGTGAGCGGGCGAATGTCCTATACGGTTAATGGCAAATAAGATCATAAGTCTTTGGCCAAAGCATTCGATATAGTCGTATTAGATACACTATTAATCACCGGTCTTGATTTGCATTAACACATGTATAGAGTTTAGTCAATAGTAGGGTTTGACTTTACCGTGACCCGAAGACTTGACCGGGACATCGATGAAGGGTCTATACGTATATAGTATTCACGACATAATGGTCTGGAATGATCCCTTCATTCGTTCTCGATCGGGGTTTACAGGCGGCCCGCTAGCCGGCTAAGTGCCGCCCGCACTCATTAGTTCCTCCCAATGCCGGGCCGAGACGGACCTACGAGTCGCGCATCGGGAGCGTTGACGGATAAATATGAATTTATTATCTCTCTATTAATATTAGATATTGGATATCTAATTATGATTTATTAGATAAATCAAATATCGGTCTTATGAATTTAAATTAAGTTACCGGTAATTAATTTAATTCATAAATTATATTTCTTAGAGAAATATATATTTGTATTTGATATAATTAATTAATTAGATTAATTAATTAATATAAATACATTGATGATTAAAAGGAGTGTATTTAACTGAGTCGTTTGTGACGAACGTCCAAACGAGCCGAGTGGCTCGGCTCGTTTTCTAGAAACTTTCTTGTGGCCACCCACTCCTCATGGCATGGCATGATCTTGCATGTGTGTGGGAACTCACTTAGAGTTGAGATTCCCACATAATTGTGAATGATAGTTGTAAAGGAATAATTATTCCTTTATAATATATATATCATTACATTATAAATGATGAGATGAGATAACTACAAAGCACATACACTCATTCATGTGAGCCGCCCGCCGTGAGTGTTTAGTCGAGAGAGAGAAAATTTTCCTTCTTCATTTTGTTCATCTTTGAGGTGAAAAGAAGTAAGAAAAATTAAGAGAGAAAAATTCCTACAACACTTCCTAGCCGTGTTCTTCATAGAACGGAGTATTGTAGATTTTTCCGGCAACTTCCGACGCGTGTGAAGTAGAGGCTTCGAATTTTCGGTGCTTGGAACGAAGGGATTTCGTGTTCGGGACGGGATCGTGATCATCGTCTACACTTTACGAAGATTTATTTCAAAGGCTTCAAGGGTATGAATCTTTATCTTTGTATTTTTTTTTCGTATATACGTTACTTGATCGATCCTGTTTGGGATTCGTATTTATTTCCGCTGCGTATTTCGTTTTATTTTCGGAATCCCAACAAAGGGTATCAGAGCGAGGTCAATGTTTCCGTATATACGATTATTTGTGCATTTTGAATGCTTTTGGATGATGATTATGATTTAGAATCATGTTTGGAATAATTGTAGATTTTAAATTGTTCGTTGTAGCATCACGTTTTTTGAAACGGGCCGAAAAACGAAGAAACGGGGCTGTCGGCAGGTGTCGGCAAAGATCTTTGGCCGCCGCCTGCATCGCCGAGCATGATCGGCCATGATCGCCATGTCCGGGCCACGGCCGAGAATGATCGGCCACCGCTGAAAGGCTCGGCCAGCACTCGGTTTTTGGCCCGATTTTGAATCGCCGCGGCCGGGCCTAAAATCGGATTGTCCGACTCGCTTTTAAGTTTATATTTCGTTTTAATTATTTCCTAAAATTTAAATTGGATTTTAATTTGACTAAATTAATATTTGGAATATTTTTTAGTTAAAGGAAATAAATTAAACGAAAATATTATTTTGGTAGGATTACTTGAATGAATTTAAATGACGATTATTAGTATTAATTGGATTAATACCATTAAAATTGAATAGATTAATTTTATATTGATTGGATTAATATCTTAATTGATTATTTAATTTTAATGCCACTTTATATTAATTGGATTAATATAGTAGAAATTGAATAGATTAATTTATAGATTAATTAGATTAATTTATATTAAGATTAATTGTTTAATTTCGTTGCCATTACATGTTGTATGGAATCCTTATGTGATGGTGATATAGCTCGTGGACTTAGTTTTTTGATTTGTTCGATTCGATTGGGTTGTAAAGGCCGTTTTGAGCCTATTTATATTTACTAGAAAAACTTGTATAGGATGCAATTTTTCAATGATGTAATTATTATTTTGGGTATGAAGAAGACCGAAGAAAACCGACCGAGAAGACGAAGAATCGAAGATTTTTTTTTTATTGGGTCATTCGCTTGGCCCAGTACTTAGCAATTAGGTCCATGAGCTATATGTTGGTAGTAACTAGGTTACTGTTTTACATTTTCATTTTGAATGATTGACAAACCAACAAACGCGCGTATAATTGAATTAATGTGCAAAGTGTAACATTAATCGCGAAATTCTCCCGACTACAAACAGACTAAGTTTGAAAAAGGTTACGAGGTTTCCTACCCTCCATCAAACTCGTAGAAAATTGATACCCGAGCTGGTGTAATATGCTTCCGAGTTATCGGGGTAGTACATTTGGTAGAGGTTGAAAAATTCTTGAGTGCATTAGATGCCTTCGGTTGGTGATAAATTTCGCCCCTAGAAACCTGATAGGTTGCCGGGTGAGATTCAATAGTCAAACTGATAGACGTTGATGGTCAACAACTTAGATAGTCTGGATTGCCAAGAAACCTGATAGGTTGAGGGCATGAAGACTAGGGGTAAAAGAAGATCAAATCATCCGTTAGACGGGTTGGTGTTAGATACCACTTTACAGAAATTAATTGGCAAGAAACCTGATAGGTTGCGTCTGTTAAAATTTGTAAAGAACTTGATCACCACTAAGAAGTCGATCTAACCATGATTTCCGGATTATAACATGGGAGTGTATAATTCCGATAAAATTAGTGGGAGCCGAGACAAGAATTATGCAAGCCCTTAAGTTCTATACTCGGTCATAATTAAACAAGTCACTAATTTAATCTTGTCTAAATCTTTGCAGAAAACGAAATTGAATCTCTCTAAAATGGCTAAAAACCCACTTGCAATACTACTTGAAAAGAATCTCCTAACTGGCCCTAACTTTGTTGATTGGTTGCGAAATCTGATGATTGTACTCAGTATGGAGTCTCTGGGATACGTCTTGGAGGCGGACATTCCACCGACTCCAATCCGGACTAGGGGTAATCAGGAAGACATTGACGTCCATGAAAAATGGGTCAAGGATGATGTGCTAGTCCGTGGTTTTATGATGGGCTCAATGACTAATGAGCTGCAGAGAGCGCACGAGAAAATGACTTCGCTAGGCATTCTCGCACACTTGACCGAACTTTATGGAGAGCACGGTGAGGATCTAGATATGAGATATCAAAGCAGTTGTTCAGTGCTAGGATGAAAGAAGGGGAGAAAGTGGGAGACCACGTCCTCAAGATGATCTCTATGATTGAGAGGCTCGAGGTGCTCAACTTTAATATGGATTTATCCCTTCAAATTGATCTCATCCTTCAATCTCTACGACTCTTTCACGCAGTTTGTAATGAATTTCAACCGTAATGAAATTACATGCACATTAGCCGGGCTAATGAATAAGCTAGTGACGCACAGTCTAACATGAAGACTAAACCGAGAGAAATTTGCTCTTGTGATTTCTTCCGGGCCTAAGAGGTCCAAGAACAAGAAGAAAAGACCTACGAGCGGACAAACCCAAGAAAGGGGTGCAAAGGAAAGGGCAAGGCCCGAAAGGTTCAAAAGGTAGGCGGTCCAAAACCTACGGACAAATGCCTTGAATGCGGTGGTGGGCCACCGCGAAGGACTTGTCCCAATATTAATGGCGCATCAGTGCGGAACTTTTTGTTTTTGAAACTAATTGTTCCGCTCAGTATATTACGCTTCATGGATTCTCGATTCGGGTGCCACTTCTCACATTTGTACTATGAATCGGGATCTGGAACGAAGTAGAAAACTTGAAGTCGGGAAATAATGATCACTGTTGGAAGCGGACAAAGTGTCGAGGCAACCGATATTGGATCAATCCTTCGGGTTTAGAATCTGGTTTTATTTTGACATTAGATGAAGTACTTGTTTTGCCCAAGGGGCATAAAAACATTGTATCCATTCCAGTCTTGGACCGGAAAGGATTTTGTTTCTTCATTGGCAATGGCAGTTGTAAAATTTATTTTCGAAATAAATTGGTTGGAACAACTACATTGTTGAATGGTTTATATCATCTGAACATGCAAAATAAAACAGCAGTGAACACTATAACTAGGAAACGTGGTAGGCAAGATACTAATCAAGCTCTTAAATGGCACCTTAGACTTGGTCATGTTGGTCAGACCAAGGTTCAGAAAATGGAGAAAGATGGACTTTTAAGTCCATTGGGTGTAGAACCCTATCCAACTTGTGAATCTTGCCTTAGAGGCAAAATGACTAAGTTCCCCTTCACAGGGACTTTTGAAAGGGCTGCCGATAAACTTGGATTGGTGCATACCGATGTTTGTGGTGCTTTAGAAGTAGCCCGAGATGGAAATCAATATTTCATAATGTTCACAGATGATCATACTAGGTATGGGATTGTGTACTTAATGAAACATAAATCTGAAGCCTTTGCTAAATTCAAAGAATTTAAGGCCCTAGTTGAAAAACAAACTGGATGTCATATCAAAGCACTTCGGTCGGACCGAGGTGGCGAATATATGAGCACTGAGTTTGATGAGTTCCTTAAGGAACATGGAATAGTTTCACAATTCATGCCTCCAGGAACCCCACAGTTAAATGGTGTTTCAGAAAGGAGAAATCGGACTTTGTTGGACATGGTTCGCTCCATGTTAAATTACACTGATTTACCTATTTACCTGTGGGGGTATGCCTTACTAACCGCTGCCTATATCCTAAATAGATGTCCTTCCAAATATGTTCCTATCACTCCGCATGAGATGTGGAAGGTTAAGAAACCAAGCCTTAATCACATAAGGATCTGGGGATGTCCAGCCTATGTCAAAAAGGCTAAGGTGGACAAATTGGAAGCGAGGTCCATAAAAGGACGTTTCATAGGATACCCAGAGGACTCGATGGGTTATCTATTCTACATGCCAGAAGACCATAGGGTCGTTGTGGCATTACAAGCGCACTTCCTTGAGGATGAATTCATTCAGAAGGTGGCTCGTAGAAATATCTCTTTGGAAGAGCATAATGAAAGTCCTAAGGAGACATCGATCGGGGATCAAGAACCGAACCTATTGTAACACGACCTCCACTTCAAGGTCGATAGGGTATCTCACTTACACGAGAGGTATGGCTATACACATGTCGAGGAACCTGGTCTCCACGACACACCCGATAGCGATGAAAACGACCACTGTCACCTATGACCAAGCGATAGTGGATGTAGACTCCGATAAATGGCAAGAAGCAATGAAAGCCGAGATAGACTCGATGCATACCAATCAGTCCTGGACTCTAGTAGATCTTCCAACCGGCATGAGGACTATTGGAAATAAATGGATCTATAAGAGAAAAGGCGATGGGGATGGCAAGGTTGATGCCTATAAGGCCGGGCTTGCGGCAAAGGGTTATACCCAAAGGAAGGAATCGATTATCATGATACCTTCTCGCCCGTAGCTATGATAAAGTCGATTCGCATGATGCTTGCCATTGCCGCCTATTATGATTATGAAATATGGCAAATGGACGTCAAAATGGCTTTTCTAAATGGATACCTCGAGGAGGAAATCTATATGGAACGACTAAGGGTTTTGTGTCCAAAGATAATATTCATAAAGTGTGTAAGGCAACGAGCCATTTATGGTCCGAAGCAAGCTTCTCGGAGTTGGAACCTTCGATTTGTGAAGCGATCAAGGACTTTGACTTCGTACGAAATGAGGAGGAACCGTGTGTTTACAAAAGGTCGATGGGAGCAACATTGTGTTCTTAGTACTATATGTAGATGATATTCTACTTATAGGAAATAACATAGCAATGCTCAAGACCGTGAAAGCTTGGCTTTCTAAAACGTTCTCCATGAAAGACTTGGGAGAAGCTTCCTATATTCTAGGGATCCGTCTTACAGAGATAGACCGCGAAGAATGATAGGACTTTCCCAAGCCCTTTATATCGATAAAATCTGAGAAGATTCAAGATGGATGAATCTAAAGAGGGTTCCTTCCCATGCGACATGGAATTCATCTCACCACGAAAATGTGTCCTCAAAGTGAGGAAGACAAGAGAGAGATGAGTAAGGTACCCTATGCCTCGGCGATGGGTAGCCTCATGTACGCTATGTTGTGTACGAGACCGGACTTAGCCTACGCTGTGAGTATGGTAAGTCGATTTCAAGCAAACCCGGGAAGGGAACATTGACCGCCGTAAAGAACATTCTTAATTACTTAAGAAGAACTAGAGATTTAGTTCTTACTTATGGTGGTGGAGAAGCGAAGGTGATTGGATTCACCGATTCGATTTTCAAGGAGACAATGACGACTCTAAGTCGACATCTGGTATTTATTTACTCTCAATGGAGGAGCGATTCTTGGGAAGCTCCAAGCAAACCGCCATCTGCAGATTCCACACCGCCAAGCGAGTATCAAGTCGCCTCGGAGGCTAGCAAAGAAGCATTTTGGATGCAAAAGTTTATACAAGAACTTCAAGTGGTGCCTAACGCGGAGTTGCCTATATCACTATTCGTGATAATGATGGAGTATCGCCCAAGCCAAGGAGCCGAGGGCTCACCACAACACCAAGCATATAGAGAGAAAGTACCACATCGTTCGAGATGGTGGAAAAAGGATATGTTTCATTGGAAAGAGTAGACTCGGAAGACAATGTCTCGACCGTGACTAAGCCATTATCTCAGCCGTCTTGGAAAGACATCCGAAGAACATGGGTATTGGATATCATGATGTGTGGCATTGAGTGCAAGTGGGAGATTGTTAGGAATATGCCTCGAATGCCACTCAGGGATGAGAGAGTAGGGGCATTGTACTTGTAATTATGGAATAAATAATAAAAAAGGCAATTCGATTCATTCACTGTTTATTGTATTTCAATTGCATTCTTGACTTGGTAAACATTGAAGTGAAGTCCATGTAAATAAATCAACATTCCATTCTCATTATGGGATAAGAGAAAATGCACTGGAAGTGTTTAAAGTTTATTTACGTAAATCGTTCGCAAGTCAATAAACTTACATGGGCATTAAGTTTTTAATAAGATTTGTATAACTAATGCTAGGACATGTGCATGTCTTGATAGCATAGTTATAAGTATATTGGTGGGACCAGATACTCGAACTCGACTCATACTCGATTCGGTCACCACACGGTATTCACTCTCGGAGAGTCGATGACGAATCGAAAGGTTGTGATAGTATACGTGGACCTTTGACTTGAGGGTTCGGTAGAAGATGTGCTGTGACGTTTAGTTTGTCATTAGAGTAGTTAGACTCATTTGCTTAATTCTTGAGTCGACCTCGAAATGCGGACTATACGGGCGAGTAGCGATCTTTCTTGTACGCAAGAAAGGATTCTATCTCTGTTAGTGAGCGGGCGAATGTCTATACGGTTAATGGCAAATAAGATCATAAGTCTTTGGCCAAAGCATTACGATATAGTCGTATTAGATACACTATTAATCGATCGGTCTTGATTTGCATTAACACATGTATAGAGTTTAGTCAATAGTAGGGTTTGACTTTACCGTGACCGAAGACTTGACCGGGACATCGATGAAGGGTCTATACGTATATAGTATTCACGACATAATGGTTCGGAATGATCCCTTCATTCGTTCTCGATCGGGGTTTACAGTGCGGCCCGCTAAGTGGCTAAGTCTTGCCGCACTCATGGGTTCCTCCCAATGCCGGCTGAGACGGACCTACGGAGTCGCGCAGCAGGAGCGTTGATGGATAAAGGTGAAGTTATTATCTCTCTATTAATATTAGAGATTGGATCTCTAATTATGAGTTATTGGATAAATCAACTAGCGGTCTTATGAATTTAAATTAAGTTCTAGGGTAATTAATTTAATTCATAAATTATATTTCTTAGAGAAATATATATTTGTATTTGATATAATTAATTAATTAGATTAATTAATTAATATAAATACATTGATGATTAAAAGGAATGTATTTAACGGAGTCGTTTGACGAACGTCCGGTACACGAGCCGAGTGGCTTGGCTCGTTTTCTAGGAAACTTTCTTGTGGCCACCCACTCCTCATGGCATGGCATGATCTTGCATGTGTGTGGGAACTCACTTAGAGTTGAGATTCCCACATAATTGTGAATGATAGTTGTAAAGGAATAATTATTCCTTTATAATATATATATCATTACATTATAAATGATGAGATGAGATAACTACAAAGTACATACACTCATTCATGTGAGCTGCCTGCCGTGAGTGTTTAGTGAGGAGAGAGAGAAAAATTTTCCTTCTTCATTTTGTTCATCTTTGAGGTGAAAAGAAGTAAGAAAAATTAAGAGAGAGAAAAATTCCTACAACACTTCCTAGCCGTGTTCTTCATAGAACGGAGTATTGTAGATTTTTCCGGGCAACTTCCGACGCGTGTGAAGTAGAGGCTTCGAATTTTCGGTGCTTGGAACGAAGGGATTTCGTGTTCGGGACGGGATCGTGATCATCGTCTACACTTTACGAAGATTTATTTCAAAGGCTTCAAGGGTATGAATCTTTATCTTTGTATTTATTTTTTTCGTATATACGTTACTTGATCGATCCTGTTTGGGATTCGTATTTATTTCCGCTGCGTATTTCGTTTTATTTTCGGAATCCCAACAGTATCATATGCTCTCAGTTTCGCCACTTCGTCACTCCGTCAAAGGTACCAAATTTCAGTCATTATTCATGCATATGTCATTTCATTTTTATTTACATAATTATATATGTATGTACGAATTGTTAGAATGGCCAAACCTAGGATGACGCCACGTAAGAGAGTTCCTACTACATTTGACTCGCGTCTTCTGGCACCCAAAGACTGGTGGGACGATCCTAGTTTGCCAAAAAATGCACCAAACCATGTCATCAACAGACTGAGCAAGTGGTTGTAGTCTGGGAAACGAGGTTTCATCACGCAACAGCTGTAACACCTAATGGGGAAGTTATCTAAAGATTGGAGTTAATGCATCTTCCGGATTTGGAAAGAGTCCAGCAAGAAATCACCAGAAGAGCGAGAGACTGCAGATAATTTCCAGTTCGTAGATGGACACTTATTGGATTTGTACGCCCGAGAGGCGATTCCAGCTACAAATTGGAGTTCTAACTCTACGGATGAAGAAGACCTTGAGGAGGATCCCGAACAACGAGAACCAGAGGAAGATTTGGATGTGAGGCAGATGGGAGACTCTAATGGTGCTGAGATGGATGATAGTGAGTCCAGTAGCAAGGACAAGGAGATGGTCATAGAGAAGTACTACCCGAGGGTGTACAAGGCTAAGATATAGAGGCAGTTCTTAGACTTTACGGATGTTAGAATAAGTTGACGGGTTACGAGAGAAAGTTCAAACACATGTGCTGTTTTACACCGCATATGGTTAAGACTGGTAGGATGAAGCCGCAGAAGTTTCGTGATGGACTTTGTGACTCGATCTGTCAATAACTTGCTGGCCATAGGAGGGTAACCTTATGTCCGCCTGTTGATGTTGAGACCGTATTTGAGGGAGTAAGACACTCTAGTACCCCGAAGGTGTTTTCAGCGAGGAAAGCTGTGAAGATGTTGAAGAAGCGTAGTTGTCAAGGATTCCTGGTGAATGTGATGGGGAAAACCACTTCGGAGAAGGCGGTAGCTGATGTACCTATCATCAAGGAGTATCCAGATGTCTTTCCCGAAGACTTGCCCGGAGTTCCGCCGAGTCATCAAGTTGATTTCTCGATCGATTTAGTGCCAGAAACGACACTAATATCGAAAGCTCCCTGTAGAATGGCGCCCAAGGAATTACAAGAGCTAAAAGTGCAACTTCAGGAACTGCTCGACTTTGTATTTATCCGGCTGAGTGTTTCACCATGAAGTTTGAGGATGTGCATAGACTATCGTGAACTTAATCGACTCATGATAAAGAATAAATATCCACTTCCTAGAATAGAGGACATATTCGATCAACTTGGAGAATCAAGAGTGTTCTCGAAAATAGATTTGAGATCCGAATATCACCAACTGAGGATTAAGAATGATGATATCCCGAAGACAGCATTTCGAACTCGATATGGACACTATGAAGTTATAGTGATGCCATTCGATTTGACTAATGCGCCAGCGGTATTCATGGACCTCATAAACCGTGTATTTCAACCTTATTTGGATAAGTTTGTCATTGTATTCATAGATGACATACTTGTGTATTCAAAGAGCAAGGTTGAACATGAGCAGCATCTTAGAACAGTATTGGGAATACTGCGCAAGGAGAAGTTATATGCGATGTTCAATAAGTGTGAATTCTGGCTTAACCGAGTTGCATTTTTGGGACATGTGGTCACTTCTAAAGAAATTGAGGTTGACCCGATTAAGGTAGAAGCAGTCAATGATTGGAAAGTATCGAGTAATGCAAATGAAGTTCGCAGCTTCTTGGGATTAGCCGGTTATTATCGGAGATTTATCGAGGGATTTTCGAAGATAGCTGCACCAATGATTAGATTGACTAGAAAGGGAGAAGTTTTCTTATGGAATGAGAAGTGCAAAAAGAGTTTCCAAGAACTTAAACGAAGATTGACTGCAGCACTAGTTTTGACCATTCCCGATCCGACGAGAGAATTCGTCATCTACAGTGATGCATCCAAGCAAGGTTTGGGATGTGTATTGATGCAAGAGGGCAAGGTAGTTGCCTATGCTTCGAGATAGTTGAAACCGCACGAACTGAACTACCCTACTCATGATTTAGAATTAGCAGCGGTAGTTCACGCCTTGATGATTTGGAGACATTACCTGTATGGAGGTAAGTGTGAAATTTATACAGACCATAAAAGTCTGAAATATATTTTCACACAAAAGGAATTGAATATGAGGCAGTGCAGATGGCTTGAGTTGGTCAAAGACTACGATTGTACAATTCATTACCACCGTGGTAAAGCAAACATAGTAGCTGATGCACTGATCCGTAAGGCGAGAGGAGACCTAACTTGTTTGTTGACCAAAGAGGAAAGCATGGTCAAGGAACTTGCAAGAATGAACCTTGAGATGGCTACACCATCGAATCCAGTTGAGTCATTATTGGCTAGTTTGGTGGTACAACCAACCTTGAGTGAACAGATCAAAGAAGCTCAAGGACAAGACGACTTCTTGGTTAATATGAAAGAACGTACTCTTTCATGTGAGGATAAGGGTTTCAGTGTATCCGATGATGGCACAATGTACTATGAAGGGAGGATTTGTGTGCCCAATGTTGTCAAGTTGAGAGAAGCGATATTGAAGGAGGCACATAATACCCCATATACAGCACACCTTGGGAGTACAAAGATGTACCAAGACCTTAAAGGGACATTTTGGTGGGAAGGTTTAAAAGAGATGTGGCAGACTTTGTCAGAAGGTGTATAGTTTATCAACAAGTGAAGGCAGAACACCAACGTCCCTTTGGAATACTTAAATCACTTAACATTCCAGAATGAAAATGGGAACATATTATGATGGACTTTGTGGTAGGTTTGCCGCGAACGGAAAGAGAAAACCACACCATTTGGGTTGTTGTGGACCGACTCACAAAGTCAGCTCACTTCATCCCAGTTAAGATGAATTTTTGAATGGATCAGTATGCCCAACTTAACATCAGAGAGATTATTAAATTGCATGAAGTGCCAGTCTCTATAGTATCCGACAGGGATAGTTATTTCACATCGCGTTTTTGGGAGAGTTTGCAAGAAGCCTTGGTAACGCAGTTGAATTTTAGCACGGCCTATCATCCTCAAACTGATGGTCAGTCCGAGAAGACCATGCAGATCCTTGAGGATATGTTGCGAGCATGTGTGTTAGACACGGGCAATAATTGGGAACGACTGTTGCCTTTGGTAGAATTTGCTTACAACAACAGTTATCAGTCGACGATCGGTATGGCGCCGTATGAAGCCTTATACGGTAGGAAGTATCGATCACCACTGTATTGGGATGAAGTAGGTGAAAGGAGAATTTTGGGTCCCGAGATAATTAAACAGACAGTATGTGTGGTGGATAAGATTCGTAAGAGGATCAAGATAGCACAAGATCGTCATAAGTCTTACGCCGAAAAGCATAGGAAGGATCTCGAATTCCGTGTTGGCGACAAAGTATTCCTGAAGGTATCTCCTACCAAGGGAATTGTTCATTTTGGTCCAAGTTGAGACTGAGATACATTGGACTGTTCGAAATTCTTGAACGAATTTGAGAGTTAGCTTACCGTTTGGATTTACCCCCAGAACTTTCGGCTGTGCACAACATTTTTCACGTATCGTTGTTAAGGAAGTATGTGCACGATCCTAGCCACGTCATCAACTATACCGTGGAGATGATCTTACTTATGAAGAACAACCAGAACTGATTCTCGACCGATCAGTCCGGCAGTTGAGGAACAAAGAGAAGGTGTTTGTCAAGATCCAATGGCGTAACCACAGTAAAGATGAAGCCACTCGGGAACGCGAGGAAAAGCTTCAAGCTCGTTACCCGAATTTCTTCAATTGAGGTATGTCATTTATTTTCAAGGACGAAAATTTTTCTAAGAGGGGTAGGATTTAATACCCGCTATTTTCATAATGCAATATTATTATTTATAATAATATTTTAATGCATTTCATTTTATTTAATTTCATTTAGAGGATCATGAACATTTATTTCGATGTATCACAAGTCCTAGCCTGAGTCATTTTGTCATATATATATATATATATATATATATATATTCAAGTAGTCATTATTTATTTTTATACTAGTGTTATTAATTATTCAAGTATAATACTAACACTACTATTATTAATATTATCCTTATTATTAATAATAATATTATTAATACCATCTTTATTAAGTATTAATATTATTATTATCATTATCATTTTCAGATTTATTTTATGATCAATATTACCAATTAATTATTATTCTACATTTACTATTATTATTATTATACCATTTATAATTAACCACATATTATAAATTAACCAACTATGATTAAACTACACTAATCATAATTAAAAACTTTTCTCCACCGATCGTTCCCTCATCACAGTTCTCACCTCATCAAAACTCCTCAATGTTTATCAACATACAAATCCTAATTCAACCTAAACACTTAAAAAAAATTCCAACTATAAATACATCAATTCTACTGCAGAAAATCCTTTACAATTTATCGCCCACAAATCCAGAGTCCACATCGTTCAGCATAAAAAAAATACAGAGGAGTGTACTCGGTGCAACAATAAAATTCCTCTGCAAGTTTTCCTCTACCAGCTAAGGGTAGGAGAACACAAGAATCTGGCATGTTCGTCGATTCCAGTCACGTTTCATCCAACGTTCGTTCAATCCACCGAGCTAAAACTCATCGTCCTTTTTCTCCTGCCTTTAATCCGAGTATATCCTTCTTCTTTTTTCGAACATAAATTTCTTTGTCTGCAGTATTATTAGAAATCAAACCAAAATTTAGTTTTAACGAATTCAACAATCAAAACATCAGAACCCCAAATTTAAACCAGATTTTGAATTCAACTGCATTAAAAAATCTATTTCTTTCTTCAATCTTAAATTGGAACTTAAGAATCTCAATAGAAACATTATCAGCCAAAATCGGCCCTCAACCCAGAAAAGTTCAAGACAGAATACTTAAACATGAAGCCCAACTGTTGGTCCCTAAGTATACAGAATACAACTTGGAAAGTATTTAAGCAACAAGGTGTACTATTATCAAATTTGAGTGCGTAGCGAAAGTCTTAAAACAGTAAGTTGCTGTCGATACAGCAACTCGATCTAATTTCCTGTTAGCTTGGTGCATACAGGGTTTTGCAGTGTATACTTATATAAATCACAGTTTATGAAAACAGTAACGGCAAAAGGTAAATAACACAGTATTTAAGTGGTTCAAGGTAAACCCCTCTACGTCCACTGGTCCTCCACACAGGAGTAAAACATTTATTATAAATACTGCGTACACAACTATGTATTTATAATCAAACCTATCCTTGTATCGTTCACACAGATAGATACAAAGACTGTCGCTTTCAACCATTCACACAGATTGGTTAAAGCTTCCACTTGACTTTCTTCTTCACACATAGTTCCAAAGCTTCGTCTCTTCAATGCAGATCCGTAACACACAGTTCAGGAAAAGCAAGGCTTTCTTAGTCCACACATGGCTGATGGGTTTGTTCAATGATAGAACGATGGTTTGAACAACAACTTGACTTTCTTGATCTTAGCTGATAATATGTTGTTCAAGGTTGAGCACTTGGATATTTCTTCTTTCAGAATATGCAGTATACTTGAAGAAATATGTTTGCTCCGAGTATTCGTGTAAGCACTTCTTGGTTGATGTTTCACGGAATTTCGTATGTGTATCTCATGATATGATCTTCAAACTCTGGAGATATTTATATAGCCTTCTGAATTATATCCGTTGTGAAAGATCCATTGAGCAAGATTCTGTGACAACTTAGATAGTTGACTTTAAGTAGACCATGATCCAGATATTGCGGGATTTGAAGATCTCTGTCGGTTTTAGTATTTAAATACTTTTCAGTATTTAAATACTTCTTTATCAAATAGGACTTGGATTTAGTGAATAACAAAGATTCCTTCTTGTCCTGTTTCGATGTGTATTGAAGGTCTCAATACTTCACAGCTTGAATGATGTATTCATTTGCGCTGTAGGCTATAAAGGAGTAGTCGCTGTATCGAATGTTTGCTGTATGGAGGGACAGATTCCATACTTGGTGCTTTTAGATCATGTTGTTGTATCTTGGCAACGCGAAGGCTCGTTGTATGTTGGCGCTATGAAAAGGTCTTCGATACAGAGCAGACAACTTTGATCGGACTTTCGATACAGCGGCTTGCTGTATGCTGGACATTTATCATCTTGCTGTATGATAGCTTGCTGTATGAAGCTTTGCTGTTTGGTAATTATAAAACAACATTTTTTTCCCAATAATTTCCTCCTTTTTGATAATTTCCAAAACTTCTTGATGATGCCAAAACTTCTTTGAAATGTATTTAATGGGAGACTTCCTTTTTGGTCTTTTGTCAAATGTTTAATTAACCTTCTGCTGTATGATTGAGGCACTTGTCATCTTGCTGCATGTTTGACAGCGCAAGATACAGGAAGTTTATCCAACTGTTCGATCATCTTCGGGACAGCTACTTGCTGTATGTTTGATAATTTGAGAAGAGTTCAATACAGGAGTTGTTTATCCCAACTGTTTCCCTCTATTTCGATAATGTCAAGAGCAGACTTCTTGATCTTCTGTTTCGAATGATCTGGTCTTCAGCACTTAGTCTAAAAGAAATATGAACTGCTCGCAGGCAAGTTCTAAAGTAATAGCATCTAACAGGGAAGTGTATTACATCTTTAATTTATGATTAGCGCGCAGGCACAATCTTACAGTGTAATCTAGTTGAGTAAAACTGAACCTATGAACTGTTCGCAGACAAGTTCTTACAACTTAATACTTAAACTTGTTTGATAGCAACAAAAAAATTGAGTTGAGTTTAAATTCGCGTTGTTTGGGATAGTGAAGTCCAGATGTGATGCAAAGCATTTTAAATAAAAAAATGAATATCAAAACAGGACATGTGGACTTAAAACTATTTGCAATACACAATAGAATAAAACTATCAAGCATAATTGATGTCGTGTAGTGTAAATATTGTATCCGCGAATAATACAGCGTTATCCCTTAAAAGGTACATATAGGATTCAATTCTTACATTATTGTTCGGATTAACACTGTATTCATGGGTGATACTGTTTCCCCCTCAATT
The DNA here is from genome assembly GCA_033398695.1 of Orobanche coerulescens. Classification (NCBI taxonomy): domain Eukaryota; kingdom Viridiplantae; phylum Streptophyta; class Magnoliopsida; order Lamiales; family Orobanchaceae; genus Orobanche; species Orobanche coerulescens. Next base: position 122,899,286 of record CM065812.1, on the reverse strand, counting down.
AATTAGTAAAAGCATAAAAACTTACAGGGAGTCTGGCTGTAGCATTCCAAATTCTTGTCGAAGCATAGAAATCAAGTAAATTTGGGTATGTGGATGTTAGTGCCTTTAGATACCCAGATTTTCCTGACAGCAATAGGTTTACTGTAGGATGGTTTAGGTCCGTAATTGCGATTTCTACGTGGGGCATATACATAGTTGCTATAACCATTATAATTATTATGCATGTAAAATTCAGGGTTATTATTAGTCCAGTACAAATTCCTTCTTGGAGGTGGAGCCATTTTCTTCGGCCTAACAGCTTGCCTTCTGGGTCTCCAATTGGATTCCCAACACTGTTGTTGATACTGTGCGGAAACTTGCTGTCGCGATGAGTGACGAGGCTCATGTATCCAATACCTAGGCGTGGTGTACTGAAAGTACTTCCGTGTGGGCCTTTGGTATTTGGATACAACCTTCCTTCTGAACAGCTGTTGGCGCTGCTGATATGCTCAGGGAGCATGATGTTGGATTACGCCTCACAGGTCTGAATGACTGGTGATTCCGCTGTCTGGAATAGGACTGAGGTGGCGGAATGGCAGCTTTTGCTGTTCGCGGTGCAACGGGTTCCTTCACATGATTCGGAACTTCTTCCGGTACAGGAATGGGTTCCTTACCCCTAACAAATACCGTACTAGATTTTACTTTGTTGGAGAACGAGTTGTATCCTAAGCCACGTTTATCATGAGCATGTTGCCCAATGCTTAGGATCTATTTCATTCTATTAGAGGATTTCTCGAAAGAAGTCAAGATTGTCTCTAATTCTCCTTCACATTTCTCGGGAGATTTTACTTTGGCTTCGAGTAGAGCCAAATCATTTGTCTTGCTTTCAAGATGAGACTTAGTCTCATTTAGATCGTGAGCAAGTTGATGATTGCTCTCTATGAGTTTCTCTAAATTGACTTTGCTACTTTCACAGTCGACATACATATTTTCGTAATTATTCTTCAGCAAGTCGTTTTCTTCCTTCAGCTCTAGGTTAGAAATTTGGAGCTGTATGTTTTCTCTTTTTAATGTCTCATGGGCCTTTTGAATGTTATTAAATTCATTCAACATGTTTTCAAAGGTATGAGATGTATTTACAGGAATAGTTGAGGTAGAGCTTACCTCATCATTATCGTCGTCTTCAGTTTCCTCGTTAACTTTGGCCATAGAGCACATGTAGGCTCTATCTTCTAGCTCATCATCAGACGAGTCACTGTCAGTGGCCACCTGGAGACATTCAGTCTTAGTTGATGCGGTTGAAGCTTTTGATTCTCCAATGAAGGCCTTGAGTTTGTTCTTTATCCTGTTTCTCCAGTCATCAAACTCGTTAATAGAAAACCTAGGTACCTTGCTTATTAATGAGGTATCCATATGTGAGGAAATAGGAAAGATAAATTGATTAAAAAATGATTTAGGATGTGATTCGGTTAAAATATGACTGATTCTTTTTAGAATCAACCGCTGTGATACCACTTGTTGGTCCCTAAGTATACAGAATACAACTTGGAAAGTATTTAAGCAACAAGCTGTACTATTTTTAAATCTGAGTGCGTAGCGGAAGTCTTAAAACAGTAAGTTGCTTTCGATACAGCAACTCGGTCTAATTTCCTGTTAGCTTGTTGCGTACAGGGTTTTGTAGTGTATACTTATATAAATCACAGTTTATGAAAACAGTAACGGCAAAAGGTAAATAACACAGTATTTAAGTGGTTCGAGGTAAACCCCTCTACGTCCACTGGTCCTCCACACAGGAGTGAAACGTTTATTATAAATACTTCGTACACAACTATATATTTATAATCAAACCTATCCTTGTATCGTTCACACAGATAGATACAAAGACTGTCGCTTTCAACCGTTCATACAGATTGGTTAAAGCTTCCACTTGACTTGCTTCTTCATACATAGTTCCAAAGCTTCGTCTCTTCAATGCAGATCCGTCACACATAGTTCAGGAAAAGCAAGACTTTCTTAGTCCACACAGGGGTGATGGGTTTGTTCAATGATAGAACGATGGTTTGAACAACAGCTTGACTTTCTTGATCTTCAGTTGATAATATGTTGTTCAAGGTTGAGCGCTTGGATATTTCTTCTTTCAGAATATGCAGTATACTTGAAGAAATATGTTTGCTCTGAGTATTCGTGTAAGCACTTGTTGGTTGATGTTTCATGTAATTTCGTATGTGTATATCATGATATGATCTTCAAACTCTAGAGATATTTATATAGCCTTCTGAATTATATCCGTTGTGAAAGATCCGTTGATAGCAACAAAAAAATTGAGTTGAGTTTAAATTCGCGTTGTTTGAGTTTGTGAAGTCCAGATGTGATGCAAAGCATTTTAAATAATATCAAAACAGGACATGTGGACTTAAAACTGTTTGCAATACACAATAGAATAAAACAATCAAGCATGATTGATGTCCTGTAGTGTAAATACTGTATCCGCGAATAATACAACATTACCCCTTAAAAGGTACATACAGGATTCAATTCTTACATTATTGTTCGGATTAACACTGTATTCATGGGTCATACTGTATTCCCCCTCAATTAATGAGTAAAAGCATAAAAACTTACAGGGAGTCTCGTTGTAGCATTCCAAATTCTTGTCGAAGCATAGAAATCAAGTAAATTTGGGTATGTGGATGTTAGTGCCTTTAGATACCCAGATTGTCCTGACAGCAATAGGTTTACTGTAGGACGGTTTAGGTCAGTAATTGCGATTTCTACATGGGGCATATACGTAGTTGCTATAACCATTATAATTTTTTTTTTGGTGTAAGTCCATCTTAGCAACTCAATTGTGACCGTTTCGTCATTCCGAGAATGATTAATTCTAAACTTTTTGTCATCCGAGTTCGTCTCGGTGTCGTTCTATTGAATTACATGTTCTTAAGCGACTTTTCCACGTATGGTTCGACTTTATAAAATCACCATTAATTCTTGGAAACTCCAAAAATTCTGAATATTTTCAATATTATAAATCATCAAGTTAGCTTTACAATGGTTCAAACGTTGAGTCAATCAGAGTCCGGACGAAGGAGTTATGGTCGAAATAGGTAAGGGTGCACCATGTGCCTTTTTGTGCTGGAGCGGGCTGTACCGCGGCCCGCGGCCCCTTCTGGCCGGGCCGTGGCACAAAGGCAGTATATTGGGCAGTTTTTGGCCGTGGGCCGCAGCACACGCATCCTGTGCCGCGGCACACAGTACAATTTTGCCTATTTCAGCGGGTTTCATGAGAATCAAGCTCATTTCATCATTTTCCTTCTTCCTCTCCTCCTTGGGCGATTTGTGGGCGATATTTTGGGCGATTTAGCATCATCAAACTCAGATAATTTCATCTTCTTCAAGTTGTAGTATGGATTAACAACATGTTTGTGGATTCTTCATCCTAATCCAAGGTAATTTCTTCAACCCTATATTTGATTTTGAGTTGGAGTTTGATGTTTTGGATGATATAATCGTGATTTTTGATGGATATACGTTTGATTACGAGTTTTTATGAGTTATCATCGAATTGTTGGAAGTTTTTCTCAATAATACTTTGAAGGTTGACTTGGAATTGGGATTTTCGATTAAATGTTATCGTAAGCTCGATTTGAGTATTCTTATTGGATTATCGATTGTATTGAAGGTGTTTTGTTGGATTGAATCATTTGATTGAAGTTGGTTTTCGATACAATTGGGTTTGGTTGTTTAGGATGGGAGATTGTATTCAAGGTGTTTGTCGAAGGTCGTTGGGACAGCTGGTGGTATGTGAAAACTTCATTTAAGTGGTTCACCTCCTTCCAAGTCTCCAAATGGTACCAAAATTTGTGAGAAGGTAGCCTTGGATGTTAGGAAGTACTTGACAAAATTTCACTTGAAGACTTAGTCTAAAAGTGGGTGAACCCACCTTTAAAATGACTGGTCCGCAAGTTGGACAACCATAAACTCAGGTTTCATCAACTTATCGATCATTGTCAAAGGAACATTATAACATATAAATGTTATCACTTGAGTACGACCATTTGTGAACACCATCATAGCATCATAAGCCACCCAGGCTAATACTTATGATCATATATGTATAAGGACTCGGTGAAAAGGGAGGACTCAACACCATGCTTATGCGAGTCGCTACATTATTCTCTTTAGCATAGGAGGGTGTCATCTCCTATACGTGCCAAAGAATAGGCTTAAATCAATGAACATGGCTAAGAAGGATCATTGGGGGGTCTTTGGCGTCACACATGTTTATAAAAACAAGACGCGGATGACATAAATATCATCATCGGTCATGAGCCCTGCTCATGATGTAACATCCGCATTTTTCTTCTTTTTCCGATATTCCCGTTTTGGTGTATTTTTATTTTTAGTAGCTCGCTTGTAACCATGTCGACATTTTGAATCTATGTTATTCTTGGAGTTTCTCCATCTGGGATGATCTTGGTGATGTTTTGATATTATTCCGTTTTATGTCATGTATTATGGCATGGACGTTCGATTCTCGTGGAACTCGTTCGCTTTTGTAATTTCTTTGGTTTCACGAGTTCGTATAGTTGAGTTGTTCGTGTTAGGAGTTTCGGTTTGTTAATCCGACGTCGTATCGCGGATTTCGAACGTTTGGGCCGTTTCGTAATTTCCCTAAGTTTAGGGTATTCTTGTTATCTTTGTTGTTCTTGAGCCTTCAGGCATTCGGAATCACGCTTCGTCGTAACGTTTTGGTTTCTGACTTAAATCCGTGGCGAGTGTATCCGTTGATCTTGGATACACCTTGTTATTTTTCTCTTTTCGATCGTCTCCTCGTCGGGCAGTGTTTCAGACTATGGCCTGCTGTCACAGGCCATGTTACGGCCGTAAGCCGTATATGTTACGGCCGTAATAATCGAGAGTTACGGCCGTAAGCTTCCTTCATACGGCCGTAACAAGGCTTCGTTTCTTGCCTCCTGGTCCAGTCCTGAGTTACGGGCGTATCATGTTTGAGTTACGGCCGTAAGTATTGATACGGCCGTAATGGTGTTCTTGATACGGCCGTATGTGTCATTCGTCAAATTTGCCCAGTTCTCTCCAGAGGCCAGTTACGGCCGTAAGAGAGTCAGGTTATGGCCGTAATGTTCCTATGTTACGGCCGTATGTGATGTGAGTTACGGCCGTAACGCCTGCCAGTATATAAACTGGCAGCGGCCCAGTTTTCCTCATTTCTCACATCTCTCTTTTCTCTTCGCGACGGGAGCGACGGCTGAGGCTAGGCTTCGTCCGATTTTGATCCAAACTCCATTGTAAGGGCATATTCAAGTATCATATCATCCACCTATCACTAATCATCCATCGTTCATCTTCGAATCAAGGTAAAATCTCTTAGAACCCTACTTTTGGATAAATTAGGGGTTTTGGGATTTTCGTCCGATTCGTTCCATTTTGTTGATTAATCAATGATGAATATGATTAATCTTGTTGATATCATTAGTTTTCCTACGGATTCATGGTATATTTTCATAGTTTTGCGGAATCGAGAGGGTTTGGTTGTGGTCCGCCCTCGTTGTTATTTCTATACGAATATACATGAATCGTAGGTGGGTTTTCGGGTGTATTCCAATTTCCGTATTCGTTTAGGATTGGCTGTGATTGTGTTCTTCGAATTCCTAGGTTCGTAATTGTCGGTCCCTAGCCTTCGTCGGCGTCTTTCCTTCCGATCGTTGCGTCGTCTATCATTCAAGGCAAGTATTTTTGGAAACCTTTATGCTTAACGTGAAATGGTAATGTATATTGTGTGTGCTTTGCTCACCCTGGGAGGGTCCGACGGGGCCTCGGGGGAATCTATGACTTTACTCTGGATTCACGAGTTTGTTTCGCTAGCCAGCTCGGGAGGGTCCTTAGAGGCCTCGGGTGGGATTCAAGGTGGCGTCCTGGTCCTAGGCGATGCCTGTGCGTGACTTGCTTTATAAAGTGGCCAGCTTGGGAGGGTCCTTAGAGGCCTCGGGTGGGATTCATGGTGGCGTCCTGGTCCTAGGCAAATTGATTATTTGACTGTTTATTTCCGGAAAAGACATGTCTGGTTTTGGTTTTGAAATTGATATTGGTGCATGTACTATGAAATGTGTAAGCGATTGGTTTGCCTTGAATACTTGTACTAGCGTAATTGCTAACCCCTTTGGGGACCCATTTTGGGGAAATTCTTGTTATGGATTTCAGGTTATGTTCTTCCGGACGAGCGAACACGGGGACAGTATGAGGATGCTGGCCAAGGTCGTTGACATGTGCATTTGGGTCGTCTTATTTATTTTGCTTACTTCGATATGGTTGTTTCCCACACTTATAAACTTATAGATTGTACTCGCGAGTACTTAGGTTTTCCTTTTCGAACTCCGTATTGTATTACTTTAAATTGTTACATTGTCGGTTGACGCTTATTTCGCCGTTTGCTCCGGGCGTATCCTTATATGTCTTATTATTTAATTGTGTATCCTCGCTAACCGAGATGGTTAGTCGAGTGGTGTATTCTTGTTGTAGCCTGGTGGATCCCATGTAGGGGTCCACGGCGCTGTAATATACTCCGAATATCTCGGGGTGTTATAGAAAATGGTATCAGAGCTCTAGGTTTATGGATACCTAGGCTTGTTGGTTATTTGGGTCTAGTCGTGTTTTGTTTTGCACATTGTCACACCGCTGCCAGCATTTCAGTACTTCCAGTGCTCGTAAGTTTTCTTATTCGGCCCTTCTGTTTCTTGCATTGTATTTCCACTTTTGAATCGTAGTTGCTTTTCCTCCCTTACTCATCATCGATATACTTCTGTTATCTCTTAACATCAGTATGGATGCCGGAGGAAACCGTGGTCGTGGTCGTGGTCGTGGTCATGGACGCGGCTGAGGACGTGGGGCAGCCGGTGGGGCGGCCACATCGCATTCTTCGGGAGCCGGCAGTACCGGTGACCGTCACAGTCATGTTTCTTCTCAGGAGCGCGCCGACCTTGGTATTGCGGCCGTTATGCAGCAAATGGTTAACCAGATGGCGGCGATAGCTCAAGTGGTTTAAAACCCCGATCAGGCCCATGCTAATCGGGGCGGAGCAGACCGTTGGCTCCAAGATGTCATCAAGATGCATCCTCCTCAGTTTTCGGGAGCATCAGACCCGATCGGCTGGGAGGGGTGGATCAAGGAGATATCTAAGGTCTTTATTGCCACCAACTGTCCCGAGGACCGCAAGGTCCCTATTGCCCAGTACTTTCTCACTAGGGATGCTACGGATTGGTGGGAGGCCGTTGGGCCCAAAGATCATGTTGCTTCGTGGACCGAATTTCAGGAATTGATGGAGACCGAATATTGCCCGTGGCCGGTCAGACAGGCTCGAGTGCATGCTTTCTATGATGCTCAACCACGGGATATCCCCGTATCTCAAGCCATTGCCGATTTTAACAAGGAGTTGGGTTATGTGAAGACCCAAGTTGTCGAGGAGAGCAACAAAATTTTCCATTTTTCCAGGAGGATGAAACTGTCGATTCGGGACTACATGTCCGGTCTTGTCTGCACTACCCGGAAGGATTATCAGAGTCGAGCTCTTGCCTATGATATGTCGGTGACGGCCAGTGCGGCGGTTCGGAGAGTAAGAAATAGAAATCCACCGGAAATTTCTCGGGTCACAAGGGTGGAGGTCAGCAGAAGTCTCAGTCTGCGAATATTCCTGGAAGTAATTCGGCTCGTTTCTCTGGGGGCTATCGAGGTACTACCAGTGCTTTCGTTCGGGATACCAAATGCTTTAACTGTGGCGAACCGGGCCATCGGAACCGGGAGTGTCTTCGTCCGCCTCTTATTTGTCATACTTGTGGTCAGTCGGGCCACAAGGCTTCCTTTTGTGAGCGGGCAAGGCGGCTTCTTGGTGCTCAGACTTCTTTTCCAGCACCTATGGAGCCGAGTGTGAATCAGGGCTCTTTTGCTCTGCAGCCTCCACCGGGTGCCGGTCGAGGTAGAGGTCGGGGTCAGCCCGCTAGAGGGGGAGCTTCCAGTGTTGGCTCCGCCCCTCCACGCATCTATGAGATGAGAAGGGCCGATGATCCAGCGGCCACTGTGGCGACATGTACCGTTGATATCCATTCCCATCCTATCAGTATGCTTTTTGATTCGGGTGCTACGCATTCATTCATTTCTCTAGAGTGTGTGCACCGTTTGAGTCTTGACTGCTTATCACCCTGCGATCCTTTCATCGTTAAACTTCCTAGCGGAGATAGAATCGTCGGTGATCGAGAGGTTCGGGACTGTCCTGTGTTTATTTGTGAGAGGGCTTGGCTCTCTAATCTTATTGTTGTGAGTATTGAGGGTGAGGATTTGATTCTCGGGGATGATTGGCTCGAGCGGCATGGTGCAATCATGAACTACCGCACGAGGTTCATTACCATGCTAGCCGAGGACGGCACTGAACACTTTTTCGCGGGGCGAAAGAGAAACCAGAAGTTTGTTATTAACGCCTTGAAGGCGATGAGACTCCTACGAAAGGGGTGTACTGGTTATTGGTGCTACGCCTTGAAGGCGGAGGATGGTGGAGTCGAGCTTTCGTCGATTCCAGTCGTTAGTGAGTTTCCTGATGTATTTCCTGACAAGTTACCGGGATTGCCACCGGATCGTGAGGTTGAGTTTGCTATAGAGTTAGAGCCGGGCACAACTCCGATTTCGAAGGCGCCGTATCGCATGGCACCTTCAGAGATGGCCGAGCTGAAGAAGCAGTTGAGTGAGCTCCTTGAGTCGGGTTATATTCGACCGAGCGCTTCGCCTTGGGGCGCACCGGTCCTGTTTGTGCGTAAGAAGCATGGTTCACTGCATTTGTGTATCGACTATCGCGAACTGAACAAGGTGACCATCAAGAACAAGTACCCTTTGCCGAGGATTGATGACTTGTTCGATCAGTTGCAGGGAGCGGCGGTATTCTCAAAGATTGATTTGAGATCGGGGTACTATCAGCTCCGGGTGAGGGAGTCCAATGTGCCGAAAATAGCTTTTCGGACGAGATACGGACATTATGAGTTTGTAGTTATGCCTTTCGGGTTAACTAATGCGCCAGCAGTGTTCATGCAGTTGATGAACAAAGTCTTTATCGAGTATCTGGATAAGTGTGTCGTCGTCTTCATTGACGATATTCTTATTTATTCGAGGAATGAGGAAGAACATGCCCATCATTTGCGGATAGTGTTAGACATTTTGAGGACCGAGCAACTCTATGCGAAGTTCTCGAAATGTGAGTTCTGGCTTAAGGAAGTGATGTTTTTAGGTCACGTGATTTCAGCCGAGGGAGTTCATGTGGATCTGCAGAAAATTGAGGCAGTGTTGGATTGGGCACCGCCCACGAATGTGAAGGAGATCCGTAGTTTCTTGGGTTTAGCTGGCTACTACCGTAGGTTCGTCGAGGGTTTCTCGAAACTGGCTCGACCACTTACACAGTTGCTCTAGAAATCCGAGAAGTTCGTCTGGAATGACGAGAGGCAGTCGAGTTTTGAGGAGCTGAAGAGGCGTTTGACTTCAGCCCCGATTTTAGCATTGCCGTGTGGCAACGGGGGTTTTGCTGTTTATAGTGATGCTTCGGGTCAGGGTCTTGGGTGCGTATTGATGCAGCACGGCAAGACCATCGCATATGCGTCGAGACAGTTGAGGCCGTACGAGCTGAACTACCCTACTCATGATTTGGAGTTAGCGACAGTCGTTTTTGCGTTTAAGATTTGGCGTCACTATCTTTTTGGCTCTGCATGTCAGATTTTTACCGATCATAAAAGTCTGAAATACATATTTACTCAGCGGGAGTTGAATATGAGGCAGAGGAGGTGGTTAGAACTGATTAAGGATTATGACCTCGAAATCCTTTATCATCCGGGCAAGGCGAACGTCGTGGCCGACGCCTTGAGTCGGGAACCGATTGCCTTGCGAACGCTTGAGGTCCTTACATCTCAGTCTGAGCTTCGGCGGGCTTTGGTTGAGTTTGATGTTGAGGTTTTGTTGCCTGGGGCTGTCGGGCAACTTTGTGCTTTAGAGGTTTCGTCGTCTTTGATCGAGGAAATTAAGCTGAAGCAGTTAGAGGATCCGATGATTACTCAAATCCGAGAGAACGTTCTTAAGGGAAAGTCTCCTGGGTTTGTGATTCATGAGGATGGTGTTTTAAGATTCCAGAGTCATTGTCATCGATTAGCCATTATAAGGCAATCAAGATATTGAATCATCCGTTGCATCATTGTTATCGGTTGACCATTCTAAGGTAATTGAGGTATTGAATTGGGACTGTCGAGTATGATGCCCATCCGTGAGTCATCATTATCGTGTTGTCCAACTTAAGGTAGCACACTATCATTCTGTTGAATTCGGTAATCTACAGATCATTGTCGTTTGTGATTAATTATATTACTTTGGAGGCTAGTCTCGGCTAGTGCTCATTATGGGTAAGTTTGGGGCTTGAACCTTCATGGTTGGGTTTCCAACACCTACAATTCAGTAGGTCACGGCCATTGGATGGCCAAATTGTGATACGGCTTCGTGTCGTGGCTTCGGCCCTAATTGTGATACGGCTTCGTGCCGTGGCTTCGGCCCTAATTATGATACGTCTTCGTGCCGTGGCTTCGGCCCTAATTGTGATACGGCTTCGTGTCGTGGCTTCAGCCCTAATCGTGATACGGCTTCGTGCCGTGGCTTCGGCCCTAATTGTGATACGGCTTCGTGCCTTGGCTTTGGCCCTAATTGTGATACGGCTTCATGCCGTGGCTTCGGCCCTAATGGTGATACGGCTTCATGCCGTGGCTTCGGCCCTAATCGATACAGCTTCGGGCTGTTTTGACTTCATGTGATTGTGATATTTGACAGCTTCGGCTGAGTGTCTTTCAGGCCTTTGTGATTGTCTTGGTAATTTCATTGGAGCCTTTGGGCGTTGTGATTCATAATTAATTCAGTTCTGGTTTGGTTCATGTCGTGTAATTCATTATGGTACTCTATGATTATGATTCGCCGTTGGGCACTTATGTTCTAACCTGTCGAACAGGTATTAATAGTATGCCGTGGGCATAGTGTTTCACGAATGCTCGGTTCTTACCTTGGTTTGTGAGCATCTCGTATTATTATTATCATTGTACCGTTTCATTCTATCTTTGGATGCATATCATGTTATACATGTATTTGATGTTCATTATCTGGATGACTGACCCCGTGGGGGCGGAACATGTTTTCATGTTTTAGGTGCTTGCGAGGAGAGAGTTGAGACACAAGGGCATGATGATGGCGACGAGGCATGCGAGCGATACTAGTCCGAGTTGTTCATGTTGGTCAGTCAGTTAGAGTGTTCTCCAGTTTGTCAGTCATTGTCATTATGTTTTACCCGAGCAGATGCTCGTGGATGTTGTTGTATTTTATTTTTGACAATGTAGGCCCATTGTTGTCGTTGAAATTCCTTATCAGAATATTGTGTCGGATATCATGGTAGGGACTACGATTTTCCCTTGTTGTTTAATTTAATGTATTTTAGTCATGTTCGCCTGGTGGATCTCCTGGCGTGGGGTCCACGGCACTGTAATAACCCAATAGGATTTGGGGGTGTTACAAGAGATATTTATATAGCCTTCTAAATTATATCCGTTGTGAAAGATCCATTGAGCAATATTCTGTGACAACTTAGATAGTTGACTTTAAGTAGACCATTATCCGGATATTGCGGGATTTGAAGATCTCTGTCGGTTTTAGTATTTAAATACTTTATCCTTTCAGTATTTAAATACTTCTTTATCAAACGGGACTTAGCTTTAGTGAATAACAAAGATTCCTTCTTGTCCTGTTTTGATGTGTATTGAAGGTCTCAATACTTCACAGCTTGAATGATGTATTCATTTGCGCTGTAGGCTATAAATGAGTAGTCGCTGTATCAAATGTTTGCTGTATGGAGGGACAACTTCCATACTTGGTGCTTTTAGATTCTGTTGCTGTATCTTGGCAACGCGAAGGCTCTCTGTATGCTGGCGCTATGAAAAGGTCTTCGATACATCGCAGACAACTTTGATTGGACTTTCGATACCGCGGCTTGCTGTATGCTGGATATTTATCATCTTGCTGTATGATAACTTGTTGTATGAAGCTTTGCTGTTTGGTAATTAAAAGAACAACATTGATTTTCCCAAAAATTTCCCCCTTTTTGATAATTTCCAAAACTTATCAGACGAGTCACTGTCAGTGACCACCTGGAGACATTCAGTCACAGTTGATGCGGGTGAAGCTTTTGATTCTCCAATGAAGGCCTTGAGTTTGTTCTTCATCCTGTTTCTCCAGTCATCAAACTCGTTAATAGAAAACCTATGTACCTTGTTTATTAATGAGGTATCCATATGTGAGGAAATAGGAAAGATAAATTAATTAAAAAAAATAATTTAGGATCTGATTCGGTTAAAATACGACTGAGTCTTTTTAGAATCAACCGCTCTGATACCACTTGTTGGTCCCTAAGTATACAGAATACAGCTTGGAAAGTATTTAAGCAACAAGCTGTACTATTTTCAAATATGAGTGCGTAGCGGAAGTCTTAAAACAGTAAGTTGTCAGCCGATACAAAGAATCCTCGTCTAATTTCCTGTTAGCTTGGTGCGTACAGGGTTTTGCAGTGTATACTTATGTAAATCACAGTTTATGAAAATAGTAACGGAAAAAGGTAAATAACACTGTATTTAAGTGGTTCGAGGTAAACCCCTCTACGTCCACTGGTCCTCCACACAGGAGTAAAACGTTTATTATAAATACTGCATACACAACTATGTATTTATTATCAAACCTATCCTTGTATCATTCACACAGATAGATACAACGACTGTCGCTTTCAACCGTTCACACTGATTGGTTAAATCTTCCACTTTACTTGCTTCTTCACACACAGTTCCAAAGCTTCGTCTCTTCAATGCAGATCCGTCACACACAGTTCAGGAAAAGCAAGGCTTTCTCAGTCCACACAGGGTTGATGGGTTTGTTCAATGATAGAACGATGGTTTGAACAACAGCTTGACTTTCTTGATCTTCAATTTATAATGTGTTGTTCAAGGTTGAGCACTTGGATATTTATTCTTTCAGAATATGCAGTATACTTGAAGAAATATGTTTGCTCTGAGTATTCGTGTAAGCACTTGTTGGTTGATGTTTCATGGAATTTCGTATGTGTATCTCGTGATATGATCTTCAAACTCCGGAGATATTTATATAGCCTTCTGAATTAAATCCATTGAGCAAGATTCTGTGACAACTTAGATAGTTGAAAAAATGAATATCAAAACAGGACATGTGGACTTAAAACTGTTTGCAATACACAATAGAATAAAACTATCAAGCATAATTGATGTCGTATAGTGTAAATACTGTATCCGCGAATAATACAACGTTACCCCTTAAAAGGTACATACAGGATTCAATTCTTACATTATTCTTCGGATTAACACTGTATTCATGGGTCATACTGTATTCCCCCTCAATTAATGAGTAAAAGGATAAAAACTTACAGGGAGTCTGGCTGTAGCATTCCAAATTCTTATCGAAGCATAGAAATCAAGTAAATTTGGGTCCGTGGATGTTAGTGCCTTTAGGTACCCAGATTTTCCTGACAGCAATAGGTTTACTGTAGGATGGTTTAGGTCCGTAATTGCGATTTCTACGTGGGGCATATACGTAGTTGCTATAACTATTATAATTATTATGCATGTAAAATTTAGGGTTATTATTACTCCAGTACAAATGCCGTCTTGGAGGTGGAGCCATTTTCTTCGGCCTAATAGCTTGCCATCTGGGTCTCCAGTATGGAAACTTGCTGTCGCGATGAGTGACGAGGCTCCTGTATCCAATACCTAGGCGTGCTATACTGAAAGTATTGTCCTGTGGGCCTTTGGTATTTGGATACAGCCTTCCTTCTGAACGGCTGTTGGCGCTGCTGATATGCTCGGGGAGCATGCTGTTGGATACGCCTCACATGTCTGAATGGCTGGTGACTCCTGTCTGGAATAGGATTGAGGTGGCGGAATGGCAGCTTTTGCTGTTCGTGGTGCAACGGGTTCCTTCACATGATTCGGAACTTCTTCCGGTACAGGAATGGGTTTCTTACCCCTGACGAATACCGTACTAGATTTTCCTTTGTTGGAGAAAGAGTTGTATCCTAAGCCACGTTTATCATGAGCATGTTGCCCAGTGCTTAGGATCTCTTCCATTCTATTAGAGGATTTCTCGAAAGAATTCAAGATTGTCTCTAATTCTCCTTCACGTTTCTCGAGAGATTTTACTTTGGCTTCGAGTAGAGCCAAATCATTTATCTTGCTTTCAAGATGAGACTTAGTCTCATTTAGATCGTGAGCAAGTTGATGATTGCTCTCCATGAGTTTTTCTAAATTGACTTTGCTATTTTCACAGTCGACAGATATATTTTCGTAATTATTCTTCAGCAAGTCGTTTTCTTCCTTCAGCTCTAGGTTAGAAATTTGGAGCTGTATGTTTTCTCTTTTTAATGTCTCATGGGCCTTTTGAATGTTATTAAGTTCATTCAACATGTTTTCAAAGGTATGAGATGTATTTCTGGAATAGTTGAGGTAGAGCTTACCTCATCATTATCGTCGTCTTCATTTTCGTCATTAACTTTGGCCATAGAGTATATGTAGGCTCTATCTTCTAGATCATCATCAGACGAGTCACTGTCAGTGACCACCTGGAGACATTCAGTCTTTGTTGATGCGGGTGAAGCTTTTGATTCTCCAATGAAGGCCTTGAGTTTGTTCTTCATCCTGTTTCTCCAGTCATCAAACTCGTTAATAGAAAACCTATGTACCTTGCTTATTAATGAGGTATCCATATGTGAGGAAATATGAAACATAAATTAATTAAAAAAATAATTTAGAATCTGATTCGGTTAAAATACAACTGAGTCTTTTTAGAATCAACCGCTCTGATACCACTTGTTGGTCCCTAAGTATACAGAATACAGCTTGGAAAGTATTTAAGCAAAAAGCTGTACTATTTTCAAATCTGAGTGCGTAGCGGAAGTCTTAAAACAGTAAGTTGTTGTCGATACAGCAACTCGGTCTAATTTCCTGTTAGCTTGGTGCGTACAGAGTTTTGCATTGTATACTTATATAAATCACAGTTATGAAAACAGTAACGGCAAAAGGTAAATAACACAGTATTTAAGTGGTTCGTGGTAAACCCCTCTACATCCACTGGTCCTCCACACAGGAGTAAACCGTTTATTATAAATACTGCATACACAACTATGTATTTATAATCAAACCTATCCTTGTATCATTCACACAGATGGATACAATGACTATCGCTTTCAACCGTTCACACAGATTGGTTAAAGCTTCCACTTTACTTGCTTCTTCACACACAGTTTCAAAGCTTCGTCTCTTCAATGCAGATCCGTCACACACAGTTCAGGAAAAGCAAGGCTTTCTCAGTCCACACAGGGTTGATGGGTTTGTTCAATGATAGAACGATGGTTTGAACAACAACTTGACTTTCTTGATCTTCAGCTGATAATGTGTTGTTTAAGGTTGTGCACTTGGATATTTCTTCTTTCAGAATATGCAGTATACTTGAAGAAATATGTTTGCTCTGAGTATTCGTGTAAGCACTTGTTGGTTGATGTTTCACGGAATTTTGTATGTGTATCTCGTGATATGATCTTCAAACTCCGGAGATATTTATATAGCCTTCTGAAGTATATCCGTTGTGAAAGATCCGTTGAGCAAGATTCTGTGATAACTTAGATAGTTGACTTTAAGTAGACCATGATCCGGATATTACGGGATTTGAAGATCTCTGTTGGCTTTAGTATTTAAATACTTTATCCTTTCAGTATTTAAATACTTCTTTATCAAACGGGACTTGGCTTTAGTGAATAACAAAGATTCCTTCTTGTCCTGTTTTGATGTGTATTGAAGGTCTCAATACTTCACAGCTTGAATGTTGTATTCATTTGCGCTGTAGGCTATAAAGGAGTAGTCGTTGTATCGAATGTTTGCTGTATGGAGGGACAGCTTCCATACTTGGTGCTTTTAGATTCTGTTGTTGTATCTTGGCAACGCGAAGGCTCGTTGTATGCTGGCGCTATGAAAAGGTCTTCGATACAAAGCAGACAACTTCGATCGGACTTTCGATATAGCGGCTTGCTGTATGATGGACATTTATCATCTTTCTGTATGATAGCTTGCTGTATGAAGCTTTGCTGTTTGATAATTATAAGAACAACATTGTTTTTCCCAAAAATTTCCCCCTTTTTGATAATTTCCAAAACTTATTGATGATGCCAATGTTGGGATTCCGAAAATAAAACGAAATACGCAGCGGAAATAAATACGAATCCCAAACAGGATCGATCAAGTAACGTATATACAAAAAAAAAATTACAAAGATAAAGATTCATACCCTTGAAGCCTTTGAAATAAATCTTCGTAAAGTGTAGACGATGATCACGATCCCGTCCCGAACACAAAATTCCTTCATTCCAAGCACCGAAAATTCGAAGCCTCTACTTCACACGCGTCGGAAGTTGCCCGGAAAATTCGACGTAACTTCGTTCTCCAAGAACACGGCTAGGAAGTTACCGTAGGAATTTTCTCTCTATTTTTTCTTGAATTCCTTTCACCTCTAAGATGAAAATTGAAAAAAAAATTCTCTCCCTTCCTCACTTAATGCTCTCGGCAGGCAGCTCTCCATTTCAACAATATGATGTGAAGTCTTCTTTTTAAACATGTGAGTTGGTAATATTATATCTCTATAATAACAACTCATAATGTAATAATAATTATGAGAGAAAAGAATCTCCATACATTATTACAAAGACAAGACAATCACTACAACATGCAAAAGTGATGAGCCATGTGAGGGGGGGGGGGCATGGAGGAATTTTCTAGAAACGAGCCGAATCACTCGGCTCGTGTATCATCGCTCGTCAAACGACTCCGTTAAATACACTCCGTTTAATCACCAATGTATTTATATTAATTAATTAATCTAATTAATTAATAATATCAAATACAAATATATTTCTCTAAGAAATATAATTTATGAATTAAATTAATTACCCGGTAACTTAATTTTAATTCATAAGACCGCTATTTTGATTTATCTAATAAATCATAATTAGATATCCAATATCTAATATTTATAGAGAGATAATAAATTCACATTTATCCGTCAACGCTCCAGATGCGCGACTCCGTAGGTCCGTCTCAGCCGGCATTGGGAGGAACCAATGAGTGCGGGCAGCACTTAGCCACTTAGCGGCCGCATCAGAACCCCGATCGAGAACGAATGAAGGGATCATTCCGTAACCATTATGTCGTGAATACTATATACGTATAGACCCTTTATCAGATGTCCCGGTCAAGTCTTCGGGTCACGGTAAAGTCAAACCCTACTATTGACTAGACTCTATACATGTGTTAATGCAAATAAAGACCGACTGATTAATAGTGTATCTAATACGACTATATCAGAATGCTTTGGCCAAAGACTCATGATCTTATTTGTCATTAACCGTATAGGACATACGCCTGCTCACTAACAGGAGATAAAATCCTTTCTTGGCATACAATAAAGACTGCTACCTGCCCGTATAGTCCGCACTTCGAGGTCGACTCAGCAATCAAGCAAATGAGTCTAACTACTCTAATGACAAACTAAACGTCACAGGCACATCTTCTACTGAATCCTCAAGTCAAAGGTCCACATACACTATCACAACCTTTTGATTCGTCATCGACTCTTCGAGAGTGAATAACGTGTGACTGAATCGAGTATGAGTCGTGTTCGAGTATATCGGTCCCACCAATATACTTTATAACTATGCTATCAAGACGTGCACACGTCCTAGCATCAGTTATACAAGTCTTATTAAAACTTAATGCCCATTTAAGTTTATTGACTTGCGAACGATTTACGTAAATAAACTTTAAACACTTACAGTGCATTTTCTCTTATCCCATAACGAGAATGGAATGTTCAGTTTATTTACATGGACTTCACTTCAATGTTTACCAAGTCAAGAATGCAATTGAAATACAATAAACAGTGAATGAATCCAATTGCCTTTTTATTATTTATTCCATAATTACAAGTACAATGCCCCTACTCTCTCATCCCCTGAGTGGCATTCGAGGGCATATTCCTAACAATCTCCCACTTGCACTCAATGCCACACATCATGATATCCAATACCCATGTTCTTCAGATGTCTTTCCAAGACGGCCTGAGATAATGGCTTAGTCAGCGGGTCAGAGACATTGTCTTCTGAGTCTACTCTTTCCAATGAAACATATCCTTTTTCCACCATCTCTCGAACGATGTGGTACTTTCTCTCTATATGCTTGGTGTTGTGGTGAGCCCTCGGCTCCTTGGCTTGGGCGACAACTCCATCATTATCACAGAATAGTGATATAGGCAACTCCGCGTTAGGCACCACTTGAAGTTCTTGTATAAACTTCTGCATCAAAATGCTTCTTTGGTAGCCTCCGAGGCGACTTGATACTCGCTTGTGTGGAATCTGCAGTAGCGGTTTGCTTGGAGCTTCTCCAAGATACTGCTCCTCCATTGAGAGTAAATAAATACCCAGATGTCGACTTAGAGTCGTCATTGTCTCCTTGAAAATCAGAATCGGTGAATCCAATCACCTTCAGTTCTCCACCACCATAAGTAAGAACTAAATCTCTAGTTATTCTTAAGTACTTAAGAATGTTCTTTACGGCAGTCCAATGTTCCCTTCCCGGGTTTGCTTGAAATCGACTTACCATACTCACAGCATAGGCTAAGTCTGGTCTCGTACACAACATAGCGTACATGAGGCTACCCACTGCCGAGGCATAGGGTACCTTACTCATCTATCTCTTGTCTTCGTCACTTTGAGGACACATTTTCGTGGTGAGATGAATTCCATGTCGCATGGGAAGGAACACTCTTTTAGATTCATCCATCTTGAATCTTCTCAGGATTTTATCGATATAAAGGGCTTGGGAAAGTCCTATCATTCTTCGCGGTCTATCTCTGTAAAGACGGATCCCTAGAATATAGGAAGCTTCTCCCAAGTATTTCATGGAGAACGTTTTAGAAAGCCAAGCTTTCACAGTGCTGAGCATTGCTATGTTATTTCCTATAAGTAGAATATCATCTACATATAGTACTAAGAACGCAATGTTGCTCCCACTGATCTTTTTGTAAACACACGGTTCCTCCTCATTTCGTTCGAAGTCAAAGTCCTTAACTGCTTCATCAAATCAAAGGTTCCAACTCCGAGAAGCTTGCTTCAGACCATAAATGGCTCGTTGCAGCTTACACACTTTATGAATATTAGCTTTGGACACAAAACCTTTAGGCTGTTCCATATAGATTTCCTCCTCGAGGTATCCATTTAGAAAAGCCGTTTTGACATCCATTTGCCATATTTCATAATCATAATAGGCAGCAATGGCAAGCATCATGCGAATCGACTTTATCATAGCTACGGGCGAGAAGGTATCATGATAATCGATTCCTTCCCTTTGGGTATAACCCTGCCACAAGCCTGGCCTTATAGGCATCAACCTTGCCATCCCCATCAGTCTTTCTCTTATAGATCCATTTATTTCCAATAGTCCTCAGGCCAGTTGGAAGATCTACTAGATTCCAGACCTGATTGGTATGCATCGAGTCTATTTCATCTTCCATTGCTTCTTGCCATTTATCAGAGTCTACATCCACTATCGCTTGGTCATAGGTGACAGGGTCGTTTTCATCGCATCGGGTGTGTCGTGGAGACCCAGCCTCGACATGTGTATAGCCATACCTCTCGGGTAAGTGAGATACCCTATCGACCTTCAAGTGGAGGTTTTGTTACAATAGGTTCGGTTCTTGATCCCCGATCGATCTCTCCTTAGGAGTTTCATTATGCTCTTCCAAAGAGATATTTCTACCCGAGCCACCTTCCTGAATGAATTCATCCTCAAGGAAGTGCGCTTGTAATGCCACAACGACCCTATGGTCTTCTGGCATGTAGAATAGATAACCCATCGAATCCTCTGGGTATCCTATGAAACGTCCTTTTATGGACCTCGCTTCAGCTTTGTCCACCTTAGCCTTTTTGACATAGTGGACATCCCCAAATCCTTATGTGATTAAGGCTTGGTTTCTTACCCTTCCACATCTCATGCGGAGTGATAGGAACAGATTTGGAAGGACATCTATTTAGGATATAGGCAATGTTAGTAAGGCATACCCCACGTAAATAGGTAAATCGGTAATTTAACATGGAGCGAACCATGTCCAACAAAGTCCGATTTCTCCTTTCGAAACACCATTTAACCGTGGGGTTCCCGGAGGCGTGAATTGTGAAACTATTCCATGTTCCTTAAGGAACTCATCAAACTCAGTGCTCATATATTCGCCACCTCGGTCCGACCGAAGTGCTTTGATATGACATCCAGTTTGTTTTTCAACTAGGGCCTTAAATTCTTTGAATTTAGCAAAGGCTTCAGATTTATGTTTCATTAAGTACACAATCCCATACCTAGTATGATCATCTGTGAACGTTATGAAATATTGATATCCGTCTCGGGCTACTTCTAAAGCACCACAAACATCGGTATGCACCAATCCAAGTTTATCGGCAGCCCTTTCAAAAGTCCCTGTGAAGGGGAACTTAGTCATTTTGCCTCTAAGGCAAGATTCACAAGTTGCATAGGGTTCTACACCCAATGGACTTAAAAGTCCATCTTTTTCCATTTTCTGAACCTTGTTCTGACCAAAATGACCAAGTTTAAGGTGCCATTTAAGAGCTTGATTAGTATCTTGCCTACCACGTTTCCTAGTTATAGTGTTCACTGCTGTTTTATTTTGCATGTTCAGATGATATAAACCATTCAACAATGTAGCTGTTCCAACCAATTTATTTCGAAAATAAATTTTACAACTGCCATTGCCAATGAAGAAACAAAATCCTTTCCGGTCCAAGACTGGAACGGATACAATGTTTTTATGCCCCTTGGGCAAAACAAGTACTTCATCTAATGTCAAAATAAAACCAGATTCTAAACCCAGAAGGATTGATCCAATATCGGTTGCCTCGACACTTTGTCCGCTTCCAACAGTGATCATTATTTCCCCAGCTTCAAGTTTTCTACTTCATTCTAGATCCTGATTCATAGTACAAATGTGAGAAGTGGCACCTGAATCCAGAATCCATGAAGCAGAATATACAGTAGCGGAACAATTAGTTTCAAAAACAAAAAATTCCGTACCTGATGCGCAATTAATCTTGGGTCAAGTCCTTCGCCGGTGGCCCTGCTCACCGCATTCAAGGCATTTGTCCGTAGGTTTTGGACCGCCTACCTTTTGAACCTTTCGGCCTTGCCCTTTCCTTTTGCACCCCTTTCTTGGGTTTGTCGCTCGTAGGTCTTTTTCTTCTTGTTCTTGGACCTCTTAGGCCCGTAAGAAGTCACAAGAGCAGCCTCTCTCGGTTTAGTCTTCATGTTAGACTGCGCCGTCACCGGTTTATTCATTAGCCCGGCTAATGTGCATGTAATTTCATTACGCTTGAAATTCATTACAAACTGCGTGAAAGAGTCAGTAGAGATTGAAGGATGAGATCAATTTGAAGGGATAAATCCATATTAAAGTTGAGCACCTCGAGCCTCTCAATCATAGAGATCATCTTGAGGACGTGGTCTCCCACTTTCTCCCTTTCTTTCATCCTAGCACCGAACAACCGCTTTGATATCTCATATCTAGCAATCTCCTGTGCTCTCCATAAAGTTCGGTCAAGTGTGCGAGAATCGCCAGGTAAGTCATTTTCTCGTGCGCTCTCTGCACTCATTAGTGATTGAGCCCATCATAAAACCACGGACTAGCACATCATCCTTGACCCATTTTTCATGGACGTCAATGTCTTCCCGATTACCCCTAGTCCGGATTGGAGTCGATGGAATGTCCGCCTCCAAGACGTATCCCGAGACTCCATCTCTGAGTACAATCATCGATTCGCAACCACCAACAAAGTTAGGGCGATTAGGAGATTCTTTTCAAGTAGTATTGCAAGTGGGTTTTTAGCCATTTTAGAGAGATTCAATTTCGTTTTACGCAAAGATTTAGACAAGATTAAATTAGTGACTTGTTTAATTATGACCGAGTATAGAACTTAAGGGCTTGTATAATTCTTGTCTCGGCTCCCACTAATTTTATCGGAATTATACATTCCCATGTTATAATCCGAAATCATGGTTAGATCGACTTCTTAGTGGTGATCAAGTTCTTTACAAATTTTAAGAGACGCAACCTATCGGGTTTCTTGCCAATTAATTTACGTAAAGTGGTGTCTAACACCAACCCGTCTAACGGATGATTTGATCTTCTTTTACCCCTAGTCTTCATGCCCTCAACCTATCGTGTTTCTTGGCAATCCAGACTATCTAAGTTGTTGACCATCAACGTCTATCGGTTTGACTATTGAATCTCACCCGGCAACCTATCGGGTTTCTAGGCGAAATTTATCACCAACCGAAGGCATCTAATGCACTCAAGAATTTTTCAACCTCTACCAAATGTACTACCCCGATAACTCGGAAGCATAGCACACCAGCTCGGGTATCAATTTTCTACGAGTTTGATGGAGGGTAGGAAACCTCGTAACCTTTTTCAAACTTAGTCTGTTTGTAGTCGGGAGAATTTCGCGATTAATGTTACACTTTGCACATTAATTCAATTATACGCGCGTTTGTTGGTTTGTCAATCATTCAAAATGAAAAACAGAAAACAGTAACCTAGTTACTACCAACATATAGCTCATGGACCTAATTCCTAAGTACTGGGCCAAGCGAATGACCCAATAAAAAAACAGTCTTCGATTCTTCGTCTTCTCGGTCGGTTGTCTTCGGTCTTCTTCATACCCAAAATAATAATTACATCATTGAAAAATTGCATCCTATACAAGTTTTTCTAGTAAATATAAATAGGCTCAAAACGGCCTTTACAACTCAATCGAATCGAACAAATCAAAAACTAAGTCCACGAGCTATATCACCATCACATAAGGATTCCATACAACATGTAATGGCAACGAAATTAAACAATTAATCTTAATATAAATTAATCTAATCAATTTCTACTAAATTAATCCAATTAATATAAAGTGGCATTAAAATTAAATAATCAATTAATATATTAATCCAATCAATATAAAATTAATCTATTCAATTTTAATGGTATTAATCCAATTAATACTAATATTCGTCATTTTAATTCGCTCAAGTAATCCGCCAAAATAATATTCTCGTTTAATTTATTTCCCTTAACACAAAAAATATTCCAAATATTAATTTAGTCAAATTAAAATCCAATAAAAATTTTGGGAAATAATTACAACGAAATATAAACTTAAAGCGAGTCCTGATAATTCGGTTTAGGCCCGACCGCGGCCCGATTCAAAATCGGGCCAAAACCCGAGGGTCGCCTGCCGAGCCAAGCTTAGCGGCTGGCCGAGTCCTGATCGGCGGGCATCGGCCTCTCGGCAGTGCGGCCGAGACATGGCCGAGCATGCTCGGCAACTGGGCACGGCCAGGCGATCTTTGCCGGCACCACCCGGCGACCCGTTTCTTTGTTTTCGGCCCGTTTCCAAAAACGTGATGCTACAACGAACAATTTAAAATCTACGATTATTTCAAACATGATTCTAAATCATAATCATCATCCAAAAGCATTCAAAATGCACAAATAATCGTATATACGGAAACATTGACCTCGCTCCGATACCACTGTTGGGATTCCGAAAATAAAACGAAATACGCAGCGGAAATAAATACGAATCCCAAACAGGATCGATCAAGTAACGTATATACAAAAAAAAATTACAAAGATAAAGATTCATACCCTTGAAGCCTTTGAAATAAATCTTCGTAAAGTGTAGACGATGACCACGATCCCGTCCCGAACACGAAATTCCTTCGTTCCAAGCACCGAAAATTCGAAGCCTCTACTTCACACGTGTCGGAAGTTGCCCGGAAAATTCGACATAACTTCGTTCTCCAAGAACACGGCTAGGAAGTTACCGTAGGAATTTTCCCTCTATTTTTTCTTGAATTCCTTTCACCTCTAAGATGAAAATTGAAAAAAAAATTCTCTCCCTTCCTCACTTAATGCTCTCGGCAGGCAGCTCTCCATTTCAACAATATGATGTGAAGTCTTCTTTTTAAACATGTGAGTTGGTAATATTATATCTCTATAATAACAACTCATAATGTAATAATAATTATGAGAGAAAAGAATCTCCATACATTATTACAAAGACAAGACAATCACTACAACATGCAAAAGTGATGAGCCATGTGAGGGGGGGGGGGCATGGAGGAATTTTCCTAGAAACGAGCCGAATCACTCGGCTCGTGTATCGGTCGTTCGTCAAACGACTCCGTTAAATACACTCCGTTTAATCACCAATGTATTTATATTAATTAATTAATCTAATTAATTAATAATATCAAATACAAATATATTTCTCTAAGAAATATAATTTATGAATTAAATTAATTACCCGGTAACTTAATTTTAATTCATAAGACCGCTATTTTGATTTATCTAATAAATCATAATTAGATATCCAATATCTAATATTTATAGAGAGATAATAAATTCACATTTATCCGTCAACGCTCCTGATGCGCGACTTCGTAGGTCCGTCTCGGTAGGCATTGGGAGGAACTAATGAGTGCGGGCGGCACTTAGCCGACTAGCGGGCCGCATCAGTAAACCCAGGCGAGAACGAATGAAGGGATCATTCCAGAACCATTATGTCGTGAATACTATATACGTATAGACCCTTTATCAGATGTCCCGGTCAAGTCTTCGGGTCACGGTAAAGTCAAACCCTACTACTGACTAGACTCTATACATGTGTTAATGCAAATAAAGACCGACTGATTAATAGTGTATCTAATACGACTATATCAGAATGCTTTGGCCAAAGACTCATGATCTTATTTGCCATTAACCGTATAGGACATACGCCTGCTCACTAACAGGAGATAAAATCCTTTCTTGGCATACAATAAAGACTGCTACCTGCCCGTATAGTCCGCACTTCCAGGTCGACTCAGCAATCAAGCAAATGAGTCTAACTACTCTAATGACAAACTAAACGTCACAGGCACATCTTCTACTGAATCCTCAAGTCAAAGGTCCACATACACTATCACAACCTTTTGATTCGTCATCGACTCTTCGAGAGTGAATACCGTGTGACTGAATCGAGTATGAGTCGTGTTCGAGTATACTGGTCCCACCAATATACTTTATAACTATGCTATCAAGACGTGCACACGTCCTAGCATCAGTTATACAAGTCTTATTAAAACTTAATGCCCATTTAAGTTTATTGACTTGCGAACGATTTACGTAAATAAATTTAAACACTTCCAGTGCATTTTCTCTTATCTCATAACGAGAATGGAATATTCAGTTTATTTACATGGACTTCACTTCAATGTTTAGCAAGTCAAGAATGCAATTGAAATACAATAAATAGTGAATGAATCGAATTGCCTTTTTATTATTTATTCCATAATTACAAGTACAATGCCCCTACTCTCTCATCCCCTGAGTGGCATTCGAGGGCATATTCCTAACAGCCAAAACTTCTTTGAAACATGTTTAATGGGAGACTTCCTTTTTGGTCTTTTGTCGAATGTTCAATTAACCTTCTGCTGTATGATTGAGGCACTTGTCATCTTGCTGCATGTTTGACAGTGCAAGATACATGAAGTTTATCCAACTGTTCGATCATCTTCGGGATAGCTACTTGCTGTATGTTTGATAATTTGAGAAGAGTTCGATACAGGAGTTGTTTATCCCAACTGTTTCCCTCTCTTTCGATAATGTCAAGAGCAGACTTCTTGATCTTCTGTTTCGAATGATCTGATCTTCATCACTTAGTCTAAAAGAAATGTGAAATGCTCGCAGGCAAGTTCTAAAGTAATAGGATCTAACAGGGAAGTGTATTACATCTTAAATTTATGATTAGCGCGCAGGCACAATCTTACAATGTAATCTAGTTGAGTAAAACTGAACCTATGGACTGTTTGCAGACAAGTTCTTACAGCTTAATACGTAAACTTGTTTGATAGCAACAAAAAATTGAGTTGAGTTTAAATTCGCGTTGTTTGGGATAGTGAAGTACATATTTGATGCAAAGGGTTTTAAATAAAAAAATGAATATCAAAATAGGACATGTGGACTTAAAACTGTTTGCAATACACAATAGAATAAAACTATCAAGCATAATTGATGTCGTGTAGTGTAAATACTGTATGCACGAATAATACAGCGTTACCCCTTAAAAGGTACATACAGGATTCAATTCTTACATTATTGTTCGGATTAACACTGTATTCATGGGTCATACTGTATTCCCCCTCAATTAATGAGTAAAAGCATAAAAACTTACAGGGAGTCTGGCTGTAGCATTCAAAATTCTTGTCGAAGCATAGAAATCAAGTAAATTTGGGTCCGTGGATGTTAGTGCCTTTAGGTACCCAGATTTTCCTGACAGCAATAGGTTTACTGTAGGATGGTTTAGGTCCGTAATTGCGATTTCTACGTGGGGCATATACGTAGTTTCTATAACCATTATAATTATTATGCATGTAAAATTTAGGGTTATTATTAGTCTAGTACAAATGCCGTCTTGGAGGTGGAGCCATTTTCTTCGGCCTAACAACTTACCTTCTGGGTCTCCAGTTGGATTCCCAACGCTGTTGTTGATACTGTGTGGAAACTTTCTATCGCGATGAGTGACGAGGCTTCTGTATCCAATACCTAGGCGTATTGTACTGAAAGTACTGTCCTGTGGGCCTTTGGTATTTGGATACAGCCTTCCTTCTGAACGGCTGTTGGCGCTGCTGATATGCTCGGGGAGCATGCTGTTGGATACGCCTCATAGGTCTGAATGGCTGGTGATTCCGCTATCTGGAATAGGACTGAGGTGGCGGAATGGCAGATTTTGCTGTTCGTGGTGCAGTGGGTTCCTTCACATGATTTGGAACTTCTTCCGGTACAGGAATGGGTTCCTTATCCCAGACGAATACCGTACTATATTTTCCTTTGTTGGAGAAAGAGTTGTATCCTAAGCCACGTTTAACATGAGCATGTTGCCCAGTGCTTAGGATCTCTTCCATTCTATTAGAGGATTTCTCGAAAGAATTCAAGATTGTCTCTAATTCTCCTTCACGTTTCTCGAGAGATTTTACTTTGGCTTCGAGTAGAGCCAAATCATTTATCTTGCTTTCAAGATGAGACATAGTCTCATTTAGATCGTGAGCAAGTTGATGATTGCTCTCCATGAGTTTTTCTAAATTGACTTTGCTATTTTCGCAGTCGACAGATATATTTTCATAATTATTCTTCAGCAAGTCGTTTTCTTCCTTCAGCTCTAGGTTAGAAATTTGGAGCTGTATGTTTTCTCTTTTTAATGTCTCATGGGCCTTTTGAATGTTATTAAATTCATTCAACATGTTTTCAAAGGTATGAGATGTATTTACAGGAATAGTTGAGGTAGAGCTTACCTCATCATTATCGCCGTCTTCATTTTCCTCGTTAACTTTGGCCATAGAGCACATGTAGGCTCTATCTTATAGCTCATCATCAGACGAGTCACTGTCAGTGACCACCTGGAGACATTGAGTCTTTGTTGATGCGGGTGAAGCTTTTGATTCTCCAATGAAGGCCTTGAGTTTGTTCTTCATCCTGTTTCTCCAGTCATGAAACTCGTTAATAGAAAACCTATGTACCTTGCTTATTAATGAGGTATCCATATGTGAGGAAAAAGGAAAGATAAATTAATTAAAAAAAATAATTTAGGATCTGATTCGGTTAAAATACGACTGAGTCTTTTTTGAATCAACCGCTCTGATACCACTTGTTGGTCCCTAAGTATACAGAATACAGCTTGGAAAGTATTTAAGCAACAAGCTGTACTATTTTCAAATCTGAGTGCGTAGCGGAAGTCTTAAAATAGTAAGTTGCTGTCGATACAGCAACTCGGTCTAATTTCCTGTTAGCTTGGTGCATACAGGGTTTTGCAGTGTATACTTATATAAATCACAGTTTATGAAAACAGTAACGGCAAAAGGTAAATAACACAGTATTTAAGTGGTTCGAGGTAAACCCCTCTACGTCCACTGGTCCTCCACACAGGAGTAAAACGTTTATTATAAATACTGCGTACACAACTATGTATTTATAATCAAACCTATCCTTGTATCATTCACACAAATAGATACAACGGCTGTCGCTTTCAACCGTTCACACAGATTAGTTAAAGCTTCCACTTTACTTGCTTCTTCACACACAGTTCCAAAGCTTCGTCTCTTCAATGCAGATCCATCACACACAGTTCAGGAAAAGCATGGCTTTCTCAGTCCACACAGGGTTGATGGGTTTGTTCAATGATAGAACGATGGTTTGAACAACAACTTGACTTTCTTGATCTTCAGCTGATAATGTGTTGTTCAAGTTTGAGCACTTGGATATTTCTTCTTTCAGAATATGCAGTATACTTGAAGAAATAAGTTTGCTCTGAGTATTCGTGTAAGCACTTGTTAGTTGATGCTTCACGGAATTTCGTATGTGTATCTCGTGATATGATCTTCAAACTCCGGAGATATTTATATAGTCTTCTGAATTATATCCGTTGTGAAAGATCCGTTAAGCAAGATTCTATGACAACTTAGATAGTTGACTTTAAGTAGACCATGATCCGGATATTGCGGGATTTGAAGATCTCTGTCGGCTTTAGTATTTAAATACTTTATCCTTTCAGTATTTAAATACTTCTTTATCAAACGAGACTTGGCTTTAGTGAATAACAAAGATTCCTTCTTGTCCTGTTTTGATGTGTATTGAAGGTCTCAATACTTCACAGCTTGAATGCTGTATTCATTTGCGCTGTAGGCTATAAAGCAGTAGTCGTTGTATCGAATGTTTGCTGTATGGAGGGACAACTTCCATACTTGGTGCTTTTAGATTCTGTTGTTGTATCTTGCCAACACGAAGGTTCGCTGTATGCTGGCGCTATGAAAAGGTACAGAGCAGACAACTTCGATCGGACTTTCGATATAGCGGCTTGCTGTATACTGGACATTTATCATCTTCCTGTATGATAGCTTGCTGTATGAAGCTTTGCTGCTTGGTAATTATATGAACAACATTGTTTTTCCCAACAATTTCCCCCTTTTTGATAATTTCCAAAACTTATTGATGATGCTAAAACTTCTTTGAAACATATTTAATGGGAGACTTCCTTTTTAGTCTTTTGTGGAATGTTCAATTAACCTTCTGCTATATGATTGAGGCACTTGTCATCTTGCTGCATGTTTGACAACGCAAGATACAGGAAGTTTATCCAACTGTTCGATCATCTTTGGGACAACTACTTTCTGTATGTTTGATAATTTGAGAAGAGTTCGATACAGGAGTTGTTTATCCCGATTGTTTCCCTCTCTTTCGATAATGTCAAGAGCAGACTTCTTGATCTTCTGTTTTGAATGATCTGGTCTTCAGCACTTAGTCTAAAAGAAATGTGAACTGCTCGCAGGCAAGTTCTAAAGTAATAGCATCTAACAGGGAAGTGTATTACATCTTAAATTTATGATTAGCGTGCAGGCACAATCTTACAGTGTAATCTAGTTGAGTAAAACTGAACTTATGAACTGTTCGCAGACAAGTTCTTACATCTTAATACTTAAACTTGTTTGATAGCAACAAAAAAATTGAGTTGAGTTTAAATTCGCGTTGTTTGGGATAGTGAAGTACATATGTGATGCAAAGCGTTTTAAATAAAAAAATGAATATCAAAACAGGACATGTGGACTTAAAATTGTTTGCAATACACAATAGAATAAAACTATTAAGCATAATTGATGTCGTGTAGTGTAAATACTGTATCCGCGAATAATACAGCGTTACCCCTTAAAAGGTACATACAGGATTCAATTCTTACATTATTGTTCGGATTAACACTGTATTCATGGGTCATACTGTATTCCCCCTCAATTAATGAGTAAAAGCATAAAAACTTACAGGGAGTCTGGCTGTAGCATTCCAAATTCTTGTCGAAGCATAGAAATCAAGTAAATTTGGGTCCGTGGATGTTAGTGCCTTTAGGTACCAGATTTTCCTGACAGCAATAGGTTTACTGTAGGATGGTTTAGGTCCGTAATTGCGATTTATACATGGGGCATATACATAGTTGCTATAACCATTATAATTATTATGCATGTAAAATTTAGGGTTATTATTAGTCCAGTACAAATGCCGTCTTGGAGGTGGAGCCATTTTCTTCGGCCTAACAGCTTGCCTTGTGGGTCTCCAATTGGATTCACAACGATGTTGTTGATACTGTGCGGAAACTTGCTGTCGCGATGAGTGACGAGGCTCCTGTATCCAATACCTAGGCGTCATCTTGAAATCTTGTCACCGTGGGCCTTTGGTATTTGGATCTGACCTTCCTTACGAGCAGTGTTGGCTGTTGATATGCTCGGGGAGCATGCTGTTGGATATGCCTCACATGTCTGAATGGCTGGTGATTCCGCTGTCTGGAATAGGAAAGAGGTGGCGGAATGGCAGCTTTTGCTGTTCGCGGTGCAACAGGTTCCTTCACATGATTCCGAACTTCTTTCGGTACAGGAATCGGTTCCTTACCCCTGATGAATACCGTACTAGATTTTCCTTTGTTGGAGAAAGAGTTGTATCCTAAGCCACGTTTATCATGAGCATGTTGCCCAGTGCTTAGGATCTCTTCCATTCTATTAGAGTATTTCTCGAAAGAATTCAAGATTGTCTCTAATTCTCCTTCACGTTTCTCGAGAGATTTTACTTTGGCTTCGAGTAGAGCCAAATCATTTATCTTGCTTTCAAGATGAGACTTAGTCTCATTTAGATCGCGAGCAAGTTGATGATTGCTCTCCATGAGTTTTTCTAAATTGACTTTGCTATTTTCGCAGTCGACAGATATATTTACATAATTATTCTTTAGCAAGTCGTTTTATTCCTTCAGCTCTAGGTTAGAAATTTGGAGCTGTATGTTTTCTCTTTTTAATGTCTCATGGGCCTTTTGAATGTTATTAAATTCATTCAACATGTTTTCAAAGGTATGAGATGTATTTACAGGAATAGTTGAGGTAGAGCTTACCTCATCATTATCGCCGTCTTCATTTTCCTCGTTAACTTTGGCCATAGAGCACATGTAGGCTCTATCTTCTAGCTCATCATCAGACGAGTCACTGTCAGTGACCACCTGGAGACATTCTGTCTTTGTTGATGCGGGTGAAGCTTTTGATTCTCCAATGAAGGCCTTGAGTTTGTTCTTCATCCTGTTTCTCCAGTCATCAAACTCGTTAATAGAAAACCTATGTACCTTGCTTATTAATGAGGTATCCATAAGTGAGGAAATAGGAAAGATAAATTAATTAAAAAAAATAATTTAGGATCTGATTCTGTTAAAATAGGACTGAGTCTTTTTAGAATCAACCGCTCTGATACCACTTGTTGGTCCCTAAGTATACAGAATACAGCTTGGAAAGTATTTAAGCAACAAGCTGTACTATTTTCAAATCTGAGTGCGTAGCGGAAGTCTTAAAACAGTAAGTTGCTGTCGATACAGCAACTCGGTCTAATTTCCTGTTAGCTTGGTGCGTACAGGTTATTATTAGTCCAGTACAAATGCCGTCTTGGAGGTGGAGCCATTTTATTCGGCCTAATAGCTTGCCTTCTGGGTCTCCAGTTGGATTCACAACGCTGTTGTTGATACTTTGCGGAAGGCTCCTGTATCCAATACCTAGGCGTGTTGTACTGAAAGTACTGTCCTGTGGGCCTTTGGTATTTGGATATAGCCTTCCTTCTGAACGTCTGTTGGCGCTGCTGATATGCTCGGGGAGCATGTTGTTGGATACGCCTCACAGGTCTGAATGGCTGGTGATTCCGCTGTCTGGAATAGGACTGAGGTGGCGGAATGGCAGCTTTTTCTGTTCACGGTGCAACGGGTTTCTTCACATGATTCGGAACTTCTTCCGGTACAGGAATGGGTTCCTTACCCCTGACGAATACTGTACTAGATTTTCCTTTGTTGGAGAAAGAGTTGTATCCTAAGCCACGTTTATCATGAACATGTTGCCCAGTGCTTAGGATCTCTTTCATTCTATTAGAGGATTTCTCGAAAGAATTCAAGATTGTCTCTAATTCTCCTTCACGTTTCTCGAGAGATTTTACTTTGGCTTCGAGTAGAGCAAAATCATTTATCTTGCTTTCAAGATGAGACTTAGTATCATTTAGATCGTGAGCAAGTTGATGATTGCTCTCCATGAGTTTTTCTAAATTGACTTTGCTATTTTCGCAGTCGACAGATATATTTTCGTAATTATTCTTCAGCAAGTCGTTTTCTTCCTTCAGCTCTAGGTTAGAAATTTGGAGCTGTATGTTTTCTCTTTTTAATGTCTCATGGGCCTTTTGAATGTTATTAAATTCATTCAACATGTTTTCAAAGGTATGAGATGTATTTACAGGAATAGTTGAGGTAGAGCTTACCTCATCATTATCGCCGTCTTCATTTTCCTCGTTAACTTTGACCATAGAGCACATGTAGGCTCTATCTTCTAGCTCATCATCAGACGAGTCACTGTCAGTGACCACCTGGAGACATTCAGTCTTTGTTGATGCGGGTGAAGCTTTTGATTCTCCAATGAAGGCCTTGAGTTTGTTCTTCATCCTATTTCTCCAGTCATCAAACTCGTTAATAGAAAACCTAGGTACCTTGCTTATTAATGAGGTATCCATATGTGATTAAATAGGAAAGATAAATTAATTAAAAAACTAATTTAGGATCTGATTCGGTTAAAATACGACTGATTCTTTTTAGAATCAACCGCTCTGATACCACTTGTTGGTCCCTAAGTATACAGAATACAGCTTGGAAAGTATTTAAGCAACAAGCTGTACTATTTTCAAATCTGAGTGCGTAGCGGAAGTCTTAAAACAGTAAGTTGCTGTCGATACAGCAACTCGGTCTAATTTCCTGTTAGCTTGGTGCGTATAGGGTTTTGCAGTGTATACTTATATAAATCACAGTTTATGAAAACAGTAACGGCTAAAGGTAAATAACACAGTATTATAGGTCACAAGTCATCCAGGAATAAGTCTAGAGGGGGGGTGAATAGACTTATTGAAACTCTTAAACTCTTTTTCGCAAAGAGTAAGTTTCTTCAGCTGGTGGATAAACAAATGACTTGGAGTCGTTTGTTCTTAATGCGTGCGGAAATCAGCTGATGACGAATACAAAACAACTAATGAAACACTTAATGATGAATGCAGCAGTTAAGGTATGATGCTATAAAACAGTAAAGAACGCAGCCAATTATAGTGGTCTCAGAGGTGGGGTAATCCTCTACTAATCCACTTTTATCCAAACCAGTTGGAGATGAATTCACTATAATTCTCAACCAGTGATAAATATTACAGTAATTCAACCAAACTACAACAACTTCCAACCAGTGGAAATTCGTGCCGTTGTAACACACTTGACTGCCTTGCACCTCTTGATCCTCGATCCTTGGATTCCTTTACAGTCTCTTAACTTCAACCAGTGAAGTACCCCGAACTCAGGATTATAGACAAGAGTTTTTGTCTTATCCAACTAAGAGCTTCTTCAAGTATGAACTTTTTAGAACCACTCTTTTCACGATGCTATAGATTGCTTTTCGATCGCTTGAATGCTTTGATCGCTTGAAAGTATGTTCGCAACGGTTATTGCTCAACTTTAAATCTTCGGATATTTATAGGTGTTGATCTTTGAGCATTTCTTCATAGCCGTTGCAAATCTTTTCAACAAATCCATCCGTTAGAGAGGTAGACTTCATTATTTTCTTTCTGAACGTTGCAAGGCTGGATTCCCATTATTTTAATCTATCTTCCGACCGTTGTGAAGACTCTGCATGTGAGGCGCCGAATCTTTTGAATATAATAGGATTAAAGTCTTCAAGGTGGGTCTGATGAATTATTTAATTCATATCCTTTGCGGGAATCTCTCCAATTTGTCTATTCACGTTGCATGTGACTTTTCGTAATTTTTGACTTTTCAACGCATGCTGGCGTGGACTTAGAGTACTTGGCTGATCTCGACTAGGCTAATGTGCAGTTAACTTCTCTACAGTCTGGACCTCTCTGATGTTCGCTGTTTAGAACTTGTCTGATCAGATGACTTGTCTGAGCTATCTTGACTGCAGTCTGGTCAAACATCCCTGATGATTTTTGTTGACCGGAACTACTCTGACTCGACTCGGCTGTACCTCTCTGATGAACTCAGCTGATCTTTAGTACTTAGCCGATTTTTAGCCTAACTTATTTTTGGCCTATAGAAGATACTCATTTGGTTCTTCTTTACATTTTGCCAAGTTTTA
The DNA here is from genome assembly GCA_033398695.1 of Orobanche coerulescens. NCBI lineage: Eukaryota > Viridiplantae > Streptophyta > Magnoliopsida > Lamiales > Orobanchaceae > Orobanche > Orobanche coerulescens. Next base: position 122,864,844 of record CM065812.1, on the reverse strand, counting down.
CACTTAACATTATTTGGCCTATGGAAGATACTTATTTGGTTCTTCCTTACATTTTTGCCAAGTAATAAACATTTGAATTTATATTAATGACATCATCAAAATCTAACAAGTATTCCTAACAAATTCCCCCTATTTTGATGATGGCAAAACTTAAGCAAATAATCAAATGTACAAGTCTGCACTTAGGTGCAAGACATAAACTCAAAATCAGTCTTGTTTTGAGACAACTAGGAGTTGTCATTCAAATGACTGTATATATTAATTTTCTGTTGATTACAAGTACATGGCTTGAATAGAATAAATACAGAAAAATTAATCAATTACAAAAATTACAATTACATCCAAGAACTATCTGCCCCTTCCTCTGCGAACCGTTTGCTTGGGAGGTCTAAATAGTTTTGCACCGATTGGTCTACTTTTGATGGGTGCAAGACCATATTTCCTCCTTATGACTAGGGCAGCAAAGTCTTGGTCTTCTTTTGAAGAGAACTTGTGCTCTTCACATAGCTTTCTAATTTCTTCTTGAAGCTCTAGCTCGTTAAGCTCATTATCCAAACGGGTCGGCGCTTCCACTGCTCTGAATGGAGGAATCATAGGATAAGCATGCCATTTGGCTGCATATTTAAGCATGATCTTCTACAGAGTAGGCCATCTAGCATCCATGTAGTTGATGAATGACTGTTGGGGCGAGCATTCTTTATCTTGGAGAATCTCCCAGAGGTAGAACTGCTCTGTGAATTGTTTCTTGGCATCCGCCCAACTGGTCATGAATTCTGTTGGTAAGAATTCTTCAACATACCACAACTGTTTGCCTTCCCATTCGAATCTTTGTTCTTCTTTCTCTCTTGTTCTTCTCTTCTTTTCAACAGGCTGCTCTTCAGGTTGGTTGGGGGCAGATATCTCCTTTCTTTTCAGACTTGATGGTCCTCTCCTTTCTTTTCAGACTTGATGGTCCTCCTTCAATTTGGCGAATATCTTGCCTCTTCTTTGATCTTAGCTCTTCCCTTATTTCTCCTTGAGTACTTCCTTCCCCCTGGATTCTATCTTCCCCCTTTTTTCTAGCATCAACTAAAGTAGTCAACTGTTGCTCCATTCTGTGCATCCAGTCAGACATGCCAAATGGCATTATGTTGTTTGTAGGGGGAGGAGGTTGAGGGACTTCCCTATGCAGCAACGTATCAATCTTGGCATTGATGGTTTGAAGGTCAGGGGTGACCTGGGATGCAAGCAACTCTCCAATGGTGTCTTTTACGATTTGCCTTATCAGCTCAGTCATCGCAGGTGAGATCTGCGATGGTGGAGAGTGCTCACATGAGCCTTCTGCGACTGAACCACTAGACTGCAGGCTCCTATCTGCAGCCGGTACTCCAAAAGGGGTCTTTTCAGGTGTCCCTGATCTGGAATCCTCAGCCAATTCTGCATCCAGGCTGGTATACCGGGCAGGCGCCCCAGCCCTATCTGCAGCCTCTTGTATTGGCTCTTGCTCCGGCTCCCTTTCACCTTCTTCCTTCTCTTGCTCTTTCTCCTGCTCTTCCTCCTTTTCTTCTTCATCAATATTTTCTTTTTCTTTCTCAGCTCCTTGATCTCCTCCTTCATTTTTATCATCATCCTCATCATCATCATTATTATCATCATCCTTTTTCCCATCTTTTTTATCTTCCTCATCATCCTTATCATCATCATCCTGTTCTACCTCTTCCCCTTCTTCTTCTTCTTCATCAATTAACTCTTCTGTTTTCTCAACTTCCTCAGATTGTTTTTCAACTAAAATGTTTTCTTCTTCAACTACAACATTTTCTTCTCCTTTTTCTTCCTGCTCCTCTTCTTCGTCATCTATGACAATGACTTCCTCTTCCTCTTCTCCATCTACTTCTTCAATTCTAATTTCTTTCTCTACTTCCTCCTCAACAATTTTCTCATAGGATCCATCAAAAATACTGAGCATAATTGAATGGATGAACTGGTCCATGTTGGTTTTAAAATTTGACATGAACCAATTATCCTGGAGAATCAAAATGGTGTCTGATACTTTACAAAAATCTATCAGCACGTCCTTTGTGGCTTGGGGCTAATCCCAACCACAATTGTCAATGAAGGTTTGAAGTTTGACAAAAGACAGAGATTTCAAAAATTTCCATTCTTCAAAAATTTCAACAAAGGATTGTTTTAAGGCTAGAGGTTTAACAAGCTGTAATTGTTCAATGGACAGGTCGAAAACATTGTTGTCCAGCAGGTTAAAGGTATAGTTAGCTTCAGGGATTGAGATGATTAAACCTGCTTCTTCCTCCTCTGGAATGTATGCTGTAGTGAGGACTGGGACAATCTGAGTTTCCAGGCTGCCTGGAGCAGGCTGGTCTTCCAGGTGAGTAGGCGACCTGGCTGCAGGACTGGAATGATGATCTGACTGCTCCTCCTGACTAAACTGCAGTCGCCTGGGTCTCTTGGGAGAGGGTTCTGGAGATGACTGCATGATGAATGGTTCTCCAGGGTCTGGTCCCCTCCTCTTGAATCGAACAGCTATTGGAGTGTTGTCTGACTCGGAGTCCGACTTGGCTGCAGGGGCGTTGTCATCTGCAGGCTTGTCCGACTCGTCTGTTAAATCATATCTGGGGTAGGTCCTTGAGTCAGGCAGCTCTCTCAACATCTGGGCTGCTCTCCTTGTGCTTTCCAATTTTCTCAGCGTTTCTTGGTCCAGATGACCAAGCCTCTTATTGATGTGAAAGGGGTCAGTACTCCCCTTTGCCACACCCATCTTTTCCAGAATCCAACTCAGCTGCGTTCCAAACGCCAGCTTGGTTTTAAATCTCTTCTCGTCAACAAGCCATTCGGCTTTGTTGACCTCGCGCACAAGTTGCCTAAAAATGTAATCCGCCCAATCAATCTGCTCGTCTTGAATCAGTGCTCCTAGCACTGTGAACTTTGCCGATGACAGTTGGTCATAACTGCCGGCCATGCCCATGATGATCTTGTTGGTAATGTCCAACGCATATCGATATACCTTCTTTATCTAGCTCCTTTTAGCAGTAAGCTTCAGCTTCGTCGGTTGATCGATCACCTTGATTTTCTTCCAGGTTTCGGCTACTGATTGTTTGAGTGCCTCGACGGGTATGCCACGATGCCTCATACCAAAGGCCGTACGAATCGACTCTGGCGATATGTCGACTTGTCTTCCGCCGACTGTGCTTCTAATACCGCCTTGAATTACATATGCTTCGTGATAGAAGGCGATGACGTCTTCCTTGTAAAGGTGCTTTGGACTGATGTCCACGAATGGGTAGATCCCATTGAGCTTCATCGATCGGATCAGGTCAAGAACGTCGTAGTTCTCCAGATTTCCTTCCAACAGGCCTTAGAAATCGATGACCAGAGAGAAGATAATCTGGTCTTTGACCGCTTTCATGTTGACGCCTTCGAAGTACGATTCCATTTCTGCAAACAAAGGATTTTTAGTGTATTTGGAGTTCAAGAATTTTTGCTCTGTAAATCTAGGGTTTGAAAGACTGGTAAGCGTAAGAGGTAAAGTGAAAAGGTTTTCGTCCTTATAAAGAAGATGAAAAGACGTATGGATTAAATTATTATATATTTGAAACGGTGGTATGCCTTTTGAGATTCTTTTAAATTTTAAATTTGAATCGGTGGTCCAGGTTTAGATTTTAAATTTGACGGTTGGTTTTAATTGGCCACCGTGGAGGTCGATTTATCGAGTGATTGCCACGTGTATTAAAATGCCACTTGCGAACCAAAGTTAACATAATATTATATCAGATATAATAATAAAATATTCAGAGGTCGGTTATGTTTAGAAAACTTAGCTGGTTTGACTGTTGACTGTTGTCTGCTCTACATCAGGTGAGTTGACTCCTTGGACTTCTCGCCTGAGATTTTGATCAGCTAGGTTCCTTTGTTCGTCCTTCGTCCTCTTGTCTGCATCAGCTAGGATCTGGTCTGCAACTGGATCAGCTACCGTCTTGTCATCTGCATGTTGGATATGATCTGCAGATGAGTCTTTATCAGCTACAGCTGGGTCTTCATCAGCGGCAATTGGATCAGATAGGTTTGATGTTCCTGTCTGATCTGCAGTTGGGTCTTCAGCAGTTACAGTTGGGTCATCAGGCTGATCTGCAGGTGAGTCTACCATTCCAGTGTCATGTACAATGACTTCTTCAAGGGTTGCTGTTTGTTTGTTCTCAATTAACTCAACTTGCTTCCTGTACTCAACAGTAGTTTCATCAAAAACAACATGGGGTGTTTCCTCCACAACTAAGGTTCTTTTATTAAAAACTCTATATGCCTTGCTTCTTTGTGAGTATCCCATAAAGAGACCATCATTAGTTTTAGCATCGAAGGCATTTAGTTGTGTTTTACTGTTGTTGTGGATGAAACACTTACAACCAAAAACATGAAAATAAGCAACAGTAGGAGTTCTATTATTCCAAACCTCATAGGGAGTTTTGCCATGTCTCCCTACTATCATACTCCTGTTCTGAGTATGGCAAGCTATGTTGATGACTTCAGCCTGTAACCTCTTGGGCGAGTCATTCGCAATCATGGACTGTTTGCTTCCTTCGTGGTTCTTCCTTCTTTCAAAGAACGCCATTCTGCTGGGGTGTCCTGGCTGCAGAGAGCTCATGCTGGATCCCATTCTGATCGCTGTAATCAGTGATCGCCTTGTTGAGAAACTCTCCTCCTTTGTCTGATCTGATCTTGATGATGGAGAGGGATTTCTCATTCTGAATCCTTCTCAGCAGCTCAGGTAGCTTGGTCAAGGTTTCACTCTTCTTATACAGGAAGATGATCCAAGTGTACCTTGAATAGTCATCTACTACAACAAGTGCATGCTTTCTGCCGCTTAGAGTCCTTGGCTTGATAGGACCAAATAGATCCATGTGGAGTAGATCTAAGATCCTTGTTGTTAGAGTTGTAGGCTGGACTGGCTTGAATGATGCTCTCGTCTTCTTTCCTTTCTGACAAGCATCACATAAAGCTTCTTTATTGAATGCTTCATCTGGAAGTCCTCTGACCAGCTTCTGAGAACTAATCTTGTTGATGGCTTTGAAGTTTAGGTGACATAGTCTTTTGTGCCATAGCCATCCATTCTCAGCTACTGTCTTAGATAGAAAACAGGTGTTGGGAGTTCCTGTGTTCCAATCTATCATGTAGACATCTTGTAACACCCCCAAATCCTATTGGGTTATTACAGTGCCGTGGACCCCACACCAGGAGATCCACCAGACAAACATGACTATAATACATTAAATTAAACAACAAGGGAAAATCATAGTCCCTACCATGATATCCGACACAATATTCCGATAAGGAATTTCAACGACAAAAGTGGCCTACATGGCCAAAATGAAATACAACAGCATCCACGAACATCTGTTCGGGTAATACAACACGACAACAACTGACAAGACCGGAGTACACTCCAACTGACTGACCAACAATGAACAACTCGGACTAGTATCGCTCGAATGCCTCGTCGCCAACGTCATGCCCCTGTGTCTCAACTCTCTCCTCGCAAGCACCTAAAACATGAAAACATGTTCCGCCCCCACGGGGTCAGTCATCCAGATAATGAACATCAAATACATGTATAACATGATATGCATCCAAAGTCATAAAGAATCGGTAATATGATAATAATATTACTTGATTCTCACAAACCAATGTAAGAACAGCTCATTCGTGAAATACTATGCCCACGGCATACTATTAATACACCTTTCGACGAGTTAGAACATAAATGCCCAACGGCGAATCAAAATCCTGAATATCGCAATGAATTACACAACATGAATCCATCAAGAACTGAATTAAACATGAATCACAATGCCCGAAGGCCCCAATGAAATTATCAAGACAATCACAAAGGCACGAAGCCACTCGGCAAGCCGTCAAATATCACATTCACATGAAACCTAATAGCCCGAAGCTATAATTAATGAGGGCTAATAAGGTCGTAACCACGACCGTGACCTCTCGAGTTGTAGGTGTTGGGAAGCCAACCGCGAAGGTTCAAGCCCCAAGCTTACCCATAAGGTCATAAACGCGACCGTGACCTACTAAGTTGTAGGTGTTGGGAAGCCAACCGCGAAGGTTCAAGCCCCAAGCTTACCCATAAGATCATAAACACGACCGTGACCTACTGAGTTGTAGGTGTTGGGAAGCCAACCGCGAAGGTTCAAGCCCCAAGCTTACCCATGATAAGCACTAGCCGAGACTAGCCTCCAAAAATATAATAAATCACAAATGACAACGATTCGTAGATTACCGAATTCGTGAGAATGATAGTGTGCTACCTTGAGTCGGCCAACACGATAACAATGATGCAGTGGATGATTCCATGAATGATTGAGTGTTTCGATTACCTTAGAACGGCAAATCGATAAGAGTAATATGATGAATGATTGAATATCTCGATTTGCCTTAGAAAGGTCAATTGATAATAATGATATAATGAATGATTGAACATTTCGATTTGCCTGAGAACGGCCAATCGATAACAATGATATGAAGGATACCTCGGCACCTTTAATCGGTTACCGACGTCGAAGATGAGAAATGAATACGCTAATGCCTTTAATCGGCCAATACAGTTTTAATGACAACTCCAACAGGAATAACAATGATTTCAACGATGTTTTAGATTGACATCTATATGAACAACAATCGATACATCGATACCGCGAACCGGCTATCGACAATGACATTAATAATGAGTATTACAATGCCTTGAATCGGCCGTTAACGAACAACAATGACGTTTGGCAAAATTTCCTGAAGGTATCGTATCGAACGATCTCTTGATATCAATGAATTCATGAAGAGACTAAGTCTCGGAATGATACAACACATCTATACACATACATGATGACATTAGCTCAATGACTAGTACAAGTATAAAACTTGCCTCAAACCGAAGGCGAGGAAGTCCTTCCACGAACAACGTCCTTAATAGGGAATACCGCCACTCGAACAACCTTGAATTACACAAGCACCAACAATTCGCTTAATATATGAATCAAACACGAATATAACGAACTCGAAACGTCGATACGATTAAACTAAGTCCATAGAGGCATTAAATCAAACACGTAGTATCCAAACTCCGATTGTTTACAATCAAACCTTAATATACCAATATCAAATCCCCCAAGAAGTGTTTCAAACCAACAAAACATCTCCAAAAGCGATCAATAATCCGTTATGAATATCCAAAACGTGATTATAACAACAATTAGTCGAAAATCCCCAATTCCAACTCGATTTTCAAGGTGTTCTCGAATAATTCCTCAATAATCCAATGAATCCTTATACAAACTCATAATCATATACATATCCCTTCATATATCATGATTATAACGTCCAAAACATCCTATTTCAACACAAAATCGAAGTCCAAAGTGTTGAAGGAATTACCTCTTGATGATCCAAGTGCTTTAACCCGAAGAATACGCGTTAGATTGATTATCCGGGCTTCACGATCGAAAGGAGATGAAGAAAATCAAACACCCAAATGATTTGTGAAGGAAAAACCCTCCCTCAAGCCTTATCTCTCGGTTGAAGGTGAAGAAAATGCGAAAAATGGGTGAAATGATGGAAAAATGAATTTATAGGGGTTGGTACTGCCGGACACGGCCGTGCCGATCGGCACGGTCGTGTCGCATACCGGTCGACGGTTGGCGACAGTGACTCGGCCGTGTCCGGATTGACACGGTCGCGGCGCCGAGGGCCTTCCGATAGCGACGGCCGGCGACTCGGCATGACTCGACCGTGTCACGGGACACGGTCGGGCGTGTCAGCGATGCGTTCGTGCCTATCCGGAGAGTGCACGCAGGCGTGCGGGCGACGGCCGAGCACAGTCGGCGTAAACTTCGCATTTCGGACGAGTACGGCACGGGCCGTGTCGGACGACACGGCCGAGTTCGGTCGGCGATGATCGCCAAAATCAAACGACCAAAACTCTCTCGTCCGACTCCGATTGACTCACCGTTTGAACCATTGGAAAGCTAAATCGATGCTCTATAATATTGCAAAGATTTAGAATTTTTGGAGTTACCAAAAATTAATGGTGATTTAACAAAGTCGAACTCATATGAGGAAAGTTGAAACTATGAACAATAACGATACACAACTCGAAGTTTTACGAACGGTGAACACGGTGAATGAACATGATTGATGAATGATTATAGTTGAGTGAAAAATACACTGAGTGACAAATACAGACTGATAATTACTGAATGAAAATGAATGAATTACAACCGGGTATTACATACACCCCCCCTTAAAAGAGTTTCGTCCCCGAAACTAAGGGTCAAACAACTCGGGATAACTCTCTCGCATACTATCCTCGGTTACCAAGTAGCCTTTTCGACTCCGAGTCTAGACCACTGAATCTTGACCAAAGGAATCGACTTATTTCTCCACTGTTTGATTCGCCGCTCCAACACTCGTACCGGACGCTTCTCGTACGAATGATCATCCGCGAGTTCGATTTTGTCGAACTGAAGTATGTGACTCGGGTCGGCAACATACTTCCGCAACTGAGAGACGTGAAGCACATTATGAATTCGGCTCAATGCCGGAGGCAAAGCCAATCGATAAGCTAACTCGCCTACTCGATCCAAATTTTCAAACGGTCCAATGAATCTCAGACTCGACTTCCCCCGTCTTCCAAAACGGAAAATACCTCGACTTGGTACCTCAACGATTAGAGGTATATCCGACGATGAACTCGCCGCTAACTATGATCTCAGAAGGTCACGAGAATGAAAGTGACTAAAATGAATGATGAATGATAATTGACTATAAATCCGACAATGATAAAGAATGGCTCACCACGGTGAATTAATAACGTCATGAGTGATAGCTCAAGTGAAATTATTGGAACCGTTGTTCCTCGTGAATTAAATGATTAATTTCATGATGACAAGTCTCAACATGATTGATATATGATGAATGACTTAAGTGAATGAATGAACGACAATGAAATGAATGATTATCCTATTACCGAACAAGAATTAACTTGCTCGAAATCGGAGATGAATGTCCTTACCTCGGGCTCTCGAAGCCTGATAGGACCCCTTGAATGAAGCACGAGCTGGAGTAACAAGGTCCCTCGAGGCCCTTGAGCTCTCTCGAGATCTACCGGCACTAGAACTCCTGCAGTATTTACGAAGGTGTCCCCGCCCACACCGAAAACAAATAACGGCCTGCATTGAACACCGGGTGCCGCGATGTCCTATTACATCACGCTTAAAGCAAACAACGGTCGAACTCGTGGCCTTAGAAGAGGACGCTCCCTCCGCACGAAGACGACTAGAAAATGACTTCTTGGATGACGGGGTCCGATGTCCCTCTGAACGAGCCGGCATTCTAGTCCTCTCACCCGAAGAAACTGAAAGATGCTTCTGAGTAAGCTCCTTGATCAAAAGCTCTGCTCCAAGAGCCTTCCCAATGAACTCACTAAGTGAATTACAATTGTGATTGAACACCGCATCCTCAATCTGGATTTAGCCTCTTGCTAAAATATTTGATCTTATCCGCCTCGAGACGGATAGCGGCGAAGCAAATCAAGTAGTCCCTGAAACTTCTCGGCAATGGCAATAACACCCTCGTCCTCGGCCGGGTTCGGGTTCAAAACCTCGACAACTTGGCTTCACGAAGTGGAGCCGGATAATATCTCTCTAACATGAGGGTCTTGAACTCACTCCAACCAATCGCGATCGGTGGGTTTCACGAAAGCCACCAATAATTAGCACCCTAACTCAAGATGTAAGCCGCTACCGCCCCTTTACTCTCCTCCGGACCCTGAACCAGGTCGAATCGTTATCATAATGCTCAACCCAATGAACAAGATCCGCCGGGTCCGACGAACCCTCAAAAGTAGGCGGCATCGACGAGAGATATCGTTAACAATCGATTCACTCCTCCACCGTCCATGAAATGGCACTGCATCCTCTGTTGCGGTGGACCACGAACCATCGAGGTCCGCATAGTCTCCACTATCCGCGTCATCCGAGTCATCGGGCCATCATGCCTGCATAAATATGAATGGATCAACCCGGACACCTTCCGAGTGAGATGCCTCTCGCACGACTCCTGACGGTGAATGGTTATCCGATGAATGAGTAGCCTCGCTATTTGATGAATTAATGATATCCCTCGCGTTCGTGTGGGCATGCACACGAGATCCCGGGTTCCGGCCCGCACCGCGCCTCTTCCCCTGCGTCCTCGATGACTCTATCCATACCGAAGTAGGAAAGTCACATGATGATTATAGATTCCGCATGAATATCGCATTATGATTACGTTACAGAGTGACAATAATGAGCATACACGCTCTAACACAATGAATGCATTAATGATTTAATGAAATGATCATCGACATTATGTCAGAGTATGATAAGACCGTATGAAACATTAAATGAGGTAACATGATTGCCTGATGAAATTCTGAAATGATTACCTTGAACAAGTTAACAAGGTTGAAAATTCGATCCTCAAGATCAACAATCAACCGTGAGATGGGTGAATGATTAATGAAGTAATCGAACAATGAGATTGATCAATGAGGAATGATTTAACCGAGCAATGAGATTGGTCGACGAGTGAATTAGCTAAACGATGAGATTAATTGAGTGATGAATGAATTAGCTGAACGGTGAGGTTAATTGAGTGATGAACGAAGCAACTGAGTAATTGATATTGACTGAATGATGAATGAATTAACTGAGTGATGAATTGACTGAGTAATGATATTGACTGAGTAATGAATGAATTATCTGAGTGATGAATTGACTGAGTAATGATATTGACTGAGTAATGAATGAATTATCTGAGTGATGAATTGACTGAGTAATGATATTGACTGAGTAATGAATGAATTATCTGAGTGATGAATTGACTGAGTAATGATATTGATTGAGTAATGAATGAATTAACATAATCGACAAGATCAGCATGACGATTGAGGATTATTAACCGATGAATGAGTTGATCCTTAATGCTTACATAAGCCACACGTGTCCCAAAACAATTAGTCATGAATCAATCATAACACTAATATCACATATAGGTTTCAACAAGGCACGAACAATTAATGACATGATGAATGTATGAACATAAAGAGAATCGAGTCCTTACACAGGTCATACGAAGCTTCGAGGTCTCGCGATACTAGTCTTCACTGACGACGACTCGATGAATGAATGACTCGTGCAGTCGCACTAATATTACGACTCACAAAACCTGACTGACTAGATTGTCATAACCTGACAATCCCACTACTACCGCGACGGTAGGAACACATAACTCACATCTCAGGGTATTACACAACCCAAATCTCTGATACCATTTCTGTAACACCCCCAAATCCTATCAAGTTATTACAGTGCCGTGGACCCCACACCAGGAGATCCACCAGGCAAACATGACTATAATACATTAAATTAAACAACAAGGGAAAATCATAGTCCCTACCATGATATCCGACACAATATTCCGATAAGGAATTTCAACGACAAAAGTGGCCTACATGGCCAAAATGAAATACAACAGCATCCACGAACATCTGTTCGGGTAATACAACACGACAACAACTGACAAGACCGGAGTACACTCCAACTGACTGACCAACAATGAACAACTCGGACTAGTATCGCTCGAATGCCTCGTCGCCAACGTCATGCCCCTGTGTCTCAACTCTCTCCTCGCAAGCACCTAAAACATGAAAACATGTTCCGCCCCCACGGGGTCAGTCATCCAGATAATGAACATCAAATACATGTATAACATGATATGCATCCAAAGGCAGAATGAAACGGTAAAATGATAATAATAGTACGAGATGCTCACAAACCAATGTAAGAACCGAGCATTCGTGAAGTACTATGCCCACGGCATACTATTAATACCTGCTCGACAGGTTAGAACATAAATGCCCAACGGCGAATCAAAATCCCGAATATCGCAATGAATTACACAACATGAATCCATCAAGAACTGAATTAAACATGAATCACAATGCCCGAAGGCCCCAATGAAATTATCAAGACAATCACAAAGGCACGAAAGCCACTCACCAAGTCCAAATATCACATTCACATGAAACCGAATAGCCCAAGCTATAATTAATGAGGGCTAATAAGGTCGTAACCACGACCGTGACCTATCGAGTTGTAGGTGTTGGGAAGCCAACCGCGAAGGTTCAAGCCCCAAGCTTACCCATAAGGTCATAAACGCGACCGTGACCTACTAAGTTGTAGGTGTTGGGAAGCCAACCGCGAAGGTTCAAGCCCCAAGCTTACCCATAAGATCATAAACACGACCGTGACCTACTGAGTTGTAGGTGTTGGGAAGCCAACCGCGAAGGTTCAAGCCCCAAGCTTACCCATGATAAGCACTAGCCGAGACTAGCCTCCAAAAATATAATAAATCACAAATGACAACGATTCGTAGATTACCGAATTCGTGAGAATGATAGTGTGCTACCTTGAGTCGGCCAACACGATAACAATGATGCAGCGGATGATTCCATGAATGATTGAGTGTTTAGATTACCTTAGAACGGCAAATAGATAAGAGTAATATTATTAATGATTGAATATCTAGATTTTCCTTAGAAATGTCAATTTATAATAATTATATATTGAATTATTGAACATTTCGATTTGCATTAGAACGGCCAATCGATAACAATGATATGAAGGATACCTCGGCACCTTTAATCTGTTACCGACGTCGAAGATGAGAAATGAATACGCTAATGCCTTTAATCGCCAATACAGTTTTAATGACAACTCCAACAGAATAACAATGATTTCAACGATGTTTTAGATTGACATCTATATGAACAACAATCGATACATCGATACCGCGAACCGGCTATCGACAATGACATTAATAATGAGTATTACAATGCCTTGAATCGGCCGTTAACGAACAACAATGACGTTTGGCAAAATTTCCTAAGGTATCGTATCGAGCGATCTCTTGATATCAATGAATTCATGAAGAGACTAAGTCTCGGAATGATACAACACATCTATACACATACATGATGACATTAGCTCAATGACTAGTACAAGTATAAAACTTGCCTCAAACCGAAGGCGAGGAAGTCCTTCCACGAACAACGTCCTTAATAGGGAATACCGGCCACTCGAACAACCTTGAATTACACAAGCACCAACAATTCGCTTAATATATGAATCAAACACGAATATAACGAACTCGAAACGTCGATACGATTAAACTAAGTCCATAGAGGCATTAAATCAAACACGTAGTATCCAAACTCCGATTGTTTACAATCAAACCTTAATATACCAATATCAAATCCCCCAAGAAGTGTTTCAAACCAACAAAACATCTCCAAAACGATCAATAATCCGTTATGAATATCCAAAAACGTGATTATAACAACAATTAGTCGAAAATCCCCAATTCCAACTCGATTTTCAAGGTGTTCTCGAATAATTCCTCAATAATCCAATGAATCCTTATACAAACTCATAATCATATACATATCCCTTCATATATCATGATTATAACGTCCAAAACATCCTATTTCAACACAAAATCGAAGTCCAAAGTGTTGAAGGAATTACCTCTTGATGATCCAAGTGCTTTAACCCGAAGAATACGCGTTAGATTGATTATCCGGGCTTCACGATCGAAAGGAGATGAAGAAAATCAAACACCCAAATGATTTGTGAAGGAAAACCCTCCCTCAAGCCTTATCTCTCGGTTGAAGGTGAAGAAAATGCGTAAAAATGGGTGAAATGATGGAAAAATGAATTTATAGGGGTTGATCGTCGCCGACACGGCCCGTGCCGATCGGCACGGTCGTGTCGCATACCGGCCGACGATTGGTCGACAAGGACTCGACCGTGTCCGGATTGACACGTCGCGCGCCGAGGGCCTTCCGATAGCGACCCGCCGACAATGACTTCGGCATGACTCGACCGTGTCCTCGGGACACGGTCGGGCGTCGGCGATGCTCCGTGCCTATCCGGAAGAGTACGGCACGGCCGCGGCCGGACGACACGGTCGAGCCTGGTCGGCGAAACTTCGCATTTCCGGACGAGTACGGCACGGGCCGTGTCGGACGACACGGCCGAAGTTCGGTCGGCAAAGGATCGCCAAAATCAAACGACCAAAACTCTCTCGTCCGGACTCCGATTGACTCACCGTTTGAACCATTGGAAAGCTAAATCGATGCTCTATAATATTGCAAAGATTTAGAATTTTTGGAGTTACCAAAAATTAATGGTGATTTAACAAAGTCGAACTCATATGAGGAAAGTTGAAACTATGAACAATAACGATACACAACTCGAAGTTTTACGAACGGTGAACACGGTGAATGAACATGATTGATGAATGATTATAGTTGAGTGAAAAATACACTGAGTGACAAATACAGACTGATAATTACTGAATGAAAATGAATGAATTACAACCGGGTATTACACATCTCTTCTTCTGAATCCTTGTAGCTTCACTTCTCCAGACAAATCACCATACATTTCTAAATGGTGAAGACTACTAGATTCTTCTCGTCGCAAAACTGGCTTATGCTCAGGAGATTATATTTGAGCCCTTTGACATAGTGAACTTTGGATATCACAATATTTCCTTGGTGCAGCTCTCCAAAGCCCTTCGTTTGTCCTCTAGAGCTATCTCCAAATGTTACGTCTGGACCTTTTTCCTTGGTATATTTGGTCAGCATCTTCTTGTTCCCGGTCATGTGCCTCGAGCATCCAGAATCTACAAACCATTCTTCACCTCCAAAGTTTGAATTTGTGGAGATGTGGTTGTAGTCATTCCATCTTTTCTGCAATCAAACAGGCAGAGATTTAGGTACCCAAATCTGTGTGGGTCCTTTCGGGTTAGATGGTTTCCTGGAGAATTGATTTCTCCTTGGATTGTGAAAGTTGTTATTATTATAACCCTTATAAGGTGTGTAAGGTCTAGGTCTGAATCTCCTGTTGGGATTGTATACTGGATATTCCTCAAAATACTGGTAGTGTGAGCCATTTCTAAATCTTGGCTGAGACCATCTGTTAAATCTTTGAGGTCTCCACACTTGTTCATTTTGGAAATTAGGATAACCTTGAGGTTTCCATCTGCCTCTCCCATTTTGAAATATATTTTTGGGGAGTTGTTGATAATAGTGGGCATGTTGTCTGGGCTGCTGCTTCTGCCTTGGCCAATGCCTAGTCGCTTGTCTAGGTGGCTGCCTTGTGGACCCTGGTTGCATCCTAGACTTGTGACTTGGCTGTTGCCTTTTTTTAAATATCGGTTTGTATATAGGCTCAGCAGTCGAGACTATTGTTTCTCCCTTGATAAAAGTGGTTTTAGAACTAGAGGGAGTATGAGGATCATATCCAAGGCCTGATCTGGAATATAGTGGCCTTTTATTGGTACATAATTCTTCCAGGGTTGAAGACGCCTTCAGGGAGGTTATTTCCTGCGCCTGAGTCTTATTTGCCTGAGTCAGCTTAGTAAATTCGGCTTTGACATGAGCAAGTGCAGCTGATTTTTCTTTAAGTAAAATAGCTAGTTGGTTTATCTCAGCTATATTAACATCAGCCTGGTTTTTCAAGTCAGCTGCAGTTATCTCAACCTTATTCAGTTCTAGGCTGAGTTTTTCAAAATCATTTTTCAGCTGCCTATTCTCATCTTGCAGCTGAGTCTTCTCGGCTGATAAAAATTGGTGTGAAGATTTTAGTGTTTCAAAATCTTTAAATAGCTGATTTACAGATTCGTGCAGATCCATATCTTGTGACATGGCTTAACTATTATTTGAACCAGAGGGTTTAGATGTTACCTCTTCATCAGCTAGGTTGGCCATCAGGCAGTCATACTCTTCATCATCATCAGAGAAGAATCCGCTGCTAGATTCTACATGCTCCTGATCTTCTCCGATGAGGGCCTTCCTCCGGTCTTCTTTTTTGCCCACCTCCTTCTTGCTCTCGTCCTTCTTGAGATTAGGACAGTCGATTTGGATGTGTCCTGTCTTGTGACAATTGTAGCACTCCACCTTCCAGCTTCCGGCTTTCTGGTTCCTTATGGGGTTCTCCTTATAGTTTTTCTTGTATTTGGAATAATTTTTCCGGAAGTTGCTGAATCTTTGCATGATGAACGCCATCTCTTCCTCAAAATCTAGTGGATTTGGATGCTTTATATCAGATAAGCTCTTGGCGGGGGACTCGGCTGCAAAGGCTATTCCCTTCTCTGCAGGCTCAGTTGAGGATGAACTAGGAAGCTCGAACTCATAAGCCTTTAGATCAGAGAACAACTCTTGGATCTTTATCTTATTCAGATCCTTAGATTCTCTCATGGCCACTGCCTTCATGCTCCATTCAGGATTGAGAGATCTGAGGACCTTTAGTGCCATTTCCCTGTTGCTATAAGATTTGCCGAGGGAATTGATTTCGTTGATGATTTCAGTGAACCTTGTGTCCACTTGATCTATAGATTCGCCGTTCTTCATTTTGAAGTTGTCAAACTTTTGGGTAGCAATTGACAACTTATTCTCTTTGATTAGCTCCGTTCCCTCACACATTAAAGCTAATGTGTCCCAGATTTCCTTGGCATTCTTGCAGTTCTTTATCTTGACAATGGTGGATTTGTCAAGGGTTTGGTACAACACATCTCTGGCCCGGTTGTCAAGGTTGGCCAACTTTCTTTCTTTGGGAGTCAGCTCTATCCTCTTCTTTGGGATGTTCTCTGGCTTCCCTGCTGCGATCTCCTCTGGAGTGTTGTCCTTTTCAAAGATGAATGACCCGTCCTCTATGATGCACCACATGTCATCATGGATCGAAGATAAGTGTGCCTGCATCCTTATCTTCCAAAGATCATACTCGTCAACTGAAAACACAGGGAGTCTAGAATGCATGTGTTCCATTATAAAATGAGAGTAAAGATATATCTCTGATAGATCTGGTTCGTGGAAAAAAAATGTGAACCAACCTCTCTGATACCACTTGTAGGTCACAAGTCGTCCAGGAATAAGTCTAGAGGGGGGTGAATAGACTTATTGAAACTCTTAAACTCTTATTGAAACACTTGTAGGTCACTTGACTTGCTTCTTCACACACAGTTCCAAAGCTTCGTCTCTTCAATGCAGATCCGTCACACACTGTTCAGGAAAAGCAAGGCTTTCTCAGTCCACACAGGGCTGATGGGTTTGTTCAATGATAGAACGATGGTTTGAACAACAGCTTGACTTTCTTGATCTTCAGCTGATAATGTGTTGTTCAAGGTTGAGCACTTGGATATTTCTTCTTTCAGAATATGCAGTACACTTGAAGAAATATATTTGCTCTGAGTATTCGTGTAAGCACTTGTTGGTTGATGTTTCATGGAATTTTGTATGTGTATCTCGTGATATGATCTTCAAACTCCGGAGATATTTATATAACCTTCTGAATTATATCCGTTGTGAAAGATCCGTTGAGCAAGATTATGTGACAACTGAGATAGTTGACTTTAAGTAGACCATGATCCGGATATTGCGGGATTTGAAGATCTCTATTGGCTTTAGTATTTAAATACTTTATCCTTTCAGTATTTAAATACTTCTTTATCAAACGGGACTTGGCTTTAGTGAATAACAAAGATTCCTTCTTGTCCTGTTTTGATGTGTATTGAAGGTCTCAATACTTCACAACTTGAATGCTGTATTCATTTGCGCTGTAGGCTATAAAAGAGTAGTCGTTGTATCGAACGTTTGCTGTATGGAGGGACATCTTCCATACTTGGTGCTTTTAGATTCTGTTGCTGTATCTTGGCAATGCGAAGGCTCGCTGTATGCTAGCGCTATGAAAAGGTCTTCGATACAGAGCAGACAACTTCGATCAGACTTTCAATACAGCGGCTTGTTGTATGCTGGACATTTATCATCTTGTTGTATGATAGCTTGCTGTATGAAGCTTTGCTGTTTGGTAATTATAAGAACAACATTGTTTTTCCCAACAATTTCCCCCTTTTTGATAATTTCCAAAACTTATGGATGATGCCAAAACTTCTTTGAAACATATTTAATGGGAGACTTCCTTTTTGGTCTTTTGTCGAATGTTCAATTAACCTTCTGTTGTATGATTGAGGCACTTGTCATCTTGCTGCATGTTTGACAGCGCAAGATACAGGAAGTTTATCCAAATGTTCGATCATTTTCGGGACAGCTACTTGCTGTATGTTTGATAATTTGAGAAGAGTTCGATATAGGAGTTGTTTATCCCAACTGTTTCCCTCTCTTTAGATAATGTCAAGAGCAGACTTCTTGATCTTCTGTTTCGAATGATCTGGTCTTCAGCACTTAGTCTAAAAGAAATGTGAACTGCTCGCAGGCAAGTTCTAAAGTAATAGCATCTAACAGGGAAGTGTATTACATCTTAAATTTATGATTAATGCACAGGCACAATCTTACAGTGTAATCTAGTTGAGTAAAACTGAACCTATGAACTGTTCGCAGACAAGTTCTTACAGTTTAATACTTAAACTTGTTTGATAGCAACAAAAAAATTGAGTTGAGTTTAAATTCGCATTGTTTGGGATAGTGAAGTCCAGATGTGATGCAAAGAGTTTTAAATAAAAAAATGAATCTCAAAACAGGACATGTGGACTTAAAACTATTTGCAATACACAATAGAATAAAACTATCAAGCATAATTGATGTCGTGTAGTGTAAATACTGTATCCGCGAAGAATACAATGTTACCCCTTAAAAGGTACATACAGGATTCAATTCTTACATTATTGTTCGGATTAACACTGTATTCATGGGTCATACTGTATTCCCCCTCAATTAATGAGTAAAAGCATAAAAACTTATAGGGAGTCTGGCTGTAGCATTCCAAATTCTTGTCGAAGCATAGAAATCAAGTAAATTTGGGTCCGTGGATATTAGTGCCTTTAGGTACCCAGATTTTCCTGACAGCAATAAGTTTACTGTATGATGGTTTAGATCCGTAATTGCGATTTCTACGTGGGGCATATACATAGTTGCTATAACCATTATAATTATTATGCATGTAAAATTTAGGGTTATTATTAGTCCAGTACAAATGCCGTCTTGGAGGTGGAGCCATTTTCTTCGGCCTAACAGCTTGCCTTCTGGGTCTCCAGTTGGATTCCCAATGCTGTTGTTGATACTGTGCGGAAACTTGCTGTCGCGATGAGTGACGAGGCTCCTGTATCCAATACCTAGGCGTGCTGTACTGAAAGTACTGTCCTGTGGGCCTTTGGTATTTGGATACAACCTTCCTTCTGAACGGTCATGGCGCCGCCGATATGCTCGGGAGCATGCTATCGATACGCCACAGTCGAATGGCCGGTGATTCCATTGTCTGGAATAGAACCGAGTGGCGTAATGGCGCTTTTGTCGTCATGTGCAACGGGTTCCTTCACATGATTCAGAACTTCTTCCGGTACAGGAATGGGTTCCTTACCCCTGACGAATACCATACTAGATTTTCCTTTGTTGGAGAAAGAGTTGTATCCTAAGCCACGTTTATCATGAGCATGTTGCCGAGTGCTTAGGATCTCTTCCATTCTATTAGAGGATTTCTCGAAAGAATTCAAGATTGTCTCTAAGTTTCTTTCATGTTTCTCGAGAGATTTTACTTTGGCTTCGAGTAGAGCCAAATCATTTATCTTGCTTTCAAGATGAGACTTAGTCTCATTTAGATCATGAGCAAGTTGATGATTGCTCTCCATGAGTTTTTCTAAATTGACTTTGCTATTTTCGCAGTCGACAGATATATTTTCGTAATTATTCTTCAGCAAGTCGTTTTCTTTCTTCAGCTCTAGGTTAGAAATTTGGAGCTGTATATTTTCTCTTTTTAATGTCTCATGGGACTTTTGAATGTTATTAAATTCATTCAACATGTTTTCAAAGGTATGAGATGTATTTACAGGAATAGTTGAGGTAGAGCTTACCTCATCATTATTGCTGTCTTCATTTTCCTCGTTAACTTTGGCCATAGAGCACATGTAGGCTCTATCTTCTAGCTCATCATCAGACGAGTCACTGTCAGTGACCACCTGGAGACATTCAGTCTTTGTTGATGCGGGTGAAGCTTTTGATTCTCCAATGAAGGCCTTGAGTTTGTTCTTCATCCTGTTTCTCCAGTCATCAAACTCGTTAATAGAAAACCTAGGTGCCTTGCTTATTAATGAGGTATCCATATGTGAGGAAATAGGAAAGATAAATTAATCAAAAAAACTAATTTAGGATCTGATTCGGTTAAAATACGACTGATTCTTTTTAGAATCAACCGCTCTGATACCACTTGTTGGTCCCTAAGTATACAGAATACAACTTGGAAAGTATTTAAGCAACAAGCTGTACTATTTTCAAATCCGAGTGCATAACGGAAGTCTTAAAACAGTAAGTTGCTGTCGATACAGTAACTCGGTCTAATTTCCTATTAGCTTGGTGCGTACAGGGTTTTGCAGTGTATACTTATAAAAATCACAGTTTATGAAAACAGTAACGGCAAAAGGTAAATAACACAGTATTTAAGTGGTTCGAGGTAAACCCCTCTACGTCCACTGGTCCTCCACACAGGAGTAAAATGTTTATTATAAATACTCACAACTATGTATTTATAATCAAATCTATCCTTGTATCATTCACACAGATAGATACAACGACTGTCGCTTTCAACTGTTCACACAGATTGGTTAAAGCTTCCACTTGACTTGCTTCTTCACACACAGTTCCAAAGCTTCGTCTCTTCAATGCAGATCCGTCACACACAGTTCAGGAAAAGCAAGGCTTTCTCAGTCCACACAGGGCTGATGGGTTTGTTCAATGATAGAATGATGGTTTGAACAACAGCTTGACTTTCTTGATCTTCAGCTGATAATGTGTTGTTCAAGGTTGAGCACTTGGATATTTCTTCTTTCAGAATATGCAGTATACTTGAAGAAATATGTTTGCTCTGAGTAATCATGTAAGCACTTGTTGGTTGATGTTTCACGGAATTTTGTATGTGTATCTCGTGATATGATCTTCAAACTCCGGAGATATTTATATAACCTTCTGAATTATATCCGTTGTGAAAGATCCATTGAGCAAGATTCTATGACAACTGAGATAGTTGACTTTAAGTAGACCATGATCCGGATATTGCGGGATTTGAAGATCTCTGTCGGCTTTAGTATTTAATACTTTATCCTTTCAGTATTTAAATATTTCTTTATCAAACGGGACTTGGCTTTAGTGAATAACAAAGATTCCTTCTTGTCTTGTTTCGATGTGTATTGAAGGTCTCAATACTTCACATCTTGAATGTTGTATTCATTTGCGATGTAGGCTATAAAGGAGTAGTCGCTGTATCGAATGTTTGTTGTATGGAGGGACAGCTTCCATACTTGGTGCTTTTAGATTCTGTTGCTGTATCTTGGCAACGCGAAGGCTCGCTATATGCTGGCGCTATGAAAAGGTCTTCGATACAGAGCACACAACTTCGATCGGACTTTCGATACATCGGCTTGCTGTATGCTAGACATTTATCATCTTGCTGTATGATAGCTTGCTGTATGAAGCTTTGCTGTTTGGTAATTATAAGAACAACATTGTTTTTCCCAACAATTTCCCCCTTTTTGATAATTTCCAAAACTTCTTGATGATTCCAAAACTTCTTTGAAACATATTTAATGGGAGACTTCCTTTTTAGTCTTTTGGCAAATTTTCAATTAACCTCCTGCTGTATGATTGAGGCACTTGTCATCTTGCTGAATGTTTAACAGCGCAAGATACAAGAAGTTTATCCAACTGTTCGATCATCTTCGGGACAGCTACTTGCTGTATGTTTGATAATTTGAGAAGAGTTCGATACAGGAGTTGTTTATCCCAACTGTTTCCCTCTCTTTTGATAATGTCAAGAGCAGACTTCTTTATCTTCTGTTTCGAATGATCTGGTCTTCAGCACTTAGTCTAAAAAAAATGTGAACTACTCGCAGGCAAGTTCTAAAGTAATATCATCTAACAGGGAAGTGTATTACATCTTAAATTTATGATTAGCACACAGGCACAATCTTACAGTGTAATCTAGTTGAGTACAACTGAACCTATGAACTGTTCGCAGACAAGTTCTTACAGCTTAATACTTAAACTTGTTTGATAGCAACAAAAAAATTGAGTTGAGTTTAAATTCGCGTTGTTTGGGATAGTGAAGTCCAGATGTGATGCAAAGCGTTTTAAATAAAAAAAAATGAATATCAAAACAGGACATGTGGACTTAAAACTGTTTGCAATACACAATAGAATAAAACTATCAAGCATAAATGATGTCCTCTAGTGTAAATACTGTATCCGCGAATAATACAGTGTTACCCCTTAAAAGGTACATACATGATTCAATTCTTACATTATTGTTCGGATTAACACTGTATTCATGGGTCATACTGTATTCCCCCTCAATTAATGAGTAAAAGCATAAAAACTTATAGGGAGTCTGGCTGTAGCATTCCCAATTCTTGTCGAAGCATAGAAATCAAGTAAATTTGGGTCCGTGGATGTTAGTGCCTTTAGGTACCCAGATTTTCATGACAGCAATAGGTTTACTGTAGGATGGTTTAGGTCCGTAATTGAAATTTCTACGTGGGGCATATACGTAGTTGCTATAACCATTATAATTATTATGCATGTAAAATTCAGGGTTATTATTAGTCCAGTACGAATGCCGTCTTGGAGGTGGAGCCATTTTATTCGGCCTAAAAGCTTGCCTTCTGGGTGGCCAGTTGGATTCCCAATGCTGTTGTTGATACTGTGCGGAAACTTGTTGTTGCGATGAGTGATGAGGCTCTTGTATCCAATATCTAGGCATGCTGTACTGAAAGTACTGTCGTGTGGGCCTTTGGTATTTGGATACAGCCTTCCTTCTAAAGGGCTGTTGGCGCTGCTAATATGATCGGGGAGCATGCTACTGGATACGCCTCACAGGACTGAATGGCTGGTGATTCCGCAGTCTGGAATAGGACTGAGGTGGCGGAATGGCAACTTTTGCTGTTCGCGGTGCAACGGGTTCCTTCACATGATTCAGAACTTCTTCCGGTACAGGAATGGGTTCCTTACCCCTGACGAATACTGTACTAGATTTTCCTTTGTTGGAGAACGAGTTGTATCCTTAGCCACATTTATCATGAGCATGTTTCCCAGTGCTTAGGATCTCTTCCATTCTATAAGAGGATTTCTCGAAAGAATTCAAGATTGTCTCTAATTCTCCTTCACGTTTCTCGAGAGATTTTACTTTGGCTTCGAGTAGAGCCAAATCATTTATCTTGCTTTCAAGATGAGACTTAGTCTCATTTAGATTGTGAGCAAGTTGATGATTGCTCTCCATGAGTTTTTCTAAATTGACTTTGCTATTTTCGCAGTCGACAAACATATTTTCATAATTATTCTTCAGCAAGTCGTTTTCTTCCTTCAGCTCTAGGTTAGAAATTTGGAGCTGTATGTTTTCTCTTTTTAATGTCTCATGGGCCTTTTGAATGTTATTAAATTCATTCAACATGTTTTCAAAGGTATGAGATGTATTTACAGGAATAGTTGAGGTAGAGCTTACCTCATCATTATCGCCATCTTCATTTTCCTCGTTAACTTTGGTCATAGAGCACATGTAGGCTCTATCTTCTAGCTCATCATCAGACGAGTCACTGTCAGTGACCACCTGGAGACATTCAGTCTTTGTTGATGCGGGTGAAGCTTTTGATTCTCCAATGAAGGCCTTAAGTTTGTTCTTCATCCTGTTTCTCCAATCATCAAACTCGTTAATAGAAAATCTAGGTACCTTGCTTATTAATGAGGTATCCATGTGTGAGGAAATGGGAAAGATAAATTGATTAAAAAAAATGATTTAGGATCTGATTCGGTTAAAATACGATTGATTCTTTCTAGAATCAACCGCTCTGATACCACTTGTTGGTCCCTAAGTATACAGAATACAGCTTGGAAAGTATTTAAGCAACAAGCTATACTATTTTCAAATCTGAGTGCGTAGCGGAAGTCTTAAAACAGTAAGTTGCTGTCGATACAGCAACTCGGTCTAATTTCCTGTTAGCTTGGTGCGTACAGGATTTTGTAGTGTATACTTATATAAATCACAGTTTATGAAAACAGTAACGGCAAAAGGTAAATAACACAGTATTTAAGTGGTTCGAGGTAAACCCCTCTACGTCCACTGGTCCTCCACACAGGAGTAAAACGTTTATTATAAATACTGCGTACATAACTATGTATTTATAATCAAATCTATCCTTGTCTCGTTCACACAGATAGATACAAAGACTGTCGCTTTCAACTGTTCACACAGATTGGTTAAAGCTTCCACTTGACTTGCTTCTTCACACATAATTTCAAAGCTTCGTCTCTTCAATGCAGATCCATCACACACAGTTCACGAAAAGCAAGGCTTTCTCAGTCCACACAGGGCTGATGGGTTTGTTCAATGATAGAACGATGGTTTGAACAACAGCTTAACTCTCTTGATCTTCAGCTGATAATGTGTTGTTCAAGGTTGAGCACTTGGATATTTCTTCTTTCAGAATATGCAGTATACTTGAAGAAATATGTTTGCTCTGGTGTAAGCACTTGTTGGTTGATGTTTCATGGAATTTCGTTTGTGTATCTCGTGATATGATCTTCAACTCTGGAGATATTTATATAGCCTTCTGAATTATATCTGTTGTGAAAGATCCGTTGAGCAAGATTTTGTGACAACTTAGATAGTTGACTTTAAGTAGACCATGATCCGGATATTGCAGGATTTGAAGATCTCTGTCGGCTTTAGTATTTAAATACATTATCCTCTGAGTATTTAAATACTTTTTTATCAAACGGTACTTGGCTTTAGTGAATAACAAATATTCCTTCTTGTCCTGTTTCAATGTGTATTGAAGGTATCAATACTTCACAGCTTGAATGCTGTATTCATTTGTGTTGTAGGCTATAAAGGAGTAGTCATTGTATCGAATGTTTGCTGTATGGAGGGACAGCTTCCATACTTGGTGCTTTTAGATTCTGTTGCTGTATCTTGGAAACGCGAAGGCTCGCTGTATGCTGGCGCTATGAAAAGGTCTTTGATACAGAGCAGACAACTTCGATCGGACTTTCGATACAGCGGCTTGCTGTATGCTGGACATTTATCATCTTGCTGTATGATAGCTTGCTGTATGAAGCTTTCCCAACACCAACATACCATCGAACTCAACCAGAAATAGACACAATAGTAAACCTATTTTCAGCAATTTCACAAAACCCCAAATTCATCCCGATTTTCAGGAATCAAACCCGATTGAACTCACAAACAAAAATTCGAAATTTGCAACCCATTTCGCCCGACTATAAACCGCAGCCTGAAACCGCAAACACATCTGACAGCCCTGTTTGACCAGACGGACCTTACCTATTTCACTCCAACGGAGGTCGCTGTCGCTACATCACCACCGCTGCAGCTTTCCGTCTTGGTCTGCACCGGTCTCCTTATAGACGAGTAAGCGTGTTTTCGCCATGAGTGTTTTCAATAGAGGGAGGATTGTGAGAGAGAGCTGTTGAGAGAGACAGAGATCGACGATTCTGGGCGTATGGCTTCATCAGAGGGAGAGTTTGAGGAGAGATGATAGAATACTAAAGCTATGTCGGCCGAGAAGAGATTGTGTAGATAGAAGGAAATTTGGAGAAAAAGTTAGTGAGAGGTGAGAGAGAGAGTTTGAGAAGAGAGAGAGAGAGAGATGGGGACCGAGAGTGAGAAGGGGGGCGGAGGAGGGGGGGGGGGGGGGGGGGACGGGTTTTAGGAGGAAATATTTGGTCGGCTGATGAGATAAGGGTATTTATACCCGCGAGAAATTAGGGTTTTTCATTTTAGTCCTTACATTTTTCAGTAACTTTCAATTTAGCCCTAGACGGTTTTAATTAACTCGATTTTCACCCTGTCAGCTTCTCAACTCTTACAATTTGACCCCAGTCAACTTTAAAACTTCAATTCAGCCCTAATTTTGACCAAGACCTTAAAATGTTGACCTTCAATTAAATTTAATAATTAATCTGAATTTATGCATATATATATATATATATATATATATATATATATTAATTTCAGTCATTATATCGTAATATTTTGTATTGACTAAATTATTATTATTATATGTAGATTTTATCGAGGATTTACGGGCTTAGGACTATGAGTCGAGCATCTTCATATTCAAGTCAGACATCATCATTTATTCAGGTGGGAATTTTCACTATCACTTTAATTTCTTTAATTGGATTGTATATATGATATTCTATTCATGTTTAAAATTATGATGCACGTTGTAAAACAGGCTCACCTGTATTCATGTTAGAGGCTATCTTAAGATATATGTTGTTGCGGGGACACCTGCGCAACCTCAATATTTACATGCGTGCGCGATTCATGTTATATGTGGTATTGTGTGTATATTTAATGTTGAGGAAAAGATATGATAGACTATTCATGTAATGCTTTCCATGAGATTGTATATTATTGTGATCAGTGTGATTTCCATGAGCTGAAGGAAGCTCACCCCACCTTTATTGATCCAGCAGGTTAAACCGAGCCGGATGGACGAAGGAGCGAACCGAGAGGGCATATGAATGAGAATTTATTACATGATATTTATCGTTATGGCTAATGTTTTGAAACTTATTTGGGGAAACTTTGACTAGAAATTTGTAATTTATAATTTATTCTTCCGCCGAAAAATTTTATCTCGTATTTATGACGCATTGTTGCCTTATTTAAAGGTATTTAATTTATGTCAGTGTAGCGACTCGACTTTGTAGGCGAGAAATTTAATATTATCAAAAGAAAATATTTTTGTCAAAATTTATCTTTTTATTTATTTTCCCTAATAAATACCCCTAGAAAGTCGGGGTGTCACATAGTGGTATCAGAGTGGGTTTTACCTTTCTGTAGACTCACTAAAATGTAAAAGTATCATATGCTCTCAACTTCGCCACTTCGTCACTCCGTCAAAGGTACCAAATTTCAGTCATTATTCATGCATATGTCATTTCATTTTTATTTACATAATTATATATATCTGTACTAATTGTTAGAATGGCCAAACCTAGGATGACACCGCGTAAGAGGGTTCCGACTACATTTGAGTCGCGTCTTCTGGCACATAAAAAACTGGTGGGACGATCCTAGTTTACCAGAAAATGCACCACACTATGTCATCAACAGACTGAGCAACAGCTGTGGTTGCAGTCTGGGAAACGAGGTTCCGTCACGCAACAGCTGGAACACCAAATGGGGAAGTTATCCGAAAATTGGAGTTACTGCATCTTCCGGCTTTGGAAAGAGTCCATCAAGAAATCAACAGAAGAGCGAGAGACCGCAGATGATTTCTAGTTCGTAGCAGGACACTTATTGGATTTGTACGCCCGAGAGGCGATACCAGCTGCAAATTGGAGTTCCGAATCTACGGATGAAGAAGACCCTGAGGAGGATCCCGAACAACGAGAACTAGAGGAAGAGTTGGATGTGAGGCAGATGGGAGACTCGAATGGTGCTGAGATGGCTGATAGTGAGTCCAGTAGCAAGGACAAGGAGATGGTCATAGAGAAGTACTACCCGAGGGTGTACAAGGCTAAGATATAGAGGGAGTTCTTAGACTTTAAGCATGGTAGCATAAGTTGGCGGGTTACGAGAGAAAGTTCAACCACATGTGCTGTTTTACACCGCATATGGTTAAGACTAGTAGGATGAAGCCGCAGAAGTTTCGTGATGGACTTTGTGACTGGATCTATCACCAACTTGCTGGCCATAGGAGGGTAACCTTATGTCCGCCTGTTGATGTTAAGATCGTATTCAAGGGAGTAAGACACTCTAGTACCCCGAAGGTGTTTTCAGCGAGGAAAGCTGTGAAGATGTTGAAGAAGCGTAGTTGCCAAGGATTCCTGGAGAATGTGATGGGGAAAACCACTTCGGAGAAGGCGGTAGATGATGTACCTATCGTCAAGGAGTATCCATATGTCTTTCCCGAAGACTTGCCCGGAGTTCTGCCGAGTCGTCAAGTTGAGTTCTCGATCGATTTAGTGCCAGGAGCGACACCAATATCGAAAGCTCCTTGTAGAATGGCGCCCAAGGAATTACAAGGGCTGTAAGTGCAACTTCAGGAACTTCTCGACTCTGGATTTATCCGACCGAGTGTTTCGCCATGGGGTGCGCCAGTGCTCTTCGTAAAGAAAAAGGGACGAAAGTTTGAGGATGTGCATAGACTATTGTGAACTTAATCGACTCACGATAAAGAATAAATATCAACTTCCTAGAATAGAGGACATATTCGATCAACTTGGAGGATCAGGAGTGTTCTCGAAAATAGATTTGAGATCCGGATATCACCTAATGAGGATTAAGAATGATGATATCCCGAAGACAGCATTTCGAACTCGATTTAGACACTATGAGTTTATAGTGATGCCATTCGGTTTGACTAATGCGCCAGCAGTATTCATGGACCTCATGAACCGTGTATTTCAAGCTTATTTCGATAAGTTTGTCATTGTATTCATCGATGACATACTTGTGTATTCAAAGAGCAAGGTTGAACATGAGCAGCATCTTAGAACAGTATTGGGAATACTGCGCAAGGAGATGTTGTATACGAAGTTCAATAAGTGTGAATTCTGGCTTAACCGAGTTGCATTTTGGGGACATGTGGCACTTCTAAAGGAATTGAGGTTGACTCGATTAAGGTAGAAGCAGTCAATGATTGGAAAGTACCGAGTAATGCAAATGAAGTTCGCAGCTTCTCGGGATTAGCCAGTTATTATCGGAGATTTATCGAGGGATTTTCGAAGATAGCTGCACCAATGACTAGATTGACTAGAAAGGGCGAAGTTTTCTTATGGAATGAGAAGTGCAAAAAGAGTTTCCAAGAACTTAAACGAAGATTGACTGCAGCACCAGTTTTGACCATTCCCGATCCGACGAGAGAATTCATCATCTACAGTGATGCATCCAATCAAGGTTTGGAGGGCAAGGTAGTTGCTTATGCTTTGTGACAGTTGAAACCGAACGAACTGAACTACCCTACTCATGATTTGGAATTAGCAGTGGTAGTTCATGCCTTGAAGATTTGGAGACATTACCTGTATGGAGGTAAGTGTGAAATTTATACAGACCACAAAAGTCTGAAATATATTTTCACACAAAAGGAATTGAATATGAGGCAGCGCAGATGGCTTGAGTTGGTCAAAGACTACGATTGTGTAATTCATTACCACCCTAGTAAAGCAAACGTAGTTGCTGATGCACTGAGCCATAAGGCGAGAGGAGACCTAACCTGTTTGTTGACCAAAGAGGAAAGCTTGGTCAAGGAATTTTCAAGGATGAACCTTGAGATGGCTACACCATCGAATCCAGTTGAGTCATTATTGGCTAGTTTGGTGGTACAACTAACCTTGAGTGAACAGATCAAAGAAGCTCAAGGACAAGATGACTTCTTGGTTAAGATGAAAGAACGTACTCTTTCAGGTGAGGATAAGGGTTTCAGTGTATCCGATGATGGCACAATATACTACGAAGGTAGGATTTGTGTGCCCAATGTTGTCAAGTTGAGAGAAGCGATATTGAAGGAGGCACATAATACCCCATATACAGCACACCTTGGGAGTACAAAGATGTACCAAGACCTTAAGGGGATATTTTGGTGGGAAGGTTTAAAAGAGATGTGGCAGACTTTGCCAGAAGGTGTATAGTTTGTCAACAAGTGAAGGCAAAACACCAACGTCCCTTTGGACTACTTAAATCACTTCACATTCCCGAATGGAAATGGGAACATATTACGATGGACTTTGTGGTAGATTTGCCGCAAACGGAAAGAGGAAACCACGCCATTTGGGTTGTTGTGGACCGGCTCACAAAGTCAGCTCACTTCATCCCAGTTATGATGAATTTTTGAATGGATCAGTATGCTCAACTTTACATCAGAGAGATTATTAAATTGCATGGAGTGTCAGCCTCTATAGTATCCGACAGGGATACTCATTTCACATCGCGTTTTTGAAAGAGTTTGCAAGAAGCCTTGGGAACGCAGTTGAATTTTAGCACGGCCTATCATCCTCAGACTGATGGTCAGTCCGAGAGGACCATTCAGATCGTTGAGGATATGTTGCGAGAATGTGTGTTAGACACGGGTAATAATTGGGAACGATTGTTGCCTTTGGTAGAATTTGCTTACAACAACAGTTATCAGTCGATGATCGGTATGGCGCAGTATGAAGCCTTATCAGTCGATGATCGGTAGGAAGTGTCGATCACCACTGTATTGGGATGAAGTAGGTGAAAGGAGAATTTTGGGTCCCGAGATGATTGAACAGACAGTATGTGTGGTGGATAAGATTCGTGAGAGGATCAAGATAGCACAGGATCGTCAGAAGTCTTATGCCGACAAGAGTAGGAAGGATCTCGAATTCTGTGTTGGCGACAAAGTATTCCTGAAGGTATCTCCTACCAAAGGAATTGTTCGTTTTGGTCCAAGGAGCAAGTTGAGACCAAGATACATTAGACCGTTCGAAATTCTTGAACGAATTGGAGAGTTAGCTTACCATTTAGCTTTACCCCCAGAACTTTCGGCTGTGCACAACATTTTTCACGTATCGTTGTTAAGGAAGTATGTGCACGATCCCAGCCACGTTATCAACTATACCGCCGTGGAGATAATCTTACTTATGAAGAACAACCAGAACTGATTCTCGACCGGTCAGTTCGGCAGTTGAGGAACAAAGAGAAGGTGTTTGTCAAGATCCAATGGCGTAACCACAGTAAATATGAAGCCACTTGGGAATGCGAGGAAGAGCTTCAAGCTCGTTACCCGAATTTCTTCAATTGAGGTATGTCATTTATTTTCGAGGACGGAAATTTTTCTAAGAGGGGTAGGATGTAATACCCGCCATTTTCATAATGCAATATTATTGTTTATAATATATTATAATACATTTCATTTTATTTCATTTCATTTACAGGATCATGAATATTTATTTCGACGTATCACAAGTCCTAGCCCGAGTTATTTTGTCAGATATATATATATGGGAATCAATTTTTTAATACCAAATCATAAAATTGATAAGTTCTATATCCCCATTCATAAAACTATAAGTTTTTAGTACCATTTTGATTAAAAAGACTAAAATGTCCTCTCTTTTGTTGTAATATTGACTTCTCACTTTTTTTTATTTAATTTAAACTATTTTTCTTCTCTTTTTTCTTTTTTACTTTCCTCATTTGCTCCAATCGATATTAATGTCCAACAACCAAAATTTAACTACAAACATATACAATAAAACAACACAACCATTTTTGACAAAGGGTCTCTTAAAAATCTTATAGAAATCACACGATTATTCGAAAAGAAAAGTTGATATTGAAATAGGACTTCATTTGTCGTGCTTCTGGGTTCATAGAGAAGGTATGCATCAGTATTTGACCGCTTGGAAAAAAAATTCCCGATCTGTTCTTACGGACACGATCGCTGCACACGATGGGAAGCCACCGTGTGCAACGATCGTGTGCAACGGTCGTGTCCAACGACCTTGACATCGTGCGCACCACTAACGTGTTCACGATCGTTTAACACGATCGTCTACAATCGTGTGTAGCGATCGTGTTCATGGACAGAAACTTGCACACGATCACTGCACATGGTAGTATACGACCGTGTGCATCTGTCGTGTCCAAGGCAGACCGTTTTATAATATTGTTCGCTCAGTTTTCTGAATAGTTATTCATCTTTTTGTAATCAGATGTCGTAGCAGCGTATTTTGATACATCACGGTGGTCATTGGGAGCGATCGACATATGTAGACGGGGACTCCTTTTTTTTCTATATCGACACGAGCAAAGTTAGTCGTGCAAACCTCGTGGGGGTTATCAGAGAGGGTTTGGGTGGTCCAAATGAGTCTGATTACAAATTATGGTACTTGACACACATGGCCAAGGGAAACAAAGTAAAAGTCCTATTACGGGGCGATACCGAGATACTTCGATTACTAGTAGAATACAAGGAGGATCCTGAGGTCTATGATGAGAACAGCAGCTCCTCCACTCCCGAGGTTAATATGGGATGTAGCAGCTCGAGAGTAGAGCCCGACAACATAAATTATGGCATGCCTTCCAAAGAGTATCAATACGAGGAAGATGAGGAAGACGAGGAAGATGAGGAGGTGCATACATCTGAAGATGAAGATTGTTGTAAAGACTTGCTTGAGTCACTATCTGCGGAATTTCTTGCTTGGGTTCGCCAACCGGCCCAAATGTATAGGATTATGATTCGTCGGAACTTCTCATCCAACCATCAATCTGTGAGCGAGCATGAGCATCTACAATTAATGCGTAACTAGATCATTCCATTTCCGGACCCCGATAGTGCCGGGACTTTGGGTTGGGTCGAGCAGCCTCCACCGGTTACCGGTCAGCTAGAGTTGGAGTCCACCTTTCGTTCCAAGATAGAGTTGAGGATAACTGTAGGAATGTATCATTTGGAAAACATGCTACAGTGTATCACTGATCGTTCCGCCGATAAACGTATAGTGTTTGTCTGTAAGAGTGGGCGAAAAAATTGTCAGTTTAGGTTGTGTGCTATTGAGGGTGCAACTATTTGGAGAATTACTAAGTTGACATTGGAGCACAGCTGTCACCCTGATTTGAACCATGCTGTCGCACGATCGGTCACTTCTGAGGTTGCCGCCCATTATTTTGCTAAAAGATTGACCAGTGAGGGGGTCACTTTGAGGTCAAAGGAGATGATTGCAGAGATGTGTAGGGAGTACGGCATTGACATGCTATACAGTTTTGCTCTCCGTACGAGGAATATAGCGATAGAGAATACATATGGCGGCTTTTATGAGTCGTATCAGAGGCTCCCATCTTATCTGTATTTGTTAAAATAGCGTAATCCAGGGACAATTTATGATTTGCAGACGACTCCTGAGGGAGTGTTTTACCACACGTTCGTTGCACTCGGACAGAGTATTAGGGCATTTGATACGTGCCTTCGACCGGTGATTATAGTTGATGGGACCCACCTGAAGGGAAGGAATAAAGGAACTCTATCTGCGGCCATCACATTTGACGGGAACGAGCAAGTATTTCCTCTTGCAGTTGGTCTCGGTCCGATAGAGAATGACGAGTCATGGACTTATTTTCTGTATAACCTGCGCAGATGCTACAATCCGATGGAAGATTTACTGATTGTGAGTGACCAACATAAGAGCATTCAGAATGCTGTTCGAGCCATCTATCCGAATGCATTCCACGTGTTGTGCTATCACCATCTTCCAAAAAATCTGATTTCCTACAGTGTGCATGCTATAGGACTCTTTAGAACTGCTGCCTGCACGCATCGTGAAGAAGTTTTTGAAAACTACTTTTCGAAACTACATATCGAAAGCCCTAATGGGGCTCACAGGCGCCTTTCTGAAATTGGGCCAGAGAGGTGGGCTAGGTCGAAGTGTCCGGTACGACGCTATAACTTCTTGACATCCAATGCTGTTGAATGCTTTAATAATCGTATGTTGTGGGCGAGGCATTTACCTGTTTGCTCTTTACTTGAGATATTTCGCCTAATTTTAGAAAATTAGTTTGATGAGAAGCGGGGAGAAGCTACATCAAGAGACCATGAGTTGACAATGCACACTTTTGAAAAGCTTTCTAACTCTGTGCAAGCCAGTCTGACTCTTACCGTTCGAGCTACCACCCCACTTGTTTATAAAGTCGAAGAAAACAAAGTTTCTTATGAGGTCGACCTTCGAACATGGACATGTTGTTGTCGTGAGTTTGATTTGGATCAGATTCCATGTCGTCATGTCGTTTCCGCTATAAGGTAATTGTCTATGCTGTCGTGTGCACATTGTCATGGCCATTCAATGTTTTTGTCTATGCTGTCGTGTGCACATGGTCATGGCCATGGGCATGCGGGTGCTATCGGACGCTCACGGTCGTGCCCACGGTCATGGCAGAATGCACATGATCGTAACCCACGATGGGCACGATTGTAAACCACGATGGGCACGATCGTAACCCAGGATCGGCACGATCGCAACCCACGATGGGCACGATTGTAACCCACGGTCGGCACGATCGTAACCCACGATCGGCACGATAGTAACCCACGATCACCACGATCGTAACCCACGATCGGCACGATCGGGTTCTACCATCGTATGCAAAACAGGGCTGGTCTGGATTTATCCTACACCTCATCAATATCAAAAATACATTATCCTATACAACATCCTTGACATAATTGCTTATTGTAATAGGCGCGCCGGCAATGGTTTGTCCGTGTATGATTTTGTTCGTCGTTATTTCAAGCAACAAAGCCTTAGAGAGACTTATAAGGAGCATATTAGTCCCATCCCAAATCCTGATGAGTGGAATGTCCCACCGGAGATCTCATCCATCATTTGCGTACCTCCAGAGGGGGTACGACAAGCCGGCCGACCAAGGATGAGTCGCGCACGGTCCGCTGTTGAAAATTTGCCCGCAGATGGACGACCTCAGGTGTGCGGTAGGTGTAAAGGAACTGGCCACAATAGAAAATCTTGCAAAGCATTCATTCCCATAGGTGGTGTGGATTTGAATATACCTGAAGAAACTCAAGGAATGGATGAACAAACGAGGGAAAGGCGCTGGCAGAATAAGAGGTATAGCATTTGCCGTAATGATGACCATGACATAAGGGGATGTCCATACCATTAAACTTAAATTGCTTATGTATTTTTTATATTTTGTGACTTACTAGCAACAATCATGTGCTGATATTTTGATCCTCGATGGACCATGTATTGAATCAGTATTCTGATTATTAGTTGAAATGTATAATTTTGTGTCTATTTTCTTTATCTTAGAATTGAACTTTAAGTGTTGAGTGATGTAAAGCAAATAAAGGTGATTATGGATCCAAACATTAACCATAACAAAGTAGCTCACTTTAAAGAGCAATAGTTTACAGCAAAAGCATATCCAAAGCATATAACTTTACAAAACAAAAGTTCATCACATCACACCAAAATATCTAATAATAACTTAAAAACCATAATCACTTGGATCCATTTTCCCCCATCTGCTGCTATATCTTTAGCCTTGTATCACCATATTCATAAACTTCCTCTTCTAAAATAACTTCTTTACTTGTCTTCTCGAAAATCTCCAAATCATTATCATCATCACCATCTAGTATGACTGGAGTGCTCGCAATGTTTTTAAATAGGCCCTATTTCATGAAACACATTAATTCGCAGTACACACTACACATACAACAAAATAAAAAAAATTACTCTGAGCATTGAGTATCTTCCTCTCGACCTAGTTCTGTATGGTGGGTTGGGAGGAGGTATCCTCCTTCTTTGTGGTGGTGTTGCTTCGATTCCTCCTAAATCACTTTCTCATAATCGGCCGCTCATTTCGCGTATTTGATTTTAATGGATTTTAACTGATGTTAATTGATTAGGGTTTGTAGTGAAAAGAGGGGCTACGGTTCATGTATTTCACTCTCAGTCAATGAAGATGGGCTTATATTGAAAAAGGGGGGGGGACCCACGATGGGATTTTATAATAAAATAATTTGATGTTGCCCTTTGCAGTACAAACGATGGGCACGATCGTGTGCTCCGATCGTGTGACACGTTGGCAACCAGATGTCACGGTGTCTATGATGTCAAATTGGCACTGTATCCACGTATGCACACGATGGGACACATGGTCGTGCCCACGATGGGACACACGATCGTGTGCACAAGAACATCAAAAATTTTCACCAATTTCTCAAATTACTCGTCAATTTAGGTGTTGTTACTTATATATTAACAATTATTTGTTAACGATACACTTATTTAAAAAGTTATTGAGTGAATTAACATAATATATTGCATATCATGTGTAGTCTATCTGTTCTCAGTGTATTAGTTCATACAGATAAGTTCATCATCTGGATGAAATATCTCATATACTAATGAATTACAACGAAATGACAAATACGAGTTTGTATAAGAAGCTATATAGTAATTAATGTTTGAACAAGCAATTCTTGAATCATAAACATCCTTCTAGATAACACAATAAATCAAATTGGCAAAAATACCAAAAGTTTATATATCACATGATGGGACGCACGGTGGTGCCCACAATGGGACACACGATCGTGTGCACAAGAACATCAAAAATTTTCACCAATTTCTCAAATTACTCGTCAATTTAGGTGTTGTTACTTATATATTAACAATTATTTGTTAACGATACACTTATTTAAAAAGTTATTGAGTGAATTAACATAATATATTCCATATCATGTGTAATCTATCTGTTCTCAGTGTATTAGTTCGTACGGATAAGTTCATCATCTGTATGAAATATCTCATATACTAATAAATTACAACGAAATGACAAATATGAGTTTGTATAAGAAGCTATATAGTAATTAATGTTTGAACAAGCAATTCTTGAATCACAAAACATCCTTCTAGATAACACAATAAATCAAATTGGCAAAAATACCAAAAGTTTATATGCACACGATGGGACACACGGTCGTGCCAACGATGGGACACACGATCGTGTGCACGGCCGTGCCCACGATGGGACCCACGGTCGTGTGCACATGGTCATGGCAGCCATCGTGCGCACACAACAGCATCAACCCATGACCGTGGGCAGGTTGCACACGATCGTGACCCACGATGGCCACGATCGTGTGCATCCATCGTGTGTAACACAGAGCCAAAAGATAAAGATTTAACAACACAACACGATCGTGACCCACGATGGCCACGATCGTGACCCACGATGGCCACGATCGTGTTCATCCATCGTGTGTAACACAGAGCCAAAACATAAAGATTTAACAACACGACACATTCATATTGCCAAAACTGTCTAAATACAACATAAATATTTAACGCGACACATTAATCTTGCCACAACACAACACGCCATAAATCATTTTACATGTCTAAAGACAACATAAAGATTTTAGCAGCTAAACCATATCGATATTTCTTAATATACTCATTAAGTTCCTTGATTTAGTGCCTTGCTCCTGGGTTTGCAGAGACGAGTCGATCCAAGTACATGAACGCGAAGGGGCCACAACTGTGATTGTCGTTTTGTATGAACTGTAGCTCTCGTGGCATAATTTCGAAACTCATATCCGTGTCATACTTCTTCTTCGATTGGTTGTTCAGCTAATACCCGGATTGAGCTAGCACACGAGGCATGAGACGCATAATCGGTCGCAGTTGGTTGAATCGATATCGACCATCTTCGTGGTGGTGTGACAAGGAATCGTACAACTCCACGGTCCATGTTATGATGTCAATCTTGATAGTCACCCAGTGGCTCTGGTCGAGGCAACAAATGGCAATGATCTGTTGAAACAAAATATGTAATCATATAAGATCATCACATCAAACATAGCGAATCATTTATAAATATAAATTTCAAAATTACTTCGTTGCAATTTAACCATGGAACCACATGTGGTGTATTAAGATCTGTCATATAGTCCTCGATGCATTTAGGAATTTTCCAATCCTTGTAAACCGGCTTCCCTGTCACCTTGATACCAAGTAGATCATCCGGATGGAGTCTTGCAAAACTAACTACAAAAAGCCAAACCACAAAATTAACAAAAAATCCACATCACACCAATGATATACAAGCGAGTAGGTTATAGAACTTACGTAAAATTGGGAGCCGGCAAGTACAGTGCCAACTCTACCGACACCAACACTACGGACTCCCCTCCGTAGCCTCGCTCGAGTCGCAAGCACATAATAGTCTATCACCTCGGCATCAAAGTCTTCACGGCTAGACTCTATCCGGTCAAATAACGCCTGGGTGAGAGCATGCCCAGTCTCCAAACACCGGACAATAGCATCACGTGGCTGCTCCCTCCTAAAGTGTAGGTACAACTTCTTCAGAGCCTCGCTATCTCTTGGAGGCGCAACCACAAAAGGCTCCCGAAGAGCAGCATATGGTCGACTCATTCGCGGTGGAAGACTACGCTCACCCAAATGATGCGTTTCGGTAGTCTCACCATCTTCATCACCCTCAGCATCCCTCTCACAACTATAACGATCAGAGAGATGTACAGCCGACTGCTCGATCTCAAAAACTGGCTGCTCGATCTGAAATGGAGGCTGATGCTGAGGACCACCACCTTCACAATGAAACATTGCACTATAATGATGCTCGTCCTGAAACCAGTCGAACATCGTCCCATACTGCTAAAACGGCGTGTCAAATTGCTCATACTGATGCTCGTAATCAAGGGGCTGCTGAGTCCGCTCAAAAGAATGATGAATCTGAGAATGATGACTGTGCTGGATCTTAGAATGGTGACTGTGCTGGACCTCAGAATGGTGGGTAGGCGGACGCTGAGAATGGTGGGTAGGCGGACGCTGAGAATGGTGACTAGGCTGACGCTGAGAATGGTGACTGTGGGCTGCACCAGAGACTGAGTGACGTGGAGGGTCAGGAATCCTCCACTGGGCGCTGCTAAAAGATGCAGAATGACGAGGCCTATCATGGCTCCCAACTGAGTAGTGCACTGGTCTCCTAGAACGTCTATGTGTAGGTCCGAAGAAATCCACGATCCCAGAAAGCACCCGGCGAGAAACTCGAGCAATAAATCCCGTCTCGGACTCGTCATACAAGACCGCCTTCAAACGGCGATCGAAGTACTCATCCCTGCTCGTTCCCTGGGTGTGGTCCGGACAAGGAAGTCCGTGGACACAACACACCCTCTCTGGCTGCCTCTCCCGGTCCGATGCCTCTGCACCATCTACTGGTGGGGTACTCTGCCGGCGTCGCTTCGACACTTTATGTGCCGACTCATATGTAATCAATTTCCCAGCAACCTTCTTCAACCTATCCCTAACTTTCTTTATCGGGATCGGCGTAGGCTCATCCTCCTTGTTCTTCACAGCTATTCTTACAGGCTTAATGAACTTAACGTCATATGGCGAGCCATTCTCAAAGCTTAGGTAGTAGTACTCAGCCTCATCCTCCTCCAGATGCGGTAAAGAGGGAAGTACTCTGTGCTGCAAAATTAGTCATTAAAGCATACCATTAGATGGGCAATCACATAATATTGAAGAGATGAAGTCAGGAGAAAATACATTTACAAATTTATGTACCTTATCATCGAAGAAATGAGTGAAATCACAAAACATCTTCCTCGTAGTCCACATCAAACACCGGGGGACTTGGACAGATTTATCTCGAATACCACACAATGCTCCCAATGAAGGAATCATCTCATACGACCATATCTGTAAAGCCCAAACAGGACCATAGAAGTGATAGTCCTTGTGCTCTTGTCCCTCCTTCATGGCAACATTGTCTATGTAGTAGGATAAAACCCCAAAGGCATAAGAACCCCAAGGAAACATATCCCACTGCTCGAAATCCTCAATTAATGACCATGCCCATGTCTTGACCATCATGTCGTCATGGCATAGGATAAAGTAGTAGTATATAAGCAAATTGGCAACCTTCACATAATCTCTTATGTCTCTACCAAAATCTCGAGCATTGAACCTCTTCCGCAGAACACTAACCTTAATATTTTTGCCATGGAGTATTCTGTGGAAAATACCGTCAGACGGAAGGAGATGGTCGTCCTGTGGATGGAAGGTAGAGTTTCCAAAATGGAGTCCAGTGATCATGGCAAAATCACGGGCCGTAAAACGAATGGTCCTCCTGCAAACCTGGAACCACGACTCATCCGGGGGGATTTGATCACCCTCCAATTGACGGGCAATCAAGTGATGTAGGGAAGTATTTGAACTCCCATTTCTCCTAACTTTAATCAAGAGCCCCAGGACCCCCTCGGTCAAGATCTCGATAGCTCGATCAGCAACTGCGGAATTGCGGCCCATACTTCTTGGTGTCTCAATGATCTCTTTAAATACCGCCTTCCGTATGTAAAGATTCACTTGACGTGTAACAAAACGCAATGTAGGTCTCTTCCATACGCAACCAGTCTGCTATATAGACATACAACTCATAAGAATATGATAGAATGCTTAAGAGAACGAAAAAAAAATTTGCCTTGCACACGATGGCAGGCACACGATCGATGCCCGTCGTGTGAAGACTATTGTGTGCCACACGACGGCTCACACGACGGGCGTCGATCGTGTGCATGCCATCGTGTGCAGGGCAGGAGCCTTTGGTCTTCCAGCACACGACGGCACACACGATCGACGACCGTCGTGTGTAAACCATCTTGCCCACGAAAGGCCATTGTGTACACGATGGTGTCATCTTCTTCAGCACCATCGTGGGACGATGAACAACCGTTGTGGCACGATCGTGTGTGAATGAAAATACACTAACTGGCGGCTCATTGACGAATTCCTCTTCAGATGGAGTGTCACTAGCAGAACTTCTGGCGTCTTCAGATTCTCTGTGGTAGTCGGAGTTCGACATTTTCTGGCCGGCGAAAGGGTTTCACGACGGGAGAGTTTTTTTGCAAAGAGATAAGGAGAGTTTTTTTACAGAGGAAAATATTGAGTTGTGGGACCGTTTAGATAATTGTTGTTTGCCTTTAATAATTTTCTATTTTTTATTATTGTTTGCTTTTAATAATCTTCTATTTTTTTATGGCTTTTTATCTTTTAGTGGTAGACTTTAAGGGTAATAAAGTCTTTTAACACATTTTGGTATCAAAAACTTATAGTTTTATGAATGGGGATATATAACTTGTTACTTTTATGCTTTGGTACTAAAAAAGAGAGATCCCTATATACATATATATATATATATATATGTGTGTGTATATTCAAGTAGTCATTATTTATTTTTATAATAGTGTTATTAATTATTCAAGTATAATACTAACACTACTATTATTAATATTATCCTTATTATTAATAATATTATTAATACCATCTTTATTAAGTATTAATATTATTATTATCATTATCATTTTTCAGATTTATTTTATGATCAATATTACCAATTAATTATTATTCTACATTTACTATTATTAGTATTATTATTATTATACCATTTATAATTAACCACATATTATAAATTAACCAACTATAATTAAACTAAACTAATCATAATTAAGAACTCTTTTCTCCACCGATCGTTCCCTCATCACAGTTCTCACCTCATCAAAACTCCTCAATGTTTATCAACATACAAATCCTAATTCAACCTAAACACTTAAAAAAATTCCAACTATAAATACATCAATTCTACTGCAGAAAATCCTTTACAATTTATCGCCCACAAATCCTGAGTTCACATCGTTCAGCATTAAAAAAAATATATATAGAGGAGAATACTCGGTGCAACAAGAAAATTTCTATGCAAGTTTTCCTCTACCAGCTAAGGGAAGGAGAACACAAGAATCTGGTCTGTTCGTCGATTCCAATCACGTTTCATCCAACGTTCGTTCAATCCACCGAGGTAAAACTCATCGTACTTTTTCTCCTGCCTTTAATACGAGTATACCCTTCTTCTTTTTTTCGAACTTAAATTTCTTTGTCTACAGTATTATCATAAATCAAACCAAAATTTAGTTTTAACGAATTCAACAATCAAAACACTGTAAACCCTAGCCTAAACCAGATTTTGAATTCAACTGCATTAAAAAATGTATTTCTTTCTTCAGTCTTA
This sequence comes from Orobanche coerulescens, assembly GCA_033398695.1. Taxonomy (NCBI): domain Eukaryota; kingdom Viridiplantae; phylum Streptophyta; class Magnoliopsida; order Lamiales; family Orobanchaceae; genus Orobanche; species Orobanche coerulescens. The sequence goes on along the minus strand of CM065812.1, from coordinate 122,823,160 downwards.
AATTGAAACTTAAGAATCTCAACAGAAACATTATCAGCTGAAATCGGCCCTCAACCCAGAAAAATTCAAGACAGAATACATAAACCTGAAGCCCAACATCCCATCGATCCCAACCAGAAATAGACACAATACTAAACTTGTATTCAACAATTTCACAAAACCCCAAATTCATCCCGATTTTCAGGAACCAAACCCGTTTGAAATCACAAACCAAAATCCGAAATTTACAACCCATTTCGTCCGACTATAAACCGTTGCCTGAAACCGCAAACACATCTGACAGCCCCATTTGACCAGACAGACCTTACCTGTTTCACTCCGACGGAGGTCACCGTCGCTACATCACCGCCGTTGCAGCTTTCCGTCTCGGTCTGCACCGGTCGCCTTGTAGACAAGTGAGCGTCTTTTCGCCATGAGTGTTTTCAATAGAGGGAGGATTGTGAGAGAAAGATGTTGAGAGAGACAGAGATCGACGATTCTGGGCGTATGGCTTCATCAGAGAGAGAGTTTGAGGAGAGATGAGAGAATACTGAAGCTATGTCGGCCGAGAAGAGATTGTGTAGATAGAAGGAAATTTGGATAACAAATTAGTGAGAGGTGAGAGAGAGAGAGTCTGAGAAGAGAGAGAGAGAGAGAGATGGGGACCGAGAGTGAGAGGGGGGGACGGGAAGTAGGAGGAAATGTTTGGTCGGCTGATGAGATAAGGGTACTTATACCCACGGGAAATTAGGGTTTTTTCATTTTAGTCCTCACATTTTTCAGCAATTTTCAATTTAGCCCCAGACAGTTTTAATTAACTCGATTTTAACCCAGTCAGCTTCTCAACTCTTACAATTTGACCCCAGTCAACTTTACATTTTCAATTCAGTCCTAATTTTGACCAAGACCTTAAAATGTTGACCTTCAATTAAATTTAATAATTAATATGAATTTATGCATATATATATATATATATATATATATATATTAATTTCAGTCGTTATATCATAATATTTTGTTATGATTAAATTATTATTATTATATGTAGACTTTATCGAGGATTTACGGGTTTAGGACTGTGAGTCGAGCATCTTCATATTCAAGTCAGACATCATCATTTATTCAGGTGGGAATTTTCACTATCACTTTAATTGGATTGTATATATATGATATTCTTTTCATGTTTAAAATTATGATGCACGTTGTAAAACAGGCTCACCTGTATTCGTGTAAGAGGCTATCTTAAGATATATGTTGTTGCGGGGACACCTGCGCAACCTCAATATTCACATGCGTGCTCTAATTATATTATATGTGTTTGTGTGTATGTTTAATGTTGTTGCGGGGGCACCTGCGCAATCTCAATATTCGTGTTATGCGTGCTCGATTCATGGTATACATAATATTGTGTGTATGCATTTACATTGAGGAAAAGATATGATAGATTATTCATGTTATGCTTTCCATGAGATTGTATATTACTGTGATCAGTGTGATTTTCACGAGCTGAAGGAAGCTCACCCCCACCTTTATTGATCCCGCAGGTTAAACCGAGTCGGATGAACGAAGGAGCGAGCCGAGAGGGCATATGAATGAGAATTTATTACATGATGTTTATCATTATGGCTGATGTTTTGAAACTTATTTGGGGAAATATTGACTAGAAATTTATAATTTATAATTTATTCTTCCGCCGCAAAATTTTATCTTGTATTTATGACGTATTGTTGCCTTATTTAAAGGTATTTAATTTATCGGCCCAACTTTAGCAGGTAAGAATTCTTCAACATGCCAAAGCTCTTTGCTTTCCCATTCAAATCTTGGCGCATCCCCTAGCCTGGTTCTCTTCTTCTTGGTTGCAGGTTGGTCATCAACAGGAGCAGGAGCAGCCAATGCTTTTCTCTTCAGGTTAGACGACCCTGCTTTAATGAGAGGGAGGTCACTTCTCTGCTTGGTCCTCAGCTCCCTTTTGACTACCTCAGCAGCATCTTCTTCTCCCTGACCTCTTGCTTCATTTCCTTTCTCTTCCCCCTTTTTGCCAGCATCAACCAATATGGCTAACTGCTGATCTACTTGTGAAATCCAATCATACATGCCAAGTGGCATTCTCGAGTTTGTAGTAGTAGGAGGAAGAACATTCCTCTGCAGTAGAGTGTCTATTATATCATTAATGGTTTTGAGGTCAGGTTTGATCTCTGTTGATACGAGCTGGCCAACAGTCTCTTTGAATAGTTGTTTGACTAGGTCAGTCATCTCAGATGAGATAGGTATTTCCTGTGGGGAATGTTCTCCAGAGCTTTCCGCACTTGCAGGTCGCTTGGCGATCGACCTGCCTGTCTGCAAACTCCTGTCTGCAGGAGGCTGATCAGATGGGGTTTGGTCAGGGCTCCCCGATATGTCATCCTCATTCTCCGAATGATCTGAGCTTGGGGCTTGATCAGGTACCCCGGGCTCATCTGCATCTCTGGCATCATCTCTATCTCCGGCATTCTCCTTCTTTTCTTCTCATTTTCCTTCATCATCATGATCATCCTTTTCTTTCTGAGGTTCCTTCTCATCTTCCTTCTCATCTTCTTTTTATTTTTCTTCTTCCTTCTCATCTTCCTCTTCTTTTTCTTCCTCTTCAACTTCTTCTCCTTCTTCATCTTCTTCCCACTCTGTTTTTTCCACTTCATCTTCCTGAGATTCTTTTTCGACGAATATTTTTTCTTCTTCTCCTTCTACCTTCTCTTCCTCCACAATTTCTTCAATTATTATTTCCATAACCTTTTCACCTTCTTCTTCATCCTCATCTATAATCCCAGTCAAAACACATTCCATTACAAAACGGATGAACTAGTCCATGTTGATTTTGAAATTAGACATGAACTAGTTCTCCTGGAGCATTAAAATCCCATCTGTCTCATGGCAAAAACACATGAGGACTTGTTCCGTAGCCTGGGGGTAATCCCAGCTATTCTTCTCAATAGATTGTTGTGATTGAATAAATGAAAGAGATTTGAGGTTCTTCTATTCCTCAAAAACAGTGATAAATGAAACTTTAAGAGTGTGGTGTTTTACCATGTGTAGCTGCTCTACCGATAACTCCAGGGGATTGTTCTCCAGAAGATTGAAGGTGTAACCAGCTTCAGGAATGTTGATGGTTAATTCTACTTCTTCCTCCTCTGTCATGCTTGGGAGGGTCAGCAAAGGGATGATTTTAGCCCTCAGGTTAGATTGATCAGGCTGATCCTCTTGAGGGATATGAGCAGATGCAGGTGAGTGAGATGTCAGCTATGCATCTTCTAAGTCAAGGCGTCTAAGCCTTTTGGGATAAGGCTCAGGTTATGACGTGACATGCACCACCTCATCTGCAACTGCTTTCCTGTTGTATCTCAGAGCTATAGGGGTGTTGTCTGAATTTGTGTCTGACTCCTCTACAGGTGGCTCCCTATCTGCAGATGACTCGCGAACTGCAGGTGACTCATGAGCTACAGCTTGGTCTCTGGCATCAGACTCGTCTGTATCCGAGGGGTATCTGTAGGGAGGAGGCCCACTAGACATTTCCCTTAGCATCTGGGATGCCTTCCTTTCTCCACCCAATTTCTTCAATGTCTCTTGGTCCAGGTGACCAAGTCTTTTGTTAACGTAGAAGGGATCAGCATTCCCCTTCGCCTGTCCAAGGTGTTCCAACATCCAACTTATCTGAGTACCGAAGGCCAACTTGGTCTTAAAATTTTTCTCGTCCTCCAGCCACTAAGCATTGTTGACCTCGCGGACCAGTTGCCTGTAGATATATTCAGCCCTGCCGATTGGCTGATCTTAGATGAGTGCTCCCAGCACCATGAACTTGGCTGACGACAGCTGGTCATAGCTGCCTACCTTTCCCATCACTATCTTGTTCGTGATGTCCAACGCATAGCGGTATTATTTCTTCAAATTGCACCTTTTAGCTACTCATTTGACTTGATTTCCAGCCATGTTTCGGCCGCGCTCTGTTTAAGGGCTTCAATGGCCACGCCTCGAGATCCCATCTCGAAAGTTTCTCCGACAGTCTGGGGGGGTGATTGTGACTTCCTCACCAAACACCATGCTCTTGATGCCTGATTCCATGACTCTAGCTTCCTTCAAAAATGCGATTACGTCTTCTTTGAAAAGAAATTTAGGGCTGATATCCAAAAATGGGTAAATCCCATTTTGCTTCATTAACCGAATGATATGGTAAATGTCCGTATCCAGATTCGCCTTGAGCAAGCCCTCGAAATCGACTACCAGACTGAAAATAATCTGGTCCTTGACGAGCTTCAGGTTAACGTCTTCGAAATATTGGGTTGCTTGCATCTCTGCAAAAGATTATGTTTTTGCCGAGTGTATTAAATATTCAAAGAGATTTAATGCTTCTTGAAAAATTAGGGTTTTCGAAATCTTGGAGACAGTAAAGTTGTGAAATGATGTCCGCCGCCTTAAATAAAGAAATGAAGAGACGTTTTGAATTTAATATTAATTTAAATTAGTGTTGGTCCAGTTTTGAAAATATGACGATTGAGTTTTTTAATTGGACATAGTGGAAGTCGTGTGTACGTATAGTTGCCACGTGTAAATAAATAATGGTATTATATTCAAAAGTCGGTCAGGGATAGAGAACTTAGCTGGTTGACTGTTTGACTCGTTGACTGCTCTGCATCAGGTGAGTTGTATCGCTTGTGGTTTCAATCAGCTAGGTTCCTTCGTCTGTCCTTCGTCTTCTCGTCTGATCTGCTTCAGGCAGCTTTCTCATCTGTACTAGATTCCCAATCTAGTAATCATAGTTCCCTGCTCAGCTCCAGAAACCTTTCTTCTGGCAAAGGTTTGGTGAATATGTCAGCAATCTGGTATTCAGTGCTGACTCTTTCCACTCTAACTCTTTTGTTAAGCACATGGTCTCTGACGAAATGATGTTTGACATCAATGTGCTTCGCCCTTGAGTGCAATACTGGGTTGTTGGTTATGGCAATTGCATTGTTGTTATCACACCATATTGGGACTTCATTTGCAATGATGTTGTAGTCCCTTAGCTATTGTCTTATCCAGAGAATCTGGTCAGAACAGCTACCTGTAGCTAGGTATTATGACTCTGTTGTTGATATTGAGTTAGATACCTGCTTCTTGCTAAACCAGGATATCAGTCTGGTTCCTAGGAATTGGCACGTTCCACTGGTGCTTTTCCTATTAATTTTGCATCCTGCGAAGTCTGCATTTGAGTATCCTGATAGCTCAAAGTTATCATCTTTAGGATACCATAGCCCAACATTGACTGTGGACTTAAGGTATTTGATAATCCTTTTAGCTGCATCCTGGTGAGACTGCTTTGGCTTGGATTGAAATCTAGCACATACTCTCACGGCATAAGATATGTCTGGTCTGCTTGCAGTCAGATAAAGTAGTGATCCAATAAGTCCTCTGTAGTGGGTTGGATCCACTGATATACCTCCTTCATCTGCATCTAGATGTGTGCTTGTGCTCATAGGTATTCTTGCTGGTTTGGCTGATTCCATTCCAAATCTCTGGATTAAGTCTCTTGTGTATTTGGCTTGATTGATGAAAATTCCATTATTCGTCTACTTGACTTGCAATCGGAGAAAGAAATTAAGCTTTTCCATCATGCTCATCTCAAATTCTCCTTGCATGAGATTTGAGAATTTCTCACACAGCTCCGGGTTGGTTGAGCCAAATATGATATCAACCACATATGTTTGTACTAATAATATGTGGTCTTCATGCTCTATTCTGAATAGAATCTTGTCCACTTTGCCTTTACTGAATCTATTCTTCTCTAGAAACACAGAGAGTGTCTCATACCATGCTCTTGGTGCCTGCTTGAGTCCATATAGAGCTTTCAAAAGCTTGTAGACTTTGTCTCCGTTGAAAAATCCAGGGGGTTGCTCTACATATATTTCTTCTTCTAGAATTCAATTGAGAAAGGCACTTTTCACATCCATTTGGTAGACTTCGAGATCCTTGAATGCTACATATGCAAGGAATAGTATGATGGCTTCCAGTCTTGCAACAGGTGCATAAGTTTCATCAAAATATATTCCTTCACAATGTGCATATCCTTTGGCGACTAATCTGGCTTTATTCCTAACAACAGCTCCATCTTCATCACACTTGTTCTTGTACACCCATTTGGTACCTATAACCTTCTTGTGATTTAGTCTGTCTGTTAGTTCCCAGACATTGTTTCTCTCCATCTGGTTGAGCTCTTCTTGCTTTGCATTGATCCATGAATAATCTTCCAATGCTTGATCTGTTGTCTTGGGTTCCACTTGAGACATGAAACAAGAGAACATTGCCATTCCTGCTGGTACTGTGGATTGTCTGGTTCTGATTCCATCAGGTAAGTTTCCAATGATCTGTTGAATAGGGTGATCTCTAAGCCATTTGGGGATTTCTTCTTCTTCAGGGTTTGTTCCCCCTGCAGAGTTGCTTGGGTGGACTTCTTCTCTCTCTGCTTCAGCTTGGTTCTGATCTCTTTGGTCTGCAACTGAATCAGCTACGGTCTTGTCATCTGCAGGTGGGGATTTTGCCTTATCTGCAGATGGGTCTTTATCAGCTACTGATGGGTCTTCATCAGCAGCAACTGGATCAGGTAGGTTTTGAGGTCCTATCTGATCTGCAGTTAGGTCTTCAAGCTGATTTGCAGGTGAGTCCATCATTCCTGTATCATGAATTATGACTTCTTCCAGGGTGGTGGTTTTGAGCTTATTCTCAATTGATTCCACCTGTTTCCTGTACTCAATAGTAGACTCATCAAATACAACATGAGGTGTTTCTTCCACAACTAAGGTTCTTTTGTTAAATACTCTATATGCCTTGATCCTTTGAGAGTATCCCATAAAGGGACCATCATCAGTGTAAGCATCAAAGGAATTTAGTCGGGTTTTACCATTATTGTGGATGAAACACTTACAACCAAAAATATGAAAATATGCAACAGTTGGTGTTTTGCCATTCCAAACCTCATAGGGAGTTTTGCCATATCTCCCTACAATCATACTCCTATTCTAAGTGTGGCATGCTATGTTGACAGCTTCAGGCCAGAACCTCTTTGGCAGGTCAGCTTCTGCAATCATAGACCTGGCAGCTTCCTTCAGGGTCCTGTTCCTTCTTTCAGCAACACCATTCTGATGTGGAGTCTTGGCTGCAGAGAACTCGTGCTGGATCCCATTCTGATCACTGTATTCAGTGATTGATTTGTTGAGAAATTCTCCTCCTCGATCTGATATGATCTTGATGATCGAGAGGGATTTCTCATTCCGGATCTTCCTTAGCAGCTCAGGTAGTTTTGTCAAAGTTTCACTCTTTTTATAGAGAAAAACAATCCATGTATATCTTGAGTAGTCATCTACTGCTACTAGAGCATGCTTTCTTCCACTCAATGTCCTTGGCTTGTGTTGGGATAACAAATCCCTGTATCGATGCTGCTTGGATAACAAACCCTGTATTGATCGTATTGTCAGAATGTTTTGACAATATGCCAAATCCTGAATACTGTCTCTAGCTGTATCGAAAAGCTGATCAAGTATCAAAGCTATATCGAAGACTTCTCGCAGTACAATATATTGATCATACAGCAAATAGTCCCGCAAATCCAAAGTATGGAAGCTGTCTCGAATATCAATACAGTGATACCTTCCATACAACTCTCAACAGGACAAAGAAGGAATCTTCAGTATTCGCTAGAAGTCAAGTCCCGTTGATAAAGAAGTATTTAAATACTATAGGATAAAGTATTTAAATACTGTAAGTCAGAAGATCTTCAAATCCCGTGATATCCGGATCTCAGTCAAATATCAGTTGTCGCAGAATCTTGCCTCAACGGATATATTTCAAACGGATATATTTCAGAAGGCTATATATATCTCCAGAGTTTGAAGATCATAAACGACTGAACGACTTAACTACACGAAAGAACGACTTACAAACAATCAAGCTTAGAAGAAATATTCAGAGCAAAACATATCTCTCCAAGCTTTCTGCTATACAGATATAAGAGATATACAGTGCTCAAACCTTGAACAACACATCATCAGCTTATAGCCCAGAAAGTCATAGCTGTTGTTCAAAGCATGTTCAATCTTTGAACAATCTCATATCAGCCCTGTGTGGACTGAGGAATCTTTGCTACTCCCGAACTGTGTGTGAAGGAATTGCATTGAAGAAGACGAAGCTTCAGAACTGTGTGTGAAGAAGCCAGTCAAAATGTTAGCTCAAACCAATCTGTGTGAACGGTTGAAAGCTAAGATCTTTATATCAATCTGCGTGAACGATATATTGATTAAGTGTTGTTATAATTACGTAGTTGTGTACGCAGTAATTATAATAAACTTTGTACTCCTGTATGGAGGACCAGTGGACGTAGAGGGGTTTACCTCGAACCGCTTTAAATACTGTGTTATTTACCTTCTGTCTTTATTGTTTTATTAACTTTGATTATTTAAGTATACACTGCACATCGAGTTGCTGTATCCACAACAACTTACTGTATTTAAGACTTCCGCTACGCACTCAGATTTAAAACAGTACAGCTAGTTGTTCAAAACACTTTCCAAGCTGTATCCAGTATACTTAGTGGCCAACAAGTGGTATCGGAGCGGTTGATTCTAAAAAGAATCAGTCGTATTTTTAACCGAATCAGATCCAAAATCACTTATTTTGTAAAACAGTCTTTTTCATTCCTACATTCTTATATGGATACATCAATGATCAACAAAATTCCTATGTTCTCTATTAATGAATTTGATGATTGAAGAATCAGAATGGAGGCTCATCTTGCAGCAATGCACGAAGAAATTATTTTTGTTATACAGGATGGACCCATTAAGATCATGAATGTAAACACGGCCGCAAGGATTGAAGGCCAAGCCCATGCTGAGATGCTCGAGAAGGAGCGCGATCAATGGACCACAGATGAAAGAAAGCGCGCCAATATCGACAATGTTGCGAAGAATGCGTTGTTTGTCACCATCGACAAAGGCACATTCTCGAAGGGAAAGAGCTGTAAAATAGCCAAGGAAATCTGGGATAAACTCAAGTTGATTTGTGAGGGAACTGTGCCCTCCAAAGAAAATAAAATTTCAAAACTAACTCAGCAATTTGAATCTTTTGAAATGAAACCAACTGAAACACTTGAGGAACTTGACCTCAGATTCACTGGAATTGTTGGTGAACTTGAAGCTTTGGGCAAAATTTATACTCAAAGGGAGAAAAACTTAAAGATTTTTAGATCTCTCCCTGCCCGATGAGACATTAAGACCACAGCTATGCGTGTGTCGTGTAACCTTAGTGAAATATCTACCTTTGATCTCTTTTCTGACCTCAAAGCTTTCGAGTATGATATAGACAGGAGAGAGAAAGCTGAAGAATCTCCAGCTAGGACTACAGTCTTATCCGCTGTATCTAACCGTCGACACAGCATGCCCAACCCATCAAAGCCAAATTACAAGAATGCTGACAGTGACGACGATATCCTGTCACAAGATGAAATGGCGCTCCTCATGCACAAATTCAAAAAGTTCATCAAACAGTCTGGAAAGACTCCCCACAGGCCCAAGCCTGTTCACAAGGTAAGTACTGAAACTTCCTCTGGTGACACTAACCTATGCTATAATTGCAGGAAACCAGGACATTATGCAAACAAATGTCCTCATCCCAAGGTTCAAAGGTTGCCGGAAGCCGAGCAACAATAGAGGGATGAACGAAGACGTACTTGGAAAAACAAGCTCAAGGCACTGATAGGAGAATCAGAAGCCTCCCCTGCACCATCCAAATCCGAAGAATGTCTTCAGGTGGTCACTGAAAGTGACTTATCTGACGATGAATTCGAAGATAAGGCAAATATGTGTTTTATGGCAAATGACATTCCGGAAGAAGAAGATAACGATGATGAGGTAAGATCAACCTTAGTTATTCTAGTAAATGCATCACATACTTTCGAAAACATGACGAATGAATTTAAAAATATTCAAAAAGCCCACGAGACTCTGAAAAATGAAAACATTCAACTTCAACTTTCCAACATAGAGTTGAAAGAAGAAAACGACTTGCTAAAGATAAATTATGAAAATATGTCTATTGATTGTGAAAACAGCAAGATCGAGCATGAAAAACTCGTGGAGAGCAATCATCAACTTGTTCATGAACTAAGTGAGACTAAGTCTCAAAATGGAAGCAAGACAAATGATTTTGTTCTACTTCAAGCTAAATTTAATACTCTCGAGAAACGAGAAAGCGAACTTGAGACCATTTTGAAATCTTTCGAGAAATCATCTAAAAGAATGGAAGAAATTATAAGCACTGGGCAACATGCTCATGATAAAAGTGGCTTAGGATACAGCTCATTTTCCAACAAAGGGAAAACTAGTACTGCGTTCGTCAAGAGTGTGGAACACATTCCTGTATCGGAAGATACTCCTAGTCCTGTGAAGGAACCTGCTGCACCGCGAAAAGCAAAGGCTGCCATTCAGACCCCGCAATCCTATTCAAGACAGAGAAATCATAAGCCATTCCAACCTGTAAGGCGCACGCAACAACATGCTCCCCGAGCACATCAACAGCGTCAACAGCCATTCAGAAAGAAGGCTTTATCCAAATACCAAAGGCCCGCACGGCAGTACTTTCAGTACAGCACATCTAGGTATTGGATACAGGAGCCTCATTATCCATCGAGATAGCAAATGTCCGCACAGTATCAACAACAGCACTGGGAATCCAACTGGAGACCCAGAAGGGAAGCTGTAAGGCCAAAGAAAATGGCTCCACCTCCAAGACGGCATATGTACTGGATTAATAATAATAACCCTGATTTTTACATGCATAATGATTATTATGGATACAGTAACTACATACATGCCCCACGTAGATACCGCAAGTCTATACCAAATGTTACCTACAGTAAACCAATTGCTGTCAGGAAAGTTTGGGTACCTAAAGGCACTAACATTCACGGACCCAACAATCAAAGGGGACCTAAATCTACATATTTTATGTGCTACAGGACATTTTGGAGAAGGACATATGGTACTTGGACAGCGGATGCTCCCGGCACATGACAGGAGATAGAAGCAAGCTATTAGATTTCGTACAAGGTCGCGGTCCAAAAGTGCCCTTCGGTGATAAATCTAAAGGAAGAACAAGAGGAAAAGGAAACCTTCTTGTCGGAAAATTAAAAGTCACCGATGTAGCTCATGTTGAAGGCTTACAGTACAATCTACTTAGTATTAGCCAGTTCTGTGACAAACAATTCTCGGTTAAATTCTATATAGATCACTGTAGAGTCAAGAACATCCTGACCAAAGAAGTTGTGCTCACAGGAATCAGATCAGGTAATATGTATATTGCTGACTGGATGCCTACGACCTCCACAATTCCTTGTTTAGTTGCCAAATGCACTGCAGATCTAAGCTGGCTATGGCATAAGAGGATGTCACACGTCAACTTCAAGATGATCAACAAGCTCTCAAGACAGGGACTGGTTAGAGGACTGCCAAATGTATCATTCCAAAAAGACAGTGTCTGTGGACCATGTCAAAAAAGCAAGCAAATCAAGTCCACCCGGAAGAGCAAATCCTGTCTTTCAACTCACAGAGTGTTGGAGATGCTACACATGGATCTCTATGGTCCTGTAGACCCGGTAAGTTTGGGAGATAAGAAATACTATCTCGTTGTTGTTGATGACTACTCCAGGTATGCTTGGACAATTTTCCTAAGCAAGAAGAAGGAAACAACATCAAAGCTGCCCGAGCTCCTGAAAAAGCTTCAAAATGAAAAGGGATCGAGTATCATGTCCATTCGTTCCAACAGAGGTACAAAATTTACTAACCGCTTTATAGAGCAATACTGTTCGGAAAATGGGATACAACACGAATACTCAGCTGCCCGTACACCTCAACAAAATGGTGTTGCCGTGCGAAAGAATAGGACGCTGAAAGAAGCAACAAGGATAATGATTGCCGCAAGCAAGTTGCCACAGCGTTTCTGGGGTGAAGCAACTAATACAACATGCTACACTCAAAACCGATGTATCGTCAACAAGCACCACAACAAAACATCATACGAGGTATGGAACAACAAGACTCCGTTAGTTTTGTATTTTCACATTTTTAGATGCAGATGCTATGTGTTGAATAATGGGAAGGATCATCTTAGAACCTTTGCTGAGAAGCCAGATGAAGGAATATTTGTAGGATATTCCTCCATCAGCAAAGCTTACAGGATCTTTAATAAAAGGAAGCTAACGATCGAGGAATCAGTTCATGTAGTGTTTGACGAACCTCACCATGACCCTACAGGAGTAGAAGCTGTTACTCATAACATCCAACAACTTTCCATCTTAGATCCACCAACTCCCATAGAACCTGTTGTTGACCTAGAAATCAACCCCGCAGCTGTAAGAATCGACGTAGATGAAGCCGATGCTGTACAAGCTGAAGCCAAAACTACAGCAACTCAGGATACAGTATGGGACCCCGAATTAGAACCCGACCAAATATGGTTAAGAGATCACCCGCAAGAGCTGATCATTGGAAACATTAATGCTGGTGTTTCTACCCGAAGGAGAATATAGAGTACACAAGGAAATGTACTGTGTGCACAAGAAGAACTAGATACTGAGATATCACCATTCCCTGAATGGAAATCTCAATTCGAGCTTAGAAGACTCAATATGTGCACTATTGCTGTATTCTTAGCCCAGTCTGAACATGTTTCTATCATAGAAGCTCTTAATAATTCTCATTGGATAACATCTATGGAAGAAGAGCTTAACGTATTCTAAAGAATCAATGTATGGTATCTTGTACCCAGACCTACGCATCAATCAGTTATTGGAACCAAATGGGTATTTAGAAAAAAGAAGGATCGAAATAGACTAATTATAAGGAATAAATTCAGACTAGTCGCACAAGGCTATAGACAGAAAGAAGGCATAGACTACGACGACACTTTTGCCCCTGTAGCCAGACTAGAAGCCATTAGGATATTTTAAGTCTTTGCCGCCCATAATAGCTTCATTGTATACCAAATGGACGTCAAAAGTGCATCCCTAAATGGAGACCTTGCCGAAGAAGTTTATGTTGAACAACCACCAGGTTTTGCCAACACAGACGGCATCAATTCAGTATACAGGCTGAGGAAAGCACTGTATGGCCTTAAGCAAGCCCCTAGAGCATGGTATGAGACCCTGTCCCAGTATCTAACCGATAATGGATTTGAGAAAGGTGCTGTGGACAAGACCTTGTTCAAAATATAGGAAAGTGATGACCTTATAATGGTTCAAATCTATGTAGATGACATTATATTTGGTTCAACTAACCTTGATTTATGTCAAATGTTCTCTCATCTCATGCAAAGTAAATTTGAAATGAGTATGATGGGAGAGCTTAGTTATTTCCTAGGTTTGCAGGTAAAGCTGTTGCCTACAGGGATCTTCATCAACCAGGAAAAATACAGCAAGGAGCTTCTCAACAAATTTGGAATGAACTCTTCCAAATCATCGTCAACCCCCATGAGCACTTCCGTGCAAATTAGTGCTGATGAAGCCGGAAAGCCGGTTGACCAATCACTCTACAAGAAGTTTATTGGCTCTCTCCTGTACCTAACGACTAGCAGGCCTGATATCCAGTTTGTTGTAGGAATGTGTGCGAGATATCAAGTAGCACCCAAAGAATCACACTTCAATACAGCTAAACGAATCCTGAAGTATATTAAAGGAACAGTCGATGTAGGACTGTGGTATCCTAAAGGAGGATGATTCGATTTAGTTGGATACAGCTACTCGGATCTCGGAGGCTGCAAGCTAGATAGGAAGAATATAAGTGGAACTTGTCACTTTCTTGGACCTAGACTTGTCTCTTGGTTCAGTAAGAAGCAATTGGCAAACTCACTTTCCACGGCTGAATCAGAATACTATGTTGCTGGTAGTTGCTGTATGCAAATCCTTTGGATACAGCAACAGTTGTCAGATTATGGGATTGAAGCCAAGCAAACGCCAATCACGTATGATAGCACGAGTGCAATTGAAATAACGCACAACCCTGTATTGCACTCGCGCACTACGCACATCAACATGAAGCATCATTTCATAAGGAATCATGTCGAGAACAAGGATGTTCGGCTGAAAAAAGTTCATACAGATATTCAGTTGGCCGACATCTTCACCAAGCCTCTCGATACAGCAAGATTCAACATGCTTCACCAATAATTGGGATTACTACAGCCTGACTCCCTATAAGTATTTACTGTTTTTACTCAACAATTGAGGGGGAATGCTGTAAGACCCAAGAATATAGTATCCACCATTAATTATCTGTACACTCAGCACCTTCAATACAGCACTATAGGGAACAAAGTGATATGAATCATTCTACAGCTGACGTGTGCAATAATTAAGGGGGAATACAGTAAGACCCATGAATACAGCATTAATCCAAAAGTTGCTGTATGGAATCGAAACCTATATGTACCTTTTAAGGGGGAACGATGTATCGTCATGGATACAGCACATACTATGGAATTTCGATTCATTATATATTCTAATATTTCATTTTAAAAACAATTTTTGTCCACGTGCCCTATTTTCATATCAAACGTCGTATACATTAAATGCCTTACACGACATCTGGACAATCAAATCTCAAAAGCCGCGATGTTTTCAAATTGTTTAAAACTTAATACCACCATTTCAGGTATTAAGGGAAATAACAAATGTCAGAAGTGGGAGCCTCTCCTGTTTTAAAATACAATGGATAAGTGTACCAGTTACACTTAGTTCATCGTGAGCGTTCATTTCAAACACCGGTTCCCATCCCTTACATCTGACCATTCATTCTCTGAAAACCCTTCTTCGCCGCCTACTATAAAAGGACTGCAAATGCCATTTGAGACTCTTTACGCCTTCTGCATATTTTAAGAGCACTCAAGCAATTCAGCCTACAAGTTTTTCTATGTTTACTGCATATTTTTCTTGAATCTTTTTCATCTTTTCTTGAGAATCATCAATGGCGTCTACTCAGACATCTTCCACCTCTCTCAAGAAGTCTCTGAACTTCATCGATGCACGGATCTTCTCCAGATCTGTCGTGATGGAACGCATTCACGCAGAAAGTGATGACGTCGATGACATGAAGGTCGTCACCACTAAAATCCGTCAACAAGGCCTCTACTGCCTTGGGAGCCACACTGCCGAGAAATATGACATTCATCTTGTTGAGGAATTCTACCTCAACGCCGTGGTTCGTTTTCTGCCTCTGGATCTAGGAGGACATGTTGCTGATATCACAACAGTCATTTGCGGAGTGGAGATCCGCATTGACCATGAGCTTCTAAAAAACATCTTCAGACTACCCTCTGATGGCCTGACCATGGAAGAACTTGAGACCTTTGGGTCTCAAGAGTTGCTGACTTAATACTATGGCTTGTTCACCTATTTGGTAATGGTGGAAGTGGTTCACACCACATGCCATAAGAAAAAATTTTGCTTACCATTTGTTTATTTACATGATTTTTGCTGCCGCATCATTGAAAATCGTACAGGTGCATTTGAGATGTGTACAAATCTCAGATTCAGGATGATGGTCGCCATTATGACCTGCAAGAAGGTTAACTGGTGTCAGGTTATCCTCAAACGCTTGCAGGAAGAGGTGTCCAAACCTGCTACTCAGAAGAAATCATTTGGTTTATTCTTAAACCATGTTTTGACGAAGTGCGGACTTCAGCAAACCGTAGATGCAAAGAAGATAAGTTCGCGGATATTCTTAGGAGGTGTAAGGCCCACTGCCTTAAATCAGAGCATTCTGATTGCAAACAGGCCTTTTATCCGGAACTTGACGCTATCTGAAGACCCGAGGGATGTTTCTTCTAAGTCCCAGAGTGTTGAATCTTCAAAGAAAAGAAAAAGATCTCACATCAAGACACCATTTGCTGCTGAGAAGCCGAAAAAGAAGCTAAGGAGGCTTACAAAAACTAAATCTACAGAACCCTCCGAGGATGCTCCTATCGTGGCGCAACCCACTGATAAACTACCCCAGGGCCCAACCCCTGTGGAAGAGATGCCCACTACTGTATCGACAGTAGATCCCGAGCCCTTGGCGGCAACGACGGATACGAGGACATCTGCCAACTCAAAAGACTCTGGCGAGTCGGCTGCCTGTTTGGAGCCAACTGCTACCTCTCCTATACGGGATTCCACACCCATTCAGGATCCACCTTCCTTCGGGGTACCACCCCTGTAAGGAATCCCTCTCCAATACAGGATCCCACACCTGTAGAGGAACCCCTTCCTACAGCAAACCCAGACGCTGTATGGAGTCCCTCCCCTAACACAATAATTTCGAAGACCCTGCTTTCCGTGCAGATTGAGCAGTCATTTGAGCGATTTCTCTAATGGAAGAATTTTAGACTTGCTCCGTACGAAACCTTGTACAACTGGAGTGAGTGGAGTAACGAAGAGAAGTTCGTTTTGGAAGTGACGGACACCCAAGAAATTGTTGTCCTGATCCAATGGGACAACTTATTCATCAAGGAGCTAATTTAGAGTTATCTGCTTGATAAGGATGAGGCCAATAGGAAAGGAAAAGCTTTGTCAATGGAAACTCCCGACAGTCCAAAATCTGATCCTGATTCCGACGATGATGACGACGCACTCCAAACTGGTTTGCGGATGAGTCAAGAGGAAGCCCAAGCCAAGAAGGATGAAGAGACATCCACCCATCAATAGTACCCTTAGCCACAGCAAGACAACGTTCCCGACAATGAGGATTCAGTCCCTCATGTCGAGGAACAAGAAAATGTTTCACAACAGGCACCCAAGCCTGCCGCCGAAGAAGAAGAATCATGTGCCTTCCAGCAAGAGGAATCAATCCCTCTGCCGGAACAGGCGGACGCTGAGAGACACCAGGAGGATTTGATCCCTCCTGTATCCATGTCTACAGAAACCTCTTCGAAACAGGAGGATGCCGCACCTCCTGCCGCCGAAACCGAAACAACTGCTCCCGCCCCATCAACCGCCTTGGATTCCGATGACGGTACTATACCTGAGGATGTCCAACTCACTTCACGCCCTGACGTGAACTTGAGAAGGTTGAATGGAGTAGAAGACTTCGCCCAGCCAGACTCTCCTCGCACTGAAACCAGAAAAGAGCAATTATGTGCTCTTGGCCTCCAAACAGTATTTATTCAGGACGCAGTCAATGCTCTACACTCGGTAGAAAAGGCTCTGGATTGGCTTCACACATCTGCTGTTGAAGAAATGACTGGATTAAAGCATGAAGTCTCTCGAGTAGTCGAAGCCTTCACTATCTTTCCAGAAGTCTTCAAGCAAGCCCTGAGCAATCTGCACGAGAAGCAAGAAAGGATCCTGAGAGAAGAGCAATCGAAACTACGCGTATCTGAGGCCAAGACCGCATCTGCTCTGCGAGCTCATGACAAGAACATTAAGGATATGTCACAGGTGCTCTCCTCCCTTGTTGAGAGAATATCAAATATGGAGACGAAACAGGATGCCGCTCTGGAGATCCTAGAACGTCTTCATGAAAAGGTATCATACCTTGATGATGCCAAAAAGGGGGAAGAAGCAAGGGAAGCCGCTAGGAGAACGCGGTTGGAGCAAAAGAAAGAGTTGTTAGATCCATTTGAAGACTCCATCACTGCTGATATAGCCTGTATCTCATCACCAAACGTGAGGATACAGGGAGATAGACCAGAATTCCAGGATCCTAAGTATCCTTGGAAAAGCCTAGTCTGAAATTCGCACTCTATGAACCTCCCGACAGACCTTCAACCTACCGCTGCAGAGATCAAAGACTGGAGGAAAAATGAACTGTTAAGATACTTCGTTGTACTTATCAGGGAATCCGCTTTATTCAATAGATGAAGAATGGTACAGGAAGCCGCCGAGGAATTCAAGACGAAGCTGGAAGATGGATCACTCCCGCTACAGCAGCAGATGAAGTCAAAGCATCGAAAAGGTGACTTGGTGACCCATCCAGAAGACTGGATCCTAGTCTTTGATAAATCTTATGAAGGACGTGCAATTTATTAGAATCGAGACAAGGACGCTCATCAGAACTGGTGGCAAAACACCAAGAATGACCCTTCCAAGCGACCATGGAGACACTCTGACTTTAGGAGCTGAATATCTTTAGTATATTAATTGATTGTAATTTTACTTTCAAAACAGTAATCTTTATACTCTAATTCAGTATCAATAAAATTTTTGCATGTCTTGAAAGATTACAACTCGTAATCTACTGTGTTCTTATTTGATTACAGTCACTTTATTTATTCTTACTGTATTCATATTATGAAATCTCTCATACACAAGCTGTAAGAACTCGTCTGCGAATAGTTCATAGTTTAAGTTGTATGTATCTTGAAAATAATGTAAGATTGTGCCTGCGCGCCAATCATAAGTTTTCAATGTAACTTTATTTTGATAAAAGATGAACTTGCCTGCGAGCAGTTCTTAGTGTTAAAGCCAAATACCGAAGGCCAGAACATTCAAAAGAAGACCAAGAAGTCTGCCCTACTTCAAACCGCCTAGTGTCAAAGTTTTGGCATCATCAAGGATGTTTGGATAACATCCTATGGTTTCTAAAAGGAAGACTCGGAAGGACTTCGCAAATCATCAAAAAGGGGGAAATTATTGGGATAACAAATCCCTGTATCGATGCTGCTTGGATAACAAACACTGTATCGATCGTATTGTCAAAATGTTTTGACAATATGCCAAATCCTGAATACCGTCTCTAGCTGTATCGAAATGATGATCAAGTATCAAACCTGTATCGAAGACTTCTCGCAGTATAATATATTGATCATACAACAAAGAGTCCCGCAAAGTCAAAGTATGGAAGCTGTCTCGAATATCAATACAGTGATACCTTCCATACAGCTCTCAACAGGACAAAGAAGGAATCTTCAGTATTCGCTAGAAGTAAAGTCCCGTTGATAAAGAAGTATTTAAATACTATAGGATAAAGTATTTAAATACTGTAAGTCAGAAGATCTTCAAATCCCGTAATATCCGGATCTCAGTCAAATATCAGTTGTCGCAGAATCTTGCCTCAACGGATATATTTCAAACGGATATATTTCAGAAGGCTATATATATCTCCAGAGTTTGAAGGTCATAAATGACTGATCGATTGAACTACACGAAAGAACGACTTACAAACAATCAAGCTTACAAGAAATATTCAGAGCAAAACATATATCCCCAAGCTTTCTACTATTCAGATATAAGAGATATACAGTGCTCAAACCTTGAACAACACATCATCAGCTTATAGCCCAGAAAGTCATAGCTGTTGTTCAAACCCTGTTCTATCTTTGAACAATCTCATATCAGCCCTGTGTGGACTGGGGAATCTTTGCTACTCCCGAACTGTGTGTGAAGGACTTGCATTGAAGTAGACGAAGCTTCAGAACTATGTGTGAAGAAGCCAGTCAAAGTGTTAGCTCAAACCAATCTGTGTGAACGGTTGAAAGCTAAGATCTTTATATCAATCTGTGTGAACGATATATTTATTAAGTGTTGTTATAATTACGTAGTTGTGTACGTAGTAATTATAATAAACTTTTTACTCCTGTGTGGAGGACCAGTGGACGTAGAGGGTTTTACCTCGAACCACTTTAAATACTGTGTTATTTACCTTCTGCCTTTATTGTTTTATTAACTGTGATTATTTAAGTATACACTGCACATCGACTTGCTGTATCCACAACAACTTACTGTATTTAAGACTTCCGCTACGCACTCAGATTTAAAACAGTACAGCTTGTTGTTCAAAACACTTTCCATGCTGTATCCAGTATACTTAGTGGCCAACAGCTTGATAAGGCCAAATATATCCATATGCAGTAGATCTAGAATCCTTTTGGTGAGAGTGGTAGGCTGAACTGGTTTAAATGATGATCTGGTTTGTTTCCCTTTCTGACATGCATCACAGAGAGCTTCCTTTTTGAATACTTCTTCCGGAAGTCCTCTGACCAGTTTTTGGGAACTGATCTTGTTGATGGCTTAGAAGTTCAGGTGACATAGTCTTTTGTGCCACAGCCATCCATTCTCATCTATTGTCTTGGATAGAAAACAGGTGTTGGGAGTTACAGTGTTCCAATATATCATATAAACATCTCTTCTTCTTAATCCTTGTAGCTTCACTTCTCCAGATAGGATGTCTATCACCATGCATTTCCAAACTGTGAAGATTACTAGATTCTTCTCATCACAGAACTGACTTATGCTCAACAGATTGTACTTGAGACCTTTGACATAATGGACTTTGGATATTGTTATGTTTCCTATGTGCAGCTCTCCAAAACATTTTGTCTGACCTCTAGAGCTATCTCCAAAGGTTACATCTGGGCCTCTTTCCTTGGTATAATTTGATAGCACCTTCTTGTTCCCGGTCATGTGCCTTGAGCATCCAGAATCTACAAACTATTCTTCACCTCCCATATTTGAATTTGTGGAGATGTGGTAGTAGTCCTTTCAGCTTTTCTGCAATTAAACAAGCAGAGATTTAGGTACCCAAATCTGTGTGGGTCGTCGGGGGTTAGTTGGTTTCTTGGAGAATTAATTTCTCCTTGGATTATGGAAATTATGGTGATTTCCCCTAAAAGGTGTGTATGGTCTGGGCCTATATCCTTGGTTAGGATTATGTAATGGATATGCCTCATAATATTGGTGGTGTGGGCCATTCCTAAATCTTGGTTGAGACCATTTATAAAATCTTTGAAGTCTCCACACCTATTCGTTTTGAAAATTAAGATAAACTTGAGGTTTCCATTTTCCCCTCCCATTTTGAAATCTATTTTTGGGGAGTCTCTGATAATAGTGGGCATGTTGTCTAGGTTGCTGCTTTTGCCTTGGCCATGGCCTAGTCTCTTGTCTAGGTGGCTGCCTTGTATACCTTGGCTGCTGCCTATTTTTAAATACAGGTTTGTAAGTTGGCTCAGCAGACGGGACAAGTGTTTCTCCCTTGATGAAAGTAGTTTTAGAACTAGAGGGAGTGTTGGGGTCATATTCAAGGCCTGATCTAGAATATAGTGGCCTTTTATTCATACACAACTCATCCAAGGTTATAGAAGCTTTGAGAGAAGTTATCTCCTTAGCCTGTGTGTTACTTAGCTGTGTCAGTTTAGCAAACATGAGCAAGTGAAGCTGATTTCTCACTATTCAAAACAGTTAATCTTTTGATCTCAGTTGTAGTATTATCAGCCTAGTTTTTCAACTGGTTTTCAGCCTGTTTTTCAAATTCAGATTTGGTTTTATTTAACTCTAGGCTGAGTTCAAAATCATTTTTCAGCTGCCTATTCTCATCTTGCAGCTGCGTCTTCTCGGCTGATATAGTCAAGTGTGAAGATTTTAATTTCTCAAAGTCTTTGAGAAGCTGATTGACAGACTCATGTCCATATCCTGAGACATGTCTGAGCTGTTATTATTTCAAACTGTGGGTATAGATGTTACCTCTTCATCAGCTAAGTTGGCCATCAGACAATTGTACTCCTCATCATCATCAGAGAAGAATCCACTACTGAAATCTACTCTCTCTTGGTCTTCTCCAATGAAAGCTTTTCTCTTGTCTTCTTTTCTGCTTACTTCTTTCTTGCCTTCATCCTTCTTGAGATCAGGACAGTCAATTTGAATATGTCCTGTCTTGTGGCAATTGTAGCACTCCACCTTCCAGCTTCCAGCCTTTTGATTCCTCCTCGGATTTTCTTTATAATTCTTCTTATATTTGGAGTAATTCTTCCGGAAGTTGCTGAATCTCTGCATTATAAACGCCATTTCTTCCTCAAAATATAGGGGATTTGGAGGCTTGACTTCAGATAAGCTCTTGGCGGGGGACTCATCTGCAAATGCTATTCCCTTCTCTGCAGGCTCGGTTGATGATGAACTTGGAAGCTCAAACTCATAAGCCTTTAGGTCAGACAACAGCTCTTGGATCTTTATTTTTTTAAGATCCTTGGATTCTCTCATGGCCACTGCCTTCATATTCCATTCTGGATTGAGAGATCTTAGAACTTTCAGGGCCATCTCCCTGTTACCATATGTTTTTCCCAGAGAATTAATTTCATTAATTATCTCTGTAAATCTTGTGTCTACTTGGTCGATAGACTCTCCATTCTTCATTTTGAACTTGTCAAACTTTTGGGTAGCGATTGACAACTTGTTCTCTTTTATTAGCTTAGTTACTTCGCACATCACAGCTAGAGTATCCCAAATTTCTTTGGCATTCTTGCAATTCCTGATCTTGACCATTGTTGATTTGTCAAGAGTTTGATACAGCACGTCTCTGGCCCGGTGGTCAAGATTGGCCATCTTTCTTTCTTTGGTGGTCAGCTCCATCCTCTTCTTGGGGATCTTCTCTGGCTTCCCGGCTGCTATCTCATGAGGAGTGTTGTCCTTCTCGAATATGAAAGGACCATCTTCTATTATGCACCACATGTCGTCATGGATGGAAGATAAATGTGCATGCATCCTTATCTTCCAAATATCATACTCGTCAACTGAAAGAACAAGTAATCTTGAATGCATGTGTTGTATGTGTTCCATTCTTAATGAGGGATTAAATATATATATCCTCGATATGCGGATCTGGCTCTGAAGAATTGAACCAACCGCTCCGATACCACTTGTAGGTCACAAGTCGTCCAGGAATAAGTCTAGAGTGGGGGGGATAGAGTTATTGAAACTCTTTTCCGCAAAGGGTGAGTTTCTCAGCTGATAGGTACAGTTGACTCGGAGTCGTCTGTAGACAGGTATGCGGAAGTCAGCTAATGACGAATACAGATAACTCAAACAATGGAACTGTGAAGTATATGTGCAGCAGGTAAGTATGATGCTGAAGCAGTAAAGCACGCAGGCAGTTTATAGTAGTCTCAGAGGTGGGGTAATACTCTACTAATCCAATTTTCTCCAAACCAGTTGGAGATGAATCCACTATAATTTTCAACTAGTGATAAATTACAGTGATTCTAATTAGCTACAACAACTTCCAACCAGTGGAAATCCTATTGTTGCAACTCCTTCCGACTGCATAGCACCTCTTGATCTTTAAATCCTTGGATGCCTATCAGTCACGCACACGTCAACCAGTGAAGTACCCCGAACTCAGGTTTTAAGACACGAGTGGTTGTCTTCTCTAATTAAGAGCTTCTTCAAGTAAGAACTTTTGAACTCTTGCTCTTCACGATGCTATTTGTTCGCTTGATTGCATTAATTGCTTGAGAATGTTGTTCGCATCGTGCTGCTCAATTCAAATCTTCAGGTATTTATAGATGTAGATCCTTGAGCTTCCGTCATAGCCGTTGCAATCCCTGTAACGAATCCATATGTTGGAGAAATAGACTTCTTTGTTTTTCTTTCCAAACGTTGCAAGGCTGGATTCCCTTATTTTAATCCATTTCCGACCATTGTGAAGACTTTTACGTTGAAGCGCCAAAACTTTAGATTATAATATGATTAAAGTCTTCAGTGGTGGGTCTGAATGAATATTTAATTCATTTATTTTTCGGGAATCTCTCTAGTCTGTCCCTTATCGCCCACATGTGACTTTCCATGATTATTGAATTTTAAACGCATGCTGACATGGACTGGATTACTTGGATGATTACTTTGACAGAACTTATCTGATCTCTTTTTGGTCAATATGTCCGACGTGCAGTCAACCTTCTCTGATGTCGGACTTCTGTAAATTCTCTGAGATGAAGTTCTCTGTCCAGACTGATCTTCTCTGATTTGAAGTCTTCTGACCTGATGAACTTATCTGATCTGATGGTCAAACTTCAGATGACTTGGACTCCGTCTGATTACTTGAATGCAGTCTAGTTAAACTTCTCTGATAAATATTTTGACCAGGAATTCTCTGATAAATCTCTTTCTTTAGAACGTTGTCTGGTGATAAGTCGTATGTGGTCAACCTTCTCTGATCAGTTGAGTTGACCAGGACTTCTCTGATATGAGCTTATCTGAGATTTATACTTAGCCGATTTTTAAGCCTAACTTACATGGCCTATAGAAGATACTCATTTGGTTCTTCATTACATTTCGCCAAGTATTCAACTATACTCAATTTGGCCTATAGAAGATACTCATTTGGTTCTTCTTTAAATTTTGCCAAGTACTTAAAGACATACATTTGAATAAACAAACAAATACAGGATGACATCATCAAAATCTAATAAGTATTCCTAACATGTTCTTCTCTGCAAGCTTCTCCCTTATCGCTTGGTCCAGATGACCAAGTCTCTTGCTGGTGTGGAAGATATCTGCTCTTCCTTTAGCCTTTCCCAGGAATCCCAGAATCCAGTTGATATGGGTTCCATAGGCCAACTTCTGTCTGAATTTCTTCTCATCATTATTCCGGATAGCTTTATTGACTTCCCGGACTAACTGCCTATAGATGTAGTCAGGCCAGTTAATCCTCTATGTTTGAATCAGGGCTCCCATCACAATGTATTTTGCAGATGAGAGTTGATCGAAACTTCCTGCCATGCCCATGACAATTTTGTTGGTGATGTCTAGGACGTACTTGTACTGCTTTTGTATATCTCCTTTCTGGGCAGTGAAATTCACCTTCATCGTTTGCTCTGGTAACTTGATATCATACCAGATGTCGATGGGGATTTGTTTCAGAGCCTCGACCGCTATTCCTCTGTTTTCCATCTTGAAGGCGTTGGCAATTGTCTGCTGGGTGATGGTGACTTCTTCTTCGAAGATCGAGCTTACGATGCCGTACTCCGTGACCTGAGCTTCTTTTTAGAAACAAATAACGGCTCCCTTGAATAGCTGAGTGGGGTTGATATCTAGGAAATGGTAGATACCATTCTTCTTCATCTTTGAGATTATGTTTTCCATCTCAGCCGTGTTGTTTGACTCCAACAATCCTTCAAAATCGACGATGATACTTAAGATTGCTCCTTCACCATCTTGAGATTTACGCCCTTGAAATAAGTGGTTGAATCCATTTCTGCAAATTTTCGAAGGTTTTTAGTGCAGTGAATATTCAGGTAATTTGCTGCTTTTGAAAACTAGGGTTTCGAAAGCTTGAAGACGATAAGGTTTTGAGAAATGATTCGAACCGTCTCAAATTGCCATTCGAAGAGATGTTTGAATTTTAATAATAAAATAAATAATGGCGATTTGAGTGATTGATAGGACATCGTAGAGGTAGACGTGGAGGTAGTGTGGTTGTGTATTTTCAGCCACGTGTAATAAAATTTAGTATTTAAAGAAATAGAAAACTTAGCTGGTTGACTCTTTGACTTCTTGTCTGCTTTTCATCATGTGAGGTATGTCGCCTATCGTTGATGTCAACTAGCTTTTCCATGTTTGTCCTCAACTTAAGGTGATGTTTCTTGACTAGTCTGGTCAGGTGACTTTTCTTCACTGGTCTGATCAGGTGATAAGTCTTGGACGGTACAGATCAGATGAATTATTTTTCCTACTTCAGATCAGGTGACTTTTCTCATCTGGTTCTTAGTCATTCACTAGATTCCAAGTCTAGTATTCCAAGTTCCCTGCTTAGTTCCAGAATCTTTTCTTCTAGTAAAGGCTTTGTGAATATATCAGCAATTTGATACTCAGTGCTGACTCTTTCAACTCTTACTCTTTTGTTTAGCATATGGTCTATGATGAAGTGATGTTTGACATCTATGTGCTTTGTTCTTGAGTGTAGGAGTGGATTGTTTGTTATTGCAATTACACTATTGTTGTCACACCAGATAGGAACTTCATTTGCCATGATGTTGTAGTCCCTTAGCTGTTGTATGATCCACAAAATTTGATCACAACAACTACCTGCAGCTAGGTATTATGACTCAATCGTTGATATTGTGTTGGATACCTGCTTTTTACTAAACCAAGATATTAGTCTGGTTCCAAGGAATTGGCACGTTCCACTGGTGCTTTTCCTGTTGATCTTGCATCCTTCAAAGTCTGCATATGAATATCATGATATCTCAAATTTATCATCCTTGGGATACCATAGTCCAACATTGATTGTAGACTTAAGGTATCTGATTATCCTTTTTGCTGCTTCTTGATGAGACTGCTTTGGCTTGGACTGGAATCTTGCACACACTCCTACTTCATATGAAATGTCAGGTCTGCTTGCAGTTTGGTATAAAAGTGATACAATTGATCCTCTGTAATGGGTTGGATCCACTGAAATGCCTCCTTCATCTGCATCAATGTGTAGGGATGTACTCATTGGTACTCTTAGGGGCTTGGCTATCTCCATGCCAAATATTTTGCTTAGTTCCCTTTTATACTTAGCTTGGTTGATGAATATTTCAGTATCAACTTGTTTGACTTGCAAACCAAGAAAGAAGTTTGGTTTGTCCATCATACTCATCTCAAATTCTCCTTGCATGAGATTAGAGAATTCTTCACATAGCTCCGCATTGGTTGAGCAAAATATAATGTCATCCACATATATTTGAACAAGTAATATGTGGTTTTCAGTTCAATTTTTAAGAGAGTTTTGTCCACCTTTCCTTTTCAAAACCCATTTTTCTCCAGAAATACAGATAGAGTTTCATACCAGGCTCTTGGTGCCTGATTGAGTCCATATAGGGCTTTTAGAAGTTTGTATACTTTGTCTCCTTTGACAAATCCAAGGGGTTGCTCCACATATACTTCTTCTTCTGGTACTCCATTGAGAAATACACTTTTCATGTCCATTTAGTAGACTTCAAAATCTTTAAATGCTGCATATGCAAGGAATAGTCTGATTGCTTCAAGCCTTGCTACTGGTGCATATGTTTCATCAAAATCTATTCCTTCACATTGAGCATATCCTTTTGCAACCATTTTGGCTTTATTCTTAACAACATCTCCATCTTCATCACATTTGTTTTTGTACACCCATTTGGTGCCTATGACTTTCTTGTGAGTTGGTTTGTTAGTTAGTTCCAAGACATTATTTCTTTCCATTTGGTTTAGATCTTCTTGCATTGCAATCACCTGTGTAGTCATCCAGGGCTTGATCTGTTGTCTTGGGATCCATTTGAGACATGAAGCAAGAGAACATTGCCATTCCTGCTAGTTCTGTAGATTTCCTGGTCTTGACTACATCAGTTAGGTTTCCAATGATCTGTTGGATAGGGTGATCTTTTAGCCATTTTGGAACTTCATCTTCATCTTCAGCTTTTGGAGGTTGATCTTCAAATTTTGTTCCCCCTGTAGAGTTGCTTGGATGAACTGCGTCTGATTCTGCTTCAGGTTGGGTTTGGTGGTCTGTAGCTGTAATAGGTTCAACTATGGTTTTGTCAGCTACAGTTGAGTCTTGAGGATCTTCATCCGCTATGGTTGGATCAGCTATTTCTTTATCAGTTGCAGGTCGATCGGCTACGGTTGGATCAGATGTGGCTGGAGATCTTGTCTGATCTGCAGATGGGTTTTCATCAATTGTATCCATCATTCCTGTGTCATTGATAATGGCTTCTTCCAGGGTGGCGGTTTTTAGTTTTTTCTCAATTAATTCCATCTGTTTTCTATACTCAATAGTAGATTCATCAAAGACAACATGGGGTGTTTCTTCCACAACTAATGTTCGTTTGTTAATACTCTGTATGCTTTACTTATTTGTGAATATCCCATAAAGAGATCATCATCGGTTTTAGAATCAAAGGCATTTAGTTGGGTTTTACCATTATTATGAATGAAACACTTACAACCAAATATATGAAAATATGCAACAGTTGGTGTTCTGCCATTCCAAACCTGATAGGGAGTTTTGTTGCGTCTCCCTACTATCATACTCTTATTCTGAGTATGGCATGCTGTGTTGACAACTTCAGCCCAGAACCTCTTTAGCAGGTCAGTTTCAACAATCATTGACCTGGTTGCTTCCTTCAGGGTTCTGTTTCTTCTTTCAGCTACACCATTTTGTTGTGGTGTTCTTGCGGCTGATACTTCATGTTGAATCCCATTCTGATCACTATATTCAGTGATTGCATTGTTGAGAAATTCTTCAACTCTGTCTGATCTGATCTTGATGATGGAGAGGGATTTCTCATTTTAAATTTTCCTCATCGGCTCAGGTAGCTTTGTTAATGTTTCACTCTTCTTGTAGAGAAAAACTAGCCAAGTGTATCTTGAGTAGTCATCCATAACTACTAAGGCATGCTTCCTTCCACTCAGAGTTCTTGGCTTGATAGGACCAAATAAATCCATATGAAGTAGGTCCATTATTCTGGTGGTGATAGTGATAGGCTGAACTGATTTGAAAGATGCTTTAGTTTGCTTTCCCTTCTGGCATGCATCACAGAGAGCTTTTTTCTTGAGTACTTCTGTTAGAAGTCCTCTGACCAGCTTTTAAGAACTTATCTTCTTGATGGCTTTGAAGTTCAGGTGACATAGTCTCTTGTGCCAGAGCCATCCATTCTCAGCAATTGTTTTTTATAAGAAACAAGTGTTTGGTGCTCCTGATTTCTAGTCTATTAGATAGACATCTCTTCTTCTGAATCCTTGTAATTTCACTTCTCCAGTCATAAGATCAATCACCATGCATTTCCATCTTGTGAAAACTACTAGGTTGTTCTCATCACAAAATTAGCTTATAGTTAGGAGATTGTATTTGTGCCATTTGACATACTGCACTTTAGTAATGATTACGGTCCATCTGTGTAGTTTCCCATCGCCTTTGGTTTGTCCACTTGAGCTATCTTCAAAGGTTACATGTGGACCTCTTTCTTTCACATATTCTGACATAATCTTCTTGTTCCCTGTCATGTGCCTTGAGCATCCAGAGTCTACAAACCATTCTTCGCCTCCTACTGTTGAACTTGAGGAGATGTGGTAGTAGTCCTCCCATCTTTTCTGCAATCAGACAAGCAGATATATAGGTACCCAAATTTGAGTGGGTACGTTGGGGTTAGTGGGCTTTCTGGAGAATTGATTTCTCCTGATATTTTGAAATTGTTGGTTATTCCTATGAGGTGCATAGTGTCTTGGTCTACATCCTTGATTTGGTTTGTACATAGAATATGCCTCATAATGTTTTTGGTGTTGGCCATTCCCAAATCTTGGCTAAGACCATTTATTAAATTTTTGGGGTCTCCACACCTGTTCATTTTGAAAATTTGGATAACCTTGAGGTTTCCATTTACCTCTCCCATTTTGAAATCTGTTTTTGGGGAGTATTTGGTAATAAGCAGAATAATGTTTTGACTGCTGCTTCTGCCATGGCCATTGCCTAGTCTCCTGTCTAGGTAGCTGCTTTGTTACCTTGGCTGCTGCCTATACTGTTGACTGGGATGCTGCCTCTTTTTAAATACAGATTTATTTGTAGGCTCAACAGTCTGGACATAAGTTTCTCCCTTGATGAAAGTAGTTTTTGAACTAGATAGAGTGTTGGGGTCATATCCAAGGCCTTATTTTAAATAAAGTGGCCTTTGATTTATACACAAGCCATCCAAGGTTATAAATGCTTTTAAGGATGTTATTTCTTTAGCTTGTGTGTTGCTCAGCTGTGTCAGTTTAGTGAACTCAGATTTTATATGAGCAAGTGCAGCTAATTTTTCACTGTTTAAAGTAGTCAGCTTTTTTATCTCAGCTGTGGTAATTTCAGCTGAGTTTTTCAAATTTTTCTCAGTCTGTTTTTCAAATTCAGATCTGATGTTGGCTGACTCAAGGCTAAGTTTGTCCAAAGTATTTTTCAGCTACCTATTCTCATCTTGCAACTGTGTTTTCTCAACGGTCAAAGTCAAATGTGCAGTTTTTAATATTTCAAAGTCTTTAAGGAGCTGATTCACAGATTCATGTAGATCAATATCTTGATATATGTATGAGCTGTCATTATTTGAAATTGGAGGTTTAGATGTTACCTCTTCATCAGCTAGGTTAGCCATCAGGCAATTGTAGTCATCATCATCAGAGAAGAATCCACCACTTGATTATACTCTCTTCTTGGATCTAATCTTCCCCAATGAGAGCTTTTCTCATGTCTTTTTTCTTGCCCATATCCTTCTTATCTTCATCTTTCTTGAGATCAGGGCAGTCAAACTGGACGTGTCCTGTCTTATGACAGTTGTAGCATTCAATCTTCCAATTTCCAGACTTTTGGTCCCTCCTTGGATTATCTTTGTAATTCTTCTTGTACTTGGAGTAGTTTTTCCTGAAGTTGCTGAATCTTTACATGATGAATGCCATTTCTTCCTCAAAGTCTAGAGGGTTTGGAGGTTTTACTTTAGCATTGCTTTTTGCAGGTGATTCTGCTGCAAAAGCCATTCCTTTCTCAGCTGGATCAGTAGATGATGAGCAGGGCAGCTCAAATTCAAATGCCTTGAGGTCTGAGAATATTTCTTGGATCTGTATTTTGTTAAGATCCTTGAATTTCCTCATGGCAATAGCCTACATGCTCTATTTTGGTGTAAGAGACCTTAGGACTTTAAGGGCCATCTCCCTGTTGCCATATGTCTTTCCCAGGGAGTTTATCTCATTTATGATCTCTGTGAATCTTGTATCCACATGATCAATAGTTTTTACACTCTCCATTTTGAAGTTGTCAAACTTCTTGGTGGCTATTGACAACTTGTTTTCTTTGATCAGCTCGGTTCCCTCACACATTACAGCTAATGTGTCCCAAATTTCTTTGGTATTTTTGCAGTTCTTGATTTTAACCATGGTTGCCTTGTCAAGGGTCTGGTATAATATATCTCTGGTCCGGTTGTCAAGATTGGCCACTTTCCTTTCTTCAGTGGACATCTCAGTTCTCTTCTTGGGAATCTTCTCTGGCTTCCCAGCTGCAATTTCTTCTGATGTGTTGTCCTTCAGGAAGATGAATGGTCCTTCCTAGATTATACACCACATGTCATCATGGATGGATGACAGGGGAGCCTACATTCTTATTTTACAGAGGTCATATTCACCAACAGAAAGGACAGGTAGTCTAGAGTGCATGTGTTGCATGTGTTCCATTTTAATGAGAGATTTAAACGTATATACTCAAGTATATATGGATCCGGTTCTGTAAAATTTGAACCAACCTCTCCGATAACACTTGTAGGTCACAGATTACTCAGAGGACAGTCTAGAGGGGGTGAATAGACTGTTTAAAAACATTTACTTAATAAATCAGGTAAGTAATCTCAGCTGTGATTAGTGTAGCTAACAAACCTCGACTGCAGATAAGTATTGCGGACGACACATCTGATAATAATGCAGATGACTTATGTCGGCTGTAGATGACTTTTAATGGAACAGTAAATATGTATGCAGCAGTTAAGTATGACAAAGCAGTAAATTACACAATCACTTATAGTGGTTTCAGAGGTGGGGTAATCCTCTACTAGTCCACTTCTCTCCAAACCAGTTGGAGATAAATTTACTATAACTGCCAACCAGTAAATGTTACAGTAAATTCACTAGTTACAACAGCTTCCAACCAGTAGAAACCCATGGCCGTTGCAACTCCCTTTGGCTACCTAGCACCTCTTGATCGAAAACCCGTGGATGCCTCAACAACGTCGCAAGCTGTCTATCACCTTCTAATCAAGAACCCATGGATGCGTTTACAACCTCTTTACTTTAAAGAACCTTGTTCAAGAAAGCAACCCCATACTCAAACTTTTAAGACAAGAGTTTTTGTCTTCTCCAACTTCAGAGCTTCTCAGAATATGACTATTACGCTTGTTCTTCACGATGTTATAGTTTGCTTTGATTGCTTTGTTTGCTTAGATTGCTTGTAAGTATAGGTTGCATCGTACTTCTGCTCAATCTGTCTTTAGATATTTATAGTACGAATCCTTGAGCTTCTTCATAGTCGTTGCATCACTGTAACAAATCGGTCCATTGGAGAGTGGGCTTCTGTAATTTATCTTTTCATTCCGTTGCAAGGCTTTGTCTCTTTCTTCAAATTTATCCATTTGAAGATGTACTTCCCGTTGCGCCGCATCATTTGATTTACTATATTTGGAAAGTCTTCCGAGCGCAAATCTCTAGGAATAAACTATTTCTTAACTTACGGGAATCATTCAGTTTGTCTCTTGCTTTTACGTCCGCATGTGTTTTTCCGTTATTGTTGACTTTTCAATGCTTGCTGGCGTGGGCTGAGCTTCTACAAACTTGGCTGCAGTAATGGTTTGGTCAACCTCCTCTAATGTTTGGTTTGACCGAAAACCTCGGCTGATAAATAACTCGTCTGCGGTCAACTCCTATATGATATATTTGTTTGACCTAAGACTTGCCTGCTTTTAGTTGGAGCAATACTCGCCTGATAATTTCGTTGTCTGAAAGCGCGGCTGATAACTTTCCCGTGGTCAAACTTGTATGATATATTGTTTGACCGGAACTTGCCTGATATACTGCCTTCTTCAGAACTCCGCTGCAGCTGTGTTTTGGTCAAACCCCGTCTGATATTTCTGCTGACCAAAACTCGCCTGATATTGAACTCGTCTGAAAACTCATCTGATATGTTGACTGTTCTATACTTAGCCATTTATCTAAGTGATCAATACTTAGTCTATTATTTAATGCCTATAGAAGATACTCATTTAGTTCTTCTTTACAATGTCAAGTACTTTGTGCATACATTTGATTTAATCATGAATACAGGGATGGCATCATCAAAATATAAAATAATATTCCTAACATTCTCAATGTAAAAGTTCGTATATATAAGTTCATCATTTGTATGAAATAGCTCATACACTATTGAATTACATGAAATAACAAATATGAGTTTGGACACGATGTCATTTAGTTGTTAATGTTTGAACAATCAATTTTAGAATCACAAAACATCCACATCGATAACACATTAAATCAAATTGACCCAAAAATCCAAAGTTCATGTGCACACGATGACAGACATGATCGTTCCCATGATGGGATTATCCATCATGTGCACAAGAACATGCACATTTTCACTAATTTCTAAAATAACTCGTACGTGTTGTTACGTATATATTAATAAGTATTTATTAACAGTATACTTATTTGTAAAGTTATATATTGAATTAACATAATCTATTTGATATCATGTGTACTCTATCTGTTCTCAATGTATAAGTTCGTATATATAAGTTCATCATCTGTATGAAATAGCTCATACACTATTGAATTACACGAAATAACAAATATGAGTTTGCATACGATGTTATGTAGTTAATATTTGACCAAGCAATTTTAGAATCATAAAACATCCATATTGATAACACAATCAATCAAATTGGCCAAAAAAAACTAAAAAGTTCATGTGCACACGATGGCTAGTCCCATCGTGTGCATGATCATGGTTGCCATCATGAAAATATACTTATTTGTAAAGTTATAGATTGAATTAACATAATCTATTTCATATCATGTCTAGTCTATAGGTTCTCAATGTATAAGTTCGTATATATAAGTTCATCATCTATATGAAATAGCTCATACACTATTGAATTACACGAAATGAAAAATATGAGTTTGCATACGATGTTATGTAGTTGTTAATGTTTGACCAAGCAATTTTATAATCACAAAATATCCATATTGATAAAACATTCAATCAAATTGACCAAAAAAACTAAAAAGTTCATGTGCACACGATAGCTAGTTCCATCATGTGCACGATGATGGTTGTAATGCCCGGATAATTATTGTGTATTTATCCTGTATTCGATCTTGTAAGATTCGACTTTGTGATGTGATTAATCAAAGATTGGTTTCTCGTATTCGTATCCTTACGTTTTCGTATCTCCAACATTTTGCATGCATGGTTCTGCATGTGATAACGTATGCTAGATGATGATCTTAGCATACGCTACGACTGAAATATAACGTACGTTAGCTGTTAAGCTTAACGTACGTAAGCTCACTTAACTCGAGATCCGACAAGGGTCGGCGTGTAGGGGCCAGTGTAGCTTCGTGAGATGCTCCGCGTGAACCTGGACGGTTTTCCAGCTAAGCAAGTCAACAGACTTAACGTACACTAAGGGGGATTTTTAACGTACGCTAAGGTCCTAGCTATTACGTACATAAAACCTTAATGCCAGAAACAGGCCAGTGAGCTCTGGCCAGATGTTAACGTACGCTAATCTTCGAGCATAGCATACGCTAAAGTTGTTACGTACGTAATGTATTGTGTTTAGCGTACGTAAAAGGGTTATATTTCTATTTATAGACCTCAACCCCCATTTCATTTCTCACCCTCCCCTTGGCCGATTTTCGTATTCTGGAGACTATCCCTCACCCTTTATCCCTCATATAATCATTTGGGCCGATTTTTGGGAAGCTTAGACCTTGTGGATTGGTGCTCAAGCTTCCGGTGAAGAGTTTCTTCAAGATTTTCATTGTTCTTCCCTTCTTTGAGGTATGTTAACTCTACACCATGATGGAGATTATGTTCTTAGATTTTCACAAAGGTTATTGAGCTTGTTATGTTGTAGTGAATCCAACACCATGTTAGGAGGATTGTATTGGGTGAATTAAGGTTTCCATTGTTATTAGTTGATCCATAATCTATACCAACTTTAAGAATGGAATTTTCTGAGATGAACACACCTTGATGATGCTTTCGTAACACTCTTTTAAGGGACAAAGTGTTAAGGCTTACCCCTGTATAAGATGAATTCAAGAAGGCGAATTTGAAGGGCGTTCAATTATAACTCTTGCCTTAGGTGAACTCGTTGTTAATCTACTTGGATGATTAGAAATAGGAAAATATATTTGGGGCAATCATTTGAATGTAGAACTTGATAAGAAGAACTACTCGTGGAAGAACGATAATCGTAGAGGTGAATTAGCCTAGAACTATATTGATCATGATTATCTCATTATGTATCGTTGTAGCAACCGAACCAAACATTTGAATTTATAATCAGAATTAAAGTATGGAGCTTTATGGTATGATAAACATCTTTCGAATTATAGACACCGGTTTTGTGCCCCATTGTGATCTCGTGAATTTACATCCCTTTTTCCAAACTTAGTATGTGTCGGGAGATAGGACCGAGAGCCGATCGTTCATTATTGATAACTCGATTATAACTTAGGGCGTTCGGTGCTCATGCGTTAGTTTCGTGAGGTTGTTGAATTCCTTGTTATTTCCTTGTACAAGGTGATCGATCGACGAGCGGCGACCTTCGGACGTATTGACATTCGTTGGAGTATTTAGTTCTTGCCATCTTTGAGGCAAGTATCATATTTGAAAATTGTTAATATTGGAATTTTTTATCATGCGTACAGTTTATTCATGTTGCTGAACATGACTTTAGTTCCTTTGAATTATCATGGTATTCGTTATTGATTTCTTAAATGTTCATGTTGATGGACATACCGATTTGGCATATGTATATGCATGGTTTGTGTTTGTGTACGTTGTTATGATCCGTAAGGGTCAAAGCGATCTATGCTGAAGGAACTGCATCAGATGTGCAGCATGCATTGGTCCGACGGGATCATCATGGGGATCTATGCTGAGGGTGCTGGATCGTTGGATGGGTTTTCCACCATGCGTTGGTCCGACGGGATCATATGTGGATCTATATTGAGGGCGCTGGATCGTTGGATTACCCTTTTTTATGTTGCTGGAATCACATGGATTCGCATTGTTGGATTCTGGTGGCGGAAGTCCGTTTTATGTAATTTATGATGCATTGTTGTTGCATATCCGATTTATGTATTATGATACTTGTACTATCATTGTTTTGCTAACCCCTTTGGAGGTGGACATTTGTTTTGATGTTCAGGTAGCCGAGGAGCGGGGAAGCAACCACAGTACCGACATGATGATGAAGTGGCTCAGTGATGTAAATTTATGTTGTTTTGTTTTCCAGTTATTTTTCAGTACTCGAGTACACGTATTTTGTTGGCGTTTGGAATGCTTGTAATGATGGACTCATTTGAATTGTTGAACTGGTTTTGAATTATAACCTTAATGGTACTTTGGTATTATTTTCCGTATTTCTCAAATTAGCCTTGTAAATTCTTATATAAAGGATTTACGGCGCTGTAATTATTCCGAATATATGGGGTGTTACAGAATATGGTATCGGAGCTAAGATTCATGGATATCTTGGCAGTCGGGTTTAGTTAGGTCTGTTTACGTTATTTGATTTATTGGGTC
The DNA here is from genome assembly GCA_033398695.1 of Orobanche coerulescens. NCBI lineage: Eukaryota > Viridiplantae > Streptophyta > Magnoliopsida > Lamiales > Orobanchaceae > Orobanche > Orobanche coerulescens. Next base: position 122,787,107 of record CM065812.1, on the reverse strand, counting down.
GTTTGTAACATCACTGCTCAGCTAGCGTCGTCATGTGGACCATGGTTGTACGTCTCCTAATCTCATATACTACCGTTTTATTTAATTTCTGTTTTGTGAATATTAACGGATTTAGAAAATTTTGCCCTGGATATTGAGTATTTTTGTTTACAGTATGTTGAGGGGAGGTCGCGGACGTGGACGCGGATGTGGTAATGCGAGACAGGAGGATTCAGCGTACCCCAGAATTATCGGCTAGTCGAACCGATTCCCATTCTGGAGGACAACAGGGATCAGCGAATGATAACGTAAATCCTAACATGCCAGGGATGCTTCAGCAGGTGGTCGCTCAGATGACCCAGTTCGCTCAGGTGGTTGACCGCATGCAGACGGCGATGGGCCAGCAGCGCAACAAGGATAATCGGGGAGACAAGTGGCTTACGGAGGTGGTCAAATTGCACCCACCAAAATTTGACGGTTCTGTTTAGATGCCTACTAGGGATCACTGGCTGAAGGAGTTAGAGAAGATATTTGCGGGGATTAACTGTCCCGATGACCGAAAAGTTCCGATCGCCCAGTATTTTCAGACTGGGGAGGCTTTCGACTGGTGGGAGGCTGTTCGACCTGAGGATCATAATGCTAACTGGACGGAATTCAGATTAATGATGGAAGCACAATATTTTCCTCGTCCAGTTAGAGAGGCTAGAGTCCGAGAGTTTTTCTCCCCGCAGAGTTCGGAGGCATCTGTGACAGACATAATCAAGACTTTTAATCACCACCTGACTTGTGTGGACACTTGGTCAGGACCGAGGCGGAGAAGATTTTCCATTTCGACATGCGGATGAAACCCGAGATTCAGCAATATATGTCCGGATTTGAATGTACTACCTTGCGACAGTATCAGGACAAAGTGCTGACCTACGACATGAAAGAGGCAGCGGTGGAGAAATCGACGGAAGCAAAGAAGCAGAAAGTGTCTGGCAACTTCACGGAGAACAAGAGTGGTAAAGCAGGGCATGTTCGGCGTGATTGCTACGCACCTTCTGTGACCTGTTTCGGGTGTGGACAGGAAGGCCATCGTGCTACTTTTTGCGGAAATGTGACTAGATCTATTGGTACTCGCACTCCTGCACCGGTTCCGAAAGAGACAAGTGTGAACCAGACACATCAAAGTGGTTTCCAGCAGCAGAATGTTGGGAAAAGAGAGGCGTCCAGTGCTGGGTCCATTCCTCCGCGCCTCTATGAGATGAGGAGGTCAGACGATCAGAACACTACTGTTGCATCAGGAACGATTCAGATCCTTTTGCAACCAGTTAGTGTCTTATTCGATTCAGGAGCTACACATTCTTTCATCTCACTGCACTGTGTTAATCGTTTGAAAATCTCATGTTTGTATGATTGTGAGCCTTATGTTATGGGATTACCGAGTGGAGAGAGAATTGTGGGAACCCTAGAAACTAGAGATTTTCCAGTGTCTATATGAGGGAGAGATTGGTCATCAAATCTTATTGTGGTTGACATCCATGGTGACGATTTAATTCTCGGAGATGATTGGCTCAACCGTTATGGGGCTATTTTGAATTACCGAAGGAGAGTTATTTCTATCATTGCTGATGATGGATCTGAACATTTATTCAAAGGATGGAGACCGGGAAGCTCAGGAAAATTGATCAAAGCCATGAAAGTAGTGAAATTGCTAAAGCAGGGTTGTTACAGATTGTGGTGTTATGCCATGAAGAAAGAAGAAGGAGTAGAGCTCCGCATCTATTCCAGTGGTAAACGAATTCTTGGATGTATTCCCTAACGAACTACCCGGGTTACCTCCACGGAGAGAAGTAGAGTTTAATATCGAATTAGAGCCTGGAGCCGCACCTATTTCCATAGCACCATACCGTATGGTGCCAACCGAGATGTACAAACTAAAGAAGCAGCTTGAGGAATTATTGCAGAAGGGTTACATTCAACCTAGCGTTTCTCCTTGGGGAGCACCCGTTCTCTTTTTCCGGAAGAAAGATGGATCCCGCCGATTGTGTATCGACTACAGGGAGCTAAACAAGGTGACGATCAAGAACAAGTATCTAATACCTCGGATCGATGACTTGTTTGACCAACTGTAGGGGGCAAGGGTATTCTCAAAGATCGACTTGAGATCAGGATACCATCAATTGAGAATTAAGGAATCGGATATACCGAAATCTACTTTCATATCCCGGTACAGGCACTATGAATTTGTTGTGATGCCATTCGGACTTACCAATGCTCCTGTGGTATTTATGCAATTGATGAATCGAGTATTCTTAGAATACTTGGATAAATTCGTGGTCGTTTTCATTGATGACATCTTGATCTATTCGAAAGACCTAGAGGAGCATGCAGAGCATTTGCATATCGCTTTGAGTACTTTTAGGAATGAACAACTTTATGCAAAACTTTCTAAATGCGAGTTCTGGCTTAAGGAAATAACCTTCCTTGGGCATGTTGTAACACCCCCAGATTTAACCGAAAATATTACAGCGCCGTGGGCCCTGAGATGGAACCCATAAGGCTAAAAGAAATTTTCGCAAACATTTACAATCACCCAAGAGGCTAACGACAGTACTATCTTTAAAAAAAACATTTGAAGACTATATAAAATCTGTTTATCAAAACCGTCGTACAAATCTCGTTTGAAAGGACAAGACCTGACATGCCAAAACTCAGCAGTTTAAAAACATACGTTGAGCTATTGCTTACACGCACCGACATAATGGTTTAAAAAATGGTTGCCAAAGTAACCTAAGTTACCAGATACTAAAAGGCCATTTAAAATACGCACGTAGCGGAAAAGACCAACAATTAAAAATACTTTAGCAGCGGAATACAATAACTGGTCACGAAATTCACACCAAAAACATGCTCTAGCCAGTATCCCCCAGGAAGCTCATCTCTCCACGACCGCTAGAAGCTCGATACCTCAAGAACCTACAAAGAAAGCCCACGACGGGGTCAGCCATAATATCCAACAATGATATCCGTCACATCACAATAATAATTACATACCAATCAGAATACAACATAAGAAAAAAACCAATATAATCTTATCGTCATAACCTTACCAAAATTCACATCTCGCACAGTACCCAAGGTTCTCAAAACATCATCATAACTCACTGTTACGAAATATACTAACTTTGTCCAACCCAAATCCGTCGGGTAACATCCACACATCTCGACACAGAAACCAATTGCCCATCAAAGATAAATACCAAGGGAAGTACGGAACATACCTTGAGATGCACAATACCACGACAATCATGTCAGTCTAATCCGAGATCAGATCAATGCAACATACGGGCACGGTCCTAACACATGACCTACAAATGCATACTCATATGACAATGTCAATATTCTCAAAATAATAACAACAGTGTATACTCAATGGAAATCCCATGATCCAGCGCCCTCAGCATAGATCCCCTGATGATCCTACTAGATCAACATGAGGTGGATAACCAACAATATACATATGCACAAGAACACACATAAAACCAACGATGCGAATTCACATGATTCCATCAACACAATACTGGGTAATCCAATGATCCAGCGCCCTCAGCATAGATCCCCATGATGATCCCGTCGGACCAACGCATGGTGGAAAACCTGTCCAGCGATCCAGCGCCCTCAGCATAGATCCCCATGATGATCTCGTCGAACCAACGCATGGTGGACATCCGATCCAGCGCCCTCAGCATAGATCCTCATGATCCCATCGGATCATTTACAACATAAACAATACAATATGCATACACATATGCAACTCAATATGTTCATCAACATGAACAACACAACATGAACGACAATATGACAAATCAACTAGGACGACCTCATGTTCAACAACATGAATGACAATGTATGATTAAAAATCATTAACACTAAACCGAATCAATTTAGGATACTTTCCCCGAGTCCTTCGGGAGCAATCTCAATCAAATCATCACCGACGATTATCCGAAATGCTTGGAGATCCAAACATACCATGGACTGTAGATACTCATATCCTCGTCTTTATCATAATGTATCCTCGATACCCAAAATGCCAATAATCGAAATAAATCATATACCTTATGATTTAACTCCCAAGATCGGAAAACAACATAAAATCAAAATCTCCAGGGTTCACAATAATAATCATTGTTATATGCATTATAAACGAAATGAAACTGAAACCATTCATTAAATATTATAAACTGATCAAGTAATAACTTGCCTTGATACCAATACGACAATGATGAAGCCGTTACTAATTCCTTTGCCGTCATATACAAGTCCCTCGACCCTGATCAATGCAATCTACGAACATTCTCGAATACGACCGCAAAGCATGGTTCTAATCACCGATCACTTACCACAACCTATGGCAATAATCAATAAGCAATAATCCGGTAATAATCAATAACCGACATAACCAATCCATAAAACCAACGGTTATACGACATCTCGGTTAAACATAAGCCTGAACAATCCAACTCAAACTAGTACGAATTCACAACCATAACACGAAAATACTGCACTGTCTGCCTACTTAGCGCACGTTAAACGCACGTAGCGTGTGCTAAGTAGCTCCCGTTAGCGTGCACTAGTGCTGTACAGATGGATGATTTTCAGATTCCGATCAACATAGGGCGGTTATCAAGAACAGTAATTGATTTGAAACCATGTTCATAGCTATCAAAACAACGAAGTCCGATATCCTTTAACGTATAGGTAATCATCCAACTCTTAATCCAATTCATATATTCACATATCATCTTCTTCCTCAAATATCAACATCATATAATATTGAGTTCTTCAAGAACATGAGATGTCCGAAATCACATTCAAAACTACATAGCCCGATGTATATATCATCGTGAAGAAGATATCAACGACATCATCAATAATCATACCAACCCATTAACAAGGATCATATCATACTTAATCTGGAATACAACCTCCTATCATGATTCATATGAAATCAACATACTTCAGAAATCCTTCTTTCATCGGTTAAACGAAACACAATTCTTAAAGTATGGAGAATCTTAATTAACATCCGAGAACTCTTATCAAAATCCCATTAAATCTCATATAACATCATCACAAGATAATCCAACTCACTTCCTCACAAGTAATCATCCTTAAAAACGAACCACTATCAAAGGGATATGAAATTACCTTGTATAGATGAACCAAGAAGAAGAACAATTTAACTCCTTTCCAAGAATTATGAATAACTTCAAGAACAAGGCTTCAATCCATGCTCTCCATCTTAATCTTGTTAAAGATCATCATCTCTCGGTGTTTGGGAACCTCAAATAACTCTCAAGGCTCTCTCTATCGGCTCACATGAAGAAATGGATGGAAATGACGAATAATGGCCAACTACACTTATATATAATGTACGTTATTAACGTACGCTAACATCTTCATTTAACGTACGTTACATGCTTAGCGTGCGCTAACTGTCTTTGTTAGCGTGCGCTATCGCAGTCCAGAGGCTACTGCCTTACTGGATACGATGATTTACGTACACAATGCCCATGCAATAGCGTACGTAAATGCCTCTATCTAGCGTACGCAAGCCTTCAGCCATAGCGTGCGCTACTCATAGTTGACTTTCTACAGTCTGCACCTACCCTGTGTCCCCACATGCCGAAAGTAACCTGACAAAGTCAAGATTCCTTTGGGCCGACCTGATTAGCGTGCGCTAATCAATATGCATTAGCGTGCGCTAATCCTTCATAACAAACATCCGTTGACCTTGTCGGAACATGCCCTGAAAATGGCCGGGTCCACACGTAGATTCCTTCTGATCTGGTCTGTACTAGTGTACGCTAACCTACGCCCGTAGCTTGCGCTAATCCTACACGATAGCATGCGCTAGTCATGTATATTAGCGTGGGCTAATAATGCTATCCTTAGCCATTATCAGTTATTGTTGTCCAACATCTCAACATACAGAATACGAACATACGACATACTAATTACACATACTCCTTCCAACAACATTCTCATATGATACACATTATCCTCAACTGTAATTGTCGACCAAGTACAGTAATTATACCAATACAGAGGTCTCAGTCCTTCAATTGTTTAATCCATACTGTACAGATTCCACACTGTACAGCATAACTCGGATAAAATAACATTAACAACAGTAGTAGAAATTTCCGATATTATATACTACACCACTTAAAATAAGTTTCGTCCTCGAAACTTGCAATCCGTCATAGAAAAACCAACAAACCGTTCAACCAAAATATTGCGAAACCATCACAACAACGATCAATCATCATCATTAACGAATAACCAAAACAGTACACTTACATATGCGCCAAGTCGACGATCTCCTGAGGTACTAGCAAGTGACTTCACTGTAAAGCCTTAATACGCTTAAAATAACAATTCCATGAGTCCCAACCAAATATATCATCGTCGGATGAAATAATCTATCCGCGTCAAATCCTGTCTGCCCGAAACATCGACACAAAATCCGAACGCTCAGATGATCACCAACAATGGTCAACCAATAAATTAACCGAGAATATCATCGACATTATAAACTCTAGTACGACCATCCAAAGGTCAAAACACAACTGAGAATATCATCAACATGATAACCTCCAATATGACCAACGAGAGGTCAAAGCACAATCGAGAATATCATCATCATGATAAACTCCAATATGACCAACGAACGATCAACGATAATCGAGAATACATTCACACGGTAAGCTCCAGCATGGTCAACACAGAACCACAGAGACAGATATACGAAAGAATAACATTCTCAAAACGACACACCAATCACATAAAGTGGATCTCAATAAACATACCCGACTAGTGAACATACTCCTCGGCATACGAACAACCAATCATAAACCGACGAACATATCCAATCATATTTAGAGTGGGAATGACCACTCAATATCCAAAGCAACCAGCATGGGGTCACCATCCCCAATTCTACACTTACAAAGAAATCATTCAAAAATCATTATGGTAAAATCGCGTTACTACCATACCAATGGAATCACATAGCACATATGTTCCGGTTTCACAAAATCCCAAGTTTCCAAAATAATATTATGTGCATGAATCTACAACACGCAACATATTTCTCTTATCCGATAATTCAACCGATCATTCCTGCATAACCAAACTACTATACTGAAGTTCGAATCTCTTTTCCTCGTACCATACTGATGTCTTATCCAATTCGTGAGTCACACTCAAAACTTCACCATGATATGCATTATGCACTAAATGCGTATGTATATCGATCATATTTTCAAAACCAGTTTGAAATCATATAGTCTCGTCAAGAAGACAAAATTTCGAAAGTTCTTTCAAAAATTTCAAAACTCAAAACATAAATTTTGGTAAGATCACGAAATCAATTTTCAAAAAAATTAAATCGGCTCGCTGGTGCCAAGTATTCGATAACAATTTCCTTAGATTCCACACGATTTCGAAGTTTAAAATGAAAACTATGCAAATGCTGGACTACATCCATACTACTGTATACCAATTCGGTTCGTCACCAATATCCACTGATATTCCATCGGAAAACCACACAATAGAGTTCCAAAATTTCAATATATAAATTCCGACTAAAAACTCCTTTTCCACATATGACTCGCAACGTCAACCATTTTCCATCCTGGATCACCTCAATTATGCTATGACAATGCATTGAAACAAATCAACACAGAGAAAGACTTCCCGAGAGGTTTCATTTGAACCAATAAATCAAAACCTCGAAAAGTGGTGATAAAGTAGATAAACGATTGATAAAGTGTTTTACAAATCTCGGGAGTTTTAAGGAAAACAGAAAATCCTTTTGAAACATTAGGGTCTCAGCCCGTATCTCGTTCCGCATTACAAGAAGTTTAAAAAGTAGGAAACTTTTTTTTCGGACCCCAAGTCCTGAGTTATAAAACTATTTCAAAAATCTATTGGGTCTCGGCCCAAAAATCATTTACGGTAAAACATCCGTAAAACATTCATTTTGAAATCTATCATTTTCAAATACTCAAAAACAGTTCATATATCTCAAAATGAATTAACATGACTACATGTTCTTCTCAGCCATACACAATATTTCCCCCAAATGCACAACTCTGTTCCGAAATCTAACCGACATATTGATTTCCAAAATCATAACTTCTCAAATCATCAATCCTATCCCAACTCTGCCATCTCATATTGTGACGCATAATATTCTGCTGAATCTCAAAGCATATCAATCTAGAACAGCAATAAATCTCAATGCAATTCAAAAATCCAAACACTTACAGATCGTGAAGCCGATGATTCCCCGTAATACTGGCACATGTCTCAACTCTAGAAAATACTCGACACAGATATTTTCAAAACACACATTTTGCAAACTCAGTTCAACTCGAGAACACAACACATCTCTATCCGAAGGAACATGTTAACACTGTTCGGAAAAGTTTACAACAATCCCAGTACTACACTGGTAAATCGCATAACGCACAAGCCCGAGTGAACAACAAAAACTCAGATCTCAAACACTTGTCAACCGACAACTCGAATGACACGACAAAAGCACGACCCAACTTGACCTGACTGCCTAGGTTTCCTCAACCTAATCTCCGATACCATATTCTGTAACACCCCCAGATTTAACCGGAAATATTACAGCACCGTGGGCCCCGAGATGGAACCCACAAGGGTAAAAGAAATTTTCGCAAACATTTACAATCGCCCAAGAGGCTAACGACGGTACTATCTTTAAAAAAACATTTGAAGACTATATAAAATCTGTTTATCAAAACCGTAGTACAAATCTCGTTTGAAAGGACAAGGCCTGACATGCCAGAACTCAGCAGTTTAAAAACATACGTTGAGCTATCGCTTACACGCACCGACAAAATAGTTTAGAAAACGGTTGCCAAAGTAACCTAAGTTACCAGATACCAAAAGGCCATTTAAAATACTCATGTAGCGGAAAAGACCAACAATAAAAAATACTTTAGCAGCGGAATACAATAACTGATCAGGAAATTCACACCAAAAACATGCTCTAGCCAGTATCCTCCGGGAAGCTCATCTCTCCACGACCGCTACAAGCTCGATACCTCAAGAACCTACAAAGAAAGCCCATGACGGGGTCAACCATAATATCAAACAATGATATCCGTCACATCACATTAATAATTACATACCAATGAGAATACAACATAAGAATACAACCAATGTAATCTTATCGTCATAACCTTACCAAAATTCACATCTCGCACAGTACCCAAGGTTCTCAAAACATCATCATAACTCACTGTTATGAAATCTACTAACTCTGTCCAACCCAAATCCGTCGGGTAACATCCACACATATCGACACGGAAACCAATTGTCCATCAAAGACAAATACCAAGGGAAGTACGGAACATACCTCGAGGTGCACAATACCACGACAATCATGTCAGTCTAATCCGAGATCAGATCAATGCAACATATGGGCACGGTCCTAACACAAGACCTACAAATGCATACTCATATGACAACGTCAATATGCTCAAAACAATAACAACAGTGTATACTCAATGGAAATCCCATGATCCAGCGCCCTCAGCATAGATCCCCTGATGATCCTACTAGATCAACATGAGGTGGATAACCAACAATATACATATGCACAAGAACACATATAAAACCAACAATGCGAATCCACATGATTCCATCAACACAATATTGGGTAGTCCAACGATCCGGCGCCCTCACCATAGATCCCCATGATGATCCCGTCGGACCAACGCATGGTGGAAAACCTGTCCAGCGATCCAGCGCCCTCAGCATAGATCCCCATGATGATCCCGTCGAACCAACGCATGGTGGACATCCGATCCAGCGCCCTCAGCATAGATCCTCATGATCCCATCGGATCATTTACAACATAAACAATACAATATGCATACACATATGCAACTCAATATGTTCATCAACATGAACAACACAACATGAACGACAATATGACAAATCAACTAGGACCACTTCATGTTCAACAACATGAATGACAAAATGTATGATCAAAAGTCATTAACACTAAACCGAATCAATTTAGGATATTTTCCCTGAGTCCTTCAGGAGCAATCTCGATCAAATCATCACTGACGATTATCCGAAATGCTCGGCGATCCAAACGTACCATGGACTGTAGATACTCATATCCTTGTCTTTATCGTAATGTATCCTCGATACCCAAAATGCCAATAATCGAAATAAATCATATACCTTATGATTTAACTCCCAAGATCGGAAAACAACATAAAATCAAAATCTTCAGGGTTCACAATAATAATCATTGTTGTATGTATCTTAAACGAAATGAAACTGAAACCATTCATTAAATATTATAAACTGAGCAAGTAATAACTTGCCTTGATACCAACACGACGATGATGAAGCTGTTACTAATTCTGTTGCCGTCATCTACAAGTCCCTCGGCCCTGATCAATGCAATCTACAAACATTCTCGAATACGACCGCAAAGCATGGTTCTAATCACCGATCTACCACAACCTATGGTAATAATAAATAAGCAATAATCCGATAATAATCAATAACCGACATAACCAATCCACAAAACTAACGGTTCTACGACATCTCGGTTAAACATAAGCCTGAACAATCCAACTCAAACCAGTACGAATTCACAACCATAACACGAAAATACTGCACTGTCTGCCTACTTAGCGCACGTTAAACGCATAACGTAGCGTGTGCTAAGTAGCTCCCGTTAGCCTGTGCTATCCCGTAAGCTTAGCGTGCGCTAGTGCTGTACAGATGCATGATTTTCAGATTCCGATCAACATAGGGCGGTTATCAAGAACACTAACTGATTCGAAACCATGTTCATAGCAATCAAAACAACGAAGTCCGATATCCTTTAACATATAGGTAATCATCCAACTCTTAATCCAATTCATATATTCACATATCATCTTCTTCCTCAAATATCAACATCATATCATATTATTCAAGAGTTCTTCAAGAACATGAGATGTCCGAAATCATATTCAAAACTACATAGCCCGATGTATATATCATCATGAAGAAGATATCAACGACATCCTCAATAATCAGACCAACCCGTTAACAAGGATCATATCATACTTAATCTGGAATACAACCTCCTATCATGATTCATATGAAATCAACATACTTCATAAATCCTTCTTTCATCGGTTAAACGAAACACAATTCTTAAAGTATGGAGAATCTTAATTAACATCCGAGAACTCTTATCAAAATCCCATTAAATCTCATATAACATCATCACAAGATAATCCAACTCACTTCCTCACAAGTAATCATCCTTAAAAATGAACCACTATCAAAGGGATACGAAATTACCTTGTCTAGATGAACTAAGAAGAAGAACAATTGAATTCCTTTCCAAGAATTATGAATAACTTCAAGAACAAGGCTTCAATCCACGCTCTCCATCTTAATCTTGTTAAAGATCATCATCTCTCGGTGTTTGGGAACCTCAAATACCTCTCAAGGCTCTCTCTATCGGCTCACATGAAGAAAAGGATGGAAATGACGAATAATGGCCAACTGCACTTATATATAATGTACGTTATTAACGTACTTTAACATCTTCATTTAACATACGTTACATGCTTAGCGTGTGCTAACTGTCTTTGTTAGCGTGCGCTATCGCAGTCCAGAGGCTACTGCCTTACTCGATACGATGATTTACGTACGCAATGCCCATGCAATAGCGTACGTAAATGCCTCTATCTAGCGTACGCAAGCCTTCAGCCATAGCATGCGCTACTCATAGTTGACTTGCTATAGTCTGTACCTACCCATGTGTCCCCACATGCCGAAAGTAACCTGACAAAGTCAAGATTCCTTTGGGCTGACCTGATTAGCGTGCGCTAATCAATATGCATTAGCGTTCTCTAATCCTTCATAACAAACATCCGTTGACCTTGTCGGAACATGCGCCGAAAGTGGTCGGGTCCACACGTAGATTCCTTCTGATCTGATCTGTACTAGCATACGCTAACCTACGCCCGTAGCTTGCGCTAATCCTACACGATAGCGTGCGCTAGTCATGTATATTAGCGTGCGCTAATAATGCTATCCTTAGCAATTATCAGCTATTGTTGTCCAATGTCTCAACATACAGAATACGAACATACGACATACCAATTACACATACTCCTTCCAATAACATTCTCATATGATACACAATATACTCAACTATAATTGTCGACCAAGTACAGTAATTATACCAACACAGAGGTCTCAATCCTTCAATTGTTTTATCCATACTGTACAGATTCCACACTGTACAGCATAACTCGGATAAAATAACATTAGCAACAGTAGTAGAAATTTCGGATATTACATACTACACCACTTAAAATAAGTTTCGTCCTCGAAACTTGCAATCCGTCATAGAAAAACCAACAAACCGTTCAACCAAAATATTCTGAAACCATCACAACAACGATCAATCATCATCATTAACGAATAACCAAAACAGTACACTTACATATGCGCCAAGTCGACGATCTCCTGAGGTACTAGCAAGCGACTTCACTAAGCCTTAATACGCTTAAAATAACAATGAGTCCCAACCAAATATATCATCGTCGGATGAAATAATCTATCCGTGTCAAATCCTGTCTGCCTGATTACACAATCAAGTCCCAATCTGCTAAAAAACAATAGTGCACGATACATCTATGAAACAACTGCCCAACACAATGGCAAAAAATCCCGAAACATCGACACAAAATCCGAACGCTCAGATGATCACCAACAATGATCAACCAATAAATTAACCGAGAATATCATCGACATGATAAACTCTAGTACGACCATCCAAAGGTCAAAACACAACTAAGAATATCATCAACATGATAACCTCCAATATGACCAACGAGAGGTCAAAGCACAATCGAGAATATCATCATCATGATAAACTCCAATATGACCAATGAATGATCAACGATAATCGAGAATACCTTCACACGGTAAGCTCCAGCACGGTCAACACAGAACCACAGAGACAGATATATGAAATAATAACATTATCAAAACGACACACCAATCACATAAAGTGGATCTCAATAAACATACCCGACTAGTGAACATACTCCTCGGCATACGAACAACCAATCATAAACCGACGAACATATCCAATCATATGTGGAGTGGGAATGACCACTCAATATCCAAAGCAACCAGCATGGGGTCACCATCCCCAATTCTACACTTACAAAGAAATCATTCAAAAATCATTATGGTAAAATCGCGTTACTACCATACCAATGGAATCACATAGCACATATGTTCCGATTTCACAAAATCCCAAGTTTCCAAAATAATATTATGTGCATGAATCTACAACACGCAACATATTTCTCTTATCCGATAATTCAACTGATCATCCCTAGATAACCAAACTACTATAATGAAGTTCGAATCTCTTTTCCTCGTACCATACTGATGTCTTATCCAATTCGTGAGTCACACTCAGAACTTCACCATGATATGCATTATGCACTAAATGCATATGTATATCGATCATATTTTCAAAACCAGTTTGAAATCATATAGTCTCGTCAAGAAGACAAATTTTTGAAAGTTCTTTCAAAAATTTCAAAACTCAAAACATAAATTTTGGTAAGATCACGAAATCAATTTTCGAAAAAATTAAATCGGCTAGCTGGTGCCAAGTATTCGATAACAATTTCCTTCGATTCCACACGATTTCGAAGTTTAAAATGAAAACTATGCAAATGCTGGACTACATCCATACTACTGTATACCAATTCGGTTCGTCACCAATATCCACTGATATTCCATCGGAAAACCACACGATAGAGTTCCAAAATTTCAATATATAAATTCCGACTAAAAACTCCTTTTCCACATATGACTCGCAACGTCAACCATTTTCCATCCTGGATCACCTCAATTATGCTATGACAATGCATTGAAACAAATCAACACAGAGAAAGACTTCCCGAGAGGTTTCATTTGAACCAATAAATCAAAACCCTGAAAAGTGGTGATAAAGTAGATAAACGATTGATAAAGTGTTTTACAAATCTAGGGAGTTTTAAGGAAAACAGAAAATCCTTTTGAAACATTAGGGTCTCAGCCCGTATCTCGTTCCGCATTACAAGAAGTTTAAAAAGTAGGAAACTTTTTTTTCGGACCCCAAGTCCTGAGTTATAAAACTATTTCAAAAATCTATTGGGTCTCGGCCCAAAAATCATTTACGGTAAAACATCCGTAAAACATTCATTTTGAAATCTATCATTTTCAAATGCTCAAAAACAGTTCATATATCTCAAAATGAATTAACATGACTACATGTTCTTCTCAACCATACACAATATTTCCCCTAAATGCACAACTCTGTTCTGAAATCTAACCGACATATTGATTTCCAAAATCATAACTTCTCAAATCATCAATCCTATCCCAACTCTGCCATCTCATATTGTGACGCATAATATTCTGCTGAATCTCAAAGCATATCAATCTAGAACAGCAATAAATCTCAATGCAATTCAAAAAGACAAACACTTACAGATCGTGAAGCCGATGATTCCCCGTGATACTGGCACATGTCTCAACTCTAGAAAATACTCGACACAGATATTTTCAAAACACACATTTTGCAAACTCAGTTCAACTTGAGAACACAACACATCTCTATCCGAAGGAACATGTTAACACTGTTCGGAAAAGTTTACAACAATCCCAGTACTACACTAGTAAATCGCATAACACACAAGCCCGAGTGAACAACAAAAACTCAGAGATCAAACACTTGTCAACCGACAACTCGAATGACACGACAAAAGCACGACCCAACTTGACCCGACTGCCTAGGTTTCCTCAACCTAATATCTGATACCATATTTTGTAACACCCCCAGATTTAACCGGAAATATTATTGCACCGTGGGCCCCGAGATGTAACCCACAAGGGTAAAAGAAATTTTCGCAAACATTTACAATCGCCCAAGAGGCTAACGACGGTACTATCTTTAAAAAAACATTTGAAGACTATATAAAATCTGTTTATCAAAACCGTAGTACAAATCTCGTTTGAAAGGACAAGCCCTGACATGTCAGAACTCAGCAGTTTAAAAACATACGTTGAGCTATCGCTTACACGCACCGACAGAATAGTTTAGAAAACGGTTGCCAAAGTAACCTAAGTTACCAGATACCAAAAGGCCATTTAAAATATTCACGTAGCGGAAAAGACCAACAATTAAAAATACTTTAGCAGCGGAATACAATAACTGATCAGGAAATTCACACCAAAAACATGCTCTAGCCAGTATCCTCCGGGAAGCTCATCTCTCCACGACCGCTACAAGCTCGATACCTCAAGAACCTACAAAGAAAGCCCACGACGGGGTCAGCCATAATATTCAACAATGATATTTGTCACATCACATTAATAATTACATACCAATGAGAATACAACATAAGAATACAACCAACGTAATCTTATCGTCATAACCTTACCAAAATTCACATCTCGCACAGTACCCAAGGTTCTCAAAACATCATCATAACTCACTGTTACGAAATCTACTAACTCTGTCCAACCCAGATCCGTCGGGTAACATCCACACATCTCGACACGGAAACCAATTGCCCATCAAAGACAAATACCAAGGGAAGTACGGAACATACCTCGAGATGCACAATACCACGACAATCGTGTCAGTCTAATCCGAGATCAGATCAATGCAACATACGGGCACGGTCCTAACACAATACCTACAAATGCATACTCATATGACAACGTCAATATGCTCAAAATAATAACAACAGTGTATACTCAATGGAAATCCCATGATCCAGCGCCCTCAGCATAGATCCCCTGATGATCCTACTAGATCAACATGAGGTGGATAACCAACAATATAGATATGCACAAGAACACATATAAAACCAACGATGCGAATCCACATGATTCCATCAACACAATACTGGGTAATTCAACGATCCAGCGCCCTCACCATAGATCCCCATGATGATCCTGTCGGACCAACGCATGGTGGCAAACTTGCCCAGCAATCCAGCACTCTCAGCATAGATCCCCATAATGATCCCGTCGAACCAACGCATGGTGGACATCCGATCCAGCGCCCTCAGCATAGATCCTCATGATCCCATCGGATCATTTACAACATAAACAATATAATATGCATACACATATGCAACTCAATATGTTCATCAACATGAACTACACAACATGAACGACAATATGACAAATAAACTAGGACGACCTCATGTTCAACAACATGAATGACAAAATGTATGATAAAAAATCATTAACACTAAACCGAATCAATTTAGGATATTTTCCCCGAGTCCTTCGGGAGCAATCTCGATCAAATCATCACTGACGATTATCTGAAATGCTCGGCGATCCAAATGTACCATGGACTGTAGATACTCATATCCTTGTCTTTATCGTAATGTATCCTCGATACCCAAAATGCCAATAATCGAAATAAATCATATACCTTATGATTTAACTCCCAAGATCGGAAAACAACATAAAATCAAAATCTCCAGGGTTCACAATAATAATCATTGTTATATGTATCATAAAAGAAATGAAACTGAAACCATTCATTAAATATTATAAACTGAGCAAGTAATAACTTGCCTTGATACCAACACGACGATGATGAAGCCGTTACTAATTCCGTTGCCGTCATCTACTCCCTCGGCCCTGATCAATGCAATCTACGAACATTCTCGAATACGACCGCAAAGCATGGTTCTAATCACCGATCACTTACCACAACCTATGGCAATAATAAATAAGCAATAATCTGATAATAATCAATAACCGACATAACCAATCCACAAAACCAATGGTTCTACGACATCTCGGTTAAACATAAGCCTTAACAATCCAACTCAAACCAGTATGAATTTACAACCATAACACAAAAATACTGCATTGTCTGCCTATTTAGCGCACGTTAAACGCATAACGTAGCGTGTCCTAAGTAGCTCCCGTTAGCATGCACTAGCCCGTAAACTTAGCGTGCGATAGTGTTGTACAGATGCATGATTTTTCCGATCAACATAGGGCGGTTATCAAGAACACTAAGTGATTCGAAACCATGTTCATAGCAATCAAAACAACGAAGTCCGATATCCTTTAACATATAGGTAATCATCCAACTCTTAAGCTAATTCATATATTCACATATCATCTTCTTCCTCAAATATCAACATCATATCATATTATTCAAGAGTTCTTCAAGAACATGAGATGTCCGAAATCACATTCAAAACTACATAGCCCGATGTATATATCATCATGAAGAAGATATCAACGACATCATCAATAATTAGACCAACCCGTTAGCAAGGATCATATCATACTTAATCTGAATACAACCTCCTATCATGATTCATATGAAATCAACATACTTCAGAAATCCTTCTTTCATCGGTTAAACGACACACAATTCTTAAAGTATGGAGAATCTTAATTAACATCCGAGAAATCTTATCAAAATTCCATTAAATCTCATATAACATCATCACAAGATAATCCGACTCACTTCCTCACAAGTAATCATCCTTAAAAACGAACCACTATCAAAGGTATACGAAATTACCTTGTATAGATGAACCAAGAAGCAGAACAACACTACGCCATATATGGGCTTCAGTCACACCTAAAAAAGTGTGTTCACAGCCCAAAAAGTGTTGGTAAAAGAAAAAAAACAGGCTACGGCTACACTTTGACCAAATTTTAGGGTGTTACAAAAATGGCCGCTACCATAGGGGTCTACGCTAACACTTTTATAGTTTCTCGTAACACCGAGGAAAAGTGTAGCTGTAGACCCCTATGCCAACACTGTTTGGTTCTGTTCCTACACCTTAAGAGGTGTTGCTGTAGATCTATGCCAACACCATTATCTATGTGGTGACACCATTAAAAGTATAGCTGTAGACATATGGCTACACCTGTTTAGTACTACTGTAACATAAAATTGTGAAACACTTCGATATTTTTGGCAAAACCTTTTATCATTATGGCTACACTTGTTTCTTAAACAATTTAATATCTTTGGCTACACTATGTTATTATTTTGCCAACTCGTAAAGGTATATTTTTGGGGTCAATAGCTATATTCTCGCAGGTCTTTTACCAACACTGTAAATGCTAAAAATCAACATATGGTATTTAAAAATAGAATTACCCATTCAAACATACCAATACATAAAAGGTTATCAAACAACCATCCAAATACATAAACCATCCGAAATAAGTACATAAATCCACAAGCCATTGTAATACATCTACTACATAAACCAACCATCCAAAATCAGACTTAAATACCATCTAGCCTTAAGTACCATTTAAAAGCTAAGTACCAACAAGTAATGCCATCTCAATAGAAAAATATAACAAAAGCTACTTAGGTTACTTAGCATAGTGTAAAATGAATTGATCAGACATTGTCATCTCCATGGGACACTTCTACCGATTTCTCAGAGTCCTCAATGTGCAACTTTAAATCTGGATTCTTGTCAGCCAACATTTTCATCATTTCTAGAATTTTTTGGTTAAGTTTCTCATCCATCTCTTGCTCAAGTTGAGCCCTGATCTTAGTAGTTAGGTCTGACACCAACTGATCTGGAACTATGACGGACGGTGTACATGATGATGCTGAAGTCTTCGACTTTGGTTTCTTTTTTCGAATAAGCCTCCCAATCAGGTAAGATGGGCCATGTTCCTTACCACCATGAACCAATTTATTAGCAGCTTCAGCACCTTCATTTTGTAGAACTTTCTCAACATCAGCCTGTAAAAAGAACAGAACATTTGATTCAAAAATAAATACAATAAACAATATCATCAGCAGTGGAAAATGTTCATTTAATACTTACAATTTTATCCTTAACCTTTTTAAGCACCTCCTCGGGTAACTTGTATTCGCGGTCATCTTTTCTTTTACGAGTTGCTATATATACATCAGCATCAGATATTTTAACCGGCTCTTCCTCAGAATCAGCATCACCATCGCTATGAGTTTTTTCAAGTTTTTTAAGTTTTTCAAGTTGCTGAATTCAACAAATTTAACATGTAAAAACATCACTCATCCTGTAGTACTACAACTACATTAATATCTTCATAAAATTAGATCAAAAATGCACTACCAGGTTGTGGGAAATTTGGGCGAAACTCGTGGAACCAGTAGTATGCGTCTCCATAATTTTTTTCCGTGCCTCTGAATTCCTTTCTGCAATTTCCTATATAAAAAGGGAACATTTATCATCAACATTTTTCATACTAAATTTAAGCTGAGTATATTGGAAAAAGTTGAGAGAAACTGCATAGAATATTTAAGCTGGAAAAAGTTGAAGGTGGCAACAACATTTAGACCACCACATGCACAATCTAAGGATCAGAGAAGGTAAATTATATTCTCTAGAAGTTTCACTATATACTGATTACATGGTGACTATTCTATGTTTTATATGCAAGTAGCATTGCACTTTCTCTATGTCAATACTTCATTGAATTTAAATTCCACATCTGAGAATTAAGTAGAAATTTTCAATAAAAAAAACTGATCTACAGTTCAAGTAACAAATTAACAAAACATGGTTCTTTGTCAACCAAGAAAGAACATATGCTATAGTAGAATCATATGACAGCTGTATCGTATGCCTAACATTTCATATTTGAATGAAAATATTCAGTGCAAGAAAATCTCTACAGTCTCAATTTTTTTATTTGGCCATGTGTTCTACTTAAAAATTACTGATGACCAAGGGCTAAAGAAAAAAATTATTGGAACCTGCTTAATGATTCTATCCACATTGACAATACAAGTATACCATCAAGACACAGACACTACCAATAATAAGCAGCAAACAAACTTCAACAAGCGAGCAATACTCTCTCACATTAAAAGGTCAAAGTAGTGTCAAATTCACATTGCATCCTTGAAGATTGGATAAAACATGGTCGTATACTCATGTTAAATATTTATAAACAATCACAAAGCAATATTTATGTGATACACATTCACTCCTTAACATAGCACACCTAATTATTCGTATAACTCCGAGGTCATAAAACAAACATACCTATATAGACTACCTGGCCTTCACATAATGCACACATATAATAAACATTTATAAATGTTAACAGAATATTTTACATACATCACAAGACATAAGAAATAAACATATTTTCAACCAAAACACATAGTATTTGGATACATTTATTTTAAGATATGAAACATGAGCTTCACTGTTGTTATTTTGGGAAAGGAAGTTTTGTAAATTGGTTTGATTTTCGGAATGACTAGGTTAGTCTAGATATTTTCGGAATAACTACATTACACAAAACATACAGAACATATTTATATCCAAATCAAAAATATCCCAAATTTCCCAAAAACAGAACATATCTTTAAAAAATCAAGCACATCTCAACAAAAGCACAAAGAAAAAAACAGAGAGATAAGAACAGATAACATGCAATCGAAACAGATAAGCAAATAAGAAAAACAGAGAGATAAGAAGAACAAAAATAAGAAAAACAGAGAGATAAGAACAAATAACATGCAATCAAAACAAATAAGCAAATAACATGTAATCCAAACAAGAACAAGAAGAATACCTTATCAAGCAGAGAATGTAACCCTACGCCGAATCGAAGCCCTAATTAAACCTGAATCGAACCCAGTTGAACCTGAATCGAACCCTAACCCGTAATCGAAGCCCTAATTGAACCCCCTAATCTACAAGCCCTAATTTCTTGGTGAAGAACCCATAGAGAGAGAATCCGTGAAGAACCCCTGAAGAAATTTGGGAGAGAGTTGACAGAGCGAGTGAGTTGGTGTTATTCGTTCATGCTTTTCTTTCTTCGCATTTGAGAGAGAGGGAGTTGAGAGTTGACTTGAGAGTGTTATTCGTTCATCTGAATATTGAAATATTTGGACAAAGGCATACCGCTAAATTTTTATTGATTTTTAAATATCAACGGCAACACATTTTGAAAGACCAACGGCTACACCGACTTCAATGTTACCATAGATACTGAATAACGTATACAGTAACAGTGATCCATATCAATGCTAACACCAAAAAAAAGTGTAGGCCTAGATCACTTTCAAGACATACATGGCTACACTTTTGCTTGTAACACTGAAAAAAGCGTTGTTAAAGCCCTTATATGGCGTAGTGCAATTGAACTCCTTTCCAAGAATTATGAATAACTTCAAGAACAAGGCTTCAATCCATGTTCTCCATCTTAATCTTGTTAAAGATCATCATCTCTCAGTGTTTGGGAACCTCAAATACCTCTCAAGGCTCTCTCTATCGGCTCACATGAAGAAAAGGATGGAAATGACGAATAATGCCCAACTGCACTTATATATAATGTACGTTATTAACGTACGCCAACATCTTCATTTAACGTACGTTACATGCTTAGCGTGCGCTAACTGTCTTTGTTAGCGTGTGCTATTGCAGTCCAGAGGCTACTGCCTTACTGCATACGATGATTTACGTATGCAATGCCCATACAATAGCGTACGTAAATGCCTCTATCTAGCGTACGCAAGCCTTCAGCCATAGCGTGCGCTACTCATAGTTGACTTGCTATAGTCTGCACCTACCCCTGTGTCCCCACATGCCGAAAGTAACCTGACAAAGTCAAGATTCCTTTGGGCCGACCTGATTAGCGTGCGCAAATCAATATGCATTAGCGTGCTCTAATCCTTCATAACAAACATCCATTGACCTTGTCGGAACATGCGCCGAAAGTGGCCGGGTCCACACGTAGATTCCTTCTGATATGGTCTGTACTAGCGTACGCTAACCTACGCCCGTAGCTTGCGCTAATCCTACATGATAGCGTGCGCTAGTCATGTATATTAGCGTGCGCTAATAATGCTATCCTTAGCCATTATCAGTTATTGTTGTCCAACGTCTCAACATACAGAATACAAACATACGACATACCAATTTCACATACTCCTTCCAATAACATTCTCATATGATACACATTATCCTCAATTGTAATTGTCGACCAAGTACAGTAATTATACCAATACAGAGGTCTCAGTCCTTCAATTGTTTTATCCATACTGTACAGATTCCACACTGTACAGCATAACTCGGATAAAATAACATTAACAACAGTAGTAGAAATTTCGGATATTACACATGTGATATCAGCTGACGGAGTTCAGGTAGACCCGAAGAAAGTCGAAGCGATCTTGGTACGGGAATCTCCTAATAACGTGAAGGATGTTTTAGGTTTCTTAGGACTTGCTGGATATTATCGCCGTTTCGTAGAAGGATTTTCCAAAATTGCTCGTCTGCTTACTCAGCTATTGCAGAAGACTCAGAAATTCGTGTGGAATGAGAAATGCCAGGCTAGTTTTGATGAACTTAAGAGAAGACTGACGACAGCGCCTATACTAGCGTTACCGGATGGAACCGATGGATTCATGGTATACAACGATGCTTCAAATCAGGGTCTGGGATGCGTGTTAATGCAAAAGGAAAGGGTGATTTCCTATGCCTCTCGAAGTTGAAACCATACGAAGTAAATTACCCGACTCATGATTTGGAGTTAGCAGATGTAGTCTTTGCCTTGAAGATTTGGCGACATTATTTGTACGGCACTCATTGTCAGATCTTCACAGATCATAAGAGCCTCAAGTATATTTTCAGTCAGAAGGAATTAAACATGAGGCAGAGAAGGTGGCTAGAATTGGTCAAGGATTATGACCTGGAAATCCTCTATCATCCAGGTAACGTGGTAGCCAATGCACTGAGCCGCAAATCTATTTCTCTTCGAGTACTGGAAGCGCTTACGTCCCAAATCAGCATTCAACGAGAACTGATTCGTGAAGGAATCGAAGTATGGTCACAAGGAGTCCAAGTGCAATTGTGTGTGATGGAACTAACTTCGTCGTTGGTCGAAGAAATCAAATCTAAGCAGTTGGATCATTCTCTGATTCTTCGATTATGTGATGAAGGATTCGTGAGACAAGATGATGGAGTTCTGAGATTTCAGAGTCGGTTTTGCATCCTCGATGATGATGTTTTGAGACAAGCAATCTTAAAAGAAGCTCACAGCGCGCCCTATTCTATTCACCCGGGCACCAGTAAGATGTATAAGGACCTAAACCAAAATTTCTGGTGGGGAAATATGAAGAAGGACGTAGCGGAATACGTTTCGAAATGTTTAACCTGTCAGCAGGTTAAGATTGAACATCAGCGGCCTGCCGGGATGTTAAAGCCACTTCCGATTCATGAGTGGAAGTGGGAGGATATATTGATGGACTTCATCGCCAATATGCCAAGGACCAAGATGGGAATGAACATGATTTGGGTTATAGTTGATCGACTAATCAAGTCGGCTCATTTCCTGGGTATTAAAGTCACTTAGGGACCCGAGAAGTTAGCACAAGTGTTTATTATGGAGATAGTCTGATTGCATGGAACACCGAAAATCATTATTTCAGATCGAGATGGCCGCTTCGTGTCCCATTTTTGGAAGGCAGTTCACAAGGCCTTGGGAACTGAGCTGAACCTTAGCACGGCCTATCATCCTCAGACGGATGGTCAGTCCGAAAGGACTCTATAAACAGTAGAGGATATGCTTAGAGCTTGTGCCTTAGATTGGTCAACCGATTGGGAGGTTCATTTGTCGTTGATTGAATTCACCTACAATAATAGTTGGCATGCTTTCATTAAGATGGCACCATTTGAAGCGTTGTACGGAAGAAGATGCAGATCACCTCTGTGTTGGGATGACTCTTCTAACTTGATCGGGATGGAACCAGGGTTGATAGTCAGACCCAAGAAATGGTAGCCCTGATTCGCGAAAGGCTGTTAACTGCCCAGAGTCGACAGAAGTCTTATGCAGATGTGCGCCGTCGCCCGTTGGAGTTTAAGATTGGGGACCATGTACTATTGAAGGTTTCTCCTACCCGGGGAATTTTCCATTTTGGGAGGTAAGGAAAGCTGAGTCCGAGATATATCGGGCCATTCGAGATCCTTGAGAGAGTTGGGGAGTTGGCGTACAGGTTGGCCTTACCGCCATCACTGAGTCATGTTCATAATGTATTCCACGTATCCCAATTGCGGAAATATGTACCGGATCCCAGTCATATCATAGATTTTGGCGAGATTGAAGTGGCTAATGATGGCTCGTTCGAAGAAAAGCCAATCAAGATACTCGAGAGTCGAGTCAAGCAATTGAGGAATAAACTGATCCCCTTGGTTAAAGTTCAGTGGTCTCGACATGGAATCGAAGAAGCAACTTGGGAGACTGAAGATGTTATGAAGTCGAGATACCCGAAATTGTTTCTGTTTTAAGTTTCGGGCCGAAACTTCTTTTTAGAAGGGTAGTATATAATGCCCGGATAATTATGGTGTATTTATCCTATATTCGATTTTGTAAGATTCGACTTTGTGATGTTATTAATAGAAGATTGGTTTCTCGTATTCATATCTTTATGTTTTCGTATCTCCAACATTTTGCATGCATGGTTCTGTACGTGATAACGTACGCTAGATGATGATCTTAACATATGCTACGACTGCAATATAACGTACGTTAGCTGTTAAGCTTAACGTACGTAAGCTCAGTCAACTCGAGATCCGACTAGGGTCGACGTGTGGGGGCCAGTGTAGATTCGTGAGAGGCTCCGCGTGAACCTGGACGGTTTTCCAGCTAAGAAAGTCAACGAACTTAACATACGCTAAGGAGGATTTTTAATGTACGCTAAGGTCCTAGCTATTACGTACGTAAAATATGTATGCTAACGTACGTAAGCCAATGCCAGAAACAGGTTAGTGAGCTCTGGCCAGACGTTAACGTATGTTAATCTTCGAGCATAGCGTACGCTAAAGTTGTTACATACGTAATGTATTGTGTTTAGCGTACGTAAAGGGTTAGATTTCTATTTATAGACCTCAACCCCCATTTCATTTCTCACCCTCACCTTGGCCAATTTCCGTATTCTGGAGACTATCCCTCACCTTTTATCCCTCATATCATCATTTGGGCTGATTTTTGGGAAGATTAGACCTTGTGGATTGGTGTTCAAGCTTTCGGTGAAGAGTTTCTTCAAAATTTTCATTGTTCTTCCCTTCTTTGAGGTATGTTAACTCTACACCAAGATGGAGATTATGTTCTTATCTTTTCACAGAGGTTATTGAGCTTGTTATGTCATAGTGAATCCAACCCCATGTTAGGAGGATTGTATTGGGTGAATTAAGGTTTCCATTGTTATTAGTTGAGCCATAATCTTTACCAACTTTAAGAATGGAATTTTCTGAGATGAACACACCTCGATGATGCTTTCGTAACACTCTTTTCAGGAACAAAGTTTTAAGGCTTCCCCTGTATAAGATGAATTCAAGAAGGTGAATTTGAAGGGCGTTCAATTATAACTCTTGCCTTAGGTGAACTCGTTGTTCATCTACTTGTATGATTAGAAATAGGAAAGGATATTTGGGGCAATCATTTGAATGTAGAACTTGGTAAGAAGAACTACTCGCGGAAGAACGAGAATCGTTGAAGTGAATTAACCTAGAACTAGATTGATCATGATTATCTCGTTATGTATCGTTGTAGCAACCGAACCAAACATTTGAATTTATAATCGGAATTAAAGTATGGAGCTTCATGGAATGATAAACATCTTTGGAATTATAGATACCGGCTTTGTGCCCCATTGTGATCTCGTGAATTTACATCCCTTTTTCCAAACTTAGTATGTGTCGGGAGATAGGACCGAGAGCCGATCGTTCATTATTGATAACTCGATTATAACTTAGGGCGTTCGGTGCTCGTGCGTTAGTTTCGTGAGGTTGTTGAATTCGTTGTTATTTCCTTATACAAGGTGATCGATCGAGGAGCGGCCACCTTCGGACGTATTGACATTCGTTGGAGTATTTAGTTCTTGCCATCTTTGAGGCAAGTATCGTATTTGAAAATTGTTAATATTGGAATTTTTGATCATGCATACAGTTTATTCATGTTGTTGAACATGAGTTTAGTTCCTTTGAATTATCATGGTATTCGTTATTGATTTCTTGAATGTTCATGTTGATGGACATACCGATTTGGCATATGTATATGCATGGTTTGTGTTTGTGTACGTTGTGATGATCCGTAGGGGTCAGAGCGATCTATGCTGAGGGCGCTGGATCGGATGTCCACCATGCGTTGGTCCGACGGGATCATCATGGGGATCTATGCTGAGGGCGCTGGATCGTTGGACGGGTTTTCCACCATGCGTTGGTCCGACGGGATCATCATGGGGATCTATACTGAGGGTGCTGGATCGTTGGATTACCCTTTTTTATGTTGATGGAATAACGTGGATTCGCATCGTTGGATTCTGGTGGCGGAAGTCCATTTTATGTAATTTATAATGCATTGTTGTTGCATATCCGATTTATGTATTATGATACTTGTACTAGCATTGTTTTGCTAACCCCTTCGGGGGTGGACATTTGTTTTGATGTTCAGGTAGCCGAGGAGCGGGGAAGCAACCACAGTACCGACATGATGATGAAGTGGCTCAGTGATGTAAATTGATGTTGTCTTGTTTTCCAGTTATTTTTCAGTACTCGAGTACGCGTATTTTGTTGGTGTTTGGAATGCTTGTAATGATGGACTCATTTGAATTGTTGAAGTGGTTTTGAATTATAACCTTAATGATAGTTTGGTATTATTTTCCGTATTTCTTAAATTAACCTTGTAAATTCTTATATAAAGGATTTACGGCGCTGTAATTATTCCGAATATATCGGGGTGTTACAATGGCTGCCATCATGTGCAGCCGTCGTGTGCAGTTCAGCCATCGTGTGCGCTATCGTATGCAGCCATCGTGTTTGAAAGAACTCCTCAAGAAAAAAACTGGCGATAAAATATAGTTGCATATCTTCTCTATGAACCCAAGAGCACAGTGAATGAAGTCTTATTTGAACGTCAATTTCTCTTTTTCGCAAAATCATGTGATTTTTATAAGGATTTTGAAGACCCATTTAGACATTAAATTTTAGTTGTTGTATTCGGTAGTTAGTCATGGAGAAGATGATGAATAAAATAAAAAGAAAAGAAAAAGAGTTTAAAGTAAATAAAATACAAAAAGAAAAGAAATTCAACATCACCAACTTTTGGAGGACATTTTAGTCTTTTTAAGCAAAATGGTATCAAAAACTTAAACTCTTATGAATAAAGATATATAACTTGTCAATTTTATAGTTTGACATTAATAAATTGATTCTCACAATAGTATTTTCATAAGATTAGTTACAATCCTCTAACTGAAAAAGCTCTTCCAAGTAGCTTTTTTGAAATTAGCGGATTGGACCCAATCCGCTACTTAAATCCACTAACCATAAAACAGTTATATTAAAGGATTCATCTATTCAAACCTCTAAATGAGATCAATCCTCAAATTTCTCCCAAATCTCTAACTCACAAACACCCCAATATATTTTTTCTTTTGTTCTATATTCCTATTTTGATAAAGGGCTATTTAAACAAATGTTTCTAATGTGAAAGCTCTTCGATTGATTTTGCAGTAATTCCATATATCCGACTCCCAAAATGGTGACGAAACCGATAAGAATTGGGCTTCTTGCTTACAGAAAATGAATTAGGGTATAGATCAGTCAAAAATCGTCCCCCGCTTTCAATAGAAATTCCAGCCCATCTGCAACACAAGAGAGACTTGATTCTAAAAAGACGGAAAAAGGTTCATATAGAAAAGATTATATGCAGCTTCTGATTTCTAAATTTCATAAAAAAGATGGCCCACCCAATATACTCCAGTGATCACATTGTTGATGGTAAAGTTTCCATTCAAGCCTGTTTGTACCCAATACTGATAGCCCTGTGCAGAAGTTAATGATCTGATATAGCTTTTCTCCAAGTGATTTCAATTTCGCTCACCCTGAAATCATGCAGATAGCAAAAAGTTCTCTACTTGCAATTTGCCTAACTAGGAAATTAAGAAAAAGAAACTTGTTATATATAATAATAAGATTTAAATATATAATATTTGTATCAAATAAATGATCAATATTCATCATCAAAAAATCCATCGTGAATCATTACATCTCAAATCAATCAAAATTGAGAACTCATGCATATCACGAAAGTCATCTAGTAGCGAACCAGCACTGAACTTCTTATCAATTTCCTTCTCAATATACACATGATTAAGAAAGTCATCTTCCATCTTCAAAAAGTCATATTCCATCTTATTGTGACGTGTAGTTATAACGATATTCATAGCTGAAAAGGATCGCTCAATTGTAGTTGTAGAGGCTGGAAGCGTGAGAATATGTGTCAACTCTAAACACAAGCGGATATATTTTAGGGTTTCTAGTTTTCACCAGTCATTGGCATAAATCAAAAATAATTTCCTATGTTCTAAAATTAGAAGTTGCCGCACATGATCAAAATCCTCAAATTGCGTTCTTAATTGTAGCATCTAATAATCTGCAAAGCCTTTTGGATAAAACTTTTTTACCAATTTGCAAATATCATCAATTCTGAAACAAATGCGCATCTCCCTTGGATCTAATGACAAGCTAAGAATAATCAACTCCACTGCATTGTCGTTAAATTTGTTTTTCAATTCTTGTTCAAATTTATTTTTTTAGGGAGGAGGCCACAAGTTATATATATAAAAAAAAAGGTTGAGGGGGGGGGGGGGGGGTTATGGCCCTAAGGTAACAATCCACATCCCCTGTTTTGCCATGAAAGATCTCAAACCATTATTCCCAAGTTATTATGTACTTCTCCAAAGGAATTGAATATCTATTTGATAAGGTCATACTCTTGTGTAAGAACAAGTATGTCGATGGATCCTCTGGAAAGAATTATGTATCACTCAAGGGATAGTTTAAGTGCTATTTTACATATACATGGTGATGATTTTTTGCATTTGACCTCCCGTTTTCTCTCGGCCATTTTTTTTTATATTTTTCTTTTATTCAGTTCAATACTCCAATGTACTTCACACTCTTCAATAAAAAGCTCCTGATCCCCCCGCAATACTCTTATGAACATCGATCCCTATTTGTCACACATCTAGTTCACAATTAAATATTTGACGAGAGGGTACAAATAGATGAGTCATCAACAAGAACGGATAATGGCTATAGTAATGTGCTTGATCAAAGAAATAGGCTAAGGCTCAATGGGGCTTCTAAGGATAAAATGTGATGGGTGGGATAATATAAGCCAAAAAGGAATTAATCCTAATTGCCTTCATCATCTTAATGTAAGAGCCTATAGTTGTAGTCTCGAAATATATAAATAAGCAAGTTGTAGAATGAACACAATATGTTTGACCACACAACAAAAAATATAGAGCGTGTGTGTGTATATATTTATATATATAGAGAGATTGCTCTAGGGCTCAAAACTTACGAAAAGATATTGTTTATTGAATCCCATACACCTTCATCCAAGTCCATTTTCAAAACAAGTGACACGTCCCAAAAATTATTGTTTACTAATGTTTTCTCAAGAAAAAGGTGTCATGATTAAAGATAACAATTGAGTAAGGGTTTAAAGAAGGCTTCCCTATTATGAAAGATGATGCTTAGCTTAAGC
Organism: Orobanche coerulescens; assembly: GCA_033398695.1. Taxonomy (NCBI): domain Eukaryota; kingdom Viridiplantae; phylum Streptophyta; class Magnoliopsida; order Lamiales; family Orobanchaceae; genus Orobanche; species Orobanche coerulescens. The sequence goes on along the minus strand of CM065812.1, from coordinate 122,757,428 downwards.
CTTTTTGGACCTGCAAGAAAAATAAGTGTGGCAAAACAACAAAAGAAAATTTACCTTGAAGTATAACACAAACAACCTAGATGCGCTTCAAGAGAGTCTGAAGAGTCGCATTACGCTGCCATAAATGCTTTTATTAAAAACAAACTAGAAAATTAAAAAAATAGAAATAACAATACATAAATCGTGAATAGATGCGCATCAAGAGATCGAAAAGAAACTCCTTAAGCTGCCATCATTTTCACGATCTTTTACACCCGCTAAAAAGTAAAAACAACAAGAGGATGAAGTAATATTTTAAAGGGAAATGAACGCATCAAGTTTGCATTTTCGCACAATGAAATCTTTCATCTAAACAACATTAGCTAGAGTTGGATATGGTTCAGGAACAAATGCAATAAGTTTTCTGATCAGATGTTCTGGTGTTGTTGCAGCGACTATGATTCATTTAGCACGCTCAGAAATAGAACTTTTTTAGAAGAATAGTCGGTGAAAGATAGTAAACCATCAAAGAGACTATTGACATTTAGCAAACCTATTAGTTTCTTATGAACATGTAGGCCACAGAGTATACAGTAAACAACTTAGATGGTAAAGATACAATAAGCTGTATGATTTTCAAAGTTAATTGCGCAGCGGAAGTCTGGTTAGTGAGTTGTTGTAAATATAATAATTAGGTGTTTTCCTATTTGCTTGATGCGTACAGGGTTTAATGATGTATTCCTAATAAATCACAGTGGAATGAAAATAGTAAAGATAGTCGGTAAATAACACACAGTTTAAAGTGGTTCGAGGTAAACCCCTCTACGTCCACTGGTCCTCCACACAGGAGTAAAGAGTTTATTAAAATCACTACGTACACAACTAAGTGACTTTAACTAAAACTATCTTTGTATCATTCACACAGATTGATACAGGGACTGTAGCTTTGGGTCGTTCACACAGATTGGCTTGAGCTCTTTCAACTTGCTTCTTCTCACAAAGATCGAAGCTTCATCTTAAATTATATTCTTCCCACACAATTCAGAATACGCAAGGATATTTATTCCACACAGGGCTAATGATAATCTCAACGGTAAGGACAAAACAATTCTAAAAAGCAGTTTTATCTTTGATGAACAATCGCTCTATGTTGTGTTGTTTGCATTGAGGACTTAGTATATTTCTTCGCTAGGATATTGCTGTATGCTCATGAGATATACTGCTCTTGTAATCACTAGAATATCATAGTAATCTGTCAGAGTATGCAAGATAATGAATAGCTTCATTGTACAAAGTCCTCTGGCTTGGGGGTATCTATAACTTCGGAAATGTATCCATTATAAATGTAGTAGTTGCTGGTTGGTGAGATGTTTACATCTTTGATTGGGGGCTGCTGAATGTTTGAATTAAATCAAATCGCATTAATGCTTCTGACATCCTTTCTGTCTTTGCATTAAATGCTCTTCAGAGCATTCAGACTTGTCTCTCTCCAGCTGCATTAAATGCTGTCCAATCGGCAATAAATGCTCCTTTTAACTGTGAATACTTTATGGATAAACAATGTTTATCTCAATGGTTTAAAGCTTATTTCTTTCAGTCCTGTTAGATGTGTTTTACTTTTCCCAAGTAAAACATCTACAACCTTACTACTGTATCCAACGTATTCTTTCCTTTGCTGTATGAAGTAGGCTCTGTAGGATGGACTCTGTAGAAGATCTATTTGCTGTATGGATGGGCTGTATGATGAATCCTAACATCTTTCATACTCAATGATATTCCGACTTCTTTAAGACTTCTTTTCTATATGTTGGCAATTATCAAAATAGGAATATTTATCCTAACAATTTCCCCCTTTTGATAATGCCAAAACTTTCTCTAGATACCTTCTTCTGGATGCAGAGAGGTTGTCTTCAAGTCTTCTGTCGAGTGATCTTATCTTCATAACTTCGTCTAGAAATTTGAACTGCTCACAGGAAAGTTTTAAGAAGGAAAATCCTACAAGACTTAAGTGTATTACAACTGTTTATGATTGGCACGTAGGCACAATCTTACAGGGTAAAAACTCAATTGTATACAACTTAATCTATGAATATTTCGCAGGCAAGTTCTTATAGTTTTGAGTATTGACATTTTGTACTTGTTGAAAAATAGCAAAACTACTTAATCAAACAATAAAAATTATAAATATGGATTACGAGCTGTAATCTTTCAAGAAACCAAGTTTTATTGATAATGATGGGAAACGTACAAGTTCTTGAAAAATAAAGATACACATAATGCATACTGCGTTAGTAAGCCTACAGAAGTAACAAATACAGCGAAAAGGTAAACAGGCTAGCTCCTATAATGAGAATGCCTCTCCGGTCAGGATCATTTGCAGTTCCTTTCTGCCAGTTGACTAGGGAGTCCTTGCCTCGATCCCGATAAATGCTTCTTCCTTCAGGGGATTGATCGTAAGTAAGAATTCAGTCTTCCGGATGAGTGAGCCATTTACCTTTCTGGTGCCTGGATTTCATCAGCATTTGCAGATGGAGCCTTCCTTCCGCTAACAACCTCGAGATTTCATTTGCGGCATATTCAAGCATCTTGAATCGGTTGAAGAGGGCAGATTCCCTGGTGAGCGTACAGAAGTCTCTCATTAGTTCACTTTTGTTCCAACTTTTCAGATCATCGACCGAAGGCTGTCGGTCAGTGGGCAGCAGAATCTTGGATGGCTTTCGCACATTGTTCTTACAGGGGATGTTGGGATCCTGGAATTCAGGTCGAGAGCCAAATACCCTGTATCCTCTTGTAGCTTGACTAGACCCGGGTGAGGCCATTCGTCCAATCGCAGCAGCAACACTTTCTTCGAGTACTGCATCTCTCTCTCTCTCTCTCCATTCTCCATCTCCGGGCAGCATCTTTGGACTCTTCCCCCTTTTTGGAATCATCAATATCTGATACCTTAGTATGAATCTCCTGTAGGAGCTTCATAGACTCGTCCTATTTAGTCTTCAGATTGTTGATGCTTTGAACCAGAGTACTGACCACTAAACACAGATCATCTATCTTATGATCGTGCTCAGTCAGTCTGGTCCCGGTATGTTGAAGGCGGCAACCGTTTTGGTCTCTGCAACTTAGAGCTTCTCTTGTTCCTGTCACAGGATCTACTATTGATGCTGTTTTAGTTGGTTGAGCGCCTGCCACAATACTGTAGGCATCAGGCGAAATGCATCTTCCACATCGTTGATAGCGGATTACAGTTTGGGGAGCTCATCCTGGGTAGTCTCTCGCATCTAATCAAGTTCTTTGCCAACATCGTACAGTGCCTTTACAGCATCTTGCAAGATATCGTCTCTCAACCGATGGCATGGAGTTGCTCGATGTGGGCTTCGGTGCGCAGAGAGCCACGGTGCGTAATTTTGGAATCCTCTGGTTCTTCAAGTTGATGAAGAACCACATGATGATGGGGTCTTCGTGGTCTGTCGTCGGATAGAAAACCGTCATCAGATTTTGATTTTGAGCTAACGGAGGTGGGAGATGCAGGGACATTTGGAGCAGGAGCTTTAGAAGTGGGAGCTTCGGGAGCAGGAGCTTCGGAAGCGGGAGCTTCGGAAGGAGTTGTTGTATGTTCAGTCTCAGAGACAAGAAGGACTGATTCCTCCTGTTTAGATTGCTCGTCGGTAGTCGAAAGTATAGGAGGGACTGAATCCTCCTGCCGAATCTCAACTTCCGCCAGATCCGAAAGAGGGACTGAACCCTCTTGGCGTATGGCGCGGGCGGCATCTTCAGGTTGCGGGACAGGTTGGGCATCCTGTTGGGGAGCAGCTTGTTCTTCAGAGGTGACAGGAGGGACTGATTTCTCATGTTGCTGTTCTTGAGCAGCTTCCTATTGTGGGGGAGGGGATTGTTGTCAGTCAAATGTCCTATGACCCTGTTGGTTCGTGAATTTGGCCATTTCACCTTCTCTGGCCTCTTCACGGATGATCCTTAGACCGACCTGTAGGGCATCATCATCGTCCTAGTCAGGGTCGGAGTGGTGGATGGTCATTGGAGCTTTTTCACTGGACTGTGACTTTCCTTTAAGTCTAGCCTTTTCCTTTGTCATGTAATAGTCAGAGATAAGCTCGCGGCAAAAGTGATCCTCCCAGTGGATCAAGACTTCGATGTTCTGGGTGTTCGTGACCTCCAAAGCAAATACTTCTTCATCCTTCCAGTCCGCCCAATGGTATTGGGTGTCGTACGAGGCGACCCTGTAGGACTTCCAGATTATGAAGCATTCGATAGCTTCCTCAATTTGAACCTAGAGGAGGGTTGTATTTACTATATCACCTGGGAAGGGACTTCGTACAGTAGTTGGGTCTACCGTCTGGATGGGATCCTCAACAGGTATGGGAGCCTATTTCGGATAGGGATCCCGAACAGGGGATGGTACCCTATGGGGAGAGGGACACCATATAAGGGTGGGTACCCTGTTAGGAGTCGCGGTTTTTGGCTCCAAAGGGGCAACTGATTCCCGGCCTTCTAACTTGACAAGCAGTTGTGTTGGGAAAACAAGAACCCTGTATCGAAACAGCCGAGATATCCAATCCCTGTATCGAACGGTATTTGATAAAGAGGTTTTGACATATATGCCAATCCGCATACAGTAAGGAAACTGTATCGAAGCATTGAGGCATTATCATGTATCGAAGACATGCCTCGAATCAGCATATTGTGAAGCCCTTCAGTACAGCAAGAAGTCTTATAAAAGACCAAGTATGGAAACTGTCTCGAAACTCAAATACAGTTATCTTCCATACAGCTCACAACAGGACAAAGAAGGAATCTCCAGAAGTCAAGTCCCGTTGAATAAAGAAGTATTTAAATACTCAAGGATAAAGTATTTAAATACTGTCAGTCAACAGATCTTCAAATCCCGCTAAATCCAGATCGTGTCATAATCCCGTTGGAACGGAATCTCACTCAAACGGATACATCTCAACGGATATATATTTCAAAGACTATATATATCTTATGAAGGCATTGAAGATCAGTCACCAAAAACCCAAGCTATCGAAATTATTATCAGAGCAAAACATATCTCCAAAGCTTACTGCAACTCAGATCAAAAGAGATATACAGTGCTCATCATTCTGAACAACACTTCATCAGCTGAAAGCTCTTAAAGTCAAAGTTTTTGTTCACCATCTGTTCTATACTTTGAACAAACAAGCCTGTGTGGACTGAACAATCTGTGCTTCTCCGGAACTGTGTGTGAAGGATTTGCATTGAAGAAGACGAAGCTTCAGAACTGTGTGTGAAGAAGCAAGTCAAAGCATTAGCTCAAAACCAATCTGTGTGAACGGTTGAAGCTAAGATCTTTATATCAATCTGTGTGAACGATATATTGATTGTGTGTGTTGTTATAATTACGTAGTTGTGTACGTAGTAATTATAATAAACTTTTTACTCCTGTGTGGAGGACCAGTGGACGTAGAGGGGTTTACCTCGAACCACTTTAATTACTGTGTTATTTACATTCAGCTTTTACTGTTTTAATTACTGTGATTAATTAAGTATACTCTATACATTTAGTTGCTGTATCCACAGCAACCTACTGTATCCAAGACTTCCGCTACGCACTCAGATTTAAAATCCATACAGTTTGTTGTTTAAACTATTTCCCAAACTGTATCCAGTATACTTAGTGGCCAACAAGTGGTATCGGAGCGGTTGATTCTAAAAAGAATCAGTCGTATTTTTAACCGAATCAGATCCAAAATCACTTATTTTCAAAACAGTCTCTTTCATTCCTGTATTATGACATGGATACTTCTATGATTAACAAAGTCCCTATGTTCTCTATTAACGAATTTGACGACTGGAGAATTAGAATGGAGGCTCATCTTGCAGCAATACGCGAAGAGATGATTTTTGTTATACAGGATGGTCCTATCAAGATCATGAAGGTGAACATGGCCGCAAGGATTGAAGGCCAAGCCCATGCTTAGATGCTCGAGAAGGATCGCGAGCAATGGACCACAGATGAAAGAAAGCAAGCAAACCTTGACAACGTAGCTAAGAACGCGTTATTTGTCACTCTTGACAAAGGCACGTTCTCGAAGGTAAAGAGCTGCAAAACAGCCAAAGAAATCTGGGATAAACTCAAGTTTATTTGTGAGGGAACTGAGCTCTCAAAAGAAAACAAGATTTCAAAACTGACTCAGCAATTTTAATCTTTCGAAATGAAACCAACTGAGACACTTGAGGAACTTGACCTCAGATTCACTGGTATTGTTGGTGAACTTGAAGCGTTGGGCAAAATTTATACCCAAAAGGAGAAGAACTTAAAAATTTTCAGATCTCTCCCACTCGATGGGACATTAAGACCACAACTATGCGTGTATCTTGTAATCTTAATGAAATATCTACTTTTGATCTCTTCTCCGACCTCAAAGCTTTTGAGTATGATATTGACAGAGAGAGAAAGTCAAGAATCTCCTTCAAAAGTCACAGCTCTAGCCGCTGTATCGAACCGTCGACACAAGATGCCCAGTTCGTCGAAGCCTAGTCACAAGAATGCCGACAGTGACGATTTACATCCCGTCTCAAGATGAAATGGCGCTTCTCATGCATAAATTCAAAAAGTTCATCAAACAAATGAAAGGCTCCTACAGCCCAAACTCCGTCCACAAGGTAAGTACCGAAACATCATCCGGTGATGCTAACTCGTGCTATAATTGCAGAAACTGTGGCATTATGCAAATAAATAACCTCATCCCAAATTCCAAAGATTGCCGGAGGCCGAGCAACAAGAGAGAGATGAAAGAAGACGTGCTTGGAAAGACAAGCTCAAGGCCCCGATTGGAGAATCGAAGCCTCCCCACACCATCCAAATCGCGAGAATGTCTTCAGTGGTCATCGAAAGTGATTCATCCGACGATGAGTTCGATGATAAAGCATATATGTGCTTTATGGCCAAAGACATTCCAGAAGGTGAAGACAGCGACGATGAGGTAAGTTCAACCTCAGCTATTCCGTCAAATGCATCTCATACTTTTGAAAACATGATGAATGAATTTAAAAACATTCAAAAGGCCCATGAGACACTACAAACTGAGAATATACAGCTTCAATTAACTAATTTAGAGCTGAAAGATGAAAATGACTTGCTGAAAACAAATTATGAAAATATGTCTCTTGATTGTGAAACCAGCAAGGTCGATTTTGAAAAACTCATGGAGAGCAATCATCAACTTGCTCATGAACTAAGTGAGGCTAAAACTCACAACGAGATCAAGACAAATGATTTGGTTCTACTTCAAGCCAAAATCACAACTCTCGAAAAGCGAGAAACTGAACTTGAGACCACTCTGAGATCGTTCGAAAAATCGTCCAAAAGAATGGAAGAAATTCTGAGCACTGGGCAAAATGCTCATGATAAAAGTGGCTTAGGATACAACTCATGTTCAAACAAAGGGAAAACTAGTACAGTGTTCGTAAAGAGTGTGGACAACATTCCAGAATCGGAAGAAATCCCTAGTCCCGTGAAGGAACCTGTTGTACCGAGAAAACCGAAGGATACTATTCCGCCCCCGCAATCCTATTCCAGACAGCGGAATCATAAGCCGTTCCAACCTGTGAGGCGCACTCAACAGCATGCTCCCAGAGCATATCAACAGCGCCAACTGCTCGGAAGGAAGGTCAGATCCAACCACCAAAGGCCCGCACGGTAGTACTATCGATAAAGACGCCGAGGTATTGGATACGAGCCCCGTTATCCCCGAGACAGATGCCGGTTCAGTATCAACAACAGCATTGGGAATCCAACCGAGACCCGAAGGCAAGCTGTTAGGCCTAAGAAAATGGCTCCACCTCCAAGACGGCACTCGTACTGGATTAATAATAATAACCCTGAATTTTTCATGCATAATAATTATCATGGTTATAACAACTATGGATATGCCCCCCATAGATATCACAACACTGTACCGAGTATGTCCTACAGTAAACCAATTGCTGCCAGGAAAACTTGGGTACCAAGAGGAACTAACAATCATGGACCCAAAAATCAAAGGGGACCCAAATCTACTTAATCTTTTTGTTACAGGACATTCCAGAGGAGGATACCTGGTACTTTGATAGTGGATGCTCTCGACACATGACCGGAGATAGGAGCAAGCTATTAGATTTTGTAGAAGTTCGCGGTCCAAAAGTTCGCTTCGGTGATAAATCTAAAGGAAGAACAAAAGGGAAAGGAAACCTACTTTTCGGGAAATTCAAAGTCACCGATGTTGCATATGTTGAAGGCTTACAGTATAATCTACTTAGTATTAGCCAGTTCTGTGATAAACAGTTCTCGGTGAAGTTCTATATAGATCGCTGTAGAGTCAAGAACATCCAAACCAAGGAAGTTGTGCTTACAGGAAGCAGATCAGGTAATATGTATATTGCTGACTGGAAGCCTATGAGCTCTTCAATTCCATGCTTTGTTGCCAAAGGCACTGCAGATCTTAGCTGGTTATGGCACAAGATGATGTCTCACGTCAACTTCAAGACAATCAACAAGCTCTCAAGACAGGGAATGGTTAGAGGTTTGCCAAATGTGTCATTCAAGAAGGACAGCGTCTGCGGACAATGTCAGAAAGGCAAGCAAATCAAGTCAACCCTGAAGAGCAAATCCTACCTTTCAACCCAAAGAGTGTTGGAAATGCTACACATGGATCTCTACGGTCCTGTAGACCCAGTAAGTTTGGGAGGTAAGAAATACTGAATGGTTGTTGTTGATGATTATTCCAGGTATGCTTGGACGATCTTTCTTAGCAAGAAGAAGGAAACAACATCAAAGCTGCCCGAGCTCCTGAGAAAGTTGCAAAATGAAAAGGCATCGAGTATCATGTGCATTCGTTCCGGACAGTACGAATTTACTAACCGCTTTATAGAGCAATACTGTTCGGAGAATGGAATACAAAGACGAATACTCATTTGCCGTACACCTCAACAAAATGGTGTTGCCGAGCGAAAGAATAGGACGTTGAAAGAAGCAACAAGGACAATGATTGCCGCAAGCAAATTGCCACAGCGTTTAGGTGAAGCAACCAATACAAAGATGCTACACTCAAAACCGCTGTATCGTCAACAAGCACCACAACAAAACAGCATATGAGGTATGGAGCAACAAAACTCCGTTAGTTTCGTATTTCCACATTTTTGGATGCAGGTGTTATGTATTGAATAATGGGAAAGACCAACTTAGAACCTTTGATGAGAAATCAGATGAAGGAATATTCGTAGGATACTCCTCCGTCAGCAAAGCTTTCAGAATCTTTAATAAAAGGAAGCTGACGATCGAGGAATCAGTTCATGTAGTGTTTGACGAACCACACCTTGACCCTACAGGAGTAGATGATATCCATCTATCTATCTTAGATCCTCCAACTCCCATAGAACCTGTAGTTGATTTAAAAATCAACCCCGTAGCTGTAAGAATCGATGTGGATGAAGCCGATGCTGTACAAGCTGAAGCTGTATCCACAGAATCTTTCGATACAGTACGGGATCCTGAATTAGAACCCGACCGAAGATGGTTGAGAGATCACCCGCAAGAGCTGATCATTGGAAACATAAATGCGGGTGTTTCTACTCGTAGAAGAATACAGAGTACACAAGGAAATGTACTTTTTGCACAAGAAGAATCTGATGCTGAGATATCACAGTTTCCTGAATGGAAATCTCAATCCGAGCTTAGAAGACTCAATATGTGCACTATTGCTGTATTCTTAGCCCAGTCCGAACCTGTTTCGACCATAGACGCTCTTAATAATTCTCATTGGATAACATCTATGGAAGAAGAGTTTAACGGTTTCGAAAGAAACAATGTATGGTATCTAGTACCCAGACCAACACATCAATCGGTTATAGGAACCAAATGGGTATTTCAAAACAAAAAGGATCGAAATGGACTTATCATAAGGAACAAATCCAGACTAGTAGCACAAGGCTATATTCAGGAAGAAGGCATAGACTATGATGAAACCTTTGCCCCTGTAGCGAGACTAGAAGCCATCAGGATATTTCTAGCCTTTGCCGCCCATAAGAGTTTTATTGTATACCAAATGGACGTCAAAAGTGCTTTCCTGAATAGAGATATTGCAGAAGAAGTTTATGTTGAACAACCACCAGGGTTTGTCAACACAGACGGTATCGATCTAGTTTACAGGCTAAGGAAAGCGCTGTATGGACTTAAACAAGCCCCTAGAGCCTGGTACGAAACCCTGTCCCAGTATCTAACCAACAACGGATTTGAGAAAGGTGCTGTGGACAAGACCCTGTTCAAGATACAGGAAGGTGATGACCTTATTATGGTGCAAATCTATGTGGATGATATTATTTTTGGTTCAACTAACCTCGCTCTATGTCAAAGGTTCTCTCATCTCATGCAAAGTAAATTTGAAATGAGTATGATGGGGGAACTTAGTTATTTTCTAGGTTTGCAGGTAAAGTAGATGCCTATAGGTATTTTCATCAACCAAGAAAAATACAGCAAGGAGCTTCTCAACAAATTTGGAATGAACACTTCCAAATCCTCGCCAACCCCCATGAGCACTTCCGTGCAAATTAGTGCTGATGAAGCCGGAAAGCCGTTTGACCAATCACTCTACAGGAAGCTCATTGGTTCGCTCCTATACCTAACGGCTTGAGCCCGATATCCGATTTCTTTGTTGGAGTGTGTGCAAGATATCAAGTTGCACCTAAGGAATCACACTTCAATACAGCTAAACGAATCCTGAAGTACGTTAAAGGAACAATCGATGCAGGACTTTGGTATCCTAAGAAAGGCGGATTCGATTTAGTTGGATACAGCGACTCGGATCTCGGAGGCTGCAAGCTAGATAGGAAGAGTAGAAGTGGAACTTGTCACTTTCTTGGACCTAGACTCGTTTCTTAGTTCAGTAAGAAGCAATTGGCTAATTCTCTTTCCACGGCTGAATCAGAGTACTATGCTGCTGGTAGTTGCTGTATGCAGATCCTTTGGATGCAGCAACAATTGTCAGACTATGGAATCGATGCCAAAGAGACTCCAATCATGTGTGATAGCACGAGTGCAATTGCAATCACGCACAATCCTGTCCTGCACTCGCGCACTAAGCATATCAACATGAAGCATCACTTTATAAGGAATCACGTCGAGAACAAGGATGTTTGCCTTGAAAAAGTTCATACAGACGTTCAGCTGGCCGACATCTTCACCAAGCCGCTCGACACAGCAAGATTCAACATGCTCAGACAAGAATTGGGAATGCTACAGCCAGACTCCCTGTAAGTAAATTACTGTTTTTACTCAACAAATTGAGGGGGAACTCTGTAAGACCCAAGAATACAGTATCCAACGTTAATTATTTGTACACTCAGAATCGTCAATATAGCACTGTAGCGAGCGAAGACATATGAATCCTACAGCTAATGTGTGCAATAATTAAGGGGAAATACTGTAGGACCCATGAATACAGCATTAATCCTTAAGTTGTTGTATGGAATTTAAAACCTATATGTACCTTTTTAAGGGGGAACGCTGTATCGACGCGGAAACAGCACATACTATAGGATTTCGATTCAGTATATATATAATATCATATTATTTCTTTTTAAAATGATTTTTGTCCTCGTGCCCTGTTTTTATGTCAAACATCATGTACATTAAATGCCTTACACGACATCTGGACAACTGAATCTCAAAAGCCGCGATGTTTTAAATTGTTTATTGTTTTAAAACCGCCGTTTTAGGCATTTAGGGTGACACAAATGTCAGAAATGGGACCCGCTCATTTTTTTAAAACATTTTAATGGATTAGCGTACCAGTTACACTCAGTCCATCTTAACCGTTGATTTCAAAAACCGGTTCCCATCCCTTAAAATCTGACCATTCGTACTCTGCAAAACCCTATTTCGCCGCCCAACTATAAAAGGACTGAATCTGCCATTAGAGACTCTTTACGCTTTCTGCAAATTCAAGAGTTCTCAAGTAAAAACAGCCTACATACTTTTCTGCATTTTACTGCATATTTCGATTATTTTCTTGCACTTTTTCTTAAGTAATCATCAAATGGCTGGACAAACCTCTTCTCCTGCTCTGAAGAAGACTGCTAACATCATTGATGGCCGGATCTTTTCAAGATCTGTTATCATTGAGCGCATTCTTTCTGAAACCAACGACGCAGAACCCATGGAGTACATCATAACTCGACTTCGTCAACAAGGCCTTTATCGCTTTGGAAGTTAGACTGCTGATAAGTACGATGGACATCTGGTTGAGGAATTTTACCTCAACGCCGCCGTACGCTTTCTGTCATTGGCCTAAGGAGGTCATGTTGCCGACATCACCGCTACAATCCAGGGAGTTGAGATCTGTATTGATAACGATCTGCTCCAGAACATCTATAGGCAACCCGATGATGGCCTGACTATAGATCAACTTGAGACATTCGGGTCTCAAGAGTTGATCACTAAATTTTATGGACTGTTCACAGGCTCCAAAGTTGTTGACATGGTTCAGACTACATGTCACAAGAAAAATTTTTGTCTCTCATATGTATATCTTCATGATTTTTGCTGCAGGATAATTTAGTGTACCAACCTGAGGTTCAGGATGATGGTGGCTATTCTGACCTGTGAAAAGGTCAATTGGTGCCAAATAATCCTGAAACGCCTGCAAGAGGAGGTGTGCAAACCGGCCACCCAGAAGAGATCTTTTGGTTTGATGTTAAACCATATCCTGACGAAATGCGGACTGTCGCAATCCGCCGATGCTAAGAAGAATAACCCCAGGATATACCTAGGAGGCGTCAAGCCTACTGCATATAATCAAACCACGATGGTCTGCAACCATCCAAAAACTGGAAGTATGCCAATTTCTGCTGATCCACGAGATGAATCCTTGAAGTTCCAGGAAGTGGAATCTTCAAAGAAGAGAAAGAGACCTCACAGCAAGAAACCCACTGCTGGTGAGAAGCCCAAGAAGAGACTTAGGAGGCTTTCGAAAGTCAAAACTGCCAAGCCCTCCGAAGAAGTCTCCCCAGTGGCTCAACCCACTGACGAACAACCCCAGGGCCCAACCCCTGTGGAAGAGGTGTCCCCTACTGTATCGACAGTAGATCCTGAGCCTTTGGCGGCTAGGACGGATAATGAGACATCTGCCAACGAACAAGACTTTAGCGAGTCGGCTGCCCATTTGGAGCCAACAGCTACTTCTCCTCTGCGGGACCCCACGCCCGTACAGGATCCATCTTCCTTCAGGGCACTATCCCCTATAAGGAGTGCCACTTCCATACAGGATCCCATACCTGTACAGGATTCCCTCGCGACAGCGTCTCCAGACGTTGTACGTAGTCCCTCCCCCGACTCCATCATTCATAAGCCCTTCTTTCTGTTCAAATTCAACAGGCTTACGAAAGATTTCTCACATGGAAAGGCTACAGGCTAGCTCCGTACGAAACATTGTACAACTGGAGCGATTGGAGCCAAGAAGAAAGATTCGTCTCAAAAGTGACGGACTCAATGGAGATTGAAGCCCTGATCCGATGGGAAAATGCCTCTGCAAGGAGCTGATTGAAAGCCATCTGTTGCAGAAATATGACGCTAGAAGGAAAGGAAAGGACAAGTCAGAGGACTCTCCCGCAAATCCAAAAGACGATGACCATGACTCGGACGACGATGATGATGCTTTTCAAGCTGGTCTGAGGATGAGTCGTGAAGAGGCTGAAGCTAGAGACGCCTCTCCACCCAAAGGCGACGAAGGGCCATCAACCCAGAACAATCCCCCTTCGCCACAGCATGAGAACATTCCCGACGAAGAGGAATCAGTCCCTCCAGTCGAGGAAGTTGAAGCAATTTTGGAACAGGCACCTGAGCCTGCTGCCACCGAAGAAGTTGTACCTGAAAGACAACAGGAGGATTCACCTCTCCCGTATCCATGTCTCATCAAGAAAATTCGCACAGAAGCCACTCAACCCCCCGTCGCCGAACTGTAACTACCGCTTCCCGCCCCTTCAACCGTGGAATCCGAGGACGGTATCGAACCTGAGGATGTCCAACTTACTTCATGCCCAACCGTGAACGTAAGGAGGTTGAACAGCTCTGAAGACTTTGCTCAACCAGATTTTCCAATTTCTGCCGCTAGGAAAGAGCGCCTGCGCGCACTTGGTCTTCAAACTGTATTCATCCAGGATGCAGTGAATGCTCTGTCTTCCGTTGAGAAAGCATTAAATTGGATGCATACTTCTGCTGTGGAGGAAATGACCACTCTACAACATGAAGTATCTCGTGTTGTCGAGGCATTCGTTATTCTGCCCGAAGTTTTCAAGCAAGCTTTGAAAATCATGGAAGACAAGCAGGAGCAACTCCTGAAGGAAGAAGCAACAAAAACACGAATAGCTGAAGCCAAGACCGCATGTGCCATGATTGAAAACAGCTCTCAATTGCGCGCCCACGACAAATGCATTAAGGATATGTCGCAAACGCTTTCCTCCCTTGTGGAAAGAATGTCTAACATAGAGACAAAACAGGATGTTGCACTAGAAATCCTAGAACGTCTTGATGAAGCCAAAAAGGGGGAAGAGGCAAGAGAAGCTGCTAGGAGAATCAGGCTACAGCAAGAAAGGGAATTCGAGGCCGCTCAAGACAGCATCACTGCTAAGTTAAACAGGCTAGCCCCTTCATCCCAAAGTTTTAGGATTTCAGGCTCCCGACCTGAATTTCATGATCCAAATGTCCCGTGGCAAACTCTTATCCAGAGACCTTCTGAAATTCGTCTGCCGACCAACCGCAACCCTATTGCCGATGAAGTGAAGCAATGGAGGAAAAACGAACTGATGAGATACTTCGCAAAACTCGTCAGGGAATCCGCCATCTTCAAGAGCTATAAGACTTTAGCGGAGGCCGCAGAGAAATTCACAAAGATGCTAGAAGATGGAAAACTCCCTCTCCAGCTTGATATGAAGAGCAAACACAGAAGAGGAGACCGGATCACCCATCCAGAAGACTGGATTCTTGCCTTTGATCGATCCTATGAAGGAAGAGCTATATACCAGGATCGAGGCAACGATTCCCTATAGAACTGGTGGCGTGGTACCGAGAATGATCCAGGGAGAAAGCCGTGGAGACATGCAGATCACTATAGGAGCTGAAATCCTTGTATATTATTTTTGTCTTTATAATTTTTCCTTCGAAAAAGCAAACCATGTACTTAATTTATTTTGAATATCAATAAAAGTGTTTGTTTGTCTTGAAAGATTACAACTCGTAATCTACTGTGTTGATGTATGATTACTTAAAATTGTTTGATAAACAAACTCAAGTTAGGTAACTTGATTGAAAATAAAGTCAGCATTTAACTAGTCTACGAACAGTTCATGATTTCATTGTAAGCTTAGAGTACATTGTAAGATTGTGCATGCGCGCCAATCATAAGCTTAAGTTGTAAAATCCTAAATCAGATCGAACTTGCTCGCGAGCGTTCATCATTTAGACTAAGATGACCTTTTGACGAAAGACCTAGTAATCTGCCAGAAGACATCAAAAGAAGATCGCTTCATGAAGAAGGTTTTGGCATCATCAAGAAGACTTGAAAAGTTAAGAAAGTAAGTCTTGGCAAATTGTCGAAAAGAGGGAAATTGTTGGGAAAACAAGAACCCTGTATCGAAACAGTCGGGATATCCAATCCCTGTATCGAACGATATTGGATAAAGAGGTTTTGACATATATGCCAATCCACATACAGTAAGGAAACTGTATCGAAGCATTGAGGCATTATCCTGTATCGAAGACCTGCCTCGAATCAGCATATTGTGAAGCCCTTCAGTACAGCAAGAAGTCTTATAAAAGACCAAGTATGGAAACTGTCTCGAAACTCAAATACAGTTATCTTCCATACAGCTCACAACAGGACAAAGAAGGAATCTCCAGAAGTCAAGTCCCGTTGAATAAAGAAGTATTTAAATACTCAAGGATAAAGTATTTAAATACTGTCAGTCAACAGATCTTCAAATCCCGCTAAATCCGGATCGTGTCATAATCCCGTTGGAACAGAATCTCACTCAAACGGATACATCTCAACGGATATATATTTCAAAGACTATATATATCTTATGAAGGCATTGAAGATCAATCACCAAAAACCCAAGCTATCGAAATTATTATCAGAGCAAAACATATCTCCAAAGCTTACTGCAACTCAGATCAAAAGAGATATACAGTGCTCATCATTCTGAACAACACTTCATCAGCTGAAAGCTCTTAAAGTCAAAGTTGTTGTTCACCATCTGTTCTATACTTTGAACAAACAAGCCTGTGTGGACTGAACAATCTGTGCTTCTCCGAAACTGTGTGTGAAGGATTTGCATTGAAGAAGACGAAGCTTCGGAACTGTGTGTGAAGAAGCAAGTCAAAGCATTAGCACAAAACCAATCTGTGTTAACGGTTGAAGCTAAGATTTTTATATCAATCTGTGTGAACGATATATTGATTGTGTGTGTTGTTATAATTACGTAGTTGTGTACGTAGTAATTATAATAAACTTTTTACTCCTGTGTGGAGGACCAGTGGACGTAGAGTGGTTTACCTCGAACCACTTTAATTACTGTGTTATTTACATTCAGCTTTTACTGTTTTAATTACTGTGATTAATTAAGTATACTCTATACATTTAGTTGTTGTATCCACAAAGAACCTCAGATCCAAGACTTCCGCTACGCACTCAGATTTAAAATCCATACAGTTTGTTGTTTAAACTATTTCCCAAACTGTATCCAGTATACTTAGTGGCCAACAAGTTGGTTATCCGTCATAGCCACCATAGGCTCAGGATTTGCTGTTTTAGCAGCAACTGCTTCTTTCGGAGGGGTTGCGCCCTATGGGGTTGGTTCAGCTATAGGATCTCAAGTAATATTTACAGTGACCGTTGTAGTCACTATAGCCTCGTCCTTAAAAGACTTCTTGGTCTTCTTCTTATTCTTCTCTACATCATGAGATGACCTGCTGTCAGAGACACTCCTTTTTCTTTTCTTCTCCTTACTCGATATTCTCACAAGTGACGTCCCTCGGATCACTTGAGATTGGCATGTCTCGGGGGTGCGGCCTTTTTGCAATCAAGGGAGACTTCTTGAACGCGATGGCTTTCATCCCACCATTGAATTTTCCAGGGCCAATCTTCTTGGCATCATCAGATTGTTTCACTCCACAAAGGATGATAATGTAGTTCAGGATGAGCTGAAAGATTTCTTGGCAGTTTCAGGTTTGGCAGCCTCTTCCTGAATCCTCTTCAGCAGAATTTAACACCAGTGTGCCTTCTCTCCGAATATGATGGATACCATCATTCTGAAGCATAGGTTGGTGCACATTTCGAAAGCTCCTGTCCGGTTCTCAACCACCCGGCAATAGAAGTCATGAAGATAAACATATGGCAGGGTGAAATTTTTCTTGTGGCATGAAGGGTGAACGTTCTTGGCATTCTCATCGCCAGTGAATATTTGCCAGTAGGCAGATAATAGGCTTTCTGACCCAAAGGTCTCAAGCTCTTCCATTTTCAGGCCATCAGATGGCATCCTATACAGTTTCTCCAAGATCTCTATTCACAGATATCTCAATCCCTTGAACAGTTGCAGAGATATCAGAAATCTCACCTCTTCTCCTATGAGATGAGTACTTGAACGAGGTTTCCAAGTAGAACTCTTCAACTATTTGTTCATCATACAACTCAGCATGGTGACTGGCAATGCGGTACAGCCCTTTGAAACGACCATCTCCATCCCGACAAAGTTTTCTCCTTCAAGATTAATTCTCTCCATAACCACGGATCTGGAAAAGATGCATTCGTCGATGATTGATTCCTTCTTCTTCATTGATAGGGATGAAGTATGAGAATTCGACATTTTTCAGAAGAAATGGGTGTGAAGTAATAGATAATCGCATGGAAAAATGCAGAAAATGCAGAAAATATGTAAACTATTTGCTTAAGACTCGCACCTCCTGATTGAAAACCCGTGGATGCCTCAACAACTTCTCGAGCTGTCTATCACCTTCCAATCAAGAACCCGTTGATGCCTTATCAGTCACGAAAACTTCTGAAAACCTCGTTCACAGAAGTACCCCTAACTCAAACTTTAAAGACAAGAGTTTTTGGCTTCTCCAACTAAAGAGCTTCTTCGAATATGATCTTTACGCTTTCTCTTCACGATGCTATTTGTTCACTGTGATTGATTTGATTTCTTTTGATCGCTTGAATGAATTGTTCGCATCGTACCTTGCTCAATTCATATCTTTGGATATTTATAGTACGATCATTGAGCTTCCTTTATAGCTGTTGCACTTACTATAACAAATCCGTTTGTTGGAGAGTGGACTTATTTGTTTATCTTATCAATCCATTACAAGGCTGAATTCCCTTTTTAATTCCGACTGCTGAGAAGACTTCCTTGTTGTAGCGCCGAATTCCTTGATTAGAATATCATAAAGTCCTCAGAATGCGGATCTTGATGAATATAAAGTTACTTGCTTTCCGGGAATCTTTCTAGTTTATCTCCCTACGTCCGCATGACTTTCCGTGATTGTAGACTTTTCAAAGCTTGCTGACGTGGACTGAGTTACTTGGCTGATTTCTTATCTGGTCTCTTTTGGCCAAATTGTTTGATGTGCAGTTAACCTTCTCTGATGTCGAACTTCTCTGATCAATATTCTCTAAGATGAAGTTCTCTGTTCTGACGAAACTTCTCTGATCTGACGACTTATCTGAAGTCTTCTGACCGGATGAACTTATCTGATCTGATGGTCAACACTTCAGTTGACTGGACTTCGTCAGATAACTTGACTGCAGATTGGTCAAACTTCTTTGGTATTCATGTTGACCAGATCTTCTCAATAGGTTGCTTGATGATAAGTTGTATGTGGTCAACCTTCTCTGATCAGTTGAGTTAACCAAGACTCGGCTGATAAACACTTGTCTGAAACTCGGCTGCTACAGTGTTTTGGTCAAACCTCTCTGATGTTTATGTTGACCAAAAACTCATATGATATTTGAACTTGCCTGAAGTTTGTTCTATACTTGGCCGTTTTTAGACTTAGCCTAACTTATAGGCCTACTGAAGATACTCATTTGGTTCTCCTTTACATTTTGCCAAGTACTTAAACATACATTTTGTTTGGAATACTTGTTAGATTTTGATGATGTCATCATTGTATTTGCTTATTCAAATGTATGCTTATTACCTGGCAATTGTAAGGAAGAACCAAATGAGTATCTTCCAAAGGCCAAATTATGTTAAGTTAGATACTTGGCAAAACATAAAGAAGAACCAAATAAGTATCTTTTATAGGCCATTTTAGTTAGGCTTAAAATCGGCTAAGTACAAAGTGCAGATAAGTACATCAGAGAAGTTTGGGTCAGACAAGCAACATCAGAAAAGTTTGCCCAAATACTGCAGAAAGCTGAGTCACAGTCAAGTGAAAATCAGAGAAGTACTGGTGATAAGTGTCAGTTTTATACACTTATCCATGGTTTGTATCGATAAATTTCACCCATAATTGAGCTAGTCTACTCGTTTTTTGCTTTTAATTAATTAGTTTTTAATAATTTTATTTTTATCGGATGATGATCGGATTAAATAACTGATTTACTCAAGAAATAACATGTTTATTAAATATTCTCTTTGTTGAATTTTGATATATTCATGTTGTAGGGCTTTCCGAGACGAATTCGGCAGTCTTTCCGGATTCAAAATCAGAGTTATATATCAAAAGTTATCATCCGAAGAAGATTTGGGGCAAAAATGCAAAGTCTGAGAAATTCTGGGCTGAAAACATAACTCTCAAAGCAACCAGTGAACAAATTGACGAAGCCAAGTTACGGCCGTAACTACAGAATGTTACGGCCGTAAGTCATCCAAGTTATGGCCGTAACTCCTTAATGTTACGGCCGTAACTCTTGACAAATTGTTATGATATGTCTAATTTTTTATACTTTTTATGTATTATTGAGGGGATGGCTGGCATTGATCCGATTTATTATAATAATGCTGGAGTTTTGGAGCTATTAAATGACTTTAGGTATATAAATAGACCCTTAGATCCTTAATCATTCATGATTCATCATATAATTTTTCACTTTTTGTAATCTTTTCTTTTTGTGTGAAGAACACACTTTTGTTCTTGAGTGATTTGTGTAAGTGTGGTATAGCATATGTTGTTCAGAGAGTTTATTGCTTCTTTCTCCTTTTTCTACTAAGGGAGTGAGGATCAATTCTTTTTCTTGATTCAACTAATAATGACCACCAAAGCTTGTATTATGTATATTAAACCCTTCATGGGCTAAGTTACCTTAAGTTGGGATTATAAACAAGGTTAGTCATGTTATTTAAGTTTGTATAAAGATCTATTGTGAATTACTTATTATTGTGTGTGATTTTCATTGTTTTAACAATCTTTATTTATTTGGCCAATAAATGACGATTTATGGTCTTCATATGTTTCGAAAGAAAATATGTTTGATTAGATCAAAGGATCTTCACTCTAAGTTGTTCTAGGGGATAGAAATATTCCTCTAGACCTTAGATGATTCTTTGAGTTATGTTCATAAATCCTAATGCTATGTATTGAAGCCAATCAACATAGAAATATAGTGGATTGATTCAATATGTAAGGGGCGTTTTATAGTTCGAAAGAGAAACCGTCTTTTTAAGGAAAATCCACAACATAATAAGTAAATTCATCTTATGATCTCCTATACATCTTCTATAACTAATGACGAACTAAGTTTGTAATCCCAACTATTTCATTTTATCGTTAATCAATCTATTATTATTGTAATCTTTTTATTTCCTTAAAATATTAGAACTATTATTGCATTTTCTTTGCAATTATTAAACCAAACTCTTTAATTGTGTGTTTCACTCATCTTAGTATCTATAAAAATAAACTAATAGTGTATAATTAAAATTATAACCAAACTTCCTCGTGGGATCGATAAAACGGACTCAAAAAGTCCACTTACTACTTGATACGATATCGTGCACTTGCGATAGTTACACTAAGAACGTGTCAAGTTTTTGGCGCTGTTGCCGGGGAAGTATAAGTGTTATATTTGAAAAATTACATTATTAACTATTGTTATGAATACAACTTTTTCTTTGTTGTAGATTCTCTTGTCTATCCGAAGGACGTACAATCGCGATTTAGTTTCATTAGATCCCGAGATCGAAGCCACATTCAGAAGAAGGCGAAGAGAACAAAAGAAAAACATTATTTCTTCACCATCAATGGCGGACGAAGTAAACCCACGTCTTCCCCAAGGAAACGATAACGAAAGAATTCCTCCGATAGGGGGAATACCTAATATTCAAAACATTCAACATCAACAATATCCTATTGTGCCGGAAATAGATGAAGACAACATGCTCTTTGGGGAATTCATGAACCCCCCATCTTTGAGCGTGCAATCAAGTGTGATCTATCCACCATTTGGAGTGGACAATTTTCAAATTCGCCCTGATGTCATCAATCTCTTCTCCAACAACAACTCATTCTATGGAAGAACCGACGAGAATCCATATCTCCATATTAACCGTTTTGTGGAGATTTGTGGAAATTTCAAATATCCAAATGTAAATGACGAGGCGATCAAAATGAGACTTTTCGTGCACACTTTGAAGGACAGAGCAAGATAGTGGCTAGATACTTTGCCACCACGAAGCATAACAAATTGGCCCGAATTTGTCCAAAAATTCACCACTAAATACTTTCCACCAATAAAAGTGGCGAAATTCAAATACGAAATCTCTACATTTCGTCAACAAGATTCAGAATCATTCCACGAAGCATGGGAGAGATACAAAGATATGCTACGAAAATGTCCTAACCATGGTTTCAATTTGGGAGCACAAGTCAATTACTTCTATTCTGGAATTTTACCTATATGCCGAGCCAATGTCGATTCATCATCAAATGGCTCACTTGGCAACAAAACTATGAAAGAGGCTTATAATCTTTTTGAGGTTATAAGTGAACAAAGTGCAAGATGGCCAGACAGAAATATCCAAAAGAAACCAAATGGTGTTTTTGAAGTGGATTCTTATTCACTTATGTTGGCAAAAATTGAAGCTCTATCAAAGAAAGTCGAGGAAATGTCTTTTTCAACTCCTCAATCTGTGAAGACGGTGCAAACTCCACAAGTTTCAGCTTTTTCATGTGAAATTTGTGGAGCAACTCACAACAGCACTATCTGTCCCTTAGTGCAACAGGTGCAGTCACCACCACCACCAGAACAAGTGGCGTATGCTCAGAATTTCCAAAGGCAAGCATACAATCCTTACGGGCCAACATACAATACAGGGTATAAAAATTATCCAAATTTTTCTTATGCAAACAACAACAATGTTTTGAATCCAACGCATCAAGAAAAGAAGCCCGGGTGGGAAGAAGCAATCACGAAGCTAGCTGAACAATAATCGAAGTATCAACAACGCAATGATGCTTCAATTAAAAATCTGGACACACAAGTTGGCCAAATGGCCAAAATACTTTCAGAAAGATCTCATGGCATGTTACCTAGCAATACTGAGGTAAATCCAAGGGAAAATGTCCAAGCTATCACAACAAAAGTGGAGTGCAGCTGCCAGAAATTTCTATGGAAATACAAAAAGATAAACAAAATCAAGAATCAGATAAAGAATCTGAATCAGGACCTACATCTCAAAAAGGTCCAGTTGCTACAAAATCTTATGTTCCACCTATCACATTTCCTCAATGGTTGAAGAATCACAAGCTCGATGCTCAATTCGGGAAATTCTTGGAAATTTTCAAAAAGCTACACATCAACATTCCTTTTGCCGATGCTCTAGCACAAATGCCAAGCTATGCCAAATTTATGAAAGATATTCTTTCCAACAAACGAAGGCTTGAAGAATACGAAACTGTCATGCTAACAGAGGAATGTAGTGCAATACTACAAAAGAAGTTGCCACCCAAGCTAAAAGATCCGGGAACTTTCACAATACCGTGTACAATTGGTGAAGTGAATTTTGGCAAAGCTCTTTGTGATTTAGGGGCAAGTATCAACTTGATGCCCCTGTCAATTTTCAACAAACTGAACTTGGGAGAAGCAAAAGCAACAACAGTTTCACTACAAATAGCCGACCGGTCAATCAAATATCCACGTGGGATAATAGAAGATGTGCTCGTCAAGGTTGATAAATTCATATTTCCAGCAGATTTTTATCATCCTTGACATGGAAGAAGATCAGGATATTCTCATTATTTTGGGATGACCATTTCTTGCAACTGTACGTGCTCTTATTGACATCTATGAAGGAAAGCTAATTCTCAGAGTGGAAGACGAACATGTCATCTTCGATGTCCTAAAAACTTTGAATCAACCCTCCACAGATGAGTATTGTCTAAGAATAGACGCAATTGAAGCCATGGTGAACAAGTCTTTGGAGAAAATTCTATCTAAAGATCCTCTTGAGACATGTATAGCAAATTCTCTAACCAGCATGGAAGAAGAATATCACTTGGCCGAAACAGTTAACTATCTAGAAGCACTACCACCCTTAAGAAGGCATTCACATTTTGAAGAATTGGGGACAAGCTCCGCTAAACCCCTCCCTTATTTACAAGAAGCTCCAATACTTGATCTCAAACCTCTACCCACACATTTGAGATACGCTTACTTGGGCAATTCCTCTACACTTTCGGTCATCATATCTAACATATTGACCGAACTTGAAGAAGGGAAATTACTAAGGGTATTGAGGAATCACAAAAGAGCAATTGGATGGACTATTGTGGACATTAGAGGAATAAGCCCCTCTATATGCACTCACAAAATTTTGATGGAAGATGACTGTAAACCTTCAATTGAGCATCAACGACGTTTGAATCCAAACATGAAGGAAATTGTGAAGGCAGAGATTCTTAAATTACTTGACGCGGGAATCATTTATCCAATCTCAGATAGTCCATGGGTGAGCCCTGTACATATGGTGTCCAAAAAGAGTGGAATCACGATCATAGAAAACGAGCATAATGAACTGATACCGACACGACCAATCACAGGATGGAGAATATGCATTGATTATAGGAAACTAAACAAAACGACCAGAAAAGATCATTTTCCACTACCATTTATTGATCAGATGCTCGATAGATTTGCGGGACATTCTTACTACTGTTTTCTCGATGGCTATTCAGGGTACAACCAAATCGTAATAGCCCCAGAAGACCAAGAGAAAACAACATTCACATGCCCTTATGGAACATTTGCCTATAGAAGAATCCCATTCGGATTGTGCAATGCTCCAGCCACATTTCAGAGATGCATGATGTCAATATTCTCAGACATGGTTGAAAAATTCATTGAAGTTTTCATGGACGATTTCTCGGGTTTTGGAGATACATTTGATAAATGCCTAAATCACTTAGGCATGGTCTTGGAAAGATGTGAAGACACAAATCTAGTTCTCAATTGGGAGAAATGTCACTTCATGGTATAGGAAGGAATCGTACTTGGCCATAGAATCTCACAACATAGAATTGAAGTCGATAAGGCAAAGATCCAAGTAATTGCAAAACTTCCTCCACCAATTTCGGTGAAAGGAGTAAGAAGTTTTCTCGGGCATGCATGATTCTATCGGAGGTTCATAAAAGATTTCTCAAAAATAGCAAAACCTCTCTGTTCTTTGCTTGAGAAAGATACACGATTCCTTTTCACAAATGAATGCCACGTGGCCTTTGCAACTTTGAAGGATAAGCTTATATCAGCTCCAATCATCACTTCTCCAGATTGGACTATACTATTTATTCTGATGTGCGATGCAAGTGATTATGCTGTGGGGGCCGTGCTGGGCCAGAAGAAGGACAAAATGATGCAAGTGATCCATTATGCTAGCAGGACTATGAATGATGCTCAGCTGAACTACACAACAACTGAAAAAGAGATGCTTGCAGTGGTTTATGCCTTTGATAAATTTCGATCCTACTTATTGGGATCGAAGGTCATTGTCTACACTGATCATTCAGCTTTGAAATATTTAATGACAAAGAAAGATGCAAAGTCAAGGATAATCCGATGGGTTCTACTTATGCAAGAATTCAACATAGAAATCAGAGACAGAAAGGGAACAGAAAACCAAGTGGCGGATCATCTCTCTAGACTAGACCAAAACAATGCTCAAGAGAAGGAAATAAATGAAGTATTTCCGGATGAACAACTGTTCCAAATCTCTAATATCCATGAAAAACAAAATGCACCATGGTATGTAGACATCGTCAATTTCCTTGTTAGTGGAATAATTCACCCAAATTTCTCCCATCATCAAAAGAAAAAATTCTTCTCCGAGTTGAAATACTATTACTGGGAAGATCCTCTATTGTTCAGACGAGGACCTGATCAAATCATCCGGAGATGCATACCAGAAGAAGAAATGGAGAAAGTATTAGAAAGATGTCATTCCTCTCACTATGGAGGACATTTTGGGGGTTCAAAAACAACAGCAAAAATTCTTGAAGCAGGATTCTATTGGCCCACTCTGTTGAAAGATGCACATACACTTGTCTCTAAGTGTGATCGGTGCCAAAGACATGGAAACATGTCAAAAATAAATGAAATGCCAATGAATTTCATCCTTAAAGTTGAAATCTTCGACGTTTGGGGAATTAATTTCATGGGACCCTTTCCATCATCGTTCTCTAATGAATACATCCTTGTAGCTGTGGACTACGTATCTAAATGGGTGGAGGCTGTTGCATTACCAACAAATGAAGGTAAGGTCGTGGTAAATTTTCTAAAGAAAAATATATTCACTCGCTTCGGAACTCCGAGAGTTATTATCAGTGATGGCGGATCTCATTTCTGCAATCACCAGGTTAAGGCTCTATTGACCAAATTCGGAGTAAAACACCGTGTCGCTACCTCTTATCACCCACAAACCAGTGGACAAGTCGAGGTCTCCAATCGTGAACTGAAACGTATACTTGAGATGACAGTCGACTCATCTCGAAAAGATTGGTCGAAAAAACTGGATGATGCGCTCTGGGCTTACAGAACAGCTTATAAGACACCGATAGGCATGTCTCCATTTCGTAAGATTTTTGGAAAGGCCTGTCACCTGCCAGTAGAACTTGAACATCGAGCCTTTTGGGCCATAAAAAAATTAAACTTTGACGAACAGTTGGCTGGAAAGAAAAGGTTGCTGCAGTTAAATGAGTTGGATGAAATCCGACTCGACTCATATGAAAATGCCAAAATCTACAAAGAAAAAACAAAAAGATGGCATGACAGCAGAATTCTAAGAAGAGATTTTAAACCAGGAGACCAAGTTCTCCTTTTTAATGCACGACTGCGTCTGTTTCCGGGTAAGCTGCGATCACGATGGACGGGCCCTTACACGATCAAAGAGGTGTTTTCTCATGGAGCTGTGGAGATTTATAATACAACCGACGGGAGTTTCAAAGTAAGCGGCCAAAGGTTAAAGCCATATCTGGGGGGAGAATTCTCGACAGCAAAGTCAATCATACTGCTGGAAATACCTAATTGATTAGACGAGAAGTCAAGCTAAGGACGTTAAACAAAGCGCTTATTGGGAGGCAACCCAATCTCTATTATTTCGGAAAATAAGTTTGGGGGTAACACAGAAAGATTCAACAACAAGAGCAAGGATCATATCGTTCATAAAATCCACGGAGTCTTTCTTTCATTATTCTCACACACATAATAAATATATATATATTTTTTTTTAAAAATTCAAAAAAAAATAAAAAAAAAAATAAATAAATAAATACGGCCGTAAGTTATAAGTCTTACGGCCGTATATTGTTCCACTATATTTTTTCTGAAAGCACCTTACGGTCGTAACTACTGTACGTTACGGCCGTATCTTTAAAAAACTGCCTCAAAAACGAACGTTACATACGGCCGTAACTCCTACATGTTACGGCCGTATCTTAAAACAGGGTTGGAAAAACGAATGCATCATACGGCCGTAACTTGAGTATGTTACGGCCGTAACTTAGACAGCTATAAAAAAAACGGGATTTAGAATCACAAACACAAACCCGGCGGACTTCACAGAGACAGAAGAGCAGTTCCGAAATTTTTCCCTTCTAAATCCCTACTTTCAAAAAAAACATAAATTCTTCAATTCAAATTCATTATCCTATCAACATTAACACATTAATCATCAGGTTTTCTTTAAATCCTTGTTTCAATTTATGTATTTTGATTTTTAATAAGTTTTAGTTTCTCGCTTCATATTTGTTTTTCGATTCCTATTTTCGTAAGATTCTTTGATTGAATCATGTTTAGTTGTTAGTATTGTTGATATTTGTGTGGTTATTTGATTCATTTATTTGTGGTGACTTTGTGGAATTAAATTTGAATGAAAAAACTTGTTAAAAAACTATAAACTCAAGGTGTCCGGCGAAATGCCACAACGAAAATCTTTGAATTTTTTTTGATGTTTTGGTTGGTTTTGCTTGATGATTATAGTCGTGTGATGAAAAGGAAGTTGATTTTGTTTAATTTCAGGGATGGCACCGAAGAAATCGTCAAAAGGAAAAGAAAAGGTTGGTTCGTCGTCTCAAGAACCGGCACCACCACAAACAAATCAAAACACAAAGTGCATTAAGGAAATATTATTCAAACTTGAGGATTTCATTGGCGATTTGGATAGAGACACTATCACCAGCCCGTTCATCCAAAAATTCATAGACAACGGGTGGGAAAAATTCATTTCCGAACTCCCAAATGGTAACCCAACCTTGACCCTAAACTTTTACAATACTTTCAACAAATCGATTGGGCAAGTAGGGTTGCCTACTTATCATCAAACGACTGTGAATGGGAAATCAATTAATTTTTTACCGGATGTCATTAACAAGTATTTGGGGGTTAATTGTACTGACGCGGCTGATATTTCTATCTTACCTAATGAAGAGGTGCCGGATGATAGGGTTTTACGCTGGGCATTAGTGAGCGAGCTGCATGACAGTATTGTGATGATCAAACCCCGATACAACCAGGCGGACCTAATTGATGATGCTTGGTACTTATGGATGTGGGCAGCCGGGAGTATTTACCCGACTTCGACTCTGACGACAGTTTCCATTGGCCACCTGCGAGGTTTATTTGCTATCCGATGAGGGGTAAAAATGGATTTGGGTACTCACATTTATACTACTATTTGTCACTATGCCGGCATGGTCCCGACTAGGCAGAAGATGCCATACCCCTGCCTTATCACCGGTATTTGCAGGAGCCAGAGAGTTAAAATTTCGGCGGGGCGTGATATATTAACGCATGGGGATCGACTGAACGGGCGGAGTAGTATTTTTCGAAGTACTCAATTTAGGAGCAAACGGGCACGTTTGGAACTGGAAGAGGATAGTAGCCACGAGGAGGAATATGAGGCCGAGGAGGATGGCGGAGATGACTTGATGCCTTTTGAGGAAAATTTGCTTGAAAGAGTTCGGGGATTAGAAACATCCCAGGCTGAAATTTTGAGAAATCAGAATGAAATAATCGAGCGACAATTAGAAACGGAGAAGTGCTTTGAAAAGCTTTTCCGTTTTCTAAACATCCCTGACGACACACCTGGGGGATCAAAAAGCTAAAATTTCAAGGAATTTTCTGTTTTCTCACTTGCTTTTAAATTCTAAAAAACTCGGGACAGTTTTACTTTTAAGTTTGGGGGTGTTTTCGTACTTGTGTGTTTATTTTGTTGATTTTTGATCTATGATGTTTATTTTGATTATGATTGTGGTATGTTTTGATTATTGTAGTGTGGTGTGTTTTTATTTGGCATTGATTTTTTTTTTAAGGTTTAGTGTATATATATTTCTAGTTTTATATATATATATATATATATATATATATTGGTTTGTGAGATTTCTAAATTTGGCCATAACACCAATAAATTAGCTATATACAAGCTTCAAAAATCGTTTTAACCGGTAAAAAAAATTGTATATTCCAAAATTTTTGAGCCTTAATCTCTCTTTCCAAGCCTTGTAGTTATCATATAAAATCGATTCATTCGTTACCTTGAGAAAAGAAAAATCAGTCGGTTGATGAAAAATAGAACTGAAATTTACTTAATTTGTGGAGTTTTTGATTTTTCATGCTTAAACTAAGAAATGATTTTCTGCAAAAATTCTATTCCCTAAAAAAGGAGTCATTGGTGAAAAGAGCTACACGTTAGCAAATAACGGTATGAAAGCTATCACCTAAAAAAATAAATGACAAAAAGGAGAAGTGTTGAGCAGCAACAACTGCCTAATTTTGGGGGTCTTAAATTTTGCGAAAAATAAAGGACTAACCATTGTTGGTGCGTAGCTGCCGTCTCACAGAAAAATTGGTAAAAAGAGCTACACGTTAGCAAATAATGGTGTGAAAGCTATCACCTTTTTAAAAAAAAGATAGAAATTGTGTTAGTGAAAAGAGCTACACGTTAGCAAATAACGGTGTGAAAGCTATCACTAAAAGGGATGTAGTTTTATGAGCAGATTTGAATTAATTAGCGGCTGAATTTCAATACACTCATTTTCGTGAAAAATCACAATATTTGATGACGCCAATAAAATTCTTCTTCATATTGAGTCGAAAAATAAACGAGTGATCAAGAGCAACCATTAAAGGGAGTCGTGTGTATCACGCGTGGGAATGAAATAATCAGCCTTTTTGGGGGGGAACCTTGCATTTTGGAATTACAAAATAAAACCGTGTTTTAACTTCAAAATCATTAGTAGATTTATTTTGAATCTTGATTCATTTCTATCTACTGTATAAAGCTGGTTGTTGTGTATTAATGGCATGTTGATCTCCTTTTCTCTTTTTATATTTTAATTTATGTGTGTACTAATTTTTCTTATTTTTATTTTTGGAGCGTGAATAATAAAGAGTCTTGCTCGGGACTAGCAAGAATTCAAGTTTGGGGGTATGATAAGTGTCAGTTTTATACACTTATCCATGGTTTGTATCGATAAATTTCACCCATAATTGAGCTAGTCTACTCATTTTTTGCTTTTAATTAATTAGTTTCTAATAATTTTATTTTTATCGGATGATGATCGGATTAAATAACTGATTTACTCAAGAAATAACATGTTTATTAAATATTCTCTTTGTTGAATTTTGATATATTCATGTTGTAGGGCTTTCCGAGACGAATTCGGCAGTCTTTCCGGATTCAAAATCAGAGTTATATATCAAAAGTTATCATCCGAAGAAGATTTGGGGCAAAAACGCAAAGTCTGAGAAATTCTGGGCTGAAAACGTAACTCTCAAAGCAACCAAAGGAACAAATTGATTTGAAGTTACGGCCGTAACTACAGAATATTACGGCCGTAAGTCATCCAAGTTACGGCCGTAACTCCTTAATGTTACGGCCGTAACTCTTGACATATTGTTATGATTTGTCTAATTTTTTATACTTTTTGTGTATTATTGAGGGGATGCTGGCATTGATCCGATCTATTGTAATAATGCTGGAGTTTTGGATCTATTAGATGACTTTAGGTGTATAAATAGACCCCTTAGATCCTTCATCATATAATTTTTCACTTTTGGTAATCTTTTCTTTTTGTGTGAAGAACACACTTGTGTTCTTGAGTGATTTGTGTAAGTGTGGTATAGCATATGTTGTTCAGAGAGTTTATTGCTTCTTTCTCCTTTTTCTACTAAGGGAGTGACGATCAATTCTTTCTCTTGATTCAACTAATAATGACCACCAAAGCTTGTATTATGTATATTAAACCCTTCATGGGCTAAGTTACCTTAAGTTGGGATTATAAACAAGGTTAGTCATGTTATTTAAGTTTGTATAAAGATCTATTGTGAATTACTTATTATTGTGTGTGATTTTCATTGTTTTAACAATCTTTATTTATTTGGCCAATAAATGACGATATTTATGGTCTTCATATGTTTCGAAAGAAAATATATTTGATTAGATCAAATGATCTTCACTCTAAGTTGTTCTAGGGGATAGAAATATACCTCTAGACTTTAGATGATTCTTTAAGTTATTTTCATAAATCCTAATTCTATGTATTGAAGCCAATCAACATAGAAATATAGTGGATTGATTCAATATGTAAGGGGCGTTTTATAGTTCGAAAGAGAAACTGTCTTTTTAAGGAAAATTGAATCTACACAACATAATAAGTAAATTCATCTTATGATCTCCTATACATCTTCTATAACTAATGACGAACTAAGTTTGTAATCCCAACTATTTCATTTTATCGTTAATCAATCTATTATTATTGCAATCTTTTTATTTCCTTAAAATATTAGAACTATTATTGCATTTTCTTTGCAATTATTAAACCAAACTCTTTAATTATGTGTTTCACTCATCTTAGTATCTATAAAAATTAACTAATAGTGTATAATTCAAATTATAACCAAACTTCCTCGTGGGATCGATAAACCGGACTCAAAAAGTACACTTACTACTTGATACGATATCGTGCACTTGCGATAGTTACACTAAGAACGTGTCAACTGGTCAACAATTTTATTAGAGAAGTTTGACCAGACTGCAGTCAAGTGATCAGACGGAGCCCAAGTCATCTGAAGTTTGACCATCAAGATCAGTCAAGTTCATCAGGTCAGAAGACTTCAGACAAGTCGTCAGACCAGAGAAGTCTCGTCAGGACATCAGAGAAGTCCGACGACAGAGAAGTTTGACTGCACATCAAACAGCTTGACTTAAAGAGATCAGATAAGTCATGTCTAAGTAATCATCTTAGTAAACCTATCCACATCAGCATGCGTTGAAAAGTCAATAATTACGGAAAGTCACACGCGGGCGATAAGGGACAGATTGGAGAGATTCCCGGAAGGATATGAATTAAATAGTTCGTCAAGACCCACCTCTGAAGACTTTAAACATATTAAAATCAAAATATTCGGCGCTTCAACGTGAAATTCTTCACAACGGTTAGAAATGGATTAAAATAAGGGAATCCAGCCTTGCAACGTTCAGAAAGAAAAAACAAAGAAGTCTACTTCTGCAACGGACGGATTTGTTACAGATTTGCAATGGCTGTGAAGAAAATCTCTAAGGATTGACAAGCTATAAATATCTGAAGATTTGAAAGAGCAAAGTACGATGCGAACTATACTCTCAAGCATTAAAGCAATCAAGCGATCAAGAAATCTATAGCATCGTGAAGAGCAGCATTCACAGTTCACATATGAAGAAAGCTCTTAGTTTGAGAAGACAAAACACTCTTGTCTTAAAACCTGAGTACGGGGTACTTCACTGCTTGAAGTTGCACGACTGATAGGCATCCAAGGATTTGGAGATCGAGTGGTGCTAGGCAGTCAGAAAGGAGTTGCAATGACAGGATTTCCACTGGTTAGAAGTTGTTGTAGCTAAGTTGTAGAATCACTGTAATATTTATCACTGGTTGAAAATTATAGTGGATTCATCTCCAACTAGTTTGGAGAAAAGTGGATTAGTAGAGGATTACCCCACCTCTGAGACCACTATATATTGTCTGCGTATTTTGTTGTTTTAGCATCATACTTAACTACTGCATTCATACTTAGTGTTTCATTGTTTATATTTCTGTATTCGTCATCAGCTGACTTCCATACTTATATTATCTATAGACGACTCTAAGTCATCTGTACCATCAGCTGAGAAACTCATTAATTTCTACTTTGTGGAAATGAGTTTCAATAAGTCTATTCACCCCCCTCTAGACTTATTTCTGACGACTTGTGACCTATACATTTAAATAATTAATTTAATACAGGGATGACATCATCAAAATCTAATAGGTATTCCTAACATACCTGTCCCACTTCTGATAGTTCATCTTCCCTTATTGTATGAAATGACAGTTTGAAATTATTGAAATCACGGTATTTGAGGCAATAAAGTCCAGATGTCTTTAAAACCATTAAAGGATAAGACGTTTGAATTATAAATAGGAAACGTAGACTTGAAACATTTTCTTTATGAATAGAATAGTATTATTATACTAATTGACATCCTACAGTGTATGTGTTGTATCCACGAAAAAAAGAATACAGCGTTCCCCCTTAAAAGATATATACAGGATTCAATTCTTACACCAATATCTGGATTAATACTGTATTTGTGGGTCGTATTATATTCCCCCTTAATTAATGCATTGTTGTGCGGCGATTTATATGCCTCGACGGCGATCGGCATAAGGGCCGAGCGACCAAGCCAGCATCAGATAAACCAAGGCAGACCTACCAGGCGAAGATTCTAAACCAAGTACCGAGCGATCGGCATTCAGCACGATCGTCTATGGGCACCTAGCGATCGACCCTAGTGCCCGACCAAGGACGACCGCCTTATGCCACGTGTAAAGCCAAGCATCCGTCAAAGTCTACGAAGACCGAATCTCGGATGAAGACACACATGCAGATCCGCAAAAGGCACCGCAGGAGAAGGCTTTTTGACTCCCTACCAGTTGTAGACGACAAGGACAGCCTCACCTACCGACAAACCCGCTGAAAGGGTCCAAGGTGGGACCTCCCAAGACAGCGACACGAGACGCGTGTTGTCTTCTCATTGGTTCGCACAGCTGGCTGCCAGTAGCGGCTTCGGACTTTAAGGAAACCAACCCATGTGCTAAGACGATCGCCCGCTTAATTTAATACAGGAAAGGCGATCGCCCGTATGGGATCGAGACATCCCAACTACCTCCTCTTCTATAAATAAGAAACCTCCAGCAAATGGAAAGAGGTTCGGAAACCATCAGACTTCCATCACAGAAAATAGTCAAATTCACACAGTTGAACACGGCTAAAATCCTACAGAGTTGAATCCTACATAGCACTTCATCTCTTTGTTACAAGAACTCACAGAGCATTAACTCTGGTTCTTCCGGCAATCACCAGCACTCAAGAGCTAGATAACTAAGGTCATTACACTCATTGTAATCGTACTCTAACATTAATATTTGTACTCTACAGTATTCGTATTAATAATATCTCACGAGAGCATTCAAGCTCGGGACTAACAACCCCGGCAAATCTTGTGTTATTTACATTCCTTCGTACGTGATCTCGCATTTTGTTTGTTACTCACCCGTAGCCATATCCAGCAAACCATTACGTATAATATTTTGGGTAACAAAAATTGGCGCTAAAAGAAGCGACCTGAACCTCATTTTCATTCAGACCGTTTCGATGAACACTCACTATTCTCCGGAACATATAATTGAAGAAACACTCACTGTTCTTCAAAGAAAAACCCTCGAGACAATGACGTCTGCCACCACCTCGAAAAGAGCCACTTTACGATCCGTCGGACATCTTGTTCTAGCCCAAACCGAGTCCCAACCTACGGCAGAAGGCAGCCGCGGCGACTCTAGACTCTCACTCCTGCCCCCGAGGGATGGCCCCAGCCTCTCACTCGATCAATTCCGAACCGCGGAACAGATCGAGGAGGCCATGGCCATTCTAAGGGAGCGACGGAGAGCATGCGACACACCCACTATTACTCCATTAGCCATCCGCCATGCGGGCAAGCGAAAGCTCAAAGGGTTATATGTCGAGAAATCATCATAAAGCCCCGAGACATAAGAAAAGGCGCTCGCAAGGCGGGACAGTTCCGTCTTCAGCCGCCTAGGAAGTGACCCTTCATGGAGACCAGGGCATTCTGGCCCCAGCCATGAGATGTCGGAGTCCGAATCCACCACCAGGAGTTCGGCATACCCGACTCCAAGAAAACAGGCCAGCCATCTGGCTCCCACAGGCCAAAGAATTGAGCTCGGCGGTAGAGACCTTGTCGCCTACAACGGATCCAGGAGATCGGTACATGATCGCCTCGGATCCCATTCCGAGAGCCAGACCGCGAGCAGCCAGGCTACGGCGATGGCCGAAATGCAGCGCCAGCTCGACGAAATGAAGGCATCATAGAAACTGAGGCAGGTGCCAAGAGAAAGGTCGTCGGACCAAGTGAGCCGCTCGCGGTCCAGATCGAGCTTGCCCCCATGCAACCAAAGATCGCTCCTCCTCAAACACCTCTGTATGAGGGGAGATCGGACCTCGAGACTCACTTAAGCAAGTTTCGGATCTACATGATCGGATGCGGGGCGTCGGACGCGACGAAATGCCGAATGTTCCCATTAACATTGGGCGATCTTGCCCATAGGTGGTACATCTCATTGCCACCGCGCTCAATCAACTGTTTTGAGAAGCTGGCGAACGACATCGCGTCGTACTTTTCCGCCAAGGTCGCTCGGCCAGAAGGTCCGCAACGCATGATGAAGATTAGGAAGGGGAAAGACGAGTCCGATGAAGATTACATCGACCGGGTGGATGAAATAGTCCTCACCGGCGAGCCCATAAGCGACGAGCTCGCCCTCTACTCGGTCCTGGGGGGATTCTATGGTCATTCACCCATGTTCAGGTACCTCACGAAGGAAATCCCCCTGACCTATACGATCTTCCGCGCCAAGGCTGCCAACTTTCTGGCCAGGCAGAGGTTGCTCACCCTTCGCCTAGGCGAGGGGGCAACTGGAGAAAGGAAGGCGCCATTTCCCATCCCAAAGAAGGCGGTCGCCAAGCCCAGAAAGGCGGTCAATGTAATATCCGGAATTTCTACTATTGTTGTTTGATATTATTTTATCCGAGTTATATTGTACAGCGTGAAATCTGTACAGTATGGATAAAATAAATAAAGGACTGAGATTTCAGTATCGGTATAATTGTCGTATCTGGTCGACAGTTGCATTTGAGGATATCGTGTATCAGATTATCGTACTTTCGATATAGGGTATATCGTATAAAAATGTTATTGGATCCAGTATATATATTCAGTATGCTTGTATGTGTTTTTGGTATGTCGAGACAGGCGGTAACAGTTAAAATTGGCTAAGTATAGAATACTTAGCGTACGCTAATGTTGAAGACTTACGTACGCTAAATTGGTTGTGTTACGTACGTTATGGCTAAAGCATTACGTACGTAACGAGGGAATCGGACAGGACCGAGTCATGGTCGGCAGGTGGGACCCGATGTCAGCGGTGGATGTGGACAGACGAGTCAACCCCGGCCATTACGTACGCTACGAGAGGTGTATAACGTACGTTAAATAGAGTTTTTCTGTAGCAAGTCAACGTACATATTACGTACGTAATGAAGGAAATGTTACGTACGTAATCAATTGGACGAAACAGGTCAGTTAGTTTTGGAAATGAGATTACGTACGCTATTAAGGACGCTTAGCGCACGCTAAGTGCATTACGTACGTTAATGCTGGTGGTTAACGTACGTAGAGATCGATGCAGTTTATAAAATGAAAGTTCGTATTTCATTTCTCCTGATCATTTCACTTCGTTTTTCTGTCCTTCTTCACTTCTAAGTATGTGCTAAACACTTTTAAGTCGATTGTGAGCTTGGAGGCATGGATTAGAAGCTTGGATATGAAGATATCAATGATTCTTGAAGGGTTGGATTGGGTTATTCATGTTCTTGAGGTATGTTGTTGAATTCTTCACTTTGATTTTGGATTTTGGTATTGTTATCCTTAAATGATTCGTATGAAGAGGATTAAGATGTTGTTGTTTCGATTCTTGAGGTTATATGAATCATATGTTGAAAGGAAGATGGTGATATGATGGTTTATACCTTGAATATGTTGATTATGATTATGAAATCATAGAGTTCTTGATGTTCTTGGTATTATTATCCGTATTTGATCCGTATGATGATGATTAGAGAGTTGTTGCTACAATCCTTGAGGTTATGTAGAGTGTATACTGAAGAATACGATGATTCATGACTTGGATTACGAATTGGAAGATTATCTTCATGTTAAAGGATATCGAATTATGTTGTTTTAATGGTTATGAACATGAGTTCGAATCCCTTAGTGTTCTTGAGGAACTTTTGATGAATTTAACATAGAAAGACGATCGTATATTGAATTATCGGTATTTTTATCTATGAAGATGGAATATTCGTTGGTTGTAGTGGTAGAATTCGTATGTTCTTAATGAAATACGAATCATGAACCGAATTTGGAATCCGGAAAGAT
Source organism: Orobanche coerulescens (assembly GCA_033398695.1). NCBI lineage: Eukaryota > Viridiplantae > Streptophyta > Magnoliopsida > Lamiales > Orobanchaceae > Orobanche > Orobanche coerulescens. Next base: position 122,720,414 of record CM065812.1, on the reverse strand, counting down.
TTTGATTGTTCATCGAATATGATTTCCTTTACGCTCGTATCCATAATCGCATTGTGGTTGTGAATTCGTAATTGTTTGAATTGGATTATTGGGACTTGTGGTTAATCAGGATAGTTGTGGAACCGTTGGGTTTATTGATCGGTTGTATTGATTGATTATGATCATCGAGTTGTAGTTTGTATTGTAGATATCGTTGAATAGTTGAGATGATTTGGTTGGTCGTGTCGGTTGTTAATTGTTATCGGATATGTGTTATTTGATTACTTCGATAGGTTGAGATTATTGATCGGTGATTATAACCGGATGCTGCGGTCGTGTTCGAGTATGTTCTTGAATTGCTTCGGTCGGGGCCGAGGAGCTCGTAGACGAAGGCATTGTGACTGGTAGCGGCTTCATCATCGTCATGTCGGTATCGAGGCAAGTTATTACTTGCTCAGTTATAATGTTTAATGAATGATTTCAGTTTCATTTCGTTTATAATGCATATAGCGATGATTATTATTGTGAACTATGGGTATTTGGATTGGATATCGTTCTTCCGATTCTGGGAGTTAAATCATAATGTATATGATACATTGTGATAAAGACGAGGATTCGAGTATTTATGGTTCATGATACGTTTGGATCGTCGAGCGTTGCGGATAATCGTCGGTGATGATTGGACATCGAGGTTGCTCCCGAAGGACTCGGGGCAAGTATTCCATATTGATTATGGTTTAGTGTTATTTATTTTGGTCTCGTACATTTTCTTTCATGTTGTTGAACATGAAGTAGTCCTAGTAAATTGTCATGTTGCCGTGCATGTTATGTTATTCATGTTGATGAATGTGTTGATTTGCATATGTGTATGCATATTGTGTTGTTTTTGTTGTGTAAATAATCCGATAGGATTATGAGGATCTATGCTGAGGGCGCTGGATCGAATGTCCACCATGCGTTGGTTCGACGGGATCATCACGGGGATCTATGCTGAGGGCGCTGGATCGTTGGACAGGTTTTCCACCATGCGTTGGTTCGACGGGATCATCATGGGGATCTATGCTGAGGGCGCTGGATCGTTGGATTACCAGTATTGTGTTGATGGAATCTTGTGAATTCGCATCATTGATTTTATCATGTGCTATTGTTCATATGTGTATGGTTGGTTATCCACCTTATGCTGATCTGATAGGATCAACAAAGGGATCTATGCTGAGGGCGCTGGATTGTCGGATTTCCATTGAGTATACATGATTATTATTGTGGTGATCATATTGACGTGGTCATATGAGTATGCAATTGTAGGTCTTGTGTTAGGACCGTGTCCGTATTGCATTGTTCTGATCTCGGATTAGACTGATATGATTGTCGTGGCACTTCATATCTTGAGGTATGTTCCGTATTTCCTTTGATATTTGTCTTTGATGGACAATCGGTTATCGTTTTGGGATTTGATGATGTTATTCGATGGATCATATTGGTCAGAAATAGTATATTTCCGTATCGTGAGTTGGTGATGATAGTTTGAGAATCTTGAGTATTGTTTGAGGTACAATACAGATTTTATGTTCGAGTTTATTGGTTAATCGAGTACAGGATGTGAAATGTGATAATGGTTATTCTGATGAGAATTTCTTGAGTAAGTAAAGTTATGGCGGTAAGATTACGTTGGTCGTATTCTTATGTTGTATTCTCATTGGTATGTAATTATTAATGTGATGTGACGGTTATCATTGTTGGATATTATGGCTGACCCCGTCGTGGGATTTATTTTTAGGTTCTTGGAGTATCGAGCTTGTAGCGGTCGTGAAGAGATGAGCTTCCCGGAGGATACTGGCTAGGACATGTTCTGTGCATTGAGTTTCTTGATTGGTTCTTGTATTCCGCTGCTAGAGTATCATTTTGGTTGGTCTTTTTCCGCTGCGTGAGTATTTTGAGACGCTCTTTTGGTATCTGGTAACTGAGGTTACTTTGGAAACCATTTTCTAAACTTTTGAGTTTCGGCCGTTTGGCCTTGTTATTTCAAATGAGTTTTTCCGACGGTTTTTGATAAATGGATTTTTATAAGTCTTTGTGAATTTTTACAGATAGTACCGTCGTTGGCCTCTTGGGCATTTGTAAATGTTTGCGAAAATTTCATTTAGCCTTGTGGGTTCCATATCGGGGCCCACAGCGCTGTAGTATTTCCGGTTAAATCTGGGGGTGTTACAGATTATGGTATCGGAGCTTGGGTTGAGAAAACCTAGGCATTTGGGTCAAGTTGGGTCGTGTTTTTGTTGCGTCATTCGAGTTGTCGATTGACAAATATTAGAGCCGTAAGTCTTTGTTGTTCACTCAGGCTTGTGCGTCATCAGATTTGCCAGTATCGTACTGGGCTTGTTATAACTTTTCCAAATGGTGTTAACGAGATTCTTTGGAATGAGATGTATTGTGTTCTTGAGTCGAACTGATTTGGAAAAACGTGTGTTTTGAAAATATTTGTGTCGAGTATTTCCTTGAGTCGATACATGTGCCAGTATCGCGGGGAATCGTCGGCTTCACGATCTGTAAGTATTTGGATTTTTGAATTGCATTGAGATTTATTGCCGTTCTAAGTTGATATGGTTTGAGATTCAGAAAGATATTATGCTTCACAGTATGAGATGACAGATTTGGGACAGGATTGATGATCTTAAGAAACTATGATTTTGGAAAACAATATGTCGGTTAGATTTCGGAACTGAATTATGCATCTGGGAGAAACGCTGTGAATTGTTGAGAAGAACATGTAGTCATGATAGATCATTTTGTGATACATGAAACGGTTTTTGAGCATTTGAAATTGACACCTTTCAAAATGAATGTTTTACGGATGTTTTACGGAAATTGATTTTTAGGCCGAGACCCAATAGATTTTGAAATAGTTTTGTAACTCAGGACTTGGAGTCCGAAAAGAGTTTTCTAATTTTTAAACTTCTTCTAATGTGGAACGAGATACGGGCTGAGACCCTAATGTTTCAAAAGACTTTCCTGTTTTCTAAAACTCCCGAGATTTGTAAAACACGTTATCAATTGTTTATCTACTTTATCACTACCTTTCGGGGTTTGGATTTATTGGTTCAAATGGAACTTCTCGGGAAGTCTTTCGCCGTGTTTGATTTGTTGATTTGTTTCAACATTTTGTCATATCATATTTGAGGTGATCCAGGATGGATTAAGGATTGACGTTGCGAGTAGTATGTGGAGGAGTTTTTATCAGAGTCTATATATTGAGATTTTGGAATTTCATCGTGTGGTTTTCCGATGGAATATCAGTGAATTTGGCGACGAGCCGAATTGGTATACAGGAGTATGTATATGGACAAGTATTTGCATAAATTCCATTTTATTTAATCGTGTGTATTCAAAAAGAATTTTTAGCGAGAACTTGGCACCAGCGAGCCGATTTAATTTTGAAAATTGATTTCGTGGTCTTACGAAAATTTATGCTTTGAGTTTTCAAACTCTTGAAAGAATTTCCGAAAATTTGTCTTTTGACGAGACCATATGATTTCAAACTGGTTTTGAAAATGTGATTAATAACCATACGCATTTAGTGTATATTACATATCATGGTGAAGTTATGATTGTAACTCACAAACTGGATAACTCATCTGTATGGTACGAGGAAAAGAGATTCGAAATTCAGTATGGTAGTTTGGTTATCCAGGGATGATGGGTTGATTTATCGGATAAGAGAAATATGTCGTGTGTTGTAGAATCATGCACATAATATAATTTTGGAACTTTGGATTTTGCGAAACTGGGGCATACGTGCTATGTGATTCCATCGGTATGGTAGTAGCTCGACTTTACCATAGTGATCTTTGAATGATTTCTTTGTAAGTGTAGGTTTGGGGATGGTGACCCCATGTTGGTTGTTTTAGATGTTGAACGGTCGTTTCCACTCCAAGTATGATTGGTTATTATCGTCGGCTTGATTAAGTGTTCGTATGCTGAGGGGTATGTTCACCAACAAGGTATGTTTATTGAGATCCACGGTATGTGATTGGTGTGTCGTTTTGAGATCTTTATTCGTCCGTATATCTGTCTCTGTGATTTTGTGTTTATCGTGCTGGAATTTACTGTGTGAGGGAATTCCTGATTATTATCGCTCCTTCGTTGGTAATATTGGAGTTTATCATGTTGATGATATACTCGATTGTGCTTTGACCTCTGGTTGGTCATATTGGAGTTTATCATGTTGATGATATTCTCAGTTATGTTTTAACCATTGGATTGGTCGTATTGGAATTTATCATGTCGATGGTATTCTCAGTTAATTTGTTGGTGATCATCTGAGCGTTCAGATTTTGTGTTGATGTTTCGGGATTCGTGTCGTTGTTTTGGGCAGTTGTTTTGCAGATGTATTGTGTATTATTCGTCTTATCGGAACTGGGACTGTTTGTGTAATCAGGCAGACAGGATTTTGATTCGGGCAGATTGTTTCATCTGAAGATGATATATTTTTGGTTGGGACTTATGGAATTATTATTGTAAGCATGTTGAGGCTTTACAGTGAAGTCACTTGCTAGTATCTCAGGAGATCGTCGACCTGCGTATTTGTAAGTATGCGGTTTTGGCTATTCAGAATGATGATGATTGATCGTTGTCGTGATGGTTTTGGGATATTTTGGTTGAACCGTATGTTTGTTTGTTTTTATGACGGATTGCAAGTTTCGAGGCCGAAAATTATTTTAAGTGGTGTAGAATGTAATATCCGGAATTTCTACTATTGTTGTTTGATATTATTTTATCCGAGTTATATTGTACAGCGTGGAATCTGTACAGTATGGATAAAATAAATAAAGGACTGAGATGTCAGTATCGGTATAATTGTCGTATCTGGTCGACAGTTGCATTTGAGGATATCGTGTATCAGATTATCGTACTTTCAATATAGGGTATATCGTATAAGAATGTTATTGGATCCAGTATATGTATTCAGTATGCTTGTATGTGTTTTCGGTATGTCGAGACAGGCGGTAACAGTTAAAATTAGCTAAGTATAGAATACTTAGCGTACGCTAATGTTGAAGACTTACGTACGCTAAATTGGTTGTGTTACGTACGTTATGGCTAAAGCATTACGTACGTAACGAGGGAATCGGACAGGACCGAGTCATGGTCGGCAGGTGGGACCCGATGTCAGCGGCGGATGTGGACAGACGAGTCAACCCCGGCCATTACGTACGCTACGAGAGGTGTATAACGTACGTTAAATAGAGTTTTTCTGTAGCAAGTCAACGTACATATTACGTACGTAATGAAGGAAATGTTACGTACGTAATCAATTGGACGAAACAGGTCAGTTAGTTTTGGAAATGAGATTACGTACGCTATTAAGGACGCTTAGCGCACGCTAAGTGCATTACGTACGTTAATGCTGGTGGTTAACGTACGTAGAGATCGATGCAGTTTATAAAATGAAAGTTCGTCTTTCATTTCTCCTGATCATTTCACTTCGTTTTTCTGTCCTTCTTCACTTCTAAGTATGTGCTAAACACTTTTAAGTCGATTGTGAGCTTGGAGGCATGGATTAGAAGCTTGGATATGAAGATATCAATGATTCTTGAAGGGTTGGATTGGGTTATTCATGTTCTTGAGGTATGTTGTTGAATTCTTCACTTTGATTTTAGATTTTGGTATTGTTATCCGTAAATGATTCGTATGAAGAGGATTAAGATGTTGTTGTTTCGATTCTTGAGGTTATATGAATCATATGTTGAAAGGAAGATGGTGATATGATGGTTTATACCTTGAATATGTTGATTGTGATTATGAAATCATAGAGTTCTTGATGTTCTTGGTATTATTATCCGTATTTGATCCGTATGATGATGATTAGAGAGTTGTTGCTACAATCCTTGAGGTTATGTAGAGTGTATACTGAAGAATACGATGATTCATGACTTGGATTACGAATTGGAAGATTATCTTCATGTTAAAGGATATCGAATTATGTTGTTTTAATGGTTATGAACATGAGTTCGAATCCCTTAGTGTTCTTGAGGAACTTTTGATGAATTTAACATAGAAAGACGATCGTATATTGAATTATCGGTATTTTTATCTATGAAGATGGAATATTCGTTGGTTGTAGTGGTAGAATTCGTATGTTCTTAATGAAATACGAATCATGAACCGAATTTGGAATCCGGAAAGATTTTGATTGTTCATCGAATATGATTTCCTTTACGCCCGTATCCGTAATCGCATTGTGGTTGTGAATTCGTAATTGTTTGAATTGGATTATTCGGACTTGTGGTTAATCAGGATAGTTGTGGAACCGTTGAGTTTATTGATCGGTTGTATTGATTGATTATGATCATCGAGTTGTAGTTTGTATTGTAGATATCGTTGAATAGTTGAGATGATTTGGTTGGTCGTGTCGGTTGTTAATTGTTATCGGATATGTGTTATTTGATTACTTCGATAGGTTGAGATTATTGATCGGTGATTATAACCGGATGCTGCGGTCGTGTTCGAGTATGTTCTTGAATTGCTTCGGTCGGGGTCGAGGAGCTCGTAGACGAAGGCATTGTGGATCGCGACTTCATCATCGTCATGTCGGTATCGAGGCAAGTTATTACTTGCTCAGTTATAATGTTTAATGAATGATTTCAGTTTCATTTCGTTTATAATGCATATAGCGATGATTATTATTGTGAACTATGGGTATTTGGATTGGATATCGTTCTTCCGATTCTGGGAGTTAAATCATAATGTATATGATTTATTTCGGTTATTGGTATGTTTGGGTATCGAGGATACATTGTGATAAAGACGAGGATTCGAGTATTTATGGTTCATGATACGTTTGGATCGTCGAGCGTTGCGGATAATCGTCGGTGATGATTGGACATCGAGGTTGCTCCCGAAGGACTCGGGGCAAGTATTCCATATTGATTATGGTTTAGTGTTATTTATTTTGGTCTCGTACATTTTCTTTCATGTTGTTGAACATGAAGTAGTCCTAGTAAATTGTCATGTTGCCGTGCATGTTATGTTATTCATGTTGATGAACGTGTTGATTTGTATATGTGTATGCATATTGTGTTGTTTATGTTGTGTAAATAATCCGATGGGATTATGAGGATCTATGCTGAGGGCGCTGGATCGAATGTCCACCATGCGTTGGTTCGACGGGATCATCATGGGGATCTATGCTGAGGGCGCTGGATCGTTGGACAGGTTTTCCACCATGCGTTGGTTCGACGGGATCATCATGGGGATCTATGCTGAGGGCGCTGGATCGTTGAATTACCAGTATTGTGTTGATGGAATCTTGTGAATTCGCATCATTGATTTTATCATGTGCTATTGTTCATATGTGTATGGTTGGTTATCCACCTTATGCTGATCTGATAGGATCAACAAAGGGATCTATGCTGAGGGCGCTGGATTGTCGGATTTCCATTGAGTATACATGATTGTTATTGTGGTGATCATATTGACGTGGTCATATGAGTATGCAATTGTAGGTCTTGTGTTAGGACCGTGTCCGTATTGCATTGTTCTGATCTCGGATTAGACTGATATGATTGTCGTGGCACTTCATATCTTGAGGTATGTTCCGTATTTCCTTTGGTATTTGTCTTTGATGGACAATCGGTTATCGTTTTGGGATTTGATGATGTTATTCGATGGATCGTATTGGTCAGAAATAGTATATTTCCGTATCGTGAGTTGGTGATGATAGTTTGAGAATCTTGAGTATTGTTTGAGGTACAATACAGATTTTATGTTCGAGTTTATTGGTTAATCGAGTACAGGATGTGAAATGTGATAATGGTTATTCTGATGAGAATTTCTTGAGTAAGTAAAGTTATGGCGGTAAGATTACGTTGGTCGTATTCTTATGTTGTATTCTCATTGGTATGTAATTATTAATGTGATGTGACGGTTATCATTGTTGGATATTATGGCTGACCCCGTCGTGGGATTTATTTTTAGGTTCTTGGAGTATCGAGCTTGTAGCGGTCGTGAAGAGATGAGCTTCCTGAGGATCGGCTAGGACATGTTCTGTGCATTGAGTTTCTTGATTGGTTCTTGTATTCCGCTGCTAGAGTATCATTTTGGTTGGTCTTTTTCCGCTGCGTGAGTATTTTGAGACGCTCTTTTGGTATCTGGTAACTGAGGTTACTTTGGAAACCATTTTCTAAACTTTTGAGTTTCGGCCGTTTGGCCTTGTTATTTCAAATGAGTTTTTCCGACGGTTTTTGATAAATGGATTTTTATAAGTCTTTGTGAATTTTTACAGATAGTACCGTCGTTGGCCTCTTGGGCATTTGTAAATGTTTGCGAAAATTTCATTTAGCCTTGTGGGTTCCATATCGGGGCCCACGGCGCTGTAATATTTCCGGTTGAATCTGGGGTTGTTACAGTCACAAAGCCACCCGGTGAGTTCAAGGCCTTAGAGGATGTGGAAGTTCACCTCCTCCGCAACCTCAATCTATCTCCGGCCCATATCTTCAATGCCATCAAGGGGCGCGAATGGCTTAGCAAGCCAAAGCCGATGAGGGACAACGGTCATCTGGACCGCAGTAAATTTTGTTCCTACCACAAAAGTCTCGGCCACAACACCAGCCAATGCCGCGACCTCCTCAGACAACTCTGGAGATTTTCCGAGGAAGGAAAGCTGGACAATTTGGTAACTAAGCCGGAACCCAGGGCTGAAAGGACCGGGGGCCGCGATCGTCGACAGAACGACGACTGTCAACCTCCCAATAGGGTTGCCAGGATCGAGCAAAATGATCCGGAGTACTCAGATGAGTCGATCCCTCCGATCAACCCCAGCGGTCGGGTAAATATGCTTCAATCAGGAGGTGGAAACCTCGGGGGTCTTTCCCTGGTTTCCACCATGTCAAATAGAAAGCGGATGGCCGAGCTGAGGGCGTTCGCTGGAGTCTATGTCGTGGTGCCCCCGGAACCAACCATCTCCAGAAATGCGCTCATCTCCTTCTCCAACAAGGATAGGGAGGGAGTGCAGTGCCCCAAGGAGGATGCCTTGGTGATCTCTGCTTGCATCATTGGGAAAACGGTCGACCACGTGCTGGTTGACAATGGGATCTTTTGCAACATCATATTCAAATCTGCTCTGGACCAGCTCGGAAACCAGACCAAATTCATCAAGCCGTTCGAAACCGTGCTTCAAGGGTTCGGCGACAACACGGTCAAAGCCTATAGAAGGATCAAGCTCTCCGTAGAGCTAGTCTTCCATTACGATCCTAGGGTTAAGATCACTAGGAACCTCAATTTTGTAATCATAGACATGCCAGCATCTATAATGGGTTCCTAGGTCGCCCCTTTCTAGAAACGTTTGAGGCGGTTGCCTCTTCTTTCTTTTACTGTATCAAGTTCTCCACTACCAATAGGACAGTCGGTACAGTAAAAGGAGACCAGCTAATGGCAAAGAAATGTTTGAATTACTCCTGTGTCGTAACTTTTCCTTTAAACGTTTCTTGTAATGTTTGTAACACTGGGACGATCGATAATCAACCGATGGAGATCGACGAACCAAGCACCTCATACCAGCCCGGCTCAGAGGATGGCATCTCACATCAATCATCGGACGACATCGAACCGAGGATCGGCTTCGAGCCAAGCCTCGATTTTGATCCAAGTATCGAGTCCGGCGATCGCTCCAAACGAGAAGCGACCGTCCCCACCGAAGAGTTGGAAAGTATAGAAATCGATACGGCTTGCCCAGAGTGGGAAGTACAGATCGGCTCAAGCGTCGATCCCAAGTTAAAAAACGATCTGATTAGTTTACTACGAAAGAACATCGGAATCTTTGCCTGGTCGCATCAAGATATGGTCGGCATCAGTCCTGAACACGCTTGCCACTATCTAAAGATCGACCCGGCAAGGAAGCCTATTCACCAGAAACTTAGGAAATTCGGTCCAGAGAAATATACTGCGCTAGACGCAGAAGTCAAAAAGCTGCTTGACAACAAACTGATCGGGGTAGATACCGAAGAGCCATAGTGGGTAGCCAACACGGTGCTCGTCAAAAAGGCGAGCAACTCTTGGAGGTTATACATCGATTTCACCGACCTCAACACGGCATGTCCGAAAGATCACTTTCTAATGCCTCATATTGACCACTTGGTCGGTAGCACGACAGGTTGCGAAATGATGTCGTTTATGGACGCCTTCGCCGGATACCATCAGATCCCAATGGCGTAGAAAGACGTGAAACACACATCATTCCACATAGAAAAAGACATGTACTTTTGGGTCCGAATGCCGTTCGGTCTGAAAAATGCAGGGGCGACCTACCAACGCCTAGTCAACGGGATGTTCGCCGATCAAATCGGAAAAGCCATGGAGGTTTACATTAACGACATCGTGGCTAAGAGCTTCAAAAAGGAAAATCACCTCAAAGACCTCGCCGAGACATTCACCATCCTCAAGAAGTTTAACATGAAGCTAAACCCCAAGAAATACAACTTTGAAGTAAGCTCCGGAAAATTCCTAGGGCACATCGTGAGCCAAAGGGGGATCGAGGCGAACGCCACAAAGATCAAGGCGATCCACAACATGCAAGAACCACAGAATGTCAAGCAGGTGAAATGCCTCACGGGGTGTTTGGCAGCCCTTAATCGTTTCATTTCGTGGCTCGGAGACAAAAGCAAGCCTTTCTTCGCCACCATAAAGAACAAAAAATTTGCGTGGACGAAGGAAAGTCAAATGGCGTTCGCCAAGATCAAGGAGTACCTTTCTAACCCCCAAATTTAGGCAAAGCCGATCCCCGGCGAGAAGCTATTCCTTTACCTGGCAGCCTCGAAGGTCACGCTGAGCGCTGTATTAGTGCGAGCAGAGGGGCAAACCCACTTGACGATCTACTTTGTCAGTCAAGCGCTTCATGACGTGGAGACGTGTTACACGCCTCTGGAGAAGCTCGCCTACGCACTAGTCATGAGTGTTCGCAAGCTGAGAGCCTATTTCTTCGAACACCAAGTGGAGGTTCTGACGACTCTCTCTCTAAGGCAAGTTCTGCACCGGCCAGACACCAATGGGCGACTCCTCAAGTGGTCACTGGAGATCGCCCAATACGGTGTCACGTATGCTCCTCGCACGGTGATCAAAGGACAAGCTCTGGCAGATTTTGTGGTGGAATTAACATTCCCGCCTAGCCCGACCCAGGTCGGCCGTCCCGCCTGGAAACTGTACGTAGATGGCTCGGCAACCAGCTCACGAGCAGGGGCAGGGATTGTCCTCATCAGCCCCGATAGCCAGAGTTTTACAAATACTGTGCGTTTCAATTTCCGAGCGACCAACAATGAAGCCGAGTACGAAGCCTTAGTAGGAGGGCTCGATCTAGCGCTCGCCATGGACGTTCGTCGCCTTCACATCTTCATGGACTCCCTCTTGGTCGTGAACCAAGTCAAGGGGGAATATGAGGCGCGCGGAGAACAGATGATCAAATATCAATAATTGGTCGCCAAAATGTGCAAAAATTTTGAAGAAGTGCTGATCGAGCAAATCCCGAGAGAGCACAACTCCTAGGTCGATGCCCTATCCAAACTCGCATCATCGAATGGGGCAACAGACTTCTCTAACATCCAAATCACTAAGTTGGTGAGATCGGCGATCGACAAAAGCCTGGTCGCCACAGTTGCCATCGCCGAAGAGAAATGGATGACTCCATTCATTGAATACTTGAAGGACAGAACGGTCCCCACAGATCGGGTCAAGGCTCGCCAACTTCAGCTCCGGGCGACCAGATACACCCTCTTGGACGATCGGCTTTACAAGCAATCTTTCAGTCTTCCTCTCCTCAAGTGCATTACGCCGGAGGAAGGCTGACTTGTTTTAGCCGAAATCCATGACGGGATCTGCGGAAATCACATGGGAGGGCGAGCCCTCATCCACAAGACGACCAGGCAAGGCTTTTTCTGGCCTACCCTGCAAAAGGATGCGATCTCCTACGACCGTTCTTGTCACAGGTGTGAAATAATGGGCTCGAACATCAAGCTCTCCCCCGATCAGCTCACCTCTATATATAGTCCGTGGCCGTTCGCCCAATGGGGCATCGACCTCATCGGTCCATTGCCGACGGCACCGGGGGATGTAAATTCGCCATCGTTGTAATATCCTGAATTTTAGGAATACATATCGACTAAATACGGGACTTGTAAATTTATTTGAATATATTGGAGATATATTTCTGGTCTTGGAACATTTAAAATAAGAAAGGGATACCGGAAATGTTAGTAGAACTAAGATTGGACATTTTCTCAGAGGTGTCGTGGACAAGTATCAACTTTGAAAAATCACCACGGATTTTTGGGATGTTCGAAAATTCTGAAAATTAACAATATTATAGATATTTGAGTTAGCTTTCTAGTGGTCTAAACAGTGAGTCAATCCGAGTTTGGATGAGAAAGTTATGGTCGAATTAGTAAAAACTATTTTCAGAACTTTAGTTCCGTCAACGAACATTCACCCGTGCAGCGATGTTACAGACATAATTCATAAAAATCCAACCGTCGGATTAATGTAGAATTTTGACAGTCAGTTTTAAACACCGTAAAGTCTATTTTGGATGGTGTAGATTGGATTTGGAAGTACAATGTGACCGTAATAATTAAAAGAACGAGAGGTTCCTGTTTTTCGAATTCATATTGAGAAGTCTCGGTATTTTATAGATTTCCAAATATTTAACCGTTGGATTGTACTGAATTTTGGATATGTTATATATCAAATAGTTTTATATAATTTGAACGGTGGAGATTATATTTGGATTTTGTTAGGAAGAGTTATGGCTCTCGGACAATAGTTGTGTTTTGAAGGATGTGTTTTGTCCCACATCGGTTGAGAATAAAGATGAGAAGCCTTGCTTACGCTATAAGAATGTATTTTTATCCCACATCAGTTGGGAACAAAGGGTAAAAGCCTTCTTATTCTATATAAGGAGTCTTGATGTCTTTCTCACAAGTACACCCAAGTAATACACTTTAGTCTTATTTGATTCATATTAAATTCCTTTCTTGTATTCTCTTTAAAGAGAGTGGTGAGAAGGGTGAGAATCATGTAGACTTGTAATAGTATAGGGTTGTCGAGTTAAAAGAAAGAAATTCTATATGATTATAGAAATTTATCATATAGTGAAGTCTCTTTTGAGTGGATCGTGGTTTTCTTCCGTATTTGGAGTTCCATTTTCAGTGGAGCAGCCATGATTGAATAGCTCGATGAAGGGCAAGACGTAGTCCGATTTTACTTAATTTTGGATAGCTTGTTGCTGACTCATGGTCCTTCATTTTGACTTTTGACCGGTTGGATTGTGCAGTGGAGTTCTATATTGTAAGTTATTGCTACTGCACGTTACTGGGCAGATTCGGCTTCGTCGTATCGACATTGAGGCAAGTTATTACTTGTTCAGATATAGTGTTTCGATAAGTAATTTCAATTACATGTCATAAGTATTCTGTGTTGTATTGCATATTGACGAATGTATAAATGGAATCTTGTGAGGATTGTAGTATACAGTAGATATTGTTGATGATATTTGGATATTCTTGGTCGATGAGGTGCGTTTGGAAGGAATCCGAATAGAGGTATGTTTTTGTGGTAATCGTACATGAATCCGAATAGAGGTATGTTTTTGTGCTAATTGTACATAGAGGATTGTGTACGGCAAAGTATTCGTTATTGAGGTATTATACGGTATTGTTGTGATATTGGGATTTTGACGAGAATCGTTGGATAAATCGGGAGTGGTAAGGTTATAGTTTGTGGTTATCATTTTCACGATGCATGACATATGATTAATTATGTTTATGTATTTGCGGTTATTTGTCGGGCATTATGGTTGACACCGCTGTGGGACTTATTTTTCAGGTATTGGAGATTTGATAGAGCGGTCGTGAAGAGACAAGGATCCCGGATGATACTGGCTATGGCATATAGTGGGGAATCGTGTATTGACTATTTATTTATTCTTGATGTAAAATGTATTTTCGAACTGTATTTTATCCGCCGCGTGAGTTCTTTCAAAATGACTTTCGGTATTTTGCAAATTGAGTTTTATTTCGTAAAACCGATTCCCTAAATCGAGTTTTGGCATTTTGGCCTTCAACGTTTTATGACGGTTTGACAAATGATTTTGTGAGTTTTGGAAAATACTACCGTCACCGGCTTTTTGGCATTTTGAACATTTTTAAAAATGATTTTTAGCCTGGTGGGTTCCGGCACGGAATCCACGGCGTGTAATATTCCCGGGCTGAACCGGGGGTGTTACAATTATGGTATCGGAGCCCAAGGTTTTGTGGAACCGGGCATGTGTGTTATGTGGCTCTACCGATGTGGTAGTAGCGTGGTTTTTGTGTAATTGGATTTCTGGCTATTTTGAACTGTATTGTTTTGAAACTGTGTTATTTTTGAGTTCTGTTGTAGTGCTGTGTAGATTTGGTGATTGTTGGTGTTTTCGAGACCGACAAGGCATGGAGTGAACGCCGGTGCCGTAGTCATGTGCAATGGGCGGCTCCAATCGGAAAGTGTACGCCGGTGCGAGGCACGTTTCAAGGAGCGGCTTTTGATGTGGAGTGGAATGCCGGTGATATGGGTATGTGTCAAGGAGCGGCTCATGCGCTCTAGGTGAGGAGGACACAACGTCACAAATCCCACACAAAACTCGACAGTTCTCCAAAATGTAATCTGGTCTTGGCGGAGATCAATTGTTTTCGAAATTATGTGAGTAATTGCGAAAATTACCAATTTGTTGGTATTGACATTTTATTGTGTTGAGATTTTCGAAATGGAGTCATATGCTAGTATCACGGGAGATCATCGACTTCACAGACCTGTAAGTATATTGTTCGAATTGTTCGATAATGATTGTTTACTTTTGGTGATGTTGGATTTTCTGATTAAACTGTTGTTTGTAAGAGGATTGCAAGTTTCGAGGACGAAACTTATTTTTAAGGGGGGTAGTATGTAATATCCTGAATTTGAGGAATACATACCGACTAAATACGGGACTTGTAAATTTATTTGAATGTATTGGAGATATATTTCTGGTCTTGGAACATTTAAAATAAGAAAGGGATACCGGAAATGTTAGTAGAAACAAGATTGGACATTTTCTCGGAGGTGTCGTGGACAAGTATCAACTTTGAAAAATCACCACGGATTTTTGGGATGTTCGAAAATTCTGAAAATTAACAGTATTGTATAGATTTGAGTTAGATTTCTAGTGGTCTAAACAGTGAGTCAATCCGAATTTGGACGAGAAAGTTATGGTCGAATTAGTAAAAACTATTTTCAGAACTTTAGTTTCGTCAACGAACATTCACCCGTGCAGCGATGTTACAGACATAATTCATAAAAATCCAACCATCGGATTAATATAGAATTTTGACAGTCAGTTTTAAACACCATAAAGTCTATTTTGGACGGTGTAGATTGGATTTGAAAGTACAATGTGATCGTAATAATTAAAAGAACGAGAGGTTCCTGTTTCTCGAATTAATATTGAGAAGTCTCGGTATTTTATAGATTGCCAAAGATTTAACCGTTGGATTGCGCTGAATTTTGGATATGTTATATATCAAATAGTTTTATATAAAATGAACGGTGGAGATTATATTTGGATTTTGTTAGGAAGAGTTATGGCTCTCGGAAAGTAGTTGTATTTTGAAGGATGTGTTTTGTCCCACATCGGTTGAGAATAAAGATGAGAAGCCTTGCTTACGCTACAAGAATGTATTTTTATCCCACATCAGTTGGGAACAAAGGGGAAAAGCCTTCTTATTCTATATAAGGAGTCTTGATGTCTGTCTCACAAGTACACCCAAGTAATACACTTTAGTCTTATTTGATTCAAATTAAATTCCTTTCTTGTATTCTCTTTAAAGAGAGTGGTGAGAAGGGTGAGAATCATGTAGACTTGTAATAGTATAGGGTTGTCGAGTTAAAAGAAAGAAATTCTATATGATTGTAGAAATTTATCATATAGTGAAGTCTCTTTTGAGTGGATCGTGGTTTTCTTCCGTATTTGGAGTTCCATTTTCGGTGGAGCAGCCGTGATTGAATAGCTCGATGAAGGGCAAGACGTAGTCCGATTTTACTTAATTTTGGATAGCTTGTTGCTGACTCATGGTCCTTCATTTTGACTTTTGACCGGTTGGATCGCGCAGTGGAGTTCTATATTGTAAGTTATTGCTACTGCACGTTACTGGGCAGATTCGGCTTCGTCGTATCGACATTGAGGCAAGTTATTACTTGTTCAGTTATAGTGTTTCGATAAGTAATTTCAATTACATGTCATAAGTATTCTGTGTTGTATTGCATATTGACGAATGTATAAATGGAATCTTGCGAGGATTGTAGTATACAGTAGATATTGTTGATGATATTTAGATATTCTTGGTCGATGAGGTGTGTTTGGAAGCAATCCGAATAGAGGTATGTTTTTGTGGTAATCGTACATGAATCCGAATAGAGGTATGTTTTTATGCTAATTGTACATAGAGGATTGTGTACGAGAAAGTATTCGTTATTGAGGTATTATATGGTATTATTGTGATATTGGGATTTTGACGAGAATCGTTGGATAAATTGGGAGTGGTAAGGTTATAGTTTGTGGTTATCATTCTCACGATGCATGACATATGATTAATTATGTTTATATATTTGCAGTTATTTGTCGGGCATTATGGTTGACACCGCTTTGGGACTTATTTTTCAGGTATTGGAGATTTGATAGAGCGGTCGTGAAGAGACGAGGATCCCGGATGATACTGGCTATGGCATATAGTGGGGAATCGTGTATTTACTGTTTATTTATTCTTGATGTAAAATGTATTTTCGAACTGTATTTTATCCGCTGCGTGAGTTCTTTCAAAATGACTTTTGGTATTTTGCAAATTGAGTTTTATTTCGTAAAACCGATTCCCTAAATCGAGTTTTGGCATTTTGGCCTTCAACGTTTTATGACGGTTTGACAAATGATTTTGTGAGTTTTGGAAAATACTACCGTCACCGGCCTTGTGGCATTTTGAACATTTTTAAAAATGATTTTTAACCTGGTGGGTTCCGGCACGGAATCCACGGCGTGTAATATTCCCGGGCTGAACCGGGGGTGTTACAATTGTGGGGGTCGATTACTTCACAAAATGGGCAGAGGACGAACCAATCAACAAGATCGGCCAAGAGCAAGTGATCAAGTTCATCTGGAAAAACATCATCTGCCATTTCGGATTACCCCAGGCGATTATCTCCGACAACGGAAAGTAGTTCGACGGTTTGGAAGTTATGCAATTCTGCGAAAAATGGGGAATTAAAAAGTTGTTCTCGGCCCCTTACCACTCTCAAAAAAATGGGCAGGTAGAGCCTGTAAACAAGATCCTCAAGCACACGATCAAATCCAGACTCGAATCCAAGCAAGGGCGATGAGCGAGTGAGCTCCCGGATGTTTTGTGGTCCTACCGAACAATGACCTGAAATTCAACCGGCGAATCCCCATTCGCCCTCGCTTTCGGAACAGAAGCGGTGATCCCATCGGAGATCTACGCCCTCAGCCACCGAACTGCGCAACCTATGATGGCAGAAAATTATGTAGCTCGGCGACTCGATTTGGATATGCTTGAAAAACGCCGACTGACCTCGGAAATGAAGAATACGATCCATAAAAGAAAATCCAAAAAATTCTTCAATTCAAAGGTCAAGGAGAGGCAATTTCAAGTGGGCGACCTAGTCCTCAAGAAGATCCAGACCCACATGGGAGTATTTGGTCCGAACTGGGAGGGCCTGTTCAGGATATCCAAGTGGATAACCAAAGGAGCTTACGAGCTCCAGCACCCAGACGGCACTCCGTACCAATATCCCTGGAACGCCATTCATTTGCATAAGTACTATCAATAAAAACACCCTGTATTCATTTATTCAATGTACGAAGTGCTTAATGAGATTTTCTGGTTCTCCCCAAATGATTCGCTTCGGCAAAGCAAACCAAAGGCTACTGCCTCCAAAAAGAGGATGACTCGATCGCCTTCTAAAGTTCGTCATCTAACATGATGGACCTAAGCAAGCGATTGCCTCTATCAGCACAACGTATACCGTCGAGGATCGCCATCTAACATGACGATCCGAGGTAGAAAAGTGCATCCATGGTTCTGGAGGTCGATGGAACCGACAACCCATCCATGCAAGGTTCCTTTGGGCGAAGATCGCTCGCCCTTTCGTTTAAATACGAGGCGAGCGTAGCTGAAGGACCCTCCAAAATAAATCTGTGGACACGCTCGCCCGCTCTCAAAGGTCCATCATCTAACGTGGTGGACCCGGACAATGCGACGTGTCCCTCCCCCCGTCACAACGTATGCCCTCGAAGGTCCATCATCTAACATTTTGGTCCCATGTAGAAATGTGCTAACAAGCCACGATAGCGAAGTCGATTCATCCGACGGCGCCCCGTGCAAGGACTCCTCCAGGCTGAGATCGTCCACCCCATCACTACATTGCGAGGAAAAACGTAGCCTATGGAGGACCCTCACAATTAAGTGATCGCGAGAAGTAGGCCATCAGAGGGAATGTTGCTCGCACATAAGACATGGTCGCGGAGCTCGGTTCCATCAAACTCCATGACTGTGCATGGTTCCTCTAGGCCGAGATGGTCGGCCTTCCTCGAGGAATCTGCAAAATTGAAGATCGTAGGAACTAAACCAAAGATCGCTCGCTAAACGATTTATTTTCGTTCCCTTACTTTCACTAAGTAAACAAAAACAAGGGGGAAGAGCGGAGCTATACATACGACGATCGACTTTGTTCAAATACACATACGACGATCGCTCCTCAAAACACGTTTGTATAAAGTCAAATGCAAAAGATTCAGACAAACGATCATACAAATAAGAAATCAGAGAAGGAAATATTGATTTCATTTCATTTAAAATACAAGTACATTCGCTCGAAGACAAAATACAACAAAATCTATAAAATTACAAGCAAAACAAAAAAGAGCAGG
Organism: Orobanche coerulescens; assembly: GCA_033398695.1. NCBI lineage: Eukaryota > Viridiplantae > Streptophyta > Magnoliopsida > Lamiales > Orobanchaceae > Orobanche > Orobanche coerulescens. The sequence goes on along the minus strand of CM065812.1, from coordinate 122,701,447 downwards.
CTAGCTCAAGCTGCCCCTGCCGAGCCATCTCCCCCGGCCGTAGCATCGGCATTCGCTCCCTCGTCGGCATTAGGCATGACTCCCCCATCCTCTGGGGCATCTGGGTGAACGAGGTTGTCCGGCGACGGATACCAGCTCAAGTCGACTACGAGAGCAGAGAGGTCGAGGATCGGCACAAAGAAGGCCGGCTGCAGAGGGTGCTCAAGCACGTAGGCTTTGAAGTTGTCAACCAAAGGGCCGACCTCGAGCCCTCCCTTCTTGGCAGTGCGGATGGCGTCAGCATAAGCCATGTAATAGGCAAATTCGCTGATGTATTCCACGTTGAGGAAGGGATCGACCTCGGTTGCCTTCAGCTTCTCCCTCAGCCCCGCGATCGTTTGGTCCGCGCCCTGGAGATCGGCAACCTTAGCAGCAACCTCTCCCTTCGACGACTCCAGTTCGCCATTCAACCGGTCCATAACCGCCTTCAGCTCAGTCGCCTCTTTCTGCGAGGCCGCGTGCAACCTACGGGCGTCCATCATATGGTCCCGCACCTAGTCGTTAGCCACCCAGGCCCTTTCGAGATCCTGGCTCGCCTGTTTGGCCGCCTCCACGGAGCTCTTCTCCGTGGCCACGAGCCAATTGACAAGCTCAGCATTCTGCTTTTGAGCGGCCTCAAGGTCCGCATAGAGACTAGCGGTGGAGGGCCGCCCCTCATAATCCTTCATGGCCTGAGCAGCCATCATTGCCGTTTGAAGAGCCAAAGCGAGGGTCACCGGCATTGCATCTGCTGATCGCCGGTGCGCGATTGCATCCAAATAAGTCGTCCAGGCCTTCGGCAGGGCGGCGACAGCCCGAGCAACATAATGAGGGACATCGCAAGCCTCGCGAGGAGATCTGCTCGCGAGGAAGTCCAACACCATCGGCGAGACATTCGGGTCGGAGCGACGGACCCTGCACCAAGAGCAAAAGGGTTAGTGTATTTCCAACAAAGGAATATCATAACCCAGCAAAGCAACTAAACTCACCTTTCGACCTTCTCCGGGTCGCGACCAAAGAACGGCCTCTCGCGAGGGGTCTCAGCGTGAGCAATCGCCGTGGCTTCCAGAAAACTCGATGAAGGCGTGGACCCCTCTGCCATTGGAATCACAGAAATTGGAGGCACGGTGATCGACGGCACCACTGTGGGCGACTCAGCGGCAACAGAGGGCGAAGGCTCCTCCGTCCTCCGCCTCTTGCGGTTGAGCTGGAGTTGTCCCTCCTCCCGAGGCACCGGCTCGTCGACAACCGGCTCCACGAGAGGTCTCGCCTCCAGAATAGGATGGATCGACGCCACAGGGGCACGACTCATCTTCTTCCCTTGGCGGAGACAACTCATGATCCCGGGGTTCGACATGGCAACTTCTCTCGGTGGCTCGGAGTAGCGGGGGAAGTGGATCTCTGCAAAGAAGACAATCAACCAAAGTCAGTTACAGTTCTCAACCACAGGACGATTGTCAAGCTAAGATAGTTCGAGTTAGATTTGTACCTGGGACCCTTAAGTGGCGGGGGAAACGAAACAACCGAGCAGCCAACCAGTGAGCTTCGTTGTTCATCCGGCGAGCATCGATATGACTGTTTGGAGGACTACGTATTCGCTCCCAGACGATTGCAAAATCAAATGCTAGATCGCCTGCTGCCGGAACAAGGGTACCTGCAAAAAGAAAGCCAAATTAGATCAGTTCAGGATGTATCTGAACGAAGGGAGAGTTAGAATCCTTACTCGGATTCGTCTCCCGGAAGCCGGTGGGGATATCCAACTCATCGGTGGGATTGTCACTCGCAGCCGATTTCCACGCTCCGCCGACCCAAAACCACTTCGTCAGATCGCCCCGGACCTTGTTCGGCACCACAAGAACCACCCGGACCGAGCGACCTTGAATGTGGTAGCCGCTAACGGAACCCTTCTGAGCCGTCAACTTAAAGAGATAGTTCATCTCCAGCGCCGAAGGAAGACCGAACAGCCGGTGACCGCCAAACAAAGTAAAGGTGCAGACGATCTGCAACCAGGTGTTCGGCGTCAGTTGGAGCGGCGCCATGTTCCAATCATTCAACAAGTAGGACACGGCGAACGGCAGTGGGAACCGTAATCCGTCCCCCATGATCGACTCATCAACGGTGACCATACCCTCAGGAGGTTGGTCGGCATGTTCAATCTCGGCGGGCACATAAAGGGAAACGTCAGAGGGGACATGGAACTCCGCCCTCTAACGAGCCAAATCCTTTCTGGTCGCCGATCTTTTAATCTAGCCAAGGGTCCACGGGGAGTGGCACGCGGCCCGAAACAGCGATCGCCTTTCAGGTTCATAGGGATGGGCGATAGAGTATGCACCAACCAATCTCTCCATAAGCTTGGCAAAGTTTGTAAAGGCTTTGCTGAACGCACTGTTTTGCTCCCAGTACACTTTTATTGCCATCTCCTCTTCAGCCAGTGAGCGCTTTCGCTCCGTCTCCGCCGACCTGGCCACGTCAGCTTCATTGAAAAGTTCTTCAACCTCCGCGGGTTCAATACCGGCGCGGATAGCCTCGACGGCTGTCTCTACGTGGAACTCCGCGGAGGTTTCATCCCGAGCAGTCGAACTCTCGGTGGCGGAGGTGCTACCCGTCTCAAATACCTTTGATACTCCGGACATCTTCAGAAAAAAGAAAGGGAAAAGGAAAGAAGTCTTTTGTTCTTACCTAAAAAGTCTAGTCGAATGGCGCTTGGCAACACAAATCTTCAGAGAAATCGGGCGCTACTTTCTTCTCAGGCAAAATGTATAAGGTTATAACCCTGAAACCCTAGTCCCTTCTATAAGCGGGAGCGGGGGGCTTCTGGGCAAATAAACAGATTCTCGAGGGCCGAAGTGCAAGGGTCGGATAAATCCGCATTTAATGCCACCCTAGAATCCCGCGTGCACATCGTTTCGAGGGCACGCCAAAGGACAGAGTCTGACAAACCGTCGGACTCCCCAACTGGAACGCGTCACGTGCCCTAGTGACGTTTCGAGTCAGATTTCACTTCCCGCTCTTTTCAGCGACCTAGTAGGTCGTCCAAATTCAAAATCAGCCCGCTCGATAGATGATCGTATGTTCCATAAAATGCTGAGTCGCTCATCTAAGTCAAGCGATCGCCAGTAGAACCACCTCACCCCACGTCTTTGACATCGGAGCGAGCTGGGGGGGCAATTGTTGTGCGGCGATTTATAGGCCTCGATGGCGATCAGCATAAGGGTCGAGAAACCAAGCCAGTATTAGATAAACCAAGGCAGGCCTACCAGGCGAAGATTCTAGACTAAGTACCGAGGGATCGGCATTCAGCGCGATCGTCTATGGACACCTAGCGATCGACCCTAGTGCCCGACCAAGGACGACCGCCTTATGCCATGTGTAAAGCCAAGCATCCATCAAAGTCTATGAAGATCGAATCTTGGATGAAGACCCACGTGCAGATCCACAAAAGGCGCTGCAGGAGAAGGCTTTTTGACTCCCTACCAGTTGTAGACGACAAGACAGCCTCACCTACCGACAAACTCACCGAAAGGGTCCAAGGTGGGACTTCCCAAGACAGAGACACGAGACGCGTGTTATCTTCTCGTTGGTTCGCACAGCTGGATGCCAGTAGCGGCTGTGAACTTTAAGGAAACCGACCCATGCGCTAAGGTGATCGCCCGCTTAATTTAATACAAGAAAGGCGATCGCCCGTATGGGATCGAGACATCCCAACTACCTCATCTTCTATAAATAGGAGAACTCCAGGAAATGGAAAGAGGTTCAGAAACCATCAGACTTCCATCACAGAAAATAGTCAAATTCACACAGTTGAACACGGCTAAAATCCTACAGAGTTGAATCCTACACAGCACTTCATCTCTTTATTACAAGAACTCACAGAGCATTAACTCTGGTTCTTCCGGCAATCACCAGCAATCAAGAGCTAGATAACTAGGGTCATTACACTCATTGTAATCGTACTCTAACATTAATATTTGTACTCCACAGTATTCGTATTAATAATATCTCACGAGAGCATTCAAGCCCGGGACTAACAACCCCGGCAAATCTTTTGTTATTTACATTCCTTTGTACGTGCTCTCGCATTTTGTTTGTTACTCACCCGTAGCCATATCCAGCAAACCATTACGTATAATATTTTGGGTAACAATATGCACACGTCAGCTGTAGGAAGGTTTCATGCCTTCTTTGTCCTACAGTACTATCTGACTTGTTCTGACTGTACAGTCAATTAAAGTGGATATTGTATTCTTGTGTTATTTACATTCCTTCGTATGTGCTCTCGCATTTTGTTTGTTACTCACCCGTAGCCATATCCAACAAACCATTACGTATAATATTTTAGGTAACAACATGCACACGTCAGCTGTAGGATGGTTTCATGCCTTCTTTGTCCTACAGTACTGTCTGACTTGTTCTGACTGTACAGTCAATTAAAGTGGATACTGTATTCTTGGGTCTTACAACATTCCCGCTCAATTGATGAGTAAAATGTAAAAACTTACAAGGAGTCGGGCTGTAGCATTCCCAATTCTTGACGAAGCATACAGAATCTGGTTGTGCTGAGAGGTTTTGTAAAGATATCGGCCAACTGAATATCTGTAGGAATTTTCTTAATCCGAACATCCTTATTCTTAACATGATTCTTGATGAAGAGAAATACAGGTTTGTGCGTTATTGCGATTGCACTCGTGCTATCGAACATGATTGGAGTCTCCCTGGCACTTATTCCATAATCTTGTAGCTGTTGTTGCATCCAGATAATCTGCATACAATAACTTATAGCGGCACAGTATTCTGACTCAGCTATAGAAAGCGAATTGACCAATTACTTCTTACTGAACCATGACACAAGTCTAGGTCCAAGAAAGTGACAAGTACCATTTGTGCTCTTCCTATCCAGCTTACAGCCTCCAAGATCCGAGTCACTGTAACCAACCAAATCGAATCCTCCTTCCTTAAGATACCACAATCATACATCAACTATTCCTTTCACGTACTTAAGGATTCATTTGGCTGTCGTGAAGTGTGACTCCTTAGGTGCTACTTAATACCGAGCACAGACTCTTATAGCAAACTGGATACTGGGCCGGCTCGCCGTTAGGTACAGGAGTGAGCCAATAAGCTTCCTGTAGAGTGATTGATCAACCGGATTTCCAGCTTCGCCAGCACTAATTTGCGTGGAAGTGCTCATGGGGGTTGACAAGGATTTGGAGTTGTTCATACCAAACTTGTTGAGCAGCTCCTTGTTGTACTTCTCCTGATTGATGAAAATTCCTGTAGGCAATTGCTTCACCTGCAATTCTAGGAAGTAACTAAGTTCTCCCATCATACTCATTTCAAATTTACATTACATGAGATGAGAAAATCTTTGACATAGAGCAAGGTTAGTAGAATCAAATATAATATCATCGACATATACACCATCAACAGGTCATTTTTTTCTTGTATTTTAAATAGAGTCTTGTCCACAGCACCTCTCACAAATCCATTGTTGATAAGGTACAGGGACATGGTTTCATACCAAGCTCTAGGTTCTTGCTTAAGTCCATACAGAGCTTTCCGTAGTATTTATACTAGGTCTCCGCCTTCAGTATTGACAAACCCTGGTGGTTGCTCAACATAGACTTCTTTGGCAAGATATCCATTCAAGAATGCGCTTTTAACGTCCATTTTATATATATAGAACTCTTATGGACGGCAAAGGCTAGAAATATCTTGATGGCTTCTAGTCTGGCTACAGGGGTAAAAGTCTCATCATAATCTATGTCTTCTTCCTGTTTATAGCCTTGTGCAACTAGATGGGATTTGTTCCTAATAACAAGTCCGTTCTCATCCTTCTTGTTTCTAAATACCCATTTGGTTCCAATTACAGCTTGATGTTCTGGCCTGTGTACTAGATACCATACATTATTTCTTTCGAAACCATTAAGCTCTTCTTACGTAGAAGTGATTCAGTGAGAATTATTCAAAGATTCATTGGTAGAAATAGGTTTGGATTGAGCTAAGAATACAACTAGGGTGCACATATCTACTCTCCTAATTTCATCTTGAAATTTCCATACAGGAAATGGAGATCTCTCAGATTCGGTTTCTTCTTGCGCACACAGTACAATTCCTTATGTACTCTGTATTCTTATACGGGTAGATACACTAGCATCAATATCACCTATAACTCGTGTGGATGATCTCTCAATCATCTTCTGTCAGGTTCTAATTCGGCATCCCGTATTGTATCTTGTGGTGCTGTAGTCTCAGCTTCAGCTTGTACAGCATCAGCTTCGACTACTTCTGATCTCACAGCTGTGGGATTGATTTCAAAGTCGGACAGTCTCTATTGGAGTTTTAGGTTCATCAATGGAGAGTATTGGATATTCTGATTTAAGTCTTCTGCTCCTGTAGGATCAAAGTGAGGTTCGTCGAATACTACATGGACAGATTCCTCTATTATCAGCTTCCTTTTGTTAAAGATCCTAAAGCTTTGCTGACAGAGGAGTATCCTACAAATGCCCCTGCATCTGACTTTTCATCAAAAGTCTTGAGTTGATCTTTCCCATTATTCAGAATGTAACACCTGCATCAAAAGATATGAAAGTACGCAACTAATAGAGTTTTATTTTTCCATAACTCATATGCTGTTTTGTTGTGATTATTGTTGAACATACAACGATTTTATGTATATCATGCTATATTTATTGCTTCTCCCCTGAACCGATGCAGCAACTTGCTTGCGGCAACCAATTTATTGAGGAGTCCGGGCTGCTGAGTGTTCATGTTGTAGTCCATTATCCGAACAGTATTGCTCTATAAAGCGATTTGTGAATTCAGTACCTCTATTGGAACGAATGGACACGATACTCAACCCTTTCTCATTTTGTAGCTTTCTCAGGTGCTCTGGTAGCTTCGTTGTGGTTTCTTTTTTCTTGCTTAGAAAGATTGTCCAAGCGTACCTGAAAAAATCATCAACAATAACTAGACAATATTTCTTACCTCCCAAACTTACATGGTCTACAGGGCCGTACATGTCCATGTGTAGCATATCTAGAACTCTGTGGGTGGACATTTATGATTTGCTTTTCAGGATGGTTTTGACTTGTTTGCCTTTATGACAGGGTCCACAGACGTTGTCTTTATGGAATGACACATCGGGCAAACCTCTAATCATTCCCTGTCTGGCGAGTTTGTTGATTGTCATGAAGTTGATATGAGATATCCTCTTATGCCATAGCCAGCTTTGATCTGCAGTGCCTTTAGCAACAAAACAAGGAACAGTGGAGCTCATAGGCTTCCAGTCAGCAATATACATATTACCTGATTTGCTTCCTGTAAAGACGATTTCTTTTATCTTAATGTCCTTCACTCTACAGTGGTCTACATAGAACTTGACCGAGAACTGTTTGTAATAGAACTGGTTGATACTAAGTAGATTGTACTGTAGGCCTTTAACATAGGCTACGTCGGTGACTTTGAACTTTCCTACAAGCGGGGTTCCCTTCCCTCTTGTTCTTCCTTTGGGCTTGTCACCGAAGCGCACCTTTGGACCACGGCCTTCTACATAATCTGACAGCTTGCAGATATCACCTGTCATGTGCCGAGAACATCGCTATCAAAATATCAGATGTCCTTCTCTTTGATATCTTGTAAGTAGAGAATTTAATTAGATTTAGGTCCCCTTTGATTGTTGGTTCCATGTATGTTAGTGAATTTAGGTGCCCATATTTGCCTAACAGCAATTGGTTTGTTGTAGGTTACTTTTGATCCTGTCTTGTGATGTCTACGTGGGGCAGGTACGTATTCTTTGTAGCCTTGATTATTATGCATGTAAAATCTAGGGTTATTAATCCAGTATGATTGTTGTATAGGAGGTGGAGCCATTTTATTCGACCTTACAGCTTGCCTTCTAGGTCTCCAGTTGGATTCCCAGAGCTGTTGATGATACTGCGTGGTGACCTGCTTTCTATAAGGATAGCGGGGCTTCTGTATCCAATATCTAGGCGCATTGTACTATTGGTAGTACTGCGGTGCTTGCCTTTGATGTTTATATACAACCTTTTTTCTGAGTGGCTACTGGATGGTATGATATGCTCGCTTTTGATCACGCCTTATGTAATACCCGGTTGTCAGTAATTATTCTTCAGTAATTATCATTCAGTAGTTGTCACTGTCGGATTATTTCACTCATTAATAATCTTTCATCATTCATGCCTCATTCATTTGTATTCATCGTTGGCGTATTTTTAGCCGTTTATCAATTACCGATCGTCATTCATCTCCGTTTGAGAATTGAGACGAGAGTATTGTCATAATCATCGTGATTGGTTGTGTTGGAAGTATCATCTATTGTATGTTATTGGACTTAATTATATTCATACAAGTATGGTATGTCGGATCATTCAGCGATGTGTGTCGAGTAGATGGATTTGTCGTTTCGTTGGCGTCCAGCAGCTAGTTATGGCCGTAACATGCTTGCATTACGGCCGTAACATCCGTTCGTTGTTTTCAGGACATGTCGGACGAGAAGGACATACGACCATAGGGGTTGCGGCATACGGCCGTAAGTTGAGGCAGGTACGGCCGTAAGGCTTGGCCGGTTACGGCCGTAAGACCGAGCAGGGTGTCCGGTCAGTTTTCGACGAAGGCTTCATACGCCCGTAAGATTTTGCCGAGTACGGCTGTATATGTCGAGTTATGCCCGTAAGGCAGATGCGGTTACGGCCGTAAGTCTGTCGGCAGACTTTCGACGAAACCGAGTTACGCCCGTACGATGCGGCTGGTCACGGCCATAAGGCCGTTGACTTGGAGATGTTACGGTCGTAAGTAGGCCGAGTTACAGCCGTAACAGTCGGCAGTAGTTAAGTACCTGGACGGGTTTCTTGTACTCATTTCACCCCTTCTTCACTTGAGTTCCGAGAGAGAAGTCCTTGGGAGAGATTTTCTTTATCACATCACTTGGGTAAGAGTGTTCTAAGCATATATCTTGGATTGGGAAGCTTGGATAGTCGATTTAACACGATTTCACCGGATCAAAGTTTTTGGATCTTCAAAGGTAAATTCTTCAACATCTTGGATTTCGATTTTGTGTTGAGATGTGATGTTTTGGATGTTATAATCATGTTGTATGAAGAGATATACATATGATTATGAGTTTTTATGATTATTCATTGGGTTATTGAATGATTGTTCAAGAACACTTTGAATATTGATTTGGATTTGGGGTTTTTTGATTAGAGGTTGTTGAAATCTCGAATTGGATATTCATATTGGATTATTGATTGTATTGAAGATGTTTTTATTGGATTGTATCGCTCCTTGGAAGTTGGTATCGATATAATCGCGCTTGATTGTAAACAATCGAAGATTGGTTACAACGTGTTTGTTATAATGCCCCAATGAACTTGGATTATTCATATCGACGTTTTGAGTGAGTTATAATCATACTTGATACGTATATTGAACGGATTGTGGGTAATTATGTTATTCAAGGTTGTTCGAGCGGCTGACATCTCATTGTAGGACGTTTGTTCGAGGAAGGACATTCTTCACCGGTGTTGTGTAAGTTAATTCTTACTCGGTTAAAAGGATACTCATTCCTTTCGTGGTTGTAAATCATAATCATTCATAGTGCACTAATCATTTTGAGACTTGTAATTATCAAAATAATCATTTCATTCACGAGGAACGACGGTTCCAATCATTTCAATGAGCTATCATTCATTTCATTATTATGTCATCCTGGTGAGTCATTCTTGAACTTTGTCGGATTGTTATTCATTAATGTTCATTGGTCACTCTTGCTCTTGTGGCCTTCTGGGTTCATATTGCGTGGCCGGGTGGGGATGTGTGGAATTTTTAGTCGGGCACATGATAGTCATGTGATCGGGTTCACCGACACATTGGACTGTGCACACGGTAATGTACCTCCGTGAGACTAATTAGGTACAAGGACGGGTGTGTCCGGACACTCGTCTTGTGCACTTGCACATACCATTACGGGCGTACTATGATGCCTCTATTCAGCTTAATTTCATAATTAAGATATATCATGATTGTGTTTATTCAACTCTTGAGGATTGTTGTTCTGTGTAACTGACCCCGTTGGGGGATGTTGTTTTCAGATCATGGCAAGGCTAAAGCACGGGAAGAAAACGTTGACGGCGAGGAGTCCCAGTGATACTAGTAGGGGGCCCAGTCCTTTTCAGTCATTCGTGTTTCTTCATTTTATTTCCGCTACAGACATCCGTTTGAATACTCATTTATTCCGTGTTGTATATTTTATCTTCATATAAAATATACTGTATTCTGTATTATCTTGGGTGTGTTGTACTTGAAACTCCTCATCGGAGTAATTGATGATATGATGTGGTTCGGTATTACAATTATATTATTTAAGTCATTAATTTTCATTCGCCTGGTGAGTCCCAGTCGGGGGTCCACGACACTGTAATAGCCACCTAGTTTAGGGTGTTACAGAGTTGGTATCGGAGAGTAGTTTTGAATACTACCTTCCGAGTCATGTCTCATTTGAAATCATCGTTCATCAAACTAGTATCATTGGACTTTCGCGTCACGTGTGACCTGTGCAAGAGCCGAGCCCCTCAGACCAAAGAACAGTACGATTTCTAACGCCATGGTATAATTTCTGGAAATAAGAATCACGCATTCATCATCCAACAGTCAACAATCCTCAATCATCATTTTCATTTTTGATCATGTCGATCATGTTAACTCATTAATCACTCAGTTCATTTCATTGCTCAGTTGTTGATTTTAAAGATCGTATCATTAATCTTGTTAACATGTTCAAGATAATCATTTCAAGAATTTCATCAGATAATCATGTCACCTCAGTTAATCATTCATGTAATCACTGTGTTAGAGCGCGTATGCTCGTTTTCATCATTTCATAACGTAATCATAAGGCGATATTCATGCGAGACCTATAATTATCATAGGGCCATCCTACTTCAGTATGGAAAGAGCTGGCAGAGGACGCAGAGGGAGAGGCCGAGGTGCGGGCCGAAACCCAGAAAATAATCATTCACAGTCAGGAAGTCGTACTCGGGACACAGATCAATCAGAGGGTGTTCGGGTTGATCCACTCGCTTTTATGCAGGGCATGATGGCCCAGATACAATTGCTTAATCACCAATGCGCTACTCTGACCGAATTAATCGAGAAATCTCTTACTGATGAGCTTACTGCTAAGGAAATTGCTGAGCAACAACCTTCATCTGCTGGCAAGAAGTCAAAGAATCATAATCAGTCTGAAGGCAGTCAGGCAACCTCCAGGAAGCCTCGTGCGGGCTCTACTTTCTCTGAGCGACCTCCTGTGGCGCCCAGACCCACGAAATCTCAGTCCCGAGCAGCCAGTTCGGCTATCACCTGTTTCAATTGTGGAGCACCGGGTCATTTCAGCACTAGGTGTTCGAGGCAGACTATCACCTGTTTCAACTGTGGGATTGCCGGGCATAAGGTCTGTTTCTGTCGAAGAGACTCCAAGCACACTCCGGCGACATCTCAGGTCCCAAAGCAACTAGCTGTTCAAAATCAGGCTACTCAGTCAGTGTCGTTTAAGACGACGGGAGCAACTAAAGGCGAAGCCCATACTTATCGGACGGGAACATCCGTTTCGAGAGCCGGCAAGCCTTGAATTTATGAGATGAAGAGGGCCGACGATACGGAGGCCCGAATGATTTCAGGTACACTCGAAATCCTATCTCAATCTGTGTGTACCCTTTTTGATACTGGTGCATCGCATTCATTCATTTCCGAGTCATGCTTGAGTAGATTTCATCTGGATAGTGCTACTAGTTGTGAACCTTATATCATTGGTCTACCTGACGGTAGAAGAATTATCGGGGATCATGAGATTAAGAACTGTCCGATCCAGCTTAATGGTTGTGTATGGCTAGCAGACCTAATCGTGGTGGATTTACCAAGAGACGATGTTATCTTAGGTATTGATTGGATGGATCGTCACGATGCCATCATTAGTGTTCGCAAGCGTATGGTCACTATCATTTCAGACTATGGAGTCGAATGTGTATTCCAGGGAGGTAATCCCAGCTGTTCCGGTAAAGTCATTAATTTGATGAAAGCAGTGAAATTACTCAGTCAGGGGTGTGTTGGTTATGGGTGCTATATGACCAAGACCGAGAAGTCATCAATAATGTTGGTGGATATTCTGGTAGTGAGAGAATATGTCGATGTATTTCTAGACGAGTTACCTAGTTTACCTCCACAGAGAGATGTGGAATTCACGATTGAGTTGGAGCCTGGTACGTCCCCAATATCGAAGGCACCGTATCGGATGGCCCCGACCGAAATGCAGGAACTGAAGAATCAATTGGAGGATTTGACCGAGAAAGGTTATATCCGACCGAGTGCGTCCCCGTGGGGAGTACCAGTGTTATTTGTTAAGAAGAAGGACAGTTCATTTCGTTTGTGTATTGATTTCGGGAGTTGAACAGGGTGACGATCAAGAATAAATATCCTCTACCCCGTATTGACGATCTGTTAGATCAACTTCAAAGAGCTTCAGTATTTTCCAAGATCGATTTAAGATCTGGATATCATCAGTTGTGAACTCGAGAGTCAGATATCGCAAAGACGGCGTTTCGAAAACGCTATGGCCATTATGAGTTTATGGTTATGCCGTTTGGGTTAACTAATGCACCTGCGGTGTTCATGAAGTTAATGAATCGAGTTTTCATCGACTATTTGGATCAGTTCGTGGTTGTCTTCATAGACGACATTTTGATTTATTCCCGTGACCGAGAGGAGCACGAAGTTCACCTTCATCAGGTCCTCGACGTTTTGAGACGAGAGCAACTCTATGGAAAGTTTTCCAAATGTGAGTTCTGGATGTCCGAGGTGACGTTTCTCGGACATGTAATTTCATCAGACGGTGTACGTGTCGACCCTCAGAAGACAGAGGCAATCCGAGTTTGGCAACCTCCGAAGAATGTAAAGGAAATCTGACGCTTTCTCGGATTAGCAGGCTATTATCGGCGGTTTGTGGAAGGATTTTCTAAAATTGCTCAACCCATGACAAACCTTTTGTGGGAGGATAAGAAATACACGTGGTCCGATGCATGTCAGTAGAGTTTTGAGGAACTCAAGATTCGTTTAATTTCAGCACCTGTCCTTTCCTTACCGCAAGGGACGGAAGGATTCGTGGTATATAGTGATGCGTCTGGGCATGGTCTCGGATGTGTACTAATGCAGAATGGGAAGGCTATTGCCTATGCTTCACGGCAACAGAGACCTTACGAGGTCAACTATCCGACCCACGACATAGAGCTAGCGGTCGTGGTATTCGCGTTGAAAATTTGGCGTCAGTATCTTTATGGCGTCACCTATCAGATTTTCACCGACCATAAGAGTTTGAAGTATATATTTATTCAGAAGGAGTTAAATATGCGACAGAGGCGGTGGTTGGAACTAATCAAATATTATGATATTGAGATCCTGTACCACCCGGGCAAGGCGAACGTGGTCGCCGATGCCTTGAGTCGTAAGTCTATTCAGGAGCAAATGCTTGCTCGTTTAACAGTTCAGAAGGAGCTTCAGCAGGAATTCCTTCGACCCGAGATCGAGGTCTGGTTACAGCGAGTGCAAGGGCAACTTTGCATGTTGGAGATTTCATCGCCACTTGAGAAGGCAATCAGAGTGAATCAGGGTTCAGACCCATTTTTGTTGCGCATCCGAGAGGATGTGGCTCAGGGGAAAGCCCCTGGATTTGTGGTCCACGAGGATGGACTTTTGCAATTTAAGAATCGGTTATGCGTACCGGCGAATGATGAGTTGGAAAACTCGATTTTGAGAGAATCTCATGCTACCCCTTATTCCATTCATCTGGGGTCCAGCAAGATGTACAAGGACTTGAAACAAAATTACTGGTGGAATAATATGAAGCGAGAAGTCGCAAAATTTGTTTCAAGATGTTTAACCTGGAAGTCAAGTTAGAACATCAGCGACCGGCGGGTATGCTGAAACCGCTCCCTATTCCAGAATGGAAGTGGGAAGATATTTCATTGGACTTCATCACGAGTTTGCCGACGAGTCGTCGTGGCATGAATACAATTTGGGTAAATGTGGACCATTTAACTAAGTCAGCTCATTTCCTTGAGATTAAGGATACATGCGTTTCCGAGAGACTTACCCAGTTGTTCATCAAAGAGATAGTGACACTGCACGGTACTCCTATGAGAATTGTTTCTGATTGTGGCGGGCGATTCGTATCGCATTTTTAGAAATTAGTTCATCGTGCCATGGGAACTCAGCTTAATTTCAGCAAATATTTTCATCCTCAGTCTGACGGACAATCAGAGAGGACTATTTAGACATTGGAGGACATGTTGAGGGCATGCGTCCTCGATTGGAAAGACGATTGGGAAGCCCAACTACCGTTGATTGAGTTCACGTACAATAACAGTTGGCATGCTTCGATTAAGATGGCACCTTACGAGGCCTTGTACGGTCGTCGTTGTCGATCTCCTATGTGTGGGATGACTTATCAGAATCAATCGGCACCGAGCCCGATATGCTTATAGCCGCCCGCGAGAAGGTAGCTTTAATCAGGAGTCGTTTGTTGACCGCTCAGAGTCGACAGAAATCATATGCAAATAATCGTTGTCGACCACTAGAGTTCGAGGCAGGTGACCACATTTTGGTCAAGGTATCCCCGAGTCGAGGTATCTTCCATTTCGGGAAGCGGGGAAAGTTGAGTCTGAGATTCATTGGATCGTTTGGGATTTTGGATCGAGTAGGCAGTCTCGCTTATCGATTGTCTTTACCTCCGGCGTTGAGCCGAATTCATAATGTGTTTCACGTCTCTCAGCTGAGGAAGTATGTCGCCGACTCGAGCCACATACTTCAGTTCGATGAAATCGAGATCGTGGATGATCATTCATATGAGGAGCGTCCTATACGTGTTTTAGATCGGCGAATCAAATAGTTAAGGAACAAGACGATTCCTCTGGTTAAAATTCAGTGGTCTAGACATGGAGTTGAATAGGCTACTTGGGAAACCGAGGATAGTATGCGGGAGAGTTATCCTGAGTTGTTTGACCCTTAGTTTCGGGGACGAAACTCTTTTTAAGGGGGGGAGTATGTAATACCCGGTTGTAATTCAGTAAATATCCTTCAGTAATTATCATTCAGTAGTTGTCACTATCGGATTATTTCACTCATTAATAATCTTTCATCATTCATGACTCATTCATTTGTATTCATCGTTGGCATATTTTTAGTCGTGTATCAATTACCGATCGTCATTCATCTCCATTTGAGAATCGAGACGAGAGTATTGTCATAATCATCATGATTGGTAGTCTTGTGTTGGAAGTATCATTTATCGTATGTTATTAGACTTAATTATATTCATACAAGTATGGTATGTCGGATCATTCAGCGATGTGTATCGAGTAGACGGATTTGTCATTTCGTTGGCGTCCAGTAGCCAGTTACGGCCGTAACATGCTTACATTACGGTCGTAACATCCGTTCGTTGTTTTCAGGATATGTCGGACGAGGAGGACATACGGCTGTAGGGTTTGCGGCATACGGCCGTAAGTTGAGGCAGGTACGGCCGTAAGGCTTGGCCGGTTATGGCCGTAAGACCGAGCAGGGTGTCCGGTCAGTTTTCGACGAAGGCTTCATACGCCCGGAAGATTTTGCCGAGTTCGGCCATATGTGTCGAGTTACGCCCGTAAGGCAGGTGCGGTTACGGCCATAAGTCTGTCGGCAGACTTTCGACGAAACCGAATTACGCCCGTACGATGCGGCTGGTAACGGCCGTAAGGCCGTTGACTTGGAGATGTTACGGCTGTAAGTAGGCCGAGTTACGGCTGTAAGTAGGCCGAGTTACGGCCGTAACAGTCGGCAGTACTTAAGTACCTGGACGGGTTTCTTGTACTGATTTCACCCCTTCTTCACTTGAGTTCCGAGAGAGAAGTCCTTGGGAGAGATTTTCTTCATCACATCACTTGGGTAAGAGTGTTCTAAGCATATATCTTGGATTGGGAAGCTTGGATAGTCGATTTAACACGATTTCACCGGATCAAAGTGTTTGGATCTTCAAAGGTAAATTCTTCAACATCTTGGATTTCGATTTTGTGTTGAGATATGATGTTTTGGATGTTATAATCATGTTGTATGAAGAGATATACATATGATTATGAGTTTGTAGGATTATTCATTGGATAATTGAAGGATTGTTCAAGAACACTTTGAATATTGATTTGGATTTTGGGGGTTTTTGATTAGAGGTTGTTGAAATCTCGAATTAGATATTCATATTGGATTATTGATTGTATTGAAGATGTTTTTATTGGATTGTATCACTCCTTGGAAGTTGGTATCGATATAATCGCGGTTGATTGTAAACAATCGAAGATTGGTTACAACGTGTTTGTTATAATGCCCCAATGAACTTGGATTATTCATATCGACGTTTTGAGTGAGTTATAATCGTACTTGATACGTATATTGAACGGATTGTGGGTAATTGTGTTATTCAAGGTTGTTCGAGCGACCTTTATATTTTTTATTATGTTTTATTTTTTTTTTACAAAAATGGACATTAGTCTTTTTATTATTATTAGTTATATTACTATTTTTATAACAAGTTTTATTATAATTTAGATTTTTATTAACATAAAAATAAATAAATTATACTTCTAATTATTACTTAAACTAATACAATCTAAAACGAAAAAGACACATAATAATAATAAAGAAAAGCAGTAAAATAAATAACTAGTATAAGAATTTACTAACTTGATGACGACAATCTTCTTGTACTTCGTTTGCGCCTCCCTCGCAAAGGCGCCAAAATTTTGTTGTTTTCTCTAAAGTCTAATATATTCGCAAGCACACGATTCGTTCGATGTAGATATGCGGTGCAAGGTCGATTCCACAGGGAGGACTATGATGGTGAAGTAAAAATATTTATATCGTATTACCAAATTATATTAAATTCTAGGGCCCTATATTTTTTAGTACCAAACCATAAAAATAACAAGTTATATATTCTCATTCATAAGAGTATAAATTTTTGATAGCAAATATGTGTTAAAAGATATTATTACCATCAAGTCTACTATTAAAGGATAAAAAACCATAAAAGAAATAGAAAATTAACAAAACGGTCCACCCCATAACCTCTCTCTCTCTATCCTTCTCTCTCTCTCTCTCTCTCTCTCTCTCTCTCTCTCTCGCAAAACCCGACCGTCCCAAAACCTATTGTCGGCGAGAAAATATTTGACTCCGACTACGATCGAGAATCCAAACACGACAGAAGTTCCTCACACTATAGTGACACCCAATCTGAAGAGGCTTTCGTCAATGAGCCGTCGGTTAGTGCAATTTAGTCACACATGGTCGCGCCCACGACTGTTGTTCATCGTCTCAAGATGGTGCTGAAGACGATGAAACCATCGTGTGCACGATGGTCTTTCGTGAGCACGATGGTTTACGCACGATGAGTGTCGATCGTGTGAGCCGTCGTGGGCAAGAAGATGAAAGGCATCTGCTTTGCACACGATGGTCTACACACGACTGCCATGAATCGTGTTAGCCATCGTGGGCAAGAAGACCAAAGGTATCTGCCTAGCACACAATGGTCTACACACGATGGGCATTGTTCGTGTGAGCCATCGTGTGACACACGATGGTCTTCACAGGACGGACATCGATCGTGTGCATGCCATCGTGTGAAAGACTGTTGTCTTTTTTGTTCGTTTCCTTAGGCATTCAATCATGGTTCTTATGATTTGTATGTCTATATTGCAGACTGGTTGCGTATGGAAGAGACCGACATTGCGCTTTGTTACACGGTAAGTCAATCTTTACATACAAGAGGCGGTATTTAAAGAGATAGTTGAGACACAAAGAAGTATTGGCCGCAATTCTGCAGTTGGGGATTGGGATATCGAGAGCTTTATTGGCGGGGTTCTTAGGCGTTTGGTTAAACTTAGGAGAAATGGGAGTACAAATACTGCCCTACATCACTTGATTGCTCGTCAGTTTGAGGGTGATCAAATCCCCCGGGATGAGTCGTGGTTCCAGGTTTGCGGGAGGACCATTTATTTTACGGCCCGTTATTTTGCCATGATCACTGGACTGCACTTTGGAAATTCTACCTTCCATCCACAGGACAACCATCTCCTTCGGTCTGACGGTAAAAATATTAAGGTTAGTGTTCTGCAAAAGAAGTTCAATCATCGAGATTTTGGTAAGACATAAGAGATTTTGTGAAGGTAGCCAATTTGCTGATATACTACTACTTTATCCTATGTCGTGATGACATGATGGTCGAGACATGGGCATGGGCAGTAGTTGAGGATTTCGAACAGTGGCATATGTTTCCTTGGGGTTCTTATGGCTTTGGAGTTTTGTCTTACTACATGGACAATGTGGTCATGAAGGAGGGACAGAAACATAAGGACTATCACTTCTATGGTTTGGTTTGGGCTTTACAGATATGGTCGTACGAGATGATACCTTCATTGGGAGAATTGTGTGAAATTTAACTTAATGTGCTATCTATATTATGTTTTGTGATTCTAAAATTGCTTGTTCAAATATTAATTACTACATAACATCTTATGCAAACTCGTATTTATTATTTCGTGTAATTCATTAGTATATAAGCTATTTAATACAGATGATGAACTTATATGTACGAACTTATTGAGAACATATAGACTACACATGATATGCAATATATTATGTTAATTCAGTCTATAACTTCATAAATAAGTATATTATTAACAAATACTTGTTAATATATAAGTAACAACACGTAAATTGGCGAGTTATTTTAGAAATTAGTGAAAATGTGCATGTTCTTGTGCACACGATGGCTAGTCCCATCGTATGCTGACGTGGATACAGTAACATAGTGACACTACATGAAACAGCTCTATCAGCGACCGCATTCAGTAGCTGAAGGGCATCAGCGACCGATCCAGGTAGCTAAAGGCAGTAGCAGAAAAACTGGTCGCTAAAAAGCACTTCTGCAATGCCTTTTGGCGACCGTTTCCTTAGCAACGGATTTTGGCGACCGACTTGGTCGCTAAGATGATTCAGCATTGGTCTGACAGAGAATCCACGCGTCTGCGACTGACCCAGCGACCGCATCCTGTCGCTAATTGTTGCGACTATTTTTTGCTACTGATTGCTGTCGCTACCATTTGCGACTATGTTAGCTACCGACAACCTCGCTAATATTTGCGACTACTTTTAGCTACCAAATTTCTGTCGCTACCATATGTTTCCTTGGAGTTCTTATGGCTTTGGAGTTTTGTCTTACTACATGGACAATGTGGTCATGAAGGAGGGACAGAAACATAAGGACTATCACTTCTATGGTTTGGTTTGGGCTTTACAGATATGGTCGTACGAGATGATACCTTCATTGGGAGAATTGTGTGAAATTTGACTTAATGTGCTATCTATATTATGTTTTGTGATTCTAAAATTGCTTGTTCAAATATTAATTACTACATAACATCTTATGCAAACTCGTATTTATTATTTCGTGTAATTCATTAGTATATAAGCTATTTAATACAGATGATGAACTTCTATGTACGAACTTATTTAGAACATATAGACTACACATGATATGCAATATATTATGTTAATTCAGTCTATAACTTCATAAATGAGTATATTATTAACAAATACTTGTTAATATATAAGTAACAACACGTAAAGTTATTTTAGAAATTAGTGAAAATGTGCATGTTCTTGTACACACGATGGCTAGTCCCATCGTGGGGCATAATTGTGTGCTCCATCATATGCTGACGTGGATACAGTGACATAGTGACACTACATGAAACAGCTCTATCAGCGACCACATTCAGTAGCTGAAGGGCATCAGCGACCGATCCAGGTAGCTAAAGGCAGTAGCAGAAAAACTGGTCGCTAAAAAGCACTTCTGCGATGCCTTTTGGCCACCGTTTCCTTAGCAACGGATTTTGGCGACCGACTTGGTCGCTAAGATGATTCAGCATTGGTCTGACAGAGAATCCACGCGCCTGCGACTGACCCAGCTACCGCATCCTGTCGCTAATTGTTGCGACTATTTTTTGCTACTGATTGTTGTCGCTACCATTTGCGACTATGTTAGCTACCGACAACCTCGCTAATATTTGCGACTACTTTTAGCTACCAAATTGCTGTCGCTAAAATTAGTATATCTTGCGACCAACATTATATCGATTTCAGTCGCTAATACTTGCGACCAACATTAGATACCGATTTCCGTCGCTAATACTTGCGATTGTTTTTAGCTACCAAATTTTCTGTCGCTAAAAGTAGTATTTCTTGCGATTAACATTGGCTACCGATTTCGGTCAATAATACCATTTTTCAGAATTTACTGGATTATTTTCTAATACGAGGCATCATGGCCCGTGCGATGCACGGGCTTTGTTCACCATGATTAAATCATACTTGTATTTCGGGTAAAAAGTATTCGGATTATGTTGATACGTTGATTTCTTTTGTGTACAACATTTAAATGCATCAGTTTACTCATTACAGTCCGTTATCTTCTGATAGACAATACATCTCAACAAAGTTATAACTCACAACTTTGAAACGACAGTTTATTCCCCGAGCTCTTAGTTTAAGCAAGATTTTGTCCAATACGTGAAATATTAATTTTCATGCAACAATCTTAGGCAATACTAATAGCGATATAACTCTTTATTTAGAAAATGTATATATATATATATATATATATAGTATCGCTCGAGTATGAGTTATATATCCTTTTTTGTAATAATCATACCTAATTCTTCAAGCTCTTGTTCTTGTATACTCTTTTAATAATCAACTATTATGTGACTTCGGCTTACTTATTCAATAAGTTCTAAAATAGTATAGCTAACACGACATTATATCTCGAGATATATGGTTATCCCGTAGTATTTAAATATGAGTTATCATTGATTTGTATTATCGTACCTAAATCTTAACCTCTTGTGTACTCTTTTAGTCCTAAGTTATTATGTGACTTCGACTTACCTGATTCAATTAATATCTAAAAGATGTATCTAACACGCCATTCTATCCCGAGATTTGTGGTTCTCTAGAGTATTTAAATATGAGTTATCCTTATTTTGTAATAATCATAACTAAATATGAGTTACAATAAAAAGTTATCTAACACGACATTTTACCTCGAGATTTGTATACAAATTTTTACCCACTTTTGGATAAAATCTATTTATATACTCCCTCCTTATATTATTTGTTCAAAACATTACAAATTAGTACAAAGTTACTTGTATAAAATATAATCATATTTACATATTGTTACAAAATATATACAGTATCATCTTGCTTAAAAACATCATTTAGAAGTTCCAGGTATATATTGATATAAGTATAAGTTTTTTTATCGGCATACAACAAATCATATTTTGTGTCGTACCAATTTTTTTAAGAAAAAAATATAAGATTTTTATATACAAATTTTCTATTTTTTTTATATATAACTTTATATACAACTGCTTACAGGTATATATTGATATAACCTAATCATTTTATGATTTTGTATATATAAATAAAAAGTGTACATTTTAATAAGAATAAATGTTTATATACACCCACACAAATTCGTATCATATTTAGAAAAATAGAGAAAATCCATAAATTCTAAAACTTTATATAAAATTATACACACAAATTTAAATTGTTTAAAAAATTAAGAAGAAAAAGGTTAGGTTTTTTCAAACATACTAAAGCAATCCTGTTTTTACATAAAAATAATAATAATAAAAATAAATAAATAAACAAAAATTAGAGAAAAACTATATTAGAAAATATATAAGAAACATGGATAGCAAAAGAAACTATTACCTCAACGATTTATCCACTGAACCTAAAAGAAAGAATTAAGAACATTGATAAAGATCATGGATATGGATATCAAGAACAAATTTGTTAAATAAAATAAGTTCACGAAATTATGAACAAATATGAAGAAATAAAAATACACATAGAAAACACATATATAAAGGATGAAGAAAATATTATCAAAAAAATCATCCATCTTCCTATTGGTGTCCACCATAGTACCACCACTTCTTCCATTAGGATACCTAAAACAATAAACCTCAAATCATAAATAAAAAATATGCATAAAAGTCAATATATGAAATCATATGAAAACTCACTGATGTATAGTTTGGATGTTAGCACCAAAATCCTCTCACGAATTAAAGCAGTTCTAAGCAATAAATAATTTAAATCACCAATGATTTTGAGAAAGAGAAGAGGCAGATGTTAGGTTGGTGTGTGTAAAAAGGAGATGTTGGGTTTTATAAAAGCAAAGGGAGGAAATAATGTGTGGTTGTCATTGTGTTGAAACACTATTTCACCATTTATTATTGCTAGGATCCAATGAATATGAATAATAAATTGATATATTTAATGGTGAGCAAGTGAAAGAAACTGGCATGGTAACTTGAAAAGGTTTGGTGATCGTAGCTTCATTCCTAGCATTTAAAGGTGATTAATATGACAGATTTTTTTTTAGACAGATGGAAAGTCATATGACCCATGAAGACTTGAAAGAGACTTGATGAATCTGTATATTTAACTATCATAAGATAAATTAATACCTTTAATGCCTTTATATAGAATTGAGTTTTTATTTGTATAGAGACATAAATTCTCTCATTTATGGCATGAAACTCATTTTTTATATATATATAGAAACAAATCATATTTTGTGTCGTACCAATTTTTTTAAGACAAAAATATAAGATTTTTTATATACAAATTTTCTAATTTTTTTTATATATAACTTTATATACAACTGTTTACAGGTATATATTGATATAACCTAATCATTTTATGATTTTGTATATATAAATAAAAAGTGTACATTTTAATAAGAATAAATGTTTATATACACCCACACAAATTCGTATCATATTTAGAAAAATAGAGAAAATCCATAAATTCTAAAACTTTATATAAAATTATACACACAAATTTAAATTGTTTAAAAAATTAAGAAGAAAAAGGTTAGATTTTTTCAAATATACTAAAGCAATCTGTTTTTACATAAAAAATAATAATAATAAAAATAAATAAATAAAGAAAAATTAGAGAAAAACTATATTAGAAAATATATAAGAAACATGGATAGCAAAAGAAACTATTACCTCAACGATTTATCCACTGAACCTAAAAGAAAGAATTAAGAACATTGATAAAGATCATGGATATGGATATCAAGAATAAATTTGTTAAATAAAATCAGGTCACGAAATTATGAACAAATATGAAGAAATAAAAATACACATAGAAAACACATATATAAAGGATGAAGAAAATATTATCAAAAAAATCATCCATCTTCCTATTGGTGTCCACCATAGTACCACCACTTCTTCCATGAAGATACCTAAAACAATAAACCTCAAATCATAAATAAAAAATATGCATAAAAGTCAATATATGAAATCATATGAAAACTCACTGATGTATAGTTTGGATGTTAGCACCAAAATCCTCTCACGAATTAAAGCAGTTCTAAGCAATAAATAATTTAAATCACCAATGATTTTGAAAAAGAGAAGAGGCAGATGTTAGGTTGGTGTGTGTAAAAAGGAGATGTTGGGTTTTATAAAAGCAAAGGGAGGAAATAATGTGTGGTTGTCATTGTGTTGAAACACTATTTCACCACTGTTATTGCTAGGATCCAATGAATATGAATAATAAATTGATATATTTAATGGTGAGCAAGTGAAAGGAACTGGCATGGTAACTTGAAAAGGTTTGGTGATCGTAGCTTCATTCCTAGCATTTAAAGGTGATTAATATGACAGTTTTTTTTTAGACAGATGGAAAGTCATATGACCCATGAAGACTTGAAAGAGACTTGATGAATCTGTATATTTAACTATCATAAGATAAATTAATACCTTTAATGCCTTTATATAGAATTGAGTTTTTATTTGTATAGAGACATAAATGCTCTCATTTATGGCATGAAACTCATTTTTTATATATATATAGATTTTCTACCTGTTTTCCCAAAACATTCACAACAATACAACTATATACTTTGGCAGGACATGTTCACTTATAAACATTTGCTAGAATTCAAATAATCAAACTGAATTAATATAAAAGTTCAAATATTTTTGCATCATCTAAAAAACCAACAAGGCAACCATAGGTTAGAGTATCATCCAAGTACGAAAGTACAATTCGAAATCATAAAAGCTACCAAGTTCGAGTACAAAAGAAACATAAATGTGACGGTTACACGTAGTTGCCATCGTGGGCACACAATTGGATAACACGATCGTGCCCATCGTGGGTCACCTTCATGTGCACTACAGAGGGCAGTGTCGAATTTCAAATAAAATCATGTTTTCTTAATTCACGAACACAACTTATAACCAGAATAATGAGTCAATACATAGATAGTCCATCGAGGATCAAAATATCACTACATGATTGTTACTAGATAGAACCAAATATCAAATTACATGAGTAATTTAAGTCTCACGGTAGGGACATCGCCTTATGTCATGGTCATCATTACGACAAATGATACATCTCTTCTTCTGTCACCACCTTTGCCTCGTTTGTTCTCCATCCATTTCTTGAGTTTCTTTTAGAGGGATATTCAAATCCACACCACCTATGGGAATGCTTTGCAAGATTTTTTATTGTGGCTGGTTCCTTTACACCTACCGCACACCTGAGGCCGTCTACCGGTGGCCAAATTTTCAACAACAGAGACTCACCCTTGGTTGGTTTGCTTGTCGTACCTCCTCTGGAGGTAAGCAAACAATGGATGAAATCTCCGGTGGGACGTTCCACTCATCAGGATGTGGGATAGGATTAATATACTCCTTATAAGTCTCTCTAAGGCCTTGTTGCTTGAAATAACGACTAACGAAATCATACACAGATAAACCATTACCATCGCGCCTGTTACAAAGAAATTATGTCACATACAAAGACAAGAATATTGAATGATGTGCACATTAGAGCAAAATGATTACCTTATAGCGGCAACGGCATGACGACATAGAATCTTATCTAAATCAAACTCCAGGCAACAACATGTCCAGGTTTGAAGGCCGACCCCGTAAGAAACTTTGTTTTCTTCGACTTTATAAACATGTGGGGTGGTAGTTCGAACAGTAAGAGTCTAATTGGCTTGCACAGAGTTATAGAGCTTTTCAAAAGTGTGCACTGTCAACTCATGGTATCTTGATGCAGCTTCTTCCTGCTTCTCATCGAACCAATTCTCTAAAATTAGGCGAAATATCTCAAGTAACGGGAAAACAGGTAAACGCCTCGCCCACAACATACGATTATTAAAGTATTCAATAACATTGGATGTCAAGAAGTTTTAGCATCGTATCGGACACTTTAACCTAGCCCACCTCTCTGGACCAATTTCAGAAAGGTGTCTGTGAGCCCCATTAGGGCTTTCAATATGTAGTTTCGAAAAGTAGCTTCCAAAAATTTCATCATGATGTGTATAGGCTGCAGTTCTAAAGAGTCCTATAGCATGAACACCGCATGAGGTCAGATTTTTTGCAAGATGGTGATAGCACAACCCATGGAATCA
Organism: Orobanche coerulescens; assembly: GCA_033398695.1. Taxonomy (NCBI): domain Eukaryota; kingdom Viridiplantae; phylum Streptophyta; class Magnoliopsida; order Lamiales; family Orobanchaceae; genus Orobanche; species Orobanche coerulescens. Next base: position 122,675,808 of record CM065812.1, on the reverse strand, counting down.
ATTCGGATAGACGGCTCGAACAGCATTATGAATGCTCTTATGTTGGTCACTCACAATCATTAAATCTTCTATATGATTGTAGCATCTGCGCAGGTTATACAGAAAATAAGTCAATGACTTGTCGTTTTCTATTGGACCGAGACCAACTGCAAGAGGAAATACTTGCTTGTTTCCCTCAAATGTGACGGCCGCAAATAAAGTCCCTTTTATTCCTTCTAGATGGGTCACATCAACTATAATCACTGACTGAACACGTATCAAATGCCCTAATTGTTGGGTACGGATTCGGATATTTGCGCCGTTTGCGGAAGCGTAAAATAAAATTGCGGAAAATAAAGGACATGAGGATTTATAGAGGTTCGGCTATAAACGAGCCTACGTCCTCTCTAGGTATCTTTTTCTATAGGATCAAGATAAAAACCTCTACGCCTCTCTTCTATCGGTCGAGGTATAACCGTTACAATCACGTATTCTATTGGTCCGTGATAAACCACTCGTACTTGTCTTTGTGTCGGTCCAAGTTAAACCGTTTTCCTTTTCTATCGGACAAGGAATCAACCGCTCTAGCTTTCTATGGGTACTAGATAAACCTCACTTAGATATCGATTGCGATTCTAATAATGCCGGATCCTTGATCCTAATAACACCGAATCCAATCGTATCTTTTCTTTTACCACTCGTGTATGTTTTCGTGAATTCTCACTCAAACACTTACAATTAAGCTCAATATCAACAACAAGAATGTGTGTAATAATATCACAAGAATAGACAGTATGCTCAAGGTTGTTGTTCTCAAACAATACCATAGGGATGGTATTTATAGGCTCCATCTTCAAACTAGCCGTTAGCTGCTGCACACTGCATTACGTACGCTATCACATTCATATTACGTACGTAAGCTTCATTACGTACGTTAACCTCCCCAGGTTACGTACGTTAGCCTAGTCCAGTTTCAGTCCAGTGAGTTTCGTTTCTTTGGTTACGTACGTTAGCATTTCCTTCGTTACGTACGTTAACATTACGTCACTGATGACGTCATATATCCGTTGCATGCTTTGCTGACTTTGACTCCTCCAACGTTCACTTGTTTGAACTCCTTTACGTACGTTATACAACCATCGTTACGTACGTTAGCTTGCCCATATTACGTACGTTAACATGTTCCTGTTACGTACGTTAGCTTTGTTTTTCTTCAGCATTTTGCACTTTGTTTTCCTTCGATATTTGCTTCGCCTCTTCGATGTTTTGTTTTGTTTATCGCCATTAATCATCAAAACACTTATTAATTTATGTATGGAATAAAATGTTCCAACACTAATACTCTGTCCGAGTGCAACGAACATGTGGCAAAGCACTCCCACGAGTCGTCCGTAAATCATAAATTGTCCCTCGATTACGCTGCTTCAACAAATCCAGATAACACATGAGCCTCTGATACGACTCATCAAAGCTTCCGTATGTATTCTCAATCGCTATATTCCACGTCTAGAGCAAAATTGTATATCATATTGATGTCGTACTCCTTACGCATCTCTATAATCATCTCATTTGGCCTCAAAGTGACCCCCTCACCTGTCAATCTTTTAGAAAAATAATGGGTGACAACCTCATAAGTGACCGATCGTGCGGCAGCATGGTTCAAGTCAGGGTGACGGCTGTGATCCAAGGTTAACTTAGTAATTTTCCAAATGGTTGCACCCTCAATAACACACAACCTAAACTGACAATTCACTACGCCATAAGTGCTCATATGCAACACATATCTCCAGTGTTGCAAGGAAAAGTATTGCAATAGCCCTCTGATCTTTGGTCTTTTGCAATACTACCCAACTAGTGTTGCATTAGACCTGAATGCACTGTTGCAAAAGACGTTAATGCAACACCAACCTAAAGTGTTGGATTATACATGATCTTAAAGTGTTGCAATACACTAAATTATCTTAATAATTACGCAAAATATTTTGAATATTTTTAAAAAATATCGTCAAATTTAAATTTTTTACACTAAAACAAAATAAATTATTTGAATTTGTTTAATCATTTTATAACAAACTTTTTATAAGAGCACATATAGTTTTTTACTTAAAAAATTTTCAGATTAAAATCAATAAATTTAAAAATATTAAAAAATAAAATAATTCCTTAAAATTCTAATAAATAAAATATATTTTATGAATACATATATTTTTTTTTGAAATTATAATCTAAAATTAAAATAAAAAATTGAATTTATACATTCAACTCTTTAAAATATAATAAGAAATACTCCCCCCGTCCCAATCTACGTCGCTCATCTTTCAATTTTAGGTGTCCCATTCTAAATTGTTCGTTCCATTTTTGGTAAGTTCATGGCCCACTAAAATACTTAAAAGTTCATACAACTTTAATATTTACAATAATTTACCCGCGGGTAACGGATAACCGCAGGCACCCGACCCTAATAGGTGCGGGTTTGGTGGGCCTTTAGTATCCACGGATATTTGTGGATAAATTCTGTTGTGAGATGTTCTGATCGTTGATGGTTCTTTTACATTAGATGTTTTAGCATATTGTGGACAAATATTTGAGAACAAACGAGACTTTAAAAATTAAACGGAGGGAGTACTATTTAAAACCACAGTTTATTTATTTTTCTTGTTTTTTTTCGCTCTCTCGCAAATTCATTATGCAAGTGAAATCAAATTAAAGTTTTTCAAAACCCTAGTTTCCACTCCCTTTACAACTATTTTTCTCGTTTTATTGCCTTCCGCACTCTGCTCGTCTGATTTGGTTGTTGGTATTTGCAGGCGAGTGACAGATTTAATATCAACTCCCAGCTCGAGCATTTACAGGCTAAATATGTGGGCACGGGGCATGCCGACTTGACTCGATTGTGAGTTCGATTAGAAGATTTTTGAGAAATATAAATTCCATGCTTCGTATATTTATTTTTGGGCTATTAGTTTTTTTTTTTAAATTTTGTTAATGTTCTGTTTTCTTGGGGGCAAAAAATTGTTTTGTTTCTAGTGAATGGGCAGTGGATATTCACCGAGATAGTTACGCAACGTATGTTGGCCATTATCCCCTTTTGGCTTACTTTGCTGTGGCGCAAAATGACTCCATTGGGAGAGAGCACTACAATTTCAAGCATGTTTTTATTTTTGCCTTTTTTTTGTGAAATTCTCTTTTTCTTTATTTTTGCTCCTTTTGGGTATGCTAATTTTGTAGTGTACATTTTCTGTTTTTTTTTTTTTCATTTGCCTGCTTGCGTGGTTAATATGTAAGATTCGCGAGGCTGGAAATTATCGCTGATCTCTTTCTGTGATTTGGCTTTTCACTTTATAGTTTCGTGAGTTGGTAGATTTAGCGGGTGTTTTGATTGGATGTTAGGTTGTATCTGTGTAATCTTGATTGGGTATGTCATGCTTAAATGATACGTGATTCACTCGGTGTGCTTGTTCCAGGGTTCAAACGCTCACATGAGATTGTTGGCAAATGGCGTCTTTTCACATGTGATTTACTCGGTGTGCAACTTTTTTGGAGCACTGAAAATCATTTAGATGAAAAATGGCTAGTATTAAAAGTGGTAATCTTGTATCTTGAACTTTATCGTGCATATAGAAAAGTGGATGTGGAAACTGGAAATATAGTTTTTTTTTATATATTTGATTGGAGTTATTGTACTCCTTAGTTATGGACTATGCTACTCGGACTCTTCATTTCATCTCAAGTACTTACGCCGGATCCTCGAAACTCCGACATGGGTATGACATTTCGGCACTTCATCTTAGGTGATAATCATGGAATCTTTTTCACGGAATATTCGGGTCAGCGAGTACGGATACCAAATGCCCACCAAACCCGCACATATTAGGGTATCCAAGGATACCAAATGCCCACCAAATTACTATCCATTAGGTTCGTGGGTACGGATATTGATAGTTACTATCCGCGAAACCCTATACCCACGAAAAACATCCAAGAAATACCCACAAAATATCCGAGCAGAGCCGACCCACACTCATTATTTCCAACATTCACACAACAAACAAAACCCTAACCCTACCTAATTAGTTCAGCGGCGCCGCACACACACTGACACCCTTCGTTCTCTTCTTCATTCTCCCCCTTCATTCTGCACCCACCCGCTGTCCCCCGCAGGCTGCAGCCCCACCATAGCCGCAGACGCAGTGCCCTGCCACCGCCGCACACGCAGCGCCACAGCGCCCTGCCACCGCCGCACACACAGCGCCGCAGCGCCCCCGTCCCCACAGGTCGCAGAACCACCACCGCTGCATGGGTATTATACTACATCTCTCACGAGTTTTTTAGTATTTTTTCCTTCTCAGTTTTTAGTGTAATGAATAAAGGATTGCTATATAAAGGAGTGCTAGATAAATACTTTTTATAAGTCAATTAGAAAACTGAAAGATGATGAACTGTAATGCGTTTGAGATCTTGGTGTTGTTTGGGCATTCGTGCTCGAGCATTGTAGAGATTAGTTTTGCTAGTTTAGTGTTTTTTGTGGGATCCCTATGAATGGTGTTGTTGTGCGTGCTTTTTTTTTGCTGCTGGAATGATTGGAGATGGTGACGCCATGGCTGTTTTGCTGAGTGGCAGGTTGCGGATACCCGACGGGTCGTGGATACGGATGTGGATAGGCACTATCCGCGCCCGACGTACCCGACTGCCATATTCTTCTATTAAGACAAAAGCATGTTCTGTAAGTAACCACTTCAAGTGGGACGGAGTCACGGAGGGAGTAAATGTTTATTCATTATTTTCCCTTGATATATTCTGATCGTTGATGGTTCTTTTATTGGATGTTTTAGCATATTGTGTACAACTTTGAATTTTTCAGGGCAAGAAAAATCCCGGAACTGATCGTACTTCTGTTATTTCGTTCTTGGTTCAAGTTCAGAAAGCAAAAGAAATGAAGATAGACATGCAACTTCCATTCATCTTCAACAGATTATGAATTTTAGTTCAAAACTTTTATAATTTTCGTCGTTTTCGCAACTGGAGAACACTAGTTGTTCACTAATTTGTCATTGCTTAAGAAATTTCACTGCATGAGAGGAGAATCAAAACAGTAAATTTTGCATTCCTTAATAGAGTTGGATCACTGCATGCTTATGTACAAGTTACTAATATTTATCATTAGGAAACCACTTCTCTTTTATTTCTCCTGCCGAACGAACTTCTGGAGTTGCTACATATATTACTCTTTCATAACTAATTTGCTCCTAAAATATTCAAAATTCTTCTACTCACATGATGAGTCTGTCATCGAGGCTAATTTCTTTATTCTCCTCCCATGTTTATTCATGACCTGATGGTTTGATGATAATGATGCACCGTTGCTGGAATATTTTACCCGTTCGCGAGCGAGTGCAGCTGCAGCTAGGAAGCAACTAAGGAACACTAGAACTGAAAATGAGAAGGAAGTGACAAGTTCATACTGTGCACCAGCTTTAAAACCAACATGCAGTATAGTGTTTCAACATGCAACCAATGGAGCAGCTCGTGATTCCATAATTGCTTACTTAGCGCTGAGGGTGTGGCGTGCCGAATTGTTAGTATAAGATTTGTTGGATAGTAGTTGGAGTTGGTATTTTGCGTCGACTGTTTGTTGGGATGTTGGTACTTGGTACTGAATGGTAGGATGTGAATACTGAATGGTATTTTATTTGTATGGAATGATGTACGTACGAAATGGTTATTGTGAAATTTTTATTTAAAGTGTTGCATTTATCTTTTAGTTATTGTTGCATATTCTCAAATTAGTGCTGCATATGGCAACCATATTACTGTTGGATATAGGAATAGTGTTGCATTATGTCTGGTGGGACCCATTGGTGACGTGGATGAAGTGGGAACCACTGTTGACGTGGCAATGGGGCCCACTGTTGACGTACCAAAAGGGCCTACCGCTGATGTGGATGAAGTAAGACCCACTGCTGACGTTGCTAAATGCCCCACTGCTGATGTGTCATTGGTTTGGACCCCACTTTTCTAAACTGTATTCTCCTCTAAGCCAACATTATTTTCTGTTGCATATATCTTGTTTTGTGTTGCACTATGTACATAATGCAATACTTTCCCTCTGTTGCATTAGAAAGAAAAAATGTTGGATTCGAGGTCAAATGCTACGCGATCAGATGCAACACCCACAAAGTGTTGGATATAACAATTTCTGGCCTAAGGCAACGGAAAATGGGGCATAATGCAACAATAGGAAGCGTTGCATATGAACACTTGTATCGTAGTGATTATTTCTCCCACTCTTACAGAGGAACATTATACGTTTATCGACGGAACGATCAGTGATACACTGTAACATGCTTTCCAAATGATACATTCCTACATTTATCCTCAACTTTGTCTTAGACCGAAAGGTGGCCCCACCTTTAGATGACCAGTGACAAGTGGAGGCTGCTCGACCCAACCCAAAGTCCCGACATTATCGGGGTCGGGAAATGGAATGATCCAATTACGCATTGAACTTTTATGCTCATGCTCACTCATAGACTGATGGTCGGATGAGAAGTTCCGACGACTCATAATCCTATCCATTTGGGCTGGTTGGCGAACCCAAGCAAGAAACTCCATAAGCAGTGACTCAAGCAAGTCTTTATAACAATCTTCATCTTCGGACGTATGCACCTCCTCACCTTCCTCATCTTCCTCGTCTTCCTCGTATTGATAATCATTAGAAGGCATGTAATAATATATGTTGTCGGGATCTACTCTCGAGCTACTACATCCCACATTAACCTTGGGGGTGGAGGAGCTGCTGTTCTCAACATACACCTCAGGGTCCTCTTTGTATTCTACTAGCAATCGAAGTATCTCGGTATTACTCTGTAATAGGACTTTTACTTTGTTTCCCTTGGCCATGCGTATCAAGTACCGTAATTTGTAATCGGACTCATTTTAGACCACCCAAACCCTCTCTGATAATCCCATGAGGTTTTCACGACTAATTTTGCTCGCGGCGATATAGACAAAAAAGGAGCTCCCGTCAATATATATCGATTACTCTCAATGACCACTCTGATGTATCAAAATATGCTGCCACAACATCTGATTACAAAAAGATGAATAACTTATCAGAAAACTGATCGAACAATATTCTAGTATGTCTCTGAATTGGACACGACTGATGCACACGGTTTGATGCTAACGTGTGCAAGTTTCTTGGCCATGAAATGTCCTTGAACACGATTGTTGCACATGATTGTAGATGATCGTGTGCAACGATCGTGGACACGTTATTTGTGCACATTATGTCAAGGCCGTTGGACACTACCGTTGCACACGATGGCAAGCCTTCGTGTGCAGCCATTGTGTTCGAAAGAACTTGTAGGATCAAAATTCCGGCAAATAAAATATTGATGCATACCTTATTTATGAACCCAGAAGCACGAGAAATGAAGTCCTATTTGAACGTCAACTTTTCTTTTTCGAATAATCGTGTGATTTTTATAAGGTTTTGAGAGACCCATTGTCAAAAATGGTTGCTTGTTTTGATGTATAGGTTGTAGTTAAATTTTGGTTGTTGGACATTAATATCTATAGAGGAGATGATGAAAATAAAAAAGAAAAAAGAAAAGAAAAATAATTTAAATTATATAAAATGCAAAAAGAAAATAAAGTCAACAGTACAACTTTTGGGAGGATATTTTAGTCTTTTTAAGTGAAATGGTACCAATAACTTATATCCTTATGTATGGGGATATAAAACTTGTCAATTTTATGATTTGGTATTAAAAAAATTGATTCTCACTAAATTCTAACCTAGTCACTAATAATATGATTGTTGAATGGTTGTAATAATTGCATTAAGTAACAATAATTTTAAATGAATTTTAAATAAATAAATTTTGAAATAATTTATTAGGGTTTAAAATCCACCGATGGCTATTTATTATTTATTTTATACACTGATTTCGAGAAATTCATGGATAGATTTTGAAATCAGTCTCACTATTTCCTATATATTTAACAATAAGTACAAAATTATAATTCAAATATAGATTTTTCTTCGCTTGAAAAGTATAATTTCTAAGCATTAGATATATCCAACTTAATGGAAAATAAATAATCAAAGAATTACCTAATATCAATAATCACAAAGCAACGGAAAAATTATAATTATCAAAAATACGTGATATAATTGATGAAATAATATCCCCATATTGAACCGAAAATCATAATCATCAAAACATACAGTTGGATTGATTATATAAATATTAATAATAATTTAGACATGGTTTCATCATGATCCCACTAAAAGAAAATTACTCATTCGTAATAACTTACTAAATGTCGGCTCTTTGATTTTTTTTGCTTTTTCATTTAATTAGTTTAAGCCTCACTATAGCAAGCTTGGCTAACGTGCGCTACTTCGCCGCCGATGAGACCGTGGGGGAGGCCGAGGAAGGTAGGAGCTGGACGGACAACACCAAAAGGATTTCAAGGTAGATCGGAAGTATTTGAGAAGAATCTGAGTGGAACCTCGGAGACCAGAGAATTTTCGACACAAAGGGCTGAAACAGTAGATTCTGCGTCTGCAGACTACTCTGATCTGGATGAAAGGGATGATGCTGAGCTACAAAAGTGTTTGGAGTAGGAGACAGCTCAACCTCAGCTAGATGCGAAGGAGAAGGAAGCTGAACCAGAGAAAATACCCAAATATGCTCCAAAAGGTATAAAACTGAGCTATATACCTCCAACTCTGAAACAAGGAGAACCTAGCTTACTTAGTTAAACAAGATGTTGAGGATGAGATTAGGAAATGGAGATCAGCTGTGATCCTATATGTGGTTGGGGAGTACCCGACCATTTCCTTTTTGCGTACGTTTTTGATGAAATAATGTAAGGTGAATGATTGTGAGATATATTATCATAATGAAGGATATTTTGTGGTGAGATTTAAGACGATGAAGGAGAGAGACTATGTTTTGAGTGCATAACCGTATACAATCTCTGATAGACCTGTGATTCTGAAGCCATGGGAAGTTGATTTCTGTTTTGACAAAGAGGTTCTAAAAATTGTGCCACCCTGGGTTCAACTACCAAATCTTCCTCTACATTGCTGGGGAGAGAGTTCTATTAGTCGGATATGGAGTATTTTAGGGAACCCTGTTTGCACTGATGATTCTACTAGTACACAAAGTCGCATGTCATATGCAAGAATGGTGGTGGAAATAGATGTGACCCAACATATCAAATATAGTGTTCAGATTAGGGATGATGAAGGAAATAGGGTTGAACAAAAAGTAGTGTATGATTGGCTGCCACCATTTTGTAAATCATGTAAAGCTGCATGTCATGATTATGCTAGAAAGCCAGCTCCAAAACCACCTCAACCACAGCAACCTATAATCACAATCCAGACTACAAAATGGGTGCCTAAAGCAAGTGCAGAAAATAAGAAGATTGAGCCAAAGAATGCTAGTGAAGCCCAACATACTGAGGATTGGCAGATTCCTAGGAAGACGGCACCAGTACCAAAAATGGATAATAACACTATTCAGATTGGCAATGCATATGTGGTGCTTGGATAAAAGAACAGGAAACAGAAGAAGGAAATAAACAGGGCGAGGACCTTATCCCCTCAGTGCCAAAATGAAGCTTATTTGTTGGAATGTGAGGGGCTGCAACAAGCCTCACAAGAAGAAGGAGATCAGGATCTTTCTGCAGAAGAATAATATTGATGTAATGGCTTTTTTAGAAACCAGAGTAAAGGTGGGGAAGTATAAGAAAGTGACAACATCTATCCAGAAACATTGGGAGTTCTGCCATAACTATGATTGTGCTACCAATGGGAGGGTTTGGATTGGCTGGAACCCCAAGAAAATTAATGGTCAAGTGATGGGAGTATTTGCTCAAGGTATTCACTGTGAACTGGGAGATTTGATATCAGGAAGGTGTTTTGATTTTGTGACAGTTTATGCTTTCAATACAAATGCTCAGAGAAAAGATTTATGGAAGGATATTGATGGGATTTGTAATATATCATATAATTCTATGTTAGTGCTGTTTTACAAGTGACTGATAGGTTTCAAGGAAATCCAGTTACCTAGACAGATATTCAAGATTTTGAGGAATGCCTTTGAGAGGAATAATCTCAATACAGTGAGAATGATGAGGAGTGCTTATACTTGGAGTAATAACCAGGGAGGAGAAGACAGAATATGCTCACTTATAGATAGATTTCTGGCTAGCAATAACTGGTTTCAGATGTTTGATGCCCCAGTGGTTGAAATAATGGACAAAAATGTATCAGATCATTGTCCTATATTGCTACAGCTTGATGATAACAGGAGAGGTCCATCTTTATTCAGGTTCATGAATGTCATGGCAAGCAATCCTGATTTTAAGAAAATTATTGAGAGTACCTGGCAGCATAGCACCACAGGGAATTTACTGATGAATATTTGGCAAAATTTAAAAGTCCTGGACGGTCCTTTCAAGAACCTCAATAATTTACACTACATGAACATCCCTGAAAAACTTGCAGCTTATATAGATGAGCTAAGAGAAACTCAAAAACGGTTAAATTTACAAGTGGATGATCTACATCTTATTGAGAAAGAGAAGAAGTTGCTAACTGATATTGAGCATTGGAGTAGCATAGAAGAGAGTATTTGGCACCAGAAGTCTAGAATTGAGTGGATTAAGCTGGGAGATGGGAATATAAAGTTCTTCCACTCATATGCCAAAGCAAGAAGTGGATCTAAGGCTATTAAAGGTTTATATACAGCTGCAGGAGAAAGGTGTAATACCCCAAAACAAATCGTGGATGAGATTAGACAGTTTTATCTGGATCTAATGGGTAGTGCTGCAGAATATTTGCCAATGATTGATCATGATATATTGCAAATATGTGCTGAGGTTACAGATCTGGAAAGCAAAGGAGCCCTATTCAACATGAATCCAAATAAGGCACCAGGTATAGATGGGTTCAATGTGCAGTTTTACAAGATAGCTTGGTACTATATTGGAGAAGATGTATGTGCAGTTTTTAGGCAATTTTTTACAATAGGAAAATTTCTTAAAGCAGTTAATACTACACTGCTAACCTTGCTTCCTAAATCTGAGCTTGCCAGGACAGTAAAAGAGTATCGACCTATTGCTTGTTGCAGCATCTTATACAATATTATCTCAAAGGCGCTGGCAAATAGACTTCAAATGGTGCTGGGTGATATTGCTAGTAAAAATCAATCACCTTTATAAAAGGGAGACTCATATATGACAACATCTTGCTGAGGCATGAGGTTATCAAAGGGTATAGCAGAAGAGGTATCTCACCTAGATGCATGATCAAAATTGATATTCAAAATACATATGACTCAGTGGAGTGGCCTTTCCTCAATTACCTAATGATTGATCTTGGTTTTCCTTATCAATTTGTGCAATGGATAATGGCTTGTTCGTCTTCAGTCCTGTGAATGGGGAACTCACTGAACCATTCCAAGCAAAAAAAAAGGTCTAAGGCAGGGAGATCCTATTTCACCTTATCTTTTTGTCTTGTGCATGGAGTATTTACGCACGTGTCTGATGGAGCTCAGGGAGAATAGGATGTTTAAATATCACCCAAAGTGCAAGAGGTTCAACCTGATCCAAATCTGTTTTGCAGATGATCTCCTTTTGTTTTCAAGAGGAGACAAAGTTTCTATTCAGCAGCTCATGAATGCTTTCCACAAATTCTCTATGGTGTCTCGCTTACAAACTAATCAGAGCAAGAGCTACATATACTTTGTGTTGGAATATTTATTCCACATATTCACAATTAGAGTTTTGATGATTAAGTTGCTAAACAAAACAAAACAACAAAGAGGCGAAGCAAAATGACGAAGAAATCAAAGACGCAAAAAGTTGCAATCTGGACTGCATTAGCGCACGCTACATATCAAGGCTAGCGCACGCTAACGAGAGTTATCTGCAGATCAGACGAATTCAAAGTTTCCTGAAGACAACCTACCTGATAAAGGATAGCGCACGCTACACATGATGCATAATGCACGCTATCGAAGGTTAATTATCGTTGTGAAGATATTCAAACACTGTATGACGCAAGCAATGACAAAATCATAGTCCACGCTAATACTGAGGAATAGCGCACGCTAAGACGTTTGAATTCAAGTCAATAAATCCATTGGAAGATGCTACACCAAAGTCATAAAGAATCAACGGCCAGTTTGACAAAATCATGCAACGGATATATTGGATTAGCGCACGCTACATTCCATTATTAACGTACGCTACATCAAGAGGATAACGTACGTAACAGGAAGGCATAACGTACGTAAGGGAAGAAACGAAGCCACTGGACTAAAACTGGACATCGATAACGTATGCTACATGGAAGGCATAACGTACGTAAAGAGGCTTAGCGCACGCTATTAAGAAGAGCTAGCGCACGCTAGCAAGTCAGAAGTCAATAACGGCTAGTTGGTTGAAGAAGGCTATAAATATCACATCCTTGGTAGTAAACCACACAACAACATTGAGCAATTCATATACACTTGAGATATCATTGTAAACATTATAGTTGTTCTTGAGCTTAAATTGAGAGTGATTGGGTTTGATACACTAAATCATACAAGAGAGAAAAAGAAAAGATACGATTGGATTCAGTGTTATTAGGATCAAAGATCCGGCATTGTTAGAATCGCAATCACTATCTTAGTGAGGTTTATCTAGTACCGATAGAAAGCTAGAGTGGTTGATTCCTTGTCCAATAGAAAAGAAAAACGGTTTAACTTGGACCGAAAAAAAGACAAGTAAGAGAACGGTTTACTCGGACCGATAGAAGACGAGCTTGTAACGGTAATTCCTCGACCGATAGAAGAGAGGTGCAGAGGTTTATATCTTAAGCCTATAAAAAAAGATAACGAGAGAGGACGTAGGCACGTTTGGCCGAACCTCTATAAATCCGTGTGTCGATTTTATTTCCGCACTTATTATTTATGCTTCCGCACAACGGCGCTAATACCGATATTGCTCCAACAACTGATATCGGAGAGGTACCTCCAATAAGCGGCTTAACATCCGAGGAGTCGATCCAAATGGCATTTCAAATTGCTCCAGTCGAAGACCTTGATCTAAATTGACCACCATTTTTTGATGGCTCGAACTTCATGATGTGGAAGAAAAAGATGTCAATATTCATCCGAGCATATGACATTGAGCTTTGGAAGGAGATATGTCTTGGTCCAAAAATTCCTCTTAAATCCGAAGGTACGCTTAAATATTTTGAAGAATATGACGACGCAGATTGGAGAAATGATCATTATAATTGTAAGGTAACTCAACTTCTTTATTGTGTCTTAAATCCGGAGGAACACAACCGGATATCATCGTGTGATAGTGCCAAAGAAATTTGAAAAATGCTTAAGGTAACACACGAAGGAATGTCTCAAGTCAAGAAGACGAAGATTAATATGCTTCTCCATGACTACGAGTTATTCATGATGAAGGGTGACGAGTTCATCACCAACATGCTCGACTGTTTTGCGGTCATCACCAATGGACTAGCTCCGTACGGTAAACCATTATCTAGTAGTGAGAAAGTCAAAAAAATCTTAAGATCACTACCAGTTGAATGGGACGGAACGGTTACGGCGATTATGGAATCGAAAGATCTAAATAATCTTGATTTTAGTACTCTCGTTGGTTCTATTATAAACTACGAGATAGTACTTAAATCTCGGAATGCTAAAGCGAAGCCGAAGGAAAGAACCATAGCCATGAAGGCTAAGATGTCCAAGAGAGAAGAAATCCCGGTGGATGAAAGCGACGAAGAATCGGCATATTATGCCAAAAATATTAATAAGTTCCAACACTTATTTAACCGGATAAAGAAAGACATCAAATCGGACGAATATAAGAACTCGACAATAATTGTTGAGTATGTGGTAAACCAGGCCATTTCGCAACGAATTGCCAAGCAGCAAATCCGAAGAAGGTACTCGTTGCAACATGGAGTGACGAGGATATTGATGATGATCTCATTGATCAAAATAACCTTGTATTTATGGCCCGGAGTTCATTCGACGATAGCGACGTCGACAGCCAAGTAAGTAACTCTTACGATGAACTTTTTGAAGCATTCGAGTTATTACATACGGACTATCAAAATGCTTTAAATGAGATTAAATCCCTTAAATATAAAAATAAATTATTGAAAATTCCAAAATTCTTGAAAAAGGGAAATTTGTTGAAATCGATCATTCAAAATGTGTTGAAAATGAAAATATTTTAAAGGATGATCTTGTTAAAGTTCAAACTGAGCTCAAAAATTTAACGAAGAAATTCTCATGTGGAAACGAGAAATTTGAACAAATACTCTCGGTGTAAAAGTTTACGTTAAATAAACAGGGGTTGGCATTCAAACCACGTCCTAAAAATGAATTAGAAATTTTAAAATACCCCGGTGTGAAAAATATTTGAAAATCGGGCATCACATTTCGAATTGCAAAAGCCCAAGACGGGCGATAAAAACTTAGAAAATTTGGATTCCCAAAGGAACGTTTATTCCTAATATCGTCTATGCCTCAAAACAAAAACCGACTTTCGGTTGGATCCCTAAAAATTAATTTTTAACAATTGATATTTTACAAAGGGGGAGATAATATTTTCAAGAGGAGTTATTTCCTATTCAGGCATAATTATATTCATCAATTAGTATCATGCATATTCAATAATTGGTATCTTCTATTTAATTGCTATATTTTTTTTCACTTTTTGTTGAATACAAAAAGTGGGGGAAGGAGTTGAATCGGATAAAACGCAAAATAATAGAAATCGAAGAAGTCGAAAAGGAGAAAAAGAAAGCATAAAAAAAGGGGGAGAAACGAAGGAATTGAAAAATAAGAAGCGAAGAAGTCGAAAATGACAGAAAAAGAAAAAGATTGGAGAAACTAACGAAACGATCAAAGCCGAAAACTTTGAACTGTACATACATATATATTTTTATTTTGCAGGTTTTATCTGTAATACCCGGTTGTGAGTTCATTTATTATCATTCAGTTATTGTCACTCAGAATTTTTTTTACTCAGTAATAATCGTTCATCATTCATATTCAGTCAACTATGTTCACCATTCGGCGTATTTTGGGATCATCACTGTTTGAGATCGAGGCGAGATTATTGTCATCATCATCATCATGTTTTAATTTTCAGTTTGAGAGGTAGCGCGCGCTACATATTCTTGTTAGCGCGCGCTAATGGGGTGCAGGTAACGCACGCTATGATTCAGTATTAGCGCACGCTAGCGCAAGTGGGGCAGACAGTCCAGAAGGTACTGGGCTGATTTGGGAAATTCGTAGCGCACGCTACGAGTGGTAAGTAGCGTACGCTAATGGTGCTGGTAACGCACGCTAAGTCACATTAGTAGCGCACGCTAACGCGTGCAAAGGCGCAGGATGAGGTTACGGACTTGATTTTGAATATCGGACATCAGTTAGCGCACGCTAACAATCTGGGATAACGCACGCTATCGGTAAGGTGTTAGCGCACGCTACCAAGTCGTAGCACACGCTAACGAGGCATTTCGAGCTCATCTGGATCGCCCGATGAAACCGCTAGCGCACGTTAACTATCAGGTCATAGCGTGCGCTAAGCTGGGACAGTATAAATAAGACAGTTCAGTCCAACCTTCGTCATTTCTTCATCTCTCAACCATTTCGGACGAGCTTGGGCGATTCGGAAAGGTCTTTTCGAGCTGCAATCATCTATCATCATCTTCAAGCTCCTAAGTTGGATTAATCATCATCTAATCAGTTTCATCACTCCAAATCAAGGTAATGATTCTTGGATCTAGAATTCGGATCTTGGGTGTTTTGCTTTCGATCTCTTCGTGTTAACTCGATATTATGTTGGAAAATGTTAGATATGGATTATCTATCTTGGATACATGTATTTCTACGAATTCATTGGTGTAATTTTCGGAATTTATGAATAATTGAGGAATTGTTCAAGAACCCTTACGAGTTGACTTTGGAAGTTTGGGGGGTTTCGACTAGATGTTCTTGCAATCCTAATTTAAGTATTCCTATTAGATTATTGATGGTATTCATGAAGTTTTGTTGGATTGAATCATTCATTGGAAGATTGGTTTTCGATATTATTGGGTTTAGTTATAAACAATGGGAGATTGTTTACAACGTGCTTGTTTTAATGCCCCAATGAGTTTTGGGTAGTGTTGTATCGACTTTTGAATTGGTTATGATCATGTTTGATTCGTATATTAAGCGAATTGTTGGTATATGTGTTGTTCAAGGTTGTTCGAGCGGCCGACAATTTCATTAAGGACGTTGTTCGTGGAAGGACTTTCTCGCCTTCGGTTTGAGGCAAGTTTTATACTTGTACTAGTCAATGAGATTAATGTCATCATATATGTGTATAAATGTGTTGTATCATTCCGAGACTTAGTCTCTTCATGAATTCATTGATATTAAGAGATCGTTCGATACGATACCTTTCAGCAATTTTGCCAAATGTTATTGTTGATCGTTAACGGCCGATTCAAGGCATTGTGATACTCATTATTAATGTCATTGTCGAAAGCCGGTTCACGGTATCGATGTATCGATTGTTGTTAAAATAGATGTCAATTTAAGACATCGTTGAGATCATTGTTATTCCTGTTTGGATTGTCATTAAAACTGTACAGGCCAATTAAAGGCATTAGCTTATTCATTTCTCATCTTCGTCATCGGTCACCGATTAAAGGTGCCGGGACATCCTTCGGATCATTGTCATCGATTGTCCGTTCTCAGGTAAATCGAAATGTTCAATCATTCACCATATCATTGTTATCGATTGACCGCTCTAAGGCAATCGAGGTATTTAATCATTCATCGTATCATTCGTAGCGATTGGCCATTCTAAGCCAATCGAAGTGCTTAATCATTCATGGAATCATCCGCTGCATCATTGTTATCGGTTGGCCATTCTAAGGCAATCGAGGTGTTGATTTGGGACTGTCAAGGACGGTGTCTATCCGTGTGTTACTGTCATCGTGTTGGCCGACTCAAGGCAGCACACTATCATTCATTGTGATACGGCTTTCATGCCGTAGCTTCGGCCCTAATGGTGATACGGCTTTCATGCCGTGGCTTCGGCCCTAATTGTGATACGGCTTTCATGCCGTGGCTTCGGCCCTAATGGTGATACGGCTTTCATGCCGTGGCTTCGGCCTAATGGTGATACAGCTTCATGCCGTGGCTTCGGCCCTAATCAATAACAGCTTCGGGCTGTTTCAACTTAATGTGATTGTGATATTTGACAGCTTCGGCCGAGTGGTTTTTAGGTCTTGTGATTGTCTTGTTAATTTCATGGGAGCCTTCGGGCATTGTGATTCATATTTAATCCAGTTCTGGTTTGGTTCATGTCGTGTAATTCATTGTGGTATTCTGTGGTTATGATTCGCCGTTGGGCACTTATGTTCTAACCTGTCGCACAGGTATTAATAGTATGCCATGGGCATAGTATTTCACGAATGCTCGGTTCTTACCTTGGTTTGTGAGCATCTCGTATTATTATCATCATTGTACCGTTTTCATTCTGCCATTGGATGCATATCATGTTATACATGTATTTGATGTTCATTATCTGGATGACTGACCCCGTGGGGGCGGAACATGTTTTCATGTTTTAGGTGCTTGCGAGGAGAGAGTTGAGGCACAGGGGCATGACGATGGCGACGAGGCATTCGAGCGATACTAGTCCGAGTTGTTCATTGTTGGTCAGTCAGTTGGAGTGTACTCCAGTCTTGTCAGTGGTTGTCATGTTGTATTACCCGAACAGATGTTCGTGGATGCTGTTGTATTTCATTTTGGCCATGTAGGCCACTTTTGTCGTTGGAATTCCTTATCAGAATATTGTGTCGGATGTCATGGTAGGGACTATGATTTTCCTTTATTGTGTAATTTAATGTATTTTAGTCATGTTCGTCTGGTGGATCTCCTAGCGTGGGGTCCACGGCACTGTAATAACCCAATAGGATTTGGGGGTGTTACAGAAGATGGTATCAGAGAGCTTTGGGTTGTGAGATACCCTGAGATGTGAGTTATGTGGCTCTACCGACGTGGTAGTAGTGGGACTGTCAGTTTATGACAATCTAGTCAGTCGGGTTTTGTGAGTCGTAATATTTGTACGACTGCACGAGTCATTCATTCATCGAGTCGTCATCAGTGAAGACTAGTATCGTGAGACCTCGAAGCTTCGTATGACCTGTGTAAGGACTCGATTCTCTTTATGTTCATACATTCATCATGTCATTAATTGTTCATGCTTTGTTGAAACATATATGTGATATTAGTATTATGATTGATTCATGACTAATTGTTTTGGGGCACGTGTGACTTGTGTAAGCATTAAGGATCAACTCATTCATCAGTTAATAATCCTCAATCATCATTCTGATCTTGTCGATCATGTTAATTCATTCATCACTCAGTCAATGTCATTACTCAGTTAATTCATTCATCAATTCAGATAATTCATTCATCACTTAGCCAATATCATTACTCAGTTAATTCATTTATCACTCAGTTAATTCATTCATCACTCAGTCAGTATCATTACTCAGTTGCTTCATTCATCACTCAGTTAATCTCATCGTTCAGCTAATTCATTCGTCACCCAATCAATCTCATTACTCAGTTAATTCATTCCCCACTCAGTCAATCTCATTTCTCAACTAATTCATTCATCATCCCGTCAATCTCACTGTTCAATTGTAGATCTTGTGGATCGAATTTTCAACCTTGTTAACTTGTTCAAAGTAATCATTTCAGGAATTTCATCAGATAATCATGTTACCTCACTCGATCTTCCATGCGATCTTATCATATTCCGGCCTCATGTCGACGATCATTTTATTGCATCATTAATGCGTTCATTGCGGTATAGCGTGTATGCTCATCATTATCATTCAGTAATATAATCATAATGCGATCTTCATGCGAGTTCTATAATCATCATGTGGCTTTCCTGTTTCAGTATGGATAGAGCTGTCAGAGGACGCAGGGGAGGAGGCCGCGGTGCGGGCCGAAACCCTGGATCTCGTGTGCATGCCCGTGCAAATGCGAGTGGTATCATTGATTCATCAAATAACGAGGCTACTCATTCATCAGCAGATAATCAGTCGCTGTCAGGAAGTCGTACCCGAGAGGCATCTCACTCGGAAGGTGTTCGGGTTGACCCATTCATATTTATGCAGGGCATGATGGCCCAGATGACTCAGATGACGCGAGTGATGGAGACCATACAGACCTCGATGGTTCGTGGTCCACCGTAACAGGAATTCCAGGAGCCGTTTCATGGACAGACTGGGAGAGTGAATCAGATTATTGGCGATATCTCTCGTCTGAGGCCACCCACTTTTGAGGGTTCGTCGGAACCAGCTGATATTGTTCATTGGCTTGAGCATTTTGATAAACTCTTCGACATGGTTCAGTGTCCGGAAGAGAGTAAAGTGGCGGCAGCGGCTTACTACTTGAGTAAGGGTGCTTATTCTTGGTGGCTTTCCGTGAAACCCACCGATCGTAATTGTGTGTGGGGCGAATTCAAGACTCTCATGATAGAGAGGTATTATCCGGCTCCACTTCGGGAAGCCAAGTTATCAGAGGTTTTGAACCCCGAATCCGTCGAGGACGAGGGTGTTATGGTTATTGCTGAGAAGTTTCAGGGACTACTTCAGTTTGCTTCATCAGTTATCCGTACTGAAGCGGATAAGATCAAGTATTTTAGCAAGAGGCTAAATCCGCAGTTGAGGATGCAGTTGTTCAACCACAATTGTAATTCACTTAGTGAGTTCATCGAGAAGGCTCTTGGAGCAGAGCTTTTGATCAAGGAGCTTACTCAGAAGCATCCTTCAGTTTCTTTGGGTGAGAGGACTAGAATGCCGGCTCGTTCAGAGGGACATCGGGCTCCGATGTCTAAGGGGTCGTTTTCTAGTCGTCTTCGTGCTGGGATAGCATCTTCCTCTCAGGCGACGAGTTCGACTGTGGTTTGCTTTAACTGTGATTCAGCAGGTCACGTTAGTACCCGGTGTACGGTGCCAGCTATTGTTTGTTTTCTGTGTGGGAGGCAGGGACACCGACATAAATACTGCAGGAGTTCTAGTGCCAGTAAATCTCAAAAGAGCTCAAGGGCCTCGAGAGACTTCGTTACTCCATCCCGTGCATCATCCAAGGGACCCTATCAGGCCTCGAGGGCCAGAGGTAAGGACATTCATCACCGGTTTGAACAAGTTAATTCTTGTTCGTTAGTAGTATAATCATTCATTTCGTTGTCGTTCATTCATTCATATAAATCATTCATCATACATCAATCATGTTGAGACTTGGCATCATGAAACTAATCATTCAATTCATGAGGAACAACGGTTCCAATAATTTCACTTGAACTATCACTCATGACGTTATTAATTCACCTTGGTGAGTCATTCTTAATCCTTGTCGGATTTATAGTCATTTATCATTCATTTTAGTCACTTTCGTTCTCGTGACCTTATGAGATCATATTTAGCGGCGAGTTCATCTTCGGATATACCTTAAATCGTTGAGATAGAGGAGATCGATGATATGGAAGGATATCGATATTGGGTACATTGAGATGTAACCTTGTTTTTTTGGATGACTGTGTAAATCTATCCGTAATAATGTATCGTGACTGTGGATCATTTATTGTTGATCTATTTTATTATGGTCATATTCGAGAATCTTGAGATTTGGGTCATTTGTTGAGAATTCGTCCCGTTGGCGTTGTACTCAAGATTTCGTGATAATTTGGGAAATCGTTCACTGTGTTTCGAGACGTTAAGTCTTGGGACTTGGGTGTGCGATTGTTTTGGTCCCGAGGACTATTTGGGCATTATTGTTTTCAGATCATGGAGGATAGTTCATATCCCGAGTTGTTTACCCTTAGTTTCGAGGACGAAACTCTTTTAAGGGGGGGAGTATGTAATACCCGGTTGTGAGTTCATTTATTATCATTCAGTTTTATTGTCACTCAGAATTTTTTTTACTCAGTAATAATCGTTCATCATGCATATTCAGTCAACTATGTTCACTATTCGGCGTATTTTGGGATCATCACTGTTTGAGATCGAGCCGAGATTATTGTCATCATCATCATCATGTTTTAATTTTCAGTTTGAGAGGTAGCGCGCGCTACATATTCTTGTTAGCGCGCGCTAATGGGGTGCAGGTAACGCACGCTATGATTCAGTATTAGCGCACGCTAGCGCAAGTGGGGCAGATAGTCCAGAAGGTACTGGGCTGATTTGGGAAATTCGTAGCGCACGCTACGAGTGGTAAGTAGCGTACGCTAATGGTGCTGGTAACGCACGCTAAGTCACATTAGTAGCGCACGCTAACGCGTGCAAGGCAGAGGACAGTAGGTTCTGGACTTCAGTTTTTGAATATCGGACATCAGTTAGCGCACGCTAACAATCTGGGATAACGCACGCTATCGGTAAGGTGTTAGCGCACGCTACCAAGTCGTAGCGCACGCTAACGAGGCATTTCAGAGCTCACTGGACTGCCCAGTAAACCGCTAGCGCACGCTAACTATCAGGTCATAGCGTGCGCTAAGCTGGGACAGTATAAATAAGACAGTTCAGTCCAACCTTCGTCATTTCTTCATCTCTCAACCATTTCGGACGAGCTTGGGCGATTCGGAAAGGTCTTTTCGATCTGAAATCATCTAGCATCATCTTCA
The DNA here is from genome assembly GCA_033398695.1 of Orobanche coerulescens. Classification (NCBI taxonomy): domain Eukaryota; kingdom Viridiplantae; phylum Streptophyta; class Magnoliopsida; order Lamiales; family Orobanchaceae; genus Orobanche; species Orobanche coerulescens. Next base: position 122,654,085 of record CM065812.1, on the reverse strand, counting down.
AGCTCCTAAGTTGGATTAATCATCATCTAATCAGTTTCATCACTCCAAATCAAGGTAATGATTCCTGGATCTAGAATTCGGATCTTGGGTGTTTTGCTTTCGATCTCTTCGTGTTAACTCGATATTATGTTGGAAAATGTTAGATATGGATTATCTATCTTGGATACATGTATTTCTACGAATACATTGGTGTAATTTTCGGAAGTTATGAATAATTGAGGAATTGTTCAAGAACCCTTACGGGTTGACTTTGGAAGTTTGGGGGGTTTCGACTAGATGTTGTTGAAATCCCAATTTAAGTATTCCTATTGGATTATTGATGGTATTCATGAAGTTTTGTTGGATTGAATCATTCATTGGAAGATTGGTTTTCTATATTATTGGGTTTAGTTGTAAACAATGGGAGATTGTTTAGAACGTGCTTGTTTTAATGCCCCAATGAGTTTTGGGTAGTGTTGTATCGACTTTTGAATTGGTTATGATCATGTTTGATTCGTATATTAATCGAATTGTTGGTATATGTGTTGTTCAAGGTTGTTCGAGCGGCCGACAATTTCATTAAGGACGTTGTTCGTGGAAGGACTTTCTCGCCTTCGGTTTGAGGCAAGTTTTATACTTGTACTAGTCAATGAGATTAATGTCATCATATATGTGTATAAATGTGTTGTACCATTCCGAGACTTAGTCTCTTCATCAATTCATTGATATTAAGAGATCGTTCGATACGATACCTTTCGGCAATTTTGCCAAATGTTAATGTTGATCGTTAACGGCCGATTCAAGGCATTGTGATACTCATTATTAATGTCATTGTCGATAGCCGGTTCGCGGTATCGATGTATCGATTGTTGTTAAAATAGATGTCAATTTAAGACATCGTTGAGATCATTGTTATTCCTGTTTGGATTGTCATTAAAACTGTACAGGCCAATTAAAGGCATTAGCTTATTCATTTCTCATCTTCGTCGTCGGTCACCGATTAAAGGTGCCGGGACATCCTTCGGATCATTGTCATCGATTGGCCATTCTCAGGTAAATCGAAATGTTCAATCATTCACCATATCATTGTTATCGATTGACCGCTCTAAGGCAATCGAGGTATTTAATCATTCATTGTATCATTCGTAGCGATTGGCCATTCTAAGCCAATCGAAGCGCTTAATCATTCATGGAATCATCCGCTGCATCATTGTTATCGGTTGGCCATTCTAAGGCAATCGAGGTGTTGATTTGGCACTGTCAAGGATGGTGTCTATCCGTGTGTTACTGTCATCATGTTGGCCGACTCAACGCAGCACACTATCATTCATTGTGATATGGCTTTCATGCCGTGGCTTCGGCCCTAATGGTGATACGGCTTTCATGCCGTGGCTTCGGCCCTAATTGTGATACAGCTTTCATGCCGTGGCTTCGGCCCTAATGGTGATACGGCTTCATGCCGTGGCTTCGGCCCTAATCAATAACAGCTTCGGGCTGTTTCAACTTAATGTGATTGTGATATTTGACAGCTTCGGCCGAGTGGTTTTTAGGTCTTGTGATTGTCTTGTTAATTTCATGGGAGCCTTCGGGCATTGTGATTCATATTTAATCTAGTTCTGGTTTGGTTCATGTCGTGTAATTCATTGTGGTATTCTGTGGTTATGATTCGCCGTTGGGCACTTATGTCTAACCTGTCGCACATGTATTAATAGTATGCCATGGGCATAGTATTTCACGAATGCTCGGTTCTTACCTTGGTTTGTGAGCATCTCGTATTATTATCATTATTGTACCGTTTTCATTCTGCCATTGGATGCATATCATGTTATACATGTATTTGATGTTCATTATCTGGATGACTGACCCCGTGGGGGCGGAACATGTTTTCATGTTTTAGGTGCTTGCGAGGAGAGAGTTGAGGCACAGGGGCATGACGATGGCGACGAAGCATTCGAGCGATACTAGTCCGAGTTGTTCATTGTTGGTCAGTCAGTTGGAGTGTACTCCAGTCTTGTCAGTGGTTGTCATGTTGTATTACCCGAACAGATGTTCGTGGATGCTGTTGTATTTCATTTTGGCCATGTAGGCCACTTTTGTCGTTGGAATTCCTTATCGGAATATTGTGTCGGATGTTATGGTAGGGACTATGATTTTCCTTTATTGTGTAATTTAATGTATTTTAGTCATGTTCGCCTGGTGGTTCTCCTGGCGTGGGGTCCACGGCACTGTAATAACCCAATAGGATTTGGGGGTGTTACATTATCCAATTCAAGAGTTGTTTTGCAATCATCAAAAAGGGGGAGATTGTTGGAATATTTATTCCACATATTCACAAATAGAGTTTTGATGATTAAGTTGCTAAACAGAACAAAACAACAAAGAGGCGAAGCAAAACGACGAAGAAATCGAAGACGCAAAAAGTTGCAATCTGGACTGCATTAGCGCACGCTACATATCAAGGCTAGCGCATGCTAACGAGAGTTATCTGCAGATCAGCCGAGTTCAAAGTTTCCTGGAGACAACCTACCTGATAAAGGATAGCACACGCTACACATAATGCATAACGCATGCCATCGAATGTTAATTACCATGGTGAAGATATCCAAACACTGTATGATGCAAGCAATGATGAAATCATAGCGCACGCTAATATTGAGTAATAGCGCACGCTAAGACGTTTGAATTCAAGTCAATCAATCCGTTGGAAGATGCTGCACCAAAGTTATAAAGAATCAAACGGTCAGTTTGACAATATCATGCGACGGATATATTGGATTAGCGCACGCTACATTGCATTATTAACGTACGCTACAGCAAGAGGATAACGTACGTAACACGATGGCATAACATATGTAAGGGAAGAAACGAAGCCACTGGACTAAAACTGGACATTGATAACATACGCTACATGGAAGGCATAACGTACGTAAAGAGGCTTAGCGCATGCTATTAAGAAGAGCTAGCGCACGCTAGCAAGTCAGAAGTCAATAACGGCTAGTTGGTTGAAGAAGGCTATAAATACCACATTCTTGGTATTAAACCACACAACAACATTGAGCAATTCATATACACTTGAGATATCATTGTAAACATTATAGTTGTTGTTCTTGAGCTTAAATTGAGAGTGATTTAGTGTGATACACTAAATCATACAAGAGAGAGAAAAAGAAAAGATACGATTGGATTCGGTGTTATTAGGATCAAGAATCCGGCATTGTTAGAATCGCAATCGCTATCTTAGTGAGGTTTATCTAGTACCGATAGAAAGCTAGAGTAGTTGATTTTTTGTCCAATAGAAAAGGAAAATGGTTTAACTTGGACCGAAAAAAAGACAAGTAAGAGAACGGTTTACTCGGACCGATAGAAGATGAGCTTCTAACGGTAATCCCTCGACCGATAGAAGAGAGGTGCAGAGGTTTATATCTTAAGCCTATAGAAAAAGATAACGAGAGAGGACGTAGGCACGTTTGGCTGAACCTCTATAAATCCGTGTGTCGATTTTATTTCCACACTTATTATTTATGTTTCCGCATAACGGCGCTAATACTGATATTGCTCCAACACTTTGGAGGTGTGTCTAGGGAAATTCAGAATGACATACTTCACGAGGTTGGCATGACTAAAGGAGATATACCTTTTAATTACCTACCTGTCTACTAAGAAACTGACAGTAATCCAGTGTCAACCTCTGCTCAAGAAAGTGTTAGCTAATATTGAGTGTTGGAGTTCAAAAATGCTTTCTTATGCAGGAAGGGTGCAACTTATAAAGTCAGTATTATTCAGGGTTCAAACCTATTGGAGTCAAATATTTCTAATCCCCAAGAAGGTGTTGCAGGTGATTCAGTCTGTGTGTAGGACTTCCCTTTGGACAGGTTTAGCAAACACATCCAGGAGAGCTTTGGTTGCATGGGATCAATTATGTATGCCGAAATTTGCAGGGCGTTGGAACATAATTGATATCTATATATGGAATAAAACAGCACTTTGCAAATTATTGTGGAAGTTAGCACCGAAAAAGGATAGTATCTGGATCAAATGGATCCATGGGTACTACATAAAGCAAGGGGACCTGCTCACCATGCCTATACCTGCTCAAGCTTCCTGTATGGTGAATGCAGCTAAATTCAGTTACCTCTATTCTTGCTCAGTCTCAGTGTTCAATCAGGAAAGTGTATGTGGCTATGAGAGGAGAAGTGCATAGGACTGAATGGCAAAGGATGATTTGTAACAATATTGCTTCTCCTAAATGTGTCTTTATTATGTGGCTTATTTTAACTGAGAGGATGGTGACTTGTGAGAGGTTGCAAAGGTTTGGTATACAAGTAGACCGCAGATGTTACTTGTGTCTTAATGCATATGGGACACAGGACCATTTATTTTTTGTATATAAATATGCAGCTCAGTTATGGAATGAGTTGGCAGATTGGTGTGGTATTTCTCACAGAGCTTAGGGGTGGAGTGGAATAAAACAAATGATTCTAGCTCACTGTAAATCAAGAACTGGATATCAAAAACTTTTTAGATTGATGTGCACAGTTGCAGTGTATCATGTGTGGAAAGAAAGAAACTGCAGGAGATTCCAGGAAACAAGAAGAGAAGTGAGGGAGGTGATAAAGGAAAGCCAGTTTGTACTGGCTACTTGGTGTCAAAAGGATGCCCAACTAGTTAGACTTTTGAGGATGTAAATTGGATTGTAATTTGATGTTTTGTTTTTGGTATTTGGATTACTGTAGCGTTTTGAGCAAAATTGATTACTGGTGAAATAAGAAAATTATTTACTAAAAAAAACTAAAAATAATAACAACACAACTAAATAAATATTCCATAATATTATTTCTAAAATTTAGTACACACTATTTTTTTCTCTTACAATATCATCTCTCTACTCTTTATTCTCTCCCTACACCCTACACCTTCCTCACCGATTTATAATACTTTAAAATCAATAAAATAATAATTTTTAAAATGTTTAATTGCCACAAATAATAATTCACGATTGCCAAGAAGGTGCTGATGTCATGGATGATGCCAGATAAAGTTGACTTGACTATTCGATTCGGTGTTGACACATTGCGCAATATGGTCCGTCTATTTAATTGTCTTTCGAACGGCCATAACTTCTTCATACGAACTCGAATTTAGATGATTTTTTTTAAATGATCATCTCGATTAGATAAATAAAACGAGGCCAGTAAATTATCACACAAAACATACATATATATATATATAATGTATATATATATATTTACTAACAAAAATATTACTCAAGAATATCAAACACCTTTATTTTTCTTTAAATTCACCTCCTTTCTTTTTAAACCATTTATAGTTCAAGGGTCACATGGTCTTTACCATACTCAATGGAAGATTTGACATCGTTGTCATAATCAGGCACTACATATATGACCTATTGCAAGCCCACAAAAGTGTATTCTTAGACCCGAAAAATGTTACAGTAGATGTTTATGTAACGTTTTGGCCAAAATTCAGCGTTACATTTACTGGCATTGCCTATGCTCTCTATTGCAATATTATGTGTACTTATTGCAACACATTTTGTAATATTACAATAGCACTTTTTTGTAACACTTTGATCTGTTCTAGTAACACTTTTAAAGTGTTACAATAGACTAATGCAACACTTTTTAGCAACATTTATATCCCTATTGTAATACTTTTAAATTTTATTTGCAACACTAATCTGCAACACTTTTTATTAGTCCGGATTGCAATATCCTGTTTGAAATTTCAATATACCATTCACAAAAGCATATCAAACCAAAAATCACATTTCAAATTTCTCAAATGACAAATCCAACAAAACATGTCAATAAATCCAAAACAAAACCGATGTGTAACACGACATCATCTTACATCTAGTACTTAAGCCTAAAGTCAAAACACATAATCTACCTACACCATAATTCTACATGAAACTGTCTTCCAAGTCAAAATATTCAACCAATCAATTACGCATATCAAAATAAAAGTACTGATCATCAATCATCATGAAGTTCATTTTCCTTAGTCTCGCGATCGTCGTCCTTGCACTCATCGTCATGAACCACCTTTTCCATGATGTTATTTTCACATGCATAGGACTTGTGAGCATAATCTTCCTTGTCTGTTCTTTCTTTCTCCGCAGCTTTGATCTATCTTTTTGCTTGTTCTAATCCACTTCAAGTGATGCATCTAGGACAAATACACGAGACCATGAACTTAAAAATTTAGGAGCATGGAGTTAATCAAGCAGAAAAAACCAAAATGCAAATGATATTCTACAAGAGCTACTAGCACAAGCAATAATCCATATAAGTAAGACCTTCAAATCATGAAGCGTAGATTCAATTTTGTCAGCCTCAGATGTGGAAGCAATTCTTCTCCAGTTAATATAGTTTGGACAAAAGAGTCATTCAGCATAGAAAACCTTTCCATAGATCCTTGAAACCTTTGGGATCCTTTTTGTAGGTGTTGATGAAATGGTGCGCCCTGAAATTGAACAGCAGGACTTGGATTTCAAAGAACTCTGATAGCTTTTCCAGCAAATAGAATAGATTCAGCAGTGTGCATTTGGACATAATCAGGAAGCATATCCTGCAAAAAAAAAGAGTAAATATTTTCTTTTTCTTTTTTTGCTATTTATATTTGTTTGTCTGTTTCTTATTTTATTTTACTTTGGAGGTTGGGGTTTGTATTCGGGGTCATAAACGAAATTGTTGTAGAAAATAAACAAGTATATCAAATGGTTGAAAAGAGGTTTTCGCAATAGAAAGGAACAGTCGATAGTTGTCTGAGAAGTTAATGAATGAACACTGGTAAGAAAGATAACAATATATTTGCGTGAAGATATTAAGTAACGCAATCAAACTATCAATAAAAAAATAGCAAAACAAACAACATAAGATAGATATACCATAGAAATATGGAAGCCTAGATGCCAATCAGTTAGAGATACATCATTAATTGACATGCGAGCCAATTTCTCAAGTGTGTCTGCAGCTGAGTCGTGTTCAGATTCTATATCCTCTTTATCAAAATCTAGATTTATATAGCTACTGTCTTAGCAGATTGAAAATGAACAAGAGAGCACTCAGACTAACCACACCTGCTAACAAAAAATTCTCCGTACTAGTCATGAAGGATCCCATAAACCATCCATGATGTGAGTTGATTGTGCATAACTTGATGCCCATGCCATAGAAGCCTGCTTGATATTATTTTTATATCATTTCAAGTCAACATAAAACTGCCTACTCTGATGGATCGCATCTTGAATTATTTATATGGCTTTTATCACAGCATTGTGAAGCTTAAATAAGACAAATGTAAAGGGAGATTGTTCTAATCCACTTCAGAAGAAAAGAGAGATTCGATAAATGTCAGATTCGAAGTCCAGAATATAGGGGCATGATAAGTGATAGGTCTATTGGAATCCCCTACTTTCCGGCAAGCAATGCCTCCGATATCATCATATGAAACTAGGTAGAAATCCAAGCTCATCTCATCACAAATGCCCTTCCAAAGACCCTGCAAAGGGCGGGTGGGTTTGGGTGAGCAATTCACAATTTTGACATTTACCTGAATGAAATTAACATTTACCTGAATAAGCTCATTGTCCTAGGGTTTCCTCGACCACCACATGGCATTCGCCTATGAAATTAACATTTACCTGGATAAGCTAATTCTCCACAGATCCTAAATCACCGATCAAATCGTCCTCCGTCAACGCGAACCCCATCGGCGGTGACATGTGGAGACCCAGACGCACTGGTCGTCGCGACAGGGCGAGACGAAGCGCTTGCAGGTGGAGGCGAACATTGCGAGATCGGAGGGGTGGAGGAAAGACAACACCCAGAGCTGCACGTCCTCAGGGAAATCGGTGAACGGTAATGAAATTACAGTTTACATTTATTTTATCGGTTTCTTCCTTGGTTTGAACAATTCTTGGGTTTAAGCTAGTTTCGATTTGGCAAAGAGGATTTGACTGGAGTGTCGGAGGTTTTTTTCTGTCCAGAGATCTGGAAATGGTGGATTATTTACAGCGGAGGCCTGGGGTTCGTCCCAATTAGGTTTGGCCTGGTAATTTGGAATCAAGAACCAGGAACCGTTCGGTCTGGTCTCTGATTTTGTTTTGGTCCCAAAATATTTGCTGCTAGTTTTTGCCCACCCACTCAAGGAATTAAATTCCCGCCTGCAAAATTGGCTCAAGTTGACCAAAATTGTTACGTGTATTGTAATACTTTTGTAATGTATTGCAATAGTTCTAAAATTTTCAAAATGATTCTTAGGCTTGCAACACTTTCCCATTTTATACAACACTTTTCGAAAATATTGCAATAGATTAGCAAATTTCTTATCTATAGCGACACTTTATGCAACACAAACATGTAATGGGCTTGCAATAGGTCATATATGGTGTAGTGAGGAATGGCATTTAGGAGAAAAATATGGGTGTATTCGTCAATATTTTTATCACCGGTTTGTTTGATATCTTGGATCAGTTTGGTAAAGGTCTTCAAATTATCATTTATATCTTTAGACAAATCAACTTTGTATCGAATTCTCGGGTACAAACAATTAGTTGGGCAAAGAGGTTTAAGTATAAATCTCTTCCAATTTTCCCAAAGTGCCCTAGCATTTTGATGTTTACCAATCTTTCTAATCACATAATCAGACAAGTTCAATGTAATAGACGAATAAGCAAATTCATCCACCTCAGCCTTTTTATCGGCGGAAACATTAGCAGCAAAAGTTTGATCAATGGGTTTAAAAACCTTTTGTTGTATAAGGATACCCTTTATTTTTTGTTGTCAAAATTGAAAATCGCATTTACCATCAAAACGTGCAATGTTGAAAACCCGAGATAGTATAATAACACAAAATATACGTAAATCACATAAACTCAATGAAGCAACATAGAGCAATAAAATCAGACAGAGTAGACTAGCTAGAATCAGCTCTAAGAACTATTTTGGAACTTTAGAGATTAAACCCTTTAAACTAAAACAGGAGTCCCCAGGTTCTTGACAAACATTCGAGCAACACTAATGGGCTGGAAAGCACAAGATTTGATGTCTTTGGACTTTAAAATTTTAATTCATTCAGTTTTAATTTTTTATTGAAAATGAGGGAGTCCAAAAAAAAGTAAATGTTCACTGTCCCAAACACAGCAGTTTGTCTGCGGCAAGCAGGACAACAAATAACAAACAAAAACACAGTACAATTCAACAATCTCAACACCAGAAACCCAACACAAATAACAACGGGTACACACAAATATTATTGAGACCAGCAGGAATAAGAAAACAAATAAAGGGAGAAGGCTTCAAACTTGGAAACCTATAAAAGAATTTCGGTCCACCGAGAGCAACCCGGACCGGATAGCTAACACAAACAGATCTCCAATACCACTGTTAGGTATCAGTCCAAGGCTGCCGAACACGGATCAATAAGACTATGGATTAAACGAATATAATCATTATAAATAATTATATCCTACAGGAAAGTGAATAAGAGAGTAGAGGCAAACTAATTAACTAGTAATTATGAGGAGTACATACAGTAACCGGATTAACAACAGATCAAGAAACAAAAATGACTCAGACTTTCAATAAAGAGTATATGAGCTCTATCCAATGTTGGATGCAGGGGTGCATAATAGATCGATATGAACATTATGAGTTGTCCATAAGAAAACATGTTGTTGCTGCTAATTGCTTATTTCTTTCTTTTTCCATAATCCGAGCTTGAAGAAGGAATAAATAAGAAGGCACTATGGAGAATATGGTCAAAAATCCATAATATAGTCCGACCCAATGGACACATCTTGGTTTTACTTATCACAGAAAGTGAACACATGAATTAGTTCTTAACAAATAAGAACTCAGAATCCCTGAAAACATATGACTGCCACACGCACGCACACATGTGTGTGTGTATATATACACAGGAAATAGATCATATGGAAACTAATTACTTTGTGAAATCTAGAAACTGTTGTAGGTCATTGATATTAGTGATCTAACGGCTGTAGATGAGTAGAATTATATGCATTTATGTATTTTTTTATTGCATTATTTGTTGTATATATTAGCGACTGGCCTGATGCAACAAATAATAACAAATATACAATGAAATTACTTAATAATGTAATTGATTTCTAGATTTCACCGTTAAAGGTGTTTCCATCATATATATATATATATATCAATCCCCAAAGAAAAATGGAGACCGAAAGTGAGAAGAGAGGGAGGCGGAGAAACTGGGAGATGAGAGATTATGGTTAGGTTTTAATAGTGTGAGATGAGCAGTCAATATTTGTTTCCGAAATCGGACGGTTCACATTAACAAGGGTTGTATAATGAGACGGGGCCAGCTCCTTTTGGGCCAAATTAATAAAGGAGATTTTTGGGCCATATTGGGCAAAAAATAATGACAAAAATTAAGAGTGGGCACAAAAAAATTAAAATCTCGATCCCGTTTCGATTCAGTTTCAAAATTACCCGAGATGGGACGGGATCTAAAATTAAAAAGATTAGGCCCGTCCGGTCCATTAGAGTAACTACGGACGAGATATGGGACTAAAAATCTGAGGGCCATAAGACCCGTCCCGTCCCGCTAAATTTTTAACCTTTGTTAAAATCATATATTTTTATTATTTGTAACCTTCTTTAATTAGTTTTAACAATAAACTATTTTTTTTACTATCTATATATTATAATTATACACGAAACTAATCAACTGATATAAAGATAATAACTGATATTTTTTCAAAAAATAAATAAATATGTTGTATTCAATGTTAATAATTGATGTTTTAAAAGTTTAATTTAGGCTATTAAATTAGTTTGTTGGATATTTTTCTCGAATTTATGTATAGGATTATAGATTTTTTTATTTTTTTAATTTTTATTTTGAACATTTTTATGCTGGACGAAATCCGTCCCGTCCCGTCCAAACCGAGATAAAACCCGTGCGGGATGAAATTCTGAAATCACCAATCCCATCCCGTCCCGCTTGTTATTACACGGGACAGGACATAGAATGACCCAAGCCCGTCCCATCCCGTTCCATTATCCACCCCTAACAAAATTAAATTGAAAGTATTTACAACAATGACATAAAAAGGACACGTTTATTATCATTAAATGAAGAGCAAGTCCGAGTTTTAGGCAGTTGCAAGAATAAAATCCCAAACAATCTTCATCAGTTACCAAAAAACAAAACCCATCCAACTAGAGATGTTAAACAGAATTAATGAGACAATGTGGAATTATTCTATAAATTTGGATTTTCTTTGGAATCATATTGAAAATAATTTTCAGAGTTTCAAGGAAATGAGATTTTGAAAACAATATTATATATTCAAATAATTATTAGAAATGAGATTTATAAAACCCATTAACATATATTCATAAAATTTGTAGAACTTTCAAAAATAGTTCTCAGATTTTTCAGAAAAAACAAATGTTTTTTCATACCAAAAGTCAACATTTTAGAGAAAAAAAATCATTTTTTAAATTATTTTTTGTTTTTCAAATAATCTAATATTTTTATATTACTTTCTGATTACTTTAATAAGTTTTTTTTTAATTTTCAGATCTTTCAAATCATTTTATAGATTAAAAAAAAACGTTTTTGATTTTAAGATTATTAATATAATTGTGTATTTTATAATAAAATTATTTTGTAGAATAAATTACAAACTACTGACAATAAAATTCATATTCTTAAATTAAATTTTAGTTTATCTTTAAATTTGTTTTCATATTTGTAATAGAGATGCACAACAACAACAACATTACCCCAATGCCTCAACGGCTCCTGCAAAAAGCGGGGTAAGGGGGGATCAGATGTACGCAGTCTTACCCATGTGTTAACACAGATAGGTTGTTTCTGGATGATCCAAAATGAAAATTGCATCGAGAATTGCATGGAATAACTACTACTTTATGAGAAAAAGAAGTGCATCCAGTTTAGTGAGTCATTTGTTTTATTCCATTATAATAGAGATGGACTTGACTAAATAAAATGTAAATGAATGTTGGATTTAAAAATAATGGAGAGGAAATATAAAACATAGGTCTGAGCCATTAGATATTATTTCCTCCGTTCCAGAGTTAATTGCTACCTTTTTTTGGACACGGGTATTAATGTTAGAGTTGTTTATTAATATTGTGTGTAATAAAGTGATATTTTAAGAGGGGTAATAATGGAAATCTGAAATCATATTAGTATTATTAATTAGTATTGTGTGTTTAATTGGGTGGGCCACTAATGACATTTTATGGTAAACAGATGATCATTGAGGGGTGTATATTTAGAGGGAATGACTGATTTATTTCCTTTTATAGTAAGTAGTAGTTAAGTATTGGAACCAAAATGAAAAAATAGCAGTTAAGTATGGGACGGAGAGAGTATCTTGAATGGCATGAGGTTCCATTCCTATATTTTTTTATTTTAAGTAATGGAGCAGAAATAAAGAAAGAAACCGAAAGAAAGCAATCAAAATAAAGATTCGAAACCATTTTAACGTGCGTATAGTCTTCATCGTGTAATAATATTATAATAATATCATAAAGCCATTCTTCCTCACAAAATTAAGGATAAAAGGTATCCAGACAACAACGCGACCGAATTTGGTCCGGACGTCTGAAGTTAAAGAAAGTTGACTAAAAACTTGGGGTACATCTCTCGGTCGTTAATATCAATTATTTGCACCTTAAATTATACGGGCCTTTTCATTTAATATCAAAATTTATGCTTTAAACAAAAGAAAATGTTTTAACCGTACAAATATGTATGCTGTAAAAAAAGTCATATTTCAAATTTATACAAAAAAATTTGCAAAGAGCGTTGTGTTTTAATAGTATTAAAAGAACAATTTTTTACCCACTCCCAAAAAACACCTAACGGTCTGCCCCCTTGCCATATTTAGAGTAATGTATTATATATATATATGATGTTTTGAGTGTAATATATATATAGAGAGAGAGAGCAAATTGAGCACCTTGCTAGGCGCTCTTCGGGTGCATGATATTAACAACACATATTTAACTGCATGCTGGAAAAATACTATTAATAGTATCTGCGTTGCACATTAGCTAGCGAATGTTTTAGTGGCGACTTTAGTATGCTGTAAATATATTTATTGGCAGTGCGCTTTAACTGAAGCATAATGAAATCAACGTCTAAGTTGGCGGATGCACATTGTTAAATAATTCAAGTCAATTTTATTCTCGTTGATTTTAATTTATATAATGATATGCGGTTTCTTGGAATTGGAGAAAGTATGGCGATGGAGAGGCAAATGTGGCGGGAAAGAATACGGATGGTGGATGGAGTCTGATTCCTTTTTTTTTTTTTTTTTAATTCCTATTTTCTTTTATTTCATGTTATCTTTTAATTTATTTTTGATTTTTTTTTTTTTTTTTTTTACATTCATTCTCTTTTTTATTTCTTTTCTGCTTTTTCCCTCTTTTTTCCTTTTACGTTATTTATGTAACGATTATTGACGGTTTCAAAGTTTGATTCATGTTAGCCGACCCCAAATCATTTTGGGACTAAGGCTTAGATGTTGTTGTTGTTGTTGTATACGAGTAACAAGTGTGTGATGTGAGAGTGGGGATAACATGTAAGAAAATGTCCACGGTATATGACATGCAAGAAAGTAGCATTAGACCTAAAGGTGGAGCTCAAGGGAGTATATGAATATGATGATGATGCCTTCCTTTTAGTGCCTCTCCCTTGTTTGCGGGTTGGGGAAGAATCTAGCACTACCACTTCCACATTTCCTACCATAGATCTTCAACTTAACCAGCCCGTTTTCATCTGCCCCCTACAAAATTAAGCCCCTCTCTATATATAATCTCTCAGTTTTTACATATCTTTATTTCTTTAAAAAAAAATAATAATAACATGTTTGAATCTCATGAACTCCCAGATTGTATCTATGAGAAAAACCAGCCCATTTTCATCTGTCCCAGGAGCCCAACTCCTAAGAAAACTCTCTATCTTTCCAACCTTGATGATCAAAAGTTCCTCAGGTTTTCAATAAAATATATATACGTTTTCAGAAGATCCGTAAACGCGGAAACCCTTAAGGAATCGCTGTCGAGGGTTCTTGTTGAGTACTACCCATTAGCTGGGAGGCTGAAAAAGTGCGTCGGAAACTACGATCGCAAGTTTGAAATTGATTGCAATGGAGAAGGTGCTGTTTTTGCAGAAGCAAAAATGGATTTAAGAGCTAAGGAGTTTGTCGAATTTTTTGCCGCGAAGCCAAACAGGTCTTTGAGAAAACTCTTGTACAGAGTTGAAGCTCTTGGTTTCTTGGATATTCCACCTCTTGTAGTTCAGGTCAGCTTCTCTACATTCTCCCAAGACAAAGATACACTCCCCGGCCCATTTTAAAAAGTGTACAGAAATAGGACTAACTTCAGATTCAATCAAACAATAACCTTTTATTTTTAATCTTCATCACACACTCATTATCGATATATTTTATCTTTCAATCTACACCATACATTCACCATCAATACTTAAAAAACTTGAATATCTATCACACTCCTTCATTCACTTAAAATACCTTTTTGTTTTGAATATTACACTTGGGCTGGGACGAATTAAGGGAGTAACTAACTTGAACTTCCATTCTTTTTGATTTTTCTTCTGAATGAGTGTTATAATTCTTGAAATTGTCCGTTTTGTAGTTCTTGTTCGAGCTTTTTTTGGTTGTTTTTTGTTTTGTGCCGAAATTATCTATTACTATCTATTAACTAAGTAAAGTTGGCCAAGATATTTCGATATAGGCCAAAATCCAAAAAACATACACCATAAAATAACCATTATTTTATTTGGGATAAAATGTATGAAATTCTTGTATTTAGCAAAAAAATACATCAAATTCTCCTAAGTTCTATAAATTACATGAAATCTACTTGTATGGTAAAAAAAAAGTCTTCATAAAATCTACTTCCACTAAATTACCATCAAAATAACGACATTAATTTTTTCGTTGCGAAAAATTTGTCCTATAGTTATTTGAATGTACATTTGTTGGATTGAGGCAGTAAATTTATTAGATAATAAAGACGAAAGGCGGACCCACATCACTCTCACGTAGTTTCACAATTGCACCCCCTCGAAAAGAAATTCGTATTACCATAATGCCACCTTATAGAAAATTATGTCGCCCTCCGAAAATTATAATCCGACATGTATACATTTAGTTTTATAAACTCTTGAGCAATATACACACACAGTTGAATTGAAAAAAGATATTTATGTCATTTATTCACGTATCTCTTGTGTATTTCTCACGAATTCACGATGCATTGTGGATCTCGATCCATGATATAAATTGTTTAATTTTACGCCCCTAAATCTGTGTCCTAGCCCTAGGTCCACTAACTTTTCTTTTCTCCCTTAAGTAAGGTTTTTATTTATGTCAATATATCTTTCGATCTTATTTCTAATTTATTTTTTAATCATATATGATACTAAATCAAATTTATGTAAAAAAAGTATTTTTTAAAATTCATTTTTATATAACTAACTAGAATCATTTTGATTTTATTTTTAGTGTTTTTCCAAACACTCATCAAGCTAAATCTTGTTCAGTCTATTTCATCAAGTTGACACATATGACCCATCTTCTGCCATTTCTACATATTGTTGTCCTAATACTATGCTCCAAAATAGAAATGTACTTATTTTTTTCTAAAATGCCAGTTCTACCTAAAATTTGTGGATAAAGAAATCAAAGTCTTTTTCTCAAAGGAGTAATAATTAAGATTGACAGTAGAAAGTTTGGTTGAAACTTGTTACAATTCAAAACTCCACTTTATGAGTTAATTATGCTTGTTAAGTCCATTTTTTTCGGTTCTTAATAAGATGATTGGAAATTTGCAATTATGGTCCCCAACTCTTGGGCAGTGGTAATTTTTTTTTTTTTGATAACTAGGTGATCCCAGCTTAGCCGGACTAATCCTAGTCCCTCAATGAACCCACTCCTAACTAAGGGTGGACTCGGTTCCATTCGGTTCGGTTTTTGACCGAAACCAAGAGTCGAACCAAATATTCGGTTTCGGTTTGGTTCGGTTCTTTTTGAAGTTCGGTTCGGTTAAGTTTGGTTTTATAAATATTCGGTTCGGTTTCGATTTGGTTTGATGTTTTTTCGGTTCTTCACAATATAAATTCAAATATTATATGCAATAGAATAAGTTATATACAACAACAAGCCAACAAGAGTTATATATATATGTTCAAGATAAAAGCTAGAGTTGCATAGCAATTTCCAAATATCTCAACATATATAACAATCGTAAATCACAGTAGCTCAGTCTCTCAACCTAAAATCACAAATTCATGAGCATATTATCGGTCCTTCTTGGACCCATGAGGGTCCTACAAAAGGAAAACGAATTATACTAAAATTCGAAACACACCCAAATCACAAAAACAAGGTCATTTTAGTATGTTGAAATTTGACTTCGGTCCATTTCGGTCCGGTTCGGTTCCGCTCTACCCCGAACCGAGAACCGAACCAAATTAGTTCGGTTCGGTTCTGTTTTTTTGTTTTTCGGTTCGGTCTTCTTCGGTTTCGGTTTTTCGGTTATTTTTTCGGGTTTTTTCGGTTCGGTTTTGGATTTTCGGTTCCGAAATGCCACCCCTACTCCTAACCCATTGAGAGAAGTAAACCGCGAGTCGCTCGAGCAATTCCAGGGTTCCCAATGTCTTTTCTGTACACTTCTACGCACAAGGAGAAGCCCTTAACTGATTAACAGCGCCTCAGGTTCCCAGCACAGTTCTCGGGAGACAGCCACTGATTGGTCAGCACCTCCGGGTTCCCAGCAAGGAAATACTCCCACACTGCCACTTGACGCGAGATTAAACATTGATTAGCGGTTGCTTGAGCTATCCCCGGGGAGTTAGAGGATCATAAAGAGAAAATCTTCCTCTTTCACCTCCTTTGGTGGGGTTAGAACCCAAGACCTCTCTAAAGGAGTGTCTTGGGAGTAGGCGTCCTACCACTGGACCACCCACCCTTCCCCTGGGCAGTGGTAATTTAGTCCCATATGAGTTTACGGGCGGTCGAACGGTTTGATTCCGGTTAATCGGACCTCAAATAATGGTTAACCGGAACCATTTAAGCCCGAAATTAGGAACCGCAGACCGCACCAATTTGTATTTGCGGTTAACCGGAACCACGCCGAATTAATTCGGTTCCAGTTCGTTTAACCCGTAAGACCATTTTTTTATTTTTAAAATTACCTATTTGAATAGAAAATATAATATCCAGATTCCATAAGTTAATACATATGCAAATAACATACTTTAAAAATAAAAACTAAAAATTAACCAAACTAACTAAGCTAAACAAAATAATCATCATATTCTAACATGTGCAAACAAAACAAGCTAAATAAATAATTAATTATTTGCGATTCTCGGTTCAAAACCCTTCAGTTACCGGTTTACCCGAGAACCGCAAAGACCACTAAAATACTAACCGCAAACCGCTCCGAGAATCGTTAATGCGGCGGTTCGGTTCCGGTTCTAACGGAGAATCGGGAACTATTTAGACAGCCCTAGTTTACAGGATGATCGCGGACCTCTCGGATTTCTTTTATACATAACAATAAATGTAATATAAGATGATATTATTTGATTATATAAAGTGTTGCATTTATTTTAAAACTATCAAAAAAGGAAACGTATAGTAATTAATACAAAAAAAAAAAGAAATATTATATTTTATTGTTGGATTTGAATGTTTTACTATAATTTTGGAGTTGTTATTTTTATTTTTACAATATCTTATCAGAATGATTTATGTGATTTGAGTTCCGTACTTCGATATAAATTTTTATATTGTTTGTGCTTGATTATTAAGATAGTTTTGTATAAAAAAGAATGATGGTTGATAGTTATAATTTAGTCTTTTGTATTAACTAAAGTAAAGTGAGAATCAATTTTTTAATAACAAACCATAAAATTGATAAGTTATATATCCTCATTCATAAGAGTGTAAGTTATTGATACCATTTTGCTTAAAAAGACTAAAATGTCCTCCAAAAAGGTGTTGATGTTGACTTTTCTTTTTTACCTTTTAGTGATAGATTTAAGGGTATTAATGTCTTTTGGTATCAAAAACTTATACTCTTATGAATGAGGATATATAACTTGTTACTTTTATAGTTTGGTATTATAAAAGATAGAACCCTTAACTAAAATACCAAATTCAACATCACATGCTAAGAAAATAGTGTTTGGCTGTGTGTAACACTAGCTTATAAGTTTCAGGAATTTATTTGACCATTGACCATAAATAATCTCGTTACATGAATATCAAGCTTCTCGAATCAGCTAACTTATCAACTTATTAAAAAAAAGCTCTTTCTTATCTTTTTTATTTCACAAATATCCCTGACCTAAATTAAAAAGAAAACAAATAATTGATAAGTTAACCAAGTTACCTTATTAATAAAAAGCTCCTTCTTGTCTTTTTTTATTCCACAAATATCCTGACCTAAATTAAAAAGAAAACAAATCGTTCCTATTCCTCTTTGCCTATGCTGTTACAGTTCGCTCCTTTCTTCTCCCGCTCAATTTTCTTGGTCCAATTTTATACAATCATTAACGAGTTTTTTTATCTTATCAAGTTAGAATACTCACTAATAATTTTTCAACTTTTGTTAACTTTTAATGACTTTACTAAAGTTATGATGAATAGTACATATATGTAATTTATAGTGAGTATGTATCAAAATAATTTGAGAAAAAAATATCATATGCTTTTATTTAAAAAAATTTAGTGTAATAGTATAATGAGAAAGTTAAGAAAAAAATAAGAAAAAGAGTAATGCCTTTTTCTATCATTTTACAAAATACCAGCTATCTTATCAGCTAATATACTAAACACTTGCATCAAAATCAGCTAGTTTACCAGGTAGCTTATCAACTACCAATTACATAAATCAGTTACCAATTAGCTTGTCAGCTAGTTTTGCCAAACAAAGCCTTAAAGAAGAAGCTTGGCCCTGCTTATCACGTGCCATGGACTAGGGTCTAGGGGTTTCCAATCCATAGAATACGGGACAAGCAGTTTTAAAAAAACCAGTTACGGTCCGATATAATTATAATAAATAATAATAATGATGATGATGAATCCAATAATCCGAACTATAAGTTAAATTTTAAAGACTGAAGATGCAAAATAATAATAATAATAATATAATAATTGGGAATGATGTTATATATTATGCTCAACAAAACTTCTATAATAACCTAATTTGTGATTATCATTTGAAAATCAAAAAGACATGAATCAAGCATTCGGTATGAATATTATTTCATCCTTAAATGACTAAATACAATATTCCAGAAAAATGTAAGTTTCATACATACAGTATTTTTGTATATTAATACATAGTAAATACATAACGTGTACTACCTAAGCTGATAAGTTAGCAGTTGGTTGATAACCTAACTTATGAGATGCTACTCTGAGTAGCATTTTAATAAACTAATTTACAAGTCACGTTGTATTAATTAAGATGTACGACTTACATACATTATTTTTGTATATTACAATACATAGTAAATACATAACGTGTACTACTTCAGCTGATAAGTTAGCAGTTGGTTGATGTAACACCCCCAAGTTATTCAGGGAATATTACAGCGCCGTAAGCCCCACCGTGGGACCCACAAGGCTAAACATACGCAGAACTATAAATTTTGACCGAGAAGGTCTACATACAATGGAATGAAGAACAATACAAAAGGTACTCAAAACATATCCAATGTATCCAAAGACATCACAACACAAATCGATACCTCGGCAAACACAGGTCGGAACATCAAGGAAAATGGAAAACAATACTCGAGTATTCAATAACCATTCCAGTACAACAACACTGAATGGGGAAACTCAAAACATAACCGGAGGAAAGAGACAGTATCACACTTGCCCACCATCTTCATGCCGACCCGATACCTGCCTGTCCGCTCTCCTGGAACCTGAAATACATAAAAAGTATTTCCCCCATAAAGGGGTTAGCCGTCGAATAGCTAGTGCAAGTATATCAAGTATGAAATACAATACTCCTCGACGATAAAGTAAATATAACTGTCAATTCATCAATTCAAGACTAGTATTCCGGAATAACTAAATCTCATAGCATCACATCAATACATATATGAATACCGTGGAACCACACCAGAGGCTACGGAACCCTCAGAGGACTCGTCGGTCCATCCCAGAGTGGTTCATTCATATCATATGTGGAATCGCACCAAGAGGCTACGAAACCCTCAGGGGACCTGTCGGCCCACCCCAGAGTGGATATAAATAATCATGCCATTAATATATCTTACTTTGAAAGTCGAGAACGTACAATCATAAATATATACTTGCCTTTGAGACATCGAGAAATTGAACGGAAAAAGGGTATGAGTTCGGTAGGTCCAAGAACGCGCTTCCGGCACCTAAACGATTCGCAAGGAATATGATAATCAATTATCCATACTCAAATTACACGAAGAAACTCCCAAAACCCGTCTACGATTCATGAAATTACACGGATAAACAACTAGAGGTTGGAAAATCGTCCAAACCCTCACAAGTACGAAAATGACACAATCCAATCCGTAAAATCGTAGGAAAAGCATGCATACGGGATAGATACATCATATCTCAACGTTCTCAAGCTTCAAAACGAATAAATCGGACGAATCTAAGAGAAATCCCAAAATTCCCAAAAAATAGGGTTCTAAGGATTTTTATCTTGATTTGGACGTTAAGATGGATTAGATGTTGTATAGTCCTTGTTCTCCAACCAAAGAAGTTGATGTTAGAAGAAAAATCGCTTCCAATCGCCCAAAATCGTCTCTCCCGAGCTGTTCCCGTCGGAAATGAGTGAAGAGGATGAAAAATGACGAAATGGAAGTCAACTGTCCAATATATATCCGCCCAGTCTAGCGCACGCTACGCCTCCTTCATTAGCGTGCGCTAGCGAGGTCACCAGGTAGTCCAGTGGCTTCTGCCGGCCCCGTTAGCGTGCGCTAATCGCCTTTCTCTAGCGTGCGCTAGCCAAAAAGTGGCGTCCAGTAACTGGAGCCCAGAACCTACTGTCATCTACCCTGCTCAAGCCTTAGCGTGCGCTACCGCTATGGCTTAGCGTGCGTTATGCGACAGCTTTAGCGTGCGCTAGCCGAAGCCTAGCGTACGTTACCTGATAGTCCAGAAAACCTGACAACCTCACTACCTCTGCCGACCAGCCCGTTAGCGTGCGCTACGGACGGATGTTAGCGTACGCTACTAACCACGAATAGCGTGCGCTAACGAACACCTAGCGCGCGTTAACTGCCAGTCCAGAGGGCAGTCCGAGTTACTGGTTCTGACCTGACTGGTCCCTTAGCGCGCGCTACGGCACAAAGCTAGCGTGCGCTACTCGCATGTAAGGCGTCGTTAGCCTGTGCCTAGCGTACGCTATTTCTCTGGCCCAGAACACTTCCGCAAGGTCTAAACGACACGATCGTGATCCAAACAAGATACAAAACTCAGTAACAATATCAACGACATCACCAATAGTTTACAGAGCGACAAAATAAGAAGAACGGCAAGGTCAAACAGTCAATAAAAAGTACGAGTATTACATTCTCTCCCTCTAAAAAGAAGTTTCATCCTGAAACTTAATAAATAAAAAGTTCGGGGTACTACGACCGTATCTTCTCTTCCATTTCCCAAGTCGCCTCCTCGACTCCATGTCTCGACCATTGCACTTTAACCAGTGGAATGGTCTTATGCCGAAGTTGTTTCTTGCGACGCTCAAGGATCTTCACGGGTCTCTCAGGAAAGGTAATATCCTCGGCTACGTTAATCTCACTGTAGTCGATAACGTGGCTCGGACCCGGCACGTATTTTCTCAACTGAGACACATGACAAACGATATGAACAAGACCAAACACAGGGGGCAATGACAAGCGATCAGCTAAGTCTCCAACCCTGGAGTAAGACATGGTCTCCAAAATCGAATTCCAAAGGTCAACGATTAGTATCGGTATACGATTAATATGTTGAAGGGCATCTCAAAATACGAAAAGAACTCAACTACAATTGTCTGTACTGTATTCAACAATACCAAGAATTCTCAAAACATTATCATAACTCATAAGTGTAGCATGAACTATCTGTGCCAAATCCTGTCCGTCGGATTGTACCGATAAAGCTCAATATGGATGAAAACCAATAACATACAAAACAATGACAACAAGTCCCGAAACACTGACGTACAATCCGAACGCTCACACTGTCAATAACAATAATCAACCCATAAACCAACCGAGAATATCATCGACATGATAAACTCCAATGCTATCAGCGAAAGATCCACAATAATCGAGAATACCATCAACATGATAACCTCCAACACGATCAATAAGGGACCAAAAACGACCGAGAGTACCATCAACAAGGTAACTCTAAACGATCAACAATAATGGATCTCAAATAAATAACCCCGGCTGTCGAAAAAACCCCTCGGACGTATAAACAACCAGTCGAAATTAGTCAAACATATCCAATACAACATGGACTATGAACGAGCACAATAATAAGGCTCAAGAGGGACATCACAGTACACCCGATTCGGAAATGTGTCCGTGCATATGTCCACCCCGTATACGGAATCCAGAACATACGTGGGACAATGTACCTAATTAGCCTCACGAACTACGTCCCGTGTGCACGGTCCAATGCGGAAACATACACGCATGACCATCGTGTGCCTAGCTAAAAATCCTACACATAACCAATAAACACGCAGATATGATTCCAGATATGTCACGATGCAACATGACAACGAAACTCAAAGGATAACACTTCCAATACGGATCATACGACTCACCAAAGTGAACGATGATACATGAATAATGAAAGATCGACACGACCAACAATATCCAACACAACCATCCTGGGACCACAATCCCTAAGGGCCGATTAACACGAAAAACAATCTGGAAATCCTCAACCCTCAACGATCACAAAATTACCGAGTTCACAAGAATGATTGTGTGCTGCCTTGAGTCGGCAAACACGACAATAATAACTCACGGATGGGCACCGTCCTCGGCGATCCCAATTCAATACCTCGATTGCCTTAGAATGGCCAATCGATAACGATACAACGAATGGGAGATGTTTTCGACAGTTCCAATTCAATACATCAATTGCCTTAGAACGGCCAATTGATAGCAACAATACAACGGATGTCTTGGCACCTTTAATCGGTTACCGATAACGAAGATGATAATCAAATACGTCAATGCCTTCAATCGGCCAATACAACAGCAGCAGAAAAACACTGATATCAATAACGACGATTCACAACAATATCCCAACGGAACATCAATCAACAATAACAATCGATACGTCGATACCGCGAACCGGCTATCGACAACAATATAACCGACAAGTACCGTAATGCCCTGAACCGGCCATTTACGAACAACAATAACGTTTGGAATAACTTTCCGAAGGATATCGTATCAAACAATCCCATGATATCTGATCGGTCAAAAACTTATCCTAAAAATAGGAGTTCTTGAGTCGCTCGCAAATATATACGAGGTAGAAGTAGTTTGTGGTAAGTTCTATCAAGGTCTTTTCTCTCGAGGATTGTCCAACAGGGCTTCGTATAATATTTTATATAGATTGCAAGAAGTAAATACTAAAATATACTAAAATATATTTTTTTGGTTTTTAAATTAACTAAATTAAAATGCACTATATTTTAAACCAAACTATTTTTAATAAGACTGTTTTTATTAAGACTATTTTTAATAAGACTATTTTTATACTAGACTATTTATATTAAGACTATTTATACTAGACTATTTATATTAAGACTATTTATACTAGACTATTTATATTAAGACTATTTATACTAGACTATTTATATTAAGACTATTTATACTAGACTATTTATACTAGACTATTTTTAACTAGTGAAAATGAATAGAATTAAAATGAGTTGGGAATTTATAAAATCTAGGGGATTACGAGTTCATTAAATTAGGTATTTAATTAAGTATAGGAATTGATTTATATGGATATAAAAGAAAAAACGAATATTTATCGAGTAATCAACTTTTCACCTCTGTACTTTCGTAATCAAAGATGTCTTAATCACTTTTGCTTTTTTAAGATGTTGATAACAAGATTAACACTTGATAGATTGAAAAGATGTGTTTCCAATACACTTAACAATCAATCAAGGAGGTTTCACTAGTAGAAATAGGATATGATCAATCTCTATTTAAACCAATTAGTCCTTTCATTTCTCTAACTTGACTATTTTTAGGATAAACGATCGTTCATCGAGTAATCAACTTTTCACCTCATAACTTTCGTATTCAAAGGTGTCTTAACCACTTTCGCAATCTTAAGATGTTGATAACAAGATTAACATTTGATAGATTGAAAAAATATATTTCCAATTCACTTAACAATCAATCAAGAAGGTTTCATTAGTAAAAATAGGATATGATCAATCTCTATTTAAACAAATTAGTCCTAAAAATAGTTTAAATCAATCAAATACTCAATATATAACCTAATAGAAATCCCCATTCCCCTAGGAAGAAAGATTAGCTACTCATTGGTTTATACAAACTAAAATTATAATAGAAATAATTTATATATATAATATATATATAAACTTTTAATTACTAGAACTTAATGACAATAGATAAAACTTACTTGAATATGATGAATCAAAGTGCAAGAAACAAACTTCAAACTTGTTTAAAGGTTACAAGCTTACAAAGATTGAAAGTAAAACACTAAGTAAAATACTAAGTGCTTATTGATCAAGCACTTTTCAATTACAAACTAAATGAAAGAAAAAACTTCAAACCAAAAATGAAATACAAACTAAAATTGGGAGTTCTAAGGAAAATATATTGCTAAAAGAAAGGAGTATTTCTTAGCAAGAAGATGGGTTTGAGAATTGGTGATTTTGCAATGGATGAAAATGTCCTTTTATAGGTGATTTTCAAGAATACAATTGATTATTTAATTCAAAATATCTATTGTAATATCTTGATTAATTCTTTGTTCACACTTCACCCATGACTTTGATTTTTCATATTTTTGACCATAAAAATATCTTGTGGTTGAGTTCACAAGTTGGTCAAAAGTGGACTATTTTTGCATGGCATCTGCTGAAAAACGGCGATGAAAAACGGCCCAGTTTGCACCGTGTTGTGCGCCGTTTTGTGGTGACTCGGTCTCTTTCGGAATACGCGCGAGGACACGGCGCTAAATGCCGGCCGTGTGTGAAACGGCCCAAGACACGGCCCTTGTTGCGCCGTATGTGAAACGACCTACATAACACGGTCCTTTTTGCGCCGTGTTGTATGGTCGTTTTGCCTTGAAAAATTCCGGTCGTTGGATTTGATCTTGTTTTCCGTCCTTTTTGATGCTTCATGTCAGTAATATGTAAAATAACCATTTTTAGCTCATGTTTGGACATATCTATAAAATATGTATTTTTAATCACAAATCAGTACGATTATGTCCGGAAAAAGTAATATTTTGTATATGAATTTTAGATCAATTATGCACTAATCAATATCAACAAAATCATCAAAAGACCAAGTCTCGAAATGATACACACATTCAAACACATATATGATAACATCAATCTCATTGACTAGTACAAGTATAAAACTTGCCTCGATATCAATACCACGAACTGTTACCAATTCAGTTGCTTTCGTCTACGAGTTACTCAGTCCCGACCAAAGTAATCTACGAACTCTTCAACCTCAAACGCCACATAACAGTCATAATCCACGATCAAACATCACAATTTATTGTAAAATGGAGGATTAATAATCAACAAGTTTGATGATGATCAATATCAATACAACCAGGCCACAAACTCATCGGTCCCACAATATCTCGATTAAACACAGTCTGAACCGTCCAACTCAGACCCTCACGAACCCACGTCCACAATACGAGCCGAAATCCGATGATCATATCAGCAACCAATTCGAACCAATAATAAGGGTCTAAATGTTATCGATTCCAAACTCGATTCTTAAATGCGAATTGACAAGGTTCCTTCTCGTAAATCCATTGTTAAAATTTACATATGATCGTCATCAATTCGAACCATCCAATTTGTCCAATATAATAGATAATCATATTAAAAGGCTATCAAACAATCCAATCATTCGACTTAAACCTTTGTTCCATACGTACAGGCTTCTAAATTCAGGGATGAATAATAGCCTCAGCAAACTCGTAATTATATTCGTATTCCTATATGAATATTATTTCAAAACACATAATTTTAGCCCTAGATATGAATACTCCATATTCATATTCAAAGCACCAACACTTCTTATAAATATTCATCATCTCGTATAATTCAGGAGTCCCTCAAGCATGTGGATTAGTCCGCAATCACGTCCATAATCGACCAAACAACATAATTCAATGTTCCAACATCTAAGCCTACATATAACTCATAATCTAAGGCCTATATCATCAAAATATCAAGAATCACAACAATACTGCCAAGGACAACATGATTCCCTGACCATGTTCATGACAATATAACATAACCTAACATATAAGTCATCATTGTTGGGATTCCGAAAATAAAACGAAAAACGCAGCGGAAATAAAAACGAATCCCAAACAGGATCGATCAAGTAACGTATATACGAAAAAATAAATACAAAGATAAAGATTCATACCCTTGAAGCCTTTGAAATAAATCTTCGTAAAATGTAGACGATGATCACGATCACGTCCCGAACACGAAATCCCTTCGTTCCAAGCACCGAAAATTCGAAGCCTCTACTTCACACGCGTCGGAAGTTGCCGGAAAATTCGACGTAACCGTTCTCCAAGAACACGGCTAGGAAGTTACCGTAGGAATTTTCTCTCTATTTTTCTTGTATTTCTTTCACCTCTAAGATGAAAATAACTTGAAAATAAAATTTTTTTCTCTCTCCCTCAAGAATACTTCACGGCTGGAGTTCAGCAAGAAAGTATGTGTGTGTGTGTTTTTATAGTTGTTATCATGTGTGTTTAATATATATCTCTCAAACATATAATTAATATGTCTAATAATGAGATAAAATGTCAACACATAATAACAAAATACAACTAACACATACACATGCATGGAAATGATTCCATGTGATGTGGGGAGAGGGAAGGTGGCCCATGGTGGAAGTTTCTAGAAAACGAGCCGAGTCACTGCTCGTATGCGGACGTTCACAAACGACTCCGTTAAATACACTCCGTTTAATCACCAATGTATTTATATTAATTAATTAATCTAATTAATTAATAATATCAAATACAAATATATTTCTCTAAGAAATATAATTTATGAATTAAATTAATTACCCAGAACTTAATTTTAATTCATAAGACCGCTATTTTGATTTATCTAATAAATCATAATTAGATATCCAATATCTAATATTAATAGAGAGATAATAAATTCACATTTATCCGTCAACGCTCCCGATGCGCGACTCGTAGGTCCGTCTCACCGGCATTGGGAGGAACTAATGAGTGCGGGCAAGACTTAGCCACTTAGCGGCCGCATCAGAACCCCGATCGAGAACGAATGAAGGGATCATTCCAACCATTATGTCGTGAATACTATATACGTATAGACCCTTCATCGATGTCCCGGTCAAGTCTTCGGTCACGGTAAAGTCAAACCCTCATCGTTGACTAAACTCTATACATGTGTTAATGCAAATCAAAACCGATCGATTAATAGTGTATCTAATACGACTATATCGTAATGCTTCGCCAAAGACTTATGATCTTATTTGCCATTAACCGTATAGGACATTCGCCGCTCACTAACAGAGATAGAATCCTTTCTTGGTGTACAAGAAAGATCGCTACCCGCCCGTATAGTCCGCACTTCGAGGTCGACTCGGAATTAAGCAAATGAGTCTAACTACTCTAATGACAAACTAAACGTCACAGCACATCTTCTCAACCCTCAAGTCAAAGGTCCACGTATACTATCACAACCTTTCGATTCGTCATCGACTCTCCGAGAGTGAATACCGTGTGATCAATCGAGTATGAGTCGTGTTCGAGTATACTGCCCCACCAATATACTTATAACTATGCTATCAAGACGTGCACACGTCCTAGCATCGATTATACAAGTCATATTAAAACTTAATGCCCATTTTAAGTTTATTGACTTGCGAACAATTTACGTAAATAAACTTTAAACACTTCCAAGACATTTTCTCTTATCCCATAACGAGAATGGAATGTTCGATTTATTTACATGGACTTCACTTCAATGTTTACCAAGTCAAGAATGCAATTGAAATACAATAAACAGTGAATGAATCGTATTGCCTTTTTATTAAGTATTCCATAATTACAAGTATAATGCCCTTACTCTCTCATCCCCTGAGTAGCATTCGAGGGCATATTCCTAACAATCTCCCACTTGCACTCAATGCCACACATCATGGTATCCAATACCCATGCTCTTCAGATGTCTTTCTAAGACGGCCTGAGATAATGGCTTAGTCAATGGTCGAGACATTGTCTTCGAGTCTACTCTTTCCAATGAAACATATCCTTTTTCCACCATCTCTCGAACGATGTGGTACTTTCTCTCTATATGCTTGGTGTTGTGGTGAGCCCTCGGCTCCTTGGCTTGGGCGACTCCATCATTATCACGAATAGTGATATAGGCAACTCCGCGTTAGGCACCACTTGAAGTTCTTGTATAAACTTCGCATCCAAAATGCTTCTTTGCTAGCCTCCGAGGCGGCTTGATACTCGCTGGCGGTGGAATCTGCAGATAGCGGTTTGCTTGGAGCTTCTCCAAGATATCGCTCCTCCATTGAGAGTAAATAAATACCCGGATGTCGACTTAGAGTCGTCATTGTCTCCTTGAAAATCGAATCGGTGAATCCAATCACCTTCGCTTCTCCACCACCATAAGTAAGAACTAAATCTCTAGTTCTTCTTAAGTACTTAAGAATGTTCTTTACGGCACCCAATGTTCCCTTCCGGGTTTGCTTGAAATCGACTTACCATACTCACAACAGTAGGCTAAGTCTGGTCTCGTACACAACATAGCGTACATGAGGCTACCCATCGCCGAGGCATAGGGTACCTTACTCATCTCTCTCTTGTCTTCCTCACTTTGAGGACACATTTTCGTGGTGAGATGAATTCCATGTCGCATGGGAAGGAACCCTCTTTTAGATTCATCCATCTTGAATCTTCTCAGATTTTATCGATATAAAGGGCTTGGGAAAGTCCTATCATTCTTCGTGGTCTATCTCTGTAAAGACGGATCCCTAGAATATAGGAAGCTTCTCCCAAGTCTTTCATGGAGAACGTTTTAGAAAGCCAAGCTTTCACGGTCTTTGAGCATTGCTATGTTATTTCCTATAAGTAGAATATCATCTACATATAGTACTAAGAACGCAATGTTGCTCCCAGATCTTTTTGTAAACACACGGTTCCTCCTCATTTCGCTCAAGTCAAAGTCCTTAAGCCGTCAAATCGAAGGTTCCAACTCCGAGAAGCTTGCTTCAGACCATAAATGGCTCGTTACGGCTTACACACTTTATGAATATTAGCTTTGGACACAAAACCTTTAGGTCATTCCATATAGATTTCCTCCTCGAGGTATCCATTTAGAAAAGCCGTTTTGACATCCATTTGCCATATTTCATAATCATAATAGGCGAGAATGGCAAGCATCATGCGAATCGACTTTATCATAGCTACGGGCGAAGGTATCATGATAATCGATTCCTTCCCTTTGGTATAACCCTTTGCCACAAGCCCGGCCTTATAGGCATCAACCTTGCCATCCCCATCGTCTTTCTCTTATAGATCCATTTATTTCCAATAGTCCTCATGCCGGTTGGAAGATCTACTAGAGTCCAGACTGATTGGTATGCATCGAGTCTATCTCGGCTTTCATTGCTTCTTGCCATTTATCGAGTCTACATCCACTATCGCTTGGTCATAGGTGACAGGTCGTTTTCATCGCTATCGTGTGTGTCGTGGAGACCCGGTTCCTCGACATGTGTATAGCCATACCTCTCGGGTAAGTGAGATACCCTATCGGACCTTCTGAGTGGAGGTTGTGTTACAATAGGTTCGGTTCTTGATCCCTGATCAGATGTCTCCTTAGGAGTTTCATTATGCTCTTCCAAAGAGATATTTCTACCCGAGCCACCTTCCTGAATGAATTCATCCTCAAGGAAGTGCGCTTGTAATGCCACAACGACCCTATGGTCTTCTGGCATGTAGAATAGATAACCCATCGAGTCCTCTGGGTATCCTATGAAACGTCCTTTTATGGACCTCGCTTCCAGTTTGTCCACCTTAGCCTTTTTGACATAGGCTGGACATCCCCAGATCCTTATGTGATTAAGGCTTGGTTTCTTACCCTTCCACATCTCATGCGGAGTGATAGGAACAGATTTGGAAGGACATCTATTTAGGATATAGGCAGTGCTAGTAAGGCATACCCCCACAGGTAAATAGGTAAATCAGTGTAATTTAACATGGAGCGAACCATGTCCAACAAAGTCCGATTTCTCCTTTCTGAAACACCATTTAACTGTGGGGTTCCTGGAGGCGTGAATTGTGAAACTATTCCATGTTCCTTAAGGAACTCATCAAACTCAGTGCTCATATATTCGCCACCTCGGTCCGACCGAAGTGCTTTGATATGACATCCAGTTTGTTTTTCAACTAGGGCCTTAAATTCTTTGAATTTAGCAAAGGCTTCAGATTTATGTTTCATTAAGTACACAATCCCATACCTAGTATGATCATCTGTGAACGTTATGAAATATTGATATCCGTCTCGGGCTACTTCTAAAGCACCACAAACATCGGTATGCACCAATCCAAGTTTATCGGCAGCCCTTTCAAAAGTCCCTGTGAAGGGGAACTTAGTCATTTTGCCTCTAAGGCAAGATTCACAAGTTGGATAGGGTTCTACACCCAATGGACTTAAAAGTCCATCTTTCTCCATTTTCTGAACCTTGGTCTGACCAACATGACCAAGTCTAAGGTGCCATTTAAGAGCTTGATTAGTATCTTGCCTACCACGTTTCCTAGTTATAGTGTTCACCTTTGTTTTATTTTGCATGTTCGGATGATATAATCCATTCAACAATGTAGTTGCTCCAACCAATTTATTTCAAAATAAATTTTACAATCGCCATTGCCAATGAAGAAACAAAATCCTTTCCGGTCCAAGACTGGAATGGATACAATGTTTTTATGCCCCGGCAAAACAAGTACTTCATCTAATGTCAAAATAAAACCGATTCTAAACCCGGAAGGATTGATCCAATATCGGTTGCCTCGACACTTTGTCCGCTTCAACAGTGATCATTATTTCCCGACTTCAAGTTTTCTACTGCTCCGTTCCATCCCGATTCATAGTACAAATGTGAGAAGTGGCACCGAATCCGTAATCCATGAAGCGAGAATATACAATGAGCGGAACAATTAGTTTCAAAAACAAAAGTTCCGTGCACTGATGCGCCATTAATCTTGGGACAAGTCCTTCGCCAGTGGCCCAGCTCACCGCATTCAAGGCATTTGTCCGTAGGTTTTGGACCGCCTACCTTTTGAACCTTTCGGGCCTTGCCCTTTCCTTTTTGCACCCCTTTCTTGGGTTTGTCCGCTCGTAGGTCTTTTTCTTCTTGTTCTTGGACCTCTTAGGCCCAGAAGAAATCACAAGAGCAGCCTCTCTCGGTTTAGTCTTCATGTTAGGCTGCGCCGTCACCAGTTTATTCATTAGCCCGGCTAATGTGCATGTAATTTCATTACGGTTGAAATTCATTACAAACTGCGTGAAAGAGTCAGGTAGAGATTGAAGGATGAGATCAATTTGAAGGGATAAATCCATATTAAAGTTGAGCACCTCGAGCCTCTCAATCATAGAGATCATCTTGAGGACGTGGTCTCCTACTTTCTCCCCTTCTTTCATCCTAGCTTTGAACAACCGCTTTGATATCTCATATCTAGCGGTCTACCGTGCTCTCCATAAAGTTCGGTCAAGTGTGCGAGAATCGCCAGCGAAGTCATTTTCTCGTGCGCTCTCTGCAGCTCATTAGTCATTGAGCCCATCATAAAACCACGGACTAGCACATCATCCTTGACCCATTTTTCATGGACGTCAATGTCTTCCTGATTACCCCTAGTCCGGATTGGAGTCGGTGGAATGTCCGCCTCCAAGACGTATCCCAGAGACTCCATACGGAGTACAATCATCAGATTCCGCACCCAGTCAACAAAGTTAGGGCCAGTTAGGAGATTCTTTTCAAGTAGTATTGCAAGTGGGTTTTTAGCCATTTTAGAGAGATTCAATTTCGTTTTCTGCAAAGATTTAGACAAGATTAAATTAGTGACTTGTTTAATTATGACCGAGTATAGAACTTAAGGGCTTTGTATAATTCTTGTCTCGGCTCCCACTAATTTTATCGAATTATACACTCCCATGTTATAATCCGAAATCATGGTTAGATCGACTTCTTAGTGGTGATCAAGTTCTTTACAAATTTTAACAGACGCAACCTATCGGGTTTCTTGCCAATTAATTTACGTAAAGTGGTGTCTAACACCAACCCGTCTAACGGATGATTTGATCTTCTTTTACCCCTAGTCTTCATGCCCTCAACCTATCGGGTTTCTTGGCAATCCGGACTATCTAAGTTGTTTACCATCAACGTCTATCGGTTTGACTATTGAATCTCACCGCAACCTATCGTGTTTCTAGGGCGAAATTTATCACCAACCGAAGGCATCTAATGCACTCAAGAATTTTTCAACCTCTACCAAATGTACTACCCCGATAACTCGGAAGCATAGCACATCGGCTCGGGTATCAATTTTCTACGAGTTTGATGGAGGGTAGGAAACCTCGTAACCTTTTTCAAACTTAGTCCATTTGTTGTCGGGAGAATTTCGCGATTAATGTTACACTTTGCACATTAATTCATTTATACGCGCGTTTGTATGTTTGTCAATCATTCAAAATGAAAAATGAAAATAGTAACCTAGTTACTACCAACATATAGCTCATGGACCTAATTCCTAAATCTTGGGCAAGCGAATGACCCAATAAATAAAAAAAATACAGTCTTCGATTCTTCGTCTTCTCGGTCGGTTGTCTTCGGTCTTCGTCATACCCAAAATAATACTTACATCATTGAAAAATGCATCCTATACAAATTTTCTAGTAAATATAAATAGGCTCAAAACGGCCTTTACAACCCAATCGAATCGAACAAATCAAAAACTAAGTCCACGAGCTATATCACCATCACATAAGGATTCCATACAACATGTAATGGCAACGAAATTAAACAATTAATCTTTAATATAAATTAATCTAATTAATCTATAAATTAATCTATTCAATTTCTACTATATTAATCCAATTAATATAAAGTGGCATTAAAATTAAATAATCAATTAATATATTAATCCAATCAATATAAAATTAATCTATTCAATTTTAATGGTATTAATCCAATTAATACTAATAATCGTCATTTTAATTCGTTCAAGTAATCCGCCAAAATAATATTCTCGTTTAATTTATTTCCCTTAACACAAAAATATACCAAATATTAAATTAGTCAAATTAAAATCCAATATAAATTTTGCGAAATAATTACAACGAAATATAAACTTAAAACGGAGTCCCGGACAATCCGTTTTAGGCCCAGCCAGCGGCCCGATTCAAAATCGGGCCTAAAATCCGAGGCTGCCTGGCCGAGCCACTGCTGGGCAGACTGGCCGATCATGCTCGGCCCCTGGCCGAGCACTCTCAGCTCCTGGCCGAGTCATGGCCGAGCACGCTCGGCAGCCTGGGCAGGCAGCCCAGGCAGTGCTGCCAGCACCCTGCCGACAGCCCGTTTCTTCGTTTTTGCCCGTTTCAAAACGTGATGCTACAACGAACAATTTAAAATCTAAAATTATTCCAAACATGATTCTAAATCATAATCATCATTCAAAAGCATTCAAAATGCACAAATAATCGTATATACGGAAACATTGACCTCGCCTCGATACCACCGTTGGGATTCCGAAAATAAAAGCAACGCAATGGAAATAAAAACGAATCCCAAACAGATCGATCAAGTAACGTATATACGAAAAATAAATACAAAGATAAAGATTCATACCCTTGAAGCCTTTGAAATAAATCTTCGTAAAATGTAGACGATGATCACGATCACGTCCCGAACACGAAATCCCGTTCCAAGCACCGAAAATTCAAGCCTCTACTTCACACGCGTCGGAAGTTGCCGGAAAATTCGACGTAACCCGTTCTCCAAGAACACGGCTAGGAAGTTACCGTAGGAATTTTCTCTCTATTTTTCTTGAATTTCTTTCACCTCTAAGATGAAAATAACTTGAAAATAAAATTTTTCTCTCTCCCTCAAGAATACTTCACGGCTGGAGTTCAGCAAGAAAGTATGTGTGTGTGTGTTTTTATAGTTGTTATCATGTGTGTTTAATATATATCTCTCAAACATATAATTAATATGTCTAATAATGAGATAAAATGTCAACACATAATAACAAAAATACAACTAACACATACACATGCATGGAAATGATTCCATGTGATGTGGGGAGAGGAAGGTGGCCCATGGTGGAAGTTTCCTAGAAAGCGAGCCGAGTCACTCGGCTCGTGTATGCGACGTTAAATCAAACGACTCCGTTAAATACACTCCGTTTAATCACCAATGTATTTATATTAATTAATTAATCTAATTAATTAATAATATCAAATACAAATATATTTCTCTAAGAAATATAATTTATGAATTAAATTAATTACCCGGTAACTTAATTTTAATTCATAAGACCGCTATTTTGATTTATCTAATAAATCATAATTAGATATCCAATATCTAATATTAATAGAGAGATAATAAATTCACATTTATCCGTCAACGCTCCTGATGCGCGACTCCGTAGGTCCGTCTCACCGGCATTGGGAGGAACCAATGAGTGCGGGCGGCACTTAGCCAGCTAGCCGCATCAGTAAACCCCGATCGAGAACGAATGAAGGGATCATTCCGTAACCATTATGTCGTGAATACTATATACGTATAGACCCTTCATCGATGTCCCGGTCAAGTCTTCGGGTCACGGTAAAGTCAAACCCTCATGTTGACTAAACTCTATACATGTGTTAATGCAAATCAAACCGATCGATTAATAGTGTATCTAATACGACTATATCGTAATGCTTTGGCCAAAGACTTATGATCTTATTTGCCATTAACCGTATAGGACATTCGCCCGCTCACTAACAGAGATAGAATCCTTTCTTGGTGTACAAGAAGATCGCTACCGCCCGTATAGTCCGCACTTGAGGTCGACTCGGCAATTAAGCAAATGAGTCTAACTACTCTAATGACAAACTAAACGTCACAGCACATCTTCTACCGAACCCTCAAGTCAAAGGTCCACGTATACTATCACAACCTTTCGATTCGTCATCGACTCTCCGAGAGTGAATACCGTGATGAATCGAGTATGAGTCGTGTTCGAGTATACTGGCCCCACCAATATACTTATAACTATGCTATCAAGACGTGCACACGTCCTAGCATCAGTTATACAAGTCATATTAAAACTTAATGCCCATTTTAAGTTTATTGACTTGCGAACAATTTACGTAAATAAACTTTAAACACTTCCAGTACATTTTCTCTTATCCCATAACGAGAATGGAATGTTCGATTTATTTACATGGACTTCACTTCAATGTTTACCAAGTCAAGAATGCAATTGAAATACAATAAACAGTGAATGAATCGTATTGCCTTTTTATTAAGTATTCCATAATTACAAGTATAATGCCCTTACTCTCTCATCCCCTGAGTGGCATTCGAGGGCATATTCCTAACAATCATGTCATTATCTTCTTCAACAAACTTCCCGTGGAATACCAAGAATCATCCTTTAAAACAAACCACTATCAAAGGGATACGAGGGTTACCTTGAATAGACAAATCAAGAAGAAGAACTATTGAACTCCATTCCAAGAACCATGAATAACTTCAAGAACAAGGCTTTAGTCCATGCTCTCCATCTTAATCTTGTTAAAGACCATAATCTCAAAGTGTTTGGGAACCTCAAATAGACAAATACTTCCCAAAGCTCTCTCTATTAACTGGATGAAGGAGAATGGACAAAATGCCTCTCAGCACCCATCTGTCCCCTTTTATAAAACACATTACTAGTGTGCGCTATCCTTCCTCGATAGCGTGCGTTATCTGGCAGTCCAGGGCTACTGTATTGCTTCGCACATCATCTAACATACGTAATGCCCAGGTATTAGCGTACGCAAATCGGTGTTGACTTGCTACAGTAAAATGCTCAGTAGCGTGCGTTATTCCTCGACCTTAGCGCGCACTAATCATCGCTGACCCGACAATCCATAACTTCCCAGAAGATGCTCGGGTCCTACACGCCGAAAGCAACCAATAAAGCCAAGATTCCCTATTGACGATCTGAAATTAGCGTGTGCTACCAACATGCATTAGCGTGCGCTAATCGCCGATAATAAATAGTCTGGGCCTACCTGTCGGCCACCTTCCGGACCTTACCTAGAATACCTTACGTACGTTAGGGGTCCTCCTTAGCGTACGTAACTAAAACCTCTTAGCGTGCGCTAAGTGTGCATCGTAGCGTACGCTAAGTATATATCTTAGTACGCGCTAGGCATACCTTGTAGCGTGCGCTAACGTAGCTGTACTTAGCCATTTCCCGCTATTCTTATCCGTCGTCTTGATATACTAGATGTATATACACGACATATTGAATACATATATACAACCTGATAATATTTTCATATGATATACCCAATATCAAAAGTACGATAACTTGATACACAATATCTTCAAATGTAATTGTCGACCAACTATGACAATTATACCAATACAGCTGTCTCAGTCTTCAAATTATTTTATCCATACTGTATAGACACTAAGCTATCCAGTATATCTCAGATAATATAACGCGAAAAATTTATACTGAAATTCCAGATATTACATAGTAGAAATCGGGATATAGCCTTAAAATAAGTTTCGTCCTCGAAACTTGCAATCTTGTCACAAACAACAGATCAATCCAAAATTTCCAAACTCATCACGAAAGCAATCAAACACCGCCACAAGCGAATAACCAAAACAGTATACTTACAGGTACGTGAAGCCGATGATCTTCCATGATACTACGATGCGACTCCCAAACAAAGTCTCAACATAATACCGATACACACCAATATCGTGGTTGTGATATCCCACACCGACTAGCAGAGAGCGGGCGAGGTGCCTTATTTGAGCGTGTCGTGACACCTGATAGCATGAGGCCTTTTGGGAGCCCAGTGGCTTAGGGGTGATGAGAACTCCGAAGTTAAGCGTGCTGGTACGAGGAGCAGTCTCAGGATGGGTGACCTCCTGGGAAGCTGCTCGTTGGGTTCCCAGAAACAAAATCGTGAGGGCCAGCTCAGCGGAGAGCGCCCAGAGCGGACAATATCATACTACGGCGGAGGGGTCCCGGGATGTGACAGTAATTAGCAATTTAACAAAATCTCAAGGAGGAGTTCACGTCCGTGACCACGGACACGACTCTGCCTCCTTTCAGCCAACATTCTGAAGGGCACACACGTGCTTAAGTATAATCCAAATCGCACATCATCGAAGTGATCGATTCTCAAGAATACCAAAATAGAAGCAAAACGAATAAGGAAACACCAGAAGAGTAAGAGGTCTTACAAGTACCGGTCGCACTGTGATGATGGCAGAGTAGTGATACTGTGGACAAATGACGACTCAATTGACCCAAAAGAGCGACAGCCTAGGTATCCATAGACTTAAACTCTGATACCATATTCTGTAACACCCCCAAGTTATTCAGGGAATATTACAGCGCCGTAAGCCCCACCGTGGGACCCACAAGACTAAACATACGCGAAACTATAAATTTTGACCGAGAAGGTCTACATACAATGGAATGAAGAACAATACAAAAGGTACTCAAAACATATCCAATGTATCCAAAGACATCACAACACAAATCGATACCTAGGCAAACACAGGCCGGAACATCAAGGAAAATGGAAAACAATACTCGAGTATTCAATAACTACTCCAGTACAACAACACTGAATGGGGAAACTCAAAACATAATCGGAGGAAAGACACAGTATCACACTTGCCCACCATCTTCATGCCGACCCGATACCTGCCTGTCCGCTCTCCTGGAACCTGAAATACATAAAAAGTATTTCCCCCCATAAAGGGGTTAGCCGTCGAATAGCTAGTGCAAGTATATCAAGTATGAAATACAATACTCCTCGACGATAAAGTAAATGTAACTGTCAATTCATCAATTCAAGACTAGTATTCCGGAATAACTAAATCTCATAGCATCACATCAATACATATATGAATACCGTGGAATCGCACCAGAGGCTACGGAACCCTCAGAGGACTCGTCGGTCCATCCCAGAGTGGTTCGTTCATATCATCCGTGGAGTCGCACTAAGAGGCTACGAAACCCTTAGGGGACCCGTCGGCCCGCCCCAGAGTGGATATAAATAATCATGCCATTAATATATCTTACTTTCAAAGTCGAGAATGTACAATCATAAATATATACTTGCCTTTGAGACATCGGGAAATTGAACGGAAAAAGGGTATGAGTTCGGTAGGTCCAAGAACGTGCTTCCGGCAACTAAACGATTCACAAGGAATATGATAATCAATTATCCATACTCAAATTACACGAAGAAACTCCCGAAACCCGTCTACGATTCATGAAATTACACGGACAAACAACTAGAGGTTGGAAAATCGTCCAAACCCTCACAAGTCCGAAAACGGCACAATCCAATCCATAAAATCATAGGAAAAGCATGCATACGGGATAGATACATCATAATCTCAAGGTTCTCAAGCTTCAAAATGAATAAATCAGACGAATCTAAGAAAACCTCCAAAATTCCCAAAAAATAGGGTTCTAAGGATTTTTACCTTGATTTGGACATTGGGATGGATTAGATGTTGTATAGTCCTTGTTCTCCAACCAAAGATGTTGATGTTAGAAAAAAAAATCGCTTCCAATCGCCCAAAATTGTCTCTCCCGAGCTGCTCCCATCGGAAATGAGTGAAGAGGATGAAAAATGACGAAATGGAAGTCAACTGTCCAATATATATCCGCCCAGTCTAGCACACGCTACACCTCCTTCATTAGCGTGCGCTAGCGAGGTCACCGGGTAGTCCAGTGGCTTCTGCCGGCCCCGTTAGCGTGCGCTAATCGCCTTTCTCTAGCGTGCGCTAGCCAAAAAGTGGCGTCCAGTAACTGAAGTCCAGAACATACTGTCCTCTGCCCTGCTTAAGCCTTAGCGTGCGCTACCGCTATGGCTTAGCGTGCGTTATGCGACAGCTTTAGCGTGCGCTAGCCGAAGCCTAGCGTACGTTACCTGATAGTCCAGAAAACCTGACAACCTCACTGCCTCTGCCGACCAGCCCGTTAGCGTGCGCTACGGACGGATGTTAGCGTACGCTACTAACCACGAATAGCGTGCGCTAACGAACTCCTAGCGCGCGTTAACCGCCGATCCGTAGAAGGCGATCAGATTCTTGGTTCCGACTGGTCCCTTAGCGCGCGCTACGGCACAAAGCTAGCGTGCGCTACTCAGACAGAATTAGCGTGCGTTAGCCCAGGCCTAGCGTACGCTATTTCTCTGGCCCAGAACACTTCCGCAAGGTCTAAACGACACGATCGTGACCCAAACAAGATACGAAGCTCAGTAACAATATCAACAACATCACCAAGAGTTTACAGAGCGACAAAATAAGAAGAACGGCAAGGTCAAACAGTCAATAAAAAGTACGGGTATTACAGTTGATACCCTAACTTATGAGACGCTACTCTGAGTAGCATTTTAATAAACTAATTTATAAGTTAGGTTATATTAATTACGCTGTACAACTTATTTTTACCAAACATACGCATAACATGTCATCTACTCAAAAGGCCCTCATGCAGGAAGATTGTAAACCATACACATAGGCGGATCCACTCATTGCATGTGGTGCACGTGCCCACCAAGAATATTACCAAAACGACATCGTTTTAGTCGTCTTTTATTAAAAAGGTGAAAAAATAAGATTTTTTTACCGTCCGTTATATTTTTGTGGTAGGTACCAGTAGTTTTCGGATGCTGGATCCGCATATGGCCATACACATAGATTAAAACGACATCGTTTTGGTCTTCTTCTATTAAAAAAAGTGAAAATTAAGATTTTTTATCATACCAGTAGTTTTCGGATGCTGAATCCGTCTATAATCATACACACAAGTGTGTCATCTACTTTTTCGGAGTATGATAATGTAATTATTATGAGAATCTATGGATGAAATTAATTAAGGGTACATTCTCTGATTTATGACAAAATTTCTAAAATACTTTATACTTTAAAACGGATCGACAAAGGAAAACTTGCCACACGTAAACATTATTGTAGCGAAATATATAGATTGGACAAGCTTCACGTGAACAGCACGAGGTATAAAATCTTATGTGGCAAGTTTTTTCACGAAATTTCAGGTTTAAAGAACGCATTTACATTCAAGCAAAAAAAACTATCCTGTGACCTTTTAATATAATAAAATTCTTTTAAGTTTACTTCAATAATAACTTTTTTGATATTTAAATTATTAAATTTAACTTTGATTCGAAGATATTTGAGTCACTTGTTCGATTAATATATTCGAGTCACAAACTTAATTTACACAAAACACATTCGAGTAACTTATTCGATCATCTAAATTGCAGTCAAGTCACTATTCGAGTCACCTATTCGAGCATTCGAGTCACATATTCGAGTCATATAATATATATTCGAATCACCTCGAACGACTCGAAGACCTATTTGAGTGACTCGAATACATTCGAGTCACCTAGGTCACTCAAATGATTGTCTATCAGGTTACTTGTTGAATGTGATTAAGTGACTCGAATATGTTATTCAAATGATTTTGTGTTAGTCGAGTAGCTGACTCAAATATGTCACTCGAATTGATGACTTGAAATCTTCAAATAAAGGTCGAATCTGATAAATTGAGTATAATAAAAATTGATATTAAACTAAGCAAAAAAAATTCAATTATACTCAAAACGATACACGATACAATCATCTATCTCACCTACATCCAACCTACGTGACATACCAAAGTTTGAAGTGAACTCAGGCAAGATATAAATCGCTACCAAGCAAGAGGTAAGGAACAAAATTGCATTTTAATTGCATGATGGTGCACGGGCACCACCAAATAATAAAAAAATTCAGTATATATACATATAATTTCAAAGTTAAAAATAGAGATTTCCTTGTTCCAATGATGGAAGTTTCCCTCAAAAGTCTTATGTATGTTTTTTCCTAGGTTCGAATCACCTACATAGCATCTAGGTCTTTATTTTCTATTTTCTTTTTTTTATCTATTTTCTTCAACATATTTTAATTCTCTCTTTCCCTTTTCTTCAACCGACTTTTCTTTATTTCTTTTTGTTCTTCAGCAGGTTATAATTTTCTCTTTCCTTTATCTTCAACAGATTTTTTTCACTCTCTTACCTTTTTCTTCATATTCACTTAAAACTTAAAAAAACTTCAAATTTGATGAAATGTTCATTTTGGAATAAAAATCGTCTCAAAATTATTGTTTTGTTTAGAAAACTGTCTCTATAGTATTTTCTTTAGTCACATTATTATTACAAAATTAAATATAGAATTCTTGCAACAACAGTGTCGTCTATTGTGAAGAAATATTAAAGGGCCTCTACCAAATAGTTGGCCTATGACCCAAAATTTCCCAAATTTCATAGGACCGGCCCCGAATAGGCATCACCAATAATTTAGGTGTAGTTCCGTCGCTGCTAGTATAGTGTAGTTTAATCTATTGACGTAGTTTGAAAATTACTATGTTCAACTCGGATGTATATCCAATGCACACTCGAAAAGTAGGAGTTTAAATCCTAAATCCTCCCATAACTTTCTGACAAAATAGATTCAGTCCCGAAATTAACTTTTTATCAGATTTAGTTCCAATTTCTCTGACATGGTCCAATTTTCGTCCCATTTTCGCCGGGAAATACAAAACAACGACGTTTCAGATCATGTGCGAGTCACGTGTGGGCGGTTTCCGGCGATTAAAAGTACGTGGCTTCCACCTTGTATTTAAGTTATTTTTTATTTTTTTTTAAATAAATAAAATTCCATGTCATATATTACACTAAACAAATAAAAAACTAAAAACTTAAACTAAATTTTAAAACGTAAATTAAACTTAAACACAAATAAAAACTGAAAACATAAAGAAAATAAATTAACTTAAAACAAAAAACATAAAAGCATCGACGAACATGCAATCACTACCAAAAATAACACTTTAGCCGACGACTTAAAGTGGTCGGCTAAACCCCAAAGTCGTCGGCTAATCACGCCAGTCGTCGGCTAAAAACCGTCGGTCGATATTCGTCGGCCAAGGTTTAGCCGACGACTTTTTTGGTAGTCGTCGGCTAAAGTTCAAAGTTTAGCCGACCACTACAGTAAGGTCGTGGCTAAACCTGTTGAAAAAAAAAAACTTTAGCCGACGACCTTATCGAGTCGGTCGGCTAAAACCTGATTATTAAAAAAATAAAAAAAAAACTTTAGCCGATGACCGTCTTATATGTCGTCGGCTAAAACCCTTTTAAAAAAATAGACTTTAGCCGACGACCGTCTTATATGTCGTCGGCTAAAACCCTTTTTAAAAAAAAAATACTTTAGCCGACGACCTTTATAAAGTCGTCGGCTCAAACCTAATATAAAAAAAAAAAAATTAATTCAGATTTTGAGATCCCAAAACCTGTATTTTTTGCACCTGCAATTTTTATACACCAGCTCTCATTATCAACAACAATCAACGCGCAACACATTCAACTAATACCATCAATAATATGTCCAACATTATATGCAACACAACGCACAACACATTCAAGAACATTAATTTCATCAACATTAAGTTCATGCCGGTAGCTTCAAGTATCTGGCGGGCACGAACGCTGCTCTGAGATATGTATAGTGTACCGGGATCCGCCTTACTAGAGGCTGCCGAACTCCCCCCCGAATCGGGAGTGGTCGACTTTGTCGACTTCTTCCCCAACGCTTTCTTTATTCTATCCATAATCTAAATAAATAAATCAAATTCACAATTCAACACAACAGTAATTATCAATGCCATACCACGTTAATCTTTCGATTAACGCCAGCTATAAAATTCCTTCCTCCTCAAACAAATTCATCAAATATTTCATCAAAACTCATTACACAATTTACCTAATTCATCAAATAATCTAAACAAATTCATCAAATTCACAATTCAACACAACAGTAATTATCAATGCCATACCACGTTAATCTTTCGATTAACGCCGGCTATACAATCCCTTCCTCCTCAAACAAATTCATCAAATTCATAACTCATTAAACACAAAATATTGAAAATACTAAATTCATCAAATATTGCATCACAACTCATTAAACAATTTATCTAATTCATCACATAATCTAAACAAATTCATCAAACAAATACAATAAATTCAACAAACAAAATAAAAAAAATAAGGAAAAGGGTTACCGCGGCCGGGCTGGAGACGGGGGTTGGGGGCTGGGTGACGATCGGCGAGCGGGGCTGGGGCTCGTACAGGCGGCGAGACGACGGCCGAGCGGGCGACGGGGGTTGGGGGCTGGGTGACGATCGGTGGGACGGGGGCTGGGTGACGATCGGCGGGACGGGGGCTAGGTGACGGGCGGCTAGGTGACGGGCGGTTGGGGGCTGGGTGACGATCGGCGAGCGACGGGCGACGGCTAGGTGAAGGAGAAAATAATAAAAGTTAGGTACGAGAAAACGTATAAAAGGTGGGTGTTTAGCCGACGACAAGATCCACGTCGTCGGCTA
Source organism: Orobanche coerulescens (assembly GCA_033398695.1). Lineage (NCBI taxonomy): Eukaryota > Viridiplantae > Streptophyta > Magnoliopsida > Lamiales > Orobanchaceae > Orobanche > Orobanche coerulescens. The sequence goes on along the minus strand of CM065812.1, from coordinate 122,610,011 downwards.
AAGTAACTTTAGCCGATGACATATAAGACGGTCGTCGGCTAAACCCCAGCAATGACCCGACCGTGTTAGACAACACGGTCGGTCAGCATCTGATGTGTTTTCAATTTCCGGCGTGCGACACGGCCGTGTCGTTGGACACGGTTGGGGTTTCATTGACGACTCTATTCATGTCGTCGGCTAAAGTTTAAATTTTTTTTTAAAAAAACTTTAGTCGATCAGTGTCGGAGACACGTCGTGTCGCACCCGCCGTAAAGGGAAAACACATCGTATCGATTCCGACCGTGTTGTCTAACACGGCCGTCATTGCCGGGTTTAGCCGACGACCGCCTTATATGTCGTCGCTAAAGTATAATTTTTTAAAAAAATTTAGCCGACGACGTAGATCTTGTCGTCGGCTAAACCCCCCGGTTTTTTTAATAATATTATTGATATTATATTAATGTTATGATTATGATTATTATTATTACTATTTTTTTAATTATATTTAACAAATGAAAATATACATCTACTAAATTTATGACTCATAGTTTGAGTCATCACTACAGTCTGTCTCATTATCTGAGTTGATATCCGGCAACATATGCCTCAAGTCGTCCACATTATCGTCATCATAATTTTCAAGTAATTCGTTTGTATCAACATCAACGTACCCGCGAGCATCACCATGGAGTCGGACGACTCGTCCTTCAGGAACATTATTCATTGTAATTGTCGTTGATGGTGGAATATTTGCTGTATTTGGCTCTTGATAAGCATCATCGTCATCAGTACCTGTTGTTTCTCCCAGTGTAGCAGCACTAAAAGTATTCCTCGTTGTCACAACGTTCACTATCTTCCATGTGCCTTTCTTCACCAAGTCGTCCAAATAATACACCGACTTTGCTGATGTAGCAAATACAAAAGGATCACTTTCATACCATGAAGTGGAAGTGTCAACAGATAACAGCCCGTAGTCGTCTTGCATATCGGTCCAAGACTGGTGTCGCACCATCGACACTTAAACAAGTAAATTGTCAGGCCTTCCCCGTAAATTAGTTCTACCACTTACAAAAGAACACCGTAATATCCACCATCTATCATAACCCCAGAATTTTGACATCTTCTTTTTTGGTCTCTCTCAAGGCATACGAATGTGACACCGTTGACTTTGGCCATCGAATAAATTCTTGACATAACCGGCTTCATAGAAAGAAGCATAAGTTCACGCGACCAGTTAGGGTGTCCGTCATCTTGTATGTGTGTCATCTGTCGTAAATAAACTTTTTATGGGAAAAAAATATCTTAAGTCCAAAATGCAATAGCAACTGAATGTATACGTACCCATTCTCCAAAATAGTCGGCAAAAGTGTTATTGTGGAATCTAGTGTCACCTCGCACCATATCGCATGACAAGTGGATGTCTTTCCAGTACTGAACTTCTGGACAATTGAGCAATATCCACCAATGTACAATTCGTGACTCGTACGGGTCTAATTGTCTTCCTGGCAACCTCCCATAGACGTCGACCTCAGTGGATATGATAGAAAGATTGAATTGTATTTTATCTGCTGGAATAGAGCGGGAAGGGGGCTCGAAGGTGCCCAAATACAACTTGATATGCGCAATACACTCCGACGCAAGGTAAGATTCTGCAATGCATCATTCTGGTGCAGACTTATTGGCCACTGAGTCTTTGTAATCACCGAGTTGCCTGTAATATTGTCATTGTGTTAGAAATCATACTTAATTCGATATATCATACAAAATTATGTTACCTTTCAACCGGGTACATCCACGTGTAGTGCACTGGATCGGTGACCAATAACTGCCGGGGAAGGTGGATCATGAGGTGAGGCATGAGGTCAAAAAAGTTTGGAGGAAATATTCGCTCAAACTTGCACAAGATATAGATGATCTCATCTTGCATTTTACGCAAATCAGATCTCTTGACTTCTCTCGTACATAATTTCTGGAAAAATCTTGACAATGCAACACACGGCTCCACCACCTGTTTTGGTAAGTACGGTCGAATAAATACCGGAAATAGGCGTTGGAGTAGGATATGACAATCATGACTCTTCAAACCAGTTAACTTGTTCTCCCTGAAATTAACACATCTTCCTATATTTCTAGCATACCCGGTAGGATACCTAGCAGTCTTTATCCAGCAAATTATCTCAGTTCTCTGCTCGGCAGTGATGGTGTAAGCTGCCTTAAGCATTTTTTGTTTTCCCTTGACAGTTTTCAACCACAAATGTTTTCTTATGCTCATTTCTTCCAAACCTTTGCGTGCTTTTGGCCCGTCTTTGGTCTTTCCATCCCAACCTAAAGTTGTCCCAACCACACTATCGCAAACATTCTTTTCAATATGTATGACATCCAAGAAGTTCCTTATCAGTAACTTGGACCAGTAAGGTAATTCCTAGAATATACTTTTGTGCGACCAATACTTATACCTGTCGGGCCTTTCAGGGCTTGCTACAATCACATCAGGATGGTTTCTAAGCTGAACAAAATCATACTCATTAAGAATCGATAGTATTTCATCACCTATCCACTGTCGTGGTGGCTCGCCTATTTCTATAGTGCCATCAAATGCTGCAGCATCCATACGCCACTCATGTTCCCTCTCAAGCCATATCCGATGACGCATTCGGATAACTTTCCTACAGTGGTACCTAGCACAATCTGCATTCAAACACACTGGACAACCTCTATATCCGCTAATAACAGATCCAGACAGCATTTCATATGCAGGAAAATCACTAATAGTGCCGATACACATGGCGTGCAAGTAGAACGTCTCAGACGAATAACTGTTATACGTGGGATGACCTTGCTCCCACAACAATTTCAGCTCCTCTATCAAAGGTCTCATATACGCATCGATACACTTTCCCGGATATCCCGGCCCCAGGACTAACAAGGTCAACATATTATACTCCTTCCGCATACACATCCACGGAGGAAGATTGTAAGGAATCACTACAACAGGCCATATGGTATATGAAAGACTCATGTTACCAAAAGGGTTGAAACCATCAGATCCAATCCCGAGCCTCACATTTCGGATATCTGAAGAAATATTCGGATACTCCCTATCTATATGCTTCCACGCCTCTCCATCTGAAGGGTGTATCATAGTATCCCTATCATTAGTGCGCGGCTCGGCATGCCATCTCATTGCTTTTGCCGTGTGAGGAGACATAAAAAGCCGTTCCAACCTATCCTTCAATGGAAAATACCAAAGTACCTTCACCGGTTTCTCTTTTCCAGAAGGAGTGATCCTATATCTCTCTGTATCACATACAAGACATCTCGTGAGGTCTTCATTAGGATGCCCCCAGAATAGAACACAATCATACATGCAGACGTGGATCTTAATGTAGGAAAGACCAAGATCTTTCAAAATTCATCTCATTTTTGAATATGTATTAGGAAGATGATGACCCTGTGGAAGCATATTACTCGTAAGCTCCAAGTAATCATCTACAGACTTGATAGATGATTTGTTTTCCACCTTTAATCTCATCGTTTCCATGACACAATCAAGAACAGTCATGTTACACCCTGGGTATAGAGGGGTCTGTTGGAGTTGAATTAGCTTGTTGTACATGTCAAGCCCAGCAGTATTGCAAGGCAACGGTCTACGGGGTCGTGGGATTGGCTCAGTTGGTACAAACGTCTTGGAAAAACCAAACACATCATCAATCAACCTCCTCTTCGGATCGGTGAACCCGTCGTTACCACTAAATTGTCCGTGATCATACAGAATAACAGAATTCGGTGCTTCACCGTGGTATATCCAACATGTATATTTACTCCAAAAACCATTCTTCTTTAGGTGTTCACAGACCTCATCAAATGGAAAACGAAACATATCACTGCAACATCTACATTTATTACACGGACAGTAGTGCAACGTATTACCACTGTCGTGCTCTTTTACAAATCTCATAAACTGCTTCATCCCATCCATTACACTTGGATCCCATTTTCGTAACCCTATCCAACTCTTTTCCATCCTGAAAATGTATACATTTTCCAATATTAATCCAACAAACTAATATTGTTCAAATTATAAATGAAATCACAACAAACAATTAATCATAATGATTATCATCATAAAACTTAATCATTTTACATAAAAGCTATCGAATGTAACATGAATAATACAAAGTTTCGAAATCACAATAAAAAATACAATAAAATACGCACTTTAATCGAAATTGTGATTATAACAACCGGTAGAAACCTTCGTCACTCCAGCTAGCACAACTCAAAGTAACAACTCACAAGCTTTTTTCGGGAATAACTGACAGGATCGGGAATAGAAATATGCTCTTTAGCGGGGAGAGGGGCAAGATTGGGTTGGTGTTCCCTGAACTATATATAATTTTCACTTGGAGGTTTAGTCGACGACTTGATCTAAGTCGTCGGCTAAAGTATATTTTTTTTTTTGAAAAAGTGTTTAGCCGACGACTTGATCTAGGTGGTCGGCTAAACCATTGCAATATTATTTTTTTTTCGAAAGGGGTTTAGCCGACGACCTAGATCAAGTCGTCGGCTAAAGTATATTATTTTTTTTAAAAAAAGTGTTTAGCCGACGACTTGATCTAGGTCATCGGCTAAACCGTTGCAATATTATTTTTTTTCCGAAAGGCGTTTAGCCGACGACCGAGATCAAGTCGTCGGCTAAAATGTTTTTTTTTCGGTCGGCTAAACGTTATCTCGGTCGTCAGCTAAACCTCTTTAATATAGCCGACGACTATTTAGCCGACGACTTGACCGAGGTCGTCGGCTAAAGTGCACAGTTTAGACGACGACACTTTATAGTCGTCGGCCGTTTTTTTCGGGTCGTCGGCTAAAGTACTTTTTTGGTAGTGAATTCTAAAAACTAGAATTCTGTAGAAACATTTTAGGGTTCATCGCATCTCAAATGCCCAAATTAAAAAATTTCCAGATGCCGAAAGCAAATTCGAATACTCATAGAGGCTGAAGGTGGAGATAATCGCGTCTCCAATTCTCCTAATTTGCTGAAACGACGAACCCTAGAATTCTATAGAAAGGAGGAAAAAGTACAGATATGTCACAATCGAGTGGAAGTTCCGGACCAATCAATTATTATTACTGTCGTGTAGCGGTCTCTATTACATCGTGGAAGGATGATAACGTTGGTAGAAGGTTCCTTGGGTGTGGAAGGCCGACTATGCGATTCTCATCTCATAAATCTTTCAGGTTTGAGAATTTCGTGTGTGAGTGATTCATGGATTTGGGGAAGAATAAATGGAACCCTAGTTTTGTTGTTCCAAGCTGAGAATCACGTTTTCTGTTTTCACCGATGAAGTAAAAATCGTGGTTTTAATTTATTTGTTCTGTCTTAATTTGTATTTTGTTTCACCGATGGATTTTATTTCTTTGTTTTGTTTTTAAGTTTAATTTATGTTTTAAAATTTAATTTAAGTTTTTAAGTTTTTTATTTGTTTAATGTAATATATGACATGAATTTTATTTGTTTAAAAAAGGAAAAAATGACTTAAATACAAGGTGGAAGCCACATATTTTTAATCGCCGGAAACCGCCCACACGTGCCTCGCACGTGAGCCGAAACGGTGTCGTTTTGCAATTTCCGGCGAAAATGGAACGAAAATTGGACCATGTCAGAGAAATTGGGACTAAATCTGATAAAAAGTTAATTTTGGGACTGAATCTATTTTGTCAGAAAGTTATGGGACTCCGAAAAGTAGCATTTGTGGGTTCCCGTCATAAAAAAAATTATTTCAAATGAGCCAGATATTTCAATCATAGTAATTAGTGAGTCACATTATATACCAGTCAGTTCTCCATCCATTATTGTATGGTATTGGTACACTGAATTCCTTTTTCATACTCTATACCATATCAAAAATATTGGTATGGAAAAAATGAAGGTAAACATTGGATTACCTCCTTATATTTTACAAAATATACTGTATAGTGTTTTATATAAATTAAATAGTTATATTATCATATTATTTTTTATAAAGTAGGTCGATTACTTTTATGTGAATATTAAATATTAAATATGCATACTACCCTAAGTGTTATCAAATAGTTGCACATTAATCTTCTATGTTTTGTCCAAACGTTGCAAAATTCTCCATTGTGTATAAGTTGATAGGGTTGTGTGGGTGATGCATCTTTTTAAAAGATAGAGGATAGTGTGTCTATTTAATTTATACATGAATAATCTGTAAATTTATTAAAAATACAGATAAATAATATGACTATTTAATTTATAGATGATAGTAAATTACTCATTTTGTATAACCCATGAGGTAGTCGGTTAAAAAAACTCAAAAAATCATATCGACTTTGTATCCAAATTTTGATATGGTACAGATACGATATTGCGCATATACCAATATTTTCAGTATATTTCCAGGTATTGTTTCACCCCAGGTGCATGTTGCATGAATATGAATCATAAAATACCTAAAATTTAATTTAATTTTTTTAAAAGAACTGAAAATAAACTCTAAGAATTAATCCTAATAACTGATATGAACCCTGGAATTAGATATAATAAAAATAAACTTTATAAGTTAAATTAACAGTACAAACTAAAAAGAAACCCTAAAAACATTTATATGCAGGTAATAAATTACCCTTATTATCAAAAGAGAAATGTAATGAAAAAATTGTTTCTTTTAAATTAAATTACCCCTAGATAAGAAAGTACATCTCATAATATCATGACCCTAGGCTACAATAATTTCGATCGCCAAGAACTTCTTGTCCACTGTCGTTTGGTGGTGAGCTTTCTGATTCACACAGACACTCACTTCTCACGTTATTTCTTGTTTTTTTGCTACTAATAAAAAAATAAATAAACATTTGACCCCTTTTCTTTTCGTTAATTACCAACTGCACCAAGTATTTATTGTCACTTTTTTACAGGTGACTAATCTGCTTTGTGGGGGTATGATTCTGTGCACCGCAATCAATCACTGTTTCTGTGATGGAATTGGCACATCACAGTTCCTACATGCCTGGGCCCACATCTGCCGATCTACTGATTCCAATAATCCCATTAAGTTAACACCACCCCCATTCCACAACCGCCACGTGTTACAACCCCGTAGCCCACCACGAGTGACTTTACCCCATCCAGGATTCACCAAGACGACGACAGCTAGTGAATCAAACTTGCAGACTGGTCCCAACATTTTCGAGTATTTGCAGTCTCAGCCACTTGTCCCCGCGTCCATAACATTCTCCCCCACCCAGATTCTCCAACTGAAAGGACAGTGCGCGCCCTCGCTAAAATGCACCACTTTCGAGGTTCTGGCTTCGCACACGTGGCGCTGCTGGGTAAAATCTCTAGGACTACCTCCTTCCACTCCCGTCAAACTTCTCTTCTCCTTGAGCATCAGGAATAAGCCCTCTCTTGATATTCCGAGAGGGTATTACGGGAATGCATTTGTCCTGGCATGCGCGGAGGTCGTGGTTAGGGAACTGGTGGCACTGGGCGATGGGGTGAGGTTAGTGCAGCATGCGAAGTCGACGATCACGGGTGAGTGTGTCCGGTCCGTGATTGATTTGTTGGAGGATGAAACTAGGACGACGGACCTATCGACAACCTTGGTGATATCTCAATGGTGCAGATTAGGTTTGGAGGAATTGGATTTTGGAGAAGGGAAGCCCATGCACATGGGTCCGTTAACTAGTGACGTCTACTGCTTGTTCTTGCCTGTCGTTGGAGATGTTCATGCGGTTAGGGTGCTCGTTTCTATGCCGGAGAGTGCGGTCGGTAGATTCGAGTCCTGCATGACGGAATTTTCTGGAGGAGTTGGAAATGGAGATGAAATGAACCAATATATATGAAGTAGATGATTTGGAGATTGTTTCTGTTTGAGTTGTACTTGTTGGGGTTTTACGTACCCTTTTTTTCCCCTCTCCTGTGGTTAAGTATAAATGAGAATGTAGCTTTTCGTTGTGTAATACTCATGTTTAAGTACATTTTGGACTATTTCAGTTAGAAATTTTGTTACTCCCTCCAATTAGTGTAGTTTGAACTTTTCAATAGTGAATTTTAATTATTGATTTATTTTAGATATTATACGGATAAATATAGTTTTATAAGTACATAAGTACATCATTGGATCGTTTTATAAAATATTTCATAAGATTATCTTTTGATAATTTTTATGACAACATTAAAAAATCATTAATGATTAAAGCCGCGTCTTAAAAAGTGAGAACGACAATTATTTTCACCTTATCTTTATAAAATAATATATACGAGGCATTATTCAACCCGTGCGATGCACGGTCTTTGGTTGAATATCTACGTATTTTGTACGTAATGTTGGGGCAGACGGTTGAATGAGCAGATGGCATAATTTAAATACCTTTTAGAGAAGTTTATATGTTTTGTTTAATTGTTATCGTCCACTACAAAAAAAACAGTATTTACCGACGCCAGTAAAGGCGTTGGTATTTTTTGGCATTTAACGACGCCGTTACCGACACCCGTGCATTTGGACAATTACCGACGGCTTTAACGACGCCATAGCGCGGGTGTCTTCCTGCGAAATTTGCCGACGCCAGTACCGACGTCAGAAGTCGTCGGAGAGATACCGACGGCACTTTTGCCGTCGTTAAATGGCATGACTTACATGAATTAACGATGCCACTCCCGCCGTCGGTATTTGTTAAATTTAACAACGCCATTACCGACGGCCCGTTGGCGTCGGTAAATTTTAGTACATTCTCAGCCCTCTGCCTATTCTGGTTCGACCTAAAATCAGTCATTCACCTCCCGCACCTCTGCAAAACCCCTCTCTCCCCGCACCTCTCTGCAAATCGCCTCTCTCCCCGTGTAAAACGCCTCTCTCCCCGGCGAAAGATTTCCCCGACGGAGATATCTGAGATTTCTGCCTCCGGCGCACCTCCGCAAAACACCCCCAATCGGCGACCTAAAATCCCCAATTCAGGTAACATCTCTCTATTCTTGATCTTCTTGAGGAATTCAGATTTCATGGTACTTAGAAGTCAACAACCTTTAATGTTTTGTATTGATTAAAAACTAGAAACATAACATACATTAAAATCGAAAAAATCAACATGGAGGATCCATTAACCGAACTTCATGAACTTCATAAAACGAGCAGAGCGGAATGTGAATTTCATGAAAAATAAACTACTCTTACTTCACATAAATTGATTGGGTAAAATGATAAGGCGTCACGACAAGAGAAACTACTCTTACTTCTCGTATGATCTTGAACAAGAGCATTGTTAACTCGCCTCAATAATGTCTTGAGATGTTCTCCGATTGCCCGATCCTTTTCGAATATAGTTTGTTTTCATAATGTTCTTCATAAGATGAAAAAAACCTTGAGTTTTTTTGATCATTTTGTTACAATTTTTAGAATGGGTGACAACCGTGGATGGATGTATCGCCGAAACTTGATGGCTCTTGGAATCCTGCATTCCTCTCTGGACTTAACAACTTTATCGAGTATGCAAGTAGTCACCGCACCGCATGTCGGGTGACCAAATAAGATGTCCATGTAAAAATGTGATAATATACGTTTCATGATACGTAAAAGTTAAGTATCACATTGGGAAATTTGGGTTCATTAGGGAGTATAAAACTTGGATTTTCACGGCGAAATTGAAATGGTTGAGGGATGTGAAGATATGGATGAAGATGTGAATATAGATACCAACGAGTTGGGATCCAATTGCACTGCACGATGGTCATGGAGCATGTCGGGCCACAATTTAATGTTGGGAATGTGGAAGAACCACCAAATCTCAAGCAAAACGAATATATGACATGTTGAATGCCGGAGACAAAGAGTTGTGGCCTGTTGTGCTAATTACTCCCAATTGTCTTATATGACTCGTTTCATGAGTTTGAAAGCAGAGAACCACTTATCGTAAAAGTGTTTTAATCACTTGCAGAGTTCATGAAAGACAATCATCCAAAAGGGAATCTATGTCCCGATAACTTCTATAGTACAAAGAAATTATTGCGTGGGTTGGGATTACTGTAGAGAAGATTGATTGTTGTCCAAACAAATGCATGCTTTATTGGGACCATTACAAAGACAGTGAGAGTTGTATATTCGTGGTACATCACGCTACAAAGATATGTGTCGTGCCTCAGAAGCCGTAGGAGGAAAAAAGTGGCGGCCATGAAGATGTACTACTTTCCTCTTATTCCCGATTGCAAAGGCTATACATGTCAAATGCTACCGCGCAGATATGAGGTGGCATGCTTCATGTTCGGTTCAAATGATGGAATTATGCGTCATCCCGCAGACTCTCCAAAGATGGAAGCACTGGACACTATTTATCCAGATTTTGTCATGAGGCTAGAAATGTGAGATTAGGTCTTTCGACCGATGGTTTTGCACCTTTTGCACAATCAGTGGCGACAATATTCATCGTGGCCGCTTATAGTCACACCCTATAACTTACCACCTTGGCTCGTATGAAGGAACAATTCATGTTCCTAACAATCTTAATACTGTGGCCACGCAATCCTAAGATGCAATGGATGTGTTTCTTCACCGCTCATAAAGGAGTTGACGAATTTGTGGGAAGAGGGTGTTCCAACATTTGACATCTCATTGAAGCAAAATTTTCAAATGCGAGCACCGTTGTTGTGGACTATTAGTGATTTTCCAGCGTATTCAATGTTGTCCGGTGGAGTATCACGAAGATTGGCATGCCCTCATTGCATGGATGAGATCAAGCGTTTACTCTTCCTAAGAGTGGTAAACAAACATGGTTTGATTGTAGTCGGAAATTCTTGGAGCGATCACATGTTTAGGAGGAACCGACGAGCATTTAGAAAGAATATGACATGTGAAGTACCTACACGAGAAAAGGTCAAGCCGAGATATTGAATCAAATAGAGGCACTGGGTCTTGTGAAAGTGACAGAGGACTACAATGAGACAAACAAAGAGATATCCAAGAATTCTAGGAGCGGGTGGAAGAAAAGAAGCATCTTTTGGGATCTCCCATATTGGAAAGAACTTCTGATTCGTCACAATTTGGATGTCATGCACATTGAAAAAAATGTGTTTGACAATGTGTTCAACACTGTGCTTAATGTGCCGGGAAAGACCAAGGATACCACCAAGTCTAGAGACGAGTTGCAATTGCTCTGCATCAGACCTGAATTGAAGAAAAATGAGACGATAGGAAAGTATCCGAAAGCTTGTTACTCACTTGACAGAGATGAAAAGAGAGTAATATGTGAATGGATATCTCGTCTTAAATTTCCTGATGGCTACATGTCCAATATTAGTAGATGCGTGGATAAGAAACAACTAAAGATGAGAGGGATGAAAAGTCATGACTGCCATGTGTTCATGCAACGCTTGTTACCTATTGCATTTCGTGAACTTCTTCCTCAAGCTGTTTGGAAGGCAATTACAGAGTTGAGTATCTTCTTTAAAGACTTGACATCTCGGACAATAAAAATAGAGGACATGTGTAGACTTCATGAAACAATTCCAGTTACTTTGTGAAAACTTGAGCGTATCTTTCCGCCTAGCTTCTTTGATTCAATGGAGCATCTTGTTATCCATCTGGCCGATTTAAGCCCGAATTGTCGTCCAAGATAATATCGATGGATGTATCCATTTGAGAGGTATATGAAGACATTGAAAGATTTTGTAAAGAACAAAGCCAAAGTTGAAGGATCCATCACCAATGCCTACTTAATGAAAGAGGCATCAACATTTAGCTCATACTACTTTGAAGATTGGGTGACTACGAAGATTAGAAGTGTGCCTCGAAATGATGAGGGGGGAGCCGATGAAAATGATGATCCAAATATGCTCTCAATTTTCAAATTGGATGGCCGTCCTTTTGGCAAAATGCCTTCACGATATTTTGATGCCAAAGAGTATAATGCAGCACATATATATATTTTATCCAATTGTGCCGAGGTTTCAGAGACATACTTGACGTGAGTACCCTCGTGATATTTTATTTTAATGAAGAATATATTCTTTCATTAAATATATAATAACTCTTGTGTTTTTTGAAGATTGTTTGAAGATCAAATTCGAGCAACTAATTTGGGGATAACGGAAAATGACTTACAAACAAGAGTTGAAAAGGAGTTTGCAAGTTGGTTCAAAACATATGTAAGTGTGGGGTCTCATATCAAATTATTTATAGACTAATTTCATATGTAGAAAGTTACATAACTAACATACTTAATAATTGTCATAGGTTAATGATCCTTCAAGTAATGCAAGCCAATGCATTAAGGACCTTGCGAAGGGCCATCAGACGGGTTCAAATTTATTCGGGTGTTTAGTTAATGGATACGGGTTCCACACGGTTGACCATGGGTCGATAAAAGTACTATGAATAGTGGTGTCTGCATAAAGGGCGAGGTTTATAATAGTGATGAGCAAGATTTTGCGGCGATTAATGGAGGTGTGTGTGGTAGAGTATAATGGTGAACCTACTAAAACAATTGTGTTATTCAAGTGTGAGTGGTTTGACTTATCACCTCTAGGGACTTCGGTGAATACAGATTTCAATTTGGTTTGAAACCACACCCGTAAATACAAGAAGTACGAACCTTTTGTGTTAGCCAATCAAGCTACTCAAGTGTATTATGCTTCCTATCCTAGTATGAATCAAGCTAAGAAGGATTGGTGGGGAGTGTGCAAGGTCACACCTAGATCTAGAGTTGAAGTAGCTTGTGAACCATCCGCCTCGTCATTACATCAACCGTTTCAAGAGGATGCCGTGGTCATGAGAACTAGAGGTAGTCAAGCTACTGTAGATGATGAGATATCAATATCGCATCCACGAGGTGGACTTATTGATATTGATGATGTGGATGAGGCATCGGATGATGGATATATAATAACGTCAGATGAGGAAGATAGTAATGATGATGATGATTCTGATCATATGTTATAGTCTTTACGATCATGTCAATATTGTGATTTTCAAGCTAATGAATATTCTGTTTTAGATTGATAAAATTTGATTGCACTTGATTGGTCTGTCATTGTAACTTTGCGGTGACACCTATGAATGATGCATCATATGCCCTTGTTCAGTCTAGCAACTTTTTCGATCTTCTGCTCTTAGTCTGTTATGGAAACCCGCCACTCAGTGCTTATAGAACCATTGACAAGAAACAACATTGTCCTGTTTTGAGTGCCATCATTTACCAGGCATATCATGGTTCAGGAAGTTAAGAGTGTGCTGGAGACAAGTCAGGAAGAATTGAGATTTCTTCTAACTCTCAAGAAATGTTACTCCAAATGATTGCATTGGTTCGATTTTGATTGTTTGCTTCATAGATTTGAGTGGCTGTTTTATGCAATGTCCAGATAACTAACAAAATCCTCTCTTTTAAACAAGTTATCTGGTCTTAAAATTGAACTTCTCTTGTTTGTAGTCTTAATGGAGTCTTGAAATCCTTAATATGCATTACCTGAAACCTTATCCAAATTTGACAGAATATCATATCCGTATGCATAAGATACTGTGGTATGGCAAAATTGTCATTTTCTTGAAATGTCGTTGAACTTACGAATGTTGTTTAAGACTGTGTTTGCTGTTTCTTTGTTGATTTCTGCATTAAATCTTGCCCTTTTGTCCATTCTCTCTGTCCATCAACTTTAAGTGTTGTTTGTGGTAGAAGTCTATTGTCTACTGCTCTGTATAATTGTTATTGAATGAAGTCATGGCACATAGTGAATGATACATCTATGATTGAAGAGTTGATAAATCAATGACCCTGGCATATACTGGATTCATTAAGCAGAATGTCTGCCTACCTTCATTGCCTGTTGAAAATGTAAATAGGCTTTGAATATTACCAAGTAATTTGGGATTTTTGATTCCATTACTTTAAGCGAGTTTTTTGCAGGGATCTATCTATTTTTTGCAGGGATCTTCTGGTTTCGTTTAGAAAAGCGACCGGGCAAAAGCCACAAAGGATAATATTTTACAGGTCAGTATAATTGTGTCTTATATAATGTTTACTTTGTTGAACAATGGAACATTTGATTCCAGCTATTTGTCAAAAACTTGTAACTACTATAATCTTCAGTATCTCTTGGACTAATTACAAAAACCACCCCTGAGGTTTGGAGTATTTTACAAAATAAAATAGAATATTTAAAGTTTACCCAAAAAAAATGGAGCTTGATTCAGTCTTAACACTCGCTTATATTTTAAAGGGGGTAACTGTGAGTATTTGTGAATAGCAAAATGTAAGACGGAGTTAAACCTTTTGGTATTTTTTTAGTTTTTTGTAATTCCCAAACCTGTGGGTGATTTTTGTAATTATCCCATTCTAACTTGTGTATGATCAATATATAATGACCCTCAGTGGGAGTTTCTTAATTTGGGATTTTTCTGGGGGCTTTTGTAATTACCTCAAACCTATGAGCTAGTTTTGGTATGTGTATATTGTTCCTGTTGATTGCCATTACATTTAAACACCAGTGATCTCACATCTTTTACTTCAATGCATAAATACATATACCAAAATGTCACACTCTCTGTTATAAGGTAAGATTCCAAAATGTAAATAGGCTTTGAATATCAATGGGTTTTATGTAATTATTTGTGGTGATGCTTGGTCTTCCATATTTCTTCTATGATATTCTTTCTTTTTCAAGCAAATTATAAATTTCTCTTAATTTTTAATGACATTTTTTATTCTTAAAAGATTTATATTGTGAGTTGTCTGTTGTGACAAGCACTTCTTGCAAATCCGGCCTTTAGTGCTATTTTTAGAACATAACTGGAGTTTATTGTAATTAGACTAAATCACAGGGGTGGTGTTCGTAATTGTTCTCAAACTATACATAATACATATTTCTTTAGTTTTCATGACATCTTTGATTCCTCAATGATTTATGTTCTGTGACAAGTAGTTCTTGCAATTCCAAGCGGCCAATGCAATTTATAGAACATAAGGGGAGTTTGTCGTAATTAGAATAAATCACAGGGGTGGTATTCGTAATAATCTCAGCAAGAGTTTTAGGCTCACAAGACTTATTCAAAGTAAGTGGTAGAGAAGCACATAGAAAAATTAGAATAGGACACATACTTTTCAAGACCATACTTCACATTACTACCAACAACATAGTCATTAAAAGAATTTACTCCACTTTCATCAAAATTTAGTTCTGACTTATTAAAAACATCTTTATTATTATCAGAAACATTAACAAACTCTTTTGAACCACTTACATATTTCATTTTAAAAGGAAATATAATTTCCTAAAACCTCACATCTCTTGCAAAAAACACAGACTTACTTTCCAAACCATACAAGTTATAAGCCTTTTTTACACTGGAAAAACAAATCAAAACACAATTTTCAGATTTAGAACTAAACTTATCATTTGAGTTTAAAATAGTGGAATAACAAAGACATCCAAAGCACCTGATATGAGAAAGACTAGGATCCTTACCATACACTAAAATAGAGGAGGTGAGCCTGTTTATTTTCTACACAAGCAATTTTAGATGTTCTCGATGAGGAGAGGTGGTGGCGGGCGCCGCACTAGCACGGGCTCCTCACGAGCAGATCCCGGACACTCTTCACCAGCTACGGACTCCCCACGAGAAGGTCCTGTTAGGTCTTCGTCTGCTCTACCCGAGACTCCGCCGATTGTTCTACTCCGAGACAGGGCAGACGAGGAGACTAGTGCACACATTTCTGAAGATGAGGATCGGGAGATAATAGCTTCTGAGGCAGCCTCAAGTGTTGTTTCCTGTAGAAAGATTGCTCTTGAAAGAGATACTAAAACCGGGTTAGTTATTTACTGTTTAATTGGTATAAAAGTATTTCCGAATAATTACAAAAAGAAAAGTAATCTTACAAATTTGCAAATACCACCTTCACAGTTGCTTCTATTTCAAAAATTGCTTCCCCAACTTGTGTAAGACTTTCATACGTTCCCTTTAACTTATATTTAAAGAAGAAAACAAGTACTAAAAAATAGAAAACAAATATTGATTAAATGTTATAACTAAGTATTGTGATGATCTAAATGATTAATTTGGTTTTGGTTACAGAGATATAGTGATTCATCCCCAGATTTCCAGGGTGTGCACGAGGAGTTTTAAAAGAGTTCCCAATCCGACAGGCTTCAACTGGAAAGATACTCCTAATAGCGTAAAGGCCCAAGACTATACCTTCTTTAAGGTAATTTGTAATCATTATGTAAACTAATTATATTCAATTGGAAAGTTAGTTTTATTAACTTGATATGCAATATTTCATAGAAATTTTTCACGTGGCCTGTTGAGTGGGAACAAGAAGTCTATGATTTTTGGGAGTCTCGTGCACGGGTTAGGTTCATCAATTTCCTAAGTGATGCAAAAAAGAAAAGGGATCAAGGGAGGCCGAAACACATCCCTACTGATTGGTGGGAAGGTTTGTGTGCTTACTGGGATACTCCCGAGGTGAGAGATGTATCTACGAGGGCGAGAGGCAACCGAATGGGTCAAGTGGATGGCCCGTGCACGGGATAAGCAAGCACAGTGGAGGCTCTAAGTCTGTTAGCGTACTTGCTCGAGAGTTGGTTAGTAATTATCTAATTATTTTTGCTTGTATATGTAAGTGTGCATCATAATAATTTCGAAGTTTTTTTTAATAAGTAGGCAACGAAGAACAATCTTCCATTAGAGCAAAGGTGTTTATGCCTCTTTTCGAGCTATCCACATGAAAAAGATGGAACTTTTACGACACGTAGGATGCGGATATTGATGTAAGTATATATGCATTCGATTCATCTACGGTATTTTGGAATACATTCGATTCACACTTGTTGTTTTGATTGTCATGGAAACAGTGTGTCTATTTGTCCAACAATCAACTTTAGTATTGTAGAAAAATGTTATAAATCATTAGCCCCTTTTATTCTAGCATTTTCTTTGGTTAATGATTTTAGAGTGACACGAAAGTTATAAATTTCATTAGACATTTCATCAATGGTGTTCTTGCAATCAAACTTAGAAAGATCAGAAATGTTAGTAGTTCTTACCAGATTACTTGCTGAACTAGCTTCCTGCTATATTCTGGTAGTTCATGTTCTGGTAGTTCATGTTCTGGTAGTTCATGTTCTGGTAGTTCATGTTCTGGTAGTTCATGTTCCTGCTATATTCTGGTAGTTCATGTTCTGGTAGTTCATGTTCTGAACTAGCTTATCAGAAATGTTAGTAGTTCATGTTCTGGTAGTTCTTACCAGATTACTAACACAGAAAGCAACTCTGTCCTGTATTCAGAATAAGATTCAGAGGTCAAATAAAATATCGAGCTAAATTCATTCATGATCATGAACTAGACAAGATATTTCATGCATAAAGTTTCAACTATGACTACTAAATAAGCTTCGTTGAACCATGTAGAATGAAAATAATCTGCACATTACTAAGATGAAGTGGAGAAGTATACCATTCCCTTGGGTAGTCAATGCGAGCAATTTTGAGATCGAACGCCAATGTAAGAGCAATCTATCCAGAACCACATTTATAGAACATGTGACATAAAGTTTTTGGGTAATTATTGTTAGATAAGAATAGCTGAGATGTAGATGGCATCAATGAAAGCAACACAAAAATAAACTAACTTAAACAGAGCTGACTAATTTCACTGAATATATAAAAGTAGACTAAATTCGACGTGATAATGCGATTGACGTAAGGTTACCTGGTAATTTTCTTCTCTCAAGTATGACAGCAATTTTGCCTTAGAATGATATTTCTGATAATAACTATATCTATATGAGACCCCATGCCATGCGCGGGTTGTAGATCTGTGTGGTTCCCATTTTGTATTGTCATATTGCATGTCCATAATAGTTTCTACCAATTTTATATCTCCCTGCATAGTAGTAATTTTGAAATAGCATCAGATATCAATTGGAAATTAATGCTTTTATGCTGAAGTCAAAGAAAAATAATCATATCCCGGACCAGATTCATTAAAGATCCTTTCAAGAGTGTACTTGTGTTAGAAATTTGAAAGCTGTTTTTCTTAAAAATGCACAAGATTGCCCATTGTGTTTTAGTGATGTTTAGATCCAATATATATATTCACTGTTTGAAAGAGCGTCACGCAGCGTGCCTTGAGGCGCGTCTTGGAGTGCTTTTCACTGGAAACGCGGTGAGGCCTTTGGCGACCTGCGAATCGCAGTAAGGCGCACGCTTTATCCGAGGCGCACACTTTTAGGTCTCAACGTGCGCCTTTCACGACTTTTCTAAAAGTCGACGCTTTTAAGTTTTTTTAAAACGAGCTCATAAACGACGCCCTTTCCGTGCAAAATATTAAAAAAATAACTCAATAAAGGGGATTAATTATTGATTTTGACCAAACCCTAATTGCCAAACAAAAATGTTGCCGCTTCATCGTCTTCTCTCCCGTTCTCTCTGTATTCTTTTTCTTCCATCTGTCTTCTCTGTCTCGATCTCTTGTTTTTCTTACTTCCCTCTCCTACTCTTGCACAACTTAAATAATGAGTATGTTTTTATGACAGTATTTGCCGTAACCGATTTTTAGTTTTGCCAGCCAAATAAGGTTGTCTCCTTTTTGGGCTAAATACGTGAGATTCTTGGCTAAATAAAGAGTGTTCTGTTCTCCTTTTTGGACTCATTCTTGTGAAAGCCCTTCTCTAAGTGTGAAAGCCATTCATATATGATTATTCCATTTTTTTCCTTGTTGCTGCTTAAATGTAATTAGAATATTTATTTCTGTAAAGTTGTATTCATTTGGAATGTTTTTCTCATTGAGCATGTTTTTCTTCTCGTGCTAGGGTTAAGCGGCTTGCCGCAGAGCAAGTAGCGGGAGCAGATTTAAATATGATCTATAAGACTCAGGCCGCAGGAGAAGGAGGCCGCCAAAGAATATGTCAAGAAAACAGGATGTATGGCATCGCGCCTAGCTCCCGGATCATAAGCACAGGCTCTAGCGGCGGTGGATCAACGACCTCACGCTTCACGCATCTCAAGAGATCCACACTCGATTCACATCCTTAGAGGAGCAAACATAGAGGAGCGCAGATCGAGAGAAGAGCAGCAAAGGTGATTGAAGAAGAGCGCAGACCGAGAGAAGACCAGCAAAGGTGATTGAAGAAGAGCGCGTGAAGAGACAGCGCCTTGAGGAACAGTTGCAAGCTATTCAAGAAATGCTAACACAACAAAATCTTCCACCTCCGAGTCGCTCTTCTACTTCACCTTGATTTAGACTACTTATTTCTTTTTTTATTGTATGATGAAATGATGACAACTCTTGATTGTCTACGACGATATAACTATGACGATTGTGTAACATTGAGACATTTTTGATGTTTATGACTAGTTTGTTTGATTATTCGTAAATTGAAAGGTGTAATTAAAATAATTAAAAATTCAGAATATTCAGCAAAAACAAAAAATACCGACGGCATTCCCGACGGAAAAACTGCAGTTGAAAAATTACCGACGCCCTTTTACCGTCGGTAAAACGCGTCGTGATTTAAAGTTTTACCAACGGCTGCAAAACCGTCGGCAATGGTACATTAGCGACGGCTAAATTCCGTCGGCAATGGCGTCGTCATTGTTCGGTTTAACAACGCCTGGCCCGGCGTCGTTATTTTAATATTAACGACGGCAAAACAGCGTCGTAAATTCCGTCGGCCGTGGCGTCAGTAGTGGCGTCGGTATCCGTCGGCAAAACCATCCCAGTTTCAGGTCACCCGGGGATTGCCCGACGCCAATGGCGTCGGTAAGCCGTCGGTAATTTAACAACGCCACGAAATGGCGTCGGTAATTTTTTACCGTCGATCGGTTTTCCAACGCCCTTCTGGCGTCGGTAATGGCGTCGGTATTCATTTTACCGACGCCCCCTGCTTATTTTGCCGACGGAATTTGGCGTCGGTAAACACTGTTTTTTTGTAGTGGTCCTTTTATTTTAGTCTATATAATTAGTTATATGAAATGAGGCTTTACTAACCCGTATGTTGCTCCGGGGTTGTTTTTGGTTTATTCAACTCGTGCGATGCACCGATTGTATCTAAGATTTCATAGCTAAAATTTAACCATCTTGTAATTTATACTATCATTTAAAAGTTCATTTTAATCACGTTGTGTATTAGAAGGTGCACGTGTTTTGTACGTAATATTGGGGCAGACGGTTGAATGAGCAGATGACAGAATTTAAATGCCTTTTAGAGAAGTTTATATGTTTTTTTATTGTTATTGTCCTTTTATTTTAGTCTATGTAATTAGTTATATGAAATGAGGCTTTACTATCCCGTATGTTGCTCCGGGGTTGTTTTTGGTTTATTCAACCCGTGCGATACACCGTATCTAAGATTTCATAGCTAAAATTTAACCATCTTGTAATTTATACTATCATTTAAAAGTTCATTTTAATCACCTTGTGTATTAGAAGGTGCATTTGCATTGTGATGTTTATCATAACTTTTGTATTTAAATTAGTTTATTTATATTAAAAGTTACAATTAAAATAGTCTCTTCATATATTTACAATTAAAAGTTACAATTAAATACCCCTTCCACATTAAATTAAGGGGGATAAGTATTATATAGTATAGATATATATATATATATATATAAATATATATTAAAGGTAAAATAATTGAGACAATAAGTCGGGCAAAAGGTGTTTATTTTCACTGATAACATCCCTTTATATAGGGAGATTACATACAAATATGCCTAATCATGCCCGAATTAGGAGAGCCCATAAATAACAGACTTACGCACACATTGGGTATTATTACTTTAATACTGCCCCTTGTGCCTAGTCTACAAGCGCATATCATGTGGCCTCGTTAAAACCTCGTCAAGCAAAAATCCAGTGGGAAAATATCTCGATCGTAGGGAAAAGAGTACAACATCTAGACACATCAAGTTTAGACTTCATCCTTTGAATCTATCATTTCATATGATTGTTACATTGATCATAGCGCTACTAAGATGATCATTCCATCAATACCTGAAATCGATACATCTGATTACCTCGTTAAAAACCTTTCCAAGTGATAAAAACCCTGCGGGGAAAATATTCCTTGGAAGGAAAAGAGTATATCGTACGATGTGGATGTAAGACTCCCCTCAAGTCTACATCCCCCCTGATTTGTACATCAATCAAGTAGTCGTTGCCTCATTAAACTTCGCCAAGTAACAAAACTCAATGGGCCGAGAAAATGAATCTTGGTCAAAGAAAAGAGTACAACACATGTGATTAACTTTCTTTATGAATCACCATTTTCTTATGATCTGTACATAAATATCGAAAGTTGGAAAAATCTACAGCTCCTCTTATTGCTTACGTTCATATATATCGTTGTCTCATTAAAAACCTTACCAGGTAACAAAAGCCACTGGGAAAAATAAATCTTGGTACAATGAAAAGAGTGCAACCTATGTGAGTATTTTTCCTTATATCTCACACATTTTCCGTTATGATCATTCCATCAATCAAGGGGATTTTCAAGTTACATTATTTCATAAATGTAAGTATGCTCATCAGTGGTAATACCTAACCACTAGTTCCTCACAAGTGTAGAATGATGGTTCTTAATCATGTACACTCATAGACTAATTCGTGCAAATCAATAATCTTGTCGTGATTCGAGGAGGTAGCCAAAAGGGGTTTGCTTAATCGATTTCCAAAACATAGACAAATCATACCAACACATTCTTTATGGTAGTTGCTTCGGCACCAACATTTACTTTAGCATTTGGCTTTTCGGAAGCAGCTTTCTTTGCATGCTTGTAGGGAAAGAATAGTCATAAGTCAATTGTTTCTTTTAAGTATCAGAAGATATTCTCAATACCATTCTATTGATGTTGTGTTGATGTTGAACTAAATCTAGTCAGCGAATTTATTGAGGAGTGATATGAGGTCGTTTATATTGAGCCAAGTACAATAATACGCTATTGCACTTAAGTAGGGAATTTCAACTCCCAAAGCACTTCCTCACTTTCCTTTTGACGAAATGGATCTTTCCTTTGCATCCAAACATTCGATCTATCCCGGGAGTGCTAGTCAGGTGTACCTTGTCCATGTTAAGGTGTTTGAGAATCTTCTGGACATAGGCAGACTGGTGGAATGGATTTCATAAACTCGATGTTCTATGTCAAAACCTCGACCGAACCGAGTTTTCCCAATATCTTTCATCTCAAACTCAGATTTCCATTATTCGGTGGTGTCTTTTATTTCATCAAGACCAGTTATGTACATGTCATTGACATACATTGCGATGATCGTGAATCTGGAACTTATTTGTGAAGACGCATGAACATAGTTCATCGTTCTTACATCCCTTCCCAATCAAGTAGTCACTTAGACGGTTATACCACATCCTTAGGAATTGGTTCAAAACCGTAAAGCTGAGTGTTTTAGTCTAACTGTAAATGCACTCCGTGGTATATTGTCACTTGGTTTGGGTACTGAAATGCCATCGGGCACTTTCACATATATCTCCACATCTAGATCCCCATAGAGATACTGTAACACCCCCAAATCCCATTGGGTCATTACAGCGCCGTGGACCCCACACCAGGAGATCCACCAGGCTAACACGACCAAAAATACAATTAACTGACCAAAAGGGGAATCGCAATCCCTACACTGACGTCCAGCATAATATTCCGATATGGAATTTCAATGACAACAGCGGGCCTACATGGCCAAAATAAGATACAACAACATCCACGAGCCTTGCTCGAATAATATAAAATGACAGAGACTGAACAAAACTGGAGTACTCCAATTGTCTGACTGACATGAACACCAAAACATCTCGGACTAGTATCGCTTGAATGCCTCGTCGCCACCGTCATGCCCCTGTGTCTCAACTCTCTCCTCGCAAACACCTAAAACATGAAAACATGTTCCGCCCACACGGGGTCAGTCATCCAGATAATGATTATCAAATACATGTACAACATGATATGCATCCAAAGGGCAGAATGAATAGTATAGTAATGGTAATACGAGATGCTCACAAACCAAAGTAAGAATCGAGCGTTCGTGGAATACTATGCCCACGGCATACGATCAATACCTGCTCAACAGGTTAGAACACAAGTGCCCAACGGCGAATCATCAATACAGAACACAACAATACATCACCCGAAGGTAAAACAAGCCAAACACTGAAATAGATACGAATCACAATGCCCGAAGGCTCCAAAAGGAATGCCGATACATCACAATGGCCTAACAATTTGAATTAAGCCGTTTATCAAGATAATACCCTGAATGTCACTCACCAAGTCATTAATCACCACAATGGCCCGAAGCCAAAACAGCCCGAAGCAGTATCAATGAGGGCCGAAGCCACGGCACGAAGCCGTATCACAATGAGGGCCGAAGCCACGGCACGAAGCCGTATCACAATGAGGGCCGAAGCCACGGCACGAAGCCGTATCACAATGAGGTCATCCAATGACCGTGACCTGCTGAATTGCAGGTGCTGGGAAACCAACCATGAGGGTTCAAGCCCCAGACTTACCCATAATGAGATCACCCAGTGACCGTGACCTCTCGAATCGTAGGTGTTGGGAAACCAACCGCGAAGGTTCAAGCCCCAAGCTTACCCATAATGAGATCATTAACATGACCGTGACCTACTGAACTGTAGGTGTTGGGAAACCAACCGCGAAGGTTCAAGCCCCAAGCTTACCCATCGAGCACTAGCCGAGACTAGCCTCCAAGACATAATTAATCACAACAGTAACAATCCCAAGATTACCAAATTCACAAGAATAATAGCGTGCTGCCTTGAGTCGGCCAACACGACAACAACAACTCATGGATGGGCACCGTCCACGGCGGTCCCAATTCAAATACCTCGACTGCCTTGGAATGGCCAATCGATCACAACAACTTAACGGATGGAAACTATCCTTGACAGTCCCATTTCAATACATCGATTACCTTAGAACGGTCAATCGATAACGACGACACAACGGAGGGGAATTATCTTCGATACTCCCAATTAAATACATCGATTACCTTAGAACGGTTAATCGATAACCAATGATGCAACGGATGGGAATTATCTTCGATAACCCCAATTCAATACATCGATTACCTTAGAACGGTTAATCGATAACCAATGATGCAACGGATGGGAATTATCTTCGATAACCCCAATTCAATACATCGATTACCTTAGAATGGTTAATCGATAACCAATAATACAACGGATGGGAATTATCTTCGATAACCCCAATTCAATACATCGATTACCTTAGAACGGTTAATCGATGACCAATGATACAACGGATGAGAATTATCTTCGATAACCCCAATTCAATACATCGATTACCTTAGAACGGTTAATCGATAACCAATGATACAACGGATGGGAATTATCTTCGATAACCCCAATTCAATACATCGATTACCTTAGAACGGTTAATCGATAACCAATGATACAACGGATGGGAATTATCTTCGATAACCCCAATTCAATACATCGATTACCTTAGAACGGTCAATCGATAACCAATGATATGGTAGAATAGATGTCCCGGCGTCTTAAAGCGACCACCGAAACAGATATGATGAACGAATATATCAAATGCCTTCAATCGGCCAATGCAACATCATAGCAACAGTTCCAATTCGATAATAACGATTCAACGATGCCTCAGAATGACATTATCGTCAACAATAATAATCGATACATCGATGCCGCGAACCGGCTATCGACAACAAGAATCTCAATGCCTTAATCCGGTCGTTAACGAATAACAATCACATCTGGCATAATCACCGAAGGGTATTGCATCAAACAATTCCCGAATATCAACAAATCACGAAGAAACTAAGTCTCGAAATGATACAATACATTCATACACATATATGATAACATTAATCTCATTGACCAGTACAAGTATAAAACTTGCCTCAAACCGAAGGCGAGCAAGTCCTTCCACGATCAACGTCCTGGCACGAAACGACGAACGGCGCCTCCCGACGATCACAAACACTCGAACAACCTTGAATGAAAACGATTCATTCAAAAATAAAAAATCAATAGAAAACAATGACAAGGACAAAGTCTGATTCAAACACGAATCGATCACATCGCACGAACGAATATCATAGTTCTCAACTATGAATTCTAACATCCTCCAACACCTCGATGATCAATTAACATGATCATTACGTTCTTAACACCTTGTGAAATCCATTCAACATGATTCGCTTAAGAACAATCATCAAAACAATCATCTCAAAATGATAATATCACCAATATCATCAAATTGATCCTCCTACAATGATAATATTATCAATATTATCATTATCACCCCAAGGACATCATCAACTCAATAATCATGATGTTTGAAACAAAAATCCTTCATCAATACATCATGAATTCGGATTAAACAACAAGATTCACTCAACCATTTTCAAATTATGATAATCACCTCCTAAATCATCATAAATCCTTACTAAAATGGTTAAAATCTTTCAAGAACACCACCACCAACAATAATCATCTCAAGGCTATGTTAATCATATAACAATCTTAACATAATCCTTCCTAGACATGATTAAAAACCTCCAAACAATCTAAAACATCAAGAACATAATCCAACTCAAGTAATGCTATCATGTTCTTCATCAAAAGTTTATCAAAACCATGAAGAATCATGATATACTCCATTAATCAAACAATAACCGAAAAAAACAACAACAAAAACTTGAAAATCACTTGAAGAACAAGAGATTGAGGGAACTTACCAAAGAAGAACAAGAAGAAGCCTCCAAACACCAAAGGAGCACCAACAAGCTTCCAATTTCAAGCTTCAATCCAAGCTAGGATGATCAAGATCGAGTTGGAAGGTGCTAAACATCAATAACAAGTCCAAACGGACGATTCTAGGGAGAGAAATTGTGTTTTGGTTCGTGAGGAAATGAAATACGAAGTCAACATAAATAGACTGACAAACTCATTACGTACGTTATACACTACGGTTAACGTACGTAAGAGACATTACATGCGCTATGCCATGACATTAACGTACGTAATGAAAAATCCAGAACTAACTGGACTAAAATACGAAGGTCTTAACGTACGTAAACAAGAACTTATTACGTACGTTAACAAGACCTGCATTACGTACGTAGAGCTCACCTCTTAACGTACGTAAGGGTCCGTTGACTGCAATAGTGAGATCCGATCGGAAGATGCTCGGGACCCACCGGCCGAAAGTGACTACGAGGAAGGTTCCTGCCACCTACCAAGCATTACGTGCGTAACCTTACAGGCATAACGTACGTAATACTCAGCCCATAACGTACGTAAGTCTACTCATGTAGCGTACGTTAAGGCTAGTGTACTTAGCCAAAAATCCAAACTCTCCAACCAACATTCAAACGACGAAACCAACCCGACGAAAAGTATAATATTTCGATCCCGAAATATTCCAATACAATATACATTGTATCAGTCCAAAACGAAAACGCTTGTACAGTTCCAATGAATACGTACAACTCAACAGTAACACGAAAAAAAAATTATCCCCGGATATTACAGATACGTAGTAACCACATCCATTAGTTGTATTTCCAGTTCCTCAAAAATTACTATGCTAATCAAATAGCGGAATGTATACGTGAGAGTATATTTCTTCGTAATCAATTCCAGGGCATTGTGAGAAGCATTACTTCGTGAACCTTGTGCATTAGGACTCCATTATTCTTACTATGCTTTACGATAAAGGCTTGGTTATATTCTTCAGGCTTTACACTTGGTTAGTTTAGCACTACCTACACCAAATACCTGTCTTTTTGTCAGAGAATCTAGTTCTACCTGGAATATTTTTCTTATAAGCCAATCAGCTCTATGTTGAATTCATCCATTGATCGAGGTTCGACATCATCATACTTTATGATACATGATGTGTCACCAAAGTGGGTGGTTGATCAGGCCACACCCTCATAATTTCATCGAGATTCTTGATTTTCTGAATCATATCTTCGTGGTGTACCCCCTCATGACTCATGGACATAATAAAATCAAGCATGATCTCATGAAACGAGTTCATTGATGGTTAATATATATATTTGTGCCATACTGTACCTCTTCCTTGGGTGAGTATTAAGTCGAACCATGAGGCTTTCACCCTTTTCTTCGTCGGGAGCCACAACCTCACCACACCTCTACCAGGTGTAGTTACATCACCCGGTTCATTGGTGATGTACCCCTTACAGGGGACTCCTAACTTTACAGGCACATATGCAACAGTAATGTGAGATCTTGTCACTCGAACGATATCAGTAAATGCATTAGGCATCGAATCAGCTACATCATGAAGATCAAGTTTTCTTTGTGCTTCACGGTAATATTATGAAGTTCGGGGATCCTGATGAGACCAAGTGGGGACACACCACGACAATTCATGTCGTTCCCCGAAAAATTGTTTTTCATCTCCTTTCCCTAACGACTGGAATGTTGTCTTATTAAAGTGACAATCCGCAAACCGTGCGGTAAAGAAATCACCTGTTAAGGTTCCAAATAACGGATAAACACTTGGAGATTCTTATCCAACGTGAATACCTAATCGTTTCTAAAGAATGATACGCTATGGGGCGCAGAAGGCACATATAATGCGTAACTAAATATGCGCAATTGGAACTCAAGTCCGTTTGGGTCCAAACTACAAAAATCAGGCTATCCAATTACCAATCGGTACGTATAAACTAATTGGTTAGCAGGTGGTCTAAGAATGAATGATTTAAGTAAAGTTGCATGAAATATTGCATAATTCCAGGCAAGGATATGCGAATTGGTGCGCATAACCAATGACATAATCGCCATACATATTCTTTTGATGGTGGTTTATGTGAGACCATTTGCATATGCACATAGGACGAGATGATATTTATTGATCTCTATCATGCAACAAACATCAAGTACTTTTTGATGTGAACTCTCCAAAATCATCAAGTCCTTTAGATGTGATAAGGAAGGTGAGCCCTTATAAGTTATCTTGGAAGTTCTGCCGTAATTTGAGTGGACATGCGAGCGACATGTGACCAACATGTTGGAGAATCCACCAAAACCATAAAGTACATAAATGGTCAGCATATTAGCTGGATGGGTCCAAAATATCTCCTTATATTCAGCGTGAGAATGGAATGCTTGCTTTTGTTTCTTTAACATAAGAAAGTCTCGCTCCTACTAAGAGCAGGCTTTTGTAAAACTGTTTGGTGCGCATTTGATATGCATCCGGTTCTTTAGATGACGATTAACATCAACATTGTTCTTTATTTTGAGTTGTTGCCACCTTTTCACTCGAAAGAAATGATGTTTGTACATGTTCTTTAGTATACGAGTCGTCATACTTCTACCAGGATGACCTAGTCTATCATGCCAAAGCCTATATGAGTCTATGTCCAAAGTACATCGCTAGTGACAACATATCGCTAGTGACAATGTTGTGGGAAAATCCCTCACAATATGCCGCAAGTGCACGGTGTCAACAAGTAATAAAGTGACAAGTAAAGTGTCGTTCCCACGAGGACTGATTTCACTAAGTACCAAAATATAGTCGACTCACAATTTTATTTGAAGAACAATTATATGGAATTTATACCTAAACTAATTGCCGAAAATAAATAATAGTACTACTAATAATAATAATACTAATAAGGGTGTAGGATTATGATTTTCACCTCAAACAATCGGGAATGATATTTATTCAATTCAATTCACTTTTATTCAATCGATTGTAAGCCAGGAATTCCTAAATTATTCTAAAGCCTTTCCCAAGGTCGATAGAAAATACTACGAATTATTAACTCGATATATCCCTATTCGAATTAGATAATTAATAGCTAAAACAGTTCAAGAATTCCCACAATAAATAGGCTTCACAATTCCATGAGTATATCCCTATCTCACGAAAATTATGATTCGTCTCACAAGAACTATGCCTAAA
Source organism: Orobanche coerulescens (assembly GCA_033398695.1). NCBI lineage: Eukaryota > Viridiplantae > Streptophyta > Magnoliopsida > Lamiales > Orobanchaceae > Orobanche > Orobanche coerulescens. The sequence goes on along the minus strand of CM065812.1, from coordinate 122,581,059 downwards.
TTTCATCTCCCGAATCCATAAAGACATTCAAAATAAATTAACTGTTGGCCAGACAATTAAAAAGCATTAAGAACAGTAAGAAGAATCCAATTCAATAGAATAACAAGTAAATCGAAATAATAATAAATAATCAAACCGTCATGAAATCGGCTACAATCAAAATCCTACTCGAATAGATCTAGGAACTAAGATGCAGGAAAACCGTAGGGATCCGTGGTCTTGTCGTCGCCCACAAATCTCCTCCTTGTGTTCTTCGCCCTAGCTATCGATATTCCTCCTTTTCCTTTCTGATCGATCCCCCTTTCTTCTTCAGCCCTATGATGCTTATTTATATCAGTCCTAAGCCTCCAAAACGCGTCCGTGTGATTAGTTCGAGAACAGGCTCCAAAACGGCCCAGAACCGCGGCACTTTCTGTCAAAACCGCCCTGTGTGCCGCGGCTCACTTAATCTGTGCCGCGGCTCACGGGGCACAGCGGGATGCCTGGGCGCTGTTTATTTCTTCTGTGCCGCGGCTCACTAGCTCTGTGCCGCGGCACAGAGTACAGTTTACTCGGCACTCTGCTAGTCTCCTGCGTGTTCCGCGGATCAGCTCATGGGTGCCGCGGCTCATGACCAAAAACTGCTGTTTTCGCCCGTTTTTTATTATTTCGGCTTCCGGACTCCGATTTCCTGCAAAACATATAAAAATAATGCATTAAAAGCTCATTTATGCTGATTTAGGCCCAAGATGGATATAAATTAATGATATAAAAGCGCATAAAAATAAGCCTAACAAATACCCCCAAACTTGAGCCTTTGCTTGTCCTCAAGCAAAAAGAATTAATTTCAACGAAAGAATATCGTGAATAATCGTGCAACTCATAGTGCTCAACCTAATCAATACTATCCTGAAATTCTCTCTGAATAATACGAGTATCGTAATAGCGAGCTACACTCAGAACACTGATTCTACAAAGTAACCAAGTTCAGTCCTAATCACTCGTTCATGAAGAAAATCCAGCTCAAAGATTAACAAACGTGAATCTAATCGACCGTCAATAAGAAAGGTTAAAATAAACGAGCTATTTCGCCCCGTTCCACAGTCTAATGGCAAAATTTTCACGAGTTTCATAAAAAATAACCCTCGGACAGTATTCCCTTATATATATGCTCAAGAAATTGATTCGAGTTGACCACTAGGTTCGGATCTCGGGATGTTTCATCGGGGCAATCCTAGGGTGGAAATTCCATTCTCATATATTGGGAAACCGTTTGACGTAAAAGACACTCATGGGGCACATGGATGCTTCTAGTTACTAAGTTCCCCTCCACAGCGGAGAAACAACTCGAATAGCTATTCCCGCATGTCCGAATCAAGGTCGCTGTTTTACGCGAGAGTAAACAACGGGTCACGCGAATACTCCCAGTTACTAGGCTCCCTATCATTAGCACATGCGAAATTTCTAAATTACTAGTCTAATCAGGTTCGTCGTTTTACGCGAGAGTAAACAACGGGTCACGTGAATACCCCCGGTTATTAGACTTCCCATCATAGAAAAACTAATATCTCGACTTTTTGGAAAAACTGTCCGACACTAAACTCAAATTAAGTGCCCACACGACTTATGTTACTGGACGACTAGCTAACCGAAACGTTTAACCAAACGTATAAACGGTGATTTGAAAACACGTATGTCTCCTTTCTTATCTGCTAAAATTTCTACAAAAAACGAAAAAATTTCGGACCTAATTGAATACTCAACAGAAACAGATATCTCTGACTGCAACTCGACCAAAAGTCAACCGTTTCTTCCAAGAGAAATCAGTATCGTAACATCAGTTTTACACATGGAAGCACGATAAATTCACGTTTTTGAACAAAACCATCAACACCATGCAAGGACAATAATGCAATCGCAATTTATAAGCAAGAAATATTAAGAAAATTATCGCATGCATCAATTTATTCCACTACACATAACATCCTCAATAATAAAACTCATGTGAAAATAAAAGAGATAAGGAAAAGTGAAACTTATTCCAAATGTCTTCTTGATCGCCAGCACATGTCTGAGTGGAAACGTCGGTCAATCCATACTTCAAATAACGCTCAACATCACGAGGGACCCCCAAACTTAGTCTCTAGTCATGAAATAACAGTAGACATTAAATCAAGAAAGACTAGAATATGAAGAATAATAACTCATTGGGGTTAAAAAATTATATTAGAGAAATGAGGGCCAACAAGAATACACGAATCCAAACGAAATACAAAACAAAGGAAAATAATTAATAACGAAAAATCAAATAAAAACAACTAACTAGAAAGCAAGTAAAAATGATGGGTTGCCTCCCATCCAGCGCTCTATTTTACGTCTTGAGCACGACGTGGCGAAAAAAATCTAACGTAGTTTCTTTCTAGGGAGATTGCCAAATGCCCCTTTCTTGCAATCAATAAGCCTCTTATTCCACAAGGGAGGCTTTGGCTCATGCCCGGTTGCCAAAAATAATGAATAAGAATAATTATGCGGACAACCAAAAAATGATGGAAGAATATAATAATGATAAGGCATGAAAAAATAAGTAGAGTTCGAATGGGCAAATAATAAAGAATTATCATGCACAACCTCATTAGAACTCGAAGAATCAGCCTCAACAAAATCATGAGTAATGGGATCAACCTCTCCCATTATGGATTTAGGAAAAATTATGTGTGGCACCGTTAATAAAATTTTTGGCACAAAAGTATTCACCTTATTAGTCGAAGTTTGATGACAATTTAATGGAATTTCTTTGGAAACATCATCAATGGTAACTTCTTCTACAGGCTCATCACACTTTATGTAATTATCAGGTGCTGGGGGATCGACCCTAAAACTCAACATGTCATTCTTCTCAACCTCCCCCTCAACTTCACTACTAAATATATGAGCTGGAAAATAACCGTAGTGAACTTCAAGACCACGACGTGCACATTCTAGCTCAAAAAGGGTACTATCAGGATTTTTAAGAGTGTCTACACATTGTTCAAGCATGGTCTTTTATTTCGGGGGAGGGGGCTGACTGACCCTATTTGGCAAATTATTAAGAACATCGAAATTTATGAAATGCCAAGGGCCACGATACTCAAAGGAAAACATAATGAAGAAATAAAAATATAGAGACAAAAAAAAAAGAAAAACTTCAAATTAAAATTAGAGTCACTTGGTATTGATATTAGCGAAAAATCAGTCCCCAGCAACGGCGCCAAAAACTTGTTGTGGGAAAATCCCTCACAATATGCCGCAAGTGCACGGTGTCAACAAGTAATAAAGTGATAAGTAAAGTATCGTTCCCACGAGGACTGATTTCACTAAGTACCAAAATATAGTCGACTCACAATTTTATTTGAAGAACAATTATATGGAATTTATACCTAAACTAATTGCCGAAAATAAATAATAGTACTACTGATAATAATAATACTAATAAGGGTGTAGGATTATGATTTTCACCTCAAACAATCAGGAATGATATTTATTCAATTCAATTCACTTTTATTCAATCGATTGTAAGCCAGGAATTCCTAAATTATTCTAAAGCCTTTCCCAAGGTCGATAGAAAATACTACGAATTATTAACTCGATATATCCCTATTCGAATTAGATAATTAATAGCTAAAACAGTTCAAGAATTCCCACAATAAATAGGCTTCACAATTCCATGAGTATATCCCTATCTCACGAAAATTATGATTCGTCTCACAAGAACTATGCCTAAATTTCATCTCCCGAATCCATAAAGACATTCAAAACAAATTAACTGTTGGCCAGACAATTAAGAAACATTAAGAACAGTAAGAAGAATCCAATTCAATAGAATAACAAGTAAATTGAAATAATAATAAATAATCAAACCGTCATGAAATCGGCTACAATCAAAATCCTACTCGAATAGATCTAGGAACTAAGATGCAGAAAAACCGTAGGGATCCGTGGTCTTGTCGTCGCCCACAAATCTCCTCCTTGTGTTCTTCGCCCTAGCTATCGATATTCCTCCTTTTCCTTTCTGATCGATCCCCCTTTATTCTTCAGCCCTATGATGCTTATTTATATCAGTCCTAAGCCTCCAAAACGCGTCTGTGTGATTAGGTCGATAACAGGCTCCAAAATGGTCCAGAACCGCGGCACTTTCTGTCAAAACCGCCCCGTGTGCCGCGGCTCACTTAATCAGGCCGCGGCTCACGGGCACAATGGATGCTCGGGCGCTGTTTATTTCTTCCGTGCCGCGGCTCACTAGATTCAGGCCGCGGCACAGAGTAGCTTTACTCGGCACTCGCTAGTCTCCTGCGTGTGCCGCGGCTCACCATGGGTGCCGCGGCTCATGACCAAAATCATTGCTACCGCTTTTCATTATTTCGGCTTTCGGACTCCGATTTCCTGCAAAACATATAAAAATAATGCATTAAAAGCTCATTTATGCTGATTTAGGCTCAAGATGGATATAAATTAATGATATAAAAGCGCATAAAAATACGCCTAACAGACAACATAGGAGTTGAAAACTTAATAGTAGTGAGGTACATCCACTAGATTGACTCATCCATTTTTCTAAAATACGTATACCTCCACATTCATTAGAATTAAGAAAAAAAAACCTATTCTGTACTCACAGTATGTTTCAATCTGGAAACCATTGCTATGTATACTGTTGAAGCTAAGTAAGGTTTGAAGGGCTCTAGGTGTATACAGAGCATCGGTAACTTGTAATCAAGTGCCATTTAGGCATCAAGAAGTGAGCATTACCTCGCCCTTTGATGAGTTGGGAGGACCCAATCATCATAGTTACCGAGATTTGGCAGGTGACTTATTCGATGAATAGAAGCCTAATTCTAAGAACATTCAAGTTCTCTTCGATTCATTCCTTCAGAGAGAGAAATTTCGAACCATAAACATTCAAGCATTATTCAGTACTTCGAAATAAAGCTAAGAATCCAACATAAGCAATATTAATATTTTATTCATAAAACATTGTTGCATCATGCCATTATTGAAAAGAAAACACCAACACAGTTGTCTTGAGGCAACTATACCAAATGTAAACGAGAAAGTAAACATAATACTATGATTCAGTCATATAGGGGGTGCCTCTATAGATGGTGGCTCGTATGACTCATTTCGACAATTGGTGACTGTGAAATTGACATAGGGGGACTTGTCTAGATCATATTCCTCCATATTGTTGAAGAGTGAATAATTCAACTAGAAGGGGGGTTGAATAGTAGAGTTGATAAAACTTGTATTTTTTTTTTTGTAATGATAAATGAAAATATTGAAAGTAAGAGGTACGAAGACTTATAGAGGTTCAGCAAATTGCTTATATCCTCTCTATACTTCTTTTTCTATTGGGTCAAGGAAAACCACACTCAACTTTTCCTCGTCTTCTATAGGTCCAGGCACAACTGTTACAATGCTTGACTTCGATTGCTCCAAGCACAACCAAACACTTGATAAAAAATTTCTCTCTAGTGTTCTATGGGAACTAGATAATCCTCACTTACGATTGTCAGAATTTAACCCTACAATCCCAGATCAATTATCCTAATAATACCGGATTAAGACTCTTGATTCGTTTCTCTCAAGCTCGTGAATGAGTGATACAACACTCACAACGATCAAAGAAGATACAAAGTATATGAGATAGTATAGTATGCGAACAACACTCGTATCTTTCTTGTCACAACTAAATATGAAATATATAGCAATTAATTAGAGCTCAATAGTATATATGTTTGCTTGAAGCTGTGTGTGTCATCCACACCAAGTGGTTTGGTATTTATAGGACTTGAGGCCTTTTTATCCGTTGCTTCATAATGCTATTAGCATGCACTAATCTTCCCTTTAGCGTGTGCTATCATCGGTCAAAAGTGGCAGTTGGGTTTGACTAATTCTTCTAACAGTAGTATTTTGAATTTTAGCGTGCGCTAATATATTCCTTAGCACTAACAATTTCAAACTAGTCTTCCAGATCTTTTGTCAATACGCGTGATTTATGCATTCAAAAAGTCATGCAACGGTTCTTTTACCAACAGTGGGATTTTCAATTTTAGCGTTGCTAGTCATACCAGTTAGTGTGCGCTAACTGTTAGTGAAATAATCTTGACAAAACTTCATTTAGCGTGTGCTGGTTACAGATGTAATGTGCATTAACTGCTTCTCTGTTTGATATCCAGAACTTACTGTATTGTATAAATTATCAGGTAGCATGCGTTAAATTTATCCGTAGCGTGCGTTAATCCGTATCATTAGCGTACGTTAAAATACACGGTAGCGTGCACTAGATATGGCTAGCAGACTTCACCATCCTTACTGTCTTGTTACATGCGAAGGAGGTAGCGTGCGCTATATATATCAATAGTGTGCGCTATTATCACATCAGAGGGCAGATAGCGTGTAATATCCGCAATTTTCGATTTTCGGTAAATTTCTTTTTTCGGCCGGAGTCCATTTTGATGACTCGCTCATGACCGTTTCGTCATTATGAGAATGATTAATTCTACACTTTTTGACATCCGAGTTTGTTTTGATGTCGTTTTGTTGAGTTCCGTGCTTTTTAGCGACTTTTCCGCACTTGAGTTCGATTCTTGCGAATCTCGTTCGAAACTGCTGTTTCGAGTTTCCTGTAAGTCCGTGTAACTTTGTTAGACGTGTTGTGAACTTCGGTTTGGTTATTCGATCACGTATCGTGATTTCCGGGCGTTTTGGGCTATTTTCTAATTTCTTAAAAGTTACAGGTATCCGTATCTGTAATTGTTGTCTCGACCCGTTTCTTGGTCGCGTATGATTAATTATTGCATTATGTTTTCATTTCGGGTCGATGATGTTGTCCGCGAACTTTTCGTCGTGTTCGTTCCGTACGTTTTCGGAAATTGAGTCGTCAGATCTTGACGCCTGAGCACTGGCCGGACAGGTGCGGCCGGCACGGTCGGAAGTGCTGGGCACTGGACGGGCAAGCACGGCAGGAACCGGCGTAGCGCACGCTACGGCCGGAAGGCTACGCGCGCTAACCGGCAGGTGTAGCGCACGCTATCGGGCGGCCCAACGTACGCTATCGGGTTTGGGCAGAGGGGTTCTGAGGTTCTGGACTCAGGTAGGATCGGCAGGTAGCGCACGATACTGTCGGACGCTGCATACGCTACGGCCGGCAGGCTGCGCACGCTTCTGGCGAGCGATCTAGTCAGAGGTCATCGATTGTGGCTCGGGCGATAGCGCCGCGCTAGCTCGGCGACTAGCGCGCTAGTCCGGCCCAGTATAAATGTGGTAGAGCAGCCTCATTCTCACTCGTTTTTCATTTCCTTTATTTTCGATCCGCGGCTGGAGCTTCGGAGGTGACGAAGCCATGTTGTTTAACAACAAATCCATGAAGTTTTTGAGCTCATATCATCAATTAATCATCCGTTATTATCCTTTGATCCAGCGAATCAAGGTAATCTCACTTTAGAACCCTAATTTCGTGAATTTGGGGGGTTTTGCATTTTTGTCCGATTCGTTCCATATTGTTGATTAATTCATGATGGGTATGATTAATCTTGGTAGTATTCTTGTGTTTAACATCATTTAATCCATTGTTCTTCATCGAATCGAAGTATATTTCTTGATTTCCTTCGAATCGACTTTTTGGGGGATTTGTTCTCGATCTCGTTTTCTATCTGTTTTTGATGGATCGATTGTGGTTAAATGACGTTGTTAAACATATTCTATGGATTGTATATCCATATTTCAACTTGGAATTCCGTTTTCGTGTTTTGACGGGATGAATCGTGTTCTTAGCCGTTTTGGGGGAAATCCTTGAACTTTCGTCATTTGTTCTTTGAATTCGGCGGCTTTGGGTCGTACTTTGGAATTCATTTTCGTTGTTATTGTCTTCGTTCGTAGTTCATTGTTGCGTATTGTCGTTCGGTGGAGTCGGCGGGTTCGTAGTCGGTTCGTGTCAACCTACTTCGGTCGATTCTCCGCGTTGTTCTTATTCGAGGCAAGTACCTTGCCCATACTTTTCTTATTTTATGGATATGACGATCGGTGATCATCTTGGTGTGTTTGTTTGGTTGTTTGAAATGAAGTTTCAAAAGATTTCGGTTTGGCCTCGTTAAAGGCTCTCTTTCAAAATGCGTGTGTGTTTTGTGAACGGTGTGTTTGGGAATTGATTATGATTTGATCATTTTGAATGTTGAAGGCTTTGATGATATCCCTGTTGTTTAAAGTTATGGAATCGTGTATTCCGTATATAATCTTGTTATTGTGTTTTTGAAGAGTTTGATAATGGTGCCGGATTAGTGGCCATCTCTAGTAAGTATTCTTGATGAACTTACATTCTTAGCATATTAGTATTGCATGAGTAACGTGTGTGTGTGTATGCTCACTATGGGTTAGATCCGACGGGGTCTCAGTAGGGGTCCACGGAGGGGTGGATCCGCGAGCTTGCTTTTAACCACTATGGGTTAGATCCGACGGGGTCTCGGTAGGGGTCCACGGAGGGGTGGATCCACGGTTGATTGTGGTGCATTTTACAAATGTGATATGATTATGGCATTTCCGGAAATGAGTGCTTTTGAATGGTTTTCATGATTGCATGCATCGACTAAGTGTGTAAGAGGTAAGTTGTTCGTTTGGCTTACTTGGCTAGGATGGCACTAGAGTATTTTGTTGTTTGTGTTAAATCATTTATTTGTGGATTTTGATGTTAGGAGACGAACCTTGTGGTCGTTCTTGTGTACTGTGAGTTGATGAGATTTGGGGCTAAAATCCCAATGGTTTTGTAAAGGTCATTTTACGGATTTGGGGTTAAAATCCCAACGGTTTTGTAAAGGTCATTTTTACGGAAAGTAAACCTTTGGGGCGGTGACCCCTTTCGTCTTTTGGGTTTTGGAAAGTAGGATTTGATAATCCTAAATTATTTTCTATTAAAACTCTCGATGGCATTCTAAACCGTTTTATAAATTATTTTCATTGATTTATGATCTTTCGATTTTGAAATGTTTTCTCAAACTCTTGCCTCGGGAAGTACTTTTCGTTTTGTTTGGATCTTTGAGGATTCCTGGTTATTGTTATTCGTGGAATGTGAATTGTATGGCTCGTATTTGCACTTTGTTCTTGCACTGGCAAAACAGTGGAGTTTTGCTAACCCCCGAGTACTCGGGGGGTGGATGTCTATTTTTGCATTCAGGTTTTGGAGCATAACACAGGGTCGGCACGAAGGATGATGAAAGATGATCGATATTAATCACATGAGGAACCGTACATTATTTATTGGTTCAGTTGTACTTTATTTTCCGCTGCTATATTTTTCCCGTTGTACGGGTGTGGTTGTGTTTTGACCCCTGCATGGGCATGAGTTGTATTTGAGTTATATGTACTTATTGAAAGACCAAATCGGTCTACTGAGTCATTTTAGCTTTAAAGGCATGGTTGAGTTGTTATATGTTGTTACTAGCCTGGTAGATCCTTGAGGAAAGGTTCTACGGCGTGTAATATCCCTGAGCGGATTGGGGGTGTTACATAAATGGTATCAGAGCTTAGGTTGAGGAAAACCTAGGCTGTCGGGTCAAGTCGTGTTGTTTGAGTCTTGTTTCGTCGGATTTTATCTGACTGAGTCATGTCGCAACGCGTCGTCTGAGTTTGTTGGTCGTGATTAGTATCGTGGGGCGATCATTATCTTCGTGCGACCTGTGGTTGTAAGTCTCCCTTCTTTGTGTTGTGCCTCGTGTGACACGAGCTATTTTTATGATTATTTGTTCAGTGACGGAATCCTCTTATGGATTTTGATTTCTTGATATGTGGTTATTTGACCCTCATATTTCGTTCATATGAGGAGTAGCGTTGCTGGATTGTGCATGTTTGACTTTATTTCTTTTATCCGCTGCGTGAGTTCTTTTGTAATGGCTTTCGGTATTTTACCGACTGAGCTTTATTTCGAAAACCGATTCCTTTAACCGAGTTTTGGCATCATGGCCTTGATCGCTTTGGCAAAATTCTTATGACGGTATTTAGTATTTTGTAAATGGCTTTTGTGAGTTTTTGAAATATTACCGTCATCGGCCTTTTTGACGTTGTAAATGGTTTTTAGCCTGGTGAGTTCCGGCGCGGGACCCACGGCGCTATAAAGTTGTGTGTAATTACCTGAAATTTTTGGGCATTCTAGCCCATTAAATTATCTTTGAAAACCTTGAGTATCTTAGAAAACAAATTTCGAGACGTACTTTTAAAATGAATTATTTTCTCGTGGTACATCCAAGGTGCCACAATATGTTTCCAAATTCTTCTACCTCGAGGACCAAAATATTTTGAGATATTTTCAATATTTTAGAAACACTTTTATTTAGACCCGAGGGTCGAATATTCTGAAAGTTTTTACTAAGAGAAAGTGTCCTCATTTTTATCTAATGTGAAATGGTTCTCCAAAGTCTCGATGACGATGTTTCACGTTTGTAGTTTTTTGAAAGATGATACTCAAGATCAACCGATGTTCTTCTAAAATTATTTTCAAAATGAGGTTTTCGTTTTTAAACCTATCCATTCCCGTTTGAGGGCTGGGTATGTATGTATGATGTTCGCGTTGTCATTATGATGTTTACTCCCGAGTTTGATCGAATTGGCGGTGTGAGCATTGAGTCGCTTTCCACACATTTGTTGTGTTAGCCCTCTGTGAGAGGTGGGATGTTGGTGTTGAATGTTGCCATCTCGTGGTGATTTCTGCGTTATCGCGCATGTGCGAGTTGTTAGAGCTTGGTTTGGTATGACCATGTGCATCGGTGATCGTTCCGTTATGTGTCGGTTGTTTAATGTCTTGTTACCTTGCTCCTGTTTTTGTGAATTTCGTGGACGAGGTCGGAGGTAATACCCGTACTATTTTGACTTCTGTATTTTCTCTTTCTCCAGTCTATCGATTCGCTCATGTTCGTTGATACTTTATGAACTTGTTCTGTATTTCGGTTTCATCGTCCGAACGAGCTGTGATCTTGTTGTGGGTCGATCTGGTTATCGCTGTGACTTTTTCGGGTTCGGTTCGATTCTTGTGAACCTTGTTCGGGAGTGACATCATCTGGTTCTATTAGTTCTTTTATTCGAAGTGGATCGGATTTGGAACTCTTGTGTTTTCGACTTTGTTGACTCGTTTATGTTCGTTGACATTTCTGAGCTCGTCCTGCCCCTTGCTTTTGTTGATCGAACGAGTGTGGTATTATTTCGGAATAACTCCTTTGTCGTTGTGACTTTTCAATCGCTATTCCCTTTCCTGTGGATCTTATGGGAATGCATGTCTTGTAGTTCTCACCAGAGCATCCTGGGAGTTGCTGTTTGAATTTTATTATCCTTCGTGTTTCGGACATGATTGTTCGATTTTTGTTGTCTCGATCGTTCGTTTGTTCGATTTTTATTCTCGTTTCGTGATTGTTGAACGTTCACAGTCCTTCGTAATTCCCTTAAGTTCAGGAAATTGGTCTCGTTTTCGATCTTCCAACCCATGGGCGGTGGAATTCCGTATTTGTTCAGCGATTGGCTCGCGTTTTGATTGATGTACCGTTGGGTTGGTCAATCGTATTGATTTTCGTTCGTTGTGTTTTGTGATTGTTCAGATAATTGACTTGATTGTATTATCCATTTGATGACGCTTGTCACTTGTTGGTTTTATTATATCCCTAACGGCGACGTTGTGTTGGTCGTCGTGGAGCGTATTTTCACACCGTATATGTAACACCCCCAAGACGTTCGGGGTATATTACAGCGCCGTGGACCCCACACTGTGGAATCCACCAGGCTAACGTACCCAACAAGACATTCGACCACGACAAACCATCATAAATAAAACGACAAGCTAAATAAAAGACTATAACCGACAATTAAAATTCTGACATCAAATCCATTTCCCCAAAACGGGAACACAACATTAACAAACTTAAACCGGAAGTACTCGAGTACTTAAACCAATTTTATAATACAGAATCCCAAAATCAGACATCAATAATAACGGACAGACAGAACACCAATAATCAACTTCTGGACAATATCATGCTTGCCCATCATCCTCATACGGCTCGGGTGCTCGCTTGTCCCCACGATCAATACCTGAAATACAAAAAGTATTTCCCCCATTTAAGGGGTTAGCGAGAACTGCTAGTGCAAGTACAATCCATTTGAACTACATTCTAATCATATGAATAATGCGCCGAAAATCATTTTTGAAAACGTTTTATATTCCGGAATATTTACAATGTACAATCGCAAAACACATTATCTCCAACAAATCATAATTCAAAGTTAACCGTTGGTACGAGACTCACGGCCACCGTACCCCGCAGAGCCCCGTCGGACATCCCTGGGTGGTTAACCACAGTTCACGATACGCACACTCACGGCAATACGTATCCCTAGAGGCCCTGTCGGACCGTCCCTAGGTGAACATACACATATCCATCCACAACAACCACGATACAACCATAATTCAAATACTAGAACATGTAAACAAATGTAAAGTACTTGCCTTTGTGACATCTTCGAAGAATCGGAAGTGAAAAGTGACTACGGATGATCCGAATGGAAAACAACGGTTCCTAATGTAACACCCCCAAATCCTATTGGGTTATTACAGTGCCGTGGACCCCACGCCAGGAGATCCACCAGGCGAACATGACTAAAATGCATTAAATTAAACAACAAGGGAAAATCATAGTCCCCACCATGATATCCGACACAATATTCCGATAAGGAATTTCAACGACAAAAGTGGCCTACATGGCCAAAATGAAATACAACAGCATCCACGAACATCTGTTCGGGTAATACAACACGACAACAACTGACAAGACTGGAGTACACTCAAACTGACTGACCAACAATGAACAACTAGGACTAGTATCGCTCATATGCCTCGTCGCCATCGTCATGCCCATGTGCCTCAACTCTCTCCTCGCAAGCACCTAAAACATGAAAACATGTTCCGCCCCCACGGGGTCAGTCATCCAGATAATGAACATCAAATTCATGTATAACATGATATGCATCCAAAGGCAGAATGAAACGGTATAATGATGATAATAATACGAGATGCTCACAAACCAAGGTAAGAACCGAGCATTCGTGAAATACTATGCCCACGGCATACTATTAATACCTGTTCGACAGGTTAGAACATAAGTGCCCAACGGCGAATCATAATCACAGATTACCACAATGAATTACACGACATGAACCAAACCAGAACAGGATTAAATATGAATCACAATGCTCGGAGGCTCCAATGAAATTAACAAGACAATCACAAGGCCTAAAAACCACTCGGTAAAGCGCCAAATATCACAATGACATGAAGCCGAAACAGCCTGAAGCTGTTATTGATTAGGGCCGAAGCCACGGCACGAAGCCGTATCACAATTAGGGCCGAAGCCACGGCATGAAATTCGTATCACAATTAGGGCCGAAGCCACGGCATGAAAGCCGTATCACAATTAGGGCCGAAGCCACGGCATGAAAGCCGTATCACAATTAGGGCCGAAGCCACGGCATGAAAGCCGTATCACAATTAGGGCCGAAGCCACGGCATGAAAGCCGTATCACAATTAGGGCCGAAGCCACGGCATGAAAGCCGTATCACAATTAGGGCCGAAGCCACGGCATGAAAGCCGTATCACAATTAGGGCCGAAGCCACGGCATGAAAGCCGTATCACAATTAGGGCCGAAGCCACGGCATGAAAGCCGTATCACAATTAGGGATGGTATGATGTCTTGAGTCGGACAGCACCATCCTCGACAGTCCCAACTCAACACCTCGATTGCCTTAGAACGGCTAACCGATGACAATGATGCAGCGGATGATTCCATGAATGCTTGAGCGTTTCGATTTTCTTATAATGGCTAATCGATGTGAACGATATGATGAATGATCGAACACTTCGATTTGCCTGCGAACGGCAATTCGATAACAATAATATGAAGGATGCCTCGGCACCTTTAATCGGTTACCGACGACGAAGGTGAGAAATGAATAAGCCAATGCCTTTAATCGGCGTGTACAGTTTTAATGACAATGCAAAAAGGAATAACAATGATCTCAACAATGTCTTAAATTGACATCTATGTTAACAACAATCGATACATCGACCCCGCGAATCGGCTATCGACAATGACATTAACAATGAGTATCACAATGCCTAGAATCGGCCGTTAACGAACAACAATAAATATTTGGCAAAATTGCCGAAAGGTATCGTATCGAACGATCTCTTAATATCAATGAATTCATGAAGAGACTAAGTCTCGGAATGATACAACACATTTATACACATATATGATGACATTAATCTCATTGACTAGTACAAGTATAAAACTTGCCTCAAACCGAAGGCGAGGAAGTCCTTCCACGAACACCGTCCTTAATAGGGAATACCGGCCACTCGAACAACCTTGAATTACACAAGCACCAACAATTCGCTTAATATACGAATCAAACACGAATATAACGAACTCGAAACGTCGATACGATTAAACTAAGTTCATTGGGGCATTATATCGAATACGTTGTGGCTAAACTCCGATTGTTTACAATCAAATCTCAATATATCAATATCAAATCCTCCAAGAAGTGTTTCAAACCAACAAACATCTTCCAAATGATCAATAATCCAAAATGAATATCCGAAAACGTGATTTCAACAACAATTAATCGAAAGCCCCCAATTTCAACTCGATATTCAAAGTGTTCTTGAATAATCCCTCAATAATCCAATGAATCCTTATACAAACTCATAATCATATACATATCCCTTCATATAACATGATTATAACGTCCAAAACATCATATCTCAACACAAAATCGAAATCTAAGATGTTGAAGAAGCTACCTCTTGAAGATCCAACCACTTCGATCCGAAGAACACGAGTTTAATCGAGTATCCAAGCTTCACGATCGAAAGGAGATGAAGAAAATCAAACACTCAAATGATTTGTGAAGGAAAATCCCTCCCTCAAGCTCTCTCTCGGCTGAAGGTGAAGAAATGGGAAAGAAATGAGCTGAAATGCTCAAAAAAACGAATTTATAGGGGTTGACTACTTTGTGAGACTCGACCGTGTCCGCCGACACGGTCGCGGCGCGTAGCTGGCAGCGAGGACTCGACCGTGTCTGCTAGACACGGTCGCGGCGCGGAGGGCTGCCGATAGTGACCCGTCAAGCGGCTGACTTCGGCATGACTCGACCGTGTCACGGAACACGGTCGGGCGTCTCAAGCGATCGGTTACGCTTATCCGGAAGAGTTCGACTCGGCCGTGCGGGCGACACGGTCGGGTCTGTGGCAGAAACTTCGGCATTTCCGGACGAAATGCACGGGCCGTGTCGGACGACACGGCCGAGTTCGGCCGGCGATGATCGGCAATAATCGAAAAAATGAGCGGGTGAGCTAAAACGACCATAACTCTCTTGTCCGGACTCCGATTGACTCACCGTTTGAACCATTGGAAAGTTAACTCGATGCTCTATAATATTGCCAAGATTTAGAATTTTTGGAGTTACCAAAAATTAATGGTGATTTAACAAAGTCGAACTTATATGAGGAAAGTTGAAACAATGAACAATAACGTTACACAACTCGAAGTTTTTCCGAACGGTGAACACGGTGAACGAACATGATTGATGAATGATTATAAATGAGTGAAAATCCACTGAGTGACAATCATCGAATGAAATTACTGAATGATAATGACTGAATTACAACCGGGTATTACATACACCCCCCTTAAAAGGAGTTTCGTCCTCGAAACTCAGGGTAAACAACTCGGGATATGAACTATCCATCAAGATCTGAAAACAATAATGCACATCTAGTCCTCGGGACCAAATCAATCGCACGCCCAAGTCCCCAAGACTTGACGTCTCGAATCTCAGTGAATGATTTCCCAAATTATCAAGAAATCTTGAGCACAACGCCGAAGGGGTGAACTCCCAACAGTTGATCCAAATCTCAAGATTCTCAAATATGATCATAATAAAATAGATCAAGAATAAATGATCCACAGTCACGATACATTACTACGGATTGAGTTACACAGTCATCCAAAAACAAGGTTACATCTCAAATGTAGTCAACATCGTTATCCTTCCATGTCATCGATCTCCTCTATCTCAACGATTTAAGGTATATCCGCAGATGAACTCGCCGCTAAATATGATCTCGGAAGGTCATGAGAATGAAAGTGACTAAAATGAATGATGAATGATAAATGACTACAAATCCGACAAGGATTTGGAATGACTCACCAAGGTGAATTAATAACGTCATGAGTGATAGCTCTCTGAAGTGATTGGAACCGCCGTTCCTCGTTAATTGAATGATTAATCGATAATTATGAGTCCCAACATGATTGATATATATGATGAATGAATTAGATGAATGAGTGAACGATAATGAAATGAATGATTGTCCTACTACCGAGCAAGAATTAACTTGTTCAAAACCGGTGATGAATGTCCTTACCTCGGGTTCTCGAAGCCTGATAGGACCCCTTGGATGAAGTACGGACTGGAGTAACAAAATCCCTCGAGGCTTGTGAGCCCTCTCGAGATCTAGCGGCACCAGAACTCCTGCAGTATTTCTGAAGGTGTCCCGGGTTCCCACATAGAAAACAAACAATAGCTGGCACCGTACACCGAGTATTAACGTGTCCTGCTGATTCACAGTTAAAGCAAACAACAGTCGAACTCGTCGTCTGAGAGGAAGAAGCCTTCTCAGCACGAAGACGACTGGAAAACGACCTCTTGGACGTCGGAGCCCGATGTCCCTCTGGACGAATCAGCATCCTAGTCCTCTCACCCGAAGGAACTGAAGGATGTTTCCGAGTAAGCTCCTTGATCAAAAGCTCTGCTCCAAGAGCCTTCCCGATGAACTCACTAAGTGAATTACAATTGTGGTTGAACAACTGCATCCTCAACTGCGGATTTAGCCTCTTGCTAAAATACTTGATCTTATCCGCTTCAGTACGGATAACTGATGAAGCAAACTGAAGTAGTCCCTGAAACTTCTCAGCAATGACAATAACACCCTCGTCCTCGACGGATTCAGGGTTCAAAACCTCTGATAACTTGGCTTCCCGCAGTGGGGCCGGATAATACCTCTCTATCATGAGAGTCTTGAATTCGCCCCAAACACAATCTCGATCGGTGGGTTTCACAGAAAGCCACCAAGAATAAGCACCCTTACTCAAGTAGTAAGCCGCTACCGCCACTTTACTCTCCTCCGGACACTGAACCATGTCGAAGAGTTTATCAAAATGCTCAAGCCAATGAACAATATCAGCTGGTTCCGACGAACCCTCAAAAGTAGGCGGCCTCGGCGAGAGATATCGCCAACAATCGATTCACTCTCCCGGTCATCCATTAAACGGCTCCTGGAATTCTGTTGCGGTGGACCACGAACCATCGAGGTCCGCATGGTCTCCATCATCCGCGTCATCTCGAGTCATCGGCCATCATGCCCTGCATAAATATGAATGGGTCAACCCGAGCACCTTCCGAGTGAGATGCCTCTCGTACGACTCCCTGACGGCGATCGATTATCTGGCGATGAATGAGTAGCCTCACTATTTGATGAATTAATGATACCACTCGCATTCGCACGGGCATGCACACGAGATCCGGGTTTCGGCCGTCTGCGGCCTCCTCCCTGCGTCCTCGGCTCTATTCATACTGAAGTAGGAAAGTCACATGATGATTATAGATTCCGCATGAATATCGCATTATGATTACGTTACAGAGTGACAATAATGAGCATACACGCTCTCGCACAATGAATGCATTAATGATTTATTGAAATGATCGTCGACATTACGTCAGAGTATGATAAGATCGTATGAAACATCAAATGAGGTAACATGATTGCCTGATGAAATTCCTGAAATGATTACCTTGAACAAGTTAACAAGGTTGAAAATTTGATCCTCAAGATCAACAACTGAACCGTGAGATGGGCTGAATGATTAATGAATTAACTGAATAATGAGATCAACTGAGTGATGAATGAATTAACTGAACGATGAGATTGACTGAGTGATGAATGAATTATGTGAGTGATGATATTGACTGAGTGATGAATGAATTATCTGAATTGATGAATGAATTAACTGAGTAATGACATTGACTGAGTGATGAATGAATTAACTGACTGATGAATGAATTATCTGAGTGATGATATTGACTGAGTGAGGAATGAATTAACTGAGTGATGGATGAATTATCTGAGTGATGATATTGACTGAGTGATGAATGAATTAACTGAGTGATGAATGAATTATCTGAGTGATGTTATTGACTGAGTGATGAATGAATTAACTGAGTGATGAGATCAAAATGATGATTGAGAATTATTAACTGATAAATGAGTTGATCCTTAATGCTTACACAAGTCACACGTGCTCCAAAACAATTAGTCATGAATCAATCATAACACTAATATCACATATAGGTTTCAGCAAAGCATGAACGATTAATGACATGATGGATGTATGAACACAAAGAGAATCGAGTCCTTACACAGGTCATACGAAGCTTCGAGGTCTCGCGATACTAGTCTTCACTGACGACGACTCGATGAATGAATGACTCGTGCAGTCGCACTAATATTACGACTCACAAAACCTGACTGACTAGATTGTCATAACCTGACAATCCCACTACTACCGCGTCGGTAGGACCACATAACTCACATCTCAGGGTATTTCACAACCCAAAGCTCTGATACCATTTCTGTAACACCCCCAAATCCTATTGGGTTATTACAGTGACGTGGAACCCACGCCAGGAGATCCACCAGGCGAACATGACTAAAATACATTAAATTAAACAACAAGGGAAAATCATAGTCCCTACCATGATATCCGACACAATATTCCGATAAGGAATTTCAACGACAAAAGTGGCCTACATGGCCAAAATGAAATACAACAGCATCCACGAACATCTGTTCGGGTAATACAACACGACAACAACTGACAAGACTGGAGTACACTCCAACTAACTGACCAACAATGAACAACTCGGACTAGTATCACTCGTATGCCTCGTCGCCATCGTCATGCCCCTGTGCCTCAACTCTCTCCTCGCAAGCACCTAAAACATGAAAACATGTTCCGCCCCCACGGGGTCAGTCATCCAGATAATGAACATCAAATACATGTATAACATGATATGCATCCAAAGGCAGAATGAAACGGTATAATGATGATAATAATACGAGATGCTCACAAACCAAGGTAAGAACCGAGCATTCGTGAAATACTATGCCCACGGCATACTATTAATACCTGTTCGACAGGTTAGAACATAAGTGCCCAACGGCGAATCATAATCACAGAATACCACAATGAATTACACGACATGAACCAAACCAGAACAGGATTAAATATGAATCACAATGCTCGGAGGCTCCAATGAAATTAACAATACAATCACAAGGCCTAAAAACCACTCAGCCGAAACTGTCAAATATCACAATCACATGAAGCCGAAACAGCCTGTAGCTGTTATTGATTAGGGCCGAAGCCACGGCATGAAGCCGTATCACAATTAGGGCCGAAGCCACGACATGAAAGCCGTATCACAATTAGGGCCGAAGCCACGACATGAAAGCCGTATCACAATTAGGGCCGAAGCCATGGCATGAAAGCCGTATCACAATTAGGGCCGAAGCCACGGCATGAAAGCCGTATCACAATTAGGGCCGAAGCCACGGCATGAAAACCGTATCACAATTAGGGCCGAAGCCACGGCATGAAAGCCGTATCACAATTAGGGCCGAAGCCACGACATGAAAGCCGTATCACAATTAGGGCCGAAGCCACGGCATGAAAGCCGTATCACAATTAGGGCCGAAGCCACGGCATGAAAGCCGTATCACAATTAGGGCCGAAGCTACGGCATGAAAGTCGTATCACAATTAGGGATGGTATGCTGTCTTGAGTCGGCCAGCACCATCCTCGACAGTCCCAACTCAACACCTCGATTGCCTTAGAACGGCTAACCGATGACAATGATGCAGCGGATGATTCCATGAATGCTTGAGCGTTTCGATTTCCTTATAATGGCTAATCGATGTGAACGATATGATGAATGATTGAACACTTCGATTTGCCTACGAACGACAATTCGATAACAATGATATGAAGGATGCCTCGGCACCTTTAATCGGTTACCGACGACGAAGGTGAGAAATGAATAAGCCAATGCCTTTAATCGGCGTGTACAGTTTTAATGACAATCCAAAAAGGAATAACAATGATCTCAACAATGTCTTAAATTGACATCTATGTTAACAACAATCGATACATCGACCCCTCGAACCGGCTATCGACAATGACATTAACAATGAGTATCACAATGCCTAGAATCGGCCGTTAACGAACAACAATAAATATTTGGCAAAATTGCCGAAAGGTATCGTATCGAACGATCTCTTAATATCAATGAATTCATGAAGAGACTAAGTCTCGGAATGATACAACACATTTATACACATATATGATGACATTAATCTCATTGACTAGTACAAGTATAAAACTTGCCTCAAACCGAAGGCGAGGAAGTCCTTCCACGAACAACGTCTTTAATAGGGAATACCGGCCACTCGAACAACCTTGAATTACACAAGCACCAACAATTCGCTTAATATATGAATCAAACACGAATATAACGAACTCGAAACGTCGATACGATTAAACTAAGTTCATTGGGGCATTATATCGAATACGTTGTGGCCAAACTCCGATTGTTTACAATCAAATCTCAATATATCAATATCAAATCCTCCAAGAAGTGTTTCAAACCAACAAACATCTTCCAAATGATCAATAATCCAAAATGAATATTCGAAAACGTGATTTCAACAACAATTAATCGAAAGCCCCCAATTTCAACTCGATATTCAAAGTGTTCTTGAATAATCCCTCAATAATCCAATGAATCCTTATACAAACTCATAATCATATACATATCCCTTAATATAACATGATTATAACGTCCAAAACATCATATCTCAACACAAAATCGAAATCCAAGATGTTGAAGAAGTTACCTCTTGAAGATCCAACCACTTCGATCCGAAGAACACGAGTTTAATCGAGTATCCAAGCTTCACGATCGAAAGGAGATGAAGAAAATCAAACACTCAAATGATTTGTGAAGGAAAATCCCTCCCTCAAGCTCTCTCTCTCGGTTGAAGGTGAAGAAATGGGAAAGAAATGAGCTGAAATGCTCAAAAAACGAATTTATAGGGGTTGACTCGCCTGACAGACTCGACCGTGTCCGCCTGACACGGTCGCGGCGCGCAGCTGGCCGGCAGGGACTCGACCGTGTCCTGCTAGACACGGTCGCGGCGCGGAGGGGCCTACCGATAGTGACCCGTCCGACAGCGACTCGGCATGACTCGACCGTGTCCTGGAACACGGTCGGGCGTCTGGGCAGTCGGTTCTGGCTTATCCGGAAGAGTTCGACTCGGCCGTGCCAGACGACACGGTCGGGTCCTGTGGCAGAAACTTCGGCATTTCCGGACGAGTACGGCACGGGCCGTGTCGGACGACACGGCCGAGTTCGGTCGGCAGTGATCGGCCAATAACTGAAAAAATGAGCGGGTGAGCTAAAACGACCATAACTCTCTCGTCCGGACTCCGATTGACTCACCGTTTGAACCATTGGAAAGTTAACTCGATGCTCTATAATATTGCAAAGATTTAGAATTTTTGGAGTTACCAAAAATTAATGGTGATTTAACAAAGTCGAACTTATATGAGGAAAGTTGAAACAATGAACAATAACGTTACACATCTCGAAGTTTTTCCGAACGGTGAACACGGTGAACGAACATGATTGATGAATGATTATAAATGAGTGAAAATCCACTGAGTGACAATCACCGAATGAAATTACTGAATGATAATGACTGAATTACAACCGGGTATTACACCTAAACGAAGAATTAGCATAACTCAGTCCCAACGGACATCAATAATCGAAAGGAATACTCCCAAAACCCCGATTACAAATCACGATAATAGACGTTCAATCGATACGGGCGAGGGTTCACGCAAAATCTCCCCGTATTGTTAATTCACGGATTAAAATCAAGGAAATTGGATTTAGAATCACTCAATAATCACAATCGATAAAGAATATCGATATATAGATGAAAAATTCGGAACTAAACCCTAGAATCCCGAAAAACCCCCAAATTCGTTAAAGTTAGGGTTCCTGAGGAAATACCTTGGATTCGACTAATGGAAGATGTGAATGTTGTAGATTAATCTCCCTTGGTACACAATAATCAATCTCTAAAGGAAATCCACGGATTGTTCTGGACAAATCGCTCCAAAGGCACTCAAGAACACTCACGTCGCGAGAAGGGTTGAAGAAGAATGAAAAGAAACTGACTGAGGTTAAGTCAAGTTTAAAAGCGGCGACAATAGCGTTACGTGCGTTAACACAAGCCGTTAACGTACGTTATGATGGTTACGTACGTAACCCAATGCTGGTTAACGTACGTAACCAAATGTCTGTACTGAATTGTGAAGGGTCATAACGTACGTTATGGATCATGCATAACGTACGTTATGCACGTAACAGACCCCAGTTCTGAACACCAATTCTGCACAGTCGATTCGACGACGAACTACAACACGAGGATAGAATCAAAAGTGTAAATACGAGGTATTCATAACAACGAAGCTGAGTGCTCGAAAGTAAATGCACTTCCAACTACCGAGGAATCCAAAATACGACAAGGAGATGAATTTCCCTAAATTTATAGGAAATTACGAAAATGACCCAAGCGTCCGAAAATCACGATACGACGTCGGATTAACAAACCGGAAGTCTCAACATGACCAACTCAACCATACGGACTTGTACAACCCAAGAAACAACGAAAACGAACGAGTTTTATGAGAATCGAACGTTCATACGGCAAAACATGTCATAAAATGAAATTACGTGAAAACATCACCAAAACTCGTCCAAATGGAAAAACTCCAAGAATAAAGTAGATTCAAAATGTCGAAACAGTTACAAGCGAGTCGATAAAAATACACATACACCAAAAATGGAAATTGTTAAAAATGGAAAATTACGGATATTACATTCTCCCCCTCTAAAATAAAGTTTCGTCCCGAAACTTAAGAATCAAAAAGCTCGGGGTGTCTCGATCGCATATCCTCCTCTAACTCCCAAGTCACTTCTTCTACTCCGTGTCTCAACCATTGCACCTTAACCAAAGGAATGGTTTTGTGCCTTAACTGTTTGTCTCGACGCTCCAAAATCTTAACGGGCCTCTCCTCGAACGTAACATCCTTCTCGATCTCCACGTCTCCAAAATCAATAATGTAGGATGGGTTCGGAACATACTTCCTCAGCTGGGAGACGTGAAATACGCTATGAACATGACTCAACGACGGAGGCAAAGCTAAACGGTATGCCAACTCACTGACTCTCTCCAATATCTCGAAGGGCCCAATATACCTCGGACTGAGCTTCCCCTTTTTCCCAAAACAGAAAACTCCCTTCGCCGGGGATACCCTCAACAGAACATGATCTCCCACCTCGGACTCCAAGGGTCGACGCCTAACATCCGCATAAGACTTTTGTCGACTCTGAGCAGCCAACATTCTCTTTCTAATCAATTCAAATTTCTCCCTCGTTTCTAACACAAGGTCTGGCTCGGTACCGACTAGATCGGATGGCTCATCCCAACATATCGGCGATCGGCAACATCGTCCATAAAGTGCCTCATATGGTGCCATCTTAATTGATGCGTGCCAGCTATTATTATAAGTAAACTCAATCAAGGCCAGATGTTCCTCCCAGTCACTACTCCAGTCTAACGCACACGCGCGCAACAAATCCTCGAACGTTTGAATGGTACGTTCGGACTGCCCATCGGTCTGGGGATGGAACGAAGTGCTCAAACGTAATGGTGTCCCCAATGCCTTATGTACCGCCTGCCAAAAATGCGATACAAATCGGCCATCTTTGTCTGAAATAATGGTCCTCGGTGTACCATGAAGTCTCACTATCTGCGCGATAAAAATACGAGCCAACTTTTCTGGACCCCAAGTATCCTTGATGCCCAGAAAATGCGCCGACTTAGTCAGTCGGTCTACAATCACCCACACCATATTCATACCCGTCTTCGTCCTCAGCAAACCCGTGACAAAATCCATAGAGATATCCTCCCACTTTCACTCTGGGACGGGAAGTGGTTTCAACAACCCGGCTGGCCGCTGATGTTCAATCTTGACTTGCTGACAAGTCAAACACTTAGCCACAAACTGAACTACCTCATTCTTCATGTCGTTCCACCAGAAATTCTTCCTCAGATCTTTATACATTTTATGCAAACCCGGATGGACTGAGTAAGGTGACGCATGAGCCTCTCGCATAATGCTCTGTCTCAATTCCGAGTCGTTCGGAACAAACAACCGATCTCGGAATCTCAACACACCGTCCTCATGAATAACGAATCCCGGGGCTTTCCCCTTTCCTACACTCTCTCGAAGCTGAATAAACATCGGGTTCTCTAACTGTCCCGACTTAATGTCCTCGACCAGAGATGAAGAAATCTCAAGAGTACGCAACTGCCCGGAACTCTCTGGCAGTACAATCTCAATGCTCAACCTCATAAACTCTCGCTGAAGTCCCGACTGGGCCGTGAGTAACTCGAGCGCCCGAAGCGATACCGATTTCCGGCTCAAGGCATCTGCTACCACATTAGCCTTGCCCGGATGATAAAGGATCTCGAGATCGTAATCCTTAATCAATTCCAACCATCTCCTCTGTCTCATATTAAGCTCCTTCTGCGTGAAAATGTACTTCAGGCTCTTGTGATCGGTGAAAATTTGACACGACGAGCCATACAAGTAATGACGCCAGATCTTCAAAGCAAATACAACTGCGGCCAACTCAAGATCGTGCGTAGGGTAATTCACCAGACGCCAAATTGACGGGAAGCATAGGCAATCGTCCTCCCGTGCTGCATAAGTACGCATCCGAGCCCTTGGCCCGAAGCATCACTGAAAACTGAGAAACCATCATTACCACTCGGTAAAGCCAAAACGGGAGCGGTCGTCAACCGCTTCTTCAATTCCTCAAAACTATTCTGCCTCTCATCGGTCCACACAAACTTCTCGACTTCAGAACAACTTAGTCGGTCGAGCGAGCTTAGAGAACCCCTCGACGAATCTACGGTAATACCCGGCTAACCCCAGAAAACTGCGGACCTCCTTCACATTCTTGGGCGGCGCCCAATCCAACACTGCCTCTACCTTATGTGGGTCCACACGAACACCCTCAGCCGAGATCACATGACCGAGAAACATTACCTCCCGCAACCAAAACTCGCATTTTGAGAACTTCGCAAAAAGATGCTGAGTTCTCAAAATATCTAACACGATATGCAAATGACGGGCGTGCTCCTCCTCGCTCCTCGAGTAAATCAGGATGTCATCGATAAAAACGACTACACACTTATCGAGGTACTCGATAAAGACTTTGTTCATAAGCTGCATGAACACGGCTGGGGCGTTAGTTAGTCCAAAAGGCATAACCACAAACTCGTAGTGACCGTATCTCGTCCGAAAGGCCGTCTTCGGAATGTCGGTATCCTTCACTCGGAGCTGATAATACCCCGATCTCAAATCAATCTTCGAAAACACAGTTGCCCCTTGCAACTGATCAAACAAATCATCAATCCTCGGGAGCGGATACTTGTTTTTGATGGTCACTTTGTTCAACTCTCGGTAGTCGATACACAAACGAAGTGACCCATCCTTCTTCTTCACAAACAGGACCGGTGCGCCCCAAGGTGAAACACTCGGTCGAATATACCCCATGTCTAGCAACTCTCCCAACTGTTTCTTCAGCTCCAGCATCTCGGCAGGCGCCATACGGTATGGCGTCTTAGAGATAGGGGCTGCACCCGGCTCTAAATCGACGGTAAACTCAACTTATCGGTCTGGCGGAAAACCCGACAACTCGTCTGGAAAGATATCAGGATACTCACACACTACCGGAATAGACGAGAGCTCGACTCCCCCTTCTTCCGATCTCAAGGCGTAACACCAATAACCCGTGCAACCTCCCCGAAGAAGTCTCACCGCCCTCAAGGCGCTGATCAGTAATCTCTGGATACTCCGCTTACGCCCCACAAAAGAATGCTCGGTACTGTCAGAGGCTAACATCGAAACGGTTCTCGTTCTATAATTCATGATCGCCCCATGACGGTCCAGCCAATCCTCACCCAGAATCAAATCCTCATCCTTAATATCTGCCGCAATCAGATTAGAAGGCCAATCCCTCCCCGCATACTCACAGAAAAATCTCTAATCTCACGGTCCCCCACGATGCTATCCCCACTAGGAAGTTTAACAACAAAAGGCTCACAAGCAACTAGGCAATCAACATGCATTTACGCACACAATCCATAGATATAAAAGAATGCGTAGCACCGTAATCGAACAATACGGAAGCAAACAGATGATCAAGGATGTGGACGGTACTGTAGCCACCGTCGCGTCCGGGATCTCCTGCTCGTCTCATCTCGTACACTCGGGCGGAATGCACCCCGCACTAGAAGCTCCCCCTCTAGAAGGCTGACCACGTCCTCGACCTCTACCAAAACTCTGCTGCGGCTGAGGAACTGTCGGTGCCTGATTCACACTCGGCTCTCCCGCGGCTGGGGCTGATATCTGAGTAATTGGAGCTCGAGCTCACTACACCAAAAACATGATTTTGTGACATTGAACCTTGTTGGATTTGTGACTGTCAATGACAGTCACAATTTTATGACTGCCAATAACAGTCATAAAGACCAAACAGTGATAAATCCAAATATTTGTGACTGTTAATGACTGTCACAAGTGTTCTGACTGTCTTTAGCAGTCACAAATCTAAATATTTATGACTGTCTTGAGCAGTCATAACCTTTCAATTTTATGTATAAATACATCTTGGCAAACCCTTAGTACATGGGATGGGACGGGCACATCTGAAATAAGGGTAATACGGCAAAACCGGTATAAAGTCCCCAGTTCCCATTCTTACTTCTCCTCTCTCTATGTGACTTCTCTGACTCTCCCCCGATAGCTGGTCTCTCTCTCTCAGTCACGCGGAATACTTCTTCCAGCGACCCGCAGAACCGGTGGTCGAATTACACGATAAGAGCAGCGATTGGACTCTCCATGATTCTGGGACTCGGGTCAGATCTCCAAGAGTCGCCCTTTGAATTTTCCGGCAAAAGAAAAAAGAAGTCGCAGTCTTCGATTCGGTAGAGCTTGGAGGCGGCGACGACGTTTCGAATCTAGAAATGAGGGTTAGTGGAGGAGTGGATGAGGATTGAGTTTGTAGTAGCCGAATAAAATCTCAGGTTTGAATTCCTTTAGTTTTTTATTTCGGTTCTAAACAAAAATATGGGATTGTGCTGTTGAATAATTTGGGTATTTGGTTTCCTGGTTCTGACATTTATGTGTGTGTGTATGAATGTTTGAAGATGAATTGGTTTCCTGCTATTGAATGTTTGAAGATGAATTTGGTTTCCTGGTTCTAATCGTGGCTGTTTACGCTTTTCAAACTTTTAGTTAGCATTTCTTTTTTGGTAAGATCTTGTGGATTTCAAATCGTCATTTAGGGAAATTAGTATGGCAAATCTAACATTGGTAAATACTGGTGTTTTAAGGCCCTCGACCGTGGTGCTACACTTTTGAAAGTAGACAAGCTAGTAACGGGGCATAATGCAGACGACATAGCTGAAACAGTTCTCGTAAACATATTAAGAGGTGACATTGCCAGGTAATATGTTGTTAACGGTTCTGAAAGAAAGACATAATAGAGCTTGGATAAAATCATTGAAAGTTCTTCCTTTTGTGTTTTGTGTATAAGTTTTCTTGATCAGTCGAAACTCATTGTTAACATTCCAGGTTGAGTAGATGCACCTCAATAACCACTGGTGAAGATGGACCTATTCCAAGATGCAAGCCATTTAAGTACACTTATGAGAAGGAAATTGTGATATATCCTTGTTAACTTAGAGGGTTTTATGATTCTCTTCCTTATTATTGTTCAAGTTACTCATATGACTCATTTATTGTTTAAGGTCTGGTTTAGATTCATATTTTTTTTCTTACTTGATTGATCAATGATGGTGTTCTGACTCTATATAATTTACTGAGTCAATGAAATTAATTTAAGCTTCTGAAAATGAAATATCGATCAGTAAGTGTACTTACGTTTAGGTTCTGATTTTTTTTTTTCAATCAGTGAATAACACAATGGTAGTGTTTTTATCATAAATATATAACAGAATGATGCACTGCCTCTTCAGTAAGTTGTATGTTGTATTTGATGTCTTACTTTATATGATATTGTCGTCAAGATAATTTTATTTATTTTTTCTTTAGTATCTCCTTACTTCGTGTCATGAGTTCATAGGAAAATGGTTATCCATCAGATATCTAATGATAAGTTGGAGCTCTGTTATTTAATTCCGAAATGTGGAAAAGTTTATCTTCTGCATGGACTTCAATGCAAATTTTCAGATTGCGTTTCATGGCATCAACATTAACAAAGACGAAATTGTACTTGATGGAAGTGAAGCACCTGTGCGCATTGATGCCGAGGCTCTTCTTTCATTGGAGAATCTTACCCATACTGCAGTGTTAAATAAAGTGAGAATTATTGGCCAGCTTTAGTTATCACACACACACACACACACACACACATATATATATATATATATATATATATATATCATTATCATCATTATCATCATTATTATTATTATTATTTAAACTTTATTCTTTGTTCTTATTCTGTACTGCTGCTCATGTTTTCATGCATAAAACTCTTGCAGGTTAGAATCCCTTATCGTCCTGTTGATGCTAAACTTAGCACGCTTACGGCGCAATGGGACAAGTGCCCTCGTGCAAAGCAGATATTGACACTCTTATTAACGTGGGTTTTACTTTGGTACCGGATTGTCTATCCTGTGTTATCCAGTTGTGCTTATGAAAATAGTTGATCAAATTTTTACGTGATCTTTGTAGTTACAAGTTCAAGCTTGAAGATGGTCTGAAATAAAGCCACATATCCCCTTCGAACAACCGAGTATATGACAATAAATTTGAGTCTCAGTTTTATATGGTATCAGATACAAACAAGGTGAGTGGCCTTGTTTTTTAGTTAGCGTAATCAGTTTATTTTGCTCAACACTTGGCCCTCGCTTTCTTTATTGCAAATGGGTGGCTCTCTTTTCTTGTTTAATTTTTTTAAATATGCTCACCACAAAGAGGATGTTCTTTCTCCATTTATCATAATAAAGTCTTAAACTTATACTCATTGTACACATTGTAAATAGAGTGAGATCATAATGCATTCCTCGTGAATATTTTTTTATCAATTGCTCTTGCACTTGGAATCTTGATGAAGGTTAACTGGATATACCATCATTTTTGATTAATAGAGACATCCACATCGACTGGGTACACAAACTGCATTTTGAAAATTACTACTACTGTTGGTCTAATTTTGCATATCCAAATAGGAAAATAAGAATAATCATTTGTGCACTGTGGTTTTATGTTTCAGATAATTTTTGTACATAAAAAATTCCAATCATACTTGCATTATCACCAAACAATCCTACTCTTTATTCTAATTTGGTTCCCATGCTGCTGGTTTTTCTCTCATCTAATCATTTCTATTGTAAATGTAGCGTGTATATGCGGTGGGTGATGTTTATCCGGATGCTGTTAAACTTCCCAAGGGCGAATATACTTTGTAGCTTTACTTAAGGTAACTGTAACTAGTAACCCTGGTCCTCAAATGTCTCCACTCTCTATATTTGTCATGAGCGGTAATTTAAAATGAAAACCCATGAGATCAGAAGGGAAGGAGAAACGGAAATATTAACCAAGCGTATACTGTGACTATAATCTAGGCCTCCCTTATTTCAGGCATGACAATGTGCAGTATTTGGAAAAGATGAAGCAGTTGGTGATTTTCATTGAGAAAACTTGGAGAAGTTGATTTATTTTGACAGCATCTACATGTCAAATCGTCTTTTGTTCGTAGTCGTGATTTCGAATTTCACTTTCTTTTCGTATTTTTTATATATTTGGAAGCATTTGTTTTTTGACAAGCGTACGTTTTGATTTATAGGATGCCGTTCCATTGAGCTTTTACGCACAACCTGATGACCTACCACGGGTAACAGTAACCCTAGTTCGTTAGTTTTGATGCCTGGGTATGCTTTGTTCTTACTGCTTTTCCTATGCTTCCATTATTTTTTCTCTTCAATCAGTCCCCTATTGTGGATTTGATGGCTGGCATACTTGGGGGCATTCCAATACTTGCGTTCATTAATTCAGTCATGGTTTTTCTGGTCATGGATTTGATTCATCTGATTTAATTTTACACAATATGATGGATATTTGTGGAATGATGTGTGCTGTGTGCTGCTACCTTTAGTTGACTAT
The DNA here is from genome assembly GCA_033398695.1 of Orobanche coerulescens. Lineage (NCBI taxonomy): Eukaryota > Viridiplantae > Streptophyta > Magnoliopsida > Lamiales > Orobanchaceae > Orobanche > Orobanche coerulescens. The sequence continues at coordinate 122,550,554 of CM065812.1, read as the reverse complement.
ATATGTATTTTGTGAGTCGGTCGACTGCCATATATACTATTTTAGGACCAAATGTAATAGGGCTTCTTACAAGGCTCCAGAATTGAGCTTGATGTGCAGCCACAATTGTAAGGTAATTTTTAAAAAATAATCCTTCTAGTTATTCAAGTTCTTGCCTAATTCTTATTCCGCTTGATTGGTGCAAATAGGAGTTTGTCTCAAGCTTCAAATCACCTGCAAGCAATGAAGGATACTCTTATAGCTATATCAAATGATCTTATAGATAGTGTTGATGAGATGAGCTCAGAGAGAGTTGAGACCCTTCGTCAAGAAATTAATTTTCAGCATTACAATGTAATTTTTATGTATTATTTTGAGCATTATATTGTGATTTTTAGGAGTTCGTATTTTTTTTACGTGTTAATTTTGAGCATTACATTGTGATTTTTATGTCTTGTAAAAATTAATTGGAGTGTTGTGTGAATACTTTGAGAAATATGTTTGGATTGTATTATGAATTCATTGTGAAAAATAATTAGATTGCATTTCGAGAAAAATGTGGTTTTATTATTTTTTTTTTGTATTTTTTTTCAACATTTGTGACTTCTAAAAACAGTCACAAGACGGTCAAGAAAAATGACATTTGTGACTGTTCATGGAAGTCACGAAAGTTAAAATTCGTGACCGCTAATGACTGTCACAAAAGATGAATTTCGTGACTGCTAATGACAGTCATAAATGATATTTGTGACTGCCATAAAAAGTGGTATTGTAAAGTCATATAAATGAGGTTTTGTCACTGTTTTGTGACTGTTTTTGACAGTCACAAAAAAAATTGTGACTGGTGATTTTATGACAGTCATTTGTGACTGTTTTTGTCATTTGTGACAGTTTTTGACAGTCACAAAAACGTGATTCTGGTGTAGTGGCTGCATCCGTACAGAACTTGGCACGATGACCCATCCGACCACAAGCAAGACACTGAATCGGAGGCCTATCACACTCACTCATCATGTGGCCCGGACGAATACAGTTGAAGCACGTAGGACCACGAACGGAACCAGCAGGAGCAGACCTAAAACCGTTTCCTCGCCCAACTGATGGCAACTGACTCCCGAAGACTCGCGAACCAGACTGAGTCTTCGGATACCCTCCTGACTTGCCTCCCAAAAACTGACCGGCGGTTTTCTGTTTCTTTCCTTCGGTTGCCGTCTCTGTCGCAGAAAACGACATCTCATAAGCCATCGCCTTATTCTGATATTCTTTCAAAGTCGTGCACCCCAGACCAGACATGTAGTGGCGCACCCTCGGTTTCATCCGCATATCAAAGTGGAGGATCTTATCAAGCTCATCTCGGACTTGGTTCCTCACATAATGCAGCTGTTGATTGTAGTCCTTGATAGCTTGAGAGATAGGAACATCTTGGGGCTTAGCCTCAAAGAAGGCTCGGATTCTCCCCTCTTTCACTGGCCATGGGCAAAATTCATCTTCCATCAGATCCCGAAACTCTGCCCACGTGGCTGCCCGGTCACGTGGTTTCACCGCTTGCCACCACGTTGCTGCCTCTTTGGCAAGGAAGTACTGGGCAATGGGTACTTTCCTCTCCTCAGAACAATTAGCAGCCTTGAATACTTTCTCCATCTCGAATAGCCAATTCTCCCAACCAGAGGGGTCGGAAGCACCATCAAACTGCGGAGGACGCATACGAATCACGTCCTGAAGTAACTTATCACTGCCGGATCCAGTAGGCGGAACTGGGTTGGCATTAGCTTGGCCGACTAGAACGGCCTGAGTCAGTAGCGTCATCTGGTTCGCTACTTGTTGCAGAATGTTGGCCACTCCAACATTCTCATGTGCATTACCGGAGCTAGCAGACTGGTCCTGCTGACCTCCGGAACTAGGGGGAACACTGTCCGACAAAGAAGGCATCGCCGAATCAGTTCCCGAGTGATCGGACATGGCCGCCCCACCGGCTGCGCCACGTCCCCTACCGCGTCCGCGACCGCGTCCGCGCCCTCTACCAGCAGGAATTCTGAAGAAGTAACGGGTAAGTACAATTCAAACGCAAAACGCAACAAGATACTAAGACAGGAATAGAACAGAACAGCGAAACGAATCAAGTTAGGAAAAACTTACGAGCACCGGCGTACTGAGATGATGGCATAGCAGTGATACTGTCCCAAAAACAACACTTAACTAGACCCAAATAACCGACAACCTAGGTATCCATAAACCTAAGCTCTGATACCAAATTCTGTAACACCCCCAAGAAGTTCGGGGTATATTACAGCGCCGTGGACCCCACACTGTGGAATCCACCAGGCTAACGTACCAAACAAGACATTCGACCACGACAAACCATCATAAATAAAACGACAAGCTAAATAAAAGACTATAACCGACAATTAAAATTCTGACATCAAATCCATTTCCCAAAATGGGAACACAACATTAACAAACTTAAACCGGAAGTACTCGAGTACTTAAACCAATTTTATAATACAGAATCCCAAAATCAGACATCAATAATAACGGTTAGACAGAACACCAATAATCAACTTCTGGACAATATCATGCTTGCCCATCATCCTCATACGGCTCGGGTGCTCGCTTGTCCCAACGATCAATACCTAAAATACAAAAAGTATTTCCCCCATTTAAGGGATTAGCGACAACTGCTAATGCAAGTACAATCCATTTGAACTACATTCTAATCAGATGAATAATGCGCCGAAAATCATTTTGAAAACGTTTTATATTCCGGAATATTTACAATGTACAATCGCAAAACATATTATCTCCAACAAATCATAATTCAAAGTTAACCGTTGGTACGAGACTCACGGCCACCGTACCCCGCAGAGCCCCGTCGGACATCCCTGGGTGGTTAACCACAGTTCACGATACGCACACTCACGGCAATACGTATCCCTAGAGGCCCCGTCGGACCGTCCCTAGGTGAACATACACATATCCATCCACAACAACCACGATACAGCCATAATTCAAATACTAGAACATGTAAACAAATGTAAAGTACTTGTCTTTGTGACATCTTCGATGAATCGGAAGTGAAAAGTGACTACGGATGATCCGAATGGAAAACAACGGTTCTTAAACGAAGAATTAGCATAACTCAGTCCCAACGGACATCAATAATCGAAAGGAATACTCCCAAAACCCCGATTACAAATCACGATAATAGACGTTCAATCGATACGGGCGAGGGTTCACGCAAAATCTCCCCGTATTGATAATTCACGGATTAAAATCAAGGAAATTGGATTTAGAATCACTCAATAATTACAATCGATAAAGAATATCGAGATATAGATGAACAATTCGGAACTAAACCCTAGAATCCCGAAAAACCCCCAAATTCGTTAAAGTTAGGGTTCCTGAGGAAATACCTTGGATTCGACTAATGGAAGATGTGAATGTTGTAGATTAATCTCCATTGGTACACAATAATCAATCTCTAAAGGAAATCCACGGATTGTTCTGGACAAATCGCTCCAAAGGCACTCAAGAACACTCACGTCGCGAGAAGGGTTGAAGAAGAATGAAAAGAAACTGACTGAGGTTAAGTCAAGTTTAAAAACGCTGACAGCGCGTTACGTACGTTAACACAAGATGTTAACGTACGTTATGATGGTTACGTACGTAACCCAATGCTGGTTAACGTACGTAACCAAATGTCTGTACTGAATTGTGAAGGGTCATAACGTACGTTATGGATCATGCATAACGTACGTTATGCACGTAACAGACCCCAGTTCTGAACACCAATTCTGCACAGTCGATTCGACGACGAACTACAACACGAGGATAGAATCAAAAGTGTAAATATGAGGTATTCATAACAACGAAGCTGAGTGCTCGAAAGTAAATGCACTTCCAACTACCGAGGAATCCAAAATACGACAAGGAGATGAATTTCCCTAAATTTATAGGAAATTACGAAAATGACCCAAGCGTCCGAAAATCACGATACGACGTCGGATTAACAAACCGGAAGTCTCAACATGACCAACTCAACCATACGGACTTGTACAACCCAAGAAACAACGAAAACGAATGAGTTTTATGAGAATCGAACTTTCATACGGCAAAACATGTCATAAAATGAAATTACGTGAAAACATCACCAAAACTCGTCCAAATGGAAAAACTCCAAGAATAAAGTAGATTCAAAATATCAAAACGGTTACAAGCGAGTCGATAAAAATACAAATACACCAAAAATGGAAACTGTTAAAAACGGAAAATTACGAATATTACAGTATATTCCGTTGCGTTGTTTGTAACGTTTCGCCGTTGGGCGTTAGTTACGCGTTTCTTGCGTATCTCGTTGAGTTTTCCTGGCGGGATATTGCTTCTCCCTACTTGTTTTAAGTTTCGGGACGAAACTTCTTATAAGGAGGGTAGAATGTAATATCCACAATTTTCGATTTTCGGTAAATTTCTTTTTTCGGTCGGTGTTCATTTTGACGACTCGCCCATGACCATTTCGGCATTCTGAGAATGATTAATTCTACACTTTTTGACATCCGAGTTCGTTTTGATGTCATTTTGTTGAGTTCCGTGCTTTTTAGCGACTTTTCCGCACTTGAGTTCGATTCTTGCGAATCTCATTCGAAACTGCTGTTTCGAGTTTCCTGTAAGTCCGTTTAACTTTGTTAGACGTGTTGTGAACTTTGGTTTGGTTATTCGATCACGTATTGTGATTTCCGGGTGTTTTGGGCCATTTTGTAATTTCTTAAAAGTTACGGGTATCCGTATCTGTAATTGTTGTCTCGACCTGTTTCTTGGTCGCATATGATTAATTATTGCATTATGTTTTCATTTCGGGTCGATGATGTTGTCCGCGAACTTTTTGTCGTGTTCGTTCCGTACGTTTTCGGAAATCGAGTCGTCGGATCTTGACGCCTGAGCACTGGCCGAACAGGTGCGGCCGGCACGGTCGAAAGTGCTGGGCACTGGCCGGGCAAGCATGGCAGGAACCGGCGTAGCGCACGCTACGTCCGGAAGGCTACGCGCGCTAACCGCCAGGTATAGCGCACGCTATCGGGCGGCCCAACGTACGCTATCGGGTCTGGGCAGAGGGGTTCTGAGGTTCTGGACTCGGGTAGGATCGGCAGGTAGCGCACGCTACTGTCGGACGCTGCGTACGCTACGGCCGGCAGGTAGTGCACGCTACGGCCGGAAGACTGCGCACGCTACTTGGCCGAGCAGTCTAGTCCAGGAGGTCACTGGATTGTGGCCTGGGCCGATAGCGCATGCTAGCTCGGCAGCCTAGCGCGCGCTAGTCCGGACCAGTATAAATGTGGCAGAGCAGCCTCATTCTCACTCATTTTTCATTTCCTTTATTTTCGATCCGCGGCTGGAGCTTCGGAGGTGACGAAGCCATGTTGTTTAACAACAAATCCATGAAGTTTTTGAGCTTTTATCATCGATTAATCATTCGTTATTATCATTTGATCCAGCAAATCAAGGTAATCTCACTTTAGAACCCTAATTTCGTGAATTTGGGGTTTTTTGCATTTTTGTCCGATTCGTTCCATATTGTTGATTAATTCATGATGGGTATGATTAATCTTGGTAGTATTCTTGTGTTTAACATCATTTAATCCATTGTTCTTCGTCGAATCGAAGTATATTTCTTGATTTCCTTCGAATCGACTTTTTGGGGGATTTGTTCTCGATCTCGTTTTCCATCCGTTTGTGATGGATCGATTGTGGTTAAATGATGTTGTTAAACATATTCTATGGATTGTATATCCATATTTCAACTTGGAATTCCGTTTTCGTGTTTTGACGGGATGAATCGTGTTCTTGGCCGTTTTGGGGGAAATCCTTGAACTTTCGTCATTTGTTCTTTGAATTCAGCGGCTTTGGGTCATACTTTGGAATTCATTTTCGTTGTTATTGTCTTCGTTCGTAGTTCATTGTTGCAGATTGTCGTTCGGTGGAGTCGGTGGGTTCGTAGTCGGTTCGTGTCAACCTACTTCGGTCGATTCTCCGCGTTGTTCTTATTCGAGGCAAGTACCTTGCCCAAACTTTTCTTATTTTATGGATATGATGATCGGTGATCATATTGGTGTGTTTGTTTGGTTGTTTGAAATGAAGTTTCAAAAGATTTCGGTTTGGCCTCGTTAAAGGCTCTCTTTCAAAATGCGTGTGTGTTTTGTGAACGGTGAGGTGGATCCACAGTTAATTGTGGTGCATTTTACAAATGTGATATGATTATGGCATTTCCAGAAATGAGTGCTTTTGAACGGTTTTCATGATTGCATGCATCGACTAAGTGTGTAAGAGGTAAGTTGTTCGTTTGGCTTACTTGGCTAGGATGGCACTAGAGTATTTTGTTGTTTGTGTTAAATCCTTTATTTGTGGATTTTGATGTTGGGAGACGAACCTTGTGGTCGTTCTTGTGTACTGTGAGTTGATGAGATTTGGGGCTAAAATCCCAATAGTTTTGTAAAGGTCATTTTACGGATTTGGGGTTAAAATCCCAACGGTTTTGTAAAGGCCATTTTTACGGAAAGTAAACCTTTGGGGCGGTGACCCCTTTCGTCTTTTGGGTTTTGGAAAGTAGGATTTGATAATCCTAAATTGTTTTTTATTAAAACTCTCGATGGCATTCTAAACTGTTTTATAAATTATTTCCATTTATTTATGATCTTTCGGTTTTGAAATGTTTTCTCAAACTCTTGCCTCGGGAAGTACTTTTCGTTTCGTTTGGATCTTTGAGGATTCCTGGTTATTGTTATTCGTGTAATGTGAATTGTATGGCTCGTATTTGCACTTTGTTCTTGCACTAGCAAAACAGTGGAGTTTTGCTAACCCCCGAGTACTCGGGGGGTAGATGTCTATTTTTGCATTCAGGTTTTGGAGCATAACACAGGGTCGGCACGAAGGATGATGAAAGATGATCGATACTAATCACATGAGGAACCGTACATTATTTATTGGTTCAGTTGTACTTTATTTTCCGCTGCTATATTTTTCCCGTTGTACGGGTGTGGTTGTGTTTTGACCCCTGCGTGCGCATGAGTTGTATTTGAGTTGTATGTACTTATTGAAAGACCAAATCGGTCTACTGAGTCATTTTAGCCTTAAAGGCATGGTTGAGTTGTTATATGTTGTTATCAGCCTGGTAGATCCTTGAGTAAAGGTTCTACGGCGTGTAATATCCCTGAGCGGATTGGGGGTGTTACATAGCGTGCGCTATGTAATCTTCAGAGTAGATCCAAATAACCTTCTGTACCGTGCGCTAATAACACTTGATAGCGTGCGCTAGTTAACCATGATTTGGAAGCTTTTGGTCTTTGATAAAATATACGCCATTTTGATGTCTAACCGAGTTTTGATGTTTTACTTTTAAATGTTTTGATAGAATATATCATCAAAATAGATTTGTTCAACAATCTCCCCCATTTTTGATGATGACAAAATATTTAACAAGATATACCTGCAACAACTTTAAAAGAAAACTTTCGAATCAAAGTTGTCGCTTTGTTCGATTTTGTTAGAGATTTTTGTACTTTGTCAAAAATGAATGTTCAAGGCTCTATGTTTTACTCCCCCATTTTTTCACAATAAAAAGGGTAAACAAACATAGCTCCCCCTGAAAAGGAGCTCTTGAGTTAAGTAAACAAACAACTTATAGCTTCTAGCTTAAAAGTTAAGTTATAAGCTAAAATACGTGGTTAGATAAAACTATGATATTCCGAAGTGTAATGATCCAACCTGTACAGAACAATCTCCAAAAACAAAGCATCCAATCAAGATAATTATCAATTAAACAACATCAAAGCTAGAATTAAAGATTCATAAGACAACATTAAAGCAAATATTGTTCAAGACAAGTGAATATTCCAAACAGCAAGTTAATAATCAACTCAACATAAATTCAAAATAAGTTTCATCAAAACACACGAAGCAAAATATTGTTCTTTAACAAGCAATCGAAAAATGAGATTTATGGAATTTGGTTAGAACTAGGGTAGGAAATGGGAATGAGGGATTTGATTAGTGCATAATTGATCTAAAATTCATATACAAAATATTCCTTTTTCCGGGCATAATTGTACTGATTTGTGATTAAAAATACATATTTTACAGATATGTCCAAACATGAACTAAAAATGGTTATTTTACAGATTACTGACATGAAGCATCAAAAAGGACGGAAAACAAGATCAAATCCAACGACGGGAATTTTTCAAGGCAAAAACGACCATACAAACGGCGCAAAAAGGACCGTGTTATGTAGGCCGTTTCACACACGGCCGGCATTTAGCACCGTGTCCTCGCGCGTATTCCGGAAGAGACCGAGTCACCACAAAACGGCGCACAACACGGGGCAAACTGGGCCGTTTTTCATCGCCGTTTTTCAGCAGATGCCATGCAAAAATAGTCCACTTTTGACCATCTTGTGAACTCAACCACAAGATATTTTTATGGTCAATGATCTGAAAATCAAGACATGCAAGGAAGATCAAGTGTGAATCAAACACCAAAGACTTGTCAAAGATGCCACAAATTAAATAATCAATTGTATTATTGAAAATCACCTATAAAAGGACATTTTCATCTATTGCAAAAAAAAATCCTCCTCTTCCTGCAAAGAAACACTTCTTTATTTTAGCAAGATATTTTCCTTAGAACTCTCAATTTTAGTTTGTATTTTATTTTTGGTTTGAAGTTTTTCTTTCATTTAGTTTGTAATTGAAAAGTGCTTGATCAATAAGCACTTAGTATTTTACTTTCAATTTTGGTAAGCTTGTAACTTTTAAACAAGTTTGAAGTTATATTTTGAAGTATGTTTCTTGCATTTTGATACATCATTATTCAAGTAAGTTTTATCTATTGTCATTAAGTTCTAGTAATTAAAAGTTTCTATATATATATATATTATATATATCAATTATTTCTATTATAATTTTAGTTTATATAAACCAATTAGTAGCTAATCTTTCTTCCTAGGGGAAGTGGGATTTCTATTAGGTTATATATTGAGTATTTGATTGATTTACACTATTTTTAGGACTAATTTGTTTAAATAGAGATTGATCATATCCTATTTTTACTAATGAAACCTTCTTGATTGATTGTTGAGTGAATTAGAAACATATCTTTTCAATCTATCAAATGTTAATCTTGTTATCAACATCTTAAGATTGCGAAAGTGGTTAAGACACCTTTGAATACGAAAGTTATGAGGTGAAAAGTTGATTACTCGATGAACAATCGTTTATCCTAAAAATAGTCAAGTTAAAGAAATGAAAGGACTAATTGGTTTAAATAGAGATTGATCATATCCTATTTCTACTAGTGAAACCTCCTTGATTGATTGTTAAGTGTATTGGAAACACATCTTTTCAATCTATCAAGTGTTAATCTTGTTATCAACATCTTAAAAAAGCGAAAGTGATTAAGACATCTTTGAATACGAAAGTTATAAGGTGAAAAGTTGATTACTCGATAAATATTCATTTTTCTTTTATATCCATATAAATCAATTCCTATACTTGTAATACCCAGTTGTAATTCAGTAATTATCATTCAGTATTTATCATTCAGTAATTGATACTCAGTAATTTCATTCATTATTGATCATTTGTCACTCATATTCAGTCATGGTATTCATCATTCAGAGTAATTGTATCGTGTATCAATCGTCATTCATCACTAATCTGATTGGAGTTTCGTGCCATGTTTATCATCATTGTCATTTTCGTTGCGAGCTGTGCGTGAGGAGTAGCGCACGCTACATACTCCTTTTAGCGTACGCTAATTGGGTATAGGTAGCGCACGCTACCGCTCAGCTTTAGCGCACGCTAAGGCTACCTTGGCTGCAGTCCAGAAGGTACTGGACTGCAGGTGAGAATATTTGTAGCGCACGCTACGAGTGGTAAGTAGCGCGCGCTAACGGGTTGTAATAGCGCATGCTATATGTGTGGAGTAGCGCGCGCTAGGGACGGATCAGGTTGAGTCCAGTGGCTACTGGACTGCACCGGATTAATTCATAGCGCACGCTATGAGTTATGTTTAGCGTACGCAATCAATATTATAGCGCACGCTAATCGGTTGTTGTAGCGCACGCTATCGAGGTTAGATCAGAGGGCAGACAGTTTTCTGGACTCCAGTACTGGGGGTCAAATATTTCGCTAGCGCACGCTAACAATGGATATTAGCGCACGCTAGTAGTATGGCCGTAGCGCACGCTACAAATAGGTACGTAGCGCGCTACCGTGTTCGGACGAAGTACTTGGACTACCCAAATTACACGTTAGCGCACGCTATGCACAAGGGCTAGCGCACGCTAACCTGGACTGAGTATAAATTGGACAGTTTAGTCAGAGTTCGTCATTTTTCATCTCATTTCATTCCTTCGGTAGTTTTGGGCGATTTCGAGCGATTCGGAGAGGATTCTTCGAGGTGTAATCATCAATCATCGTCTTCAAGCTCATCTTTCGGATTGATCATCATTTCATCATCTTCATCACATCGAATCAAAGGTATTAATCTCTTGGATCTAGAATTTCGGATTTTTGGGGTTTTCCTTCCGATTTCTTCGTGTAAGCTTGGATTACCATTGGAATATGTTAGTTATGGATTATCTAACTTGTATAAACATATTCCTACGGATTTAATGGTTATTTTCGGAATTATTTCAAGAACCCTTGGGGTTGACTTCGGTTAATTGGGGATTTTCCGATTGATGTTGTTGTAATCATGAGTTATGGATTCCTAATGGATTATTGATACCCTTGAAAGTGTTTTGATGGTTTGAAATACTCATCTTGGAGTTGGTTTCGTTTCATTCGAGCTCGGATATCGTTGTGTTGATGTTTGAGTCGATTATGATCGTTTTTGATTTGCGTAATGATCGGATTATTGGTAATTGTGTTATTCAAGGTTGTTCGAGCGACCGATATTTCATTTAGGATGTTGTTCGTGGACGGACATTCATCATCGGTATTGTGTAAGTTAATTCTTACTCGGTTAAAAGGATATTCATTCCTTTTGTCGTTGTTCATTCATAATCATAACTCATTCATCATTGTATTAATCGTATCAAAACTCGTCATTGTCAATTAATCACCTCAGTCATAAAGAACGACGGTTCCGATCATTTCATTGAGCTATCATTCATTTCACCATCATTCAATCTTGGTGAGTCATTATTCATTTTCATTGTCACTTTTGTCATATTGTGGCATTCCGGGTCATACTGGCGTGCCGGTTGGAATGTGTAGGATATTCATGTCGGGAACATTATAGTCGTGTGTTGGTTGGTGGCCTCACATTGGACTGTGCACACGAGTCGATTGCTCGTGAGACTGATTAGGTACAAGACCACGCGTGTTTGATCGTTGGTGGCTTGTGCACGGACACATTTCCATCCCGGACGTAGTGTGGCGCCATTCCTTTGAGCCGTACTGATTAGTCGATTCATATAGCATGTTTGATTGCGTATGTTTCGACAAGAATAATTCATAATTTCAGTTAAATCATGATTGTGCATTTTCAACCCTTGAGGATTGTTGTTCTGTGTAACTGACCCCGTTGGGGGATATTGTTTTTCAGGTCATGGCAAGGCTAAAGCACGGGGAGAGCACGGTGACGGCGAGGAGTCCCAGTGATACTAGTAGGGGCCCCGATGCATTCGATCATTTATTCATCATTTATGTTTCCTTTATTTATTCCGCTGAGACATTCCGTTTGAATGCTCATTTCATTCGATGTTGTGTATTTTATCGTCACATAAAATACACATGTATTCTATTTTATCCAGGTGTGTTGTATAAAACTCCTCGTCGGAGTAATTGATGTTGTAATGTGGTTCGGTACTACATTTACTGTGTAATTCATTCATTTTCATTCGCTCGGTGGGTCCCGATGGGGTCCACGGCACTGTAATATCCGCCTAGTTTGGGGTGTTACAGAGTTGGTATCGGAGCGTGGTTTTGAATACTACCCTCCAAGTCATGTCTCATTTGAAATCATCGTCATCGGACTAGTATCATTGGACTTTCGCGTCACGTGTGACCTGTGCAAATGCCGAGCCAATCAGACCAAGAACTGTAAGATTTCTGATGCCATGGTATAATTTCTGGCAATAATCATTCATTCATAATTCATCAGTTAACAATCCTCATTCATCAATTTCAATTGTGATCAAGTCGATAATGTTAACTCATTAATCACTCAATTCATTTCATTACTCAGTTGTTGATCTTGAAGATCATATCATCGATCTTGTTAAATTGTTCAAGATAATCATTTCAGTAACTTCATCAGATAATCATGTCACGTCAATCAATCATTCATGTAATCGCTGTATGTGAGCGCGTATGCTCATTTTCATCATTTCATAATGTAATCATAATGTGATACTCATGCGAGATATATAATCATCATATGACTTTCCACTTCAGTATGGAAAGGGCTGGCAGAGGACGTGGAGGACGAGGCCGTGGAGCGGGCCGAATCCCGAGAACTCGCGCGAATACCCGTGCAAATACCAGGCATAATGCTAACTCATCGAGCAGCGACGCTGCCACTCACTCACCTGGACGCGATCATTCATCGTCAGGAGTCGTGCAGGACACGGCTCGGTCGGAGGGTGTTCGGGTCGACCCACTCGCATTTATGCGGGGCATGATGGCCCAAATGACCCGGATGGCTCGTGATGGAGACGATGCATAACTCCGTCAATCGAGAATCAGCAGCTCCTCCGCCGCCACCTCGGAGGCAAGAGAGGAATGTGAGTAACATCATCGGCGATATCTCTCGCCGAGGCCACCTACTTTTGAGGGCTCATCGAGCCGGCGGATATTGTTCGGTGGCTTGAGCATTTTGAGAAGTTATTTGCTATGGTGGATTGCCTCAAGGGCATAAAGTTTCGATTGCGGCTTACTATCTCGGTTAGAGCGCTCATTCATGGTGGTTATCGTTGAAGCCCACAGACGGAACATGTACTTGGGATCGATTCAAGACTCTCATGATGGAGAGGTACTATCCGGCCCCACTCGGGGAGGCCAAGTTGTCGGAATTACTCACTCCCGACCTTTCGACGGATGATGACGTTCTCGCCATCGCCGAAAAATTTCAGAACTTCTTAGTTCGCCTCATCTATCATTCACTCGAAGCGGACAAGATCAAGTATTTGACAAGAGGTGAAACCCCGTATGAGACTTGATTTGCTTAATCATAAGCTGTACCACTGCCGAGTTCATTGAGAAAGCTCTCACTTACGAGCTTACGGCTAAGGAAATTGCTAAGCGGCAACCTTCGTCGCTAGCAAGAAGTCCAAGAACCGTGTCGGTCGACGGAGTCGTGCCACTTTCAAGAAACCACGTGCGGGCTCTACTTTTTACGAGCGACCTCCCCGGCGTCTAAACCCGCGGAATCTCGATCCGCGAGCGATTCGGCCATCACTTGTTTCAACCGTGAGGAACAGGTCATTTCAGCACCAAGTGTCCGAAGCGATGCATCATGTGCCACAATGTGGGATTGCCGGGCATAGGGCCCGTTTTGCCGTAGGGACTTTAAACCCACTCCGGCGTCATCTCAAGCCCGTGTCATTCGGGGGTGCGAATCGAGCCACTCGGTCGGCTGCTCAAGACGACAGGAGCTAAAGGCGGAGCCAAGAGCTATCAGACGGGAGCGTCCGGTTCGGCGGCCGGCAAGCCCCGAATTTATGAGATGAAGAAGATCGATGATCCTGAGGCCCGAATGATCTCAGGTACACTCGAAATTCTATCTCAACCTGTGTGTACCCTTTTTGATACTGGTGCATCGCATTCATTCATTTCCGAGCCATGTTTGAGTAGACTACGTCTGGGTAGTGCTACTAGTTGTGAGCCTTATGTCATTGACCTACCTGATGGTAGACGAATTGTCGGAAGTCGTGAGATTCAGAATTGTCCGATTCAGTTTCATGGTCGTATATGGCCAGCGGACCTAATCGTAGTAGATTTACCGAGGGACGACATCATCTTGGGTATTGATTGGATGGATCGTCATGATGCCATCATTAGTGTCCGAAAGCGTTTGGTCACTATCATTTCAGACGATGGAGTTGAATGTGTGTTTCAGGGAGGTAATCCCGGCTGTTCCGGTAAAGTCATTAATTTGATGAAAGTAGTAAGGTTACTCAATCAGGGATGTGTCGGTTATTGGTGCTATATGGCCAAAACCGAGAAATCATCAGTAATGTTAACGGATATTCCGGTGGTGAGGGAATATGCCGATGTTTTTCCAGACGAGTTACCAGGTTTGCCTCCACAGAGGGATGTGGAATTCACGATTGGTGGAGCACGATGCGTCCCGATATCGAAGGCACCGTACCGGATGGCCCCGACCGAAATGCAGGAACTAAAGAACCAACTGGAGGAGTTGTTCGAGAAAGGTTATATCCGACCGAGTGCGTCCCCGTGGGGAGCACCAGTGTTGTTTGTCAAGAAGAAGGATGGTTCATTCCGCTTATGTATTGATTATCGGGAGTTGAACAGGGTGACGATCAAGAATAAGTATCCCTTACCCCGTATTGACGATCTCTTAGATCAACTTCATGGAGCTTCAGTATTTTCCAAGATCGACTTAAGATCTGGATATCATCAGTTGCGGATTCGAGAGTCGGATATCGCGAGGACGGCGTTTCGAACACGCTATGGTCATTATGAGTTTGTGGTTATGCCGTTCGGTTTGACTAATGCACCTGCGGTATTCATGGAGTTAATGAATCGGGTCTTCATCGACTTTTTGGATCGGTTTGTTGTTGTCTTCATTGATGACATTTTGATTTATTCTCGTGACCGGGAGGAACACGAGTCTCACCTTCATCTAGTTCTCGACGTGTTGAGGCGAGAACAACTTTATGGGAAGTTTTCCAAATGTGAGTTTTGGATGTCCGAAGTGACGTTTCTCGGACACGTAATTTCATCAGACGGAGTTTGCGTCGATCCTCAGAAGACGGAGGCTATTCGAGATTGGCTACCTCCGAAGAACGTTAAGGAAATCCGAAGTTTTCTCGGATTAGCGGGTTATTATCGGCGGTTTGTGGAAGGATTTTCTCGAATCGCTCAACCCTTAACGAACCTTTTGCGGAAGGATAAGAAATACACGTGGTCCGACGCGTGTCAACGGAGTTTTGAGGAACTCAAGAGCCGGTTAATGTCAGCACCTGTACTTTCCTTGCCGCAGGGGACGGAAGGATTTGTGGTCTATAGTGATGCGTCCGGACAGGGTCTCGGATGTGTACTCATGCAGAACGGGAAGGTTATTGCCTATGCTTCACGGCAATTGAGACCTTACGAGATTAATTATCCGACCCACGACCTGGAGCTAGCAGCCGTGGTGTTCGCTTTGAAAATTTGGCGTCATTATCTTTATGGCGTTACCTGTCAGATATTCACCGATCATAAGAGCTTAAAGTATATATTTACTCAGAAGGAGTTAAATATGCGCCAGAGACGGTGGTTGGAATTAATCAAAGATTATGATATCGAGATCCTTTACCACCCAGGCAAGGCGAATGTTGTCGCCGACGCCTTGAGTCGTAAGTCCGTTCAGGAGCAGATGCTTGCCCGTTTAACAGTTCAGAAGGAGCTTCAACAGGAATTCCTTAGACCCGAGATCGAGGTCTGGCTTCAGCGAGTTCAGGGGCAGCTTTGTATGTTAGAGATTTCATCGTCACTCGAGGAGGAAATCCTAGAGAATCAGGGTTCGGACCCATCATTGTTGCGCATCCGAGAGGATGTGGCTCAGGGGAAAGCCCCTGGATTGGTGGTCCACGAGGATGGACTTTTGAGGTTTAAGAATCGGTTGTGCGTACCGGCAAACGACGAGTTGAAAAACTCTATTTTGAGAGAAGCTCATGCTACCCCTTATTCTGTTCATCCGGGGTCTAGCAAGATGTACAAGGACTTGAAACAAAATTACTGGTGGAGTAATATGAAGCGAGAAGTCGCAGAATTTGTTTCGAGATGCTTAACCTGTCAACAAGTTAAGATTGAACATCGGCGGCCGTGGGTATCTGAAACCTCTTCCTATTCCCAGTGGAAGTGGGAAGACATTTCTATGGATTTCATCACGAGTTTGCCGACGAGTCGTCGTGGCATGAACACGATCTGGGTGATCGTGGACCGCTTAACCAAATCAGCTCATTTCCTTGAGATCAAGGATACGTGGGGTCCCGAGAGACTTGCTCAACTGTTCATCAAAGAGATAGTCAGACTCCACGGTACTCCTAAAAGTATCGTTTCCGATCGTGACGGACGGTTTGTGTCGCATTTTTGGAAATCAGTTCATCGTGCTATGGGAACTCAGCTTAACCTCGATCGCTTTTCATCCTCAGTCTGACGGACAATCAGAGAGGACCATTCAGACATTAGAGGACATGTTGAGGGCATGCGTCCTCGATTGGAAAGACGATTGGGAAGCCCAACTACCATTGATCGAGTTCACGTATAATAATAGTTGGCATGCTTCGACAGAAATCATATGCAGATAACCGTCGTCGACCATTAGAGTTCGAGGCTGGTGACCACGTGTTGGTCAAGGTATCCCCGAGTCGTGGTATCTTCCGTTTTGGGAAGAGAGGGAAGTCGAGTCCGAGATTCATTGGACCGTTTGAGATTTTGGATCGAGTAGGCGAGTTAGCTTATCGATTGGCTTTACCTCCGGCGTTGAGCCGAATTCATAATGTGTTTCATGTCTCTCAGCTGCGGAAGTATGTTGCCGACCCGAGTCACATACTTGATTCGAAATCGAGATCGCCGACGATCATTCATATGAGGAGCGTCTATACGAGTTTTAGAGCGGCGAATCAAACAGCTTGAGGAATAAGACGATTCCTTTGGTTAAAATTCATGGTCTAGACACGGAGTCGAAGAGGCTACTTGGGAAACCGAGGATAGTATGCGAGAGAGTTATCCCGAGTTGTTTGACCCTTAGTTTCGGGACGAAACTCTTTTAAGGGTGTATGTAATACCCGGTTGTAATTCAAGAATTATCATTCAAGATTTATCATTCAAGAATTGATACTCATTAATTTCATTCATTATTGATCATTTGTCACTCATATTCACCATGGTATTCATCATTCGTGAGTAATTGTATCGTGTATCAATCGTCATTCATCACTAATCGATTGGAGTTTCGTGCCATGTTTATCATCATTGTCATTTTCGTTGCGGTGTGCGTGAGGAGTAGCGCACGCTACATACTCCTTTTAGCGTACGCTAATTGGGTATAGGTAGCGCACGCTACCGCTCGGCCTTTAGCGCACGCTAAGGCTACCTTGGCTGCGATCCGTAAGGTACCGGATGCAGTGAGAATATTTGTAGCGCACGCTACGAGTGGTAAATGGCGCGCTAACGGGTTGTAATAGCGCACGCTATATGTGTGGAGTAGCGCGCTAGGGACGGATCGAGTTGAGTCCAGTGGCTACCGGATCGGATTAATTCATAGCGCACGCTATGAGTTATGTTTAGCGTACGCAATCAATATTATAGCGCACGCTAATCGGTTGTTGTAGCGCACGCTATCGAGGTTAGATCAGAGGGCAGACGGTTTTCTGGACTCCAGTACTGGGGGTCAAATATTTCGCTAGCGCACGCTAACAATGGATATTAGCGCACGCTAGTAGTATGGCCGTAGCGCACGCTACAAATAGGTACGTAGCGCGCGCTACCGTGTTCGGACAGGGGGTACTGGACTACCCAAATTACACGTTAGCGCACGCTATGCACAAGGGCTAGCGCACGCTAACCTGGACTGAGTATAAATTGGACAGTTTAGTCAGAGTTCGTCATTTTTCATCTCATTTCATTCCTTCGGTAGTTTTGGGCGATTTCGAGCGATTCGGAGAGGATTCTTCGAGGTGTAATCATCAATCATCGTCTTCAAGCTCATCTTTCGGATTGATCATCATTTCATCATCTTCATCACATCGAATCAAAGGTATTAATCTCTTGGATCTAGAATTTCGGATTTTTGGGGTTTTCCTTCCGATTTCTTCGTGTAAGCTTGGATTACCATTGGAATATGTTAGTTATGGATTATTTAACTTGTATAAACATATTCCTACGGATTTAATGGTTATTTTCGGAATTATTTCAAGAACCCTTGGGGTTGACTTCGGTTAATTGGGGATTTTCCGATTGATGTTGTTGTAATCATGAGTTATGGATTCCTAATGGATTATTGATACCCTTGAAAGTGTTTTGATGGTTTGAAATACTCATCTTGGAGTTGGTTTCGTTTCATTCGAGCTCGGATATCGTTGTGTTGATGTTTGAGTCGATTATGATCGTTTTTGATTTGCGTAATGATCGGATTATTGGTAATTGTGTTATTCAAGGTTGTTCGAGCAACCGATATTTCATTTAGGACGTTGTTCGTGGACGGACATTCATCATCGGTATTGTGTAAGTTAATTCTTACTCGGTTAAAAGGATATTCATTCCTTTTGTCGTTGTTCATTCATAATCATAACTCATTCATCATTGTATTAATCGTATCAAAACTCGTCATTGTCAATTAATCACCTCGATCATAAGGAACAGCGGTTCGATGATTTCATTGAGCTATCATTCATTTCACCATCATTCAATCTTGGTGAGTCATTATTCATTTTCATTGTCACTTTTGTCATATTGTGGCATTCCGGTCATCTTGGCGTGCGGTTGGTATGTGTAGGATTTTCATGTCGGGCAGATTATAGTCGTGTGTTGGTTGGTGGCCTCCCAGTGGTCTGTGCACCCGAGGCGCGTGCTCGTGTGAGGGATTAGGTACAAGACCACGCGTGTTTGATCGTTGGTGGCTTGGGCACGGACACATTTCCATCCCGGACGGAGGGTGGCGCCATTCCTTTGAGCCGTCTTGATTAGTCGATTCATATAGCATGTTTGATTGCGTATGTTTCGACAAGAATAATTCATAATTTCGTTAAATCATGATTGTGCATTTTCAACCCTTGAGGATTGTTGTTACGTATGGCGGCCCGTTGGGATATTGTTTTTCAGTCATGGCAAGGCTAAAGCACGGGAGAGCACGGTGACGGCGAGGAGTCAGTGATACTAGTAGGGGCCCCGATGCTCGATCATTTATTCAGTCATTTATGTTTCCTTTATTTATTCCGCTGCAGACATTCCGTTTGAATGCTCATTTCATTCAGTGTTGTGTATTTTATCGTCACATAAAATACACATGTATTCTATTTTATCCTGGGTGTGTTGTATAAAACTCCTCGTCGGAGTAATTGATGTTGTAATGTGGTTCGGTACTACATTTACCTGTGTAATTCATTCATTTTCATTCGCCTGGTGGGTCCCAGTCGGGGGTCCACGGCACTGTAATATCCGCCTAGTTTGGGGTGTTACAATACTTAATTAAATACCCAATTTAATGAACCCTTAATCCCCTAGATTTTATAAATTCCCAACTCATTTTAATTCTATTCATTTTCACTAGTTAAAAATAGTCTACTATAAATAGTCTAAATAGTCTTAATAAAAATAGTTTAAATAAAAAATAGTGCATTTTAATTTAGTTAATTATAAAATCCAATAATCTTTTTGAATATTTTAGTATTTATTTATCGCAATCTATAACAAAATACTATACGAAGCCCTGTTGAACAATCCTCGAGAGAAAAGACCTTGGAAGAACTTACCACAACTACTTCTACCTCGTATATATTTGCGAGCGACTCAAAGACTTATTTTTAGGATAAGTTTTTGACCGATCAAATTTTGGCGCCGTTGCCGGGGATTGTTTTAGGCCAAATATAATTTTTTGTATACTTTTGTTTATATCTTGTTATTTTATCTTTCTTTATTTCTGCGTCTTTTATTCTTCTGTCCGTTCAAGTGGCGGATAACAGTACTCCGTGACTATCAAAGTCGGATTTTTCAGTTTCCCACAACAACTGATATTTGTAGATATTTTCTTCAATTATTTTCATTTTATTTATTTATTTATTTTTATCATGGAAGAAACATTGTATAAAATTGAAAAAAGATTTCCCTTTCTAAGCAAAAATGCAATTTTAAAGATTTACAAGACAAGGCTTGAAAGGATGAGGTTGCTTATGAATAAAAGCATACCTTTTGACATAAGATTCATTATCGAAGCCAAAGTAAGAATAGAAGGGTGAATTCACAGAAACACCGACTAGATTTTTACCAGGGCTTGGAAAAAGTTCATATGCCAAGAAACGACGAGCAAAGATGATAGCCGTTTGCTATAAATGTGCTAGATGGAACTGTAATTTAAAATGTCGATCTTTAGGAATTCCATCTACAAACAGAGAAGATAAAATTCAATTCATTAAGGATGGTCTGAATAAAGAGAATTTAGATGATATCGAAATTTCTCTTGACACGCATCCTAGTGGACTCGTACATTACGGAATTCGATGTTTGTGGAATAAATTCAAACTAGAATATGAACAACGTCTTGGGAATCTGACGTTAAAAGACCCTGTTGGCCAATTTGTAAGAAAATTGGATGGGAAGCTTCTCCCCGACTCATAGAAGGCGTTTAGGCCGTTTCTAAACGTAAAATCAGAGGAAGATGTGAGCCACAATCACAACTACTGTGCATACGCGTAAGTATCTTTTATTTTTGTCGTGTGGTGAGATTTTCTGAATAAAAAATGTGATATGCAATAAATGCATTCATTATTCTATTGAGTAGTTGAAGCGCAATCAACGCAATCACAAACTTGTTAAACAATTTTTACCTTCTTTTTCTTCTATAAATAAACATTGTGCTTGTTTCTTTTATTCATCCCTCAAACTTGCACTTTTATCTTTTTCTCTCAAATAAATTTCTTTTCAAAAATGGAGTCATCATCTTCCACAAAAAAAATTAGCACAATCTGCATTTTTGGTGGAGCTAGTTATGGAAAAGAGGCATACTTTACTGAAGCAGCCCACAACTTGGGTCGTACCATAGGAGAAAAATGCATTCATGTAGTTTACGGAGGAGGAAGTCTAGGATTAATGGGACGAGCTGATGCTTCTGCCTATATGGAAGGAGTAAGACTGTTGGGAATAATTCCAAAACATCTGGCTGAAAGTAAAATCACCGGGTCAACTATTGAAGATGAGTTTAGATCTGCAAATATGCAAGATCGCGTAACTCACATGATAAATAATTCTGGCGCCTTTATCACCCTTCCCGGTGGTTTTGGCACTCTTGAGGAACTTTTTCATGTGGTTACCAGAGCCCAGCTAAATGTTCATCAAAAACGAATAGGTCTGCTAAATGTCAATGGTTTCTTTGATGGTTTACTATCTTTCATCGACTACTCTGCTGAAAAGGGTTTTATTTCCGAGCGTGCTAAACGAATAATAGTCATTGCAGCAACACCAGAAGAACTAATCAAAAAACTCAATGAATTTGTTTCTCAACCAGATCCAGCTCTAGCTAAAATTGTCTAGATGGGAGATTTTACCGTGAGAAAACGAAAAGTTGATTCATTCCTCTCCCTTTGATAACCCATATCGGACCTCTTGTATTTTTACTTTATGTCGTGTGTAATAATCGTGCTAAATGGTGGCAGCTTAAGGAGTTTCTTCTTGATCTCTTGACGCGCATCTATTCGCGATTTATGTATTGTTATTTTATTGCTGTAATTTTTATTGTGTGTTTTTTATAAAAGCATTGATGGCAGCGTAAGGCGACTCTTCGGACTTTCTTGATGCGCATCTTTAAAATTGTGTTATACTTCCGAGTATATTTTTTTTGTTGTGTGCCTCGTATATTTATTCTCTTGCAGATTCTAAAAGGCGTTAGCTCAAGCATCAACTTTCTTAACAGGGAGTATTCTGCTTTTCTGCATTGCTTTTTATGTTATTTTTTTTAAAAGCTGAGGACAGTTTTATTTTCAAGTTTGGGGGTAGTATGTTTTGGTGTGTTAGTATTTTGGTGTGTTTTTATTTGCCTTAATTTTTTTTTAGTATATATATATATAGTATTTTGATTTGTGAGATTTCTAGATATGGCCATAACACCAATAAAGTAGCTATATGCAAGCTTCTAAAATCGTTTTAACCGGTAAAAAAAAACGAAAAAAAATTGTATATTCCAAAATTTTTGAGCCTTAATCTCTCTTTCCAAGCCTTGTAGTTATCATATAAAATCGAGTCATTCGTTACCTTGAGAAAAGAAGAATCGGTCGGTTGATGAAAAATAGAACTGAAATTTACTTAATTTGTGGAGTTTTTGATTTTTCATGCTTAAACCAAGAAATGATTTTCTGCAAAAATTCTATTCCCTAAAAAAAATAAGGAGTCATTGGTGAAAAGATCTACACGTTAGCAAATAACGGTGTGAAAGCTATCACCTAAAAAAATAAATGACAAAAAGGAGAAGTGTTGAGCAGCAATGTAACACCCCCAATCCACTCAGGGATATTACACGCCGTAGACCCTCTCCTCGAGGATCTACCAGGCTGATAACTAAAATCAAACATCTAAACATCGCCTTTAAGGCTAAAATAACTCAGTAGACCGATTTGGTCTTTCAATAATAACATACAACTCAATTCCAAACACATACCCACGCAGGGGTCAAAATACAATAAACTCCCATACAGCGGGGAAAAGATACTGCAGCGGAAAAGAAAATACAACTAGAACAATACGACATCAACGGATCCTCGTGTGATTAGTATCGTTCATCTTTCATCATCCTTCGTGCCGACCCTGTGCTTTGCTCCAAAACCTGAATGCAAAAATAGACATCCACCCCCCGAATAATCGGGGGTTAGCAAAACTCCACTGTTTTGCTAGTGCAAGAACAAAGTGCAAATACGAGCCATACAATTCACATTCCACGAATAACAATAACCAGGAATCCTCAAAGTTTCAAACGTAACGAAAAGCACTTCCCGAGGCATGAGTTTGGTGAAACATTCTAAAACCGAAAGATCACAAATCAAGGGAAACAATTTATAAAACAGTTTAAAATGCCATCGAGAGTTTTAATAGAAAACAATTTAGGATTTCCGAATCCTTCTCTTTCCAAAAAAAAACAAAGGTCACAGCCCAAAGGTTTTGTTTTCGCAAATAGAAAACTGACAACAATTCACAGGGCCAGAGCCCAACATCACGTGTCCTCGACGGACATAAAAATCAACAAAACATAATCGCGCATGCGCATCGCCTAGGACCGGGACTAAGCCACAACTCCCACTCGAGGCCTCGAAGGACCCTCCCGAGCTGGCTAGCAAAACAAATCACACACACGCATCGCCTAGGACCGAGACGAAGCCACAAATCCCACTCGAGGCCTCGAAGGACCCTCCCGAGCTGGCTAGCGAAATAAGTCACACACAAATCACAACCATAAGTTATCCCGGCATCGGGATAACAAGACACGAACCTCGGAGTCCCCGCAAGACATACCCGATGATAACCCCACTAGTTATCCCGGCATCGGGCTAACAAGCCACGAACCTCGGAGTCCCCGCAAGACATACCCAGATTGGATAACCCTACGGTCTCGCCCGACCCATACTAGCAAGTATAGATCCCGGAGATTCAACAATCCTACCCGGAGGCACATCACGTATAACAAGCACACAACAATAATCGATTATAAAACGAAACAACATTAAGCATCGCAACCTTCTTTCAAAGGAGTAACAACTAACATCACATCATGTCAAAACCGCAATACACTGCAATGAAGCCATATACGTACACACGCATTATCAAACACCACATCAACTCCAAACATATCCAAAGGATACACGTAGTCACTTACAACCCACACACTTACAAAACACACGCGTTTTGAAAGAGAGACTTTAACAAGGCTAATCGAATCTTTTGAAAATAATTTTCGAACGACCAAACAAACACATTTAGACGATCACCAATTATCATATCCACAAAACAAGAATAGTATGGGCAAGGTACTTGCCTCGAATAAGAACAACGCGGAGAATCGACCGAAATAGGTTGACACGAACCGACTACGAACCCGCCGACTCCACCGATCGCCAACTCGCATTCATAAACTACAAAGGACAATAACAACAATGAAATGAATTCCATAGCACGACTCAAAGCCGTTGAATTCAAAGAACGAATGACGAAAGTTCAAGTGTTTTCCCCAAAACGGCCAAGAACACGATTCGTCCCGACAAAACACGAAAACGGAATTCCAAGTTGAAATATGGATATACAATCCATAGAATGTGTTTAACAACATCATTTAACCACAATCGATCCATAAAAATCGAATGAAAAACGAGATCGAGAACAAATCCCCCAAAAAGTCGATTCGAAGGAAATCAAGAAATATACTTCGATTCGACGAAGAACAATGGATTAAATGATGTTAAACACAAGAATACTACCAATATTAATCATACCCATCATGAATTAATCAACAACACGGAACGAATCGGACAAAAATGCAAAAACCCCCAAATTCACGAAATTAGGATTCTAGGGAAGATTACCTTGATTCGCTGGATCAAATGATGATAACGGATGATTGATTGATGTTATGAACTCAAGAACTTCGTGGATTTGTTGTTAAACAACATGGCTTCGTCACCTCCGAAGCTCCAGCCGCGGATCGAAAAGAAAGGAAATGAAAAATGAGTGAAAATGAGGTTGCTCTGCCACATTTATACTGGGCCGGACTAGCGTGCGCTAGGCTTCCGAGCTAGTGCGCGCTATCGGCCCAAGCTGCAATCCAGTGATCTCCTGGACTAGACTGCTCGGCCAGGTAGCGTGCGCAGCCTTCCGACCGTAGCGTGCGCTACCTGCCGGCCGTAGCGTACGTAGTGTCCGGCAGTAACGTGCGCTACCTGCCGAGCCTACCCGATTCCAGAACCTCAGGACTCTACTGTCCAGACCCGATAGCGTGCGTTGGCCGGACGCATAACGTGCGCTACTCCTGCCGGTTAGCGCACGCAGCCTTCCGGCAGTAGCGCGCGCTACGCCGGTTCTGCGGCGTCGGCCGGCGTTGCAATCGTCCGGCAGACTCCGCCGTCGACCACGGTCATTCGGCGCCATGAACCGACGACTTGATTTCCGAAAACGTACGGAACGAACATGACGAAAAGTTCGCGGACAACATCAACGACCCGAAATGAAAACATAATGCAATAATTAATCATACGCGACCAAGAAATGGGTCGAGACAACAATTACAAATACGGATACCCATAACTTTGGGTAAATTACAAAATGGCCCAAAACGCCCGAAAATCACGATACGTGATCGAATAACCAAACCGAAGTTCACAACACGTCTAACAAAGTTAAACAGACTTACGGGAAACTCGAAACAGCAGTTTCGAATGAGATTCGCAAGAATCGAACTCAAGTGCGGAAAAGTCGCTAAAAAGCACGGAACTCAACAAAACGACACCGAAACGAACTCGGATGTCAAAAAGTATAGAATTAATCATTCCCGGAATGACGAAACGGTCATGAGCGAGTCGTCAAAACAGACTTCCGCCGAAAAAAAAAAGAAATTACTGGAAATCGAAATTACGGGTATTACAAGCAACAGCTGCCTAATTTTGGGGGTCTTAAAATTTTGCGAAAAATAAAGGACTAACCATTGTTGGTGCGTAGCTGCCGTCTCACAGAAAAATTTTGACCGCTCTGTCGTGACACGTCAAAATTAGTTATTTATATTTTTCCTTGGCTTACTTCTAGTAGTATCGGCAAGTAAGGGTCGATCCCACGGAGAACGGTAAATCAATTATACTAATTAAGGATTAAGTACTTAGTGCAATAAAATAAAACCAAAAAGGGGGGGGGGGGGTTGTTTCTGATCTTAACTAAAATAAATTGCGTAAGATAAAATAAAATAAACAAAGGAAATAAAAAGTTGAAAATATCAATTTAGGAATAATCTAGTCCTTAGCTCCGTTATCCACCATTTCGAATTAATTCAAGTTTCAATGCACAG
Organism: Orobanche coerulescens; assembly: GCA_033398695.1. Classification (NCBI taxonomy): domain Eukaryota; kingdom Viridiplantae; phylum Streptophyta; class Magnoliopsida; order Lamiales; family Orobanchaceae; genus Orobanche; species Orobanche coerulescens. The sequence goes on along the minus strand of CM065812.1, from coordinate 122,524,607 downwards.
CGCTTATCCCTTCTCTAATCTCATGAACTCCTATTCCGAAGCCAACAACAAGCTCTGTTGACCCCAATTATTTCTTAAGTTTATTCAATTAAAACAAGCTCTTTAATCGAACCTATCTATGCGATGGATTCAAAACAAGCTCTTCAAATCTCGCTCGCTAGATGCATTAAAAACAAAAATAATGGAATAGGCAAGATATTAAGTTCATAAGTTCGACTTAAGGGATCTCGATTTTGTGTTACCCAATTGGGAAAAAATCAATTGTTTGCTACTTGTGAAATTAAAATTGCAACAATTACGGATTACAACCCAATTTCTAGCATAAGACATAAAACTCCTAATCTAGTTGGCCAAACCAAATCAAGAAATTAAATGGCATAGTCGTGAATTCAATAACACAAAAGTAATTCAAGAGAATTCGAGTTGAGAATACGCTGCGGGATTAAAACATGAATAATTCAAATACGGTTTCAAACTTTACTAAGAACTAGAATAGAAAATTAGCCGGACATGTTGGCTTTAGAAAACAGCAAATTAATAATAGACATGAGAAGAAAGAAATTCAAACGGTGTAGTCTTCTTCTTCGCACGTCGGAATCGCCTCGGTTGCTCCGGCGAGAATTTGGTTCGGCCGTCCCCTTTTTATTCTTCTGCTCCAGCCATAAAAATTGAGTGATCAAAGATGAAAATAATTCCAGCCGTCCTTTTCTTTTATAATAATTCTTTATCTCTTAGTTTCCTTCTTTAATTGGATCTCCTTCCTTCTTATCCTTCTTGAGTTTTGATTTCCTTGGAGTCTCTATTCCCAAATCTATTTCAATTCCTTTTCCTAGCCTAGGGACCAGTTTATTTCCTTGTGGAACTGATTGGGGTGGTTTGGAGTCGTTTCTTGGGCCCCAAGTTAGATTATTTTCGAAACAGGACTGACACTGGGTCACTGAAATGACACTGGGCCACCCAGTGTCACGCGGCATTTTCTTCATTTAAGCCCAAATCACCTTGGCTTGGTCCGTTTGATGATCCAAATTATTCCTTAAGCTTAAAAACTCTATCAAGCACCTAAATTAAACAACAAATTGCCAAGTGAAGTATATTGCATCCAAAATATAAATATATGGAAAATAACCAAGTGTGCCAACATAAACTTCATTAAAACCTTATAATTAACAATGATTTTAGCACACTATTTTCGTTCTATCAGCTAGCGGGCGCTAGGTCTAGGTGAGAAACTCATGTACCGATTTTTCTCACAGGAACTGTAATACCCGGTTGTAATTTAGTCATTATCATTCAGTAATTATCATTCAGTAATTATCATTCAGTAATTGTCACTCAGTAATTATTCACTCATTAATGATCATTCATCGTTCATATTCATTCATTATATTCACGGATCAGAGTAATTGTATCATACATCAGTTATTATTCGTCGTCCTACCTGGTTGGAGGATCGAACCGTGGTCATCATCATTGTCATCTTCATAATGGGTTGTGTGTGAGGAGTAGCGTACGCTACGTACTCTCTTTAGCGCTCACTAATTGAGTACGGGTAGCGCACGCTACCTCTCCGTATTAGCGCACGCTAATGTGGTTCAGGCATGTAGTCCAGAAGGCACTGGACTGCAGTCGAGTTGGCGTAGCGCACGCTACGAATGGTAAGTAGCGCACGCTAGTAAGTTTGGATAGCGCCTGCTATGCAGTCAGTGTAGCGCGCGCTAAGGCCAATCAGGCAGAGTCCAGTGGGTACTGGACTGATTTTGGAATAATTCCTAGCGCACGCTATGAGTGGATTTTAGCGTACGCTAATAGGACAGTAGCGCACGCTGATTATTGGACATAGTGCGCGCTGTCACGAGCAGGTCAGAGGACAGGAGGTTCTGGACTTCAGTTACTGAGCATCAGATATTCAGTTAGCGCGTGCTAACACAAGGTTAACGCACGCTAAGTATATGGCTGTAGCGCACGCTACAAAAGGTACGTAGCGCACGCTACCGTTTCGGACAGAGGGTACTGGAATACCCAGAACACCCGTTAACGCACGCTAAATATCAGGGCTTAGCGTGCGCTAAACTGGAATTACTATAAATGGGATAGTCCGGCCCAGATTCATCATTTTCACTTCTCACTTCGATTCCGGGCGATTTGGGGCGATTCAGAGAGATCTAGCTGCACTCATCCATCATCATCTTCAAGCTTATCATTTGGATTTATCATCATTTCATCCTCTCCAACACATCAAATCAAGGTAATTATTTCTTGGATCTAGAATTTCGGATTTTGGGTATTTTCCTTCCGATTTCTTCGTGTAAGCTTGGATTGTTGTTGGAATATGTTAGATATGGAGTTTCCACCTTGAATAAATGTATTCCTACGGATTTATTGATACATTTTTCGGATTTGATGAACATTTGGAGAATTAATCAAGAACCCTTGATGTTGACTTTGGTTGTTTTGGGGGGTTTTCGATTATAGTTGTCGTAACTTCGAGTTGTAGTCTCCTATTGGAATATTGATATCATTGAAGGTGTTTTGTTGGATTGAACTACTCATTTTTGGAGTTGGTTTCGATATATTTGGGTTTTGGTTATAATCAAGGGTTGATGTTTGCTAAGTGATTGTTTGAATGCCTCAATGAGTTTAGATATTGTTGTATCGACCTTTGAGTTAGTCGTAATTCATGCTTGATATGTATATTGAATGGATTATTGGTAATTGTGTTATTCAAGGTTGTTCGAGCGACCGACATCTCTTTTAGGACGTTGTTTGAGGAAGGACATTTCAACACCGGTATTGTGTAAGTAAATTCTTACTCGGTTAAAAGGATATTCATTCCTTACGTTGTTGTTCATTCATACATGTAATTCACTCATAATATATCGTTCATGTCGAGACTTGTATTCATCAACTCGTCATGTAACTCACAAGTAACGACGGTTTCAAATTATTTCATTTAAGCTATCACACATTGTGTCATTATTTCATCTCGGTGAGTCGTTCTTGATCCTAATCGGATTCTATTCATAACTCCTCACCTTGGTCATTTTTGTTCTGGTGATCTTCCGGAATTATATTGCATGGCCGGTTGGCGCATGTGTGGAATTTTAGTCGGGCACACACTATGGTCATGTGTATATGCGGGACTCCGGACACATTGGACTGTGCGCATGGTAATGTGTCTATGCGGGACTCCGGACACATTGGACTGTGAGACTAATTAGGCCAATAGCGGGTGTATATGCGGGACTCCAGACACTCGGCTACTTGTGCTCTTACGCATTTCATTCGGGCGTTCATTGATGCTTATCATTCAACTTAATTCATTAATTCATTTATGTGATTGTTGTATACTATTCAACTCTTGAGGATTGTTGTTCTGTGTAACTGACCCCGTTAGGGGATGTTGTTTTCAGGTCATGGCAAGGCTAAGGTACGGGAAGAGAACGTTGACGGCGAGGAGTTCCAGTGATACTAGTAGGGGGGCCCATTCCTTTTCAGTCATTCGTGTTTCTTCATTTTATTTCCGCTGCAGACTTCCGTTTGAATACTTATTCTATTCAGTGTTGTATATTTTATCTTCATATAAAATATACATGTATTCTGTATTATCTTGGGTGTGTTGTAATGAAACTCGTCATCGGAGTAATTTGATGATATAATGTGGTTTGGTACTACAATTATATTATTTAAGTCATTAATTTTCATTCGCCTGGTGGGTCCCAGTCGGGGGTCCACGACACTGTAATATCCGCCTAGTTTGGGGTGTTACAGGAACAATAATAAAAAACTAATCTTTTTAAAAATTATCGATGGGTCCTATACGGAGTTGTAAACAGATATGGTTAAAAGATTCCTCGGGTAAGAGTTTTGTAAATATATTAGCAAGTTGATCTTTTGTACCGACAAAAATTAAACGAATATCTTTTTTCTGAGCGTGATCTCGAAGAAAATGATCTAATATCAATGTGTTTAGTTTTACTGTGCAATACAAGATTTTTACTAAGATTAATAGCACTAGTGTTATCACATAAAATGTGGATATTTTCAATAAATATGCCGTAATCCCTAAGTTGATTTTTAATCAAAAGTACATGTGCACAGGAACTACCAGCAGCAAAATATTCAGCTTCGGCTGTAGATAAAGGTACACTAGTTCGTTTCTTGCTACCCCATGAAATCAAGCAAGAGCCTATAAAATGACATGTTCGGCTTGTGCTCTTTTTATCAATTTTGCGACCACCTAAATCGGCATCACTATAAACAATAAGATTAAAATCTAGGCAAGATAGATACCATAAGCCCAGTCCAATTTTTCCATTTAAATACCGAAAGATTCATTTACACGCAATAAGATGAGATTCCGTCGGATTGGCTTGAAAACGAGCATATATACACATAGCAAATATTATGTCAGGTCTAGAAGCACTTAAGTAGAGCGGGTAACACCTCAAAGAAGTTTTTGATCAATAGGTTTTCCATGTTCATCTTTATCAAGCTTTCGAGTAGATGATATCGGTGTGGAAATAACCTTGCAATTTTCCATTTTGAACTTTTTGAGGAGATCCTTTGAGTATTTAGTGTGATGGATAAAGATTCCATCCCCGCATTGTTTAATTTGCAGCCCAAGGAAGAAGGTTAATTCTCCATTATGCTCATCTCGAACTCCCTCTTCATTAGACTTGTAAACTCTTGACATAAAGAATCATTAGTTGCTCCAAATACTATCGTTCTACATAAATTTGACATACAAGTATATCGTTGTTTGCAGTTTTTACAAAAAGTGTGTTATCTATATTACCTCGCTTGTAGTAATTTGAAATTATAAATTCACTTAAACGATCATACCATGCTCTAGGTACTTGCTTCAAACTATATAGGACTTTATTGAACTTGTAGACGTGGTCTGGAAATTCGTTATCCTCAAAACCTGGAGGTTGCTTCACATAAACTTCTTCTTGAATGATGCCAAATAAGAATGCACTTTTAACATCCATTTGAAAGAGTTTAATCTTTTAATGAGATGCAAAGGCACAGAGTAAGCGAATGGCTTCAAAACGAGCTACTCGAGCAAAACTCTCTTCATAATCTAAGCCTTCTTCTTGATTATAGGCTTAGGCAACAAGACGAGATTTATTTTTCACTGGATAACCGTCTTCGTCACACCTGACTTTATGAACTCATTTTGTTCCGATTACAGATTTATCTTCCGATGCGGGAACCAAATCCAAAACCTTGTTTCGCTCAAATTTTGCAAATTCTTCTTGCATAGCCATTATCCAATTTTCATCATTTAGAGCTTTTGAAATATTTTTTGTTCGACTTCGGACACAAAGGCAAAATTATTCAAGTAGTGTAAAGTTCTTTTACGAGTTTGAACACCATCTTGAGTATTTCTGATTATGAGATCTTTTGGATGATCTTTTAATATGTCTCCATTCAATAGGTAATTAATCTTCATGAATATCATGATTTCTCTCCAATTCTTGGGCGACTTGTGTTGGAATATTTATTCCAAATATTCGTTAATAGAGTTTTGATGATTAAGTTGCTAAAACAATGGAGGAAACGAAGAGGCAAAAAGCTGACCAAAATACAAAGCTAGCGCACGCTAGACACAAAGGTTAGCACACGCTAACGGGTCCTGTCTGCAGATCAGGCGAGTTCAAAGCTACCTGAAGTAAAGTTACCTGATGAAGATAGTGCATGCTACGAAGGAAGGATAACGCACGCTATCGAAGGAATATTACCTTTATGAAGACGTTCAAACACATAATGACATATGCAATGACGAAATCATAGCGCACGCTAGGATTGAGGAATAGCGCACACTAAGGTGTTTGAATTCAAGTCAATTAATCCGTTGGGAGATTCTGAAGCAAAGTAAAAAAATTACAAATGGATATATAATGCATGCAATGATGCAATATTAGCGCACGCTAATGAAGACTGAAGTTGAGAGACAGTAACCACTGGACAGATTCTGGAAGACATCAGCAAGCAATAAAGTACGTAAAGGCAATAGCGCACACTAAGGAAGGAGGCTAGTGCACGCTAAGTAAAACTGGCAGTAATGGCTAGTTTGTCGATAATGGCTATAAATACCAAACCACTTGGTATCAAACAATACAACAACATTGAGCAAAGCAATCATACTTGAGATATCATTGTAAACATTATAGTTGTTGTTCTTGAGCTTAAATTGAGAGTGATTGAGTGTTTATACATTAAACACATACACGAGAGGCAAAAAAGATACGATTGGATTCGGTGTTATTAGGATCAAGGATCCGGCATTGTTAGAATTGCATGTATATCTAAGTGAGGTCTATCTAGTACCGATAGAAAGCTAGAGTGGTTGATTCCTTGTCCAATAGAAAAGAAAAATGGTTTAACTTGGACCGACATAAAGACAAGTGATTGAACGGTTTACTCGGACTGATAGAAGACGAGATTGTAACGGTTATCCCCTCGATCGATAGAAGAGAGGTGCAGAGGTTTATCTTTAGCCTATAGAAAAAGATACCAAGAGAGGATGTAGGCACGTTTGGCCGAACCTCTATAAATCCTTGTGTCGTTTAATTTCCGCACCTTTATTTAATTCGATTCCGCAACGCGAAAGAGTTTTACAACTCTATCTCCAAACGGCGATTCCGACCATTAGTGCCCCAACAATTGTTATCGAAGAGGTACCTCCAATAAGAGGCTTAACATCTGAGGAGTCGATCCAAATGGCATTTCAAATTTCTCCAGTCGAAGGTCTTGCTCTTAACCGGCCACCATTCTTTGATGGATCAAATTTCATGACGTGGAAGGAAAAGATGTCAATATTCATCCGAGCATGTGACATCGAGCTTTGGAAAGTAATATGTCTTGGTCCGAAAATTCCTCTCAAATCCGACGGTACGCTTAAATCTTTCGAAGAATATGATGACGCGGATTGGAAAAACGACCACTATAATTGCCAAGCCACGCAATTATTATATTGTTCATTAAATTTGGAAGAACACAACCGGATATCTTCCTGTGACAGTGCCAAAGAGATTTGGAAAATGCTTGAAGTCACACATGAGGGAACGTCTCAAGTCAAAGAGACGAAAATAAACATGCTCCTTCACGAATATGAGTTATTTCAAATGTAGGACGATGAATCCATCACGATCATGCTCGACTGATTTTCGGTCATCACAAATGGATTGGCATGTTTTGGAAAGCCCCTTTCGAGTAGTGAGAAAGTAAATAAGATTCTCCGATCACTACCTCGAGAATGGGACGGTACGGTGATGGCTATAATGGAAAATATAGATTTAAATAATCTTGATTTTAGTGCTCTAGTTGGTTCACTTATAAACTACGAGATTGTCCTAAAATCTCAGAATGCCAAACTGAAGCCGAAGGAAAAGTCGATATCCAAGAAGGCTAAGATGTCAAGAAAGGAAGAAATCCCGGTTGATGAAAGCGATGAAGAATCGGCATATTATGCCAAGAATATTAATAAGTTCCAAAACTTATAAAACCGGAGAAAGAAAGACATCTCAGGCGGAATGAAGAAATTCGACAACAACTGTCGAGTCTGTGGTAAACCAGGCCACTTCGCGAAGAATTGCCGAGCAAATCCTAAAAAAGAAGTTGTAATAGCAACATGGAGCGATGAAGACGAAGATAAAGATTTCATCAATCAAAATAATCTCGCCCTTATGGCCCGAAGCACATTCCACGATAGCGACGTCGAAAGTCAAGTAAGTACATCCTCTCATGACGAGTTATTTGAAGCATTTGAATTACTGCATACGGATTTTCAAAATGATTTATCCGAGATTAAATCCCTCCAAGCGAAAAATAAATCATTGGCAACCGAAATTTCCAAAATTCTTGAAAAAGGGAAATTTGTCGAGACCGATCATTCTAAATGTGTTGAAAATGAAAATATTTTAAAATATGATCTTTTGAAAACTCAAACCGAGCTTAAAAATTTAACGAAGAAATTTTCGTGTGGAAACGAAAAATTTGAACAAATGCTCTTGACCGCGCTGTCGAGACGCATCAAAATTAGATATTTATAAAGATTCCTGGACTCACTTATACTAAATAGTAGTATTGGTAAGTAAGGGTCGATCCCATGAGGAACGGATGAATTAATCGAACTTCTTGAGTTGAATATTTTTCTGAAACTAAAATAGTAGTACTAAATAAATAATACTAAAAATAATAATACTGGATATAATAAAGGGGGGTTTGGTTGAATAAAGTAAAGAAACTAAAATAACAAGTAGGCAAATAAAAAGAAGTAAAATTTTAGTGAGGAAAAACGATTGTGGTTAATATCCAGTTCTTAGTTCCGTTATCCCCCGTTCTAATTTAATTTATGAATTAATGCAGCATTTTTATCTTTTCTTAATTCCTAATGAACTCCTACTCCGAAGTCAACAACAAACTCTGTTAACTTCAATCGTTTCTTAAGTTTATTTAATCAAAACAAGCTCTTCAATTAAACCTATCTAGACGAAGGATTCAAAACAAGCTCTTCAAATCTTGTTCGTTAGATGCATTAGGAACCAAAACGATGGAAATAGACAAGATATTGAGTTCACAAGCTCGACTCAAGGGATCTTGATTTTGTGTTACCCAACTAAATAAAATCAATTGTTGCTACTTGTGATTTAGAATTATAACGATTACGTATTATAACCCTAAGTCTAGCAATAGATATAAAAACCTCAATTAAGTTGATCAGGCCAATTAAAGTAAATTATATCATAAATAAATCTACTCAATAACACAAAGATAATTCAAAGGAATTAAGTCAAGAATATGCTACGGGATTAAAACATAAATAATATGAATATGGATTCAAATTTCCCTAAGAACTGGAAAAGATAAATTAGCCGGACATAATGGCTAAATAAAACATAAAATTATAATCATGAAGCATCAAAGGTGGAACCAGCAATTGATCTCCTTTGGCCGAAATTCTCCAGCTGTTGTGCTCATTCTTTTCCTAATTGCGGCTACTCTTCCTTCTTTTTTTTATAAGATGTGCCGTGAGATATGTTAATGGAGGTGATGGGATTAATTGATGAGATGTATATATAAATGCATGCTACTGGAGTGCCGTGAGATGTCTTCTTTATGAGGTGGTTCCTCTTTCTCGGTCCCTGTGCATTATCTATAAGGCCAGCCCATGAGTTTCAATAGATGAGAATTCTCAGCCGAACACTTCTTTTAGTGGGACTCTTTTTCTTCTGTCTTTTATTTCGGTCGGGACTCTTCTTGGACTCGTAACTTTATTTCTTTCTTGACCCAAGCTATTTTATGGGCTGATTGGTGCTTTTTAGTTACGGAGCCCGAACCGACTTCAGCTACTTGATTTATGATCCATTAATTCTAACTTCAAAAAAATCGAATTACCTGAAATAATTAATAAAATTTCAACAGTGAGGTAAATTGCATTCATAAATAAAATCGGTAGAAAATTAACAAGTTGTGCTAAAATAAAGATACTAAAATCATGCAATTAACACATGGAATTATGCCATATTTTCTACTCAAAAGAATCCCCATAAACACTGAAATCGTCCATAAAAATTTCTATGATGTTCCCTACATATTCGAAAAAAATACTTACCACGCATCTCTGAAAGGTAGCCGGTGCATTGCACAGTCCGAATGGAATGCGGCGGTATGCGAACGTCCCAAAGGGGCACGTGAAGGTTGTCTTCTCCTGATCCTCGGGTGCGATCGCGATCTAAAAGTAACCTGAGAAACCATCAAGAAAACAGTAAAATGAGTGTCCCGCTAATTGCTCGATCATCTGATCGATGAAAGGTAATGGAAAGTGGTCCTTTCGGGTCATTGAATTTAGTTTCTGAAAATCAATACACACCCTCCATCCGGTCTGAACACGGCTCGGAATTAGTTCGCCTTCTTTGTTTTCCACCACTGTGATACCCGATTTTTTTGGAACTACTTGTGTGGGACTCACCCACTTACTGTCGGAAATCGGATATATCATCCCTACGTCAAGAATCTTAAGAACCTTCTTTTTCACTACTTCCATCATGGGTGGGTTTAGTCTTCGTTGGGCTTCTCGGCTAGGCTTGGCGTCTTCAACCAACAAAATACGATGCATGCATATAGCCGGGCTGATCTTGCGGATGTCCGCAATGGTCCAGCCAATTGCTTCCTTGTACTTTTCGAGGACGGCGATGAGGGCCTTTTCTTGTACGGGTGTTAACTCGGCCGAAATGATTACTGGTAATGTCTCATTTTTTCCCAAGTACACGTACTTCAGGTGGTCGGGTAGTGGCTTTAGCTCGAGCTCGGGTGCTTGTTCCGTGGAGGGAAGGGTCTTCTTGTGATGTTCCGTGAGCTTGATGAGTTTGCCAGTATGTTTGCGATGCACAATCTTGGTAATGGGTGTGCTCGATTCCTCCGTGTTGCCAAAGACATCTTCCTCAAACTTTTTCCTGCAATCAAGTTCAAACACTTCCTCGACGAGAGGGTCAATCATACTTAATGCAAACAAAGAGCACGCATCTTCAGGAAATTTCATTGCTTCATCAATATTAAATTTTACGACTTGCCCATCAAATTCCATTGTGAGGGAACCCTTTCTAACATCTATCTTTGTTTCGGTGGTGTTTAAAAATGGCCTCCCTAATAAAATGGGTGTTGAATTTGCCGAGTCGCCTTGCATATCTAACACATAAAAATTGGCTGGAAAAACAAGCTCATTAACTTGCACAAGCACATCTTCAATAACTCCCTCGGGGTATACATGACTACGATCAGCTAATTGAATTATTATCCTCATTTCTTTTAAGGGTCCCAAATTTAAAGAAGAATAAATAGATTGTGGCATGACATTTATAGAAGCCCCTAAGTCTAGCATAGCTTGCGCAAATCGAGAATTACCTATTCGACAAGGGATGGCAAACATACCTGTATCTTCTCGTTTGGGTGGTAACTTTCTTTGGAGAATGGCCGACACATTTTCTCCCAGGAGCACCTTTCCAGTTTCTTTTAGCTTTCGTTTGTTGGTGCACAAATCCTTGAGGAATTTAGCATATTTTGGGATTTGTTGAATTGCTTCTATTAGCGGAATGTTGATCTCTACTTTTCGGAACACATCCAAAATTTGTTTCTCCTTGCTCTCCGTTTCAGCCTTCTTTACCCTGGAAGGAAAAGGTATACTGTCAGCGCCAATATGGGAAGAATTCGAAGTTATTACCTTGCTGCCCGGCAGTTCAGCACTAGGTGTATGTTTGACACTGGGTGACCCAGTGTCAGTTTGTAGAGTAGATTTCCATTTCTCGCCTTCCTCGTTCAGATTTTTCTCAGGTTCCTTGGGTCCCTCCAGCTGCTTACCACTTCTCAAAGTAATAGCACTCACGTTCCTAGGATTTACTTCCGATTGGGAGGGTAGTTTCCCACTGTTCTGGCTTTCCAAATGACTCACCGATGTAGCAAGTTGGCTTATTTGATTTTCGATGACTTTGATGCTCGATTGAGTGTCGTGCTAAAATCGATTCATGTTCTGCTGTAATTGGATCGTGTTCGAAGTGAGGGTCTTCATCATTTCTTCGAGTGAGGGACTTGGATTTTCTGACGGCGGCTTGTAAAATTGGCCTTTATTCTGCTGGGGCTCTTCTTGCTGCAATTTTCACTTGAAATTGGGATGATATCTCCATCCTGGATTATATGTTTTAGAGTTTGAGTCGTATTTCCTTCCGTAAAAATTTTCAGTACCGATCGCATTTGCATGTGCCTCGATCTCATCCAATAGTATCTTGCAATGCTCGGTGGTGTGCTCCGTAGTTTGGCAAATTCGGCACGGTATGACTTGCGAGTTTCCAACTGCGAGTTTTCTGACAAAGGAGGTTAATTCGGTCAGCTTATCCTCAATCGACGAGTCATGTACCTCCTTCACCATTTTTATGGGATTGTCACGATAACCAAATTGTTGTGAATTGGCGGCCATGTTCGAGATGAGGGCCCTTGCTGCTGCTGGTGTCTTATCAACCAAAGCTCCTCCGCTAGCTGCGTCTATGGTACTACGGTCCGTTGGGGTCAGTCCTTCGTAAAAGTGTTGTATCAAAAGCTGCTCACTGATTTGATGTTAGGGGCAGCGTGCCACCAATTGTTTGAATCTCTCCCAATATTCATGCAGGCTCTCACCCGTCATTTGTCTCGCGCCACATATTTCCTTCCTTAGATTGGCTGCCCGAGAGGCCGGAAAATATTTCTGCAAAAACAAGATCTCCATTTCGTTCCATGTCGTGATAGTAGCCGACAGTAAGTAGAATAACCAATCTTTAGCCGAATCTTTTAATGAAAATGGAAACGCTCTAAGCTTGATTTGTTCCTCGGTGACGCCATTGGGCTTCATGCTTGAACAAACCACATGAAATTCCTTAAGATGCTTGTGCGGATCCTCTCCAGATAAACCATGGAATGCAGGTAGCAAGTGAATCAATCCCGACTTTAATTCAAAAGTATTGTTGTTGTCAATAGCCGGGATTGTGATGCAAAGCGGTTGTTGCGATAGATCCGGGTTGGCTAATTGCTTCAATGTCTTTTCCGCCATGGTTCCACTCTCGTTTTCCGATTCGCTGGGTGATGTTTCGATAGAAAACGATAAGTTCCTGAGCGCTTCTCTACTTTCTTTAGTTCTTTGTCTGAAAACTCGATCCCATTTGGTAATTTCTGGATAATACTCCAAGTTCTTATCTCCACGTGACCTTGTATTCATGCAAAACTAAAAAAAACGGATTATTGCACAACTGACAATTATTAAGAATGTTCAGAACTAACACTGGGTGACCCAGTGTCGAAAATATGCTTGAAAAAAAAAACTGCTATATATATAAAAAAAATATTGCTTTCTAAAAAATAAAACTACTGTTCAGAAAAAAAAAATTCAACTCAAAATTTAAAATTAATTTCGTACCGCTCCCCGGCAACGGCGCCAAAATTTTGACCGCGCTGTCGAGACGCATCAAAATTAGATATTTATAAAGATTCCTTGACTCACTTGTACTAAATAGTAGTATTGGTAAGTAAGGGTTGTTCCGACGAGGAACGGATGAATTAATCGAACTTCTTGAGTTGAATATTTTTCTGAAACAAAAATAGTAGTACTAAATAAATAATACTAAAAATAATAATACTAGATATAATATAGGGGGGTTTGGTTGAATAAAGTAAAGAAACTAAAATAACAAGTAGACAAATAAAAAGAAATAAAATTTTAGTGAGGAAAAACGATTGTGATTAATATCCAGTTCTTAGTTCCGTTATCCCCCGTTCTAATTTAATTTATGAATTAATACAGCACTTTTATCTTTCCTTAATTCCTAATGAACTCCTACTCCGAAGTCAACAACAAGCTCTGTTAACTTCAATCATTTCTTAAGTTTATTTAATCAAAACAAGCTCTTCAATTAAACCTATCTAGACGAAGGATTCAAAATAAGCTCTTCAAATCTTGTTCGATAGATGCATTAGGAATCAAAACGATGAAAATAGACAAGATATTGAGTTCACAAGCTCGACCCAAGGGATCTTGATTTTGTGTTACCTAACTGAATAAAATCAATTGTTGCTACTTGTGATTTAGAATTATAACGATTACGTATTATAACCCTAAGTCTAGCAATAGATATAAAAACCTCAATTAAGTTGATCAGGCCAATTAAAGTAAATTATATCATAAATAAATCTACTCAATAACACAAAGATAATTCAAAGGAATTAAGTCAAGAATATGCTACAGGATTAAAACATAAATAATATGAATACGGGTTCAAATTTCCCTAAGAACTGGAAAAGATAAATTAGCCAGACATAATGGCTAAATAAAACATAAAATTATAATCATTAAGCATCAAAGGTGGAACCAGCAATTGATCTCCTTTGGCTGAAATTCTCCAGCCGCTGTGCTCCTTCTTTTCCTAATTGCGGCTACTCTTCCTTCTTTTTTTTTTATAAGATGTGCCGTGAGATATGTTAATGGAGGTGATGGGATTAATTGATGAGATGTATATATAGATGCATGCTACTGGAGTGCCGTGAGATGTCTTCTTTATGAGGTGGTTCCTCTTTCTCGGTCCCTGTGCATTATCTATAAGGCCAGCCCATGAGTTTCAATAGATGAGAATTCTCGGCTGAACACTTCTTTTAGTGGGACTCTTTTTCTTCTGTCTTTTATTTCGGCCGGGACTCTTCTTGGACTAGTAACTTTATTTCTTTCTTGACCCAAGCTATTTTACGGGCTAATTGGTGCTTTTCAGTTACGGGGCCCGAACCGACTTCAGCTACTTGAATTATGCTCCATTAATTCTGACTTCAAAAAAATCGAATTACCTGAAATAATTAATAAAATCTAAACAGTGAGGTAAATTGCATTCATAAATAAAATCAGTAGAAAATTAACAAGTTGTGCTAAAATAAAGATAATAAAATCTTGCAATTAACACATGTAATTATGCCATATTTTCTACCGATAAAATCTCAGTTCAAAAATTTACTTTGAATAAACAGGGGTTAGGATACAAACCGCATTTGAAAAAGGAATCCATAAATTTGAAAATACCACATTGCGAAAAATGTTTGAAAATTGGGCACCACATTTCGAATTGCAAAAGCCCACGACGGACGGTTAAAATAAAAAAGATTTGGATTCCAAAAGGAACCGTTATTCCTAACATCGTCCATATTTCAAAACAAAAACCAACTCTAGGTTGGATCCGCAAAAATTAAATTTTATCAATAAATATTTTACTCAGGGGGAGTTTATATTTTTAAAGAGAATATTTTTATAAGGGGGAGTTATATTTTTTATACATATTTTATCTTATCATTTTTTTTCGGTATCCTCTATTCAATTGGTATATTTTGCTTTACACTTTTTGCTGAATACAAAAGAGGGAGAAAGGAGTAGAATCGAATAAAAAGCGTTATGGAAGAACGACGAGAAAAATAAAAAGTAAAAAGGAGGAGAGAATAATAAAAAATCGAAGAAGTCGAAAAGGATAAAGTATACAAAAAGGGGGAGAAACGAAGGAGTTGAAAAATGAAAAGGAGAAGTCGAAAATGACAGAAAAAGAAAAGACGGGTGAAACTAACGAAATGATCAAAGCCGAAAGCTTTGAATCGTACAAATATATATATTTGTATTTTTGCAGGTTTTATCCAATTCAATGGTTGTTTTGTAATCATCAAAAAGGGTGAGATTGTTGGAATATTTATTCCAAATATTCGTTAATAGAGTTTTGATGATTAAGTTGCTAAACAAAGCAAAACAACGGAGAAGACGAAGACGCAAAAAGCTGACCGAAATACAAAGCTAGCGCACGCTAGACACAAAGGTTAGCCCACGCTAACGGGTCCTGTCTGCAGATCAGACAAGTTCAAAGCTATCTGAAGTAAAGTTACTGATGAACATAGCGCACGCTACGAAGGATAACGCACACTATCGAAGGAATATTACCTTTGTGAAGACGTTCAAACACAGAATGACATATGCAATGATGAAATCATAGTGCATGCTAGGATTGAGGAATAGTGCACGCTAAGGTGTTTGAATTCAAGTCAATCAATCCATTGGGAGATTCTGAAGCAAAGTCAAGAAGCTACAAACGGATATATGATACATGCAATGATGCAATATTAGTGCACGCTAAGTATATATGTTAGCGCATGCTAACGAAGACTGAAGTTGAGATACTGTATCCACTGGACAGATTCTGGAAGACATCAGCAAGCAATAACGTACGTAAAGGCAATAGCGCACGCTAAGGAAGGAGGCTAGCGCACGCTAAGTAAAACTGGCAGTAACGGTTGTTCTTGAGCTTAAATTGAAAGTGATTGAGTGTTTATACATTCAACACATACACGATAGGAAAAAAAGATACGATTGGATTCGGTGTTATTAGGATCAAGGATCCATCATTATTAGAATCGCAATTGATATCTAAGTGAGCTACCGATAGAAAGCTAGAGTGGTTGATTCCTTGTCCAATAGAAAAGGAAAACGGTTTAACTTGGACCGACATAAAGACAAGTGATTGAACGGTTTACTCGGACCGATAGAAGACAAGTCTGTAACGGTTATCCCTCAACCGATAGAAGAGAGGTGCAGAGGTTTATCTTTAGCCTATAGAAAAAGATATCGAGAGAGGACGTAGGCACGTTTGGCTGAACCTCTATAAATCCTTGTGTCGTTTAATTTCTGCACCTTTATTTAACTCGCTTCCGCAATGCGAAAGAGATTTACAACTCTATCTCCAAACGACAATTCCGACCAATAGTACCCCAACAGCTTGAAGATCCGGAAGTGTATTTGCATTATCGAACGAATCTACCATTCTCGGTGGTGAAATGGCTTCATTAAAGTTAATATGAATAGATTCTTCCACCTTATTTGTTCTTAAGTTATAGACATTAAAATCTTTTTTATTCAAAAAGTATCCCAGAAAAATGCTTGAGTCGGGTTTTGAGTCAAATTTACCCAGGTTTTCTTTACCGTTGTTAAGAACGAAAACTTTTACAGCCAAAAGGATGAAAATAAGAAATGTTTGGCTTTTTATCATTCCAAATTTCATACGGAATTTTAAGCTGAGCTCTACGAAGATGAGCTCGATTATTGTATAACATGCCGTATTAAGAGCTTCAGCCCAAAAATATTGAGGAAATGAGTATTCAATTAACATAGTTCTAGACATTCTTCTAGAGAGCGATTTTTCCTTTCAGCAACCCCATTTGTTTAGGAGTTCTAGGAGCCGAAAAGTTGTGATTTATACCATATTTATGACATAATATTTCAAATGGAGAGCAATCAAATTCTCTTCCGTGATCGGTTCGAATAGAAATAATAGAAAGATTTTCTCATTTTGAACCAAACGACACCATTTAGAAAATTCCATAAAAGTATCATCTTTGGAGTGAGAAATTTAACCCAAGTAAAACGAGAAAAGTCATCCACAATAACCATAGTATAGAATTTACCATTTAAGCTAGCATACCAGATGGTCCAATCAAACCCATATAAACAAGCTCCAGAATACAATAAGTAGAAATTTTAAATTTGGGCTTGAATGATTCTCTTGTGTAACGCATGATTCACACAAGTATTTTCGATCAAATTTCAATTTTGATAAACCGCGAACTAGATCATGTCTAGAAAGTTTGGAAATAATTGGTAAGGACGTATGCCCTAATTTTCGATGCCATAAAAATGCATTTTCATCTAAGGCCATAAGACATTTTTCGTTGAAAGAGTTTTCATCCCAAAGATCAACGATATAAATATTTCCACTTCTTAAACCAATAAATGCAACTTTGTTATTTTTGAAGGCGGTAAAATGAGTTTCTTCAAAAAGAATTTTAAAGCCTTCATCACACAAGTGAGATATACTCAGTAAATTATGACAATACCAAAAAATTACTTCACTCGACCATCGAATGTGTAACATCCCCAGAATACATCCGGAAATGTTACACGCCGTAGGCCCTTCTCACAAGGATCTACCAGGCTAAACTCTACTAGACTACACAATGATTGACCGACCGGGGGCAATCTAAATACAACGCAGACCGACAAGGTCATTAAACAATTCAGAAACTAATGAACTTTACATCTCAATGACAAAAATAAACTTTCACACAAAAAGGGATGACAACTCCATTTAATAAATGCAAAACCTACACCCGCGCAAGGGTGAATACTCAACCAAATGGGAAAACACCGACCAAGATGGAATAAAAGAAAAAGACTCTGACTCTTGTGTGATTAGCATCGTCGTCTTCCATCTCCTGCCAAGCCAATCCCGTGACTGCTCCCGAGCTGCCAAAACCTGAGCGCATAACAGGCACCCACCCCCCGAAACTCGGGGGTTAGCAAACTGGAATTTTGCTAGTGCAAGTACATAATATACAAGATATACGAACAATAACAACACAAAACTCAACATCCGCGAAGCCTTAACACAAACCATACATACCCATAGTCAACACAGAATAGCATTCGCATACACAAGATGAAATATAATCACATAGTCATTTTCTCTTTACGGAATATAACACCAAAGAAACTTTAAACAAGCCCAAGGAGTCAAAAGATTTAGTTCAAAAATCCATTTTTATAAAAGGAAAAGTATTTTGATAAGATAGTTTGAAAACATTATTAATGACTCGGGTCGTCTTGGGGTTTTCAAAATCGAATGGGAATACTTTTAGAAAATAACTTCAAAAGCTCTTGGGTCCTCGACCCAGCATGTGGGAAACAATTTGCAAGAAAACCATTACAATGTTATTCGGGGTCCTCGACCCAATTGATAAAACACTATCACAAGTGAATCATTACAACATCTCATGGGGTTCTCGGCCCAATCCAAATAATATCATCACGAGATCAAATCTCAACATCCCATGGGGTCCTCGACCCAATACACAGAATAAACATCACAGTACAATCAAAGGCACAACCTCTCATTCGACAAATCCTGCTCAAGACCCCTGATTAATTAACCCTTGGAGATCTCGTCAAATATCTTTGGTTAATTAACCCTGATACCAACATTTAAAATAAGTTGGATCGAACTTTCAGAAACATGAATCGCGGTCTACATCAAGACCAACATTTTAAAATGAGTTGCAAGAACTTTGAATTACAAAAATTATTTGGTAACGAGCTCTTAGCTATCACTCAAATATCCGTTACCAATAAGCCTGCCAGGCGCCTCCCTTGCACACCTGTGTACCGGCGTTCACTCCACTATATTGGCCGCCCATTGCATATGTCATCGCATCGGCGTTCACTCCCACATGAGCCGCCCCTTGCTCGCGCATTAAGTAACACCGGTGTTCACCAATCATATGGAGCCGCTCATTGCAGCGTACACTAGGCCGGAGTACACGCCTCGCCCTCAGAGGCACCCAGATATGACGTCTCTCATAACAAGTATTCACGTTGTTACAAATACCAAGCACACAGTCAACCGTTGCAACAATTATCAAATCAGTTCATCAATTCACATAATTTATTCGCCAGTCCAGAACTACGCAAGATAAACAACAACTCGCATGTTATTCATCAAGACTTAACACATTAAGCCTTCAACACTACCAATCAACACTACATATATTATATCCTTATATCGTAACTCAACCGAAAATACAAACATTACCATATTACCTCTATAATTATCATTCGTATTTTATTCTAACTTGAGTACGTCGACTAATATTGGTATTAATCACCCAACATTTATCTCCATATGCATATATATATATATATATATATATATATATATATATATATATATATATATATATATATATATATATATATATATATACAGATTCGTAACATGATTCATACACTTCAGCAACAATGATTTCACGTAATTATAATTCGTATATCAAGGTACTTGCCTTGGTAATCTCTCGCGAATACTCCAGAAATACAGTTGATTGGAACAATCCGGAACTCCAACGGAAACCACAATCGGAAAGGCTCAACACTGGATTATCGTAGGAAATTCGTCCTTAATATCCTATCATTAAATAAACAATCAATCATATGAGGAAAAATGTAGAAAGATGACCGAACCTTAACTGTACTCTTGATAACGTACGTTACACACCTACGTAACGTACGTTACGTCTACACGTTAGCGCACGTAAGCTACAAAGATTAACGCACGCTAAGCATGCATTTGACAGTTCTTCTCAGTTCAGACGACTGCCTTGCCTGAGGGTATAGCGAACGTAATGCATAGAGCTTAACCTACGTTATATTCACACATATAATACTCATGTGAATCAGAATGGTCCTATGGTGTTGATATCTTCGAATTCCAGGTTAATCATCCCATTATAAGACTTACTCTAATCTCGATTATAAATCCTCAAAGGTAGTTCGGAAAATCTGAGGTTGTTATCAACATTAAGTCTACGATCATTATGGAAACACCATACAATACGGTTTATTAATCTCAGAAAACTTCCCTTACTTGTTCATCATAACAAGATTCGAACTATAATGTTCTTAACTCGGGTAACTAAAGCATGAACATTCCAACTTCCAAAAACATGATGTTCGGATAAAAATCATCTATGGAGCTTAATAATCCCGGTAGTATGTTCATAACATCCTTAAGAGCATGAATTCAAGGTTGAGGTAGCATTAACATACCTTAATATGAAGGAAACGCAGAGACAAGAGGTAGCATCCAACTCCGATTGCTTGAATGTCAATCCAAGATGTTTCTTAACTTAAATGATCGAGTCTATGTAATCTATAGGTGTTTTAGATGGAAGGAGACTCTCTAGAAATGAAGGAAAACGAAGTACAAGTGAAAGGGACGAAGTGAAATGAAATGGGGTGTTGTCCATGTATATAATATCTTGAGCTTTATGTACGTTAGGCTTAGCTATTTACGTACGTAATCGACTTAGCGCACGCTACCATTTGTTCTTAGCGTACGCTATCGTTCAATAGTAGCTTATTGTCTCATTCTGTACTCGCTTACGTACGTTACACCCTATGCATTATGTACGTAAGCTACACACATTAGCGTATGCTAGTTACAAACCTTAGCGTACGTTAACAACCGTTGACCCCAAAACTGTCCAGGTTCATCCGCGGGAATCTTTCCGATCCCACCACCAGCCGTCCATGTGCTAGCCAGCCTGTTCAATCATTGACCTCCTTACGTACGCTACGTCTAGCTCGTAGCGTACGCTATCTCTAGCTCGTAACGTACGTTACGCTTACCTGTTAGCGTGCATTACGACGTAGTTGCATGAGAAGGATTAAAAGTTGATATTATCGTGCATGAGGATACGAATACAGAAACGATCATACTTCGATTATTGATAGCACAAATTCGAGTAATACAGTGTTCAAATACGGACGAAAATACCCAACAATTTATCCGAATATTACATACTCTCCCTCTAAAAAGAAGTTTCGTCCCGAAACTTAAATTAGAGTGGTGGAACAACCAAGGAAAAATAACTACTTGCTCAGCCCCAATACATCACGAGCAATGCGCGAATGCAAGGTTCTAAAAATACAATGATTGGACCTAGCAAGTATCTGGTATGTAAATTGAGGCGATAAATTACATGTGAACATGAGAAGTTAGAGTGGAGAAGTAAAAGCTCCTAGAATTAAGGAAAATCACAAACGGCTCAGACGTACTGAAATCGCGTGTCGAGCTCGACCAACCGTATTCAAGTTCATAACACATTGGAAATGTTAACCGTACGAGTGGGAACAAATAGTTTCGAACAAAATTTTGCAAGGATTACGTTCAGATGTGGATAGACCACAATAATTCACGGAGTCTAACAAATCGGTTCTGAAATTCGTTCGAATGACGGTAGGCTCAGTAGAAATGGTAATTTAAAATTGTCAACAGGATCACAGATGAATCACCAACAATGAAAGTCTCCCAACACCGAAAATACTAAGAAGAGTACGGGTAATACGTTCCTCCATACTAAGAAGACATTTCAGCCCCGAAACTTAAAACAGTAGGAGTTGGAAATGAAAAGCAATTAAAATGAAAAAATGATCAAAGTCACGATTGTTGGAAACAGCAACGACTAGAACATAATACAAAATCTTCATTCGCCTATGTTATGCTCTTCATTAGAAGACATAAGGTTTCGGGACATTCTCCGGCCACTTGCTCTGCTCACCAACAGAGTAACATTCTTTGCCAATTCGGAAATTATCTCACAATGTTTCTCCCGATGGCCTTCACACCCGCACCGATAACAAGTCAAGAGTGGGGAGGGACAGTTTACACGGATATGTCCCGTATGGTTGCAGTTGAAGCACACTCTCTTCTTACCGGGAGTCACCAATGCTGGCTTGGGATTCCCAATGCTCATTCTCGACCGCGAAGACGACGCAGTCGAACGACGTGGGGGTTTGAGAACCTTAGTCTCTTCACCGCCCAAAAATTTTCCAGATGTCCTCGGTCTCTTTTCTCCGCTCGTTGGCTCGGTCACTGAGGAGGTTTCATAGGATATCGTCTGATCTTGATATTCCTTCACCGTAACATGAATCGTTGTCGTACGAACCACCTCACCGCTTCTGCTTCCTATATCACGTCTATGTCCGCCAAGGCTCGTCATTCTAATGCAGATAGTACCGTTTATTATTATCACATAGTCGGTTGTACGGTATACCACAATTATCAACACAAGGTTTAATTAGCATCCTTAGAATAACGGTAATATCGTAAAGCACGAAATTTTCTGAAGTCAATTTCCAGTCTTTCGACTAGGACGATCATTATGCGTATGCTTTTAATGAAAAATTTTTTTGAAACAAATGCCGAGTCACATTCTGCTCAAAACTTGTAAATACTGTCCTTTATTTTGGAAGAGGAAGTTTATACAATGACTCTAAAAATTTATTTACGAGTAATGCCTACAAGAAAATTGAAAATCGAATTGTAACTAATTTGAAATATTTCGAAAGTGTTGAGTCCCAAATACCACAATTTTGAAAATCCTTCCTCTTCTACCAAAATATTTGTTCGAAAGAATTTTTCACAAAAATACGTGACCATTTGACATGACTACATTAAATCATGAGGTTTACAATGTTAGGAAAATTTCAAAACACTACTTTGAAATGTTCGTAATTCGGCCTGGGAATATTACATGTCGAGGATTCTGCGCCGGAACCTACCAGGCTAAAAACCATTTATAAAATCCTTTCAAAATACGCCAAAAAGACGATGACGGTAGCATCTTCCAAAACTCACAAAATCATTTGTAAAATATTAAATACCGTCATAAAAATACCGTTAAAACGTGCAAGACTAAAATGCCAAAACTCGGTTTAGGGAATCGGTCTTATAAGATAACAATTCAGTTTGCAAAATACCAAGAGTCATTTCAAAACACTCACGCAGCGGATAAAATTAACACTCAAAGATTTATTCTACTGAAATGCAGAAACCGATAAATATGTTCGACTTCCGAAGTATACTACATAACCATTCTCACTCGAACCGTATACGCAGGTGATATCATAAAACAATGTAATCTCTAACAAGTTCAAACCCTTGGTTCACGTTAAGCACAATATAATCAAATACGTATACAAGGGGACTTATGATTCGGGAGGCTTACCATCACGGATTGCTTGAAGATGATGTTGGAACCACGATACTAATCACAACTCTGACTCGCGCGACTTACACAAGACATGGACTTGACCCAACGGCCTAGATTTTTCGCAAACCTAAGCTCCGATACCATAAATGTAACACCCCCAGAATACATCTGAAAATGTTACATGTCGTAGGCCCTTCTCACAAGGATCTACCAGGCTAAACTCTACTAGACTACACAATGATTGACCGACCGGGGGCAATCTAAATACAATGCAGACCGACAAGGTCATTAAACAATTCAAAAACTAATGAACTTTACATCTCAATGACAAAAATAAACTTTCACACAAAAAGGGATGACAACTCCATTTAATAAATGCAAAACCTACAACCGTGCAAGGGTGAATACTCAACCAAATGGAAAAATACCGACCAAGATGGAATAAAAGAAAAAGACTCTGACTCTTGTGTGATTAGCATCGTCGTCTTCCATATCCTTCCAAGCCAATCCCGTGATTGCTCCCGAGCTGCCAAAACCTGAGCGCATAACAGGCACCCAC
Organism: Orobanche coerulescens; assembly: GCA_033398695.1. Taxonomy (NCBI): domain Eukaryota; kingdom Viridiplantae; phylum Streptophyta; class Magnoliopsida; order Lamiales; family Orobanchaceae; genus Orobanche; species Orobanche coerulescens. The sequence goes on along the minus strand of CM065812.1, from coordinate 122,500,909 downwards.
CCCCCGAAACTCGGGAGTTAGCAAAATGGAATTTTGCTAGTGCAAGTACATAATATACAAGATATACGAACAATAACAACACAAAACTCAATAGCCGCGAAGCCTTAACACAAACCATACATACCCATAGTCAACACAGAATAGCATTCGCATACACAAGGTGAAAGATAATCACATAGTAATTTTCTCTTTACGGAACATAACACCAAAGAAACTTTAAACAAGCCCAAGGAGTCAAAAAGATTTAGTTCAAAAATCTATTTTTATAAAAGGAAAAGTATTTTGATAAGATAGTTTGAAAACATTATTAATGACTCAAGCCATCTTGGGGTTTTGAAAATCGAATGGGAATACTTTTAGAAAATAACTTCAAAAGCTCTCGGGTCCTCGACCCAACATGTGGAAAACAATTTGCAAGAAAACCATTACAACGTTATTCGGGGTCCTCGACCCAATTGATAAAACACTATCACAAGCGAATCATTACAACATCTCATGGGGTTCTCGGCCCAATCCAAATAATATCATCACGAGATCAAATCTCAACATCCCATGGGGTCCTCGACCCAATACACAGAATAAACATCACAGTATAATCAAAGGCACAACCTCTCATTCGACAAATCCTTCTCAAGACCCCTGATTAATTAACCCTCGGAGATCTCGTCAAATATCCTTGGTTAATTAACTCTGATACCAACATTTAAAACAAGTTGGAATGAACTTTCAGAAACACGAATCACGGTCTACATCAAGACCAACATTTTAAAACGATTTGCAAGAACTTTGAATTACGAAAATTATTTGTGTTGTTTCCCAAAATATTATCCGAAGATAGATATTGCTGGAATGGTCGGGCTACAGCAAATTGCGAGAGCACGTCCGAGGGAAATGGAAAAACACAAGATTTGCCGGGTTTGTTAGGCCCGGGCTTGAATGCTCTTGCGAGATGTTATTAATATGAATATTCGTGGATACAAGTATTAATGTAATAATGCGATTACAATGAGTGTAAAAGATCCTATTTATCTAGCTCTTGAGCGAAGCTTTGGTGTTCTTGCTCTCTGCCGATCGTCTTCTGTGTGAGAGAGGCTGAGAGAGAAGAAAGAACCGAGAGATAGCTGTTGCCAAGAGTGAGAAAGCTAAGTTGAGTGCTGAATCAGGGAGAGAGTTCCGAGAGTTCATAGTGTTGGCCGAGAATCCGAGAGTTTTCCAAGTGCAGGCAGCCTTCTATTTATAGGAGCTGGGATGTCCTGTTTTCTGGTGGGCGATCGCCTTTCGTCCAATATAATAATGGGGAAATCGTCTTTAAGTGACATGGGCTATCTGCATAAAAGCTTGCGGCGGCTGCTGGCAGCCAGCTGTGCGGTCCAATGAGGAGTCGGCACGCGTCCTGAGTTGCTGTTACGGGCGGTCCCACTGACACCTTTCGGCGGGCCTGTCGGTTGGTGGAAGGATGCTGACACGCTGTGGTCAACGGACCATGTGCATCAGCGCCTTTTCCGGATCTGCATGTGGGTCTTGTTCCGAGCTTCGACCTTTGTCGACTGGATGATCACGGCTTCGCGCATCAGCCCTTGCCGACTGGGCGATCGATGGCTTCGCACATCGGCCCTTTCCGACTGGACGATCGATGGCTTCGCGTGGCATGAGGAGGTCGCCACTTGGTCGGTCGCCAGGAGTCGATCGCCAAGTACCGAGAGACGATCGTCTTCAGATGTCGATCGCTCGGCACCGGGACTTGTCCTGGGACCTTCGTCCAGCTGATCTATCTTGGCTGCTCGGCTATGGCTAGGTCGCCTGGCCTCTGAGTCGATCGCCGGTCGAGGCGTATAATTCTCGACACAACAATTGCCCCCCAGCTATCTGTGATGTTGAAGACATGGGGCGAGGAGGTTCTTGCTGGCGATCGTGTAGGATGAGGATGGGCGATCCGTTGAGATGACTTTGGTTTCCGGACTTGTGCGATCTGGTCGATTGGCTAGCTATCTTCGGTCTTGTACCTGCAAAAATAATATTGGCCGATCCCTCGTAGAAACTTGATTGTTTCGTCGCTGAGGAACCGTGCACAGTCGCGGAGTTCGATGGACCGACTCCATGACCGTGTCTTATGCGCGAACGACATTGACTGTCTCGTGACTTATTTTATTGTGAGGGTTCTCTGTTAGGCTGCGCCTCGCCTCGTATTTAAACGAAGGGCGTGCGGTCTTGGTCTAGAGGAGTCCTTGCGCGGGGCGTCGTCGGATTAATCAACTCCACTTCCGCGGCTTGTTGGCTCTGCTTCCACCTCGGCCCGCCATGAAGATGGCGAACCTCGACGGTGTACGTTGAGACGGGGGTAGTGACGCATCGCATTGTCCGGGTTTACCATGTTAGATGATGAACCTTTGAGGGTGGGCGATCGTGTCCACTGATTAGTTTTGGAGGGCCCTCAGACTACGCCGGCCTCGTATTTAAACGAAGGGCGGGCGATCTTGGCCCAAAGGGACCTTGCATGGCCGAAGCAGCTGGTTCCATCGACTACCAGGACCATGGCTGCACTCTTCCACCTCGGATCATTATGTAGATGCCGACCTTCGACAGTGTACGTTGTGCGGGGGAGGCGATCTCGTGCCGTAGTCCATCATGTTAGATGGTGAACTGTAGATGGCGAACGAGTCCTCCGATTTTGGTGATGTTGCTTGATATCGGCGATCGGGCTGGAAGACTGGAGATCGTCGTTCGGGCGCCGATCGCGCTTGCTCATAGGCTAAGAAGAAACCTTTGCCTGGCCAGAAAGTCTGCGGCTTTAGCGCGGAAGATCGCATAGGTCGGGGGATGGTCCTTCGTAAGATGCCTGAACATAGGCGAAAGACCATGGAATCCCCCTAGGACCGCGTAGAGGGCGATCTCATCACTTATGGGCTCGCCGTTGAGGATGATCTCGTCTAGCCGGTTGATGTAGTCCGAGTCGGATTCTTCTTCTCCCTGCCTGATTTGCATCCTGCGATGGGGACCTTCCGGCCGAGCGAACTTGGCGGCGAAGTACACTATGAAGTCGTTCGCCAGTTGGTTAAAGGAACCGATGGATCTAGGCGGCAATGAGGTGTACCACCTGTGGGCAAGGTCGTCCAGCGTCAGAGGGAACATTCGGCACCTGGTCGCGTATGATGCCCCACACCCAGTCATGTAGATGTGAAACTTGCTCAGGTGAGTTTCGGGGTGTGATCTCCCCTCGTACAGAGGTGTTTGCGGAGGAGCGATCTTATGCTGCATGGGGGCGAGCTCGATGTGGACCGCGAGCGGCTCGCTCGGTCCGGCGATCTTGCTCTTAGCGCCTGCCCCAGATTCTAGGAGCGCCTTCATGTCGTCGAGCTGGCGTTGCATCGCGTCCATCACTGTAGCTTGGTCGCTCGTGGATCGGCTTTTGGAGCGGGAGCCGAGGCGATCGTGTACCGATCTCCTGACTCCGCTGTTGCCGACTTCGGTTCCCTAACGAGGAGGAGCCAGATGGCTGATCGGCCTTCTGGGAGTCAGATATGCCGAACTCCTAGTGACGGACTCGAGCTCTGTCGTCTCGTGGCTGGGACCGGACTGCCCCAGTCGCCATGACAGGTCGCTGCCTAGGCGATCGAAAACAGAGGTGCCCCGGCTGGCGAGCGCCTCTTCTTGCGAATGGGAGCCTCCTGGAGATCGCTCGGTCAGCAATGCCTTGAACTTCCGTTTGGACCTGCGGCGGATGGCCGAGGGGGTTATAGCGGGAGGCGCGTCGAGAGCACTCCGTCGCTCCTGTAGGATGGCCATGGCCTTTTCGATCTGTTCCCCGGTTTGGAACTGATCGAGCGAGAGGCTTGGGCCGGCCCTCAGGGGCGGGATTGAGCATCTCGGACTGCGGCGGCTACCCTCCGCGATCGGCTGTGGCTCGGATTGAGATGGAATGAGGTGTCTGGCGGATCGGCCAGCAGCTTTCTTCGACGAGGAGGCAGAAGTCATGATTCTGAAAGCTTCCTCTGAAGAACAATGAGTGTTTCTTCAGGTATATGCCCCGGAGAACAGTGAGTGTTCTTCGAGACGGTAGGAATAAAAAATTGAGGGTTAGATTACCCCCCTTCCTCTAGCGCCAATTGTTGTTGCCCGAAATATTATCCGAAGATAGATATTACTGGAATGGTCGAGCAATAGCAAATTGAGAGAGCACGTCCGAGGAAATCGAAAAACACAAGATTTGCCGGGTTTGTTAGGCCCGGGCTTGAATGCTCTCGCGATATGTTATTAATACGAATATTCATGGATACAAGTATTAATGTAAGAATGCGATTACAATGAGTGTAAAAGATCCTATTTATCTAGCTCTTGAGCGAAGCTTTGGTGTTCTTGCTCTCTGCCGATCGTCTTCTGTGTGAGAGAGGCTGAGAGAGAAGAAAGAACCGAGAGATAAGTCTTGCCAAGAGTGAGAAAGCTAAGTTGAGTGCTGAATCAGGGAGAGAGTTCCGAGAGTTCAGAGTGTTGGCCGAGAATCCGAGAGTTTTCCAAGTGCAGGCAGCCTTCTATTTATAGGAGCTGGGATGTCCTGTTTTCTGGCGGGCGATCGCCTTTCGTCCAATATAATAATGGGCTGATCGTCTTTAAGTCACATGGGCTGTCTGCATAAAGCTTGCGGCTGCTGCTGGCAGCCAGCTGTGCGGTCCAATGAGGAGCCGGCACGCGTCCTGAGTTGCTGTCACGGGCGGTCCCACTGACACCTTTCAGCGGGCCTGTCGGTTGGTGGAAGGATGCTGACAGGCTGTGGTCAACGGACCATGTGCATCAGCGCCTTTTACGGATCTGCATGTGGGTCTTGTTCCTAGCTTCGGCCTTTGCCGACTGGATGATCATCGGCTTTGCGCATCGGCCCTTGCCGACTGGGCGATCGATGGCTTCGCAAATCGGCCCTTGCCGATTGGAAGATCGATGGCTTCGCGTGGCATGAGGAGGTCGCCACTTGGTCGGTCGCCAGGATTCGACCGCCAAGTACCGAGAGACGATCGCCTTCAGATGGCGATCGCTCGGCACCAGGACTTGTCCTGGGACCTTCAGCCGGACGATCTGTCTTGGCTGCTCGGCTATGGCTAGGTCGCCTGGCCTCTGAGTCGATCGCCGGTCGAGGCGTATAATTCTCGACACAACAATTTGGTAACGGGGTCTTAGCTATCACTCAAATATCCGTTACCAATAAGCCTGCCAGGCGACTCCCTTGCACACTTGTGTACCGGCGTTCACTCCACTATATTGGCCGCCCATTGCACATGTCACCGCGTCGGCGTTCACTCCCACAGGAGCCGCCCCTTGCTCGCGCATTAAGTAACACCGGTGTTCCCCAATCATATGGAGCCGCTCATTGCAGCGTACACCAGGACGGAGTACACGCCCCGCCCTCAGAGGCACCCGGATATGACGTCTCTCATAACAAGTATTCACGTTGTTACAAATACCAAGCACACAGTCAATCGTTGCAACAATTATCAAATTAGTTCATCAATTCACATAATTTATTCGCCAGTCCGTAACTACGCAAAATAAACAACAACTCGCACGTTATTCATCAAGACTTAACACATTAAGCCTTCAACACTACCAATCAACACTACATATATTATATCCTTATATCGTAACTCAACCGAAAATACAATCATTACCATATTACCTCTATAATTATCATTCGTACTTTATTCTAAGTTAAGTACGTCGACTAATATTGGTATTAATCACCCAACATTTATCTCTATATGTATATATATATATACACATATATCTATACGTATATCCACACACATATATATATATATACATATAATATATATATATATATATATATATATATATATATATATATATATAGAGGAGGGTTCAAATAAAAACTTCTTCATAGGTGTTAACTAGAAACTAATCTAAATTGTTCATTCGATTTGATCAACGGATGATATTAATTGATACTTCCAATTTTATTTTATTCATTTTACTATGTAAAGGGTAGTAAAGTAACATGATTATGATGTAACGCCTAATCCCCTTGATTAGTGGGATTTTTCCAACTCACTCTTAATTCAATTGTGCCATTGCTAATTAAAAGTATTTTTCTCTATTTCATGATTATATATTATCTTTTATTAATTTATAATCATATGAACCCATTTATTAATTACTAATTTCTCATTTCAAGGAAAACAAGTTCTCATATATTTCTTAGTGATACTTTTAGAATAGTTTAAATGTTACATGATGAGTTTAGTATCATGTTCACGGTCATATATGATTTTTTTGTTGATATCGAACTATTTTTTAAAATAAATTTTATGATTTGTTGATACCCAATAATTTTAAACATCGTTATTATCTAATAAAAACATTATAATATATTAATTAAGCATTATAATTATCTTAGAATGTGTATATTGACTATTTAACAACAACAAAAATAAACATGTAATGGTCTGATCTTAATATGTTTCATGAATACACAATTTACTTTAATATTCATGTATAGTACACTTCCTAATATCTATAAAAAAGAAATAGCATAATACTTTGATAAGCAATGCACGAACAATATATAAGCAATAGATGAATCAATAATAAGCAATATTAATAGTAAAATATATTAATAAGCAATGCATATGCACAATATATAAGCAAATAAGATATTAATAGATGAATCAATAATGAGAAATAGTATAATATATTAATAAGCAATGCATATGCACAACATAAGCAAATAAAATATTACACTAACAAGAAAAAAAATGTATATCTTGATGTATCATCAAAATAGCTAGCCTTCACTAATTGTCTATTGAAATTTATTAATTCTCAATTAAAATTAAATTTAAACGGACACGTAATAATGCGTCTCAATATGATATACGAAACCAACAATAAGCAAGAATATGTAATCTAAAAAACAATACATAAACACAATATAAGCAATGGATATAAAGCAACAATAAACGACACCATTACAATTGTAATACATTAACAAGCAACACATAAACAAAATATAAGCAATTTATCAATCATTATAAGCAATAATACACTATTTAAATAAGCAATGAATAAACAAAATTCAAGTTTCATATAAACAAATTTGAAATCGAAAGTTTTAAGCAAAAACACAAACCCAAGATTATTTGTTAAGGGCTTCCACAAATTACGCAAGATATAGTTATGGTAAGTTTGAAGCTAGTAGAAAAATACATTCTTATCCTTAATTGTTTATTTTAGGTAAATTTGTGGTTCTAATATAGTAATGCTACATATATGTCGTTAGTTTTGTGATTAATCTCATCCATTCATATTAATCTAATCAATGGTTTATGGTGGTTCCTAGTTAACACATAGAGGTTGGTTTCTATTATAACCCTCCCCTATATATATATATATATATATATATATAGATATTCGTAACATGATTCATACACTTCAGCAACAATGATTTCACATAATTATAATTCGTATATCAAGGTACTTGCCTTGGTAATCTCTCGCGAATACTCCGAAAATACAGTTGATTGGAACAATCCAGAACTCCAACGGAAACGACGATCGGAAAGGCTTAACACTGGATTATCGTAGGAAATTCGTCCTTAATATCCTATCATTAAATAAACAATCAATCACACGAGGAAAAACGTAGAAAGATGACCGAACCCTAAATGTACTCTTCATAACGTACGTTACACACCTATGTAACGTACGTTACGTCTGCACGTTAGTGCACGTAAGCTACAAAGATTAAAGCACGCTAAGCATGCATTTGACAGTTCTTCTCAGTTCAGACGACTGCCTTGCCTGAGGGCATAGCGTACGTAATGCATAGAGCTTAACGTATGTTATATTCACACATATAATACCCATGTGAATCAGAATGATCCTATGGTGTTGATGTCTTCGAATTCCAGGTTAATCATCCCATTATAAGACTTACTCCAATCTCGATTATAAATCCTCAAAGGCAGTTCGGAAAATCTGAGATTGTTATCAACATTAAGTCTACGATCATTATGGAAACACCATACAATACGGTTTATTAATCTCAAAAAACTTCCCTTACTTGTTCATCATAACAAGATTCGAACTATAATGTTCTTAACTCGGTTAACTAAAGCATGAACATTCCAACTTCCAAAAACATGATGTTCGGATAAAAATCATCTATGGAGCTTAATAATCCCGGTAGTATGTTCATAACATCCTTAAGAGCACGAATTCAAGGTTGAGGTAGCATTAACATACCTTAATATGAAGGAAACGCAGATACAAGAGGTAGCATCCAACTCCGATTGCTTGAATGCCAATCCAAGATGTTTCTTAACTTAAATGATCGAGCCTATGTAATCTATAGGTGTTTTAGATGGCTGGAGACTCTCTAGAAATGAAGGAAAACGAAGTACAAGTGAAAGGGATGAAGTGAAATGAAATAGGGTGTTGTCCATATATATAATGTCTTGAGCTTTACGTACGTTAGCCTTAGCTATTTACGTATGTAATTGACTTAGCGCACGCTACCATTTGTTCTTAGCGTACGCTATCGTTCAATGGTAGCTTACTGTCTCATTCTGTACTCGCTTACGTACGTTACACCCTATGCATTACATACATAAGCTACACACATTAGCGTACGCTAGTTACAAACTTTAGCATACGTTAACACCCGTTCACCCCAAAACTATCCAGGTTCATCCGCGGGAATCTTTCCGATCCCACCACCAGCCATCCATATGCTAGCCAGCCTGTTCAATCATTGACCTCCTTACGTACGCTACGTCTAGCTCTTAGCGTACGCTATCTCTAGCTCGTAACGTACGTTACGCTTACCTGTTGGCGTGCGTTACGACGTAGTTGCATGAGAAGGATTAAAAGTTGATATTATCGTGCATGAGGATACGAATATGGAAACGATCATACTTCGATTATTGATAGCACAAATTCGAGTAATACAGTGTTCAAATACGGACGAAAATACCCAACAATTTATTCGGATATTACATACTCTCCCTCTAAAAAGAAGTTTTATCCCGAAACTTAAAGTAGAGTGGTGGAACAACCAAGGAAAAATAACTACTTGCTCAGCCCCAAAACATCACGAGCAATGCGCGAGTGCAAGGTTCTAAAAATACAATGATTGGACCTAGCAAGTATCTGGTACGTAAATTGAGGCGATAAATGACATGTGAACATGAGAAGTTAGAGTGGAGAAGTAAAAGCTCCTAGAAATAAGGAAAATCACAAACGGCTCAGACGTACTGAAATCACGTGTCGAGCTCGACCAACCGTATTCAAATTCATAACACATTGGAAATGTTAACCGTACGAGTGGGAACAAATAGTTTCGAACAAAATTTTGCAAGGACTACGTTCAGATGTGGATAGACCACAATAATTCACGGAGTCTAACAAATCGGTTCTGAAATTCGTTCGAATGACGGTAGGCTCAGTAGAACATGGTAGTTTAAAATTGTCAAGAGGATCACAGATGAATCACCAACAATGAAAGTCTTCCAACACCGAAAATACTAAGAAGAGTACGGGTAATACGTTCCTCCATACTAAGAAGACATTTCAGCCCCGAAACTTAAAACAGCAGGAGTTGGAAACAAAAAGCAATTAAAATGAAAACAAATGATCAAAGTCACGATTGTTGGAAACAGCAACGACTAGAACATAGTACAAAATCTTCATTCGCCTATGTTAGGCTCTTCAGTAGAAGACATAAGGTTTCGGGACATTCTCCGGCCACTTGCTCTGCTCACCAACAGAGTAGCATTCTTTGCCAATTCGGAAATTATCTCACAATGTTTCTCCCGCTGGCCTTCACACCCGCACCGATAACAAGTCAAGAATGGGGAGGGACAGTTTACACGGATATGTCCCGTATGGTTGCAGTTGAAGCACACTCTCTTCTTACCGGGAGTCACCGATGCTGGCTTGGGATTCCCAATGCTCATTCTCGACCGCGAAGATGACGCATTCGAACGACGTGGGAGTTTGAGAACCTTAGTCTCTTCACCGCCCAAAATTTTTCCAGATGTCCTCGGTCTCTTTTCTCCGCTCGTTGGCTCGGTCACTGAGGAGGTTTCATAGGATATCGTCTGATCTTGATATTCCTTCACCGTAACATGAATCGTTGTCGTACGAACCACCTCACCGCTTCCGCTTCCTATATCACGTCTACGTCCGCCAAGGCTCGTCATGCTAATGCAGATAGTACCGTTTAGTATTATCACATAGTCGGTTGTACGGTATACCACAATTATCAACACAAGGTTTAATTAGCATCCTTAGAATAACGGTAATATCGTAAAGCACGAAATTTTCTGAAGTCAATTTCTAGTCCTGCGATTAGGACGATCATTATGCGTATGCTTTTAATGAAAAAAAAATTTGAAACAAAAGCCGAGTCACGTTCTGCTCAAAACTTGTAAATACTGTCCTTTATTTTGGACGAGGAAGTTTATACAATGACTCTAAAAATTTATTTACGAGTAATGCCTACAAGAAAATTGAAAATCGAATTGTAACTAATTTGAAATATTTCAAAAGTGTTGAGTCCCAAATACCACAATTTTGAAAGTCCTTCCTCTTCTACCAAAATATTTATTCGAAAGAATTTTTCACCAAAATACGTGACCATTTGACATGACTACATTAAATCATGAGGTTTACAATGTTAGGAAAATTTCAAAACACTACTTTGAAATGTTCGTAATTCGGCCTTGGAATATTACATGTCGGGGATTCGGCGCCGGAACCTACCAGGCTAAAAACCATTTATAAAATCATTTCAAAATATGCCAAAAAGCCGATGACGGTAGCATCATCCAAAACTCACAAAATTATTTGTAAAATATTAAATACCATCATAAAAATACCGTTAAAACGATTCGGGAGGCTTACCATCACGGATTGCTTGAAGATGATGTTGGAACCATGATACTAATCACAACTCTGACGCGCGCGACTTACACAAGACATGGACTTGACCCAACGACCTAGATTTTTCGCAAACCTAAGCTCCGATACCATAAATGTAACACCCCCAGAATACATCCGAAAATGTTACACGTCGTAGGCCCTTCTCATTGTAATATCCGGATTTATTACTGTGTATTTTACCTGTATTCGAACCCTGTATTATTCGGAATTGTGATCTTGATGATTGGAGTATGATATTTCTTACATTGATATCTTTGTACATAAGTATAACAACATGCAAAATTTCTCATGCAAACTCGTGATAGCGCACGCTAAGAATGTAACTTAACGCGCGCTATCGAGCTACTACTAGCGCACGCTATGTATGTAGGGGTTGCGTGCGCTAAGCACTCAATTATTGAGTTGGGCGGCTAGCACATGCGCCAGCCGGGACATGGGTCCGGATAAGATTCCCGCGGACGAACCTGGACGGATTTGGAGTCAACGCTTATTAGCGTGCGCTAAGTATTGTATGCTAGCGTGCGCTAATTAGCTAAAGTACAGAATATTATAAATGAGACAACAACCCGTTTTGGCTTACATTTCATTCGTCCATTCTTCATTCTTGAGAGGCCAGAGAGCTATAATAATCCTTCTAACACACATAGAAAACATCTTCTCGATCCTTGAATATTGGATATTGCTTGTGAGTGATCATTGAAGTGGAGGAGCACCTTGGAGTGGCATACAACCAACCGGAGTCGGATTCTACCTTACGGTTCAGTAATTTTCGTCATATTAAGGTATGTTGATTCTATCTTCAATCTCTAGATTCGTGTTATGGAAAATAAGATGATCATGTTAGCAAATATTGATTTTCGTGGATGAATTATCCAAAGTACATCATGTTTGGAATATTGAGATGAATAGGCCTTAAGTACCTTGATTATGAACATCATGATTCGAATCTTATTACATTGAACAAGTAGAGGAAGCTTCTATCATTGGTAATCCGAATCTAGTAGATGACTTCATAACAATCATGGACTTGACTTTTACATCATTATTGTTAGACGAATCTATAGGGTTGATCATGGAAGGATTTATTTTGTATAGATGGAACATTATTCAAACTTCGGAGTGATAGTTTTCATTGATATAAAGGTGTTGATATCAACCGTTAAGCCTTCCGAATTATCGCATGAAGAATGGTATTTGAAATGGAATATGGTTTTATAATAGTATACATATTCTTGAATCTGAAGTTGTTATCCGTAAGATCATTCATAGCCGTATGAACATGATATTCATGGAGGTAACATGAATTTACACTGAGGATTTCATTTGGTTTGATCATGTTGAGGTCCGTCTACTGCCCAGTAGTAAACTGCCATGCACAGTTAGCGCACGATAAGCTATGTAGATTAACGTGCGCTATCGAGCAGACGTACGCTACGTTTGGTACTTAACGTACGTTAAGCCATCAGACGAGTCAATCGGCTGATCAGTGAGGTACTGACCATGCATAGTTAGCGTACGCTAGGCTTTGTTGTTTGCGTGCGCTATCGAGCAGACTTAACGCACGCTACACAGAGTACTTAGCGTGCGCTAAGAAGTTCAGGCAGATTACATTTTATGAGCTTTTGGCCGTAAATCGAATTGTTAGACATTCGTACGATGTGAGATAAATCCTATATTATTTCTCTTGTTAAGGTTTGAGCTTGTTACGTGATTGATTGAGGGGGGCGACCTTCAAGTGTTCGTTTTGTGGAAGTATTGTTCTTGTCTTCGAATCGAGGCAAGTACCTTATTTGTTTTACGTATTGATGTTATACATACTGTCATACATGTATGTCGTTGTTGTATGTCCACCTCGTGTTGGTCCAACGGGATCATCGGGGGATCTATGCTAGCGTGCGCTGGATCATCGGATGGGTTTTTCCACCACGGGTTGGTCTGACGGGATCATCGTGGGTTCTAGGCAGTGAACGCTGGATCGTCGAAATTACCATGTGTATGTTATGATATCATGTTGTGATTATCAGTTGTGTATGTTATGTATGAATTTCTCGCAGGAGAAGACTCGTTTGACATTTTATCATTTACGTTATTATTATTATTCTGCGTGTGATGTTGAATAATATGTTGTGGTACTTGTACTAGCATCGTTGTGCTAACCCCTTCGGGGGTGAACATTTTGTTTATGTTCAGGATCCAGGAGAGCGGGAAAACAACTACTGGAGCTGCATGACGACGAAGGTGCAGAGTGATGTTCCGGCCGGATTTATTTATCTGTTGTTTATTGGTTATTTCAATAAGTACTCGAGTATGAAGTCATTTATGATGAATTTGAATTTGGTGATGTATTATTAAGTTTCTGTTGAACAATTGTATTTTCAGTATTTGGTCAGAACTGTTGTATCTTAATTCCGATATTTCCATTCGTTAGTACTTCTTAATGTCTGTTCAATTCTTCAGCCTTGTAAATCCTTATGTAAAGGATTTACGGTGCTGTAATATTCCTAAAAATATCGGGGGTGTTACAGAATATGGTATCTGTAACACCCCCAAATCCTATTGGGTTACTACAGTGCCGTGGACCCCACGCCAGGAGATCCACCAGGCGAACATGACTAAAATACATTAAATTAAACAACAAGGGAAAATCATAGTCCCTACCATGATATCCGACACAATATTCCGATAAGGAATTTCAACGACAACGATGGGCCTACATGGCCAAGAGTAAAATACAACATCCACGAGCATCTGCTCGGGTAATACAAAATGACAATGACTGACAAACTGGAGAATACTCCAACCGACTGACCAACATGAACAACTCGAACTAGTATCGCTAGAATGCCTCGTTGCCATCATCATGCCCCTGTGTCTCAACTCTCTCCTCGCAAGCACCTAAAACATGAAAAACATGTTCCGCCCCCACGGGTCATCATCCGTATAATGAACATCAAATACATGTATAACATGATATGCATCCAAAGGCGTAATGAAACGGTACAATGATGATAATAATACGAGATGCTCACAAACCAAGGTAAGAACCGAGCATTCGTGAAATACTATGCCCACGGATACTATTAATACACATCGACGAGTTAGAACATAAATGCCCAACGGCGAATCATAATCACAGAATACCACAATGAATTAAACGACAGAACCAAACCAATCGAATTTAATATGAATCATAATGCCCAAAGGCTCCAATGAAAATACCAAGACATTTCAAAAGGCACGAAAGTCATTCACAGAAATTAACAAATATCACAAACACTGAAGTCAAACAGCTAAGTCAGAATAATGAGGGCAAGCCACGGCACGAAGCCGTATCACAATGAGGGCGAAGCCACGGCATCCACCAGTATCACAATTAGGGCGAAGCCACGGCATCCACCGTATCACAATGAGGGCCGGGCCACGGCATCCACCGTATCACAATGAGGGCGAAGCCACGGCATCCACCGTATCACAATTAGGGGCCGGCCACGGCATCCACCGTATCACAATGAATGATAGTGTCTTTGTCTTGAGTCGGCCAACACGATGATAGTAACACACGGATAGACACCGTCCTTGGATCCCAAATTAACACCTCGATTGCCTTAGAACGGCCAACCGACAACAATGATGCAATGGATGATTGAACACTTTGATTTGCACGAGAACGCCAATCGATAACAATGACACGATGAATGAGTGAATACCTCGATTGCCTAAGAAAGGTCAATCGATAACAATGTAGCAGAGAATGATTGAACATTTAGATTTGCCTGAGAACGGCCAATCGATGACAATGATACGAAGGATGCCTCGGCACCTTTAATCGGTTACCGACGACGCAGGTGAGAAATGAATAAGCCAATGCCTTTAATCGGCCTGTACAGTTTTAATGACGATCCAAACAGGAATAACAATGATCTCAACGATGTCTTAAATTGACATCTATATTAACAACAATCGATACATCGATACCGCGAACCGGCTATCGACAATGACATTAATAATGAGTATTACAATGCCTTGAATCGGCCGTTAACGAACAACAATAAACATTTGGCAAAATTGCCGGGAGGTATCGTATCGAACGATCTCTTGATATCAATGAATTCATGAAGAGACTAAGTCTCGGAATGATACAACACATTCATACACATACATGATGACATTAGCTCATTGACTAGTACAAGTATAAAACTTGCCTCAAACCGAAGGCGAGAAGGTACTTCCACGATCAACGTCCTTAATGAAATTACCGGCCGCTCGAACAACCTTAAACAACACAAAAACCAATAATTCTCTTAATACACGAATCAAGCATGATCACAACCAACTCAAAAGTCGATACAACAATACCCGAAACTCATTGGGGCATTTAAAACAAACGCGTTGTAAACAATCTCCAATTGTTTACAACCAAAACTCATTTACATCCGAACCAACTCCCAATGAATGATTCAAATCCACAAAAACTCATGGATACTATCAATAATCCAATAGGAATGCTTAGAACGATATTTCAACAACATTTAGTCGAAAACCCCCAAAATTCCAAAGTCAACCCGTAAGGGTTCTTGAACAATTCCTCAATTATTCACAAAATCCGAAAATTACACCAATGAATCCGTAGAAATACATGTATCCAAGATAGATAATCCATATCTAACATATTCCAACATAATATCGATTTACACGAAGAGATCGAAAGCAAAACACCCAAGATCCGAAATTCTAGATCCAAGAATCATTACCTTGATTTGGAGTGATGAAACTGATTTAGATGATGATTAATCCAACTTAGGAGCTTGAAGATAATGCTAGATGATTGCATCTCGAAAAGACTTTTCCGAATCGCCCGAGCTCGTCCGAAATGATTGAGAAATGAAGAAATGACGAAGGTTGGACCGAACTGTCCTATTTATACTGTCCCAGCTTAGCGCGCGCTAACTCCTGATGTTAGCGTGCGCTAACGCGTGTACCGGGTAGTCCAGTGAGGTCTGAAATGCCTCGTTAGCGTGCGCTACGACTTGGTAGCGTGTGCTAACACCTTACCGATAGCGTGCGTTATCCCAAAATGTTAACGTGCGCATCGATGTCCGATACTCAAAGATCGAAATCCGTAACTCATCGTCCTCTGTCTTGCACGCGTTAGCGTCGCTACTAATGTGACTTAGCGTGCGTTGCCAACACAATTAGCGTACGCTACTTACCACTCGTAGCGTGCGCTACGAATTTCCCAAATCAGCCCAGTACCTTCTGGACTGTCTGCCTCACTTGCGCTAGCGTGCGCTAATACTGAATCATTGCGTGCGTTACATGCACCTCATTAGCGCGCGCTAACTAAAATGTTTAGCGTGCGCTACCTCTCAAACTGCAAATAAAAACATGATGATGATGACGACAACAATCTCGGCTCGATCTCAAACAGTGATGATCCCAAAATACGCCGAATGGTGAACATAGTTGACTGAATATGAATGATGAATGATTATTACTGAGTGAAAGAAAAAAAAAAAATCTGAGTGACAGTTACTGAATGATAATAAATGAATTCACAACCGGGTATTACATACTCCCCCCCTTAAAAAGAGTTTCGTCCTCGAAACTGAGGGTAAACAACTCGGGATATGAACTATCCATCACGATCTGAAAACAATAACGCCCAAATAGTCCTCGGGACCAAATCAACCGCAAGCCCAAGTCCCCAAGACTTGACGTCTCGAAACACAGTGAACGATTTCTCAAATTATCACGAAATCTCGAGCACAACACCGGAGGGATGAACTCCCAACAAATGACCCAAATCTCAAGATTCTCAAATATGATCATAATAAGATAGATCAACAATAAATGATCCACAGTCACGATACATTATTACGGATAGATTTACACAGTCATCCAAAAACAAGGTTACATCTCAAATGTACCCAACATCGATATCCTCCCATATCATCGATTTCCTCTATCTCAACGGTTTAAGGTATATCCGACGATGAACTCGCCGCTAACTAAGACCTCAGAAGGTCACGAGAATGAAAGTGACAAAAATGAATGATGAATGATAAATGACTACAAATCCGACAAGGATTTGGAATGACTCACCAAGGTGAATTAATAACGTCATGAGTGATAGTTCCCTGAAGTGATTGGAACCGCCGTTCCTCTTGAATTGAATGATTAATCGATAATTATGTGTCCCAACATGATTGATATATGTGATGAATGAATTATATGAATGAATGAACGACAATGAAATGAATGATTATCCTCCTACCGAGCAAGAATTAACTTGCTCAAAACTGGTGATGAATGTCCTTACCTCGGGCTCTCGAAGCCTGATAGGGCCCCTTAAATGAAGTACGGGCTGGAGTAACAAAATCCCTCGAGGCTCTTGAGCTCCCTTGAGATTTACTGGCGCTAGAACCCCTGCAGTATTTCTGCCGGTGTCCATGCCTCCCACACAGAAAACAAACAATAGCTGGCACCGTACACCGGGTACTAACGTGACCTGCTGAATCACAGTTAAAGCAAACAACAATAACTCGTCGCCGAGAGGAAGATCTTGTCCCAAAGACGAAGACGACTAGAAAACGACCCCTTGGACGTCGGAGCCCGATGTCCCTCCGAACGAGCCGGCATTCTAGTCCTCTCACCAAGAAATCAAGGATGCTTCGAGTAAGCTCCTTGATCAAAAGCTCGCTCCAAGAGCCTTCCCGATGAACTCACTAAGTGAATTACAATTGTGATTGAACAATCGCATCCTCAATCATGGATTTAGCCTCTTGCTAAAATACTTAATTTTATCCGCCTCAGTACGGATAATTGACGAAGCAAACTGAAGTAGTCCCTGAAACTTCTCAGCAATGACAATAACACCCTCGTCCTCATCGGGTTTGGGGTTCAAAACCTCTGACAACTTGGCTTCATGAAGTGGAGCCGGATAATACCTCTCTAACATGAGAGTCTTGAACTCGCTCCAATTACAATCACGATCGATGGGTTTCACAGAAAGCCACCACGAATAAGCGCCCTTACTCAAGTAATAAGCCGCTACTGCCACTTTACTCTCTTCCGGACACTGAACCATGTCGAAGATTTTATCAAAATGCTCGAGCCAATGAACAATATCAGCTGGTTCCGACGAACCCTCAAAAGTAGGCGGCATCTGACGAGAGATATTGCCAACAATCTGATTCACTCCTCCAGTCTGTCCATGAAATGGCACTGCATCCTCATGCGGTGGACCACGAACCATCGAGGTCTCGCATGGTCTCCACTATCCGCGTCATCCGAGTCATCCGGGCCATCATGCCCCGCATAAATATGAATGGATCAACCCGAACACCTTCCGAGTGAGATGCCTCTCGGTACGACTCTGACAGTGAATGATTATCTCACGATGAATGAGTAGCCTCGCTATTTGATGAATTAATGATATCCCTCGCGTTCGTGTGGGCATGCACACGAGATCCCGGTTCCGGCCCGCACCGCGCCTCTTCCCCGTCCTCTCGACACTCTATCCATACTGAAGTAGGAAAGTCACATGATGATTATAGATTCCGCATGAATATCGCATTATGATCACGTTACAGAGTGACAATAATGAGCATACACGCTCTAACACAATGAATGCATTAATGATTTAATGAAATGATCGTCGGCATTACGTCAGAGTATGATAAGACCGCATGAAACATCAAATGAGGTAACATGATTGCCTGATGAAATTCCTGAAATGATTACCTTGAACAAGTTAACAAGGTTGAAAATTCGATCCTCAAGATCAACAACTGAACCGTGAGATGGGTTGAATGATTAATGAATTAACTGAATAATGAGATCAACTGAGTGATGAATGAATTAACTGAACGATGAGATTGACTGAGTGATGAATGAATTATGTGAGTGATGATATTGACTGAGTGATGAATGAATTAACTGACTGATGAATGAATTATCTGAGTGATGATATTGACTGAGTGAGGAATGAATTAACTGACTGATGAATGAATTATCTGAGTGATGATATTGACTGAGTGAGGAATGAATTAACTGAGTGATGGATGAATTATCTGAGTGATGATATTGACTGAGTGAGGAATGAATTAACTGACTGATGAATGAATTATCTGAGTGATGATATTGACTGAGTGAGGAATGAATTAACTGAGTGATGGATGAATTATCTGAGTGATGATATTGACTGAGTGAGGAATGAATTAACTGACTGATGAATTCAAAATGATGATTGAGAATTATTAACTGATAAATGAGTTGATCCTTAATGCTTACACAAGTCACACGTGCTCCAAAACAATTAGTCATGAATCAATCATAGCACTAATATCACATATAGGTTTCAGCAAAGCATGAACAATTAATGACATGATGGATGTATGAACACATAGAGAATCGAGTCCTTACACAGGTCATACGAAGCTTCGAGGTCTCGCGATACTAGTCTTCACTGACGACGACTCGATGAATGAATGACTCGTGCAGTCGCACTAATGTTACGACTCACAAAACCTGACTGACTAGATTGTCATAACCTGACAATCCCACCACTACCGCGTCGGTAGGACCACATAACTCACATCTCAGGGTATTTCACAACCCAAAGCGCTCTGATACCATTTCTGTAACACCCCCAAATCCTATTGGGTTATTACAGTGCCGTGGACCCCACGCCAGGAGATCCACCAGGCGAACATGACTAAAATACATTAAATTAAACAATAAGGGAAAATCATAGTCCCTACCATGATATCCGACACAATATTCCGATAAGGAATTTCAACGACAACGATGGGCCTACATGGCCAAGAGTAAAATACAACATCCACGAGCATCTGCTCGGGTAATACAAAATGACAATGACTGACAAACTGGAGAATACTCCAACCGACTGACCAACATGAACAACTCGAACTAGTATCGCTAGAATGCCTCGTTGCCATCATCATGCCCCTGTGTCTCAACTCTCTCCTCGCAAGCACCTAAAACATGAAAAACATGTTCCGCCCCCACGGGGTCAGTCATCCAGATAATGAACATCAAATACATGTATAACATGATATGCATCCAAAGGCAGAATGAAATGGTACAATGATGATAATAATACGAGATGCTCACAAACCAAGGTAAGAACCGAGCATTCGTGAAATACTATGCCCACGACATACTATTAATACCTATTCGACAGGTTAGGACATAAATGCCCAACGGCGAATCATAATCACAGAATACCACAATGAATTAAACGACAGGAACCAAACCAGAACTGAATTTAATATGAATCATAATGCCCAAAGGCTCCAATGAAAATACCAAGACATTTCAAAAGGCCTGAAAGTCATTCAGCGTAAATTAACAAATATCACAAACACCTGAAGTCAAAAGCGAATTAAGTCAGAATAATGAGGGCGAAGCCACGGCACGGCCGTATCACAATGAGGGCCGGGCCACGGCATCCACCGTATCACAATTAGGGCGGGCCACGGCATCCACCAGTATCACAATGAGGGCGAAGCCACGATCCAGCCGTATCACAATTAGGGCCGAAGCCACGGCATCCACCCGTATCACAATGAATGATAGTGTGCTGCCTTGAGTCGGCCAACACGATGATAGTAACACACGGATAGACACCGTCCTTGACAGTCCCAAATTAACACCTCGATTGCCTTAGAACGGCCAACCGACAACAATGATGCAATGGATGATTGAACACTTTGATTTGCCTGAGAACGGCCAATCGATAACAATGACACGATGAATGAGTGAATACCTCGATTGCCTTAGAAAGGTCAATCGATAACAATGATGCAAAGAATGATTGAACATTTAGATTTTCCCGAGAACGCCAATCGATGACAATGATACGAAGGATGCCTCGGCACCTTTAATCGATTACCGACGACGCAGTGAGAAATGAATAAGCCAATGCCTTTAATCGGCCTGCACGGTTTTAATGACGATCCAAACACGAATAAAAATGATCTCAACGATGTCTTAAATTGACATCTATATTAACAACAATCGATAAATCGATACCGCGAACCGTCTATCGACAATGACATTAATAATGAGTATTACAATGCCTTGAATCGGCCGTTAACGAACAACAATAAACATTTGGCAAAATTGCCGGAAGTATCGTATCGAACGATCTCTTGATATCAATGAATTCATGAAGAGACTAAGTCTCGGAATGATACAACACATTCATACACATACATGATGACATTAGCTCATTGACTAGTACAAGTATAAAACTTGCCTCAAACCGAAGGCGAAGGTACTTCCACGATCAACGTCCTTAATGAAATTACCGGCCGCTCGAACAACCTTAAACAACACAAAAACCAATAATTCTCTTAATACACGAATCAAGCATGATCACAACCAACTCAAAAGTCGATACAACAATACCCGAAACTCATTGGGGCATTTAAAACAAACGCGTTGTAAACAATCTCCAATTGTTTACAACCAAAACTCATTTACATCCGAACCAACTCCCAATGAATGATTCAAATCCACAAAAACTCATGGATACTATCAATAATCCAATAGGAATGCTTAGAACGATATTTCAACAACATTTAGTCGAAAACCCCCAAAATTCCAAAGTCAACCCGTAAGGGTTCTTGAACAATTCCTCAATTATTCACAAATTCCGAAAATTACACCAATGAATCCGTAGAAATACATGTATCCAAGATAGATAATCCATATCTAACATATTCCAACATAATATCGATTTACACGAAGAGATCGAAAGCAAAACACCCAAGATCCGAAATTCTAGATCCAAGAATCATTACCTTGATTTGGAGTGATGAAACTGATTTAGATGATGATTAATCCAACTTAGGAGCTTGAAGATGATGCCAGATGATTGCAGCTCGAAAAGACTTTTCCGAATCGCCCGAGCTCGTCCGAAATGATTGAGAAATGAAGAAATGACGAAGGTTGGACCGAACTGTCCTATTTATACTGTCCCAGCTTAGCGCGCGCTAACTCCTGATGTTAGCGTGCGCTAACGCATGTACCGGGTAGTCCAGTGAGGTCTGAAATGCCTCGTTAGCGTGCGCTACGACTTGGTAGCGTGCGCTAACACCTTACCGATAGCGTGCGTTATCCCAAAATGTTAACGTGCGTTACTGATGTCTGATACTCAAAGACTGAAATCCAGAACCTACTGTCCTCTGTCTTGCACGCGTTAGCGTGCGCTACTAATGTGACTTAGCGTGCGTTGCCAACACAATTAGCGTACGCTACTTACCACTCGTAGCGTGCGCTACGAATTTCCCAAATCAGCCCAGTACCTTCTGGACTGTCTGCCTCACTTGCGCTAGCGTGCGCTAATACTGAATCATTGCGTGCGTTACATGCACCTCATTAGCGCGCGCTAACTACAATGTGTAGCGTGCGCTACCTCTCAAACTGCAAATAAAAACATGATGATGATGACGACAACAATCTCGGCTCGATCTCAAACAGTGATGATCCCAAAATACGCCGAATGGTGAACATAGTTGACTGAATATGAATGATGAATGATTATTACTGAGTGAAAGAAAAAAAAAATCTGAGTGACAGTTACTGAATGATAATAAATGAATTCACAACCGGGTATTACAGTATCGGAGCTAAGATTATAGATATCTTGGCCATTGGGTTAAAATAGGGGTCATTTACGTCTTTTGAGGTAACCGGTCGTGAATGACATCACTGCATTGCCTACGTCTTCATGCGAACGGTGGTTGTAAGTTCCTAAACTCTATCTCGTCCTTTGCATGTTATATTTCCTTGTACTTGAGCATTCGAACGATATTGATTCTTGTATATTGAGTATTTATGCTTACAGTATGTTGAGAGGTGGACGTGGACATGGTCGCGGTCATGGACGCGGACGAAGAAATGCTGAAAGGGAAGCGTCGCCTTCTAATCAGGCCAGTCATAGCTCAGGCGAGCCGCAACAATCTATTAATAACGAACTGTAACTCGCTGTACTGCAGATCCTTCGTCAAGTGGTGAACCAGATGACTCAGTTCGCCCAAGTCGTGGACCGAATGCAAGTGGCGGTGGGACTACAACAGGGAGAGAGACAGCAAGGGATCCTAGACATGGGGAATCGAGGTGACCGGTGGCTGCAAGAGGTGGCGAAGATGCAACCACCCAAATTCGACGGTATTTCTAAGACTCCCACCTGGGATCATTGGTTGAAAGAACTGGAGAAAATCTTTGCCGGAATTAACTGCCCAGACGACCGGAGAGCCTCTATCGCGCAATACTTTCTGATAGGGGAAGCGTCCGAATGGTGGGAAGCCATCCGGCCTGTAGACCATGATGCTGATTGGACAGAGTTTAAATTGATGATGGAAGCTCAGTACTGCCCTCGTCCTGTGAGGGAAGCTAAGGTTCGGGAGTTTTTCTCCGCTCAGCCTTCAGATGTGCCAGTATCCCAGGTAATTAAGACGTTTAACCAGCAGCTGGCATTTGTTCGACATCTGGTCAGAACAGATGCAGAAATGATGATCCATTTTGATATGAGGATGAAACCAGAAATCCAGAGGCTCCGTCAATACCAGGATAAGGCGTTGGCGTATGAGATCAAGGAAGCAGATATGGAGAAATTTTCGGAATCCAAGAAGCAGAAAGTCTCTGGCACTTTTACAGAGCACAAGAACAGTGGGCCCCGTAAGGCCCAGTCATCCTTTCACTCTTTCAAGAAACCTCCGCACCCAGTTAGGAGCGGAAAGAACTTCAGAGCGACATCAACTATTACTGATGTTATTAGGAAATGCTTTACCTGCGCCCAGACGGGGCACTATCGACGGAATTGCCCCCTACCTGCTGTGAAGAGGCTGCAAAGTCTTTTAGAGCCCGTACACCACAGCCAGTCCAGAAGGAAGCCAGTATCCAATAGACGCAGCAAAGTGTTCAGATGCCTCAGAATTTTGGCCGCGGAGGAGGCAGAGGACAATGGGACCGAAAGGGGACATCGAGTGCCGGATTTGTTCCCCCACGTTTGTACGAGATGAGGAGGACAGATGATCAGGATGCTGCTGTTGCATTAGGTACTGTCCAGATCTTTTCCCAGCCAGTTAGCGTTTTATTCGATACAGGAGCTACGCATTCTTTTATATCTTTGTCTTGTGTAAATCGTTTGAATATTTCCGGTTTTCATACTTGTGAACCTTATGTTGTTGGTTTACCGAGTGGAGAGAGGATTGTCGGGAACTTAGAAACTAGAAATTTCCCTGTATCATTTGGAGGCAGAGAGTGGCTCTCAAATTTGATTGTAATAGAAATGCAAGGAGACGACCTGATACTCGGAGACGATTGGCTTAATCGATATGGAGCAATTGTAAACAACCGAAGGAGGAATATCTTGCTGATCGCTGACGATGGTTCCGAAATACTGTTTGAGGGGTGGAAACCGGGAAGCTCAGGAAAATTGATCAAGGCGATGAAAGCTGTCAAATTGTTGAAACAGGGCTGTATCGGATACTGGTGCTATGCAATGAAGAAAGAAGACGAAATTGTGGAACTTTCATCCATTCCTGTTGTGAACGAATTTCCAGATGTATTTCCTGACGAGTTACCTGGACTACCTCCACGAAGGGATGTAGAATTTACCATTGAGCTGGAACCCGGAGCTACACCAATTTCTAAGGCGCCGTATCGTATGGCACCTACTGAGATGTACGAACTGAAGAAGCAGCTGGAGGAGTTACTGGACAAAGGCTATATTCAGCCAAGCGTTTCGCCCTGGGGAGCGCCAGTTCTTTTTGTCCGAAAGAAGGATGGATCGCTTCGACTGTGTATTGACTATCGAGAGCTGAACAAGATGACGATTAAGAACAAGTATCCATTGCCACGGATTGATGATTTGTTTGACTAGTTGCAAGGGGCAACAGTATTTTCTAAAATCGATCTGAGATCAGGGTATCATCAGCTGAGGATTAAGGAATCTGATGTTCCGAAATCAGCGTTCAGAACTCGCTACGGACATTATGAGTTTGTAGTGATGCCGTTTGGTCTCACTAACGCACCTGTTGTATTCATGCAATTGATGAACCGAGTGTTCATCGAATATTTGGATAAATTTGTGGGCATGTTCATTGATGACATTCTAGTGTATTCTAAGAGCCCGGAAGAGCATGCTCAGCATTTGCGGATTGTATTGGAACTTTTGAGAAGCGAGCAATTGTACGCCAAACTCTCTAAGTGTGAATTTTGGCTGAAGGAAGTAATGTTCCTCGGCCATGTGGTATCAGCTAAAGGAGTCCGAGTAGACCCTCAGAAAATCGAAGCAATTATGGATTGAAAACCTCCAAAGAACGTGAAAGAAGTCCGAAGCTTCTTAGGACTTGCTGGGTATTATCGTCGATTCGTGGAAGGGTTTTCTAAAATATCCCGCCCACTTACTCGACTCCTGCAGAAAACTCAAAAGTTTGAGTGGAACAAGTCGTGTCAGACTAGTTTTGATGAATTAAAGAAGAGATTGACGACGGCACCGATTCTATCACTTCCACAGGGAACTGGAGGATTTATAGTTTACAGTGATGCTTCGAACCAGGGACTCGGGTGCGTATTGATGCAGAATGATAAGGTGATCGCTTATGCGTCGCGACAGTTGAAACCTTATGAAGTGAATTACCCAACACATGATTTGGAGCTAGCAGCAGTAGTTTTTGCTTTGAAGATCTGGAGGCATTATCTGTACGGGACTCGCTTTCAGATGTTTACGGATCACAAGAGTCTCAAATACATCTTCAGTCAGAAAGAATTGAACATGCGGCAAAGAAGATGGTTAGAACTGATTAAGGACTATGACTTGGAGATTTTGTATCATCCAGGAAAAGCGAATGTAGTGGTCGATGCACTCAGCCGCAAGCCTGTTTCTATTCAGATGCTAGAGACTCTGACCTCCCAACTTAGCCTTCAACGAGAGATGATTCGAGAAGGAATTGAAGTGTGGTTACAAAAAGTCCAAGGACAACTGTGCGTGATGGAAATAACTTCATCATTAACCGAAGAAATCAAATCTAGACAGGCAGATGATCCTCTGATGATTCGGTTACGTGATGAAGTGATCAAGGGAAAGGCCCCCGGATTCATAATTCATGATGATGGAGTTTTGAGATTTCAGAACCGACTCTGCGTTCCCGATGTCGATGTTCTGAAACAGACAATTATGAAGGAATCTCACAGTCGCCTATTCTATCCACCTGTGCACCAAGAAGATGTATAAGGACTGGAAGCAGAATTTCTGGTGGGGCAACATGAAGAAAGATGTAGCGGACTATGTTTCGAAATGCTTGACTTGTCAGCAGGTTAAGATCGAGCATCAACGGCCTGCCGGAATGTTGAAGCCACTCCCAATTCCTGAATGGAAGTGGGAGGGCATATCGATGGACTTTATCACTAGTATGCCGAGAACCAGGACAGGAATGAACATGATTTGGGTGATAGTTGATCGTTTAACCAAATCAGCTCATTTTCTAGGCATTAAGGACACGTGGGGACCAAAGAGGTTGGCACGAGTATTTATTTCGGAGATAGTTCGATTGCATGGTACGCCGAAGACCATTATTTCTGATCGAGACGGCCGTTTTGTGTCTCATTTTTGGAAAGCAGTTCATAAGGCCTTGAGGACCGAATTGAACTTCAGTACAGCTTATCATCCGCAGACTGACGGACAATCCGAGAGGACCATTCAAACGGTGGAGGATATGCTGAGGGCTTGTGCCTTAGATTGGTCAAGCGATTGGGAAGTTCATCTACCGTTGATTGAATTTACCTACAACAATAGTTGGCATGCTTCCATTAAGATGGCACCATTTGAGGCATTATACGGAAGGAGATGTAGATCACCCCTATGTTGGGATGATTCATCAGACTTAATCGGGACAGAACCAGAGTTGATCGTACAGACTCGAGAGAAGATAGCTTTAATTCATGATAGACTGTTGATACGGAGGTATATACCAGATCCCAGTTATATCATTGATTTCGGCGAGATCGAAGTCGCACATGATGGGACGTTTGAAGAAAGACTGGTCAAGATACTCGAGAGTCGAGTTAAGCAGTTGAGGAACAAACCAATCGTTTTGGTCAAAGTTCAATGGTCACGTCACGGAATGGAAGGAGCCACATGGGAAACGGAAGCTGGTATGAAGTCCAGATATCCCGAGTTATTTTCGTCTTGAGTTTCGGGACGAAACTCCTTTTTAGTAGGAGAGTATGTAATATCCGGATTTATTACTGTGTATTTTACCTGTATTCGAACCCTGTATTATTCGGAATTGTGATCTTGATGATTGGAGTATGATATTTCTTACATTGATATCTTTGTACATAAGTATAACAACATGCAAAATTTCTCATGCAAACTCGTGATAGCGCACGCTAAGAATGTAACTTAACGCGCGCTATCGAGCTACTACTAGCGCACGCTATGTATGTAGGAGTTGCGTGCGCTAAGCACTCAATTATTGAGCTGGGCGGGTAGCACATGCGCCAGCCGGGACATGAGTCCGGATAAGATTCCCACGGACGAACCTGGACGGATTTGGAGTCAACGCTTATTAGCGTGCGCTAAGTATTGTATGCTAGCGTGCGCTAATTAGCTAAAGTACAGAATATTATAAATGAGACAACAACCCATTTTGGCTTACATTTCATTCGTCCATTCTTCATTCTTGAGAGGCCAGAGAGCTATAATAATCCTTCTAACACACTTAGAAAACATCTTCTCGATCCTTGAATATTGGATATTGCTTGTGAGTGATCATTGAAGTGGAGTAGCACCTTGGAGTGGCATACAACCAACCGGAGTCGGATTCTACCTTACGGTTCAGTGATTTTCATCATATTAAGGTATGTTGATTCTATCTTCAAGCTCTAGATTCGTGTTATGGAAAATAAGATGATCATGTTAGCAAATATTGATCTTCGTGGATGAATTATCCAAAGTACATCATGTTTGGAATATTGAGATGAATAGGCCTTAAGTACCTTGATTATGAACATCATGATTCGAATCTTATTACATTGAACAAGTAGAGGAAGCTTCTATCATTGGTAATCCGAATCTATTAGATGACTTCATAACAATCATGGACTTGAGTTTTACATCATTATTGTTAGACGAATCAATAGGGTTGATCATGGAAGGATTTATTTTGTATAGATGGAACATTATTCAAACTTCAGAGTGATAGTTTTCATTGATATAAAGGTGTTGATATCAACCGTTAAGCCTTCCGAATTATCGCATGAAGAATGGTATTTGAAATGGAATATGGTTTTATAATAGTATACATATTCTTCAATCCGAAGTTGTTATCTGTAAGATCATTCATAGCCGTATGAAAATGATATTCATGGAGGTAACATGAATTTACACTGAGGATTTCATTTGGTTTGATCATGTTGAGGTCCGCTTCATCGCCCAAGAGTAAATCGCCATGCACGCTAGCGCACGCTAAGCTATGTAGATTAACGTGCGCTATCGAGCATGAGTTAACGTACGCTACGTTTGGTACTTAACGTACGTTAGGCCATCAGACGAGTCAGTCGGCTGATCAGTGAGGTACTGACCATGCATAGTTAGTGTACGCTAGGCTTTGTTGTTTGCGTGCGCTATCGAGCAGACTTAACGCACGCTACACAGAGTACTTAGCGTGCGCTAAGAAGTTCAGGCAGATTACATTTTATGAGCTTTTGGCCGTAAATCGAATTGTTAGACATTCGTACGATGTGAGATAAATCCTATATTATTTCTTTTGTTAAGGTTTGAGCTTGTTACGTGATTGATTGAGGGGGGCGACCTTCAAGTGTTCGTTTTGTGGAAGTATTGTTCTTGTCTTCGAATCGAGGCAAGTACCTTATTTGTTTTACATATTGATGTTATACATACTGTCATGCATGTATGTCGTTGTTGTATGTCCACCTCGTGTTGGTCCGACGGGATCATCGGGGGATCTATGCTAGCGTGCGCTGGATCATCGGACGGGTTTTTCCACCACGGGTTGGTCTGATGGGATCATCGTGGGTTCTAGGCAGTGAACGCTGGATCGTCGGAATTACCATGTGTATGTTATGATATCATGTTGTGATTATCAGTTGTGTATGTTATGTATGAATTTCTCGCAGGAGAAGACTCGTTTGACATTTTATCATTTACGTTATTATTATTATTCTGCGTGTGATGTTGAATAATATGTTGTGGTACTTGTACTAGCATCGTTGTGCTAACCCCTTCGGGGGTGAACATTTTGTTTATGTTCAGGATCCAGGAGAGCGGGAAAACAACCACTGGAGCTGCATGACGACGAGGGTGCAGAGTGATGTTCCGGCCGGGTTTATTTGTCTGTTGTTTATTGGTTATTTCAATAAGTACTCGAGTACGAAGTCATTTATGATGAATTTGAATTTGTTGATGTATTATTAAGTTTATGTAGAACAATTGTATTTTCAGTATTTGGTCAGAACTGTTGTATCTTAATTCCAATATTTCCATTCGTTAGTACTTCTTAATGTCTGTTCAATTCTTCAAACTTGTAAATCCTTATGTAAAGGATTTACGGCGCTGTAATATTCCTAGAAATATCGGGGGTGTTACACTCACAAGGATCTACCAGGCTAAACTCTACTAGACTACACAATGATTGACTGACCGGGGGCAGTCTAAATACAACACAGACTGACAAGGTCATTAAACAATTCAGAAACTAATGAACTTTACATCTCAATGACAAAAATAAACTTTCACACAAAAAGGGATGACAACTCCATTTAATAAATGCAAAACCTACACCCGTGCAAGGGTGAATACTCAACCAAATGGGAAAATACCGACCAAGATGGAATAAAAGAAAAAGACTCTGACTCTTGTGTGATTAGCATCATCGTCTTCCATCTCCTTGCAAGCCAAATCCCGTGACTACTCCCGAGCTGCCAAAACCTGAGCGCATAACAGGCACCCACCCCCCGAAACTCGGGGGTTAGCAAATTGGAATTTTGCTAGTGCAAGTACATAATATACAAGATATATGAACAATAACAACACAAAACTCAACAGCCGTGAAGCCTTAACACAAACCATACATACCCATAGTCAACACAGAATAACATTCGCATACACAAGGTGAAAGATAATCACATAGTCATTTTCTCTTTACGGAACATAACACCAAAGAAACTTTAAACAAGCCCAAGGATTCAAAAGATTTAGTTCAAAAATCCATTTTTATAAAAGGAAAAGTATTTTGATAAGATAGTTTGAAAACATTATTAATGACTCGGGCCGTCTTGGGGTTTTGAAAATCGAATGGGAATACTTTTAGAAAATAACTTCAAAAGCTCTCGGGTCCTCGACCCAGCATGTGGAAAACAATTTGCAAGAAAACTATTACAACGTTATTCGGGGTCCTCGACCCAATTGATAAAACACTATCACAAGTGAATCATTACAACATCTCACGGGGTTCTCGGCCCAATCCAAATAATATCATCACGAGATCAAATCTCAATATCCCACGGGGTCCTCGACCCAATACACAGAATAAACATCACAGTACAATCAAAGGCACAGCCTCTCATTCGACAAATCCTGCTCAAGACCCCTGATTAATTAACCCTCGGAGATCTCGTCAAATATTCTTGGTTAATTAACCCTGATACCACCATTTAAAACAAGTTGGAATGAACTTTCAGAAACACGAATCACGGTTTACATCAAGACCAACATTTTAAAATGAGTTGCAAGAACTTTGAATTACGAAAATTATTTGGTAACGGGGTCTTAGCTATCACTCAAATATCCGTTACCAATAAACCTGCCAGGCGCCTCCCTTGCACACCTGTGTACCGGCGTTCACTACACTATATTGGCCGCCCATTGCACATGTCACCGCGCCGGCATTCACTCCCACAGGAGTCACCCCTTGCTCGCGCATTAAGTAACACCGGTGTTCACCAATCATATGGAGCCGTTCATTGCAGCGTACACCAGGCCGGAGTACACGCCCCGCCCTCAGAGGCACCCGGATATGACGTCTCTCATAACAAGTATTCACGTTGTTACAAATACCAAATACACAGTCAACCGTTGCAACAATTATCAAATCAGTTCATCAATTCACATAATTTATTCGCCAGTCCGTAACTACGCAAAATAAACAACAACTCACACGTTATTCATCAAGACTTAACACATTAAGCCTTCAAAACTACTAATCAACACTATATATATTATATCCTTATATCGTAACTCAACCGAAAATACAAACATTACCATATTACCTCTATAATTATCATTCGTACTTTATACTAAGTTGAGTATGTCGACTAATATTGGTATTAATCATCCAACATTTATCTTCATATGTATATATATATATATATATACGTATATCCACACACACATATATATATATATACAGATATTCGTAACATGATTCATACACTTCAGCAACAATGATTTCACGTAATTATAATTCGTATATCAAGTTACTTGCCTTGGTAATCTCTCGCGAATACTCCGGAAATACAGTTGATTGGAACAATCCGGAACTCCAACGGAAACAATGATCGGAAAGGCTCAACACTGGATTATCGTAGGAAATTCGTCCTTAATATCCTATCATTAAATAAACAATCAATCACATGAGGAAAAACATAGAAAGATGATCGAACCCTAACTTTACTCTTCATAACGTACGTTACACACCTACGTCACGTACGTTACGTTTGCACGTTAGCGCACGTAAGCTACAAAGATTAACGCACGCTAAGCATGCATTTGACAGTTCTTCTCAGTTCAAACGACTGCCTTGCCTGAGGGTATAGCATACATAATGCATAGAGCTTAACGTACGTTATATTCACACATATAATAGTCATGTGAATCAGAATGATCCTATGGTGTTGATGTCTTCGAATTCCAGGTTAATCCTCCCATTATAAGACTTACTCCAATCTCGATTATAAATCCTCAAAGGTAGTTCGGAAAATCTTAGGTTGTTATCAACATTAAGTCTACGATCATTATGGAAACACCATACAATACGGTTTATTAATCTCAGAAAACTTCCCTTACTTGTTCATCATAACAAGATTCGAACTATAATGTTCTTAACTCGGGTAACTAAAGCATGAACATTCCAACTTCCAAAAACATGATGTTCGGATAAAAATCATCTATGGAGCTTAATAATCCCGGTAGTATGATCATAACATCCTTAAGAGCACGAATTCAAGGTTGAGGTAGCATTAACATACCTTAATATGAAGGAAACGCAGAGACAAGAGGTAGCATCCAACTCCGATTGCTTGAATGCCAATCCAAGATGTTTCTTAACTTAAATGATCGAGTCTATGTAATCTATAGGTGTTTTAGATGGCTGGAGACTCTCTAGAAATGAAGGAAAATGAAGTACAAGTGAAAGGGACGAAGTGAAATGAAATGGGGTGTTATCCATATATATAATATCTTGAGCTTTACGTACGTTAGCCTTAGCTATTTACTTACGTAATCGACTTAGCGCACGCTACCATTTGTTCTTAGTGTACACTATCGTTCAATAGTAGCTTACTGTCTCATTCTGTACTCGCTTACGTACGTTACACCCTATGCATTATGTACGTAAGCTACACACATTAGCGTACGCTAGTTACAAACCTTAGCGTACGTTAACACCCGTTGACCCCAAAACTCTCCAGGTTCATCCGCGGGAATCTTTCTGATCCCACCACCAACCGTCCATGTGCTAGCAGCCTGTTCAATCATTGACCTCCTTACGTACGCTACGTCTAGCTCATAGCATACGCTATCTCTAGCTCGTAACGTACGTTACGCTTACCTGTTAGTGTGCGTTACGACGTAGTTGCATGAGAAGGATTAAAAGTTGATATTATCGTGCATGAGGATACGAATATGGAAACGATCATACTTTGATTATTGATAGCACAAATTCGAGTAATACAGTGTTCAAATACGGACGAAAATACCCAACAATTTATCCGGATATTACAGAATGGACGATGGTGACTGGCGTCGCGGGCTAAAGTTTGATGTTTAGGCCGACGGTCTTGTTCCCGTCAGCTAAAGTTGTCTAGCCAATGATTTTGCTCGAGCCCATCGGCTAAAGGAGTAAACATTGTCGGTTAAAGTTTATGTGTTTAGCCGATAATAGAATATATTTAAGTCGATGGCCGACGACCTTTAGGTATGATCATTCAATAAACTACATTTAAGGTGTGTTTATTACACTGACTTCAATATTCACATTTGTGTGTGTGTGTATATATATATATATATATATATATATATATTCAGATTAAATGCATGAAATGAAAAGAAGATCCTTTCCATGTAATAATATTCAATTTACTAAATGGGGAATCAGTCATTTATTAAAAAATATTCCAAATATCACACAATCCGGATCATCCATCACATGCGGTCAAGGGGTGATATATATTCTTTCTTCTGAAAATAAATCTCATTTCATATGGTCCCTTTCCTATATATATATATATATATATATATATATATATATATATATATATATATGAAATATTAATTATTCAGAGGATTATAATGGTTATTATGTTCGCTGAAATGGTGAATATGGTTATTATGTTCATTGTGATATTTAATTATGGCTAGAACGTGAGGCGTGTTATATCAAGATGTTGTGTAATATTGTGATATATAAAAATTGACAATGTTGTTTAATATTGTTATTATTTATAGTTTATGATAGATAATAGTAGGACTAGTCTACAAAAATGGGATTCACGATTCATATTTGTAATAAGAGAGTTTTTTAACCAACTGCCTTGGCGCAGTTGGCCACCTGATCTTCAATTTAGTTGGAGGTCAAGGGTTCAATTCCTAGTGGCAACACTTTAAAATTGAAATTCTCAAGGCCCAATGATCCCTTAGTCTTTGACTAAGGGTTAGGTCCTAGCTCCCCGGGGTAGCTGACGAATAGTTATAATATCATGTGCTTAAAGCGGCAGTTTAGGAGGCCTGATCTCGGTGGGAATCTGCAGTTGGATTATGGAGACCCGACATGCCTATCTATCGGGGTCCAGCATGGAGCAATTACTTGGGGGATAACTTCTTGTGCGTGGAAGTGGAGTATACTTAATTGTTAATCAGGTACATTATCTCGCGGTTTACCAGAAAGCTGTTCTGAGGGTTCAGAGCTGTTTCTCATAGGATTAGTCATACGAAGTATGGACCACCTATGTATCAAAAAAAAATAAGAGAGTTTATTATTCCACATGTCCAAGACTACAATTTTGACTACGCGCCCCTTACCACGATGAATTTTCATTCCAAGTGGTTTCGGGTTATCACATGGAGTCCTCATTTCATTGGGGTCTTTCCATCCTTCATGTTGTCATAATTGGTTTCAAGAACTTTTTTTATCCCTGACATTGTTGCTCACTGACACTCCGTTATGCCTTTCAGCTACTTAGAGTAGCTTGACTAGCTTACTGAAAGCAGTGATGCGTTTATTATAGTACTCTAGTCTATACTGGATTGTTAGAATAAGGGCGGAAGTACGAAAGATGAAAAGAGTTCTGGATCGTATCATCTTCTATTATGTCCTTTCTACAGAAATTCAGGCTTGCCTTGAGATCTTCATCTTTGTTAAAATCGTGATCTGTTTATAATCAAGCAAGCAGATTTCATTCCACTACATGGTCAACTCCAGGAGCATTGTGTTGTGAATAGTTCCCAAAATGGCCCTTAAGGGCATCCCACAGTTCTTTGAAGGGTTTCAACTGTAGATATTCCCATCTCAGACTGGGTATGTTGCCTGAGGAACAGTGCCGGTCCAGGCCGATTTGAGGTCTGGGGCAAAAAAATGAGGCCTTTTACAATATTTTTTTGATAAATGAGGCCCGGCCCAAGCCGATTTTGCCTCTTTTTTCTGTCAGCTATGCAAGGAACGTCGAGCATATGTAATTTCTAATTTTTTGCCTATTTTTTCGACCATTACGCAAGGAACGTCGAACATATGTAATTTTAATTTTTTTCTAAGGCATATTAGGTAATTGATATATTCAAAACGGGCCTTGTGAATTTGGAGGACCTGGGGCATCGCCAAGCTGCCCGCCCCATTGGGTCGGCCCTGCTGAGGAACATTAGTGCACTTGCTTTGATTTTGTCAGACGGTACTTGGCCTGCAGTATCAAAGATCATGGCACTATAGTCCTTGGAAATAAATGTGATCTCGATGTCGGTGATCCATCTCTGGTAGTCGAGCCTTGTTTAGTCAAAGATGTCAAATCCTGGATGAATTGGATCAGCCGTCTTTATGCAAAAAAAAGAGTTTAAATTTCACGTAATAAATGAGTGCATCAATGATAAAATTCAATAATAGGAGCGTATTTTTCTTTGAAACTAAGATATGGTTACAACTTTCAATGCTTTGTAGGAAAATTAATACTCATGAAATTTTATTATCATGGTATTTATGCAGGCAATAGAAATTATACAATTAAAGTCTACTAGTTATAGTGAGGCCTAATTGCATATAATATCTATTATATGAATGCAAATATGTGTATATTTATAAATGTAACACCCCGAGATATTCGGAATAATTACAGCGCCATAAACCCTTTAAGTAAGGATTTACAAGGCTAATTTGAAGAAATGTAAATACAATACAACAGTGTCATAAAGGTTCAAAACACAAAACCGGTTTCAACAGATCAAATGAGTCATTATTACAACCATCTCGAAATATTAATAAGACACGCGTACTCGAGTACTGAAAATGAACCAAGAAGACAAATCACAATAACAATAAACATCACTGAGCCCCTTCGTCATCACGTCGGATCTGCGGGTCGCTTTTCCCGCTCCTTGGCTATTTGAACATCAAAACAAATGTCCACCCCCGAAGGGGTTAGCAAAACGATGCTAGTACAAGTATCATATTAAACAAATCGAATATGCAACAACAACGCACAACAAAATACACAACACGGACTTCCGCTACCGGAATCCAACAAAGCGAATCCACAAGATTCCATTAACACAGTATGGGTATTCCAATGATCCAGCGCCCTCAGCATAGATCCCAAGATGATCCCGTCGGACCAACACGAGGTGGAAAAACCCGTCCAATGATCCAGCGCCCCTCAGCATAGATCCCAAGATGATCCCGTCGGACCAACACGAGGTGGACATCCGATCCAGTGCCCTCAACGTAGATCGTACAACATACACAAACACGACTCAAGCATACATATAAGCAAAATCGCTATGTCCATCAACATGAACATACAAACATTTGATAACGAATATTATGACAATTCAATGAAATAAATCCCATGTTCAACAACACGAATAAACAACATGTATGCTCAAAAATACCAAAATTAACAAATTACGATACTTGCCTTAGAATGGCAGTAAGGGTTGTTACTACGAAGAAGAAATCCTCAACCAGCCGAAGAACTCTCACTCGATTAATCCACCAAAACCCGAACCTTCAACGAATAATAATGTCGGTATAACTAATGGTTCCGGATAATCATTCAAATCATCAAATGAATCATCAAAAGGCATGATGCACCCTATAATGGCAATGGAACTATTCTGCCCTAACACAATTTGGTTGGAACGATACTACGCTATTCATCCTTGCAATAGCTCAATAGAATACTTTCTAAGTTCCAACACAATTCCTTCGGTTGATTGGTACAACATAACATGGAATTCATCCTAGGAGGATTCAAATCATGTTCTATTATAACAAGATATCCGAACTTGGATGAATCATCATAAAGACTTGTTCACTAGTTTCAATATCATCTCATTCTACGATTGATCCTTAAGTTCAATCTATTAATTCTTCACCGAAATGTTCGATCATACCATTCTCATGAACTAAGATAATCTTCGAAAACTAGATATGCTTGAGTTTACAATCTCAAGATGCACTAATCAATAGTCTAATCACTGGAAGGTTAGCTCAACAATTTCAACAACCAAGAGGAATCGAAAATAATTGAATTTAATCTTCTTAAACCATGATGAAAGGCTCCTCAAGAAGATAACTGATTCGGTCTACTCAAAACAGGTCCAAAACGTTACTAAGATCATGCTAAATTAGTTGGTGAAGGATCACATACCTCAATAAATTGATGAACAACGAAGAACTTGAATAAACTCAACCACCGGAAGCTTGAACACCAATCTTCAAGGCCTAAGCTCCCCAAGAATCGTCCCAGAAGATGATATGAAGGATAAGAGGTGAGGGATAGTCTCAAGAACACAAAAATCGGCCAAGGTAAGAGTTGGAAATGAAGTGAGGGTCGGGTCCTATAAATAGATTTTAAACCATTACGTACGTTAACCAAATCCCATTACGTACGTAACATGGTTAGCGTACGCTATACTCGAACATTAGTGTGCGTTAACGCTCGGCCAGAGCTCACTGGACTGTTTCTGGCATACGCTTACGTACGTTATCATATAGGTGTTACGTACGTAACATATAGGACCTTAGCGTACGTTAAAAATCTCTCCTAGCGTACGCTAAGCCGTTGACTTGCATGTGCTGGAAAACCGTCCAGTTCATGCTGGCAATATCCACGAATCTTCATCCGGTCCCCACACGCCGACCCTTGTCGGGTCTTGACTTGACTGAGCTTACGTACATTAAGCTCAACATATAACATACGTTACACAGCAGACTTAACGTACGTTAAGAGCAAGTACGTAGCGTACGTAAGCACGTGCAGAACCATGCATGCAATGTTGAAGATATAAAAATCGTAAGGGTATGAATACGGGAAACCAATCTACGATCAATAACACCACGAAGTTGAAATAATACAAGGTCGAATACAAGGTAAATACACCATTTAATCCGGGCATTACATACTACCCCTCTAAAAAGAAGTTTCGGCCTGAAACTTAAAATGAAAACAATTCCGGGTATCTCGACTTCATACTGTCCTCCGTCTCCCAAGTTGCTTCTTCGACTCCATGTCGAGACAACTGAACTTTTACCAAGGAGATTGACTTATTCCACAACTGTTTGACTCGACTCTCGAGTATCTTGATTGGTCTCTCTTCGAAGGTGCCGTCATTAGCTATCTCGATCTCATTGAAATCAATAATATGACTGGGATCAGGCACATACTTCCGCAATTGGGATATGTGAAACACATTGTGAATGTGACTCAGCGATGGCGGTAAGGCCAACCTGTATGCTAAATCCCCAACTCTCTCTAAGATCTCAAATGGTCCGATATATCTCAGACTTAGCTTACATTTTCTCCCAAAACGGAAAATTCCTCGTGTAGGAGACACCTTCAATAGTATGTGGTCCCCAATGTCGAACTCTAGCGGGCGACGCCGCACATATGCATAAGACTTCTGTCGACTCTGGGCAGTCAACAGTCTTTCTCGAATCAAAGCTATCTTCTCTTGAGTCTGAACTATTAATTCTGGTTCCGTCCCGATCAAGTCCGAAGAATCATCCCAACACAGGGGTGATCGGCATCTTCTCCCGTACAAAGCTTCGAATGGTGCCATCTTAATAGAAGCATGCCAACTATTGTTGTAGGTGAATTCAATCAAGAGCAAATGAACTTCCCAATCAGTTGACCAATCCAAGGCACAAGCTCTAAGCATATCTTCTACTGTTTGTATAGTCCTTTCGGACTGGCCGTCCTTTTGAGGATGATAAGCCATGCTAAGTTCAGCTCGGTCCCCAAAGCCCTGTGAACTTCCTTCTAGAAGTGCGACACGAAGCGACCATCTCGATCTGAAATAATGGTCTTCTGCGTCCCATGTAATCTGACTATCTCTGCAATAAATACTCGTGCCAATTTCTCGGGTCCCCACGTGTCTTTAATTCCTAGGAAATGAGCCGACTTGGTTAGTCGATCAACTACAACCCAAATCATGTTCATTCCCATCTTGGTCCTCGGCATATTGGTGATGAAATCCATCGAGATATCCTCCCACTTCCATTTCGGGATTGGAAGTGGATTCAACATTTCGGCAGGTTGCTGATGTTCAATATTGACCTGCTGACAAGTCAAACACTTCGAAACGTATCCTGCTACGTCCTTCTTCATATTTCCCGACCAGAAGTTTTGTTTTAGATCCTTATACATCTTACTGTTGCCCGGGTGAATAGAATAGGGCGCGCTGTGAGCTTCCTTCAGAATTGTTTGTCTCAAAACATCATCATCGGGAACGCAAAGTCGACTCTAAAATCTCAGAACTCCATCATCTAGTATCACGAATCCTGGGGCCTTTCCTTTCTTTACTTCGTCACATAACCGAAGAATTAGTGAATCATTCAACTGATTAGATTTGATTTCCTCGACTAGAGAAGAAGTTAGTTCCATCACTTATAGTTGCCCTTGGATTCCTGGTGACCATACTTCAATCCCTTCGCAGATCAGTTCTCATTTAATGCTGGTTTGGGACGTAAGTGCTTCCAACACTCGAAGAGAAACAGGTTTATGGCTTAGTGCATCAGCTACTACGTTCGCTTTACCCGGATGATAGAGGATTTCCAAGTCGTAATCCTTAATCAATTCCAGCCACCTTCTCTGCCTCATGTTTAATTCCTTCTGAATGAAAATGTACTTGAAGCTCTTATGATCTGTAAAGATCTGACAATGAGTGCCGTATAAATAATGTCGCCAAATTTTCAAAGCAAAGACCACAGCTGCTAACTCCAGATCATGAGCCGGGTAATTAACTTCGTACGGTTTCAACTGTCGAGAGGCATAGGAAATCACCCTATCCCTTTGCATCAACACACATCCCAGACCCTGATTTGAAGCATCGCTGTATATCATGAATCCATCGGCCCATCCGTAACGCTAATATAGGTGTCGTCGCCGCTCCTCTTAAGTTCATCAAAACTAGCCTGGCATTTCTCATTCCATGTGAACTTTTGAGTTTTCTGTAACAACTGAGTGAACGGATGAGCAATTTTGGAAAATCCCTCTACAAAACGACGATAATATCCAGCAAGTCCTAAGAAGCTTCGGACTTCCTTCACGTTATTAGGAGCTTCCCATTCCAAGATTGCTTCGACTTTCTTCGGGTCCACCTGAACTCCATCAGCTGATATCACATGCCCAAGGAAGGTTACTTCCCTAAGCCAAAACTCGCATTTGGAAAGTTTCGCATAAAGCTGTTCATTCCTCAAGGTGCTCAAAATAATACGCAAATGCTCAGCATGTTCCTCGGGGTCTTTCGAATAGATCAAGATATCATCAATGAAAACTACCACAAACTTATCTAGGTATTCTAAGAATACCCGATTCATCAATTGCATAAATACCACAAGAGCATTGGTAAGTCCGAATGGCATTACCGCAAATTCATAGTGTCCGTATCGGGATCTGAAAGCAGATTTAGGTATATCCAATTCCTTAATTCTCAACTGATGGTATCCTGATCGCAAGTCAATTTTCGAGAATACCCTTGTCCCTTGCAGTTGATCAAACAAGTCGTCGATCCGAGGTATAGGATACTTGTTCTTGATCGTCACCTTGTTTAGCTCCCTGTAATCAATACATAATCGGAGGGGTCCATCTTTCTTCCGGACGAAGAGAACGGGCGCTCCCCAAGGAGAAACGCTAGGTTGAATGTAACCCTTCTGTAATAATTCCTCCAGTTGCTTCTTTAGTTCATACATCTCGGTTGGCGCCATACGGTATGGTGCTCTGGAAATAGGAGCGGCTCCAGGCTATAATTCGATAGTGAACTCCATTTGTCTCTACGGAGATAACCCAGGTAGTTCGTCAGGGAATACATCTGAAAATTCATTCACAACTGGAATAGATGAGAGCTCTACTCCTTCTTCTTTCTTCATAGCGTAGCACCAAAATTCGTGACAACCCTGCTTCAGTAATTTCACTGCTTTCATCGCTTTGATCAACTTTCCCGAGCTTCCTGGTATCCATCCTCTGAATAAATGTTCAGATCCGTCATCGGTAATGATAGAAATGACTCTCTTTCGGTAATTCAAAATAGCTCCATAACGGTTGAGCCAATCGTCTCCGAGGATTAAATCGTCACCATGGATGTCGACTACAATAAGATTCGATGGCCAATCTCTCCCTCCCATAGACACTGGAAAATCTCTAGTTTCTAGGGTTCCCATAATTCTCTCTCCGCTCGGCAAACCCACAACATAAGGTTCACAATCAAATAAACACGATATTTTCAAACGATTAACACAGTTCAATGATATGAAAGAATGTGTAGCTCCTGAATCGAATAAGACACTAACTAGTTGCAAAAGGATCTGAATCGTACGTGATGCAACAACAGTGTTCTGATCGTCAGATTTCCTCATCTCGTACAGGCGCGGAGGAACGGACCCAGCACTAGATGTCTCTCTCTTTCCAACATTCTGCTGCTGAAACCCACTCTGCTGTGTCTGGTTCACACTTATCTCTTTCGGAACTGGTGCTGGAGTGCGAGTACCAAATGATCTAGTCACATTTCCGCAGAAATTCGCACGGTGTCCTTCTTGCCCACATTCAAAACAAGTCACAGAAGGAATGGG
This sequence comes from Orobanche coerulescens, assembly GCA_033398695.1. Lineage (NCBI taxonomy): Eukaryota > Viridiplantae > Streptophyta > Magnoliopsida > Lamiales > Orobanchaceae > Orobanche > Orobanche coerulescens. The sequence goes on along the minus strand of CM065812.1, from coordinate 122,459,357 downwards.
ACAATCACGTCGAATATGCCCTGCTCGACCATAATTATAGCACTTCTTTGATGCGTCCGAAACTGCTGATGTTGTCCGGAACTTCTTGCCACCTCGAGAAGGATGCAGAGGTTTCTTATATGAATAAAATAAGGACTGGCCCTTGCGGGGCCCACTACTCTTGTTCTCCGTAAAGTTGCCGAATACTTTCTGCTTCTTTGCCTCCATCGATTTCTCCACCGCCGCCTCCTTCATATCGTAGGCCAGTGCTTTGTCCTGATACTGCCGCATGGTAGTACACTCGAGTCCAGACATGTACTGCTGAATCTCCGGATTCATCCGCATATCGAAATGAAAAATCTTTTCTACCTCGGTTCTGACCAAATGCCGCACACAGGTTAGCTGGTGATTAAAAGTCTTGATTATGTCTGTCACAGATGCTTCCGAACTCTGCGGTGAGAAAAACTCTCGGATTTTAGCCTCTCTAACTGGACGAGGACAATATTGTGCTTCCATAATTAGTTTTAATTCCATCCAGTCAGCATTATGATTCTCAGGTCGAATAGCTTCCCACCAGTCAAAAGCCTCCCCAGTCAGAAAATACTGGGCAATAGGAACTTTCCGGTGCTCAGGACAGTTAATCCTCGCAAATATCTTCTCTAACTCCTTCATCCAATGATCCCAAGTAAGTGCCTCAGCAGAACCGTCAAATTTTGGTGGGTGCAATTTGACCACCTCAGTAAGCCATCTGTCTCCCCGGTTATCCTCGTTATGCTACTGTCCCATTGTCGTCTGCATGCAGTCAACTACCTGAGCGAACTGGTTTATCTGAGTAACCACCTGTTGAACCACTCCCGGCATGTTAGGATTGGCGTTGTCATTCGATGATCCCTGTTGTCCTCCATAATGGGAGTTGGTTCGACTAGCCGATAATTCTGGAGTAGTCGCTGAATCCTCTTGTCTCACATTACCACGCCCGCGTCCACGTCCTCCCCTCAACATACTATAAACACAATTTCTCAATATCCAGGGCAAAATTTTCAAAAATACAGCCCGTCAATATTCACAAAACAGAAATTAAGTACAACGGTAGTATAAGAGGTTAGGAGACTTACAACCACGGTCCACATGACGACGCTGGCTGAACAGTGATGTTACGACTTATCCGTAAATCAAATAACGTAAACAGACCCAAAAACCCGACTGCCAAGATATCCATGAATCTTAGCTCCGATACCATATTCTGTAACACCCCGAGATATTCGGAATAATTACAGCGCCGTAAAACCTTTAAGTAAGGATTTACAAGGCTAATTTGAAGAAATGTAAATATAATACAACAGTGTCATAAAGGTTCAAAACACAAAACCGGTTTCAACAGATCAAATGAGTCATTATTAAAACCATCTCGAAATATTAATAAGACATGCGTACTCGAGTACTGAAAATGAACCAAGACGACAAATCACAATAACAATAAACATCACTGAGCCCCTTCGTCATCACATCGGATCTGTGGCCGTTTTCCCATTCCTTGGCTACCTGAACATCAAAACAAATGTCCACCCCCGAAGGATTAGCAAAACGATGCTAGTACAAGTATCATATTAAACAAATCGAATATGCAACAACAATGCATAACAAAATACACAACACAGACTTCCGCTACCGGAATCCAACAAAGCGAATCCATAATATTCCATTAACACAGTATGGTTATTCCAACTAAGGGTTAGGTCCTAGCTCCCCGGGGTAGCTGACGAATAGTTACAATATCATGTGCTTAAAGCGGCAGTTTAGGAGGCCTGATCTCGGTGGGAACCTGCAGTTGGATTATGGAGACCCGACATGCCTATCTATCGGGGTCCAGCATGGAGCAATTACTTGGGGGATAACTTCTTGTGCGTGGAAGTGGAGTATACTTAATTGTTAATCAGGTACATTATCTCGCGGTTTACCAGAAAGCTGTTCTGAGGGTTCAGAGCTGTTTCTCATAGGATTAGTCATACGAAGTATGGACCACCTATGTATCAAAAAAAAAGAGAGTTTATTATTCCACATGTCCAAGACCACAATTTTGACTACGCGCCCCTTACCACGATGAATTTTCATTCCAAGTGGTTTCGGGTTATCACATGGAGTCCTCATTTCATTAGGGTCTTTCCATCCTTCATGTTGTCATAATTGGTTTCAAGAACTTTTTTTATCCCTGACATTGTTGCTCACTGACACTCCGTTATGCCTTTCAGCTACTTAGAGTAGCTTGACTAGCTTACTGATAGCAGTGATGCGTTTATTATAGTACTCTAGTCTATACTGGATTATTAGAATAAGGGCGGAAGTACGAAAGATGAAAAGAGTTCTGGATCGTATCATCTTCTATTATGTCCTTTCTACAGAAATTCAGGCTTGCCTTGAGATCTTCATCTTTGTTAAAATCGTGATCTGTTTATAATCAAGCAAGCAGATTTCATTCCACTACATGGTCAACTCCAGGAGCATTGTGTTGTGAATAGTTCCTAAAATGGCCCTTAAGGGCATCCCACAGTTCTTTGAAGGGTTTCAACTATAGATATTCCCATCTCAGACTGGGTATGTTGCCTGAGGAACAGTGCCGGTCCAGGCCGATTTGAGGTCTGGGGCAAAAAAATGAGGCCTTTTACAATATTTTTTTGATAAATGAGGCCCGGCCCAAGCCGATTTTGCCTCTTTTTTCTGTCAGCTATGCAAGGAACGTCGAGCATATGTAATTTCTAATTTTTTGCCTATTTTTTCGACCAGCTACGCAAGGAACGTCGAACATATGTAATTTTAATTTTTTTTCTAAGGCATATTAGGTAATTGATATATTCAAAACGGGCCTTGTGAATTTGGAGGACCTGGGGCATCGCCAAGCTGCCCGCCCCATTGGGTCGGCCCTGCTGAGGAACATTAGTGCACTTGCTTTGATTTTGTCAGACGGTACTTGGCCTGCAGTATCAAAGATCATGGCACTATAGTCCTTGGAAATAAATGTGATCTCGATGTCGGTGATCCATCTCTGGTAGTCGAGCCTTGTTTAGTCAAAGATGTCAAATCCTGGATGAATTGGATCAGCCGTCTTTATGCAAACAAAAGAGTTTAAATTTCACGTAATAAATGAGTGCATCAATGATAAAATTCAATAATAGGAGCGTATTTTACTTTGAAACTAAGATATGGTTACAACTTTCAATGCTTTGTAGGAAAATTAATACTCATGAAATTTTATTATCATGGTATTTATGCAGGCAATAGAAATTATACAATTAAAGTCTACTAGTTATAGTGAGGCCTAATTGCATATAATATCTATTATATGAATGCAAATATGTGTATATTTATAAATGTAACACCCCGAGATATTCGGAATAATTACAGCGCCATAAACCCTTTAAGTAAGGATTTACAAGGCTAATTTGAAGAAATGTAAATACAATACAACAGTGTCATAAAGGTTCAAAACACAAAACCGGTTTCAACAGATCAAATGAGTCATTATTACAACCATCTCGAAATATTAATAAGACACGCGTACTCGAGTACTGAAAATGAACCAAGAAGACAAATCACAATAACAATAAACATCACTGAGCCCCTTCGTCATCACGTCGGATCTGTGGCTGTTTTCCCGCTCCTTGGCTATTTGAACATCAAAACAAATGTCCACCCCCGAAGGGGTTAGCAAAACGATGCTAGTACAAGTATCATATTAAACAAATCGAATATGCAACAACAACACACAACAAAATACACAACACGGACTTCCGCTACCGGAATCCAACAAAGCGAATCCACAAGATTCCATTAACACAGTATGGGTATTCCAATGATCCAGCGCCCTCAGCATAGATCCCAAGATGATCCCGTCGGACCAACACGAGGTGTAAAAACCCGTCCAATGATCCAGCGCCCCTCAGCATAGATCCCAAGATGATCCCGTCGGACCAACACGAGGTGGACATCCGATCCAGTGCCCTCAACGTAGATCGTACAACATACACAAACACGACTCAAGCATACATATAAGCAAAATCGCTATGTCCATCAACATGAACATACAAACATTTGATAACGAATATTATGACAATTCAACGAAATAAATCCCATGTTCAACAACACGAATAAACAACATGTATGCTCAAAAATACCAAAATTAACAAATTACGATACTTGCCTTAGAATGGCGTTAAGGGTTGTTACTACGAAGAAGAAATCCTCAACCAGCCGAAGAACTCTCACTCGATTAATCCACCAAAACCCGAACCTTCAACGAATAATAATGTCGGTATAACTAATGGTTCCGGATAATCGTTCAAATCATCAAATGAATCATCAAAAGGCATGATGCACCCTATAATGGCAATGGAACTATTCTGCCCTAACACAATTTGGTTGGAACGATACTACGCTATTAATCCTTGCAATAGCTCAATAGAATACTTTCTAAGTTCCAACACAATTCCTTCGGTTGATTGGTACAACATAACATGGAATTCATCCTAGGAGGATTCAAATCATGTTCTATTATAACAAGATATCCGAACTTGGATGAATCATCATAAAGACTTGTTCACTAGTTTCAATATCATCTCATTCTACGATTAATCCTTAAGTTCAATCTATTAATTCTTCACCGAAATGTTCGATCATACCATTCTCATGAACTAAGATAATCTTCGAAAACTAGATATGCTTGGGTTTACAATCTCAAGATGCACTAATCAATAGTCTAATCACTGGAAGGTTAGCTCAACAATTTCAACAACCAAGAGGAATCGAAAATAATTGAATTTAATCTTCTTAAACCATGATGAAAGGCTCCTCAAGAAGATAACTGATTCGGTCTACTCAAAACAGGTCCAAAACGTTTCTAAGATCATGCTAAATTAGTTGGTGAAGGATCACATACCTCAATAAATTGATGAACAACGAAGAACTTGAATAAACTCAACCACCGGAAGCTTGAACACCAATCTTCAAGGCCTAAGCTCCCCAAGAATCGTCCCAGAAGATGATATGAAGGATAAGAGGTGAGGGATAGTCTCAAGAACACAAAAATCGGCCAAGGTAAGAGTTGGAAATGAAGTGAGGGTCGGGTCCTATAAATAGATTTTAAACCATTACGTATGTTAACCAAATCCCATTACGTACGTAACATGGTTAGCGTACGCTATACTCGAACATTAGTGTGCGTTAACGCTCGGCCAGAGCTCACTGGACTGTTTCTGGCATACGCTTACATACGTTATCATATAGGTGTTACGTACGTAACATATAGGACCTTAGCGTACGTTAAAAATCTCTCCTAGCGTACGCTAAGCCGTTGACTTGCATGTGCTGGAAAACCGTCCAGTTCATGCTGGCAATATCCACGAATCTTCATCCGGTCCCCACACGCCGACCCTTGTAGGGTCTTGACTTGACTGAGCTTACGTACATTAAGCTCAACATATAACGTACGTTATACAGCAGACTTAACGTACGTTAAGAGCAAGTACGTAGCGTACGTAAGCACGTGCAGAACCATGCATGCAATGTTGAAGATATAAAAATCGTAAGGGTATGAATACGGGAAACCAATCTACGATCAATAACACCACGAAGTTGAAATAATACAAGGTCGAATACAAGGTAAATACACCATTTAATCCGGGCATTACATACTACCCCTCTAAAAAGAAGTTTCGGCCTGAAACTTAAAATGAAAACAATTTCGGGTATCTCGACTTCATACTGTCCTCCGTCTCCCAAGTTGCTTCTTCGACTCCATGTCGAGACAACTGAACTTTTACCAAGGAGATTGACTTATTCCACAACTATTTGACTCGACTCTCGAGTATCTTGATTGGTCTCTCTTCGAAGGTGTCGTCATTAGCTATCTCGATCTCATCGAAATCAATAATATGACTGGGATCAGGCACATACTTCCGCAATTGGGATATGTGAAACACATTGTGAATGTGACTCAGCGATGGCGGTAAGGCCAACCTGTATGCTAAATCCCCAACTCTCTCTAAGATCTCAAATGGTCCGATATATCTCAGACTTAGCTTACCTTTTCTCCCAAAACGGAAAATTCCTCGTGTAGGAGACAACTTCAATAGTATGTGGTCCCCAATGTCGAACTCTAGCGGGCGACGCCGCACATATGCATAAGACTTCTGTCGACTCTGGGCAGTCAACAGTCTTTCCCGAATCAAAGCTATCTTCTCTTGAGTCTGAACTATTAATTCTGGTTCCGTCCCGATCAAGTCCGAAGAATCATCCCAACACAGGGGTGATCGGCATCTTCTCCCGTACAAAGCTTCGAATGGTGCCATCTTAATAGAATCATGCCAACTATTGTTGTAGGTGAATTCAATCAAGAGCAAATGAACTTCCCAATCAGTTGACCAATCCAAGGCACAAGCTCTAAGCATATCTTCTACTGTTTGTATAGTCCTTTCGGACTGACCGTCCTTTTGAGGATGATAAGCCATGCTAAGTTCAGCTCGGTCCCCAAAGCCCTGTGAACTTCCTTCTAGAAGTGCGACACGAAGCGACCATCTCGATCTGAAATAATGGTCTTCTGCGTCCCATGTAATCTGACTATCTCTGCAATAAATACTCGTGCCAATTTCTCGGGTCCCCACGTGTCTTTAATTCATAGGAAATGAGCCGACTTGGTTAGTCGATCAACTACAACCCAAATCATGTTCATTCCCATCTTGGTCCTCGGCATATTGGTGATGAAATCCATCGAGATATCCTCCCACTTCCATTTCGGGATTGGAAGTGGATTCAACATTTCGGCAGGTTGCTGATGTTCAATATTGACCTGCTGACAAGTCAAACACTTCGAAACGTATCCTGCTACGTCCTTCTTCATATTTCCCGACCAGAAGTTTTGTTTTAGATCCTTATACATCTTACTGTTGCCCGGGTGAATAGAATAGGGCGCGCTGTGAGCTTCCTTCAGAATTGTTTGTCTCAAAACATCATCATCGGGAACGCAAAGTCGACTCTAAAATCTCAGAACTCCATCATCTAGTATCACGAATCCTGGGGCCTTTCCTTTCTTTACTTCGTCACATAACCGAAGAATTAGTGAATCATTCAACTAATTAGATTTGATTTCCTCGACTAGAGAAGAAGTTAGTTCCATCACGTATAGTTGCCCTTGGATTCCTGGTGACCATACTTCAATCCCTTCGCAGATCAGTTCTCGTTGAATGCTGGTTTGGGACGTAAGTGCTTCCAACACTCGAAGAGAAACAGGTTTACGGCTTAGTGCATCAGCTACTACGTTCGCTTTACCCGGATGATAGAGGATTTCCAAGTCGTAATCCTTAATCAATTCCAGCCACCTTCTCTGCCTCATGTTTAATTCCTTCTGACTGAAAATGTACTTGAAGCTCTTATGATCTGTAAAGATCTGACAATGAGTGCCGTATAAATAATGTCGCCAAATTTTCAAAGCAAAGACCACAGCTGCTAACTCCAGATCATGAGTCGGGTAATTAACTTCGTACGGTTTCAACTGTCGAGAGGCATAGGAAATCACCCTATCCTTTTGCATCAACACACATCCCAGACCCTGATTTGAAGCATCGCTGTATATCATGAATCCATCAGTTCCATCTGGTAACGCTAATATAGGTGCTGTCGTCAGTCTCCTCTTAAGTTCATCAAAACTAGCCTGGCATTTCTCATTCCATGTGAACTTTTGAGTTTTCTGTAACAACTGAGTGAACGGATGAGCAATTTTGGAAAATCCCTCTACAAAACGACGATAATATCCAGCAAGTCCTAAGAAGCTTCGGACTTCCTTCACGTTATTAGGAGCTTCCCATTCCAAGATTGCTTCGACTTTCTTCGGGTCCACGTGAACTCCATCAGCTGATATCACATGCCCAAGGAAGGTTACTTCCCTAAGCCAAAACTCGCATTTGGAAAGTTTCGCATAAAGCTGTTCATTCCTCAAGGTGCTCAAAATAATACGCAAATGCTCAGCATGTTCCTCGGGGTCATTCGAATAGATCAAGATATCATCAATGAAAACTACCACAAACTTATCTAGGTATTCTAAGAATACCCGATTCATCAATTGCATAAATACCACAGGAGCATTGGTAAGTCCGAATGGCATTACCACAAATTCATAGTGTCCGTATCGGGATCTGAAAGCAGATTTAGGTATATCCATTTCCTTAATTCTCAACTGATGGTATCCTGATCGCAAGTCAATTTTCGAGAATACCCTTGTCCCTTGCAGTTGATCAAACAAGTCGTCGATCCGAGGTATAGGATACTTGTTCTTGATCGTCACCTTGTTTAGCTCCCTGTAATCAATACATAATCGGAGGGGTCCATCTTTCTTCCGGACGAAGAGAACGGGCGCTCCCCAAGGAGAAACGCTAGGTTGAATGTAACCCTTCTGTAATAATTCCTCCAGTTGCTTCTTTAGTTCATACATCTCGGTTGGCGCCATACGGTATGGTGCTCTGGAAATAGGAGCGGCTCCAGGCTCTAATTCGATAGTGAACTCCACTTGTCTCTACGGAGGTAACCCAGGTAGTTCGTCAGGGAATACATCTGAAAATTCATTCACAACTGAATAGATGAGAGCTCTACTCCTTCTTCTTTTTTCATAGCGTAGCACCAAAATTCGTGACAACCCTGCTTCAGTAATTTCACTGCTTTCATCGCTTTGATCAACTTTCCCGAGCTTCCCGGTATCCATCCTCTGAATAAATGTTCAGATCCTTCATCGGTAATGATAGAAATGACTCTCTTTCGGTAATTCAAAATAGCTCCATAACGTTGGAGCCAATCGTCTCCGAGGATTAAATCGTCACCATGGATGTCGACTACAATAAGATTCGATGGCCAATCTCTCCCTCCTATAGACACTGGAAAATCTCTAGTTTCTAGGGTTCCCATAATTCTCTCTCCGCTCGGCAAACCCACAACATAAGGTTCACAATCAAATAAACACGATATTTTCAAACGATTAACACAGTTCAATGATATGAAAGAATGTGTAGCTCCTGAATCGAATAAGACACTAACTAGTTGCAAAAGGATCTGAATCGTACGTGATGCAACAACAGTGTTCTGATCGTCAGATTTCCTCATCTCGTACAGGCGCGGAGGAACGGACCCAGCACTAGATGTCTCTCTCTTTCCAACATTCTGCTGCTGAAACCCACTCTGCTGTGTCTGGTTCACACTTATCTCTTTCGGAACTGGTGCTGCAGTGCGAGTACCAAATGATCTAGTCACATTTCCGCAGAAATTCGCACGGTGTCCTTCTTGCCCACATTCAAAACAAGTCACGGAAGGAATGGGACAATCACGTCGAATATGCCCTGCTCGACCACAATTATAGCACTTCTTTGATGCGTCCGAAACTGCTGATGTTGTCCGGAACTTCTTACCACCTCGAGAAGGATGCAGAGGTTTCTTAGATGAATAAAATAAGGACTGGCCCTTGCGGGGCCCACTACTCTTGTTCTCCGTAAAGTTGCTGAATACTTTCTGCTTCTTTGCCTCCATCGATTTCTCCACCGCCGCCTCTTTCATGTCGTAGGCCAGTGCTTTGTCCTGATACTGCCGCATGGTAGTTCACTCGAATCCAGACATGTACTGCTGAATCTCCGGATTCATCCGCATATCGAAATGAAAAATCTTTTCTACCTCGGTTCTGACCAAATGCCGCACACAGGTTAGCTGGTGATTAAAAGTCTTGATTATGTCTGTCACAGATGCTTCCGAACTCTGCGGTGAGAAAAACTCTCGGATTTTAGCCTCTCTAACTGGACGAGGACAATATTGTGCTTCCATCATTAGTTTTAATTCCATCCAGTCAGCATTATGATTCTCAGGTCGAATAGCTTCCCACCAGTCAAAAGCCTCCCCAGTCAGAAAATACTGGGCAATAGGAACTTTCCGGTGCTCAGGACAGTTAATCCCCGCAAATATCTTCTCTAACTCCTTCATCCAATGATCCCAAGTAAGTGCCTCAGCAGAACCGTCAAATTTTGGTGGGTGCAATTTGACCACCTCAGTAAGCCATCTGTCTCCCCGGTTATCCTCGTTATGCTACTGTCCCATTGCCGTCTGCATGCGGTCAACTACCTGAGCGAACTGGTTTATCTGAGTAACCACCTGTTGAAGCACTCCCGGCATGTTAGGATTGGCGTTGTCATTCGATGATCCCTGTTGTCCTCCAGAATGGGAGTTGGTTCGACTAGCCGATAATTCTGGAGTAGTCGCTGAATCCTCTTGTCTCACATTACCACGCCCGCGTCCACGTCCTCCCCTCAACATACTATAAACACAATTTCTCAATATCCAGGGCAAAATTTTCAAAAATACAGCCCGTCAATATTCAGAAAACAGAAATTAAGTACAACGGTAGTATAAGAGGTTAGGAGACTTACAACCACGGTCCACATGACGACGCTGGGTGAACAGTGATGTTACGACTTACCGTAAATCAAATAAAGTAAACAGACCCAAAAACCCGACTGCCAAGATATCCATGAATCTTAGCTCCGATACCATATTCTGTAACACCCCGAGATATTCGGAATAATTACAGCGCCGTAAAACCTTTAAGTAAGGATTTACAAGGCTAATTTGAAGAAATGTAAATATAATGCAACAGTGTCATAAAGGTTCAAAACACAAAACCGGTTTCAACAGATCAAATGAGTCATTATTACAACCATCTCGAAATATTAATAAGACATGCGTACTCGAGTACTGAAAATGAACCAAGACGACAAATCACAATAACAATAAACATCACTGAGCCCCTTCGTCATCACGTCGGATCTGTGGCCGTTTTCCCATTCCTCGGCTACCTGAACATCAAAACAAATGTCCACCCCCGAAGGATTAGCAAAACGATGCTAGTACAAGTATCATATTAAACAAATCGAATATGCAATAACAATGCATAACAAAATACACAACACAGACTTCCGCTACCGGAATCCAACAAAGCGAATCCACAATATTCCATTAACACAGTATGGTTATTCCAATGATCCAGCGCCCTCAGCATAGATACCAAGATGATCCCGTCGGACCAACACGAGGTGGAAAAACCCTTCCAATGATCGAGCGCCCCTCAGCATAGATCCCAAGATGATCCCGTCGGACCAACATGAGGTGGACATCCGATCCAGCGCCCTCAGCATAGATCGTACAACATACACAAACATGACTCATGCATACATATAAGCAAAATCGCTATGTCCATCAACATGAACATACAAACACTTGATAACGAATATTATGACAATTCAACGAAATAAATCCCATGTTCAACAACACGAATAAACAACATGTATGCTCAAAATACCAAAATTAACAAATTACGATACTTGCCTTAGAATGGCGGTAAGGGTGGTTACTACGAAGAAGAAATCCTCAACCAGCCGAAGAACTCTCACTCGATCAATCCACCAAAACCCGAACCTTCAACGAATAATAATGTCGGTATAACTAACGGTTCCGGATAATCGTTCAAATCATCAAATGAATCATCAAAAGGCATGATGCACCCTATAATGGCGATGGACTATTCTGCCCTAACACAATTTGGTTGGAACGATACTACGCTATTCATCCTTGCAATAGCTCAATAGAATACTTTCTAAGTTCCAACACAATTCCTTCGGTTGATTGGTACAACATAACATGGAATTCATCCTAGGAGGATTCAAATCATGTTCTATTATAACAAGATATCCGAACTTGGATGAATCATCATAAAGACTTGTTCACTAGTTTCAATATCATCTCATTCTACAATTAATCCTTAAGTTCAATCTATTAATTCTTCACCGAAATGTTCGATGATACCATTCTCATGAACTAAGATAATCTTCGAAAACTAGATATGATTGGGTTTACAATCTCAAGATGCACTAATCAATAGTCTAATCACTGGAAGGTTAGCTCAACGATTTCAACAACCAAAAGGAATCGAAAATAATTGAATTTAATCTTCTTAAACCATGATGAAAGGCTGCTCAAGAAGATAACTGGTCCGGTCTACTCAAAACAGGTCCAAAACGTTACTAAGATCATGCTAAATTAGTTGGTGAAGGATCACATACCTCAATAAATTGATGAACAACGAAGAACTTGAATAAACTCAACCACCGGAAGCTTGAACACCAATCTTCAAGGCCTAAGCTCCCCAAGAATCGTCCCAGAAGATGATATGAAGGATAAGAGGTGAGGGATAGTCTCAAGAACACAAAAATCGGACAAGGTAAGAGTTGGAAATGAAATGAGGGTCGGGTCCTATAAATAGATTTTAAACCATTACGTACGTTAACCAAATCCCATTACATTCGTAACATGGTTAGCATACGCTATACTCGAACATTAGTGTGCGTTAACGCTCAGCCAGAGCTCACTGGACTGTTTCTGGCATACGCTTACGTACGTTATGATATAGGTGTTACGTACGTAACATATAGGACCTTAGCGTACGTTAAAAATCTCTCCTAGCGTACGCTAAGCCGTTGACTTGCATGTGCTGGAAAACCGTCCAGGTTCATGCTGGCAATCTCCACGAATCTTCATCCGGTCCCCACAAGCCAACCCTTGTCGGGTCTTGACTTGACTGAGCTTACGTACATTAAGCTCAACATATAACGTACGTTACACAACAGACTTAACGTACGTTAAGAGCAAGTCCGTAGCGTACGTAAGCACGTGCAGAACCATGCATGCAATGTTGAAGATATAAAAATCATAAGGGTATGAATACGGGAAACCAATCTACGATCAATAACACCACGAAGTTGAAATAATACAAGGTCGAATACAAGGTAAATACACCATTTAATCCGGGCATTACATACTACTCCTCTAAAAAGAAGTTTCGGCCCGAAACTTAAAATGAAAATAATTCCGGGTATCTCGACTTCATATTGTCCTCCGTCTCCCAAGTTGCTTCTTCGACTCCATGTCGAGACAATTGAACTTTTACCAAGGAGATCGACTTATTCCACAACTGTTTGACTCGACTCTCGAGTATCTTGATTGGTCTCTCTTCGAAGGTGCCGTCATTAGCTATCTCGATCTCATCGAAATCAATAATATGACTGGGATCAGGCACATACTTCCGCAATTGGGATACGTGAAACACATTGTGAATGTGACTCAGCGATGGCGGTAAGGCCAACCTGTATGCTAAATCCCCAACTCTCTCGAGGATCTCAAATGGTCCGATATATCTCGGACTTAGCTTATCTTTTCTCCCAAAACGGAAAATTCCTCGTGTAGGAGACACCTTCAATAGTATGTGGTCCCCAATGTCGAACTCTAGCGAGCGACGCCGCACATATGCATAAGACTTCTGTCGAATCTGGGCAGTCAACAGTCTTTCCCAAATCAAAGCTATCTTCTCTTGAGTCTGAACTATTAATTCCGGTTCCGTCCCGATCAAGTCCGAAGAATCATCCCAACACAGGGGTGATTGGCATCTTCTCCCGTACAAAGCTTCGAATGGTGCCATCTTAATAGAAGCATGCCAACTATTGTTGTAGGTGAATTCAATCAAGAGCAAATGAACTTCCCAATCAGTTGACCAATCCAAGGCACAAGCTCTAAGCATGTCTTCTACTGTTTGTATAGTCCTTTCGGACTGACCGTCCTTTTGAGGATGATAAGCCATGCTAAGTTCAGCTCGGTCCCCAAAGCCCTGTGAACTTCCTTCTAGAAGTGCGACACGAAGCGACCGTCTCGATCTGAAATAATTGTCTTCGGCGTCCCATGTAATCTGACTATCTCTGCAATAAATACTCGTGCCAAATTCTTGGGTCCCCACGTGTCTTTAATTCCTAGGAAATGAGCCGACTTGGTTAGTCGATCAACTACAACCCAAATCATGTTCATTCCCATCTTGGTCCTTGGCATATTGGTGATGAAATCCATCGAGATATTCTCCCACTTCCATTCCGGGATTGGAAGTGGATTCAACATTCCGGCAGGTTGCTGATGTTCAATATTGACCTGCTGACAAGTCAAACACTTCGAAACGTATCCTGCTACGTCCTTCTTCATATTTCCCGACCAGAAGTTTTGTTTTAGATCCTTATACATCTTACTGCTGCCCGGGTGAATAGAATAGGGCGCGCTGTGAGCTTCCTTCAGAATTGTCTGTCTCAAAACATCATCATCGGGAACGCAAAGTCGACTCTGAAATCTCAGAACTCCATCATCTAGTATCACGAATCCTGGGGCCTTTCCTTTCTTTACTTCGTCACATAACCGAAGAATCAGTGAATCATTCAACTGATTAGATTTGATTTCCTCGACTAGAGAAGAAGTTAGTTCCATCACGTATAGTTGCCCTTGGATTCCTGGTGACCATACTTCAATCCCTTCGCAGATCAGTTCTCGTTGAATGCTGGTTTGGGACGTAAGTGCTTCCAACACTCGAAGAGAAACAGGTTTACGGCTCATTGCATCAGCTACTACGTTCGCTTTACCCGGATGATAGAGGATTTCCAAGTCGTAATCCTTAATCAATTCCATCCACCTTCTCTGCCTCATGTTTAATTCCTTCTGACTGAAAATGTACTTTAGGCTCTTATGATCTGTAAAGATCTGACAATGAGTGTCGTATAAATAATGTCGCCAAATTTTCAAAGCAAAGACCACAGCTGCTAACTCCAGATCATGAGTCGGGTAATTAACTTCGTACGGTTTCAACTGTCGAGAGGCATAGGCAATAACCCTATCCTTTTGCATCAACACACATCCCAGACCCTAATTTGAAGCATCGCTGTATACCATGAATCCATCAGTTCCATCTGGTAACGCTAATATAGGTGCTGTCGTCAGTCTCCTCTTAAGTTCATCAAAACTAGCCTGGCATTTCTCATTCCATGTGAACTTTTGAGTTTTCTGTAACAACTGAGTGAACGGATGAGCAATTTTGGAAAATCCCTCTACAAAACGACGATAATATCCAGCAAGTCCTAAGAAGCTTCGGACTTCCTTCATGTTATTAGGAGCTTCCCATTCCAAGATTGCTTCGACTTTCTTCGGGTCCACCTGAACTCCATCAGCTGATATCACATGCCCAAGGAAGGTTACTTCCCTAAGCCAAAACTCGCATTTAGAAAGTTTCGCATCAAGCTGTTCATTCCTCAAGGTGCTCAAAATAAAACGCAAATGCTCAGCATGTTCCTCGGGGTCTTTCGAATAGATCAAGATATCATCAATGAAAACTACCATAAACTTATCTAGGTATTCTAAGAATACCCGATTCATCAATTGCATAAATACCGCAGGAGCATTGGTAAGTCTGAATGGCATTACCACAAATTCAAAGTGTCCGTACCGGGATCTGAAAGCAGATTTAGGTATATCCAATTCCTTAATTCTCAACTGATGGTATCCTGATCGCAAGTCAATTTTTGAGAATACCCTTGCCCCTTGCAGTTGATCAAACAAGTCGTCGATCCGAGGTATAGGATACTTGTTCTTGATCGTCACCTTGTTTAGCTCCCTGTAATCAATACATAATCAGAGGGATCCATCTTTCTTCCGGATGAAGAGAACGGGCGCTCCCCAAGGAGAAACGCTAGGTTGAATGTAACCCTTCTGTAATAATTCCTCCAGTTGCTTCTTTAGTTCATACATCTCGGTTGGCGCCATACGGTATGGTGCTCTGGAAATAGGAGCGGCTCCAGGCTATAATTCGATAGTGAACTCCATTTGTCTCTACGGAGGTAACCCAGGTAGTTCGTCAGGGAATACATCTGAAAATTCATTCACAACTGGAATAGATGAGAGCTCTACTCCTTCTTCTTTCTTCATAGCGTAGCACCAAAATTCGTGACAACCCTGCTTCAGTAATTTCACTGCTTTCATCGCTTTGATCAACTTTCCCGAGCTTCCCGGTATCCATCCTCTGAATAAATGTTCAGATCCGTCATCGGTAATGATAGAAATGACTCTCTTTCGGTAATTCAAAATAGCTCCATAACGGTTGAGCCAATCGTCTCCGAGGATTAAATCGTCACCATGGATGTCGACTACAATAAGATTCGATGGCCAATCTCTCCCTCCTATAGACACTGGAAAATCTCTAGTTTCTAGGGTTCCCATAATTCTCTCTCCGCTCGGCAAACCCACAACATAAGGTTCACAATCAAATAAACACGATATTTTCAAACGATTAACACAGTTCAATGATATGAAAGAATGTGTAGCTCCTAAATCGAATAAGACACTAGCTAGATGCAAAAGGATCTGAATCATATGTGATGCAACAACAGTGTTCTGATCGTCAGATTTCCTCATCTCGTACAGGCGCGGAGGAACGGACCCAGCACTAGATGTCTCTCTCTTTCCAACATTCTGCTGCTGAAACCCACTCTGCTGTGTCTGGTTCACACTTATCTCTTTCGGAACTGGTGCTGGAGTGCGAGTACCAAATGATCTAGTCACATTTCCACAGAAATTCGCACGGTGTCCTTCTTGCCCACATTCAAAACAAGTCACAGAAGGAATGGGACAATCACGTCGAATATGCCCTGCTCGACCACAATTATAGCACTTCTTTGATGCGTCCAAAACTGCTGATGTTGTCCGGAACTTCTTGCCACCTCGAGAAGGATGCAGAGGTTTCTTAGATGAATAAAATGAGGACTGGACCTTGCGGGGCCCACTACTCTTATTCTCCGTAAAGTTGCCGGATACTTTCTGCTTCTTTGCCTCCATCGATTTCTCCACCGCCGCCTCCTTCATGTCGTAGGCCAGCGCTTTGTCCTGATACTGCCGCATGGTAGTACACTCGAATCCAGACATGTACTGCTGAATCTCCGGCTTCATCCGCATATCGAAATGAAAAATCTTTTCTGCCTCGGTTCTGACCAAATGCCGCACACAGGTTAGCTGGTGATTAAAAGTCTTGATTATGTATGTCACAGATGCTTTCGAACTCTGCGGTGAGAAAAACTCTCGGATTTTAGCCTCTCTAACTGGACGAGGACAATATTGTGCTTCCATCATTAGTTCGAATTCCATCCAGTCAGCATTATGATTCTTAGGTCGAATAGCTTCCCACCAGTCAAAAGCCTCCCCAGTCAGAAAATACTGGGCAATAGGAACTTTCCGGTGCTCAGGACAGTTAATCCCCGCAAATATCTTCTCTAACTCCTTCATCCAATGATCCCAAGTAAGTGCCTCAGCAGAACCGTCAAATTTTGGTGGGTGCAATTTGACCACCTCAGTAAGCCATCTGTCTCCCCGGTTATCCTCGTTATGCTACTGTCACATTGCCGTCTGCATGCGGTCAACTACCTGAGCGAACTGGTTTATCTGAGTAACCACCTGTTGAAGCACTCCCGGCATGTTAGGATTGGCGTTGTCATTCGATGATCCCTGTTGTCCTCCAGAATGGGAGTTGGTTCGACTAGCCGATAATTCTGGAGTAGTCGCTGAATCCTCTTGTCTCACATTACCACGCCCGCGTCCACGACCGCGTCCGCGTCCACGTCCTCCCCTCAACATACTATAAACGCAATTTCCCAATATCCAGGGCAAAATTTTCAAAAATACAGCCCGTCAATATTCACAAAACAGAAATTAAGTACAACGGTAGTATAAGAGGTTAGGAGATTTACAACCACGGTCCACATGACGGCCCAGGTGAGCAGTGATGTTACGACCGTAAATCAAATAACGTAATGCACCCAAAAACCCGACTGCCAAGATATCCATGAATCTTAGCTCTGATACCATATTCTGTAACACCCCGAGATATTCGGAATAATTACAGCGCCGTAAAACCTTTAAGTAAGGATTTACAAGGCTAATTTGAAGAAATGTAAATATAATACAACAGTGTCATAAAGGTTCAAAACACAAAACCGGTTTCAACAGATCAAATGAGTCATTATTACAACCATCTCGATATATTAATAAGACATGCGTACTCGAGTACTGAAAATGAACCAAGAAGACAAATCACAATAACAATAAACATCACTGAGCCCCTTCGTCATCACGTCGGATCTGTGGCCGTTTTCCCATTCCTCGGCTACCTCAACATCAAAATAAATGTCCACCCCCGAAGGGATTAGCAAAACGATGCTAGTACAAGTATCATATTAAACAAATCGAATATGCAACAACAATGCATAACAAAATACACAACACAGACTTCCGCTACCGGAATCCAACAAAGCGAATCCACAAGATTCCATTAACACAGTATGGGTATTCCAATGATCCAGCGCCCTCAGCATAGATCCCAAGATAATCCCGTCGGACCAACACGAGGTGGAAAAACCCTTCCAATGATCCAGCGCCCCTCAGCATAGATCCCAAGATGATCCCGTCGGACCAACATGAGGTGGACATCCGATCCAGCGCCCTCAGCATAGATCGTACAACATACACAAACATGACTCATGCATACATATAAGCAAAATCGCTATGTCCATCAACATGAACATACAAACACTTGATAACGAATATTATGACAATTCAACGAAATAAATCCCATGTTCAACAACACGAATAAACAACATGTATGCTCAAAATACCAAAATTAACAAATTACGATACTTGCCTTAGAATGGCGGTAAAGGTGGTTACTACGAAGAAGAAATCCTCAACATGCCGAAGAACTCTCACTCGATCAATCCACCAAAACCCGAACCTTCAACGAATAATAATGTCGGTATAACTAACGGTTCCGGATAATCGTTCAAATCATCAAAAGGCATGATGCACCCTATAATGGCGATGGACTATTCTGCCCTAACACAATTTGGTTGGAACGATACTATGTTATTCATCCTTGCAATAGCTCAATAGAATACTTTCTAAGTTCCAACACAATTCCTTCGGTTGATTGGTACAACATAACATGGAATTCATCCTACGAGGATTCAAATCATGTTCTATTATAACAAGATATCTGAACTTCGATGAATCATCATAAAGACTTGTTCACTAGTTTCAATATCATCTCCTTCTACGATTAATCCTTAAGTTCAATCTATTAATTCTTCACCGAAATGTTCGATTATACCATTCTCATGAACTAAGATAATCTTCGAAAACTAGATATGCTTGGGTTTACAATCTCAAGATGCACTAATCAATAGTCTAATCACTAGAAGGTTAGCTCAACGATTTCAACAACCAAGAGGAATCGAAAATAATTGAATTTAATCTTCTTAAACCATGATGAAAGGCTCCTCAAGAAGATAACTGGTTCGGTCTACTCAAAACAGTTCCAAAACGTTACTAAGATCATGCTAAATTAGTTGGTGAAGGATCACATACCTCAATAAATTGATGAACAACGAAGAACTTGAATAAACTCAACAACCGGAAGCTTGAAACCAATCTTCAAGGCCAAAGCTCCCCAAGAATCGTCCCAGGAGATGATATGAAGGATAAGAGGTGAGGGATAGTCTCAAGAACACAAAAATCGGCCAAGGTAAGAGTTAGAAATGAAGTGAGGGTTGGGTCCTATAAATAGATTTTAAACTATTATGTACGTTAACCACATCCCATTACGTACGTAACATGGTTAGCGTACGCTATACTCGAACATTAGCGTGCGTTAACGCTCGGCCAGAGCTCACTGGACTATTTCTGGCATACGCTTACGTACGTTATGCTATAGGTGTTACGTACGTAACATATAGGACCTTAGCGTACGTTAAAAATCTCTCATAGCGTATGCTAAGCCGTTGACTTGCATGTGCTGGAAAACCGTTCAGGTTCATGCTGGCAATCTCCACGAATCTTCATCTGGTCCCCACACGCCGACCCTTGTCGGGTCTTGACTTGACTGAGATTACGTACGTTAAGCTCAACATATAACGTACGTTACACAGCAGACTTAGCGTACGTTAAGAGCAAGTCCGTAGCATACGTAAGCACGTGCAGAACCATGCATGCAATGTTGAAGATATAAAAATCGTAAGGCTACGAATACAGGAAACCAATCTACGATCAATAACACCACGAAGTTGAAATAATACAAGGTCGAATACAAGGTAAATACACCATTTAATCCGGGCATTACAATAAATATAGACATATATTCCTAGATTAGATCTATATGCACATAATGCCGTCAAATAATTTCTCGATATGATATCTAAGTTGTGTGGTGCTAATTCAAGTGAATTATACATTAAACAGTTTAGTTGATTTAAGCATAATATAATAGATTCTAAATTATAATTATGCAATTAAATCATACAGTTAAATCTCGATAAATGAATATTCGATAAACGAATAACCTCGCCAAATGACTAATTTTTTCCGGTCCCAACTCTTTATAACATGTTCAAATTTTCTTTCGAAAAATGAATAATTTCGCTAAATGAATATTTTTCTCCGGTCCCAATCATATTCATTTATCGAGGTTTTACTATACAAGGCATACTAAATGCATACCAATGCAGATAGTAGGGTTGTACGGGATTAGGAATATGTAAGCCAAAAAAGGAGGGCGGATTAGGAATTAAGAATCTGTTGTGGTTCAATTTAGGGCTGGGACCGGTTCGGTTCTTGGTAAAAATTAAAGAACCGAAACCGGTTAAATACATAAACTGATTCGGTTTTTGACCACTTTTTTTTTAACCGAATTAGGAACCGAAACCGAAAAAACCAATTTTTTCTTCCGGAACCGAATTAGGAACCAAAACCGAATTAAATATGTAAAAACCGTTTTTTCGGTTCTTTTAATTAGGAACCGAATTGTGCAAAAAAACCGAATTTTGTAAAAAAAAATGAATTTTGAGTAGAAACCGAATTTAATGTGTAATATTTTGAACAAAATACATTTAATTTGCTTTATTTAATACCTATATTATGTAAAAATTTATATATGCAGTAAAACCTCTCAAAAAGAATACTCTATTAAGGAATAAACTCTATTTAGGAATAAAAATTTATGGCCCCAACTTGGGACTAGTTATAATTTGGAATAAACTCCATATTGTCATAATTCATATATTTTCAAATCCCAACATAAGGAAATACACCTCCATTTAGGAATAAATCATAATAAAATACACACACATACACACACACACACACACACACACATATATATATATATATATATATATATATATAATTTTTACAATAGATTTAAGTTGATCTAAAATACTTGTTCAAGGTTGATTGTGACAAAGATTTAATCTTTTGTGTTGTAACCATATCCTTCAACTTGCGTGTGCCCATTAGCTCGTCCAAATGACCACCTTCTTGTTGAACTCAAAACATTTCCAACTTGTGGAGTAAGCTTAAAGCTTCTTCACATGAAATTTTTTGTACTTCTACGCTATCATCCTCCGAATTATTTTCCTCATTTTCTTGCCTAACACTACAAAAAATACAGTATTTACCGACGCCAGTAAAGGCGTTGGTATTTTTTGACATTTAACGACGCTGTTACCGACACCCGTGAATTTGGACGATCCCCGACGGCTTTAACGACGCCATAGCGCGGGTGTCTTCGCGCGAAATTTGCCGACGCCAGTACCGACGCCGGTAGTCGTCGGAAATATACCGACGGCGCTTTTGCCGTCGTTAAATGGCATGATTATTTTACACAATTACGTGACTTACATGAATTAACGATGCCACTCCCGCCGTCGATATTTGTTAAATTTAACAACGCCTTTACCGACGCCAAGCTATCTGTCAAATTTTACAAGGCCATTACCGACGGACCATTGGCGTCGGTAAATTTTAAAACATACTCAGCCCTCTGCCTATTCTGATTCGACCTAAAATCGTTCTAATTCACCTCTGCAAAACGCCTCTCTCCCCGCACCTCTGCAAAACGCCTCTCTCCCCGCACCTCTGCAAAACGCCTCTCTCCTCGGCGACCTAAAATCCCCGACGGAGATATCTGTGCTTTCTTCCTCCGGGGCACGGAGCTCATAAATAGAGAGTTTAAAAAACCATAGATACGATCAGATCTTAGATCACACCCCCAATCATCACGCTATCCTCTTTCGATTTCCCAATTCAGGTAACATCTCCGTTTCCTTTCCATTTTTGATTGTTTTCCGGACACTTTTGGGTTCCTTGTTTATTTATATTGAACATTTTGGCTTTTTTTAAAATATTTGTTTGTGGGTTTAGTCATTAAGTCTGATCGATTGAAATTTCAGTTGTTAGAGCTGCGCATATTTTTTTTTCATGATTTAGTTTTGATGTATTGGGGTTTGGATTTACCTGCGCCATTCAATAAGCTCATTTTAGCTGATCCTTTTTCTGTTGTGGTTTTTCCGTCGCCACCTGTCTGAGTTGGATATTGTTAATACTTGAATTTTGTCGCTAATTGATTTGGTTAATAGTGAGTCTGCTCTCGTTGTTTCTTCTTGTTTGATGAAAAATACAGTAGCAAATGGATCATTTAGTTTCTCCAACACCCTTCATTTTACTTGGGATTTAGAGAAGCAAGCTGAATAATATTAAATATAAATATCCTTTTTTGCTTTAATTACAAATACTCCCATAAGTGGAGGTTTGTTTTGCTTGACGATATATGCCCTGTTTTATATTATGAGATATCTGTAATCTTTAAAGATAACCATTTTTTTATATTTGTGATTAGACTAAATCTGATGAATTTGTTTGGGATAATCACAAAATCTACCCTTGAGGTTTGTGTAATCACGAAACCCCCCTAGAGAAGTTCCATAGTTACGAAAAAAACCTTGAGTTTTGTAGTCTGTAAATTAAAGGGTGGTAACTGTAAGAGTTTTATGACTGTAAGGGTTTGTTTTCATAATGTTCTTCATAAGACGAAAAAAACCTTGAGTTTTTTTTGATCATTTTGTTACAATTTTTAGAATGGGTGACAACCGTGACTGGATGTATCGCCGGAAACTTGATGGCTCTTGGAATCCTGCATTCCTCTCTGGACTTAACAACTTTATCGAGTATGCAAGTAGTCACCGCACCGCATGTCGGGTGACCAAATAAGATGTCCATGTAAAAATGTGATAATATACAATTTCATGATACGTAAAAGTTAAGTATCACATTGGGAAATTTGGGTTCATTAGGGAGTATAAAACTTGGATTTTTCACGGCGAAATTGAAATGGATGAGGGATGTGAAGATATGGATGAAGATGTGAATATGGATACCAACGAGTGGGATCCACCTGTACCGTACGATGGTCATGGAGCATGTCGGGCCACAATTTAATGTTGAGAATGTGGAAGAACCACCAAATCCTGAAGCAAAACGAATATATGACATGTTGAATGCTGGAGACAAAGAGTTGTGGCCTGATTGTGCTAATTACTCCCAATTGTCTTATATGACTCGTTTCATGAGTTTGAAAGCAGAGAACCACTTATCAGAAAAGTGTTTTAATCAGTTTGCAGAGTTCATGAAAGACAATCATCCAAAAGGGAATCTATGTCCCGATAACTTCTATAGTACAAAGAAATTATTGCGTGGGTTGGGATTACCTGTAGAGAAGATTGATTGTTGTCCAAACAGCTGCATGCTTTATTGGGACCATTACAAAGACAGTGAGAGTTGTATATTTTGTGGTACATCACGCTACAAAGATATGTGTCGTGCCTCAGGAAGCCGTAGGAGGAAAAAAGTGGCAGCCATGAAGATGTACTACTTTCCTCTTATTCCCCGATTGAAAAGGTTATACATGTCAAATGCTACCGCGGCAGATATGAGGTGGCATGCTTCATGTTCTGGTTCAAATGATGGAATTATGCGTCATCCTGCAGACTCTCCAACATGGAAGCACCTTGACACTATTTATCCAGATTTTGCTGCGGAGGCTAGAAATGTGAGATTAGGTCTTTCGACTGATGGTTTTGCACCTTTTGCACAATCAGGGCGACAATATTCATCGTGGCCAGTTATAGTCACACCCTATAACTTACCACCTTGGCTCTGTATGAAGGAACAATTCATGTTCCTAACAATCTTAGTACCAGGGCCACGCAATCCTAAGATGCAATTGGATGTGTTTCTTCAGCCGCTCATAAAGGAGTTGGTGAATTTGTGGGAAGAGGGTGTTCCAACATTTGACATCTCATTGAAGCAAAATTTTCAAATGCGAGCACTGTTGTTGTGGACTATTAGTGATTTTCCAGCGTATTCAATGTTGTCTGGATGGCGTACTGCTGGAAGATTGGCATGCCCTCATTTCATGGATGAGACTGAAGCGTTTACTCTTCCTAAGAGTGGTAAACAAACATGGTTTGATTGTAGTCGGAAAATCTTGGAGCCGGATCACATGTTTAGGAGGAACCGACGAGCATTTAGAAAGAATATGACATGTGTAGTACCTACACCTGAGAAAAGGTCGGGCGCTGAGATATTGAATCAAATAGAGGCACTGGGTCTTGTGAAAGTGACAGAGGACTACAATGACACAAACAAAGAGATATCCAAGAATTCTAGGAGCGGGTGGAAGAAAAGAAGCATCTTTTGGGATCTCCCATATTGAAAAGAACTTCTGATTCGTCACAATTTGGATGTCATGCACATTGAAAAAAATGTGTTTGACAATGTGTTAAACACTGTGCTTAATGTGCCGGGAAAGACCAAGGATACCACCAAGTCTAGAGACGAGTTGCAATTGCTCTGCATCAGACCTGAATTGAAGAAAAATGAGACGACAGGAAAGTATCCGAAAGCTTGTTACTTACTTGACAGAGATGAAAAGAGAGTACTATGTGAATGGATATCTCGTCTTAAATTTCCTGATGGCTACATGTCCAATATTAGTAGATGCGTGGATAAGAAACAACTAAATATGAGAGGGATGAAAAGTCATGACTGCCATGTGTTCATGCAACGCTTGTTACCTATTGCGTTTCGTGAACTTCTTCCTCAAGCTGTTTGGAAGGCAATTACAGAGTTGAGTATCTTCTTTAAAGACTTGACATCTCGGACAATAAAAATAGAGGACATGTGTAGACTTCATGAAACAATTCCAGTTACTTTGTGCAAACTTGATCGTATCTTTCCGCCTAACTTCTTTGATTCAATGGAGCATCTTGTTATCCATCTGGCTGACGAAGCCCGAATTGCTGGTCCAGTACAATATCGATGGATGTATCCATTTGAGAGGTATATAAAGACATTGAAAGATTTTGTAAAGAACAAAGCCAAAGTTGAAGGATCCATCACCAATGCCTACTTAATGAAAGAGGCATCAACATTTAGCTCATACTACTTTGAAGATTGGGTGACTACGAAGATTAGAAGTGTGCCTCGAAATGATGAGGGGTGAGACGATGAAAATGATGATCCGAATATGCTCTCAATTTTCAAATTGGATGGCCGTCCTTTTGGCAAAATGCCTTCACGATATTTTGATGCCAAAGAGTATAATGCAGCACATATATATATTTTATCCAATTGTGCTGAGGTTTCAGAGACATACTTGACGTGAGTACCCTCGTGATATTTTATTTAATGAAGAATATATTCATTCATTAAATATATAATAACTCGTGTGTTTTTTGAAGATTGTTTGAAGATCAAATTCGAGCAACTAATCCGAAGATAGCGGAAAATGACTTACAAACAAGAGTTGAAAAGGAGTTTGCAAGTTGGTTCAAAACATATGTAAGTGTGGGGTCTCATATCAAATTATTTATAGACTAATTTCACATGTAGAAAGTTACATAACTAACATACTTAATAATTGTCATAGGTTAATGATCATTCAAGTAATGCAAGCCAATGCATTAAGGACCTTGTAGAAGGGCCATTGTACGGGGTTAAAATTTATTCTGGATGTTTAGTTAATGGATACAGGTTCCACACGGTTGACCATGGGTCAGATAAAAGTACTATGAATAGTGGTGTCTGCATAAAGGGCGAGGTTTATAATAGTGATGAGCAAGATTTTTGCGGGCGATTAATGGAGGTGTGTGTGGTAGAGTATAATGTTGAACCTACTAAAACAATTGTGTTATTCAAGTGTGAGTGGTTTGACTTATCACCTCTAGGGACTTTGGTGAATACAGATTTCAATTTGGGTTCAGTAAACCACACCCGTAAATACAAGAAGTACGAACCTTTTGTGTTAGAAAATCAAGCTACTCAAGTGTATTATGCTTCCTATCCTAGTATGAATCAAGCTAAGAAGGATTGGTGGGGAGTGTGCAAGGTCACACCTAGATCTAGATTGAAGTAGCTTGTGAACCATCCGCCTCGTCATTACATCAACCGTTTCAAGAGGATGCCGCGGTCATGAGGACTAGAGGTAGTCAAGCTACTGTAGATGATGAGATATCAATATCGCATCAACGAGGTGGACTTATTGATATTGATGATGTGGATAAGGCATCAGATGATGGATATATAATAACGTCAGCTGAGGAATATAGTAATGATGATGATGATTCTGATCATATGTTATTGTTGGGAAAACAAGAACCCTGTATCGAAACAGCCGGGATATTCAATCCCTGTATCGAACGGTATTTGATAAAGAGGTTTTGACATATATGCCAATCCGCATACAGTAAGGGAAACTGTATCGAAGCATTGAGGCATTATCCTGTATCGAAGACCTGCCTCGAATCAGCATATTATGAAGCCCTTCAGCACAGCAAGAAGTCTTATAAAAGACCAAGTATGGAAACTGTCTCGAAACTCAAATACAGTTATCTTCCATAACAGGACAAAGAAGGAATCTCCAGAAGTCAAGTCCTGTTGAATAAAGAAGTATTTAAATACTCAAGGATAAAGTATTTAAATACTGTTAGTCAACAGATCTTCAAAAATCCCGCTAAATCCGGATCGTGTCATAATCCGTTGGAACGAAATCTCACTCAAACGGATACATCTCAACGGATATATATTTCAAAGACTATATATATCTTATGAAGGCATTGAAGATCAACTACCAAAAAACCCAAGCTATCGAAATCATTATCAGAGCAAAACATATCTCCTAAGCTTACTGCAACTCAGATCAAAAGAGATATACAGTGCTCATCATTCTGAACAACACTTCATCAGCTTAAAGCTCTTAAAGTCAAAGTTGTTGTTCACCATCTGTTCTATACTTTGAACAAACAAATTCGTGGATCGAATAACTGCGGCTTCTCCGTAATCGTGTGAAGGATTTGCATTGAAGAAGACGAATCTTCAGAACTGTGTGTGACGAAGCAAGTCAAAGCATTAGCTCAAAACCAATCTGTGTGAACGGTTGAAGCTAAGATCTTTATATCAATCTGTGTGAACGATATATTGATTGTGTATGTTGTTATAATTACGTAGTTGTGTACGTAGTAATTATAATAAAATTTTTACTCCTGTGTGGAGGACCAAATGGACGTGAGGGGTTTACCTCGAACCACTTTAATTAATGTGTTATTTACATTCACTTTTTTACCGTTTTAATTACCGTGATTAATTAAGTATACTCTATACATTTAGTTGCCGTATCCACAAAGAACTCATCGTATCCAAGACTTCCGCTACGCACTCAGATTTAAAATCTATACAGTTTGTTGTTTAAACTATTTCCCAAACTGTATCCAGTATACTTAGTGGCCAACAAGTGTTATCGGAGAGGTTGATTCTAAAAAGAATCAGTCGTATTTTAAACCGAATCAGATCCAAATCGCTTATTTTCAAAACAGTCTCTTTCATCCCTGTATTATCACATGGATACTTCTATGATTAACAAAGTCCCTATGTTCTCTATTAACGAATTTGACGACTGGAGAATTAGAATGGAGGCTCATATTGCAGCAATGAACGAAGAGATGATTTTTGTTATACAGGATGGTCCTATCAAGATCATGAAAGTGAACATGACCGCAAGGATTGAAGGCCAAGCCCATGCGGAGATGCTCGAGAAGGATCGCGAGCAATGGACCACAGATGAAAGAAAGCGAGCAAACCTTGACAACGTAGCTAAGAACGCGTTATTTGTCACTCTTGACAAAGGCACGTTCTCGAAGGTAAAGAGCTGCAAAACAGCCAAAGATGTAATATCCACAATTTTCGATTTTCGATAAATTTCTTTTTTTCGGTCGGAGTCCGTTTTGACGACTCGCTCATGTCCGTTTCGTCATTCTGAGAATGATTAATTCTACACTTTTTGACATCCGAGTTCGTTTCGGTGTCGTTTTGTTGAGTTCCGTGCTTTTTAGCGACTTTAACGCGCTTGAGTTCGATTCTTGCGAATCTCGTCCGAAACTGCTGTTTCGAGTTTCCTGTAAGTCCGTTTAACTTTGTTAGACGTGTTGTGAACTTCGGTTTGGTTATTCGATCACGTATCGTGATTTCCGGGCGTTTTGGGCCATTTTGTAATTTCTTGAAAGTTATGGGTATCCGTATCTGTAATGGTTGTCTCGACCCGTTTCTTGGTCGCGTATGACTAATTATGGTATTATGTTTTCATTTCGGGTCGTTGATGTCGTCCGCGAACTTTTCGTCGTGTTCGCCTGCGCGCTTTTGGAAATCGAGTCGCCGAGCCACAGCGGGCGCCGGACCTACGGACGGCTATGGATCGGGCCGGACGATTGCGGCACCGGTGGACAGATGCGGTAGGAACCGGCGAGCGCACGCTATCGCCGAAGGCGCGCGCGCTAACCGGCAGTGTAGCGACGCTAGCTCGGTCGACCAACGCACGCTATCGGGCCGATAGGGGTTTCGAGGTTCTCGACTCGGCCAGATCGGCGTAGCGCACGCCGTTGCTTGGTCGTAGCGCACGCTAACCGGAAGGGGGAGCGCAGGCTGCCGGCCGACTAGCGACGTTACTCAGGTAAGTTTGTTAGTCCGGGCTATCGGACAGCCGGCTAGCGCGCGCAGGCTTCCGGCCGTAGCGCACGCTAGCGGGAGTCGGGTCGACAGGTTTGGTCGGCAGGGTTGGTCGGTAATGCCGGGTCGTGTGGGCCCTGGCCGAGGGTACTCGGCCGATACCGGCCGATAGCGCACGCTAGTCCGGGAAGGCTAGCGCACGCTAGTGTGGCCCAGTATAAATGTGGCTGAGTAGTCACATTTCATTTCGTTTTTCATTTCCTTCCTTCTCCTTCCGCGAATGGCGATTCATGGGTGACGAAGCCATGTTGTTTAACAACAAATCCATGAAGTTCTTGAGTTCATAACATCAATCAATCGTCCGTTATCATCCTTTGATCCAGCGAATCAAGGTAATCTTCCTTAGAACCCTAATTTCGTGAATTTGGGGATTTTTGCATTTTCGTCCGATTCGTTCCGTGTTGTTGATTAATTCATGATGGGTATGATTAATCTTGGTAGTATTCTTATGTTTAACATCATTTAATCCATTGTTCTTCGTCGAATCGAAGTATATTTCTTGATTTCCTTCGAATTGACTTTTTGGGGGATTTGTCCCCGATCTCGTTTTTCATCCGTTTTCGATGGATCGATTATGGTTAAATGATGTTGTTAAACATATTCAATGGATTGTATATCCATATTTCAACTTGGAATTCCGTTTTCGTGATTTGACGGAACGAATCGTGTTCTTGGCCGTTTTGGGGGAAATCCGTGAACTTTCGTCATTCGTTCTTTGAATTCAATGGCTTTGAGTCGTGTTATGGAATTCATTTCATTGTTATTATTTGTCCTTCGTAGTTTGTGAACGTGAGTTGGCGTTCGGTGGAGTCGGCGGGTCCGTAGTCGGTTCGGGCCAACCTACTTCGGTCGATTCTCCGCGTTGTTCTTATTCGAGGCAAGTACCTTGCCCATACTTTTCTCGTTTTATGGATATGATGATCGGTGGTCGTCTTGATGCGTTTGTTTGGTTATTTGAAATGAAGTTTCAAAAGATTTCGGTTTGGCCTCGTTAAAGGCTCTCTTTCAAAACGCGTGTGTGTTTTGTGAACGTTGTGTTTTGGGAATTTATTATGATTTGATTATTTTGAACGTTGAAGGATTTGATGATGATACACCTATTTTCAATGTTGAAAGATGATATTTTCAATGTTTTAGAAACACTTTTATTTAGACCCGAGGGTCGAATATTTTGAAAGTTTTCATTAAGAGAAAGTATCTTCATTCTTATCAAATACGAAATGGTTCTCCAATGTCTCGATAACGATGTTTCACGTTTGTACTTTTTTTTGAAAGATGATACTCAAGATCAATCGGTGTTCTTCTAAATTATTTTCAAAATGAGGTTTTCGTTTTTAAAACCTATCCATTCCCGTTTGAGGGCTGGGTATGTATGTGTGATGTTCGCGTTGTCATTTTGATACTTTCTCCCGAGTATGATCGAATTGGCGGTGTGAGCGTTGAGTCGCTTTCCACACATTTGTTGTGTTAGCCCCCTGTGAGAGGCGGGGTGTTGGTGTTGAATATTATCGCCTCGTAGTGATTCCTGCGTTGTCGCGCATGTGCGAGCTGTTAGAGCTTGGTTTGGTATGACCGTGTGCATCGGTGATGGTTCCGTTATGCGTCGATTGTTTAATGTCTTGTTACCTTGCTCCCGTTTTTGTGAATTTCGTGGACGAGGTCGGAGGTAATGCCCGTACTATTTTGACTTCTGTATTTTCTCTTTCTCGAGTCTATCGATTCGCTCATGTTTGTTGGCACTTTATGAACTTGTTCTGTATTTCGATTTCATCGTCCGAACGAGCTGTGATCTTGTTGTGGGTCGATCTGGTTATCGATGTTACTTTTTCGGGTTCAGTTCGATTCTTGTGAACCTTGTTTGGGAGTGACATCATCTGGTTCTACTAGTTCTTTTATTCGAAGTGGATCGTATTTGGAACTCTTGTGTTTTCGACTCTGTCGACTCATTATGTTCGTTGACATTTCTGAGCTTGTCCTGCCCCTTGTTTTTGTTTATCGAACGAGTGTGGTATTGTTTCGGAATAACTCGTTTGTCGTTGTGACTTTTAATTGCTATTCCCTTTCCTATGGATCTTATGTGAATGCACATCCTGTTGATTTCACCGGATCATATATTGTCTCGAGTCGAGATGTGAACCTTGGAGTTGTTGTTTGAACTTCATTGTTCTTCGTGATTCGAACATGATTCTTCGATTTTTGTTGTCTTGATCGTTGTGGTTCGATCGTTTGATTGCTCGGTTTTTATTGATCTCGTTCCGTGATTGGTGAACATTCAGGCTCCTTCGTAATTCCCTTCAGTTCGGGAAATTAGTTTCGCTGATCTCCCACCTTTAAAGTGTGGAATTCCGTATTTGTTCGGCCGTTTGGCTCGCGTTTGATCAATGTATCGTTAGGTTGGTCAATCATATTGATTTTCGTCGTTGTGTTTTGCGATTGTTCGGATAATTGACTTGATTGTATTATCCATTTGATGACGCTTGTCACTTGTTGGTTTTATTATATCCCTAACGGCGACGTTGTGTTGGTCGCCGTGGAGCGTGTTTTCACGCCGTATATTCCTTTGCGTTGTTTGTAACATTTCGCCGTTGGGCGTTAGTTACGCATTCTTGTGTATCTCGTTGAGTTTTTCCTGGCGGAATATTTCTTCTCCCTACTTGTTTTAAGTTTCGGGACGAAACTTCTTTTAAGGAGGGTAGAATGTAATATCCGCAATTTTCGATTTTCGGTAAATTTCTTTTTTCGGTCGGAGTCCGTTTTGACGACTCGCTCATGTCCGTTTCGTCATTCTGAGAATGATTAATTCTACACTTTTTGACATCCGAGTTCGTTTCGGTGTCGTTTCGTTGAGTTCCGTGCTTTTTAGCGACTTTTCCGCGCTTGAGTTCGATTCTTGCGAATCTCGTTCGAAACTGCTGTTTTGAGTTTCCTGTAAGTTCGTTTAACTTTGTTATACGTGTTGTGAACTTCGGTTTGGTTATTCGATCACGTATCGTGATTTCCGCATTTTGGGCCATTTTGTAATTTCTTGAAAGTTACGTATCCGTATCTGTAATGGTTGTCTCGACCCGTTTCTTGGTCGCGTATGACTAATTATGGTATTATGTTTTCATTTCGGTCGTTGATGTCGTCCGCGAACTTTTCGTCGTGTTCGCCTGCGGCGCTTTGCGAAATCGGATCGCCGAGCCCCGGGCGGCGGACCGGCCGACGGTTATGGATCGCCGACGACAGGGCACCGGCCGGACAGATGGCGGCAGAACCGGCGTGAGCGCACGCTATCGCCGGAAGGCGCGCGCGCTAACCGGCAGTGTAGCGACGCTAGCTGGTCGACCAACGCACGCCTATCGGGCCGGACAGTGGGGTTTCGAGGTTCTCGACTGGCCAGATCGGCAGGTAGCGCACGCCGCTTTGGCCGTAGCGCACGCTAACCGGCAGGGTAGCGACGCGCCGGCCGACTAGCGACGTTACAGGTAAGTTTGTTAGTCCGGGCTATCGGACAGCCGGGCCAAGCGCAGAAGCTTCCGGCCGTAGCGCACGCTAGCGGGAGTCGTCGAGTGTTTGGTCGGGCAGGTTGGTCGGTGATGCCGGGTCGTGTGGGCCCCGCCGAGGGTACTCGGCCGATACCGCCGATAGCGCGCACGCTAGTCCGGGAAGGCTAGCGCACGCTAGTCTGGCCCAGTATAAATGTGGCTGAGTAGTCACATTTCATTTCGTTTTTCATTTCCTTCCTTCTCCTTCCGCGAATGGCGATTCATGGGTGACGAAGCCATGTTGTTTAACAACAAATCCATGAAGTTCTTGAGTTCATAACATCAATCAATCGTCCGTTATCATCCTTTGATCCAGCGAATCAAGGTAATCTTCCTTAGAACCCTAATTTCGTGAATTTGGGGATTTTTGCATTTTCGTCCGATTCGTTCCGTGTTGTTGATTAATTCATGATGGGTATGATTAATCTTGGTAGTATTCTTATGTTTAACATCATTTAATCCATTGTTCTTCGTCGAATCGAAGTATATTTCTTGATTTCCTTCTAATTGACTTTTTGGGGGATTTGTCCCCAATCTCGTTTTTCATCCGTTTTCGATGGATCGATTATGGTTAAATGATGTTGTTAAACATATTCTATGGATTTTATATCCATATTTCAACTTGGAATTCCGTTTTCGTGATTTGACGGAACGAATCGTGTTCTTGGCCGTTTTGCGGGAAATCCGTGAACTTTCGTCATTCGTTCTTTGAATTCAACGGCTTTGAGTCGTGTTATGGAATTCATTTCATTGTTATTATTTGTCCTTCGTAGTTTGTGAACGTGAGTTGGCGTTCGGTGGAGTCGGCGGGTTCGTAGTCGGTTCGGGCCAACCTACTTCGGTCGATTCTCCGCGTTGTTCTTATTCGAGGCAAGTACCTTGCCCATACTTTTCTCGTTTTATGGATATGATGATCGGTGGTCGTCTTGATGCGTTTGTTTGGTTATTTGAAATGAAGTTTCAAAAGATTTCGGTTTGGCCTCGTTAAAGGCTCTCTTTCAAAACGCGTGTGTGTTTTGTGAACGTTGTGTTTTGGGAATTTACTATGATTTGATTATTTTGAACGTTGAAGGATTTGATGATGATACTCCTATTGTTTAAAGTTATGGAATCGTGTATTCCGTATTTAATCTTGTTATTGTGTTTTGAAGAGTTTGATAATGGTGTCGAGTTAATGGACATCTCTAGTGAGTATTCTTAATGAACTTACATTCTTAGCATATTAGTATTGCATGAGTAACGTGTGTGTGTGTATGCTCACTATGGGTTAGATCCGACGGGGTCTCGGTAGGGGTCCACGGAGGGGTGGATCCGCGAGCTTGCTTTTAACCACTACGGGTTAGATCCGACGGGGTCTCGGTAGGGGTCCACGGAGGGGTGGATCCATGGTTAATTGTGGTGCATTTTTACAAATGTGATTTGATTATGGCATTTCCGGAAATGAGTGCTTTTGAACGGTTTTCATTTGCATGCATTGACTAAGTGTGTAAGAGGTAAGTTGTTCGTTTGGCCTACTTGGCTAGGATGGCTCTAGAGTATTTTGTTGTTTGTGTTAAATCTTTTATTTGTGGATTTTGATGTTGGGAGACGAACCTTGTGGTCGTTCTTGTGTACTGTGAGTTGATGAGATTTGGGGCTAAAATCCCAATGGTTTTGTAAAAGTCGTTTTACGGATTTGGGGCTAAAATCCCAACGGTTTGGTTAATGTCATTTTTCAGAAAGTAAACCTTTGGGGCGGTGACCTCTTTTTTGCCTTTTGGATTTTGAAAAGTAGGATTTGATAATCCTAAATTGTTTTCTATTAAAACTCTCGATGGCATTCTAAACCGTTTTATAAATTACTTCCATTGATTTATGATATTTCGATTTTGAAATGTTTTCTCAAACCCTTGCCTCGGGAAGTACTTTTCGTTTCGTTTGGATCTTTGAGGATCCTCGGTTATTGTTATTCGTGGAATGTGAATTGTATGGCTCGTATTTGCACTTTGTTCTTGCACTAGCAAAACAAAGGAGTTTGCTAACCCCGAGTATTCGGGGTGGATGTCTCTTTTGCATTCGTGTTTTGGAGCATAACACGGGGTCGGCACGAAGGATGATGAAAGATGATCGATACTAATCACATGAGGAACCGTACATCGTGTGTTGGTCCAGTTGTACTTTATTTTCATTGCTATATTGTTCCCGTTGTAATGGGTGTGGTTGTATTTTGTCCCTGCAGGCATTGAGTTGTATTTGAGTTGTATGTACTTGTGGAAAGACCAAATCGGTCTCGAGTCATTTTAGCCTCGAAAGGCATGGTTGAGTTGCTATATGTCGTTACTGCACTGGTAGATCCTTGAGGAAAGGTTCTACGGCGTGTAATATCCCCGAGCGGATTGGGGTGTTACATAAATGGTATCGAGCTTAGGTTGAGGAAAACCTAGGCCGTCGGGTCAAGTCGTGGTTTTTGAGTCTTGTTACGACGGAAGTAATCTGATTGAGTCGTGACGCGACGCGTCGTTTGAGTTTGAATGTCGTGATTAGTATCGAGGGGCCAACAACATCTTCGTGCGACTGTGGAAGTAAGTCTCCTTCTTTGTGTTGTGCCTCGTGTGACACGAGCTATTTTTATGATTATTTGTTAAGTGGTGGAATCCTTATGTGAATTTTGATTTCACGATATGTATTTAGTCGACTCGTATTTGATTTATACAAGGAGTGTCGTCGCTTGTGATGTCTTTTTATTGTTGTTTTTGTCCGTTGTTGATGATTTTCGAATCGATTTGCACGTTTTACAAGTTCTATTGTGGAAGCTTTGTGCTTATACGCGTTCGACTTGTTCACTAGCCAGAGCGGGAGGGTATTTTATCAGTGGTTTTGTTCTGAATGTGGTATTTTATCGTTTATTTCCGTTTAAAGACATGTATTGTCTTGATTTTAAACCTTTTGATGCGTGTGCTAGGAGTTGTTTTAGTGAACGTCGATATGTGTGAGTTTTGGGCATTCTGGCCTATTGGATTTTTGAAAACCTTGAGTATCTTAGAAAAATAAATTTCGAGACATACTTTTCAAATGAGTTATTTTCTTGTGGTACATCCAAGGTGCCATAATATATTTCAAAAAATTTCTACCTCGAGGGCCAAAATGCTTTGAGATATTTTCAATGTTTTAGAAACACTTTTATTTAGACCCGAGGGTCGAATATTTTGAAAGTTTTCATTAAGAGAAAGTATCTTCATTCTTATCAAATACGAAATGGTTCTCCAATGTCTTGATAACGATGTTTCACGTTTGTACTTTTTTTTTAAAGATGATACTCAAGATCAATCGGTGTTCTTCTAAATTATTTTCAAAATGTGGTTTTCGTTTTTAAAACCTATCCATTCCCGTTTGAGGGTTGGGTATGTATGTGTGATGTTCGCGTTGTCATTTTGATACTTTCTCCCAAGTATGATCGAATTGGCGGTGTGAGCGTTGAGTCGCTTTCCACACATTTGTTGTGTTAGCCCCCTGTGAGAGGCGGGGTGTTGGTGTTGAATATTATCGCCTCGTAGTGATTCCTGCGTTGTCGCGCATGTGCGAGCTGTTAGAGCTTGGTTTGGTATGACCGTGTGCATCGGTGATGGTTCCGTTATGCGTCGATTGTTTAATGTCTTGTTACCTTGCTCCCGTTTTTGTGAATTTCGTGGACGAGGTCGGAGGTAATGCCCGTACTATTTTGACTTCTGTATTTTCTCTTTCTCCAGTCTATCGATTCGCTCATGTTCGTTGGCACTTTATGAACTTGTTCTGTATTTCGATTTCATCGTCCGAACGAGCTGTGATCTTGTTGTGGGTCGATCTGGTTATCGATGTTACTTTTTCGGGTTCAGTTCGATTCTTGTGAACCTTGTTTGGGAGTGACATCATCTGGTTCTACTAGTTTTTTTATTCGAAGTGGATCGGATTTGGAACTCTTGTGTTTTCGACTCTGTCGACTCATTATGTTCGTTGACATTTCTGAGCTTGTCCTGCCCCTTGTTTTTGTTTATCGAACGAGTGTGGTATTGTTTCGGAATAACTCGTTTGTCGTTGTGACTTTTAATTGCTATTCCCTTTCCTGTGGATCTTATGTGAATGCACATCCTGTTGATTTCACCGGATCATATATTGTCTCGAGTCGAGATGTGAACCTTGGAGTTGTTGTTTGAACTTCATTGTTCTTCGTGATTCGAACATGATTCTTCGATTTTTGTTGTCTCGATCGTTGTGGTTCGATCGTTTGATTGCTCGGTTTTTATTGATCTCGTTCCGTGATTGGTGAACATTCAGGCTCCTTCGTAATTCCCTTCAGTTCGGGAAATTAGTTTCGTTTTCGATCTCCCAGCCTTTAGGAGGTGGAATTCCGTATTTGTTCAGCGTTTGGCTCGCGTTTGATCAATGTACCGTTAGGTTGGTCAATCGTATTGATTTTCGTTCGTTGTGTTTTGCGATTGTTCGGATAATTGACTTGATTGTATTATCCATTTGATGACGTTTGTCACTTGTTGGTTTTATTATATCCCTAACGGCGACGTTGTGTTGGTCGCCGTGGAGCGTGTTTTCACGCCGTATATTCCTTTGCGTTGTTTGTAACATTTCGCCGTTGGGCGTTAGTTACGCATTCTTGTGTATCTCGTTGAGTTTTTCCTGGCGGAATATTTCTTCTCCCTACTTGTTTTATGTTTCGGGACGAAACTTCTTTTAAGGAGGGTAGAATGTAATATCCGAAATTTTCGATTTTCGGTAAATTTCTTTTTTTCGGTCGGAGTCCGTTTTGACGACTCGCTCATGTCCGTTTCGTCATTCTAAGAATGATTAATTCTACACTTTTTGACATCCGAGTTCGCTTGTGTCGCTTTCGAGTTCCGTGCTTTTAGCGACTTTTCCGCGCTTGAGTTCGATTCTTGCGATCTCGTCCAAACTGCTTCGAGTTTCGTAAGTCCGTTTAACTTTGTTAGACGTGTTGTGAACTTCGGTTTGGTTATTCGATCACGTATCGTGATTTCCGGCGTTTGGGCCATTTTGTAATTTCTTGAAAGTTACGTATCCGTATTCGTAATGGTTGTCTCGACCGCTTTCTTGGTCGCGTATGACTAATTATGGTATTATGTTTTCATTTCGGTCGTTGATGTCGCCCGCGAACTTTTCGCCGTGTTCGCTCCGTGCTTTTTCGAATCGGTCGCCGAGCCCGGCGGTTGCGGACCGGCCGGACGGTTATGGATCGCCGGACGACAGGCACCGCCGGACAGATGCGGCAGAACCGGCGAGCGCACGCTATCGCCGGAAAGGCTAACCGGCAGCAGTGTAGCGACGCTACCTGGTCGACCAACGCACGCTATCGGGCCGGACAGTGGGGGTTTCGAGGTTCGACTCGGTCCAGATCGGCAGTAGCGCACGCCGCCGCCGGTCCGAGCGCACGCTAACCGGCAGGGTAGCGCACGCCGGCCGACTAGCGTAAGTTACCCAGGTAAGTTTGTTAGTCCAGCCGCTATCGACAGCCGCTAGCGCGCGCAGGCTTCCGGCCGTAGCGCACGCTAGCGGGAGTCGGGTCGACAGGTTTGGTCGGCAGGGTTGGTCGGTGATGCCGGGTCGTGTGGGCCCTGGCCGAGGGTACTCGTCCGATACCGGCCGATAGCGCACGCTAGTCCGGGAAGGCTAGCGCACGCTAGTCTGGCCCAGTATAAATGTGGCTGAGTAGTCACATTTCATTTCGTTTTTCATTTCCTTCCTTCTCCTTCCGCGAATGGCGATTCATGGGTGACGAAGCCATGTTGTTTAACAACAAATCCATGAAGTTCTTGAGTTCATAACATCAATCAATCGTCCGTTATCATCCTTTGATCCAGCGAATCAAGGTAATCTTCCTTAGAACCCTAATTTCGTGAATTTGGGGATTTTTGCATTTTTCGTCCGATTCGTTCCGTGTTGTTGATTAATTCATGATGGGTATGATTAATCTTGGTAGTATTCTTATGTTTAACATCATTTAATCCATTGTTCTTCGTCGAATCGAAGTATATTTCTTGATTTCCTTCGAATTGACTTTTTGGGGGATTTGTCCCCGATCTCATTTTTCATCCGCTGATGGATCGATTATGGTTAAATGATGTTGTTAAACATATTCTATGGATTGTATATCCATATTTCAACTTGGAATTCCGTTTCGTGATTTGTGATTTGACGGAACGAATCGTGTTCTTGGCCGTTTTGGGGGAAATCCGTGAACTTTCGTCATTCGTTCTTTGAATTCAACGGCTTTGAGTCGTGTTATGGAATTCATTTCATTGTTATTATTTGCCCTTCGTAGTTTGTGAACGTGAGTTGGCGTTCGGTGGAGTCGGCGGGTTCGTAGTCGGTTCGGGCCAACCTACTTCGGTCGATTCTCCGCGTTGTTCTTATTCGAGGCAAGTACCTTGCCCATACTTTTCTCGTTTTATGGATATGATGATCGGTGGTCGTCTTGATGCGTTTGTTTGGTTATTTGAAATGAAGTTTCAAAAGATTTCGGTTTGGCCTCGTTAAAGGCTCTCTTCAAAACGCTGTGTGTTTTGTGAACGTTGTGTTTGGGAATTTATTATGATTTGATTATTTTGAACGTTGAAGGATTTGATGATGATACTCCTATTGTTTAAAGTTATGGAATCGTGTATTCCGTATTTAATCTTGTTATTGTGTTTTGAAGAGTTTGATAATGGTGTCGAGTTAATGGCCATCTCTAGTGAGTATTCTTAATGAACTTACATTCTTAGCATATTAGTATTGCATGAGTAACGTGTGTGTGTATGCTCACTATGGGTTAGATCCGACGGGGTCTCGGTAGGGGTCCACGGAGGGGTGGATCCGCGAGCTTGCTTTTAACCACTACGGGTTAGATCCGACGGGGTCTCGGTAGGGGTCCACGGAGGTGGATCCATGGTTAATTGTGGTGCATTTTTACAAATGTGATTTGATTATGGCATTTCCTAAATGAGTGCTTTTGAACGGTTTTCATTTGCATGCATTGACTAAGTGTGTAAGAGGTAAGTTGTTCGTTTGGCCTACTTGGCTAGGATGGCTCTAGAGTATTTTGTTGTTTGTGTTAAATCTTTTATTTGTGAATTTTGATGTTGGGAGACGAACCTTGTGGTCGTTCTTGTGTACTGTGAGTTGATGAGATTTGGGGCTAAAATCCCAATGGTTTTGTAAAAGTCGTTTTACGGATTTGGGGCTAAAATCCCAACGGTTTGGTTAATG
Organism: Orobanche coerulescens; assembly: GCA_033398695.1. NCBI lineage: Eukaryota > Viridiplantae > Streptophyta > Magnoliopsida > Lamiales > Orobanchaceae > Orobanche > Orobanche coerulescens. The sequence continues at coordinate 122,419,755 of CM065812.1, read as the reverse complement.
TCATTTTTCGTAAAGTAAACCTTTGGGGCGGTGACCCCTTTTTGCCTTTTCGATTTTGAAAAGTAGGATTTGATAATCCTAAATTGTTTTCTATTAAAACTCTCGATGGCATTCTAAACCGTTTTATAAATTACTTCCATTGATTTATGATATTTCGATTTTGAAATGTTTTCTCAAACCCTTGCCTCGGGAAGTACTTTTCGTTTCGTTTGGATCTTTGAGGATCCTCGGTTATTGTTATTCGTGGAATGTGAATTGTATGGCTCGTATTTGCACTTTGTTCTTGCACTAGCAAAACAGTGGAGTTTTGCTAACCCCCGAGTATTCGGGGGGTGGATGTCTGTTTTTGCATTCAGGTTTTGTAGCATAACACAGGGTCGGCACGAAGGATGATGAAAGATGATCGATACTAATCACATGAGGAACCGTACATCGTGTGTTGGTCCAGTTGTACTTTATTTTCCACTGCTATATTGTTCCCGTTGTACGGGTGTGGTTGTATTTTGTCCCCTGCGTGGGCATTGAGTTGTATTTGAGTTGTATGTACTTGTGGAAAGACCAAATCGGTCTACTGAGTTATTTTAGCCTGAAAGGCATGGTTGAGTTGCTATATGTCGTTACCAGCCTGGTAGATCCTTGAGGAAAGGTTCTACGGCGTGTAATATCCCTGAGCGGATTGGGGGTGTTACAAAAGAAATCTGGGATAAACTCAAGTTGATTTGTGAGGGAACTGAGCTCTCAAAAGAAAAAAAGATCTCAAAACTGACTCAGCAATTTGAATCTTTTGAAATGAAACCAACTGAGACACTTGAGGAACTTGACCTCAGATTCACTGGTATTGTCAGTGAACTTGAAGCGTTGGGCAAAATTTATACCCAAAAGGAGAAGAACTTAAAAATTTTCAGATCTCTCCCAGCCCGATGGGACATTAAGACCACAGCTATGCGTGTATCTTGTAATCTTAATGAAATATCTACTTTTGATCTCTTCTCTGACCTCAAAGCTTTTGAGTATGATATTGACAGAAGAGAGAAAGCTGAAGAATCTCCTTCAAAGGTCACAACTCTAGCCGCAGATCGAACCGTCGACACAAAGATGCCCAGTTCGTCGAAGCCTAGTCACAAGAATGCTGACAGTGACGACGACATCCTGTCTCAAGATGAAATGGCGCTTCTCATGCATAAATTCAAAAAGTTCATCAAACAGTCTGGAAAGACTCCCTACAGGCCCAAACCTGTCCACAAGGTAAGTACCGAAACATCATTTGGTGATGCTAACCTGTGCTATAATTGCAGGAAACCAGGGCATTATGAAAATAAATGTCCTCATCCCAAAGTCCAAAGATTGCCGGAGGCCGAGCAACAAGAGTGAGATGAAAGAAGACGTGCTTGGAAAGACAAGCTCAAGGCCCTGATTTGAGAATCAGAAGCCTCCCCCACACCATCTAAATCAGCAGAATGCCTTCAGGTGGTCACTGAAAGTGATTCATCTGACGATGAGTTCGATGATAAAGCATATATGTGCTTTATGGCCAAAGATGTTCCAGAAGGTGAAGACAGCGACGATGAGGTAAGTTCAACCTCAGCTATTCCATCAAATGCATCTCATACTTTCGAAAATATGATGAATGAATTTAAAAACATTCAAAAGGCCCATGAGACTCTAAAAACTGAGAATATACAGCTTCAATTAACTAATTTAGAGCTGAAAGATGAAAATGACTTGCTGAAAATAAATTATGAAAATATGTCTCTTGATTGTGAAACCAGCAAGGTCGATTTTGAAAAACTCATGGAGAGCAATCATCAACTTGCTCATGAACTAAGTGAGGCTAAAACTCACAACGAGAGCAAGACAAATGATTTGGTTCTACTACAAGCCAAAATCACAACTCGAAAAGCGAAACCGAACTTGAGACCACTCAAATCGCTCGAGAAATCGTCCAAAAGAATCGAAGAAATTCTGAGCACTGGGCAAAATGCTCATGATAAAAGTGGCTTAGGATATAGCTCATGTTCAAACAAAGGGAAAACTAGTACAGTGTTCGTCAAGAGTGTGGAACACATTCCAGAATCGGAAGAAATCCCTAGTCCCGTGAAGGAACCTATTGTACCGAGAAAACCGAAGGCTGCTATTCCGCCCCCGCAATCCTATTCCAGACAGCGGAATCATAAACCATTCCAACCTGTGAGGCGCACTCAACAGCATGCTCCCAGAGCATATCAACAGCGCCAACACTGCTCAGAAGGAAGGTCAGATTCCAACCACCAAAGGCCCGCACGGCGAGATTATCAAGATAAAGACGCCAAGGTATTGGATACAGGAGCCCCGTTATCCTCGAGACACAGATGCCGCCTCGGTTTCAACAACAAAGATTGGGAATCCAACCGAGACCCAGAAGGCAAGCTGTTAGGCCTAAGAAAATGGCTCCACCTCCAAGACGGCACTCGTACTGGATTAATAATAATAACCCTGAATTTTTCATGCATAATAATTATCATGGTTATAACAACTACGAATATGCCCCCCGTAGATATCAAAACACTGTACCGAGTATGTCCTACAATAAACCAATTGCTGCCAGGAAAACTTGGGTACCAAGAGGAACTAACAATCATGGACCCAAAAATCAAAGGGGACCTAAATCTACTTAATCTTTTTGTTACAGGACATTCTCGAGGAGGATACCTGGTACTTTGATAGTGGATGTTCTCGACACATGACCGGAGATAGAAGCAAGCTATCAGATTTTGTAGAAGGTCGCGGTCCAAAAGTTCGTTTCGGTGATAAATCTAAAGGAAGAACAAGAGGGAAAGGAAACCTACTTGTCGGGAAATTCAAAGTCACCGATGTTGCATATGTTGAAGGCTTACAGTATAATCTACTTAGTATTAGCCAGTTCTGTGATAAACAGTTCTCGGTGAAGTTCTATATAGATCGTTGTAGAGTCAAGAACATCCAAACCAAGGAAGTTGTGCTTACAGGAAGCAGATCAGGTAATATGTATATTACTGACTGGAAGCCTATGAGCTCCTCAATTCCATGCTTTGTTGCCAAAGGCACTGCAGATCTTAGCTGGTTATGGCACAAGAGGATGTCTCACGTCAACTTCAAGACAATCAACAAGCTCTCAAGACAGGGAATGGTTAGAGGTTTGCCAAATGTGTCATTCAAGAAGGACAGTCATGACCATGTCGAAAGGCAAACAAATCAAGTCAACCCCGAAGAGCAAATCCTACCTTTCAACCCAAAGAGTGTTGGAAATGCTACACATGGATCTCTACGGTCCGTAGACCCAATAAGTTTGGGAGGTAAGAAATACCGCATGGTTGTTGTTGATGATTATTCCGTATGCTTGGACGATCTTTCTTAGCAAGAAGAAGGAAACAACATCAAAGCCGCCCGAGCTCCCGAGAAAGTTGCAAAATGAAAAGGCGTCGAGTATCGTGTGCATTCGCCCGGCACAGAGGTACGTAATTTACTAACCGCTTTATAGAGCAATACTGCTCGGAGAATGGAATACAAAGACGAATACTCACCGCCCGTACACCTCAACAAAATGGTGTTGCGAGCGAAAGAATAGGACGTTGAAAGAAGCAACAAGGACAATGATTGCCGCAAGCAAATTGCCACAACGCTTCGGGGTGAAGCAACCAATACAAAGATGCTACACTCAAAATCGTGTATCGTCAACAATCAACACAACAAAAAATCATATGAGTTATGGAACAACAAAACTCCGTTAGTTTCGTATTTCCACATTTTTGGATGCAGGTGTTATGTATTGAATAATGGGAAAGACCAACTTAGAACCTTTGATGAGAAATCAGATGAAGGAATATTCGTAGGATACTCCTCCGTCAGCAAAGCTTTTAGAATCTTTAATAAAAGGAAGCTGACGATCGAGGAATCAGTTCATGTAGTGTTTGACGAACCACATCTTGACCCTACAGGAGTAGATGATATCACTCAGAACATTCACCATCTATCTATCTTGGATCCTCCAACTCCCATAGAACCTGTAGTTAATTTAGAAATCAACCCCGCAGCTGTAAGAATCGATGTGGATGAAGCCGACGCTGTACAAGCTTAAGCTGTATCCACAGAATCTTTCGATACAGTATGGGATCCTGAATTAGAACCCGACCGAAGATGGTTGAGAGATCACCCGCAAGAGCTGATCATTGGAAACATAAATGCTGGTGTTTCTACTCGTAGGAGAATACAGAGTACACAAGGAAATGTACTTTGTGCACAAGAAGAATCTAATGCTGAGATATCACAGTTTCCTGAATGGAAATCTCTATCCGAGCTTAGAAGACTCAATATGTGCACTATTGCTGTATTCTTAGCCCAGTCCGAACCTGTTTCGACCATAGACGCTCTTAATAATTCTCATTGGATAACATCTATGGAAGAAGAGATTAACGGTTTCGAAAGAAACAATGTATGGTATCTTGTACCCAGACCAACACATTAATCGGTTATAGGAACCAAATGGGTATTTCGAAACAAAAAGGATCGAAATGGACTTATCATAAGGAACAAATCCAAACTAGTAGCACAAGGCTATAGTCAGGAAGAAGGCATAGACTATGATGAAACCTTCGCCCCTATAGCGAGACTAGAAGCCATCAGGATATTTCTTGCCTTTGCCGCCCATAAGAGTTTTATTGTATACCAAATGGACGTCAAAAGTGCTTTCCTGAATGGAGATCTTGCAGAAGAAGTTTATGTTGAACAAACACCAGGGTTTGCCAACACAGACGGTATCGATCTAGTTTACAGGCTAAGGAAAGCGCTGTATGGACTTAAACAAGCCCCTAGAGCCTGGTACGAAACCCTATCCCAGTATCTTACCGACAACGGATTTGAGAAAGGTGCTGTGGACAAGACCTTGTTCAAGATACAGGAAGGTGATGACCTTCTTATGGTGCAAATCTATGTGGATGATATTATTTTTGGTTCAACTAACCTTGCTTTATGTCAAAGGTTCTCTCATATCATGCAAAGTAAATTTGAAATGAGTATGATGGGGGAACTTAGTTATTTTCTAGGTTTGCAGGTAAAGCAGATGCCTACAGGTATTTTCATCAACCAAGAAAAATACAGTAAGGAGCTTCTCAAAAAATTTGGAATGAACACTTCCAAATCCTCGCCAACCCCCATGAGCACTTCCGTGCAAATTAGTGCTGATGAAGCCGGAAAGCCGTTTGACCAATCACTCTACAGGAAGCTCATTGGTTCGCTCCTGTACCTAACGGCTAGCAGCCCGATATCCAGCTTTGTTGAGTGTGTGCAAGATATCAAGTTGCACCTAAGGAATCACACTTCAATACAGCTAAACGAATCTGAAGTACGTTAAAGGAACAATGATGCAGACTTTGGTATCCTAAGGAAGGCGGATTCGATTTAGTTGGATACAATGACTCGGATCTCGGAGGTCGCAAGCTAGATAGGAAGAGTACAAGTGGAACTTGTCACTTTCTTGGGCCTAGACTCGTTTCTTGGTTCAAGAAGAAGCAATTGGCTAATTCTCTTTCCACGGCCGAATCAGTACTATGTCATTGGTAGTTCTTGTATGCGCATCCTTGGATGCAAAGAATGCTTGTCGACTATGGAATCGATGCCGAGAGACTCAATCATGTGTGATAGCACGAGTGCAATTGCAATCACGCACAATCTCGTCCCGCACTCGCGCACTAAGCATATCAACATGAAGCATCACTTCATAAGGAATCACGCCGAGAACAAGGATGTTCGCCTTGAAAAAGTTCATACAGACGCTCACCGGGCCGACATCTTCACCAAGCCGCTCGACACAAAGAAGATTCAACATGCTCGACAAGAATTAGGAATGCTACAAACAGACTCCTGTAAGTAAATTCTTGCTTTTACTCAACAAACCGAGGGGGAACGCTGTAAGACCCAAGAATACAGTATCCAACGTTAATTATTTGTACACTCGTAATCGTCAATACAAAGATCAGAGCGGCGAAGACATATGAATCCTACGGTGACGTGTGCAATAATTAAGGGGGAATATCAGTAGACCCATGAATACAAGATTAATCCTTAAGTTGTCAGATGGAATTTAAAACCTATATGTACCTTTTTAAGGGGGAACGTCAGACGACGCGGAAACAAAGACATACTATAGGATTTCGATTCAAGATATATATATAATATCATATTATTTCTTTATAAAATGATTTTTGTCCACGTGCCTGCTTTTATGTCAAACGTCATGTACATTAAATGCCTTACACGACATCCGACAATCAATCTCAAAAGCCACGATGTTTTAAATTGTTTATTGTTTCAAAACCGCCGTTTTAGGCATTTAGGGTGACACAATGTCAGAAATGGGACCCGCTCATTTTTTAAACATTTTAATGGATTAGCGTACCAGTTACACTCAGTCCATCTTAACCGTTGATTTCAAAAACCGGTTCCTATCCCTTAAAATCTGACCTTTCGTACTCTGCAAAACCCTATTTCGCCACCCACTATAAAAGGACTGAATCTGCCATTAGAGACTCTTTACGCTTTCTGCAAATTCAAGAGTTCTCAAGCAAAAACAGTCTACATACTTTTCTGCATTTTACTGCATATTTCGATTATTTTCTTACACTTTTTCTTAAGTAATCATCAAATGGCTGGACAAACCTCTTCTCCTGCTCTGAAGAAGTCTGCTAACATCATTGATGGCCGGATCTTTTCGAGATATGTTATCATTGAGCGCATTCTGTCTGAAACCAACGACGCAGAACCCATGGAGTACATCATAACTCGACTTCGTCAACAAGGCCTTTATCGCTTTGGAAGTCGATCACGATAAGTATGATGCACATCGGGTTGAGGAATTCTACCAACGCCGCCGTACGTCATCATTGGCCCAAGGAGGTCATGTTGCCGACATCACCGCTACTATCCGTGATGTTGAGATTTGTATTAATAACGATCCGCTCCGAACATCTACAAAGCTACCCACGATGGCCTGACTATGGAACAACTTGAGACATTCGGGTCTCAAGAGCTGATCACTAAATTTTATGGACTATTCACAGGGTCCAAAGTTGTTGACATGGTTCAGACTACATGTCACAAGAAAAATTTTTGTCTTCCATATGTATATCTTCATGATTTTTGCTGCAGGATAATTGAGAATCGAACCGGTGCGTTCGAAATGTGTACCAACCTGAGGTTTAGGATGATGGTGGCTATTCTGACCTGTGAAAAGGTCAATTGGGGCCAAATAATCCTGAAACGCCTGCAAGAGGAGGTGTGCAAACCGGCCACCCAGAAGAGATCGTCTGGTTTGATGCTAAACCATATCCTGACAAAATGCGGACTGTCTCAATCCGCCGATGCTAAGAAGAATAACCCCAGGATATACCTAGGAGACGTCAAGCCTACTGCGTATAATCCAACCTCGATGGTCTGCAACCAGCCAAAAACTGGAAGTATGCCCATTTCCGAAGATCCACGAGATGAATCCTTGAAGTTCCAGGAAGTGGAATCTTCAAAGAAAAGAAAGAGATCTCACAACAAGAAACCCACTGCTGGTGAGAAGCCCAAGAAGAGACTTCGGAGGCTCTCGAAAATCAAATATGCCAAGCCCTCTGAGGAAGTCTCCCCCGTGGCTCAACCCACTAACGAAGAACCCCAGGGCCCAACCCCTGTGGAAGAGGTGTCTCCTACTGTATCGACAGTAGATCCTGAGCCTTTGGCGGCTAGGACGGATAATGAGACATCTGCCAACGAACAAGACTTTAGCGAGTCGGCTGCCCATTTGGAGCCAACAGCTACTTCTCCTCTGCGGGATCCCACACCCGTACAGGATCCATCTTCCTTCAGGGCACCATCCCCTGTAAGGAGTCCCACTTCCATACAGGACCCCATACCTGTACAGGAATCCCTCGCGACAGCGTCTCCAGACGTTGTACGTAGTCCCTCCCCCGACTCCATCATTCATAAGACCCTTCTTTCTGTTCAAATTGAGCAGGCTTACGAAAGATTTCTCGCATAGAAAGGCTACAGGCTAGCTCCGTACGAAACATTGTACAACTGGAGCGATTGGAGCCAAGAAGAAAAATTTGTCTCAGAAGTGACGGACTCAATGGAGATTGAAGCCCTGATCTGGTGGGAAAATCCTTTCTGCAAAGAGCTGATTGAAAGCCATCTGATGCAGAAATATGACGCTAGAAGGAAAGGAAAGGACAAGTCAGAAGACTCTCCCGTAAATCCAAAAGATGATGACCATGACTCAGACGACGACGACGATGCTTTTCAAGCTGGTCTGAGGATGAGTCGTGAAGAGGCTTAAGCTAGAGACGCCTCTCCACCCAAAAACGACGAAGGGCCATCAACCCAGAACAATCCCCCTTCGCCATAGCATGAGAACGTTCCCGACGAAGAGGAATCAGTCCCTCCAGTCGAGGAAGTTGAAGAAATTTTGGAACAGGCACCTGAGCCTGCTGCCACCGAAGAGATTGTACCCGAAAGACAACAGGAGGATTCAGTCCCTCCTGTATCCATGTCTACTGAAGAATATTCGCAACAGGAAGCCACTCAACCCCCTGTCGCCGAACAAGAACCAGCTGCTCCCGCCCCTTCAACCGTGGAATCCGAGGACGGTATCGAACCTGAGGATGTCCAACTTACTTCACGCCCAACCGTGAACGTAAGGAGGTTGAACAGCTCTGGAGACTTTGCTCTACCAGATTCTCCTATTTCTGCCGCTAGGAAAGAGCACCTGCGCGCACTTGGTCTTCAAACTGTATTCATCCAGGATGCAGTGAATGCTCTGTCCTCCGTTGAGAAAGCATTAAATTGGATGCATACTTCTGCTGTGGAGGAGATGACCACTCTCCAACATGAAGTATCTCGTGTTGTGGAGGCATTCGTTCTTCTGCCAGAAGTTTTCAAGCAAGCTTTGAAAATCATGGAAGACAAGCAGGAGCAACTCCTGAAGGAAGAAGCAACAAAAACACGAATAGCTGAAGCCAAGACCGCATGTGCCATGATTGAAAACAGCTCTCAACTTCGCGCCCACGACAAATGCATTAAGGATATGTCGCAAATGCTTTCCTCCCTTGTGGAAAGAATGACTAACATCGAGACAAAACAGGATGCTGCACTAGAAATCCTAAAAAGTCTTGATGAAGCCAAAAAGGGGGAAGAGGCAAGAGAAGCTGCTAGGAGAATCAGGATACAGCAAGAAAGGGAATTTGAGGCCGCTCAAGACAGCATCACTTCCGAGCTAAACAAGCTAGCCCCTCAATCCCAAAGTTTTAGGATTTCAGGCTCTCGATCTGAATTTCATGATCCAAATGTCCCATGGCAAACTCTTATCCAGAGACATTATGAAATTCGTCTGCCGACCAACCGCAACCCTACTGCCGATGAAGTGAAGCAATGGAGGAAAAACGAACTGATGAGATACTTCGCAAAACTCGTCAGGGAATCCGCCATCTTCAAAAGCTATAAGACTTTAGCGGAGGCCGCAGAGAAATTCACAAAGATGCTAGAAGACGGAAAACTCCCTCTCCAGCTTGATATGAAGAGCAAACACAAAAGAGGAGACCGGATTACCCATCCAGAAGACTGGATTCTTGCCTTTGATCGATCCTATGAAGGAAGAGCTATATACCAGGATCGAGGCAACGATTCCCTACAGAACTGGTGGCGTGGTACCGAGAATGATCCAGGGAGAAAGCCGTGGAGGCATGCAGATCACTATAGGAGCTGAAATCCTTGTATATTATCTTGTATATTATTTTTGTCTTTGTAATTTTTCCCTTCGAAACAGCAAACCATGTACTCAATTTATTTATATCAATAAAAGTGTTTGTTTGTCTTGAAAGATTACAACTCGTAATCAACTGTGTTGATGTATGATTACTTAAATTGTTTGATAAACAAACTCAAGTTAGATAACTTGATTGAAAATAAAGCTGTAACGAACTAGTCTACGAACAGTTCATGATTTCAGTTCTAAGCTTAGAATACATTGTAAGATTGTGCCTGCGCACCAATCATAAGCTTAAGTTGTAATAATCCTTAACTGTATCGAACTTGCCTGCGAGCAGTTCATCATTTAGACTAAGACAGACCTTTTGATGATAGACCAAGAAATCTGCCAGAAGACATCAAAAGAAGATCGCTTCATGAAGAAGGTTTTGGCATCATCAAGAAGACTTGAAAAGTTAAAGAAAGTAAGTCTTGGCAAATTGTCAAAAAGGGGGAAATTGTTGGGAAAACAAGAACCTCAGATCAAACAATGATATTCAATCCTCAGACGAACGGTATTTGATAAAGAGGTTTTGACATATATGCCAATCCGCATACAAGAAAGGAAAGCGTATCGAAGCATTGAGGCATTATCCTCGTATCAAGACTCGCTCGAATCAGCATATTGTGAAGCCCTTCAGTACAGCAAGAAGTCTTATAAAAGACCAAGTATGGAAACTGTCTCGAAACTCAAATACAGTTATCTTCCATAACAGGACAAAGAAGGAATCTCCAGAAGTCAAGTCCTGTTGAATAAATAAGTATTTAAATACTCAAGGATAAAGTATTTAAATACTGTCAGTCAACAGATCTTCAAAAATCCCGCTAAATCCGGATCGTGTCATAATCCCGTTGGAACGAAATCTCACTCAAACGGATACATCTCAACGGATATATATTTCAAAGACTATATATATCTTATGAAGGCATTGAAGATCAACTACCAAAAACCCAAGCTATCGAAATCATTATCAGAGCAAAACATATCTCCTAATCTTACTGCAACTCAGATCAAAAGAGATATATAGTGCTCATCATTCTGAACAACACTTCATCAGCTGAAAGCTCTTAAAGTCAAAGTTGTTAATCACCATTTGTTCTATACTTTGAACAAACAACCCTGTGTGGACTGAACAATCTGTGCTTCTCCAGAACTGTGTGTGAAGGATTTGCATTGAAAAAGACGAAGCTTCAGAACTGTGTGTGAAGAAGCAAGTCAAAGCATTAGCTCAAAACCAATCTGTGTGAACGGTTGAAGCTAAGATCTTTATATCAATCTGTGTGAACGATATATTGATTGTGTGTGTTGTTATAATTACGTAGTTGTGTACGTAGTAATTATAATAAACTTTTACTCTCGTGTGGAGGACCAAATGGACGTAGAGGGTTTACCTCGAACCACTTTAATTAATGTGTTATTTACATTCGGCTTTTAATGTTTTAATTACCGTGATTAATTAAGTATACTCTATACATTTAGTTGTCAGATCCACAAAGAACCATCAGATATCCAAGACTTCCGCTACGCACTCAGATTTAAAATCCATACAGTTTGTTGTTTAAACTATTTCCCAAACTGTATCCAGTATACTTAGTGGCCAACAGTTATAGTCTTTACGATCATGTCAATATTGTGACTTTCAAGCTAATGAATATTCTGTTTTAGATTGTTATATGAAGTGCACTTGAAAATTTGATTTAGATTGTGGACAGTTTGGTTTATTCTTCCTCTTCTTTCGATCTTTATTTATACGATGTGTGCTGTGTACATGTTGATTTTTGCTTAACTTGTACTCTACTCATTTGATTTGTCTGTAACTCACATTTATTAGTGCTAATTAGTGATATACATTTCATGTGTAATAGTATTTTTCTGTCTACACTCTTGCAAATGACCTGTTCATTGAAAGCCTTCACTCTGTTGCATGCTAATTGCTGTATAAGTTGGTTTAGTTTTCCTTTCAGACAAATATGGAACATGTAGTTTAATGAGAAATTTATGTGAAAATTGTCATGTATTTGTTGTACTGATTAAACTTCAGGACGTAGGTATATATAGAGCCGAACCTCGAGATATATGTCTGAATTCAGCTATGTGATCCTTTGAAAAAATAAGGTTTATATATCACAATTCGATATGCAGCATCGTTATCAGAAGCTCCCTTGCCATCTATGAAACAATACAAACCTCCCTCAAGTAAGACTAAATTTAACCCAAGGGGGCTATTTGTAATTTTCGGAAATCTGGGGTCCTACCAACTGGAGGATTTAAATGGAAGAATGTTTTTGGTATGAGAATGTAAATAGGAAGCAGCTGAAGCAGCAATTTTATATGCACTAGACCAAGAATCGATATGAAAAGCACAACAGTCGCAACAGTGATCAATGCTGATCTCCTAATTACAAAAGAACCCAGTTATCTTTAAAATTTAGAACCCCAAGGCACTTATTTTTTTCTTACAAAAGTACACTCTCAGTACACATCAGGGGCCTATTTGCAAGGTAAATACAAACCATCTTTTTTTTCTATGAATTGTTGTTTCTATGATCACTACACTCTTAAAATGTAAGGTTTAGTTTTTATAATTGGCTCATGTCTTAACTATTATGAATTGTTGCTCATTTTAATTACAACCATCTTTTTTTTCCTCAGATGTTCTCGATAAGGAGAGGTGGTGGCGGGCGCCGCAGTAGCACGGGCTCCTCACGAGCAGCTCCCGGACACTCTTCACCAGCTACGGACTCCCCACGAGAAGGTCCTGTTAGGTCTTCGTCTGCTCTACCCGAGACTCCACCGATTGTTCTGCTCCGAGACAGGGCAGACGATGAGACTAGTGTACACATTTCTGAAGATGAGGATTGGGAGGTGATAGCTTCTGAGGCAGCCTCAAGTTTTGTTTCCTGTAGAAAGATTGCTCTTGAAAGAGATACTAAAACTGGGTTAGTTATTTACTGTTTAATTGGTATAAAAGTATTTCCGAATAATTACAAAAAGAAAAGTAATCTTACAAATTTGCAAATACCACCTTCACAGTTGCTTCTATTTCAAAAATTGCTTCCCCATGAGGGGTGGGGTGGGGTGGGCGTTTTTGTTAGGTAAATACACATATCGAGAGGATATTTGTAATTTTCAAAAAAGTAATTGGAGTTTTTGCAATTAGGCTAAAACTATTATTTGTAATTTTCTCAAAGTCTTGCTTGTTCGTACCATCTGATGTTCTGGTTTTGTATTGTTCAAGAGATCCTTGAGGATACTTATGAAAGGAGTAGCTCCAATTCCAAGTCCTACCAGGAGTAATACATCATATTTTTGGTAGTCTTGTGCAGGTGCTTCGTAGGGTCCATCAACAAGCAATTTAGGCAGACTGCAAACAATAGTGTGTGTTATTCCTGGGAGATTCCGACTTAATGACTTTGAGAATTTCTAATTCTAATCATTCAAAATTACCCTCTCTGAATAACATTTCCCGTTGCTCCAAATTTAGCCCGACCGATCACACATTTTGAGCTATTATCTTCAGTAAACACACGCTTTAGTTCTTTTGTCTAGTCACCTACCATACGGATATGAACATTCAGATAATTATCTCCTGGTGCTGAAGTAAGAGAAAATGGATGCCTGGAGAGATACAAAATTCATTCAATTTAGAAAATATTTATGCCCTCCCCTCACCCCCAATACACAGACACACACTTGGGGCACACTTGTGTCACACTTTCATACGTTCCCTTTAACTTATATTTAAAGAAGAAAACAAGTACTAAAAAATAGAAAACACATGTTGATTAAATGATATAACTAAGTATTGTGATGATCTAAATGATTAATTTGGTTTTGGTTACAAAGAGATAGTGATTCATCCCCAGATTTCCAGGGTGTGCACGAGGAGTTTTAAAAAAGTTCCCAATCCGACAGGCTTCAACTGGAAAGATACTCCTAATAGCGTAAAGGCCCAGTACTATACCTTCTTTAAGGTAATTTGTAATCATTATGTAAGCTAATTATATTCAATTGGAAAGTTAGTTTTATTAACTTGATATGCAATATTTCATAGAAATTTTTCACGTGGCCTGTTGAGTGGGAACAAGAAGTCTATGATCTTTGGGAGTCTCGTGCACGGGTTAGGTTCAGCAATTTGCTAAGTGATGCAAAAAAGAAAAGGGATCAATGGAGGCCAAAACACATCCCTACTGACTGGTGGGAAGGTTTGTGTGCTTACTGGGATGCTCCCGAGGTGAGAGATGTATCTACGAGGGCGAGAGGCAACCGAATGGCTGAAGTGGATGGCCATGGTACCGGGATAAGCAAGCACAGTGGAGGCTCTAAGTCTGTTAGCGTACTTGCTCGAGAGTTGGTTAGTAATTATCTAATTATTTTTGCTTGTATATGTAAGTGTGCATCGTAATAATTTCGAAGTTTTTTTAATAAATAGGCAATGAAGAACAATCTTCCATTAGAGCAGTGTGTTTATGCCTCTTTTCGGGCTATCCACATGAAAAAAGATAGAACTTTTACGACACAGAAGGATGCGGATATTGATTTAAGTATATATGCATTCGATTCATCTACGGTATTTTGGAATACATTCGATTCACACTTGTTGTTTTGATTGTCATGGAAACAGTGTACTGTCAGTTGGTATATGGAGGATGCATTTGAGTTTTTTTTTTATTATAGACAACAGTGGTTGTTATGATTTAGTAAGAAAAATAACAATCATGTATGTGGCTTGCATTTTTATATTATCATGCATTTATTTGGGTAACAATCATGTATGTGACCTTTGTGAAATCTTTTGTGAAAAATCTGACCTTTGTGAAGAAAAATCTGACCTTTCTATACACAATCAACTGTTCTAGTTCATTCTCTTTCCCTATTTTGTGAAGAAAAATCTGACCTTTGTGAAATCTTTTTTTTCTTGTGAATTTCTCACATATACAATCTAAAACTACAGCCAACAGGGTGGAAGTTGTGTGTTTACAGTAACTCTCCTCTAATAGCATAGCAGAAAGCTTCTATGCCTCGTGCCACTACGGTGTCGTTAAAGCGTAGTAACGAGAGTTAGATAACAAGATACTCAAACTAAATATTGAAAGTAGCACATTATTTCTCATTTTGGTTTGAGATATTGAATTTTTCTTTATTCTCATAATTCCCTCAATAGTTCCTGTTATTTCTGTTTTTCTCCCAACATCCGGACTGGACAAGAATACAAAACCTTTGATTCTAAAATGTCGGCCATGGAGCTGTTGTAATATGTAGTTTTGATGTGATATGTTCATTTGTTTTCACATCCATTATTTTACATGCTGTCGGTTGTTTCATTTGTTTCATTTTATAATAAATAATATAATATAAAAAGAATCCAGGATGTTGCAGTGTGTGTATATATATATATATATATATATATATATATATAGTGTTGGCAATATTAAATAACTCATTATTTGTTGCTGATGTATTAAGATAATATGAAGTAGTGTATTTTTTTTTTTTAGCTCCATCGGAAAGGATGAAGTAGTGTATTAATGAAGCTGCTTACCTGCCTTTATTATGAAGCTGCTTCACTTCTGCCCAAAAAAGCCTTTTTTGATTTAACCAAATGAATGTCAGATTTTATATTGTTGGTGTGAAAATAAAATGAATATCAGATTTTATTGCCATGGTCAACTATGCATTTTTATAAGGAACGGAGGGAGTATTAAATATCTTCTCTAATATAGAACGCAGACTCTGTAATCTAATCCAAAAATGTGTTATTTGGAAGTATTCTTTCATTTTTTATTGATCTTACTGCGAGTCAGATGTGGTTATGCGAGTTTTTCTTATCCATTTCTGCTAGCTACAAAAAGGAAAACTTGGCTTTTCTCCTTGTAATGTAATTAGAATATTGGGCATGTTTTTCTTCTCAGACTAGGGTTAAGGAGCTTGCTGCAGAGCAAGGAGAGGGAGCAGATTTGAATATGATCTATAAGACTGTACTGCAGGAGAAGGAGGCCGCCAAAGAATATGTCAAGAAAAACAGGATGTATGGCAGCGCCTAGCTCCCAGCATCATAAGCACAGGCTCTAGCGGCGGTGGATCAACGACCTCACAGTTTCACGCATCTGAAGAGATCCACACTCGATTCACATCCTTAGAGGAGCAGCTGATAGAGGAGCGCAGACTGAGAGAAGAGCAGGCAAAGGTGATTGAAGAAGAGCGCGTGAAGAGACAGCGCCTTGAGGAACAGTTGCAAGCTATTCAAGAAATGCTGACACAACAAAATCTTCCACCTCCGAGTCGCCCTTCTACTTCACCTTGATTTAGACTACTTATTTCCCTTTTTACTGTACGATGAAATGATGACAACTCTTGATTGTGTATGACGATACAACTATGACGATTGTGTAACATTGAGACGTTTTTGATATTTATGACTAGTTTGTTTTATTATTCAGAAATTGAAAGCAGGTAATAGAAATAATTAAAAATTCAGAATATTTGTCAAAAACAAAAAATACCGACGACATTACCGACGACAAAACTGTTGTTGGAAAATTACCGACGCCCTTTTACCGTCGGTAAAACGCGTCGGGATTTACAATTTTACCAACGGCAGTGAGGCCGTCGGCATTAGAAAATTAGCGACGGCTACATTCCGTCGGCAAAGGCGTCGTCATTGTTCAGTTTAACAACGACAGGCCCGGCGTCATTGCAAAACTAACGACGGCAAAACGTCGTCGTAAAACCCGTTGGCCGTGGCGTCGGTAGTGGCGTCGGTATCCGTCGGCAAAACCGTCCCAGTTTCAGGTCACCCGGGGATTGCCCGACGCCAACGGCGTCGGGAAGCCGTCGGCAATTTAACAACGCCAAGAAATGGCGTCGGTAATTTTTTACCGTCGAGCAGTTTTCCAACGCCCTTTTGGCGTCGGTAATGGCGTCGGTATTCAGTTTACCGACGCCCCCTGCTTATTTTGCCGACAGATTTTGGCGTCGGTAAATACTGTTTTTTTTATAGTGTAATTCCTTCAATAATTTCTTAATCGGTTAAAGCATAAACAATTTTCTTGCCTCCTAAGTTTACAACAATTTTGTTACTCATTACTCTAATTTTCTTGGTCGAGATGAACCTGTTGCTGATTTGAATACGCTTGGATTATTTCGGAACAGATTAAATGCTGAAACGGCTGATTTCATGGTGCGCGAGGTTACTATGGAGGAAATCAAGCAAGTTATTTTCTCAATGGGGGAAAATAAATCTCCGGGCCCTGATGGATTTACGGTGGAATTCTTTAAAGCTGCATGGGACGTGATCGGTGAAAATGTAACTATGGCTGTTCGGGAATTTTTTCAAAAGGGCAAAATCCTTAAGGAAATTAATCATACATTCGCTCTTATTCCAAAAGTGCCGAGTCCATCTCGTGTTTCGATTATCGCCTATTTCTTGTTGCAACATTCTTTATAAATGCATCGAAGATTATTGCTAATAGAATAAAGAATTGCTTATCCGATCTCGTGAGCATCAATCAATCGGCTTTTGTCCCCGGTCGGAGAATATCCGATAATATATTGCTTACTCGAGATTATGCATAATTATCATTTAGACAGGGACCTGCTCGTTGTGCTTTTAAGGTTGATATACGTAAAGCTTACGACACTCACAATCGAGATTCTTGGAGCAGATTCTTATTGGTTTCGCTTTCACCCAAAGATGGTCATGTGGATTATGGAGTGTGTTTCTTCGACGTCATATTCTATAAGCCTTCATGGCTCTATTTTTGGGTTTTTCAAAGGGAAGAGAGGCTTACGTCAGGGAGATCCTCTTTCGCCTTACTTGTTTACTTTAGTGATGGAAATCTTGACCCTTATCCTGGTTCGAAATGTGGAAGAGTCTGATGATTTCAGGTATCATTATCGTTGTTCCGAACAAAATATTATCAATCTTTGTTTTGCGGATGATTTATTCCTTTTTGCTCATGGGGATGTCAAATCTGCCCGGATGCTTATGGATTATTTGGATGAGTTTATAAGAGTTTCGGGTTTAACACCTAGTATGCCGAAGAGTACAGGTTATTTCTGTAATGTTCTTAAATATATAAAGCTGGAAATTCTTCAAGTTATGCCTTTTCGTGTAGGCTCTTTACCTGTTAAGTATCTTGGAGTTCCGTTAATCACAACTCGACTCGGGCATAGAGATTGCAAAGAACTTGTGGAGAAAATTCGGAATCGTGTTGGCGGTGGAAAAATAAATTTCTTTCTTTGCGGCGGCTTCAACTTGTGCAATCTGTGATTTCAGCAATGCATGTATATTGGTCGTCGGTTTTTATTCTTCCAACCCGCATTATTCTCGAAATTGAACAAATTATGCGGGGGTTTCTTTGGTGCCATGGAAGTATGAAACGTGGGAAAGCTAAAGTCGCGTGGGAATCGGTCTGTCTACCAAAAATGAAGGTGGCCTTGGTATAAGACGCATTGCCGAAGTTTAATAAAGCACTTATTTCAAACCATATTTGAAATGTCCTCACGCGCAAAGATTCGCTTTAGGTTAAGTGGGTGCATTCGTATAGGATTAAAGATCGAAATTTCGAATTTGACAGATCGTGAAACATTTCATGGGGTTGGAGGAAGATTTTACAAGCAAGAAGTTCTATTCGGCGCTTTGTTGGTATAGAATTGGGAATGGACTAGATACGTCGGCTTGGTTTGATAATTTTTGTCTTGCCATCCGATTCTTTGCCTCTGTTTACCAGAGATATTAGTCGGGCTGGTTTTTGATGACTTCAAAGTAGCGATATTGTGCATAACAATGTTTGGGCGTGGCCAACATCGTGGAATGATCGATCCTAATCTATCAAATTGTTTGGCTCCTTCTTTAAATGCGCAGAAAGGGACTCTCTTTATTGGCGCAATACTCGGGGCTTGGAGTGCCGTTTCGATTGCAAATGTGTGGGAAGATCTTAGACCGCGTGGTATAGAAGTTCCATGGGCAAAGGTAATTTGGTTTCCGAATCGCATCCCTAAACATGCATTTAATTTGTGGTGGTTGTTCTTGGTAAGTGAAAACTCAAGATAGGCTTCGGGTTTGGGATGTTCCTAGTGGTACTAATTTGGATGAGTGAAGTGTGTTTTGTGTCGAACAACGTTAGAATCTCACCAAAGATTTATTTTTGAGTGTACATACTCGCTTAATGTGTGGAATACTCTAAGGAATAAAACCTATATCCATCGGACTTTACCTACAATCACTCATATTGTTGAATGGTTGACGTCTCGCTCCAAGAAATCAGAATGGTGTTATTGCTAAGCTTGTCCTTGCGGCACCGCTATTATATTTGGGATGAACGAAATGGTCGAATCTTCAAGAAGAGAAGGCGGAACTCGGACCGACTAGTGGAAGTTATTGTAGCTCCGTACGCTTGAAACTAATGACAATTCATTTCCGGAAGACTGATCGTGTTCGAGAAGTCCTCATGAATTGGAAAGTCCCCTATTCGGACTTGTCTTTTTGATTATTGTTGGACCTTTTTTAGCTTCTGTTGATTGATACATAAAGGGCATGTCCTTTATGTTTGTCTAGGTTGGAAGCACAGTTGGTGCGTTTGCATGTAAAGCCAATATGGTATTCTGCCATCTTGCCTGTTTTTCATTATTAATAAAATTTTACCAGGGTAAATCCCTTTACCCAAAAAAAAATTATAATATTTATATATTATACATGCACTTTAAAACTTAAAAAAAAATCTTCTTAAAACTCTATTTAGGAATAACCTCCATTTAGGAATATTTTTTATGTTCCTAAGGATATGACTTTAGAGAAATTTTACTGTAATATTATTTTTATTATTATATATATAATATATATAGAACCGGTTCCAAACCGGTTTTTCCTAACATCATAAAACAGGAACCGGAACCGGAACCGAATTATTAAAAAGGAACCGAATTAAGAGTCGGAACCGGTTAATAATAAAAAAAACGGAACCGGAACCGAATTTTTCGGTTCAATTCTTATTAAAATTCGGCTCTTCGGGTAAAAATCTTAGTCCTAGTTCAATTCGGCCTTGTTGTCCAAATGTGTTTTGGAGATTCATGCGGGAGAAGGATAAACTCTGGGTTAAGATCATCAAATCTCGACATGGAGTTTTAAAATGGGGACGTGAAGGAATCCAGGAGCTGAAGGGTCTCAGGGGGGTGGATGGTGGCAGAAAATTCGAAATCTTTGTGGACGAGCGAATGGTGAATGGTTTTGAAGGAAACTCGAACGAGTATTGGAGGATAGTAAAAATGTGAGTTTTGGGGATAGTTTGTGGCTGGGCAGTTGTAGTATGAGAGAGAAATACCCCAGGCTTTTTAATCTTTGTAGTGAGAAGGATGGTGTGGTGGGGCAGATGGGCCACTGGAGGGAAGGCAAATGGTGCTGGGAATTTAGTTGGCGGAGAAGCCTATTGGAGAGGGAGAAACAGGTTTGTGAAAAGTTGATGGAGGATCTTCAAGCTGTTAGATTGATCGACTAGGTCGAAGATTGTTGTAAATGGAATGGAGATAAATCGGGGGTTTCTCGGTTAATAGAGCCTATTGTCACGGGGTTATACTTGCGCCTCGCTAAGTCCTCGCCGTGCGGCACTCTTAGGTTGTCTCAAGCCTAAGTAGTAAGCCTACTAATGAACAAGACTGCTAGGAAGGAAAGTAAGAAATGCTTTGGGGAAGGTTTTCTCTTATTGCACAGTAGCAAATCAGATTTCTCAAGGTGTGTTACAAATGAGCCCCAAGGGGGTATTTATATTAATCCTCCTAGGCTAACAAATTACCAACAAAACATTACTAGTCCAAGTATTTACAAGAATGTCATCATCTAGAATGATCTATACAATTCTAAACAATTCTAAGAAGTCTTCTTGGAGTCCCTGCACCCCTCTGAACGCGTCCAGCCCGACCCGGCCCGAAGTGTCCCGGCCCGGCCCGGCCAAGGCCCGATTCGGCCCGTAGCAACCCGACCCGATTTCTGACCTTCTGGAACCCTCTTTGACCTTATGGAATTGATTGGTCTCCATCTTGAAGCTTCTAGGGTCTTCTTTCTGGACTTTTCAATGTCTACTGCTGTCACAAGGCTTTTTCCGTCTAAGCCTATTATAGGGGGGGTAGTCCTCTGTGAGCTTGGCCGGGTCCATGTACGCGCGCGAGCATGCTGCGCGCCCGTCCGGCAGGCATCGGCCGGATGCTGTGCGATGCCTGCTGCCTTAAGGTGGGGCGTGACATTCTCCCCCACCAAAGTCGTGACCGTCCTCGGCACGATGTTGTCCCGATATTCTTCAATCTTCTGCCGGAATTGCCATAGGTGATCCTCATGTTCCCAGCTATTTTCAGCGTCTGGGAGTCCCTAACAATGCACAAAGTACTCGGTGTATGGGGCCACGCCCCTTCGTCGAACGTACCGATGTGAAGTGATCTCGGCTACTTCCTTGTCGAAGGAAGTAATCACGGCAGTAGGTGCTCGATGTGACTGAGCTCGGCCCGGATCCTTCATGTCCTGATGGTAAGGCTTCAGTTGGCTAACATGAAAGACCGGGTGTATCTTTATCTTCGGCGGTAGTTCCACTCGATAGGAAACTGTCCCAACACGCCGCTCGATCTTGTAGGGTCCCTCGTATCTTCGGATAAGTCCCTTATGCACAGCCCGAAATGCTTTAAATTGCTGCGGGAGAAGTTTCACTATAACTAAGTCGCCTTTGTTGAACTCGACCGCTCGTCGCTTGAGATCGGCCCATTTCTTCATCTTCTTGGCTGCCTTGTCCAAAGATGCTCGAGCCAAGTCCGATTCCTCCTGTAATGACTTAGCAAAGGTATATGCTCCGGGACTCTGTCCCGTGTATCCGGTGGCAATGTTGTTCGTTGTCGCCGGTTGTCTCCCTGTAGCGAGCTCGAATGGGCTGCGTCCCGTTGATTCACTCTTCTGCAAGTTGTATGAGAATTGGGCCGTGTCTAAGAGTTTGGCCCAGTTGTAATATCCGCAATTTCGATTTTTCGGTAATTTTCTTTTTTCGGCGGAAGTCCGTTTTGACGACTCGCTCATGACCGTTTCGTCATTTCGAGAATGATTAATTCTGTACTTTTTGTCATCCGAGTTCGTTTCGGTGTCGTTTTGTTGAGTTCCATGCTTTTTAGCGACTTTTCCGCACTGGAGCTCGATTCTTGTGAATCTCATCCGAAACTGTTGTTTCGAGTTTCTCGCAAGTTCATTTAATGTTATTATTCATTTTGCGAGCTTTGGTTCGGTGTTTCGATCACGTATCGTGATTTTCGGACGTTTTGGGCCATTTTTGTAATTTCCCAAAGTCTGGGGTAATTATTTCCGTTGTCGAATTCCGACACTTCGGATGGTCGGAATCGTGTGTTCTCTTAGTGCTTGGATTCGTCTTTGCGAGTACTTCGTAACCGTATCTTCGATTTTTACTCGGAGTTCGGGTCGTCAAGCCGTCGAGTAGTAGCCAGTCCGAGTGGCCGGAGGCAGGGCTGGCTCGCCGAGTTACGGCCGTAAGGTGCCGTTACGGCCGTAAGGTGTCGAGTTACGGCCGTAAGCGTGATCGGGTACGGCCGTCTGGCCGGGCGGATTTTGAAGGCCGATTCTGGCCGTAAGGTGGGCGAGTTACTGTAGTAAGTGTCCATTTGGTCTTTGGCGATTACAGCGAATGCGATTACGGCCGTAAAGGCTGCCGAGTACGGCCGTAAGGTGTCAGTTACGGCCGTAAGGCTGCCGATTCTGGCCGTAACCTGCCGGCTATATATAGCTTTGGCTCGGCGATTTCATTTCAACGCGATTTTTCTTCCTTTTCGGCGTGCGCGACGGAGGCTCGGGAAATCGAGTTCTTGGCCGATTCTAATCATTTCCAAGGCATTTTGGAAGATCCTTGTTGATTATATCATCATCTAATCCGAGTATTTCGTCGAATCAAGGTATATTTCTTGATTTTCTTTCAAGTTGACTTTTTGGAGAATTGTTCTTGATTTCGTTTCTAATCCGATTTTGATGAATCGGTTGATGTTAGTAAACATTATTAATCATGTTCTATGGATTGTATATCCATATTTTCGATTCGTTCAACCCGATTGATGATTTTAGGGTCTTGAGGAACTTTGAACATTTAGTGTTCGATTAAATGCCTCAAAGAGTTTCTTTCGGTCGTTATGTTGATTTCGATTGATATTGTGTTATTGAATGAATTGTATTTCATTCAAGGTGGTTCGAGTACTTGTGTTTACTGGAGGACGCCGTTCGTTGTTCGTGGAGGGATTCCATCGCCTTCGGTTGAGGCAAGTTTTATACTTGTACTAGTCAATGAGATTAATGTTATCATATATGTGTATGAATGTGTTGTATCATTCCGAGACTTAGTCTCTTCATGAATTCATTGATATTAAGAGATCGTTCGATACGATACCTTTCGGCAATTATGCCAAATATTTCATTGTTCGTTAATGGCGGTTCAAGGCATTGTGATACTCATTATTAATGTCATTGTCGGTTTGGTTCATGTATCGATGTATCGATTGTTGTTATTATAGATGTCAATTAAAGACATCGTTGAGATCATTGTTATTCTGTTTGGATTGTCATTAAAAGCATGTGCCGATTAAAGGCATTGGTTTATTCATTTCTCGCCTTCGTCGCTTGCAGAATCGATTAAAGGTGCCGGGCATCCTTCATATCATTGTTATCGAATTGCCGTTCTCAAGCAAATCGAAATGTTCAATCATTCACTAAATCATTGTTATCGATTGACCTTTCTAAGGCAATCGAGGTATTCACTCATTCATCGTGTCATTGTTATCGATTAGCCGTTCTCGGGCAAATCGAAGTGTTCAATCATTTATGGTATCATTGTTGTCGATTGACCGTTTTAGGCAATCGAGGTATTGAATCATCCGCTGCATTATTGTTGTCGGTTGGCCGTTCTAAGGCAATCGAGGTGTTAATTTGGGACCTTCAAGGACGGTGTCTATCCGTGTGTTACTATCATCGTGTTGGCCGACTCAAGGCAGCACACTATCATTCATTGTGATACGGCTTCGTGCCGTGGCTTCGGCCCTAATTGTGATACGGCTTTCATGCCGTGGCTTCGGCCCTAATTGTGATACGGCTTTCATGCCGTGGCTTCGGCCCTAATTGTGATACGGCTTTCATGCCGTGGCTTCGGCCCTAATTGTGATACGGTTTTCATGTCGTGGCTTCGGCCCTAATCAATAACAGCTTCGGGTTGTTTCGACTTCATGTGATTGTGATATTTGACAGCTTCGGCTGAGTGTCTTTAAGGCCTTTGTGATTGTCTTTGTAATTTCATTGGAGCCTTCGGGCATTGTGATTCATAATTAATTCAGTTCTGGTTTGGTTCATGTCGTGTAATTCATTGTGGTACTCTGTGATTATGATTCGTCGTTGGGCACTTATGTTCTAACCTGTTGAACAGGTATTAATAGTATGCCGTGGGCATAGTATTTCACGAATGCTCGGTTCTTACATTGGTTTGTGAGCATCTCGTATTATTATTATCATTGTACCGTTTCATTCTGCCTTTGGATGCATATCATGTTATACATGTATTTGATATTCATTATCTGGATGACTGACCCCGTGGGGGCGGAACATGTTTTCATGTTTTAGGTGCTTGCGAGGAGAGAGTTGAGACACAGGGGCATGATGATGGCGACGAGGCATTCGGGCGATACTAGTCCGAGTTGTTCATTGTTGGTCGATCGGTTGGAGTGTACTCCGATCTTGTCGATTGTTGTCGTGTTGTATTACCCGAATGCATGTTCGTGGATGCGGTTGTATTTCACTGTGGCCATGTAGGCCACTTTTGTCGTTGAAATTCCCTATCGGAATATTGTGTTGGATATCATGGTAGGGACTATGATTTTCCCTTGTTGTTTAATTTAACGTATTTTAGTCATGTTCGCCTGGTGGATCTCCTGGTGTGGGGTCCACGACACTGTAATAACCCAATAGGATTTGGGGGTGTTACAGAAATGGTATCAGAGAGTTGGGTTGTGAAATACCCTGAGATGTGAGTTATGTGGTCCTACCGACGCGGTAGTAGTGGGATTGTCAGGTTATGACAATCTAGTCAGTCAGGTTTTGTGAGTCGTAATATTAGTGCGACTGCACGAGTCATTCATTCATCGAGTCGTCGTCAGTGAAGACTAGTATCGCGAGACCTCGAAGCTTCGTATGACCTGTGTAAGGACTCGATTCTCTTTGTGTTCATACATCCATCATGTCATTAATCGTTCATGCTTTGCTGAAACCTATAAGTGATATTAGTGCTATGATTGATTCATGATTAATTGTTTTGGAGCACGTGTGACTTGTGTAAGCATTAAGGATCAACTCATTTATCAGTTAATAATTTTTAATCATCATTTTGATCTCATCACTCGATTAATTCATTCATCACTCGATCAATATCATCACTCGGATAATTCATCTATCACTCGATTAATTCATTCCTCACTCGACCAATATCATCACTCGATAATTCATTCATCACCGATTAATTCCTTCATCACTCATCAATATCATTCATCACTCGGTTAATTCATTCATCACTCGATTAATTCATTCATCACTCGATTAATTCCTTCATCACTTAGTCAATCTCATTGTTCATATTAATTCATTAATCACTCGGTCAATCTCATTGTTCCGTCAATTCATTCATTACTCACCAATCTCATTATTCAGATTAATTAATTCATCACTCGGATAATTCATTCATCACTCGGCCAATATCATTAGTCGGCTTAATTCATCACTCGATTAATTCATCCATCATTCATCGATATCATGGCTCGATTTAGCCGTTCATCACTCAATTAACCTCATCGTTCACTAATTCATTCATCACTCAATTAATCTCATCGTTTAGCTAATTCACTCGTCACTACCAATCTCATTGTTCGATTAATTCATTAATCGTTCACCCATCTCACGGTTCAGTTGTTGATCTTGAGGATCGAATTTTCAACCTTGTTAACTTGTTCAAGGTAATCATTTCAGAATTTCATCAGCAATCATGTTACCTCATTTGATGTCTCATACGATCTTATCATACTCGACGTAATTTCGACGATCATTTCATTAAATCATTAATGCATTCATTGTGCGAGGGCGTGTATGCTCATTATTGTCACTCTGTAATGTAATCATAATGCGATATTCATGCGGAATCTATAATCATCATGTGACTTTCCTACTTCAAGATGGATAGAGCCGTCAGAGGACGCAGGGAAGAGGCGCGGTGCGGGCCAGAACCGGGATCTCGTGTGCATGCCCACACGAACGCGAGGGATATCATTAATTCATCAAATAGCGAGGCTACTCATTCATCACAGATAATCATTCACTGTCAGGAGTCGTACTTAGAGGCATCTCACTCGGAAGGTGTTCGGGTTGATCCATTCATATTTATGCAGGCATGATGGCCCAGATGACTCGGATGACGCGGATAGTGGAGACCATGCAGACCTCGATAGTTCGTGGTCCACCGCAACAGGATGCAGTGCCATTTCATGGACAGTGGAGGAGTGAATCGATTGTGGCGATATCTCTCGCCGATGCCACCTACTTTTTAGGGTCTGGAACCGGTGATATTGTTCATTGGCTCGAGCATTTTGATAAACTCTTCGACATGGTTCGGTCCTAAGAGAGTAAAGTGGCGAGCGGCTTATTACTTGAGTAAGGGCGCTTATTCGTGGTGGCTTCAGAAACCCTTCGATCGTGATTGTATTTGGAGCGAGTTCAAGACTCTCATGTTAGAGAGGTATTATCGGCTCCACTTCGTGAAGCCAAGTTGTCGGAAGTTTTGAACCCAATCCGTCAAGGACGAGGGTGTTATTGTCATTCTTGAGAAGTTTCGGGACTACTTGATTTGCTTCACAATTATCCGTACTGAGGCGGATAAAATTAAGTATTTTTGCAAGAGGTTAAATCCGCAGCTGAGGATGCGATTGTTAAATCACAATTGTAATTCACTTAGCGAGTTCATCGAGAAGGCTCTTGGAGCAGAGTTTTTGATCAAGGAGCTTACTCAGAAGCATCATTCAGCTTCTTCGGGTGAGAGGACTAGGATGCCGGTTCGTTCTGAGGGACATCGGGCTACGACGTCCAAAAGGTCGTTTTCCACTGCCTTCGTCCGAGAAAGCATCTTCCTCTCGACGACGAGTTCGACCGTTGTTTGCTTTAATCGTGATTCGGCAGGCACGTGAATACTCTGTACGGTGCGGCTATTGTCTGTATTCAGTGTGGGAACCATGGACACCTACGGAAATATTGCAGGGGTCCTAGTTCCGGTAGATCTCGAGAGAGCTCAAGGGCCTCGGGGGACTTTGTTACTCCAGCTCGTGCTTCATCCAAGGGGTCCTACCAGGCTTCGAGAGCCATATGTAAGGACATTCATCACCGGTTTTGAACAAGTTAATTCTTGCTCGGTAATAGTATAATCATTCATTTCATTTGTCGTTCATTCATTCAAATAATTTATTCATCATATATCAATCACGTTGAGACTTATAATTATCAAACTAATCATTCACTTCACGGGAAACTATGTTTCCAATCATTTCATTTGAGCTATCACTCATTACGTTATCATTTCACCCCGGTGAGCCATTCTTGATCCTTGTTAGATTTCGATTCATTATCATTCATTGTGATCATTATTGTTCGTGTGTATTTCGTTGATTTTTCATGGCGGGATATTGCTTCTCCCTACTTGTTTTAAGTTTCGGGACGAAACTTCTTTTAAGGGGGGTAGTATGTAATATCCGCAATTTCGATTTTTCGGTAATTTTCTTTTTTTCGGCGGAAGTCCGTTTTGACGACTCGCTCATGACCGTTTCGTCATTTCGAGAATAATTAATTGTACTTTTTGTCATCCGAGTTCGTTTGGTGTCGCTTTTGTTGAGTTCCATGCTTTTTAGCGACTTTTTCAAGATCGAGCTCGATTCTTGCGAATCTCGTCCAAATCTGTTGTTTGAGTTTCTCGCAAGTTCATTTAATGTTATTATTCATGTTGCGAGCTTTGGTTCGGTGTTTCGATCACGTATCGTGATTTTCGGACGCTTTGGGCCATTTTTGTAATTTCCCAAAGTCCGGGTAATTATTTCGTTGTCGAATTCGACACTTCGGATGGTCGGAATCGTGTGTTCTCTTAGTGCTTGGATTCGTCTTTGCGAGTACTTCGTAACCGTATCTTCGATTTTTACTCGAGTTCGGTTTCGGTCGTCCGGCCGTCGGAGTGGCCACGGCCGAGTCACTACGGAGCAGGCCTGGCCTGGCCGAGTTACGGCCGTAAGGTGCCGGTTACGGCCGTAAGGTGTCCGAGTTACAGCCGTAAGCGTGATCGGGTACGGCCGTACGAGCGCTGGGCGGATTTTGACGAAGGCCGGTTACGGCCGTAAGGTGGGCGAGTTACGGCCGTAAGTGTCCGGCTGGTGCTGGGCAGATTTTTGACGAATGCCGGTTACGGCCGTAAGGTGTCCGAGTTACGGCCGTAAGGTTTCCGAGTTACGGCCGTAAGGCCTGCCGGCTATATATAGCCTGGCTCGGCCAGATTTCATTTCAACGCGATTTTTCTTCCTTTTTCGGCGTCTGGCGACGGGAGGCTCGGGAAATCGAGTTCTTGGCCGATTCTAATCATTTCCAAGGCATTTTGGAAGATCCTTGTTGATTATATCATCATCTAATCCGAGTATTTCGTCGAATCAAGGTATATTTCTTGATTTTCTTTCAAGTTGACTTTTTGGAGAATTGTTCTTGATTTCGTTTCTAATCCGATTTTGATGAATCGGTTGATGTTAGTAAACATTATTAATCATGTTCTATGGATTGTATATCCATATTTTCATCTGCTCAACCCGATTGATGATTTTTAGGTCTTGAGGAACTTTGAACATTTAGTGTTCGATTAAATGCCTCAAAGAGTTTCTTTCGGTCGTTATGTTGATTTCGATTGATATTGTGTTATTGAATAAATTGTATTTCATTCAAGGTGGTTCGAGTACTTGTGTTTACCGGAGGACGCCGTTCGTTGTTCGTGGAGGGATTCCATCGCCTTCGGTTGAGGCAAGTTTTATACTTGTACTAGTCAATGAGATTAATGTTATCATATATGTGTATGAATGTGTTGTATCATTCCGAGACTTAGTCTCTTCATGAATTCATTGATATTAAGAGATCGTTCGATACGATACCTTTCGGCAATTATGCCAAATATTTCATTGTTCGTTAATGGCCGGTTCAAGGCATTGTGATACTCATTATTAATGTCATTGTCGGTAGCCGGTTCGCGGTATCGATGTATCGATTGTTGTTATTATAGATGTCAATTAAAGACATCGTTGAGATCATTGTTATTCCTGTTTGGATTGTCATTAAAACCATGCGAGCCGATTAAAGGCATTGGTTTATTCATTTCTCGCCTTCTTGCAGTAAATCGATTAAAGGTGCCGGGGCATCCTTCATATCATTGTTATCGAATTGCCGTTCTCAAGCAAATCGAAATGTTCAATCATTCACTAAATCATTGTTATCGATTGACCTTTCTAAGGCAATCGAGGTATTCACTCATTCATCGTGTCATTGTTATCGATTGGCGTTCTCGCAAATCAAGTGTTCAATCATTTATGGTATCATTGTTGTCGATTGACCGTTTTAGGCAATCGAGGTATTGAATCATCCGCTGCATTATTGTTGTCGGTTGGCCGTTCTAAGGCAATCGAGGTGTTAATTTGGGACCTTCAAGGACGGTGTCTATCCGTGTGTTACTATCATCGTGTTGGCCGACTCAAGGCGGACACTATCATTCATTGTGATACGGCCGTGCCGTGGCTTCGGCCCTAATTGTGATACGGCTTTCATGCCGTGGCTTCGGCCCTAATTGTGATACGGCTTTCATGCCGTGGCTTCGGCCCTAATTGTGATACGGCTTTCATGCCGTGGCTTCGGCCCTAATTGTGATACGGTTTTCATGCCGTGGCTTCCGCCCTAATCAATAACAGCTTCGGGTTGTTTCGACTTCATGTGATTGTGATATTTGACAGCTTCGGCTGAGTGTCTTTAAGGCCTTTGTGATTGTCTTTGTAATTTCATTGGAGCCTTCGGGCATTGTGATTCATAATTAATTCAGTTCTGGTTTGGTTCATGTCGTGTAATTCATTGTGGTACTCTGTGATTATGATTCGTCGTTGGGCACTTATGTTCTAACCTGTTGAACAGGTATTAATAGTATGCCGTGGGCATAGTATTTCACGAATGCTCGGTTCTTACATTGGTTTGTGAGCATCTCGTATTATTATTATCATTGTACCGTTTCATTCTGCCTTTGGATGCATATCATGTTATACATGTATTTGATATTCATTATCTGGATGACTGACCCCGTGGGGGCGGAACATGTTTTCATGTTTTAGGTGCTTGCGAGGAGAGAGTTGAGACACAGGGGCATGATGATGGCGACGAGGCATTCGAGCGATACTAGTCCGAGTTGTTCATTGTTGGTCAGTCAGTTGGAGTGTACTCCAGTCTTGTCAGTTGTTGTCGTGTTGTATTACCCGAACAGATGTTCGTGGATGCTGTTGTATTTCACTGTGGCCATGTAGGCCACTTTTGTCGTTGAAATTCCCTATCGGAATATTGTGTTGGATATCATGGTAGGGACTATGATTTTCCCTTGTTGTTTAATTTAACGTATTTTAGTCATGTTCGTCTGGTGGATCTCCTGGCGTGGGGTCCACGACACTGTAATAACCCAATAGGATTTGGGGGTGTTACAGAAATGGTATCAGAGAGTTGGGTTGTGAAATACCCTGAGATGTGAGTTATGTGGTCCTACCGACGCGGTAGTAGTGGGATTGTCAGGTTATGACAATCTAGTCAGTCAGGTTTTGTGAGTCGTAATATTAGTGCGACTGCACGAGTCATTCATTCATCGAGTCGTCGTCAGTGAAGACTAGTATCGCGAGACCTCGAAGCTTCGTATGACCTGTGTAAGGACTCGATTCTCTTTGTGTTCATACATCCATCATGTCATTAATCGTTCATGCTTTGCTGAAACCTATAAGTGATATTAGTGCTATGATTGATTCATGATTAATTGTTTTGGAGCACGTGTGACTTGTGTAAGCATTAAGGATCAACTCATTTATCAGTTAATAATTTTTAATCATCATTTTGATCTCATCACTCAGTTAATTCATTCATCACTCAGTCAATATCATCACTCAGATAATTCATCTATCACTCGGTTAATTCATTCCTCACTCACCAATATCATCACTCGGATAATTCATTCATCGATCGATTAATTCCTTCATCACTCAGTCAATATCATTCATCACTCGGTTAATTCATTCATCACTCGATTAATTCATTCATCACTCAGTT
Source organism: Orobanche coerulescens (assembly GCA_033398695.1). Lineage (NCBI taxonomy): Eukaryota > Viridiplantae > Streptophyta > Magnoliopsida > Lamiales > Orobanchaceae > Orobanche > Orobanche coerulescens. Next base: position 122,388,541 of record CM065812.1, on the reverse strand, counting down.
AATTCCTTCATCACTTAGTCAATCTCATTGTTCATATTAATTCATTAATCACTCAGTCAATCTCATTGTTCCGTCAATTCATTCATTACTCAGTCAATCTCATTATTCAGTTAATTAATTCATCACTCAGATAATTCATTCATCACTCAGCCAATATCATTAGTCAGTTAATTCATCACTCAGTTAATTCATCCATCATTCAGTCAATATCATGGCTCAGTTGCTTCGTTCATCACTCAATTAACCTCATCGTTCAGCTAATTCATTCATCACTCAATTAATCTCATCGTTTAGCTAATTCACTCGTCACTCAGTCAATCTCATTGTTCAGTTAATTCATTAATCGTTCAGCCCATCTCACGGTTCAGTTGTTGATCTTGAGGATCGAATTTTCAACCTTGTTAACTTGTTCAAGGTAATCATTTCAGGAATTTCATCAGGCAATCATGTTACCTCATTTGATGTCTCATACGATCTTATCATACTCTGACGTAATTTCGACGATCATTTCATTAAATCATTAATGCATTCATTGTGCGAGGGCGTGTATGCTCATTATTGTCACTCTGTAATGTAATCATAATGCGATATTCATGCGGAATCTATAATCATCATGTGACTTTCCTACTTCAGTATGGATAGAGCTGTCAGAGGACGCAGGGGAAGAGGCTGCGGTGCGGGCCAGAAACCGGGATCTCGTGTGCATGCCCACACGAACGCGAGGGATATCATTAATTCATCAAATAGCGAGGCTACTCATTCATCGTGAGATAATCATTCACTGTCAGAGTCGTGCGAGAGGCATCTCACTCGGAAGGTGTTCGGGTTGATCCATTCATATTTATGCAGGGCATGATGGCCTGATGACTCGGATGACGCGGATAGTGGAGACCATGCGGACCTCGATAGTTCGTGGTCCACCGCAATGAGGATGCAGTGCCATTTCATGGACGGTGGAGGAGTGAATCAGATTGTGGGCGATATCTCTCGTCCGATGCCACCTACTTTTTAGGGTTCGTCGGAACCGGTGATATTGTTCATTGGCTCGAGCATTTTGATAAACTCTTCGACATGGTTCGGTGTCCTAAGAGAGTAAAGTGGCGATGGCGGCTTATTACTTGAGTAAGGGCGCTTATTCGTGGTGGCTTTCTGTGAAACCCTTCGATCGTGATTGTATTTGGAGCGAGTTCAAGACTCTCATGTTAGAGAGGTATTATCCGGCTCCACTTCGTGAAGCCAAGTTGTCAAGTTTTGAACCCCGAATCCGTCAAGGACGAGGGTGTTATTGTCATTCTTGAGAAGTTTCGGGGACTACTTGATTTGCTTCGTCAATTATCCGTCTTGAGGCGGATAAAATTAAGTATTTTTGCAAGAGGTTAAATCCGCATTGAGGATGCGATTGTTAAATCACAATTGTAATTCACTTAGCGAGTTCATCGAGAAGGCTCTTGGAGCGAGTTTTTGATCAAGGAGCTTACTCGAAGCATCATTCACTTCTTCGGGTGAGAGGACTAGGATGCCGGTTCGTTCGAGGGACATCGGGCTACGACGTCCAAAAGGTCGTTTTCGATCGTCTTCGTCCGAGAAAGCATCTTCCTCTCGGACGACGAGTTCGACCGTTGTTTGCTTTAACGTGATTCGGCAGGCACGTGAATACTCGGTGTACGGTGCCGGCTATTGTCTGTTTTACGTGTGGGAACCCGGGACACCTACGGAAATATTGCAGGGTCCTAGTTCCTAGAGATCTCGAGAGAGCTCAAGGGCCTCGGGGACTTTGTTACTCCACTCGAGCTTCATCCAAGGGGTCCTACCAGGCTTCGAGAGCCATAGGTAAGGACATTCATCACCGGTTTTGAACAAGTTAATTCTTGCTCGGTAATAGTATAATCATTCATTTCATTTGTCGTTCATTCATTCAAATAATTTATTCATCATATATCAATCACGTTGAGACTTATAATTATCAAACTAATCATTCACTTCACGGGAAACTATGTTTCCAATCATTTCATTTGAGCTATCACTCATTACGTTATCATTTCACCCCGGTGAGCCATTCTTGATCCTTGTTAGATTTCGATTCATTATCATTCATTGTGATCATTCTTGTTCGTGTGTATTTCGTTGATTTTTCATGGCGGGATATTGCTTCTCCTACTTGTTTTAAGTTTCGGACGAAACTTCTTTTAAGGGTAGTATGTAATATCCGCAATTTCGATTTTTCGGTAATTTTCTTTTTCGGCGGAAGTCCGTTTGACGACTCGCTCATGACCGTTTCGTCATTTCGAGAATGATTAATTCTGTACTTTTTGTCATCCGAGTTCGCTTCGGTGTCGTTTTGTTGAGTTCCATGCTTTTAGCGACTTTTCAAGATCGAGCTCGATTCTTGCGAATCTCGTCCAAATCAAGTTGTTTGAGTTTCTCGCAAGTTCATTTAATGTTATTATTCATGTTGCGAGCTTTGGTTCGGTGTTTCGATCACGTATCGTGATTTTCGGACGCTTTGGGCCATTTTTGTAATTTCCCAAAGTCCGGGGTAATTATTTCGTTGTCGAATTCCGACACTTGGATGGTCGGAATCGTGTGTTCTCTTAGTGCTTGGATTCGTCTTTGCGAGTACTTCGTAACCGTATCTTCGATTTTTACTCGAGTTCGGGTTTTGGGGTCGTCAGGCCACGGAGTGGCTACACGAAGTCACTGGGCGGAGGCTGGCTGGCCGAGTTACGGCCGTAAGGTGCCGGTTACGGCCGTAAGGTGTCCGAGTTACGGCCGTAAGCGTGATCGGGTACGGCCGTACGAGCGCTAGGCGGATTTTGACGAAGGCCGGTTACGGCCGTAAGGTGGGCGAGTTACGGCCGTAAGTGTCCGGCTGGTGCTGGGCAGATTTTTGACGAATGCCGGTTACGGACGTAAGGCCTGCCGAGTACGGCCGTAAGGCCTGCCGAGTACGGCCGTAAGGTTTCCGAGTTACGGCCGTAAGGCCTGCCGGTTACGGCCGTAACCCTGCCGGCTATATATAGCCTGGCTCGGCCAGATTTCATTTCAACGCGATTTTTCTTCCTTTTTCGGCGTCTGGCGACGGGAGGCTCGGGAAATCGAGTTCTTGGCCGATTCTAATCATTTCCAAGGCATTTTGGAAGATCCTTGTTGATTATATCATCATCTAATCCGAGTATTTCGTCGAATCAAGGTATATTTCTTGATTTTCTTTCAAGTTGACTTTTTGGAGAATTGTTCTTGATTTCGTTTCTAATCCGATTTTGATGAATCGGTTGATGTTAGTAAACATTATTAATCATGTTCTATGGATTGTATATCCATATTTTCGATTCGTTCAACCCGATTGATGATTTTTAGGGTCTTGAGGAACTTTGAACATTTAGTGTTCGATTAAATGCCTCAAAGAGTTTCTTTCGGTCGTTATGTTGATTTCGATTGATATTGTGTTATTGAATGAATTGTATTTCATTCAAGGTGGTTCAGTACTTGTGTTTACCGGAGGACGCCGTTCGTTGTTCGTGGAGGGATTCCATCGCCTTCGGTTGAGGCAAGTTTTATACTTGTACTAGTCAATGAGATTAATGTTATCATATATGTGTATGAATGTGTTGTATCATTCCGAGACTTAGTCTCTTCATGAATTCATTGATATTAAGAGATCGTTCGATACGATACCTTTCGGCAATTATGCCAAATATTTCATTGTTCGTTAATGGCCGGTTCAAGGCATTGTGATACTCATTATTAATGTCATTGTCGGTAGCCGGTTCGCGGTATCGATGTATCGATTGTTGTTATTATAGATGTCAATTAAAGACATCGTTGAGATCATTGTTATTCCTGTTTGGATTGTCATTAAAAGCCGTGCAGCCGATTAAAGGCATTGGTTTATTCATTTCTCGCCTTCGTCGCTTGCAGAATCGATTAAAGGTGCCGGGGCATCCTTCATATCATTGTTATCGAATTGCCGTTCTCAAGCAAATCGAAATGTTCAATCATTCACTAAATCATTGTTATCGATTGACCTTTCTAAGGCAATCGAGGTATTCACTCATTCATCGTGTCATTGTTATCGATTGGCGTTCTCGCAAATCAAGTGTTCAATCATTTATGGTATCATTGTTGTTGATTGACCGCTTTAGGCAATCGAGGTATTGAATCATCCGCATTATTGTTGTCGGTTGGCCGTTCTAAGGCAATCGAGGTGTTAATTTGGGACCTTCAAGGACGGTGTCTATCCGTGTTACTATCATCGTGTTGGCCGACTCAAGGCGACACTATCATTCATTGTGATACGGCCGTGCGTGGCCGCCCTAATTGTGATACGGCTTTCATGCCGTGGCTTCGCCCTAATTGTGATACGGCTTTCATGCCGTGGCTTCGCCCTAATTGTGATACGGCTTTCATGCCGTGGCTTCGCCCTAATTGTGATACGGTTTTCATGCCGTGGCTTCGCCCTAATCAATAACACTTCTGGCATTTCGACTTCATGTGATTGTGATATTTGACACTTGGCCGAGTGTCTTTAAGGCCTTTGTGATTGTCTTGGTAATTTCATTGGAGCCTTGGGCATTGTGATTCATAATTAATTCGATTACGGTTTGGTTCATGTCGTGTAATTCATTGTGGTACTGTGATTATGATTCGTCGTTGGGCACTTATGTTCTAACCTTGTTGAGCATTATTAATAGTATGCCGTGGGCATAGTATTTCACGAATGCTCGGTTCTTACATTGGTTTGTGAGCATCTCGTATTATTATTATCATTGTACCGTTTCATTCTGCCTTTGGATGCATATCATGTTATACATGTATTTGATATTCATTATCTGGATGACTGACCCCGTGGGGGCGGAACATGTTTTCATGTTTTAGGTGCTTGCGAGGAGAGAGTTGAGACACAGGGGCATGATGATGGCGACGAGGCATTCGAGCGATACTAGTCCGAGTTGTTCATTGTTGGTCAGTCAGTTGGAGTGTACTCCAGTCTTGTCAGTTGTTGTCGTGTTGTATTACCCGAACAGATGTTCATGGATGCTGTTGTATTTCATTGTGGCCATGTAGGCCACTTTTGTCGTTGAAATTCCCTATCGGAATATTGTGTTGGATATCTTGGTAGGGACTATGATTTTCCCTTGTTGTTTAATTTAACGTATTTTAGTCATGTTCGCCTGGTGGATCTCCTGGCGTGGGATCCACGGCACTGTAATAACCCAATAGGATTTGGGGGTGTTACACCAGTCCCGCTGATTGGCACTCACATAGTGCCGCAAGTAGCACTCAAGCAGTGCGTTAACTCGTTTTGTCTGCCCGTCCGTCTGTGGGTGGAAACTTGTTGAGAATGCTAAGTTCGAGCCCAATAGCTTGAAAAGTCCCGACCAAAACTTTCCTGTGAAACGTGGGTCTCGGTCACTCACGATTGTCCTTGGAATGCCCCAATATTTTACCACATGCTTTAAGAACAACTTGGCCGTCTCCAGAGCCGTTACATCCGTCGGTGCTGGAATAAAGGTTGCGTATTTTGAGAACCTGTCCACCACAACTATGATCGACCCATACCCATCCGATTTAGGCAAAGCCATAATAAAGTCCATTGAAACGCTTTCAAAAGGGTGTTCCGGTATGGGCAAGGGTTGAAGTAGTCCACCAGGTTGTTGTTGCTCCACCTTGTCTTGTTGACATACAAGACATGTCCGGACGTATGCCTCAACGTCCTCACGCATCCTGGGCCAAAAGTAAGAATTGTCAATTAAAGCCATTGTACGGTGCATACCTGGGTGTCCAGCCCATAGTGTATCGTGGCATTCCTTCATGATGTCCCTCCGTAAGTTCCCCCATTTGGGCACGTACAAACGATTGCCTTTGGTAAAGAGTAGCTCGTCTCGTTCCCAGAACCGTCTTGTCTTGCCGCTCCTGGCAAGTTGCATGATGTTTTCTACGAAAGGGTCCTGCCTCAGTCCCTCGCGTATGCGGTCCTTGATGCTTCCTTCGGCCTTGGTCAAGGCTGCAAGATCGGCCTTCCGGCTTAATGCATCGGCTACTCGGTTAAGTACTCCCGGCTTATACTCCAGGGTATAATCGAACTCAGCTAGGAATTCCTGCCATCTTGCTTGCTTTGGCGTGAGCTTCTTCTGGGTTTGAAAATAACTTGTGGCTACGTTGTCTGTTCGTACCACAACTTGCTCCCAAGTAAATAATGCCTCCAAGCTCTAAGGCAATGTACCACGGCGGTCATTTCCTTCTCATGTACCGAGTACCGTCTCTCGGTGTCATTCAATTTTCTGCTTTCGTAGGCAACGGGATGCCCTAGCTGCATCAAAACTCCTCCGATGGCATAATCAGATGCATCGGTCTGAACCTCATAGGCCTTGGCATGGTCTGGCAAGGCAAGAACTGGTTGCTCCGTCACTTTGCCTTTGAGTCGCTCAAAGGCCTCTCGGCACTTATCCGGTCATTCCCATTTGTGGTCCTTCTTCAATAGGTCCGTTAATGGTGCTTCTATCCGAGAGTATCCCTCGATGAACTTCCGGTAGTAGTTCACGAGTCCCAGAAATGATCATAGTTGGGTTACGCTGGTCGGCGGTTCCCAATCTCGAACGGCTTTCACTTTGGCCTCATCCATCATTATGCGGCCATCTTTGATACGGTGCCCCAGAAAAGTCACTTCCTGTTGGGCGAATGAGCACTTCTCCAACTTTGCATAAAGTTCGTTGTCCCGCAATGCTTGGAACACCTGTCGCAAGTGTTCTACATGCTCCTCCATCGATGATGAGTAAATGACAATATCATCCAAATAAACGACAACAAACTTATCTATGTATAGTTGAAATACCTTGTTCATCAGTGTGCAAAAGGTCGCTGGGGCATTTGTAAGCCCGAACGGCATCACAAGGAAATCAAACAAACCATACCTGGTTGCCATAACGGTCTTGGGTTCGTCTCCTTCGGCTATCTGGACCTGCCAATATCCGGATCTTAGGTCGATCTTTGAAAAGTATTTGGCACCTCCCAGTTGGTCAAAAAACTCTCCAATGAGTGGAATGGGATACTTGTTGCGAACCGTCAGTTTGTTGAGTGCCCTATAGTCCACGCACATACGTAAGGATCCATCATGCTTCTTCTGGAACAAAACGGGGGATCCATAAGGAGATTTGGATGGTTGGATCATCTTGGAATCCAACAACTCTTTCAATTGCTTCTGCAGCTCCTTAAGTTCCGGTGGTAACATCCTATAGGGTGTCCTCGAAGGTGGCTTCGCATCGGAAATAAGTTCAATTTTGTGGTCCACATCACGTCTGGGCGGCAACTTCTTAGGTAGTTCCGCGGGCATCACGTCCTGGAACTCCTCCAAAACGGCTTGAACTTCCTTTGGTACATCCTTGCCTTAAATATCGTTTCCATCATCAGGAACGTAAAATGCAGCGAAGGTCTCTTCCTGCTTTCGAAGTCCTCGACTAAGTTGCATGGCTGAAAGGGTGCTTGTCCCCTTCGCTTCCCTCCTGGCCGGAATGGCCTGTGTCCTGTCGGAGTCCAAAATGACTAAGGAATCTGAAAATGGAAGAATGCAAGCCCATACCTGATCGAACCATTGTAACCCAAGAACCAAATTGTAGTCATCCATGGTCACTACGGTGAAGGTGATCATTCCCTGCCAGTCACCTATCTTTGCTTTCACTCCTCGTGCTTCGCCGGTCACCGGTTTAGCATGGGTGTTCACTGTCTTGATCGATCCATTAGTTGGAGTGACAGTAAGTCGTAATGCTTTGGCTACGCCGTCCCGCATGAAGTTGTGCGTAGCTCCTGTATCCACTAAGGCTTTGATGTGTGTGCCTCCGATCAAGGGATCCACGAACATAGACCCCTTTCTGGGTCCCTTCGTGCGCACCATCCGCAACCTCGGTCTCCGTGGTCTCTTGAATGGTTGCGACCTTCTTCCTCCGAAATGGGCAATCGTACTTCATGTGAGAGGTACTATGACAAATGTGACAACCTCTCGGCTTATCGTTCTCGTCCACTGGTTGCTTGCCCGAGTATTTGTTTGGCCTGAACCTTGATGGGCGGTCTCCCCCACCTTTGCCTTTATCTGTGCGGAAAGTCCTTGGCTTATCACTGGTTTTCAACTCCCTTAAGCCCTCGGCCACAGCAATGGCAGTCGCCACGTCCTGGACATTTCGCCTTTCCAACTCTTGCCTCGCGAAAGGCTTGAGTCCGTCCATAAATGCAAACAGCTTGCCGGTCGCCGTCAAGCTTGGTATCTCCAGCACAATTTCTTGGAACTCCTTGACATAGTCTTTGATAGTACGAGTGTGACTAAGTCTCTTTAGCCTGCCCCGAGCCTCGAACTCCACATTCTCGGGATAGAATTGCCTCTTCAATTCGGCCTTGAAGTCTTCCCAGGAAGCCATCCTGCACGCACCACTCTCAATGTCGCCCTGCTTGGTCCGCCACCACGATGCAGTGGTATGCGCTAAGTATAAGGGCGTCGTCCGTAACTTGGTGTCATCATCTCGAATGTTTGAGGCACCAAAGTACTGCTCCAGGTTCCACAAGAAATTGTCAATCTCCTTGGCGTTTCTCGATCCGTTGAATTTCCCAGGCCTTGGGATGTCAATTCGTGCGGGTGTCGCACCCACATGCCCTTCTCCATTGGAAATCGCCCTCTTCACTATTGCCATCTCCGTCTTGAGAATTTCCATGCCCTCTTGCATGGCCAAGATCATAGCCCGAAAATCGGCCAACTCCTGCTTCATGTCCCCATCACAAGCATTGATAGTAGAAAGAACCTGGTTGTGCATCTCCTCACCAGCTTCTTCTAAGTCATCCACCCTCTTCGCAACCTCATCGTAGACCTCCTCCAATCGAGTCACAAAACCCTTGTTAGGGGGGAGGGAGTGGGGCTCGGGTAGTGAATCGGGTTGAGGTACCCGATCAGCAACACCGCCGCCGCCTAGTCGGGTTCATCAATCGGCTATGATTTTCGGCTTGTGAAGCCGAGTGTTTCAATTGGAGAAAGGTGAGAAACTTTGAAAAAAACAGCCGTTGGGATATATACCCCAACGGCTAGTATGCATTAAAATAAAAAAAATCCCTTTAAAACCAAATAACATACACTCATTATTTTCAAATAAAACACACACTAATCTCTCAAAAACAAAAAATAATTACTAAAATGTCTTCCGATTCTTCCGAATTCGAGTGCATTATTCCGTCTTCGTCCGACGAGATATCCACGGGTAGCTCGTTGCAACTTATGCTTCAAGCGGCTCAGTATCTTGAAGACACGGCAAGCTCTAGCCGAACTAGCGTAAATCGTCTACGGGAAATAGGTCTTCAAACGTTAGAGAATGATTGGTTCGTTGAAACACCAAAGTACAACGAAGAGTACTTTAAAAAAATTTCGAATGGAGAAAAGCATGTTTTTGCAAATAGTGGGCGACATTGAAGCGAGATACCCATATTTTCAAGAAGGCTACGACGCGCATTCGAAAAAAAGTTTCACGGCGAAACAAAAAATCACTTCGGCCGTTAGGCAACTCGCAACCGGCAATCCCCCCGATGAGTATGATGAATATTTATGCATGGCTGCAAGAACGTCACGTGAAAGTCTTGATTATTTTTGTGAGGCCATCATTGAGTTGTACGGTCGGGAGTACCTACGTCGGCCGACAGCACACGACCTTGCTCGCATTTTCCAGGCCCATGAAGCGAAGCATCACATCCCTGGAATGCTTGGTAGCATCGACTGTACACACGTCAAATGGAAAAATTGTCCTAGACATTTGAGAGGGCAATATACGAGAGGTGACTATGGTGTTCCCACTATTATGCTTGAAGTCACCGTGTCACAAGATATGTGGATTTGGCATGCTTTTTTTGGATATCAACGTATTGAATCAGTCTGACTTGTATCTTACAGATCGAAATGGAACGGCGATGAACAGTTCATTCAACGTGAATGGACGCTTTTACAAACGCGGCTACTATTTGACAGATGGAATCTATCCTAAGTGGTCCACATTTGTTAAAGCATACCCGTATCCAACCGACCCCAAGGAAAAGAGATTTAAGAAGTTACAAGAGGGGGCGAGAAAGGATGTCGAGCGAGCTTTTGGTGCTCTCAAAGGAAAATGGAAAATTCTCGATCGGCCTCTCCGAGCTATGACCAAAGCGAAGATTGCCAATCAGGTTCATGCGTGTGTTATTTTGCACAATATGGTTATAAAACGCGAAGGGAGGGCAATCTCACCGGTTCATATAATGGATGAGCCGGTCCAGCCAGTGTTCGACGATAGTGTGATAGCAGAGTTACTAGACGAAGTTCTCCATGACCGACTTCGATATGATCTCACGGAGCACGTAGCACGTCAATACTTGCCGCATCTCGATGATTAGTGGGTTTTTTATTTTAATCTAGTTATTTTTAAATATTATGTTATGTTTCTTTTTTTTAAGTATTATGTAATGTTTTTTTTTAATGAAATGTTATGTTTTTATTTTAAATATTGTATGTGATTTTATGTATGAAAAAAAAATCGGGTATTAGGTGACCACTCCCTCCACTTAGGGTAGTGTTAGGGTAAAATTGGGTAGTTTTGAGTTGGAAGGTTTTTATTGGTTAAAGGTGATGTGGCACCTAGGGTATTAGGTGACCACTCCCTCCTCCCTTATGGAATCGGCTTCCTACATATGACAACCTCGCCAAGCGTATCGATCTTCCAGCAGGAGAATGCGGTTGCAAATGCTGTGGTCAAGTAATGGAGACAAGAGAGCATTTTTTTCCTTGAGTGTAGGGAAGTGATAAAACTTTGGAATGATCTTGTTGATTGGATTGGAGTGGTCTGGGCACCCCCGAAAACCTTGGATGATCACTTTTTGTCATTCTCTGCTATACTCAATGGGAAAAATTCAGGAAATGGTTGGGAGGACTATGGGTATGCATTGTGTGGGTTGTATGGAAATGGAGGAATAAGGTTGTGTTTGGAAAAATTTCTTGGGATTTCAAGAGAATTGAGGAGGAAATCAAATGCAGGTTTTGGAGTTGGCTTTATGTAAAAGAAGAAACTCTTCGGACGTGCACGTTTGATGGCTGGGCTTCAAAGAAATTTTCTAATTTAATGTCTGATATATAAACTTTCTGCTCGGCAAATTGCCTGAGCTTTGAAAGTGGACGTTTGTGTTTTCTCTTTCTTTGTAGATGATGGGTGGGTACCTTCTCTTAATAAATTATTTTTCTGAACAAAAAAAAAAATAGGGTTATGCGGGTTACCTTGCACGAAATACACAATTCTTTCTTAGGACGTACCATCAATTTGCTTGGTGAAAATTGTATTCTTCGTTCTGGTCGTCCCCTTGACTCATCGGTGAATATTCCTCCTCTCGAAGGAGAAGTCATCGGAGTTCTCTTGTAGAACACAAAAAATATAAGATGTTAAATTTGTAATATCCAGCAAGAAAATATAATTATCTAATTGTAATTTTATTTATAAAAAAAAAGTCTTCCACCTATGTCTCAATTCATTCGCCCTCTGACTGAAGCAAAGGAAAATAGGTCCCTAAAACCGAGCATGATGGAGGTGGTTCGAATGATGACAGTGTGGGAAGAAGACAATCCAGCTAGACTTGGTTATGTTAGGGTGTTGTGCATGATGGTTGAAAAACCGGATCTTAGCAGTCCTTATGGTTGTTGGTCGGAGCTGGTTGTGTGCTTATTGTGATTGGAATTTGTCCGATGGTTGTTTGAAGCGTCGAATCTAGTGAGGGTGAGGTTGTATGGTCAATGGTCTTCTCAGGGCCGACCGACACCGGAGTTTTGCTGGCAGCTAGGGGTGTGGGTCGTAGGTCTGAGGGGATTTGGGTTGGGCCTCTAGGGCCCGGCTAGGGCCAGCATGAATCAGGCAACACATCCAATGTTTTTTCTTTTTTCTGGTTTTTAGGGTTGTAGGATGATTTTTGTCCTCATGTGGCCATACATGCCGATGACGTGTTAAAATAAAACTGTAAAAAACAAGAAGTACGACAAAAGATATGTTTTATTGTTCTCATTAGTGAAACTACTATATATTGGGTGAGTTCATGGTCGGCCCAACATCTACGGATGCCTACATCGAACTCTCGAGTGAGGCCCATGAGTTAAACAAATTATGCAAACTTAGGTGTGTTTAAATGTAAGTACTTTTTTGGGTAATGTAATTTTGAGGGGAATTAAAATAGTTTAAAATATTTTATGTTCCCCCAAAAAATTATGTTACCGGTATCTCATCCAAACATATGGTTAATGGCTCATTCAATTTAACTTTAGATTTATTTTCGTAGACTTTGATGAAAATAATTTGAACATCATAATATCAACAAATTAAAGCAAATAAAAAATTCAAGCTCCATTAAATACATATATTTTTTGACAAGAACCAAATATAGTAGTTGGATAGTTTAAATCAATAATTTAAGTTAGAAAAATTAAATAATTATTTTAATCCTATCATATATTAAGAAATTTGAATAAGAGTCTTCCATTTGCCGTGAATTATGATTGTTCACGTGATGCAGTGTAAACAGTAGTGTAAATCAATTTAAGAAACAAACACAAGTCATTATATTGAGAATTGAATGCGTATAATTCTGCAAACAACGCTTAGCTTCAGCCAGTTGGGCTACAACGAGGTCCTTGTATTTTGTCGTAATCTACTACTAATATTACCTAACAAGGAAATTTTGAGGCTCGTTTCTTATAAAAGAATTTGAGGCCCAAAGTCCCTGCTTTAGTGGCTTGGGTCTTCAGCCGGTCCTGAGTGAGTACAAGAATTTAGAATGTTCCATTCAAGCCTAACCTACTCATAATTAGATGTGGCCATGGGCCGGGCTTTGAGCGACCAGGCTGGGACTAGGTAGCCCAGGACCGGCTCATGTTTGTAGCGGGCTGGGTCGGGGCTGTAATTAATCACCCAGTAATTAATTTCAACTCACAAGACCGTTAAGTTTTATCAAAGAAATCAAATTAGATATCTAATATCCAATATTAATGAAGAGATAATAAATAAATATTTTATCCATTAATGAAGAGGTAAATTGGCCGGATTCTGGTCATTAGGACACGGACATTAAAATTTTGAATACGTTATATGGTAATTTGCAATTATGCTTAGGTTAGGACCTGGACATAAAAAGGTCCATACGTTAGGACAATAAACGTTGTTTTCCCTTTATTGGATGATATAAAAAGAAAATTAAAAGGGATATTTTGAGAATGCAACCCACATTTTACCCCATATTTTGAGATTGCAACCCACATTTTAAAATAGGGCTTCTTGCAACCCAAACACAGATAAAATAGGCCTTCTTGCAACCCAAACACAGATAAAATAGGGCTTCTTGCAACCCACATTATCTGTGTTTGGGTTGCAAGAAGCCCTATTTTAAAATGTGGGTTGCAATCTCAAAATATGGGGTAAAATGTGGGTTGCATTCTCAAAATTTCCCAAATTAAAATTCTGGCCGTTAGGCACGTCCCAGTCTGGCCCATGGGTTGGCTGTTGGGCAACGGCTAGTGCATCAACCAATCGGTAGGTGCTACATGGCATGGGTCCCGGCCAACCCGTTGAATTGTGGGCTGGGATGGGTTAGGGTGGGGTTAGGGTGGATTGGGGACCGAACTGCCGGGTGGTCTGGGCTAGGGGGAAGCCGGGTTGGACTCGGTCCTGGGCCGGGATGGATTGAACCGGCTCGATACACTGGCCACCTCTACTCACAATAGGAATCAAATACTTAAAAATTTAATATATATATATATATATATATATAAACTGAAAATATAATAAATATTATTCCTTCACTATTATTGAGAGAAAATCATATTTTTAAATGTGACTTTTTAACCAGACAAGAAAATAACCAAAAATAACTTGAGGAGAAAAAAGAAAATTAAACAAAATCCGCACGAGCCAAACGTGTGTTAGAAAAAGCTTGCAAACACAATGAACCATACCTCCTAAACACTCGTGTTTTATGAGTGTTGTATCGAGAATTGATAGGACAACACCCTGAACCACACTCCCAAACACACTCGTGCTTTATGGGTGTCGTACCACGTGCTTTATTATTAATTTTATTATAATATTATTATAAATATTTTATCTTTAAAACATGTAGTACAACATTCATAAAGCACGAGATGTGAATGGGGTGTGGTTTAGGATGGTGTCCTATCACCCCTCATTTACTATTTTACACGACTGTTTTTACTTTTGAGGGGGTGACCACATCCCATACACACCTCGGGTATTGTACCGCTAAAACCTCTCTTGCTCAAGTGCGGTGACCAATAAGATTTGTAGAGAATATTTTGTACTCAAAAAACTCAAACCTACTAACAGATTTTTGGAGTTTCTTTGAGATTTAAGGGTATATTTCCCACACCCTAAAATTGTGTCCAGATTCCTTTTAGGGTTCTTCGCCTCCATCTTCTGCTGTATAATCTCAATCAATAAATTGAAGTGTAATTATCAATTTTGAGAATTTTTCCAGGTTTGATATTTTATTTTTTTCACCCCTTTTGTCCCATCTTTTTTGTAATTGTCGATCTCGTGCTTTTTCTTCTATTTGTTTTCTATGCAGCTTCCAGCCAATTTAATTACAAGATCAATGTTCGTTATGTTTTCTTGGTATATACCAATATTTGTTGACATTGTTTGTTTTTCTGCTTAGTTTATTTATGTAATTTTCATTGGCGAAATCTGTCCAAGTGATCTTCTATTGTGGGTAATTTCACAAGATAATCCGGACTTTTTCACTTTGGGTGCTGTAAATTTGACTAGAAAAATGTTTTTGTTTTCCTAATCTAAAATTGAAATTAAAGATGATTTAGCGTGTCAAAGGTATAAGAGATTGAAGTATATTTGCTATCACAAGTCGATCAATATAATTATTTGACATTGATTTACATAACTGTGAATATGTGTACCTTAGTGTATACTCGACTTTCATTACATTTTGAGAATTGGTGGCTTAATCTATTACCTTCTGCAATGTGGTTCTTGATGTTTATAAACTTGAAATCTGTACTTGTAGTTGATGTTTATTAGTGTCGTAACTGGCTTTCCTTATTTTTTGTTAACTGGCTTGGGCCTTGTGGCAACTCAAATATGTTTAATTCAAATTTGAATCTTGCTTTCATTTTCTGTGCCTGCTTTATGCTTTTCCGGAGAAATATCTGTTTCATATACTCGTCCTCTGGGCCTTTTTTTGATATGGATTTCTACATTATGTGGGGCCAATGCTAGAAAGTTCTAATGATAGGATGGGAACGATGATTGAAATTTGAAAGTAGGGGATGCCTAAAGAATGTTGTTTTTTAGTTAAATTCCACTTTGAAGAGTTATGTCACTTGCATAGATTGGACTGTGAGAATTGAGAAACCTTTTTGTATATAGGTACATAGGTACACCCACTGTTTTAAATAGCGTTTCGTAGCGTAGGCTATAGCGAGCTATAGCGCAAAAATTGATTGTAGCGCTACGTAGCGCATCCAAAATAGCGTTGTGGACAAATAACGTAGGCTTTTTGATGACGTGGCACGTTTTTTATCCTAATAGCGCAAATAGCGTAGGCTATTTGAGCTATAGCGTAAATAGCGTAGGCTATTTGAGAAATTTTAATTTTTATCATATTTTTTATTTTAATTGTATATTTTTATTTTAATTACAAATATTTTTTTTATTATTATTTTGTTACTTTTATATCTATATAAACTATAAAGTTCTATTAAATTTGTTACAAAATATAGTTTTTTAATAATTCTTAGATATATGTAGTGTCAAAAATAATGACAAATAACCAATGATAAATAATCGATAGGAAAACTTGTTGATGAGTTCATTAAAGAAACGGTGGATTGTAGCTAAACGAATATGATATTTATACATTTATTTTCATATATTCTTATTTTAAGTGTTACTAGTTATAATTTTAACTTGATTTATATTAACTTATGACAAAGAATTATATATGATATAGATATATTTTATTTTTTTTATATAAAATAGTAGGAACGCTAAACCTGCGCTATACGCTACGCTATTTGCGCTACGCGCTATCAGGACAAAAACGCTACACATCAACGCTGCGCTATTTAAAACACTGGGTACACCCATAGTTGTTAAAGGCGAAAGGCACACCAAGGCGATTTGGGCTCCCATCGTCTGAGTCGCAAAGCGCAACGCGAGCCTGAGAGATGTGAGGTGCATAAAAACTAAAATAAATTAAATTGAATTATAAAATTTATAAAAACATTGTCACAAGAAAATATAACTTTCCACAAAAACTTGATAATTAATAAAATCGAAGTGTCAACCAAATAACTTTTAAAATATTCTGAAAAAAAAAAAGTCCTACTGTCGGCCTGAGGCGCACTGAGGCGCAGCAAAGAGGCGCACTCAGGCGCTCCCAGGCGCGCGCCTGGCTAAGGTCGCACGCCTGGAGGCTTAAAAGGCGACTTGCCTTTTTTTCTGCGTGCGCCTTTAACAACTATGGGTACACCTAGTTCTTCATATGTGAACTATACACAGATACATATAATGGTGTTTTCACTTTTCAGTTTATATTGTTTTTTCTTGGTTACTCTATGCTGCTTACTACTAAGTTTGGGTTGTTGATTTGCTCAGGCAGAAAGGAAGTAATTACAGTTCAGTTTGTATTTTGTCCTTTTACTGCACCTGGTGAGAACAGAAGGGAACCATGGCAAGAAGACACATGCCAGTGAACCCTTCCCATCATGAAGTTTTACAAGATACGACGTGTACATACGCACTAATGTTGCCTCTTTCTTTCAAATCTAAATGGTACTTCACGAAAGAAGAAATAGAGGAACATTCTCCATCAAGGAAGGATGGCATTGATTGCGAATACGAATCTCACTTGCGGCAGTTATACTGTTCATACTTGCAAGAACTTGGCATGGAGCTTAAAGTGTAAGCTTTAATATAATGTGTACTGTCTGCTCTCTCTCTCTCTCTCTCTCTCTCTCTCTCTCTCTCTCTCTCTCTCTCTCTCTCTCTCTCCCTCCCTCCCTCCCTCCCTCTCCCTCTCCCTCTCCCTCTCTCACGCGCACACACACTCAGACACACACATTGCTTTGTGTATCTAGGAAAAACTTATGATGATTGGTTTGAAATTTCATCTCATTTCTCCTTCATACGAAGATTGCAATAGGAAGGGAATCAGGCGTAAAACTTTTTTACTTTGCTTTTTGCATGATTATATAGTGTTAACTAATTGACACTATAATCTTATGCACCATAGGTGGGATTAAGGTGCATATTATTGTGATGACGACGATGATGATGGTTCATATTGGTGATCATTTTTCGGCCAAAATTAGAGACTGCTTCTTCCTTTGTATGAACAATTGAGAATAAACTTATAGCAAATACTCACAAAAGAAACTTACAATGATTGCATATACATCTCATTTCTATGTGTTTATTTTTATATATCTCTTTGTGCTCGGTTTTATTTTTACTGGTATCTTCTCATTATTCTTCGAACTCTCCTCCTTATCCTTGAACGTAACATCCTGATTGTTTTGTACTACTTTTACCCTTTCTTCTCTGTGAACTTTTCTCCCTTCAAACATCTGTGCTTGCGATTTTCAATATTTGTTGCTTATTTTTCAGGCCGCAGGTGACTATAGCTACTGCAATGATTTTATGCCATCGATTTTATATGCGTCAGTCTCATGCAAAGAATCACTGGCAGGTAGAAGCTATTGTCCTTTTCTCTATTCAGTAGTGTTACAAAATATGGCTTTCATCTTGGTGGTTTTAGGTGTGTTTTCTCTTGTTGAGTTCTGAAGAGAAGTGAGAAGACACTGATATTGATAGCGTAGCGGATAGATTAAACCCTGGATAAACCCTAATCGTCAATTACCAACGATTAACAAAGATCAAACACCAATTACCAATGTTTGATTGAAACCCTAGAGCCAATTACCAACCCTAGAAAACTTTGGAACAACCTCCAAAAATAGCGATCTTTATTAAAATTCTCCTCCTCTTAAAACAAGCTAAAGATGTCTTTATATAATAACTAACAAGAAACAAAAGAACACAAATAAAACCCTAAAGGGGCCGGCTCCAAGGGAGGTTACATTGGACCGGACTCCAGGTTAAAAGCCCACGTCCCGTTTAGCCACTTTCGTTTTGAATCGAGCCCAAAGACTCGAAACTCAACTCCTGTCCCTCGCCATCATCCTCCCCGACTTGAAAAGGACTCGTCCCCGAGTCATCATCATTGAAATCGCCCTCGTACGGAGAAAGATCAGCAACATTAAAAGTGGCAGAAACCTTGTAGTGTCCTGGTAAGTCGATTTTGTAAGCATTATCACCTATGCGTTGTAGAACCCGAAACGGACCATCAGCACGAGGATGAAGCTTACCAAACCGTCCCTGAGGAAAACGCGCGCGACGCAAGTGCACCCAAACCAAATCACCAGGTTCAAAAACTACTTGCGTGCGATGTTTATTAGCACGTTCCTGATACTGTAGATTATGTTTGGCAATTTGAGCACGAACTTGTTGGTGTAACTCTTGTATTTGAACAGCACGAACATCACCATCAGTACTAATAGCATTCACGTCAATGGGAGCCGCTAAATCAAGAGGAGTGAATGGGTTACGGCCATAAACTATAAAAAACGGACTCTTACCAGTCGACTTATGAGCGGACCTGTTATAAGCGAACTCGGCTTGTGGCAAGACCAAATCCCACTGCTTGGGTTTCTCACCAACCAAACTTCGAAGCAAATTACCCAAACTCCTATTAGTGACTTCAGTTTGACCATCGGTTTGCGGATGATGGGAACTCGAAAATTGCAACTTAGACCCCAACCGTTTCCATAGAGTACGCCAAAAATGTCCAACAAACTTAACATCACGATCAGACGTAATAGTTTTAGGTATACCATGAAGACGAACAATCTCAGCAAAATATAAACGGGCTACCTGAGAAGCGTCAAAAGTCTTTGCACAAGGAACAAAATGCGCCATTTTGGAAAAACGATCAACAACCACCATGATGGAATCTTTCTGTCGCTGTGTACGTGGTAATCCCAAAACGAAATCAAGACTGACATCCTCCCATGGCCCCTGCGGTACTGGCAAAGGAGTATACAGGCCCTGATTAGTGTGCGTGGTTTTTGCAATATGACATACCCGACATCGCTTCAACAAACGAGTAACATCAGCTGCAAGTCCTGGCCAATAATAATGTTCACTAACTAATGCAACAGTCTTATCCCGACCGAAGTGCCCTGATAACCCACCAGTATGACTTTCAAGGACGAGTGCAGCACGAAAAGATGACCGAGGGACACAAACCTGCGTCCCTTTAAACAACAGCCCCTCACGACGTGTAAACCGTCCCCACACGGATGTACTGGTATTCCGCCAAGCAACCCCAAAGTCGGGATCATCAACATATAAATGCTTCCACGAATCAATCCCGGGAACACGGATATTAACACTAGAAAGAAGTGATGGACGACGACTAAGTGCATCAGCCACCGAATTTGCAGTACCAGCTTTATGTCGGATGGTGAAAGAATAAGCCTGTAAAACTTCAACCCACTTGGCATGTCGAGGATTCAACTTGGCTTGCCCCTGTATATACTTCAACGCTTGATGATCGGAAAACAAAACAAAGTCATTGGGTAACAAATAATGGCGCCAATATTCAAGACTTCGAACTATAGCATAAAACTCCTTATCATAAGTACTATAGCGTTGTCGAACTTCATTTAATTTCTCACTAAAATAAGCTATTGGACGCCCTCCTTGACTTAAAACGCCCCCAATACCAATCCCTGAAGCATCACATTCAACTTGAAAAGCATTATCAAAATTTGGAAGAGCAAGGATCGGCGCCTGTGTAACCAACCGTTTAAGCTCATCAAAGGCCTTTTGAGCTTCGGTCGTCCAAGAAAACTTCGAGCGTTTGAGCAATTCAGTCACTGGCGCAACAATGGAACTAAAATTGCGAACAAAACGCCGATAAAAAGACGCAAGCCCATGAAAACTTCGAATATCATGTAATGTAGTGGGAGTCGGCCAAGTAGTGATAGCAGAAATCTTGTTTTCATCCATACGAATACCCGCTCCAGAAATAAGATAACCCAAAAAAACAACTTCACTTGCAAGAAAATGGCACTTTTTGGCGTTAGCAAATAACTTTTGGGTTCGTAAAATTGAAAATACCTGCCGAAGATGCGCGTGATGTTGTTCCAAATTGTGGCCAAAAACGAGTATATCGTCGAAATAAATGACGACACAAGAACCTATCAAGTCACGAAAAACATGGTTCATGAGGCGCATAAATGTACTCGGAGCATTAGACAAACCGAAGGGCATAACCATCCACTCATACAACCCATCGCGAGTTTTAAAAGCGGTTTTCCATTCGTCTCCCGGTCGCATACGAATTTGGTGATACCCACTCCGAAGATCAATTTTTGAAAATACTTGGGAACCATGTAGCTGATCAATTAGGTCCTCAAATCGTGGAATAGGAAAACGATACTTCACAGTTATTTTATTAACAGCACGACTATCAATACACATACGATACTTACCCCCAGGTTTAGGCACCAAGATAGCTGGAACGGCACAAGGACTTTTACTTTCACGTATAAACCCTTTGTCAAGTAACTCAGAGACTTGCTTATGGAGTTCTTGATATTCTTTCGGGTTCATCCTATAGGCCGGTTTGTTTGGAATACTCGCTCCGGGCTGAAAATCAATGCAATGTTGAATGTCGCGTTCCAGTGGTAAACCAGACGGGATATCTTCAGGGAAAAGGTCGCAAAACTCGGCCAAAAGAGGCTGAATACCCGGCGGTGGGGCAGGCGCGGATGGATTTTCTTCCAAAACTACTAAACTGAAAAGCAATGGTGGTTTAGGATACATAGCACAACTCAAAAACTCCGATTTGGAAAGGATCAACGCCTCGGTCTGTGTGTCCTTTGGATTAAAGGGTGCCAATGTAATATTTAATCCATCCTTTCGAAAACTATACGTGTTTCGAAAACCATCATGTTTTACCCGTCGATCATACAACCACGGTCGTCCCAAAAGAATATGACATGCATCCATCGGAATAACCTCACACCAAAGTTCATCTGTATATTTATTCCCGATAGAAAACGACACTAAACAACGATGTGTAACTTTAATCAAATTACCTTTCTTTAACCAGGTTAACTGGTACGGATCGGGGTGGTTTTGCAAGGGCAGCCCCAACTTTTCCACTGCAGAAACCGCGATCATATTATCACAGCTACCCCCATCAATAACAATATCACATACTTTACCCTTCATGGTACATTTGGTGCGAAAAATATTATGACGTAACCACGTAGTATCATCTTCGTCAACGGCCATAGAAGCACTAAGAACCCGCTGTGAAATCAAAGCTTCTCCACGGTCTGGGTAAAGAACTTCACCTTCAGCCTCGGAATCGTCATCGTAACGAACATCAGAAGGGACCTCGGTATCGTTTGCAAAAACAACCACTTGTGTATTTGGACAATCTTTCTTTAAGTGACCCAACCCATGGCATTTATAACATCTTATCGCCCCTGGATTTGGTTTTGATGCCGGTGTTGTGGTAATTGGTTCGGTCACCTTCAGTTGTGTTGAAGAGCTTGCGACTCCAGTTGGCAACCCTCGGGTTTGATTGGGCCGTGAGGCTGTAAACCGAGCGCGAGACTTGAGTTGCTTTTCAACGCGAGATGCCAATCTACAAACATCATCAAACGAATAATATTGGGTTAACTGTACCGCGTCTGCTAAATCTGATCGTAGACCACTCAAAAACCGTGCGATAACTTGTTCTTCCTCTTCGTCGGTACCACACCGCATACGTAGTCTTTCAAACTCTAGAATATATTCTTCCACTGTTAAAGTCCCTTGCTTCAAAGCATGATACTCCAAAAACGCATCTTGCCTATGATTAACTGGTAAAAACTTCTTGTGTAATAATCTTTTCATCTTATCCCACGAGTCAATTTTGTTTTTACGCTCTTGTACCCGTTTACGTTTCAAATGTTCCCACCAAAGTGATGCATGTTTCTTTAACTTAACTGCCACTAACTTAACTTTTAAAGAATCTGGTACTTCTTTTAAATCAAAAACACGTTCCACTGTATGGAGCCAATCAATAAATTCATCTGGTTGTACCCCTCCAGCAAATTCTGGTATCTCCATGCGAAAACCCAACGACCTAAGTGGATCGACCCCATGTTTTTGTTGTGGTGCGCGATGACGTCGGTGTGGTGGTGTACGGTTGCGGCTGTGAGTATGAAAAAACTGATTATACTCCTCGTCTTCTTCGTTAACTTCGGACTCACTCTGTGTGTTCGTGTATTGCCTTTCGTACCTGTGAAACGGATTCATCTGAAGTTCTCGAACCTGTTCACGAAGCCGTGCAATCTCGACATCGCGATGATCAACTCCAGCCCCATGTCTGCCGTTTGGATGAGGTTGATCGTTGTGATCCGACATCCTGAGATTTCCTGGTCTCTTGATACCACTTGATAGCGTAGCGGATAGATTAAACCCTGGATAAACCCTAATCGTCAATTACCAACGATTAACAAAGATCAAACACCAATTACCAATGTTTGATTGAAACCCTAGAGCCAATTACCAACCCTAGAAAACTTTGGAACAACCTCCAAAAATAGCGATCTTTATTAAAATTCTCCTCCTCTTAAAACAAGCTAAAGATGTCTTTATATAATAACTAACAAGAAACAAAAGAACACAAATAAAACCCTAAAGGGGCCGGCTCCAAGGGAGGTTACATTGGACCGGACTCCAGGTTAAAAGCCCACGTCCCGTTTAGCCACTTTCGTTTTGAATCGAGCCCAAAGACTCGAAACCCAACTCCTGTCCCTCGCCATCAGATATTACTTGATTCGTTCATTTGGCCTGTATCCATGGATAAAATGCCGAAAGGGTTATGGGATTTTCATTTCTCTCGGTACTGTTTAATTCTAGTGTCACTTATATGTATGTCTGTACGTGACGTTTGTGCATTGATTTATCGTGTGCACTTTTGTACTAGAGCACACTCTGTGAAACTCATATAGCTCAAACACATTTCTGAATACATCCGCGATAAGATATTCATCATTGCTGTCGAATATATAAAAGATCAGCAAATGGGATCAATGAAATGTCCTTTGAATCAATGGGTATAACAGGTTGAAATTCTTTATATGAGATTTGTTAGTACTCTGAGAAACATGATAAATGAATCGTCAGCTGTCTTTTGTTCGAGAAGTCTAGCAGGATCATGCAAAAATAATGTGTATATTATTTTGCAGACTGTTTCAAATGCTAGCATGTTCCTAGCCTGCAAAGCAGAAGATACACCACGTTGGCTGAAAAATCTCGTTGTTGTGGCTTATAAATTGACGTATAGCTGGGATCCTTTAGCTCCTCATAAGATCATACAGAAGGTCTGGATGATGCTTCTTTCTTAATTACTTTCCCAACTATCTTATTATGTTTTTGAGACCGTGAGATGCTTACTCGTTATTTGCTGACTATATGTGTAGGAAGTTTATGATAAGCAGAAAGAATTGATCTTGCTGGGGGAGCAGCTGATTTTAGTTACCATTGCTTTTGATCTCAACATTGAACACCCTTACAAGCCACTTGTTGCAGCCCTTAAGAAGTTGGAAATTTCAGAGGAGAACGTGGTGAAAGTAGCGTGGAATTTTGTGAATGACTGGTATGTTTATGCTCGAGTGTTCATATTTGTCATATCTATAAGAATGATGTTTTTAAATCTCTTCTTATGTCGATCACTGTAACTGACTATCATATCTTTAACTACTTAGGCTACGTACGACTCTGTGTTTGCAATACAAACCACACTATATTGCAGCAGGTTCTCTCTACCTTGCTGCCAAGCTTAAGAAAATAAAGCTGCCTTCCACAAAAGGGAAGGCATGGTGGATGCAGTTCGACGTTTCCCCAAAACAATTAGAAGGTTCGTTATACTATATATGGCTGATCTTATATATATATATATATATATACACACATTTTGCTTTCCTTGCATTATGTATCTATAGAATATGGCTTCTATTTCGTAGTTTCAAGGAGAGTGTTACTCGCATGGGTTATTACCATATGGACCATATTCATGTGGCGAATATGGCTCCCACATCAATGAAAATTATAAAACCCACCCTTGAGTTTTGATTCCGCTTACATGTTTTACCCCAATTGCTGATGTTGATAAAAAAATTTTACTATTACACCCCTCAACTTTTGGAAATTTTACAACGAGACCCAATTTTTCGCCTGTCTATTTGTAGTACTTAGACAAATTGAGGGGTGTAAATGTAAAAAGACAGAGAGTGACAAAATTGAGGCATGTATGTAATAAATATGTTAGATGACATCAGCAATTCTCAGCAAACGACAGATGCAAAATGTAATACAAATGTAACCTCCAGGATGAATAGTAATTTTCAAATAGCAGAATTCTTTTGCTGTTTCCAAACCTCAAAACAGTATTTGCTAGGAGAAATATGCGGTGCAATTTCATCATCTCAGGTTTGAATGATTCGACACTTCTCAAAAGATTCGTGTCTTACCTTTATGCAACTTCTGCAGAGGTCATTCAACACATGTTCCGATTAATAGGACAAAGTACTGCACAAGCAACACCAGCCACAAACGATGCGAAAAGCAAAGTAAAACCCATGTCCAGGAAGGGAAAACCCGGTAGCTCTGAGTTATGCGTTTCAATTGGATCAACTTCTGAGCAAGACTCCCGAAATCCTACAATAAAGACTGCTAAAATGGTTTCAGAACCGGCAGTTGTTACATGCAACCAGAAACAACCAAGAAACAATGTTTGTGATATTGTGCAGTCAACTGAGAAGTGCCCGAGTGAGACTAGCAGTGCGAACAGTGTTGTTGAGGACTGTGATGCAGAGCAGATAATAGGGGAGTCAGACCAGAAATCTGGATGCAAGATTGTTTCCGTTAAAGAAAGTTTTTCGAAAATTGATGTTGCTAGAATTAAGGAGAAATTGAAGAGGACGGAATTGGAGAGGTTAAAAAACAAGAACTCGGGCGACAGCAGCTCGGAAGAAGAGATGAGTGGCGAGGATTGGATTGAGAGAGAGCTCGAGAAGGGGATTGAGTCGGCATCTGCTTTGTCTTAGAGCTACATGAAATTCTGAGGATTTCAAGACAAGGAAGCAAATCAGTGTCGAGGATTAGCACGGAGTTTGATGTGAATGCTGCATCTTGAGAAAGCTTAAGCTGATAGATATGATGATATCATTCTTTTTGCAAGTACAGTAACTGAATTGATATATGGCAACACATTTTTTTTGGTGAATCATTTAATCTCTCTCATAATATCTGCTAGCTGAAGCGGCTGGCAATGGCAAATCCATTACAGAATGGTGAAAGTTGTGTGGAAAATTTTTAGTGGAGGGGGTAAATTCGGTGCAACACCTGGAGTACAGTGCACCGGATGTTTTTCACCCTTGATATGGCAGGGGGGCGCCCCCATATGCACACGCCACATGTTGGTATTTGTAGATCAAGGGTGAAAAACACCCGGTGCGGTGGTGCACCGGGTGTAGCATCCAATAGACCAGTGGATGCTACGGAAACAACAACTGTCTAATTCTCCATGCGTTAGAACTGGGTTGGCCTATAAGGATGTATATTGTTTAGTGGATATGTGCTTCAACGGTAAGTAGGGTCGAGGTGGAATAGCCCTTAAATAAACAGGAAAAATGCAAGCACAAAACCCGATGTTACTAGAATACAGACAAAGGCCAATTAGAATGCCGTTTTGAGTTTGCACAAGTTGAAATGAAATATAAAACTTGTTCGCTATTCCCGTCGTTCATGAGGTGACGTTTTCAATCATTCTTCAGTCGTAAACCATATGTTGGGGGGAATTCTTTCCAACAAGCACCGGGTTCGGCCGTACTATCATCATTCATGCACATGCATGTGTGCATGCGGTCCAGAGTGCTTATAGGGGCATCGCAATATATATATATATATATATATATATATATATATATAAAAGACCTCGTCGATGGGCTAGGCAATTCTGCATGCTTCTCGATAGAATTTTCTCAACAAACCTGGTGGGATGTTATTTATCATGTATGTAGAACATCTTCACGGAAATCCTCAAAAAGTTCCAGTATATATACTTGCTCCGTCCAAGTCTAATTGCAATATTTAGATGGAATTGGTGTATTTTAGAAGAATGATTAGATGTATGTGGTGTAGATTAAAATGTAGAAAATATTGATGATGGGTGTGGTGGAGATTGAAAAAAAAGTGTGATGGTTTGATATGATTTGGGGTATTTAATGAACTATAGCACTTCTAAAGAGATACTTTTTTGTATAAAATGTCGCACTTCCGATTGAACGGAGGGAGTACATATATTTATTACACACTCTTTCTTACTTGAATGGTGCTTTTAATACGTGATTTGTCCCCATAGAAAAACTCATTTTATTTTCTTTACCTATTATGCCTTTAGTTATATGATTATGTGTGGTCTAAAATTTATTTTGGACTAATAAGTAAGAATAGTTGAAAAAATGATAACATGAAGCTAATTTTGTTTATTGCACCTTGCAATCAGTAAAAAATGATATAATTATCATTATAATCTAATCAAGTGGGATCGAGGAGTACAATATTATACGTTAATGTGGTTTAATACTCGTGCAAACAGCAAATATTTGTCGTAGGTACTAATGTTCATGTGGTCTAATACTCTGCAAACAGCAAATATTTGTCGTAGGTACTAATGTGCAAGACGATATCAATGGTGAAATGGTCATCAATGCTCCTTACATTGTTCTCAAGGTTGGGTGAATTGTAAACATGTATTACAAGTCTTGTAAATCAGAATTTCTAGTGAGAAGTTAAGATCACTTCTTTATGGTATTTGCAAAAACTCTCTACGTAACCCCCCCCCCCCCCCCCCCCCAATAAAGTGGATGTTTCTTCCATTTGCTATTAACACATCAAATTTCTTAATCAATACTAAGTGTTGTTTATGGGTTCAACACAAAAAATTTCGACCATATAGGTGTTAAAGTTTGAGACTCAATCTTAAAATTAATTGAGAATAAAAGAAAAAATTCAGAATCTTTATATATTGTAAGCAAGATTTATATCTACCTATGAGATTAATGTCTCAACATGCCCTCTGACGTGTAGCCCGACTCTAGGCTAACAACGTTGGTGTTGTGGCTCGAGTGGCACGAAGCTACTCCATCGTAGGTCAATGAGCTCGCATGTGCCGAAAGTCTGCTTTAATAGCATGTTTAAGACGATGAGAAGAGTAGCTGATGCTCTTCATATATTGAAGACAATGTTTATATATGCTGGATGTGAATAATGCTTCAGCTTCCCTTTTATGCGTAGCTGGACTCTAGGCTTGGAGCGTAACGCTTTAACTCGGAGCTAGATCAGCATGGGCTGTTGGCTCGTATGTGAATAAAGCTTGCTCTGGTACCAAGGAAGGAATATCACCACTACAAGATATCAAAAGGTGAATGTTCAAAACTAGTTGTCCGGCCTAGAACAGAAGACACCAGCCCTACTCCACAAGAAATCCAAGGAATTCCATTTCTCTCCTGTAAAGCCACCTCGCCCTCCTTCGTCTATTAGCTTAATGGGGACAGCTACTTCAAGTAAGGCTTTCATCCATTTATCCTCGGCTCTTCGAGTCCGATTCTCCCCAGCTCGTCAATGTAGCAATTGCTTATAGAAAGAGATCCCTCAACGAAGGAGGTCCGATCTACACCATACCCTTCTTTTTGTGAAGGCCAGTGAAAGAGTCGCATAGCTAGCGGTCTCGTTAGCAGATGGCTAAAGATAGATGAGCATCTTGAGAAGGAAGCAAAGTCGCGCAAGCCCCTGCTTTGAAGAGTAGCCTAATGTCATAGATCTTGGATGGGCTAGCTGATGAGATGCAGATTCTGGCAACGAAGTAGGTAATTAATTATAGCATGATGTGATCTATGAGCGCATATAGACCCGTGTATAACACGGGAAAAAGAAATGCCTAAAGTAGGTCCCCACGTCAGTTTCAACTCCACTCTCTAAGCTTCGCTAATTCAAATTTAGGATCTCTTTGGCAATGCCATCATCCCTTTCCTTAGATGCCCACTTCGATCGGGGAGCGGGTAAGGAAAATCTGCTTTCAACTAAGATTTTCTCACTATTCGTTAAGCCAACTCTTAACACCTTCTATAGCCTTTGTCCTGCTCAAGCGAGAGCCTGTTCTGACTTGCTTTCCAACACCGTCATTGGATTGGGCTTTCGGGATCCGTTTTCTTCGAGCCTTCCTTTCATGGATACCCATTCAAAAAGCAGAAAAGCGATGCCTATTGTCGAACTTGCTACCATTGCAACCATTTTCGTAAGCCGAGGCCCACTCCCTGTAGGATGACACTTTCTTCGGTTCTTTTGATATAGAGTCTTACTCTTATATAAATATAAACATCAATGATCCAGTACCAGACTTTGCCTTTTTGGCTACCCTTCCTCTATCAACAAACATGAAAGGTCTTTCTCTCTTGAAGAGAAAAGAAAACTTGATGCTTTTCTTAAAGTTTAGCTATCGATACGTGAACTCTTTGTGCTTGCTTAGCAGATGTCCTTTACCTCTCTGCTTTGGACTCGGTCACTAGTTTGCAGTAAATAAAGAAGATTAGCATAGACCATTACACGAAACCTCTCTCGATATGCTCTTGCGCTTCGCAACACTTTCCCCAGTGAATATGGCTACGAAACTCTCGTCAGGGAGGTCTATAGGGCTATTTCCGTTTTGTTGTTGTGCGAGGTTCCAGTCAACCGAGCAACGAATACTTGAAAAGTGCGCAGTTTACCATCCCCATTCGGTCTTACCTGATCGACAAAGCAGAACAACGACTCAGTGCTTTCTAAAAAGCCTACCATGGCTGATAGTAAAGTCAAGCGCGATTCGAAGCTAACTGATGGAGCCCTTACTCCGGGTATGAAAAAGCAAAAGGAGTCGACTCTAAGATAATGAAAATCGTGGGAAAGACTTCGGTGAGAAGGGCCTCTAGTACAATGAGGCGACAAAACTTGGCATTTCATGCTTTTCTCATTCCTACAAGCCCTAATTAGAATATCATATGATAAGAACATACTTCTCAGAATGATATCCCTGAATTGGTAGTTTAAGAAAGTTAACAGTAAAGCCGGAAAGCAGGAATGTCCCAAAAGCGTCTTCATCATTTCCGCTAGCAAATATGTGCCTTAGGGCAATAAGGAATTTAGGGATTATAAAATGAGAGATTTTTTGCCATGAAACTATGAATGATGATGTTATAAAATCATTATTTAGCTTTAACGAATTGTTTCAAACATTATGAACATAAAGCGTTCCCGTTATGATCAATTTGTTATCGAGCTGGCATCAGCCTACGATGGTTATCATTTTTTTGCCGGCCCTGTAAAGAATAACTTTCTCTTTGGGAGGGTTAAAGAAAGCGGGCTCTTGTAATACCGAAAAGGAAGCACTACAATGCCTGTGAACTCAGTCCTTGCATTTTCTCCTATAGGCGATAAAGCAAACCGGGAACCAACCCGTATAACCTGTGCACTAGCGAGGAGGTCAGCCCTTGAGTTTGAGTTCTCGACTTTGATAGCATATTGACCTCCTTCCTACGTGGCATACTGTGTTTCTTAAACGTAATAAGGGCAAAGCTCCTTTACTAGACTAGTAGGAGCAGA
Organism: Orobanche coerulescens; assembly: GCA_033398695.1. NCBI lineage: Eukaryota > Viridiplantae > Streptophyta > Magnoliopsida > Lamiales > Orobanchaceae > Orobanche > Orobanche coerulescens. Next base: position 122,358,716 of record CM065812.1, on the reverse strand, counting down.
AGGGGAACCCATAGATAGGGTTTATCGTAAAGTCCAACTTTGAAATAGAAGACTCGACGTAGTAACCCTTCGCCACTCATATTCCCAAGGAAGAACTCCTTCTTTGGCTAATTTGGGTAAAGCGTTAGAGAGGGCGGAACCAATTACTGTGTTAAGAGAAGAGCCATAGACTTCCGTGTTCCGCTAAGTCCTTCTATCTATAGACTCTTTGGAAACAGACATCCTAACCTACAAGCGTAAAAGCTGATGAGCCTGGTGGTTCTTCCCTTTGCAACCAAAAACCACGGTAAAACACAATTGGTCCGACCTGAAAGAGGCCGTTATGAAGGGAAATCGGAAAGCAACCATCGTAAAACGTGAAAAGTCAAATTGAAAGACTTGCAACAAAAATCCCGGGTTTTGGAATTTGATCCGATTTCAATTGACTAGTCCTTTGGCCCGTCGCTAAATTCGTACTCATAAGCAGCACTAAAGCGATACTAGTCAACTATGTCTTTGGCAACAACGACCCCGCCCTTTTGCAAGAAAGTATTTGGCAGCGCCTGCTACCCCTTCCCTTTGACATTCACCCATGGATTCCTATTTGACCCCCTCTTATGCTTAGAGCTCTTTTCTTTCCCTTTGCTTGGACTTTCTTTTCGTCGTCAAAGCATCAAAGTAAAGTTAGTAGAAGAAAAGCTAGTAGAAAGAGCGAAACGAAATCATTCAGCTGCAGGAGGAATCGGAATAGGTTCAGAGTTATTTTATCATTTCTGTGCGGTTCTATATTTTTTTGGGGTGTATGTTTCATTTATCAGGTTTTTGGGGTGTTTGTTTCGTTGTTTACATCCTGATGCTGGTTAGAATGTCCACTCATACTTGCACTTTATTCCTTTTAAATTAGTAAACTGTAAAGCTACCATTACTTCTATTCAAGTCCCTCTGGTTCTGTGTAGATTACTCCTTTTTATGACCTAAGCTGTTTTGGTACCGTAGTTGTTTCCTAACAGAAAACATTGAAAGTGTAAGAACAGAGATATTATAGTCAGATTTTGCTGCTTTCAATTTTAATTTTTAGTTAATTTGTTCATTCAAGGCATTCAGCATCTAAGATTTTCTACTAATAAATTGTTCATTAAGAATTAAGCCTTTTAAACTTAATATGTTTATTAATATATAAGCTTCTTTCCTGTTATCAAAAAAAATATATGCTACACACTTACACTATTTTTAAGCTTTAACTTTTTATAGCAGGTTCTATTAGTGTATCTCTGATCATTGCTTCTTTTATCTAATACATAGTGCAGCAGTAGTAGTGTCAGTTTTATAGACAGACAACTGAAGACACACTGGCACATGCTTTAAAAAAATTCAAATGTTATGAAAAAGGAAACGAGGTGCTTGCAGCAGTAAATACCTGTGCTACCACCTGTTTCCCCAGCATCAGAATTCCCATGATCCTCACCGGTAGCAGCTCTCCCGCTAAACTCCCCTGTCATTTTATGGAAAGGTCATTTGGTGAAAAGCTTAGATTTCATGATATGGAAATATGTGATAATATCAGTTTCACCAACATATATATAGTTTGTCATGTCATCACGTTGTTCGACTAGTAAAGCATTCCAACTATACTTCATAAAAAATTCTAGAACGCCTTGAGCAGAACTCAGCTATTGTCCTTATCATCAGTATCTCCGAACAAAACCATAGAAGAGTCTTTAAAATTTAACAACTAGCAAAACAACAATTATGATTGTAATCACAGACCTGTAAAGAAAGATTATTGCAATACAAATTATGTCAAGTGGATAGTAAATGAACCGCATGAAGCTACATGACCAGGACGTTACATCACCAGAACAGGTGTTGTAACACAAATACACGCGACTTAGATCTTGGCTTATGGAAGATGTCTGTCAAAACAACAAATATTTCTTGTTTCATGGTCTTTAAGAAGAGATAAAAAGCCGAGATAAAGGCACCTGATTTTCCATCCAGACGCCACTTAAACATTTCCACAAAAAACATTTTTAGTTTTGGGTAGATGTTCATACCCAAAAACAGTTTAATCCAATCAAATTCGATAGTGCCTGAAACATGATGAGCAGTGAGATGTTTGTAACAAGCTAATTGTTATCTTATGCGTCCTCTCTAAATTACACCTCAGTTACGTTTGTTGTTATTACGGTGGAAAACAATTGGTTACCCCGTTTTTGGATGTAAATTGAAATGATGAATCTTTCATCAGCTTATGTGTCCCTATCATAAGCAAAATATCATTATTTCACTCATAGATTTACTCATATATTATGTATATGTACATGTATAGCTATACTCATATGTTATCTTTTTTTTTTGGATTATTTTGTTACAATTTTTAGAATGGGTGACAACCGTGACTCGATGTATCGTCGGAAACTTGATGGTTCTTGGAATCCTGCATTTCTCTATGGACTTAACAACTTTATCGAGTATGCAAGTAGTCAGCCGCATTGCATGTCGGGTGACCAAATAAGATGTCCATGTAAAAAATGTGATAATATACAGTTTCATGATACAGAAAAAGTTAAGTATCACATTGGGAAATTTGGGTTCATTAGGGAGTATAAAACTTGGATTTTTCACGGCGAAATTGAAATGGATGAGGGATGTGAAGATATGGTTGAAAATGTGAATATGGATACCAACGAGTCGGGATCCAATTCGTACCGTAGGATGGTCATGGGGCATAGGACTGAGCACAAATGGTCCGGACCCGGTTTTTACCCGGACCGGACCTGTTAATTAGGTCCGGGTTCCGGGTCTATGTTTTCAGAAAATTCGGGTTCCGGGCCGGACCGGGTCAAAACCCGAAAAATTCGGGCTGGACCCGGAATGACCCGGTAACTAAGTAATCGTGCATATAAAAATACAATTTACCCTAATTACATCAGTCTTCAGCAGCCGCTTCTCGCATTCTCCATTTCAGAAAGCTGTCATACTCCTCCTAACCAGACCAAAAGGGCAGACAAACCTAACTGTCGCTCCACCTCCTTTCGCCGCGAATCCGGTTGCTCCACCTCCTCCCGCCCGCTCCTCCTCACGCCTCTGCCTCTATCCGTCGCTCCGACTCCCGCCGTTCCACCTCCTGTCGCCGCGCCACCTCATTTTGCTGCCTCTATCTGCCGCGAGTTCTGTCGATCCACCTCCTACCGCCCGCTCATTCTCACGTCGCTGCCTCTATCCACCGCTCCGACTCCCGCCGCTCAACCTCCTCCCGCTGCGCCTCCTAACGGCTTCTCAATCTTCATGCAATGTAAGTTTTATCCTCTACTAATCTACTGACTATAACTATTTTATTATCCTGTAAAAAGAAAAAAAAAATGAAATAGGGAGACTGGATATTTTTGAGTTCTTTACACTTTACAGTTTACACTTTATACACAATCATCATTAACTATGCTTGTAATTTTATTTTTAGATGGCGACCAAAAGGGCAGCCCCTGCTTCTATTTCAGAACCCACTGGGCCAGGGGACCTCGACATGTTTTCAAATGCAGTATCACTTAAAGATGAAGAATTGGAAGAGTTACGCCTTTCACTACCGCAAGATAAGAAACTGATGGAGGGGCGCAACTATATTAAGAGGAAAACCAATAGAATGAAGGAATGTTGGAAAAGCTTCATGGAGTATATGGAGAGCGGAGAGCTTCGCTGTGAATGTAAGTTCTGTGACTGTACATATTCATGCCATGGTAATACAGCTGGTTCAAAGAATGTTAAGAAGCACTATGAGAAATGTTTGCATAATCCTATAAATAAAGGCAAAGGTAAACAATCTGAATTGACGTTTAAACCTGGGTTTTTGGCTAGTGATGAAGAGGGTGGTGAGGGGAAATTGAAGTATGGGGTTGTGAATTTGACTGAGGTTAGACAAGCAATTGTTGAAATGATTATTGTTGAAGAATGTTCGTTTAGATTTGCTGAGTCCCCTGGTTTTGTACGTGTTATAGAAGCTGCTTGTTCGAAATAAACTTGTCAATCACGTTTTACCATAGCACGTGATGTTCTTAAGCTTTATAAGACTGAAAAGATGATGTTGAAAGGTTTGTTCAGAGATTCATGTCAAAGGGTTAGCATTACAACTGACACATGGACATCTAACCAAAAGTTGAATTACATGTATATCACGGCCCATTTTATTGATATTGAATGGAAGTTGCAGAAAAGAATCATTAACTTTTGTCCAACCACTAGTCATAATGGTCAATCTATTGGTAAAGGTATTGAAGAATGTCTTGAATCTTGAGGCATTGATAGTAAGCTTTTTACTGTGACTGTTGATAATGTTGCCCCGAACAATACTGCATGTGATTATTTGCGAAAAATGATTGAGCGTGCGGGAGGTATTGGTAAGGGAAAGTATGTTCATATCATCAATCTTATTGTTTGGGATGGCATTAAAGATGACCAAACATCCATCAATAGGATTAGAACTGCTGTGAAATATATTAGAAATTCTCCTGCTAGATTTCAGAGATTGAAAGATCTTGGGGAGAGACTTAATATAGATACCAAAGCTTTGTTGTCTCAAGATTGTCCTACTCGTTGGAATTCTACCTATAGCATGTTGAATGCTGTTTGTAGATTGCGACGAGCAATTGATGGCATTGAATTACCTCCTTCGGATAAACCCGATGAACAAGTTCACAGTCATGATGATTGGGCAAAAGTAGAACAGCTAGTTGTATTTTTGAGAGGGTTTTACATTATGACAAAGCGCATTTCTGGTGCTTTGTATTTGACAAGCAGTAAGGGTCTTATTGAAATCTCAGGCGCACTAAGTATGTTGAATAAGTGGAAACAAAATAGAGATGAAAAGATGCAATCTATGGCGATTGTCATGAAAAAGAAGTATGACAAGTATTGGGGTGATTTTGATAAAATGAACTTGATGGTTTACATGGCTGTGATTCTTGATCCAAATTCTAAGTTTGTAATTGTTGAATTGACTCTAGAAGACATGTTTGGGGTGGAAAAGGCTAAGCAATTAGCTAGAGATGTAAAGAAGTGTGCCTATGAGTTATTTGAGGAGTATAGATTAATATACTCTCCTCTGGCTTCTCAAAGTGGCCAAAGTTGTGATGTCGTGTCCAGTTCTATTCACTTTGGTGAAGGAGAGGAGTTTAACTATATTAGAAATGTCCATGAAAGAGCTAAGATGATGAGGGGAACAGTTGTGATTGTGAGTGAGTTTGAAAGGTACATGAGTGAACAATTAGGAGTGGAAGAGGATGATTTGGATGCATTATATTAGTGGCGGCTTAATGGTCATCGTTATCCAATTATTTCACGGATGGCTCGTGACATTCTTGCTATTCCTTTATCTACCGTGGCATCAGAATCTGCTTTTAGTGCGGGAGGTCGCACAGTTGATCAATTTAGAAGCTCTTTGAATCCATTGTTAAAGTTTTAGTTTCTTGTTATCATATGTTTATTCAATTTTTTGTTGTGAACTTTCATTCATATTCCTTTTTTGTCATTACTAGACTGTGCAGGATTTGATTTGTTCTCAAGATTGGATTCGAGCAAGGAACCGTAAAGTATTACGTGACATGGAACATAACTTGAAGGATTTGGAGGAGTTGGAAAAAATTGAAGAAGGTAGTGGTTTAATATTTATTTAGCTTGGTTTTGTTCAATTGAGTTTTGAATAAGTAGTTGTGTAATTATTGTAATTTGGAAGGGTGAAATTGAACTGTAGTATAAAAAATGAAAAATATAGTATAAAAATGTTAGATCATTATTGGAAGGCAGGCAGCATTGACACTGGAAGGCGGCATGCATGTTTGTAATTACTGACATCATTGAAGCTATTGTAACTTAGATCATTATTGTTAGATCATTACTGAGTCTGACACCGAATGTTTGTAATTATTATTGACACCGAATGTTTGTAATTATTTAGCTTAGAATCTGCTTTTATACTCATGCGAATGTTTGTTTGATTTTATTTTCTATCATTACAGAAATGAGAAGTGTTGCACTTGACGAGGAGGACAATGTCATCTATATCGTGGAACCTTGAAGTCTTCAAGAAATGACTTAAATTTTTGTTTGAACTTTTTGAAGGACTGTTATTTTGGTTATTATTATCGGCTTGTAATAGACATTTAATTTTAAATACTTCGGAATTCGGATGGTGTTATTATTGGGCTTCGGTCCAGCATCCTGCCTGCACGAGCTTAAAATACGCGAAGCGCGGCTTGCCATTCGACCTGTGAGATCTGCACCAGAAAGTGGTTAAATGAATTGATTTGGACTACTCATACCAACAAGATGCATCTTCTTTTCTGGTAGCCATCTCATAGAAACTCCAAAGTTAAGCGTGCTTGGCCTGGAGTAGTTATGGGATGGGTGACCCCCTGGGAAGTTTCCCAGGTGCGCGTGAGTGAGGACAAAGCGCGCTAGAAAGTCTTCATCATTCTTGGGGACCAACAATTGGTATCGGAGCAGGTCACAGGTGCGGATTCCCTCGAAGTATCCTACAGTGGAGGCTGCCAGAGTGTTGGAACTAAGAGGCGGGCATGCAGCAAATGTTGCCAGTTGGCCGGAACTAAGATGTTGGCGCGGTGGAGGTTATCAGGTGCTGGAGGGCTATGTGATCAAATCCAGTATCTTTGGGCCCGAGATCTTGGCGCAGCCAAGTAAACGGAGTGGCAGAGATGCTGATGTCAAGTGTTGTATGACTGTGTGAATGAATCAAACCGCTAGAGTGCTGTGTGATCAAAACAAGTTCGCGGAGGTATCCAGACTATGGAGTGAGATCTTTGGCAGTCTTGGGAGGATTGTTGGGCTTCGGTCCAAAGATCCACTGCTGCGAGCTTATGGGATGGGTGACCCCCTGGGAAGTTTCCCAGGTGCGCGTGAGTGAGGACAAAGCGCGCAAGAAAAGACTCGTGTTCGTACTGTGAAGACAGTCTTCATCATTCTTGGGGACCAACAGTTATTATGAAGAATATGTGCACACTGGATTCGTAATTTGATGGTTAAAATGTTATCTATTGTTAGGCTTTATTTATTTTTGTGTGGGAATAATTTATTTAAAGTAGGTACGGAACAGGTATTTTTTTTAACAAAGTCAAATAGTCAACCGGGCTAAAATAGGTCCAGCCCGGACCGACCCGATTTTACCGGGTCCGTATCGGGCTTGACCCGGTCCAAACAGATCCGGGCTTCGGGTCCAAAAAGTCTAACCCTTTATCTTCCGGTCCATTCCGGACCGGGTCGATCCGGGTCGGGTCAGACCCGATGCTCAGTCCTAATGGGGCATGTCGGGCCACAATTTAATGTTGAGAATGTGGAAGAACCACCAAATCCTGAAGCAAAACAAATATATGATATGTTGAATGCTGGAGACATAGAGTTGTGGCCTGGTTGTGCTAATTACTCCCAATTGTCTTATATGACTCATTTCATGAGTTTGAAAGTAGAGAACCACTTATCAGAAAAGTGTTTTAATCAGTTTGCAGAGTTCATGAAAGACAGTCATCCAAAAGGGAATCTATGTCCCGGTAACTTCTATAGTACAAAGAAATTATTGCGTGGGTTGGGATTACCTGTAGAGAAGATTGATTGTTGTCCAAACAGCTGCATGCTTTATTGGGACCATTACAAAGACAGTGAGAGTTGTATATTCTGCGGTACATCACGCTACAAAGATATGTGTCGTGCCTCAGGAAGCCGTAGGAGGAAAAAAGTGATAGCCATGAAGATGTACTACTTTCCTCTTATTCCCCGATTGCAAAAGCTATACATGTCAAATGCTACCGCGGCAGACATGAGGTGGCATGCTTCATGTTCTGGTTCAAATGATGGAATTATGCGTCATCCTGCAGACTCTCCAGCATGGAAGCACCTTGACACTATTTATCCAGATTTTGCTGCGGAGGCTAGAAATGTGAGATTAGGTCTTTCGACTAATGGTTTTGCACCTTTTGCACAATCAGGGTGACAATATTCATCGTGGCCAGTTATAGTCACACCCTATAACTTACCACCTTGGCTTTGTATGAAGGAACAATTCATGTTCCTAACAATCTTAGTACCAGGGCCACGCAATCCTAAGATGCAATTGGACGTGTTTCTTCAGCCGCTCATAAAGGAGTTAGTTAACTTGTGGGAAGAGGGTGTTCCAATATTTGACATCTCATTGAAGCAAAATTTTCAAATGCGAGCAGTGTTGTTGTGGACTATTGGTGATTTTCCAACGTATTCAATGTTGTCTGGATGGAGTACTGCTGGAAGATTGGCATGCCCTCATTGCATGGATGAGACTGAAGCGTTTACTCTTCCTAAAAGTGGTAAACAAACATGGTTTGATTGTAGTCGAAAATTCTTGGAGCTGGATCACATGTTTAGGAGGAACCGACGAGCATTTAGAAAGAATATGACATGTGAAGTACCTACACCTGAGAAAAGGTCGGGCGCTGAGATATTGAATCAAATAGAGGCACTAGCTCTTGTGAAAGTGACAGAGGACTACAATAACACAAACAAAGAGATATCCAGGAATTCTAAGAGCGGGTGGAAGAAAATAAGCATCTTTTGGGATCTCCCATATTGGAAAGAACTTCTGATTCGTCACAATTTGGATGTCATGCACATTGAAAAAATGTGTTTGACAATGTGTTCAACACTGTGCTTAATGTGCCGGGAAAGACCAAGGATACCACCAAGTCCAGAGACGAGTTGCAATTGCTCTGCATCAGACCTGAATTGAAGAAAAATGAGACGAGGTGAAAGTATCCGAAAGCTTGTTACTCACTTGACAGAGATGAAAAGAGAGTACTATGTGAATGGATATCTCGTCTTAAATTTCCTGATGACTACATGTCCAATATTAGCAGATGCATGGATAAGAAAGAACTAAAGATGAGAGGGATGAAAAGTCATGACTGTCATGTGTTCACGCAACGCTTGTTATCTATTGCGTTTCGTGGACTTCTTCCTCAAGCTGTTTGGAAGGCAATTACAGAGTTGAGTATCTTCTTTAAAGACTTGACATCTCGGACAATAAAAATAGAGGACATGTGTAGACTTCATGAAACAATTCTGGTTACTTTGTGCAAACTTGAGCGTATCTTTCCGCCTAGCTTCTTTGATTCAATGGAGCATCTTGTTATCCATCTGGCTGACGAAGCCCGCATTGCTGGTCTAGTACAATATCGATGTATGTATCCATTTGAGAGGTATATGAAGACATTGAAAGATTTCGTAAAGAACAAAGCCAAAGTTGAAGGATCCATCACCAATGCCTACTTAATGAAAGAGGCATCAACATTTAGCTCATACTTTGAAGATTGGGTGACTATGAAGATTAGAAGTGTGCCTCGAAATGATGAGGGGGGAGCCGATGAAAATGATGATCCAAATATGCTCTCAATTTTCAAATTGGATGGCCGTCCTTTTGGCAAAATGCCTTCACGATATTTTGATGCCAAAGAGTATAATGCAGCACATATATATATATATATATATATATATTATCCTGTAGAAAGATTGCTCTTGAAAGAGATACTAAAACCGGGTTAGTTATTTACTGTTTAATCATCAATTGTTTTTGTTACAGCGAGGGTTCAAATTATTTAATCAGTTGATAACAATACTTAGAGGTCATATAAAATATATTTCTAGGACTAAATTTATTGGGGAATTGTATTTACTGTCATGAAAATGCTTAAACAGTAAATACATCAGTTGATGAATTATTTTTAACTAGTTGGTATTTGTTTACTGTCATCAAATTAAATGCTTAAAGATGTTGATTATGCTATAACTAAGTATTGTGATGATCTAAATAATTAATTTGGTTTTGGTTACAGGGAGATAGTGATTCATCCCCAGATTTCCAGGGTGTGCACGAGGAGCTTTAAAAGAGTTCCCAATCCGACATGCTTCAACTGAAAAGATACTCCTGATAGCGTAAAGGCCCAGTACTATACCTTCTTTAAGGTAATTTGTAATCATTATGTAAACTAATTATATTCAATTGCGTTAAGTTAGTTTTATTAATTTGATATGCAATATGTCATAGAAACTTTTCACGTGGCCTGTTCAGTGGGAACACGAAGTCTATGATCTTTGGGAGTCTCGTGCACGGGTTAGGTTCAGCAATTTCCTAAGTGATGTAAAAAAGAAAATGGATCAAGGGAGGCCGAAACACATCCCTACTGATTGGTGGGAAGGTTTGTGTGCTTGCTGGGATACTCCCGAGGTGAGAGATATATCTACGAGGGCGAGAGGCAACCGAATGGCTGAAGAGGATGGACCTGGTACCGGGATAAGCAAGCACAGTGGAGGCTCTAAGTCTGTTAGCGTACTTGCTCGAGAGTTGGTTAGTAATTATCTAATTATTTTTGCTTGTATATGTAAGTGTGCATCGTAATAATTTCGAAGTTTTATTAATAAATAGGCAACGAAGAACAATCTTCCATTAGAGCAGTGTGTTTATGCCTCTTTTCGGGCTATCCACATGAAAAAAGATAGAACTTTTACGACACAGAAGGATGTGGATATTGATGTAAGTATATATGCATTCGATTCATCTACGGTATTTTGGAATACATTCGATTCACACTTGTTGTTTTGATTGTCATGGAAACAGTGTATAAACCTGAGTTTTTTGCCTATATATACTATTTTTTCTGCTATATATATATATATATATATATATATATATATATATATATATATATATATATATATATAGTAGCGCGTTCTATGCAATACCAATATTAGATGCAGTACTTTACAGTACTAATTTATGCATGAGTTTTGTACTAATTATGCATGAAATATATGTATTCCGTGCATCAAAATTTCAATGCATTAAAATATGCAATATATGCATCAAAATATCGATGCATTAAAATATTATATTATATGCATCAAATTTTTGTGAGAATTAATGCATTGAAATTTTGATGCACGAAATGCATATATTTCATGCATAATTAGTACAAAACTCATGCATAAATTAGTACTGTAAAGTACTGCATCTAATATTGGTACTGCATATAACGCGCCATATATATATATATATATATATATATATATATATATATATATATATATATATATGTGTGTGTGTGTGTGTGTGTGTGTGTGTGTGTGTTTTCACCAACAGTACTGGTCTTTTTTTACAGTGCAACTATATATTGACCAAATTTGTGTACATAAAAGCATGGACAGGTCTTTTTTTTCTCTGTCCAGCTTCTGTCTCTATAATGTCATTCAAGAATATGTCCAAAGATGGACAGGCCTACATAATGTGTCTTTTTTCCGTCAGCTTCTGTCTTGTTCATGCGGTTCATCCAATAATATGTGATGCATTCTGTTTTTCATTTTGTGTGGGAATAGATGTTCTATCCAGTAATATTTGATTTTCTGCATTCCGTTTCTTCATTTTATGATGCATTTCTTTTTTGATTTGTGTGGGAATAGATGTGTTTGGAGGGCTGTTGATGTATTTTAGAATGTATATAAGTTGTTACATCAAATAAGAACTTGCTCCAGTGGGAAAGTTGCATCAAATAAGAAATCCTTTTGGTAAAAAGTAGAGAGTTATGTGATACAAGGAAGGACACTTCCTTTTGTATAATAAATCTTTTGTGTGTCAAATAACGGATACTGACGCTCTATACATTTTACCAAATTAGCCTCAACTTTTTCTTCAACTATGAGACCACCTCCTTTCATAGCAAAAAAAAAAAAAAAAAAAAAAAATAATAATTCTTATTCTTTCTTCTTAAAGTACAAAACATAAGTTGCTGCTGCTCTGGTAATAGTACTCCAAGACTATTCGTATAACAGGCATTCGTTTGAGTGGAACAACATTTAGCAGTCAACAATAAGGTAAATCTACGTCCAAATCCTCCCAGTTATTGTTGGTGATTTTAGTGTCACCATTCATTTTGTATAATTGGAACTAATATGTGAGCTAAGGGGTTTATAATTCGTATTCTAATATATGATCGGGTATGTGCGGAGTGCACACATGTATAAGATCAAATTATAAGCCGGTACGGACTAATGTCGGGGGTCGGGGGCGCGCCCCTGTGAGTCTAGGGCGGCCACTTGAAGTCCATGGGCCTGGCTGATGAAATTTAGGCGAGGATTTAGTGATATTTAGAATTTTAGAGGAGGCGTGGTAAAATTGATTAATTTAGTTAACCACCCGTCAACCCTAATTTCGGACCACTAATGTGGCGTCATCAAAACCTAAAATCGACCTACTTGTAACCCTAATCCGACATTATAAATAGGGCTCTCATGAGTCGATATACACTGTGCTTCAGAAATTTCTTTATCTTTCTAAAAGCGCAGAATTTACTGCAGAATTTGAACTTACGTTTCTGTGCCTGGATTCGTAAGTGTTCCATTGGATTATCCTAGGCTGAATTTCTTGTAACCCGGGCATAGGTAGAAATATCAGTTCGGAAAGTGTTTACACGATCCATTGAAAAATCCGGATCTCCACAAAACCCCTATACCCCAACAGTTATCGGCCTCGGAATCTTCCTTCTTCATTGAAGTCTCTGCTTTATCCTCCTCTCCCAAAAATTTAGGTTGCGGGCGCCTGATTACATAGGAAACGACGACTTCAACAACTAGCAATGGATGTTACACGGAAAAATAGGCACAGTTACACTTTATGCATTCAATTCAACTTATGCGTTCGATGTTATTGTTTCTTGACAACAAAGCAGGAAGAAGTGAAGTACTAATTTGGTTTTATTTTTTCGACAAAACTAAGCAAACTTAACATGGCTTTTCTACCGTCAGGCCAGGAAAACTTGGCCTGACGTTAGGCCGGTGTTAAAATTACATATTTTTTTTCATATTTGCTGATTCCAATTTGTATATTCTTCTTATTAGAGTTGAGCTGTGCGGATTGAAATCAACAAATATGAAAAAAAATGCAATTTTAAGCTGTCTGAAAGAAGTTTTCCGCGCGGCGATAAGAAAATACATCTTAATTACACTACATATTTTTTCATATTTGTCGATTCAAGTTGTATATTCTTCTTCTTAGGATTGAACTCTACGGATTGGAATCGATAAATATAAAAAAATATGTAATTTTAACACCGACCTAACGTCAGGTCAAGTTTTCCTGGCCTGACGGTAGAAAAGCCCAACTTAACAACTGAACGAACATAATATCCGCTTGCTTAGTATGGATTGCCAGAGTTTCACATCAGGTCCACAAGCTTAGGATTAATTATAGAACAGCCCCTGAACTTAGTCTAACTACGACAAAGTCATACCCACTTTTCAAATTGCGAATAGCCCCCCTCTCGATCCTCTTGAGGCTGCACTCTTTTGTAAAACAAATAAATGTCAGGGATCATTTGATTACCAAAAAAACAGGTAGCATTTTTATTTTAGGCTTAACATCAGGTGTAGTTTTGTAGTTATTCCTATGCTTTATGATCTCACAATATTCTCACTTTTCATTGCTCCCATGTAGTTTTCTGAAAAGGGCAGAGTATAAGGGGGTTGAATCCTTGTTTACTATGTGCTCATTGGTTTAGTTTATTCGATAAAGTCCAACAATAAATAAAGAACCGCTCCAGATCGCGGGCAGTCGGGTTAGAATACGCAATATTAAGCCGGTCCACACCTGGGAATTCATCATGAATAGGGAAAGTTTGAGACAGCGCAATGATTAATACAGTTTTTGCATGCAATTAATGTGAGATCATTTTAGTTCACAGATATGTAGAAATTCATTTTTGAACTTGACAATTTTTGTTTGATTTCGTTATTTTGTGAAATATCATGCATTTTGGTTGAGTTTTGATATGAAAGAGGTAAAAACAAGATGAAAGTGGAGTTGGAATGAGTTCGGAAATCGAACCGACCAAAGAAGACAAGAAAACAAGATTGTTCGAGAGCTTGCGTGGCCGTGCATAAACTAGAAATTAAGCAGGACATTAGTTAAAAAAAAATAGCATTGAGATTTGAATTTAAAGAGTAGTAAAGTAATCCCTCAAAATAAATTCTTGCTGATCATGCGTGCACATGCGGATTTCGGGAAGCCTCTTGCTGAAGCAAGTTCTTGTTTGATGCAACTTCTCACCGATTTGGGATTTCTATAAACGTGTATATATTGTATTTTTTTTTCTTGTTGTTGCTCAAATGTAATTAGAATATTGATTTCAATAAAGTTGTATTCATTTGGCATGTTTTTCTCATTAAGCATGTTTTTCTTCTCACCGCCTTGAGTTCAGTATATATGCGTTGCTAAAATATGCGTTCAGTATGAATCGGAGAGTGGCCCGAGGGTGAGCATTATGTGTGGTTCAAAAAAAATTCAACTAATAAATAAGGACACAATTGAAAAATATTGTAACAAAAACTTTATTTCGTCTATTATATCTTGCAACTAATAAAAAAGTTTGCGTTGGTGCAATGGATGCAGCATTTAAGACAAGACCTGTATTTGGCCAATGTGATGAATGCTTAAAAAAAAAAGTTCCCAAGGAGCTCTTGGTACAATGAGTCTATTTAGTAGACCAAAGGACAAAATATATGAAATTTGGACACTATCATACTAGAACAGGCTTCTCTAAGGATCATAGATGAATTCTTGGTAAAAACAAATATAAGAATCAATGAACAATTGTGGTTCATTTTCTTTGTGCTAGAAACCCGTGTTGGATCGGACGTGGCAAATTTAATTGCCCCACGCCTTGGTTTTACTAACTGGAATTTTGCACCAACGGATGGCATGGATGGAGGTATATGGATGTTTTGGAATGAGACTGATTTGGTTGTGGAATTTCTCGAGGTAGAAGATCAAGGGATTCATGCAATTATTAGCAGAAGACAACAAGAACCTTGGTTACTATCCGGTGTGTACGCAAAACCAAGGAAAGTTGATAAACTTCGTTTTTTCTCGAAGATGAAAGAGATCGCAAGAAGTAATAATTTACCGTGGTTGGCTACAGGAGATTTTAATGAGATTTGCTTTGCTCATGAGAAAGCCAGAGGACGTACAGCAAATCTCAACAAGTGCCTACAGTTCCAACATTGGATGGAGGAATGTGGTCTACAGGATTTGGGATTTCATGGCCCCCTATTTACATGGTCAAACAAAAGAGAGGGTGTCGCACTCATCGAAGAAAGGATTGACAGAGCTTTGGGTAACCAATCCTGGGGCGATCGTTTTCCGGAGAATATTGTCTATCACTTGCCGCGAACTTATTCAGACCACCACCCCATTTTCACAAACTGCTTTGGGGGGTTATATCACCAGAGACTAAGCCGTTTCGGTTCGAAAGTGCATGGTTACTTAGTAAAGATTGCAAACCCTTAATCCAAAATATTTGGGCTGGGGCTAATGATATCACTCAAGCAATAGATATGGTGCCTCAAATTATTATACCCTGAAACAAGGAAAAATTTGGCAATATATTTAGGAGGAAAAGACTGGTCAAGGCACGGCTGGCAGGCATACAGAAAAGTCTTTCATGCGAATACTTAGCAAACTTGGAGAAATCCCTCATCAAAGAATTTAATATCATCCTCCAGCAAGAGTAAAGACTATGGCATCAGAAGTCACGTATCAAATGGATGCAAGAGGGCGAACGAAATACCAAGTTCTTCCACCAATCTATTATGGCTCGGAGAAGGAGGAATAAGATTGTGACCCTTCAAATAAATGATGTTTGGGTCAAGGATGAGGAACAGCTTAAGCAACATGCCATGGATTATTACAAATCATTATTCTCACCTAACGAGGCCCAACATCAAGTAGGACCTCCACCGCTGCCATGTTCATTGTACTAGGCCAGAATTTCAGCAGAGGAGTCTTTGAGTTTATTGCGCCGAATTTCCGGGAAAGAAATGAAAGATATTGTGTGGGCCTGCCATCCGGGAAAATCACCTGGGCCTGACGGGCTTCAAGCCCTATTTTACCAACACTTTTGGGATGTAGTAGGAAGTTCGGTTCAGCACTTTGTCCAGGAAGCGCTAAATCTGGGACATTTTGATCCGGCAATCTGCTCCGCTTTCCTCTGCCTCATTCCGAAAGCCACGAACCCAGTTAGTATTGCTCAGTTTCGACCTATTTCTCTTTGTAATTGTAATATCCGCAATTTTCGATTTCCGGTAATTTCTTTTTTTTTTCGGCGGAAGTCTGTTTTGACGACTCTCTCATGTCCGTTTCGTCATTCTGAGAATGATTAATTCTACACTTTTTGACATCCGAGTTCGTTTCGGTGTCGTTTCGTTGAGTTCTGTGCTTTTTAGCGACTTTTCCGCACTTGAGTTCGATTCTTGCGAATCTCGACCGAAAGCTACATTTGAGTTTCCCGCAAGTCCGTTTAACTTTGTTAGACGTGTTGTGAACTTCGGTTTGGTTATTCGATCACGTATCGTGATTTTCGGGCATTTGGGCCATTTTCGTAATTTCCCAAAGTTTGGGGTAATTACCTTCTGTTGTCGAATTTCGAGCCTTCGGGTGGTCGGAATTGTGTGTCCTACTAGCTCTTAGATTCGTCTTTGTGAGTACTTCGTAACCGTATCTTCGGTTCGTATTCGTGTTCGGGTTTCGGTGTCGTTTTGTTGAATTCGGGATTTCTAAACGACCTTTCTAAGTATGAGTTCGTCTTTGTTAGATCACCATTAATTTTTGGTAACTCCAAAAATTATAAATCTTGCAATATTATAGAACATCGAGTTAGCTTTCCAATGGTTCAAGCGGTGAGTCAATCGGTCCGGACGAGAGAGTTATGGTCGTTTGATTTTGGCCGAGCACTTCCGGGAGCCTTTCGGCCGATAGGGGTCGATAGACTCTCGCCTACTTTCGGTATGGCTATCGGTTGGGCCTATCGGCCGATAGGCGGCCGATAGGTTCTGTTGTGTTACACTATAAATGTGTTGTTTCGGCGTAAATCGTTCATTTCCTCCCCCTTCTTCAACCGTGCGAGAGAGAGACTTGAGAGGAGAGTTCCTCCATCTATCACTTACTTGTGTAAATTTCTTCATTCCTTTTCGATCGGGTGGCTCGGATTGCGGATCTAACCCGTGGTTTTGGATTTGAATGCTTGATTCATCAAGAGGTAAGAATTCCTTTAACCCTACCTTTTTGGATAATTGGGGATTTTGGGGTTTTGTCAGATTCTTTGCGGTTTGTTGATGGATTCTTGATGAATATGATTATTCTTGTTGCTATTCTTACTTTCACTACGGAATCATGGTATATTTCTTGATTTAAACGGAATCGAGATGGTTTGGTTTTGTTCCGCCATCTTTGTTAATTTTGTGCGAAAATACATGAATCGTAGGCGGGTTTAGTGTATTCCATTTCCGTGTCGTTTAGAAGTGGTTGTGATTGTGCTATTCGAATCGTTAGGTTCATTTCCGCCGGTTCCTTGCGGTCGTGTTCAACTCTTCCGCTCCGCTCGTGTCATCGTCTAATTATTCGAGGCAAGTACCTTGTCCATACATTTCTTGTTTCGCGGATATGATGATTGGTGTTCGTCTTGGTTTGTTTGTTTGTTTGAAATGAGTTTTCAAAAGATTTGGTTAGCCTCGTTAAAGGCCCCTTTCAAAACCGTGTGTGTTTTGTGATTGGTGTGTTCGTGAATAACTATGTGAATTCTATGTATATGCTTGGTGTTCATGTTGCACTTGGTATTGGGTGTGGGCGTATATTATTTCATTTCGGTGCGTTGTGAATTGACGTGGTGTTTTGCTAAGTGTTTGATGCCTCTGGGCGAATTGTTTGAATATCCTTGATGTGATATGTTATTTGTGTGAATGTGTGGATATGGTTGAAGGTCTACGGTGGCACATGGCATGTGATCATGTGGCCAGGATGCAATAAGTGATTGATCCAACCGTGAGAGCCTGAGATAATCTACGGTGGCACATGGCATGTGATCATGTGGCCAGGATGCAACAAGCGATTGATCCAACCGTGAGATGTGTGTGATTTGTTTCGAGCCTGAGATAATCTACGGTGGCACATGGCATGTGATCATGTGGCCAGGATGCAACAAGCGATTGATCCAACCGTGAGATGTGTGTGATTTGTTTCGCTAGCCAGCTCGGGAGGGTCCTTCGAGGCCTCGAGTGGGATGTCGGTGGTATCGTCCCGGTCCTAGGCGATGCGCGTGCGTGATTATGTTTCGTTGATTTTACGTCCGTTGAGGACACGTGATGTTGGGCTCTGACCCTGTAAATTGTTGGTGATTTCCTATTTGCGAAAACAAAACCTTTGGGCTGTGACCCTATTGATTTTTGGAAAAAGAAGGATTTTATAATCCTAAATTGTTTTCTATTAAAACTCTCGATGGCATTTTAAACTGTTTTGTAAATTGTTTCCCTTATTTGCGATCTTTCGGTTTTGGAAATGTTTACCCAAACTCTTGCCTCGGGAAGTACTTTTCTTTACGTTTGGATCTTTGAGGATTCCTGATTATCATTGTTCTTGGAACTTGTATTGTATGGCTCGTATTTTTGCACTTGTACTTGCACTAGCAAAACGGTGGAGTTTGCTAACCCCAGAGTATTCGGGGTGGATGTCTATTTTTGCATTCGTGTTTTGGAGCATAACACGGGGTCGGCACGAAGGATGATGAAAGATGAACGATACTAATCACACGAGGATCCGTTGACGTCGTTTTGGTCTAGTTGTATTTTCTTTTCAGCTGATATCTTTTCCCGTTATGCGGGAGTTTATTGTATTTTGACCCCTGCGTGGGTATGTGTTTGGAATTGAGTTGTATGTATTTGTTGAAAGACCAAATCGGTCTCTTGAGTCATTTTAGCCTTAAAGGCGAGGTTTAGATGTTTGATTTTAGTTATCGGCTGGTAGATCCTCGAGGAGAGGGTCTACGGCGTGTAATATCCCCGAGCGGATTTGGGGTGTTACATAAATGGTATCGGAGCTTAGGTTGTGGAAACCTAGAGGTCGGGTCGATGGTGTCTATCGAGTTTTTGTCTCGTCGGATTTTATCCGATCGAGTCGTGTCGCGACGCGTCCCGAGTTTGTTGGTCGTGATTAGTATCGTGGGGCGATCATCATCTTCGTGCGACTGTGCCGTAAGTCTCCCTTCTTTGTGTTGTGCCTCGTGTGACACGAGCTATTTTTATGATTTATTTGCTAAGTGACGGAATCCTCTTATGGATTTTGATTTCTTGATACGTGACTATTTGACTCTCATATTTCATTCATGTGAGGAGTAGTTCTTTGGATTGTGCATGTTGGACTCTATTTCTTTTTTCATTGCGTGAGTTCCTTTGTGATAGCTTTCGGTATCTTACCGAGTGAATTTTATTTCAAAATCGATTCCTTTAACCGAGTTGTTGGCCTTGACCGTTTTGACGGTAGTTGGGTGTTTTCAAATGATTTTGTGAGTTTTGATAAGTACTACCGTCATCGACCTTTTTGGGCATTCTTGTAATTGGTTTTTAGCACAGTGGGTTCGTACGGGACCCACGGCGCTATATTGTTCCTTGTAATTACTCGAAAATTTTGGGGCATTCTAACCCATTGAATTATTTTTGAAAACCTTGAGTATCTTAGAAAATTAAAATTCGAGACGTACTTTTAAAGCGAATTATTTTCTTGCGGTGTTTTCAAGGTGTTTTCTAATGCCGCAATACATTTCAAAAAATTTCGGTTGAGGACCAAAAATATTTTTGAGATATTTTCAAATGCGATTGCTTAGACCCAAGGGTCGAATATTTTTGAAAGTTTTTCACTAAAGGAAAGGTGTCCTCATTTTTGTTCAAACGCAAGATGATTTTCAAAGTCTCGATAATGGTGTTTGCACTACTTTTTGTAAAATGATACTCAAGATCAACTGTTGTTTCCAAACTGTTTTCAAAAGGTGGTTCTCGTTTTACAAACCTATCATTCCTGTTTGCGGACCGGAAATGCGTGTATGGTTTTCGAACTTTCGTTACGGTGTCAACCCCGAATTGTGATTGAATTGGTGGCGTGAGTGTCGAGTCGTCGCCACGCATATGTTTTGTTGGCCCTCTGTGAGAGGTGTGAACTGGTGTTTTGTGTTGATCGCCTCGTGGGGATTTGCGTGTTGTCGGTCTAGTGTGCGTTGTTAAAGCCTGGATTTTTATGCGTTATACACATGGGTGATTGTTTCATGATGTTTGTGATTGTGTGATGGCCGCTGCTCGGGATGTTGTAATCTTCGAATGATGCCGTTGTTGTTGTGATTTTTGTATGCGTTGATATGTTATCTTTGAGTTGGCATCTCCGGTATGTTGTTTTGCGGTGTTTTGATCCATTGTATCGAGCATTTATATTTTCGTATGCCGAGCCGAGACGTTTCAATCGTGATGTGCCGGGCATGCACGTGTAAATTGTCTTTCTCGCCGATGACACATTTCAAGTGTGGACTCGAGGACACCGAATTCGGTTGTGAATTGGCTCACGAGACTTTCGGAGTTCGCGCTTCAAAGACAGAGATATCGAATCGGCTTTGAGAGGCCTTTGAAGGATGTTTGATCGGTTGCTTGTTGTGTCGTCACCTTCCTTTATAAGAGGTCGAATGTAGTACCGTGTTGTTTTTAGACTTCGTATTTTCTCTTTCTCCGATCTGTCGATTCGCTCGTGATCGTTGGTACTTTATGAACTTGTTCTATATTTCGGTTTCATCGTCCGAACGAGCCGTGATCTTGTTGTGGTCGATCCGGTTATCGATGTTACTTTTTCGGGTTCGATTCGATTCTTGTGAACCTTGTTTGGGAGTGACATCATCTGGTTCTACTAGTTCTTTTATTCAAGTGGATCGGCTTTGGAACTCTTGTGTTTTCGACTCTGTCGACTCATTTATGTTCGTTGACATTTCGAGCTTGTCCCGCTCCTTGCTTTTGTTGATCGAGCGAGTGTGGTGTTATTTCGAATAACTCGTTGTCGTTGTGACTTTTCAATCGCTATTCCCTTTCTGCGGATCTTCGGCAATGCATGTCTTGTAGTTCTCACCGGATCATCACGGGAGTTGTTGTTTGAACTTTATTGTTCTTTGTGATTCGAACATGATTCTTCGATCTTTGTTGTCTCGATCGTTGTGGTTTGATCGTTTGATTGTTCGGTTTATATTGACCTCGTTCCGTGATTGGCGAACATTCGGGCTCCTTCGTAATTCCCTTGATTCGGGAAATTAGTTTCGTTTTCGATCTTCCAGCCCTTAGGCGGTGGGATTTCGTGTTTGTTCAGCGGTTGACTCGCGTTTTGATTGATGTACCGTTGGGTTGGTCAATCATATTGATTTTCGTTCGTTGTGTTTTGTGATTGTCGGATAATTGACTTGGCTATATTATCCGTTTGATGACGTTTGTCACTTGTTGGTTTTTATTATATCCCTAACGGCGACGTTGTGTTGGTCGCCGTGGAGCGTGTTTTCACGCCGTATACTCCTTTGCGTTGTTTGTAACATTTCGCCGTTGGGCGTTAGTTACGCATTCTTGTGTATCTCGTTGAGTTTTTCCTGGCGGAATATTTCTTCTCCCTACTTGTTTTAAGTTTCGGGACGAAACTTCTTTTAAGGAGGGTAGAATGTAATATCCGCAATTTTCGATTTCCGGTAATTTCTTTTTTTTCGGCGGAAGTCTGTTTTGACGACTCGCTCATGTCCGTTTCGTCATTCTGAGAATGATTAATTCTACACTTTTTGACATCCGAGTTCGTTTCGGTGTCGTTTCGTTGAGTTCTGTGCTTTTTAGCGACTTTTCCGCACTTGAGTTCGATTCTTGCGAATCTCGACCGAAACTGTTGTTTCGAGTTTCCCGCAAGTCCGTTTAACTTTGTTAGACGTGTTGTGAACTTCGGTTTGGTTATTCGATCACGTATCGTGATTTTCGGGCATTTGGGCCATTTTCGTAATTTCCCAAAGTTTGGGGTAATTACCTTCCGTTGTCGAATTTCGAGCCTTCGGGTGGTCGGAATTGTGTGTCCTACTAGCTCTTAGATTCGTCTTTGTGAGTACTTCGTAACCGTATTTTCGGTTCGTATTCAGGTTCGGGTTTCGGTGTCGTTTTGTTGAATTCAGGATTTCTAAACGACCTTTCTAAGTATGAGTTCGTCTTTGTTAGATCACCATTAATTTTTGGTAACTCCAAAAATTATAAATCTTTGCAATATTATAGAACATCGAGTTAGCTTTCCAATGGTTCAAACGGTGAGTCAATCGAGTCGGACGAGAGAGTTATGGTCGTTTCGATTTTGGCCGAGCACTTCCGGGAGCCTTTCGGCCGATAGGGGGTCGATAGACTCTCGCCTACTTTCGATGGCTATCGGTTGGGCCTATCGGCCGATAGGCCGGCCGATAGGTTCTCACGTGTTACACTATAAATGTGTTGTTTCGGCGTAAATCGTTCATTTCCTCCCCCTTCTTCAACCGTGCGAGAGAGAGAGACTTGAGAGGAGAGTTCCTCCATCTATCACTTACTTGTGTAAATTTCTTCATTCCTTTTCGATCGGGTGGCTCGGATTGCGGATCTAACCCGTGGTTTTGGATGTGAAAGCTAGATTCATCAAGAGGTAAGAATTCCTTTAACCCTACCTTTTTGGATAATTGGGGATTTTGGGGTTTTGTCCGATTCTTTCCGTTTTGTTGATGGATTCTTGATGAATATGATTATTCTTGTTGGTATTCTTAGTTTCCCTACGGATTCATGGTATATTTCGTGATTTTTACGGAATCGAGAGGGTTTGGTTGTGGTCCCCTCGTTGTTATTTTTGTGCGAATATACATGAATCGTAGGCGGGTTTCCGGGTGTATTCCATTTCCGTAATCGTTTAGAAGTGGTTGTGATTGTGCTATTCGAATCGTTAGGTTCATTTCCGCCGGTTCCTTGCGGTCGTGTTCAACTCTTCCGTTCCGTTCGTGTCATCGTCTAATTATTCGAGGCAAGTACCTTGTCCATACATTTCTTGTTTCGCGGATATGATGATTGGTGTTCGTCTTGGTTTGTTTGTTTGTTTGAAATGAGTTTTCAAAAGATTTGGTTAGCCTCGTTAAAGGCCCCTTTCAAAACCGTGTGTGTTTTGTGATTGGTGTGTTCGTGAATAACTATGTGAATTCTATGTATATGCTTGGTGTTCATGTTGCACTTGGTATTGGGTGTGGGCGTATATTATTTCATTTCGGTGCGTTGTGAATTGACGTGGTGTTTTGCTAAGTGTTTGATGCCTCTGGGCGAATTGTTTGAATATCCTTGATGTGATATGTTATTTGTGTGAATGTGTGGATATGGTTGAAGGTCTACGGTGGCACATGGCATGTGATCATGTGGCCAGGATGCAACAAGTGATTGATCCAACCGTGAGAGCCTGAGATAATCTACGGTGGCACATGGCATGTGATCATGTGGCCAGGATGCAACAAGCGATTGATCCAACCGTGAGATGTGTGTGATTTGTTTCGAGCCTGAGATAATCTACGGTGGCACATGGCATGTGATCATGTGGCCAGGATGCAACAAGCGATTGATCCAACCGTGAGATGTGTGTGATTTGTTTCGCTAGCCAGCTCGGGAGGGTCCTTCGAGGCCTCGAGTGGGATGTCGGTGGTATCGTCCCGGTCCTAGGCGATGCGCGTGCGTGATTATGTTTCGTTGATTTTACGTCCGTTGAGGACACGTGATGTTGGGCTCTGACCCTGTAAATTGTTGGTGATTTCCTATTTGCGAAAACAAAACCTTTGGGTGTGACCTATTGATTTTTGGAAAAGAAGGATTTTATAATCCTAAATTGTTTTCTATTAAAACTCTCGATGGCATTTTAAACTGTTTTGTAAATTGTTTCCCTTATTTGCGATCTTTCGGTTTTGGAAATGTTTACCCAAACTCTTGCCTCGGGAAGTACTTTTCTTTACGTTTGGATCTTTGAGGATTCAGGATTATCATTGTTCTTGGAACTTGTATTGTATGGCTCGTATTTTTGCACTTGTACTTGCACTAGCAAAACAGTGGAGTTTTGCTAACCCAGTATTCGGGGTGGATGTCTATTTTGCATTCGGGTTTTGGAGCATAACACGGGGTCGGCACGAAGGATGATGAAAGATGAACGATACTAATCACACGAGGATCTGTTGACGTCGTTTTGGTCTAGTTGTATTTTCTTTTCCGCTGCAGTATCTTTTCCCCGTTGTACGGGAGTTTATTGTATTTTGACCCCTGCGTGGGTATGTGTTTGGAATTGAGTTGTATGTATTTGTTGAAAGACCAAATCGGTCTACTGAGTCATTTTAGCCTTAAAGGCGAGGTTTAGATGTTTGATTTTAGTTATCAGCCTGGTAGATCCTCGAGGAGAGGGTCTACGGCGTGTAATATCCCTGAGCGGATTTGGGGGTGTTACAGTAATGTCCTCTACAAATTCGTTACGAAATGCATTACTATGAAACTTAAACATATCATGCCGAACATCATTGCTCCTACCCAATCTAGCTTCATTAAAGGTCGTAGTACGCAAGATAATATTTTTACTTTGCAAGAGATTCTCCATTCCCTACGTACAAAAAAAAGGAATAAGATTGGTTGTATGATCATGAAATTGGAATTGGAGAAGGCTTACGACAAAGTGGACTGGATCTTCCTCGAAGAGACTTTGGTCACCTTTAATTTCCCACAACAATTAATCACCTTGATAATGTTTTGTGTGAAGAATGCTTCGACGAAGATTCTATGGAACGGAGAACCACTTGAACCTTTTCATCATGCTTGTGGGCTACGCCAAGGTGATCCTCTATCCCCATATCTTTTCGTATTGTGCATGGAAAGGTTGTCGTATATGATAAATGATATGGTCGATGGCAAAAAGTGGGCACCGATTAAGGTGGGCCGTAATGGAACTTCTTTCTCGCACGTGTTCTTTGCGGATGACTTAGTCCTTATGGGGAAAGCTACGATATCTAATGCGAGGACGATAAGAAAAGTGATTGACAGCTTCTGCGGTAACTCAAGTTTGAAACTGAGCTTAGGAAAATCCAAGGTCTTTTTTACAAAGACATAGGGATCAAATATGAAGAACTCTATTTGTGAAATACTTGGATTCGGTTTTACAGTGAACCTGGGGAAGTATTTGGGCGTTAATCTCAGTCATGGGAGATTAAGTCAGACCCATTTCAGCCCCCTTTTTGACCGGATTATGGGACGTTTTAGTGGGTGGAAACGCAAATTTCTATCTCTTGCGGGAAGATCGACTCTAGTTCAATCAGTGACCTCCTCAATTCCTATACACACAATGCAGTCTACTTGGTTACCGGAAAATATATGCAATAAGTTGGACAAACCCAACAGAGATTTCCTGTGGTCCTCCGATATTAATCAGCAAAGGATGCACCTTGTTGGATGGAAGAAAGTCACCAAACCAAAGCAAGATGGGGGGCTGGGTTTGCGGGAAGCTCGCACGACAAAAGAAGCACTCCTGGCTAAACTGGTTTGGTGCATTCTTAGAGATGAGAAGACTGTTTGGTCGAAATTGGTACACAACAAATATATCAAAGATTCGAACATCTTCCAGTATGTTATTAAACCATGTGATAGTCCAACCTGGAAAGGAATTGCTAAAAGTGCCGCACTTCTTAAACCGTTATTTCATTGGAAAGTTGGAGATGGGAGGAAGATTTCGTTTTGGTTCGACAATTGGTTGGGTACAGGACCGTTGTGTGACATGGGGTTGCAATTAGCAAACTCTGAGAAGGAAATCAATCTTCGAGACGTGGTTGATCAGTCCGGTAACTGGAATCTCGAGTGCTTGTGTACTGAAATTCCACCCATGGTAAAACAGCAAATTCTGAGCTTCTCATTTACTCTTAACGCAGCTGAAGATGTCCCTATTTGGAGTGAATCTGCAACTGGTATGTTCTCGTGTCAATCTGCGTATAAGACCTTGCAAGGGCTGAACTCGAACCCACAGAGAACTAGAACTTTAAAGTGGAGTTGGCTATGGAAATTGAAGTGTAGTCACAAGCTGAAACATTTCTTATGGCTTGCAATCCAAGAGAAGCTGGTTACTAACCACTTGCGCAAAGTGAGGAAAATTCCCCTTTCAGCAGATTGCCCACAATGCGTTTGTACAGAGGAAACGGTCATCCATATCATGCGAGATTGCCCTCATGCTCGGAAAATTTGGGAGAAGCTCATTCCGCAGAATGCTATGTCCGCTTTCGATAATCTGGAAAAATCAGAATTGGTTCAAACAAAATTTGCAATGTACTCTCAAGGACTGCGATTTTATTCCAGGGGTACCATGGTATCTAATATTCTCCGCAGCTGTGTGGAATATATGGAAAGCGAGGAACGCAAAGATCTTCAAAAACAAGAACCAATCGATACACCACACTCTTTTTCTCATTAAACGGGAAAGTATGGATCTTGCTATGAGCTTTAAAAGCAAGCTGGAGCAAAGCAGATTTGGAAATTGGCGCCTACCTGCTCTTGGTTGGGCTAAGTTGAACACGAATGGAAGCACTCAGATTCATTCTAATCAAGGGGCCATTGGAGGATTACTCAGAGATGACAGAGGAAACTGGTTATGGGGTTTCCAAGATCGCATTTTGTCTCCTACAGTGGACGAAACTGAACTCAAGGCCCTGCTTTGTGGCCTTAAACTGGCGTGGGAGCGACGAGTCCGACGTATAAAAGTGGAAATAGATTCACAATATATTTTCAATTTGGTGACAGGAGATTCAGAGGTTCCAACTCAGCTCATAAATGAAGTTATGGAGTGCCAACAATACTTGAGCGAAATCACTTTCAAACACATTCAGCGAGCAAGCAATGGATGTGCAGACTTTCTTGCAAAGTCTGGTTCTACTATTGAAGATGGGGGAAGATTCTTGGATCAACCACCTGAAGATTTGTTGCCACATTTGGCTTTTGATTTAGTTTAATTACTAGCTCTCTCATGTACCAAAAAAAAAAAAAAAAAATTGTGGTTCATTCTAGAATAGGAACCATGGTAAAAGTAGTATGTAGGCATGAGTTTGTGAAGCCTCAACTTAACTCGAATGGAGACCGAATTCTCCGACTTTCATTCATGTTCTTAGACTGAGCAGGGATCTGTATATCTTACGGAGCCCGTCCTAGTCTAATTTTTTATATTAATTTCCTCATTTTGTTCTTCTCGAATATGTAAATGAATATCATATTATTAATATTATTATTATTACTATTATTATTATAAAGAATATTTGTAAACATTCCTCTACTTAGTTTACAAGTATCTTCTTACTAAAATTAATAAATCATTTCACTGAATTAGTTAGTAAGTAACACTTATTTTTACCGCTTCACTTAATTGATTGTAGTGCTTCTTATTTATTAAAATTTGCTACTTTTCTGTATTGCTCCACTTAATTGGTGAGACTGGGAGGTTGAGACCATTTTGCAGATTCGAAGAGCGACAATGTATCTAGCCAACATAAGGGTGAGACGCTTCCACCTAAAGTTCCAAACTCAAAAGAAAAGTCCAAGAGTATTGTAATAAATGTATGAGTTTTAACTATTCAGGGATCATGATTCATTACATATCGTGTGTAATTTCAGTCGCTATATTGTTATGAAGTTGTGAACTTGAAATTTTGCATATATAATTTGAATTTATTCTCACGTAACAAGTCTCAATATCAGTCGATATTGATCACTTTTTGTCACATTCGCGCTCGATCCGAGATCGAGGCGATCGGAATCAGTTCTTCAAAAATGCAATTCCATTCCGTCTCATCCCGTAATTTTCAAATGAAACGAGATTGGAATTACTTTAAAACGATCCGGTCCCACCCTATGCCTAGTCCTATCACTCACTGGTCATGAAGCGACGCCGGCACAGTTGTAGCAATGTTTAAAAGGGCCTTTTAGGGAGGGATTGGAGTGCATGCTCAATTTTACAAGGCACACACGCAACACAGCTTATATTCAGTTTTCCCTTTAAGGGGGAATCACTCTTTCCCATACTGAAATTCCATTTTGCCTTTCCCTTGCTTTGGATTTATATGCTCCATCTTTCAAATTCTATACACACAAATAAAAGAAATAATTAAATAAATTGAACAACCGTCCAAAGACAAAAGTATACCCATCTATAAAAGAGAAATGTTTTTGCCTTATTTTCCTCTCTAACTGACCTTTTTCCTTTGAACATGATATGTCCATATTAACTAATTAATCCCTGTTTCTAGACCACACTAAATCGGGGTTCTTTAGGGTACGAAATATGAATTTTTATTTAATAGAAAAAAAAAAGAGACTATTCTTGAGAGGCAATATGGAATTTTTTTTTTTCCTGAGAGAGTGATTGTGTGAGTTTATTTAAAGGATGGTGCTAAATAAACACCCCTGTAAACACCCTGACCCCACTGCCCATCTGATTGGTGCATAATTGATCTAAAATTCATATACAAAATATTCATTTTTCCGGGCATAATTGTACTGATTTGTGATTAAAAATATATATTTTACAGATATATCCAAACATGAGCTAAAAATGGTTATTTTACAGATTACTGATATGAAGCATCAAAAAGGACGGAAAACAAGACCAAATCCAACGACGGGAATTTTTCAAGGCAAAACGACCTACAACACGGCGCAAACAGGACCGTGTTATGTAGGTCGTTTCACATACGACGCAACAAGGGTCGTGTCTTGGGCCGTTTCACACACGGCCGGCATTTAGCGCCGTGTCTTCGCGCGTATTCCGGAAGAGACCGAGTCAGCACAAAACGGCGCACAGCACGGGGCAAACTGAGCCGTTTTTCATCGCCGTTTTTCAGCAGATGCCATGCAAAATTAGTCCACTTTTGACCAACTTGTGAAATCAACCACAAGATATTTTTTTTGGTCAAAAATCTGAAAATTCAAAGACATGGGTGAAGTGTGAACAAAGAATTAAAAGAATGATATTACAATAGATATTTTGAATTAAATAATCATTTGTATTCTTGAAAATCACCTATAAAAGGGCATCTTCACCCATTGCAAAAAAACCCACATTCTTACCAAGAAATCCTCAACTTCTTGCTAAGAAATACTCCTTTCCTTTAGCAATATATTTTCCTTAGAACTTTCAATTTTAGTTTGTATTTTATTTTTGGTTTGAAGTTTTTCTTTCATTTAGTTTGTAATTGAAAAGTGCTTGATCAATAAGCACTTAGTATTTTACTTAGTGTTTTACTTTCAAATTTTGTAAGCTTGTAACCTTTAAACAAGTTTGAAGTTATATTTTGAAGTTTGTGTCTTGCACTTTGATTCATCATATTCAAGTAAGTTTTATCTATTGTTATTAAGTTCTAGTAATTAAAAGTTTCTATATATATATTATATATATCAATTATTTCTATTATAATTTTAGTATGTATAAACCGATGAGTAGCTAATCTTTCTTCCTAGGGAAGGGGATTTCTATTAGGTTATATATTGAGTATTTGATTGATTTAAACTATTTTTAGGACTAATTGGTTTAAATAGAGATTGATCATATCCTATTTTTACTAATGAAACCTTCTTGATTGATTGTTGAGTGAATTGGAAACATATCTTTTCAATCTATCAAATGTTAATCTTGTTATCAACATCTTAAGATTGCGAAAGTGGTTAAGACATCTTTGATTACGAAAGTACGGAGGTGAAAAGTTGATTACTCGATGAACGATCGTTTATCCTAAAAATAGTCAAGTTAGAGAAATGAAAGGACTAATTGGTTTAAATAGAGATTGATCATATCCTATTTCTACTAGTGAAACCTCCTTGATTGATTGTTAAGTGTATTGGAAACACATCTTTTCAATCTATCAAGTGTTAATCTTGTTATCAACATCTTAAAAAAGTGACAGCGATTAAGACATCTTTGATTACGAAAGTACGGAGGTGAAAAGTTGATGACTCGATAAACATTCATTTTTTCTTTTATATCCATATAAATCAATTCCTATACTTAATTAAATACCTAATTTAATGAACCCGTAATCCCCTAGATTTTATAAATTCCCAACTCATTTTAATTCTATTTATTTTCACTAGTTAAAAATAGTCTAATATAAATAGTCTTAATATAAATAGTCTAGTATAAATAGTCTTGTTAAAAATAGTCTTATAAAATAGTCTTATTAAAAATAGTTTAGTTTAAAAAATAGTGCATTTTAATTTAATTAATATTTAAAAACCCAATAATATATTTTAGTATTTATTTCTCGCAATCTATAACAAAAAATTATACGAAGCCCTGTTGGACAATCCTCGAGAGAAAAGACCTTGGTAGAACTTACCACAAACTACTTCTACCTCGTATATATTTGCGAGCGACTCAAAAACTCCTATTTTTAGGATAAGTTTTTTGGCCGATCAAATTTTTGGTAGAACTCACCACAAACTACTTCTACCTCGTATATATTTGCGAGCGACTCAAAAACTCCTATTTTTAGGATAAGTTTTCCGTCGATCAAATTTTGGCGCCGTTGCCGGGGATTGTTTTAGGCCAAATATAATTTTTCTGTCCGGTCAAGTGGCGGATAACGGTACTCCGTGACTATTAAAGTCGGATTTTTCAGTTTCCCACAACAACTGATATTTTTAGATATTTTATCGTTTTTCATTTTAATTTTTTTTTTTGTCATGGATGAAACATTGTTTAAAATTGAAAAAAGATTTCCCTTTCTAAGCAAAAATGCAATTTTAAAAATTTACAAGACAAGGCTTGAAAGGATGAGGTTGCTTACGAATAAAAGCATACCTTTTGACATAAGATTCATTATCGAAGCCAAAGTAAGAATAGAAGGTGAATTCACGAAACACCAACTAGATTCTTACCGGGGCTTGGAAAAAGTTCATATGCCAAGAAACGACGAGCAAAGATTCTAGCCGTTTGCTATAAATGTGCTAGATGGAACCGTAATGCAAAATGTCGATCTTTAGGAATTCCATCTACAAACAGAGAAGATAAAATTCGGTTCATTAATGATGGTCCGAATAAGGAGAATTTAGATAATATCGAAATTTCTCTTGACACGCATCTAGTGGACTTGTATATTACGAATTCAATGTTTGTGGAATAAATTCAAACCGAATATGAACAACGTCTTGGGAATCTACGTTAAAAGATCCTGTTTGCCAATTTGTAAGAAAATTGGATGGGAAGCTTCTCCCCGACTCATAGAAGGCGTTTAGGCCGTTTCTGAACGTAAAATCAGAGGAAGATGTGAGCCACAATCACAACTACTGTACATACGCGTAAGTATCTTTTATTTTTGTCGTGTGGTGAGATTTTCTGAATAAAAAATGTGATACGCGATAAATGCATTCATTATTCTATTGAGTAGTTGAAGCGCAATCAACGCAATCACAAACTTGTTAAACAATTTTTACCTTCTTTTTCTTCTATAAATAAACATTGCGCTTGTTTCTTTTATTCATCCCTCAAACTTGTACTTTTCTCTTTTTCTCTCTAAATTAATTTCTTTTCAAAAATGGAGTCATCATCTTCCACAAAAAAATTTAGCACAGTCTGCATTTTTGGTGGAGCTAGTTATGGAAAAGATGCATGCTTTACTGAAGCAGCACACAACTTGGGTCGTACTTTAGGAGAAAAATGCATTCATGTAGTTTACGGAGGAGGAAGTCTAGGATTAATGGGACGAAATGTCATACGCCTATATGGAAGGAGTAAGAGTATTGGGAGTAATCCCAAAACCTCTGGTGAAAGTAAAATCACCGGTCAACTATTGGAGATGAGTTTAGATCTGTGAATATGCAAGATCGCATAACTCACATGATAAATAATTCTGCGCCTTTATCGCCCTTCCGGTGGTTTTGGCACCCTTGAGGAACTTTTTCATGTGGTTACCAGAGCCCGACTAAATGTTCATCAAAACCAATAGGAGTGCTTAATGTCAATGGTTTCTTTGATGGTTTCTTGTCTTTCATCGACTACTCTGCCGAAAAGGGTTTTATTTCCGAGCGTGCTAAGCGAATCATAGTCGTTGCAACCACACGAGAAGAACTAATCAAAAACTCAATGAATTTGTTCCTCAACCAGATCCAAACTCTAGCTAAAATTATGCAGGTAGAAGATTTTACGGTGAGAAAGCGAAAAGTGGATTCATTCCTCTCCCTTTGATAACCCATGACGGACCTCTTGTATTTTTACTTCTGTCGTGTGTAATAATCGTGCTAAATGATGGCGGCTTAAGGAGTTTCTTCTTGATCTCTTGACGCGCATCTATTCGCGATTTATGTATTCTTTGTAATTTTTATTTCGTGTTTTGCTTTTTTAAAAACTTTGATGGCAGCGTAAGGCGACTCTTCGGACTTTCTTGATGCGCATCTAAAAAATTATGTTATACTTACGAGTATATTTTATTTTCTTTTGTGTGTGCCTCGTATATTTATTCTCTTGCAGATTCTAAAAGGCGTTAGGATCAGACATCAACTTTCTTAACAGAGTATTCTCGCTTTTTCGCATTGATTTTTATTTTTATTTTATAAGCGAGACGCTTTTATTTTCAATTTTGGGGGTGGTTTTTTGTAGTATGTTTTAGTGTGTTAGTATTTTGGTGTGTTTTTATTTGCCTTAAATTTTTTTTTTTAGTATATATATATATATATATATATATATATAGTATTTTGATTTTTGAGATTTTTAGATCTGACCATAACACCAATAAATTAGCTATATACAAACTTCTAAAATCGTTTTAACCGGTAAAAAAAATTGTATATTCCAATTTTTTTTTTTTGAGCCTTAATCTCTCTTTCCAAGCCTTGTAATTATCATATAAAATCGAGTCATTCGTTACCTTGAGAAAAGAAGAATCAATTGGTTGATGAAAAATAAAACTGAAATTTACTTAATTTGTGGAGTTTTTGATTTTTCATGCTTAACTAAAAAATGATTTTCTGCAAAAATTCTATTCCCTAAAAAAAAAAATAGGAGTCATTGGTGAAAAGAGCTACACGTTAGCAAATAACGGTGTGAAAGCTATCACCTAAAAAAAATAAATGACGAAAAGGAGAAGTGTTGAGCGGAATAAATGCCTAATTTTGGAAGTCTTAAATTTTGAGAAAAATAAAGGACTAACCATTGTTGGTGCGTAGCTGCAGTCTCAGAAAAATTGGTGAAAAGAGCTACACGTTAGCAAATAACGGTGTGAAAGCTATCACCTTTTTACGAAAGAAAAATAATGAGATAGAAATTGTGTTAGTGAAAAGAGCTACACGTTAGCAAATAACGGTGTGAAAGCTATCACTAAAAGGGATGTAGTTTATGAGCAGATTTGAATTAATTAGCAGCTGAATTTCAATACACTCAATTTTGTGAAAATCACAATATTTGATGGCCGATGAAATTCTTCTTCATATTGAGTCGAAAAATAAACGAGTGATCGAGAGCAACCATCAAAGGGAGTCGTGTGAAGTCACGAGTGGGAAAGAAATAATCAACCTTTAGGGGGGGAAACCTTGCATTTTGGAATTACAAAAATAAAAACCGTGTTTTAACTTCAAAATCGTTAGTAGATTTATTTTGAATCTTGATTCATTTTCTATCTCTTGTATAAAGTTGGTTATTGTGTATTAATGGCATTTTGATCTCTTTTTATCTTTATATATAATTATTTTTCTTAAATTTGTGTGTATTATTTTTTATTTTTTATTTTGTGTCTTATTTTAATTTTTATTTTGTGTGTGATTAATAAAGAGTCTTGCTCGGGACTAGTAAGAATTTAAGTGTGGGGTATTTGATTGGTGCATAATTGATCTAAAATTCATATACAAAATATTCATTTTTCCGGGCATAATTGTACTGATTTGTGATTAAAAATATATATTTTACAGATATATCCAAACATGAGCTAAAAATGGTTATTTCTGACATCGACATGAAGCATCAAAAAGGACGGAAAACAAGACCAAATCCAACGACGGGAATTTTTCAAGGCAAAACGACCTACAACACGGCGCAAACAGGACCGTGTTATGTAGGTCGTTTCACATACGACGCAACAAGGGCCGTGTCTTGGGCCGTTTCACACACGGCCGGCATTTAGCGCCGTGTCCTCGCGCGTATTCCGGAAGAGACCGAAGTCGGACAAAACGGCGCACAACACGGGCAAACTGAGCCGTTTTTCATCGCCGTTTTTCAGCAGATGCCATGCAAAATTAGTCCACTTTTGACCAACTTGTGAAATCAACCACAAGATATTTTTTTTGGT
This sequence comes from Orobanche coerulescens, assembly GCA_033398695.1. Taxonomy (NCBI): domain Eukaryota; kingdom Viridiplantae; phylum Streptophyta; class Magnoliopsida; order Lamiales; family Orobanchaceae; genus Orobanche; species Orobanche coerulescens. Next base: position 122,324,511 of record CM065812.1, on the reverse strand, counting down.
CAAAAATCTGAAAATTCAAAGACATGGGTGAAGTGTGAACAAAGAATTAAAAGAATGATATTACAATAGATATTTTGAATTAAATAATCAATTGTATTCTTGAAAATCACCTATAAAAGGGCATCTTCACCCATTGCAAAAAACCCACATTCTTACCAAGAAATCCTCAACTTCTTGCTAAGAAATACTCCTTTCCTTTAGCAATATATTTTCCTTAGAACTTTCAATTTTAGTTTGTATTTTATTTTTGGTTTGAAGTTTTTCTTTCATTTAGTTTGTAATTGAAAAGTGCTTGATCAATAAGCACTTAGTATTTTACTTAGTGTTTTACTTTCAAATTTTGTAAGCTTGTAACCTTTAAACAAGTTTGAAGTTATATTTTGAAGTTTGTGTCTTGCACTTTGATTCATCATATTCAAGTAAGTTTTATCTATTGTTATTAAGTTCTAGTAATTAAAAGTTTCTATATATATATTATATATATCAATTATTTCTATTATAATTTTAGTATGTATAAACCGATGAGTAGCTAATCTTTCTTCCTAGGGAAGGGGATTTCTATTAGGTTATATATTGAGTATTTGATTGATTTAAACTATTTTTAGGACTAATTGGTTTAAATAGAGATTGATCATATCCTATTTTTACTAATGAAACCTTCTTGATTGATTGTTGAGTGAATTGGAAACATATCTTTTCAATCTATCAAATGTTAATCTTGTTATCAACATCTTAAGATTGCGAAAGTGGTTAAGACATCTTTGATTACGAAAGTACGGAGGTGAAAAGTTGATTACTCGATGAACGATCGTTTATCCTAAAAATAGTCAAGTTAGAGAAATGAAAGGACTAATTGGTTTAAATAGAGATTGATCATATCCTATTTCTACTAGTGAAACCTCCTTGATTGATTGTTAAGTGTATTGGAAACACATCTTTTCAATCTATCAAGTGTTAATCTTGTTATCAACATCTTAAAAAAGTGACAGCGATTAAGACATCTTTGATTACGAAAGTACGGAGGTGAAAAGTTGATGACTCGATAAACATTCATTTTTTCTTTTATATCCATATAAATCAATTCCTATACTTAATTAAATACCTAATTTAATGAACCCGTATTTCCCTAGATTTTATAAATTCCCAACTCATTTTAATTCTATTTATTTTCACTAGTTAAAAATAGTCTAATATAAATAGTCTTAATATAAATAGTCTAGTATAAATAGTCTTAATATAAATAGTCTAGTATAAATAGTCTTGTTAAAAATAGTCTTATTAAAATAGTCTTATTAAAAATAGTTTAGTTTAAAATATAGTGCATTTTAATTTAGTTAATTTTTAAAAAACCCAAAAATATCTTTTTTAATATTTTAGTATTTATTTCTCGCAATCTATAATAAAAAAATTATACGAAGCCCTGTTGGACAATCCTCGAGAGAAAAGACCTTGGTAGAACTCACCACAAACTACTTCTACCTCGTATATATTTGCGAGCGACTCAAAAACTCCTATTTTTAGGATAAGTTTTTTGGCCGATCACCATCTCATCACTTTCTTTCAACAATAATAATGTCAACACCCCTATAAACATTACCATTTTCTTTTTTGTTTATAACTGCTTTTTTTTTTAAACAAACTCATTTCAGCATTCAAACCTAGGAAAATGTACAAAAACCTGATATCTGTAAATTGAGTATTTTTTAAATTTTAACATTAATTCTAATCTAACTACTAACCACTTGTATTTTATTTTTTTTTTAAATTTTAAAATTAATTCTAATCTAACTACAAACCACTTGTATTCTATTATTTTTAAATTTTAACATTAATTCTAATCTAAATACTAACCACTTGTATTTTATTATTTTTTAAATTTTAACATTAATTCTAATCTAACTACTAACAACTTGTATTTTATTATTTTTTAAATTTTAACATTAATTCTAATCTAATTACTAACCACTTATATTTTATTATTTTTTAAATTTTAACATTAATTCTAATCTAACTACTAACCACTTGTATTTAATTATTTTTTAAATTTTAACATTAATTCTAATCTAACTACTAACAACTTGTATTTTATTATTTTTTAAATTTTAACATTAATTCTAATCTAATTACTAACCACTTATATTTTATTATTTTTTAAATTTTAACATTAATTCTAATCTAAATACTAACCACTTGTATTTTGTTATTTTTTAAATTTTAACATTAATTCTAATCTAATTACTAACCATTTGTATTTTATTATTTTTTAAATTTTAATATTAATTGTAATCTAAATACTAACCACTTGTATTTTATTATTTTTAAATTTTAATATTAATTCTAATCTAACTACTGACCACTTGTATTTTATTATTTTTTAAATTTTAACATTAATTCTAATCTAACTACTAACTACTTATATTTTATTATTTTTTAAATTTTAACATTAATTCTAATCTAAATACTAACCACTTGTATTTTATTATTTTTAAATTTTAACATTAATTCTAATCTAACTACTAACCACTTGTATTTTATTATTTTTTAAATTTTAACATTAATTCTAATCTAACTACTAACCACTTGTATTTTGTTATAAAAAAAGATAACTTACATTAATCAAACAAAACAATACAAATAAGGTAAATCTTTGAGAGAGATCGGGAGAGAGAGATGTCGAGTTTATACGGAAAAGACTCAGATGAAGGCAATGAGTTCTCTATGTGGATATCACCATTTTTTAGCGATCAGGTATAAATACTTATCGTGATACTAAATTTTTTTGGTTATCGTAATGTTTACTAATATTTTTTATTTGAATTTTAGGTGTTCGATTCTCTTAATGAGTTGATGGAATGGGTGCAAAACACGGCATTCTCTCTTGGTTATGTCATCGTGACGAGAAGATCAAAGGCAAAGGAAAATGGTGTGGTGTCTTATGGGACACTTATTTGTGATCGTGGTGGTGAATACAAAATTAAAACTTGACACGTTCTTAGTGTAATTATCGCAAGTGCACGATATCGTATCAAGTAGTAAGTGGACTTTTTTAGTCCGGTTTATCGATCCCACGAGGAAGTTTGGTTATAATTTGAATTATACACTATTAGTCTATTTTTATAGATACTAAGATGAGTGAAACACACAATTAAAGAGTTTGGTTTAATAATTGCAAAGAAAATGCAATAATAGTTCTAATATTCAAAGAAATAAAAAAATTGCACTAATAATAGATTGATTAAAGATAAAATGAAATAGTTGGGATTACAAACTTAGTTCGTCATTAGTTATAGAAGATGTATAGGAGATCATAAGATGAATTTACTTATTACGTTGTGTAGATCGATTTTCCTTAAAAAGACAGTTTCTCTTTCGAACTATAAAACGCCCCTTATATATTGAATCAATCCACTATATTTCTATGTTGATTGGCTTCAATACATAGCATTAGGATTTATGAAAATAACTCAAAGAATCATCTAAGGTCTAGAGGTATATTTCTATCCCCTAGAACAACTTAGAGTGAAGATCATTTGATCTAATCAAACATATTTTCTTTCGAAACATATGAAGACCATAAATATCGTCATTTATTGGCCAAATAAATAAAGATTGTTAAAACAGTAAAAATCACACACAATAATAAGTAATTCATAATAGATCTTTATACAAACTTAAATAACATGACTAACCTTGTTTATAATCCCAACTAAGGTAACTTAGCCCATGAAGGGTTTAATAAACATAATACAAGCTTGAGTGGTCATTATTAGTTCAAAAAGAGAAACAATTGATCCTAACTCCCTTAGTAGATAAAGGAGAAAGAAGCAATAAACTCTCTGAACAACATATGTTATACCACTATTACACAAATCACTCAAGAACACAAGTGTGTTCTTCACACAAAAAGAAAATATTACAAAAAGTGGAAAAATTATAAGATGAATGATGAATGATGATGGATCTAAGGGGTCTATTTATATACCTAAAGTCATCTAATAGCTCCAAAATTCCAGCATTATTACACTAGATCGGATCAATGCCAGCCATCCCCTCAATAATAGACCAAAAGTATAAAAAATTATACAATGATCAAAATCTGCCAAGAGTTACGGCCGTAACATTAAGGAGTTACGGTCGTAACAAGGATGACTTATGGTCGTAACTAGGCTACGGCTTTTTGTTTTGTGAGTTACGCCCGTATGTTATGATGTTACGCCCGTAAGGAGTTTCAGACTTCATTTTCAGCCCAGAAATTCTCAGACTTTGCGTTATTGCCCCAAATCTTCTTCGGATGATAACTTTTGATATATAACTCTGATTTTGAATCCGGAAAGACTGCCAAACTCGTCTCGAAAAGCCCTACAACATGAATACATAAAAACTCAACAAAGAGAATATTTTATAAACATGTTATTTCTTGAGTAAATCAGTAATTCAATCCGATTAAGACTAGATTTACATCATCATCCGATAAAAATAAAATTATTAAAAACTAATTAATTAAAAGCAAAAAACGAGTAGACTAGCTCAATTATGGGTGAAATTTATCGATACAAACCATGGATAAGTGTATAAAACTGACACTTATCAAGCAACAAGTAAAAATTCTGGCACCAAAAAAATCAATTGTAAATTTCAATTGGTAGGTTTGTATATTAAATAATATGACGGTTGGAGGTTAAGGGTGATATCTGATCAACATAATCATCCACCTGCACAACATTTGGAGGGACAGGCTTATGCTAGGCGGTTGAAAGAACACGAAAATCAGTCGGTGGCTAACTTAACAAGTCAGAATATTGCACCACGTGACATACTCTCGATATTGAAAGAGCATGACGAGAATAATGTTTCTATACTGAAAACCATATACAATGCACGGAACAAGCTTCGCTCGTCCCAGAATGACGGAAAAACTCCGATACAGGTCGGTATATTCAACAAGTATATTTTAAATTTAATTTATATACTGAATTTTTATTAATTAACGGTATTTCAATGCAGGTTCTTATGACAATTTTGAACGATAAAAAATTTCTTTTTGAGTTTTCCGTAAATAGTATTTCAAATGAATTGGAAAACCTATTCTTCCTTCACCCATTGTCGTTAGATATATGGAAATCATTTCCACACGTTTTGATTGTAGATGCAACATACAAAACAAACAAATATGGTATGCCTTTTCTTCAGATTGTTGGTGTAACTTCAACCAACAAGACATTTAGCATAGCTTTTGCCTTTATCCTTAAGGAAAGGGAGGAAAACTATAAGTGGACATTAACATGTCTAAAGTTGACACTAGACAAGTGTACGCACCCACGCGTTATAGTGACGGACAGAGAGTTGGCATTGGTGAATGCATGCCAACAAGTTTTTCCCGATGCCACTCGGTTACTTTGCCGATGGCACATTACTGAAAATATTAAAAGCATTGTAGGCCGTCATTCAGGTCGCAAGTTGAGTGGGACTCCTTTCGTGCTATGTGGAGTATACTTGTTGAGTCTCCAACGTGGATCTCGTACACCGAAAACTATAGAAAACTCCAATCAATATTGGGCAAACATCAAGGTACGATTCTACTTATTCTGTAACTAATTGTTTATAATTTTAGAAGATTTTTGTGTACATAAATAACATTTATATAAATCCAGGTTTTTTAAGTTATCTGGATGATGTTTGGTTAACCAAGTATAAGGAAATGTTGTCTCTGTTTGGATTGATCAACATCTGAACTTTGGACAACGAACTACCAACCGAGTTGAGAGCCAGCATGCAAAGCTAAAGAAATACTTATGTGAAAAAAATTATACTCTAGATAAGTTTGTTGGTTCTATTGATCGATTTGTGAGGTCTCAACTTACAACGATACGTGAAAGTTTTGAAAAGAGCAGAATTATCCTCAAACACGAACACAAGTTGTCGTGTTTCAAATTATTGTGGGGTAATGTGTCACTTGAAGCTCTAGATATACTTGTAGGGGAGCTTAAGCGGGCGGCTGGATATCAACTTGACTCTTCAAACTGTGGTTGTAAACTACATCATAGTTGTGGCTTACCATGTGGTTGCACGCTATCAGTCTACTTGAACTCCGGTGGATACATTTAACAAGTACTTTTTAAATTGAATTATATATTGAATTTTTCTAAATTATTGGTACTTCAATGCAGGTGAGTGTATTCCATTAGATTCGATAGATGTATTCCATATGTTGGTTCCCAAAATTATGTCCGCTGAAAGCAGGTCGGCGGCCTGGTGTTAAAAAAAATTGACTGGTCGTCGGAGGTCCGCCAGAAAACAATCCGACGACCCGGTGTAGAAAAAATTAGCCGATCTCCGGAGGTGCGCCGGCTGTCGGCGGTGTCAGGCCAGAAAGCAGGCCGACAACCTGGCGTAAAAATTAATTGTTGGGCGATCCCTAGATGTCCGCCGGCCATCGGCGGTGGCCCGTCGGAAGCAGGCCGGTGGCCTAGCGTAAAAAAAAATTGGCCGAACCCGAGAGGTTTGCCGACCACCTGTGGTGGCCCGTCAGAAAGCAGATCGATGGCTTGGTGTAAAAAAAAAGATGTCCGGTCCCGGAGGTCCGCCGAAAAGCAGGTCGGCGGCCTCACGTAAAAAGATAAAAAAAAAAGTTGATCATCCTCGAGGTTTGCCGAAAAGCAGGCCGACGGTCTGACGTAAAAAAAAGAAGAAAAATAAAATAGTCGATCGCGGGAACTCCGCCGGCCACCGGCGGCCTAGACTTAAACAAACAAATTTGCCGGCCGTTGGCGGTTGTCCGCCGGAAACCAGGCCGGTGGCCTGACGAAAAAAAAAAAAAAAAAAAACTGGGCTGGTCCCGGAGATCCCAGAAAGCAGGTCGGTGGCCTAGCGCAAAAAAAAGTTGGCCGGTCCCGGAGGTCCGTCGGTCGCCGAATGGCCTGCTTGAAAGCCAGTCGGGATCCTAGCAGTAGAACAGACCGGTGGCCTGGAGTTACAGAAAATAAAAAAATAAAAACTTGTCGGTCGCCAGAGATGGGCCGCCCGTCATGTAACACCCCAAACTAGGCGGATATTACAGTGTCGTGGACCCCCGACTGGGACCCACCAGGCGAATGAAAACGGATGAATTACACAGGGTAAAATGTAGTACCGAACCACATTACAACATCAATTACTCCGATTAGGAGTTTCATACAACACACCCAGGATAAAATAGAATACATGTGTATTTTGTGTGACGATAAAATACACAACACTGAATGAAATGAGTATTCAAACGGAATGTCTGCAGCGGAATAAATAAAGGAAACATAAATGACTGAATAAATGGTGAATGCATCGGGCCCCCTTCTAGTATCACTGGGACTCTCGTCACCGTGCTCTCCCGTGCTTTAGCCTTGCCATGACAAAAAGCAGTATCCCCAACGGGTCATTTACTGAACAACAATCCTCAAGAGTTGAAAATACACAATCATGAGTTATCCGCGATTATACAATAACCTGTCGAAACATACACAATCAAACATGCTATATGAATCAACAAATGATACGGCTCAAAGGAATGGCGCCACACTACGTCCGGGATGGAAATGTGTCCGTGCACAAGCCACCAACGAGTATCGATCGAATACCCGTGTGGTCTTGTACCTAATCGATCTCACGAAGCCATCAACTCGTGCACACCCAATGTGAGGCCACCAACCAACACACGACTATAATGTGCCCGACATGAAAATCCTACACATACCAACCGCACGCCGATGTGACCCGGAATGCCACAATATGACAAAAGTGACAACGAAAATGAATCATGACTCACCAAGATTAAATGACGGTGAAATGAATGACCGCTTAATGAAATGATTGGAACCGTCGTTCCTTATGACTGAGGTGATTATTTGACAATGACAAGTTTTGATACGGTTAATACAATGATGAATGAATTACGATTATAAATGAACAACCTCAAAAGGAATGAATATCCTTTTAACCGAGTAAGAATTAACTTACACAATACCGATGAAGAATGTCCGTCCACGAACAACGTCCTAAATGAAATGCCGGTCGCTCGAACAACCTTGAATAGCAATAAGTACCGACAATCGTTCAATACACGTATCAAGCAAAAGCGATCATAATCGATCCAAACGTCGATACAACAATATTCGAACTCGAATATATCGAAACCAACTCCAAGATGAGTATTTCAAACCATCAAAACACTTTCAATGATATCAATAATCCATTAGGAATCCATAATTCATGATTACAACAACATCAATCGGAAAATCCCCAATTAACCGAAGTCAACCCCAAGGGTTCTTGAAATAATTCCGAAAATAACCATTAAATCCATAGGAATATATTTATCCAAGGTAGATAATCCATATCTAACATAATCCAATGATAATCCAAGCTTACACGAAGGAATCGGAAGGAAAACCCAAAAATCCGAAATTCTAGATCCAAGAAATTAATACCTTTGATTCGGTGTTTTAGAGATGATGAAGTGATGATTAATCCAACTCAAAGACTTGATGATGATGATTGATGATTACACCTTGAAGAACACTCTCTAAATCGCCCAAATCGCCAAGAACCGACGGGAGGAAGAGAAAAAGATGACAAATGACGAAGTCTGACTAAACTGTCCAATTTATAGCCGGTCGAGGTTAGCGTCGCTAGCCTTGTGCGTAGCGTGCGCTAACGAGTAATTTGGGTAGTCCAAGACCCACCTGTCCGAACACGGTAGCGCGCTACGTACCTTTTGTAGCGTGCGCTACGGCCGTATCATTAGCGTGCGTTAATGCTCATAGTTAGCGTGCGCTAACGAATAATTTGATGCCCGATCTTGGAATCCGAGCGCACGACCTCGGCGACCTCGATAGCGTGCGCTACAACCATCATTTAGCGTGCGCTATAATATCGATTGCGTACGCTAAAAACAACACATAGCGTGCGCTATGAATTAATCCAGTGCAGTCCAGTAGCCACTGGACTCAACCTGATACGTCCCTAGCGCGCGCTACTCCACATATATAGCGTGCGCTACTACAACCCGTTAGCGCGCGCTACTTACCACTCGTAGCGTGCACTACAAATAACTCACTGCGCACCAAGACCTTTCCGGATCGGCAGCGTGGCAACCTTAGCGTGCGCTAAAGCTGAGTGGTAGCGTGCGCTACCTATACCCAATTAGCGTACGCTAAAAGGAGTACGTAGCGTGCGCTACTCCTCACGCACAGTTCGCAACGAAAATGACAATGATGATAAACACGGCACGAAACTTCAATCAGATTAGTGATGAATGACGATTGATACACGATACAATTACTCTGAATGATGAATTGTTGGGATTCCACAGAAAATAAAACGCAACGGAAGAATAAACGGAATCCCTAAGAGGATCGATCAAGTAACGTATATACGAAAAGAAAAATACGAAGATCAAGGAATCAAAGTCCCATACCTATGATATCTCTGAAAAACCTTCGTATGATGATGATGATGATGAAGAGCCCTTCGTTCCAAGCACCTAAAGCAAGATGCCTCTACTTCACACGCCGGAACTTGATGGAAAAATCGACAAGCTTCCTTTCTTCAAGAATGCGGCTAGGGAAGCTTGTAGGAATTTTCTCTCTCAATGTATTCTTCTTATATCTTGTCTCTAAGAATAAGATGAAGTTTTCTACCTTACTCTCTCTCTCAAATTCGTGATTATGAGTTAAAGTTAGAAGAAGTAGTCATAACTCCTTTTTAAAGACTTTTATTTTATAAAAAAATGAAAGTCTTCCTTTAACACATGATTGAGGGTATCAAATACACCTCATATATGTCACCTAGTGACATAAAATAAGTATATAAGAGACAAGAGATGGAGGGGGGTGGACTTAAGGAAATTTCAAGAAGGCGAGTCGAATTTACTCGGCTCGTGTAATGGATGTTCGTCAAAACGAATCCCTCGTGTACCGGATGTTCGTCAAGCGAATCCGTTTTATTTCCAATGTGTTTGGACTAATTAATTAATCCAATTAATTAATTATATCAAACACAAATATATATTTCTCTAAGAAATATAATTTATGAATAAAAGTAATCACCCAGTAACTACTTACAATTCATTAGACCGCTATTTGATTTAGCCGATAAATCAAAAGTAGATATCTAACATCTAATCTTATAAGAGAGATTAGTAATACACATTTATCCATCAATGATCCTATTGCGCGACTCAGTAGGTTCGTCTCGGTAGGCATTGGGAGGAACTAATGAGTGCGGGCAACACTTAGCCAGGCTGGCGGCCGCATCAGTAAACCCCAATGTGAGCGAATGAGCGAATCATTCCGTAACCATTATGTCGTGAATACTATATACGTATAGACCCTTCATCGGATGTCCCGGTCAAGTCTTAGGGTCACGGTAAAGTCAAACCCTACTGTTGACTAAACTCTATACATGTGTTAATGCAAATCAAGACCGATTGATTAATAGCGTATCTAATACGACTATATCGAATGCTTTGGCCAAAGACTTATGATCTTATTTGCCATTAACCGTATAGGACATTCGCCTGCTCACTAACAGAGATAGAATCCTTTCTTGGCGTCTGACAAAGATCGCTACTGCCCGTATAGTCCGCACTTGAGGTCGACTCGGCAATTAAGCAAATGAGTCTAACTACTCTAATGACAAACTAAACGTCACGAGACACATCTTCTCCGAACCCTCAAGTCAAAGGTCCACGTATACTATCACAACCTTTCGATTCGTCATCGACTCTTCGAGAGTGAATACCGTGTGGTGAATCGAGTATGAGTCGTGTTCGAGTATCTTGGTCCCACCAATATACTTATAACTATGCTATCAAGACGTGCACACGTCCTAGCATCGATTATACAAGTCTTATTAAAACTTAATGTCTGTTAAGTTTTATCGACTTGCGAACTAGTTAAGCATTCGAGCTCTAAACACTTCTAGTGCCTATCTCCTTATCTCTATAAGGAGTAGAATGTTCACTCTCAAATGCAAGGACTACTATTCTATATACCAAATCACAATGCCGGTGATATACAATAATATAGAAATAATAATTGCCTTATTAAATATAATATTCATAATTACAATACAATTGCTCTCACTCTCTCATCCTCCGAGTGGCATTCGAGGGCATATTCCTAACAATCTCCCACTTGCACTCAATGCCACAAACTATGGTATCTAATACCCATACTCTCCAGATGTCTCTCTAAGACCTTCCGAGATAGTGGCTTAGTAAGCGGATCGGCAACGTTATTTGCTGTGTCTACTCTCTGCAGTGTAACATTCCCATCCCGAACCATTTCTCTAACAAAATGATATTTTCTCGTAATATGTTTGGTGTTGTGGTGAGCCCTAGGCTCCTTAGCACGTACTGTGACTCCGTCGTTGTCACAAAACGATTGTCACGGGCTTCTCTGCGTTAGGAACCACTTGAAGTTCCTCGGTGAACTTTTTATCCAAAAGCTTCTTTAGCGACCTCCGTGTCACTGATATTCGGCTTGACATGTGGAGATAGCAATCGAACTTTGCTTGTCACTTCTCCAAGCGCCCCACCATTCAGAGTAAAGATATACCCTGATGTGGACATCTGAGCATCCATGTCCCCCGAAAAATCTGAGTCTGTATAACCCATCACTCTTAGTTCTCCACCGCCGTATGTAAGAACCAAGTCTTTAGTCCTCCTAAGGTACTTAAGAATGTTCTTTACAGCAGTCCAATGTTCTTGCCTGGATTTGGTGAAACCGACTTACTACGCTCACAAAGATAGGCAATGTCCGGTCTAGTGCAAATCATTGCATACATAAGGCTACCTCTTCTTGAAGCATAAGGTACCTTGCTCATTTCCTTTCTATCTTCCTCACTTTGAGGACACATCTCTAAGGAAAGTTTTGCACCATGTTGCATAGGTAGAAACCCTCTTTTAGAATCTTCCATCCTAAATCGCTTCAGGATCTTTTCTATGTAGAGGGCTTGGGAAAGACCTAACATTCTTTTCGCTCTATCCCGGTAGAGACGAATACCCAGAATATAGGTAGCTTCTCCCAAGTCTTTCATTGAGAACTCTTTAGAAAGCCAAGCTTTCACAGAACTGAGCATTCCTACGTCATTTCCTATAAGTAGAATGTCATCTACATATAGTATTAAGAATGCAATTTTTCTCCCACTAACCTTCTTGTAAATACAGGGCTCTTCTTCGTTTTGGACAAAATCAAACTCTTTGACTGTCTCGTTAAAACGAAGATTCCAACTCCGTGAAGCTTGCTTCAGTCCATAAATGGCACGCTGAAGTTTGCATACTTTATGAATATTGGTTTGAGATATGAATCCCTTAGGCTGTTCCATATAAATCTCCTCCTCGAGGAATCCATTTAGGAATGCCGTTTTCACATCCATTTGCCATATTTCATAATCTAAGTGGGCTGCTATAGCAAGCATCATGCGAATAGACTTAATCATAGCTACATGCGAGAAGGTCTCGAAGTAATCGATTCCTTCTCTTTGGGAATAACCCTTTGCCACAAGCCTGGCCTTATAGGTATCAACCTTGCCATCTCCATCAGTCTTTCTCTTATAGATCCATTTGTTTCCAATATGCACTATGCCTTTAGGACGATCTACTAAAGTCCAGACCTGATTAGCATGCATTGAGTCTATCTCAGCTTCCATAGCTTCTTGCCACTTGGTGGAGTCAACGTCTACCATCGCTTGGTCGTATGTAGAAGGATCTTTCTCTTGACTACTTTCTGTCATCTCATGGACACCCAGTTCCTCTTGATGCAGATAGCCATACCTCTCAGGTAATTGAGAAATTCTACTAGACTTGCGAGGTTGTATTTGTATTTCAGAAGGTTTGGTTCTTGTATCTTGCATAGGTGTCTCATTTGGTGTTTCTTTTATTTCTTCCAAAGAAATATTTCTACCTGCCCCTCCTTCCTGAATAAACTGATCTTCCAGGAAGTGTGCTTGTATAGCAACGATGATCCTATGATCTTCGTGCATGTAGAATAGATATCCCATGGAATCCCCTGGATATCCTATGAAACGACCTTTCACAGACCTAGTTTCCAATTTCTCTACTTTAGTCTTCTTGACATAAGGAGCGCATCCCCAAATCCTAATGTGATTAAGACTTGGTTTCCTACCTCTCCACATCTCATGGGGAGTCTTAGGAACAGTTTGGAAGGACATCTGTTCAAGATATGCACAAGATGAGAGCGCGTAACCCCACGATAAATCGGTAGATCAAGATAGTTAAGCATGGAGCGAACCATGTCCAACAAGGTTCGGTTCCTTCTTTCTCGATACACCATTTAATTGTGGAGTAGCCGAGGAGTGAATTGTGACACTATTCCTAGTTCTTTTAAGAACTCATCAAATTCGGTACTCATGTACTCACCACCTTGGCCCGACCGAAGAGTCTTAACACGGTTACTGTTTGATTTTCAACTAGGGCTTTAAATTCCTTGAATTTATCAAAAGCTTGAGACTTATGTTTCATTAAGTACGAATCCATACAGTATGGTCATCGGTGAATGTAATGAAATCTTGAAAGCCGTCTCGTGCCACTTCAAAAGGGCCACGGACATCGGTATGGATCAATCCAAGTTTTTCAGACTCTTTCAAAAGTCCTGCGAAGGGTAACTTAGTCATTTTGCCTTGAAGGCAAGATTCACAAGTTGGATAGGGATCGATCCCAATGGACCCGTAAGCCCATATTTCTCCATTTTATGAACCTTGAGTCGACCGATATGACCAAGTCTAAGATGCCACTTAAGTGCTTGGTTCGTTTCATCCCTACCACGCTTCCTAGTTATAGTGTTCACATTGTCTTATTCTTTAAATTTAAATGGTATAAACCATTTAATAATGTAGCATACCAACCAATTTATTTCAAATAAATACGACAGGACCCATCTCAATAAAGAAGTGAAATCCCTTTCGGTCCATGACCGGAATTGATACAATATTCTTGTGCCTTGGGCAAAACAAGTACATCATCTAAAGTGAGAATAAAACCGATTCTAAATCCGACATAAGGGATCCGATATCGAAGCCTCGACACTATGCCCACTTCCGACGGTGACCATCACCTCCCCGAATCCGACTTCCTACTGTTCCAGATCCCGATTCATTGTACAAATGTGAGAACTCGCACCGGAATCAAGTATCCAAGAAGTAGAATATACGATTCTGAGAACAATTTGTTTCTAAAACCAATAGTTCCATACCCGAAGGCGCATTACGGTCAAGCTTTGGACAATACCTCTTCCAGGTGGCCTAGCTCACCGCATGATTGAGGCATACATCCGTTTTCTTGGCCCCTTTGCTCTTTTGAACCATTGGGGCCTTGCCCCTTCCCTTGTCGATCTTGGCTATCGGACCTAATCGCTTCTTGTTCTTTTTCTTCTTATTTTGGACTTCCAAGTCTTAGAAGAAATCACAAGTGCGACTTCCTTTCCCTTTGTCTTCATCTCGAGATCAGGCGTCGTCGGTTGTTCATTAGCCCACTAAGTTACATGCAATCTCATTGCAGTTGAAGTTCATGACAAATTGGGAAAAGGAGTCAGGAAGTGACTGCAGGATAAGGTCAGTTTGGAGAGATGCATGCATCTGAAAATCAAGAGCTTCCAATCTCTCAATCATCGAGATCATTTTGAGGACATGGTCCCCAACCTTCTCTGCTTCCTTCATCCTGACGCCGAATAATTGCTTTGATATCTCATATCTAGCAGTTCGGCTATGCTCTCCATAGAGCTCAGCCAGGTGCGCTAATATGGCTCGTGAAGACGTCATCTTTTCATGGGCACGTTGAAGCTCATTGGTCATTGAGCCTAACATGTACCCTCGCACTCTTATGTCGTCTTTTACCCATTTCTCATGGGCATCGACATCTTCCTGATTGGCTCGGGTTCTTGCGAGGAGCCGGGATGTCCGCCTCCAAGACGTATCCCAGATTTCCATAGTTAGGACAATCCTCAAGTTCCGGCTTGATCCACATAGTTCGGACCGATCAGACGTTCTTTTCAAGTAGTATAGCGAGTGGGTTCATTGTCATATTGAGAGTTTTGTTAACTGCAGAGAATAATTTGAGATTCGTTAGTGATTGTTTAATTATGATCCGAGTAAAGAATTGAAGGACTTTCTTTATTCATAACTCGGCTCCCACTATTTTATCGGCATTTACACACTCCCATGTTAAATCCTAAGTCTTGGGTGACTTCATAGTGGTGATCGATTTCTTTACAAAGTTTAATAGAGGGCAACCCATACGGTTTATATTCTATTATTCTTTATAAAGTGGTGTCTAATACCAACCCATCTAATAGATGATTCGATCTTCTTTAACCCCTAGTTCACTTGCCCTCAACCCATTCGGTTTCTATGGCTCGCTGAACTATCTAAGTTTAAACCGTCAACTCCTATTAGTCTGACAATTGAATCTTACCCGGCAACCCATACGGTTTATAGGGGTTTGATTTGTCACAACCAAAGGCATCTAATGCACTCTAGGAATTTATCAACTTTCCCAAAAATATTACCCGACATACTCGGAAGAATAATATTCCGGTTTAGATTTCAATTTTCCATGAGTTTGACGGAGGGTAGGAAACCTCGTAACCTTTATAACTTAGTGTTTGTAAGTGGGAGTATTAACGCGATTATATGTTACACTTTGCACATTAATCCGTTTATAAGCGCGGTTTGTGGTTTGTCAATCATTCAAAATGAAAAACAATAAATAGCAACCTAGTTACTACCAACATATAGCTCATGGACTTTTCCTAAGTATTGGGCCAAGCCAAATAACGAAAAGAAAAATACAGTATTGATTCTTCGTCTTCCAGTCGGTCGTCTTCGGTCTTCGTCATAGCCATATGAATAATTACATCATTGAACAATACGTCCTTTTATACATATTTTCTAGTAAAAATAAATAGGCTCAAAATGGCCTTTACAACCATATCGAATCGAACAAATCAACAACTAAGTCCACGAGCTATATCACCATCACATAAGGCATTCCATACAACATGTAACGGTAAATGAAATTAAATAATCAATTAATATATTAATCCGATTAATATAAAAATTAATTTATTTAATTTCTACAATATTAATCAAATTAATATTTATAATCGTCATTTTAATCCGTTCAAAGTAATCCGGCCAAAACAATATTCTCGTCTAATAATTTCCCTTAAAAAAAAATATTCCAAATATTTTATTAAATCTAATTAAATCCAATTTAAATTTCGGAAATTATTACAACGAAATATAAACACAAAAATGGAGTCGGAAAATCGATCGTGCCCAACCCACGGCCCGATTCAAAATCGGGCCGAAAACCAAACCGCCCGGACCGAGTCACTCTCGGCCACTACCCGGCAGTGGCGGCGGCTTCTGATAGCTAGCGAGTCACTCTCGGCCGGCGTGGCGATCAGTAAGGCTGCCGTGCATTGCGTCTTCGTGCGGTATTCGTGTTTAACCCCCGTTTTTCTCATTTTTTCGACTCGCTTACAAAACAAAAAAGTTTCTTAACTTCATGAAGAACTTATAAATCAACAAAAATAAAATTTTTCAGATTTATAATTCACATAAAATAGTCGAAACTTGACTTACTACGAACGATTAAATTTCTTCGATTATATCTATTATGATTCTAAATCATAAACATCATCAAATAACATTCCAAATGCAAAGATGATCGTATATACGATATATTTGATCTCGCTCCGATACCACTGTTGGGATTCCACAGAAAATAAAACGCAACGGAAGAATAAACGGAATCCCTAAGAGGATCGATCAAGTAACGTATATACGAAAAGAAAAATACGAAGATCAAGGAATCAAAGTCCCATACCTATGATATCTCTGAAAAACCTTCGTATGATGATGATGATGATGAAGAGCCCTTCGTTCCAAGCACCTAAAGCAAGATGCCTCTACTTCACACGCCGGAACTTGATGGAAAAATCGACAAGCTTCCTTTCTTCAAGAATGCGGCTAGGGAAGCTTGTAGGAATTTTCTCTCTCAATGTATTCTTCTTATATCTTGTCTCTAAGATCAAGATGAAGTTTTCTACCTTACTCTCTTCCTCAAATTCGTGATTATGAGTTGAAGTTAGAAGAAGTAGTCATAACTCCTTTTTAAAGACTTTTATTTTATAAAAAAATGAAAGTCTTCCTTTAACACATGATTGAGGGTATCAAATACACCTCATATATGTCACCTAGTGACATAAAATAAGTATATAAGAGACAAGAGATGGAGGGGGGTGGACTTAAGGGAAATTTCCAAGAAGACGAGTCGAATTTACTCGGCTCGTGTACTGGATGTTCGTCAAAACGAATCCCTCGTGTACCGGATGTTCGTCAAACGAATCCGTTTTATTTCCAATGTGTTTGGACTAATTAATTAATCCAATTAATTAATTATATCAAACACAAATATATATTTCTCTAAGAAATATAATTTATGAATTAAAGTAATCACCCAGTAACTACTTACAATTCATTAGACCGCTATTTGATTTATCCGATAAATCAAAATTAGATATCTAACATCTAATATTATAAGAGAGATTATTAATTCACATTTATCCATCAATGATCCTATTGCGCGACTCCGTAGGTTCGTCTCGGTAGGCATTGGGAGGAACAATGAGTGCGGGCAACACTTAGCTTGACTGGCGGGCGCCTTGTAAACCCCAGCTGTGAGCGAATGAGCGAATCATTCCGGAACCATTATGTCGTGAATACTATATACGTATAGACCCTTCATCGATGTCCCGGTCAAGTCTTAGGGTCACGGTAAAGTCAAACCCTACTGTTGACTAAACTCTATACATGTGTTAATGCAAATCAAGACCGACTGATTAATAGCGTATCTAATACGACTATATCAGAATGCTTTGGCCAAAGACTTATGATCTTATTTGCCATTAACCGTATAGGACATTCGCCTGCTCACTAACGGGAGATAGAATCCTTTCTTGGCGTCGGCAAAGATCGCTACCTGCCCGTATAGTCCGCACTTCGAGGTCGACTCGGCAATTAAGCAAATGAGTCTAACTACTCTAATGACAAACTAAACGTCACGGACACATCTTCTCCGAACCCTCAAGTCAAAGGTCCACGTATACTATCACAACCTTTCGATTCGTCATCGACTCTTCGAGAGTGAATACCGTGTGGTGAATCGAGTATGAGTCGTGTTCGAGTATCTTGGTCCCACCAATATACTTATAACTATGCTATCAAGACGTGCACACGTCCTAGCATCAGTTATACAAGTCTTATTAAAACTTAATGTCCTGTTAAGTTTTATCGACTTGCGAACTAGTTAAGCATTCGAGCTCTAAACACTTCTAGTGCCTATCTCCTTATCTCTATAAGGAGTAGAATGTTCACTCTCAAATGCAAGGACTACTATTCTATATACCAAATCACAATGCCAGTGATATACAATAATATAGAAATAATAATTGCCTTATTAAATATAATATTCATAATTACAATACAATTGCTCTCACTCTCTCATCCTCTGAGTGGCATTCGAGGGCATATTCCTAACATGAATACCATGACTGAATCTGAGTGACAAATGATTAATAATGAGTGAAAATTACTGAGTATCAATTACTGAATGATAAATACTGAATGATAATTACTGAATTATAACCGGGTATTACATACACCCCCCCTTAAAAGAGTTTCGTCCCCGAAACTAAGGGTCAAACAACTCGGGATATCTCTCCCGCATACTATCCTCGGTTTCCCAAGTAGCCTCTTCGACTCCGTGTCTAGACCACTGAATTTTAACCAAAGGAATCGTCTTATTCCTCAACTGTTTGATTCGTCGTTCTAAAACTCGCATAGGACGCTCCTCATATGAATGATCGTCGGCGATCTCGATTTCGTCAGGCCCGAAGTATGTGGCTCGGGTCGGCAACATACTTCCATGGTGAGAGACATGAAACACATTATGAATTCGGCTCAACGCCGGAGGTAAAGCCAATCGATAAGCTAACTCGCCTACTCGATCAAAAATCTTGAGCAGTCGATGAATCTCGGACTCAACTTTCCCTCTTCCCAAAGCGGAAGATACCACGACTGGGATACCTTGACCAACACATGGTCACCGGCCTCGAACTCTAATGGTCGGCAGCGGTTATCGCATATGATTTACGCCGACTCGAAATGTCAACAAACGACTCCTGATCAAAGCTACCTTCTCACGGGCGTCTATAAGCATATCAGGCTCGGTGCCGATTGATTCTGATAAGTCGTCCCAACACAACGAAGATCGACAACGACGACCATACAAGGCCTCGTAAGGTGCCATCTTGATCGAAGCATGCCAACTATTATTATACGTGAACTCGATCAATGGTAGTTGGGCTTCCCAATCGTCTTTCCAATCGAGGACGCATGCTCTCAACATGTCCTCTAATGTCAGAATGGTCCTCTCTGATTGTCCGTGGACCGAGGATGAAAAGCAGTGCGAGATTAAGCCGAGTTCCCATAGCACGATGGTGATTTCCAAAATGCGACACAAACCGTCCATCACGATCGGAAGCGATACTTTTAGGAGTACCGTGCGGTCGACTATCTCTTTGATGAACAGTTGAGCAAGTCTCTCGGGACCCCATGTCTCCTTGATCTCAAGGAAATGAGCCGATTTAGTTAAGCGGTCCACGATCACCCAGATCGTATTCATGCCACGACGACTCGTCGGCAAACTCGTGATGAAATCCATAGAAATGTCTTCCCACTTCCATTCGGGAATAGGGAGAGGTTTGACATACTGCCGGTCGGCCGATGTTCAATCTTAACTTGTTGTGAGTTAAGCATATCGAAACAAATTCGGCGACTTCTCGCTTCATATTACTCCACCGGTAATTTTGTTTCAAGTCCTTGTACATCTTGCTAGACCCCGGATGAACAGAATAAGGGGTAGCATGAGCTTCTTTCAAAATCGAGTTTTCAACTCGTCATTCGCCGATACGCACACCCGATTCTTAAACCTCAAAAGTCCATCCTCGTGGACCACAAATCCAGGGCTTTCCCCTGAGCCACATCCTCTCGGATGCGTAACAATGATGGGTCCGAACCCCGATTCTCTCGAATTGCCTCCTCGAGTGACGATGAAATCTCTAACATACAAAGCCCCCCGAACTCGCTGGCCGGACCTCGATCTCGGGTCTAAGGAATTCCTATTGAAGCTCCTTCGAATCTTAAGCAGGCAAGCATCTGCTCTGACGGACTTACGACTCAAGGCGTCGGCGACGATATTCGCCTTGCCGGGTGGTAGAGGATCTCGATATCATAATCTTTGATTAATTCCAACCACCGTCTCGCGCATATTTAACTCCTTACGAGTAAATATATACTTTAAACTCTTATGATCGGTGAATATCGATAGGTAACGCCATAAAGATAATGACGCCAAATTTTCAGCGAACACCACATTTGCTAGCTCCGTGTCGTGGGTCGGATAATTAACCTCGTAAGGTCTCAATTGCCGTGAAGCATAGGCAATAACCTTCCCGTTCGCATGAGTACACATCGAGACCTGTCCGACGCATCACTATAGACCACAAATCCTTAGTCCCCTGCGGCAAGGAAAGTACAGTCTTGACATTAAGGCTCTTGAGTTCCTCGAAACTCCGTTGACATGCGTCGGACCACGTGTATTTCTTATCCTTCCGCAAAGGTTCGTTAAGGGTTGAGCGATTCTAGAAAATCCTTCCACAAACCGCCGATAATAACCCGCTAATCCGAGAAAACTTGGTTTCCTTAACGTTCTTCGGAGGTAGCCAATCTCGAATAGCCTCCGTCTTCGAGGGTCGACACGAACTCCGTCGATGAAATTACATGTCAGAAAAGTCACTTGGACATCCAGAACTCACATTTGGAAAACTTCCGATAAAGTTGTTCTCGTCTCAACACGTCGAGCACTTGATGAAGGTGAAACTCGTGCTCCTCCCGGTCACGAGAATAAATCAAAATGTCATCGATGAAGACGACAACAAACTGGTCGAAAAGTCGATGAAAACCCGATTCATTAATTCCATGAATACGCAGTGCATTAGTCAATCCGAGCGGCATAACCACAAACTCATAATGACCATAGCGTGTTCAAACGCCGTCCTCGCGATGTCCGACTCTTGGATCCGCAATGGCGATGATATCCGGACCTTAAGTCGATCTTGGAAAATCTTGAAGCTCCTGAAGTTGATCAAAAGATCATCAATACGGGGTAAGGGATACTTATTCTTGATCGTCACCTGTTCAACTCCCGATAATCAATACATAAGCGGAATGAACCATCCTTCTTCTTGACAAACAACAACGGTGCTCCCCACGGGGACGCACTTTCGGTCGGATATAACCTTTCTCGAACAACTCCTCAAGTTGGTTCTTCAACTCCTGCGTGCAGTGGGGCCATCCGATACGGTGCCTTCGATAAAGGGGCGTCTGGCTCAACTCACTCTGAATTCCCCTACTCTATGTGAAGGCAACCCGGATAACTCAAATGCGGAAATACATCCTCAATCGATGACAATGATACCACGAATGATTGAACATTTCGATTGCCCTAGAATGGTCAATCGATAAAAAGAGATACCAATAATGATTGAACAACTCGATTGCCTTAGAAAGGCCAATCGATGAAGATGATACAATGAATGTTTGAATAACTCGATTGCCCTAGAAAGGCCAATCGATGAAAATGATACAATGAATGATTGAATAACTCGATTGCCTTAGAAAGGCCAATCGATGGAAATGATACAATGAATGATTGAATAACTCGATTGCCTTAGAAAGGCCAATCGATGGAAATGATACAAGGAATAATTGAATAACTCGATTGCCTTAGAAAGGCCAATCGATGAAAATGATACAATGAATGATTGAATAGTTCGATTGCGGAATTTCTCTGCTTTCGTCATAATAATACTTCTTCTGGAACAACGGGGATTACTTCCCTGAAGCACACATTCAACAACCAACGACGGAAAAATAGCGACCAAATGCTAACAAACACTGAGGATAGTATTAAGACGATCAAACCAACTAATACCGAAAATTACATCGTCCTAAGATAAATTCACCACGATTAGATCCATCAACCAATCGCGGTCATTAAGCTTAACTTGGTATGATTCCGAAAATTCTTCCATCGTCAGATAGACCGATGGTATGAGGTCCACAAGCAATAGGACTATCCCGAAATAAGTCTATTCAAGCATGATTCGAAAATGAATGAATGCGGTGTACCAGAATCAAAAGGTACACACAAGTTGAAATAAAATTACGAGTATACCTGAAATCATTCGGGCCACCGGATCGTCGATCCTCCTCATCATATGAATCAGGACTTGCGGCCCCGACCGGATGCTCCGTCGATAAATACGAGCCCAACTCTATTTGCTTCCGAGTGTCTTAAAGCAGCGTTGACAAAGCGATCGGTCGATTAAAGGCGATTGCTTGGGCCTGAGATGCCGCCGGAGCCGACTTGGAGTCCTTTCGGCAAAAACGGGCCTTATGCCAAAAATTCCCACAATTATAGCACGTGATAGACGGTTTCAGACACTCAGTGCTGAAATGACCCGGCGTTCCACAATTGAAACAGGTGATGGCCGAACTGGCCACTCGGGAATGAGATCCCGCACGATTATGCACCGTAGGAGGTCGCTCAGAAATGATAGGATTCATACGAGGCTTCTTGCAGGTTGACTGACCGCCTTCGGATAGATGCAACCGTTGATTTCCTGTTGACATATGCGAGTTCTTTGCTCGGCCAATTTCCTTAGCATTGGCTCGTGCGGAGAGTTCTCTCGATTAATCCGGTCAGTGGTGCAATGATGATTGAGCAAGCGCACATGGGTCATCATGGCTGCATAAAAGTGAGTGGATCAACCCGAACATCTTACGATCGAGCCGAGTCTGGGCACGATTTCCGGCGGCAGTGATTATTTCTCGGGTTTCGGTCCGCCGCGTCTCTCCCCGTGCATCCCTTGTGATTCTCTCCATCTTGAAGTAGGAAGGTCGCATAATGATTATATTTCCCGCATGATTAGCACGTTATGATTATGTCATGAGATGATGAAAATGAGTATACATGCTCTAACTTAGTGATTATATGAATGATTTACTGAAGTTACATGATTATCTGATGAAATTCTTAAAATGATTATATTGAATAACTTAACAAGATTGATAATATGATCATCCAGATTGA
Organism: Orobanche coerulescens; assembly: GCA_033398695.1. Lineage (NCBI taxonomy): Eukaryota > Viridiplantae > Streptophyta > Magnoliopsida > Lamiales > Orobanchaceae > Orobanche > Orobanche coerulescens. The sequence continues at coordinate 122,301,239 of CM065812.1, read as the reverse complement.
CAACTGAGTAATGAAATGAATTGAGTAATTAATGAGTTAACATGATCGTCCTGATCATTAACTGAGTATTGAAATGAATTAAGTGATTAATGAGTTAATATGATCGTCCTGATCATAATGAATGATGATGTTTGAGGATTGTTAAATGATGAGTGATGAATGAATGACTATTGCCAGAAATTATACCATGGCGTTAGAAATCTTACAGTTCTTCCGGTCTGATTGGCTCGGCATTTGCACAGGTCACACGTGACGCGAAAGTCCAATGATACTACTCTGATGACGATGATTTCAAATAAGACATGACTCGGAAGGTAGTATTCAAAACCACGCTCCGATACCAACTCTGTAACACCCCAAACTAGGCGGATATTACAGTGTCGTGGACCCCCGACTGGGACCCACCAGGCGAATGAAAACGGATGAATTACACAGGGTAAAATGTAGTACCGAACCACATTACAACATCAATTACTCCGATTAGGAGTTTCATACAACACACCCAGGATAAAATAGAATACATGTGTATTTTATGTGACGATAAAATACACAACACTGAATGAAATGAGTATTCAAACGGAATGTCTGCAGCGGAATAAATAAAGGAAACATAAATGACTGAATAAATGACTGAACAGACTGGGGCCCCCTTCTAGTATCACTGGGACTCCTCGCCGTCACCGTGCTCTCCCCGTGCTTTAGCCTTGCCATGACACAGCAGTATCCCCAACGGGAAATCGGCTGAGAACAACAATCCTCAAGAGTTGAAAATACACAATCATGAGTTATCCGCGATTATACAATATCCTGTCGAAACATACGCAATCAAACATGCTATATGAATCAACAAATGATACGGCTCAAAGTAATGGCGCCACACTACGTCCGGGATGGAAATGTGTCCGTGCACAAGCCACCAACGAGTATCGATCGAATACCCGTGTGGTCTTGTACCTGTCGATCTCACGAAGCCATCAACTCGTGTGCACACCCAATGTGAGGCCACCAACCAACACCACGACTATAATGTGCGACATGAAAATCCTACACATACCAACCGCACGCCGGTGTGACCCGGAATGCCACAATATGACAAAAGTGACAACGAAAATGAATCATGACTCACCAAGATTAAATGACGGTGAAATGAATGACCGCTTAATGAAATGATTGGAACCGTTCCTTATGGTGAGGTGATTATTTGACAATGACAAGTTTTGATACGGTTAATACAATGATGAATGAATTACGATTATGAATGAACAACCTCAAAAGGAATGAATATCCTTTTAACCGAGTAAGAATTAACTTACACAATACCGATGAAGAATGTCCGTCCACGAACAACGTCCTAAATGAAATGCCGGTCGCTCGAACAACCTTGAATAGCAATAAGTACCGACAATCGTTCAATACACGTATCAAGCAAAAACGATCATAATCGATCCAAACGTCGATACAATAATATTCGAACTCGAATATATCGAAACCAACTCCAAGATGAGTATTTCAAACCATCAAAACACTTTCAATGATATCAATAATCCATTAGGAATCCATAATTCATGATTACAACAACATCAATCGGAAAATCCCCAATTAACGAAGTCAACCCCAAGGGTTCTTGAAATAATTCCGAAAATAACCATTAAATCCATAGGAATATATTTATCCAAGGTAGATAATCCATATCTAACATATTCCAATGATAATCCAAGCTTACACGAAGGAATCGGAAGGAAAACCCAAAAATCCGAAATTCTAGATCCAAGAAATTAATACCTTTGATTCGGTGTTTTGGAGATGATGAAGTGATGATTAATCCAACTCAAAGACTTGAAGATGATGATTGATGATTACACCTTGAAGAACACTCTCTAAATCGCCCAAATCGCCAAGAACCGACGGGAGGAAGAGAAAAAGATGACAAATGACGAAGTCGGACTAAAACATCGATTTATAGCGGTCCGAGGTTAGCGTGCGCTAGCCTTGTGCGTAGCGTGCGCTAACGAGTAATTTGGGTAGTCCGGTACCTTGTCCGAACACGGTGCGCGCTACGTACCTTTTTGTAGCGTGCGCTACAGCCATATCATTAGCGTGCGTTAATGCTTATAGTTAGCGTGCGCTAACGAATAATTTGATGCCCGATCTTGGAATCGAAGCGCACGACCTCGGCGGACCTCGATAGCGTGCGCTACAACCATCATTTAGCGTGCGCTATAATATCGATTGCGTACGCTAAAAACAACACATAGCGTGCGCTATGAATTAATCCAGTGCAGTCCAGTAGCCACTGGACTCAACCTGATCCGTCCCTAGCGCGCGCTACTCCACATATATAGCGTGCGCTACTACAACCCGTTACCACTCGTAGCGTGCGCTACAAATAACTCACCTGCAGTCCAGTACCTTCTGGACTGCAGCCAGGGCAACCTTAGCGTGCGCTAAAGCTGAGTGGTAGCGTGCGCTACCTATACCCAATTAGCGTACGCTAAAAGGAGTACGTAGCGTGCGCTACTCCTCACGCACAGTTCGCAACGAAAATGACAATAATGATAAACACGGCACGAAACTTCAATCAGATTAGTGATGAATGACGATTGATACCCGATACAATTACTCTGAATGATGAATACCATGACTGAATCTGAGTGACAAATGATTAATAATGAGTGAAAATTACTGAGTATCAATTACTGAATGATAAATACTGAATGATAATTACTGAATTATAACCGGGTATTACACGTCAGAGGTCTCCGGCGACCGGCGGCCTATCGGAAAAGCTGAGTTGTTGGAGGTCCGTCGGAGATCTCCGTAAAAAAAAAGATTTTTTTTTTGAAAATTAATTGTTCTTTTAGTTCAATTTAATATTTTAGGAGTAATTCTTAAAATTTATTGTTGTGCATTATTATTAAATTCAACAATAACAGAAGTAAGGGAGAGCGGAGGGGCAAAATTTTCCGGTGCACACTAATATTGTTGTCCTTTATATTATAGACTAAAGATTACTCGTGCCATAATGGCACGGTAGCGATAATTGAATTATAATAATTAAATTACCAAACTACTTGCTAAAAAATAAATATATGTTGGTTCCCCAAAATTCTACCGACGGCCGACGGGCCTGCCGTAAAAAAATTTGCAGGTCGTTGGAGATCGGTCGGAAAGCAGGCCGACGACCTGGTGTAAAAAAAAAAAAAAAACTGATCGGTCGCTGGAGGTCCACCAGTATCCGGCGGTGGCCCATCGGAAAACAGGTCGGCGGCCTGGCGTTAAAAAAAATGACCGGTCATCGGAGGTCCGCAGGCGGTGGCCCGATAGAAAATAGGCCGACAGCCTGAAGTAAAAACTAAAAAAATTGGCCGCTCATCGGCCGTGGCACGCCGGATAACAGAGTGGCAGCTTGACGTTAAAAAAAAGAAAAATGGACTAAAAAATGGCCGGTCGCCGGAAAGCAGGCTGTTGACATGGTGAAAAACAAATGGCCGGTCACCGGTGGTCCACCGGGCGCCAACAGCGACTCGTCGGAAAACTGACCGGCGACCGCGCGTAAAAAAAAAAATTTTTGACCGGTCGCCGGAGTTCCATCGGCCGACGGTGGTGGGTCACCAGAAAGGGTGACAGCGTGACGAAGAAAAGGAATTGTCCGATCGCCGGAAAGGGCGGTAGCCTGACATAAAAAAATGATCGGCCATCGAAAGTCTCCATCGACCGGCGTGCCAGAAAAACTGATGAGCTGGTGTCGGAGATCTCCGTAAAGAAATGTTTTTTTTTTTAAAATTAATTGTCCTTTTAATTTAATTTAGTATTCTAGGATTATTTTTCAAGTGCACATTCGCACCGCCAAAAAACATTGTTATCCTTTATATAATATAAATTGTTGAACATGCAAAGACTCAAGGTAGACCTGGCAATTCATGTCGTGTCGTCTACTTTTCGTGTCGTGTACTTTCGTGTCGGATACTTGAAACTCAAACCCAAACACGACACAAAATGAATCCGTGTACCTGAAACCCAGACACGAACACGACACGAAAAAAACGACACAACACGAAACGACACGAAAGTACACGAAATTCTTGTGTACACAAAAATACACGACACAAATGTATACGAAAAGTACACAGAAGTACACGAAATGTGCAAGAAACGAAAAAAATAAAAGATTAATTTATATTTTATTATTCCTAAATATTGATTAATTCATACATATTAGTTCACATTTTATAGATTTTATTTTTAAAATTCCATGACTAGCATCAAATCGTATACTTTAATTATAGTATTATAGTATATTAATATATATTATTTTATTATTATTTTATTTAATTAAATATGTCGTGTATCTCGTGTATCCGAGGGATAAACTCAAATACGACACTAAATCAGAATCGTGTAGTTTCATGTTCGTGTACTTTCGTGTCGTGTACTCAAAACTTAAATACAAATATTAAATTTTCGTGTCGTTTTCGTGTCGTGTTTTCGTGTCGTGTACGGAATTGCGGATCTAGCTCAAGGCAACCGTAGCTGCGATCAGAGAGCTGCTGTCCATGGCCCCGAAATCGGTTAAACGTTTGTCCCTATATAATAATACACGGGCGATATTCCTAGATGTAAAATATTGTTTCATTTCCTATTCTATCATGCACATAATTTAGATTTAAGATCATTCGAGGATCAAAATTTTTTTACATATCAAGGGATTAATTTTTACCCTCCATCTTCCCTCTATTTTTATTTGATCTAATGGATGAGATTAATCCCAACAATTTTAAAAACCCACTTTCATCATTTTTTTTTCAAATATCAATATCTTTCAAACCGTTAATCGTTAAGTCAAAAAAATATCTGAATTCGACGTTTAATTATCTTTCTATAGATAGACACTTTGATATACTTTCGACAAATTTTTTTTTTCCACTTTTTTCACGTTTTTTTTCGTGGCCGAAAAAATCACATATGATATATCATATATGATATTACATATCACATATGATATGTAATATCATATCATATATGATATTACATATCATATATGATATATCACATATGATATTTTCGGCCACGAAAAAAAACGTGAAAAAAACGAAATTTTGTTTTTGTCGAAAGTATATCAAAGTGTCCGTCTATAGAAAGATAATTAAATGCTCGTCGCGATGGTGTAATTATTTTCGCTTAACGATTAACGGTTTAAAAGATATTTAAATTAAAAAAAAATGTGTGAAATATTAAATGTTTTTAATCTCAACCATTGATTTCTTTTTGGATGGATGGTGGGGATGAGTTCCTTGGTAAGTAAGAAAAATTTGGTATTTAATATAACTCTACTCTATAATTTATGCTTCCTCCACTTTTTTTTATTATAAGTGCCCTTTCAATCGATATATCAATATTAAGGTACATTAGTTAAGTATATAAAAAATTATTTCAAAAAATAATTTCCTACTTTATCCACACATATATAAATATATAAATATGGTATCTGTGGAGAGGGTAAATTTATATGTCGAAATTTAAATAATGATATGTTCCTTTTTTTGGAACTAAATTAAAGATATTCTTGTAAATGTTCTTGAATCTATACTTCTATTAAAAGAGAGTCGTGACACATGTCACTCTCTAAATTTTTTGATTTTTTATTTTAAAATATAATTTATATATAGAGATGTATCCTTAAATTTTTTAAAAAAAATTCTAGATATGTTTTTGGGAGTTTTATTCTACAACTTACACTCATCTACCAAAAAAAAAATCCTTCCTTTATTTTTTTAGCTTAAAATTTTAAATGTTTATAATTTTTTAAATCAAGTTTATTTTTAATAAAAATATACCAAATTAATTTTTATTTCACAATTTTCAACTAGACATCCATATGAATATAATAAATTTGATGGATTTACAATAATGTCCGATTGCACAAAAAATTATATTATAAAAACTATGAATATTTATTTTCAGTAAAATTAACTGATGCAAAACAAAATATATTAACTCATTTATTGCTTACATAAAAATAAATTATGATATTTATATAATTATAATAACTAAAAATAATAAAACATACACTGCACACACACATATTAAGACTTAATCACATATTACTTTTGTCTAAAATTTGTTCCTATTTTTTCGGTATGTCGAGGAAATTTGTTCATGTAATGGATATTAATTGACTTAATACTCCATTAATGTAGTCTTCTTTCTTAAATTATATTACACTCCATAATACACTCACGCTAATATGATATTCATGTCGAAGATCATCAAAAATAAATTTAGAGATCAAGAAATTATTTTCTAATAAGAAAATATATTATGCGGTGCATCGCACCGGAGAACATCTAGTTATTATAAAAAAACAAGTAGATGGACTTATATTTTAAACTTTTTCGAAGGATCAGAAATTATTCTACATATATGTGCATGTGTATTTAACTCAAAGTAGGGGAGGGAGTACGGGCAATTTCAAGTCTACTAAAATTGTTAAAAAATTGATATAAATTTATTCTATGGTAAATTTTAGTCCATAATTCACCGTGTAATTTCTTTTAATCATTATGTGATCCAAAGTAAACAATCAATGTATGATTTGAAAGAAAAAAGATTTTTGTTTTAAAGTGATTCTGCAGCTCAGAAGCTAGAAATCAAAACGAGAATTAATTAAATCATTCATTACTCCTATGTTATATTCTTAAAATCTCTTAAAATGTTTTTACCTAAAAGTGTCGAGACTCGAGATCTCTATATCTGGGGCTCAAATTAAAAAAATAAATAAAAAGATGAGTGGACGTGGAAAGCAAATGAATGGGGATGGGATGGCCCTACTGTTGGATTTGAAGAAAGCATTATATTCTCTTCTCTTCCTCTCCTAACCCCGATGCCCCTTGTCTTCTTCTCAAACATCTTTAAAGTCCCTCAAAACTTTACACCTCATTTTAAGGGTTTTGCCAAATGTATGCAACTTTACGCCTCATATATTATAATAATATATTAATTAGTACCAAAAAATTATAATATTGCACGAGTAGCCCAAAGTGATGTTTTTTTTTTTTGGTTTGTTTTTTGCATTTTATATATATATGCTACGAACTCAGGATGGTCGAAGCGTAAAAAGGATATTTTACACGGCATCGTTATGGTGACTTGCTGGCGTCTTTGGAAGGCTAGAAACAAGAAGGTGTTTAGGAATATTAGCAGGAGTGTTGTCGAGATTGTTTCAGATGTTAAAGTGTTGGGGTATTTTTGGTATACTAATAGGGGTAGAACTAGAATAGTGGATTGGAAGGATTGACAGTCGTTTGATTTTGATGTGATGTAAGTTGTTTTTTAAATGATGCATATCATCAATATATATATATATTGGATCTCTCTCTCTATATATATATATATATATATATTATATATATATATATTCTAATGACAGAGAACAAACTGTGGATAAAAACATAAAACTTTTTCCCCCTTGCATAAAGAATGAATTATCACTTAAATAAATATAGACAGATCCAATACCTCAATTATGTGCACGAACAATGAATTGAGAGTTAATTTTTCGATCTATACTAAAGATATGATGCAATTTTTTAATGCCAAATGAGGACTTTTTTTAATCAAGTTTATTCCTTAAATCAAATTTCTACTTAAATTTTATAATCTTTTTAAATTTATGGATTTTACTTTTTTTAAATGATGCATATCATCAATTTCTCCATTAACTCATACTTGTGAATCGATAAAGAATAACAAAATAAATACCATTCACAATTTATTTTTCCCATTACATATACTATAGACATGGGAACACCATCAATGCTGGTGGAAATTTCATATAAATTTACAAAAGTTATATTGTTTTATTTCAAAGGTTGTGGAGTAGAGTTATATTAAATACCAAACTTTTTTTACATATCAATGGTTGAGATTAAAAGCATTTAATATTTTACACATTTTTTATAATTTAAATATCTCTTAAACCGTTAATCGTTAAGCGAAAATAATTACACCATCGCGACGAGCATTTAATTATCTTTCTATAGACGGGCACTTTGATATACTTTCGACAAAAATTTTTTTTTCGTTTTTTTCACGTTTTTTTTCGTGGCCGAAAATATCATATGTGATTAGGGGTGGGCACGGTCCGGGACGGTTCGGGATTCGTCGGTCCCGGTCCCGGTCCCGATTAATATAAGCGGTCCGGGACAAGGGTGCTTCCCGTTTTGTTCCGGTATTTTCGGGACCGGAATGGTTTCGGGGCGGTCCGGGACAAAACGGGACATTTTTTTTGGTAAATATAAATAATAAAAAATATATTTAGAAAATATTTTCTTGTATTTTTGGATATTTATTTGCAAATTTATAATCAAAATTTTATAAATTTTGCATTATTTATCAATAATTTAGTAAGTTTAGGTATATTTGGCTAATTAATTTATGGGATAAAAATTAATTTACAAATTAAAATCTCATAAGTCTAATATTAATTTTATAAAATCCATATTTCGGGACAAACGGGACGGGACGGGACAAAAATCACCGGTCCCGCTCCTGTCCCATTTTCGATCGGTCCGGGATTGGTTCGAGACAAAATTTGTCCGTCCCAAATGGTCCGGGACACTTTTGGAACGGGACCGGAATGGTCCGGTTTGGCCAAATGGGAAGCGGGATTTGTGCCCACCCCTATATGTGATATATCATATATGATATATCATATGTGATTTTTTCGACCACGAAAAAAAACGTGAAAAAAGCGAAAAAAAAAATTATCGAAAGTATATCAAAGTGCCTATCTGTAGAAAGATAATTAAATGCTCGTCGTAACGGTATATTTTTTTTGACTTAACGATTAACGGTTTGAAAGATATTGATATTTGAAAAAAAAATGATAAAAATAGGTTTTTTAAATTATTGGGATTAATCTCATCCATTAGATCAAATAAAGATGGAGGAGAGATGGAGGGTGGAGATTAGTCCCTTGGTATGTAAAAAAAGTTTGGTCCTTAAATGATCTTAAATCAAGTTGTGCACACGATTTATTTATTTACATACATTGTATAAAATTAGTAAAAATTGATTTTGCACTTGTATGATGTATCACTGTGCTTCAAATGGACGCAGTTATGTAATGAGTATATGTTAAACACGAAATGATACTAAAATGGAAGGTCACAAACATTTTAAATGGGCTATTTATACAGTTATTTATTTATTCATTTATATTTTTTAGTGACTTCTAACCCCCCACCCACACCCCCACCCCCACCCCCACCCCCACCCCCACTCTCTCTCTCTCTCTCTCTCTCTCTCTCTCTCTCTCTCTCTCTCTCTCTCTCTCCCTCTCTCTCTCTCTCTTTTCTTTTAATTTTTAAGATACATTTTACAGTTTTTACATTTTTTTTTATTTCTTCGTAATGTTTTTTTGTTTATTTGTACATTCAATATAGTTTAAAATTTAATTTTAGGTGACCAATACCACATAAGTTTAATCTATTAAATTTTACGGGAGACCTACTCGATATCGAAAGAGCTCATTACAAAGTTATGTTTTTTATACGAGTGTGTAGTCTTATAATAATTAGATGTTCGTTTGTGTGATGCACCAGATATAATATCTTATATATTTTTTTATCCCCCAAATTTATTTTTGCGGATTTTCGGCATTAGTTTTAATATAAAAAATTTGAGTGTATTATGGAGTGTGATATGATTGGAGAACGAGTCTCACATTAGTATAATATTAAGTCAATTAATGTCCGTTAGAGGAATAAGTTTTGGAGACATACTGAAAAGAAAATGTATGAACAAATTTGGGGGGACAGAAGTAGTATGCGATTAAGTCGGGATATATGCGTCTGTGTGTGCACGGTGTATTTTACTAGTTTTAGTTATTATAATTAAATAAGTACCATAATTTATTTTCTATGTAAGCGATAAGAGTCTTACATTTAACTTCTCAAAGGTGAGTTAATTTATTTCTATTTTTGCATCAATTAATTTTAATAAAAACTAAGATCGATAGTTTTTCATATAAACTTATTTTGTGCAATCGGTTATTAATGTAAATCCATCAAAATCACTATATTCAATATGAATGTCTAAGTGAAGACATGATATAAGAATTAAATTGATATGCTTTTCAATAAAAACGAATTTAATACAAATAAAGTTATTAATATTTAGATTTTTTGTTAAAAAAATGAAGGAATATTTTTTTTATTGCTAGATGAGTGTAAGTCGGTTAATAAAACTCCCACAATCTATACCCATGCTTTTATCTTTTTCTTTTTTTCTGAAAATTTAAGAACACGTTCCTCTCTCTCTATATATAAGCTACACTTTTCTAAAAAAATAAAATGACACGTGTTCGTAACTCTATTTTAATAAGTACTCCCTCCGTCCCAGCCAAAGGTTGACAGAGGGTGTATATTTGGTGTATTTTAGGTAATGATTGGTATAAGTAATGATGATTAAATGTGTGGTGTAGATTAAAAAGTAAAAAGTATTGATGATGAATTAGTGGTGGAGATTAAAAAGTAAAAAGTGATTGTTTGATTTGATTGTAAAAAGTGATATATGTAAACTTACTAAAGGGACTACTTTTTGATAGAAATGTAAACCTTTGGGCGGGACGGAGGTAGTATATATTAGACGTTAAACAAGTTTTATAACAGTATTATTCTTTGAACTATCTAAACTGCGTGTAGTAGAGACGACCAAACCCACTGGTCGACCGCCAGGAAGGATGGAAAATAGAAAAAACGACATACTCCCTCCGCCTCGCTCAGGCTTGACAAAGGATGTATATTTGGTATATTTTAAGTAATAATTGGTATAAGTAATGATGATAAATATGTGGTGGAAATTAAAAAGTAAAATATAATGATAGTGAGTGTGTAGTGGACATTAAAAAGTAAAATATGATTGTTTGATTTGATTGTGCAAATGTGATAATGTAAAGTTTTTAAAAGAACAAAAAATAGGAGTAAGTATAAAGCTTTAAGCGGGACAGATGGAGTATTTACATGTAATTAGACCGTCCATGTTCGCTATGTGAGATCGGTCCCAACCTCAAAATGAAGATTAAATCTACATGCGCGTCAAAAGGTGGGCGAAAGATGACAAAATTTGACGTCCTAAGAAGCTGGCAAGATTTCTAGCCTTACGTACGTAAAAAACAGCATGTTACATACATAAGCCTTGCTAATAACGTATGTTAGGCTTCATGCTGACGTACGTAAGGCTTCTCCTTACTTGGCTAATTTACACACTTCAGCTTTCTTAATTCAACTCGATAGGGACTCAATTATGATGAACAACACATGATGTACCCGATACCCAATTTCCTCAAATGTCGTTGGACCAACTATGATAATTAATCAGTACATCTACCTAAATCCTCAAATTACTTTATACTGTGCAAATTCTACAATGTCCGATACAACTTGAATAAAATAAAGCGAAAGATTAATAGTGAAAATTCAGGATTATAGCACGAACTAACTATGTCACTAGATAACAAACCAAGTGATTAACCTATTGAGAGGTGGTAAATATTAAGTCTAAGTATTTTTAATAATGACATACCTTTTATGGTGGAATACTGTATGACATTTCTCATAGACAAGGTCACTAAACCAGTGAAAGAGGAGTGGTCACCTCGACCAAAGTATCTTTGAATGCCAAGTGTATTCCAAAGCCAAAATGGACACTTGTAAAAGCTTGAGAAATGGTCTTAACTATGTTATGTGAAATTATTGCCTTGATATATTCGTAACCAAAGTAGTTCAAGGACAACGTAGACTAAGCCATTTGTATATCCAATGGTATTTCACTAAGAAAGTTCAAAGACACAAGCTACTTCCCGATTTTACAAGGTTTAATCAGAATCTGAGCAACAGGGGCTGCATGCGTTCATGCATTATTTCCACTCATTTGGGAATATTAAAACTTTTCAAAATTAAAGGTTGAATTAGTAATTTTGACTAGATTTTCTAAATTCATGGAGTAAAAAAAATTAAAAACGAGCATCATAATTGGAATTAATGTTCCAAGTAGATAATCTTGATATATTTATTTTATGCAATCCAAAGATCAATTGAGTGAGAAACTAACGCTCAGAATTCAACATAGAAGATGTAGTTGATCGGGAAGAAAATACGAGAATGAGTGGAATCATCTCACATTGGAAATGTTTCCACGTGAAAGACACATTATAAATGGAACAGAGAGTGTATATGTAGTACAAACTCTAGTGGGAGTACTTAGGTGAAGGTGCCATACGCGCCTGCCCGCTTGCCTGTCCGATCGGTCATCTCGACTCTGGCTCGGGCTCGGTGCGACCGTGGCCCACCCGAGCTGGTGCGGTTGTGGCTCTTTGATAGGACTAGTTTGCTCCAAACTTAATATTTGAGACTTCTTTCGAGTGCAGAACAATCCAAAATGGGGGTTTTTGCTTGGGAAGAGAATTCGAATCCTATAAGGATTTCACACCTCGTCTACACCTATAAACTATGAGCTATTGTAGCAGACAATAAGAATTTTAAATAAAGAGTTCGACTACAGTTCAAGTCCGATTTTTTGTTGTTTTGCTTATACCATCTTATTAATAAATTTGTTAGTTCGAATTATCTCCCGTATATTATATTTTTTGACTATTAAATATATCTCCGACATAACATTCAAATCTAATTTCAAACTTCAGCTCTCTGGGAAATGTAACCCCACTTGTGATAATCTTGTAGCCAAAGTCGTAAAGCATAAAACTAGAGATGAGAATTTTGGTCCGATTCACAATGCCCTCTCTGGACTCGTGTGGTATGGATCGTTCCACCCGCGATCCGCAGCGGGGCGGAGCGAGTCTGTGTATTACTCTTACGCTGTGTGTACTCGCCCTGCCGCGAATAGTTTTTTCATTTTTCAGTATGTTTAATATATAAACTATATAAACCATATATATGTATATATATATATATATATACTTTTTTATATATTTATTAATAAATCTTATATGTTTATGTCAATAATGACAAGTTTTATAAATAATGTGTATTATAAAAATAAAATACTATAAAATACTCATACAAATATTAATTTTATTAAATAATATTTTTCCTACACCAATCGACTCGCCCCGTTCACCTCATGGGTATTGGAAAAAACGACACAAAGACGTCACAACGAAAATGTGGAAACTCGTTTGACAACTTTCCCAATCTCAATTGTAACTTTGAGGTTAACGACGAGTAGAGTAAATCCAGTACAACTCGACAAATAATACAAATGATATCTAAAACAATAAACAACGAGACACAATTTTAGCATGGAAGACCCCTCAAGACGAGAGTAAAAACCACGAGATCGAAGCCGCTTAAATTTCCACTATCACCAATTCACAATACACAATTCTTCCCTAGTACAACTAGAGGTATACAACAATCTTCAAATACTTGGTAATAAACAATATTCAAGTATTTGGAATACACAACAACAACAAGATCGAGAAAGAAAAACACTGTAAATAGCTTACACAAAAAGCTAACAAAATAGCCGAACTTCCGGACTCAAAACCTCGATCTACTCCGGTGAAAAGATTTGCCCAATCGCTACCAAGCTCTTGTCAAAATATCACGACGATCCGATCGGTACAACTCCGGGAAATCGAACAAGTATATCTCTCTTTTTCTCTTCTCTCATGTATCTCTCTCTCTTGTGTATGTCTCTCAAGGTGAAGAAGTGTTGAAGTGGTGAAAAACGCAGCAAAAATGCTGCTAAAAAGAAGTGTCCCAAGTCAGTTGACTTTGTGTGCCGGGGCACAGACATTGTGTGCCTAGGCACACTCATAAAATGAGTGACAAAAATTCCCAGGGGGCCGCGGCACAGAGGGGCTGTGCCTAGGCACGCAGTCCAATGAGTTCGGGCGAATTTGTAGAAAAATAGTGTGCCGCGACACATTCCCTCCTGTGCTGCGGCGCTCCCTGTTCCGGCCATATATTCCGGAAATAACTCCTACAAATATCCCCCTTTCTGGAATATAGGAAGAATTCGCCATCCCGACGATCGAGCAACATATCTTAACCTTCTCTCTACTCTACGCCTTAGTTAACATATCGGAACCATTATCATCGGTGTGAACTTTATCAAGTTCAAACAAACCGTCCTCCAGCGCATCTCGAATCCAATGATATCTAACATCAATATGTTTTGTTCGTTTGTGAAAGGTCGCATTCTTCGCCAAATGAAGCGCACTCTGACTATCACAAAGAACCACGTAACGCTGTTGTCGGAAGCCCAGCTCTTGTAAGAACATTTTCAACCATAAGAGCTTTTTACACGCTTCCACCGCCGCAATATACTCGGCCTCCGTTGTTGACAAGGCAACACACTTTTGCAATCTCGATTGCCATGAAACGGCTCCCTCTGCGAAGGTCATCAAATATCCAGAAGTGGATTTTCTATTATCCTCATTTCCTGCCATATCAGAATCGGAATACCCAACAAGCATAGCTTTCCCATTTCCAAATGTGATCTCCAATTTGGAAGTACCCCGTAAATATCTAAATATCCACTTTACGGCTTCCCAATGCTTCTTTCCCGAATTCGATAGGAAACGGCTCACCACTCCCACGACATGAGAAATGTCGGGCCTCGTACATACCATGGCATACATCAAACTCCCGACCGCAGAGGCATAAGGAATTCTATCCATTTCCTCAATATCTTCCTTCGTCGTAGGGCAATCCTTACTCATCAATTTAAAATTGTTAGTAAGAGGCGAACTAACAACCTTAGATTTATCCATGTTAAACCGGCTAAACACCTTCTCAATGTATTGCTCCTGTGACATGTGCAATTTATGGGTCGTTCTATCCCGAGTGATTCTTATCCCTAGAATCTGCTTAGCGGGCCCCAAGTCTTTCATGGCAAAAGACTTATTCAACTCTTTCTTCAAATTGGCAATCTTTTCGGCATTCTTGCCAACGGTCAACATGTCATCCACATAAAGTAATAGGATGATGAATCATCACCTCCAAATTTCTTTAAAAACACGCAATGTGTAACACCCCAAACTAGGCGGATATTACAGTGCCGTGGACCCCCGATTGGGACCCACCAGGCGAATGAAAATTAATGAATTAAATAATATAATTGTAGTACCGAACCATATTATATCATCAATTACTCCGACGAGGAGTTTCATTTCAACACACCCAAGATAAAACCGAATACATGTATATTTTATATGAAGATAAAATGCACAACACTGAATGAAACGGAGTATCCAAATGGAAAACTCCAGCGGAAAATAAATGAAGACAACATGAATGACTGAAAGGATTGGGGCCCCCTACTAGTATCACTGGGACTCCTCGCCGTCAACGTTATATTCCCGTGCTTTTGCCTTGCCATGACCCGAAAACAATATTCCCCAACGGGGTCAGTTACACAGAACAACAATCCTCAAGGGTTGAATATATACAATCATGATATATCTCAATTATGAATTATCCTTAGTTATGAATTTAAGCTGAAGATGAGCATCATAGTACGTCCGTAATGTTCTGTGCGAGTGCACAAGACGAGTGCCCGGACACACCCGTCCCTGTACCTAATTAGTCTCACGGAGGTAAACGTTACCGTATGCACAATCCAATGTATCGGTGAACCCAACACATGACTATCATGTGCCCGACTAAAAATTCCACACATCCGCACCCGGCCACGCAATAAGAACCCAGAAGGTCATATGGGCAAGAAATGACCATGAAGAATAATAATGAATAACAATCCGACAAAGTCAAGAATGACTCACCGAGATGAAATGATAGTGAAATGAATGATAGCTTAATGAAATGATTGGAACCGTCGTTCCTCGTGAATGAAGTGATTAATTGACAATTACAAGTCTCAATACGGTTAATGCATTATGAATGAACTATGATTATGAATGAACAACAATGAAAGGAATGAATATCCTTTTAACCGAGTAAGAATTAACTTACACAACACCGGTGATAAATGTCCTTCCACGAACAAACGTCCTAAATGAGATGTCGGTCGCTCGAACAACCTTGAATAACACAATTACCAACAATCCGTTCAACATACAAATCAAACACGATGATAACTAACTCAAAACGTCGATACGACTAAACCAAGTTCATTGGGGCATTATATCAAACACGTTGTGACCAAACTTCGATTGTTTACAACCAAACCTTAACTATACCAATATCAAATCCCCAAGAAGTGTTTCAAACCAACAAAACATCTTCAATATAATCAAAAATCCAATATGAATATCCAAATTCGTGATTTCAACAACAACTAATCGAAAACCCCCAAATCCAACTCAATATTCAAAGTGTTCTTAAATAACCTTTCAATAATCCAATGAATATTCATACACACTCGTAATCATACGTACATCTCTTCATACAACATGATTATAATGTCCAAAACATCATATCTCAACACAAAATCGAAATCCAAGATGTTTGAAGAATATTACCTTAGAAGATCCAAATACTTTGATCCGATGAACACGCGTTAGATCGACTATCCAAGCTTCACAACCGAATGAAGATGATGAAAACCGAGTACTCAAGTGATTGATGAAGAAAAATCTCTTCCTCAAGCTCTCTCTCTCTCGGACAAGGTGAATAAAATGAGAGAAATGACCTCAAAAACCCGTCCAGGTCCTTATAAACTGCCGAACGTTACGGCCGTAACTCGGCCTACTTACGGCCGTAACATCCCAGGTCAACGGCCTTACGGTCGTAACCAGCCATCTCCTATGGCCGTAACTCGGCTTCGTCCAGAATCTGCCGACAGTCATACGGCCGTACCCGCACCTGTCTTACGGGCGTTACTCGCCCTTGTCCAAACACCTGCCGACAGCCATACGGCCGTACCCGCACACCTTACGGGCGTAACTCGACCGATACGGCCGTAGCGGGCCAAACTTACGTGCGTATGAAGCCTTCGTCGAAACTGCCTGGGCACCCTGCTCGACACGTATGGCCGTAACCGGCCAAGCTTTACGACCATACCTACCTCAACTTACGGCCGTATGCCGCAACCCTTACGGCTGTAACCCCTCCTCGTCCGACATTTCCTGCAACCCACGAACACATCTTACGGCCGTAGCCTGCCTACCTTACGACCGTATCTCGTCTTCGGCCAAACAACCTTAAGCCAACGAATGCATGTTACGGCCGTAATGTATGATTTGTTACGGCCGTAACTCGTTGCTGGAAATGACGAAAATGCGACAACTCCGTTAACTCGCTACAAACGGTGAATGATCCGACATACAATACTCGTATGAATGTAATTAAGTCCAACAACACGCGATAGATGATACTTCCATCATAAGACTACCATTCACGATGATAAAGATGATACTCTCGTCTTGATCCACAAACGGAGATGAATGACGATCGGTAACTGATGCACGGTTACAAAATGCCAACGATGAACACAAATTAATGAATCATGAATGATCAGTGATTATTGATGAGTGAAAATTACTGAGTGACAATTACTGACTGATAATTACTGAATGATAATGAATGAATTACAACCGGGTATTACATACTCCCCCCTTAAAAAGAGTTTCGTCCTCGAAACTAAGGGTCAAACAACTCGGGATAACTCTCCCGCATACTATGCTCGATTTCCCAAGTAGCCTATTCGATTCCGTGCCTAGATCACTGAATCTTGACAAAAGGAATCGTCTTGTTCCTCAATTGTTTGATTCGCCACTCTAAAACTCGTATAGGACGCTCCTCATACGAATGATCATCCGTGATCTCGATTATGCCAGATTGAAGTATGTGACTCGGGTTGGCAACATACTTCCGCAACTGAGAGACGTGAAACACATTATGAATTCGGCTCAACGCCGGAGGTAAAGCCAATCGATAAGCCAGACTGCCTACTCGATCCAAAATCTCAAACGGTCCGATGAATCTCGGACTCAACTTCCCCCATTTTCCGAATCGGAAAATACCTCGACTCGGGGATACCTTGACCAACACGTGGTCACCTGTCTCGAACTCTAGTGGTCGACGACGATTATCTGCATATAATTTATGTCGACTCTGAGCGGTCAACAAACGACTCCTGATCAAATCTACCTTCTCACGGGCGGCTATAAGCATATCGGGCTCGGTGCCGATTGATTTTGATAAGTCATCCCAACACAAAGGAGATCGACAACGACGACCGTACAAAGGCCTCGTAAAGTGCCATCTTAATCAACGCATGCCAACTATTATTGTACGTGAACTCAATCAACGGTAGTTGGGCTTCCCAATTATCTTTCCAATCGAGAACACATGCCCTCAACATGTCCTCCAAAGTCTGAATAGTCCTCTCTGATTGTCCGTCAGATTGAGGATGAAAAGCTGTGCTGAGATTAAGCTGAGTTCCCATAGCACGATGAACTGATTTCCAAAAATGAGACACGAACCGTCCGTCACGATCGTTTTAGGAGTACCGTGCAGTCTCACTATCTCTTTGATGAACAACTAGGCAAGTCTCTCGGGACCCCACGTATCCTTAATCTCAAGGAAATGAGCTGATTTAGTTAGGCGGTCCACACCTAGATTGTATTCATGCCACGACGACTCATCGGCAAAACTCGTGATGAAGTCCATAGAAATATCTTCCCACTTCCACTCTGGGATAGGGAGCGGTTTCAGCATACCTGTCGGTCTCTGATATTCTATCTTGACTTGCTGACAGGTTAAACATTTCGAAACAAATTCTGCGACTTCTCGCTTCATATTACTCCACCAGTAATTTTGTTTCAAGTCCTTGAACATCTTGTTGGACCCCGGATGAATGGAGTAAGGGGTAGCATGAGCTTCTCTCAAAATCGAGTTTTTCAACTCGTCATTCGCCGGTACGCATAACCGATTCTTAAATTGCAAAAGTCCATCCTCGTGGACCACAAATACGGGGGCTTTCCCCTGAACCACATCCTCTAGGATGCGTAACAATGATGGGTCTGAACCCTGATTCACTCTGATTGTCTCCTCAACTGGCGATGAAATCTCTAACATGCAAAGTTGCCCTTGCACTCGCTGAAGCCAGACCTCGATCTCGGGTCTAAGAAATTCCTGTTGAAGCTCTTTCTGAACTGTTAAATGAGCAAGCATTTGCTCCTGAACGGACTTACGACTCAAGGCATCAGCGACGATATTCGCCTTGCCCGGGTGGTACAGGATCTCAATATCATAATCTTTGATTAGTTCCAACCACCGTCTCTGTCGCATATTTAACTCCTTCTGAGTAAATATATACTTCAAACTCTTATGATCGGTGAATATCTGACAGGTGACGCCATAAAGGTAATGACGCCAAATCTTCAACGCGAAAACTACGGCTACTAGCTCCAGGTCGTGGGTTGGATAATTAACCTCGTAAGGTCTCAATTGCCGTGAAGCATAGGCAATAACCTTCCCATTCTGCATTAATACACATCCGAGACCTTGTCCGGACGTGTCACTATAAACCACGAATCCCTCCGTCCCTTGTGGGAAGGAAAGGACATGTGCTAAAATTAATAGGCTCTTGAGTTCCTCAAAACTCCGCTAACACGCGTCGGACCACGTGTATTTCTTATCCTTTCGCAAAAGGTTCGTCAATGGTTGAGCGATTTTAGAAAATCCTTCCACAAACCGTCGATAATAACCGGCTAATCCGAGAAAGCTTCGGATTTCCTTAACATTCTTCGGAGGTAACCAATCTCGGATAGCCTCCGTCTTCTGAGGATCAACACGCACACCGTCTGATGAAATTACATGCCCGTGAAACGTCACTTCGGACATCCAGAACTCACATTTGGAAAACTTTCCATAAAGTTGCTCTCGTCTCAACACGTCGAGCACCTGATGAAGGTGAAACTCGTGCTCCTCTCGGTCACGAGAATAAATTAAAATGTCATCAATGAAGATAACCACAAACTGATCCAAAAAGTCGATGAAAACCCGATTCATTAACTCCATGAATACCGCAGGTGCATTAGTGCATTAATTAACTCCACAAACTCATAATGACCATAGCGTGTTCAAAACGCCGCCCTCGCGATATCCGACTCTCGAATTCGCAACTGATGATATCCAGATCTTAAGTCGATCTTGGAAAAATATCGAAGCTCCTTGAAGTTGATATAAGAGATCATCAATACGGGGCAGAGGATACTTATTCTTGATCGTCACCCTGTTCAACTCCCGATAATCAATACACGAACGAAACGAACCATCCTTCTTCTTGACAAAATAACACTGGTGCTCCCCACGGGGACGCACTCGGTCGGGTATAACCTATGTTGCACAGGTGCGGGGGGGCGGGTGCGGGTGCGGGCAGATACGGGTGCGGGGATACGGTTTTTTGAAAATGTTAGGGTGCGATACGGCAAGGATACGTCTGTTTATTTTATATTTTATTATATATAACACTTGTTAAATATAAAAAACAACAATTCAAATATCACCATAAAATCAATTCAAATATATAAAACAAGTCATACAAAAAACAATTCAAAATGGCTTTGAGCAGCGGAGCTTTCTAATGTTGTCCGTGAATACTGCTAAATGTAAAAGTAATTACTTATTAAATGATTTACTTTTTGTATTTTAATTTTTTTTATTTATTTTTAAAAATTATAAAAAAAAAAAAAAAAAAAAACATAAAAAATTCGGACTCACGTATCACGGCACAGATACGCGTATCTCAGACGCGTATCTGTGCCGGGATACGCGAGTCCGAATTTTTTTTTTTGCACGGATTCGCCACGTGGCGAATCCCGTGCGAATCCCACGCGAATCGCACCCGCACCCGCACCCATGCAGTATCCGATACTGCATACTGCCCAATTTTGAAGAATCCGTGCATTATAGGGTATAACCTTTCTCGAACAATTCCTCCAGTTGATTCTTCAACTCCTGCATTTCGGTCGGGGCCATCCGATATGGTGCCTTCGATAATGGGGACGTACCAGGCTCCAACTCTATCGTGGATTCCACATCCCTCGGTGGAGGTGAACCAGGTAGCTCGTCTGGGAGTACATCATCAATCGATAACAATGATACCACGAATGGTTGAACACCTCGATTGCCTTAGAACGGCCAATCGATGACAATGATATAATGAATGATTGAACACCTCGATTGCCTTAGAATGGCCAATCGATGACAATGATACAATGAATGATTGAACACCTCGATTGCCTTAGAACGGCTAATCGATGACAATGATACAATGAATGATTGAACACCTAGATTTCCTTAGAACGGCCAATCGATGACAATGATACAATGAATGATTGAACACCTCGATTGCCTTAGAACGGCCAATCGATGACAATGATACAATGAATGATTGAACACCTCGATTGCCTTAGAACGACCAATCGATGACAATGATACTATGAATGATTAAACATCTCTGATTGAGTAATTTCACTGCTTTCATCATATTAATGATTCTTCTGGAACAACGGGGATTACCTCCCTGAAATACACACTCAGCTCCAATGACTGAAATGATAGTGACCATACGCTTACGAATACTGAGGATGGCATCATGACGATCCATCCAACTAATACCTAATATTACATCGTCCTAAGGTAAATCTACCACGATTAGGTCCACCAACCAATCGCGGTCATTAAGCTTAATTCGGTCAGTTCTTAACCTCATGATTTCCGAGAATTCTTCTACCGACAGGTAGACCAATGATATAAGGTCCACAATTAATAGGACTATCCAAGTGAAGTCTATACAAATATGATTCAGAAATGAATGAATGCGATGTACCAGTATCAAAAAGGTTTCACACAGGTTGAGATAGAATTACGAGTATACCTGAGATCATTCGGGCCTCCGGATCGCCGGTCCTCTTCATCGCGTGAATCCGGGACTTGCCAGCCCCCAAACCGGACGCTCCCGTCTGATAAATATGAGCTCCGCCTTTTTTCGCTTCTGTCGTCTTAAACGACGTTGACAGAGCAGTCTGATTCTGAATCGCTGATTGCTTCGGGGCCTGAGATGCCACCAGAGTCGGCTTGGAGTCCCTCCAGCAAAAACGGGCCTTATGCCCAATAATCCCACAATTATGGCACATGATAGATGGTTTCAGACACTTAGTGCTGTAATGACCCGGCGCTCCACAGTTGAAACAGGTGATGGCTGATCTGGCCGCTCGGGACTGAGATCCCGCAGGATTAGGCGCCGTAGGAGATTGCTCAAAAAATTTAGGACTCGCACGAGGCTTCTTGAAGGTTGACTGATCGCCTTCGGACTGATTATGCTTCGTTGATTTCTTGCTGACAGATGAAGGTTATTGCTCAGCAATTTCCTTAGCAGCAGGCTCTTACGGGAGAATTCTCTCGATTAATTCGGCCAGAGTGGCGCAATGATGATTAAGCAATTGCATATGGGTCATCATGACCTGCATAAAAGTGAGTGGATCAACCCGAACATCTTCCGATCGAGCTGAGTCCTGGGTACGATTTCCCAACAGTGAGTGCTCATTTCCCGGGTTTCGGCCCGCACCGCGGCCTCTCCCCGTGCGTCCCCTGACAGCTCTCTCCATACTGAAGTAGGGAGGTCGCATGATAATCATAGATCTCGTATGAGTACCGCATTATGATTTACGTCATGAAATGATGAAAATGAGCGTACGTGCTCTAATACAGTGATTACATGAATGATTAACTGAGGTGACATGATTATATGATGATATTCTTGAAATGATTATCTTGAACAAGTTAACAAGATTAATGATATGATCTTCAAGATTAACAACTGAGTAATGAAATGAACTGAGGGATTAATGAGTTAACATGATCAACATGATAAAAATGAAAATGATGTTTGAGGATTGTTAACTGATGAATTATGAATGAATGATTATTGCCAGAAATTATACCATGGCGTTAGAAGTCTTACAGTTCTTTCGGTCTGATGGGCTCAGCATTTGCACAGGTCACACGTGACGCGAAAGTCCAATGATACTAGTCTGATGACGATGATTCCAAATGAGACATGACTCGGAAGGTAGTATTCAAAACCACTCTCCGATATCAACTCTGTAACACCCCAAACTAGGCGGATATTATAGTGCCGTGGATCCCCGACTGGGACCCACCAGGCGAATGAAAATTAATGAATTAAATAATATAATTGTAGTACCGAACCACATTATATCATCAATTACTCCGAAGAGGAGTTTCATTTCAACACACCCAAGATAATACCGAATACATGTATATTTTATATGAAGATAAAATACACAACACTGAATGAAACGGAGTATCCAAATGGAAAAGCTATGACGGAAAATAAATGACGACAACATGAATGACTGAAAGGATTGGGGCCCCCTACTAGTATCACTGGGACTCCTCGCCGTCAACGTTCTATTCCCGTGCTTTTGCCTTGCCATGACCTGAAAACAATATCCCCCAACGGGGTCAGTTACACAGAACAACAATCCTCAAGGGTTGAATATACACAATCATGATATATCTTAATTATGAATTATCCTTAGTTATGAATTTAAGCTGAAGATGAGCATCATAGTACGTCCGTAATGTTCTGTGCGAGTGCACAAGACGAGTGCCCGGACACACCCGTCCTTGTACCTAATAAGTCTCACGGAGGTAAACGTTACCGTGTGCACAGTCCAATGTATCGGTGAACCCAACACATGACTATCATGTACCCGACAAAAAATTTCACACATCCGTACCCGGCCACGCAATATGAACCCAGAAGGTCATATGGTAAAGAAATGACCATGAAGAATAATAATGAATAACAATCCAACAAAGTCAAGAATGACTCACCGAGATGAAATGATAGTGAAATGAATGATAGCTCAATGAAATGATTGGAACCGTCGTTCCTCGTGAATGAAGAGATTAATTGACAATTACAAGTCTCAATACGGTTAATGCATTATGAATGAACTATGATTATGAATGAACAAAAACGAAAGGAATGAATATCCTTTTAACCGAGTAAGAATTAACTTACACAACACCGGTGACAAATGTCCTTCCACGAACAAACGTCCTAAATGAGATGTCGGTCGCTCGAACAACCTTGAATAACACAATTACCAACAATCCGTTCAACATACAAATCAAACACGATGATAACTAACTCAAAACGTCGATACGACTAAACCAAGTTCATTGGGGCATTATATCAAACACGTTGTGACCAAACTTCGATTGTTTACAACCAAACCTTAACTATACCAATATCAAATCCCCAAGAAGTGTTTCAATCCGACAAAACATCTTCAATATAATCAAAAATCCAATATGAATATCCAAATTCGTGATTTCAACAACAACTAATCGAAAACCCCCAAATACAACTCAATATTTAAAGTGTTCTTGAATAACCTTTCAATAATCCAATGAATATTCATACACACTCGTAATCATACGTACATCTTTTCATAAAACATGATTATAACGTCCAAAACATCATATCTCAACACAAAATTGAAATCCAAGATGTTTGAAGAATATTACCTTAGAAGATCCAAATACTTTGATCCGATGAACACGTGTTAGATCGACTATTCAAGCTTCACAACCGAATGAAGATGATGAAAACCGAGTACTCAAGTGATTGATGAAGAAAAATCTCTTCCTCAAGCTCTCTCTCTCGGACAAGGTGAAGAAAATGAGAGAAATGACCTCAAAAACCCATCTAGGTCCTTATAAACTGCCGAACGTTACGGACGTAACTCGGCCTACTTACAGCCGTAACATCCCAGGTCAACGGCCTTACGGCCGTAACCAGCCATCTCGTACGGCCGTAACTCCGCTTCGTCCAGAATCTGCCAACAGTCATACGGCCGTACCCGCACCTGTCTTACGGGCGTAACTCGCCCTCATCCAAACACCTTGACTAAAGCCCTTGACTACGAGTCTAGCTTTGTATCGGGGCATTGAAGTATGCTCCTCCGACTTCACCTTATACACCCATTTATTTCTCAAAGCTCTCTTGCCCTTCGGCAACTTCACCAACTCATACGTATTGTTCTCATGCAACGAACTCATCTCGTCTTTCATGGCATACATACACTCCATCTTGTTATCATCCTCCATAGCCTCCTCAAAATATTCGGCTCTCCTTCGTCGGTGTGTAAAACATACTCATCGGCTGAATAACGAGTGGAGGGATGACGGTCCCTCGTCGACCGTCTATGTGGAACAAAAGATGGCATGTTCATCACGGGTAGCTCGGGGATGAACTCCATCGGTATCATCTTGTACCAACTCATCATTGTCACCGGCATCATGTTGTTCATTGTTTTGGCCATCATCTCCACCGGGTGTCTCAACATGTTGTGGAGGAACGGGGTCCAAATCAATAAGATCATAATCATGTAGAGCCGACTCTCAATTCTCAACATCCTTCATCGTTTGATCTTCAACAAAAACAATATATCTCGAATGAACAAGCTTTTTAGTCATCGGGTCATACAATCTGTACCCGAACTCATCAAGACCATAGCCAATAAAGATACATGGCTTCATCTTAGAATCAAGTTTCGACCTATCATCTTTCGAAATATGTACAAATGCTTTACATCCGAAAACCGTAAGTGGCGATATGAAATGTCTTTACCGCTCCACACTTTGTCCGGGACATCAAACTTCAAAGGAACACACGGCATCAAATTAATCAAATGAACCGCTGTGTTCAAAGCTTCTCCCCAAAATGACTTTGGTAATCCAGCATGTTTGAGCAAAAATCGAGCTCTCTCAACCAAAGTCCGATTCATCCTCTCCACTAAGCCATTAAGTTGTGAAGTCTTCGGTGGCGTCTTTTGATGTCGGATCCCTTGCTCTCATAAATATTCAGCAAAAGGTCCAGTGTATTCTCCACCATTATCCGTCCGAATACACTTCAACTTCTTCCCGATCTCTCTCTCCACCGAGGGATGAAACTGTTTAAAAACATCCAAAACTTGATATTTGGTCTTTAAGGTGTATGCCCACACCTTCCTCGAATGATCGTCGATGAATGTGACAAAATATAGGCAACCACCAAGCGTACTAGTCTTCATAGGACCACAAACATCAGAATGTATAAGATCAAGAATATTTTCCTTCCGTGAAGAGTTATGGCTCTTAAAAGTGACTCTCCTTTGCTTCCCAGCTAGACAGTGAGAGCACATTTTAAGATGTACATCGTGAACCCCGAATAACACCTCCTTCTTTGATAATAGCGCCATCCCTTTCTCGCTCATGTGAACGAGCCTCTTATGCCATAGCTCGGTCATGTCATTATTGTCAACTGTGTTCACGGCATTAATCGTGACCTTTGGAAGTGTCACGTACAGTTTCCCTATCTTCTCTCCCCTTCCGACAATCAAGGAACCTCGAGTGAGTTTCCACACCCCCTTGCCAAAACCGCTACAACAGCCATCATCATCGAGTAAGCCAATGGAAATCACATTTAGCCTCATATCCGGAACATGTTTCACATTATGTAAAACAAGTTCCACACCAGTGTCGAACCTCAAGTGTACGTCTCATACTCCAACAATCTTAGATAACCCATCGTTACCCATCTTGACTATCCCATAGTCACCCGGAGTATAAGAGGAATAGAAATCCCTACGTGATGTAACATGACACGTAGCTCCACTGTCGACCACCCAACTCGACTCATCTCTGGCAAAGTTCACCATGTCATAATCGCGACATACAAAGAACTCCCCGGTAGTAGTATTTACTTCGGCTTTTTAATTACTCCCGCTCTCCTTCTTTTGAGTGTTTTCTCTGCCTTAGCGATTTTCCTTCTTTAGTTGTCGGCAAAATTTCTTCGTATGCCCTTTCTTACCACAATGGTAGCATTCAATATTGACATACTTCCCCCTGGAATTTCTTCTTTGTGGCCCTCTATTACTCGGACTTCTGCTTTGACCTCTCCCCCACCTTTCAGTAACAAGAACATCCGACTGTGATGAAGATCCCTGTGACTTTCTTCGGACCTCCTCATTTAGCATGTTCTCATTAGCAAGTTCCATCGAAATGACACCATCAGTGGCAGAGTTAGACAACAACGTACGAAACGTCTCCCAAGTATCCGTAAATGTGCCCAACAACCACAAAGCTTGAACCTCCTCTTCGAATTTAATGCCCATTACTGCAAGTTGATTAATGATGACTTGGAATGCATTCAACTGATCCGACAGAGGAGTCCCAACTCGATATTTTAGGTTCATCATTTGTTTAATGAGGAATAGCTTATTATTCCCCGTCTTCCGAGCATACAATTGCTCGATCTTGTGCCACAATTCTCGAGCGTCCTTTTCTCCACTAATATGATTTAACACATTATCATCAACCCATTGTCGAATATAGCCACACACTTGGAGATGTAAAATAGCCAATCCGGGTCGGACTTGCCTTCCGGTTTGTCTTTGCTAAAGACCGATAGATAATAATCCTTCACATATAAAAGGTCTTCTATCTTGCCTCAAATTCACCATTCTACTTGTATTGGCTTCCATCTTACAATTGAGATAATACAACCACGAAACATAAAATCCTGTGGCTCCGATGCCACTTTGATGGGAAAAACGACACAAAGAGGTAACAACGAAAACGCGGAAACTCATTTGACAACTTTCCCAATCTCAATTGTAACTTTGAGGTTACCGATGAGTAGAGTAAATCAAGTACAACTCGACAAACAATACAAATGATATCTAAAACAATAAACAACGAGACACAATTTTAGCGTGGAAAACTCCTCAAGACGAGAGTAAAAACCATGGAACCAAAGACGCTTAAATTTCCACTATCACCAATTCACAACACAATTCTTCCCTAGTACAACTAGAGGTATACAACAATCTTCAAGTACTTGGTAATAAACAATCTTCAAGTATTTGGAATACACAACAACAATAAGATCGAGAAAGAAAAACACCGTAAATAGCCTACACAAAAAGCTAACAAAATACCCAAACTTCCGGACTCAAAACCTCAATCTACTCCGGTGAAAAGATTTGCCCAATCGCTACCAAGCTCTTGTCAAAATATCACGACGATCCGATCGATATAACTCTGGGAAATCAAACAAGTATATCTCTCTTTTCTCTTCTATCTTATATCTCTCTCTTGTGTATGTCTCTCAAGGTGAAGAAGTGTTGAAGTGGTGAAAAACGCAGCAAAAATGCTGCTAAAAAGAAGTGTCCCAAGCCAGTTGACTTTGTGTGCTGGGTGATAAGTGTCATTTTTGTACACTTATCCATGGTTTGTATCGATAAAATTCACCCATAATTGAGCTAGTCTACTCGTTTTTTGCTTTTAATTTATTAGTTTTAATAATTTTATTTTTATTGGATGATGATCGGATTAAATAACTGAATTACTCAAGAAACAACATGTTTAATAAATATTCTCTTTATTGAATTTTGATATATTCATGTTGTAGGGCTTTTCGAGACGAATTCGGCAGTCTTTCCGGATTCAAAATCAGAGTTATATATCAAAAGTTATCATCCGAAGAAGATCCGGGGCAAAACGCAAAGTCCGAGGGAATTTCAATAAACGTAACTATCAAAGCTTCAAATGAGCAAATTTACGAAGCCACGTTACGGCCGTAACATTCGGGGTTACGGCCGTAAGTCACCTCGATTACGGCCGTAACTCCGAATGTTACGGCCAGTAACTCTTGGCGGTGCTATGATTTGTCTAATTTTTATACTTTTGTGTATTATTGAGGGGATGGATGGCATTGATCCGATATAATGTAATAATGCTGTAGTTTTGGAGCTATTAGATGACTTTAGGTGTATAAATAGACCCCTTAGATCCTTCATCATTCACCATTCATCATATAATTTTCCATTTTCTTGTAAACTTTTGTTTTTGTGTGAAGAACACACTTGTGTTCTTGAGTGATCTTTGTAAGTGTGGTGTAGTACATGTTGTTCAGAGAGTTTATTGCTTCTATCTCCTTTATCTACTAAGGGAGTTAGGATCAATTCTTTCTCTTGATTCAACTAAGAATGACCACCAAAGCTTGTAATATGTGTAATAAACCCTTTATGGGCTAAGTTTCTTAAGTTGGGATTATAAACAAGGTTAGTCATGTTATTTATGTTTGTATAAAGATATATTATGAATTACTTATTATTGTGTGTGATTTTCATTGTTTTAACAATCTTTATTTATTTGGCCAATTAATGAAGATATTTATGATCTTCATATGTTTCGAAAGAAAATATGTTTGATTAGATCAAATGGTCTTCACTCTAAGTTGTTCTAGGGATAGAAATATACCCCTAGTCCTTAGATGATTCATTGAGTTATTTTCACAAATCCTAATGCTATGTATTGAAACCAATCAACATAGAAATATAGTGGATTGATTCAATATGTAAGGGCGTTTATAGTTCGAAAGAGAAACCGTCTTTTTAAGGAAAATCGAATCTACACAACATAATAAGTAAATTCATCTTATGATCTCCAATACATCTTTTATAACTAATGACGAACTAAGTTTGTAATCCCAACTATTTCATTTTATCGATAATCAATCTATTATTATTGCTATCTTTTTATTTCCTTATAATATTAGAACTATTATTGCAATTTCTTTGCAATTATTAAACCAAACTTTTTAATTGTGTGTTTTACTCATCTTAAGTATCTATAAAAATAGACTAATAGTGTATAATTCAAATTATAACATAACTTCCTTGTGGGATCGATAAACCGGACTCAAAAAGTCCACTTTACTACTTGATACGATATCGTGCACTTGCGATAGTTACACAAAAAGCGTGTCAAGTTTTTGGCGCCGTTGCCGGGGAAGTATAAGTTATATTTGAAATCTTACATTATAAACTATTTTTGTAGGTACAAATTTCTCGACGTTGTAACTTAGTACTAAATTGTGTTTGTCCGGTCAAGTGGCGGATAACGGTACTCCGTGACTATTAAAGTCGGATTTTTCAGTTTCCCACAACAACTGATATTTGTATATATTTTTTTTATTATTTTCATTGTCTTTTTTTTTTTTTTTATTTTTTATTTTTATCATGGATGAAACATTGTTTAAAATTGAAAAAAGATTTCCCTTTCTAAGCAAAAATGCAATTTTAAAAATTTATAAGACAAGGCTTGAAAGGATGAGGTTGCTTACGAATAAAAGCATACCTTTTGACATAAGATTCATTATCGAAGCCAAAGTAAGAATAGAAGGTGAATTCACAGAAACACCAACTAGATTTTTACGTGGCTTGGAAAAGTTCATATGCCAAGAAACGACGAGCAAAGATTCTAGCCGTTTGCTATAAATGTGCTAGATGGGCGTAATGCAAAATGTCGATCTTTAGGAATTCCATCTACAAACAGAGAAGATAAAATTCGGTTCATTAATGATGGTCCAATAAGGAGAATTTAGATAACATCGAAATTTCTCTTGACACGCATCTAGTGGACTTGTGTATTACGGAATTCAATGTTTGTGGAATAAATTCAAACCGAATATGAACAACGTCTTGGGAATCTGACGTTAAAAGACCCTGTTTGCCAATTTGTAAGAAAATTGGATGGGAAGCTTCTCCCCGACTCATAGAAGGCGTTTAGGCCGTTTCTGAACGTAAAATCAGAGGAAGATGTGAGCCACAATCACAACTACTGTACATACGCGTAAGTATCTTTTATTTTTGTCGTGTGGTGAGATTTTCTGAATAAAAAATGTGATACGCGATAAAAGCTTTCATTATTCTATTGAGTAGTTGAAGCACAATCAAACGCAATCACAAACTTGTTAAACAATTTTTACCTTCTTCTATAAATAAACTTTCTACTGGTTTCTTTCATTCATCCCTCAAACTTGCACTTTTCTCTGTTTCTCTCTAAAAATTTTTTATTTTTTTTCTTTTCAAAAATGGAGTCATCATCTTCAACAAAAAAATTTTACACAGTCTGCATTTTTGGTGGATCTAGTTCTGGAAAAGAGGCATGCTTCACTGAAGCAGCCCACAACTTGGGTCGTACCTTAGGAGAAAAATGCATTCATGTAGTTTACGGAGGAGGAAGTCTAGGATTAATGGGGCGAGCCGCATCGCCTATATGGAAGGAGTAAGAGTGTTGGGAGTAATCCCAAAACCTCTGGTGAAAGTAAAATTACCGGTCAACTATTGGAGATGAGTTTAGATCTGTGAATATGCAAGATCGCATAACTCACATGATAAATAATTTCGCGCCTTTATCGCCCTTCCCGGTGGTTTTGGCACACTTGAGGAACTTTTTCATGTGGTTACCGAGCCCACTAAATGTTCATCAAAACCAATAGGAGTGCTTAATGTCAATGGTTTCTTTGATGGTTTTCTTGTCTTTCATCGACTACTCTGTGAAAAGGGATTTATTTCCGAGCGTGCAAAAGCGAATCATAGTCGTTGCAACAACACCGGAAGAACTAATCGAAAAACTCAATGAATTTGTTCCTCAACCAGATCCACTCTAGCTAAAATTATGCAGGTAGAAGATTTTACCGTGAGAAAGCGAAAAGTAGATTCATTCCTCTCCCTTTGATAACCCATGACGGACCTCTTGTATTTTTACTTTACATCGTGTGTAATAATCGTGCTAAATGATGGCGGCTTAAGGAGTTTCTTCTTGATCTCTTGACGCGCATCTATTCGCGATTTATGTATTCTTTGTAATTTTTATTTCGTGTTTTGCTTTTATAAAAACTTTGATGGCGGCGTAAGGCGACTCTTCGGACTTTCTTGATGCGCATCTAAAAAATTATGTTATACTTACGAGTATATTTTATTTTCTTTTGTGTGTGCCTCGTATATTTATTCTCTTGCAGATTCTAAAAGGCGTTAGGCTCAGACATCAACTTTCTTAACAGGAGTATTACGCTTTTCGCATTGATTTTTATTTTATTTTTAAAGCGAGACAGTTTTATTTTCAAGTTTGGGGGTGGTTTGTTTTAGTATTTTGGTGTGTTGTAATTTTGGTGTGGTTTGTTTAATAATTTTGGTGTGTTTTGATTGATTTGGTTATTTGCCTTAATTTTTTTCAATTATATATATATATATTTATATATATATACCTATAGTATTTTGATTTTTGAGATTTTTAGATCTGGCCATAACACCATAAATTAGCTATATACAAACTTCTAAAATCGTTTTAACCGGTAAAAAATTTGTATATTCCAAATTTTTTTTTTTGAGCATTAATCTCTCTTTCCAATCCTTGTAATTATCATATAAAATCGATTAATTAGTTACCTTGAGAAAAGAAGAATCAATTTGTTGATGAAAAATAAAACTGAAATTTACTAAATGTGTGGAGTTTTGATTTTTCATGCTTAACTAAAAATGATTTTCGCAAAAATTCTATTCCTAAAAAGGAGTCATTGGTGAAAAGAGCTACACGTTAGCAAATAACGGTGTGAAAGCTATCACCTACAAAAATAAATGACAAAAAGGAGAAGTGTTGAGCAAAGAATAATGCTAATTTTGGAAGTCTTAAATTTTGCGAAAAATAAAGGACTAACCATTGTTGGTGCGTAGCCGTCTCGGAAAAATTGGTGAAAAGAGCTACACGTTAGCAAATAACGATGTGAAAGCTATCACCTTTTTACGAAAAAAAAATGAGATAGAAATTGTGTTAGTGAAAAGAGCTACACGTTAGCAAATAACGGTGTGAAAGCTATCACTAAAAGGGATGTAGTTTATGAGCGATTTGAATTAATTAGCAATTTGAATTTCAATACACTCAATTTTGTAAAAATCACAATATTTGATGACGCCAATGAAATTCTTCTTCATATTGAGTCGAAAAATAAACGTGTGATCGAGAGCAACCATTAAAGGGAGTCGTGTGTATCACGAGTGGGAAAGAAATAATCAACCTTTTGGGGGGAAAACCTTACATTTTGGAATTACAAAATAAAAACCGTGTTTTAACTTCAAAAATATTAGTAGATTTATTTTGAATCTTGATTCATTTCTATCTACTGTATAAAGCTGGTTGTTGTTTATTAATGGCATTTTGATATACTTTTCTCTTTTTATATTTTAATTTATGTGTGTATTAATTTTCTTATTTTTTTTATTTTTATTTTTGGAGTGTGAATAATAAAAAGTCTTGCTCGGGACTAGCAAGAATTCAAGTTTGGGGGTGTGATAAGTGTCATTTTTGTACACTTATCCATGGTTTGTATCGATAAAATTCACCCATAATTGAGCTAGTCTACTCGTTTTTTGCTTTTAATTTATTAGTTTTAATAATTTTATTTTTATTGGATGATGATCGGATTAAATAACTGAATTACTCAAGAAACAACATGTTTAATAAATATTCTCTTTATTGAATTTTGATATATTCATGTTGTAGGGCTTTTCGAGACGAATTCGGCAGTCTTTAGGATTCAAAATCGAGTTATATATCAAAAGTTATCATCAGAAGAAGATCTGGGGCAAAAACGCAAAGTCGAGGAATTGGCTGAAAACGTAACTATCAAAGCTTCAAATGAGCAAATTTACGAAGCCACGTTACGGCCGTAACATTCGGGGGTTACGGGTGTAAGTCACCTCGATTCGGCCGTAACTCCTGAATGTTACGCCGTAACTCTTGGCATTGCTATGATTTGTCTAATTTTTATACTTTTGTGTATTATTGAGGGGATGGTGGCATTGATCCGATATAATGTAATAATCTTTGTAGTTTTGGAGCTATTAGATGACTTTAGGTGTATAAATAGACCCCTTAGATCCTTCATCATTCACCATTCATCATATAATTTTCCATTTTCTTGTAAAGTTTTGTTTTTGTGTGAAGAACACACTTGTGTTCTTGAGTGATCTTTGTAAGTGTGGTGGAGTACATGTTGTTCGGAGAGTTTATTGCTTCTATCTCCATTATCTACTAAGGCAGATAGGATCAATTCTTTCTCTTGATTCAACTAAGAATGACCACCAAAGCTTGTAATATGTGTAATAAACCCTTTATGGGCTAAGTTTCTTAAGTTGGGATTATAAACAAGGTTAGTCATGTTATTTATGTTTGTATAAAGATATATTATGAATTACTTATTATTGTGTGTGATTTTCATTGTTTTAACAATCTTTATTTATTTGGCCAATTAATGAAGATATTTATGATCTTC
Source organism: Orobanche coerulescens (assembly GCA_033398695.1). Taxonomy (NCBI): domain Eukaryota; kingdom Viridiplantae; phylum Streptophyta; class Magnoliopsida; order Lamiales; family Orobanchaceae; genus Orobanche; species Orobanche coerulescens. The sequence continues at coordinate 122,267,048 of CM065812.1, read as the reverse complement.
ATATGTTTCGAAAGAAAATATGTTTGATTAGATCAAATGGTCTTCACTCTAAGTTGTTCTAGGGGATAGAAATATACCCCTAGTCCTTAGATGATTCATTGAGTTATTTTCACAAATCCTAATGCTATGTATTGAAGCCAATCAACATAGAAATATAGTGGATTGATTCAATATGTAAGGGGCGTTTTATAGTTCGAAAGAGAAACCGTCTTTTTAAGGAAAATCGAATCTACACAACATAATAAGTAAATTCATCTTATGATCTCCAATACATCTTTTATTTCTAATGACGAACTAAGTTTGTAATCCCAACTATTTCATTTTATCGATAATCAATCTATTATTATTGCTATCTTTTTATTTCCTTATAATATTAGAACTATTATTGCAATTTCTTTGCAATTATTAAACCAAACTTTTTAATTGTGTGTTTTACTCATCTTAAGTATCTATAAAAATAGACTAATAGTGTATAATTCAAATTATAACATAACTTCCTTGTGGGATCGATAAACCGGACTCAAAAAGTCCACTTTACTACTTGATACGATATCGTGCACTTGCGATAGTTACACAAAAAGCGTGTCACTGGGGCACAGACATTGTGTGCCTAGACACACTCAGAAAATGAGTGACAAAAATTACCAGGGGGCCGCGGCACAGAGGGGCTGTGCCTAGGCACGCAGTCCAGTGAGTTCGGACGAATTTGTAGAAAAATAGTGTGCCGCGGCACACTCTCTCCTGTGCCGCGGCGTGCCCTGTTCTGGCCCTATATTCTGAAAATAACTCCTATAGTGGGGCGGGTCTGAATCTCATAAGTATCCACCCTTTCTAACACCCCCAAAACCATCTGGGATATTACAGCGCCGTGGGTCCCGCGCCGGAACCCACCAGGCTAAAAACCATTTCAAAAATATTTAAAAACGCCAAAGGCCGATGACGGTAATATTTTACAAATACTCAAATAGTCTCAGAAAATCTATTTTCCAAATACCGTCATTAAATACTATTTGAAAATACAAGGCGAAATGCCAAATCTCAATAGTTTCGAAACGTACGCTAAGCTACCACTTAAAAGTACTGTCAAAATAGTTAGGAAAAAGAGTTTGACGAAAGAACCCAAGTTCGCAAAATGCCAAAAGGCCATTTGAAATACACACGAGTTGGTAAAAATACCGAAAAGCTATTTTAAAATACAAATGCAGCGGAAAAAGACACAGTTCAAAAATACACATTTGCAGCGGAAATAAAACAACCAGAAATTTTTTTTCGATTCTCCAAAAACATGCCACGGCCAGTATCACCCGGGAAGCTCACCCCTTCACCACCGATACTAGATCGATCTCCGAGTACCTAAAAATAAAGCCCACGATGGGGTCAGCCACAATACTAAACAATGATATCGATCACATCATCATAAATAATTACATACCAATGTAATAACGAAGTAAGAATACTACCAATGTAATCTTACCGTCATAACCTTACCAATTCATAGAAATCCATACTAAATCAATCCTTGACATATTCCACATTTCGTATTCTCAAATGACGAAATGAATTCAACAACAATCATCTGTACTGTATTCCAAAAATACCGATAATCCTCAGAACATCATCATAACTCATAAGTGCGGAAATAATCCAATCTGTGCCAAATCCTGTCCGTCGGATTACACAATCAAATCTCAACATGTATAAACCAATAATACACAACATATCTATAGATCAACTACCACATGATAATGATAACAAATCCCGAACATCGACGTACAGTCCGAATGCTCATACAATCAATACAATGATCAACCAATACATCACTGCGAATATCATCGACATGATAACTCCAATACGACCAACAAAGGATCAACGATAACCGAGAATACCCTCAACAAGGTAAACTCTAAACACGATCATCAAAGATCAATTAACCGAGAATACCCTCAACAAGGTAACTCCAAATGATCAACGAAGGACCAACAATAACTGAGAATACCATCAACAAGGTAAACTCCAATTGATCAACAATAATGGATCTCAAAGAAATAAATTCGACTGTCGAACATACCCCTCGGGCGTATGAACGATTAATCACAAAACGTTGAACACATCCAAACATTTAAATGAACTATGAACGACCAAAAATTGTACGGCTCAAAGATGGACATCACAGTACGTCTGATCCGGAAATGTGTCAGTGTACATGTCCACCTCGTATACGGAATTCAGAATATACGTGGGACAATGTACTTAATTAGCCTCACGAACTACGTCTCGTGTGCACGGTTCAATGTGGAAATATCAACACATAACCATAGTGTGCCCAGCTAAAAATCCTACACAATAACCAATCGGAACGCAGATATGATTCCAGATATGTCACGATGCAACATGACAACGAAACTCAAAGAATCACATATCCAATAAGGATCAAAAGACTCACTGAAGTGAACAAAGACAAAGTAACAAATAAAAGTCGACACGACTAATCAATATCCAAAACAACAATCCTGGGATCATCATCCCCGACAAATGATCAACACGATCAATGATCTCAATACAATCAGCCCTGGGATCATCATCCCTCAACGAAATAATCAATACGAATCCCAATATACGAAACATCAACATACAACATATATAATAATTCCTCAGAACAATTATCCTCATAACTGAACAATACTGGAATTACCTCAAAGCCGAAGACAATATTGTTTCCACGAACAACATCCCTGAACGAATACACAGTTATACGAATAATCTCAAATAAGGTACCGTCCATTCAATACCAATAAACCCTTATCCCGATAGTCATGCCATCACGATAACTATCCTCGTTATCCGACATTCCATATTATAGATCAAAGATAACTCACAGCTCTGTCCTCAATCAAACTTAATTAAACCATATACATTATGATTTGTCCCAAACCACAACATGATAAACAAATCGTCATCCCGACAGTTTACATCTATAATATCATTGCTATATGAATTATAAATGAAATGAAAGCGAAACCATTCATCAAATATTATAAACTGAACAAGTATAAACTTGCCTCGATACCGATACGACAAAGCTGTTACCAATTCCATTGCCTTCATCTACGAGCTCCTCAACCCCGACCAAAAGCAATCTACGAAATCTTCAGCCTCAACCGCAACACAACGATCATAATCCACGATCAAATATCTCAACCTATTGGAATAACCGATTAACACACATTCGATAAAATCAACAACCGATATAGCCAACCAATCAAACTCAATGGTTCAACGAAACCTTGATCATATACATAAAACCAAATAATCCAATTCAACAAATACGAACTCATATCCACAATACAATCCGTCACTCGATGATCACAAATAACAATCAATAACCGATCAACAAACACAACGTTTCTACAATATCCCGATTAAATACAAATCCAAACAACCCAAACCAATCAATCACGAATTCAAAACCACAACACGATTCATAATCCGATAGTCATATCAATAATCAAATTAAACCAACAATGGTCTAATAACATTACCGACTCCAAATTATACATATACGAGTATAAGTTTCCTCCTTGTAAATTCATAATAAAACCCATTTACCGATTATCATCATCAATCCGGACAATCCGATTAATTCAACATTATAGATAATCATATTCCAAGGGTTCCAAATAACTCATTCATTCGATTTGAACATTTGTTCAATACGTATGAACTTCCAAACTCATAATAATCTTATCAAACCCTTAATCATATTCGTATTCCTATACGGATATTATACCAAAACACATAACTTAGTTTGAGATATGAACATTCCATATTCATATTCAAAACACCAACACCTCCTAAACATATTCATCATATCAATGATCAATTCATCTCGATATTAAGGATATCATAACATACTCGATTCCAACTTCAATTCCAAATATGAATCAACAAGACTCCTTCTTGTTCATATTCGTAAATTCATAGAAACAAATACCGGTTATTATCAAGAATAATCGTATTCCAAATTAACCATAAACTTTATAATTATCCGTCCCCTCAAACGACTCGATAGTATTCAAATTATGTATGGATCAAATGTTCTTATGACAAGCAAATCTGAATCCATACCTTCAATTCAATCTCATAATCCAGTGATTTCAATAACAGTTGATTCGGGTACGAAGCACGTTTAATCGACATATTCGATTCCGAATTCAAGCTTAAATTCAACATGATATGATTATCCCTTGTTCATATATATCAATCTCATGCCAAACTACACTTAGAATCTTTCGACTCATATGAACACATATCCTCAAAGAAAGATAATATTCTTGTCAAATTCATAATCACGATTCGTATATCATCAAGACCATACGAAATATCAAATCACCATTCACATAACTTGCCCCTTAACATCCATAATCAGCATCACTTGTTCTAAATATCAACATTCCATGTTCATATCTAAAACATAAACACTTGAAACATATACTCATCATAATCATCATCTTCTTCAATATACCCCTCATATATCATCAAGAAGTACAATATAATACCATAACCATCATAGTCAAGACATAAACCATCGTATCCTTCAACATATAGTTCATATAGTCTCAAGAATCGTAACAACAAGATCATAATCATCTTCATACGAATCATTCATCAACCATAAAATCAAAATCCGAATTCAAGGAGATGATTATCCAACATACCTCTTAAAAGATGAAATACACAAGTAACCATATCAAGAATCATCAACATCTCTTCTTCTCAAGCTCCAAATCCAAGTCCTTAAGCTCATAATCCACTTAGAAGGACCAAGAATCCATCTCTGGGTGTTGAAGGTCGAAAAACGAAATGAAACTCCGAAGAAAAATGAAATGACGGGCGTCAACTTTTATAAACTTCTAGCTCGTTACGTACGTAACATGCCAATGTTAACGTACGTAACCAACATTTACGTACGCTATCTGACCTTGGTAGCATACGTAACGACAGTCCAGAGGCTCCTGACTCATTTCGTTCACATCCTTACGTACGTAACACATTATCCATAACGTACGTAATACGTATGTTGACTTGCTACAGTAAAAGCTCATATTACGTACGTAATACACCCTGTATAGCGTATGTAATACGTAGTTGACTTGCCCATGCACGTTCTCCGCCGAAAGCTACCGACATAGGGCCCCACCTGCCGACCACAGCTGGTCCTGCCGATTCTCTTTGTTACGTACCTAATACATTATGCATAACGTACGTAAAGCATAGAATTTAGCGTACGTAAATCCTTATCCTTAGCGTACGTTAAGGGCTCTGTACTTGGTCAAAATCCAACTGTTCTTGTCCGTCTCGACATACTGGATACGTATACACACATACTGAATACATATACTCATCCCAAAAATATTCTCATAAGATATGCCTGATGTCCAAATTAGTTCAACCTGATACACCATATCCTCAATATAACTGTCAGTCAAACACGTCAATTGCACAAGTATAACTGTATCGGTTCTTAATTTATTTTATCCTTACTGTATAGACACCAAGTTTTGCAGTATATCTCAGATAAAATAATGCGAAAAATTTATACTGAAAATCTAGGTATTACATACTACCCCCTTAAAATAAGTTTCGTCCTCGAAACTTGCAATCCTGTCATCAACAACAGATCAATCCATAATATCCAAACTCATCACAAAAGCAATCAATCGTCGCCACAAGCGAATAACCAAACCAATGTACTTACAGGAGCGTGAAGCCGATGATCTCCCGTGATACTAGCACCCGACTCCCATACGAAGTCTCAACACAATATCAACACACACCAATATCAAAAATAGCAATTTGAAAAGACCTCAAAAATTTTGGAACCTCCAAAAATTGGTTTGACTCAAAAGTCAGAAAAATCATTTTCAAAACTCACGCCACTACCGTACCGGTAGAGCCACATAACACACACGCCCGGGTTTCACAAAACCCAAGCTCCGATATCATCTTCTATAACAGCCCCAAAACAATCCGGGATATTACAGCACCGTGAGTCCCGCGCCGGAACCCATCGGGCTAAAAACCATTTCAAAAACGTTTAAAAACGCCAAAGGCCGATGACGGTAATATTTTACAAGTACTCAAATAGTCTCAGAAAATTTATTTTCCAAATACTGTCATTAAATACTATTTGAAAATACAAGGCGAAATGTCAAATCTCAAAAGTTTCAAAACGTTTGCTAAGCCACCACTTAAACGTACTATCAAAATAGTTAGGAAAAAGAGTTTGACGAAATAACCCATTTGAAATACACACGAGTTGGTAAAAATACCGAAAAGCCATTTTAAAATACAAATGCAGCGGAAAAAGACACAGTTCAAAAATACACATTTGCAGCGGAAATAAAACAACCAGAAAAGAATTTTCGATTCTCCGAAAACATGCCACAACCAGTATCACCCGGGAAGCTCACCCCTTCACGACCGCTACTAGATCGATCTCCGAGTATCTAAAAATAAAGCTCACGATGGGGTCAGCCACAATACTAAACAATGATATCGATCACATCATCATAAATAATTACATACCAACGTAATAACGAATTAAGAATACTACCAATGTAATCTTACCGTTATAACCTTACCAATTCATAGCAATCCATACTAAATAAATCCTTGACATATTCCACATTTTGTATTCTCAAATGACGAAATGAATTCAACAACAATCATCTGTACTGTATTCCAAAAATACCGATAATCCTCAAAATATCATCATAACTCATAAGTGCGGAAATAATCCAATCTGTGCCAAATCCTGTCCTTCGGATTACACAATCAAATCTCAACATGTATAAACCAATAATGCAAAACATATATGTAGATCAACTACCACATGATAATGATAACAAATCCCGAACATCGACGTACAGTCTGAATGCTCATACGATCAATAACAATGATCAACCAATACATCACTGAGAATATCATCGACATGATAACTCCAATACGACCAACAAAGGATCAACGGTAACCGAGAATACACCTAACAAGGTAAACTTTAAACACGATAATCAAAGATCAATAATAACCGAGAATACCCTCAACAAGGTAACTCCAAATGATCAACAATAACTGAGAATACCATCAACAAGGTAAACTCCAATTGATCAACAATAATGGATCTCAAAGAAATAACTTCGACTATCGAACATACCCCTCGGGCGTATGAACGATTAATCACAAAACGTCGAACACATCCAAACATTTAAATGGACTATGAACGACCAAAAATTGTACGGCTCAAAGATGGACATCACAGTACGCCCGATCGGGAAAAGTGTCAGTACACATGTCCACCCCGTATACGGAATCCAGAATATACGTGGGACAATGTACCTAATTAGCCTCACGAACTACGTCTCGTGTGCATGGTTCAATGTGGAAATATCAACACATAACCATAGTGTTACCAGCTAAAAATCCTACACAATAACCAATCGGAACGCAGATATGATTCCAGATATGTCACGATGCAACATGACAACGAAACTCAAAGAATCACATATCCAATAAGGATCAAAAGACTCACTGAAATGAACAAAGACAAGATGACAAAGAAAAGTCGACACGACTAATCAATATCCAAAACAACAATCCAAGGATCATCATCCCCGACAATTGATCAACATGATCAACGATCTCAATACAATCAGCCCTGGGATCATCATCCCTCAACAGAATAATCAATACGAATCCCAATATACGAAACATCAACATACAACATATACAATAATTCCTCAGAACAATTATCCTCATAACTGAACAATGCTGGAATTACCTCAAAGCCGAAGACAATATTGTTTCCACGAACAACATCCCTGAACGAATACACAGTTATACGAATAATCTCAAATAAGGTACCGTCCATTCAATACCAATAAACCCTTATCCCGATACTCATGCCATCACCATAACTATCCTCGTTATCCGACATTCCATATTATAGATCAAAGATAACTCACATCTCTGTCCTCAATCAAATTTAATTAAACCATATACATTATGATTTGTCCCAAACCATAGCATGATAAACAAATCGTCATCCCGACAGTTTACATCTATAATATCATTGCTATATGAATTATAAATGAAATGAAAGCGAAACCATTCATCAAATATTATAAACTGAACAAGTATAAACTTGCCTCGATACCGATACGACAAAGCTGTTACCGATTCCATTGCCTTCGTCTACGAGCTCCTCAACCCCGACCAGAAGCAATCTACGAAATCCTCAGCCTCAACCGCAACACAACGATCATAATCTACGATCAAATATCTCAACCTATTGGAATAACCGATTAACACACATTCGATAAAATCAACAACCGATATAGCCAACCAATCAAACTCAATGGTTCAACGAAACCTCGATCATATAAATAAAACCAAATAATCCAATTCAACAAATACGAACTCATATCCACAATACAAGCCGTCACTCGATGATCACAAATAACAATCAATAACCGATCAACAAACACAACGGTTCTACAATATCCCGATTAAATACAAATCCAAACAACCCAAACCAATCAATCACGAATTCAAAACCACAACACGATTCATAATCCGATAGTCATATCAATAATCAAATTAAACCAACAATGGTCTAATAACATTACCGACTCCAAATTATACATATACGAGTATAAGTTTCCTCCTTGTAAATTCATAATAAAACCCATTTACCGATTATCATCATCAATCCGGACAATCCGATTAATTCAACATTATAGATAATCATATTCCAAGGGTTCCAAATAACTCATTCATTCGATTTGAACATTTGTTCAATACGTATGAACTTCCAAACTCATAATAATCTTATCAAACCCTTAATCATATTCGTATTCCTATACGGATATTATACCAAAACACATAACTTAGTTCGAGATATGAACATTCCATATTCATATTCAAAACACCAACACCTCCTAAACATATTCATCATATCAATGATCAATTCATCTCGATATTAAGGATTTCATAACATACTCGATTCCAACTTCAATTCCAAATATGAATCAACAAGACTCCTTCTTGTTCATATTCGTAAATTTATAGAAACAAATACTGGTTATTATCATGAATAATCGTATTCCAAATTAACCGTAAACTTTAAAATTATCCGTCCCCTCAAACGACTCGATAGTATTCCAATTATGTATGGATCAAATGTTCTTATGCCAAGCAAATCTGAATCCATACCTTAAATTCAATCTCATAATCCGGTGATTTCAATAACAGTTGATTCAGGTACGAAGCACGTTTAATCAACATATTCAATTCCGAATTCAAGCTTAAATTCAACATGATATGATTATCCCTTGTTCATATATATCAATCTCATGCCAAACTACACGTAGGATCTTTCGACTCATATGAACACATATCCTCAAAGAAAGAAAATATTCTTGTCAATTCATAATCAAGATTCGTATATCATCAAGACCATACGAAAGATCAAATCACCATTCACATAACTTGCCCCTTAACATCCATAATCACCATCACTTGTTCTAAATATCAAGATTCCATGTTCATATCTAAAACATAAACACTTGAAACATATACTCATCATAATCATCATCTTCTTCAACATACACCTCATATATCATCAAGAAGTACAACAATAATACCATAACCATCATAGTCAAGACATAAACCATTGTATCCTTCACAATATAGTTCATATAGTCTCAAGAATCGTAACAACAAGATCATAATCATCTTCATACGAATCATTCATCAACCATAAAATCAAAATCCGAATTCAAGGAGAGGATTATCCAACATACCTCTTAGAAAATGAAATGCACAAGTAACCACCTCAAGAATCATCAATATTTCTTCTTCTCAAGCTCCAAATCCAAGTCCTTAAGCTCATAATCCACTTAGAAGGACCAAGAATCCATATCTGGGTGTTGAAGGTCGAAAAACGAAATGAAACTCCGAAGAAAAATGAAATGACGGGCATTCACTTTTATAAACTTCTAGCTCGTTACGTATGTAACATGCCAAAGTTAATGCACGTAACCAACATTTACGTACGCTATCTGACCTTGGTAGCGTACGTTAAGGGCTCTGTACTTGGTCAAAATCCAACTGTTCTTGTCCGTCTCGACATACTGGATACGTATACACACATACTGAATACATATACTCATCCCAAAAATATTCTCATAAGATATGCCTGATGTCCAAATTAGTTCAACCTGATACACCATATCCTCAATATAACTGTCAGTCAAACACGTCAATTGTACAAGTATAACTATCTCGGTTCTTAATTTACTGTATAGACACCAAGCTATGCAGTATATCTCAGATAAAATAACGCGAAAAATTTATACTGAAAATCTGGGTATTACATACTACCCCCTTTAAAATAAGTTTCGTCCTCGAAACTTGCAATCCTGTCATCAACAACAGATCAATCCATAATTTCCAAACTCATCACAAAAGCAATCAATCGTCGCCACAAGCGAATAACCAAACCAATATACTTACAGGTGCGTGAAGCCGATTATCTCCCGTGATACTAGCATACGACTCCCATACGAAGTCTCAACACAATATCTACACACACCAATATCAAAAATAGTTATTTGAAAAGACCTCAAAAATTTTGGAACCTCCAAAAATCAGTTTGACTCAAAAGTCAGAAAAATCATTTTCAAAACTCACGCCACTACCGTACCGGTAGAGCCACATAACACACATGCCCGGGTTTTACAAAACCCAAGCTCCGATATCATCTTATGTAACACCCCCAAAACCATCCGGGATATTACAGCGCCGTGGGTCCCGTGCCGGAACCCACCAGGCTAAAAACCATTTCAAAAACGTTTAAAAACGACAAAGGCCGATGACGGTAATATTTTACAAATACTCAAATAGTCTCAGAAAATCTATTTTCCAAATACCATCATTAAATACTATTTGAAAATACAAGGTGAAATGTCAAATCTCAATAGTTTCAAAACGTACGCTAAGCCACCACTTAAACGTGTAGGTCACAAGTCGTCCAGGAATAAGTCTAGAGGGGGGGGGGGGTGAATAGACTTATTGAAACTCTTAAACTCTTTTTCTCGAAGAGTATGTTTCTTCAGCTGATAGATATACAAATGACTTAAAGTCGTTTGTTCTCAATACGTGCGGAAGTCAGCTGATGACGAATATAAAATAGCTAATGAAACACTTAAAAATGAATGCAGCAGTTAGAGTATGATGCTATAAAGCAGTAAAATACGCAGGCAATTGTAGTGGTCTCAGGGGTGGGGTAATCCTCTACTAATCCACTTTTCTCCAAACCAGTTGGAGATGAATTCACTATAATTTTCAACAAGTGATAAATATTACAGTGATTCAACCAAACTACAACAGCTTCCAACCAGTGGAAATACGTGCCGTTATAACACACTTGACTGCCTTGCACCTCTTGATCCTCGATCCTTGTATGCCTTTACAGTCTCGAACTTCAACCAGTGAAGTACCCCGAACTCAGGATTTAAGACACGAGTTTTTGTCTTCTCCAACTAAGAGCTTCTTCAAGTAAGAACTTTTGAGAACTGCTCTTTATGATGCTGTATTTCGCTTTTAGATTGCTTGAATGCTTTGATCGCTTGTTCGCACCGTTTATAATTGTTGTAGGTATTTTCTCAGCTTCAAATCTTCGGATATATATATATATATATAGGTCACGATCTCTGAGCAATTCCTTCATAGCCGTTGCAAATCTTTTCAACAAATCCGTCCGTTGGAGAGGTAGACTTCATTGTTTTCTTTCTGAACGTTGCAAGGCTGGATTTCCATATTTTAACCAATCTTTCGACCGTTGTGAAGACTTTGCATGTGAGGCATCGAATATTTTGAATATAATAATATTAAAGTCTTCAAGGTGGGTCTGGATGAATTATTTAATTCATATCCTTGCGGGAATCTCTCCAATTTGTCTCTTCACATTGCATGTGACTTTCCGTAATACTTGACTTTTCAACGCATGCTGACGTGGACTTGGAGTACTTGGCTGATATCGAGTAGGCTGATGTGAGTTAACTTCTCTGCAGTCTGGACCTCTCTGATGTTCACTGTTTTGGAACTCGCCTGATCAGATGACTTGTCTGATGTATCTTGACTGCAGTCTGGTCAAACATCCCTGATGATTTTTGTTGACCAGAACTACTCTGACTTGACTCGGCTGTACCTCTCTGATGAACTCAACTGATCTTTGGTACTTAGCCGATTTTTAGCCTAACTTATTTTTGGCCTATAGAAGATACTCATTTGGTTCTTCTTTACATTTTGCCAATTTTTTTTTTGGCCTATGGAAGATACTCATTTGGTTCTTCCTTACATTTTTGCCAAGTAATAAACATTTGAATTTATCTTAATGACATCATCAAAATCTAACAAGTATTCCTAACAAATTCCCCCTATTTTGATGATGACAAAACTTTAAGGAAATATTCAAATGAACAAGTCTGCACTTGAGTGCAAGACACAAACTAAAATCAGTCTAATTTTTGAGACAACTGGAGATTGTCATTCAAACGACTGTTATAAAATTTTCTGACTTGATTATGATTGAAATTTACAAGAAAATTTTACAAGTACAGAAATAAATAAAATCATTACAAGTACAGGATAAATGAAAGTCATCTGCTCTGCCTCTGCCTCTTCGAATAGGCTGTTTGGCAGACCTGAAAGGTTTAGCTCCGATTGGTCTTGTTTTGACAGGGGCAAGACCATACTTCCTCTTTACAACAAGAGCGGCAAAGTCTTGCTCTTCTTGAGATGAAAATTTATTCTCAAGACACAGCTTCTTGATTTTTCTCTGGAGTGCAAGTTCATCCAAAGCATTACCTTTCTCCAAGGTGGGAGGTTCTTTGGCACTGAACGGAGGGATCATGGGATATGCATTGTGAGTCTCAGCATGTTTTACAAGAATAGTCCAGAGTTGTGGGTTAGCTTCTTCCATGAAGTTGATGAAGATCTGCTATGGGGAGCAATTATCATCCTGGAGTATTTCCCAGATGTAGTAGTCTCTGATGAATTTTTTCCTTGCAGATCCCCACATGGGTAGAGCTTCATAAGGTACAAAATCTTCAATGAACCAAAACTTCTTGCCTTCCCACTCTAGAGTAGGCTCAAATCCTCTTCTAGTCCTTCTCTTCTTGCATGCAGGCTGATCAGCCTGTTCTTCTGGTTCTGCTCCTTCCTTCCTTTTAGCTGAGGATGTCCCAGCAGTGATCATCTGGACATCCAGTCTCTTCTTCGATCTAAACTCCTCCCTTATCTCTCCTTGAGTGCTGCCTTCCCCCTGTATCCTATCTTCCCCCTTTTTGCCAGCATCAACTAAAGTAGTCAACTGCTGCTCCATTCTGTGCATCCAGTCAGACATGCCAAATGGCATTCTGTTGTTTGTAGGGGGAGGAGGCTGAGGGACTTCCCGCTGCAGCAAAGTATCAATCTTGGCATTGATGGATTGGAGGTCAGAAGTGACCTGAGATGCAAGCAACTCTCCAATAGTATCCTTCACTATTTGTCTTATCAGCTCAGCCATCACAGGTGAGATCTGCGATGGTGGAGAGTGCTTGCCTGAGCCTTCTGCAAATGATCTACTAGACTGCAGGCTCCTATCTGCAGCTGGCACTCCAGATGGGGTCTTTTCAAGTGTCCCTGATCTGGATTCCTCAGCCAACTCTGCGTCCAGGATGGTATACCGGGCAGGCGCCCCAGCCTTGTCTGCAGCCTCAACTTCTGGCTCTTTCTCCGGCTCCTTTCCTTTCTCCTCTTCTTCCTTTTCTACTTCCTTCTCTTGTTTTTCCTCCTTTTCTTCTTCCTCAACATTCTCTTTTTCTTTTTCAACTCCTTGATCTCCTCCTTCATCCTTATCATCATCATCATCATCATCCTTTTTCCCATCTTTTTTATCTTCTCCTTCATTCTCATCATCTTTCTCTCCTTCATCATCCTCCTGTTCTACCTCTTCCCCTTATTCTTCTTCTTCTTCATCAATTAACTCCTCTGTTTTCTCAACTTCTGTTTGTTTTTCAACTAAAATATTTTCTCCTTCTTTTCTCTCTTCCTGCTCCTCTTCTTCGTCATCTATAATAATGACCTCTTCTTCTTCTCCATTCACTTCTTCAATCCTAGTTTCTTTTTCTTCTTCCTCCTCATCATCTTTCCCAAATGATCCATCAAAGATACTGTACATTATGGAATGGATGAATTGGTCCATGTTGGTTTTAAAATGAGACATGAACCAATTCTCCTGGAGGATCAAAACTATGTCTCATACTTTACAAAAGTGTATCAGTACATCCTCTGTGGCTTGGGGATATTCCCAACCACTGGTTTCAATGTAAGTTTGAAGTTTAGCAAATGACAGAGATTTGAAAAATTTCCACTCTTCAAAAATATTAATAAAAGAGTGTTTTAAAGCTTGTGGTTTAACAAGCTGTAATTGCTCTATGGACAGGTTGAAAACATTGTTGTCCAGCAGGTTAAAGGTATAGTTTGCTTCAGGGATTGAGATAATTAAACCTGCTTCTTCTTCCTCTGAGATGAATGCTGGAGTGAGGACAGGTACGATCTGAGTTTCCAAGCTGCCCGGAGCAGGCTGGTCTTCCAGGTGGGTAGGTGACCTGGCTGCAGGACTGGCATAATGTTCCGGCTGCTCTTCCTGGCTGAACTGCAGTCGCCTGGGCCTCTCGGGAGACGGTTCTGGAGATGACTGCATGAAGTATGGATCTCCAGGGGCTGGTCCCCTCCTCTTGAAACGGACGGCAATCGGTGTGTTGTCTGACTCGGAGTCTGACTCGACTGCAGTTGGGTTGACGTCTGCAGGTCGGTCCGACTCGCCTGATGAATAATATCTGGGGTAGGTCCTTGAGTCAGACAGCTCCTTTAACATTTGAGCTGCTTTTCTGTTGTTTCCTAACTTCCTCAGAGTCTCTTGGTCTAGATGACCAAGTCTCTTGTTGGTGTGGAAGGGGTCAGTACTTCCCTTCGCCACATCTATCTTCTCAAGGATCCAACTCAGCGTTCCAAACGCCAGCTTGGATCTGAATCTCTTCTCATCAGCAATCCATTCGGCTTTGTTGACTTCCCGAACAAACTGCCTAAAGATGTAGTCATCCCAATCAATTGCCTCGTCTTGAATCAGTGCTCCCAGCACCATGAACTTTGCCGACGACAGTTGGTCGTAACTGCCGGCCATACCCATAATGATTTTGTTGTAATATCCAACGCATATTGATAGACCTTTTTAATCTCGCTCCTTTTGGCGGTGAGCTTCAGCTTCTCCGGCTGATTGTCCGCCTTGATCTTCATCCAGGTGTCGGCTGCTTTCTGCTTGAGGGCTTCGACAGCTATGCCATGGTGTTTCATACCAAAAACTGTACGAATCGACTCCGGTGATATGTCGACTTTCACTCCGCCAACAGAGCTCCTAATTCCTGCCTGAATCAAATGGGCTTTGCGGTAGAACGCGATAACATCCTCTTTGTAAAGGTGATTAGGACTGATGTCCAGAAATGGGTAGATCCCATTTAGCTTCATCGAATGGATTAGGTCAAGCACGTCGTAGTTTTCCAGATTTGCTTCCAAAAAACCTTCGAAATCAACGACCAGTGAAAAGATAATCTGGTCTTTGACCGCCGTCATGTTAACGCCTTCGAAATAAGATTCCATTTCTGCAAATAAGAGATTTTCAGTGTATTTGGAGTTCAAAAGATTTTTGCTCTGTAAATCTAGGGTTTGAAAGATTGGTAAGCGTAAAGGTAAAGTGAAGGGTTTCCATCCTTATAAAGAAGATGAAAAGACGTTGGGATTAATTTATTATTTATATTGAATCGGTGGTACACCTTTTGAGATTCCTTTTAAATTTCAAATTCTAATCGGTGGTCCAGGTTTTGATTTTAAAATTGGACGGTTAGATTTAACTGGTCACCGTGGAGGTCGATTTATCAAGTGATTGCCACGTGTATTTTAAATGCCACTTGTGAACCAAAAATTAATATAATATTATTATACATATAGCAGATAATAATAAAATATTCAGAAGTCGGCTAAGTTTTGGAAAACTTAGCTGGTTGACTGTTGACTGGTTTGCATCAGGTCAGTTGACTCCTTGGACTTCCCGCCTGAGATTTTGATCAGATAGGGTTCCTTTGTCCGTCCTTTGTCTTCAGGTCTGCATCAGCTAGGATCTGATTCCTTTAATCAGCTGGGTCCGTCCTTCTTCTGATATGCTTCAGCTTGCTTCTGTACTAGATTCCCAATCTAGTAGACCGAGTTCTCTGCTCAACTCCAAGAATCTTTCTTCTGGCAAAGGTTTGGTAAAGATGTCATCTATTTGGTAGTCTGTGCTGACTCTTTCAACTCTAACTCTCTTGTTAAGCACGTGGTCTCTGATGAAGTGGTGCTTAACATCTATGTGCTTGGTCCTTGAATGCAAAACCGGATCGTTGGTTATTGCAATAGCACTATTGTTGTCACACCAGATAGGGACTTCATTGGCAATTATATTATAATCCCTCAGCTGTTGTCTGATCCATAAGATCTGGGCACAACAGCTACCTGCAGCTAGGTATTCTGACTCTGTGGTAGAGATAGAGTTAGAAACCTGCTTCTTGCTAAACCAGAATATCAGTCTGGTTCCTAGGAATTGACACGTTCTACTAGTGCTTTTCCTATTAATTTTGCATCCTGCGAAATCTGCATCTGAATATCCTGACAGCTCGAAGTTGTCGTCCTTGGGATACCATAGTCCAACATTGACTATAGACTTAAGGTATTTAATTATTCTCTTGGCTGCATCTTGGTGCGACTTCTTTGGCTTGGATTGGAATCGAGCGCATACTCCTATGGCATAAGATATGTCTGGCCTGCTTGCAGTGAGGTGTAGCAATGATCCAATGAGTCCTCTGTAGTGGGTTGAATCCACTGATATGCCTGCTTTGTCTGCATCTAGGTGGGTACTTGTGCTCATAGGAATTCTTGCTGGCTTGGCTGATTCCATTCCAAATCTCTTGATTAGGTCTCTGGTATACTTAGCTTGGTTGATGAAAATTCCGTTTTCCATCTGCTTAACTTGTAATCCGAGAAAGAAGTTAAGCTTTCCCATCATACTCATCTCAAATTCTCCTTGCATGAGGTTTGAGAATTTCTCACATAGCTCTGGGTTGGTTGAGCCAAATATGATGTCATCCACATATATCTGGACTATCAATATGTGGCCTTCGTGCTCCACTCTGAATAGGGTCTTGTCCATCTTTCCCTTGCAAAAACCATTCTTCTCAAGAAACACAGACTTCAACAGCTTGTAGACTTTGTCTCCTTTGACAAAACCTGGGGGTTGCTCTACATAGACTTCTTCTTCTAGGATGCCATTTAGAAAAGCAGTCTTTACATCCATCTGATAGACTTCAAAATCTTTGAATGCAGCATATGCGAGCAATAGTCTGATGGCCTCTAATCTTGCAACTGGTGCATAGGTTTCATCAAAATCTATTCCTTCACACTGTGCATAACCTTTAGCGACAAGTCTGGCTTTACTCCTAACAACAGCTCCATCTTCATCACTCTTGTTTTTGTACACCCATCTGGTGCCAATAACCTTCTTGTGATCTGGTCTGTCTGTTAGTTCCCAAACCTTGTTTCTTTCCATCTGCTCCAGTTCTTCTTGTATGGCATTTATCCAAGAATAATCTTCTAAAGCTTGTTCCGTTGTCTTGGGTTCTATCTGAGACATGAAGCATGAGAACATAGCCATTCCTGCGGGTAGAGTAGACTGTCTTGGCTTAACTCCACCAGTCAGCTTCCCAATGATTTGCTGGATTGGATGGTCTTTGAGCCACTTGGGGATATCGTCTTCTTCTGGGTCTGTTCCCCCTGTTGATTTGCTCTGGTGGATTTCTACATCAGCTGGGATATGGTCTCCTTGGTCTGCAGCTGGATCAGCTACCGTCTTGTCATCTGCAGGTTGGGTCTGATCTGCAGATGAGTCTTTATCAGCTACAGCTGGGTCTTCTTCAGCGGCAACTGGATCAGGTAGGTTTGGTGTTCCTATCTGATCTGCAGTTGGGTCTTCAGCAGCTACAGTTGCATCTTCAGGCTGGTCTGCAGGTGAGTCCACCATTCCAGTGTCATGTACAATGACTTCTTCGAGGGTTGCTGATTTGAGCTTATTCTCAATTAGCTCAACTTGCTTCTTGTACTCAACAGTAGATTCATCAAATACAACATGGGGTGTTTCCTCCACAACTAAGGTTCTTTTATTAAAGACTTATATGCCTTGCTTCTTTGTGAGTATCCCATAAAGAGACTATCATCAATTTTAGCATCAAAGGCATTTAGTTGTGTTTTACCGTTGTTGTGGATGAAACACTTACTACCAAAAACATGAAAGTAAGCAACTGTAGGAGTTCTATTATTCCAAACCTCATAGGGAGTTTTGCCATGTCTCCCTACTATCATACTCCTGTTCTGAGTATGGCAAGCTATGTTGATGACTTGACCCGTAACCTCTTGGCGAGTGCCTTACGCAATCATGGACCTAGCCGCTTCTTTCGTGGTTCTGTTTCTTCTTTCAGCAACGCCATTCTGCTGGGGGTCTGGCCGAGAGAGCTCATCTTTGGATCCCATTCGATCATGTAATCAGTGATCGCCTTGTTTAGAAATTCTCCTCCTCTATCTGATCTGATCTTGATGATGGATAGGGATTTCTCATTCTGGATCCTTCTCAGCAGCTCAGGTAGCTTGGTCAAGGTTTCACTCTTCTTATACAGGAAGATAATCCAAGTGTACCTTGAATAATCATCTACTACAACAAGTGCATGCTTTCGGCCGCTTAGAGTCCTTGGCTTGATAGGACTAAATAGATCCATATGGAGTAGATCTAAGATCCTTGTTGTGAGAGTTGTAGGCTGGACTGGCTTGAATGATGCTCTGGTCTGCTTCCCTTTCTGACAGGCATCACAAAGAGCTTCCTTCTTGAATGCTTCCTCTGGGAGTCCTCTGACCAGCTTCTGAGAACTAATATTGTTGATGGCTTTGAAGTTCAGGTGACATAATCTTTTGTGCCACAGCCATCCGTTCTCAGCTACTGTCTTAGATAGAAAACAAGAGTTACGTGTTCCTGTGTTCCAATCTATCATGTAGACATTTCTCCTTCTAAATTCTTGTAGCTTCACCTCTCCAGATAGGATATCTATCACCATACATTTCCAAATGGTGAAGACTACTAGATTCTTCTCATCGCAAAACTGGCTTATGCTCAGGAGATTATACTTGAGCCCTTTGACATAGTGAACTTTGGATATCACAATATTTCCTCGGTGCAGCTCTCCAAAGCCCTTTGTTTTTCCTCTAGAGCTATCTCCAAAGGTTACATCAGGACCTCTTTCTTTGGTGTATTTAGACAGCATCTTCTTGTTCCCGGTCATGTGCCTCGAGCATCCAGAATCTACAAACCATTCTTCACCTCCAAAGTTTGAATTTGTGGAGATGTGGTTGTAGTCCTTCCACCTTTTCTGCAATCAGACAAGCATAGATTTAGGTACCCAAATCTGTGTGGGTGCTCTAGGGTTAGCTGATTTCGTGGAGAATTGATTTCTGCTTGGATTGTGAAAGTTGTTATTATTATAACCCTTATAAGGTGTGTAAGGTCGAGGTCTGAATCTCCTGTTGGGATTGTATACTGGATATTCCTCAAAATATTGATAGTGTGGGCCATTTATAAATCTTGGCTGAGACCATTTATTAAATCTTTGAGGTCTCCACACTTGTTCATTTTGGAAATTAGGATAACCTTGAGGTTTCCACCTGCCCCTCCCATTTTGAAATCTGTTTTTAGGGAGTTGTTGGTAATAGTGGGCATGTTGTCTGGGCTGCTGCTTCTGCCTGGGCCACTGCCTAGTCGCTTGTCTAGGTTGCTACCTTGTGAACCTTGGCTGCAGCCTAGACTTGTGACTTGGCTATTGCCTATTTTTAAATATCGGTTTGTATGTAGGCTCAGCAGTCGAGACAATTGTTTCTCCCTTGACGAAAGTGGTTTTGGAACTAGAGGGAGTGTGAGGATCATATCCAAGGCCTGATCTGGAATATAGTGGCCTTTTGTTAGTACACAATTCTTCCAGAGTTGAAGACGCCTTCAAGGAGGTTATTTCCTGCGCCTGAGTCTTTTTTGCCTGAGTCAGCTTAGTAAATTCGGCTTTGACATGAGCAAGTGCAGCTGATTTTTCTTTAAGTAAAACAATTAGTCGATTTATCTCAGCTGTATTAACCTCAGCCTGGTTTTGCAAGTTAGCTGCAGTTATCTCAACTGTATTCAGTTCTAGGCTGAGTTTTTCAAAATCATTTTTCAGCTGCCTATTCTCATCTTGCAACTGAGTCTTCTCAGCTGATACAGCTAGGTGTGCAGATTTAAGTGTCTCAAAATCTTTAAATAGCTGATTTACAGATTCGTGCAGATCCCTATCTTGTGACATGGCTGAACTATTATTTGAACTAGAGGGTTTTGATGTTACCTCTTCATCAGCTAGGTTGGCCATCAGACAATCATACTCTTCGTCATCATCTGAGAAGAATCCGCTGCTTGATTCTACACGCTCCTGATCTTCTCCGATGAGAGCCTTCCTTCTGTCTTCTTTTCTGCCCACCTCCTTCTTGCTCTCGTCCTTCTTAAGATCAGGACAATCGATCCGAATGTGTCCTGTCTTATAACAGTTGTAGCACTCCACCTTCCAGCTTCCGGCTTTCTGATTTCTCCTGGGATTCTCCTTATAATTTTTCTTGTATTTGGAGTAATTCTTTCTGAAGTTGCTGAACCTTTGCATAATGAACGCCATTTCTTCCTCAAAATCTAATAGATTTGGAGGCTTTACATCAGATAAGCTCTTGGCGGGGAACTCGGCTGCAAAGGCTATTCCCTTCTCTGCAGGCTCGGTAGAGGATGAACTTGGGAGCTCGAACTCAAAATCCTTCAGATCAGAGAACAGCTCTTGGATCTTTATTTTATTAAGATCCTTGGACTCTCTCATGGCCACTGCCTTCATACTCCATTCAGGATTGAGAGATCTTAGTACCTTCAGCGCCATTTCCCTGTTGCCATAAGATTTGCCGAGGGAATTGATCTCGTTGATGATTTCAGTGAACCTTGTGTCCACTTGGTCTATTGATTCACCATTCTTCATTTTGAAATTGTCAAACTTTTGAGTAGCGATTGAAAACTTATTCTCTTTGATTAGCTCCGTTCCCTCACACATTAAGGCTAATGTGTCCTAGATTTCTTTGGCATTCTTGCAATTCTTGATCTTGACCATGGTGGATTTGTCAAGAGTTTGATACAGTACATCTCTGGCCCGGTTGTCAAGGTTGGCCAGCTTTCTTTCTTCGGGAGTCAGCTCTGTCCTCTTCTTTGGGATCTTCTCTGGCTTCCCTGCTGCGATCTCCTCTGGAGTGTTGTCCTTCTCGAAGGTGTAAGGACCGTCCTCTATGATGCACCACATGTCATCATGGATCGAAGATAAGTGTGCCTGGATTCTTATCTTCCAAAGATCATACTCGTCAACTGAAAACACAGGTAGTCTAGAATGCATGTGTTCCATTATGAAATGAGAGTAAAGATATATCTCTGATATAGATCTGGTTCGTGAAATAGATGAACCAACCTCTCTGATACCACTTGTAGGTCACAAGTCGTCCAGGAATAATTCTAGAGGGAGGGGGGTGAATAGACTTACGGAAACTCTTAAACTCTTTTTCTCGAAGAGTAAGTTTCTTCAGCTGATAGATATACAAATGACTTAGAGTCATTTGTTCTCAATACGTGCGGAAGTCAGCTGATGACGAATATAAAATAGCTAATGAAACACTTAATAATGAATGCAGCAGTTCGAACTTCAACCAGTGAAGTACCCCGAACTTAGGATTTAAGACACGAGTTTTTGTCTTCTCCAACTAAGAGCTTCTTCAAGTAAGAACTTTTGAGAACTGCTCTTTTTACGATGCTGTATTTCGCTTTTAGATTGCTTGAATGCTTTGATCGCTTGTTCGCACCGTTTGTAATTGTTGTAGGTATTTGCTCAGCTTCAAATCTTCGGATATATATAGGTCACGATCTCTGAGCAATTCCTTCATAGCCGTTGCAAATCTTTTCAACAAATCCGTCCGTTGGAGAGGTAGACTTCATTGTTTTCTTTCTGAACGTTGCAAGGCTGGATTCCCATATTTTAATCCATCTTTCGACCGCTGTGAAGTCTTTGCATGTGAGGCTCCGGATCTTTTGAATATAATAAGATTAAAGTCTTCAAGGTGGGTCTGGATGAATTATTTAATTCATATCCTTGCGGGAATCTCTCCAATTTGTCTCTTCACGTTGCATGTGACTTTCCGTAATACTTGACTTTTCAACGCATGCTGACGTGGACTTGGAGTACTTGGCTGATCTCGAATAGGCTGATGTGAGTTAACTTCTCTGCAGTCTGGACCTTTCTGATGTTCACTGTTTTGGAACTCGCCTGATCAGATGACTTGTCTGATGTATCTTGACTGCAATCTGGTCAAACATCCCTGATGATTTTTGTTGACCAGAAATACTCTGACTTGACTCGGCTGTACCTCTCTGATGAACTCAGCTGATCTTTAGTACTTAGCCGATTTTTAGCCTAACTTATTTTTGGCCTATAGAAGATCATCCTTTGGTTCTTCTTTACATTTTGCCAAGTTTTTTTTTGGCCTATGGAAGATACTCATTTGGTTCTTCCTTACATTTTTGCCAAGTAATAAACATTTGAATTTATCTTAATGACATCATCAAAATCTAACAAGTATTCCTAACAAAATGTACTGTCAAGATAGTTAGGAAAAAGAGTTTGACGAAATAACCCAAGTTCGCAAAATGCCAAAAGGACATTTGAAATACACACGAGTTGGTAAAAATACCGAAAAGCCATTTTAAAATACAAATGCAGCGGAAAAAGACACAGTTCAAAAATACACATTTGCAGCGGAAATAAAACAACCAGAAAAGAATTTTCGATTCTCCGAAAACATGCCACATCCAGTATCACCCGGGAAGCTCACCCCTTCA
The DNA here is from genome assembly GCA_033398695.1 of Orobanche coerulescens. Lineage (NCBI taxonomy): Eukaryota > Viridiplantae > Streptophyta > Magnoliopsida > Lamiales > Orobanchaceae > Orobanche > Orobanche coerulescens. Next base: position 122,243,887 of record CM065812.1, on the reverse strand, counting down.
CGACCGCTACTAGATCGATCTCCGAGTACCTAAAAATAAAGCCCACGACGGGGTCAGCCACAATACTAAACAATAATATCGATCACATCATCATAAATAATTACATACCAATGTAATAACGAAGTAAGAATACTACCAATGTAATCTTACCGTTATAACCTTACCAATTCATAGCAATCCATACTAAATCAATCCTTGACATATTCCACATTTCGTATTCTCAAATGACGAAATGAATTCAACAACAATCATCTGTACTGTAATATCCGAGATTTTTATTCTGATTTATTCAAAATTTTCTTTTTCTTAGACCCGAAATTTCTCGGTTTCCGAGCGTTGGTATTATTTTTCTCGACAATCAATTTTGTGTTTATGGCCATATGTGGTGATTTGTTGTATATTATTTCCATTTCGGATCGATGTTGTTGTCCGCGAGTGTTTCGTCGTGTTCGTTCCGTGTGTTTTTAAGAATCGAGTCGTCAGGCCACGACAGCCGGGCGCTGGCCGGACGGTTGCGGGAGGAACCGGCACGGTAGCTGGGCTCTGGCCGGACGGGCGCGACAGGGACCGGCATAGCGTACGCTACTGCCGGGAGGCTGCGCGCGCTAACCGGCAGTCGTAGCGCACGCTATGCGGCACCCTGCGCACGCTACCTGGGCCGGGCAGTGAGGCCCCAGAGGTTCTGGACTCCAGAGAGTTGGCCGGTAGCGCACGCTACGGCCGGTCGCTGCGCGCGCTAACCGGCAGACGTAGCGCACGCTGCTCGGCATCTAGCGTGCGCTACCTGGCGAGGGATCAGTCCAGGAGCCTCGATCGACCATGGTCGGCCCGCTAGCGCACGCTGCCGGCACGTTAGCGCACGCTAGGGCGGTCTGCCTATATAATTGACCGAGCAGCCCTGTTTTCACCAATTTTTCACTTCCCTTCCTTCATATCCGCGGTTGGATCTTTTGAGAGATAGGAGACATGTTATTGAACAACAAATCCACGAAGATCCTGAGTCCATATCATTGATCGATCAATCCATAACATCCTTCAATCGACCGAATCAAGGTTAGTTTTTCCTAAATTCCAAACTTTGGGAAATTTGGGGATCTTGGTAGATTTCGTCCGTTTGAACCTTATGAACTTAAATTACTGATGGATAATTGTAGATTAAGTTGTATTCTATCATTTTCATCATCTTTCCACGGTTTTACCATTTCCGATTCGTCGATTATATGAACTTCCGTTTGACGCCTTCAAGGTGTCCGGGGAAATGCCGCAGAGAGGAATTTGGTCGTTTTGTGATGTTTTTCCTCGTATGATTGATTGTTTATTCGATGATAGGATATTAGGGACGATTTCCCTACAAAAATCTGGTGTTGAGCCCTTCCGATCGTTGTTTTCGTTGGAGTTCCGGATTTTGCCAACCGACCGTACTTTCGGAGTATCCGCGAGAGATTACCAAGGCAAGTACCTTGATATACGAATTGTAACTGTGTGAAATTATCGTTGTCGAAGTGTATGAATTTATACGGATATATATATATATATATATATGTATATATATATATGTGTGTATATATATATATAGATTTATATATATTTATATGTTAAATATATGTATGTATATACGTATATTGATATATATGCCTATGTCGGTGAACGACGAGTGGTGAATGCTAACACTAGTTGACGTACTCAACTTGGATTGATGGATGAACTATAGTTATTCATATAATATAGTAAGGTTATATGTATATATATATATATCTATATATATATATATTCGGTCGAGTCGCAATATAAGGACATATATGTAGCGTTGGTTGGTTGTGCCGAAGGCTTATTGTGTTGGATCTTGATTGATAATGTGCGTGTTATTGTTTATGGTGTGGTTATAGAATGGCGGATAAATTGTGTGAATTGGTGTATTGATTTGATAATTGTTGAAATGATTGATTGTGTACTTGATGTTTGTAATAATGTGAATACTTGTTGTGAGAGACGTCGTATCCGGGAACCTCTGAGGGCGGGGTGTGTACTCCGGCCTGGTGTACGCTGCAATGTGCGTCTCCATATGTTTGGTGAACACCGGTGTTACCTAATGCGCGTGCAAGGGGCGGCTCTGTCAGGAGTGATCGCCGGCGCGGTGACATGTTCAAGGGGCGGCCAACATAGTGGAGTGAACGCCGGTGCACAGGTGTGCAAGGGAGGCGCCTGGCAGGCTTATTGGTAACGGATATTCGAGTGATAGCTAAGTCCCCGTTACCGAACAATCCTCGTATTTCAAAGTTCTTTCAACTCTTTTCAAATACTGGTCTCGATATAGACTGTGATTCGTGTTTTTGAAAGCTTGTTTCAAATTGTTTTTAAAACGTTGGTATCAGGGTTAATTAACCAAGGATGTTTGACGAAATCTCCGAGGGTTAATTAATCAAGGGTCTTGAGCAGGAATTGTCGAATGAGAGGCTGTGCCTTTGATTGTACTGTGATGATTATTCTGTGCATTGGGTCGAGGACCCCGAATAACATTGTAATGGTTTTCTTGTAAATTGTTTTCTACATGTTGGGTCGAGGATCCGAGAGTTTTTGAAGTATTTTCTAAAAGTATTCCCATTTGATTTTCAAAACCCCATGATGGCCTGAGTCAATAATAATGTTTTCAAACTTTCTTATCAAAATACTTTTCCTTTTATAAAAAGGGATTTTTCTGACTCCTTGGGCTCGTTTAAAGTTTCATTGGTATTATGTTCCGTACAGAGAATATGACTATGTGATTATCTTTCACTTTGTGTATGTGATGCTATTATGTGTGGACTATGGGAATGTGTGGTTTGTGTTAAGGCTTCACGACTGTTGAGATTTGTGTTGTTATTATTCGTATATCTTGTATATTATGTACTTGCACTAGCAAAATTACAGTTTGCTAACCCCCGAGTTTTCGGGGGGTGGGTGCCTGTTATGCACTCAGGTTTTGGCAGCTCGGGAGCAGTCACAGGATTGGCTTGGAAGGAGATGGAGGGCAATGATACTAATCACACCAGAGTCAGAGTCTTTTCTTTTGTTTCATTCTGGTCGGTATTTCTCTGTCGTTCGAGTATTCACCCTTGCATGGGTGTAGTTTTCATTTATTAAATTGAGTTGTCATTCTTTTCGGTGTTCTAGTTTATTATTGTCATTGTAATTTGAATGTCGTTAGTTCTGAATTGGTTAATGACCTTGTCGGTCTGCTTTGTATTTAATTTTGACCCCGATCGGTCAATCATTGAGTAGTCTTTTGGAGTTTAGCCTGGTAGATCCTTGTGATAAGGGTCTACGGCGTGTGACATTCCCGGTCGTATTCTGGGGTTGTTACATTTATGGTATCGGAGCTTAGGTTTGCGAAAAACCTAGGCCGTTGGGTCAAGTCCATGTCTTGTGTAAGTCGCGCGCATCAGAGTTGTGATTAGTATCGTGGTTCCGACATCATCTTCCGGCAATCTGTGATGGTAAGCCTCCCGATCGTAAGTCCCCTTATATACGTATTTGATTATATTGTGCTAACGTATTTAATGTGAACTAGGGATTGGAACTTGTTGGTGATATTATTATTTTAGGATATAACATGCATATGCGGTCCGAGCAAAAATGGTTATGTAATATGCTTCGGAAGTCGAGCATATTTATCTGTTTCTGCACTTTATTAGAATAAATTTATGAGTGTTAATTTTATCCGCTGCGTGAGTATTTTGAGATGGCTTTTGGTATCTTGCAAGCCGAGTTTTCATATTTTGGTCTTGCACGTTTTGATAGTATTCTTATGACGGTATTTGATATTTTTATAAATGACCTTAGTGAGTATTTGAGAATATTACCGACATCGGCCTTTTTTGGCAATTTGAACATTTTTTTAAAAAAATTATTTTTAGCCTGGTAGGTTCCGGCACGGGCCCCACGACACTGTAGTATCACGAATATTTTAAAGTGATGCTTTGAAATTTTCTAACATTGTGAAAAGCCATGATTTAATATCGTCATGTTAAATGGTCACGTATCTCGGTGGGAAAAAAAAATTCTTTCGAATAAACATTTTGGAAGAAGAGGAAAGATTTTCAAAATTGTGGTATTTGGGACTCAACACTTTTGAAATATTTCAAATTATTTACAATTCAATTTTCGATTTTTCTTTTATACATCACTCGAAAATAATTTTTAGAGTCATTATATAAACTTCCTCTTCCAAAATAAAAGACAGTATTTATGAGTCTTGGGCGCAACGTGACTAGCCCTCTTTTCCAAAAATTTATTTTCATTAAGTGCATACATATAATGATCGTCCTCGTCGAAGGACTCGAAATTGACTTCATAAAACTTTACGCTTTACGTTATTCTATAGATGTTAACTAAACCTTGTGTTGATAATTGTGGTATATTGTGCAACTGATTATTTGATAACGCTGAACGGTACTATCTGTATTAGTATGTCGAGCCTTGGCGGACGTAAGTGTGATGACGGAAGTGGAAGCGACAAGGTGGTTCGTACGACAACGATTCATGCTACGGTGAAGGAGTATCAAGATCAAACGATATCCTATGAAATCTCCTCAATGGTCGAGCCCACGAGCGAAACGAAGAGACCGAAGACATCAGGGAAATTATTGGGCGATGAAGAGTCTAAGGCTCCCAAATCCCCGCGTCGTTCGGACGCGTCGTCTTTGCGGTCGGGAGTGAGCGCTGGGGATCCCAAGCCAACATAGGTGATTCTCGGTAAGAAGAGAAGGTTCTTCAACTGCAATCGTCAGGGACATGATCGTGCAAATTGTCCCTTTCCACTCTTGACTTGTTACCGGTGTGGGTGCGAAGGTCATCGGGAGAAACATTGTGAGACAGTTTCCGAATTGGCAAAGAATGCCGCCCTAAGAGAGAGCAGAGCTAGGGACCGGGAAGTGTCCCGAAATCCTATGTTTCCTTCTGAAGATCCTAGCATGGGATATTGAAGATTTTGTACTATGTCTTAATCGTTGCTGTTTCAAACAATCGTGACTTCGATCGTATTTCGTTTCATTGCTTTACGTTTCCAACTCTTGTTGTTCTAAGTTTCGGGATCATAATGTCCTCTTAGTATGAGGGAATGTATTACCCGTACTCTTCTTAGTATTTTCGGTATGGGACGACTTTCGTTGTTGGTAATTCATCTGCGCACCTTTCACCATTTTAAATCGCCTTGTACTTGCTCGGTACGCCATCGTATTTCGAACCTTGCACTTGCGCTTTGCTCGTGATGATTTGGGGCTGAGCAAGTAGTTATTTCCTTGATTGTTCCGCCGCTCTCTATTTTAAGTTTCGGGACGAAACTTATTTTAAGGGGGGTAGAATGTAATATCCGAGATTTTTATTCTGATTTATTCGAAATTTTCTTTTTCTTAGACCGGAAATTTCTCGGTTTCCGGGCGTTGGTATTATTTTTCTCGACAATTGATTTTGTGTTTATGGCCATATGTGGTGATTTGTTGTATATTATTTTCATTTCGGATCGATGTTGTTGTCCGCGAGCGTTTCGTCGTGTTCGTTCCGTGCGTTTTTAAGAATCGAGTCGTCAGGCCACGACAGTGGCGCCGCCGGACGGCTATGGAGGAACTGCACGGTAGGCCGGGCGCTGGCCGGACGGGCGCGGCAGGGACCGTCATAGCGTACGCTGCTGCCGGGAGGCTGCGCGCGCTAACCGGCAGTCGTAGCGCACGCTATGCGGCACCCAGCGCACGCTACCTGGGCCGGGCAGTGAGGCCCCAGAGGTTCTGGACTCCAGAGAGTTGGCCGGTAGCGCACGGTACGACCGGTCGCTGCGCGCGCTAACCGGCAGACGTAGCGCACGCTGCTCGACATCTAGCGCGCGCTACCTGGCGAGGGATCAGTCCAGGAGCCTCTGGACTGGACCATGGTCGGCCCGCTAGCGCATGCTGCCGGCACGTTAGCGCACGCTAGGGCGGTCTGCCTATATAATTGACCGAGCAGCCCTGTTTTCACCAATTTTTCACTTCCCTTCCTTCATATCCGCGGCTGGATCTTTTGAGAGATAGGAGACATGTTATTGAACAACAAATCCACGAAGATCCTGAGTCCATATCATTGATCGATCAATCCATAACATCCTTCAATCGACCGAATCAAGGTTAGTTTTTCCTAAAATCCAAACTTTGGGAAATTTGGGGATCTTGGTAGATTTCGTCCGTTTGAACCTTATGAACTTAAATTACTGATGGATAATTGTAGATTAAGTTGTATTCTATCATTTTCATCATCTTTCCACGGTTTTACCATTTCCGATTCGTCGATTATATAAACTTCCGTTTGACGCCTTCAAGGTGTCCGGGGAAATGCCGCAGAGAGGAATTTTGTCGTTTTGTGATGTTTTTCCTCGTATGATTGATTGTTTATTCGATGATAGGATATTATGGACGATTTCCCTACAAAAATCTGGTGTTGAGCCCTTCCGATCGTTGTTTTCGTTGGAGTTCCGGATTTTGCCAACCGACCGTACTTTCGGAGTATCCGCGAGATATTACCAAGGCAAGTACCTTGATATACGAATTGTAACTGCGTGAAATCATCGTTGTCGAAGTGTATGAATTTATACGGATATATATATATATATATATGTGTGTATATATATATATGTGTGTGTATATATATATAGATTTATATATATTTATATGTTAAATATATGTATGTATATACGTATATTGATATATATGCCTATGTCGGTGAACGACGAGTGGTGAATGCTAACACTAGTTGACGTACTCAACTTGGATTGATGGATGAACTATAGTTATTCATATAATATAGTAAGGTTATATGTATATATATATATATATATATATATATATATATTCGGCCGAGTCGCAATATAAGGACATATATGTAGCGTTGGTTGGTTGTGCCGAAGGCTTATTGTGTTGGATCTTGATTGATAATGTGCGTGTTATTGTTTATGGTGTGGTTATAGAATGACGGATAAATTGTGTGAATTGGTGTATTGATTTGATAATTGTTGAAATGATTGATTGTGTACTTGATGTTTGTAATAATGTGAATACTTGTTGTGAGAGACGTCGTATCCGGGAACCTCTGAGGGCGGGGTGTGTACTCCGGCCTGGTGTACGCTGCAATGTGCGGCTCCATATGTTTGGTGAACACCGGTGTTACCTAATGCGCGTGCAAGGGGCGGCTCTGTCAGGAGTGATCGCCGGCGCGATGACATGTTCAAGGGGCGGCCAACATAGTGGAGTGAACGCCGGTGCACAGGTGTGCAAGGGAGGCGCCTGGCAGGCTTATTGGTAACGGATATTCGAGTGATAGCTAAGACCCCGTTACCGAACAATCCTCGTATTTCAAAGTTCTTTCAACTCTTTTCAAATACTGGTCTCGATATAGACTGTGATTCGTGTTTTTGAAAGCTTGTTTCAAATTGTTTTTAAAACGTTGGTATCAGGGTTAATTAACCAAGGATGTTTGACGAAATCTCCGAGGGTTAATTAATCAAGGGTCTTGAGCAGGAATTGTCGAATGAGAGGCCGTGCCTTTGATTGTACTGTGATGATTATTCTGTGCATTGGGTCGAGGACCCCGAATAACGTTGTAATGGTTTTCTTGTAAATTGTTTTCTACATGTTGGGTCGAGGATCCGAGAGTTTTTGAAGTATTTTCTAAAAGTATTCCCATTTGATTTTCAAAACCCCATGATGGCCTGAGTCAATAATAATGTTTTCAAACTTTCTTATCAAAATACTTTTCCTTTTATAAAAAGGGATTTTTCTGACTCCTTGGGCTCGTTTAAAGTTTCATTGGTATTATGTTCCGTACAGAGAATATGACTATGTGATTATCTTTCACTTTGTGTATGTGATGCTATTCTGTGTGGACTATGGGAATGTGTGGTTTGTGTTAAGGCTTCAAGACTGTTGAGATTTGTGTTGTTATTATTAGTATATCTTGTATATTATGTACTTGCACTAGCAAAATTCCAGTTTGCTAACCCCCGAGTTTTCGGGGGGTGGGTGCCTGTTATGCACTCAGGTTTTGGCAGCTCGGGAGCAGTCACAGGATTGGCTTGGAAGGAGATGGAGGGTAATGATACTAATCACACCAGAGTCAGAGTCTTTTCTTTTGTTTCATTCTGGTCGGTATTTCTCTGTCGTTCGAGTATTCACCCTTGCATGGGTGTAGTTTTCATTTAGTAAATTGAGTTGTCATTCTTTTCGGTGTTCTAGTTTATTATTGTCATTGTAATTTGAATGTCGTTAGTTCTGAATTGGTTAATGACCTTGTCGGTCTGCTTTGTATTTAATTTTGACCCCGGTCGGTCAATCATTGAGTAGTCTTTTGGAGTTTAGCCTGGTAGATCCTTGTGATAAGGGTCTACGGCGTGTGACATTCCCGGTCGTATTCTGGGGGTATTACATGTACTGTATTCCAAAAATACCGACAATTCTCAAAACATCATCATAACTCATAAGTGCGGAGATAATCCAATCTGTGCCAAATCCTGTCCGTCGGATTACACAATCAAATCTCAACATATATAAACCAACAATACACAACATATCTGTAGATCAACTACCACATGATAATGATAACAAATCCCGAACATCGACGTACAGTCCGAATACTCATACGATCAATAACAATGATCAACCAATCCATCACTAAGAATATCATCGACATGATAACTCCAATACGACCAACAAAAGATCAACGATAACCGAGAATACCCTCAACAAGGTAAACTCTAAACATGATCATCAAAGATCAATAATAACCGAGAATACCCTCAACAAGGTAACTCCAAATGATCAACAAAGGACCAACAATAACCGAGAATACCATCAGTACTATCCGCATTTTCTTTTCCGGGTACTTTTATTTTTTGGTGTATTTCTCATTTTTAGCGACCCTCGTGTAATCGTATTAATTTTTGGGAATAATTGTTTCGAGACTCTTTGTCATCCAGTTCTATATTTATTGATTCTTCCGTCATTTATTGATCGGATTCTTGTAACTGTTGTTCGGAACCGCCGTACGGGGTTGCCGTAAACCCATTGTATGTTATCATACGTATTGTGTTGTTTTGTTTGATGCTTCGTTCGTGTTTCGCTGTTTCGGACCGTTGTAACCCTGTGCCTAACGCGCGCTAATGTTATTTTATAGCGCACGCTAAACATCCTTCAGTAGCGCACGCTACGCTTGTTTTGTAGCGCGCGCTAGCGAGTCTGTCCAGTACTGGACAGTTTGCTACTGGACTCGGTCAGGTGCCCAGGTAGCACACGCTATGGCCGATAGCGCGCACTAACGATACGCTTTTAGCGCATGCTACGATTGGCCGGCAGCGCACGCTAACGGCCCATAAATCTGGTTACTGGACAGGGACGTTAACTTCTGGACTGGAGTTTTGTCCCGTTAGCACACGCTAACTTCTGAGGATTAGCGCGCGCTAACACTCCCTGGCTATATAAACCAGGTAGTTGACCCAGATGTACGTCTTTTCTCATTTCTTCTCCCTCTCCGCGGCTTTGATGATTTTGGGCGATTTTCTTGGCGATTTCTTCCTCCAATCATCCCAACCATCATCTTCCTTGAGTTCTTGGTATATAATAACAACATCAACACGAATCTTTCATCCTAATCCAAGGTAAATCTCTTAGAACCCTACTTTTGGATAATTTGTGGGTTTTGGGATTTTCGTCCGATTCGTTCCGTTTTGTTGGTTAATCTATGATGAATATGATTAATCTTGTTGATATCATTAGTTTTCCTACGGATTCATGGTATATTTTCATGGTTTTGTGAAATCGAGAGGGTTTGGTTGTGGTCCGCCCTCGTTGCTATTTTTATACGAATATACATAAATCGTAGGAGGGTTTTCGGGTGTATTCCAATTCCGTATTCGTTTAGAAATGGTTGTGATTGTATTCTTCGAATCGTTAGGTTCGGTTCCGTTGGCTTCTAGCGTTCGTTGGTGATTTTCCTTTCCGTTCGTTGCGTCGTCAATTATCCAAGGCAAGTATTTTTGGAAACCTTTATGCTTACCGTGAAATGGTAATGTATATTGTGTGTGATTTTCTCACCTCGGGAGGGTTCGACGGGATCACGGATAGGGCTGTTATCGGACCGGTCCGGCCCGGTTTTTGACAGACCCGGAACCGGTCCAGTAAGATACCGGATAGACCCGGTCCGGACCGGTAAGAAAACCGGGTCATATTTAAGATCCGGAACCGGTCCGAAATAGGTACCGGGTAGACCCGGTCCGAATCCGAAACCCGAATCCGAAACCCAAATCCGGAACCCGAAAACCCGAATCCAGAAATGAGAGAGTAGTGGAAGGGAGGAGGCATATTTATAGTTGATACCAAGGCTTTTAGATGGTTTATCCCACCAATGTGGGATGAAACCTTAAGCAAAATGGTGATGGAACTCAAGGTGAACCAAGGTTCAAGCCATGCTCAAGTTCAAGTCAATAACGCTTAGACCATCGGGTTCAAGCTGGAAGACTCAAACCACAAGGAACCAAAAAAAGAACTCGTTATGAACCCAAAGCCGCAAAGCAAGGCTCAAGCCAATGGGCTTGAACCACCATTGATGGCTTAAGGTTTGATGTGTTAAAAAATGAAAGGGTGAGCACCTATTTATAGCAGTGGATGGGAGCTAGATTTGTTGCTCCAAGCAATGTGGGATGGGAAAAAAATCCCAATTCCCTGATGGTTTTAAACAAGGGAATTATTTTGTTATTAATTATTTTGTTATTAATTATTTTGTATTAATTAGATCTATATTATATTGTATTGTTATTATTTATTTTGTATTAATTAGATCTATTATTATCAAGTTATTAATTAATTTTTTCATTACTATAATTAATAAATATAATAACAAGTTATAAAAATTTTATATACCAAAGGCCTTAGGCCTTGTTTGGTGTGTGTGTGTGTGTATATATATATATATATATATATATTACCGGGTCTTTTTCCGGTTTTCTCGGTCCGGGTCTTATCGGTTTCGGTTCAATATTTAGAACTCGAATCCGAACTCGTTAATTGTCGGGTGAGTTTCGGTCCTGGATTTTTCGGTCCGGTTCATGACCGGGTTTCAGGTTCACTCGGACCGCTAACAGCCCTAATCACGGAGGGAGTCCAATGGTTTGATCCCTGGATTCATGAGTTTGTTTAGCTAGCCAGCTCGGGAGGGTCCTTAAAGGCCTCGAGTGGGATTTGTGGCTTCGTCCCGGTCCTAGGCAATGCACGTGCGTGATTTGTTTTATGATATGGCCAGCTCGGGAGGGTCCTTAGAGGCCTCGAGTGGGATTTGTGGCTTCGTCCCGGTCCTAGGCAAATGTGATTGACTGTTTGTTTCCGGAAAAGATATGTTTGGTTTTGGTTTTGAAATGTTTTGGTGCATTGTACTATGAAACGTGTAAGCGAATGGTTTGCCTTGATTACTTGTACTAGCGTAATTGCTAACCCCTTTGGGCACCCGTTTTGGGGAAATTCTTGTTATGGATTTCAGGTTATGTTTTGCCGGACGAGCGGGCGCTGGGACAGTACGAGGATGTTGGCTAGGGTCGTTGACATGTGCATTTGGGTCTTCTTATTTCTCTTGTCTATTTCGATATGGCTGTTTCCCACATTTATAAACATATAGATTGTACTCGCGAGTACTTAGGCTTTTCACTTTGAACTTCGTTTTGTATTAACTCAAATTGCTATATTGTCGGTTGATGTTTATTATGCCAGTTGCTCCGGCCGTATCTTTATATGTTGTATCATTTAAATGTGTGTCCTCGCTAACTAAGATGGTTAGTCGAGTGGTGTTTTCCTTGTGGTAGCCTGGTGGGTCCCATGTAGGGGTCCACGGCGCTGTAATATACTTCGAATGTCTCGGGAGTGTTACAGAAAATGGTATCAGAGCCTAGGTTTATGGATACCTAGGCTTGTCGGTTATTTGGGTCTAGTTGTGTTTGTTTTGCACATTGTCACACCGCTGCCAGCATCTCAGTACTTCCAGTGTTTGTAAGTTTTCCTTACTCGATTCTTTACTTTCTCGTACCGTATTTCCGTTTCTTGAACTGTGGTTATTCTCCCTCTTTTACTTATCATCGAGTTGCTTTTTGCCACCTCTTAAAACCAGCATGGATGCTGGAAGGGGCCGTGGTTGTGGTCGTGGCCGTGGGGCAGCCGGTGGGGCGGCCATGTCGCATTCTTCGGGAGCCGGCTGTACCGGTGACCGTCACAGTCATGCTTATTCTCATGAGCGCGCCGACCTTGGTATTGCGGCCGTTATGCAGCAAATGGTAAACCAAATGGCGGCGATAGCTCAGGTGGTTCAGAACCCGGATCCGGCCCATGCTAATCGGGGCGGAGCAGACCGTTGGCTCCAAGATGTCATCAAGATGCATCCTCCTCAGTTTTCGGGAGCATCAGACCCGATCGGCTAGGAGGGGTGGATCAAGGAGATATCTAAAGTCTTTGTTTCCACCAACTGTCCCGAGGACCGTAAGGTCCCTATTGCCCAGTAATTTCTCACTGGGGACGCTACGGATTGGTGGGAGGTCGTTGGGCCCAAAGACCATGTTGCTTCGTGGGCCAAATTTCAGGAATTGATGGAGACTGAATATTGCCCGTGGCCGGTTACACAGGCTCGAGTCCATGCTTTCTATGATGCTCAACCACAGGATATTCTTGTATCCCAAGCTATTGCCGATTTTAACAGGGAGTTGGGCTATGTGAAGACCCAAGTTGTCGAGGAGAGCGACAAAATTTTTCATTTTTCCAGGAGGATGAAACTGTCAATTCGGGACTATATGTCTGGGCTCGTCTGCACTACCTTGAAGGATTATCAGAGTAGGGCTCTTTCTTACGATATGTCGGTGACGGCTAGTGATGTGGCTCGTGAGAGCAAGAAGCAGAAGTCAGTCGGAAATTTTTCTGGTCCCAAGGGTGGCGGCCAGCAAAAATCTCAAGCTGCGAATATTTCTACGGGCGGTTCGGCTCGTTTCTCTGGGAGTTTTCTAGGTGCCACCGGGACCTCCGTTCATGATCCCACATGCTTTAACTGCGGTCAGCCGGGCCATAGGAACCAACAGTGTCCTCGTCCGAAGTTGACTTGTCATACTTGTGGTCAGTCGGGCCACAAGGCCCTCTTTTGTGAATAGGTCAGACAGTTTCGCGAGTCCCGTGATTCGTTTCCAGCACTTAGAGAGCCGAGTGTGAACCAGGGCTCATTTGCTCCGCCGAGTGCCGGTCGAGGTAGAGGTCGGGGTCAGCCCGCTAGAGGAGGAGCTTCCAGTGTCGGCTCCGCCCAGCCGCGTATCTATGAGATGAGGAGGTCCGATGATCCAGCAGCCACTGTGGCGACAGGTACCGTTCATATCCATTCTCATCCTGTCAGTGTGCTTTCCGATTCTGGTGCTACACATTCGTTCATATCGCTGGGGTGTGTGCGCCGTTTGAGTCTCGACTGTTTGTCGCCTTGCGAGTCTTTCATCATTAAACTTCCTAGCAGTGATAGGATCGTTGGTGATCGAGAGGCCGAGACTGCTCTGTGTTTATTTGTGAGAGAGCTTGGCTCTCTAATCTTATTTTCGTTAATATTGAGGGTGAGGATTTGATTCTCGGGGATGATTGGCTCGAGCGGCATGGTGCAATCATGAACTACCGCACGAGAATCATCACTATGTTATCTGAGGACGGCAACGAACACTCTTTTGCGGGGCTAAAGAGGGGAAACCAGAAGTTCGTTATTAACGCCTTGAAGGCGATGAGGCTCCTGCGAAAGGGGTGTACTGGTTATTGGTGCTATGCCTTGAAGGCGGAGAATGATGGAGTCGAGTTTTCGTCGATTCCAGTCATTAGTGAGTTTCCTGATGTATTTCCTGACGAGTTACCGGGATTGCCACCGGATCGTTAGGTCGAGTTTGCTATAGAGTTAGAGCCAGGCGCGGCTCCGATTTCGAAGGCGCTGTATCGCATGGCACCTTCAGAGATGGCCGAGTTGAAGAAGTAGTTGAGTGAGCTTCTTGAGTCGGGGTATGTTCGACCGAGCGCCTCGCCTTGGGGCGCACCGGTCCTATTTGTGCGGAAGAAGGATGGTTCACTGCGTTTGTCTATCGACTATCGCGAACTAAACAAGGTGACCATCAAGAACAAGTATCATTTGCCAAGGATTGATGACTTGTTCGATCAGTTGCAGGGAGCTGTGGTATTCTCGAAGATTGATTTGAGATCGGGGTACTATCAGCTCCGGTTGAGGGAGTCCGATGTGCCGAAAACAGCTTTTCGGACGAGATACGGACATTATGAGTTTGTAGTTATGCCTTTCGGGTTAACTAATGCGCCGGCAGTGTTCATGGAGTTGATGAACAAAGTCTTTATCGAGTATTTGGATAAGTGTGTCGTCGTCTTCATTGACGATATTCTTATTTATTCGAGGAACGAGGAAGAGCATGCCCATCATTTGCGAGTAGTGTTAAACATTTTGAGGACCGAGCAACTCTATGTGAAGTTCTCTAAATGTGAGTTCTGGCTGAAGGAAGTGATGTTTTTAGATCACGTGATTTCAGCCGAAGGGGTTCGTGTGGATCCGCAGAAGATTGAGGCAGTGTTGGATTGGGCACCGCCCAAGAATGTGAAGGAGATCCGTAGTTTCTTGGGTTTGGCCGGCTACTACCGTAGGTTCGTTGAGGTTTCGGCCCGACTCGGCCGCTTACGCTTACTCCGTAATCCAGAAGTTAAATGCGGAATGACGAGAGACAGTCGAGTTTTGAGGAGCTGAAGAGGCATTTGACTTCAGCCCCGATTTTAGCGTTGCCGTGTGGCAACGAGGGTTTTGCTGTTTACATTGATGCTTCGGGTCAGGGTCTTGTGTGCGTATTGATGCAGCACGGCAAGACCATTGCATATGCGTCGAGACAGTTGAGGCCGTATGAGCTTAACTACCCTACTCATGATTTGGAGTTAGCGGCAGTTGTTTTTGCGCTCAAGATTTGGCGTCACTATCTTTTCGGCTCTGCATGTCAGATTTTTACCGATCATAAAAGTCTGAAATACATATTTATTCAGCGGGAGTTGAATATGAGGCGGAGGAGATGGTTAGAGTTGATTAAGGATTATGACCTCGAAATCCTTTATCATCCGGGCAAGGCGAACGTCATGGCCGACGTGAGTCGGAAACCGATTTCGTTGCGAACGCTTGAGATCCTTACATCTCAGTCTGAGCTTCGGCGAGTGTTGATCGAGTTAGATGTTGAGGTTTTGTTGCCTGGAGCTGTCGGGCAACTTTGTGCTTTAGAGATTCCGTCGTCTTTGATCGACGAAATTAAGCTGAAGCAGTTGGAGGATCCGATGATTACACAAATCTGAGAGAACGTTCTTAAGGGAAAGTCTCCTAGGTTTGTGATTCACGAGGATGGTGTTTTGAGATTCCAGAGTCGGCTTTGTGTACCGAACGACTCAGAGTTGAGATAGAGTATTTTGCGTGAGGCCCATGCTACACCTTACTCCGTTCATCCTGGTTCGAGTAAGATGTACAAGGACCTGAGAAGGAATTTCTGGTGGAATGATATGCAGGAGGAGGTCGCACAGTTTGTAGCGAGATGTTTGACTTGTCATCAGGTCAAAATCGAGCATCAGTGACCGGCCGGGTTATTGCAGTCACTTCCTGTTCCGGAATGGAAATGGGAAGACATATCGATAGATTTCATTACGAGTTTGCCGAGATCGAGGTCGGGCATGAATATGGTATGGGTGATTGTTCATCGTCTGACCAAGTCGGCATATTTTCTGGGCATCAAGGACACCTGGGGCCCGGAGAAGGTGGCTCATGTGTTTATCGCGCAGATTGTGAGGCTTCACGGTACTCCGAAGTCTATTATTTCGGATCGTGATGGCCGTTTTGTATCGCATTTTTGGCAGGCGGTGCATAAGACATTGGGTACTCATTTGCGTTTGAGTACCTCTTTTCATCCTCAGTCAGATGGACAGTCGGAACGCACTATCCAGACGTTCGAGGATATGTTGCATGCTTGTGCTCTCGATTGGAGCAGTGACTGGGAGGAGCATTTGCCATTGATCGAATTCACGTACGACAATAGTTGGCATGCGTCGATTCGGATGGCACCGTATGAGGCACTTTATGAGCGGCGTTGTCGATCGCCGGTTTGTTGGAATGAGGCGTCCGATTTGGTCGGGACCGAGCCGGATATCGTTTTAGAGACGAGTCGGAAGATAGAATTAATTCGGGAACGGTTGTTGACTGCCCAGAGTCGACATAAGTCATATGCCGATGTCCTTCGTCGACCTTTGGAATTCGAGGTGGGAGATAACGTTTTACTGAAGGTGTCGCCGACGAGAGGAGTTTTCCATTTCGGGAAAAAGGGGAAGTTGAGTCCGAGATTTATTGGACCCTTCGAGATTCTCGAGCGAGTCGGTGGGTTGGCTTACCGTTTGGCGTTACCCCCGGCCTTGAGTCATGTTCATAGCATTTTTCATGTTTCCCAGCTGAGGAAATATATCCCGGATCCTAGCCACGTCATCGATTATGGTGAGATTGATGTCGCCGAGGATATAACTTTTGAGGAGCGTCCTTTGAAGATTTTGGAGCATCGCGAGAAACGACAGCGGCATAAGACCATCCCTTTAGTCAAGGTGCAGTGGTCGAGACATGTTGTCGAGGAGGCAACTTGGGAAACCGAGTATAGCATGCGTGCTAGGTACCCCGACTTGTTTATTTCTTAAGTTTCGGGACGAAACTTATTTTTAGAGGGGTAGAATGTAATATCCGCATTTTCTTTTCCCGGTATTTTCATTTTTCGATGTATTTATCATTTTTGGTGACCCTTGTGTAACCGTATTAATTTTTGGGAATAATTGTTTTGAGACTCTTTGTCATCCAGTTCTACATTTATTGATTCTTCCGTCATCTATTGATCAGATTCTCGTAATTGTTGTTCGGAACCGCCGTACGGGGTTGCCGTAGATCCATTGTATGTTATCATACGTATTGTGTTGTTCCGTTTGATGCTTCGTTCGTGTTTCAGTGTTTCGGACCGTTGTTACCCTGTGCCTAACGCGCGGTAATGTTATTTTATTGCACACGCTAAACATCCTTCAGTAGCGCACGCTATGCTTGTTTTGTAGCGCTATCGAGTCCGCCCGATCGACAGCTTTGCTATCGACTCGGCCAGTGCCTGTAGTGCACGCTATGGCTGATAGCACGTGCTACCGATACGCTTTTAGCGCACACTACGTTTGGCCAGAAGGGCACGCTAACGGGGTCAGGTGAGTACTGGGCAGTTCACTTATGGACTCGGCTGATGTCCAGGTATCGCACGCTATGGCTGATAGCGCGCGCTACCGAGAGGCTATTAGCGCACGCTACGTTTCGGGTAGCGCACGCTAACGGCCCATAACCGTTACCGGATCGGGACGTTAACTGGATCGAGTTTTGTCCCGTTAGCGCACGCTAACTTCTGAGGATTAGCGCGCGCTAACACTCCCTGGCTATATAAACCAGGGAGTTAACCCAGATGTACGTCTTTTCTCATTTCTTCTCCCTCTCCGCGGCTTTGGCGATTTTGGGTGATTTTCTTGGCGATTTCTTCCTCCAATCATCTCAGCCATCATCTTCCTTGAGTTCTTGGTGTATAATAACAACATCAACACGAATCTTTCATCCTAATCCAAGGTAAATCTCTTAGAACCCTACTTTTGGATAATTTGGGGGTTTGGGGATTTTCGTCCGATTCGTTCCGTTTTGTTGGTTAATCCATGATGAATATGATTAATCTTGTTGATATCATTAGTTTTCCTATGGATTCATGGTATATTTTCATGGTTTTGCGAAATCGAGAGGGTTTGGTTGTGGTCCGCCCTCGTTGCTATTTTTATACGAATATACATGAATCGTAGGAGGGTTTTTGGGTGTATTCCAATTCCGTATTCGTTTAGAAATGGTTGAGATTGTATTCTTCGAATCATTAGGTTCGGTTCCGTTGGTTCCTAGCGTTCATCGATGATTTTCCTTTCCGTTCGTTGCGTCGTCAATTATCCAAGGCAAGTATTTTTGGAAACCTTTATGCTTAACGTGAAATGGTAATGTATATTGTGTGTGATTTGCTCACCTCGGGAAGGTCCGAAGGGATCACGGAGGGAGTCCAATGGTTTGAGCCCTGGATTCATGAGCTCGGGAGGGTCCTTAGAGGCCTCGAGTGGGATTTGTGTCTTCGTCCCGATCCTAGGCGATGCACGTGCGTGATTTGTTTTATGATATGGCCAGCTCGGGAGGGTCCTTAGAGGCCTCGAGTGGGATTTGTGGCTTCGTCCCGGTCCTAGGAAAATGTGATTGACTGTTTGTTTCCGGAAACGGCATGTCTGGTTTTGGTTTTGAAATGTTTTGGTGCATTGTACTATGAAACGTGTAAGCGAATGGTGTGCCTTGATTACTTATACTAGCGTAATTGCTAACCCCTTTGGGGACCCGTTTTGGGGAAATTCTTGTTATGGATTTCAGGTTATGTTTTGTCGGACGAGCGGGCGCTGGGACAGTACGAGGATGTTGGCCAGGGTCGTTGACATGTGCATTTGGGTCTTCTTATTTCTCTTGTCTATTTCGATATGGTTGTTTCCCACATTTATAAACTTATAGATTGTACTCGCGAGTACTTAGGCTTTTCACTTCGAACTTCGTTTTGTATTAACTCAAATTGCTATATTATAGGTTGATGTTTATTACGCCGGTTGCTCCGGGCGTATCTTCATATGTTGTATCATTTAAATGTGTGTCCTCGCTAACTGAGATGGTTAGTCGAGTGGTGTTTTCCTTGTGGTAGCCTGGTGGGTCCCATGCAGGGGTCCACGACGCAGTAATATACTCGAATGTCTCGGGGGTGTTACACCATCAACAAGGTAAACTCCAATTGATCAACAATAATGGATCTCAAAGAAATAAGTTCGACTGTCAAACATACCCCTCGGGCGTATGAACGATTAATCACAAAACGTCGAACACATCCAAACATTTAAATGAACTATGAACGACCAAAAATTGTACGGCTCAAAGATGGACATCACAGTACGCCCGATCCGGAAATGTGTCAGTGCACATGTCCACCCCATATACGGAATCCAGAATATACGTGGGACAATGTACCTAATTAGCCTCACGAACTACGTCTCGTGTGCACGGTTCAATGTGGAAATATCAACACATAACCATAGTGTGCCCAGCTAAAAATCCTACACAATAACCAATCGGAACGCAGATATGATTCCAGATATGTCACGATGCAACATGACAACGAAACTCAAAGAATCACATATCCAATAAGAATCAAAAGACTCACTGAAGTGAACAAAGACAAACTGACAAAGAAAATTCGACACGACTAATCAATATCCAAAACAACAATCCTGGGATCATCAACCCCGACAAATGATTAACACGATCAACGATCTCAATACAATCAGCCCTGGGATCATCATCCCTCAACGAAATAATCAATACGAATCCCAATATACGAAACATAAACATACAACATATACAATAATTCCTCAGAACAATTATCCTCATAACTGAACAATACTGGAATTACCTCAAAGCCGAAGACAATATTCTTTCCACGAACAACATCCCTGAACGAATACACACTTATACGAATAATCTCAAATAAGGTACCGTCCATGCAATACCAATAAACCCTTATCCCGATACTCATGCCATCACGATAACTATCCTCGTTATCCGACATTCCATATTATAGATCAAAGACAACTCACAGCTGTGTCCTCAATCAAACTTAATTAAACCATATACATTATGATTTGTCCCAAACCACAGCATGATAAACAAATCGTCATCCCGACAGTTTACATCTATAATATCATTGCTATATGAATTATAAATGAAATGAAAGCGAAACCATTCATCAAATATTATAAACTGAATAAGTATAAACTTGCCTCGATACCGATACGACAAAGCTGTAACCGATTCCATTGCCTTCGTCTACGAGCTCTTCAACCCCGACCAAAAGCAATCTACGAAATCTTCAGCCTCAACCGCAACACAACGATCATAATCCACGATCAAATATCTCAACCTATTGGAATAACGGATTAACACACATTCGATAACATCAACAACCGATATAGCCAACCAATCAAACTCAATGGTTCAACGAAACTTCGATCATATACATAAAACCAAATAATCCAACTCAACAAATATGAAATCATATCCAAAATACAAGCCGTCACTCGATGATCACAAATAACAATCAATAACCGATCAACAAACACAACGGTTCTACAATATCCCGATTAAATAGAAATCCAAACAACCCAAACCAATCAATCACGAATTCAAAACCACAACACGATTCATAATCCGATAGTCATATCAATAATCAAATTAAACCAACAAGGGTCTAATAACATTACCGACTCCAAATTATACGTATACGAGTACAAGTTTCCTCCTTGTAAATTCATAATAAAACCCATTTACCGATATCATCATCAATCCGGACAATCCGATTAAATCAACATTATAGATAATCATATTCCAAGGGTTCCAAATAACTCATTCATTCGATTTGAATATTTGTTCAATACGTATGAACTTCCAAACTCATAATAATCTTATCAAACCATTAATCATATTCGTATTCCTATACGGATATTGTACCAAAACACATAACTTAGTTTGAGATATGAACATTCCATATTCATATTCAAAACACCAACACCTCCTAAACATATTCATCATATCAATGATCAATTCATCTCGATATTAAGGATTTCATAACATACTCGATTCCAACTTCAATTCCAAATATGAATCAACAAGACCCCTTCTTGTTCATATTGGTAAATTCATAGAAACAAATACCGGTTATTATCATGAATAATCGTATTCCAAATTAACCGTAAACTTTATAATTATCCGTCCCCTCAAACGACTCGATAGTATTCCAATTATGTATGGATCAAATGTTCTTATGCCAAGCAAGTCTGAATCCATACCTTCAATTCAATCTCATAATCCGGTGATTTCAATAACAGTTGATTCAGGTACGAAGCACGTTTAATCAACATATTCAATTCTGAATTAAAGCTTAAATTCAACATGATATGATTATCCCTTGTTCATATATATCAATCTCATGCCAAACTACACTTAGGATCTTTCGACTCATATGAACACATATCGTCAAAGAAAGATAATATTCTTGTCAAATTCATAATCACGATTCGTATATCATCAAGACCATACGAAAGATCAAATCACCATTCACATAACTTGCCCCTTAACATCTATAATCACCATCACTTGTTCTAAATATCAACATTCCATGTTCATATCTAAAACATAAACACTTGAAACATATACTCATCATAATCATCATATTCTTCAATATACACCTCATATATCATCAAGAAGTACAACAAAAATACCATAACCATCATAGTCAAGACATAAACCATCGTATCCTTCAACATATAGTTCATATAGTCTCAAGAATCGTAACAACAAGTTCATAATCATCTTCATACGAATCATTCATCAACCATAAAATCAAAATCTGTATTCAAGGAGAGGATTATCCAACATACCTCTTAGAAGATGAAATACACAAGTAACCACCTCAAGAATCATCAATATCTCTTCTTCTAAAGCTCCAAATCCAAGTCCTTAAGCTCGTAATCCACTTAGAAGGACCAAGAATCCATCTCTGGGTGTTGAAGGTCGAAAAACAAAATGAAACTCCGAAGATAATGAAATGACGGGCGTCCACTTTTATAAACTTCTAGCTCGTTACGTACGTAATGTAACACCCCCAGAGCCATCCGGGAATATTACAGTGCCGTGGGCCCCAAGATGGAACCCACAAGGCTAAGAGAAATTTTCACAAACATGTACAATGCCCAAAAGGCTAACGACGGTACTATTTTTAGAAACATTCAAAGATAATATAAAATCCGTTTATCAAAAACCGTCGTAACATCTCATTTGAAACCACAAAGTTCGAAGTACCAAAAACTCAATAGCTTGAAAGCGTACGTTAAACTATCGCTTACACGTACCGACAAAAAAGTTTAGAAAATGATTGCTAAAGTAACCTAAGTTACCAGATACCAAAAGGCCATTTAAAAATACCCACGCAGCGGATAAAGACAAACAATTAAAATACTCTAGCAGCGGAATACAACAACTGATCAGAAACTCAATACACAAATACATGCCCTAGCCAGTATCCTCCGGGAAGCTCATCTCTTCACGACCGCTACAAGCTTGATAATCCAAGAACCTAAAAAGAAAGCCCACGACGGGGTCAGCCATAATATCCAACAATGATAACCATCACATCACGTCAATAAATACATATCAACGGAAATACTAAGTAAGAATACGACCAATGTAATCTTACCGTCGTAGCTTTATGAAAATCCACGATTTGTATCCTTAACAACACGTTAAGATAATACCGAAATATCTGTACGTTATCTCAACAATACCCAAGGTTCTCAAAACATTATCATAACTCGCGATACGGAAATTATACCAACTCTGACCAATTCAATCCATCGGATAACATCGACAATTCCGTCACGATAATCGATTGTCCATCAAAGACAAGTACCAAGGAAATACGGAACATACCTCAAGATACGAAATACCATTACCATCACGTCAGTCTAATCCGAGATCAGATCAGCACAACATACGGACATGGTCCTAACACAAGACCTACAAATGCATACCCATATGACAACATCAATATGATCACAACAATAACGACAATGTATACTTATGGCAAACCCATAATATACATATGCACAACAACAATACATGGCAATCCGATGATCCAGCGTTCACTGCCTAGATCCCCCGATGATCCCGTCAGACCAACCCGAGGTGGAAAACCCGTCCGATGATCCAGCGCACGCTAGTATAGATCCCCCGATGATCCCGTCGGACCAACACGAGGTGGACATATGACAACAATGCACAACTGCACAAAACAATAGTACACAATACACGACAACAACAATGCACAAATGCATGACAACAACGATACACGAATGTATCATGACATGATCGACACAAATGGTAAAAATGATTAGAGTACTTGCCTCGAGTCCTTCGAGAACGATCTCAATGTCTAAACCATCACGAACCATTCTCCTCAATACACGACGGTCCAAAGTATCACGAATTGCAGATAATTCATATCTTCGTCTTTATCACAATATATCATCGATATATAAGTATACCAATAACAAAAGTAAATCATTTACATTATGATTTAGATTCCCAAAACTCGAATACGATTTATAATCCCAAATCTCCTGTGATTACGATTATAAACATTGCTATACGAATTATACACGAATGAAATGGAAACCATTCATTAAATACTATAAACTGAGCAAGTAATAACTTACCTCGATACCGACACGACGATGATGGAGCCATTACCAATTCCTTGCCGTCGTTTACAAGCTCCTCGGCTCCCGGCCAAAGCGATTCACAAACATTCCCGAACACGACTGCAAAGCAAGGTTCTAATCACCGATCAATAATCTCAACCTATAGAAGTAACCAATTGACACATATCCGATAACAATCAACAACCGACATAACCAACCCATCGAACTCAACGGTTCAACAAAAACCTCGAGTAAACGCAGTCTGAACAAACTAAATCAAACCATCACGAATTCATGACCACAACACGAAAATACTGCACTGTCTGCCTACTTAGCGCACGTTAAACGCATAACATAGCGTGCGCTAAGTCGCTCCCATTAGCGTGTGCTAGACAGTAAGCTTAGCGTGCGCTAATGCTGTATAGTGGCATGCGTTCCAAGCATCGACTAACACCTTGCGACTACGAATCCTAATGAAAAGGAAATCATACTCCAAGATTAACAATAACTTTTCCAAATTCAATCTCATCATCATGATCCACATCTTATCATGAGCATACGGAACTAAAATCATAATGTTGGTTTTAATCATCTTATCCATATTTATAATCAAAACCATTATATATCCTTATATCATCTTAACATCAAAATCCGAAATGAAAGGAGACATAAATCTCCATATCTCTTGAAGATAAACAACACCATAACTATCACAAGAATCATATCAATGTCCCTATATCAATAACAACATCAACAATCGAACCAACTCGATAACAAGGATCATATCATACTCAAACCGGAATTAAACCTCATATCATGATTTAACTCATCTAATTCGACCACTGAAATTATCATGATTCAGAATTTCATGATTCAATCTCATCAAGTTTAACGAATCACCATTAACATGAAGAATCTTACATAACATCTGAAAACCCTTATCATAATCCCATTAGGTCTCATAAAAATCACCACATGATTATCCAACATGTTCTCTCACAAGTAATCGTCCTTAAAAACGAACTACTATCAAAGGGATACGAAAATTACCTGGATTAGACGAACCAAGAAGAAGAACACTTGAACTTCATTCCAAGAACCATGAATAACTTGAAGAACAAGGCTTTAATCCATGCTCTCTATCTTAATCTTGATAAAGATCATCATCTCGGAGTGTTTCTGGACCTCAAGTACCTCCCAGCTCTCTCTCTCTATCGAGTGAAAGGAAAGAAATGGACGAAATGCTTCATAACATCCGTCTGTCCCTTTTTATAAAGTATATTACTAGCGTGCGCTAAACTTTATGTTTAGCGTGCGCTACGGCCTTAGTGTGCGCTAACTGACTTTGTTAGCGTGCGCTATCGCAGCCGAGGCTTGATCAAGCCGTACATGTGCTTACGTACGTAACACCCATGCATTAGCGTACGTAACTTACACTCTCTAGCATATGCAAGTCCTTGCGTTTAGCGTGCGCTAATATCAGTTGACTCGTTTGTCTGTATGCTCCGAAGACTGGTCCACACGCCGAAAGTGCTGACGAGGATAAGATTCCTTTTGTCCAATATACCATTAGCGTGCGCTAACCTTTAGGGTTTAGCGTGCGCTAGTACTACATTACAAACATCAGTTGACTTATCAGAACGTGCGCCGAAAGTGGCCTAGTCCACACGCAGATTCCTTCCGATCTGACTGCATTAGCGCACGTTATGATTTTACCTTTAGCGTGCGCTAACCCTGCATGGTAGCGTGCGCTAAGCTTAACTATTAGCGTGCGCTAATAAGGCTATACTTAGCCATTTTCAGCTATTCTTGTCCAACATCTCGACATATCGGATATGTATACATGACGCACTATATCCTCAAATACAATTGTCGACCAAGTACGACAATTATACCGATACTGACATTTCAGTCCTTCATTTATTTTATCTATACTGTACAGATTCCACATTGTACAATATAACTCGGATAAAATAATATTAAACAACGGTAGTAGAAATTCCGGATATTACACGTAACATGCCAAAGTTAACGTACGTAACCAACATTTACGTACGCTATTTGACCTTGGTAGCGTACGTAACGACAGTCCAAAGGCTCCTGACTCATTTCGTTCACATCCTTACGTACGTAACACATTCTCCATAACGTACGTAATATGTACGTTGACTTGCTACAGTAAAAGCTCATATTACGTACGTAATACACCCTGTATAGCGTACGTAATACGTAGTTGACTTGCCCATGCACGTTCTCCGCCGAAAGCTACCGACACAGGGCCCCACCTGCCGACCAAAACTCGGTCCTGTCCGATTCCCTTTGTTACGTACGTAATACATTATGCATAACGTATTTAATGCATAGAATTTAGCGTACGTAAATCCTTACCCTTAGCGTACGTTAAGGGCTCTATACTTGGCCAAAATCCAACTGTTCGTGTCAGTCTCGACGTACTGGATACGTATACACACATACTGAATACATATACTCATCCCAAAAATATTCTCATAAGATATGCCTGATGTCCAAATTAGTTCAACCTGATACACCATATCCTCAATATAACTGTCAGTCAAACACGTCAATTGCACAAGTATAACTGTCTAGGTTCTTAATTTATTTTATCCTTACTGTATAGACACCAAGCTATGTAGTATATCTCAGATAAAATAACGCGAAAAATTTATACTGAAAATCTGGGTATTACACCCTTATCCATCCCATTACCATTCCTACACAAAACAACTTTTTTTTTTTTTTTTTTAAAAATCAGTCCTGAACTATGGTTAATGAGATTAACACGAAAAAAGTTGTGCGACTTGTGATCAGTGTGCTTTTCTTCAACCCAACAAAAGAAGGAAAACCTAAAGGGATGAGGAGAGCCCCTCTATATAGTTAGATTATTGAGGTCAGACATCTCTAGTTCGAATTGCTAATGATCTCATTTTTTATTGCAGGCCATTACATCAAGTGCAAAACTTTGCCAAAGTGCACTAATTTCCAATCATTAAATTAGAAAATGTATATTACTTCGTTTCTTTATAATTGTGATTCACATTTACCAAATACAATTTTGATCATTAATATCTTCAATTATTAATTAATAAATATTATAAAATAATATAATTTTTTGAAAATATTTATTATGACCGTGCATACAACATTTTACATAATAATATTTATTTATTTTATATTTATTAAAAGAATATATGATTAAAATTAATATATAAATAATGCAAAAATTAAACTGTTGCAACTTTAAGAAAACATACGAAGTACAATATAGTTGTCTAATTAGGACATTAAATATGTAATGAATCATAATGTGTAATGTGTTAGCAAAGCAAGCATGCCCATACACTCATAGAATATAGTATTATTTCAATTCAGATGCAGAGTTGATAGTTCTAAAATAAAAACTGAATTGATCGAGTTAAGAAGAGAGGGATTGTTGGAAACTTGGAGAAGTTGTAACTTGTTTTACATGTGCGTAAAGTTCAAGCTAAAAGTAGAATCGGGAATCTAAGGGCTTTTATGGCTAAAAAGTTGTTGGTGATAGGAATCTATTAGAGATATTATATCACAAAAATATAATACTACACAAATTATTTTGAACAAATCAGATAACGAAAGCGATAGGTGAATTCAACTTATAATTCTGACAATTAATATTTTTACTTAATATTTATAATTATATAAAGTAAAAATTATAAATAAATAATATTTTAGAAATATATACTAAGACAGACCAATATATTACATTCTAACATTTATTTTTATATTATTATAACGAAGATCAATAGACTAGAAAGAACAAACATGAAATCAGCCACATGTTCCTTGGAAAGAATTGATTCTCAATAATGCTGTTACACCAAAGGCAAAATTTATTCTTTGAGTTAGCTTTACATGGAAAATTAGCAACCAAATATCGAATGCATGCATAAGTTTGGAGTTGAAGTGGATCAGACTTGTGTTTTTTGAGAGCAGACTCCTGAAAATTTTGAGCACTCCTAAAAATTTTTAGTTGCCCAGTGATTGCTGATGGTTTTAAATAGTTACTTTATTGGCTTGGTAAGCCTCAAACAACGCACAATTGGAGTATGAAAAAAGAGTTGCTGTGTTTTTAAACTAAAGGCGAACAAGTTAGCCCAAGAATGTTGAAGATTATAGCTACTGAGTATGTGTATGCGGTTTGGATTGAAAGGAATATGCGTATTTTCCAAAATACAAGCACACCTTTGCAACAACTAGTTAGAGATGTGGCTTTAACTATCTTTTGTAGAGGAAAAATTCATCCTAGACTAGTTGTGATTTGCCATCGGTCAGAAGTTAGTCCAGTTGTGTAGTATGTCTTAACCTTTTCTCATGCTTGTCATTTTTGTACCGTAATGATGTACTCTCTTTGACTGCTTGGAATAAAAAGTCTACCTTTGTTCCAAAAATACATGAAATCAGTAACATTTTAAATGTACAGTTTTACCAAATTTCAAAATGTGGAGACGAATTACGGTCATTATGAAATAATAAAAATGGGAACTGATTGTTTCCAATAGAAAAAATTACAAACATCAATATTGTTGTAAATAGATCATGCATTTTGTGAATGATTAATATGCCCATGAAACTCTAGATGTATACTTATAAATAGAGGTTTATGACCTTCATAATGATATACGCAATTTCATTGGTGTCTCCATCTTCTCTCATATTTTTCTCTTTTTTTTAATGTTTATATATCAGCACGATACTTTACGAGTAAATTTTTTATTTCTCTCCGATTTTTGGAATCCGGAAAAAAAAAACGCGAGCAGATTTTCTGCACTGCGAGACCGCGCTAAAATCACGATTCTCGCTTTGTTAACCGTCGGATCAGCATGAAATTTTTACAGTATCTTCCTGATAAACAGATCTACAAATTCAATGGTGGAGATCGTATTTTAAAACTTGCAACATACATAATAAAAAAGTCCGAGCAGAAATAGTGTTTTTTTATATTGGTGAACGGTATTAATTCTATTTACTCCTTCAAAAAATTTCTTACATATGATGATTTCGAGGAAAAATATATATTCTTTAATTATTAAATTTTATATTTTTGTGTGCATCATATATAAATAATATATGTGATGACCTCGAAATTTATTATCAAATCATATTCATCTTTGTTTCCAGAGGAAACACGATTCAACAATACTTAATAATTCAGAAAATTATTAAGATAAAAGATTTGTTGTAGTTCTTGAAGAAGCACAACGTTATCTCATCATATTCTAGTTGAATATGATGTTTTCATGAAGAACACTATGAGAAACACAATTTTTGTAAATTCCTAATGAAAAACACAAAATAATATTCTTGATGAATATTGTAAGTGCTATTGAAGAAGCAATTATTTTAATTTAGTTATTTCGAGCCTTGCTTAATTCTCGTACAATTTTATTTCCCTTTGTATATTCAGTTATGAATCTTAATATTATTGCTCCCTATGTAGCACAATTAATTGTAATATTCTTGAAGAATATACTATTAAATGAATAATTCTTATATATACATAAATTATGTGATAATACAATATTCCTGAAGAATATTAATTTATTACATATAAATAAAATAGCATAATTAAATCATTATGCTCTTGATGTAGCACGATATTATCCCTAAAGAAAAATATAACTTATATCTCAAATAAAATTTTTTAATATGATTTGAGAATATTCTCTATCGAGATTATATAAGATATGATACTCCGCAATAATAATCCGATTGTGCTCCAATGGTAGCAAGATTAGTGACTGGTTGAATATTCCTATCATATGTACTGATAGTTGTTTTCGGAAGTGAACAATATTAAATTATAAACTTCAATATTACATGGCTCAAACTTTATCTCCCGAAGTAGATATAGAGTTTATCCTTGTAGGGGATAATTACTTATAAATTTTACCCCATAGAGTGGATATTATCAACTGTTAATGATAAGAACACGAAAATGATAATCTTAAGATTATATGTCAATATCTAATCTTATATATTGTGTAGTTGAATATTTTATTATCTCTTATGATATATTATGAGCTTTATCAATATGAGATATGATGTCATACCTGAAGTATGATTTGAATTGATCGTTGCTATATAATTAGTGATAAAAATGTCAAATATCCTGGAGATATTTGCATCATTCAAATTCTTGGCTTATCTTATTTCTTCTTTTTGTGAAGCGAATGCCAAGTTCTTGTGATAAAATCGTGGTCATGATTTATTGTCTCATCAAAATACAAATATGCATGATATCTTTAGAAATAAATGATACTTCCATGTGAAAAAAAGGTAGTGCTAAATTTATTGACAGTTCCTAAAGAACCACTAAATTCCTCCCTACAGGGTTGCAGATTATGCACTATTTTCTTCTAAGTATCGATAAATTTATGGATTTATAAACTATCGCTTGAAATATGTATGATTCCGAGATAACAAGTGAGACAAATGACATACAATTTCTGAACAAAAGAAATTGGTATTAGAGAAGTTATCAATGTAAATGACGTATAAATTCACTACTTATTAGACCAGAAGTCTACTAATCCCAATATTTCAATATTCACATGTTTTAGATTATATGTCTGATGTTAAAGTCTATTTATATCATGTCTATATTTATTTATGATATACATCCTTAAGATATATTAATACAAATTCATACATGTTATATGATAAATATCACAAATTACTAGTAAATGTCATGAAGTACATTTATACACTTAAAATTGTATTATTTGAGTTGACCAATTTTCATCAACATCATATAGATGTTAGATTAATAGCATAATAATTATTGCACTTTCTTATGGAAGAAGAGTAATAACGATAGTTATTACATATAATATTGATGATGATACCTGTATCATTGATAAAGTATAAATATGCAGTTGAGAAAAACAAATGCTCTTGAAAGATATAATATTTCTCCCTGAAGGAGTAACTACTACTATCTTTTAATGTTTAAAGATAGAATATTGATATCTCTTGAAGTAGATTATCTAATTAAAAAAATGCATAAAATAATG
Source organism: Orobanche coerulescens (assembly GCA_033398695.1). Classification (NCBI taxonomy): domain Eukaryota; kingdom Viridiplantae; phylum Streptophyta; class Magnoliopsida; order Lamiales; family Orobanchaceae; genus Orobanche; species Orobanche coerulescens. The sequence goes on along the minus strand of CM065812.1, from coordinate 122,213,370 downwards.
GTTGATTATGTCACAAATTCATTCAAGAATAAATTCGAGGTTGACATAGTCGTCTTTATTCTTATTTTGAATTCGAATCATCATCACAGTAAACTTAAAGTTAATATATTTGAATAATTTATGATTTGGTATTGCTAAAAGTGCATTATTTTGAATTCCGACAAGTAATTCAGTGTACAGACCCCCCCTTTATGGCTCCAACTAAATAATAAAATATATCAGGTATGGTCCTCTTTATGACAACACGTGATGTATTAATGGGTGATATGAATAAGATTGATGTTGTAAGACAGTATCATTCCAGACATTAGGGGGGGAGGAAAGTATCAACCGATCAAGAAAATTATTTGAAAAATTATGAACTTGAAGTTCAAATGATTATCGATTTTGCAGAAACTGCAACCATTTATATGTATATACTCCAGAAGAGTTTAAATAAATCCAGATGGAAATTGATGTCTTTGAAGACACATGCAAGTGCTACAATTGAGTTTAAGGCTAGCCTACCTAAATGGTGAGAACTATATTATATATCTTCGGAGATCAAAAAATAAACATTAGTGACAAAATTCAACGTCCTGAAGACGTCTCTCTTGAAGAGCATACTCTTGAAGAAAATTAAATTATAGAACGTTCTATGAATTTTGTTACAATGAAATGTAGAGCCTATATCAATAGATTTAACAATATCACTTAATACAAATAAAGATGATAATGATCTAAGTTGATTAATGTTGGAAATGAAATATTTGGTCAAGATGGACAAAACAATCTAATATGATTTAGGTTAATGTAAATACTTTGTTATTTGGCCTGCAGTTCAAAATAGCATATTAAGTTTGTTGAATATTGATTAATATTCATACATTATATGATTATAATGATTGGAACTCTTGAAGAGTTACCAACAAGTTTAAGCATTACTCATGCAAACATGAGATATGAAGCACGACTTTTGTAATCAAAATTGCTTACAATGATTATATTTTTATAAGACCACACATGAATTGAATTATAAATAGATATTGAGTGAGATTTGGAAGTACATGAAAATTTATCTTATGGATACATGAAATTCTAGAAAGATGATATGCCTGAAGCATATAAATCAAAATCTAAATATATGTATTCCTTCAAGTGGCAATAGTCTTTATATAGATTCAAATAGTATAGTCGGATTTGAAATAACCATATTAGTCAATATTATTCGACTAAAGAAAGGTATATTAATGACTGCAATGTCATATATAGATATGAATGATCTTAGATTGATTGGAACTCCAAAAGAGATCCAATTGACACTTGAATATTTGTAAAGATAATTTGAGATCGTATTGAAATATCTAAAATATAACTTGGGTTACAAACACTGGGAAAGTGTATTATTATATATCAAGCCACTTGTACTTAAAAGGTATTAAAGTGATTTATACGGATGAAACACGCTCATCAAAATGATTGATCAGTCACATGATCCTATTAAGGACACCTTTATACCAAATGATGATGAAGAGATTCGAGGTCCGAAAGCATCAAATCTCAGTGAAATTGTTGCACTCGTATATCTTACTAGTTCTGCATGAACTAATATATAATTGTTGTTACCCAAAATATTATCCGGAGATGATATGCTGGAATGGACGAGTAACAAACAAAATGCGAGAGCACGTCCGTCGGGAAGTAAATAACACAAGATTTACCGGGGTTGTTAGTCCCAGGCTTGAATGCTCTCGCGAGATATTATTAATATGAATACTGGTGAGTAAAGACCCTAGTTATCTTAGCTCTTGAGTGCTGAAGATTGGCGGAAGAACCAGAGTTGAAGCTCTGTGAGTTCTTGTTACAAAGATGAGGAGTTCTCTGTATTGTTTGCTGTTTGTAATCGTGTTAACGTTGTCACTGTTCTTTTGCCAATGCTTGAGGCCTCCTATTTATAGGAGAAAAGGTTGCTGGGATGTATCTGTCAACCGCGGGCGATCGCCGTTCCTTTCATTTAAATAAGGCGGGCGATCGTCCCAGCACGTGGGACTGTTTCCTTAAAGTCCGCAGCTGCTGCTGGCAGCCAGATGCGCGAACCAATGAGGAGGCGACAGGTGCCTCTTCTCGATGCCTTGGGAGGTCCCGCCTAGGACCTTTCGGCGGGTCTGTCGGTAGGTGAGACCGTCCTTATCACTGACAACTGCTGATGGGCTGGAGTAGGGCTTGTTCTTGCGGCGCCTTTTGCGGATCTGCACGTGGGCCTTCACCCAAGATTCGGTCTTCGCAGACTTTGACGGGTGTCGGATTCACACGTGGCATGGGACGGTCATCCCCAGTCGGACATTAGAGGCGATCGCCAGATGCCAATAGGCGATCGCCTTGGACGTCGACTGCTAGGCGCTTGCCTAGCCTCTGTCTTCTTTGGTTGGCTTCCGACCATTATGCCGATCGCCATCGAGGCGTATAAATCACCGCACAACAATTGCCCCCCAGCTCGCTCCGATGTTGAAGACGTGGGGTGAGGTGGCTATGTTGGTGATCGCTTGTTTTAGACGATCGTCTCCCGGACGAACTGATTTTGAATTTGGATGATCTCCTCGGACGTTGGAAAGAGCGGGAAGTGGAGGCGGGTTTTGAGATGTCACTGGGGCACGTGTCGCACTTCCGTTGGGGGAGTCCGACGGTTTGTCAGACTTGTTGTCTGGCGTGCCCTCGAAACGACACGTATGCGGATTTCGCGGGATGCATTAAATGTGGCTTATCCGACAGTTGCACTTCAGCCCTCGAGATTCTGCTTATTTACCTAGAAGTCCCTGACCTCGCCTGTAAAAGGGGCTAGGGCTACTGGGGTTAGATCTTTATGCGCTCTTTCCTTAGAAGAAGACATAGCCGAAATTCCTTGAAGCTTCGTGCGGCGATCGACGTTCTCTCTAGGTAAGAACAAAAACTTCTCTCCCCCCTTTCTCTTCGAACATGTCTGGAGGAGGATCCACCGTGTATGAGGCGGGTAGCACTTCCTCCGCCGCAACTTCGACTGCCCGGGATGAAACCTCCGCGGATTTTCACGTGGAGACGGCCGTCGAGGCCATTCGCGCCGGGATTGAACTCGCGGAGGTTGAAGAGCTTTTCAACGAGGCTGATGTGGCAAGGTTGGCGGCGGCAGAGCAGAGGCGCTCGCCGGTAGACGAGGATGAGGCAGTGAGACTGTATTGGGAGCAGAACAGTGTGTTCGGCTGGGCCTTTTTGGAATTTCCCGAGCTTATGGAGAGGCTGGCCGGACCACGTCCTCAGTTTGATTTTCGCGCATACTCGGTCGCCCACCCCTATGAACCCGTAAAGCGGACTTCATTCCGGGCCGCGGACCGCTCCCCGTGGACCCTCGGCCAAATCAAGAGTTCGGCGACTAAGAAGGACTTGAGTCGTTGGAGGGCAGAGTTCTATGTCCCCTCCGATGTTTCACTGTATGTGCCCGCCGAGAATGAGTGCGCCGACCAACCTCTCGAGGGTATGGTCGCCGTTAACGAGTTGATCATGGGGGCCGGATTACGGTTCCCATTGTCGTTCGCCGTGTCATATCTGTTGACCACCTGGAATGTGGCGCCGCTCCAACTGACGCCGAACGCCTGGTTGCAGATCGTTAGCACTTTAACTCTTTTTGGGGGTCACCGGCTATTCCGTCTTCCTTCTGCGCTGGAAATGAACCACCTCTTTAAGCTGACGGCGCAGAAGGGTTTAGTTGGCGGCTACCACATTCAGGGTCGCATGGGCCGGGTGGTCCTTGGGGTGCCGAACAAGGTTCGGGGCGACCTGACAAAATGGTGTTGGGTCGGCAGAGTGTGGAAGTCGGCCGCGAGCGACAAACCCGAGGATGAGTTGGATATCCCCATCGGATTTCGGGAGAGGAATCCGAGTAAGGGTTTTAACTCTCCCTTTGTTTGGATACACCTTGAACTGATCTAATTTGGTTTTTTTTTTCCAGGCTCCCTTGTTCCAGCGGCCGGAGACCTTCCATTTGACTTTTCGATCGTCTGGGAGCGAATCCGCGGTCTTCCGGACAGTTACATTGACGCTCGCGTGATCAACAACGAAGCTCATTAATTGGGCGCTCGGTTGTTTCGCTTTCCCCGCCACTTGAAGGTCCCAGGTACAAATGTTTACGATCTCCTTTCTGCTTGACGATCGCCTTTGATTGGAAGAGATGTCTAACCTGGTTGAATGTCTTCTTTGACAGAGATCTACTTCCCCCGCTACTCCGAGCCACCGAGAGAGATTGTTATGTCAAACCCTGGCCTTATGAATCGTCTACGCAAGGGAAGAAGGCGGGCCGTGCCCCTGCAGCGACGACCCATCCTATCCCCGAGGCGAGACCTCTCCTGGTGCCGATCGTCGAGCCGGAGACTTCGGAAGAGGAGCAGCTCCAGCGCAACTGCAAAAGGCGGAGGCCGGAGGAGCCTTTGCCAACTGCTGCTGCTGAGGCGCCCGCAGTGGTGCCGCCGGTTGCCGCGCCTCCTATTTATGCTGTTCCAATGGCGGAGGGGCCTACGCCCTCATCGGCCTTCCTACATGCCATGGCGACCACTAACGCCCAGACCCCGCGGGGCAAGCCTTTTTTCGGCCGCGACCCCGAGAAGGTCGAAAGGTAAGCTTGGTTGATCTGTTGAGTTAAGCCATTTGTGTAGGGGGCATACTAACTCCTTTGTTCTTTGTTGTAGGGTCCGCCTTGCCGACCCGAACTGCTCGCCGATGGTGTTGGACTTCCTCGCGAGCAGGTCTCCCCGCGAGCCTAGCGATGTCCCTCACTATGTCTCTCGGGCTATCTCCTCCCTACCGAATGCTTGGACGACCGACCTGGATGCGATCGCGCGCCGGCGGTCCGGAGACGCAATGCAGGCGACTCTTGCCCTGACCCTCCAAGCGGCGACGATGGCCGCTCAAGCTGTGAAGGATTATGAGGGGAGGCCCTCTACTGCTCGTCTCCATTCAGACCTCGAGGCTGCTCAGAACCGGAACGCCGAGTTTGCCGACAGGATCGCGGCAATGGAGAAGGAGTACACTGAGATGGCCAAGCGGGCTAAGTAGGATCTCGACCGGATGAGGCAGGAACTCGACCGGGCCAGGGCGGCGACCGACCGGATGCGCGATCAGATGACGGAGGCCCGTCGGTTGCATGCGGCAGGAGGAGGCGACCGGGCTGAAGGCGGTGGTGGACCGGTTAAATTGCGAGTTGGAGTCGTCGAAGGGGGAGCTGGCCGCCAAGGTTGCCGAGCTCCAGGATGCGGACAAAACAATCGCGGGGCTGAAGGAGAAGTTGGAGGCGACTGAGGCCGATCCCTCCTCAACATGGAATATGTCGGCGAGTTTGCCTATTACATGGCTTACGCTGACGCCATCCGCGCTGCCAAGAAGGGAGGGCTTGAGGTCGGCCCTCTGATCGATAACTTCAAAGCCTATGTGCTTGAGCATCCCCTGCAGCCGGCCTTCTTTGTGCCGATCCTTGACCTCTCCGACCTCGGAATCGACCTGAGCTGGTATCCGTCGCCGGACAAATTAATTCATCCGGAAGCCGGCGAGGAAGCGCACGCCGATCCAGCAGCTGGTGACGAAGGCCAGGCGGGGGCGGTCTGAGTCAGACCGCTTTCATTTCGTTTTCCCGTGTAATTTTTCAGTTTCATTGTGTTTTGCCTTTAGGCGTATGTACAAATGACTTGAATGAAATAAAATACATAATTGCATCTGATTCCTTGTTTGTACGATCGTCTGTCTGAATGTTTCGCATTTGACTTCACATGAGTGTTTACGTAATTGCATCTGATTCCTTGCTTGTACGATCGTCTGTTTGTAAATTTCTGAACAAAACCGATCGTCATATGTGTGTTTGAACAAAGCCGATCGTATGTGGTTCCGTCCTCCTGATCGCATGTATGGCTCCGTTTTACCCCTTGTTTTTGTTTAGTTGGTGAAAGTAAGGGAACAAAAATAATTCATTTAGTGAGCTATCTTTAGTTTGGTTCTTGTGATCTTCAATTTTGTTGATTCCTTGAGGGAGGCCGAACGTCCCGGCCTGGAAAGACTTCGCACAATCGTGGGGTTCGATGGAACCGACCTCTACGACTATATCTTGTGCGTGAGCGATATTCCATATGATGGTTAACTTCTCGCGACTCACTTAATTGTAAGGGTCCTCCGTAGGCTATGTTTTGCCTCGCAATGTAGCGATGCGGCGGACGGTCTCTGCCTGGAGGAGTCCTTGCACGGGGCGCCGTCGGATAAATCGACTTCGGTACCGTAGGGAAGTAAATAACACAAGATTTGCCAATGGGTGACTTTGCTACCGTCGCATTTTGTTTCTTTGTGCGGCGATTTATACGCCTCGATGGCGATCGGCATAATGGTCGGAAGCCAACCAAAGAAGACAGAGGCTGGGCAAGCGCCTAGCAGTCGACATCCAAGGCCATCGCCTATTGGCATCTGGCGATCGCCTCTAATGTCCGACCGGGGACGACCGTCCCATGCCACGTGTGAATCTGACACCCGTCGAAGTCTGCGAAGACCGAATCTCGGGTGAAGGCCCACGTGCAGATCCACAAAAGGCGCCGCAAGAACAGGCCCTACTCCAGCCCATCAGTAGCTGTCAGTGATAAGGACGGCCTCACCTACCGACAGACCCACCGAAAGGTCCTAGGCGGGACCTCCCAAGGCAGCGAGAAGAGGCACCTGTCGACTCCTCATTGGTTCGCGCATCTGGCTGCCAGCAGCAGCTGCGGACTTTAAGGAAACAGTCCCACGTGCTGGGACGATCGCCCGCCTTATTTAAATGAAAGGAACGGCGATCGCCCACGGTTGACAGAGACATCCCAGCAACCTTTTCTCCTATAAATAGGAGGCCTCAAGCATTGGCAAAAGAATAGTGACAACGTTAACACGACTACACACAACAAACAATACAGAGAACTCCTCATCTTTGTAACAAGAACTCATAGAGCTACAACTCTGGTTCTTCCGGCAATCTTCAGCACTCAAGAGCTAAGATAACTAGGGTCTTTACACTCATTGTAATTGTACTCTAACATTAATATTTGTACTCACCAGTATTCATATTAATAATATCTCGCGAGAGCATTCTAGCCCGGGAATAACAACCCCAGCAAATCTTGTGTTATTTACTTCCCCACGGACGTGCTCTCGCATTTTGATTGTTACTCGTCCATTCCAGCATATCATCTATGGATAATATTTTGGGTAACAAAAATTGGCGCTAGAGGAATGGTATCTACCTTCATTTTCTTCCCGACCATTTCGAAGAACACTCACTGTTCTCCGGAGCATATACTTGAAGAAACACTCACTCTTCTTCAAAGAAAAACCTCCAGAATCATGACATCTGCCACGACCTCGAAAAGATCCACCCTGCAATCTGCCGGACGCCTTATTCCGTCTCAATCCGAGTCCCAACCTGCGGCGGAAGGCGACCGCGGCGACGCTGGACTCTCACTCCCGCCCCCGAGGGACGACCCCAGACTCTCACTCAATCAATTCCAAACCGCAGAACAGATCGAGGAGGCCATCCTAAGGGAGTGACGGAGAGCATGCGACTCGCCAACCATTACTCCATCATCCATCCGCCGTGCGGGCAAGCGAAAGCTCAAGGGGCTATATGTCGAGAAATCGTCAAAAAGCCCCGAGCCACAGGAAAAGGCGCTCGTAAGGCGGGATGATTCTGTCTTCAGCCGCCTAGGAAGTGATCCTTCATGGAGACCGGGGCATTCGGGCCCCAGCCGTGAGACAACGGAGTCCGAATCCGTCACCAGGATTTCGGCATACCTAACTCCTAGAAGACAGACCGGCCGTCTGGCTCCCGTTCGCCCAAGAATTGAGCTCGGCGGCAGAGACCTCGTCACCTACCACGAGGTCAGGATATCGGTACATGATCGCCTCGGCTCCCGCTCCGAGAGCCAAACCACGAGCAGTCAGGCTACAGCGATGGCCGCAATGCAGCGCCAACTCGACGAAATGAAGGCGCTCATAGAAACTGGGGCAGGCGCCAAGAGATCGATCTCCGGACCGAGTGAGCCGCTCGCGGTCCAGATCGAGCTTGCCCCCATACAACCGAAGATCTCTCCTCCTCAAACACCTTTATATGAGGGGAGATAAGACCCTGAGACCCACTTGAGCAAGTTCAGGATCTACATGACCAGATGCGGGGCATCGGACGCGATGAAGTGCCAAATGTTCCCATTAACATTGGGCGATCTTGCCCATAGGTGGTACATCTCACTGCCACTGCATTCAATCAACTGTTTTGAGAAGCTGGCGAATGACTTCACGTCGTATTTCGCCGCCAAAATCGCTCGGCCAGAAGGCCCCCACCACATGATGAAGATCAGACAGGGGAAGGACGAGCCCGACGAAGACTACATCGACCGGGTGGATGACATAGTCCTCACTGGCGAGCCCATTAGCGATGAGCTCGCCCTCTACTCGGTCCTAGGGGTATTCTATGGTCATTCACCCATGTTCAGGCACCTCACGAAGGACATCCCCCCAACCTACGCGATCTTCCACGTCAAGGCCGCCGACTTTCTGGCCAGGCAGAGGATGCTCACCCTTCGCTTAGGCGAGGGATCTATTGGAGAAGGGAAGGCACCATCTTCCATCCCGAAGAAGGCGGTCGGCAAGCCCAGAAAGGCAGTCCCAAAGCCGCCCGGTGAGTTCAAGGCCTTCAAGGATGTGGAAGTTCACCTCCTCCGCAACCTCAATCTGTCTCCGGCCCATATCTTCAACGCCATCAATGGGCGCGAATGGCTTAGCAATCCGAAGCCGATGAGGGACAACGGTCATCTCGACCGCAATAAATTTTGTGCCTACCACAAAAGTCCCGGCCACAACACCAGCCAATGTCGCAATCTCCTCAGACAACTCTGGAGGTTGTTCGAGGAAGGCAAGCTGGACAATTTGGTGACCAAGCCAGAACCCCGGGCAGAAAGGGCTGGGGGGCGCGATCGCCGACAGAACGATGGAATCCCTCCCAATCCGATCGCCAGGATCGAGCAAAACGAGCCGGAGTACTCAGATGAGTCAATCCCTCCGATCAACCTTGGCGGCCGGATCAATATGCTTCAGTCGGGAGGTGGAAATCTTGGAGGCCTTTCCCCAGTTTCCACCATATCAAACAGAAAGCGGAATGCCGAGCTGAGGGCGTTCGTCGGAGTCCATGTCGTGGTGCCCCCAGAGCCGACCATCTCCAGAGATGCGCTCATCACCTTCTCCATCAAGGATAGGGAGGGAGTGCAGTGCCCCAAAGAGGATGCATTGGTAATCTCTGCATGTATCCTTGGGTAAATGGTTGACTGCGTGCTGGTTGACAATGGGAGTTTTTGCAACATCATATTCAAATCTGCTCTGGACCATCTCGGCAACCTGACCAAGTTTATCAAGCCATTTGATACCGTGCTACAAGGGTTTGGCGACAACATGGTCCAAGCCTATGGAAGGATCAAGCTCTCTGTCGAGCTAATATGCTGTTACGATCCCAAGGTTATGATCACTAGGAACCTCAATTTTGTAATCATAGATAGGCCCAGTATCTATAATTGGTTCCTAGGTCGCCCGTTTCTAGAAACCTTTGAGGCGGTCTCCTCTTCTTTCTTTTATTGTATCAAGTTCCCCACTACCGATGGGACGGTCGGTACTGTAAAAGGAGACCAGCTAATGGCAAAGAAATGTTTGAATTACTCCTGCATCGTAACTTCCCCTTTAAACATTTCCCGTACTATTTATAACATTGAGGCGATCGACATTCAACCAATGGAGATTGAAGAGCCAAGCACCTCATACCGGCCCGATTCAAAGGACGGCATCTCGCATCAATTGTCGAACGACATCGAGCCAAGGATCTGTTTCGAGCCAAGCCTCGACATTGATCGAAGGATCGAGTCCGACAATCGTTCCAAACGATAAGCGACCGTCCCCATTGAAGAGTTGGAAAGTATAACAATCGATCCGGCTCACCCAGAACGGGAAGTGCAGATCATCTCAAGCGTCGGTCCCGAGTTAAAAGACGATCTGATCAGTCTACTACATAAGAACATCAGAATCTTTGCCTGGTCACATCAAGATATGGTTGGCATCAGTCCTAAACACGCCTGCCACTATCTAAAGATCGATCCGGAAAGGAAGCCTGTTCACCAGAAACGTAGGAAATTCGGTCCTGAGAAGTACGCTGCGCTCGACGCAGAAGTCAAAAAGCTACTCGACAACAAACTGATCGGAGTAGCTACCGACGAGCCACAGCGGGTACCTAACGTGGTGCTCGTCAAAAAGGCAAGTAACTCCTGGAGGTTATGCATCGATTTTACCGACCTCAACGCGGCATGTCCGAAAGACCACTTTTCGGTGCCTCATATTGACCACTTGGTCGATAACACGGCAGGTTGCGAAATGATGTCGTTTATGGACGCCTTCGCCGAGTACCATCAGATCCAATGGCGGAGAAAGATGTAAAGCACACGTCGTTCCACACGGAAAAAGACGTGTACTTTTGGGTCCGAATGCCGTTCGGTCTGAAGAATGCGGGGGCGACCTACTAACGACTAGTCAACGGGATGTTCGTCGACCAGATCGGCAAGACCATGGAGGTTTACATTGACGACATCGTGGTCAAGAGCCTCAAAAAGGAAGATCACCTCAAAGACCTTGCCGAGACGTTCGCCATCCTCGAGAAATTCAACATAAAACTGAACCCCAAGAAATGCAACTTCGGGGTAAGCTCTGGAAAGTTGCTGGGGCACATCGTGAGCCAAAGGGAGATCGAAGCGAACCCCACCAAGATCCAGGCGATCCTCGACATGCAGGAGCCATAGAATGTCAAACAGGTGCAACGCCTCACGGGTTGTCTAGCAGCCCTTAACCGTTTCATTTATCGGCTCGGAGACAAAAGCAAAGCCATTCTTCGCCACCATAAAGAACAAGAAATTTGCATGGACGAAAGAAAGTCAAATGGCGTTCGCCAAAATCAAGGAGTATCTGTCTCATCCCCAAATTTTGGCGAAGCCAATCCCCGGCGAAAAGCTATTCCTCTACCTGGCGGCCTCGGAGGTCGCGCTGAACGCTGTATTAGTGCTAGCAGAGGGGCAAGCCCACTTGCCGATCTACTTCGTTAGTCAAGCGCGACGGAAATTCTTACTTACTGTTGTATCGTTCGGATAATTCAAATACTGTTGTACTCTTGTTGCATTTGTGTATTGTTATTGATATTGGAATATATCATAAATAAACATAATAATAACGATCACTCACACTATATTTGGATTCTCAACGTCGCATAGATTAATACATTTTTTTAGCTACTAACCTGGGTATAACGTATGCTAATCCTTAAACATAACGTACGTTATGCTTAGTTCTTTACGTACGTAAAGGTGTACTTGTTACGTACGTAACCAGTGTAATCGTATCTGATCTCAACTTTCGGCGTGTAGGGCCGGACGGGATTCGAATATCTGATCTTTTGGAGGCAATCTAGTTGACCTACATTACGTACATAATGCGTTGATAGGTAACGTACGTAACGATGTTCGTGTTTCAGTCCAGTAGCATCTGGACAGAGCTTACGTACGTAATACTGTCCGGGTAGCGTACGTAATTTATCTTTGTTATAAAAAGACAGCTTGTGTCTTTCATTTTGCACGACCAAACTCTGAGTTTTCACCTAGATAATCTCCTCCTGCACCCCTAGATCAAAATTACCTTCTTCCAACTTGTGTTTGAGCTTTACATTTGGATTTTGGAGCTTGTTGATTGGGAGTTGGAGTCATTCTTGAAGCTTAGATTGTGTTCTTGTGGTCTTGGTGTATTGTTCTTCAATTCTGAAGGTATGTCATACGTTTTAACCCTATAATCTCATAGTTATAATGATAGTGATTAAGTATACTCCACCTAGTGATGATTTAATCAAGCTAAACATGTTCATAGTTAAGCTTCCAACAAACTTAATGATGAATATGATAGTTAAGGGTTTTGTAAGGTTGTGTTCTTAGTATCTTAAATGATGATGATCATGTTTAGTTAAACCAAACTCTTATTCCTGGACTAATAACACCAATAGGCTACTAATAATATTTGTTTCATTATGATGTAAATAACTTCTTGGAATAATTACCATAAAATGTTTTGAGAAACCCTTGTTGATCATTAGAAGTATGGAATCACCTTCTTGAACCTAAGCTAAAGTGAATCCAAAGGAGTAATGTTTAAACTTCCAAGTTAACTAGAAGATTATAAGGAAGGTGTTGAACCCGTAATGGTCTTCATGATCATAATATGGAATTATAACTACTTAACTCAACATAAGTAATTGATTGAAGTGCAGATTTTACTTTTTGATGTTCTTGATAAGTTTAAAGAGTAGGAGATTATTGGTTAACACATCTTAATCCAGCAAACATTTGGTAAACATCTTGTAATCAATTGTAAGAATAGAATGGTATTGAATGAGGTTCTTGGAGTAACACTCAACATCTTAAAGTTGAACTACTCAAATGAGAATTAGGATGTTGTCTCGTCGAAGTTTGGTATAGATGATCATATGAACGCATTATTGAATTAAATATACTTCATTCAAGGTTGATTGTCCGAGTAACCAATTTTGAATCGAGGTACTGCTCGTTCGACAAAGAAGGACTTTACACGCCTCCGTATTGAGGCAAGTTATCTTGCTTGGTTATAATGATGTGTGAATTCTTATGATGATTATGCATTTCGTGTATATGAAACACTTATAAACTTGTGTATTGTGATTTGATGTTGTTCTTAATGATGTCCCGTTTTCATCGTGGGATTGTATTCCCAAGTTCGTTACTTTTGGACCCTTGATATTGTTGATCTTGTTGTCATCTCGGTGAGTCCTCGATCCTTATTCGGATTTTGTGAATTATTGAATTCGTTGTCATGTTGCATCGTGACATATCCGAGTCATATCTACGTTAGATTGGATATTGTGTAGGATTTTAGCCGGGCACATATATAGTCATGCGTGAATATTTTTCCGTGAAAGGCTGTGCACACGAGACGTAGTTCGTTGAGGCTAATTAGGTACATTGTCCCACGTATATCCTGGATTCCGTATACGGGGTGGACATGTGCACTGACACATATTCGGATCGGGCGCATCGTGATGTCCCTCTCGAGCCATACTATCTTAGTCGCTCACAGTCCATTTTTATACTTGGATGTGTTCGACGTTTTGTGACTGAGCGTTCATACGCCCGAGGGGTATGTTCGTTAGTCGGGGAGTTATTTTTGAAATCTTATATACGTGAATTGTATACTATCTTCAGAATCATTTATCATGTATATCTGACCCTGTGTTGGGCGAAATACTTGTGTTGTATTTTAGGTCGAGGAAAAGGCAAGGCACGGGAAGATCAAGGTGATGACGAAGGGTTCGAAGGATACTAGTTCGGGGGCCCCAAGTCTTTCGTGTCCGGTCATGTTCGTACCGTGTAATGTTATTTTTTCCACTTCATTTTAAGTTTGAACAAATGTATTTTTATTTAAGGTATAATTCATCTCCATATGGATTATACTTATGTTTTGGATCCTGTGTGTAATAAGGCCGGAGGCCATACTGCTGTAAACTCCACATCGGAGTAACTACTATGTTTTGTGGTTCGGTATCACATGTATTGTGTATTTAATCTGTACATTGGATATCGCCTGGTGGATCCCAGTGCGGGGTCCACGGCACTGTAATGGCCGCCTTATCGGGGTGTTACAAACGCGGCATGTCCGAAAGACCACTTTTCGGTGCCTCATATTGACCACTTGGTCGATAACACGGCAGGTTGCGAAATGATGTCGTTTATGGACGCCTTCGCCGAGTACCATCAGATCCAATGGCGGAGAAAGATGTAAAGCACACGTCGTTCCACACGGAAAAAGACGTGTACTTTTGGGTCCGAATGCCGTTCGGTCTGAAGAATGCGGGGGCGACCTACTAACGACTAGTCAACGGGATGTTCGTCGACCAGATCGGCAAGACCATGGAGGTTTACATTGACGACATCGTGGTCAAGAGCCTCAAAAAGGAAGATCACCTCAAAGACCTTGCCGAGACGTTCGCCATCCTCGATAAATTCAACATGAAACTGAACCCCAAGAAATGCAACTTCGGGGTAAGCTCTGGAAAGTTGCTGGGGCACATCGTGAGCCAAAGGGAGATCGAAGCGAACCCCACCAAGATCCAGGCGATCCTCGACATGCAGGTCTAGCAGCCCTTAACCGTTTCATTTATCGGCTCGGAGACAAAAGCAAAGCCATTCTTCGCCACCATAAAGAATAAGAAATTTGCATGGACGAAGGAAAGTCAAATGGCGTTCGCCAAAATCAAGGAGTATCTGTCTAATCCCCAAATTTTGGCGAAGCCAATCCCCGTCGAAAAGCTATTCCTCTACCTGGCGGCCTCGGAGGTCGCGCTGAACACTGTATTAGTGCTAGCAGAGGGGCAAGCCCACTTGCCGATCTACTTCGTTAGTCAAGCGCTCCATGACGCGGAAACACGTTACACACCTCTGGAGAAGCTCGCCTACGCACTAGTCATGAGTGTTCGCAAGCTGAGGGCCTACTTCTTTGAACACCAAGTGGAGGTTCTGACGACTCTCCCTCTAAGGCAAGTTCTGCACCGGCCAGACCACCAACGGGCAACTCCTCAAGTGGTCACTGGAGATCGCCCAATACGGTGTCACGTACGCTCCTCGCACGGCGATCAAAGGCCAAGCTCTGCGGACTTCGTGGTGGAATTAACGTTCCCACCCAGTCCAACCCAGGTCGGTCGTCCTGCCTGGAAATTGTATGTAGATGGCTCAGCGACCATCTCGCGAGCAGGGGCAGGGATTGTCCTTATCAGCCCCGACGGCCAGAGTTTTACAAATGTTGTGTGTTTCGGGTCCCGTGCGACCAACAATGAAGCTGAGTACGAAGCCTTGGTAGGCGGGCTCGATCTAGCACTCGCCATGGACGTTCGTCGCCTCCACATCTTCATGGAGTCCCTCTTGGTCGTGAACCAAGTCAAGGGGGAATATGAGGCGCGCGGCGAAAAGATGATCAAATATCAAGAATTGGTCGCCGAAATGTGCACAAAGTTTGAAGAAGTGATGATCGAACAAGTCCCTAAAGAGCACAATTCCCAGGCCGATGCCCTATCCAAACTCGCATCGTCAGATGGGGCGGCAGACTTCTCTAACATCCAAATCACGAAGTCAGCAAAATCGGCGATTGACAGACGACTGGTCACCACAGTGGTCATCGCCAAAGAGAACTGGATGACTCTGTTCATTAAATACTTGAAAGACGGAACCGTCCCCGCAGATCGGATCAAAGCTCGCCAGCTTCAGCTACGAGCGACCAGATACACCCTATTGGACGACCGGCTTGACAAGCGAGATTTCAGTCTTCCTCTCCTCAAATGCATTATGCCGTAGGAAGGCCGACTTGTTTTAGCCGAAATCCATGACGGGATCTGTGGAAATCACGCTGGAGAGCGAGCTCTCATTCACAAGTCGACCACGCAAGGCTTTTTCTGGCCTACCCTACGAAAAGACGCGATCGCCTACGCCCGATCTTGTCACAGGTGTCAAGTAATGGGCCCGAACATCAAGCTCGCCCCCGAGCAGCTCACTTCTATGTATAGTCCGTGGCCGTTCGCCTAATGGGGCATCGACCTCGTCGGTCCATTGCCGACGGCGCCAGGGGGATGTAAATTTGCCATCGTGAGGGTCGATTATTTCATGAAATGGGCTGAGGCCGATCCACTCAACAAGATCGTCCAAGAACAAGTAATCAAGTTCATTTTGAAGAACATCATATGCCGGTTCGGTCTACCCCAGGCTATCATCTTCGACAACGGAAAGCAGTTCGTTGATTTGGAAGTTATGCAATTCTGCGAGAAATGGGGAATTAAAAAGTTGTTCTCGGACCCTTACCACCCGTAGACGAACGGGCAGGTAGAGGTTGTAAACAAGATTCTCAAACACACGATCAAAGCAATGCTCGAATCCAAACAATGACGATGGGCGAGCGAGCTCCAAGATGTTTTGTGGTCCTACCGAACGACGACCCGAAATTCAACCAGCGAAACCCCATTCGCCCTCGCTTTCGGAACAGAAGCAGTGATCCCTTCGGAGATCGCCGTTCTCAGCCACCGAACTGCACAACAAATGACAACGGACAATTATGTAGCTCGACGGATCGACTTGGATATGCTCGAGGAACGACGACTGACCTCGGAAATGAAGAACGCAATCCACAAAAGGAAATCCGATAAATTCTTCAATTCGAAGGTCAAGGAAAGGCGATTCCAAGTGGGCGACCTAGTCCTCAAAAAGGTCCAGACTCACACGGGAGTATTTGGCCCGAATTGGGAGGGGGCCTTCAGGATATCCAAATGGCTGACCAAAGGAGCCTACGGGCTCCAAGACCCAGACGGCACTCCGAACCAATATCCCTGGAACGCCGTTCATTTGAAGAAATACTATCAATAAAAACTCTGTATTCAGTTACCCAATATACAAAGATCTTAATGAGATTTCCCGATCTCCCCTAAATGGTTCGCCTCCACAAAACAAACAAATAAAAAAGAGGACGACTCGCTCACCCTCCAAGCGGTCGTCATCTAACCTGATGGACCTATGCAAGCGATCGCCCCCCCTAGCACAACGTATACCGTCGAGGATCGTCATCTAACATGGAGATCCGAGGTACAAAAGTGCAGCCATGGTTCTGGAGGTCGATGGAACCGATAGCCCGACCATGCAAGGTTCCTTTGGGCAGAGATCGCCCACCCTTTCGTTTAAATACGAGGCGGACGTAGCCGAAGGACCCTCCAAAACAGATCAGCAGACACGCTCGCCCGTCCTCGGATCCATCATCCAACATGGTGGACCTGGACAATGCGACGCGTCCTTCCCCCGTCAGAACGTATGCCCTCTTAGGAAGAAAAGTGCTAACAAGCCACGGTAGCGAAGTCGATTTATCCGACGGCTCCCCGTGCAAGGACTCCTCTAGGCAGAGACTGTCCGCCGCATCGCTACATTGCGAGGCAAAACGTAGCCTACGGAGGACCCTTACAATTAAGTGAGTCGCGAGAAGTTAACCATCAGACGGAATATCGCTCGCGCACAAGACATAGTCGTAGAGGTAGGTTCCATCGAACCCCACAATTGTGCGAAGTCTTTCCAGGCCGGGACGTTCGGCCTCCCTCAAGGAATCAACAAAATTGAAGATCGCAAGAACCAAACTAAAGATAGCTCACTAAATGAATTATTTTCGTTCCCTTACTTTCACCAAGTAAACAAAAACAAGGGGCAAAACGGAGCCATACATGCGATCAGGAGGACGGAACCACATACGATCGGCTTTGTTCAAACACACATATGACGATCGGTTTTGTTCAGAAATTTACAAACAGACGATCGTACAAGCAAGGAATCAGATGCAGTTACGTAAACACTCATGTGAAGTCAAATGCGAAACATTCAGACAGACGATCGTACAAACAAGGAATCAGATGCAATTATGTATTTTATTTCATTCAAGTCATTTGTACATACTCCCGAAGGCAAAACACAATGAAACTGAAAAATTACAAGGGAAAACAAAATGAAAGCGGTCTGACTCAGGCCGCCCCCGCCTGGCCTTCGTCACCAGCTGCTGGATCGGCGTGCGCTTCCTCGCCGGCTTCCGGATGAACGAGTTTGTCCGGCGATGGATACCAGCTCAGGTCGATTCCGAGGTCGGAGAGGTCAAGGATCGGCACAAAGAAGGCCGGCTGCAGGGGATGCTCAAGCACATAGGCTTTGAAGTTATCGATCAGAGGGCCGACCTCGAGCCCTTCCTTCTTAGCAGCGCAGATGGCGTCAGCGTAAGCCATGTAATAGGTAAACTCGCCGATGTATTCCACGTTAAGGAAGGGATCGGCCTCGGTCGCCTCCAACTTCTCCTTCAGCCCCGCGATTGTTTTGTCCGCATCCTGGAGCTCGGCAACCTTGGCGGCCAGCTCGCCCTTCGATACTCCAATTCGCCATTTAACCGATCCACCACCGCCTTCAGCCCGTCGCCTCCTCCTGCGAGGCCGCATGCAACCTACGGGCCTCCGTCATCTGATCGCGCATCCGGTCGGTCGCCGCCCGGGCCCGGTCGAGTTCCTGCCTCATCCGGTCGAGATCCTGCTTAGCCCGCTTGGCCGTCTCAGCGTACTCCTTCTCCATTGTCGCGATCCTTTCGGCAAACTCGGCATTCCGGTTCCGAGCAGCCTCGAGGTCCGAATGGAGATGAGTAGTAGAGGGCCCCCTCATAATCCTTCACAGCTTGAGCGGCCATCATCGCAGCTTGGAGGGTCAGGGCAAGAGTCGCCTGCATTGCGTCTCAGGACCGCCGGCGCGCGATCGCATCCAGGTTGGTCGTCCAAGCCTTCGGTAGGGAGGAGATAGCCCGAGAGACATAGTGAGGGACATCGCTAGGCTCGCGGGGAGACCTGCTCGCGAGGAAGTCCAACACCATCAGCGAGCAGTTCGGGTCGGCAAGGCGGACCCTGCAACAAGAACAAATGAGTTAGTATGCCCCTTACACAAATGGCTTAACTCAACAGATTAACCAAGCTTACCTTTCGACCTTATCAGGGTCGCGGCCGAAAAAAGGCTTGCCCCACGGGGCTGGGCGTCAGCAGTCGCCATGGCCTGTAGGAAGGCCGATGAGGGCGTAGGCCCCTCCGCCATTGGAACAGCAGAAATAGGAGGCGCGGAGACCGGCGGCACCACTGTGGGCGCCTCAACAGCAGCAGTTGGCAAAGGCTCCTCCGGCCTCCGCCTTTTGCGGTTGCGCTGGAGCTGCTCCTCTTCCCGAGTCTCCGGCTCGACGATCGGCACCAGGAGAGGTCTCGCCTCGGGGATAGGACGGGTCATCGCTGCAAGGGCATGAACCGCCTTCTTCCCTTGGCGGAGACGATTCATAAGGCCAGGGTTCGACATAGCAATCGCTCTCGGCGGCTTGGAGTAACGGGGGAAGTAGATCTCTGTCAAAGAAGACATTCAACCAGGCTAGACATCTCTTTCAATCAAAGGCGATCGTCAAGCATAAAGGAGATCGTAAACATTTGTACCTGGGACCTTCAAGTGGCGGGGAAAGCGAAAAAACCGAGCGCCCAACCAATGAGCTTCGTTGTTGATCACGCAAGCATCGATGTAACTGTCCGGAAGACCGCGGATTCGCTCCCAGACGATCGAAAAGTCAAATAGAAGGTCGCCGGCCGCTGGAACAGGGGAGCCTGCAAAAAGAAAACCAAATTAGATCAGTTCAAGGTGTATCCGAACAAAGGGAGAGTTAAAACCCTTACTCGGATTCCTCTCCCGAAAGCGGGTGGGGATATCCAACTCATCCTCGGGTTTGTCGCTCGCGGCCGACTTCCACGCTCCGCCGACCCAACACCATTTTGTCAGGTCGCCCCGGACCTTGTTCGGCACCCCAAGGACCACCCGACCCATGCGACCCTGAATGTGCTAGTCGCCAACTGAACCCTTATGCGCCGTCAGCTTAAAGAGGTAGTTCATTTCCAGCGCAGAAGGAAGACGGAACAGCCGGTGACCGCCAAAAAAAGTCAAAGTGCTGACGATCTGCAACTAGGCGTTCGGCGTCAGTTGGAGCGGCGCCACATTTCAGGCGGTCAACAGATATGACACGGCGAACGACAATGGGAATCGCAATCCGGCCCCCATGATCAACTCGTTAATAGCGACCATACCCTTGGGAGGTTGGTTGGCGCGCTCGTTCTCGGCGGGCACATACAGTGAAACATCGGAGGGGACATGGAACTCCGACCTCCAACGACTCAAGTCCTTATTAGTCGCAGAACTCTTGATCTGGCTGAGGACGTGGTCCGGCCAGCCTCTCCATAAGCTCGGCAAATTCCAGAAAGGCCCGGCCGAACATACTGTTCTGCTCCCAGTACAGTCTCACTGCCTCATCCTCGTCTACCGGCAAGCGCCTCTGCTCCGCCGCCGCCGACCTCGCCACATCAGCCTCGTTGAAAAGCTCTTCAACCTTTGCGGGTTCAATCCCGGCGCGAATGGCCTCGATGGTCGTCTCCACGTGAAAATCCGCGGAGGTTTCATCCTGGGCAGTCGAAGTTGCGGCAGCGGAGGTGCTACCCACCTCATACACGGTGGATCCTCCTCCAGACATGTTCGAAGAGAAAGGGGGGAGAGAAGTTTTTGTTCTTACCTAGAGAGAACGTCGATCGGCACACGAAGCTTCAAGGAATTTCGGCTATGTCTTCTTCTAAGGCAAGAGCGCATAAAGATCTAACCCCAGTAGCCCTAGCCCCTTTTAAAGGCGAGGGCAGGGACTTCTGGGCAAATAAGTGGAATCTCGAGGGCTGAAGTGCAACCGTCGGATAAGACGCATTTAATGTAGCCCTCGAAATCCGCATATGTGTCGTTTCTAGGGCGTGCCAGACGACAAGTCTGAAAAAACCGTCAGACTCCCCCAACGGGAGCGCGACACGTGACCCAGTGACGTCTCAAAGCCTGCCTCCACTTCCCGCTCTTTCCAGCGTCTGGGGAGATCGTCCAAATTCAAAATCAGTTCGTGCGGGAGATGATCGTCTAAAACAAGTGATCGCCAATAGAGCCACCTCACCCCACGTCTTCAACATCGGAGCGAGCTGGGGACAATTGTTGTGCGGCGATTTATATGCCTCGATGGCGATCGGCATAATGGTCGGAAGCCAACCAAAGAAGACAGAGGCTGGGCAAGCGCCTAGCAGTCGACATCCAAGGCGATCGCCCATTGGCATCCGGCGATCGCCTCTAATGTCCGATCGGGGACGACCGTCCCATGCCACGTGTGAATCCGACACCCGTAAAAGTCTGCAAAGACCGAATCTCGGGTGAAGGCCCACGTGCAGATCCGCAAAAAGCGCCACAAGAACAGGCACTGCTCCAGCCCATCAGCAGCTGTCAGTGATAAGGACGGCCTCACCTACCCACAGACACGCCGAAAGGTCCTAGGCGGGACCTCCCTAGGCAGAAAGAAGAGGCACATGTTGCCTCCTCATTGGTTCGCACATCTGGATGCCAGCAGCAGCTGCAGACTTTAAGGAAACAGTCCCACTTGCTGGGACGATCGCCCACCTTATTTAAATGAAAGCAACGGCGATCGCCCGCGGTTGACAGAGACATCCCATCAACCTTTTCTCCTATAAATAGGAGGCCTCAAGCATTGGCAAAAGAACAGTGACAACGTTAACACGATTACACAACAAACAATACAGAGAACTCCTCATCTTTGTAACAAGAACTCACAGAGCTTCAACTCTGGTTCTTCCGGCAATCTTCAGCACTCAAGAGCTAAGATAACTAGGGTCTTTATACTCATTGTAATTGTACTCTAACATTAATATTTGTACTCACCAGTATTCATATTAATAATATCTCGCGAGAGCATTCAAGCCCGGGACTAACAACCCCGGCAAATCTTGTGTTATTTACTTCCCCACGGACGTGCTCTCGCATTTTGTTTGTTACTCGTCCATTCCAGCATATCATCTCCGGATAATATTTTGGGTAACAACAATAATCAAGGCTTAATTCATCATCTAATGGTCAACATTGAAAGAATATATTGAAAACCTCAACGCTATATGCAAAGAAAAAGATATTTTTATTTATATGGTTCTCTGCATTTATAATGCATTGGCATAAGATCAATCACCCACCATATCTGAAAGAATTGTGGGCTATAATATAAGAATGAAGTTCTCCTAACTATTTGCATAAAGCCAATGCGGTGTCTAGTGATAAGAAGATATGATGAAGCATACTTCTTTTCCATTCATGATCTACAAGTGATGTGTGGATCAAGGGGAGAGACGATATAAATGATGTTGTCTGATCCGTAATTTTCATAAAGAAAATAAAATAATGGATTTGCAGTTAGAGCAGATGGGACTCTTTAAGAGCTCAATAAAACTGCCACTAAAAATCTATGAAGTAAGTCTTACTAGCAACATCGCTCAATCATTATGAAATTATTGCAATACATGAAGCAAGTTGAGAATGTGTATGGTTGATGAGTTTAACCACAACTAATATGAAATCTCCTGAAGAGATGACATGTCTCACCAACATGTGAGTTCGAGATTGCAACTTTCACTGAATATGATACATATGCTAATTCGCGGAGGTTTTTTAAAATGCCTGAAGCGTATTTATATAAAAATACGCGTTGCACTCTTTTTTTCTTGGTTGAGGTTTTTTCCCATTGAGTTTTCCTAGCAATGTTTTTAACGAGGCAACTAGGATGGCGTATTAACATGAATAGTGTACTCTTTTCCCCTTATTAGGATTTTTTCCATTTGGTTTTTCCTAATAAAGTTTTAACGAGGCATATTCATGGCATAATGAGGACATTACAGAGATCGGTATTAGACCTCAAGATTTTTAAAGTAAGAAGGAATAGTTGTACTCTTTTGCCTTCGATCAATTTTTTCCACAGGGTTTTCTTGACAAGGTTTTGATGAGGCAACACATGGATACTCCTATAAGAATTCTGTATACGGAGAAACTTATACTCTTATGATCACTCAGTGTTTGTCCCATGAGATTTTACTGAGGCGGCACATGAATATTCATACAAGAATGATCGATATGAGGGGGAGCAAGTTCAATTATTATATATTGCTCAGAACTTTTCCTAACAGTAGTATGATGCAGCAAGTTATGCGTGTTACAAGTTCACTCCAAACAGTTTGGAAGTTTTTCTCCCATTGATTTTTTCTTCAAACTAGTCAAGCAGTCATTTATGTAAATAGTCATTCAAGGGGGAGTGTTGTAAATAGATTATGTATTTAGTGAATGACTAATATGCCCATAAAATCCTAGATGTGTACCTATAATAGAGGTATATGACATTCATAATGATATATACAATTTCATTGGTATCTCCATCTTCTCTTATATTTTTCTGTTTCTTTCAATATTTATAACAAATATTTCATTTTTTATTAATAGTCGACTTGGGGAAATGCAAGGGACTGCAATTTGTATGTGTCCCCCGCCCGAAAAAATAAATAAAAGGTCCTGAAGTTTATACGGTATGATTTATGATCGTAACAACCACTTCTATAGCTGTAACGTTCAAATTCTACGACAGTACTCTACTCATCTCACAAACACCAACTTGGCGGTCAACACCCTTGTGGTTGTATATCAATAATTTTACGGCTGTAGCCCCCAATCACGACCGTAACATACCAAGTTTACATGTGAAAACCCACCCTCGATAAATGTCACCACGACACCAAAAACAACTTACGGACCGCAAAATAATGTCCCTTACAACTTAACTAGCTCTTAATACCATACTGAAGTTCAACTGCGTACTCATCGCACGATGAACAACCTTCCATAAATATGACATGAACTTTCCATCATGTAGGATAAAATACTATTGGGAGTACCGTGAAACTACATAATCTCTCGAATGAACAATTGGGCTGATCTCTCGAGACCCTGTGTATCCTTAATCTCAAGGGAGTGAGCTGATTCGGTTAGACGATCCACAATCAACCAAATCATATTCATATCCCGACCCACTAGTTGTCTTGGCTTGCTCTTTGGTAGCTTGCTTTCTTTTTCGTTGCTCTCGAATCGTCTTTAGATTACCAGTAGATTATCGAGGTGGAGCATTTCTAAGTCAAAGTCAGTGGATTGACCCCAAGATAGGGCTTGCTTATGGAGTTGGTCAGTCAACAACTCCACTGGGGTCATAGGCCCTTGCGCAGCTAACAACTATTAAAGAACACGTCCTGCTTGGATCTGAACTCTCTCTCGAGTCAACAAACTCATGATAAAATCCATCGACATGTCCTTCTATTTCCACTTTGGAATAGCAAGCGGATTAACATACCTGCCGGTGTCTGATCCTCAATCGCAACTTATTGATAGGTCAAATGTCTTGAAACAAACTTTGCACTTATCAGTTTATATTACTCCACCAGTAATATTGTTTCAAGATCTTATACATCTTTTATACCCCAGATGAATGGACTACGGGGAACATGAGCCTCTCTCATAATCAAGTTTTCATATGCCAATACATATAATCATTTATTCAAATGTAAGTCCATCCTCTTGGACCATAAATCTAGGAGATTCCCCTTGAGTTACTTCACCCTGGATTCATAATAAGAACGAGTGCTTACCCTAATGGTCCTCGTCTAGAGACGGCGAAATCTCAAATGCATAAAGTTGCCACTGCATGATGTAACGAGACCTTGATCTCTGGTCTCAAAAGCTCTTTTAGTGTAGTTCCTTCTGAATTATCAAACAAGCAATCATTTGCTACTGAATTGTCTTGCAACTCAAGGCATCGAAAACTTGCCTTACTCAGGTGGTATAAGATATCGATATCATAATCTCTGATTAAATTTAACCACCATCTATGTCGCATATTCGATCCTTATGAGTAAATATGTACTTTAGGCTCTTATGATCGGTGAAAATCTGACAAGTGACTCCATACAAGTAATGTCGCCATATTTTCAAAGCAAACACCACGACTGATAACTCCAAGTTGTGGGTCGGGTAATTAACCTCATGAGATTACAACTATCCCGATGCATATGCAATTACTTTCCCATCTTGTGTTAACACACATCTAATGCATTTCCTAATGCATCACTATATACCATAAATTTCTCTGTTCCTTGAGGCAAAACCAAAACACATGTCGGAATCAATCGACTCTTGAGCTCGTCAAAGCTCTGATGACACGCCTCTGACCACGTGTACTTCTTATCTTTTCTGAAAAGGTTCTTCAGCAGCTGTGCGATCTTGGAAAAACCTTCCACAAGCTATCTGTAGTAGCCCAATAAAGTAAGGAGACTTTGGATTTCTTTCATGTTATTTGGAGGTATACCATCTTGGATTGCCTCAATCTTATGTGATCAACACTAACTCCGTCAGCTAAAATCACATGTCCATAAAATGTCAACTCGGGCATCCAAAACTCATACATGGAAAACTTCCCATAAGGTTTTTCGCGTCTCAAAACGTCATCAACCTAACAGAGATGATGCTAATGTTCCTCACAGTCACGGCAGTATACCAAAATGTTCTCGATGAAAATGAGCAAGAAAAAATTCAAATAATCAACGAATACTTGTTCATTAATTCCATAAATACTGCCAGCGCATTCGTCAATCCAGATGGCATCGTCACAAACTCGTGGTTCCCATAACGAGTACGAAAGTCCATCCAAAAATATTCGAAGCTCGGATCCTCAACTAATGATAGGCGGATCTCAAGTCAATATTGGAAAGTAAGGAAACACCTTGAACCTGCTCTAACAAATCATCGATACGTGGTAAATGATACTTATCCTTGATCATTACCTTGTCCAATTCATTGTAATCAATACAATAGATGTAAATATCCATCCTTATTCCGCACAAAAAACACTGGTGCTCCCCAAGGGGACGCACTCGGTTAACCTTTCTTGGTTAATTCATCTAGATGATTCTTTAATTACTGCATCTAAATTGGGACCATATAATACGGTGGTTTGGAAAGCCGGGATGTACCTGGATCCAACTCGCTTGTGAACTCAACATCTTGCTAATGAAGCAAGCCAGGCAACTCATCTGGGAAAACATCGGGGTAGCCTCGAACTACCTTAATATTGGCCAACTCAACTGATCGATCCTTGGTTTGGTCATATATCACCAATAACTAATACATTTATCATTAAGTAGTTTCACTACTTTCATGCATTGATGACTCTCTCGGAACAATTGAGATTGCCACCCTAAAAGACACACTCAAAACCATCATCCTAAGTGAATATCACCATTCATTTATGGACACTAAGAATGATATCATGACGATCCATCTAATCAATACCCAAGATTACATCATCTTTAGGTAAATATACCACAATCAAATCTTATAACCACTCACGGTTGTTCATCTGAATCGGGCAGTTCTTAACTTCATGATTCCCAATGATCTTTCTACCATTAGGTAGACGAATCATATATGGCTCGCATGTGACAATATTATCTAGATGCAATCGATTCATGCAAGACGCATATTAAAAATAATATGAAGCATCAGTATCCAAAGAGTACACACCGAATCGGAAAAGATCTTGAGCATACCTGAAATCATCTTGCCTTGGATCATCGCCCTGATTCATATCATATAACCCCCGACACCAGATGTACCAGCTTGACTCCCTCGACCTACTTCTCTGTTCGCCTCTATAAACTGGTGGGAATTGAACAGAGGGGCACGGTCCTGAACAATAGAATGCATTGGATGTGTGAAGACATTGAAGCACACCTAGGTCCACCACGGCAGAATCTAGCCCCATGAACAACACCCACAGGTATTACAAGTAATAGTCGGCTTGGAACACTTGGAGCTGAATGTTCATGCTCCCTAACGGTTAAATTTTCCACTCGAGACTCAGATTCTACTATTTTATGCACCACAGATGGCCGTTCAAAGTAAGTAGCGCTAGTATGGGGATTCTTGAAATACCCAACTACTCTCGGTCTGGCCCTGGTTCCACGATCTCTTACCGGAAGATGGCGGTTGCTACTTAGCAATCTCTTTCGTGGTAAGATCAAACTCAAGAGCTTTCTTGATAAACTCAGGCAACATTGCCATTAGTGATTAATCAACCACATTCGCATTCCAGGCTTCAATTTCTTACTGAAATACTTGATCATGTACGCCTCCGTTTGAACAATCGAAACAGAAAAAGTGAAAAGTTCATGAAACATAGATAAAACATCATCATTCTTGGAAGGATCTAGGTTCAACAATTTTGACAGCTTATTGAAGAAGGGACGAATAATATATCTCTGATATGAGAATTCTAAACTCAATCCAGCTATAAACACCATCGATGGGTCTCACGGATAGACACCATGAAATAGCGCTCTTACTTACACTACCAAAAATCAGACTTTAGCCGACGACTTAAAGTGGTCGGCTAAACCCCAAAGTCGTCGGCTAATCATGCCAGCCGTCGGCTAAAAAACCGCCAGCCGATATTCGTCGGCCAAGGTTTAGCCGACGACCTTTGTGCAGTCGTCGGCTAAAGTTCAACCATTAGCCGACCACTACTACACGGTCGTCGGCTAAACCTGTTGAAAAAAAAAATTAGCCGACGACCTTAACGAGATGGTCGGCTAAAACCATTTTTTTTTAAAAAAATATAGTTTAGCCGACGACCGTCTTATAAGTCGTCGACTAAAACCATTTTTTTTAAAAAAAAAATTAAATTATTTTAGCCGACCGTCTTACAGTGTCGTCATTAAAACCCTATTTTTTTTAAAAAAAATTACTTTAGCCGACGACCGTGTTATTTGTCGTCGGCTAAAACCCTTTTTAAAAAAAAAAATTACTTTAGCCGACGACCGTCTTATATGTCGTCGGCTAAAACCCTTTTTTTAGAAAAAAATTAATTCAGATTTTGGGATCCCAAAACCTGTATTTTTGCACCTGCAATTTTTATACACCAGCTCTCATTATCAACAACAATCAACGCACAACATATTCAAGAACATTAATTTCATCAACATATTAGTAGCGTCAATAAAATCACTTACACAATTGTAACACAAATATAAATATACAAGAGTACTACAACAACACAACTAGAATCCACTGCCAAAATCATCTAAATGTCGAAATGTAGTAGTAGAAGGATTACCAACATCCCCTAGATCCTCGTCACGAGGCTGTGAAGATGGGGTCTGTCCGAAGAGAGAAGGCGGTGGAGCAGGTGCCTGCAGTCCAGCCTGAGTAATGGTGCAGTCGGGCCATCATATAGTCCATCATGGCTCGTCGCTGCCTCTCGGAAACTCTCTAACCGCGACTCAGTCCTCTGCTCGCTCTCATGTAACCCCGTCTGAGTCCTCCTTTCATTCTCAGCCCGGAGCTCCCTCTCCGTCCTCAACTGCTCCTCGAGATAGGCAGTCCGTGCATCCCGTCCGTGAGGGCGCTGGAAGTCGGGGGTATCTTTCAATACATGGTGACCCTCGGCTCCCATCATCTTAGTGCGGTACCGACTACCTCTAGGAGGGTAGACGGTACCCCACACCCTAGCGCGAACATAAGGATCGGCCTGATCGATCATCGATGGCAGAGAATCGAGTCGATCCGCTAAGTCCGGATACTGCTCCCGAGCAATCTCAGCAAGCATCCTCTGAGACTCCTCCCGCACACGCTACTAAGTTAATATGAACATAAATATTTGAATATCAATAAAAGTATGATACAAAGGCATTTATTTTATTACTAAAATAAAATAAAAAAAGACTTACATGCTCCTGGACGGTTCGAAATGCTTTCTCGAGTCACGTAGGCAAATGCATCCAACGAATCAAGAAATGGCCTCGTGCGCAACTCGCTAACGATCGAACCCAGATCGTGATGGTCACGATCAAAGACGATTGGTCGTGTTGGTCAAGCTAGTCGCCTTCAAAAAATATTATTTAGAATCGAGTTTATATTTAGAATTCAAAAAAATAAAAGCGAAATATTATTATTTTTATTAAATACTAGCATTTTTTAATAAATAAAATACAATATTCGATTTTTATTTTTTATGGAAAATAATATTCTAGTTTTTATTTTTATTAAAACAATTTATTTCCACTTTTGAATAAAAAATTCCGATTTTTAATATTAATGATATTCGAATTTTAAAATACATGAAGTTCCGATTTTTCTAATTTAAAAACCGAACTTCAAGTATTTTATATTCTGAAACATTAATTTAAAAAAATGGAGTTTATATTTAGAATTCAAAAAAATAAAATCTGAAAGAGGAAGAATGAAATGAGGGTATTTTAGTCATACCATGAACTCTGGGTCGCGAAAATGGGCGCGTAGCCACTTCCACTCGTACTCCTGGAACTTGAATTCTTCTGGGGTAGCCTCTCGGGTATCACCCCAGGCTGTCCAGAACATGTGCATCTCATTTTTCCAAGATTTGCACCTACAACACACGTTGCACAACATATATCATTCGTAAGAAAAAAAATTACACAAACAATGTAGATACAAAATAAATTAAAATGACTTACTTGGTAGACTGCACCTCGTCACACCAAGTACGTAGTAGAGAGTCGGGAATGACAAACCACACCTATTAACAGCATAAATACGCAATAATTTAAAAACATCACATATTGCATTTTCAAGAACTACGTGTTGATTGAAAAACACTTATTAAATATTTATTAACTTACCGACATAGCATTATTCAAAGCATCCTTCACGCACTGCGGCACGTCCCCCCAATCGGGCCACAAAACGGGGACTCTGTCCCGAATGACAAAGCCAACATTACGGCTATATGAGGCCACAGCGTCAGAAGACATCACCGGCCGGCCGTGTCTGTCTAGAGGAATCTCATAACGGCCATGCTTACTTACGTACGAGTCGAGCGCCAGACCCTTTGCTGGGCCACGAGTCTTCTTCTTTTTCTTCTCCTCCTCGACTATATTTTTCCCCTTCTCCTTCTCCCTCTCTATCTCCTCATACAGTTTCGTCTTCGAAACCCGACAACTGCGCCAAAACATGTTGTCTGGCCAAGACTCATAGACGTATGCCTCGTCAGGGCTAATCAATCGAACGGGAACTCTTCCTCCCGACTCATCGACCTCTGGAATAGTCGGAACCATCAGAGGCATGAATAGAGTCGGCGGCGGACCGTGGGGCACCGCGGACGAGGAACTCCGTACATCTCCTGATGTGTGAGGGCTAGACGTGGGTCGGTGGATGGGAGGCATACGAGTCTCCGGCTGCGAGGGGGTCGGCCGTGGTGTCTGAAAGGATAAACGCCGCGCTAGTGCAGCGGGCTCATCTGTCGCCCTATAAAAATCGTCAGCGTTCATGCCGGTAGCTTCTAGTATCTGGCG
Organism: Orobanche coerulescens; assembly: GCA_033398695.1. Lineage (NCBI taxonomy): Eukaryota > Viridiplantae > Streptophyta > Magnoliopsida > Lamiales > Orobanchaceae > Orobanche > Orobanche coerulescens. Next base: position 122,183,405 of record CM065812.1, on the reverse strand, counting down.
GGCACGAACGCTGCTCTGAGATATGTATAGTGTACCGGGATCTGCCTTACTAGAGGCTGCGGAACTCCCCCCCGAATCGGGAGTGGTCGACTTTGTCGACTTCTTCCCCAACGCTTTCTTTATTCTATCCATAATCTAAACAAATAAATCAAATTCACAACTCAACACAACAGTAATTATCAATGCCATACCACGTTAATCTTTCGATTAACGCCGGCTATAAAATTCCTTCCTCCTCAAACAAATTCATCAAATATTTCTGAACAAATTCATCAAATAATCTAAACAAATTCATCAACTAAACAATTCAACACAACAGTAATTATCAATGCCATACCACGTTAATCTTTCGATTAACGCCGGGTATACAATCCCTTCCTCCTCGAACAAATTCATCAAATTCGCAACTCATTAAACACAAAATATTGAAAATACTAAATTCATCAAATATTGCATCACAACTCATTAAACATTTTATCTAATTCATCACATAATCTAAACAAATTCATCAAACAAATACAATAAATTCAACAAACAAAATAAAAAAAAAAGGACAAGGGTTACCACGACCGGGCTGGAGGGCGACGGGTGGAGCGGAGGGCGACGGGCGGAGGGCGACGGGCTGGAGGGCGACGGGCGGAGGGCGTCGGGCGGGCGCGGCGGCGACCGGGGCCGGGGCGGCGAGGGCCGAGGGCTGGAGGGCTGGCGGGCTGGACGATCGGCTAAACCAGAAGACGGGGCGACGGGCGGCTAGGTGACCGGCGATTGGGGCTGGGTGACGATCGGCGGGCGATTGGGGTTGGGGCTGGGTGACGATCGGCGGGCGAATGGCTAAGGGGGCAGAAGAAGAAAATAAGAAAAGGGAGGTACGAGAAACGTATAAAAGGTGGGGGTTTAGCCGATGACAAGATCTACGTCGTCGGCTAAAGTTTAAAAAAAAAAATTATACTTTAGCCGACGACATATATGACGGTCGTCGGCTAAACCCGGAAGTGACCCGACCGTGTTAGACAACACGGTCGGGCAGCAAAACAGCTTGTTTTCACTGACGGTGCAACACGGTCGTGTTGATGGACACGGTCGGGTTTAGCCGACGACCTTCTTATAAGTCGTCGGCTAAAGTTCGCTTTTTTTTTTAAAAACATTAGTCGATCGTGTCAGGACACGGCCGTGTCGCACTTGCCGAATGGGAAAACACATCAGATGATCGACCCGACCGTGTTGTCTAACACGGTTGTCAGGGTTTAGCCGACGACCGTCATATATGTCGTCGCTAAAGTATAATTTTTTTTTAAAAACTTTAGCCGATGACGTAGATGTTGTCGGCTAAACCCCTGTGTTTTTTTAATAATATTATTGATATTATATTAATGTTATGATTATGATTATTATTATTATTACTATTTTTTTAATTATATTTAACAAATAAAAATATACATCTACTAAATTTATGGCTCATAGTTTGAGTCATCACTACAGTCTGTCTCATTATCTCGAGTTGATATCCGGCAACATATGCCTCAAGTCGTCCACATTATCGTCATCGAATTTTCAAGTAATTCGTTTGTATCAATGTCAACGTACGCGAGCATCACCACTGAGTCGGACGACTCGTCCTTCAGAACATTATTCATTGTAATTGTCGTTGATGGTGGAATATTTGCTGCATTTGGCTCTTGATAAGCATCATCGTCATCGCACTGTTGTTTCTCCCAGTGTAGCAAAGACTAAAAATATTCCTCGTTGTCACAACATTCACTACCTTCCATGTGCCTTTCTTCACCAAGTCGTCCAGATAATACACCGACTTTGCTGATGTAGCAAATACAAAAGGATCACTTTCATACCATGAAGTGGAAGTGTCAACAGATAACAGCCCGTAGTCGTCTTGCATATCAGTTCTAAGACTGGTGTCGTACCATCGACACTTAAACAAGTAAATTGTCATGCCTTCCCCGTAAATTAGTTCTACCACTTCCAAAAGAACACCGTAATATCCACCATCTATCATAACCCCAGAATTTTGACATCTTCTTTTTTGGTCTCTCCCAAGGCATACGAATGTGACACCGTTGACTTTGGCCATCGAATAAATTCTTGACATAACCGGCTTCATATAAAGAAGCATAAGTTCACGCGACCAGTTAGGGTGTCCGTCATCTTGTATGTGTGTCATCTGTCATAAATAAACTTTTTATGTAAAAAACTATCTTAAGTTCAAAATGCAATAGCAATTGAATGTATACGTACCCATTCTCCAAAATAGTCGGCAAAAGTGTCATTGTGGAATCTAGTGTCACCTCGCACCATATCGCATGAGAAGTGGATGTCTTTTGTAACACCCCCAAGTTATTCAGGGTATATTACAGCGCCGTGAGCCCCGCCGTGGGACCCACAAGGCTAAACATACGCGGAATTATAAACTTGACCGATAAGGTCTACATACAATAGAAAGAAAGACGATACAAATGGTATTCGAAACCATAAACAATGAAACCATATACATCACTGCACAAATCAATACCTCGGCAACACAGGCCGGAACATCAAGGAAACTGAAATACAATACTCGAGTATTTAAAAATCCATTCCAGTACAACAACACTGAATGGAGGAAACCAAAAGAGATAACCGGAGACAAGACACAGTATCACACTTGCCCATCATCTTCATGCCGACCCGGTACCCGCCTGTCCGCTCTCCTGGAACCTGAAATACATGAAACGTATTTCCCCCATAAAGGGGTTAGCCGTCGAATAGCTAGTGCAAGTATAACAATATGAAACATAATACTTCTCAACAATAAAGTAAATGTAATCCATCAATTCATCAATTCAAGACTAGTATTCCGGAATAACTAAAATCTCATAAGACGTATGTGAATGCCATAGAAACGGTTCGTTCACCTCATACGCCGTTACGTATGTGAATGCCGTAAAAATGGTTCGTTCACCTCATACGCCGATACATGTAGGAATGCCGTCAAAACGGTTCGTTCAGTACATGCCAACAATATATCTATGAATGCCGTAAAAACGGTTCGTTCATGATATGCCATCAATATTTCTTACTTTCAAAGTCGAGAACGTACAATCATAAATGTATACTTGCCTTTGAGACATCGAGAAATCGAACGGAGGAAAGGTATGAGTTCGGTAGGTCCGAGAACGCGCTTCCGGCACCTAAACGATTCGCAAGGAATATGACAATTAATTATCCATACTCAAATTACACGAAGAGACTCCCGAAACTCGCCTACGATTCATGTATATTCGTATATAAACAACAACGAGGGCGGACCACAACCAAACCCTCTCGATTCCGTAAAAATCACGAAATATACCATGAGTCCGTAGGGAAACTAAGAATACCAACAAGATTAATCATATTCATCATGAATTAATCGACAAAACAGAACGAATCGGACAAAAACGTGAAAACCCCCAATTTTACCAAAAGTAGGGTTCTAAAGATCTAACCTTGATTCGCTGGATCAAGGGATGATATCGGACGAACGATTGATGATATAACCCAAAGAACTCCATGGATATGTTGTTAAACAACATGGCTTCAAGCTTAGAACACGCCCAGCTGCGGAAGAGGAGAAGAAGAAGGTGAAAAATGGCGATAAAAACGTCTACAGGGCCTTTTATAGGGGTTGACTGCCCTGCCGGACACGGCCCGTGCCGATCGGCACGGTCGTGTCGCACAGCTGGCCGACAGGGACTCGACCGTGTCCTGCTTGACACGGTCGCGGCGCGGAGGGCCTTCCGATAGTGACCCGTCCGACAGCGACTCGGCATGACTCGACCGTGTCCCGGAACACGGTCGGGCGTGTCGGCAGTCGGTTCTGGCTTATCCGGAAGAGTACGGCACGGGCCATGTCGGACGACACGGCCGAGTTCGGTCAGCAGAAACTTCGGCATTTCCGGACGAGTACGGCACGGTCCGTGTCGGACGACACGACCGAGTCCGGTCGGCGGTGATCGGCCAAAAGCTGAAAAATGAGCGGGTGAGCTAAAACGACCATAACTCTCTCGTCTGGACTCCGATTGACTCACCGTTTGAACCATTGGAAAGCTAACTCGATGCTCTATAATATTGCGAAGATTTAGAATTTTTTTGGAGTTACCAAAAATTAATGGTGATCTAACAAAGTCGAACTCATACGTGGAAAAGTCGCTAAAGAACACGGAATTCAACAGAACGATACCGAAATGAACTCGGATGACAAAAAGTGTAGAATTAATCATTCTCAGGATGACGAAACGGTCCCAAGCAAGTCGTCAAAATAGACTTCCACCAAAAATATAAAATTTCCGGGGATCAAAATTACGGGTATTACATTCTACCCTCCTTAAAAGAAGTTTCGTCCCGAAACTTAAAACAGGTAGGGAGAAGAAATATTTCGCCAGGAAAAACTCAACAAGATGCACAAGAACCGAAACTTACGCCCAAACGGCGAATCATCAATATAGAACACCACAATACATTACCCGAAGGCAAACCAAACCAATGCCGAAAAAGATACGGATTCAGAATGCCCGAAGACTCCAACGGAAATACCGATACATCACAATGGCCTGAAATCCGAACAGCCCAAAGCTGTAAATCATCACAATACAGATCTCAAAGGAGTAAACCTGACTGTCGGACATACCCCTCGGCATATGAACAACCAGTCGCAAATCGTCGGACATATCCAATACAACATGGACTACGAACGATCAATCAATAAAGCTCAAGAGGGACATCACAGTACGCCCGATCCGGAAATGTGTCCGTGCACATGTCCACCCCGTATACGGAATCCAGAATATACGTGTGACAATGTACCTAATTAGCCTCAAGAACTACGTCTCGTGTGCACGGTCCAATGCGGAAATATCCACGCATGACCATCGAGTGCCTGGCTAAAAATCCTACACATAACCAATCGGCATGCAGACATGATTCCGGATATGCCACGATACAACATGACAACGAAACTCAAGGGATAAAACATCCAATATGGATCATACGACTCACCAAGTGAACGATGACACACGAATAATGAAAGATCGACACGACCAACGATATTCAAAACAACCATCCTGGGATCAGAATTTCCCTAAGGACCGATTAACACGAGCAACGATCACAACACAACAGTTCGGGAAATCCTCAACTCTCAACGATCACAAAATTACCGAGTTCACAAGAATAATAGTGTGCTGCCTTGAATCGGTCAACACGACAATAATAATTCAACGCATGGGAATTATCGTTGATAATCCCAATTCAATACTTCGATTACCGTAGAATGGACAATCGATAACAATTATACAACGGATGAGAATTATCTTTTTGACAACGGATGGGAATTATCTTTGATAATCCCAATTCAATATATCGATTACCGTTAGAGCGGACAATCGATAATAATTATACAACGGATGGGAATTATCTTTGATAATCCCAATTCAATATATCGATAACCTTCAGAACGGTTAACCGATAACAATTGTACAACGGATGTCTCGGCACCTTTAATCGGTTACCGATAACGAAGATGATAATCGAATACGTCAATGCCTTCAATTGGCCAAAACGACATCAATAGAAAAACACTGATATCAATAACGATGATTCACAAAAAATATCTTGATGGAACATCAATCAATAACAACAATCGATACGTCGATGCCGCGAACCGGCTATCAACAACAATATCTCAAAGGAACATCAATAAAGAATAAAAATCGATTTGTAGATACAAATAAACGGCTATCGACAAATATATTACCAACAAGTATCGCAATGCCTTAAATCGGCCATTTACGAACAACAATAATATTTGGCATAATTTGCCGAAGGGTATCGTATCAAACAATCCCCTAATATCAACAAAATCACAAAGAGACCAAGTCTCGAAATGATACACACATTCATACACATACATGATAACATTAATCTCATTGACCAGTACAAGTATAAAACTTGCCTCGATATCAATACAACGTACTGTTACCAATTCATTTGATTTCGTCTTACGAATTCCCTCGATCTCGACCAAGTTAATCTACGAACCCTTCAACCTTAACCGCAACACAACAGTCATAATTCACGATCAAACATCATACCTTATTGTAAAACGAAGGATTGATAATCAACCGGTTCGATGACGACCAATATCAATACCACCAAACCACGAACTCAATCGTTTTACCATATCTCGACTAATCACATCTGAACAATCCAACTCGACACTTACAAATCCTGTCCACAATACGAGTCGAAATATGATGATCATATCAGCAACCAATTCGGACCAATAATAAGGGTCTAAATGTTCCAAACTCAATTCTTAAATACGAATTGACAAGGTTCACTTCTCGTAAATCCATCGTTAAAATTTACTTATGACCGTCATCAATTCGAATCATCCGACTGGTTCAAAACAATAGATAATCATATTAAAAAGGTTATCAAACAATCCAATCATTCGATTTGAATATTTGCTCCATACGTATGGGCTTCCAAATTCAGAGATGAATAATAGTCTCATCAAACTCGTAATCACAATCGTATTCCTATACGAATATTATTTCCAACACATAGTTTAGCTCTAGATATGAATATTCCATATTCATTTTCAAAACATCAACACTTCTAAAAAAAAAAATTTTTTTATCACCTCGTATAATTCAAGAGTTCTTCAAGAACATGAAATATCCGAAATCACGTTCAGAACAACATATCCGAGGTATATATCTCCATGTTACCATTTTCTTCATCATGTCATTCATACAATCTCAAGAATCGCAACAAAACCCTTATCACCATATGAAGAAGATCTCAATGATCATATCAACATCCGAAATCTCTTATTACAATTCCAATAAATCTCGTATAACATTATCACATGATACCCTAATTGTAACACCCCAGATCCTCCTGGGAATATTACACGTCGTAAACCCTTCTCACAAGGATTTACCAGGCTAAGCACAATTTTCCACGTTATTTCAAAAATGTCAAAAAGACTGATGACGGTAATATTTTTCAAATACTAAAAAAAATCATTTTCCAAATACCGTCAAAACGATCAAGGTTAAAATGCCAAAAAAAACTCAGTTTAGGGAATCGGTTTTACAAAATAAAATTTCAGTTGGCAAAATACCAAAATCCATTTCAAAAATATTCACGCAGCGGATAAAATGACAGTCCAATTTATGCATTTTCATTGAAATAAGACGAACATCAAAATACACGATTCCCGGATACTCCCTCCCAAGTAGTAATCCAAAAAGAAAAAAATGAGCCACTATCAAAGGGATATGAGGATTACCTTGTATGGACGAACCACGAAGAAAGAATAATTGAACTCCATTCCAAGAATCATTAAATCATCATAGTCATCATATGGCCTCAAGAACATCAAGATCTCTATGATTCCATAATCATAATCAACATATTCAAAGCATATCATTATCTTCCTTCAACATAAACCTCATAGAATATGGATAACACAAGGAATCACTTCAAGAATCAACAATAGTTCCATAACCAAGCTCTAATTCCATGATTCCAAGCTCACAATCATGTTAAAAGTGCTTAGAACACTCTTAAAAGTGAAGAGGGACGAGTTTTGGAGAGAAATATCTCAAAGGATCGTGAGAGAAATGAAAGGCAACACTTCAATATATAAATTGCACTCTCATTACGTACGTAGGTGTCCTTTCTTAACGTACGTAATCCAAAATCTATAACGTACGTAACCAACTCACTGTCTCATTCCATGCAGTCCATTACGTACGTAACCCATACCATACAACGTACGTAATATACCAGTTAACTTGCTACAGTACAATGGTTGTGTCACGTACGTAACACGTCTTGTATAACGTACGTAACACGTACGTTGACTCACCTGTCAACATCCTCCGCCGAAAGTTAAGGTTCCATTAATAGCGATCTGGTGTTAGCGTGCGCTAACCAACATGCGTTAGCGTGCGCTAACTGAATATAAAAATCAACCTGGGCCTACCTGTCGGTCGCCTTCCGAACTAACCCAGCAAGTCGTTACGTACGTTAGGGGTCCTCCTTAGCGTACGTAACCGAACCTCTTAGCGTGTGCTAAGTATGCACGGTAGCGTACGCTAAGTATATATCTTAGCGCGCGCTAGGCATACCTTGTAGCGTGCGCTAACGTAGCTGTACTTAGCCATTTTTCGCTATTCTCGACCAACATCTCGACATACCAAACGATCATACGGCACAATGAATACATAAACACATTCAATAACATTGTCATACGTTCCCATCATCCTCAAGAACAATTATCCATCAACGACATCCAACATATAAACGAAAAAAAATATATCCGAAAAATCGGGGTATTACACTCTACCCCCCTTAAAAACAAGTTTCGTCCTCGAAACTCGCAATCACTCGCACAAACAACATTTCAACGGGAATTCAAATTCACCAAGAATTATCGAATAATCCGAACAACATACTTACAAGTCTGTGAAGTCGAAAATCTCCCGTGATACTAGCATGCGACTCCTAAACAAAGTCTCAACATAATACCGATACACACCAATATCGCAATTAGCAATTTAACAAAATCTCAAGGAAGAGTTCACGTCCGTGACCACGGTCACGATTCTTCCTACTTTCAGCCAACATTCTGAAAGGCACACACATGCGTAAGTATAATCCGAATCGCACATTCTCGAAGTGACCAATTCCCAAGAATACCAAGCTATAAACGAAACGATTAAGAAAAATACGAGAAGAGTGAGAGGACTTACAAGTACCGGTCGACCTTGTGATGATGGCGAGTGGTGATATCAGGCAAATGCCGACTCAATCTACCCAAAAGCCCTACTTCCTAGGTATCCATAAACATAATCTCTGATACCATATTCTGTAACACCCCCAAGTTATTCAGTATATTACATAACACGTGAGCCCCGCCGTGGGACCCACAAGGCTAAACATACGCGGAATTATAAACTTGACCGATAAGGTCTACATACAATAGAAAGAAAGACGATACAAATGGTATTCAAACCATAAACAATGAAACCATATACATCACCGCACAAATCAATACCTCGGCAACACAGCCGAACATCAAGGAAACTCAAATACAATACTCGAGTATTTAAAAATCCATTCCAAGACAACAACACCGAATGGAGGAAACCAAAAGAGATAACCGAGACAAGACACGATTGCCAGCTTGCCCATCATCTTCATGCCGACCTGCACTCCGCCTGTCCGCTCTCCTGGAACCTGAAATACATGAAACGTATTTCCCCCATAAAGGGGTTAGCCGTCGAATAGCTAGTGCAAGTATAACAATATGAAACATAATACTTCTCGACAATAAAGTAAATGTAATCCGTCAATTCATCAATTCAAGACTAGTATTCCGGAATAACTAAAATCTCATAAGACGTATGTGAATGCCGTAGAAACGGTTCGTTCACCTCATACGCTGTTACGTATGTGAATGCCGTAAAAACGGTTCGTTCACCTCATACGCCGATACATGTAGGAATGCCATCAAAACGGTTCGTTCATTACATGCCAACAATATATCTATGAATGCCGTAAAAACGGTTCGTTCATGATATGCCATCAATATTTCTTACTTTCAAAGTCGAGAACGTACAATCATAAATGTATACTTGCCTTTGAGACATCGAGAAATCGAACGGAGGAAAGGTATGAGTTCGGTAGGTCCGAGAACGCGCTTCCGGAACCTAAACGATTCGCAAGGAATATGACAATTAATTATCCATACTCAAATTACACGAAGAGACTCCCGAAACTCGCCTACGATTCATGTATATTCGTATATAAACAACAACGAGGGCGGACCACAACCAAACCCTCTCGATTCCGTAAAAATCACGAAATATACCATGAGTCCGTAGGGAAACTAAGAATACCAACAAGATTAATCATATTCATCATGAATTAATCGACAAAACAGAACGAATCGGACAAAAACGTGAAAAACCCCAATTTTACCAAAAGTAGGGTTCTAAAGATCTAACCTTGATTCGATGGATCAAGTGATGATATCTGACGAACGATTTATGATATAACCCAAAGAACTCCATGGATATGTATTTAAACAACATGGCTTCAAGCTTAGAACACGCCACCGCGGAAGAGGAGAAGAAGAAGGTGAAAAATGGCGATAAAAACGTCGCACGGCCTTTTATAGGGTTGATCGCCTGCCGGACACGGCCGTGCCGATCGGGCACGGCCGTGTCGCATACCGGCCGACAGGACTCGACCGTGTCCTCGCTTGACACGGTCGCGCGCGCGAGGGCCTTCCGATAGTGACCGTCGACAAATGACTCGGCATGACTCGGCCGTGTCCGAACACGGTCGGGCGTGTCAGCCGGCGATCGCTTATCCGGAAGAGTACGGCACGGGCCGTGTCGGACGACACGGCCGAGTTCGGTCGGCAGAAACTTCGGCATTTCCGGACGAGTACGGCATGGGCCGTGTCGGACGACACGACCGAGTCCGGTCGGCGGTGATCGGCCAAAAGTTGAAAAATGAGCGGGTGAGCTAAAACGACCATAACTCTCTCGTCCGGACTCCGATTGACTCACCGTTTGAACCATTGGAAAGCTAACTCGATGATCTATAATATTGCAAAGATTTAGAATTTTTGGAGTTACCAAAAATTAATGGTGATCTAACAAAGTCGAACTCATACGTGGAAAAGTCGCTAAAGAACACGAAATTCAACAGAACGATACCGAAATGAACTCGGATGAAAAAAAGTGTAGAATTAATCATTCTCAGGATGACGAAACGGTCCCAGGCAAGTCGTCAAAATAGACTTCCACCAAAAATAGAAAATTTCCGGGGATCAAAATTACGGGTATTACATCTTTCCAGTACTGAACTTCTGGACAATTGAGCAATATCCACCAATGTGCAATTCGTGACTCGTACGGGTCTAATTGTCTTCCTGGCAACCTCCCATAGACGTCAACCTCAGTGGATATGATAGAAATATTGAATTGTATTTTATCTGCTGGAATAGAGCGGGAAGGGGGATCGAAGTTGCCCAAATACAACTTGATATGCGTAATACACTCCGACGCAAGGTAAGATTCTGCAATGCATCCTTCTGGTGCAGACTTATTGGCCACGGAGTCTTTGTAAACACCGAGTTGCCTTTCAACCGGGTACATCCACGTGTAGTGCACTGGACCAGTGACCAATAACTGCCTGGGAAGGTAGATCATGAGGTGAGGCATGTGTTGACTCAAAATGTATTTTGACGATTATTACATTCAAAACATTTAATTAGATCAATCTCAGATCGATAGTATTTTGAAGAAGCTAAATAAAGCTAGCGCACGCTACTCATCATATAGTAGCGCACGCTATCGGGAGATACATATACAGCCCAGACAAGTCAGCTGCAGCCAAGTGAAGTCGCCTGATGGATAGCGCACGCAAGTCATTCGATGTTAGCGCACGCTAAGTAACTACAGTTAGCGCACGCTATACAGTAAATAATAACGCACGCTATCGTATTATTCCATAGGACAGTGAAGTTTGGAAGGAAATCGGAAATGGATGTTGCGCACGCTACACATATCAACTTACGTACGCTAAAGCAAGGATATAGCGCACGTTACTACTCAGCTCTTGCGCACGCTACCAATATCCCGGTCAGTAGTCCAGTAGCTACTGGACTCAATTCGTTAAGGCCTTTACGTACGCTACACAAGGTAACATACGTTAATGAAAGAAATCAGTAGCGCACGCTAAGGTATAGGCATTAGCGCACGCTAAAAGGAGTCAGCATATTATCGTTTGAATTTCTACCGTTGGAAGGCAAGAGTCAATGCAGATCCGGAAAATCTGGAAAAGTTGGATTTAATTAATGCTAGCGCACGCTATGCATACTTGCTAGCGCACGCTAATCGTAAATCTAGCCGTTGGATAAAGAGTCGTTGGAGAGACAATCGGACATTGTCAAAGTCAAGATCGAATACTAGTTGATGAGACGTTAACGCACGCTACCGATACATGACTAGCGCACGCTAGCCATACTATTTTACCGTTACAACAGTCTTTATGACCGTTCAGAGATTCCAAGTCAAAAATCGATAGCGCACACTACAGGTCATTATTAGCGCACGCTAATAATATATTTTTCAGCATTTGAAGGATGGTTCTCACCTATAAATACCCGAAGGACTTGGGTATCAAACACACAACTTCAAGCATTCAAGCATACAAGCATACAAGCAATCAAAGCATACTTGAGCTCAGTTTTATATCGTTTATTGCATTTCAAGTTGTGAGAAAAGAAAGATACAAGAGTGATTTTCATTGTAATATCTATTATCCTTTGTATTCTTTCATTTGATTGTAAGTGTCGCATCACTTACACTTGAGCATAAAAGAAACGAATCAAGAGTCACTAATCCGGTGTTATTAGGATCTTTGATCCGGCATTGTTAGGATTATACTCCCATATTCATATAGTGAGGATTATCTAGTTCCTATAGAACAGTAGATAAACAAACATTTATATTGAGGGAGAGGTTGAGCTTGGACCGATAGAAGACAAGCGATTGTAACGGTTGTGAACTCGGACCGATAGAAGACGAGTTAAGATTGTGGTTTTTCTTAAGCCAATAGAAAAAGAAAGTCGGAGAGAGGACGTAGGCAAGTTGCCGAACCTCTATAAATTCTTGAGTCTTTAAATTCCGCACTATTTTCTATTTACTCGCAAGAAATTTCGGTATTCCGCATCACCACTATTCAACCCCCCTTCTAGTGGTGAATTTATCTCTTCAGTTGGTATCGGAGCGGGTCTCTTTTTAAAGGTTTAACCACCTAAGAGAAAAAGATCCGCAAACGGCACTTCTTGGCCAAATTGAAGGAAATGCTCTCAACCGTCCTCCTTTCTTCGACGGTTCCAATTTCATGACATGGAAAAAGAAGATGGCGATCTTCGTTCAAGCCTACGATATTGAAATCTGGAAAGTTATTGCTCTTGGTCCTAAACTTGCTAAGAAAGAGGATGGATCGTTGAAAAAGATCGAAGAATTCAACGACGAGGATTGGAGAAACACGCACGTCAACTCACGAGCTACTCCACTTCTCTATTGCGCTCTCAATCCCGAAGAACTCAATAGGATATCGTCCTATGAAAGTGCAAAAGAAATTTGGGAAATTTTCGATGTCACTCATGAGGGAACCACCCAAGTCAAGGAGACCAAAATCAACATGTTACTCCATGACTACGAATTATTTTCCATGAAAGACGAGGAAATGATTACAAATATGTTGGATCGATTTTCAGCCATAACAAATGGTCTTGTATCTTTCGGAAAGCCTATATCGAGCAGCGACAAAGCTAAGAAAATTCTTCGATCGTTGCCACGAGAATGGGATGCCACGGTCACTGCGATCATGGAGTCCAAAGATCTCAACAAGCTCGAATTTAGTGCCCTCATCGGGTCACTTATCAATTATGAGATCGTTATCAAGTCTAGAGGAACCAAACCAAAGCCTCGGGAAAGAGTAGTCGCATTCAATGTTGATAGCGACATTGAGGAAGATGTTCCCGAAGATGAAGACGACGAGGAACTCGCTCTCTATGCCAAAAACTTTAGAAGGTATAAAAGCCTAATTCAAAAGAGGCGAAGTTTTCTTGGTCGGGATGGCAAACCGGAGCAAAAGAAGAGTGGCTATACTCCCATCAAGAAGTTCGACAATAATTGTCGGAAATGTGGTCAAGCCGGTCACTATGCCAAAGAATGCCGAGGATCCTCTTCAAAACCTCAAATGGAAAGATTCAAAAATAAGGAGGTCCTAATCGCTTCTTGGAGTAATGACGAGGAGGAGATTGAAAGATCTCTAGACGCAAATCTTGCATTCATGGCCCTCGACTCGGAAAGTAATATCAAGGTACCGGCACCAAGGAAAAACAACTGGTACATTGATAGCGGATGCTCAAGGCACATGTGCGGCTCCGAGGACTTATTTGAAGACCTCGAATATCAAGATCAAGGACATGTGACCTTTGGAGATAATCAAAAGGGAAAAATCAAAGGCATCGGCAAAGTCGGTAAGGAACCTTCTCCTTCTATCAACAAAGTACTATTTGTTGAAGGTTTGCATCATAATCTCCTTAGCGTTTCGCAACTTTGTGATGAAGGTTTTAAAATAATATTCGAGCAAACGCATTGCACGGCATTTAGAAATAATAAAATTGCATTCATTGGTTTGAGATGTGGAAACATCTATATTGTTGATCTTAACGATAAAAGTTCATTCAATGAAAAATGTCTTATTACCTTGGATGACAATGCATATTTATGGCATCGAAAATTGGGGCATACTTCTTTACCTATTATTTCTATTTTATCTAGACACGACCTTGTTCGTGGATTGCCCAAACTCAAGTTTGATAGAAAGCATTTGTGTGAATCATGCATAAAAGGGAAACATACTCGAGAATCGTTTAAACCAAAATTCGAGGTTTCCACTAGTCGCGTTCTTGAACTCGTGCATATGGATTTGATTGGACCATCTAGACATGTTAGTTTAAATGGTAAACTTTACACTTTGGTTATTGTTGATGATTTCTCTCGATTTACTTGGGTTAGATTTCTAGCACATAAGGATGATGCATTTTCCGAATTTTCTAAATGGTGTCGTTTGGTATCAAATGAGAAAAATCTCTCCATAATTTCTATTCGCACCAATCACGGAGGTGAATTTGATTGCACCCCGTTTGAACTTTTATGTGATAAATACGGTATTAATCATAATTTTTCGGCTCCTAGAACGCCTCAACAAAATGGAGTTGTTGAAAGGAAAAACCGATCTTTGGAAGAAATGTCGAGGACAATGCTTAATGAATACTCTCTTCCACGATACTTTTGGGCCCAAGCAATTTTTACGGCATGCTATGTGATTAACCGGGTTCATGTTCGTAGAACTCATCTTAAAACCCCGTATGAATTAGGGAAGGGCAAAAAGCCCAATATTGCTTATTTTCATCCTTTTGGTTGCAATGTATTTATTTTGAACAATGGCAAGGATAACTTAGGCAAGTTTGATGCCAAATCCGACTCCGAAATATTTCTTGGCTATTGCACTAATAGTAAAGCATATCGTGTTTATAATATTAGAACGAATAAAGTTGAAGAGTCCATACATGTTAAATTAAATGATATGATCTCACCCCCGAGAAAGGTAGAATATTTTGATGATGCAGGTACTTTTCCGGATCCCTCACCCGAAGTGAAGAAAATTTCGGAAATCGAAACGAACACAATCGTTGATTTACCGAAAGATTGGAGGCACATCAAAGACCATCCGAAGGACCTCGTGATTGGAAACATTGAAGACGGTGTTCAAACCCGAAGGAGAACCACCGAATTTATGGCTCATTGTGCTTTTGTATCCGAAATAGTTCCCAAGAATATATCCGAAGCTCTCGATGATGAAAGTTGGGTGATGGCAATGCAAGAGGAGCTTGTGCAATTCAAGCATAATAATGTATGGAATTTAGTTCCCGCCCCTAAAGATAAAACAATTATCGGAACTAAATGGGTGCATAAAATCAAGAGTGATGAAGACGGCTATCCAATTCGAAATAAATCTCGTTTGGTCGCTCAAGGATATAATCAAGAGGAAGGTCTTGATTACGAAGAAAATTTTTCTCCCGTGGCTCGACTCGAAGCCATTCGCTTGCTATGTGCATTTGCCGCCCATAAGAAGATCAAACTATTTCAAATGGATGTGAAAAGTGCATTCTTGAATGGTTACATTCAAGAAGAAGTCTACGTCAAGCAACCTCCCGGTTTTGAAGACCATCAATTTCCGGATCATGTCTACAAGCTCAACAAGGCACTCTACGGGTTGAAGCAAGCACCCCGAGCATGGTATGATCGTTTAAGTCAATTTTTAATTGCAAATGATTATAAAAGAGGCAAAGTCGATAATACCTTGTTTGTTAAAATATTAAATGATGATATACTTGTTTGCCAAATCTATGTTGATGACATTGTATTTGGAGCTACTAACGAATCCTTGTGCCAAGATTTTTCTAACCTTATGAAAGGAGAGTTCGAAATGAGTATGATGGGAGAATTAACGTTCTTCCTCGGGCTTCAAATCAAACAATGCAAAGATGGAATTTTTATCCATCAAACGAAGTACTCAAACGAACTCCTCAAGAAATTCAATATGAAAAGTAGCAAGGTGATATCTACGCCAATGTCGTCATCATTGGAGCTTGAGAAAGATGAAAATGGCAAATCCGTAGATCAAAAATTATATCGAGGTATGATCGGATCTCTGTTATATTTGACTGCATCTAGGCCAGATATAATATTTGCTACATGTTTATGTGCTCGATTCCAAGCTAATCCCAAGGAATCACATTTAATTGCTTGTAAACGCATTTTTCGCTACTTGAAAGGAACTATTGGACTAGGTCTATGGTATCCTTCTTGCTTGGATTTTAATTTAATTGCATATAGTGACGCCGATTTCGGCGGATGTAAAATTGACAAGAAGAGTACTAGTGGTACATGTCATTTTGTTGGATCTTGTTTAATATCTTGGGGAAGTAAAAAGCAAACCAGCGTAGCATTGTCTACAGCTGAGGCCGAATATGTCGCTGCAGGGAGCGCCTGTGCTCAAGTGCTATGGATTAAAAATCAACTCCGCGACTACGGCATACATTTTGAAAATACCCCTATCCTATGTGATAACACTAGTGCAATTAATTTGAGCAAAAATCCTGTGTTGCATAGTAGAACCAAACATATAGATATTAGACATCATTTTTTACGTGATCATGTTCAGAAAAAAGACATCTGTTTAATATTTGTCGGGACGAAGGACCAACTTGCTGACATTTTTACAAAACCTCTTCCCGAAGAATCATTTAATTCCATTCGCTTACAACTTGGCATGGGACATGTAGACAACTTTTGAAATAAGCTTACTACTCAAAATATCAAAATCCTTGATTCGGATCACTCGCTAGCGCGCGCTAGCTTCATTTTCTTAATGCGCGCTAAAATTTGCTTTCGATAGCGTACGCTAAAGCTTACTTCCTTGCGTACGCTAATTAAATTTTTCGAATTCCATCCTAGCTACTGGACAGTCCAGTAAGCTTTTCATTTCTTACCTAACGTACGCTAATTCTATAATCCTAGCGTATGCTAACTAAAAGTTCGCTGACTATATATATTTCCGTACGACCCAAAAACTCTTCACACTTCCTAACGTACGCAATCGACAGAATATTTCCCTCTTGCAAAAACCCTAGCCGCTAATCAGATTCTTCAAACCTTCTCCAGATATTCAATTCCTCACCGATTGATGTCGAGCAAGAACCGAACAGCCATGGCAAAACAATACAATAACCTCAAACGTCCTCTCAACGCCCAATTTGATGCGAATCGTTTCATCTCATCAACTGCCTCGAGGGTTTTCTTTGACATTCTTCCACAAGAACACATCACGGACTGTTATTTCTTCAATCTTTCGAGTCTGGAACGGGTAAATCTCGATATTTCTAATTTCTTCTCCTCGCTTGGAATTGCCCGTTTTGTCGAATGTAAAAACCCCATTTTCCCTGAACTTGTCCGAGAGTTCTATGCTAACCTTCATGTGGCCGAAAGTGAAGGGTCTTCATCCCTTGTTTTAGGAAGTCTTGTCGGAGGAACTCGAGTGAAAATTTCCTCGGATGTTTTGTCTCAAATTTTTGGTTTACCCTGTGACGGTTTTGTATGTACTGGAAAAACCATTGCCGATGATAATGGAGTCGGGGAAATCGATGTCAAAGAGTTCCTTAGCTCAAAGGCCGTTATTGACATAACGGACGATTTCTTCGAAAACAATGATTTTGGGATCAATATTCGTCTTCTCCTGGTAGCTCTCACAAAATGCTTAATGCCGAAGGTGAATTCCCAGCACAAATTAGTGGGAGTCGACAAGCAAGTGGTGTATCGAGTTCTCAATGACGATAAAGTGAATTTTGCCGATATCATCATCAGCTGGATGAAGGTGAAGGGCGACCTTTTTCGGTCGAAAAACTACGCATCTCGCTCCCGCAAGGCTGGAATGCCTTATGGCTCAATCCTCACGGCCATATTCAGTTTTCACCAAGTCGACTTGTCGAAAGACAAGGCAGTCCCCGTCTCTCTCGGTCATGAGATCTCGGACGCTTCGCTTAAGGCTATGCACTATGTCCGGACGTCCAACAGAGGCTGGATCATATTCCCGTATCTACGCGACGACGACCAAGTGGAGAAAGGGTCGCGCATGCCTACTACAGAGGAGAAAATCACTCGTCGGGGACCTCATACTCTTCGCGAAATGCAAACCGGGGAGTTCGTGAGGAAGCCTACTTCGAAAGGGAAGCGCCCGATGAGAGATGTTGTCACGGAGGAAGAGGAAAGCGACCTTTGTGCTCAGATGCAGAGCATCGAGACCTCTCAGGCTGAAATTCGAGAGGATGTTCGGGCTCTACATTCGGAAGTCCGGGAAGTGCGCGGGTTGATATCCGATTTCATCCGTTTCACACACCCTTCGTTTCCTTTCCCCTCGTCTTCTTCCGACCCTTAGATTTGAGGATTTCTGATGTTTGGTTGTAGAACCTTGTTGTTCGAATAATCTTTATGTCTCATGTCAACTCTATGTATTGCTTGAATTCCATCTTGATGATATTCGCATTTCACTTCATTTGGCATTTGTTGTTTACAAGTATTGTTGTTTACATAATTTCGCTTTGAATAAAGGTATTTTTGTTGATATTTGTTATAACGCAACAATTTAGGGGGAGTTCCTTTTTGTTTATGTCAAAAAGGGGGAGAATACTCCAAAAATCAAAATATACTAATATATCGAACAAGTTTACCTTGATTCGAATCATTTAAAATATTTTTTGCAGGTATTAATTAAATGTTTTGACATCATCAAAAAGGGGGAGATTGTTGACTCAAAATGTATTTTGATGATTATTACATTCAAAACATTTAATTAGATCAATCTCATATCGATAGTATTTTGAAGAAGCTAAATAAAGCTAGCGCACGCTACTCATCATATAGTAGCGCACGCTATCGGGAGATACATATACAGCCCAGACAAGTCAGCTGCAGCCAAGTGAAGTCGCCTGATGGATAGCGCACGCAAGTCATTCGATGTTAGCGCACGCTAAGTAACTACAGTTAGCGCACGCTATACAGTAAATAATAACGCACGCTATCGTATTATTCCAGAGGACAGTGAAGTTTGGAAGGAAATCATAAATGGATGTTGCGCACGCTACACATATCAACTTACGTACGCTAAAGCAAGGATATAGCGCATGTTACTACTCAGCTCTTGCGCACGCTACCAATATCCCGGTCAGTAGTCCAGTAGCTACTGGACTCAATTCGTTAAGGCTTTTACGTACGCTACACAAGGTAACGTACGTTAATGAAAGAAATCAGTAGCGCACGCTAAGGTATAGGCATTAGCGCACGCTAAAAGGAGTCAGCATATTACCGTTTGAATTTCTACCGTTGGAAGGCAAGAGTCAATGCAGATCCGGAAAATCTGGAAAAGTTGGATTTAATTAATGCTAGCGCACGTTATGCATACTTGCTAGCGCACGCTAATCATAAATCTAGCCGTTGGATAAAGAGTCGTTGGAGAGACAATCGGACATTGTCAAAGTCAAGATCGAAGACTAGTTGACCAGACGTTAACGCACGCTACCGATACATGACTAGCGCACGCTAGCCATACTATTTTACCGTTACAACAGTCTTTGTGACCGTTCAGAGATTCCAAGTCAAAAATCGATAGCGCACGCTACAGGTCATTATTAGCGCACGCTAATAATATATTTTTCAGCATTTGAAGGATGGTTCTCACCTATAAATACCCGAAGGACTTGGGTATCAAACACACAACTTCAAGCATTCAAGCATACAAGCATACAAGCAATCAAAGCATACTTGAGCTCAGTTTTATATCGTTTATTGCATTTCAAGTTGTGAGAAAAGAAAGATACAAGAGTGATTTTCATTGTAATATCTATTATCCTTTGTATTCTTTCATTTGATTGTAAGTGTCGCATCACTTACACTTGAGCGTAAAAGAAACGAATCAAGAGTCACTAATCCGGTGTTATTAGGATCTTTGATCCGGCATTGTTAGGATTATACTCCCATATTCGTATAGTGAGGATTATCTAGTTCCTATAGAACACTAGATAAACAAACATTTATATTGAGGGAGAGGTTGAGCTTGGACCGATAGAAGACAAGCGATTGTAACGGTTGTGAACTCGGACCGATAGAAGACGAGTTAAGATTGTGGTTTTTCTTAAGCCAATAGAAAAAGAAAGTCGGAGAGAGGACGTAGGCAAGTTGCCGAACCTCTATAAATTCTTGAGTCTTTAAATTCCGCACTATTTTCTATTAACTCGCAAGAAATTTCGGTATTCCGCATCACCACTATTCAACCCCCCTTCTAGTGGTGAATTTATCTCTTCAGCATGAGGTCAAAAAAGTTTGGAGGAAATATTCGCTCAAACTTGCACAAGATATAGATGATCTCATCTTGCATTTTACGTAAATCATATCTCTTGACTTCTCTCGTACATAGTTTCTGGAAAATTCTTGACAATGCAACACATGGCTCAACCACCTGTTTTGGTAAGTACGGTCGAATAAATACCGGAAATAGGCATTGGAGTAGGATATGACAATCATGACTCTTCAAACCAGTTAACTTGTTCTCCCTGAAATGAACACATCTTCCTATATTTCCAGCATACCCGGTAGGATACCTAACAGTCTTTATCCAGCAAAATATCTCAGTTCTCTGCTCGGGAGTGATGGTGTAAGCTGCCTTAGGCATTTTTTGTTTTCCCTTGACAGTTTTCAACCACAAATGTTTTCTTATGCTCATTTCTTCCAAACCTTTGCGTGCTTTTGGCCCGTCTTTGGTCTTTCCATCCCAACCTAAGGTTGTCCCAACCACACTTTCGTAAACATTCTTTTCAATGTGCATGACATCCAAGAAGTTCCTTATCAGTAACTTAGACCAGTAAGGCAATTCCCAGAATATACTTTTGTGCGACCAATACTTATACCTATCGGGCCTTTCAGGGGTTGCTGCAAGCACATCAGGATGGTTGCTAAGCTGACCAAAATCGTACTCATTAAGAATTGATAGTATTTCATCACCTTTCCACTGTCGTGGTGGCTCGCCCATTTCTACAGTGCCATCAAATGCTGCAGCATCCATACGCCACTCATGTTCCCTGTCAAGCCATATCCGATGACGCATTCGGATAACTTTCCTACAGTGGTACCTAGCACAATCTGCATTCAAACACACTGGACAACCTCTATATTCGCTAATAACAGATCCAGACAGCATTCCATATGCAGGAAAATCACTAATAGTGCCGATACACATGGCGTGCAAGTAGAACGTCTCGCATTTAATAATAGCGTGACGTGGGATGACCTTGCTCCCACAACAATTTCATCTCCTCTATCAAAGGTCTCATATACACATCGATACACTTTCTCGGATATCCCGGCCCCGGGACTAACAAGGTCAACATATTATACTCCTTCCGCATACACATCCACGGAGGAAGATTGTAAGGAATCACTACAACAGGCCATACGGTATATGAAAGACTCATGTTACCAAAAGGGTTGAAACCATCAGATGCAATCCCGAGCCTCACATTTCGGATATCTGAAGAAAAATTCGGATACTCCCTATCTATATGCTTCCACGCTTCTCCATCTGAAGGGTGTATCATAGTATCCCTGTCATTAGTGCGCGGCTCGGCATGCCATCTCATTGCTTTTGCCATGTGAGGAGACATAAAAAGACGTTCCAACCTGTCCTTCAGTGTAAAATACCAAAGTACCTTCACCGGTTTCTCTTTTCCAGAAGGAGTGATCCTATATCTCTCTGTATCACATACAGGACATCTCGTGAGGTCTTCATTAGGATGCCCCCAGAATAGAACACAATCATACATGCAGACGTGGATCTTAATGTCGGAAAGACCAAGATCTTTCAAAATTCGTCTCATTTTTGAATATGTATTAGGAAGATGATGACCCTGTGGAAGCATATTACTCGTAAGCTCCAAGTAATCATATACAGACTTGATGGATGATTTGTTTTCCACCTTTAATCTCATCGTTTCCATGACACAATCAAGAACAGTCATGTTACACCCTGGGTATAGAGGGGTCTGTTAGAGTTGAATTATCTTATTGTACCTGTCAAGCCCAGCAGTATTGCAAGGCAACGGTCTACGGGGTCGTGGGATTTGCTCAGTTAGTACAAACGTCTCGGAAAAACCAAACACATCATCAATCAACCTCCTCTTCGGATCGGTGAACCCGCCGTTACCACTAAATTGTCCGTGATCATACGGAATAACAGAATTCGGTGCTTCACCGTGGTATATCCAACATGTATATTTACTCCAAAAACCATTCTTCTTTAGGTGTTCCCAGACCTCATCAAATGGAAAACGAAACATATCACTGCGACATCTACATTTATTACATGGACAGTAGTGCAACGTATTAGTCGTGCTCTTTTACAAATCTCATAAACTGCTTCATCCCATCCATTACACTTGGATCCCATTTTCGTAACCCAATCCAACTCTTATCCATCCTGAAAATGTATACATTTTCCAATATTAATCCAACTAACTAATATTGTTCAAATTATAAATGAAATCACAACAAACAATTAATCATAATGATTATCATCATAAAACTTAATCGTTTTACATAAAAGCAATCGAATGTAACATGAATAATACAAAGTTTCGAAATCACAATAAAAAATACAATAAAATACATACCTTAATCGAAATGGTGATTATAACAACCGATAGAAACCTTCGGCACTCCAGCTAGCACAACTCAAAGTAGCAACTCACAAGTTTTTTTCGGGAATAATTGAAAGAATCGGGAATAGAAATGTGCTCTTTAGCGGGGAGAGGTGCAAGATTGGGTTGGTGTTCCCTGAACTATAAATAATTTTCACTTGGAGGTTTAGCCGACGACCTAGATCTAGGTCGGCTAAAGTATATTATTTTTTTGTGGGGTTTAGCCGACGACCTAGATCTAGGTCGTCGGCTAAACCAAGACATTATTATTTTTTTCTGGAAGAGTTTAGCGACGACCTCGGTATAGGTCGTCGGCTAAAGTATATTATTTTTTTAAAAAAGTTTTAGTCGACGATCTAGATCTAGATGCCGTTTAAACCCTTACAATATTATTTTTGGAAGGAGTTTGGCATGACCTAGATCTAGGTCGTCGGCTAAAGTAAATTTTTTTTTTTAAAATATACTTTAGTGACGACCTAGATCTAGGTCGTCGGCTAAACAATTACATTATTATTATTTTTTTCGGAAGGAGTTTAGCCGACGACCTAGATCTAGGTCGTCGGCTAAAGTATATTTTTTTTTTCTTTTCGGTCGGCTAAACATTATGACGGTCGTCGGCTAAATCTCTTTAATATAGCCGACGACTATTTCGAGCTTTAGCCGACGACCTCCACTAAGTCGTCGGCTAAAACCCTTTAGCCGACGGTATTTTGAGTCGTCGGCTAAAGTGCGAAGTTTAGCCGACGACACTTTATAGTCGTCGGCCGTTTTTTTTTGGGTCGTCGGCTAAAGTACCTTTTTTGGTAGTGTTAGGTAGTAAGCCACCACTTGGTTCTCTTCCGAAAATCCAACCATGTCGAAGAGTTCTCGAAGTGCTCGAGCTAATGAATGATTTCAGCTGGTTCAGATGAACCCTCAAAACTAGGCGACTATTATTGTGTCATGGACCCCCAACCGGACCCACCAGGCGAAACACAATATCAATAATCGGTAACAGAATATATTTGTAGTACCGAATCACGTTATATTAGAGGAAACACTCCTATAAAGAGTTTATAAAATACTTAGCCAACTACATCAATAAATCAACACGATCATCATAAATACAAGTGTAATTCGTATGAACATGGAATATACTGTATCAATAAAAATTATAAAGTATAAGGAGTATAATGCAACATAAAAATACAATAACACAACAAGAATCAAGATGACTCGGGCCCCTAGACTAGTATCCGTGAGACTCTTCGTTGTCATCATGTTCATTTTGTGCATTTGCCTTCCTTTGACCTAAAATACGATACAAACAACATGTAGGGTCAGATAAACAAGATAATGACTTTAAGATGTTGAACATATACAATACAACATGAGTATGAAAAAATGATAATCACATATGTCGAAACACCCAATCAATCTGTTAGGAGTATGCCCTCTAATGCCACTCAGAGGTTGTTGAGTGAGGGCATTGTACTTGTAATTATGTAAACAATTTATATAAGGCAAATGAATGTTTCTTTATTTACTGGTAGTTACTGTCATTCCTAACTCGTAAATAAAAATATAGAAACTAGTCCGTGTATTTGAGAGCAAAACGTTCCACTCCTTATTGGATAAGGGGGTCGGCACTGGAAAGGTTTATAGCTCAAATACTTAATCGTTTGCAAGTCGATGAAACTTGACTGGGCGTTAAGTTTATGTGAAGACTTGTATGACGTGTTCTTTGACATGGAGAGTGCCTGTCGAACACTAATGGTTAGTGGGAGCACATGTTATAGGTATGCTAATTAGATTAGTATACTCAAACCGACTCACCCTCGATTCGTCACAAGGATTTCACTCCGGGACAGTCAATGACGGAATCGAAAGGTTGTGATAGGTATTCGTGAACCTTTGACTTGAGGATTTAGTAGGGATGTGCTTGTGACGTCAAGATTTTCATTAGAGTAGTTCGACCCTGTAAACCGGAAGGCGGGGGTCAACCTCGACGTGCATCTTGACGGCCAAGTAGCAGGTCCTACTGAATACCAAGATAGAATTCTTTCTCCTATTAGTGAACAGGTTATATGTCCTATGCGGTTATTGGCAGATGAGATCATAAGTCTTTGGCCAAAGCATTGGAGCTAGCTGTATTAGATACACGAGAGCTCGATGATCTCGATTTGCATTAATGCATGCATAGCGTCAAGTACAGATAGGGTTTGACTGACCGTGACCCTATAACTTGATCGGGACATTTGAAAGAAGGGTTTATACGTATACTGGTATTCACGACAGAATGGTTCTTGAATGATCCCAATCATTCGTTCTCGAGAAGCAGTGTAGGCCACCAGTGGCTAGGTGGTGCTACTACTCTTTGGTTCCTCCCATTCTTGGCCGATCGAGACGGACCTACCGAGTCGCGCATTAGGATTGACGACGGAATGAATTAAGCTAATTCTCTCATTATAAATATTAGATATTGGATATCTAATTTATTGGACATTGGATGTCTAATTGATTTTGGGACATTGGATGTCTAAATCGATTTATTGGATAAATTGATTTACGGCCTAATAGATTAAATAAATTACTGGGTGATTAATTTAATTCATGAATATAATTATTTCTTGGAGAAATTAATTATGTTATTTTGTATTTGATATGTTTAATTAATTGGATTAATTAAACAATATAAATACATCGGAACGGAATTGGAGTTTATCTGTTTGGACTCTCGGGAGTCCGAAACGAAACGAACTCGTCCGATTTCTTCTAGAGGCTGGCCCCACCTTGATTTCTACCTTGATCATTGTCTTGTTTTCTTGTTGGAAGACTTTTGACATATGAGATTTCATTTCTCTTATTATAAGGTTAAAGGTGATTTTGTGGGTGTTATGATTATCTTGTGAATTATTTGAAGACCAAAATATAAACTCCCTTTTCTCCTCTCCTTAAGACACTCACGGCAGCAACATTAAAGTGAGAGGGAAGAGAAATTTTTGTGTTCTATCATCATTCACTTCATCTTCATTTTTCTTGGAGAAAAATTGAGAGAAAATTATTGAGAGATATATTATACACTTAGAGTGTAGTAATAAAAGCTTCATCACTTGATTCTAGCCGTAACCTTAGAGGTTAATCGAGTGTTATTGTTCCGATCATCTTTCCGGCGCGTGGCAAGTAGAGACGCGGTGTTTTCGGCGTTGGATCGTTCAAGAGCTTGGGGAATAGCTTAAGAGAAGGTTATCTAATTTAATCAACGGACTACGAGGGTATGTTTCTCGTATCTCTTGTATTTCGTTTTGATATTCGTATATACGTAGCTCGATCGATCCTCGTAGGGATTCGGATCGAATTAATTTTCGTTTTACCGCTTCCGCTGGGCCTTCGTTTTAGGCACCGAATCCCAACAGTGGTATCGGAGCGTAGGTCTTGCAATCGTATATACGATATATTGTATTTGGAATGCTTGATTAAATGATTAGTGATTTGGAATCACAACCGTTTAATTCGTTGTTTTAATTGTTCGTCGAAAATTTAATTTTTCCATGTTTTTATGTTACTATATAAATCGGTTTTATTTATTAAAAGTGAATTATATGGGTAATATTAAATTAGAAAAATATAATTTTTGAAATCGGGACGAAAAAGAGTCGGAAAATCGCCTGCCCGGTGGACTGCCCGGCCGCCTGTGGGCTGCCCAGGCCGCCAAAGTCTTGGACTGGCCGGCTTGTTTCTGACCGGGCAGATCAGCCCCTCGGCTAAGGACCGGTTGTGATGCGGACCACGGGCTAGGCCGGGCGATTTTATTTCGATTCCGTTTTGTGTTTATGTTTCGTTATAATAATTCGGAAATTAAATTGGATTTAATTTGACTAAATAAAATACTTGGTGTTTTATTTTGAGGAAATTTATTATTGTGAAATATTTATCATCCGGTTTATACGAACGAATTAAAACTACCATGTTTGTGAATTAATTGGATTAATTCTAATAGATGGTTATTTTTTATATTGGTTGGATCAATATAATTAATGTGTAGTCCATTTATTTAGTATTTATTGGATGAATGCTTTTGAATGGGGATGTGGTTCATGGACTTAGTTTTGAATCGTTCGGTTTTATTCGATTGGGTTGTAAAGGCCGTTTTGAGCCTATTTATTTTACTAGAATTATTTGTATCTAGGATGTAATTTTTCAATGTAAAATTTATATGTAATGACGAAGACCGGAGGAAGATCCATTTCGAGAAGACGAAGATTCAAGACGAAGACTTGTAATTAGATTACGGAGTTTTTGTTTTCTAGGAACGGTCCATGAACCACATGTTGGTAGCAACTAGGTTGTGAATGGTTGTTTCATATTGTATGAATGCCACAAACGCGCTTAAATGAATTAATGTGCAAAGTGTAACATTAATCGCGATAATTCTCCCACAACAAATAATTAAGTTTATAAGGTTTCAAGATTTTCCTTCCCTCCTTCGAGCTTTCGGGAAATTGAAATCCAAACCGGATGTGCTATGCTTCCGAGTTATCGGGGTAGTCGTTCGGGGAGGATGGATAAATTACCGAGAGCGCATGGATGCCTTCGGTTGGAGCAAATTTTATCCCTAGAAACCTGATAGGTTGTCGGATAAGATTCAATTGTGAAACTGATTTGCGTCGATGGTATAAACTTAACTTGTTCACGAACCATAGAAACCGTATAGGTTGAGGGGAGTGAACAAGGGGAAAAAGATCGAATCATCCATTAGATGGGTTGGTGTTGGACACCACTTTATGAAAATTAATAGACTAGAAACCTATTCGGTTGCCCTCTATTAAGATTTATAAAGAACTCGATCACCACTATGAAGTAGAGCGACGATACTTCCGGATTTCACATGGGAGTGTGTTGTTCCGATAAAAATAGTGGGAGCTGGGTAACAAGAATAGAAAAGACCGTAATTCTATACTCAGATCATAATATAACAAGTCACTAATTAATCTGTTATACTTAATGCAGACAAATCTCAATATGACAATAAATCCACTCGCAATTCTACTCGAAAAGAACACCTTAATGGGACCTAACTTTGTGGATTGGCTCCGAAATCTGATGATTGTCCTCAGTATAGAGGCACTGGGATACGTCTTGGAGACGGACATTCCGGCGCTCCTGTGCGGACCCGAGCCAATCAGGAAGAGATTGAAAACCACGAAAAGTGGGTTAAGGATGACGTGAAAGTCCGTGATTATATGATGGCTTCCATGTCTAATGAGCTTCAGAGAGCTCATGAGAAAATGACTTCTGCTAGGCAGATTCTATCTCACTTAACCGAGCTTTATGGTGAGCACAGCAGAACTGCAAGATATGATATATCCAAGCAACTGTTCGGTGCAAGGATGAAGGAAGGTGAGAAGGTTGGGGAACACGTCCTCAAAATGATATCCATGATCGAGAGATTGGAGGCTCTTGATTTTAAAATGGATACTTCTCTCCAAACCGACCTTATCCTACAGTCTCTCCCTGATTTCTTCTCACAGTTTGTTATGAACTTCAACTGCAATGAGATTGCATGTAATTTAGCTGGGCTAATGAACAAACTTGTGACCACTCAGTCTCAGATGAAGACTCCGCGGATGAAGGAGTCTGCTCTTGTGATTTCTTCTGGACCTCGGAGGTCTAAGAACAAGAAGAAAAAGACCAAGAAGCAAACTGGACCACAAGTTAAGGACCTTAAGGGTAAGGGCAAGGCCCCGATGAGCTGGGCCACTGGGCTAGAGACTTTCCGATTCTTCATGGCACTTTAGGTACAGAACTTTTAGTTTTGGAAACAAATTGTTCTGCTACTGTATTTTCTACTTCCTGGATACTGGATTCTGGTGCTAGTTCTCATATTTGTACCGTGAATCAGGATCTAGAACAAAGTAGGAAGCTTGGAGCTGGAGAAGTTATGATCACAGTCGGAAGCGGGCATAGTGTCGAGGCGACCGACATAGGATCACTTCTTTTGGGTTTAGAATCCGACTTTGTTTTGACTTTAGAAGATGTACTTGTTTTGCCCAAGGGGCACAAAAACATTGTATCCATTCCGGTCATGGACCGAAAAGGCTTTTCATTTTTCATTGGTGATGGTTCCTGCAAAATTTATTTTAGAAATAAACTAGTGGGTACTGCTACATTGTTGAATGGATTGTATCATCTAAATCTCATAAACAAAGTAGTTGTGAATACTATGACTAGAAAACGTGGTAGGGATGAAACCAATCAAGTTTTGAAATGGCATCTTAGACTTGGTCATGTTGGTCAGACCAGGGTTTACAAGATGGAAAAAGATGGACTTATGGGTCCATTGGGATCGGATCCCTTTCCTACTTGTGAATCTTGCCTTAAAGGCAAAATGACTAAGTCCTCCTTCACAGGGACTTTTGAAAGAGCCGCTGATAAACTGGGATTAATCCATACTGACGTTTGTGGTGCTTTGGAAGCAGCACGTGACGGATATCAATATTTCATTACGTTTACAGATGATCATACTAGGTATGGTTATGTATACTTAATGAAACATAAATCCGAGGCCTTTGAGAAATTCCAGGAATTCAAGGCCCTAGTCGAGAAACAAACTGGTAATCATATCAAAGCACTTCGGTCGGACCGAGGTGGCGAGTATATGAGTATGGAGTTTGACGAGTTCCTTAAGGAACATGGAATAGTTTCACAACACCTCCAGGTACTCCTCAGTTAAATGGTGTGTCAGAAAGAAGGAACCGGACCCTGTTGAACATGGTCCGTTCCATGCTGGGCTATACTGACTTGCCGATTTACTCGGGGTATGCACTCTGATCGCATATATCTTGAACAGATGTTCTTCTAAATCCGTTCCTAAAACTCCACATGAGATGTGGGAAGGAAGGAAACCAAGTCTTAATCATATTAGGATTTGGGGATGTCCCGCTTATGTCAAGAAGACTAAGGTGGAAAAGTTGGAAGCTAGGTTTGCGAAGGGACGTTTCATTGGATTCCCATCTGGGACGATGGGATATCTATTCTACATGCCCGAAGATCGAAGGATCGTTGTTGCTTTACAAGCACACTTCCTCGAAGATGAGTTCATTCAGGAAGGCGGAGCAGGTAGAAGTATTTCTTTAGAAGAATACAATGAAACTCCTCGAGAGACACCTGTGCAAGAAACTGGAACCGAACTTTCTGAAACACAAGTACAACCACCTCGTAGGTCTAGTAGGGTGTCTCATTTACCTGAGAGGTCTGGGCTTGTGCACTTGGAGGAGCTGGGTCTCCATGAGATTCTAAGTGATATCCAAGAGACCGACCCGACGACCTATGACCA
Source organism: Orobanche coerulescens (assembly GCA_033398695.1). Lineage (NCBI taxonomy): Eukaryota > Viridiplantae > Streptophyta > Magnoliopsida > Lamiales > Orobanchaceae > Orobanche > Orobanche coerulescens. Next base: position 122,153,142 of record CM065812.1, on the reverse strand, counting down.
AGCGATGGTGGATGTAGACTCCGCGAAATGGCGTGAAGCTATGGAAGCTGAGATAGACTCGATGCATGTAAATCAGGTCTGGACTCTAGTAGACCGCCCCAAGGGCATAGTGCCCATTGGGAATAAGTGGATCTACAAGAGAAAGACTGATGGTGATGGCAAGGTTGACGCCTATAAGGCCAGGCTTGTGGCAAAGGGTTATACCCAAAAGGAAGGGATTGATTACCACGATACCTTCTCGCCCGTAGCCATGATCAAGTCTATTCGCATGATGCTTGCTATAGCCGCTACCACGATTATGAGATATGGCAAATGGACGTAAAGACGGCTTTCCTTAATGGATTCCTCGAGGAGGAAATCTATATGGAGCACCTAAAGGCTTTGTGTCCGAAGTCGATATTCGAAAGTGTGCAAGCTTCAGCGTTCCATTTATGGATCAAGCAAGCGTCGCGTAGTTGGAACCTTCGTTTTGACGAGGCGGTCAAAGAGTTTGACTTCGTGCAAAATGAAGAGGAACCTTGTGTATATACGAAAGTTAGTGGGAGCAAGATCGCATTCTTAGTACTATATGTAGATGACATTCTACTAATAGGAAATGATGTGGGAATGCTCGATTACCTGAAAGCTTGGCTTTGAGTAATTTCTCCATGAAAGACTTAGGAGAAGCAACCTATATTCTTGGTATTCGGCTCTACCGGGATAGAGCGAAGAGAACAATAGGCCTTTCCCAAGCCCTCTATATAGATAAGATCTTAAAGCGATTTAAGATGGACGATTCTAAAAGAGGGTTCCTACCGATGCAACATGGAATAAAACTCACCTTGAAGATGTGTCCTCAAAGTGAGGAACAACGCAAGGAAATGAGTAATATACCATATGCTTCGGCCGTGGGTAGCCTTATGTATGCTATGTTGTGTACAAGACCTGACATCGCGCATGCTGTAAGCGTGGTGAGTAGGTTTCAGCAAACCTGTAGGGAACATTGGAATGTCAGAAAGAACGTTCTCAAGTACTTGAGAAGAACGAGAGATATGGTTCTTATGTATGGCGGTGGAGATTTGGATGTGGTGGGATTCACTGATTCGGACTTCCAAGGACTGAAGGACGACTCGATGTCCACTTCTGGCTACATATTTACTCTTAATGGAGGAGCATTATCTTGGCGTAGTGCCAAGCAAAGCGCGACTGCTGATTCCACCTGTCAGGCTGAGTATCAAGCAGCCTCGGAGGCTTCCAAGGAAGGGTTCTGGATTAAGAAGTTTCTAGGAGAACTTCAAATGATACCATGTGTTGAGTCAGCTGTTGTATCTGCGACAACGACGGAGTCAGAGTACAGCCAAGGAGCCGAGGTTTCACAACAGCACCAAACATATTGAGAGGAAGTAGCATCTCGTAAGAGAATTTATTCGCAAGGGATACATTGTGCTGCACAGAGTAGACTCGGCCGACAACGTCGCCGATCCACTATCTCAGACTAGCTTGGAGCGTCATCTGGAGAACATGGGTATTAGATACCATAGTGTGTGGCATTGAGTGCAAGTGGGAGATTGTTAGGAGTATGCCCTCGAATGCCACTCAGAGGTTGTTGAGTGAGGGCATTGTACTTGTAATTATGTAAACAATTTATATAAGGCAAATGAATGTTTCTTTATTTACTGGTAGTTACTGGCATTCCTAACTCGTAAATAAAAATATAGAAACTAGTCCGTGTATTTGAGAGCAAAACGTTACACTCCTTATTGGATAAGGGGGTCGGCACTGGAAAGGTTTATAGCTCAAATACTTAATCGTTCGCAAGTCGATGAAACTTGACTGAGCGTTAAGTTTATGTGAAGACTTGTATGACGTGTTCTTTGACATGGAGAGTGCCTGTCGAACACTAATGGTTAGTGGGAGTACACGTTATAGGTATGCTAATTAGATTAGTATACTCGAACCGACTCACCCTCGATTCGTCACACGGATTTCACTCCGGGACAGTCAATGACGGAATCGAAAGGTTAATCGAGTGTTGTTGTTCCGATCATCTTTCCGGCGCGTGGCAAGTAGAGACGCGGTGTTTTCGGCGTTGGATCGTTCAAGAGCTTGGGGAATAGCTCAAGAGAAGGTTATCCAATTTAATCAACGGACTACGAGGGTATGTTTCTCGTATCTCTTGTATTTCGTTTTGATATTCGTATATACGTAGATCGATCGATCCTCGTAGGGATTCAGATCGAATTAATTTTCGTTTTACCGCTTCCGCTGGGCCTTCGTTTTAGGCACCGAATCCCAACACAATCATGGTGTATGAACGACCAAACACAGCTCGAAGGGCGGACGTCATGTTACGCCCAAGATAGAAATGTGTCCATGCATAACACCAATATATATATCGATGCAATATACGTGGTCTTGTACCTAATTAGTCTCACAGAGTAACCACCCCTTTTTGCAAAGTCCATTGTGAGACAAACTATCAATATATGACTATATATCCCCGACTAAAAACTCTACACATACCAACTGACACGTAAGTACGGTTTCAGAATAAAACTCAACGAATCAACATAAATGATAAGGATCAAAATAATTCACTGAAGTGAGATAAGAATATATCAAGAACGAATGATCATGATCAATGATATCAAATTAATGGTCTTGGTCCAGCATCCCTCAACGAGCTATCAACACAATAAGCAATAGTGCATCAATATAAATCACAATTCGTAAAACATAAACAACATACAGTAATATGTACAACATTCATAAGCATCATTATCCTCATAACCAAGCAAGAATTAACTTGCCTCAATACCGAATATGAAAAGTCCTTCCACAAACAAATTTGAATAAGATACAATTCATTCTTCATTAATAATCAACATATCGATAACCAAAACAACATGATAGATATCCTTGATTCAACAAGAATCAGTCTTCAACTCACTCGAAGTCCAAAGCCTAAAGATATGGATTCGAACATCATCAATTCACCTTGATGATTTCAATCAATAAGGGCTCTAATCAAATAATCAGTTGGATTCTTAAAGAACATCAAGAATACCAAGAACACTAAGAATTATTTATCATCTCTTATTTTTTTCAACACATAATTGAGTTCTTCAGGTCTAAAGCCCAACATCAAACTGTTCTTCACCAGAACTTCCATAAACCAAAAGTATAAATATACCCAACTCATAATCATATAGTGACCCCTATATATCATGATTATAACCTCATAAAAATCATAATCCATTTTGAAATAAAAACTAAGTAGAAGAATAATTACATCGTGGAAAAATGAATGAAATCCCATGGTTGAATCCGCTTCACTACTCTTCCCAAACTCAATACTAGTTATAGATGATCAACTCCACGAAAAGTCAAGTGTTTGAAACTCACAATACCCTCCAAATATCGCACAACTCGGAGAAAGATGAAGAAAGTGAGAAATGAGCTCCAAACCCCGAGCTCCAGTGTTATATACTGCCAAGTTATGACCTTAACACAGAGATTTACGACTGTAACAGTCACGTACACGATCTTAACATCCAAGTTCTTCGACCGTACTCTACGCATCTCACCAACCCCAACTTGGAAGTCAATGCCCTTACGGCCATCTCTCAATAATATTAAGGTGTGACATCCAAAAGCATGAGTGTAATTTACCAAGTTTACGTCCATAACCTGCCCTCAACAAATGTCATCAAAGACATAAAAAAACAAATTATATATAACACAACGCCCCTTACTGTCCTAACCAGCTCTCTTCAAAAAACCTTCGGAGGGACAATGCCACATAAGACCGTACATACATGCAAACGGCATAACTCTGAAAATTACGATTGTAACAAACTATGCTTACGGTAGTATCTTGCCTGCGGCGAAAAGCATACCAAACTCCAACTGCCCAACTCCGAAATATAAATACGAGTCAGAACGATATTAAAACAATACAATACCGGATGAATAGTTCTAAAAAAATGATTACACACGATACAACATTATAAAAATGAAAAATTACACTTGAATATTATAATATTGTCTATATTTCTTGAGTATTATGGATATTCTTATGTGATATGTAATTGCGATGAAAGTGCTTCTTCGATCCACATGCAAAATAAGAGTCATCGATCCACTTAAGCTAGTGGTCGATCTACCTTATTTTTTCAACATATTGGATCAATGACCATTTCTTCTTCTTTTCTTGCTCGTGCCATACGAAACCGGCTTGGTACCAGCTGATCTTGTGTTGCTATTTGGAACGATCTCATGGTGCCTTTCTTTTTTCACGAGATGGGACATAAGATCACTAAAGATCCTTATCCTCCATTCCTTGTAGGCGATACCCAGCTGATGAACAATAATGCTTTCTCCCACTCGAAAAGTATTTAAAAGTCTTTTCAATCGAGTTGTGATCAACTTTACACCACAGACACCAAGATCAGCCTGGAGGTCCAAAATTGCTTGATTGTATGCCTCCATGTTTACATAATCCAAGAACAGGGTTTGCTCCCACTATAGTTGTTGTATGGGGAACAGATGATCATGCACGTTGTTGAAACACAATTCAAGAGTATCCCAAAGCTATTTTGGAGTTTGTAATTTCACATATCATTTTTTCAAAAGCGGATATATCTGGCATGTCAAGAATATTGGTGTCAAGTATAGTGGTATATTGGCTTTGGTTTCCTTGCTTGGTTCTTGAGCGGTATGCACATTTGGAGAAAAAATGATGGTATTGTATTGTTTACCGACGGGAGCCAAGCAAATGTGTGATACCCACCTGTTGTACTCCTTTTCGGCATTGTCAAAGATCTCAAGTTCCATATGGAACAACAAGATATAAACAAGATGAAGCTAGTCTTGTTAGATTGTAAATGAGGATGTAAAAGGCCGCAAATCAATGTTAAAAAGCATGTAATGCAACAATTATTCGATATATTTCCTTTGAATTTTATAATAATAATAATCAATGAAATTGCAATAGTCGTATCACAGCCAAAAGGAGGGCGCATTCAAATTCCCACACTTAATTATTTCTTAATAACTTTAAACAGTGAATCTCCCAGGATCATCACAGGAAAAACATCGACTTCGAGAGATACCGACTTCTCTCTCAATCTCATCCACTGCAAAGTAGTGTTGAAGATAAAACGCCTAAGTACTCGAGTACCAAAGAATCCCAACGGGGATGAATTGAATATGGACAATTAATAAACAATAACTCTATTATAGAACTGGATATGTGAAATGGAGCCAACAGTGAACCCCAATGAACAAGTTGGTACTCAATGCGACGACCTGAAATGAATGGCACAATCACGTTGGTTCCGGAGAAAACAAAATTTCAAAGTTGTTGTCCAGAACTGCCAGCTAGGAAAAATGGGTCGGGCCAGGGTGGTTGAGGTTGGTCCGGGTGGAATAGGAAATGCTGGGCTGGGCTAGGGTTTATGAATCGAAAAATTTACTAGATTAGCACGGGTCACGGGACTAAGTTTGGACTGCTCGTCGAGTCGGCGGTTCACGGCATATCGCGGCACGGGTAGGGCTGGCTGGTCGAGTGGGTCAGGGCTCCAATCGTTTGAGCAGACTAAGCGGATCGGGTGGCTCGTTGCGGATGGTCTAGATGTGTCATATTGGATCGATCGGAGCAGATGAACATGGACCCCATCTTGTTGGTTGTACGATGAGGCGCTACTGAGTGATCGGGCTGGCGGGCAATCAGGTTGAGCGAGGGGGCCGTGCAGCAGTAGTTTGTAGTGGCGTGCAGGTGGCAGAATTCCGACATATTCAATTTCGGACAATTGTTTTTCTTAAATTACATAAATGCGTAGGGCTATGTGTTGATAACGTGTTGAAGGAAGAGCTATAATAATTTCAATATAGACGACAAAATTTTAGAGAATTGACTTTACTTGTGTATTGATATCAATGATAGAAAGGTTATAAGTAGTACAAAATGATCCTTACAAACATATTATTTCATACGTAGTAAGAATTTATGTAGCAGCTCTTTGTGAAAAACATATACCAAACAAGGACTAAAACATAATTTACTCGAATAAATAACGATTACTTGAAATAATAATACTTTTGGAATGAAGGGAGTGTTGTTGTAGATGCTGTAGAAAATGAAAAATGATGCAAAACCGAGGCAAGAGTTGGACTCTCTCTCCGTAAGACGAAATTACCCCGCACAGTACACACGGTTCAACGGCAAACGTCCCCAAGATACAACAGTTTTCTATGAACTTGATACCTTGTACTAGGAATCGAATTCCGGACGAACTACTGAATACTCGGGACTTGTAGTATGAATTATAGGCTAGTATGGATGTCTTATTATCTTGATTAATGTTGTGTGTTTGATCATCATCTGCAGGGCTTATTTATAGCCTGTAAAGCACCCTGTCCGAATCAGTGTGATTTTCTGGCTGGACAGACACCTTGTGGTCTGGTGGGAAGGGTTGCATTGGTTCAGGTGAGCCAAACCATTGTTCTGGTTTATATTGCATAGTATGGTCCGAACCATTGCACCGGTTCGGTCGTGAACCATCGCTCGTGTCCCACACACGCCAAATCATGTATTTGACATGTCACTGCCACGTGTCAGCCAAGTCACCCTGAACGTCATCCGAGCCACTATCTCAGTTGTCAAAATGAAAGGCTCCTCACAGCTCCTCGATCCGAAGTGCAAAGTGCGCCTACGAAGCGCCCGTTCCGACAAGTGCGACGTGTACGTGCTCGGACTCGGACTCGGACTCGGAAGGTGCTTTGCATCTTCCTCGTAGGATTCGGATTTTAGCCTTAAAAATTAATTAAAGCCAACTAGGGTGCACCATAATGGAGCACACTTGATTGCTCCTTTATGATGGAAAGTCCTGTATAAATAGCTCAACTTTTCCTTCTTTTTCCAATGTGGGATGGGATTCCACACCACATTCCCAACTATTAAATGGCTTAACTTTGTGCATTAATTACTCATTCATTTCTTAACGAAATTGAACAAGTTAATACACTAAATTAATCTACACAAAATGTAGGTTCCAAATATACCATTTAATGTCATTAATTACCATAATTAATTATGGTATTAATTAAGCTATTTTTCCAACAATCCCCCACATGAATGATGATTAATGCAAATGCAATATGCACTAAGTCCCGACGACCTATTATTGCTTTAGGATAGGTGGTAGTTAGCCTTCAACCTTCCTTAGTGTAATGCTATCGGATTTACTCGTTGCTCGGTGAACGTGATGTCTTGAACCGGTCAACTTTTATGTAAACAAAGACAACAACATACACACAATAATAGATCTAATATCTTTCGTTCTCACATTGTGTCCATTTTAGCCTTGGACCATTTCTTGGATTCATAAGTGTTAATAATTTTATGAAGCGGCCTTACTTCTTCACTTATATAGGTGATCTCCTATAAAGAGTATCCTGCCATACTCCACTTATAAAAGGCTATAGGAATCATTAAAAGCTTTAAAAAGCTTACCCTTTGCCACAATATGCAGGCTTGCACTTGAACAACTACGAGAATGGATTTTCAAGTGCTTAACTTGAACTTTCACAACTTAGTTGTCTCATTGAACCAAGTTCTTGGGATCTCCAATCATCCTGGTTGAGTTACTGTTGTGCGGCGATTTATACGCCTCGAAGGCAATCGGCATAATAGCCGGGCGACCGAAGCCAGCATCAAATAGACCAAGGCAGACGTGCCAACCGAAGATGTTAGATCATGGTCAAGTGCCTAGCGGCCAACGTCCAGGGCGATCGTTTCTTGGCACCTGGCGATCGCCTCTAGTACCCGACCGAGGATGACCGTCCTATGCCACGTGTAAAACCAACATCCGTCAAAGTCTGCGAAGACTGAATCTCGGGATGACGGCCCACATGCAGATCCGCAAAAGGCGCCGCAAGAACAGGCTTGACTCCAGCCCATCAGCGGTTGTCGGTGACAAGGACAGCCTCACCTACCGACAGACCCGCCGAAAGGTCCTAGGTGGGACCTGTTAGGATTGTATACTGCAAAGCATACTTTATGCTTGTATTACCTAATTTCCCATTTACTACCTATGAGGATATTAATTATATTTAATCACATGTTTTGCATATTAATTCACGTTATGGTTATGCAAATGAAATGTCTAATTATTTTATATTGTAGATAATGTGGTGTGTTGGTGTCACACGGAAAATCACATTATCGGTGCCTTATAAAATAATATAATAGTTCACAACCTATATAGTTATTAGACAAATTATATAAAGGGTTGTAGTGTATGCTTGAGAATAGTTGGTCTTGACTATTAGCATATATTAGCGTATTTGTATACGTTGAACAGGATCGAGGTGAGATAGTGTCTTCAGACCGACCGTAAGAAGAACGTAAATCTCGGATAATTATTATTTCTTAATTCTAAGTATATAATATTTAATTGTGTATTTATAATAATTATTGCTTTGATTTACCATAGGTGAGAGTCAAAATGATCGACTCAATAAGCCTCGTATCTTGGGCAATAATATTGTTTATACGACAATTATTATTATTACTAGAAATCGTGTCCCGACTCGTGCGGGTTGATGATGTCCCCTTGAGGAGCTCGATAATGATTATTATATTAAACCTCAGTGGATTTAATTTCGATATAATAATAAGGTTCGAGTGGTACTACTCTTGGATAAGATATTAATTAATTAAAGCTGTCAGTAGCTTATAATTAATTAATGGACATTCGATATCTTAAACACGGGAAATAATATATTTAATAAGGAGCCCAATTTCGTAATTTGGGATTTTGGTAGGAAGTGCAAATATCAAACTTTTTAGTGGACTAAGTTGATATTAATTAATTCATCATATATTAGGAAGAGTCCTAATAAGGTAAGATGAATTAATTGGGAGTCCTTCCATAATCCTCCTTTAGATCCCTAGTAGTAGTCCAAGAGCCTATAAATAGGACATTATGGTTGATGGCTGATTTAATGCTTCTTCATACACAAGAAATTTCGATTTTTCTTCTAAGTGTTTAATTGTGGATCTTGACTTGTGTCTTTGATTCCACAATTGAGAGAACACTTTAATTCTTGCTACATATCGGAATTACTTGAAGAAAAGAAAATCGAGAGTTGTGAGGCACAAGAATTCGGCCGATCCATAAGGTGTCCAAGCAAGATCCGGTAGCTCGTTGCCCACACAACGTCCGGTTCAAGGCGGATCATACTCTAGAAGATCTGAAGGTGGAAATACAAGGCGATCAAGAAGGAAGTAACCAACGCGCTTCAAAAGGTAATATCCTATGATCTTGGATCTAGATTAGGATATTTTAATTAATCAACATATTTAATTAATAAATAATTAATAATATTTAAATTGCTTGTTAGTCTTAGTAATTAATTAATTAGCATGCCTAAATAGATCTAATGCTCGTAGATGCATAAAACGCTATTATCAATTCTTTCCAAACTTCGCTTCCGCTGCGTTTTACTTTCCAACAATTGGTATCGGAGCCGGATTTTTAGGCTTTTGCTATTTTAATTAATTTTAGTGATTAATTGATAGCAATTTAAATATTCATATATTTTGATGTTGGAATATTTTGCTAGATGTGTTGTTGCAGGTGATATGATCCAATTATCATGGTTTATATGAATGGTGTATTTATTTATTTATTTTTATTAATTATGCAATTGTTGGTTTGGCCCGTTTTGAGGCATGTAATGGTTTTTCCCGTGAGAAAATCCGCGGGTAGTTCTATGTGTTTTTATTTTTTCGTGTAAATCTTGATGTAATTTCGATGTATTTTATCTTGTATAAAATTGTAATCGAATTCGGAAAAGACGGGATCGCGAAGAAATAGAGCGTAACCGGATCGCCGGATCATTGGCAAGCTGCCGACAAGCATAGGGGCCGAGCAAGACACGGCCGCCCGGCGGCTGAAAGGCCCTGCCAAGCTGCGGCGGTACTGTCCGGCCGGTTATTGGTTCGGGCGAGTCGTCGATTTTGGTCGGTCGTTTTGCTTGCCGTTAGTTCGTCAGGGAAGTCGGGATTTAAAATTATATTTTTTTTATGTAATTAATTTTGCACAAAAGTAAAATTTTAATTTTGAAAATCCACGGCCCGGCCGGGGAGAAGCGACGAGATGCTTGATTCAGTGGGAGAGATCGAGTCGAAGATTTTCTCGGATTCAACTCAAGGAAGAAGACCATGATAATTGGATAAATTTAATTATCCATGCTTTATTTTGGTTTTTATTGTTTTGATGTATGGCATGTATGGATGTATGCGTGATATGTTTCCTTGCATGTTAGGACGAGAAAATTAAAAACCTTAAGGCTAAAATAACTAAGTGATTAAATTGATTTAATTTTTTTTAATTAAAATCAAATTGGCCTCCATAATTAATTTAAATTGTGAAGTAATTAGCATGCGCGTTGACATTAGAGTCTTCCTCCATATCGGATGTGCTAATTATAGGTTCACTAGTTTTAAATTTCAAAATGATAACATAAGGTAAATATTACTTTTTATGATAGGACCTCTCCATCTGTAGGACTATTATTTAAAAGATAATACTTTAAGGATGTTAAATTATGGTGTTCACTTAGGTGTATTAATTAATAAGCTCCCCATCGGAGTCTATGTTAATTAATACATGGCCAAGAGGAACCAACTATTAATTTTACTTGTCATAACGTAATTTGACTAGATAGTAAAATTAAAGACGTTAAACTCTACTTAGAAAATGTGTGTGTAAACGTCCACACGATCGTGGCTTGCATGTGCGGATTTTTTGAGGTGTTGGTTGCTAGCATATATATTGTGTTTTTGAGGTTTTTCGATATATTTTGCTATGCATTATGTGATGGATGTTTTTAATTTTATTCTCAGATGTCTTTCAATCCACTAGCTGTTATTCTCAAATAAAATAAACTAGATGACACTAAATTTGCCGATTGGAAAAGAAATCTTGACATTGTCCTGACTGCTGAGGGGCATAAGTTTGTCTTAATCGAGGAGAGCCCTCTAGAACCAGAACCGGATGCCACTCCCGAAGAGTTGGCTGAATTCCGAAAATGGAAAAAGTCTGATGAGATGGCTCGCTGTTACATTTTGGCTTCACTGACAAATGTATTGCAGCATCAGCATCAGACGATGGGTTCGGCCACGGAAATGATGAAAAGTCTCACCGAGATGTTTGGTCATCAGAACCGGGCGGCTAGACAAAATGCTATGAGGGTATTGATGACAACCCAAATGCGTGAAGGGACTCCAGTGAGGGATCATGTTCTAAAAATGATGTCTCATTTGAACGAACTGAGCATACTGGGGGCCACTATCGATGCGGAAACGCAGGTCGATATTATCTTAGGCAGCTTACCTAGAAGCTTTGAGCAGTTCCGCCTTAACTACAATATGAACCATAGGACATATAGTTTGGCGGAACTTCTGACAGAGCTTCAGTCTGCTGAAGGTCTCTTCAAACAAGGTTATCATCAGATTCTTGCGGCAACCGGTGCTACTTCTTCCAAACCCAAATGGGGAAAGAAGAAGAAGCAGGTTGGCCAGAAACAAGTGGCAACCCTCAAGGTGAAAAGCAAGGCTCCTCACCCTGAGGCGAACAAAAAGCCAAAGGGAAAGTGCTACAAGTGCGGTCAGAAAGGACATTTTAAAGCGGACTGCCCTGCTCTTAAGAAAGGTATGTCTCGTGCACTAGTAGTCAAAACATGTTTGGCAGCTTGTTCTTCCACTTCGTGGATAGTTGATTCAGCTCCACCGATCATGTTTGCTTTGACTCGCATGGTTTTCAGTAACCAAGCACTTAGTGCGGCGAGATTACCATCAATCGGGCGATTATTCCGTGCTTATGGCCGTTGTAGTGGGAGTCGTGCATTGAAGATTAATGATAAATTATTAGTTCTCAATAATGTATTATTAGTACCGGATTTTAGAATGAATTTAATTTCGGTTTCTAAATTAAAATGCGATGGTTATTCAGTTTCTTTTGATGATGATGCCATTATTAAGAAAAGAAGCGGTGAATATATTTGCAGAGGTACTTTTAATAATGGACTATATATTGTTAATACTGCACAAACTCCTATGCATAAATCACTTAACTCTTTGTCTAAACCTAAAAATAGAAAAGAACCTTCAAGCATAAACCAAACATATCTGTGGCATTTACGGTTAGGACATGTAAACCTTAGAAGGATTCAAAGATTGGTAGATGATGGCCCATTGGATGATCTCCAAGTTGAGTCATTTCCAATTTGTGAATCCTGTCTGGAAGGTAAGATGACCAAAAGGGTTTTTAAAACCAAGGGAAACCGTGCTCAGGATGTGTTAGAATTGGTTCATACGGATGTATGTGGTCCAATGAATATCCAGGCTAGGGGTGGTTTCGAATACTTCATCACGTTTATAGATGATTATTCGAGATATGGATACATCTATTTGATGCGACGTAAGTCTGGAGCCTTTGAAAAGTTCAGAGACTTCAAAGCTGAAACGGAGAAGCGTCATGGGAAGAGTATCAAGTCGCTACGATATGATCGTGGTGGCGAATACCTTAGTGGAAAATTTTTGGATTTCTTGGCGAATGAGGGGATTTCGTCCCAGCTCACCGCGCCGGGAACTCCACAACAAAATGGTGTGGCTGAAAGAAGGAATAGGACTCTTTTAGAAATGATTAGATCAATGATGAGTTATTCAGATTTACCTATTTCGTTTTGGGGATACGCCTTAGAAACAGCGGCGTACATTCTAAACATGGTGCCTTCGAAATCAGTTCCAAAAACACCCACAGAACTGTGGAGTGAGCGTAAGCCCAGTCTAAGACATGTTCGGATTTGGGGTACTCCAGCACATGTGCTGAATAAGGAAGCTGATAAATTGGCATCTCGTACAGAAGTGCGAGTATTTGTAGGATACCCTAAGGGAACGAAGGGTGGCTTGTTCTATAGTCCCCAGGATCAGAAGGTCATTGTTAGCACCAATGCCCGATTTCTGGAAGAGGATTATATGATTAGTCACAAGCCCATGAGCGAGATAATTCTGGAAGAGCTGAGGGGCGAGACTCCGTCTATACCAATTGTACAAGCGCCAACTAAAACTGCACCACGTATCGATTCTGAAACTTTTACACCAACTCAGGACTTGCCTCATCGTAGTGGGGGGGTTGTTCGTCAACCCGAATAATTCATAGGCGTGGGAAAGTCTTCGGACTCAATCCCAGACGAAGATGAATCAGTTCCCTTGACCTATAAGGAGGCAATCCAAGATAAAGATGCTGACTCCTGGCAAGAAGCAATGGAATCAGAAATGGGATCTATGGATTCCAATCAAGTGTAGGAGCTAGTAGAGCTACCTGATGGTGTACAAGCCATTGGGAGTAAATGGGTCTACAAGCGAAAGAAAGGACATGACGGGAAGGTTGAAACCTTCAAAGCGAGGCTTGTTGCAAAAGGTTACACTCAGAAAGAGGGTATCGATTATGATGAAACCTTTTCGCCGGTAGCCATGCTTAAGTCAATCCGGATTCTTTTAGCTATAGCTGCGCATTTGGATCTGGAGATTTGGCCGATGGATGTCAAGACTGCATTCTTGAATGGGAGTCTAGACAAGGAAATCTATATGCGCCAAGCAGAGAGATTCATTGCTAAAGGAGAAGAGCACTTGGTGTGCAAACTTAAGAAATCCATTTATGGACTTGAGCAAGCATCTAGATCTTGGAACACTCGTTTTGACGAAGTTGTCCAGTCATATGGATTCGTCCAATGTCTGAGTGAGAGTTGTGTGTATAAGAAATGCGATGGAAACGTGTTGGTGTTTCTTGTACTGTATGTAGACGATATCCCTCTGATTGGAAACAACGTGAAGGAATTGTCGGACGTACGGGTATGGCTATCTGAGCAGTTCGATATGAAGGATCTAGGAGAAGCAGGACACATCCTTGGAATCAGGATCTTTCGTGATCGGAAGAAAAGGATGTTGTGCTTATCCTGCATCCTATATCGATACAAAGGTCTTTGACGGTTTAGCATGGAGAATTCCAAGAAAGGTTTTCTACCTTACGTACATGGAATTCAACTATCTAAGAACATGTGTCCTAAGACACAAAAGGAGATAGATGACATGAAGATGGTCCCTTATGCATCTCGTGGGAAGTCTCATGTATGCAATGCTTTGCACTAGACCCGGATATCTGTCATGCAGGTGGGCATGGTGCTAGATATCGGTCAAACCGTGACCAGACACTGGATTGCCGCTAAGCACATACTCAAGTACCGAGAAGGACTAGGAGTACATGCTTGTATATCAATCAGACGACTGCTTCCGGTGGGTTACACGACTCGATTTTCATCGGACAAAGAAAAGTCCAAGTCTACTTCGGGTTATGTGTTTAGCCCGGGAGGTGGAGCCATTAGTTGGAGGAGTGTGAAGGTAAATGCATCTCGGACTCTACCATGGAAGCCGAGTACGTGGCGGCCTTCCGAGGCGGCCAAGGAGGCAAGGTGTGGCTCAAGTACTTCTGCAGACTTAGATGTGATTCCCGATTTGCCGAGGGTATTACACTTTATTGTGATAATCTTAGTGCGATCGCAAATTCAAGGGAACCACGAGCCCATCGTAAGTAAACATATCAACCGCAAGTACCACATCATACGACACTTCGTAAAGGAAGGAGACGTAGTTGTAGCTAGGGTTGCATCGGAAGATAATCTTGCTGACCCTTTCACGAAAGGCCTACCTTCAAAAGTTTTTGAAAGGCATGTGGAAGGAATGGGATTACGGTGTATGGCAGCATTGCTTTGAGTATAAGTGGGAGAAATGAGAGACTATGTAATAGAGTAGTATACTTAAAAGCATGCTTTGAGTATAAGTGGGAGATTGTTAGGATTGTATACTGCAAAGCATACTTTATGCTTGTATTACCTAATTTCCCATTTACTACCTATGAGGATATTAATTATATTTAATCACATGTTTTGCATATTAATTCACGTTATGGTTATGCACATGAAATGTCTAATTATTTTATATTGTAGATAATGTGGTGTGTTGGTGTCACACGGAAGATCACATTATCGGTGACTTATAAAA
Source organism: Orobanche coerulescens (assembly GCA_033398695.1). Classification (NCBI taxonomy): domain Eukaryota; kingdom Viridiplantae; phylum Streptophyta; class Magnoliopsida; order Lamiales; family Orobanchaceae; genus Orobanche; species Orobanche coerulescens. Next base: position 122,138,033 of record CM065812.1, on the reverse strand, counting down.
TAATATAATAGTTCACAACCTATATAATTATTAGACAAATTATATAAAGGGTTGTAGTGTATGCTTGAGAATAGTTGGTCTTGACTATTAGCATATATTAGCGTATTTGTATACGTTGAACAGGATCGAGGTGAGATAGTGTCTTCTGTACTGACTGTAAGAAGAACGTAAATCTAGGATAATTATTATTTCTTAATTCTAAGTATATAATATTTAATTGTGTATTTATAATAATTATTGCTTTGATTTACCATAGGTGAGAGTCAAAATGATCGACTCAATAAGCCTCGTATCTTGGGCAATAATATTGTTTATACGACAATTATTATTATTACTAGAAATCGTGTCCCGACTCGTGCGGGTTGATGATGTCCCCTTGAGGAGCTCGATAATGATTATTATATTAAACCCTGCAGGTGGATTTAATTCCGATATAATAATAAGGTTCGAGTGGTACTACTCTTGGATAAGATATTAATTAATTAAAGCTGTCAGTAGCTTATAATTAATTAATGGACATTCGATATCTTAAACATGGGAAATAATATATTTAATAAGGAGCCCAATTTCGTAATTTGGGATTCTGGTAGGAAGTGCAAATATCAAACTTTTTAGTGGACTAAGTTGATATTAATTAATTCATCATATATTAGGAAGAGTCCTAATAAGGTAAGATGAATTAATTGGGAGTCCTTCCATAATCCTCCTCTAGATCCCTAGTAGTAGTCCAAGAGCCTATAAATAGGACATTATGGTTGATGGCCGATTAAATGCTTCTTCATACACAAGAAATTTCGATTTTTCTTCTAAGTGTTTAATTGTGGATCTTGACTTGTGTCTTTGATTCCACAATTGAGAGAACACTTTAATTCTTGCTACATATCGGAATTACTTGAAGAAAAGAAAATCGAGAGTTGTGAGGCACAAGAATTCGGCCGATCCATAAGGTGTCCAAGCAAGATCCGATAGCTCGTTGCCAACACAACGTCCGGTTCAAGGCGAATCATACTCTAGAAGATCTGAAGGTGGAAATACAAGGCGATCAAGAAGGAAGTAACCAACGCGCTTCAAAAGGTAATATCTTATGATCTTGGATCTAGATTAGGATATTTTAATTAATCAACATATTTAATTAATAAATAATAAATAATATTTAAATTGCTTGTTAGTCTTAGTAATTAATTAATTAATTAGCATGCCTAAATAGATCTAATGCTCGTAGATGCGTAAAACGCTATTATCAATTCTTCCCAAACTTCGCTTCCGCTGCGTTTTACTTTCCAACAGGACCTCCCAAGATTGCGACGTGAGGCACATGTCACCTTCCCATTGGTTCGCGCATCTGGCTGCCAGCAACAGTTGCGGACTTTAAGGAAACAGTCCCACATGACGAAGACGATCGCCGGCTTAATTTAATACAGGAACAACGATCGCCCGTTTGGGACAGAGACATCCCAACAACCTCCTCTTCTATAAATAGGAGACCTCCAGCATTGGAAAAAGATGATGTTAACATGATTACACACAGTAAACAATACAAAGAACACTTCATCTTTGTAACAAGAACTCATTGAGCTTTAACTCTGGTTCTTCCGGCAATCGACAGCACTCAAGAGCTAGATAACTAGGGGCATTACACTCATTGTAATTGTACTCTAACATTAATACTCATACTCTAAAGTACCATCCGTATTAATAATATCTCGCGAGAGCATTTAAGCCCGGGAATAACAACCCCGGCAAATCTTGTGTCATTTACATTCCTTCGTACGTGCTCTCGTATTTTGTTTGGTACTCACCCGTAGCCATATCCAGCAAACCATTATGTATAATATTGTGGGTAACAACAATTGGCGCTAGAAGGAGGGCTTTACCTTTATTTTCTCTCCGACCGTTTCGAAGAACACTCATTGTTCTCCGGAATATATACTTGAAGAAACACTCACTGTTCTTCAAAGAAAAACCTTCAAGATAATGACGTCTGCCACGACCTCGAAAATAGCCGCTTTACGATCCACCGGACATCTTATTCCGGCCGAGGCCGAGTCCCAACCTGCGGCGGAAGGCAACCGCGGCGACGCTTGACTCTCACTCCTGCCCCCGAGGGACGGCCCTAGCCTCTCACTCGATCAATTCCAAACCGCGGAACAGATCGAGGAGGCCATAGCCATCCTAAGGGAGCGACGGAGAGCATGCGACACGCCCACTATTACTCCATCAGCCATCCGCCGTGCGGGCAAGCGAAAGCTCAAGCGGTTATACGTCGAGAAATCGTCAGAAGGCCCCGAGCCGCAGGAAAAGGCGCTCGCGAGGCGGGACGATTGCGTCTTCAGCAGCCTAGGGAGTGATCCCTCATGGCGACCTGGGCATTCTGGCCCAGCCGTGAGACGTCGGAGTCCGAATCCGTCACCAGGAGTTCGGCGTACCCAACTCCCAGAAGACAGGCCGGCCATCTGGCTCCCACTCGCCAAATAATTGAGCTCGGCGGCAGAGACCTCGTCGCCTACCATGGAGCCAGGAGATCGGTACATGATCGCCTCGGCTCCCGTTCCGAGAACCAGACCACGAGCAGCCAGGCTGTGGCGATAGCCGCAATGCAGCGCCAGCTCGACGAAATGAAGGCGCTCATAGAAACTGGGGCAGGCCCCAGGAAAAAGGTCGCCGGACCAAGTGAGCCGCTCGCGATCCAGATCGAGCTGGCCCCCATGCAACCGAAGATCGCTCCTCCTCAAACACCTCTGTATGAGGGGAGATCGGACCCCGAGACCCACTTGAGCAAGTTCCGGATCTACATGACCGGATGCGGGGCATCGGACACGACAAAATGCCGAATGTTCCCATTAACGTTGGGCGATCTTGCCCATAGGTGGTACATATCATTGCCACCACGCTCAATCAACTATTTTGAGAAGCTGGCGAACGACTTCACGTCGTACTTCGCCGCCAAAGTCGCTCGGCCAGAAGGTCTCCACCGCATGATAAAAATCAGGCAGGGGAAAGACGAGCCAGATGAAGAATACATCGACCGGGTGGATGAAATAGTCCTCACCGGTGAGCCCATTAGCGACGAGCTCGCCCTCTATTCGGTCCTGGAGGGATTCTATGGTCATTCACCCATGTTCAGGCACCTCACGAAGGACATCCCCCCGACCTATGCGATCTTCCGCGTCAAGACCGCCGACTTTCTGGCCAGGCAGAGGATGCTCACCCTTCGCCTAGGCGAGGGGGTAACCGGGGAAAGGGGGACGCCATCTCCCGTCCCAAAGAAAGCGGTCGCCAAGCCCAGAAAGGTTGTCGCAAAACCGCCCGGTGAGTTCAAGGCCTTCGAGGATGTGGAAGTTCACCTCCTCCGCAACCTCAATCTATCTCCGGCCCATATCTTCAACGCTATCAAGGGGCGCGAATGGCTCAGCAAGCCGAAGCCGATGAGGGACAACGGTCATCTAGACCGCAGTAAATTTTGCGCCTACCACAAAAGTCCCGGCCACAACACCAGCCAATGCCACGATCTCCTCAGACAACTCTGGAGATTGTTCAAGGAAGGCAAGCTGGATAATTTGGTGACCAAGTCGGAGCCCAGGGCTGAAAGGACTGGGGGTCGAGACCGTCAACCTCCCAATCCGATCGCCAGGATCGAGCAAAACGAGCCGGAGTACTCAGACGAGTCGATCCCTCCGATCAACCCTGACGGTCGGGTCAATATGCTTCAATCGGGAGGTGGAAACCTTGGAGGTCTTTCCCCGGTTTCCACCGTGTCAAATAGAAAGCGGAAGGCCGAGCTGAGGGCGTTCGCCGGAGTCCATGTCGTGGTGCCCCCAGAGCCAACCATCTCCAGAGATGCGCTCATCTCCTTCTCCAACAAGGATAGGGAGGAGGTGCAGTGCCCCAAAGAGGATGCATTGGTGATCTCTGCATGTATCCTAGGGAAAATGGTCGACCGCGTGCTGGTTGACAATGGGAGCTTTTGCAACATCATATTCAAATCTGCTCTGGACCATCTCGGCAACCTGACCAAGTTCATCAAGCCATTCGAGACCGTGCTTCAAGGGTTCGGCGACAACACGGTCAAAGTCTATGGAAGGATCAAGCTCTCCGTCGAGCTAGTCTGCTGTTACGATCCCAAGGTTAAGACCACTAGGAACCTCAATTTTGTAATCATAGATAGGCCCAGCATCTATAATGGGTTCCTAGGTCGCCCTTTTCTAGAAACCTTTGAGGCAGTCGCCTCTACTTTCTCTTACTGTATCAAGTTCCCCACTACCGATAGGACAGCCGGTATTGTAAAAGGAGACCAGCTAATGGCAAAGAAATGTTTGAATTACTCCTGTGTCGTAACTTTTCCCTTAAACGTTTATCATACTGTTTGTAACATTGAGATGATTGACAATCAACCGATAGAGATCGACGAGCCAAGTGCCTCATACCAGCCTGACTCAGAGGACGACATCTCACATCGATTGTCAGACGACATCGAGCCAAGGATCGGCTTCGATCCAAACCTCTATGTTGATCCAAGGATCGAGTCCGGCGATCGTTCCAAACGAGAAGCAACCATTCCCATTGAAGAGTTGGAAAGTATAACAATCGATCCGGCTCGCCCAGAGCGGGAAGTGCAGATCGGCTCAAGCGTCGGTCCTGAGTTAAAAGACGATCTGATCAGTTTACTACGAGAGAACATCGGAGTCTTTGCCTGGTCGCGTCAAGATATGGTCGGCATCAGTCCTAAACACGCTTGCCACTATCTAAAGATCGACCCGGCAAGGAAGCCTGTTCACTAGAAACATAGGAAATTCGGTCCAGAGAAGTATGATGTGCTCGACGCAGAAGCCAAAAAGCTGCTCGACAACAAACTGATCGGGGTAGCTACCGACGAGCCACAGTAGGTAGCCAACGCGGTGCTCGTCAAAAAGGCGAGCAACTCCTGGAGGTTATGCATCGATTTCACCGACATCAATGCGGCGTGTCCGAAAGATCACTTTCCAATGCCTCATATTGACCACTTGGTCGATAGCACGGCAGGTTGCGAAATGATGTCGTTTATGGACGCCTTAGCCGGGTACCATCAGGTTCCAATGGCAGAGAAAGACGTAAAACACACGTCATTCCACACGAAAAAAGACATGTACTTTTGGGTCCGAATGCCGTTCGGTCTAAAAAATGCGGGGGCAACCTACCAACGACTAGTCAACGGGATGTTCGCCGATCAGATCGGCAAGACCATGGAGGTTTACATTGATGACATCGTGGCCAAGAGCCTCAAAAAGGAAGATCACCTCAAAGACCTTGCCGAGACATTCGCCATCCTCGGAAGGTTCAACATGAAACTGAACCCCAAGAAATGCAACTTCGGAGTAAGCTCCGGGAAGTTTCTAGGGCATATCGTGAGCCAAAGGGGGATCGAAGCGAACCCCACCAAGATCAAGGCGATCCTCGACATGTAGGAGCCACGGAATATCAAGCAGGTGCAACGCCTCATGGGGTGTCTGGTAGCCTTTAACTGTTTCATTTCTCGGCTCGAAGACAAAAGCAAGCCATTCTTCGCCACCATAAAGAATAAGAAATTTGCGTGGACTAAGGAAAGTCAAATGGCATTCGCCAAAATCAAGGAGTATCTATCTAATCCCCAAATTTTGGCGAAACCAATCCCCACTGAAAAGCTATTCATTTACCTGGCAGCCTCGGAGGTCGCGCTGAGCACCGTTTTAGTGCGAGCAGAGGGGCAAGCCCACTTACCGATCTACTTCGACAGTCAAGCGCTTCATGATGCGGAAACGCATTACACGCCTCTGGAGAAGCTCGCCTACGCACTAGTCATGAGTTTTCGCAAGCTGAGAGCCTATTTCTTCGAACACCAAGTGGAGGTTCTGACTACCCTCCCTCTAAGGCAAGTTCTGCACCGGCCAGACACCAACGGGCGACTCCTCAAATGGTCACTAGAGATCGCCCAATACGGTGTCACGTATGTTCCTCGCACAGTGATCAAAGGCCAAGCTCTAGCGGATTTCGTGGTGGAATTAACGTTCCCACTAAGTCCGAACCAGGTCGGCCGCCCCGCCTAGAAACTATACGTAGACGGCTCGGCAACCAGCTCGGTTTAATAATTGCAAAGAAATTATTAAAAAGTTTGGTTTAATAATTGCAAAGAAATTGCAATAATAGTTCTAATATTATAAGGAAATAAAAAGATAGCAATAATAATAGATTGATTATCGATAAAATGAAATAGTTGGGATTACAAACTTAGTTCGTCATTAGTTATAAAAGATGTATTGGAGATCATAAGATGAATTTACTTATTATGTTGTGTAGATTCGATTTTCCTTAAAAAGACGGTTTCTCTTTCGAACTATAAAACGCCCCTTACATATTGAATCAATCCACTATATTTCTATGTTGATTGGCTTCAATACATAGCATTAGGATTTGTGAAAATAACTCAATGAATCATCTAAGGACTAGGGGTATATTTCTATCCCCTAGAACAACTTAGAGTGAAGATCATTTGATCTAATCAAACATATTTTCTTTCAAACATATGAAGATCATAAATATCTTCATTAATTGGCCAAATAAATAAAGATTGTTAAAACAATGAAAATCACACACAATAATAAGTAATTCATAATATATCTTTATACAAACATAAATAACATGACTAACCTTGTTTATAATCCCAACTTAAGAAACTTAGCCCATAAAGGGTTTATTACACATATTACAAGCTTTGGTGGTCATTCTTAGTTGAATCAAGAGAAAGAATTGATCCTAACTCCCTTAGTAGATAAAGGAGATAGAAGCAATAAACTCTCCGAACAACATATACTACACCACACTTACAAAGATCACTCAAGAACACAAGTGTGTTCTTCACACAAAAAGAAAAGTTTACAAGAAAATGGAAAATTATATGATGAATGGTGAATGATGAAGGATCTAAGGGGTCTATTTATACACCTAAAGTCATCTAATAGCTCCAAAACTACAGATTATTACATTATATCGGATCAATGCCACCATCCCTCAATAATACACAAAAAGTATAAAAATTAGACAAATCATAGCAATGTCAAGAGTTACTACGTAACATCTGTGAGTTACGGCCGTAATCGAGGTGACTTACGGCCGTAACTTCCCGAATGTTACGGCCGTAACGTGGCTTCGTAAATTTGCTCATTTGAAGCTTTGATAGTTACGTTTTCAGCCCGAATTCCTCGACTTTGCGTTTTTGCCCTGCATCTTCTTCTGATGATAACTTTTGATATATAACTCGATTTTGAATCCTAAAGACCGCCGAATTCGCCTCGAAAAGCCCTACAACATGAATATATCAAAATTCAATAAAGAGAATATTTATTAAACATGTTGTTTCTTGAGTAATTCAATTATTTAATCCGATCATCATCCAATAAAAATAAAATTATTAAAAATAATAAATTAAAAGCAAAAAACGAGAAGACTAGCTCAATTATGGGTGAATTTTATCGATACAAACCATGGATAAGTGTACAAAAATGACACTTATCACACCCCCAAACTTGAATTCTTGCTAGTCCCGAGCAAGACTCTTTATTATTCACACTAAAAAAAAATAAGAAAATTAATACACACATAAATTAAAATATAAAAAGAGAAAAGGAGATCAAAATGCCATTAATAAACAACAACCAGCTTTATACAGTAGATAGAAATGAATCAAGATTCAAAATAAATCTACTAATATTTTTGAAGTTAAAACACGGTTTTTATTTTGTAATTCCAAAATGTAAGGTTTTCCCCCCAAAAGGTTGATTATTTCTTTCCCACTCGTGATACACACGACTCCCTTAAATGGTTGCTCTCGATCACTCGTTTATTTTTCGACTCAATATGAAGAAGAATTTCATTGGCGTCATCAAATATTGTGATTTTTACAAAATTGAGTGTATTGAAATTCACGCTAATTAATTCAAATCGCTTATAAACTACATCCCTTAGTGATAGCTTTCACACTATTATTTGCTAACGTGTAGCTCTTTTCACTAACACAATTTCTATCTCATTTTTTTTTCGTAAAAAGGTGATAGCTTTCACACCGTTATTTGCTAACGTGTAGCTCTTTTCACCAATTTTCCCGAGACGGCAGCCTACGCACCAACAATGGTTAGTCCTTTATTTTTCGCAAAATTTAAGACTTCCAAAATTAGCAATTCTGTCGCTCAACACTTCTCCTTTTCGTCATTTATTTTTTTAGGTGATAGCTTTCACACCGTTATTTGCTAACGTGTAGCTCTTTTCACCAATGACTCCTTTTTTAGGGAATAGAATTTTTGCGTAAAATCATTTTTTAGTTAAGCATGAAAAATCAAAAACTCCACAAATTAAGTAAATTTCGCTTTATTTTTCATCAACCAATTGATTCTTCTTTTCTCAAGGTAACGAATGACTCGATTTTATATGATAATTACAAGGCTTGGAAAGAGAGATTAAGGCTCAAAAAAAAAAAAAATTGGAATATACAAATTTTTTTACCGGTTAAAACGATTTTAGAAGTTTGTGTATAGCTAATTTATTGGTGTTATGGCCAGATCTAAAAATCTCATAAATCAAAGTACTATAAATATATAGTATTTATATATATATATATATACTAAACCTAATCAATGCCAAATAATAAAAACACACCACACAATACACTAATCAAAACATACCACAATGAAAATCCAAATAAAAATCATAGTTCAAAAACCACAAAATAAACACACAAGTACGAAAACATCACCCCCAAACTTATAAGTAAAATTGTCCTCAGTTTTTAAAAAAAAAATATAATATCATGCGAGAAAACAGAAAACTCCCTGAAATTTTAGTTTTGTGATCCTCCAGGTGTGTCGTCAGGGATGTTTAGAAAACGGAAAAGCTTTTCAAAGCGCTTCTCCGTTTCTAATTGTCGCTCGAGTATTTCATTCTGATTTCTCATAATTTCACTGGGATGTTTCTAATCCCCGAACTCTTTCAAGCAAATTTTCCTCAAAAGCCGTCAACTCATAACCGGCATCTTCCTCGGCCTCATATTCCTCTACCTCGCTACTCTCCTCTTCCTGTTCCAAACGTGCCCGCTTGCTTCTCAATTGAGTACTTCAAAAATACTACTCCGGCCATTCAACGATCCCCATGTGTTAAAATATCACCCCGCCGAAATTTTGACTCTCTGCTCCCGCAAATACCTGATAAGGCGTGGGTATGGCATTTTCTCATTTAGTCGGGACCATGCCGGCATAGTGACAAATAGTAGTGTAAATGTGAGTACCCAAATCCATTTTTACCCTCGGCGGATAGCATATAAACCTCGCAGTGGCCAATGGAAACCGTCGTCGAGTCGAAGTCGGGTAAATACTCCCACGCCCACATCCATAAATACCAAGCATCATCCATTAGGTCCGCCTGTCAGACGGGGTTTGATCATCCCAATACTTTCATGCAACTCGCTCACTAACGCCCAGAAACTCTATCATCCGACACCTCTTCATTAGGTAAGATAGAAATGTCAACCGCGTTAGTACAATTAACCCCCAAAAACTTGTTAATGACATCCGGTGAAAAATTAATCGATTTCCCATTCACAGTAGTCTGATGATAAGTAGGTGACCCGACCTGCCCAATGGACTTGTTGAAAGAATTGTAAAAGTTCAGGGTCAATGTCGGGTTACCATTTGGGAGATCGGAAACGAACTTTTCCCAGCCGTTGTCTAAGAATTTTTGGATGAAAGGGGTAGTGATTGTGTTTCTATCCGCATGGCCGATGAAATCATCAAGATTGAACAATCTTTCCTTAATGCACTTCGTGTTTTGCTTTCTTTGTTGCGGTGCCGGACCTTGAGATGATGAACCGACCTTTTCTTTTCCTTTTGTTGATTTCTTCGGTGCCATCCCTGAAATTGAACAAAATCAACTTCTTTTCATCATACGACTATAATCATCAAGCAAAACTAATAAAAACATAAAAAAATTCAAAGATTTTCGTTGTGGCATTTCGTCGGACACCTTGAGTTCATAGTTTTTTAACTAGTTTTTCTTATTCAAACTCAAATCCATAAAGCCACCACAAATCAATGAATCTAATAAACACACAAATATCAACAATACTCACAAATGAACAAGATTTAATCATCGAATCCAACGGAAATAAGAACAAATATGAAGTGAAAAACTAACAACTAAAACTCAAAAATATAAAAATTGAAACAAGGATCGAAAGAAAACATGATGATTATGTGTTAATGTTGATAAGTTAATGAATTGATTTGAGGAATTTTGAGTTTTTTAGCAAGTAGGGATTGATAGGGGAAAAAAAATCGCAGTCCCGACCGCTGTGTCTCGTCTGGTTTGTGAAAGTGTTGTAAGGGCGGTTTTTTTTTTTTTTATACAGACTACTAGTTACGGCCGTAACCTATACAAGTTACGGCCGTAAGTTGCTTTCGTTTTTCAAACAGGTTTTAAGATACGGCCGTAACCTATACAAGTTACGCCGTATGTAACGCTCGCTGCTTTTTTTTTTTTAGAACCAGTTTTAAGATACGGCCGTAACATGTAGGAGTTACGGCCGTATAAACCATACGTAAAAAATCCTGATTCTACTTACGGCCGTATTATTTTGGATACGGCCGTATATTTATATAATAATTTTTTTTTTTTTATATGTGTGAGAATAATGAAAGAAAGACTCCCTGGATTTTATGAACGATCTGATCCTTGCTGTTGTTGTTGAATCCTTCCGTGTTACCCCCAAACTTATTTGCGAAATAATAGAGATTGGGTTGCCTCCCAATAAGCGCTTTGTTTAACGTCCTTAGCTTGACTTCTCCGATTAATTAGGTATTTCCAAAGATTATGATTGATTTTGTTGCCGAGAATTCTCCTCCCAGATATGGCTTTAACCGCTGACCGTTTACTTTGAAACTCCGTCGGTTGTATTATAAATCTCCACACTCCATGAGAAAACACCTCTTTGATCGTAAGGGCCTCGCCCATCGTGATCGTAGCTTACAGGAAGCAGATTTAGCGTGCATTAAAAAGCGTAACTTGGTCTCCTGCTTTAAAATCTCTTCTTAGAATTTTGTTGTCATGCCATCTTTTCGCTTTTTTCTTTGTAGATTTTGGCATTTTCATATGAGTCGAGTCGGATTTCATCCAACTCATTTAATCGCAAAGAACCTTTTCTTTCCAAACCAACCTGCTCACAAAGTTTAGTTTTTATAGCCCAAAAGCTCGATGTTCAAGTTCTACCGGGCAGTGACAGCTTTTCCAAAACTGCATTTAAATGGAGACATGCCTATCGGTGTCTTATAGCATTCGTAAGCCCAGAGCGCATCATCCAGCCTTTTTCGACCAATCTTTTCGAGATGAGTCGACTGTCATCTCAAGTATACGTTCACCACGATTGGAAATTTCGACTTGTCCACCGGTTTGTGGGTGATAAGAGGTAGCGACACGGTGTTTTACTCCGAATTTGGTCAATAGAGCCTTAACTCGGTGATTGCGTAAATGAGATCCGCCATCACCGATAATAACTCTCGAGTTCAAGCGAGTGAATATATTTTTCTTTAGAAAATTTACCACGACCTTAGCTTCGTTTGTTGGTAATGCAAATTTCCACCCATTTCGATACGTAGTCAACAAATACAAGGATGTATTCATTAGAGAATGATGATGGAAAGGGTCCCATGAAATCAATTCCCAAACGTCAAGATTTCAACTTCAAGGATGAAATTCATTGGCATTTCATTTCTTTTTGACATGTTTCCATGTCTTTGGCACCGGTCACACTTCGAGACAAGTGTATGTGCATCTTTGAACAGAGGGCCAATAGAATCCCGCTTCAAGAATTTTTGTCATTGCTTTTGAACCTCCAAAATGTCCTCCATAGTGAGAGGAATGACATCTTTCTAATACCTTCTCCATTTCTTCTTCCTAGATGCATCTCCTGATGATTTGATTAGGTCCTCGTCTCAACAATGAGGATCTTCCCAAGAATAGTATTTCAACTCGAAGAAGAATTTTTCTTTTGATGATGGGAAAAATTTGGGTGAATTATTCCACTAACAAGGAAATTAACGATGTCGATACCATGGTGCATTTTGTTTTTCCCGGATATTAGAGATTTGGAAAAGTTGTTCATCCTAAATACTTCATTTATTTCCTTCTCTTGAGCATTGTTTTGGTCGAGTCTAGAGAGATGATCCGCCACTTGGTTTTGTTCCCTTCTCGTCTCTCGATTTCTATGTCGAATTCTTGCATAAGTAGAACCCATCGGATTAGCCTTGACTTTGCATCTTGCTTTGTCATTAAATATTTCAAAGTCGAATGATCGGTGTAGACTATGACCTTTGATCCCAATAAGTAGGATCGAAATTTGTCAAAGGCATAAACCACCGCAAGCATCTCTTTTTCAGCTTGTTGTGTAGTTCACCGAGCATCATTCATAGTCCCGCTAGCATAATGGATCACTTGCATCATTTTGTCCTTCTTCCGCCCAAGACGGCCCTCTACGGCATAATCACTTGCATCGCACATTAAAATGAAAGGAATAGTCCAACTGGAGAAATGATGATCGAGCCGATGTAAGCTTATCCTTCAAAGTTGCAAAGGCCACGTGGCATTCATTTGTGAAAAGGAATGGTGTATCTTTCTCAAGCAAAGAACAGAGAGGTTTTGCTATTTTTAGAAATCTTTATAAACCTCCGATAGAATCCCGCATGTCCGAGAAAACTCCTTACTCCTTTCACCGAAATTGGTGGAGGAAGTTTTGCAATCACTGGATCTTTGCCTTATCGACTTCAATTCCATGTTGTGAGATTCTATGGCCAAGTACGATTCCTTCCTGGACCATGAAGTGACATTTCTCCCAATTGAGAACTAGATTTGTGTCTTCACATCTTTCCAAGACCATGCCTAAGTGAATTAGGCATTTATCAAATGAATCTCCGAAAACCGAGAAATCGTCCATGAAAACTTCAATGAATTTTTCAACCATGTCTGAGAATATTGACATCATGCATCTTTGAAATGTGGTCGAGCATCGCACAATCCGAATGGGATTCTTCTGTAGGCAAATGTTCCATAAGGGCATGTGAATGTTGTTTTCTCTTGATCTTCTGGGGCTATTACGATTTGGTTGTACCCTGAATAGCCGTCGAGAAAATAGTAGTAAGAATGTCCTGCCAATCTATCTAGCATCTGATCAATAAATGGGAGTGGAAAATGATCTTTTCTTGTCGTCTTGTTTAGTTTCGTAATCAATGCACATTCTCCATCCCGTGATCGGTCGTGTTGGTATAAGTTCATTGTGCTCGTTCTCAATGATCGTGATTCCACTCTTTTTGACACCATATGTACAGGCTCACCCATGGACTATCCGAAATCGATAAATGATTCCTCGTCAAGTAATTTAAGAATCTCTCGCCTTCACAATTTCCTTCATGTTTGGATTCAAACGTCGTTGATGCTCAATCAAGGTTTGCGCTATCTTCCATCAAGATTTTGTGAGTGCATATAGAGGGGCTTATTCCTCTAATGTCTGCAATAGTCCATCCAATTGCTCTTTGTGATTCCTCAATACCCTTAGTAATTTCCCTTCTTCAAGTTTGGTCAATATGTTAGATATGATGACCGGAAGTGTTGAGGAAACGCCAAGTAAGCGTATCTCAAATGTGTGGGTAGAGGTTTGAGATCAAGTGTTGGAGCTTCTTGTAAAGAAGGGAGGGGTTTAGCGGAGCTTGTCCCCAATTCTTCAAAATGTGGATGCTTTCTTAAGGTTGGTAGTGCTTCCAGATAGTTAACTGCTTTGCCAAGTGATATTCTTCTTCCATGTTTGGTTAGAGAATTTGCTATACATGTCTCAAGAGGATCTTTAGATAGAATTTTCTCTAAAGACTTGTTCACCATGGCTTCAAGTGTGTCTATTTTTAGACAATACTCATCTGTGGAGGGTTGATTCAAAGTTTTTAAGACATCGAAGATGACATGTTCGCCTTCCACTCGAGAATTAGCTTTCCTTCATAGACGCCAATAAGAGCACGTCCGGTTGCGAGAAATGGTCGTCCCGCATAATGGGAATATCCCGATCTTCTTCCATGTCGAGGATGATAAAATCACGGGAATATGAATTTATCAACTTTGACGAGCACATCTTCAACTATCCCACGTGGATATTTGATTGACCGATCGGCTAATTGTAGCGAAATTGTTGTTGCTTTTGCTTCTCCCAAATTCAATTTGTTGAAAATTGACAGGCATCAAGTTGATACTTGCCCCTAAATCACAAAGAGCTTTGCCAAAATTTACTTCACCAATTGTACACGGGATTGTGAAAGTTCCTGATCTTTTAGCTTGGGTGGCAACTTCTTTTGTAGTATTGCGCTACATTCCTCTCGTTAGCATGACAGCTTTCGTATTCTTCAAGCCTTCGCTTGTTTGAAAGAATATCTTTCATAAATTTGGCATAGCTTGGCATTTGTGCTAGAGCATCGGCAAAAGGAATGTTGATGTGTAGCTTTTGAAGATTTCCAAGAATTTCCCGAATTGAGCATCGAGCTTGTGATTCTTCAACCGTTGAGGAAATGGGATAGGTGGAACATAAGTTTTTGTAGCAATTGGACCTTTTTGAGATGAAGGTCCTGTATCGATTCTTTTGTTTATTTTTTTGTTTTTCTAGATGGTTTTCCATAGAAATTTCTGCAACCGCACTCCACTTCTTGTTGTGATAGCTTGGACATTTTCCTCGATTTACCTCGGTATTGCTAGGTAACATGCCTTGAGATCTTTCTCGAAAGTATTTTGGCCATTTGGCCAACTTGTGTCTCCAGATTTTTAATTGAAGCATCATTGCATTGTTGATACTTCAGCTTGTTGTTCACCTAGCTTCGTGATTGCTTCTTCCCATCCGGCTTCTTTTCTTGATGCGCTGGATTCAACACATTGTTGTTATTTGCATAAGAAAAATTTGGATGATTTTTGTATCCTGGATTGTATGTTGGCCGTAAGGATTGTATGCTTGCCTTTGGAAATTCTCGAGCATACGCCACTTGTTCTCGTGGTGGTGGTGACTGCTCTTGTTGCACTAAGGGATGATAGTGTCAGTTAGGAGTTGCTCCACAAATTTCACATGAAAAAGCTGAAATTTGTGGAGTTTGCACCGTCTTCACAGATTGAGGAGTCGAAAAGACATTTCCTCGACTTTCTTTGATAGAGCTTCAATTTTTGCCAACATAAGTGAATAAGAATCCACTTCAAAACACCATTTGGTTTCTTTTGGATATTTCTGTCTGCCATCTTGCACTTTGTTCACTTATAACCTCAAAAAGATTATAAGCCTCTTTCATAGTTTTGTTTCCCAAAGGAGCCATTTGATGATGAATCGACATCGGCTCGGCATGAAGGTAAAATTCCGAATAGAAGTAATTGACTTGTGCTCCCAAATTGAAACCATGGTTAGGACATTTTCGTAGCATATCCTTGTATCTCTCCCATGCTTCGTGGAATGATTCTGATCTTGTTGACGAAATGTAGAGATTTCGTATTTGAGTTTCGCCACTTTTATTGGTGGAAAGTATTTAGTGGTGAATTTTGGACAAATTCGGCCAATTTGTTATGCTTCGTGGTGGCAAAGTATCTAGCCACTCTCTTGCTCGTCCTTCAAAGTGTGCACGAAAAGTCTCATTTTGATCGCCTCGTCATTTACATTCGATATTTGAAATTTCCACATATTTCCACAAAACGGTTAATATGGAGATATGGATTTTCGCTCGGTTCTTCCATAGAATGAGTTGTTGTTGGAAAAGAGATTGATGACATCCGCGAATTTGAAAATTGTCCACTCCAAATGGTGGATAGATTACACTTGATTGAACGCTCAAAGATGGGGGTTCATGAATTCCCCAAAGAGCATGTTGTCTTCATCTATTTCCTAGATAACAGATATTGTTGATGTTGAATGTTTTGAACATTAGGTATTCCCCCACCGAGGAATTCTTTCGTTATCATTTCCTTGGGGGAGACGTGGATTTAGTTCGTCCGCCATTGATGGTGAAGAAATAATGTTTTTCTTTTGTTCTCTTCGCCTTCTTCTATATGTGGCTTCGATCTCGGGATCTAGTAAAACTAAATCGCGATTGTATGTCCTTCGCATAGACAAGGGAATCTACAACAAAGAAAAAGTTGTATTTATAACAATAGTTAATAATGTAATTTTTTCAAATATAACTTATACTTCTAAGAACGGCGCCAAAAACTTGACACGCTTTTTGTGTAACTATCGCAAGTGCACGATATCGTATCAAGTAGTAAAGTGGACTTTTTTAGTCCGGTTTATCGATCCCACAAGGAAGTTATGTTATAATTTGAATTATACACTATTAGTCTATTTTTATAGATACTTAAGATGAGTGAAACACAATTAAAAAGTTTGGTTTAATAATTGCAAAGAAATTGCAATAATAGTTCTAATATTATAAGGAAATAAAAAGATAGCAATAATAATAGATTGATTATCGATAAAATGAAATAGTTGGGATTACAAACTTAGTTCGTCATTAGTTATAAAAGATGTATTGGAGATCATAAGATGAATTTACTTATTATGTTGTGTAGATTCGATTTTCCTTAAAAAGACGGTTTCTCTTTCGAACTATAAAACGCCCCTTACATATTGAATCAATCCACTATATTTCTATGTTGATTGGCTTCAATACATAGCATTAGGATTTGTGAAAATAACTCAATGAATCATCTAAGGACTAGGGGTATATTTCTATCCCCTAGAACAACTTAGAGTGAAGATCATTTGATCTAATCAAACATATTTTCTTTCAAACATATGAAGATCATAAATATCTTCATTATTTGGCCAAATAAATAAAGATTGTTAAAACAATGAAAATCACACACAATAATAAGTAATTCATAATATATCTTTATACAAACATAAATAACATGACTAACCTTGTTTATAATCCCAACTTAAGAAACTTAGCCCATAAAGGGTTTATTACACATATTACAAGCTTTGGTGGTCATTCTTAGTTGAATCAAGAGAAAGAATTGATCCTAACTCCCTTAGTAGATAAAGGAGATAGAAGCAATAAACTCTCTGAACAACATATACTACACCACACTTACAAAGATCACTCAAGAACACAAGTGTGTTCTTCACACAAAAAGAAAAGTTTACAAGAAAATGGAAAATTATATGATGAATGGTGAATGATGAAGGATCTAAGGGGTCTATTTATACACCTAAAGTCATCTAATAGCTCCAAAACTACAGCATTATTACATTATATCGGATCAATGCCACCATCCCCTCAATAATACACAAAAAGTATAAAAAATTAGACAAATCATAGCAATCTGTCAAGAGTTACTACGTAACATTCGGGAGTTACGGCCGTAACCGAGGTGACTTACGCCCGTAACGTCCGGACTGTTACGGCCGTAACGTGGCTTTTCAAATTTGCTCATTTGAAGCTTTGATAGTTACGTTTTCAGCCTGCATTCCTCGGACTTTGCGTTTTTGCCCTGCATCTTCTTCTGATGATAACTTTTGATATATAACTCGATTTTGAATCCGAAAGACTGCCGAATTCGTCTCGAAAAGCCCTACAACATGAATATATCAAAATTCAATAAAGAGAATATTTATTAAACATGTTGTTTCTTGAGTAATTCAGTTATTTAATCCGATCATCATCCAATAAAAATAAAATTATTAAAACTAATAAATTAAAAGCAAAAAACGAGAAGACTAGCTCAATTATGGGTGAATTTTATCGATACAAACCATGGATAAGTGTACAAAAATGACACTTATCATCGCCTGCATGGCGTCTCCGGACCACCGGCGCGCAATCGCATCCAGATCAGTCGTCCAAGCCTTCGGCAGGGCGGCGATAGCTCGAGAGACGTAGTGAGGGACGTCGCTAGGATCGTGGGGAGATCTGCTCGTGAGGAAGTCCAACAACATCGGCGAGCAATTCGGGTCGGCAAGACGGACCCTGCACCAAGAACAAAGGGGTTAGTATGTCCCCTACACAAGTGACATAACTCAGCAGAGCAAGCAACCAAAATTACCTTTCGACCTTCTCTGGGTTGCGGCCGAAGAAAGGCTTGCCACGCGGGGTCTGGGCATCAGCGGTCACAATGGCCTGAAGGAAGGCCGATGAGGGCGTAGACCCCTCCGCCATTGGAACTGCATAAATTAGAGGCGCGGCGACCGGCGGCACCACTGTGGGCGCCTCAGCAGCAACAGAGGGCGAAGGCTCCTCCAGCCTCCGCCTCTTGCGGTTGAGCTGGAGCTGATCCTCCTCCCGAGGTTCCGGCTCATTGACGATCGTCCCCATGAGAGGCCTCGCCTCCGGGATAGGACGGGTCATCACCGCAGGGGCACGACTCGTCTTCTTCCCTTGGTGGAGACGACTCATGACCCCAGGGTTCGACATGGATATTTCTCTCGGTGGCTTGGAATAGCGGGGGAAGTATATCTCTGCCAAAAAAGACAATCAACCAAGTTAGTCGTCTTCTTCAATCAAAGGCGATCGTCAAGCAAAAGGAGATCGTAAACATTTGTACCTGGGACCCTTAAGTGGCGGGGAAAGCGGAACAATCGAGCGGACAACCAATGAACTTCGTTGTTGATCCGGCGAGCGTCGATATAACTCTCCGGAAGACTACGGATTCGATCCCAGACGATCGAAAAATCAAATGGCAGGTCGCCTGCTGCCGGAACAAGGGTGCCTCCAAAAAGAAAACCAAATTAGATCAGTTCAAGATATATCCGAACGAAGGGAGAGTCAAAACCCTTACTCGGATTCCTCTTCCGGAAGCCGGTGGGGATATCCAACTCATCGGCGGGTTTGTCGCTTGCGGCCGACTTCCACGCACCGCCGACCCAACAACACTTTGTCAGGTCGCCCCGGACCTTGTTCGGCACCCCAAGAACCACCCGGCCCGAGCGACCCTGGATGTGGTAGCCGCCAACGGAACCCTTCTGTGCCGTCAACTTGAAGAGATAGTTCATCTCCAGCGCTAAGGAAGACAGAACAACCGGTGACCGCCAAATAGAGTAAAAGTGCTGACGATCTGCAACCAGATTCCAAGCGGAGCGGCGCCACATTCGAAGCGGTCAACAAATACGACACGGCAAATGACAATGGGAACCGCAGTCCGGCCCCCATGATCAACTCGTTAACGGCGACCATACCCTCGGTAGGTTGGTCGGCACGTTCATTCTCGGCAGGCACGTACAGTGAAACGTCTGAGGGGACATGGAACTCCGCCCTCCAACGAGTCAAATCCTTCTTGGTCGCCGAACTCTTAATCTGGCCAAGGGTCCATGGGGAATGGATCGCGGCCCGAAACAACATCCGCCTTACGGGTTCATTGGGGTGGGCGACCGAATATGCGCGAAATTCGAACTTAGGGCGTGGGCCGGCTAATCTCTCCATAAGCTCGGAAAATTCTAAAAAGGCTTGGCCGAACACACTGTTCTGCTCCCAGTACAATCTTATTGCCTCCTCCTCTTCGGCCAGCGAGCGCTTCTGCTCCGCCTCCGCCGACTTGGCCGCGTCAGCCTCGTTGAAGAGTTCTTCAACCTCCGCGGGTTCAATCCCGGCGCGGATGGCCTCGACGGCCGTCACCACGTGAAAATCCGCAGAGGTTTCATCCCGAGTAATCGGAGTCGCGGCGGCGGAAGTGCTACCCACCTCATACATGATCGGTCTTCCCCCGGACATATTCAAAGACAAAGGACGGAGAAAAGTTTTTGTTCTTACCTAGAGTCTGAGTTGAACGACGATCGTCACACAAAGCTTCAAGGAAATTCGGCTATGTCTTCTTCTCAGACGAAAATGCATAAAGATATAACCCCAGAAATCCTAGCCCTTTTTATAGAAATGAGCGGGGACTTCTGGGAAAATAACCAGAATCTCGAGGACTGAAGTACAACCGCCGGATAAGTCGCATTTAATGCCGCCCTCGAAACCCGCGTGCGCGTCGTTTCGAGGGCACGCCAAATGACAAGTCTGACAAACTGTCGGACTCCCCCAACAGGAGCATGACACGTGCCCCAGTGACGTTTCAAAGCCCGCTTCCACTTCCCGCTCTTTTCAGCGACCGGGGAGGTCGTCCAAATTTGAAATAAATCCGCTCGAAAGACGATAGGCATATGCAAGCGATCGCCAGTAGAGCCACCTCACCCCACGTCTTCAACATCGGAGCGAGCTGGGGGGCAATTGTTGTGCGGCGATTTATACGCCTCGAAAGCGATCGGCATAATGGTCGGGCGACCGAAGCCAGCATCAAATAGACCAAGGTAGACGTGCCAATCGAAGATGCCAAATCATGGTCAAGTGCCTAGCGGCCGACGTCCAGGGCGATCGTTTCTTGGCACCTGGCGATCGCCTCTAGTACCCGACCGAGTACGACCGTCCTATGGCACGTGTAAAACCAACATCCGTCAAAGTCTGCGAAGACCGATTCTCAGGATGACAGCCCACGTGCAGATCCGCAAAAGGCGCCAAAAGAACAGGCTTGACTCCAGCCCATCAGCGGTTGTCGGTGACAAGGATAGCCTCACCTACCGACAGACTTGCGGAAAGGTCCTAGGCGGGACCTCCCAAGAATGCGACGTGAGGCACATGTCACCTTCCCATCGGTTCGCGCATCTGGATGCCAGCAGCAGCAGCGGACTTTAAGGAAACAGTCCCACATGACGAAGTCGATCGCCGGCTTAATTTAATACAGGAACGGCGATCGCCCGTTTGGGACGGAGACATCCCAACAACCTCCTCTTCTATAAATAGGAGACCTACATCATTGGAAAAAGAGGACGTTAACACGATTACACACAGTAAACAATACAAAGAACACTTCATCTTTGTAACAAGAACTCACAGAGCTTTAACTCTGGTTCTTCCGGCAATCGACAGCACTCAAGAGGTTATTCCCCCTTGACTCTGGTTCTAGGTTAATTCACCTCTACCATTCTCGTTCTTCCGCGAGTAGTTCTTCTTATCAAGTTCTACATTCAAATGATTGCCCCAAATATCCTTTCCTAGTTTTAATCATCCAAGTAGATTAACAACGAGTTCATCTAAGGTAAGAGTTATAATTGAACACCGTTCACATTCACCTTCTTGAATTCATCTTATACAGGGGGTAAGACTTAACACTTTGTTCCTTAAAAGAGTGTTACGAAAGCATCATCAAGGTGTGTTCATCTCTGAAAATTCCATTCTTAAAGTTGGTAAAGATTATGGCTCAACTAATAACAATGGAAACCTTAATTCACCCAATACAATCCTCCTAACATGGTGTTGGATTTATTACGACATAACAAGCTCAATAACCTCTAAATACATAACAAGCTCAATAACTAGGGGCATTACACTCATTGTAATTGTACTCTAACATTAATAATCATACTCTAAAGCAGCATCCGTATTAATAATATCTCGCGAGAGCATTCAAGCTCGGGACTAACAACCCCGGTAAATCTTGTGTAATTTACATTCCTTCGTACGTGCTCTCATATTTTGTTTGTTACTCACCCGTAGCCATATCCAGCAAACCATTACGTATAATATTTTGGGTAACAACAGTTACCATTATGAAAATTCTCAATGTGTGGATTTAAATACCATTCCCCTTGCTACATTATATAATTGATCACGGTTAATACCTTTCGTAAACGGATCCGCTATATTGTCTTTTGACTTTACATAGTCAATACACATTATTCCTGTAGTGATCAATTGTCTAATGGTATTGTGTCTTCGACGAATATGTCGAGACTTACCATTATATATACTGTTCTTTGCCCTCCCTATGGATGCCATGCTATCACAATGTATCATAACGGGAGGCAAAGGTTTTTCCCAACAGGGAATATCTTCTAAGAAGTTTCTTAACCATTCGGCTTCTTCGCCGGCTTTGTCTAAAGCAATAAACTCCAATTCCATTGTAGATCGAGATATGCATGTTTTCTTAGAATATTTCCATGATATTGCTCCTCCACCAATGGTAAATACATAACCGCTTGTGGATTTAGAGTCTTTAGTGTCGGATATCCAGTTGGCATCAAAATATCCTTCCAAAACAGCTGGATATCTCGAATAGTGTATACCATGATTGACGGTGTGTTTTAAGTATCTCAACACTCTTGTCAATGCGGTCCAATGATCCTTTTCGGGATTACTCGTAAACCGACTCAGTTTACCAATAGAATATGCTATGTCTGGCCTTGTACAATTTGCTAAGTACATTAGGCTTCCAATTATCCTAGCATATTCTGTTTGTGATATGGGTTCTCCTCGATTTTTGGCTAAGTGTAAACTTAAGTCAACATGTGTCTTAGCCGGAGGTAGATCGTATGCCATGAATTTATTAAGCATATTCTCAACATAGTGAGATTGTGATAAGACTATTCCATCGGGTGTTCTGGAGATCTTGATTCCTAGAATCACATCGGCTAATCCCATATCCTTCATGTCGGAGTTCTTCTTTAACATTTCCTTATTGCCTATGATGATTTTATTATTGCTACCCATAATTAGCATATCATCAACATATAGACACACAATGACAAAATTGTCAGATGTATCTTTGATGTACACACATTTATCACGTTCATTGATTTTGAAACCATTTGACATCATTACTTGGTCAAATTTCTTATTCCATTGTTTGGGTGCTTCCTTAAGTCCATATAAAGAATTAACAAGTTTACAAACTTTGTTTTCTTGGCCGGGAACCATGAACCCTTCGGGTTGTTCCATATAAATTTCATCTTCTAAATCTCCATAAGGAAAGGCCGTTTTTACATCCATTTAGTGTATCTCAAGATTGTATAATGCTGCTATTGCAAGTAGCATTTCTAATGGATGTAATCCAAGTAACTGGTGAGTATGTATCAAAGTAATCATACCCTTCCTTTTGTTTGTATCATTTGGCTACCAAACGTGCTTTGTATTTGTCAATAGATTTATCGCCTTTGTATTTCTTCTTGAGAATCCACTTGAAACCTAAAAGTTTATTTCCCGGAGGAAGATCAACTATATATCAAGTGTGATTGTTCGAGATTGACTCGATTTCACTATTAATTGCTTCTTGCCATCGATCGGCATCGGAACCAGACAATGCTTCCTTGATTGTCTTTGGTTCGTCTTCTAAAGAGCAGACTACAAAATTCGGACCAAAGGTTTTTGCAGTTTTTATTCTTTTTCCTCGCCTTGGTTCCGGTGTTGGTCCATTGCTATTTGGCGAGATTTCATCATAAGTCCTCTTTTTCGAACTTATTTCATTCTTTTTTTCTTAGGGAATATAGTTTCAAAAAATATGGCATTTCTTGATTCTATAATCATTCCCTCATTTACATCGGGTACTTCCGATTTGTGTATCAAAAATCGGCACGCACTACTATTATTTGCATATTCTATGAAAATGCAATCAAACGTTTTTGGTCCTATTTTTACTTGCTTGGGTTTCGGTACTTCAACTTTTGCTAAGCACCCCCACACTTTTAAATATTTATAGGACGGCTTCCTTCCTTTCCATAATTCATATGGAGTTTTATCTTGCTTCTTTTTGGGTAATTTATTCAAAATTTTATTAGCCGAAAGAATAGCTTCTCCCCACATGTTAAGTGATAGGCCCGAGCTTATCAACATAGCATTCATCATTTCCTTCAATGTTCTATTCTTTCGTTCTGCAACACCATTCGATTGGGGTGCATAAGGTGCAATCGTTTGGTGAATAATGCCATTTTCACAACAATATTCTTTAAAAGGTGCAACATATTCACCACCTCGATCACTTCGAATCATTTTGATTTTGGTGTTGAGTTGATTTTCAACTTCTGTTTTGTATGTTTTGAAAGTTTCGAATGCTTCGTCTTTGCTTTTCAAAAGATACACATAACAAAATCTTGTGCAATCGTCTATAAAAGTTATAAAATAATTCTTTCCACCTCTTGTTTGCACAAGTTTTAAATCGCACAAATCAGTGTGAATTAATTCAAGAGGTTTTGTCAATCTTTCCACTGAATGAAAAGGAGATTTTGCTATTTTCGCTTCAACACAGATTTCACACCTTTTGTGTCGATTGAAAGTCATTTTTGGCAATAAATCTAAATTTACTAAACGACGTAGTATATTTAGATTTGCATGTCCTAATCTATCATGCCATAAATTAGGAGACTCAACCAAATAAACAACTTTATCGTTTATTTCATTTTCACCACGTACATTGATAGCATTCAGTTTGAAAAGGCGTTTATCTATATAGCCTTTTCCGTTAAAGTGACCATTCCTAGTTATTACAACTTTATCCACTTCAAACACTAGCCTAAATCCGGCTTTGCTCAATGCTGATCCAGACACAAGATTCTTACGGATGTCCGGAACATGTAGCACATTCTTGAGTGTCAATCTCGACGTCATCTTGAGTATAACCTCTCCAGTTCCGACAACATTTGAGGCAGCGGAGTTTCCCATGTACAACTTTCTTTCCTCGGTGACGGGCTCGTAGGAGGAGAACATGGCTTTATCGGCACAAATGTGTTTGGTAGCACCGGTGTCCACCCACCATCCGACTGGAATACCGACCATGTTGACTTCATCTACAACTGCACACAGATCAAGACTGGACAAATCGACGGGCACATACTTATTTTCGACAACATTTGCTTGATCTTGCTTCTTGTCCTTCTTTGGTTTGTGGCAATTTTTCGCCATATGCCCGAATTTACCGCAGTTGTAGCATTCTCCTTTGATCTTCTTTTGATTCTTCGAGTCTTGCCTCTTCCCGTTAAATTTCCGCTTTTTGTTGTGGCTTGACTCGACGAGATTTGCTTTTGCCTCCATAGATGACTTGTTCATTTTGACATCGGTCTTCCGATTGTCTTCTTCGATCCTCAGTCGCACAATAAGTTCTTCAAGCCCCATTTCCTTGCGCTTGTCCTTGAGATAGTTTTTGAAATCCTTCCACATCGGGGGAAACTTCTCGATTATGGTAGCAACTTGAAAGAATTCAGATAGGCTCATTCTTTCTGCCAAAATGTCGTGCAGGATCAACTGTATTTCCTGCACTTGCTCAAGAACAGTTTTGTTGTCCACCATCTTGAAGTCGAGAAAACGACCCATGATGAACTTCTTCAAACCGGCATCTTCTGTTTTATATTTTGTCTCCAATGAGTCCCACAACTCTTTGGACGTTTTGATTGTGGAATAAACACTGTAAAGTGTGTCATCCAGCCCATTCAAAATATAATTTCGATATAAGAAGTCGCTATGATGCCATGCATCCAATGCCGTGTGTTTCTGGGTGTCAGTTCCATCATCCCCCACAACAGGAGGAGATTCAGAAAGAAAGCGACAGAGGTTGAGAGTAGTAAGGTAGAACAGCATTTTTGATTGCCAACGTTTGAAATCAGTACCTGAAAATTTCTCGGGTTTCTCGGCATGGGCAGGAGCATGAACATTGTTGCTTGACGATGCCATATTCTACAGAAAATTTCGTCTTACGATTGTTGTTGTATATGTTGTAGAAAATGGCAAATGATGCAAAACCGAGGCAAGAGTTGGACTCTCTCTCCATAAGACGAAATTGCCCCGCACAGTACACACGGTTCAATGGCAAACGCCCCCAAGATACAACAGTTTTAGATGAACTCGATACCTTGTACTAGGAATCAAATTCCGGACGAACTACTGAATACTCGGGACTTGTAGTATGAATTCTAGGCTAGTATGGATGTCTTATTATCTTGATTAATGTTGCATGTTTGATCATCATCTACAGGGCTTATTTATAGCCTGTAAAGCACCCTGTCCGAATCAGTGTGATTTTATGGCTGGACAGACACCTTGTGGTTTGGTGGGAAGGGTTGCATTGGTTCAGGTGCGCCAAACCATTGTGCTGGTTTATATTGCATAGTATGGTCCGAACCATTGCACCGGTTCGGTCGTGAACCGTCGCTCGTGTCCCACACACGCCAAATCATGTATTTGACATGTCACTGCCACGTGTCAGCCAAGTCACCCTGAACGTCATCCGAGCCACTATCTCAGTTGTCAAAATGAAAGGCTCCTCATAGCTCCTCGCTCCGAAGTGCAAAGTTCACCTACGAAGCGCCCGTTCCGACAAGTGCGACGTGCACGTGCTCGGACTCGGACTCGGACTCGGAAGGTGCTTTGCACCTTCCTCGCAGGATTCGGATTTTAGCCTTAAAAATTAATTAAAGCCAACTAGGGTGCACCATAATGGAGCACACTTGATTGCTCCTTTATGATGGATAGTCCTTTATAAATAGCTCAACTTTTCCTTGTTTTTCCAATGTGAGATGGGATTCCACACCATTAAAAGGCTATACTCCACCTATAAAAGGCTATAAGAATCATTAAAAGCTTTAAAAATCTTACCCTTTACCACAAACTGCAGGCTTGCACTTGAACAACTACGAGAATGGATTTTCAAGTGCTTAACTTGAACTTTCACAACTTAGTTGTCTCATTGAACCAATTTCTTGGGATCTCCAATCATCCTGGTTGATTTACCATTATGAAAATTCTCAATGTGTGGATTTCAATCCCATTCCCCTTGCTGCAGTATATAATTAATCACGGTTAATACCTTTCTTAAACGGATCCGCTATATTGTCTTTTGACTTTACATAGTCAATATACATTATTCCTGTAGTGAACAATTGTCTAATAGTATTGTGTATTCGACGAATATGTCGAGACTTACCATTATATATACCGTTCTTTGTCCTCCCTATGGCTGCCATGCTATCACAATGTATCATAACGGGAGGCAAAGGTTTTTCCCAACAGGGAATATCTTCTAAGAAGTTTCTTAACCATTCAGCTTCTTCGCCGGCTTTCTCTAAAGCAATAAACTTTGCTTAGAAGATTTCCATGATATTGCTCCTCCACCAATGGTAAATACATAACCGCTTGTGGATTTAGATTCTTTAGTGCCGGCTCATGGCTCAAATTTGAGTTCAAGGCTGAATATTTCTGGTGAGGGACAAAGTAGGGTCGAGAGAAGGTGCTGGAATGCACCGAGGCAAGAGTTGGACTCTCTCTCCGTAAGACGAAATTGCCCCGCACAGTACACACGGTTCAATGGCAAACGCCCCCAAGATACAACAGTTTTAGATGAACTCGATACCTTGTACTAGGAATCAAATTCCGGACGAACTACTGAATACTCGGGACTTGTAGTATGAATTCCAGGCTAGTATGGATGTCTTATTATCTTGATTAATGTTGTGTGTTTGATCATCATCTGCAGGGCTTATTTATAGCCTGTAAAGCACCCTGTCCGAATCAGTGTGATTTTCTGGCTGGACAGACACCTTGTGGTTTGGTGGGAAGGGTTGCATTGGTTCAGGTGCGCCAAACCATTGTGCTGGTTTATATTGCATAGTATGGTCCGAACCATTGCACCGGTTCGGTCGTGAACCGTCGCTCGTGTCCCACACACGCCAAATCATGTATTTGACATGTCACTGCCACGTGTCAGCCAAGTCACCCTGAACGTCATCCGAGCCACTATCTCAGTTGTCAAAATGAAAGGCTCCTCACAGCTCCTCGCTCCGAAGTGCAAAGTGCGCCTACGAAGCGCCCGTTCCGACAAGTGCGACGTGCACGTGCTCGGACTCGGACTCGGACTCGGAAGGTGCTTTGCACCTTCCTCGTAGGATTCGGATTTTAGCCTTAAAAATTAATTAAAGCCAACTAGGGTGCACCATAATGGAGCACACTTGATTGCTCCTTTATGATGGATAGTCCTTTATAAATAGCTCAACTTTTCCTTGTTTTTCCAATGTGAGATGAGATTCCACACCATTAAAAGGCTATACTCCACCTATAAAAGGCTATAAGAATCATTAAAAGCTTTAAAAATCTTACCCTTTACCACAAACTGCAGGCTTGCACTTGAACAACTACGAGAATGGATTTTCAAGTGCTTAACTTGAACTTTCACAACTTAGTTGTCTCATTGAACCAATTTCTTGGGATCTCCAATCATCCTGGTTGATTTACCATTATGAAAATTCTCAATGTGTGGATTTCAATCCCATTCCCCTTGCTGCAGTATATAATTAATCACGGTTAATACCTTTCTTAAACGGATCCGCTATATTGTCTTTTGACTTTACATAGTCAATATACATTATTCCTGTAGTGAACAATTGTCTAATAGTATTGTGTATTCGACGAATATGTCGAGACTTACCATTATATATACCGTTCTTTGTCCTCCCTATGGCTGCCATGCTATCACAATGTATCATAACGGGAGGCAAAGGTTTTTCCCAACAGGGAATATCTTCTAAGAAGTTTCTTAACCATTCAGCTTCTTCGCCGGCTTTCTCTAAAGCAATAAACTTTGCTTAGAAGATTTCCATGATATTGCTCCTCCACCAATGGTAAATACATAACCGCTTGTGGATTTAGATTCTTTAGTGCCGGCTCATGGCTCAAATTTGAGTTCAAGGCTGAATATTTCTGGTGAGGGACAAAGTAGGGTCGAGAGAAGGTGCTGGAATGCACCGAGGCAAGAGTTGGACTCTCTCTCCGTAAGACGAAATTGCCCAGCACAGTGCACACGGTTCAACGGCAAAGGTCCCCATGATACAACGATTTTCTATGAACTCGATACCTTGTACTAGGAATCGAATTCCGGACGAACTACTGAATACTCGGGACTTGTAGTATGAATTCTAGGCTAGTATGGATGTCTTATTATCTTGATTAATGTTGTGTGTTTGATCATCACCTGCAGGGCTTATTTATAGCCTGTAAAGCACCCTGTCCGAATCAGTGTGATTTTCTGGCTGGACAGACACCTTGTGGTCTGGTGGGAAGGGTTGTATTGGTTCAGGTGAGCCAAACCATTGTGGTGGTTCATATTGCACAGTATGGTCCGAACCATTGCACCGGTTCGGTCGTGAACCGCCGCTCGTGTCCCACACCTGCCAAATCATGTATTTGACAGTGCAAAGTGCGCCTACGAAGCGCCCGTTGCGACAAGTGCGACGTGCACGTGCTCGGACTCGGACTCGGACTCGGACTCGGAAGGTGCTTTGCACCTTCCTCGTAGGATTCGGATTTTAGCCTTAAAAATTAATTAAAGCCAACTAGGGTGCACCACAATGAGCACACTTGATTGCTCATTTATGATGGAAAGTCATTTATAAATAGCTCAAATTTTCCTTGTTTTTCCAATGTGATATGGGATTCCACACCACATTCCCAACTACTCCCTCCGTCCACAATCAATGTTCCCTTTTTGCCATTTTGGTATGTCCACAAAAAATGTTCTCTTTCTATTTTTAAACACTACCCCACAATACAATTTACTAAAATATCCTTATAATTTTTATGTATTTACACATTTTACCAGGTTGGCCACATATTAAATTATTTAACCAACTTAATTAACACTAAATTACTTTTAATGTGGGATCCAAACTCCACTCACATCACACTCACCTAACATTTCTTAAAACCCGAACTCAAAAAGTTGGGGAACATTGATCGTGGACAGAGTGAGTATTAAATGGCTTAACTTTGTGTATTAATTACTCATTCATTTCTTAACGAAATTGAACAAGTTAATACACTAAATTAATCTACACAAAATATAGATTCCAAATATACCATTTAATATCATTAATTTCCATAATTAACTATGGTATTAATTAAGCTATTTTTCCAACCGTGAATATGTATCAATTACTTTGAATAAACTAGAATGAACGGAAATAACTATAGAAATATCTTGAAATATCTGTGTAGCGAGAGTAGAAAATTTATCATTCCCAGTTGGATAGGATGTTGCCGCTGACGTATTCCTGATTCAGCAAGAAAATGATGGAATATTTC
This sequence comes from Orobanche coerulescens, assembly GCA_033398695.1. Lineage (NCBI taxonomy): Eukaryota > Viridiplantae > Streptophyta > Magnoliopsida > Lamiales > Orobanchaceae > Orobanche > Orobanche coerulescens. The sequence continues at coordinate 122,108,109 of CM065812.1, read as the reverse complement.
GCTTTCTACTCGTAATTATGAGTTTGAGAAATAGGCAAATTGTTATAAATAAAAAAAGGTAGGTGAGTAGTGCCGGACTCGCGAGGAATTACTGACCGGATAAAATTTTTTTAAGTCCCACAACTTTTTTACTTTTTTCAAAGAACGTTCCAAAAAAGTTAATTTATCTAACTACATCTCAATTTTACGCTAACTTTACAATTTACGTTTCAAAGTGTTTTTTAATTAGATATTTCCGGTGACCTAGCCTATGTGGATTTACGTGGCACCAGTTGACCAATGAAATAATAGGAGATGGACACATCGGGATAGAATTTTCTTACGTCCCATAATTTTTTTAGGGGTCCCAATAATAGGAGATGGACCCAAAAAAGTTAATTTATCCAATTACGTCGTAATTTCACTAGGGGTGTTCAAAATTGGATATCCGGAATTTCGGATATCTGAAAATTCGAATAGTATATTTTGATATCCGATATCCGTATCCAAAAAAAAAAATATAAATTATATTCGGATATCTTTATATTCGAAAAAAATATTCGGATTTGGATATCGGATATCCGAATATCCGAAAAAATCTTCGGATATGGATATCGGATATCCGAATATCCGAATACCTTTTATTATTTAAAATATAAAAAATTAAAATTTTTAAGATTTTTCGGATATTTTGGATATCCGATTTTTCTAAAAACTACTATCCGATATCCGAATCCGAAGTTCCGGATATCCGAACTTCGGATATCCGAATTTTCGGATATCCGGAACTTCGAGTTTTCGGATTTTGAATCGGATATCGGATATTTTTTAACACCCCTAAATTTCACCGATGGGAATGTTGGGCATCATTTTTTAGGATGTGAAAAATAGTTTCTTTTCTTCTTTTTTTTTTTTTATTTTTTTAGTTTAATATCTATTACAATTAATGATGTGTCTATCTCATATTATTTCATTGGTCAACTGGTGCCACGTAAATCCACATAGGCTAGGTCACCGAAAATCCCTAATTAAAAAAATATGTGAGCGGCACATGGGGCGAAACGACGTTGTTTCGTGCTTGCCGGCATTCTTTGGGACGTAAATTGTAAAGTTAGGGTAAAATTGGGATGTAATTGGATAAATTAATTTTTTGAGGACGTTTTTGGAAAAAGTAAAAAATTATGAGACGTAAAAAAATTATATCTCAACTACTGACTGACTTGCTCCGACACCTTTTTAATAAAAATATGATTAATTTTGTTTGATAACTGAAAACTTGAGAACAAAGCAATATATTCATTTAAAAACTGTCATTTAAGATTTCGACTTTACACTTAATTAGGGTTGGAAAAAGAGAAAAATGGGGCTGTTTTGAGCCGCTACTCAAGAGGTAATTTTGAGAGTGTCCGACTTTGAGTAAATATCGGGATTTGGTTGGAATACGTAGTACTTCGTAAGAGGTTTCCAAAATATGTAAGAATACTCAAAATGATTGATGTATGAATGAGATATAATGTTTCAAATTGAGCTCTTTGAAAGTGGGTTTGTGATGCTATCCCACATTGGAAAAAAGTAAAAAGAATTATGTGTATATAAGGTGATGATATGCATGAACTCTTGTTCACAATAACAAGTGAGACATGAGTGAATGTGTGATTGGGCGGCCCTCGCGCGCGCACACACGCGGGTGCCGCCGTTCGTCCAACTCGGGTCGGGTCGAAGGATGATTTGGGCGAATATCTCGGCGTCTCGAAGTTATCTTTTTACTACAATTTATTTGGCAAAAATTGCGGTAGGAGCGAATTTGCTTTAAGGAGACAGAATTTTTGGACTCAACATCGCCATCTTCGGATTCATTTGATACTTATATATATATATATATATATATATATATATTTGCTGCTTGCTTCATTAACGAATATATCTCTTATTTTGATCTTCTCAGATTTACAGCTCATGTGGTAGATTCAAAGCATGGTATTTCCGAACAATTAGTTCATAAAGATAACAGTCTCGATCCTCAGAATTGTTAGATATCGTCTGTCAAGTAATTGCTTGATCGAGATAAATTCTCTCACACTGCCGCTTCAAACCCGTAATCTTTATTTGTTCCACCAGCGTACAACATACTTAGTAGGGTAGTATTATTTGTTCCACCAGCATACAGCGTACTCGGTAGACTAAGGAATTATGAACTCTTGAAGATTCTCCCCAAAGGGATTCGAACTCAGGCTCTCACTTGAAGTGCAAAACCCATAACCAGTGGTCGGTTACTATATATTGTGATCATACTTGGTTAAAAATACTATTATCTCTGCTTCCTCAGTAGATGTTTGTCTTTTTCAATATTAAATTTTTATTTTCTAATAATTTTTCATAATATATTCAAGAAATTATTTATCGTCACATTTTTGTGTCTTGAAAAATGAGAACTACATCTATTCAAACCAATTAATTATGCAAGGAGTCCCAGAAGCATAGACTGGTGGTAAGTTGCAAGGTGATTGGTTGGAAATACTTCGACATCGCGGGTTCGAATTTGTGTGGTAACAATACTTTGTTGAAATATTGCAAGGTTTGTTGCTGGATTCGTGTTCCGTTGGTCATCTCCCTTGCAGGACTGTCATTAGTGCACATTCCTCGATTTAACACCCACCCGGTCAAGGGACCGCTGATACAGGTGGGGGAGTTTCTCGTCTCTCTCTCGACAAAAAAAAATAATCAATGCAAGTAATTCGCGTAAATAAGCACACTCACTCTATTCAGGGAATCATGGGGAGGAATATAACGGAAAAAATCCAAAAATAAAATTTAAATCTTTGTTAAAAACTTGATGATTATGATGATATCATGGAATGGTCAATTTGGCATCATCATTATGATGATACAAACAAAGTATATTCGAGTTAATTCCTACTCCCTCCGTCCCAGCCAAAGGTTGACAGAGGGTGTATATTTGGTGTATTTTAGGTAATGATTGGTATAAGTAATGATGATTAAATGTGTGGTGTAGATTAAAAAGTAAAAAGTATTGATGATGAATTAGTGGTGGAGATTAAAAAGTAAAAAGTGATTGTTTGATTTGATTGTAAAAAGTGATATATGTAAACTTACTAAAGGGACTACTTTTTGATAGAAATGTAAACCTTTGGGCGGGATGGAGGTAGTATATGACATGGGCAGTATTGGCTGTCCTTTTCCCCATAAATTCAAAAGAAAAATCATCATGTGCGCGCCAATGGTATGTAGGTATTGGTCCTTAATATTTTTTTTTTTTGTTTATTCTCCTCATACTATGTTATGTCCTCTCACTATTTATCTTCTCTCAATGTTTTCATAACTTTCCTCAATGTCAGAAGTCAGAAATTTTTGCACGCTTGACCTAATAAGGTCACTTGGGGACTGAAAAGTGAATGTCGTCTAATTATGACATGAGACATGAGTACTATTCAGCAACAAAAATAAAAATTAAAAATCAAGTATAGGTAATTAAGTTTATTTAGAACTAAGATTTAGGAAATACCTGTTTCAAAAAATAACGTTCCCATTCAGGTGATCCATTCATATTCTGATGGTCCATGTGTATCACTATATTTTTCAAAAAAAAAAAAAAGGAATATCGTGTTGGAAGAAAAATGAAAATAGACAAAAGTGCGGCAAGAAATATTGTTATTTTTATAAATAATATCCTCATATACAGGGTGAAGTAAATGATTATATTCATGCATATTTTCTGTATAGAATTACTTAGGTAAAAGCACAATTAACTAGGCGAATACACATGAATTATATTTTCTTACACTCTCTTTTGTGCCGAGTCGTCGTTGTATTTTTTGTTGCCTCGTCAAAAACTGGTCAAGTGAACAAACCAAGTGGAAAAAATCTTGATCGTAGGAACAAGAATACAACATACACATTACTTCATTAAAATATTTTCATTAAGCCAATATGACCACCACTACCAAAAATAACACTTTAGCCGACGACTAGCCGAAGAACGGTCGACAGCTGTCGGAAGTCGTCGGCTAAAGGGTGAAGGTTTAGCCGACGGCGCATGTGTTGTTGACTAAAGATGTTGGTCGTCGGCTAAAGTCATGTTAGTCGTCGGCTAAAGTTTTACAGTTTAGCCGACGACGACGAGACTTTAGCTGACGACTTTGTAATGTCACTACGCCATAAGTGCTCATATGCAACGCATAACTCCAGTGTTTCAAGGAAAAGTATTGCTATAGCCCTCTGATCTTTGGTCTTTTTGCAATACTACCCAACTAGTGTTGCATTAGACCTGAATGCACTGTTGCAAAAGACCTTAATGCAACACCAACCTAAAGTGTTGGATTATACGTGAACTTAAAACATTGCAATAGACTAAATTATCTTAATAATTATGAAAAATATTTTAAATATTTTTAAAAAAATATCATCAAATTTATTTTTTTTACACTAAAACAAAATAAATTATTTGAATTTGTTTAATCATTTTATAACGGACTTTTTATAAGAGCTCGTATAGTTTTTTACTTAAAAATTTTTCGGATTAAAATTAATAAATTTGAAAATATTAAAAAATAAAATAATTCCTTAAAATTATAATAAATAAAATATATTATATGAATACATATATTTTTCTTTTGAAAATTATAATCTAAAATTAAAATAAAAAATTGAATTTATTCATTCAACTCTTTAAAATATAATAAGAAATACTCCCTCCGTCCCAGTCTAAGTCATTCATCTTTCAATTTTAGGTGTCCCACTCTAAGTTGCTCGTTCCATTTTGATGAATATTGAAAAATAAAATATGTTTGTTTGATTTGATTGTGTAAAAATAATAAATTCTACTCCCTCCCTTATATGTGTGGTCACACCTTTTAAGTACGAATTTTAGGTAATTGTATAGATGAGTGGAAAAAATAAAGGTGAGAGAAAAATACCGAAATATACAAAAAAATATCGTCTTACCATATCGAAAATATCAAAAAATTCAGTATACTGTACTTTCGGTGCGATACCGTATGATATCTTACATGAAAGAAAAAATTGTATTTTAATATATACTCAAATATGATCGAGAGTTTTTTTCTATTTTTTATGGCCTCTATTTTTTAATCTATCCTTGCGCCCAACACCCACCGCCGTGAGCCGTCAGAGTGGATCGGTCCAATATAGGAAATGAAAAAAGATAGGGTTTCACACACTTTCACACCACTCTCCCATCGGCCATCATATGATTCATCATCAGAGTCCACACTTCTCCGGTTCTCCCATTTCATTTCCGACTTCTCACACTTCTCACTCATCACAGTTCCGATTTCTCCGTCCGTTCCCCCACTATAGTTTTCTCTTTTCAGGCGGGAAATATTTTGGTAGCCAGGCGACTCGGACTTCTCTTTTTCGATCATTCCAGATCCCGCCGACTCCGCCTTTCCATATCTGACCGCCTCTTGCCTCCGCCTTTCCAGATATTTACTTCACTTATTTGGGTATGTAAATGTAATTCATCTCTTCATTTTTTCTTACAGAAAATAAAAGGGAGACTTAATTTTGTTCGAACCCAAAGAATGAAGCGAAGGTGAAGGTTTTGGAGCGATGGAGGTTTGAGTCGAACCCAGTATGTAAATCAGTTTGATGTTTGATTTAATATGTTGAGGTTTACCTTGTTGGAGAAAAATTTAGGTGTCGGAGAGGATTGCGAATGGACGGCCTGTAGCTCGACAATATTTTCACCTCAACAGTAGCTGATAGTACTCAGGCATGGTCATACTTAACTGAATCTCTTTCCGAATTCCAGGCACGTGAATAGAAGCTTCTCAGTTTATTCAATTCAGTTTTTAATTTGGTTTTTGGAACAAAGTTTCTTATGTATGTAGCTATTGATACTTTGTCCTCTTTTTAAGCTTTAACTGCATTTTGTGGTCTTTTGGCTTTCACCGCTTAGGGCCCTGCCGAAGATGACAAACTGCTAAAGATTCAGAGGGAGTTGGATGAAACCAAGATTATTCTTGTGAATGATTATCTGAGGTGCATTCGATGATTTGTTTTCTTTTATACTTCATGTTGGTAAACTTTTATTTGGCTACGGAAAAAATAGATCCGATGGATTTTACCTAGCTCTTTGAGTTTGGCATATTCCTGTTTATGGTCGAAGATATATTTCTCGAGAGAAAAATTTGATAATAGTATATTTATTTTGCGGAAGTTTAACATCTTTGTAGTCACTTGGTCTTGGTCCACTTAAAGATACAATTCTTAATGAGAAAATTTTCTGTTTTGTGTTTTTGGTGAAAGATGAGCGTGCCAGCGATTTATCTTACATTGCACTTGTTGGTGAACTTTTCTAGGCTTGGACTTGAGTGCTCTCCTTTTTTTGGTTTTTAAACGAGCAAAACTGATTATGCTTATGCCTTCATGTAGTGTTGTATATGACTTGTGTAATGGCATACACTTCTGTTTCACTATTTTTGAAGTCTGTATCTGTTTATATTGTATAGATTGATTTTATATAGGCCTTACTTAATGCATGGTGTGATGGTATCATTCAGGTATTCTTCTCCTTGCTGAGATTTTGGAGCAGTTGACTTCGAAGCCCTTAAATAGTACTTCAATTGTAGCCTCATAGGATTCTTCACAAAAAGACTGGTGAGTAAATAAGGATATAGAAAGTCTTGATCGGATTTGCTTAATTTTACTGAATTACTTCATTCTTGCTTTTCACTAGCAACATTTTCTTTTGATTATCTTTAACTGGTGCACTGGAGCTCCAAATATATTGTTATAAAGACAGATAATATATTTTATTCGTATATTAGGCAGATTGGAAAGCAGTACGCGGTGCAATTGTTGGTTGCTTGGCATTACTGAGGAGAAAAAATGATGTTGGGATAGTAACTGATGATGAAGCGAAGGCTGTTGCTCAGTCTTATCTCCAAGTTCTGCAGGTGCAGTCCTTGGGGCAATATGACAGGAAGGTAAATACTTGGTATGTCGTTTTTTGTTCCAGTTTATAGGGATGCCTTTTTTTTGTAGTTTAGTTTTTTTTTTTCCTTTTTTTTTCTATTTTCAATCTTAAAAAATGTTGCAGCTAAGCTTTCAACTCATGGAAGTTTTACTGGATCGCTATTCTAGAGATATGGTAAACTAATATGACTTCCCTCCATCTATTCTTATGGTGTTTTTTTTAACATATCCCTTTTGTGGATTTTGCACTAAAGGACGATGTCGTAATGAGTTTGTGCTGAAATACCATGTCCTTTCTTTTTGGACTGGTAATTGTGCTGTATCATGGGCTCTGTTCAGTGACACATGCTTGTAATGTTTATTTTTAAATTTAATTTTAACAAAGATTTTACGTTTCCTTAAATATTTTGTCTTAGGGGGATGACCTTGTATATGGAATCTGTGCAGCTATTGATGGGGAAAAAGATCCTCAATGCTTACGGAGCGTATTTTGTATAGTGGAAAGTCTTGCATGATTATATCCGGGTCCATCTGGTCCTCTAGCAAATTTTGCTGAGGAACTATTCGTACTATTAGGTTCTTACTTCCCCATTCATTTTACACATGTGAGATCTCTTACACTACCCTTCTTCTCTTTGGCATTAGTTTTCATATTATTTGGCTCTGTGGAGATTACTCTCATGGCACTAAGCCAGACACTTCACATCTTAGATAAATAAATTTTCGATAAATAGATTAAGTGTGGTTTGCTAGATTTTTTAACATTTGTTTTTGGCAGATTACCACCAGTTAAGAAATTGATTGGAGAGGTCCTGGTGTACGGCAAAGCTAGAAATAACTTTATATTTTGGCATTAGGTATTTGATAGGAATTTGAATTTTTGTGGTTCAACAACTAACTACATATATCGGATTTGGAAAAAGATTTTTTTTTTTATATAAAATATATGCAACTGAACTAGAATAAAATATGTAGTGGGTGATATGCTTGGAGTTGGAACAGAACTTTCTGCATTGCATTCTTGTTTGATTCATGATTTAATGGAGTTTATGCTGATTGTTTGAATGTTTTTGTACGACTTACACCGTGCTTGTACACTAGGAAGGAGGTCTGATCCTCCCCCTCCCCCCAAACAAAAAAATGATACAGTATTTGCTCCCCTCACTAATTTATTTTTTTCAATGTCATTTGGCTAGCCGAAAGGTGAGGATGATGATGCAAAATGAGAGGAGCTCTCAAGATTATTCTTATGAGTTTTCTATTTAAACTTGATAGCTCATTTAGTATGGATTCTTCTGTGGTGATGAGAGAATATGTTGTACTTTGGGGTTTTCTTTTTTTATTTTAATTGTTTATATCTCTTGTATCTCTTGTAGTATGTAATCTTATAATGAAAACATGTAAGAAATGGAGGAAGGAACTCGATACTCATTTACTCCAATAGTCCAGCCTTTTTGAAGATTCAAATCAGGACTTTGGTTGTTATCATGGTCATATTTCATTTCATGTGATTCTTGTTTTTCCTGATTTAAGAAAGTGATGGTCAGATCAGAAATAACGGTGAAAAGTTTATTGTTGATAATTTGTTATACTGTAGTAGTTGTGAGTTTCTTTGGCAGGAAGGACATACCGCTTTTGCGACCAAGGGGGAGGCAGATACTGAGGTACGGTCTTGCTAGCTTATGGAAATGCAATATCAAAATGATCTGTATGCAATAATGACATTTTTTAGCATATGATTGCCAATGTTGGTGAGAATTATCGGACCATAAAGAAAGTAACTCATGTTCTAAACTTCTGATGCGACTGAGGATCTCTTCGACTTGTTATCGCCTTGGATGCTCAGAATTAAATACCCTTAACATGATGAGGCAATATTTTTCTTGAGTAACCTCATAAATAGTTGCTACAATATTCTATATAAATTATGTATACATTGTTTCTTTCTGATCCCTGGATTCTTCTAAATTAATTTATGTGTCCTGTTTGTATGATGATCTAAGTGTTTTTAAGTTGAAGTTTTATTTTTAAATGCTTCCTTTATTATTCTTATAAATTGTCTTGATTTACAAACTTTGAGGTTCTTTAGCTAAGATAGACATAATTTCCTGGCATAAATATAATATAGCTCTTCACCTTCATATTTTTCAGGTGTCTGACATCTTGGAACTATATAGACACATATATGAAGAGTTTTTGGCTATTTTCAGTTATTAAGGGCAAGAAAAGCGAGCATGAGAAGTTTGATGGTGGACTCTATACAGCTACTGTCGAGAAAAAATATATTTTTTTAAAAAAGGTACTTTTTGCATCTGTTTTAGATAAAAATAGAATATTAATTGCTTACTGTTTTGGATTTATGCATACGAATTTTATGAATTGCACTAATGAGAAACTTAAATTTTGTTTTGTAGAGAGCCAAAGATGCTAAGAAAAAGAAGTTTACACAGAGACCAAGAACCCGTTTGCGAGCGAATGCAGCTGTAGCTGGGAAGGAACCAAGGAACGCTGGAACTGAAAATGAGAAGGAAGTGGCAAGTTCATACCGTGTACCAGCTTTAAAACCAACATGCAGTAAAAAGTGTTTCAACAGGCAACCAATGGAGCAACTCCTGGTTCCGTAAATGCTTACTTAGCGTTGAGAGTGTTGTGTGTCGAATTGTTAGTATAAGATTTATTGGATAGTAGTTGGAGTTGCTATTTTGCGTCGACTGTTTGTTGGGATGTTGTTATTTTGTACTGAATGGCAAGGTGTGAATATTGGATATGGTATTTTATTTGTATGGAATGATGTACGTACGAAATAGTTATTGCGAAATTTTTATTTACAGTATTGCATATATCTTTCAGTTATTGTTGCATATTCTCCAATTAGTGTTGCATATTCTCAAATTAGTGTTGCATATTCTCAAATTAGTGTTGCATATAACAACCATATTACTGTTGGATATAATAATAGTGTCGCATTATGCCTGGTAGGACCCACTGGTGACGTGGATGAAGTTGGATCCACTGCTGATGTGGCAAAAGGGCCCACTGATGACGTGGCAAAAGGGCCCACCGCTGACATGGATGAAGTGGGACCCACTACTGACGTGGCCAAAAGGGCCACTGCTGATGTGTCATTAGTTTGGGCCCAACTTTTCTGAACTGTATTCTCCTCTAAGCCAACATTATTTTCTGTTGCATATATTTTGTTTTGTGTTGCACTATGTACATAATGTAATACTTTCCCTTTGTTGCATTAGAAAGGAAAAGTATTGGATTAGAGGTCAAATGCCACGCGATCAGATGCAACACCCACAAAATGTTGGATATATCAATTTCTGGCCTAAGGCAACAGAAAATGGGGCATAATGCAATAATAGGAAGCATTGCATATGAACACTTATGGCGTAGTGTGTTTAGCCGACGACTATTAGACTTTAGTCGAAGGCTTGTCGTCGGCTAAAGTCTTACGTGTTTTTTTTGTGCAGAATATATAATCATCTAACACTTCAACACACCATTTACAACACACTCAGAAATTACAAAATAAAAACACAAAAATAATAATTTTCCCTGGTTTGATCATTTAAGAAATCATATTGAAGGTATGTTTGTTAAACTTTAATAGCAATTATAATTATATTATGCATATAATATATATCCATTTTGATGATTCTGAACATGTTTAGAAATTAGTTTGTTTTCTTGAAGATTTTTTGGTGTATGTATAACATATACACATACACACACACACACACACACACATATATATATATATATATATATATAGTGATGATTATATGATCAAGTATTATTTTTTTGAATAATACGTATATATATGGGTTTGACATCTTGAATTCGTGCTATGATGATTGTAGTCGTAATTTTTGTATGTTCTTGATAAGTACGAATTGATTGTGTAATATTGTTGTTATTTATGTTATAAGATGAATAAAAGTTGGATTGATCTACAAAAATGGGATCCAAGAGTCATATATGGAATGAGAGGGTTTATTCAATTTGTGAAGGAGCATGATAGTGATAGTATAATTCATTACTGTCCATGCAATAAATGTAAATATCGCAGCGATATGTACCGTTTTACACTTGATGTTGTATGGGAGCACTTGAAAAAGAATGGATTTTAGGATAAATACACATGTTGGATTTACCACGGTGAAAGATCAAATTCAATTATTCCCCATGATCACGGACAGTACAGTGGCAGCACATCCAATAACCCCACAAGAAGGTTGATTGACAACGTGTTTGGTTATTACGAGAGGGACATATCGGTTGAAGGTCAAGAATACCATATAGCTGATCAACCAGTCATCCGAACGCCTACATTGATACCCGTTCACACAATTTCTGTTGATAGATACAACAAGATAACCCAGCTCCAACAAACACTTCTTTACCCTGGGTGTCACATGACGGTTTTTGATAGTGTCATAGAGACTATGAGAGTCAAGGTGGAGAACAAAACCTCGATTAAAGCTGTGGATGATTATTTGGAACTTACAGGAAAAATGCTCTCAGAAGGTCATCATCTTCCTAGTAATCACAATAAAATGGGATGTATCCTAAAAGGTCTTGGGCTATCGTACATCAAGATCCACGTATGCATATATGATTGTGATTTATTTTGGGGAAAGCCTAATGAAGACCTAAAGAAATGTCCGTTATGTGACACAGAGAGGTATAAGTTCACTCCTTCTGGTAAAGAGAAAGATATGAAGGTTCTTTGGTATTTTCCTCTGAAGGATAGATTGGAGAGACTTTTCATGTCTCCTCACACAGCCAAGGCGGTGAGATGGCATGCCGAGCATTGCGTCACTGACGAGGATACTATGATACACCCTTCTGATGGAGAGGCTTGGAAGCATATAGATAGGGAGTTTCCATAGTTTGCATAATGTAACACCCCCGATATATTCAGGAATATTGCAGTGCCGTAAATCCTTTACATAAGAATTTAAAAGGCTGAAGAAATGAAAATACAATAATAGATACCACATATGAAAGTAACTGAAATAATATACAACAGTTATGGGCCAATACCGAAAATACAAACATCCAAATGAAGAATATTAATACATCACCAAATTCAACATCACGAACGATGACGTACTCGAGTACTTATTAAAAACAACACAAACAACAGACAATTAAATCCACCCGGAACATCACTCTGCACCCTCATCGTCATGCAGTTCCAGTGGTTGTTGTCCTGCTCTCCTGGATCCTGAACATAAACAAATGTTCACCCCCGAAGGGGTTAGCACAACGATGCTAGTACAAGTACGATAATTATACAACAATGATTTAATCAACAATAATCATGACAAGTTTCTCCAATAAGAAATAATAACAACAAATATCACATCATGACAGTGTCAACATACTCATGGTATTCCAACGATCCAGCGCACACAGCTATAGATTTCCATGATGATCCCGTCAGACCAATGCATGGTGGAACTACCTGTCCAACGATCCAGCGCACACAGCTATAGATTTCCCATGATGATTCTCGTCGGACCAATGCATGGTGGACAATTAATCACAACACATGTACACAGTACAATCATAACATAACCGACATAATACGAACAATTCTAATTAAAGTACTTGCCTCGAATCGATGACAAGGATAAAACTTCGACGAATATCAATACACTCGGAGGTCGCCCCTTCGATTAATCACGTTGCAAATCTCGAACCTTAAACAGAAGAAATAATATAGAATTCATCTCACGTCGAACGAACATCTAACAATCCAAATTATGGGCGAAAGTTCATAAAACGTATCCCGTCAGACCTGCATAATGTATGTTATATACCCTTTATAGCATACGTTAAGCCTACTCGTTAGCATACGTAAGCTACAAAGTCTAGCGTACGCTAACCATACATCGACAGTTCCTCTCTGATTAGGCGACTGACTCGTCTGATGATATAACGTATATCACCACAACACTATATTCAATCTCGATTACAATTCTCATGTGAATTTCGGGTGATCTAAGGTTGAGGCGCTTGTTTCAAATATCATTATTACATTCAAACTTTATCTTAAAGATGAACTAACAAATCCAACTTATAAGAAAGGATACAACTTTCGATGATTCTTTCTTAAGTCCGTTTAGCAAAAGTGATATCAACTCCAAGTCTACTATCAATATGGCCACACCATTCAATATGGATTATCCAACTCATAACACTACTCTTATTGTTTGTCGTAACAGTAACAAGGTTCCAACTATAATGTTCTAAATAAAGGTAACTTAAGCATAATCATCCCAACTTCCTAAACATGATGTTTGGCTGAATAAATCGTCTATGGAACTTAATATCCTTGGTAGTATGAACATAATATCCTTAAGGACACAAATCCGAGGTTGGAGATAGCATAACATACCTTAAGATGAAGAAAATGCTGAAACAATAGGTAGAATCCAATTTCGGTTGCTTGTATGCCAATTAAAGATGATTCTCCACTTCAATGATCAAGTATAAGTAATCTCCAATCTTCAATGACCAAGTATTAAGTGATTTAAAGGTGTTTAAGGTGGCTAGGAACTCTATGGGGATGAAGTATGTTGAAAGCTAAGTGAAAGAAACGAATGAAATGAAATGGGGTGCTGTCCCATTTATAACTTTCTGAGCATAACGTACGCTAGCCTTTGTCATAGCGTACGTTATCGCCCAAAATAGCTTACTATCTCATTTCTGAACTTCACTACGTACGCTATACTTATCATGTTACGTACGTAACCAATATCATTAGCGTATGCTACATACTTACCTTAGCGTACGTTAATATCCGTTGACTTAAAAAGTGTCCAGGTTCATGCCGTGCGAATCTGGTACGTATCTGGCCAATCCCACCATCAGCTGGCTCATGTGCTACCCGCCCTGCTCAATTATTTGCTACTTTACGTACGCTACGCTTCATTCGTAACGTACGCTAACTTTCGCGGATAACGTACGTTAAGCTTCTTTCTTAGTGTACGTTATCACGTAATTGCATGAGAATATTTACATGTTGCTATAATCATGCACAAGGATACAAATATGAGAAATATCATACTTCGATTATCGATATCACAAATTCAAATAATACAGGGTTCAATTACAGATGAAATACTTAATAATTAATCCGGATATTACATACTCTCCTTCTAAAAAAGAGTTTCGTCCCGAAACTCAAGACGAAAATAACTCTGGATATCTGGACCTCATACTATTTTCCGTTTCCCAAGTGGCTTCTTCCACTCCGTGGCACGATCACTAAACCTTAACCAAAGCGATCGGTTTGTTTCTCAATTGTTTAACTCGACTGTCGAGTATCCCGATCGGTCTCTTTTCAAATGCGCCATCCTGAGCGACTTCGATCTTGCCGAAATCAATGACATGACTAGGATCTGGTATATACTTCTGTAACTGGGATACGTGGAACATGTTATGAACATGGCTCAATGATGGCGGTAATGCCAATCTGTATGCCAACTATCCAACTCTCTAAAGAATCTCGAACAGTCCGATATATCTCGGACTCAACTTTCCCTTTCTTCTGAAACGAAAGATTCCCTGAGTAGGAGAAACCTTTAAAAGTACGTGATCTCCAGTACTGAACTCTAATGGGCGACGGCGCACATCTGCGTAAGATTTCTTTCGACTCTGGGTGGTCAGCAGTCTTTCGTGAATCAAGGCTATCTTCTCTCGTGTCTGTACGATCAATTTCGGTTCCATCCCGATCAAGTCTGATGAATCGTCCCAACATAGGGGCGACCTGTATCTCCTCCCGTATAATGCCTCAAATGGTGCCATCTTAATGGAAGCATGCCAACTATTGTTGTAGGTGAATTCAATCAACGGTAGATGAACTTCCCAATCAGTTGACCAATCTAAGGCACAAGCCCTCAGCATGTCTTCCACTGTTTGAATAGTCCTTTCGGATTGTCCGTCTGTCTGTGGATGATTAGTTGTGATGAAGTTCAATTCGGTTCCCAAGGCTTTATGAACTGCTCTCCAAAATGAGACACAAAGCGACCGTCTCAGTCAGAAATAATGGTCTTTGGCATACCATACAGTCGGACTATCTCTGCAATAAACACTCGTACCAACTTCTCTGGTCCCCAAGTGTCCTTTATGCCCAAAAAATGAGCTGATTTGGTTAAACGGTCAACTATCACCCAAATCATGTCCATCCCTGTTCTGGTCTTCGGCATATTAGTGATAAAGTCCATAGATATGTCCTCCCACTTCCATGCAGGAATCGGAAGCGGCTTCAGCATCCCGGCAGGTCATTGATGCTCGATCTTAACCTGCTGACAAACCAAACATTTCGAGACGTAATAGGCTACGTCTTTCTTCATGTTGCCCCACCAGAAATTCTGCTTCAGATCCTTATACATCTTACTGGTGCCCGGGTGGATAGAATAGGGTGTACTGTGAGCTTCCTTCAGAATTGTTTGCTTCAAAACATCGACATCTGGAACACAAAGTCGGTTCTGAAATCTCAAGACTCCATCATTATGAATTACAAATCCTGGATCTTTTCCCTTACTCACTTCATCGCTTAACCGAACCATCATAGGATCATCCAATTGCTTAGATTTGATTTCTTCGGTTAACGATGAAGTTATTTCCATCACACACAGTTGTCCTTGGACTCTTTGCAACCATATTTCAATTCCTTCACGAATCAATTCCCGTTGAATGCTGGTCTGGTAGGTGAGAGTCTCCAGCATTCGAATAGAAACAGGCTTGCGGCTCAGTGCATCGGCCACTACATTCGCTTTGCCTAGATGATAAAGAATCTCCAAGTCGTAGTCCTTAATCAGTTCCAGCCATCTCCTTTGCCGCATATTTAACTTCTTCTGACTGAAGATGTATTTGAGACTCTTTTGATCCGTAAAGATTTTACAGTGAGTCCCGTACAGGTAATGTCTCCAGATTTTCAAAGCAAAAACTACCGCTGCCAGTTCCAAATCATGCGTTGGGTAATTTGCTTCATAAGGCTTAAGCTGTCGTGACACCTGAGGCGATTCCACCAGTTTTGATCGGAGTTTTCTTCAAATTCCATCACCATAGGCTCGTGCTAACATATCATCATCAGCGTAATCATTCTTCATCGTCCGAATCCGAGGTATTTTCTTCAGGAACCCTAGCTTGTCAAATTTGGGGTTTTAGGGTTTTTCTTGATTAATTCCGAATTGTCCATATATGTTGTATTATTCCTCACAATAGGTGATCACCTTCTCATTCTGCATCAATACACACCCAAGTCCTTGGTTCGAAGCATCACTGTAAACTATGAATCCTCCAGTTCCCTGTGGGAGTGCTAAAATCAGTGCCGTCGTTAATCTCTTCTTCAATTCATCAAAACTAGTCTGGCACATTTCGTTCCACTCAAACTTTTGGGTTTTCTGCAGTAATCGAGTAAGTGGGTAGGTAATTTTGGAAAACCCTTCCATGAACCGACGATAATACCCAGCAAGTCCTAAGAAACTCCGGACTTCCTTCACGGTTTTAGGAGACTTCCAATCCATAATTGCTTCGATTTTTTGGGGATCTACTCGGACTCCTTCTGATGATACCACATGACCGAGGAACATTACTTCCTTTAGCCAAAATTCACACTTAGAAAGCTTAGCGTACAATTGCTTGTTTCTCAAACGGTCTAAAACGATCCGCAAATGCTGTGCATGCTCTTCCGGGCTCTTGGAATAAACCAGAATATCGTCAATAAGTACGACCATAAATTTATCCAAATACTCTATGAACACTCGGTTCATCAATTGCATGAATACAGCAGGTGCGTTGGTGAGACCAAACGGCATGACTACAAACTCATAATGTCCGTAGCGAGTTCTGAATGCTGATTTGGGACATCGGATTCCTTAATCCTCAACTGATGATATCCCGACCTGAGATCGATCTTAGAAAACACTTTTGCTCCTTGTAACTGGTCAAATAAATCATCAATCCATGGCAACGGATACTTGTTCTTAATCATCATCTTGTTCAGTTCTCGATAGTCAATACACAATCGAAGCGATCCATTTTTCTTCCGGATAAAAAAAACTGGTGCACCCCAGGGCGAAATGCTTGGCTGGATATAGCCTTTGTCTAGTAACTCTTCCAGTTGCTCCTTCAATTCGTACATCTCAGTAGGTGCCATACGATACGGTGCCTTAGAAATTAGTGTAGCTCCTGGTTCCAACTCAATGGTGAATTCTACATCCCGTCGTGGAGGTAGTCCAGGTAATTCGTCAGGAAAGACATCCGTAAATCCGTTCAGAACAGGAATGGATGAAAGTTCTACTTTTCCGTCTTCCTTCTTCATTGCGTAGCACCAGTATCCAGTACATCCCTGTTTCAACAATTTGACAGCCTTCATCGCCTTGATCAACTTTCCTGAGCTTCCTGGTCTCCATCTCTCAAACAGTATTTCAGAACCATCTTCAACTATCATTTAGATATTCCTCTTCCGGTAGTTTACAATAGCTCCATAACGGTTAAGCCAATCATCTCCGAGAATCAGGTCGTCTCCTTGCATTTCTATCACAATCAGATTTGGGGGCCACTCTCTGCCTCCAATTGCTATAGGGAAATCTCTGGTTTCTAAGTTTCCCACAATCCTCTCTCCACTCGGTAAACCCACAACATAAGGTTCATAATTATGAAAACCAGAAATGTTCAAACGATTTACACAAAACAAAAATATAAATGAATGTGTAGCTCTTGCATCGAATAAAACGCTAACTGGCTATGAAAGGATCTGAATAGTACCTGATGCGACCACAGCATCCTGATCGTATGCCCTCCTCATCTCATATAGGCGTGGAGGAACGGACCCAACACTCGATGTCCCATTTTGGTCGAACTGCCCTCTGCCTCGTCCTCGATCGAAATTTTGGGGTAGCTGAACACTTTGCTGCGTCTGCTGAACACTTGCTTCCTTCTGAGCCGATTGCGAAGTACGAGTTCCATTAAACTTAGTGGCATCTTTGCAGAACATTGCACGGTGCCCCTCTTGTCCGCAATCATAACATGTCACTGGAGTACGGAAACAATCATGCCAAAGGTGTCCTGGGCGACCACAGTTAAAGCACTTCCTTGTTACATCCGTCATGGCTGATACCGCTCCGAAGTTCTTTCCGCTCTTGGATGGGTGTGGATGTTTCTTGAACGAATGAAAGGATGACTGGGCCTTGCGGGGCCAACTGCTCTTGTGCTCTGTGAAACTACCAGAGACTTTCTTCTTCTTGGATTCTGCAAACTTTTCCATCGCTGCTTCTTTGATTTCATACGCCAATGCTTTATCCTGATATTGACGGAGAGTGGTACATTCGAAACCGGACATGTATCCTGGATCTCAGGTTTCATTCTCATATCAAAATGGATCATCATTTCCGCGTCTGTTCTGACCAGGTGTCGAACAAACGCCATCTGCTGATTAAACATTTTAATCATCTGGGATACTGGCTCGTCTGACGGTTGTGCGGAGAAAAATTCCCGAATTTTGGCTTCCCTCACTGGACGAGGGCAGTACTGAGCTTCCATCATCAATTTAAATTCTCCCCAGTCGGCATCATGATCTACAGGCCGGATGGCTTCCCACCACTCGGACGCTTCCCCTATCAGAAAGTACTGAGCAATAGAGGCTCTCCGGTCGTCTGGGCAATTAATCCCGGCAAAAATTTTCTCTAGTTCTTTTAACCAATGATCCCACGTCGGTGTCTCAGAAAAGCCGTCGAATTTGGGTGGTTGCATCTTCGCCACCTCTTGCAGCCATCGGTCGCCTCGATTTCCCATGTCTGGGATACCTTGCTGTCTATCTCCCTGTTGTAATTCTACTGCCACCTGCATTCGGTCCACGACCTGGGCAAACTGAGTCATTTGGTTAACCACCTGACGAAGGATTTCGGTCACAGCAGGTTCTGGTCCATTGTTAATAGATATTTGTGGCTCGCCTGAGCCGTGGCTGGCCTGATTAGTAGGCGAAGCTTCTCTTTCAGCATTCCTTCATCCGCGTCCGCGACCGCGACCACGTCCACCTCTCAACATACTGTAAGCATAAATACTCAATATACAGGAAACAATATCGTTCTAATGTTCAAGTATAAAGAGGTATAACATGTAAAAGACGAGATAGAGTTTAAGAACTTACAACCACCGTTCGCACGAAGACGTAGGCAGTATAGTGATGTTATTCACGACCGGTTATCTCGAAGGCATATATGACCCCTATTTTAACCCAATGGCCAAGATATTCATAATCTTAGCTCCGATACCATATTCTGTAACACCCCCGATATATTCAGGAATATTACAGTGCAGTAAATCCTTTACATAAGAATTTACAAAGCTGAAGAAATGAAGATACAATAACAGATACCAACATATTAAAGTAACTGAAATAAAATACAACAGTTCTGGGCCAATACCGAAAATACAAACATCCAAATGAAGAATATTAATACATCACCAAATTCAACATCACAAATGATGACGTACTCGAGTACTTATTAAAAACAACACAAACAACAGACAATGAAACCCGCCCGGAACATCACTCTGCACCTTCGTCATCATGCAGTTCCAGTGGTTGTTGCCCTGCTCTCCTGGATCCTGAACATAAACAATTGTTCACCCCCGAAGGGGTTAGCACAACGATGCAAGTACAAGTACGATAATTATACAACAATGATTTAATCAACAATAATCATGACAAGTTTCTCCAATAAGAAATAATAACAACACATATCACATCATGACAGTCTCAACATACTCATGGTATTCCAACGATCCAGCGCACTGACACGTTCTTAAGTGTAACTATCGAAAGTGCACGATATTGTATCAAGTAGTAAGTGCACTTTTTGAGTCCGGTTTATCGATCCCACGAGGAAGTTTGGTTATAATTTGAATTATACACTATTATTCTATTTTTATAGATACTAAGATGAGTGAAACACACGATTAAAGAGTTTGGTTTAATAATTGCAAAGAAAATGCAATAATAGTTCTAATATTCAAGGAAATAAAAAGATTGCAACAATAATAGATTGATTAAAGATAAAATGAAATAGTTGGGATTACAAACTTTGTTCGTCATTAGTTATAGTAGATGTATAAGAGATCATAAGATGAATTTACTTATTATGTTGTGTAGATTCGATTTTCCTTAAAAAGACGGTTTCTCTTTCGAGCTATAAAACGCCCCTTATATGTTGAATCAATCCACTATATTTCTATGTTGATTGGCTTCAATACATAGCATTAGGATTTATGAAAATAACTCAACGAACCATCTAAGGTCTAGAGGTATATTTCTATCCCCTAGAACAACTTAGAGTGAATATCATTTGATCTAATCAAACATATTTTCTTTCGAAACATATGAAGACCATAATTATCGTCATTTATTGGCCAAATAAATAAAGATTGTTAAAACAATGAAAATCACACACAATAATAAGTAATTCATAATAGATCTTTATACAAACTTAAATAACATGACTAACCTTGTTTATAATCCCAACTAAGGTAACTTAGCCCATGAAGGCTTTAATATACATAATACAAGCTTGAGTGGTCATTATTAGTTGAACAAGAGAAAGAATTGATCCTAACTCCCTTAGTAGATAAAGGAGAAAGAAGCAATAAACTCTTTGAACAACATATGGTATACCACTATTACACAAATCACTCATGAACACAAGTGTGTTCTTCACACGAAAAGAAAATATTACAAAAAGTGGAAAAATTATAAGATGAATGATGATTGATGATGGATCTAAGAGGTCTATTTATACACCTAAAGTCATCTAATAGCTCCAAAACTCCAGCATTATTACAATAGATCAGATTAATGCCAGCCATCCCCTCAATAATAGACCAAAAGTATAAAAAATTATACAATGATCAAAATCTGCCAAGAGTTACGGCCGTAAAAGACAGGAGTTACGGCCGTAACATGGATGACTTACGGCCGTAATATACATGAGTTACGACCGTAAGTAGGCTACGGCTTTATGTCTTGTGAGTTACGCCCGTATGTTATGATGTTACGCCCGTATGGAGTTTCAGACTTCATTTTCATCCCAGAAATTTCCTAGACTTTGCGTTTTTGCCCCAAATCTTCTTTGGATGATAACTTTTGATATATAACTCTGATTTTGAATCCGGAAAGACTGCCGAACTCATCTCGGAAAGCCCTACAACACGAATACATAAAAACTCAACAAAGAGAATATTTTATAAACATGTTATTTCTTGAGTAAATCAGTAATTCAATCCGATTAAGACTAGATTTACATCATCATCCGATAAAAATAAAATTATTAAAAACTAATTAATTAAAAGCAAAAACGAGTAGACTAGCTCAATTATGGGTGAAATTTATCGATAAAAACCATGGATAAGTGTATAAAACTGACACTGATCACGCACACAGCTATAGATTTTCATGATTATCCCGTCGGACCAATGCATGGTGGAACTACCTGTCCAACGATCCAGCGCACACATCTATAGATTTCCCATGATGATTCCCGTCGGATCAATGCATGGTGGACAATTAATCACAACACATGTACACAGTACAATCATAGCATAACCGACATAATACGAACAATTCTAATTAAAGTACTTGCCTCGAATCGATGACAAGGATAAAACTCCGACGAATATCAATACACTCGAAGGTCGCCCCTTCGATTAATCACGTTGCAAATCTCGAACCTTAAACAGAAGAAATAATATATAATTCATCTCACGTCGAACGAACATCTAACAATCTAAATTACGGTCAAAAGTTCATAAAATGTATCCCGTCAGACCTGCATAACGTATGTTACATACCCTTTATAGCGTACGTTAAGCCTACTCGTTAGCGTACGTAAGCTATGAAGTCTAGCGTACGCTAACCATACATCGACAGTTCCTCTCTGATCAGGCGACTGACTCGTCTAATGATATAATGTAAGTTATGTACCAAACGTAGCATATGTTAATTCTGCCCGTTAGCGTACGTAAGCTATAGAGCCTAGCGCACGCTAAACACACATATGACAGTTTCTCACTGAGCAGACGACTGTCTCGATTGGTGATGTAGCATACGAAATCCTCAGTGTTTTGATCTCTTCTCTGACCTCAAAGCTTTTGAGTATGATATTGACAGAAGAGAGAAAACTGAAGAATCTCCTTCAAAGGTCACAACACTAGCCGCTGTATCGAACCGTCGACACAGCATGCCCAGCTCATCGAAGCCTAGTCACAAGAATGCTGACAGTGACGACGACATCCTGTCTCAAGATGAAATGGCGCTTCTCATGCACAAATTCAAAAAGTTCATCAAACAGTCTGGAAAGACTCCCTACAGGCCCAAACCTGTCCACAAGGTAAGTACCGAAACATCATCTGGTGATGCTAACCTGTGCTATAATTGCAGGAAACCGGGGCATTATGCAAATAAATATCCTCATCCCAAAGTCCAAAGGTTGTCGGAGGCCGAGCAACAAGAGAGAGATGAAAGAAGACATGCTTGGAAAGACAAGCTCAAGGCCCTGATTGGAGAATCAGAAGCCTCCCCCACACCATCCAAATCAACAGAATGTCTTCAGGTGGTCACTGAAAGTGATTCATATGACGATGAGTTCGATTATAAAGCATATATGTGCTTTATGGCCAAAGACATTCCAGAAGGTGAAGACAGCGACGATGAGGTAAGTTCAACCTCAGCTATTCCATCAAATGCATCTCATACTTTTGAAAACATGATGAATGAATTTAAAAACATTCAAAAGGCCCATGAGACACTGAAAACTGAGAATATACAGCTTCAATTAACTAATTTAGAGCTGAAAGATGAAAATGACTTGCTAAAAATAAATTATGAAAATATGTCTCTTGATTGTGAAACCAGCAAAGTCGATTTTGAAAAACTCATGGAGAGCAATCATCAACTTGATCATGAACTAAGTGAGGCTAAAACTCACAACGAGAGCAAGACAAATGATTTGGTTCTACTTCTAGCCAAAATCACAACTCTCGAAAAGCGAGAAATTGAACTTGAGACCACTCTGAAATCGTTCGAGAAATCATCCAAAAGAATGGAAGAAATTCTGAGCACTGGGCAAAATACTCATGATAAAAGTGGCTTAGGATACAGTTCATGTTCAAACAAAGGGAAAACTAGTACAGTGTTCGTCAAGAGTGTGGAACACATTACAGAATCGGAAGAAACCCCTAGTCCCGTGAAGGAACCTACTGTACCGAGAAAACCGAAGGCTTCTATTCTGCCCCCGCAATCCTATTCCAAACAGCGGAATCATAAGTCATTCCAACCTGCGAGGCGCACTCAACAGCATGCTCACAGATCACATCAACAGCGCCAACAGCCGTTCAGAAGGAAGGCTGTATCCAACCACCAAAGGCCCACACGGCAGTACTATCAGTACAGCACCCCTAGGTATTGGATACAGGATCCCCGTTATCCCTCGAGACAGCAGATGCCGGTTCAGTATCAACAACAGCATTGGGAATCCAACTGGAGACCCAGAAGGCAAGCTGTTAGGCCTAAGAAAATGGCTCCACCTCCAAGACGGCACTCGTACTGGATTAATAATAATAACCCTGAATTTTTCATGCATAATAATTATCATGGTTATAACAACTACGGATATGCCCCCCGTAGATATCGCAACACTATACCGAGTATGCCCTACAGTAAACCAATTGCTGCTAGGAAAACTTGGGTACCTAAAGGAACTAACAATCATGGACCCAAAAATCAAAGGGGACCTAAATCTACTTAATTTCTTCGTTACAGGACATTCTAGAGGAGGATACCTGGTACTTTGATAGTGGATGCTCTCGACACATGACCAGAGATAGGAGCAAGCTATCAGATTTTGTAGAAGGTCGCGGTCCAAGAGTTCGTTTCGGTGATAAATATAAAGGAAGAACAAGAGGGAAAGGAAACCTACTTGTCGGAAAATTCAAAGTCACCGATGTTGCATATGTTGAAGTCTTACAGTATAATCTACTTAGTATTAGCCAGTTCTGTGATAAACAGTTCTCGGTAAAGTTCTATATAGATCGCTGTAGAGTCAAAAACATCCAAACCAAGGAAGTTGTGCTTACAGGAAGCAGATCAGGTAATATGTATATTGCTGACTGGAAGCCTATGAGATCCTCAATTCCATGCTTTGTTTCCAAAGGCACTGCAGATCTTAGCTGGTTATGGCACAAGAGGATGTCTCACGTCAACTTCAAGACAATCAACAAGCTCTCAAGACAGGGAATGGTTAGAGGTTTTCCAAATGTGTCATTCAAGAAGGACAGCGTCTGCGGACCATGTCAGAAAGGCAAGCAAATCAAGTCAACCCTGAAGAGCAAATCCTACCTTTCAACCCAAAGAGTGTTGGAAATGCTACACATGGATCTCTACGGTCTTGTAGACCCAGTAAGTTTGGGAGGTAAGAAATACTGCATGGTTGTTGTTGATGATTATTCCAGATATGCTTGGACGATCTTTCTTAGCAAGAAGAAGGAAACAACATCAAAGCTGCCCGAGCTCCTGAGAAAGTTGCAAAATGAAAAGGCATCGAGTATCGTGTGCATTCGTTCAGCAGTGCAATTTACTAACCGATTTATAGAGCAATACTGTTCGGAGAATGGAATACAACACGAATACTCAGCTGCCCGTACACCTCAACAAAATGGTGTTGCCGAGCGAAAGAATAGGACGTTGAAAGAAGCAACAAGGACAATGATTGCCGCAAGCAAATTGCCACTGCTTCGGGGTGAAGCAACCAATACAGCATGCTACACTCAAAACCGCTGTATCGTCAACAAGCACCACAACAAAACAGCATATGAGGTATGGAACAACAAAACTCCGTTAGTTTCGTATTTTCACATTTTTGGATGTAGGTGTTATGTATTGAATAATGGGAAGGACCAACTTAGAACTTTTGATGAGAAATCAGATGAAGGAATATTCGTAGGAAACTCCCCCGTCAGCAAAGCTTTCAGAATCTTTAATAAAAGGAAGCTGACGATTGAGGAATCAGTTCATGTAGTGTTCGACGAACCACACCATGACCCTACAGGAGTAGATGATATTAGTCAGAACATTCACCATCTATCTATCTTGGATCCTCCAACTCACATAGAACCTGTCGTTGATTTAGAAATCAACCCCGCAGCTGTAAGAATCGATGTGGATGAAGCCGACACTGTACAAGCTGAAGCTGTATCCACAGAATCTTTCGATACAGTACGGGATCCTGAATTAGAACCCGACCGAAGATGGTTGAGAGATCACCCGCAAGAGGTGATCATTGGAAACATAAATGCTGGTGTTTCTACTCGCAGGAGAATACAGAGTACACAAGGAAATGTACTTTGTGCACAAGAAGAATCTGATGCTGAGATATCACAGTTTCCTGAATGGAAATCTCAATCCGAGCTTAGAAGACTCAATATGTGCACTATCGTTGTATTCTTAGCCCAGTCCGAACCTGTTTCGACCATAGACGCTCTTAATAATTCTCATTGGATAACATCTATGGAAGAAGAGCTTAACGGTTTCGAAAGAAACAATGTATGGTATCTTGTTCCCAGACCTACACATCAATCGATTATAGGAACCAAATGGGTATTTCGAAACAAAAAGGATCGAAATGGACTTATCATAAGGAATAAATCCAGACTAGTCGCACAAGGCTATAGTCAGGAAGAAGGCATAGACTATGATGAAACCTTCGCCCCTGTAGCGAGACTAGAAGCCATCAGGATATTTCTAGCCTTTGCCGCCCATAAGAGTTTTATTGTATACCAAATGGACGTCAAGAGTGCATTCCTGAATGGAGATCTTGCAGAAGAAGTTTATGTTGAACAACCACCAGGGTTTGCCAACACAGACGGTATCGATCTAGTTTACAGGCTAAGGAAAGCGCTGTACGGACTTAAACAAGCCCCTTGAGCCTGGTACGAAACCCTGTCCCAATATCTAACCAACAACGGATTTGAGAAAGGTGCTGTGGACAAAACCTTGTTTAAGATACAGGAAGGTGATGACCTTCTTATGGTGCAAATCTATGTGGATGATATTATTTTTGGTTCAACTAACCTTGCTTTATGTCAAAGGTTCTCTCATATCATGCAAAGTAAATTTGAAATGAGTATGATGGGGGAACTTAGTTATTTCCTAGGTTTGCAGGTAAAGCAGATGCCTACAGGTATTTTCATCAACCAAGAAAAATACAGCAAGGAGCTTCTCAACAAATTTGGAATGAACACTTCCAAATCCTCACCAACCCCCATGAGCCCTTCCGTGCAAATTAGTGCTGATGAAGCCGGAAAGCCGTTTGACCAATCACTCTACAGGAATCTCATTGGTTCGCTCCTGTACCTAACGGCTAGCAGGCCCGATATCCAGTTTGCTGTTGGAGTGTGTGCGAGATATCAAGTTGCACCTAAGGAATCACACTTCAATACAGCTAAACGAATCCTGAAGTACATTAAAGGAACAGTCGATGCAGGACTATGGTATCCTAAGGAAGGCGGATTCGTTTTATTTGGATACAGCGACTCGGATCTCGGAGGTCGCAAGCTAGATAGGAAGAGTACAAGTGGAACTTGTCACTTTCTTGGACCTAGACTCGTTTCTTGGTTCGAAGAAGCAATTGGCTAATTCTCTTTCCACGGTGAATCAGTACTATCTTTCTTGGTAGTTCTTTGTATGCAGATCCTTTGGATGCAGCAACAATTGTCAGATTATGGAATCGATGCCAGAGAGACTCCAATCATGTGTGATAGCACGAGTGCAATTGCAATCATGCACAATCATGTCCTGCACTCGCGCACTAAGCATATCAACATGAAGCATCACTTTATAAGGAATCATGTCGAGAACAAGGATGTTCGCCTTGAAAAAGTTCATACAAACGTTCAGCTGGCCGAAATCTTCACCAAGCCGCTCGACACAGCAAGATTCAACATGCTCAGACAAGAATTGGGAATGCTACAGCCAGACTCCCTGTAAGTGATTTACTGTTTTTACTCAACAAATTGAGGGGGAACGCTGTAAGACCCAAGAATACAGTATCCAACATTAATTATTTGTACACTCAGAATCGTCAATACAGCACTGTAGCGAGCAAAGACATATCCTACAGCTGACGTGTGCAATAATTAAGGGGGAATACTGTAGGACCATGAATACAGCATTAATCCTTAAGTTGTTGTATGGAATTTAAAACCTATATGTACCTTTTTAAGGGGGAACGCTGTATCGACGCGGAAACAGCACAACCTATAGGATTTTGATTCAGTATATATAATATAATATTATTTCTTTTTAAAATAATTTTTGTCCACGTGCCTTGTTTTTATGTCAAACGTCATGTACATTAAATGCCTTACACGACATCTGGACAACTGAATCTCAAAAGCCGCGATGTTTTAAATTGTTTATTGTTTTAAAACCGCCGTTTCAGGCATTTAGGGTGACACAAATGTCAGAAGTGGGACCCGCTCATTTATTTTTAAACATTTTAATGGATTAGCGTACCAGTTACACTCAGTCCATCTTAACCGTTGATTTCAAAAACCGGTTCCCATCCCTTAAAATCTGACCATTCGTACTCTGCAAAACCCTATTTCGCCGCCCAACTATAAAAGGACTGAATCTGCCATTAGAGACTCTTTACGCTTTCTGCAAATTCAAGAGTTCTCAAGCAAAAACAGCCTACATACTTTTCTGCATTTTACTGCATATTTCGGTTATTTTCTTGCACTTTTTCTTAAGAAATCATCAAATGGCTGGACAAACTTCTTCTCCTGCTCTGAAGAAAACTGCTAACATCATTGATGGCCGGATCTTTTCAAGATCTGTTATCATTGAGCGCATTCTGTCTGAAACCAACGACGCAGAACCCATGGAGTACATCATAACTCGCCTTCGTCAACAAGGCCTCTATCGCCTTGGAAGTCAGACTGTTGATAAGTACGATGCTCATCTGGTTGAGGAATTTTACCTCAACGCCGCCGTACGCTTTCTGTCATTGGCCCAAGGAGGTCATGTTGCTGACATTACCGCTACAATCCAAGGAGTTGAGATCTGTATCGATAACGATCTGCTCCAGAACATCTACAGGCTACCCGCTGATGGCCTGACTATGGATCAACTTGAGACATTTGGGTCTCAAGAGCTAATCACTAAATTTTATGGACTGTTCACAGGCTCCAAAGTTATTGACATGGTTCAGACTACATGTCACAAGAAAAATTTTTGTCTCCCATATGTGTATCTTCATGATTTTTGCTGCAGGATAATTGAGAATCGAACCGGTGCGTTCCAAATGTGTACCAACCTGAGGTTCAGGATGATGGTGGCTATTCTGACCTGTGAAAAGGTCAATTGGTGCCAGATAATCCTGAAGCGCCTGCAAGAGGAGGTGTACAAACCGGCCACCCAGAAGAAATCTTTTGGTTTGATGTTGAACTATATCCTGACGAAATGCGGACTGTCACAATCCGCTGATGCTAAGAAGAATAACTCCAGAATATACCTAGGAGGCGTCAAGCCTACTGCGTATAATCAAACCACTATGGTCTGCATCCATCCAAAAACTGGAAGTATGCCAGTTTCCGCAAATCCACGAGATGAGTCCTTGAAGTTCCAGGAAGTGGAATCTTCAAAGAAGAGAAAGAGATCTCACAGCAAGAAACCCACTGCTGGTGAGAAGCCCAAGAAGAGACTTAGGAGGCTTTCTAAAGTCAAATCTGCCAAGCCCTCCGAAGATGTTTCCCCCATGGCTCAACCCACTGAAGAACAACTCCAGGGCCCAACCCCTGTGGAAGTGGTGTCCCCTACTGTATCGACGGTAGATCCTGAGCCCTTGGCGTCTAGGACGGATGATGAGACATCTCCCAACAAACAAGATTTTAGCGAGTCGGCAGCCCATTTGGAGCCAACAACTACTTCTCCCCTGCGGGATCCCACACCCGTACAGGATCCATCTTCCTTCAGGGCACCATCCCCTGTAAGGAGTCCCACTTCCATACAGGATCCCATACCTGTACAGGAATCCCTCGCTACAGCGTCTCCAAATGTTGTACGTAGTCCCTCCCCTGACACCATTATTCATAAGACCCTTCTTTCTGTTCAAATTGAACATGCTTACGAAAGATTTCTAACATGGAAAGGCTACAGGCTAGCTCCGTACGAAAAATTGTACAACTGGAGCGATTGGAGCCAAGAAGAAAGATTCGTCTCAGAAGTGACGGACTCAATGAAAATTGAAGCCCTGATCCGATTGGACAATGCCTTCTGCAAGGAGCTGATTGAAAGCCACCTTTTGCAGAAATATGACGCAAGAAGGAAAGGAAAGGACAAGTCAGAGGACTCTCCCGCAAATCCAAAAGACGATGACAATGACTCAGACGACGACGACGATGCTTTTCAAGCTGGTCTGAGGATGAGTCGTGAAGAGGCTCAAGATAGAGACGCCTCTCCACCAAAAGGTGACGAAGGTCCATCGACTCGAAGCAATCCCCTTTCGCCACAGCAAGAGTTAATTCCCGACGAAGAGGAATCAGTCCCTCAAGTCGAGGAAGTTGAAGCAATTTTGGAACAGGCACCTGAGCCTGCTGCCACCGAAGAAGTTGTAACTGAAAGACAACAGGAGGATTCAGTCCCTCCTGTATCCATGTCTACTGAAGAAACTTCGCAACAGGAAGCCACTCAACCCCCTGTCGCCGAAACAGAACAAGCTGCTCCCGCCCCTTCAACCGTGGAATCCGAGGACGGTATCGTACCTGAGGATGTCCACCTTACTTCACGACCAACCGTGAACGTAAGGAGGTTGAACAGCTCTGAAGACTTTGCTCAACCAGATTCTCCGATTTCTGCCGCTAGGAAAGAGTGCCTGCGCGCACTTGGTCTTCAAACTGTATTCATCCAGGATGCAGTGGATGCTTTGTCTTCCGTTGAGAAAGCATTAAATTGGATGCATACTTCTGCTGTGGAGGATATGACCACTCTACAACATGAAGTATCTCGTGTTGTCGAGGCATTCGTTCTTCTGCCAAAAGTTTTCAAACAAGCTCTGAAAATCATGGAAGACAAGCAGGAGCAACTCCTGAAGGAAGAAGCAACCAAAACGCGAATAGCTGAAGCCAAGACCGCATGTGCCATGATTGAAAACAGCTCTCAATTGCGCGCCCACGACAAATGTATCAAGGACATGTCGCAGACGCTTTCCGCCCTCGTAGAGAGAATGACTAACATCGAGACGAAACATGATGCTGCATTAGAGATCCTAGAATGTCTTGATGAAGCCAAAAATGGGGAAGAGGCAAGAGAAGCTGCTAGGAGAATCAGGATACAGCAAGAAAGGGAATTCGAGGCCGCTCAAGACAGCATCACTTCCGAGTTAAACAAGCTAGCCCCTCACTCCCAAAGTTTTAAGATTTCAGGCTCCCGACCTGAATTTCATGATCCAAATGTTCCGTGGCAAAATCTAATCCAGAGACCTTCTGAGATTCGTCTGCCGACCAACCGCCATCCTACTGCCGATGAAGTGAAACAATGGAGGAAAAACGAACTGATGAGATACTTTGTCAAACTCATCAGGGAATCCGCCATATTCAAAAGCTATAAAACGTTAGCGGAGGCCGCAGACAAATTTACGAAGATGCTAGAAGACGAAAAACTCCCTCTCCAGATCGAGATGAAATCCAAACACAGAAGAGGAGATCGGATCACCCATCCAGAAGACTGGATTCTTGCCTTTGATCGATCCTATGAAGGAAGAGCTATATACCAGGATCGAGGCAACGATTCCCTACAGAACTGGTGGCGTGGTACCGAGAATGATCCAGGGAGAAAGCCATGGAGGCATGCAGACTACAGATAGGAGCTGAAATCTCTGTATATTATTCTTGATTTGTAACTTTTCCCTTCGAAATAGCAAACCTTGTACTCAATTTATTTTGAATATCAATAAAAGTGTTTGTTTGTCTTGAAAGATTACAACTCGTAATCTACTGTGTTGATGTATGATTACTTAAATTGTTTGATAACAATCTCAAGTATACAAACTTGATTGAAAATAAAGCTGTACGAACTAGTCTACGAACAGTTCATGATTACAGTTATAAGCTTAGAATACATTGTAAGATTGTGCCTGCGCGCCAATCATAAGCTTAAGTTGTAAAAATCCTTAACTGTATCGAACTCGCCTGCGAGCAGTTCATTATTTAGACTAAGTTACTGAAAGACAGACCTTTTGACGAAAGACCAAGAAATCTGCCAGAAGACATCAAAGAAGATCACTTCATGAAGAAGGTTTTGGCATCATCAAGAAGACTTGAAAAGTTAAGAAAGTAAG
The DNA here is from genome assembly GCA_033398695.1 of Orobanche coerulescens. NCBI lineage: Eukaryota > Viridiplantae > Streptophyta > Magnoliopsida > Lamiales > Orobanchaceae > Orobanche > Orobanche coerulescens. The sequence goes on along the minus strand of CM065812.1, from coordinate 122,076,763 downwards.
TCTTGGCAAATTGTCAAAAAGGGGGAAATTGTTGGGAAAACAAGAACCCTGTATCGAAACAGCCGGGATATCCAATCCCTGTATCGAATGGTATTTGATATGAGGTTTTGACATATATGCCAATCCGCATACAGTAAAGGAAACTGTATCGAAGTATTGAGGCATTATCTTGTATCGAAGACCTGCCTCGAATCAGCATATAGTGAAGCCCTTCAGTACAGCAAGAAGTCTTATAAAAGACCAAGTATGGAAACTGTCTCAAATCTCCAATACAGTTATCTTCCATACAGCTCACAACAGGACAAAGAAGGAATCTTCAGAAGTCAAGTCCCGTTGAATAAAGAAGTATTTAAATACTCAAGGATAAAGTATTTAAATACTGTCAGTCAACAGATCTTCAAATCCCGCTAAATCTGGATCGTGTTATAATCCCGTTAGAACGGAATCTCACTCAAACGGATACATCTCAACGGATATATATTTCAGAGACTATATATATCACATCAAGATGCTGAAGATCAGTTACCCAAGCTATCGAAATTATTATCAGAGCAAAACATATCTCCAAAGCTTACTGCAACTCAGATCAAAAGAGATATACAGTTCTGATCATCCTGAACAACACTTCATCAGCTGAAATCTCTTAAAGTCAAAGTTGTTGTTCATCATCTGTTCTATACTTTGAACAAACCCAGATCAGCCCTGTGTGGACTGAGCAATCTGTGCTTCTCCGGAACTATGTGTGAAGGATTTTCATTGAAGAAGACGAAGCTTCAGAACTGTGTGTGAAGAAGCAAGTCAAAGCATTAGCTCAAAACCAATCTGTGTGAACGGTTGAAGTTAAGATCTTTATATCAATCTGTGTGAACGATATATTGATTGTGTGTTGTTATAATTACGTAGTTGTGTACGTAGTAATTATAATAAACTTTTTACTCCTGTGTGGAGGACCAGTGGACGTAGAGGGGTTTACCTCGAACCACTTTAATTACTGTGTTATTTACCTTCAGTTTTTACTGTTTTAATTACTGTGATTAATTAAGTATACACTATACATTTAGTTGCTGTATCCACATCAACCTACTGTATCTAAGACTTCCGCTACGCACTCAGATTTAAAATCCGTACAGTTTGTTGTTTAAACCATTTTCCAAACTGTATCCAGTATACTTAGTGACCAACAGTAATCCATGCCAGAGGCGTTGGATTATTGTTATGTGGCCCTTGATCAAAAGGATCCTATGGTATCTATGGCAAGGGTGCTAGGTTTACTATATCATAATTTTCAAATCCAGGATAGACGAGGATCTCGGGAGGGTGATTCGGGCTCAGGGCGCCAGATCGAGGACTACCGTTGCATTAAGTGAGTTTGTAATGTTGAATGTATATTATTAAATAATGATAGATCATTATTATCGTTCAAGAAACTATTTGTACATAGAATGACATTCATATAATAGTATATTTTCACTAGATATCCCGAAATAACCTCTTCGACTGGACATGTTCGAATGTTCAGGTATGCTTCGGGGAAGCGACCACATGCATAGTATGATGATGATGATGATGATGATGATGACGGACAACATTGATACTATGCGTCCCTGACATTTCTATGGTCAAAATTTCTAATATAATGTATTGTCTTATTGACAAATATATAATCATTATATATTTATTATGCTTTATATATATATATATATATATATAGAGAGAGAGAGAGAGAGAGAGAGAGAAATATAAATATTATCTTTTACATGTATGAATGACCAACGCTCAGTGGCAAAAGGCCACATTACCTATTCAAGTAACACATGTTTGAATTCCGGCTGCCACTGAGTCATTATTAATTTATTTATTTATTAGGTATGGCCGACGACATCCGTCGCATAAAGTGTATGGTATAGCCGACGACTGAGCTGAAGCCGACGACAGTTTGAAATTTTAGCCGACTACCCACTGACCAGTCGTCGGCTAAAGTGTGGCCTATAAAATATATCCAATCAGCCTCCATCTCATTTCTCACATCTAATTATACACCTAGCCACCCCCATCCCGTTACCTCTAGTTTTCCACCCTATCCTGCCGCCGTGCTCTGACTGAGCCATTCTAGACCGAGCCCTTCCGGGCTGAGCCGTTCTAGTTCGAGCCGTTCCAGCCTGTAGATAAGGTCCGCCGCCGTCGTTCGATTTGTTGCAGTTCGACGAATGCTGCTTGCTCCACCGCCGCCCGCTCCATCGCCGCCAGCCTTTAAATCTGGTTTTGCTTTGTGAAATCCTAGTTATTTAAACATTTAATTTTACCTTAATTGATTGTTTGGACATTTTAATTTTAAAAATATTATGAGGATGTTATTAGTGTTAATTACAGTTGATTATGAAGGATGAATTAGGGTTGATTAATTAGTGTTAATTGTTTGAAGGAGTATTGTTAGTGTTGATTATAAATATCATGATTATGAATTACTTCTGGTATTAGTGTTGATTAAGAATGACTAATTAGTGTTGATTAATTGCTGTTAATTGTCGAAGGAATCGCTGTTAATTGTCGAAGGAGTATTCTTAATATTGGTTATAAATATCATACTTATGAATGACTATTGGTACTAGTGTTGATTATGAAGGATGATTCTCTGTGTGTGTTCAGTGTGTGCTAGTGTTGGTGTAATTTTTTCTCCGGCTTGTGCAATTATGTATAGGTGTAATACTCGTACTTTTTATTGATTGTTTGACCTTGCCGTTCTTCCTCTTTTGTCGCTCTGTAAACACTTTGAGATGTTGTCGATGTTGATTTAGAGTTTCGTACCTTGTTTGGATCATGATCGGGTTGTTTAGACCTTTTGGTAGTGTTCTGAGTCAGGGAGATAGCGCACGCTAGGCCTAGGCTAACGCACACTAATTCTGCTTGAGTAGCGCACGCTAGCTTTGATCCTTAGCGCGCGCTAACGGTCCAGGCTTGGCAGAGGCAGTAGCTAATTCTGCTATCTGGACTAGCAGTTAGCGCACGTTAGGAGTTCATTAGTGCAGGCTATTCGTGGTCAGTAGCGCGTGCTAACATCATCCATAGCGCACGCTAACGAGCTGAGTCGGCAGAGGCAGTGAGGTATTCAGATATTCTGGACTAGCAGGTAGCGCACGCTAAGCAGCGGCTAGCGCATGCTATATGTGTTGCATAGTGCGTGCTAGTGCTCAGTGTTAACGCACGCTAGCGGAGTGGGACAGTGAACAGGGACTTTGACAAGACACCAGTTAGCGCACGCTAAGGATGTTGCGTAGCGCACGCTAACGTCTCAGGACAGTAGCCACTTGACTACCGGGTGAGCCCGTTAGCGCAGGCTAGCTCCATTTTTTAGCGCGCGCTAACCTGGCAGACTATATTAGGGACAGTCAACCCCTGTACTCCTCATTTCTCTTCCTTCTCACTCATTTCGCGGGAGCAGCAGGATTTGGGCGATTCAGAGCGTTTGGAGGCAATCCTTCTTCAGATATCAACATCTTTGATTTGATAACAAAGATTACAGAACATCTAATTCATTTCTATCTTCCAAATCAAGGTAAATTCCTTAGAACCCTAGTTTTGGAAATTTTTGGGGTTCTTAGATTCGTCCGATTTATCCATTTTGGAGCTTGAGATCTTTGAGATTTTGATGTCTCTACCCCGTACCCATGTTTCTCCTATGATTATATGGATTGTTTTGTGCCGTGTTCGGACATGAGAGGGTTTGGGTGATTTTCCAACCCCTAGATGTTTACCCTTGTAGTTTCGTGAATCGTAGGTGGGTTTCGGGAGTTTCTTCGTGTGATTTGAGTATGGATTATTGATTATCGTAGTCCTTACGAATCGTTTAGGTGCTGGAAGTGCGTTCTTGGGCCTACCGAACTTATACTCTTTTCCTTCTGATTTCTCGATGTCTCAAAGGCAAGTATATGTTTATGATTGTACGTTCTCGACTTTGAAAGTAAGATATATGATTGACATGATTGTTTATATCCACTCTGGGACGGGCCGACGGGTCCTCTGAGGGTTTCGTAACCTCTGGTGCGATTCTGCGGATATTTTGGGTTAACCATTCTGGGACGGACCAACGGGTCCTCTGAGGGTTCCGTGGCCTCTGGTGCGGTTCCACGGTTAATTATGTATGTATTGATATGATGCTATGAGATTTAGTTATTCCGGAATACTAGTCTTGGATCGATGAGATGATGATTACTTTTACTTTATTGTCGAGGAGTATTGTGTTTCATATTCGATATACTTGCACTAGCTATTCCACGGCTAACCCCTTTATGGGGGAAATACTTTTCATGTATTTCAGGTTCCAGGAGAGCGGATAGGCATGTATCTGGTCAGCAAGAAGATGATGGGCAAGTGTTATGCTGTGTCTTGTCTCTGGTTATGTTTTGTATTCCCTCCATTCAACGTTGTTGTACTTGAATGGTTTTTGAATACTCGAGTACTGTTTTTAGTTTCCTTGATGTTCCGGCCTGTGTTGCCGAGGTATTGAATTGTGGTGTGTTGTATTTGGATATATTGGATATGATTTGAATACCATTTGTATTGTCCTTCATTTCATTGTATTGGACCTCCTTGGTCAAAGTTCATAGTTCCGCGTATAATTAGCCTTGTGGGTCCCACGACGGGGCTCACGGCGCTGTAATACACCCTGAATAACTTGGGGGTGTTACAGAATATGGTATCAGAGCTTAGGTTTATGGATACCTAGGCTGTCGGTCTTTTGGGTCGATTGAGTCATCGTTTGTCTACAGTATCACTACTTTGCCATCATCACAGTGCGACCGGTACTTGTAAGACCTCTTACTCTTCTGGTGTTTCCTTAATCACTTTGCTTCTGATTTCGTATTTTTGGGAATCGGTCACTTCGATGACATGCGATTGAATTGTACTTACGTGCCTTGTGTATTCTTCAGAATGTCTGTTGGTAGGGGACAGGGACGAGGCCGTGGTCGTGGACGCGGACGAAGATGTGGCGCGGCCATTTCCCTCAGTTCTGTTGCGGGGTCGACCACCCCCAGCTTATCTAACTCAGTGCATCCTGACACCGAAAGTCAGCACGACCAGTCGACTGGACAAGGGAACAACACAAATGTTGGAGTTGCGAATGTCCTTCAACAATTGGCTAACCAGATGACCATCTTGGCCCAAGCCATTCAATTGAACAATCCGAACCTAACAACGAATGCCTTGCTTCATAATATGACCCGTATGCGCCCTCCGCAGTTCAGCGGGGCCACAGACCCGTTAGGTTGGGAGGATTAGCTAGTGGAGTTAGAGAAAGTCTTCGAAGCGGTTGATTGTCCAGAAGCGAGGAAGGTACCGATTTCTCAGTACTTCCTTACCAAGGAAGCCGCGACGTGGTGGAAAGTTATCAAGCCACAGGATCATGTTGCTACGTGGGGAGAGTTTAAAGAGCTACTGGAGGCTGAGTTTTGTCCTTGGCCAGTGCAAGAAGGCAGAATCCGAGCCTTTTTCGAGGCTAAGCCGCAGAACATTCTAGTTTCACAGGCGATAGTGGAGTACAACCAACAGTTGATCCACGTGAAGAATCAAGTGCGAGACGAGCGTGACAAGATCCGTTACTTTGATATGCGGATGATATAGATTTACGGTGGTACATGGCCGGGTTTTCTTGCACCACTTTGAAGAAATATCAGGACAGGGCTTTGGCCCATGACATGTTAAGCCCCAACAATGATACCACCGAAGAACCGAAGAAGCAGAAGATCGCGGGAAATTTTTATGGCTCTAAGGGCGGAAACTACCAGAGACCTCAGGCGACTAACCATTTCGCCGGGCAGTCGTCACGTTCTGCTAGAGGGAGGAGGAGTTTCCGTTCTACTCCAGGTACCTCAGTTCGCCCAGTGACTTGTTTTAATTGTGGTCGTCCAGGCCACGTTAATCTGGAGTGAAATTTCCCACTTTTGTAGTGTCACACTTGCGGGCAGATGGGACATAGAGCAGCTTATTGTCCCGAACCAGATCAGACTCTGGACACTCGGGCTTCTGCCCCAGCGCCAATAGATCAGGGCATGAATCAACGGCAATCATTTGGTTAGTCGCAGCAGAGTTACGGCATAGGCCGGGGACGGAGTCAGAACACTAGAGGGGGATATTCTAGTGTCGGCTCGGCACACCCACGAGTCTATGAGATGCGTCGACCAGACGAACCCGATGCGGCGGTGGCCTCAGGTACCATTCATATCCTATCTCATCCAGTTCGTGTACTTTTTGATTAGGGTGCTACACATTCTTTCATCTCCTTGGAGTGTGTACGCCGTTTGAATATAACTTGTATGACTGCTTGCGATCCTTTCATTGTGAAACTACCTAGCGGAGATAGAATCATGGGAAATCGGGAGATTAGAGATTTTTCGGTGAATATAGCCTGTATGGATTGGTTATCGAATTTGAATGTGGTTGATATGGAAGGCGAGGATGTGATCCTCGGTGAGGATTGGCTTGATGATCACCAAGCGATTCTGAATTATCGTACTAAGGTTATCACTATGATGACTGAAGATGGATCCGAGTACTCATTTTTGGCACGTAAGTCGGGCCAACCTAAGTTGCTTATCAGCGCCATGAAGGCCGTAAAACTTTTTAATAAAGGTTGCACGGGCTATTGATGTTATGCTTTGAAGGCGGAAGGGAACGAAGTTGATTTCTCTTCGATTCCAGTTATTAATGAGTATCCCGATGTTTTTCCGGATGACCTCCCGCGATTACCGCCGGATCGAGAGATAGAATTTTCTGTGGACTTAGAGCCGGACGCGGCTCTGATTTTTAAGGCGCCGTATCGGATGGCACCTTCCGATATGCAAGAATTGAAGATTCAGTTGGGAGAACTTCTGGAGAAAGGGTACATCAGACCGAGCGCTTCGCCTTGGGGCGCGCCTATTCTTTTTGTGAGGAAGAATGATGGTTCACTATGTTTATACATCGACTACTGTGAGCTAAACAAAGTGACCATCAAGAACAAGTATCCCTTGCCTCGTATAGAAGATTTATTTGATCAGTTGCAGGGAGACGCAGTGTTCTCAAAATTTCATTTGAGATCAGGATACTATCAGCTCCGGGTGTAAGAGTCTGATGTTACGAAGACTGCGTTTCGAACTAGATATGGACATTATGAATTTGTGGTCATGCCTTTTGAATTGACTAATGCACCGGTAGTATTTATGCAATTAATGAACAAGATATTCATCGAGTACCTCGACAGGTGTGTGGTCATCTTTATTGACGACATCTTGATTTATTCTCGGGATAAGGAGGAGCATGCCTGGCACTTGCATTTGATACTAGATATTTTGAGAGCCGAACACCTCTATGCGAAATTCTCAAAATGTGAGTTCTGGTTGGAAGATGTTATGTTTCTCGGCCATGTGATTTCGGCCGAAGGGGTTCGTGTAGACCCGCAAAAGATTAAGGCAGTGCTAGACTGGGCACCGCCTAAAATTGTTAAAGAAGTTCGTAGCTTTTTGGGTCTTGCTGGGTATTACCATTGGTTTGTCGAAGGGTTTTCGAAACTTGCTCGTCCGCTTACGAAATTACTCCTAAAGATAGAAAAGTTTGTTTGGACGGCTGAGAGACAGCAGAGCTTCGATGAGCTGAAGAGACGTTTGACCTCAGCGCCGATTCTAGATTTACCACAGGGTAATGGAGGATTTGCAGGCGATAGCGACGCCTCGAGACAAGGGCTCGGATGTGTGCTTATGCAGCATGATAAGACAATAGCTTTTGCATCACGACAGTTGAAGCCATATGAGATGAACTATCCTACTCACGATTTGGAGTTGGCCGCAATTGTCTTCGCACTTAAGATTTGGCGGCATTATTTGTATGGCTCTACGTGTCGGATTTATACTGATCACAAGAGTTTGAAGTATATTTTCAGTCAGAAAGAGCTGAACATGAGGCAGAGACGTTGGTTGGAATTGATCAAGGATTACGATTTGAAAATTCTTTACCATCCGGGAAAGGCCAATGTCATCGCGGACGCCATGAGCCGCAAATAGGCATCGCTTCAGATGCTCGAGGTTCTTAGATCTCAGACGAAGATTCGTCAGGATTTAATCGAGCAAGGAATAGAAGTTTGGCTTCAAAAAGTGCAAGGACACTTGTGCACTCTTGAAATTACTTCGTCCTTACTCGACGAAATCAAAGGGAAACAGTGGAGTGACCCGATGATCTTGTAACACCCCCAAAACAATCCGGGATATTACAGCGTCATGGGCCCCGCGCCGGAACCCACCAGGCTAAAATCCATTTTCAAAAACGTTCAAAAATGCCAAAAAGGGCCGATGATGGTAATGTTTTCAAATACTCACAAAAGTCATTTATAAAGTATCAAATACCATCATGAAAATATCGTTAAAACATTCAAAGCCAAAATGCCAAAACTCAATTTAGGGAATCGGTTTTACGAAATAATCCAAGTTTACGAAGTACCCAAAAAGCCATTTTAAAATGTACACACGATTTGGTAAAAATACCGGAAGACATTTTGAAATATACACACGCAACGGAAATAAAACAACCAGAAAAGAATACTCGATTCCCAAAATAATGCCACAGCCAGTATCACCCGGGAAGCTCATATCTTCACGACCGCTACTAGCTCGATCACCGAGTACCTAAAAAAAGCCCACGACGGGGTTAGCCACAATACTCAATAATGGTATCGATCACATCACATAAATAATTACATACCAATGTAACAATACTGTAAGAATGCTACCAACCTAATCTTACCGTCATAACCTTACCAATCCAAAGCAATCCATACCAATTCAATCCTTACCATAATCCACATTTCACATTCTCAAATGACGAAATGAGCTCAGCAACACACATCTGGACTGAACCAAAACAATACTCAAAATCCTCAAAACATCATCATAACTCATAAGCGGGAAAATAATCTATCTGTGCCAAATCATGTTCGTCGGATCGCAAAATCAAATACCAATCCTGATAAGAACCAAACATACACAATACATCTGTAGCTCAACTACCACAAAATAATGATAACAAATCCGAAACTTCGATGCACAGCCCAAACACTCATACGATCAATAACCAGATCAACCAATATGTCAACTGAGAATATCACCAACATGAAAAACTCCAAGCAAGACCAACAAAGAATCAACGGCGACCAAGAATCTCATCAACATGATCAGCTCCAACATGACCAACGAGGATCAACGATGACCAAGAATACCATCAACATGGTAAACTCCAATACGACCAATAAAAGATCAACAACGACTGAGAATACCGTCAACATGGCAAACTCCAACACGAATAAATATAATGGATCTCAAAGAAATAACCTCGACTGTCGAACATACCCCTCGGGCATATGAAAAACCAGTCGCAAACTGTCGAACATATCCAATCATACATGGACTATGAACGACCAAAACAATATGGCTCAAAGATGGACTTCACAGTGTGCCCGATCCGGAAATGTGTCCGTGCACAAGCCACCCCGTGTATCGATCAAATGTGAGGACATGACCCCATCACACGTCTATATGTGCCCGCCCTGAAAATCCTACACATAACCAATCGGTACGCAGATATAACTCGAGATATGTCACGATGCAACATGACAACGAAACTCAAAGAATCACATATCCAATATGGATCAAAAGACTCACCGAAGTGAACAATGAGACACGGATAATGAAAGATCGACACGACCGACAATATCCACAACAACCATCCTGGAATCACAATCCCGGAATAATGATCAACACAACCCTTAATACCAAACAACGATCACGGGACCATCCCATAGCGAACAACCAATACAAATCTCATTAAACGAAACCTCAACTTACAACATATACAACAACTCAGCAAAAATAATTATCCCCATAACTGAACAATACTTACATTACCTCAAAGCCGAAGACAATGTCCTTTACACGAACAAACATCCCTGAACGAATGCAGAGTTATACGAATAATCTTAAATAAGGTACCATCCATTTAATACCAATAAACCTTTATCCCGATACTCATGTCATAACGATAACTACCCTCGATATCCGACATTCCATATCATAGATCAAAGATATCTCACATATCTATCTTCAATCAAACACAATTAAATCATATACATTATGATTTATCCCAAACCACAGCACGATAAACAAATCATCATCCCAACAGGTTATATTTATAATATCATTGCTATATGAATTATAAATGAAAAGAAAACGAAACCATTCATCAAATATTATAACTGAACAAGTATAACTTGCCTCGATACCGATACAACGAACCCGTTACCAAAATCTGTTGCCTTCGTCCACGAGCTCCTCAGCCCGGACCAAGAGCAATCTACGAACTCTTCAGCCTCAACCGCAACACAACAGTCATAAACCACGATCAAACATATCAACCTATTGAAGTAATCAATCAACAACAATCCGATAACAATCAATAACCGACATACCCAACCAGCAAACTCAAAAGTGAATCATAATCTTATCAAACCCGTAACCATATTCGTATTCCTATACGAATATTGTACCAAAACACATAACTTAGTTCTAGATATGAATATTCCATATTCATATCTAAAACACCAACACCTCTTAAACATGTTCAACAATTCATATAATCCAAGAGTTCCTTAAGAACATAACTTATTCCGACATCACATTCAAAATTCTCAAACGACATAATCCGATGTGTTCTAACGTCTAATCAATCCTTATTCACAATTCAAGGTGTATATAATAATGTTCTTCAACATATACTTCTCATAACATCATGAATCGCAACAAACCACCAAGAACATCGAATATACTACGATTTCATAATCATAACAACATAATCAAGGCATTTGATCATCAATTCATTATCTTCCCTTAACATAATTCCCATAATTACCAAGAATCATCACAACAATATCAATTCAATCACCATTCTATGAAAACATATAGAACTTCCCAAGTTCTACCTCATTGAAGCATTTTATCGGACACTTTGAGGGCATAATCCAAATTAATCGATTTAACGGAGAAATTCTCGAATTTATTCCACAAAACTTCAAGAGTAATGAATAATCTCAAGAATACAACAAGGTTCCATCAATAATCTGAGTTAAAACGAATCAAATCGGCCAAAACATCAAGAAACTCCAAAAATATCCAAAACCAAGTGTTTAGGTGTTCTTACCTTCGATTCGGGCGGAAGAAGATGTTAAACACGAATACAACTTCCAAAATATCTTGCTACATGATGTTCTTACTCAAATCCATCAATTCTTGCTGAAGGAATCGCGAAAAAACGAAGAAAAAATGAAAAATGCCGAAGTGACCCGGTCCAGGCCTTTAAATAGCCGGGACCTGTCGGTTCCTTACTGCCGTTACCGGCCATGGCTTACGGCCGTAACCGGGCATGGCTACCCTACTACCCAGTTTGGTCGACACCCTTACGGCCGTAACCGGCACCAGCTTACGTACGTAACGGGCCCTTACGGCCGTACCCGGCCACATCCTTACGGTCGTTATCGACCAGTCCTGCGCCCAGCGAGTCACTGCCGATCGTGATCGGCCATCCAGCGAGTCCTCGGCCACGACTCGGCCAGCTGCCTCCTAATGTACGTAACACTTAATCTATTGCGTACGTAATACGTACGTTGACTTGCTACAGTAATATACTCGTATTACGTACGTAATACACCCTGTATAGCGTACGTAAATCCATCCGTTGACTCACCTATCCACATTCACGCCGAAAAACTGCCGACACCGGGCCCACCTGTCGATCATATCCGGATCCTATCCAATTCCCTCTGCTACGTACGTAATGCCTTATGCATAACATATGTAAAGCGTATAACTTAGCATACGTAAGTCCTTAAGCTTAGCGTACGTAATGGCCTTCTCTACTTGGCCAAAATTCAACTGTTCCTGTCCGACGTCTCGACATACATAATACAAACATACGGCATACAGAATACATATACTGGATTTAAAAATATTCTCAATATAACTGTCAATCAAAAACGTCAATTACACAATTATAACTGTCCCGATTCTCAATTTATTTTATCCATACTGTATAGACACCAATCTATACAATATACCTCAGATAAAATAACGCGAAAAATTTATACTGAAAATCCAGATATTACATACCAAAAATCGGGGTATTACACTCTACTCCCCTTAAAATAAGTTTCATCCTCAAAACTTGCAACCTGCCACACCCAACAGATCAACTAAAATTTCCAACTCATCACAAAAATAATCAATCGTCGCCACAAGCGAATAACCAAAATGACATACTTAGAGGTGCGTGAAGCCGATGATCTCCCGTGATACTAGCACATGACTCCCATACGAATTCTCAACACAATACCAACACACACCAATACCGCAAATAGCAATTTTGAGAATATCTCAAAGATTTTGGAACCTCCAAAAATCGGTTTGACTCAAAAGTTAGGAAAATCATTTTCAAAAACAAATCACGCTACTACCGTACTGGTAGAGCCACATAACACACATGCCTGGGTTCACAAAACCCAAGCTCCGATACCATCTTCTGTAACACCCCCAAAACCATTCGGGATATTACAGCGCCGTGGGCCCCGCGCCGGAACCCACCACGCTAAAATCCATTTTCAAAAACGTTCAAAAATGCCAAAAAGGGCCGATGATGGTAATATTTTCAAATACTCACAAAAGTCATTTATAAAGTATCAAATACCATCATGAAAATATCGTTAAAACATTCAAAGCCAAAATACCAAAACTCAATTTAGGGAATCGGTTTTACGAAATAATCTAAGTTTACGAAGTACCCAAAAAGCTATTTTAAAATGTACACACGATTTGGTAAAAATACCGGAAGACATTTTGAAATATACACACGCAGCGGAAATAAAACAACCAGAAAAGAATACTCGATTCCAAAATAATGCCACAGCCAGTATCACCCGGGAAGCTCATCTCCTCACGACCGCTACTAGCTCGATCTCCGAGTACCTAAAAAAAAGTCCACGACGGGGTCAGTCACAATACTCAATAATGATATCGATCACATCACATAAATAATTACATACCAACGTAATAATACTGTAAGAATACTACCAACGTAATCTTACCGTCATAACCTTACCAATCCAAAGCAATCCATACCAATTCAATCCTTACCATAATCCACATTTCGCATTCTCAAATGATGAAATGAGCTCAACAACACACATCTGGACTGAACCAAAACAATACGCAAAATCCTCAAAACATCATCATAACTCATAAGTGGGAAAATAATCTATCTGTGCCAAATCATGTCTGTCGGATCGCAAAATCAAATACCAATCCTGATAAGAACCAAACATACACAATACATCTGTAGATCAACTACCACAAAATAATGATAACAAATCCGAAATATCGATGCACAGCCCAAACACTCATACGATCAATAACCAGATCAACCAATACGTCAACTGAGAATATTACCAACATGACAAACTCCAAGCAAGACCAACAAAGAATCAACAGCGACCAAGAATCTCATCAACATGATCAGCTCCAACATGACCAACGAGGATCAACGATGACCGAGAATACCATCAACATGGTAAACTCCGACACGACCAGTAAAAGATCAACAACGACTGAGAATACCGTCAACATGGTAAACTCCAACACGAACAAATATAATGGATCTCAAAGAAATAACCTCGATTGTCGAACATACCCCTCGGGCATATGAACAACCAGTCACAAACTGTCGAACATATCCAATCATACATGGACTATGAACGACCAAAACAATATGGCTCAAAGATGGACGTCACAGTGCGCCCTATCCGGAAATGTGTCCGTGCACAAGCCACCACATGTATCGATCAAATACACGTGTGGTCTTGTACCTAATCAGTCTCACGAAGTAATCTTCTCGTGTGCACAGCCCAATGTGAGGACATGACCCCATCACACGTCTATATGTGCCCGCCCTGAAAATCCTACACATAACCGATAGGTACGCAGATATGACTCCAGATATGTCACGATGCAACATGACAACGAAACTCAAAGAATCACATATCCAATAAGGATCAAAAGACTCACTGAAGTGAACAATGAGATACGGTTAATGAAAGATCGACACGACCGACAATATCCAGAACAACCATCCTGGAATCACAATCCCCGAATAATGATCAACACAACCCTTAATACCAAACAACGATCTGGGACCAAGATCCCAAGAACGAACAACCAATACAAATCTCATTAAACGAAACCTCAACTTACAACATATACAACAACTCAGCAGAAATAATTATCCCCATAACTGAACAATACTTATATTACCTCAAAGCCAAAGACAATCTCATTTCCACGAACAAACATCCCTGAAACGAATGCAGAGTTATACGAATAATCTTAAATAAGGTACCGTCCATTTAATACCAATAAACCTTTATCCCGATACTCATGTCATAACGATAACTACCCTCGATATCCGACATTCCATATCATAGATCAAAGATATCTCACATATCTATCTTCAATCAAACACAATTAAATCATATACATTATGATTTATCCCAAACCACGGCACGATAAACAAATCATCATCCCGACAGGTTATATTTATAATATCATTGCTATATGAATTATAAATGAAATGAAAACGAAACCATTCATCAAATATTATAACTGAACAAGTATAACTTGCCTCGATACCGATACCACGAAGCCGTTACCAAAATTTGTTGCCTTCGTCCACGAGCTCCTCAACCCCGACCAAGAGAAATCTACGAATTCTTCAGCCTCAACCGCAACACAACGGTCATAAACCACGATTAAACATATCAACCTATTGAAGTAATCAATCAACAACAATCCGATAACAATCAATAACCGACATACCCAACCAGCAAACTCAAAAGTGAATCATAATCTTATCAAACCCGGAACCATATTCGTATTCCTATACGAATATTGTACCAAAACACATAACTTAGTTCTAGATATGAATATTCCATATTCATATCTAAAACACCAACACCTCTTAAACATGTTCAACAATTCATATAATCCAAGAGTTCCTTAAGAACACAACTTATTCCGACATCACATTCAAAATCCTCAAACGACATAATCCGATGTGTTCTAACATCTAAACAATCCTTATTCACAATTCAAGGTGTACATAATCATGTTCTTCAACATATACTTGTCATAACATCATGAATCGCAACAAACCACCAAGAACATCGAGAATACTACGATTCCATAATCATAACAACATAATCAAGGCATTTGATCATCAATTCATTATCTTCCCTTAACAAAATTCCCATAATTACCAAGAATCATCAAAACAATATCAATTCAATCACCATTATATGAAAACATATAGAACTTCCCAAGTTCTACCTCATTGAAGCATTTTATCAGACACTTTGAGGGCATAATCCAAATTAATCGATTTAACGGAGAAATTCTCGAATTTGTTCCACAAAACTTCAAGAGCAATGAATAATCTCAAGAATACAACAAGGTTCTATCAATAATCTGAGTTAAAACGAATCAAACCGGCCAAAACATCAAGAAACTCCAAAATATCCAAAACCAAGTGTTTAGGTGTTCTTACCTTCGATCCGGGTGGAAGAAGATGTTAAACACGCATCCAACTTCCAAAATATGTTGCTACATGATGTTCTTACTCAAATCCATCAATTCTTGCTGAAGGAATCGCGAAAAAACGAAGAAAAAATAAAAAATGCCGAAATGACCCGGTCCAGGCCTTTAAATAGCCGGGACCTGTCGGTTCCTTACAGCCGTAACCGGTCATGGCTTACGGCCGTAACCGGCCATGGATACCCTACTGCCCAGTTTGGTCGACACCCTTACGGCCGTAACCGGCACCAGCTTACGTACGTAACGGGCCCTTACGGCCGTACCCGGCCACATCCTTACGGCCGTTATCGGCCAGTCCTGCGCCCAGTGAGTCACTGCCGACTGTGATCGGCCATCCAGCGAGTCCTCAGCCACGACTCGGCCAGCTGCCTCCTAACGTACGTAACACTTAATATATTGGGTACGTAATACGTACGTTGACTTGCTACAGTAATATACTCGTATTACGTGTAATACACCCTGTATAGCGTATGTAAATCCATCCGTTGACTCACCTGTCCACATCCACGCCGAAAAACTGCCGACATCGGGCCCACCTATCGATCATATCCGGATCCTGTCCGATTCCCTCTGTTACGTACGTAATGCCTTATGCATAACATACGTAAAGCGTATAATTTAGCGTCGTAAGTCCTTAAGCTTAGCGTACATAATGGCCTTCTCTACTTGGCCAAAATCCAACTGTTCCTGTCTGACGTCTTGACATACATAATACAAACATACGGCATACAAAATACATATACTGGAGCCGAAAATATTCTCAATATAACTGTCAATCAAAAACGTCAATTACACAAGTATAACTGTCCCGATTCTCAATTTATTTTATCCATACTGTATAGACACCAAGCTATACAATATACCTCAGATAAAATAACGCGAAAAATTTATACTGAAAATCCGGATATTACATACCAAAAATCGGGGTATTACAGATCTATCAACTGAATGAAGATGTAATTAAAGGAAAAGCCCGTGGTTTTATGGTCCACGAGGATATATAGTATTCTGATATTTCAAGGTAGGCTTCGTGTTCCGAATGATCTAGAGTTGAGGCAGATAATTCTCCGAGAAGCTCATGCTACGCCTTACTCAATCCATCCCGGAACGAGTAAGTTGTACAAGGACTTGAAGCAAATATTTTGGTGGAATAATATGAAGAAAGATGTCACGGAGTTTGTACTACGGTGCTTGACGTGTCAACAAGTCAAGATTGAACACCAATGACTGGCGGGGTTGTTGAAACCGCTTCAAATTCCCGAGTGGATGTGGGAAGATATCTCTATGAATTTTATCCGTGGGATGCCGAGATCTAGAGCCGGAATGAATATGATTTGGGTAATTGTCGATCGGTTGACCAAGTCTGCGCACTTTCTAGGTATTAAGGACACTTGGGGACCGGAGATATTGGCTCGAACTTTTATAGCTGAGATCATGAGATTGCATGGTGCCCCCAAGACCATTGTTTCCGATCGAGATGGTCGTTTTGTATCGCATTTTTGGCAGGCCGTTCATCAGGCTTTGGGAACTGAGTTGAGATTGAGCACGTCTTTTCATCCTCAGTCAGATGGTCAGACGGAACGGATGATTCAGACCTTGGAGGATATGTTGCGGGCTTGTGTCCTGGACTGGAGTAATGATTGGGAACTTCACTTGCCGTTGATCGAGTTTGCCTACAATAATAGTTGTCATGCGTCGATTAAAATGGCACCGTTCGAGGCACTTTATGGTAAGCGGTGTTGGTCACCATTATGTTGGGATGAGGCTTCGGAGCTAGTCGGGACGGAACCGAACATGTTGTTGGAGACTAAGGAGAAGATTTCTATTATCCGGGACCGATTGTTGACCGCCCAGAGCCGTCATAAATCCTATGCTGATACTCGTCGTCGACCTTTGGAGTTCGAAGTGGGAGACCATGTTGTACTCAAGGTGTCGTCGACCAGAGGGGTTTTCCGCTTCGGGAAAAAGGGGAAACTTAGTCCGAGGTATATCGGGCCTTTTGAAATTTTGGACAGGGTTCGAGATTTAGCCTATCGCTTGGCGTTGCCCCCAGCTTTGAGTCATGTCCATAGCGTTTTTCATGTGTCTCACTTGAGGAAGTACGTACCGGACCCTAGTCATGTTATCGACTATGGTGAGATTGACGTAGCCGAGGACGTTACTTTCCCGGAGAGTCCGGTGAAGATACTTGAACATCGTGAGAAGCAACTTCGGCACAAAGCCATCCCATTGGTTAAAGTGCAATGGTCGAGACATGGAGTCGAGGAGGCGATTTGGGAGACGGAAGAGAAGATGCGATCAGAATTCCCCAATCTTTTTATTTCTTAATTTTCGGGACGAAACTTCTTTTTAGAGGGGGAGAATGTAATACCCATACTGTTTATTGATTGTTTGACCTAGCCGTTCTTCCTCTTTTGGTGCTCTATAAATACATTGAGATGTTTTTGATGTTGATTTAGAGTTTCGTACCTTGTTTGGATCATGATCGGGTTGTTTAGACCTTTCGGTAGTGTTCTGAGTCAGGGAGATAGCGTACACTAGGCCTAGGCTAACGCACGCTAATTCTGCTTGAGTATCGCATGCTAGATTTTAGCCTTAGCGCACACTAGGAGTTCGCTAGCGCATGCTATTCATGGTCAGTAGCGCGTGCTAACATCGTCCGTAGCACATGCTAACAAGCTGAGTCGGCAGAGGCAGTGAGGTATTTAGACATTCTGGACTAGCATGTAACGCACGCTAAGCAGCGGCTAGTGCACGCTATATGTGTTGTGTAGCGCGCGCTAGTGCTTAGTGTTAATACACGCTAGCGGAGTGGGACAGTGAACTGGGACTTTGGCAAGACACCAGTTAGCGCACGCTAAGGATGTTGCGTAGTGCACGCTAACGTCTCAGGACAGTAGCCACTGGACTACCGGGTGAGCCCGTTAGCGCACGCTAGCTCCATTTTTTAGCGTGCGCTAACCTGGCAGACTATATTAGGGACAGTCAACTCGTGTACTCCTCATTTCTCTTCCTTCTCACTCATTTCGATGGGAGCAGCGGGATTTGGGCGATTTAGAGCGTTTGGAGGTGATCCTTCTTCAGATGTCAACATTTTTGGTTGGATAACAAAGATTACATAACATCTAATCCATTTCTATCTTCCAAATCAAGGTAAAATCCTTAGAACCCTAGTTTTGGGAATTTTTGGGGATTTTTTTAGATTCGTCCGATTTATCCATTTTAGATCTTGAGATCTTTGAGATTATGATGTATCTACCCCGTACCCATGTTTCCCCTACGATTATATGGATTGTTTTGTGTCGTGTTCGGACGTGAGAGGGTTTGGGTGATTTTCCAACCTCTAGATGTTTATCCTTGTAGTTTCGTGAATCATAGGCGGGTTTCGGGATTTTATTCATGTGATTTAAGTATGTATTATTGATTATCATATTCCTTGTGAATCGTTTAGGTGCCAGAAGTTCGTTCTTGGACCTACCGAACTTTTACTCTTTTCCTTCCGATTTCTCGATTTCTCAAAGGCAAGTATATGTTTATAATTGTATGTTCTCGACTTTGAAAGTAAGATATATGATCAGCATGATTGTTTATATCCACTCTGGGACGGGCCGACGGGTCCTCTGAGGGTTTCGTAGCCTCTGGTGCGATTTCGCGGATATTTTGGGTTAACCACTCTGGGACGGACCGACGGATCCTCTGAGGGTTCTGTAGCCTCTGGTGCGGTTCCACGGTTAATCATGTATGTATTGATGTGATGCTATGAGATTTAGTTATTCTGGAATACTAGTCTTGGATCGATGAGATGATGATTACTTTTACTTTATTATCGAGGAGTATTGTGTTTCATATTCGATATACTTGCACTAGCTATTTGATAGCTAACCCCTTCATGGGGGAAATACTTTTCATGTATTTCAGGTTCCAAGAGAGCAGATAGTCATGTATCGGGTCGGCACGAAGATGATGGGCAAGTGTGATGCTGTGTCTTGTCTCTGGTTATGTTTTGTATTTTCTCCATTCAACGTTGTTGTACTTGAATGGTTTTTGAATACTTGAGTACTGTTTTCAGTTTCCTTGATGTTCAGACCTGTGTTGCCGAGGTATCGAATTGTGGTCTGTTGTATTTGGCTATACTGGATATGGTTTGAATACCATTTGTATTGTCCTTCATTTCATTGTATTGGACCTCCTCGGTCAAAGTTCATAGTTCCACGTATAATTAGCCTTGTCGGTCCCACGGCGGGGCTCGCGACACTGTAATACACCCTGAATAACTTGGGGGGGTGTTACAATAGGTTCACGGTTATGATTAAGAAACTGACATGATGTGGTAAGAAAAGGCGAAGACTTCGGAGTGGGGGGAAGGCTCCGCATGTTCCAATCCTGCGGATCCCGTAGCTAGGTATGTGGGTCAAAGTAACGCTCGCATCCGTGAAAAAACAGAGAAAGTGGGTTGAAGTTTAAGGATGGAAATAATAGTGAAAAATTATATTCGACAAATGATACACATACACTAGCAAGGCGCTTATCTTATCAGACCTCCAGCCCAAGGACGACCCCCACCACTTTCGAGACGACTGGACCTCATATGCTTCCTATACACCGTATTTTCTCTCATCCTCCTACATCCGAGAGCTACGGAGCTGCACCGAGCACGTCATCAGAGGTGCCACCCGGTCCATCGTCGACTTCATTTATACTTTCTATGGTACCGGCAATTCTGGCCAGCCATATAGCCTGGTTAATTCAATGAATGCATATATGTTTCAGCCGTAGGCTGAGAATATGTATTGGCAGAGTTGCCGAAAATCCAAGATGAAGTTGTACACATAGCTTGCGGATGAGAAGGATGAGATCATACTGAAGCCAAATCGAAAAAGAAGAAGAAGACCCGTGGCCCATCGAAGGGCTTAGCACCAGATTCATACGTTGGCAAAAATGACCTTCACAAGATAGTAGTAGATCAAAAGTATCGACGACTCGATTTGTCTTCTGATGCTTGTACGGTATATTATCGTAATGTTGGGTTTGTCATACATCATAGGGTTTCAGTACTGTGGGCTAAGTGGAAGGTTGTGCCATAGTGCGTGAAGGATGCATTGAACAATGTTATGTTGGTAAGTTTACATTTCAATTACGAAGGCAGCCTTTTATATTTAAATTGGGAATAAATTTGGTAATATATATTTTTTATGTCAATTGTAAGTGTGGTTTGATGTTCCTTTATTCCTGCTATATAGTTTGTGTGATGAGGTGCAAGCCACCAAGTAAGTAATTTTCACAATACGTAGTTGAGTAATTATTCGAGAAAATTTATGTGATTGTTTATTATTTATAAATGTGTTTTATAGGTACAAGTCTTGGAAGAATGCGCTCCACATGTTTTGTTCGATTTGGGGTAATACCCGTGAGGCTACTCCCGAAGAGTTCAAGTATCGGGAGTATGAGCAGAAATGGCTATGTGCCCATTTTAGGGACCCAGACTATATTGTATGTAATCGACAAATAAATATTACATTGTGTAATTGTTATTTAAAGACATGAACGTATATGAAACTCATATGTGGTAATCGTTGTTCATTATCAAATGAATATTACTTTCGATGAAAAAGTGGTGAATGCCTCCGTCTATGTGTTTCCAAAGGTATATCAGAACCGTCGAATTAACATCTAAGTTGTAAATTTATCCTAAATATTTTAATAATGCTAAGAATCTTTATCTCTGAACTTTATTATGTGTTATCCACATGCATAAAATAAATCCACTAAATCCCACACAACAACAAGACAATGTCAAAGAAGGCATATGGAAGGTGAGGCGGAATAAAGAGGGTGGCCCACTTTGATGTAGGTGAGAAAAACGAATCGAGCTACTCGGTTCGTGTACCGAACGTTCGCATGTCTATTCTGTTAAGTACACTTCGTTTGATCTCAAATGTATTTATACTTAATTAATTAATTTTATCAAATACAAAATTATAATAATATATTTTCAAGAAATAATTATTTATGAATTAAATTAATCACCCGGTAATTAATTTCAATTTCACAAGACTGCACTATTTATCAAATAAATCAAATTAGATATCCAATATCCAAAATTAATGAAGAGATAATAAATACATATTTTATCCATTAAATATCCTTGTACGCGACTCTGTAGATCCGTCTTAGTCGGCAATGGGAGGAACCAAGGAGTATGGGTAACACTTAGCCAGTCTAGTGCTCCGTACCGTAATCCAACTAAGTACGAATGATCGGATCATTCCAAAATCATTATGTCGTGAATACTGTATACATATAAACCCTTCAATCATATGTCCCAGTCAAGTATTATGGTCATGGTAAAGTCAAAACCTATTGTAACTTTACTCTATGCATTTGTTAATGCAAACTGAGATCACTGAGCTCTTGTGTATCAAATACAACTCGCTCTAACTGCTTTGGCCAAAGACTTATGATCTCATTTGCCATTAACCGCATAGGACATTTACCTGCTCACTAAGTGGAGAACAAAAATCTTATCTTGGTATTCAGTAGAGACTGCTACTTGCCCACTAAGTTGCATTTCGAGGTTGATCCCACCAACCGGTGATTGGATCGAACTACTCTAATGACTAACTTAATATCACAAACACATCTCCTACTAAAACCTCAAGTCAAAGGTCCACGTACCTATCATAATCTTTCGATTCAGTCATTGACAATCCCTGAGTGATATCCATGTGACCGAATCGAGATGAGTCGTGTTCGAGTATACTAATCACATTAGCATACCAATAACGTGTGCCCCCACTAATCTTTTAGTGAATACAGGCACTCTACATGTTAGAGTACATGTCATACAAGTCTTGTTTAAATTTACTCCCCTGTTAAGTTTTATCGACTTGCGAACCAATTAAGCATTCGAGCCCGAAACACTTACAGTGCGTATCTCCTTATCTCTATAAGGAGTGAAATATTTGCTCTCAAATGCAAGGACTATTATTTTATATACCAAATCACAATGCTTGTGATATACAATAATATAGAAATAATAAATGCCTTATTTAATATTCATAATTCTAATACAATGCTCTCACTCTGTCATCCTCTGAGTGATATTAGGGGGCATATTCTAACAGCAAGAGCATCCAAATTTAGACGAGACCGACCTCGATTTATCCGTCAGAGATATTGACCAGGCCGATCCTGCGTTAGGGCTAAGTTGTGGGATACCATTTACCCTCCTAAAGGAAGTCATCACCGAACGCCGATGGTGGAAGCTCAAGGCTAAAAACTGTTGAAGGGTACCACAGACTTTCGACGCAGTCAACGGGGCGACACTCAGAAGGCCTTGCTAGAGGAGCAACTGAGGATTGAGAGGGAGCTCCGAGATGAGGATCAAAGAAAGACTCAATAACAGTTCGAGAAATTCTAGGAGAAGCAAAGGAAGGCTCAACAAGACTTTCTATCTCAGCAGCAGGCTATGATGCAGTATATGATTTCATTGACTCAAACCATGACTCAGTCGGGACTTCAGGCACCACTACCACCTCCATTCTTTAATTTACAAACTCATGCGTCTTCTTGGGACGACGACATGCAAGACAGTAGTAATCCTTCTTCCATCTTTAAGGATTTGACTGATTTAGGTGGATTTTAGTTTTTTTTGTAGTACTTTTGGTATGTAAACATAATAACACTACGTATTTGTTTATTTAGACTCGTGTATGTTAGTGTTGGTGTTTATAATAATTTTATTGATGTTACTACGTGATACGTTGATATGGTGTAGTTTTTGTATTGTTAATGTATAAATATTATCTTTGATGTACGATGATTGCGGTTATGGTTGTTATGGTTGGTTTATATGTAGTGTGCATATGGAATATACAAGTTAAAAAGAACATGTTTTGAGGATCTTAAAATTTGAAAGTTATTTTTTTAAAGGGACTTTAGCAGACGACAAATGCATAAATCGTTGCAGGATTTTCTTTTAACAAAATACAAATTGGCCTACGACCTGTTGGGTTTAGCCAACAACATCTCGGTCGTCGGTTAAAACTGATAAAGTTTAGTCGATAGCAGTCGGGCCGTCGGCTAAAGTCTATAGTGTAGCCGACGACCTTTTGCAGAGGTCGTCAGTTAAATCACCTTGGCCGCTCGGAGTTTAGCCGATGGCCGGGGACTTTAGCCGAGGACTTTCGGCTTTAGCCAATGACATCTGATTGTTGGCTAAATGTCGACATTGATAGTGACACTAGTATATTTATTCATTCTATTTACTTGTTCCTCGAACCATTTATTTAATTATGATGTATGGATATGTGGCGACTATTTATTCATATCTTTTAAATGACTTGAGACTGAACTCAAGAGCGTTAATCATAGACGAGTTTGTTCAAGACTGAAACATATACTAGTTTCAAAAGAGTATTAGAAGTTTGTGAAAAACATTAATTTTAGGTACTTATATGATTAATTTTCAATACTTGAGTCTAAAAGATTAAGTTTGAGAACTAATTTACATCTAAAAAATTGAGTTTGAGAACTAATTTACATTTTAGCTTGTGTTAAAAGAAAGGTTAATATTTTTTAGTGATTTTCTCCTAATTGAGAATAAAAAATGGTTTGGTTAACTAACTGAAAGTACATTAATCGAAGAAGAGGTTGATCTCTTAGCTCCTAAAACTATTTTCAGTCATCAAATTTATTTTTATTGATTTTTTTTATTAGTTTCAAGTCAAACTCTATTTCCTAACCATTATCCTTTAGATAAAACCAAAAGTATCAAGATCATACTTGAAATATCAAGGTCTATGGATAAGATATTCTTAGCTCGCCATTATGATAAGCTAATTTGGATATTTGCAAATCAGTAGAGATGTCAATGGGTAGGGTACGAATGAGCCTTCCCCATACCCTATCCTCATATAAAATGTTTTATCTATACCCTACCATATTACCTCATTTTTTATAGCGGGTATGGTACGGGTATTACCCTGTGGGTGCACGGGTACCCGTGGGTAAAACGTGTTACCCGTTTATATTCATTTAATATTGTTTCACAACAAAAAAGACTCCAAAAAATACAAAAAAAAATATAATCAATGAGTCAATATATATTAAAGTTGATATAATTTAGCTCAAATTTATTAATGTATCACGTATAAATTATAACTAATAAAAATTAAAATTAAAACGGTCAATATATATATATATAATGTTTAGGGTAAGTGGGTAGAGTAATCAAGTAAAACATAAATCTCATACACTACTCTTACCCTAATGAAAAATTACGGATACGAGTAGTACCCTACCCTTTATCCGAACATGTGGGTACTACCCGCCCCTATAACTCACTTACCCACGGATAATTTTACATTGCGGATAAAATTGAGATCCCTGTACTTTATATAAACTACTCCCCTGCCCTGGCTCGTCACTACGTGGGAAAAGGGGTCGGGGATTCCACTCAAGATTAATGTGGGAAAAAAGAGGATTTCTGTGTATTTGAGATCGGACGAAAGAACGCTCGCATGTAAAAGAAATTCTTTCTTTTTCGTCATTTGTCTTTTACTGAGATTGGACTTCTCTTTGGTGGCCAAGAGCCGACATCGAGATGCCGGTCAAAATTATTGACTCAATAAATTTTATATCTTGGGTAATAATATTATTTACATAGTAATTAATATTATAACTAGAAATCGTGTCCTGATCAGTCAGGCTGATCATGTCTCTTGAGGCACTCGAAAAGATTATTATATTAAACTCTGCAGGTGGAATTAATATTTCGATATAATAATAAAAATCGAGTGGTATACTCTTGTAAAAGAAATTAATTAATTAAAGCTGTCGGTAGCTTAAATTAATTAATAGACATGTGATATCTTAAGCACGAAAAATAATCAGTTTAAAAAGGAGCCCAATTTCGTAATTTGGAATTTGTGTAGGAACTGCAATCACTACAAAAAAAACAATTTTTACCGATGTCATTTACCGACGCCCGTACCGCCGTTGTTAAACTTATAATTTACCGACGCCATTACCGACGCCCGTTATTTAATTGATTTACCGACGCCATTGCCGACGACCGGTTCGCAAACTTATTTTTTTTCTTTTTTTTCACATTTACCGACGCCATTTACCGACGCCACTTTGGCGTTGGTAAATTTTTATTATTATCTTTTTTTCTTTTTTCACAATTAACGACGCCGTTTACCGACGTCATTTTGGCGTTGGTATTTTTTTTTTAATTTAACGACGCCGTTTACGCCATTACCGACGTCATTTCGGCGTCGGTAAATTTTTTACACTATCCCACATCGAAGAATCATGAGTGTTTTAGGTGGTTTATAAACCAAAATCCTTCTCAACCATTTGAAATTGAATGGAGCCCGAACCTGACCCGCTCGGACCAGGACCCGACCATGGACTGAACTGGCCGAACCTTACACTTTGAGCCGGACCTAACACTTTGAGCCCACTTTGAGCCGGACGTGACCCGCCTGAGTCCTGACCTGACTTTTTTAGATTTTTTTTTAATTTCACGACGCCAAAAATGGCGTCGGTAAATGGCGGCGTCGGTAAAAAATTACCGTCGAGCGTTTTTCCAACGGCGGGTTGTCGTTGGTAATGGCGTCGGTAATTTCTTTACCAACACCATTTTCTGTTTTACCAACGGCGTTGGGCGTCGATAAAAACTGTTTTTTTTGTAGTGAATATTAATTCTTTAATGAACTCAGTTGATATTTAATAGACGCAATATATTAGGAAGAGCCTAATATGGAAATTTGAGGTCTATTAGGAGTCCTTTCTCTAATACTCCTTAAGGTCTCTAGAGTATCCCGTAACACTTATAAAAGGGACATAAGGGTCGGCCGAAGTTCAGTTGTAACAGTCCAAGAAATTTCGATTTTTATGCTTTGTGTTTAATTGTGGATCTTGACTTGTGTCTTTGATTCCATAATTAGATAACACAATATTTTTCTAAAATACCAAAATATTCAAAAAATAGAGGGAAAATTATAATGTATTCTTGGAAGGGGTTCGCCCGATCCACTAGTTGTTCAACGAGGTCCGACAGAATATTTCTATATTAAAAATCATAATCAATTTATATTGGATTGGTTTTGCAATAATGTTTGGTCAGCATCTCCTTTTGACTCTACGTCATTGATTCCATATTATTAGTGAGGAAGAATTCTTGCATATTTATAGAGGATAGTGTACATAATTCATAAGGATATAGTAAGTCTTGTTTGAGCTACTTTAATGGTATTATTTACATTTTCACTTTCACTCGTAGTGTAGGGAAGAAGTGGGTTATAGAAGTATTACTAAATTAAGTTCCTGAATAAACCGTATCAATTATTTTATAGCCTGTCCTGTAACTCATTTTGGATTATTTAAAATTTAAAATAAATGGGAATGGACTTCGACTATCTTTATAGATGCATACTGAGGAAGAACAAACTTTTTTTATTTCTCTCTTTACTGTTCAAAGAGAAATTCTTTTGTTAAGTGTATACATCGATGATAAACGATATAGAAATAGTAATTGTCTAATAAAAGACTATGCAATAATAAGATATTGACTTGGACGGGTCACATATTAGGCAGTTTGATTTCTAATTTGAGAAGGTTGATTTATGCTTGATCGACTTATTTCATATAACAGTTCGGGCGTTAAAAATAAGTAAGGTTCCTTGTGCGAATCTACTAAGGAAGGGGAAAAATTAGAATTCCTACTATAAGAATTATTTTTGATTGATCGTAACAAATAGATGTAGCAAATTGGGTGTTATGTCAATTCCATGCAATAGAGAAAATTAATAGACACCAAACAATGTCAGGCTTGCATTTGTACGCTTTTTAGATGTTCTCCGTTGTTGGAAATTTATTGCAGGACTCACAATGCTGCGCTAGCTAGTGTCCTCTGGTCGAACATCTTTCTCATGTTCTAGCAATTGTACACATCGAGATCAAGAATTGAATGCCAAGTTGGATAGTACGACTATTTCATTGATTTCATATTTTTATGATGAAAGCTATGCCGAAAGAGCTCTGTTTCCATATGGGTTCCGAACTTCGTAAACTAAGATACCAAATCCAAGCTCTCCAGAAAACCCAATATTAGTAGGTGTCAGAACCAAGATATGTCTTTCCGATAGGGGGCTCCTAATTGGAGAAGGGGGATCAGTTGCCTAAAGTACTTATGCTTTAAGCCCGCCAAACTATCGTATGTAGACTCAATTCTGCTTCCATTCCAGGATCCGAAAGCCATGTCAATCGGAGGTGCATACTTTTCCATGCTTTGCGTTCAACGTTCTCTTTGAAATCCGTTAAGCCGTACAGAGCTAGGCCTCTTATTAATAAATTGATTCCCTTACTCGACAGAATGAAGTTAGGGCAGCACTTAACCAATAAAATCGAACTAATCGGGTGGCAGCCGGAGACTTAGGAGCAGTAGTTGTACTGCTTGTTACCCGGTCTCCCAACGGATATAGAAGGTCTTCTTTTGCCTCTCATGTTAAACTGTGCTCTAGGCCTACCTTACTAGCTTACTATATAAGCTGGTTGGGTTAGTGTTGCTACCTGTAATATCCGGATAATTGTTGAATATTTTCATCTGTATTTGAACCTTGTAATATTCGACTTTGCGGTATCTATAATCGAAGTGTGATTTTTTCCATATTCGTATTCTAAACAATCATGATCATATTAGGAAGAGTTTGCAAATTCATGCAAAGCTACGTCATAACGTATGCTAGCAGATGAGCTTAACGTACGTTATAAGCTGAGGATAGCGTACGCTATGGACGAAGCATAATGTACGTAACAGGCAGTAAAAAAGATCAGATTGGTCGGCGTATGGGCCAGCGTGGGATGAGATAGGATAAGATTCCGCGTGATCTGGGCAGATTTTCAATAAAGCAAGTCAATGAGGTTTAACGTACGCTAAAGGACTATGATAGCGTACGCTAAACAGAGCTTATTACGTACGTAAAAGGTAATGGTTAACGTACGTTAAGGAGGTCAGAAATGAGGCAGTAGCTACTGTCGGACGTTAACGCATGCTAAAGATTTCAGATAGTGTACGTTAAGACGATAACGTACGTAATGCTGTGAGGTTAGCGTACGTAAAAGGTCTGAGTTTTATAAATATGGCAGCACCCCATTTCATTTCAACTCATTTCCTTTCATCATTTGGTTGATTTTTGCAAAGTGCATAGAGCTTTCTCCCCCACATATAATCCTTATATAGCATCTCTACCTGGTTTAGAAGATCATAGACATCTCGGATTGGTGTTCAAGCCTACGGTGTCGAGTTCTACCGATCGTTTTCATCGTTATTCTTTGTGAAAGGTATGTTGACACTACACCCAACCTAGAATTCAGTTTCTTGAGTATGTTACTGAGATTAGTACGTTTCAAGGATGTCGTAGTAATCCAATATCATGTTTTAGGAGGATTGGTTTGGTTATACTTGGATTGTTCTTCGTTGTTAAGAGAATTGTGATCGAACCTTGGTATGTTGAACACTAGGACGTAGTTTCTGAGATTGTGGTATGTTTTGATCGAGTTGTATACCAATGTCATGTTAATATCATCACCTAAAATCAAAGTGTTCAAGAAGATGAATTCTAGGAGTTTTCACCAAGATTATTTCGTATTTCGTAAGAGGTGTTTGAATTGATAAACTTCGTTATATTCTTGGTTAGAATGGATTGATTATGTTGAGGATAGTCGAATTGAACCTAGAACACGGTTGTTTCATATCCCTTCGAGGATTTGTTAGTATTCATATGATCATACTCTTGTTATGAATCGCTGTTTAGCCGAACTACTTTGGAAGTTGTTAATGGAGTTGGAGTAGGAAGGTCGATGATATGCCTGCCTTTGTTATCGTAGAAGTCAATATCATTATCATCCACGTAGCATGATTTTGTATAAATCCAACTAGTGTTCGTCCTATGATTTGATCGTGTAACCAAACATTCGTAATATAGTGTGCTTGACCATAGTTGTGAACGATCAACGCTCGTGTGTTAGTTGTGTATCCGTTAGTTTTATTACGTAAGTTGAGTTGTCGCTATTTTTCTATTGTTTAAGGTTTGAGGTTTGTGAACGGTTGATCGAAGGAACGACCTCAAATTTGTTGAAGTTGTGAAGTGTTTATTCCTTTCCATATTTCAAAGGCAAGTACCTTAATGATAATTATTCGTATTGATGTCAGTTATGTTGTTGTTGTATTGTGCATATGTGTTGTGATTGTTTGTCCACCATGCGTTGGTCCAATGGGATCATCATGGGAATCTATAGCTGTGTGCGCTGGATCGTTGGACAGGTATTTCCACCATGCATTGGTCCGACGGGTGTAACACCCCCAATCCGCTCAGGGATATTGCACGCCGTAGAACCTTTCCTCAAGGATCTACCAGGCTGTTAACAACATCGAACATCTCAACAATGCCTTTAAGGCTAAAATGACTCAGTAGACCGATTTGGTCTTTTAATAAATACATACAACTCAAACACATTACATGCCCACGCAGGGGTCGAATACAACACGCTCCCGTACAATGGGAAAGAATACTGCAGCGGAAATAAAATACAAC
The DNA here is from genome assembly GCA_033398695.1 of Orobanche coerulescens. Lineage (NCBI taxonomy): Eukaryota > Viridiplantae > Streptophyta > Magnoliopsida > Lamiales > Orobanchaceae > Orobanche > Orobanche coerulescens. Next base: position 122,046,453 of record CM065812.1, on the reverse strand, counting down.
TAAACCAAACAATAATGTACGGGCCTTCATGTGATTAGTATCGATCATCTTTCATCATCCTTCATGCCGACCCTGTATTATGCTCCCAAAACCTGAATGCAAAGACATACAACCACCCCCCGAATACTCGGGGGTTAGCAAACTCCACTGATTTGCTAGTGCAAGTATAAAATACGAAGACAAGCCATATTATCATACTCCAAAGACTAAGAAATCATAAACATACTTCCCGAGGTAAATCACTTGATCAAAACGGTTAAATTGAAAGATAGGGGTAAACCCGATATACATCTTGTAAAAACATTTTACGATCTCGGGAGTTTTGAATACATTTGGGATTTTAAGAATTCTCATGCCTTTCGAAAACATTTAGGGACACAGTCCAAAAGTCATTTTCCCAAAACAAAATTACAATAACAACACACAGGGTCCACGACCCGATCATACCATAACAACCTGTTTCCACAGATTATTCGCATCCCGTGCTAGCAAGCCACGGACCTCAGATGCTCCTGTAGAACAAACCCGAGTGAATAACCCACCGGGAAACTATATCAAATCGCATATCACCGTAACAACAGTCACGTGACTACAAACACAAATATGTACTTAACCAAACCACAACCATAAGTTATCCCGGCATCGCACTAACAAGCTACGAACCTCGGAGTCCCCGTAAGACATACCCGATGATAACCCCATCAGTTATCCCAGCATCGGTCTAACAATCCACGAACCGCGGAGTCCCCGCAAGACATATCCGGTGGATAACCCTACGGCCACACCCGACCCATACTAACAAGTATGGATCCTAGAGATTCAACCATCCTACCCGGAGGCACATCACATACAACAAGCACACAACAAATAATCAACTATCAAGCCAAGCAACATTAAGCATCACAACTTCCGTTCAAATGAGTAACAACCAATATCACCCGTCACATATTCACCGAACAAGCACACATAACAACACATTATCCTTGGTAAATGATTACGGTTTATTACATTCACTAAATGTGATCAGAAGTCTTTCAACCAACGGAGTTAACACACATAGGCCAAAAACACACTTATTCATGAAGCATCCGAGTTATCGTTGAAAGACAACATTTATCGAGAACATACCGATACTTTTTAACATTCATTAAACATCCGAATTTTACATAAAATTATTTACCAACAATTATGCCAACGAAACATGAAATGTATGGGCAAGATACTTGCCTCGAAATCGGCACGCAAGTATTCCGACGAACACGGCTCAACAGGGAAGCTTCGGAACACCCGATGCTATCGAAAAGGAAGACGACAACGAATGGAAGGGTTCAACATAGTTTCTTCGCATGAAACTCGACCCTAACATCATATAATTAATAAATCAACGATCATACGAGGAAGAATAATCGTAGAACCTCCGAAAACCCCTCTATGACATTCTACCGGACACCTTCAAGGCGTCGATCAAGAACTCGACCAAAACAATGAATCGATACGATCCAACCATGGAATAATAAGGGAAATGATATAATATATCTAAATAATCATCAATCCATCACAATCCTAAGTAAAATCGGATTAAACGAATGAAAACAACCAAAACACCCAAGTTCCCCAAAACTAGATTTCTAGAAAATCTGACCTGATTCGCTCGATCAAAGGATGTTATAGGATGGATGATTGATGATATGAACTCCAAGACTTCATGGATTTAACACCTGACATCATCCCTCCATGATCATCAAAGCTCCAGCCGCAGAAGAGGATGAAACGGGTGAGAAAAATGATGAAAAACCCGTCTGCTGGGTCTTAAATAGGCTGCCTGCCGACCTCCTTACGTACATAATTGGCCAAGGGCTTACGTACGTAACCGGCCATGGCCGAACTAACTGCCCAGAAATGCCGGCATCGTTATGTACATAACCGGCCAAGGCTTACGTACGTAACCGGCCTTACGTATGTAACTGCCGGGCCCTTCCGGCCGTAACTCGGCCAGGGCTGGCCTGGGCCCAACCAGCCTGGCCACGACTCGGCCGAGACCAACTCCGACGGCCCGGACGACCCCGAAACCCGAACCTGAATACGAATCGAAGATACGGTTATGAAGTACTCACAAAGACGAATTCAAACACTAAGAGAACACATGATTCCGACCACCCGAAGGCTCGAAATTCGACAATGGAAAGTAATTATCCCAAACTTTGGGAAATTACGAAAATGGCCCAAAACGTCCGAAATACACGATACACGATCGAAAAACCAATCCAAAGCTCGCAACATGAATAATAACATTAAATGAACTTACGAGAAACTCGAAACAACAGTTTCGGACGAGATTCGCAAGAATCGAACTCAAGTGCGGAAAAATCGCTTAAGAACACGGAACTCAACAAAACGATACCGAAACGAACTCGGATGACAAAAATGCAGAATTAAATACTCTCGGAATGACGAAACGATCACGAGCGAGTTGTCAAAACGGGCTCCCGCCGAAAAAAAAGAAAATCACCGAAAATCCGAAATTGCGGGTATTACATTCTACCCTCCTTAAAAGAAGTTTCGTCCCGAAACTTAAAACAAATAGGGAGAAGCAATATACCACCAGGAATATTTCAATGAGATACACAATAATGCGTAACTAACGCCCAACGGCGAAACGTTACAAACAACGCAAAGGAATATACGGTGTGCACACACGCTCCAAGACGACCAACACAACGCCACCGATAGAGACATAATAAAACCAACAAGTGACAAGCGTCATCAAACATATAATACAACCAAGTCGATTATCCGAACAATCACAAAACACAAAGCACCCATTACAAGGAAACACGCACAATCAAGAAAACAGAAATAAACACACAAACGATCCACAAGGACAACCACAAACAATTCGGACTACGCCGAAATCATCAAAAACTACACTAGGCATTTCTGTGTCCTTTCGGAGCAGAGACGCAACCTCAATCCCCAAATCTCTCAGCTACCGTCTCGCAATGCACGGCTCGGTGACCCACCCGGCCACACTCGAAAAAACTTACTAATGGTGAACGACAATTCTTCGCGGTACGAGATCAGGCAACAACAGTCAGACAACCCTGATCGAACAACAACGATCGAACAACAACGACTGAACAACAATGATCGAACAATGATGATCGAACAACAACGATCAAATATCAATGAACAACAACGATCGAATAACAATGATCGAACAACAATGATCAAATAAGAATGATCGAACAACAACGACCGAACAACAATGATCGAATGACAACAGTCGAACAATGACTCCGAACTCCCCACTTCAACTCCAGACATTAAAAGAACTGGTAGAAAGTGAAAGATGTTACTTCCGAACAAGGTTCACAAGAATCGAACCGAACTCGAAAAAGTCACAATGATAAACAGATCGATCTGAAACGAGATCACAACCAGTTCGAACGATGACAACCGAGACATCAAATAAGTTCAAAAAGTATCGACGAACCCGTGCAAGTCGATAGAATTTAGAAGGAGAAACTGCAGAAGTCAAAAATAGTACGGGTATTACATCCGACCTCTTATAAAAGAAATGTCGTCCCCACAACTCACAACAACGGAAACAAGGTAACAACACAAAAAGCAACCGACAAAAAAATCTCTCATGGGCCTCTCAGAGCCGATCCTGATATCTGTGCTGAAGCGCAAACTCCGAAAGTATCGGTAGCCAATTCGCAAAACTAAATTATGTGTCCCTCAAGTCCGCACTTGAAATGCGTTACTGACGAGAAGGACAATTTACACGTGCATGCCTCGGCACATCACGGTTGAAACACCTCGGCTCGGCATACCTAAAATACAAATGCTAGATACAATGGGGCATAGCGTCGCAAAACAACATAGCGGAGATGCCAACTCAGCACAACAAAGAATCATAACACATATCATATACAACGATTACCATCACAAACACTACAATAACGATGGTATCGTTCGGCGACCTCAACGGCCCGAACGATAACCAGCACATAATTACAAACATCATGAAACAATCACATATGTACATAAACGTACAAACCCAAGCTTTAACAGCTCACACATGTGCGACAACACGCAATTCACTACGAGGCGACAACATTAAGTACCACATTACACCTCTCATAGAGGGCTAGCATAACAAATGCGTGGCGAACGTCTCAATGCTCGCATCACCAAATCAAATATAACTCGGGGGTTAACACCCTAACGAAAGTGCGAACATCATATAAATATTACCGGACCGCACACAGGAACGATATGTTTTAAAAATGAAAACCACCTTTTTAAAAAAATGATTTTGGAAACACTAGTTGATCTTGAGTATCACCTTAAAAAAAGTAGTACAACATCGTTATCGAGACTTTGGAAAACCATTTCGCATTTGATAAAAATGAGGACACTTTCTTTTAGTGAAAAACTTTCTGAATAGTCGACTCTCGGGTCTAAGCAAAAGCGTTTCTAAATCATTGAAAATATCTCAAAACATTTTGGTCCTCGAGGTAGAAGAATTTTGAAACATATTGTGGCACCTTGGAAGTACCGCGAGAAATTCATTTTAAAAGTACGTCTCGAAATTTATTTTCTAAGATACTCAAGATTTTCAAAGATAATTCAATGGGCTAGAATGCCCAAAAATTCTCATGTAACAAAATTCGTTTAAACATATCATAGTACACGCATCAAATCGTGCAAAATCAAGACAATGCACGTATTTTACCGGAAAACAGACAGTCACATCGCAATTCAAACTTGCTTAGGACCAGGGCTAAACCACTGGTCCAGCCGAAGCCCCTACGGACTGAGTAAATCGCACCCATATACATTTCCATAACATATTGAGCACAAGGTTTCACAAAAACACTTGCAAACAAACAAATCAGTTTGAAATATACACGCAGCGGACGAAACCAACAGTCAAGAATACATAACCAACGACACCACTCCTCATATAAACAAAATATGAGAGTCAAATAACCACATATCACGAAATAAAAATCCATAGGAGGATTCCGTCACTTAACACATAATCATACCAGTAACTCGCATCAGAGGAGGCACAATCACAACGAAGTGAGACTTACATCCACAGGTCGCACGAAGATGATGATCGCCCCATGATACTAATCACGACCAACAAACTCAGATGACGCGTCGTGACACAACTTAGTCAGACAAAATCCGACGAGACAAAACTCAACAGACACCACTGACCCGACAGTCTAGGTTTCCACAACCTAAAGCTCCGATACCATTTATGTAACACCCCCAATCCGCTCAGGGATATTACACGCCGTAGAACCTTTCCTCAAGGATCTACCAGGCTGGTAACAACATCGAACATCTCAACAATGCCTTTAAGGATAAAATGACTCAGTAGACCGATTTGGTCTTTCAATAAATATATACAACTCAAACACATTACATGCCCACACAGGGGTCGAATACAACACGCTCCCGTACAACGGGAAAGAATATTGCAGCGGAAATAAAATACAACTAAACCAAACAATAATGTATGAGCCTTCATGTGATTAGTATCGATCAACTTTCATCATCCTTCGTGCCGACCCTGTGTTATGCTCCAAAAACCTGAATGCAAAGACAGACATCCACCCCCCGAATACTCGGAGGTTAGCAAAACTCCACTGTTTTGCTAGTGCAAGTATAAAATACGAAGACAAGCCATACATATCATACTCCAAAGACTAAGAAATCATAAATATATTTCCCGAGGTAAATCACTTGATCAAAACGGTTAAATTGAAAGATAGGGATAAACCCGATATACATCTTGTAAAAACATTTTACGATCTCGGGAGTTTTGAATACATTTGGGATTTTAAGAATTCTCAAGCCTTTCGAAAACATTTAGGGACACAGTCCAAAAGTCATTTTCCCAAAATAAAATTACGATAACAACACACGGGGTCCACGACCCGATCATACCATAACAACCTGTTTCCACAGATTATTCGCGTCCCGTGCTAGCTAGCCATGGACCTCAAATGCTCCTGTAGAACAAACCCGAGTGAATAACCCACAGGGAAACTATATCAAATCACATATCACCGTAACAACAGTCACGTGACTACAAGCACACATACGTACTTAACCAAACTACAACCATAAGTTATCCCGGCATCGCACTAACAAGCTACGAACCTCGGAGTTCCCGCAAGACATACCCGATGATAACCCCATCAATTATCCCGGCATCGGGCTAATAAGCCACGAACCTTGGAGTCCCCGCAAGACATACCCGGTGGATAACCCTACGGCCACGCCCGACCCATACTAGCAAGTATGGATCCCGGCGATTCAACAATCCTACCCGGAGGCACATCACATACAACAAGCACACAACAAATAATCAACTATCAAGCCAAGCAACATTAAGCATCACAACTTCCTTTCAAAGAAGTAACAACCAATATCACCCGTCACATATTCACCGAACAAGCACACATAACAACACGTTATCCTTGGTAAATGATTACGGTTTATTACATTCACTAAATGTGATCAGAAGTCTTTCAACCAACGGAGTTAACACACATAGGCCAAAAACACACTTATTCATGAAGCATCCGAGTTATCGTTGAAAGACAACATTTATCGAGAACATACCGATACTTTTTAACATTCATTAAACATCCGAATTTTACATAAAATTATTTACCAACAATTATGCCAACGAAACATGAAATGTATGGGCAAGATACTTGCCTCGAAATCGGCACGCAAGTATTCCGACGAACACGGCTCAACAGGGAAGCTTCGGAACACCCGATTCTATCGAAAAGGAAGACGACAACGAATGGAAGGGTTCAACATAGTTTCTTCGCATGAAACTCGACCCTAACATCATATAATTAATAAATCAACGATCATACGAGGAAGAATAATCGTAGAACGAAAACCCCTCTATGACATTCTACCGGACACCTTCAAGGCGTCGATCAAGAACTCGACCAAAACAACGAATCGATACGATCCAACCATGGAATAATAAGGGAAATGATATTATACATCTAAATAATCATCAATCCATCACAATCCTAAGTTAAATCGGATTAAACGAATGAAAACAACCAAAACACCCAAGTTCCCCAAAACTAGATTTCTAGAAAATCTGACCTGATTCGCTCGATCAAATGATGTTATAGGATGGATGATTGATGATATGAACTCCAAGAATTCATGGATTTAACACCTGACATCATCCCTCCATGATCATCAAAGCTCCAGCCGCGGAAGAGGATGAAACAGGTGAGAAGAATGATGAAAAACCCGTCTGCTGGGTCTTAAATAGGCTGCCTGCCGGCCTCCTTACGTACGTAATCGGCCAAGGGCTTACGTACGTAACTAGCCATGGCCGAACTAACTGCCCAGAAATGTCAGCATCGTTACGTACGTAACCGGACAAGGCTTACGTACGTAACCGGCCTTACATACGTAACTGCCAGGCCCTTCCGGCCGTAACTCGGCCAGGGCTGGCCTGGGCCCAACCTGCCCGGCCACGACTCGGCCGGGACCAACTCCGACGGACCGGATGCCCCCGAAACCCGAACCTGAATACGGATCGAAGATACGGTTATGAAGTACTCGCAAAGACGAATTCAAGCACTAAGAGAACACACGATTCTGACCACCCGAAGGCTCGAAATTCGACAACGGAAAGTAATTACCCCAAGCTTTGGGAAATTACGAAAATGGCCCAAAACATCCGAAATACACGATACACGATCAAAACACCAAGCCGAAGCTCGCAACATGAATAATAATATTAAATGAACTTACGAGAAACTCGAAACAACAGTTTGGGACGAGATTCGCAAGAATCGAACTCAAGTGCGGAAAAACCGCTTAAGAACACGGAACTCAACAAAACGATACCGAAATGAACTCAAATGATAAAAAGTGCAGAATTAAATACTCTCGGAATGACGAAACGATCACGAGTGAGTCGTCAAAACGGGCTCCTGCCGAAAAAAAAAGAAAATCACCGAAATCCGAAATTGCGGGTATTACAAGGGGATCATCATGGGAATCTATAGCTGTGTGCGCTGGATTGTTGGAATACCACGAGTATGTTGAGATTGACGTGATATGTTGTACATTGTTATTGTTTCTCGTTGGGGAGACTTGTCATGATTATTGTTGACATTGTTGACGTTATTATTCAGGGATTGTTGGATAAATCATTGTTGTATAATTACCGTACTTGTACTAGCATCGTTGTGCTAACCCCTTCGGGCGTGAACATTTGTTTTATGTTCAGGATCCAGGATAGCGGGAAAACAACCACTAGAGCTGCATGACGACGAGGGTGCAGAGTGATGTTACGGCCGGATTAATTTGTCGTATGTTTGTGTTGTTTTAATAAAGTACTCGAGTACGTTGTCGTTTGTGATGTTGGTTTTGGTCAAATGTTCACCGTTTGACATTTGTCTTTCAATACTCTTTTCAGACTCGTGTGGTGTTTTATTTCTGCTGCCGTTGTTTGTTGGTATTTATTATTGTCATTTCATTTCCTCAGCCTTGTAAATTCTTACGTAAAGGATTTACGGCACTGTAATATTCCTGAATATATTGGGGGTGTTATAGAATATGGTATCGGAGCTAAGATTATGGATATCTTGGCCATTGGGTTAAAATAGGGATCGTATATGTCTTTTGAGGTAACCGGCCGCGTATAACATCATTGTACTGCCTACGTTTTCGTGCGAGCGGTGGTTGTAAGTTTCCTAAACTCTATCTTGTCCTTTACATGTTATACCTTTTTATACTTGAACGTTAAGACGATATTGTTCCCTGTATATTGAGTATTTATGCTTACAGTATGATGAGAGGAGGACGTGGACGTGGTCGCGGTTGTGGATGCTGACGAAATGTTGAGAGAGAAGCTTCACCCTCTATTCCTGATTCGCTGTCAAATCAGGCTAACTCCAATTATGGGGAACATCAAGAGTCCATTAATGATGAACGAGGATAGACAATGGAGACAAATGCCAATCCTGCCATTCCCGACATCCTTCATCAAGTGGTCAACCGGATGGCTCAATTTGCTCAAGTTGTGGACATGATGCAAGTGGTTGTATGATTGCATCCAGGGTAAAGATAGAAAGGCATCCCAGGCTTGGGAAATCAAGGAGACAGATGGCTACAGGAGGTGGCGATGATGCACCCGCCAAAATTGGATGGATTTTCTGAGATGCCGACATGGGATCACTGGTTGAGAGAACTGGAGAAAGTATTTGCCGGGATTAACTTTCCAAATGACCGGAGAACCCCCATTGCCCAGTATTTTCTAACAGGAGAAGCGTCTGAATGATGGGAAGCCATCCGACCTGTTGATCATGATGCCGGTTGGGAAGAGTTCAAACTTATGATGGAAGCTCAGTACTGCCCTCGTTCGGTGAGAGAAGCTAAGGTTCGAGAATTTTTCTCCGCACAGCCTTCGGATGTGCCGGTGGCTCAGGCGATTAAGACATTTAATCAACAACTGACGTTTGTTCGACACCTGATTTGTACCGACGCAGAAATGATGATTTACTTTTATATGAGAATGAACCTGGAAATATAGAGGTACATGTCAGATTTTGAATGCACCACTCTCCGCCAGTACCAAGACAAAGCCCTAGCGTATGAAATGAAAGAAATAGCTATGGAAAAGTTCTCGGAGTCCAAGTACCAGAAAGTCTCTGGTAGTTTCACAGAGCACAAGAGTGGTGGGCCCCACAAAGCCCAGTCATCCTTTCATTCATTTAAGAGGCCCCCACACCCATCCAAAAGCGGAAAGAACTTCAGACCAGTATCAACACCGACAAATGTGGTCAAAAACTGTTTTAATTGTGGTCGCCCAGGACACCTTTGGCGTGATTATTTCCATTCTCCAGTGACATGTTATGATTGTGGATAGGAAGGGTATCGTGCGATGTTCTGCAGGGATGCCATTAAGTTAATTGGAGCTGGTACTTCGCAGCCGGCTCAGAAGGAAGCAAGTGTTCTGCAGATGCAGCAGAGTGTCCAGCTACCCCAGAGTTTTGGTCGAGGACGAGGCAGGGGACAGTTCGACCGAAAGGGAGCATCGAGTACTGGATCCGTTCCCCCACTCCTTTATGAGATGAGGAGGGCAGATGATCAAGATACCGCTGTTGCATCAGGTACCGTTCAGATCCTTTCACAACCGATTTGTGTCTTGTTCGATACAGGGACTACAGATTCGTTTATATCATTGTCTTGTGTTAATCGTTTGAACATTTCTTGTTTTAATAAATGTGAGCCTTATGTTTTGGGTTTACCGAGTGGGGAGAGAATTGTGGGGAACTTAGAAACTAGATATTTTCCTGTATCAATTGGAGGCAAAAAAGTGGCCCTCAAATCTGATTGTGATATAGATACAAGGAGACGATCTGATTCTCGGAGACGATTGACTTAATCGATATGGAGCTATTGTGAACTATCGGAAGAGGAATATCTCTATGATAGCCGAAGATGGTTCCGAATTATTATTCGAGGGATGGAGACCAGGAATCTCAGGGAAAGTGATCAAAGCTATTATAGCCGTCAAACTGCTAAAATAGGGCTGTGCTGGATACTCGTGTTATGCAATGAAGAAAGAAGATAGAAAAGCAGAGCTCTCATACATTCCTGTTATGAGTGAATTTCCGGACGTGTTCCCTGACGAATTACCTGGACTACCTCTACGATGAGATGTAGAGTTTACCATCAAGCTGGAACAAGGAGCTACACCGATTTCTAAGGCACCGTATCGTATGGCACCTACCGAAATGTATGAAAGAAGAAGCAACTGGAAGATTTACTGGACAAAGGCTATATTCAGCCAAGTGTTTCACCCTGGGGTGCACTAGTTCTTTTTGTCCGAAAGAAAGATGGATCGCTTTGATTGTGTATTGACTATCAGGAGCTGAACAAGATGACGATCAAGAACAAGTACCCGTTTCCACAGATTGATGATTTGTTTGACCAGTTGCAAGGAGCGACAATATTTTTCAAAATTGATTTGAGATCGGAATATCATCAGTTGAGGATTAAGGAATCCGAAGTTCCAAAGTCAGCATTCAGAACTCGTTACAGACATTATGAGTTTGTAGTGATGCCGTTTGGTCTCACTAATGCGCTTGTTGTATTTATGTAATTAATGAATCGAGTGTTCATAGAGTATTTGGACAAATTCGTAGTTATGTTTATTGATGATATTCTGGTTTATTCCAAGAGCCCGGAAGAGCATGCGCAACACTTACGGATCGTTTTGGACCTCTTCAGAAGCGAGCAATTATATGCCAAACTTTCTAAGTGTGAATTCTGGCTAAAGGAAGTGATGTTCCTCGGTCATGTGGTATCAGCGGAAGGAGTCCGAGTAGATCCCCAGAAAGTCGAGGAAATTTTAGATTAGAAGTCTCCTAAGAACGTGAAGGAAGTCAGAAGTTTTCTAGGACTTGCTGGGTATTATCGTCGGTTCGTGGAAGGGTTTTCCAAAATTACACGCCCACTTACCCGATTACTGCAGAAAACCCAAAAGTTTGAATGGAACGATATGTGTCAGGCCAGTTTTGATGAATTGAAGAAGAGATTGACGACGGCACAAATTTTAGCACTACCACAAGGAACTGAAGGGTTCATAGTTTACAGTGATGCTTCAAATCAAGGTCTCGGGTGTGTACTGATCCAGAATGAGAAGGTGATCGCCTATGCTTCACAACAATTGAAGCCATATGAAGTAAATTATCCAACGCACGATTTGGAACTGGCAGCTGTGGTTTTTGCCTTGAAGATATGGAGACATTATTTGTACGGGACTCACTGTCAGATCTTCACGGATCATAAGAGCCTCAAATCCATCTTCACTCAAAAAGAGTTAAACATGCGGCAGTGGAGATCTAGAATTGATTAAGGTATGATTTAGAGATTCTTTATCATCCAGGCAAAGCGAATGTAGTGGACGATGCACTAAGCCGCAAACCTATTTCTATTAGAATGCTGGAAACGCTCACGTCCCAGTCCAGCATTCAACGAGAGTTGATTCGTGAAGGAATTGAAGTATGGTTGCAAGGAGTCCAAGGGCAACTTTGTGTGATGAAATTAACTTCGTCGTTAATCGAAGAAATCAAATCTAAGCAATTAGATGACCCTCTGATGATTCAGTTACGTGATGAAGTGAGAAAGGGTAAGGCCCCAGTATTTGTGATTCATGATGATGGAGTTTTGCGATTCCAGAGTCGACTTTGTGTTCCCGATGTTGATGTTTTGAAGCAGGCAATTATGAAAGAAGCTCACAGTACGCCCTATTCTATTCACCTAGGCACCAGTAAGATATATAAGGATCTGAAGCAGAATTTTTGGTGGGGAAACATGAAGAGAGATGTGGGTGAATATGTCTCGAAGTGTTTAACTTGTCAGCAGGTTAAGATCGAACATCAACGACCCGCCGGAATGTTGAAGCCACTTCCAATTCCTGAATGGAAGTGGGAAGATATATCGATGGACTTTATCACTAATATGCCGAAGACCAGAACAGGGATGAACATGATTTGGGTGATAGTTGATCGCCTAACCAAGTCGGCTCATTTTCTGGGCACTAAGGATACTTTGGGACCAGAGAGGTTGGCACGAGTGTTTATTACGGAGATAGTCCAATTTCATGGTACACCAAAGACCATTATTTCTGATCGATATGGTCGCTTCGTGTCATATTTTTGGAAAGCGGTTCATAGAGCCTTGGGAACCGGGCTGAACTTTAGCACATCTTATCATCCTCAGACTGATGGACAGTCCGAGAGGACTATTCAAACAATAGAAGATATGTTGAGAGCTTGTGCCCTAGATTGGTGGACTGAGTGGGAAGTTCATCTACCATTGATTGAATTCACTTACAACAATAGTTGGCATGCTTCCATTAAGATGGCACCTTTTGAAGCATTATACGGTAGGAGATGTAGATCACCCCTGTGTTGGGATGATTCATCAAACTTGATCAGGATGGAACCGGAGTTGATAGTACAGACTTAAGAGAAGGTAGCTTTGATTCGTGAAAGGTTGTTGACTGCCCAGAGTAGGTAGAAATCTTATGCAGGCGTGCGCCGTCGCCCGTTAGAATTTGGAATTAGGGACCACGCGCTTTTAAAGGTTTCTCCTACTCGGGGAATTTTCATTTTGGGAGGAAAGGAAAGCTGAGTCCGAGATATATCGGACCATTCGAGATTCTTGAGAGAGTTAGGGAGTTGGCGTACAGGTTGGCCTTACCGCCATCCCTGAGTCATGTTCATAATGTGTTTCACATTTCTCAGTTATGGAAGTACATTACAGATCCCAGTCATGTAATTGATTTCAGCGAGATCGAAGTCGCTAAGCATGGCACGTTCGAAGAGAAACCAATCAAGATACTCAAGAGTCGAGTCAAACAATTGAGGAATAAACCAATCACCTTGGTTAAAGTTCAATGGTCGCGACATGGAGTTGAAGAAGCCACTTGGGAGATAGAGAACAATATGAAGTCTAGATACCCAGAATTATTTTTGTCTTAAGTTTCGGGACGAAACTCCTTTTTAGATGGAGAGTATGTAATATCCGGATAATTGTTGAATATTTTCATCTGTATTTGAACTTTATAATATTAGACTTTGCGGTATCTATAATCGAAGTGTGATTTTTCCCATATTCGTATTCCAAACAATCATGATCATATTAGGAAGAGTTTGCCAATTCATGCATACAGCTACGTCATAACGTACGCTAGAAGATGAGCTTAACATACGTTATGAGATGAAGATAGTTTACGCTATGGACGAAGCATGGCGTACATAACAAGCAGTCAAAAAGATCAGATTGGTCGGCGTATGGGCCAGCGTGGGATGGGATAGAATAAGATTCCGCGTGATCTGGGCATCTTTTCAATAAAGCAAGTCAATGAGGTTTAACGTACGCTAAATGACTATGATAGCGTACGCCAAACAGAGCTTATTACGTACGTAAAAAGTAATAGTTAACGTACGTTAAGGAGGTCAGAAATGAGGCAGTAGCTACTGTCGGATGTTAACATACGTTAAAGATTTCAGATAGCGTATGTTAAGAAGATAACGTACGTAATGCTGTAAGGTTAACGTACGTAGAGGTCTGAGTTTTATAAATTTGGCAGCACTCCATTTCATTTCAACTCGTTTCCTTTCATCCTTTGGCTTATTTTGGCAAAGTACAGAGATCTTTCTCCCCCACATATAATCCTTAGGGCGATTTACATCTGACTACCTTTTTAGATGGTCTAATTACAGTTTAGTCCCTATTGTTTCAGATATTATAATGAAGGACAAACTTTGTACTGTCCAGAAACTATATTTACAACGAAGGACAAAAGTCAAATTTTCAGATGATGTCATTGGAGAGAGAGTACTGATATTCCGAATTTGCCCTTTTATTTTTCCTTTTCTTGTTTACCCATTTATTTTTCGCCTCACGTGGGTGGCACATGCTGGACCTCATTGTAATATATATAACACTTTTGAACTTCAGTGTAATAAATTTTCAAGCTTTTTAGAAAAAAATATTTTTTCAAAAAAGAAAGTATTTTCTGGAAAAAAATATTATTTTTCGGAAAAATAAAAAAAAAATATTTTCTGAGAAAAAATTATATTTTCGAAAAAAATATTATTTTATGGAATTAAAAAAATTATCTTTTTGAAAAAAAATTATTTTTTGGGGAAAAAGATATCTTTTTCGAAAAATTAAAAAATATTTTCTGGAGAAAAAAATTATTTTTGGGCAAAATAATATTTTTTCGAAATAAAATTATTTTCTGGAAAAAATATTCTTTTCTGGAAAAAATATTATTTTTTCGAAAAAATAAAACTATTTTCTGAAAAAAATAAAAAAAACATTTTTTCGAAAAAATTAAAAAAATATTTTCTGGAGAATAATTTATTTTTTGGCAAAATAATATTTTTTTCGAAATTAAATTATTTTCTGGAAAAAAATATTATTTTTTCGAAAAAATAAAATTATTTTACGGAAAAAATAAAAAAATATTTTTCGAAAATATTAAAAAAATATTTTCTCGGAGGAAAAAATATTTTTGGCAAAATAATATTTTTCGAAATAAAATTATTTTCTTGAAAAATATTATTTTTTCGAAAAATAAAATTGTTTTCTGAAAAATAAAATAAAATATTTTTGAAAAAATATATTTTCGGAAAAAGTTATATTTCGAAAAAAAAATTATTTTCTGAAAAAAGAATATTTTTAAAAGAAATGTATTAGCCAAACACTTTAATAACTTATAAGCTATTTGTTTAATATGAAATGAATTTTAAAAGAAATGTTTTATTCAAGTAAATAGAGGGGCATTTTCGTCTTTTTAATAGAAGTCAACACCAATTCAGATTTTTGTCCTTCGCTGTAATTTATGAAACAATAGGGACTAAAGTGTAAAGAGGCCATCTAATAGGGTAGTTGGTTGTAATTTCCCCATAATCCTTATATAGCCTCTCTACCTGGTTTAGAAGATCGTAGACATCTCGGATTGGTGTTCAAGCCTACGGTGTCAAGTTCTACCGATCGTTTTCATCGTTATTCTTCATGAAAGGTATGTTGACACTAAACCCAACCTTGAATTTGGTCTCTTGAGTATGTTACTAAGATTATTACGTTTCAAGGATGTTGTAGTAATCGAATATCATGTTTTAGGAAGATTGGTTTGGTTATACTTGGATTGTTCTTTGTTGTTAAGAGAATTGTGATCGAACCTTGGTATGTTGAACCCTAGGACGTAGTTTCCGAGATTGTGGTATTGTTTGATCGAGTTGTATACCAATGTCATGTTAATATCATCACCTAGAATAGAAGTGTTCAAGAAGATGAATTCTAGTAGTTTTCACCAAGACTATTTCATATTTCGTAAGAGGTATTTGAATTGATAAACTTCGTTATATTCTTGGTTAGAATGGATTGATTATGTTGAGGATAGTCGAATTGAACCTAGAACACGGTTGTTCCATATCCCTTCGAGGATTTGTTAGTATTCGTATGATCATACTCTTGTTATGAATCGTTGTTTAGCCGAAATACTTTGGAAGTTGTTAATGGAGTTGGAGTAGGAAGGTCGATGATATGCCTACCTTTGTTATCGTAGAAGTCGATATCATTATCATCCACGTAGCATGATTTTGTAGAAATCCAACTACTGTTCGTCCGATGATTTGATCGTGTAACCAACCATTTGTAATATAGTGTGCTTGACCATAGTTGTGAACGATCAATGCTCCGTTAGTTTTATTACGTAAGTTGAGTTGTCGCTATTTTCCTATCGTTTAAGGTTTGAGGTTTGCGAACGGTTGATCGAAGAAACGGCCTTCGAATTTGTTGAAGTCATGAAGTGTTTATTCCTTGCCATCTTTCAAAGGCAAGTACCTTAATTATAATTATTCGTATTGATGTCGGTTATATTGTTGTTGTATTGTGCATATGTGTTGTGATTGTTTGTCCACCATACGTTGGTCCCAAGGGATCATCATGGGAATCTATAGCTGTATGCGATGGATCGTTGGACAGGTATTTCCACCATGCGTTGGTCCGACAGGATCATTATGGGAATCTATAGTTGTGTGCGCTGGATCGTTGGAATACCACGAGTATGTTGAGATTGACATGATATGTTGTACATTGTTACTGTTTCTTGTTGGAGAGACTTGTCATGATTATTGTTGATATTGTTGACGTTATTATTCAGGGATTGTTGGATAAATCATTGTTGTATAATTATCGTACTTGTAATAGCATCGTTGTGCTAACCCCTTCGGGGGTGAACATTTGTTTTATGTTCAGGATCCAGGAGAGCGGGAAAACAACCACTAGAGCTGCATGACGACGAGGGTGCAGAGTGATGTTACGGCCGGATTAATTTGTCGTATGTTTGTATTGTTTTAATAAAGTACTCGAGTACGTTGTCGTTTATGATGTTGGATTTGGTCATGTATTAATGTTCACTGTTTGACATTTGTCTTTCAGTACTGTTTTCAGACTCGTGTTGTATTTTATTTCCGCTGTCGTTGTTCGTTGGTATTTGTTATTATCATTTCATTTCCTCAGCCTTGTAAATTCTTACGTAAAGGATTTATGGCGTTGTAATATTCCTGAATATATCGAGGGTGTTACACCACGGGGTCGTGAACCGCCGGTTTCGGACCCGAACCGGCCCGGGTATTTTGTAGAAGGACCGGTTCCCAGGCCCGAAACCGGCGGTTCAGGGCCGGACCGAAAACCGGCCGTTCCCGGGCTGAACCGACGGTTCCTTTTTTTGTTGTATTTTTTTATGTAATTTATAATAATTTGTAATATTGTTTATATATCTTCTAATTTTCTAAATTAAATGATTTGTGTTGAAATTTCTAAAATTTTTAATTTACAAGTGTTGAAATTTCAAAATTACTTAAGTTTATTTAATAAAAATATAATAACTTATTAAATAATTTAGAAATTTAGATATTCTTTATGTTGTGTTTTTTTATGTAATTTATAATAACTTGTAATATTTTTTATGACTTATTTTTTTTTTAAATTAAATTACTTGTGTTGAAAATTTGAAATATTGAAAATTTGAAATGCAATAAAGTAAAAATAGTTCTAAAATATTTACAATCAAAATAATGCATAAAAATTGATATCTTCATTGATTTCTATGATTCTATCTATCTGCAAAAGAAATATTACAATGATACAATCTTTAAAATTGAATAAGTAAACTAACTAATTCACTATATAAAAGAAGTATTACAATGATACAATCTTTAAAATTAAATAAGTAAACTAACTAATACTAACTAAACTAATAAAAGAAATGTTACAATGTTACAATGATACAAATTTTTTTACAAGGGGAAAAAGAATGAATAAATAAAGGGCTTGAGCTCAATTTTAATAGTCCCTCCGTCTCAACTAACTTGAAATGTTTTTTTTGAAATGTTTTTTTTGAAATATAAATTTGAAATGTTTTTTTTAAATAAAAATTTGAAATGTTTTTTTTGAAATAAAAATTTGAAATGTTTTTTTTTTTTGAAATAAAAATTTGAAATGTTTTTTTTGAAATAAAAATTTGAAATGTTTTTATAATTTTTATAAAATGCTAGTTGGGACGAAGGGAGTACAAATATTAAAATTGAGTGGCCTACGTATCTTCATTGAATAATGAAGAATCAAAGCCCACGTAGTTCTCTTACCTTAACTTACCTAGTCGTAGGCCTCGGGCGTCAGATCTTTCGGACTATATGTATGAATCGTTTGGGCTCTCGTCGGCTTGATCCCATTGGTTCTCTTGAGCTCGCAACTCGGCTTTGGACCAATCATCAAGTAACATGGTGGCCTCCATATTTCGAGGATCCATGTTGCTTCTTCTTTCGTCCAAGACAAGTCCACCAATGCTAAATGCTTGCTCAACGGAGACCGTAGAGGCCGGAACCGCGAATAACTCCTTGTTCATGTGCCTTTGGAGGGTGCCATAACCTCCTCCCGCCGTCCATTTGTAAATGGTGGGACAATAGTTACAATAGGCTATGAACTTCTCGGGAGCACCGGGAGCATCATTTGGATCTTTTTCTCTAGGAACCTTTTTAAATTGTTTAAGGAAAATGTTAGAACTAAGTGTTTTAGTCTTACCCTTAGGGGATGCTTGGTAAAATAAGAAGGAATGGAAAGGGAATGGGAAAGGGAATGGAAAGGAATGATACCCATACCACTCAAATTGTTGGGGTATGGGGGATTCCTCATTTTGGGGGAATTAGAGTCATAGTAGTGTAATTCCAAGCACACACTATGACTTTGATTCCCATACCTTACTCCCCAAACCCCTCAACCAAGCATCCCCTTAGTACCCTTACCTCTAGTGGTGGGGGGTCCGCCTCCACATCATGTCTTGCTTGATCGGCTTCCTCCCCAGACTCTTGACTATGCATTTGTCGAGCATACATTTCATCCTCCTCTTCTTGAATTTGTCGAGCATATTGTTCACTCATCATTTCTTCGGCCTCACGGCGTGACGGCTTTCTACAACGAATTTTTTTCCTTGATGATGAAGGAACATTTTGATGAAAAGTGGGAGTGCTATCAATATCTTCTTCGGCGTCCACATTGATAGACTTGGCACGGTTACCACGAGAATGAGACATGATAATAAATAAACAAGTAGATAGTATTTAAATATAGTATAGTAGGTAGTATATATTATAGTAGATATTGTGTGTGTGTATATATATATAGTATGGATAGTATATATTATAGTAGATAGTATATATATAGTATAGTAGATAGTATTTATATATAGTATAGTAGATAGTATATATATATATGTTATAGTAGATAGTATATATTATAATTATAGTAGATAGTATTTAGTATATAATATAGTAGACAGTATATATTATATTATAATAGATAGTATTTAGTATATAGTATAGTAGTCTTAGTAGATAGTATTTAGAATTTAGTAGAATTATAGAGCAAGAAGAGCAATTTAAATTTTAAAGAATGGAGGAGAATTAGAAGTACAAGAGAAGAGAGTTTAGAATATTGTTAACACAATGGGGTGATTTTAAAGGTGGAAGAAGGAGGTATTTATCAGGAGTGTTCAAAATCGGATATTCGTACTTTCAGATATCCGAAATTTCGGATATCCAAAAATTCGGATAATAGATTTTGATATCTGATATCCGAATATCCAGAAAAAAAATATGAATTATATTCGAATATCCTTATATTCGAAAAAAATATTCGGATTCGGATATCGGATATACGAATATCAGAAAAAATTCCGATATGGATATCCGATATCCGAATATCCGAATACCTTCTATTATTTAAAATATAAAAAAATTAAATTTTTAAGATTTTTCGAATATTTCGGATATCCGAATATCCAATTTTTCTGAAAAGTACTATCCGATATCCGAATTCGAAGTTCCGGATATCCGAACCCCGGATATCCGAACCTCAGATATCCGAATTTTTGGATATTTCAGATCGTATATCGGATATCGGATATTCTTTAACACCCCTAGTATTTATAGATAAAATTGGGTGGGAGTTGGGAAAGATTTGAATTTTGAATTTGAAAAAAAAAATGGGAAAACCGCCGGTTTTGGGCGGAACCACCGGTTCGGGACATCGACTGCCGTGCCTAGACCTGCGCCCGCCTGCAGCCTAGACCTGTGCCCGTCTGTAACATCGACTGTCATACCGGAACCGCCGGTTCGGCCCGCTGGTGTAATACCCGATTGTAAATTCATTCATTCCCATTCAGTAAATCGTTCCTCTGTAATTTTTCACTTATTAATAATCATTCATCATTCACATTCATTCATTCGTGTTCACCGTTCGGAGTAACTTTGAGTCGTGTATCGATATTGTTCATTGTTTCAATCTTGCTTGAGAATCGAGACGAGAATATTATATTGATTGTTGTAATTGCTTCGTTAGTCGATGTTGATATTGGAGTTCATACCATTTCAAAATTTACTCCTAGGTCGCTTTTGTTCCCAAGTATTGAATCCTATCGCTTTTGTTCTCTTCCCAGGTCGTTTTTTGTCATTTTTGGGCCCGAATAGTGTGCGCCGCGGCACAAGAGAGTGTGCGCCGCGGCGCACACATTGCACTTTTGGTGGTGGCGTCGGCTGTACCGCGGGCCGCGACTCCCTGCTGGCCAGGCCGCGGCACTAAACCAAGGTGCTGGGCAGTTTTTTTGGCCGCGGGCCGCGGCACACTCAGTCCGTGCCGCGGCGCGCGATGCAGAATAGCCTTTTTCAGCGGGTTTTGTGAGGGGAAAGCTCATTTCATCATCTTCCTTCTTCCTCCTCTCCTTGGGCGATTTGTGGGTGATATTTTGGGCGATTTAGCATCATCAAACTCAGAGAATTTCATCTTCTTCAAGTTGTGGTGTGGATTAACAACATATTTGTGGATTCTTCATTTTAATTCAAGGTAATTTCTTCAACCCTAGATTCGATTTTGAGTTGGAGCATGATGTTTTGGATGATATAATCATGATTTGTGAAGGATATACGTACGATTATGAGTTTTTATGAGTTATCATCGGATTGTTGGAAGTTTTATTCAAGAACACTTTGAAGGTTGACTTGGAATTGGGATTTTCAATTGAATGTTATTGTAAGCTCGAATTGAGTATTCCTATTAGATTATCGATTGTGTTGATGGTGTTTTGTTGGATTGAATGACTCGTTTGGATGTTGGTTTTCGATACAATTGGGATTGGTTGTAAATAATGGGAGATTGTTTACATAGTGTTTGTCAAAATGTCCCAATGAATTTGGTAATTGTTGTATCGACCCCTTGTATTGGTTAGGATCATAATTGATACGTATACTAAGCGAATTGTTGGTAATTGTGTTATTCAAGGTTGTTCGAGCGACCGATATCTCCATTAAGGACGTTTGTTTGAGGAAGGACATTATTCACCGGTATTTGAGGCAAGTTAATTCTTGCTCGGTTAAAAGGATACTCATTCCTTTCGTTGTTGCTCATGCATAAATATGATTCATTCATAATATATCAATCATGTTGAGACTTGTAATTATCAAGCTAATCATTTAATTCACGAGGAACGACGGTTCCAATCATTTTATTTGAAGTTATCATTCATTGCACCATTATTCCATCTCGGTAAGTCATTCTTGACCCTTGTTGGATTTTTATTCATTATTCCTCATCTCGGTCGATTTTGTTCTTGTGACCTTCCGGGATTGTATTACGTTGCTGGGTGGTGGATGTGTGGAATTTTTAGTCGGGCACACGATGCTCATGTGTATATGCGGGACTCCGGACACATTGGACTGTGCACACGGCAACGTGCCTCCGTGAGACTAATTAGGCCAAGTTGCGGGTGTATATGCGAGACTCTGGACACTCCGCTACTTGTGCACTTGCACATTCCATTTGGGCGTGCTATGATGGCCATCATTCAACTCAATTTCTTAATTCATTCATGTGATTATTGTATTTTGTTCAACTCTTGAGGATTGTTGTTCTGTGTAACTGACCCCGTTGGGGGATATTGTTTTCAGGTCATGACAAAGCAAAGGCACGGGAAGAGAACGTTGACGGCGAGGGGTCCCAGATACTAGTAGGGGGCCCAGTCCGTCTATTTGTTCATGTTTTCTTGTTATGTATTTTCCGCTGCACTTCCGTTTGGATTGTCATCTATTCAGTGTTGTATATTTCATCTTCACATGAAGTATGCATGTATTCGGTTCTCCTGGGTGTGTTGTACTTGAAATTCCTCATCGGAGTAATTGATGATGTAATGTGGTTCGGTACTACATATGCACTGTGTAATTCATTAATTTTCATTCGCCTGGTGGGTCCCCGTCGGGGGTCCACGGCACTGTAATATCCACCTAGTTTGGGGTGTTACATAGTTGGTATCGGAGAGTGGTTTTGAATACTACCTTCCGAGTTATGTCTCATTTGAAATCATCGTTCATCAGACTAGTATCATTGGACTTTCGCATCACGTGTGACCAGTGCAAGTGCCAAGCCCCTCAGACCGAAAAAACAGTAAGATTTCTGACACCATGGTATAATTTCTGGCAATAAGAATCACTCATTCATCATTCATCAGTCAACAATCCTCAATCATCATTATCATTTTTGGTCATGTCGATCATGTTAATCCATTAATCACTCAGTTAATTTCATTGCTCAATTGTTAATCTTGTGGATCGTATCATCAATCTTGTTAACTTGTTCAAGATAATCATTTCAATAATTTCATCGGATAATCATGTCACCTCAGTTGATCATTCATGCGATATTCATACGAGATCTATAATTATCATGTGTTTCCTACCTTCAGTATGGATCGAGCTGTCAGAGGACGCAGGGGAAGAGGCCGCGGTGCGGGCCGAAACTTGGGAGCTCGAGTGAATACCCGTGCGAATGCGAGGAATAATGTCAACTCAACGAGCAGCGATGCTGCTACTCATTCACCTGGAAATAATCATTCACCATCAGGAAGCCGTACCCGAGATACAGCTCAATCAGAAGGTGTTCGGGTTGATCCACTTGCTTTTATGCAGGGCATGATGGCCGAGATGACTCAGATGGCACGTCTGATGGAGACGATGCAGAACTCAGACACTCAGGCTCAACAGGCCCCTTCGCCGCCACCTCAGAGGCAAGAGAGGAGTGTAAGCAGTATCATCAATGACATCTCTCTCCAGAGGCCACCTACCTTCGAGGGCTCATCTGATCCAGTGGACATTATTGACTGGTTGGAGCATTTCGAGAAGTTATTTGCTATGATGGATTGCCCCGAAGGGCACAAAGTTTCAGTTACGGCTTACTACCTGGGTAAGAGCGCTCACTCTTGGTGGCTATCTTTGAAACCCACCGACGGATCTTGCACGTGGGACCAGTTCAAGACTCTCATGATGGAAAGATATTATCCAACCCCACTCAGGGAGGCCAAGCTATTAGAGTTACTCAGTCCCGACCCCTCAACGGAAGAATATGTTCTCGCCATTGCCGAGAAGTTTCAGGAGCTACTTCCCTTAGCCTCATCCATTATCCAATTCGAGGTAGATAAGATCAAGTACTTCAGCAAGAGGTTGAAACCTCGTATGCGGCTACAATTACTTAATCATCATTGCACCACTCTAGCCAAATTCATCGAGAAATCTCTTACTTATGAGCTTACTATTAAGGAAATTTCTAAGAATCAAACTTCATCTTCTGGCAAGAAATCGAAGAAGCGTAATCAGTCCGAAGGCAGTCAGGCAACCTTCAAGAAGCCTCGTACGGGCTCTACTTTTTCTGAGCAACCTCCTACGGCACCTAAACCTGCGGAATCTCAGTCCCGAGTGGCCAGTTCGGCTATCACCTGTTATAATTGTGGTGAACATGGTCATTTTAGTACTAAGTGTCTGAGGCAGATTGTCACGTACAATAACTGTGGGATTGCTGGGCATAAGGCCCGTTTCTTCCGGAGAGACTCCAGACCTACTCCGACGACATCTCAGGCCCCGAAGCAGTCAGCGGTTCAGAATCAAGCCACTCAGTCCGCATCGTTTAAGATGACGGGAGCAAACAAAGGCGGAGCCCACAGCTATCAGACAGGAGCATCCGGTTCCGGGGCTGGCAAGCCCCGAATTTATGAGATGAAGAGAGCCGACGATCCGGAGGCCTGAATGATCTCAGGTACACTCTAAATTTTATCTCAACCTGTTTACCCTTTTTGATACTGGTGCATCACATTCATTCATTTCCGAGTCATGCTTGGGTAGACTTCATCTGGATAGTGCTACTAGTTGTGAACCTTATATCATTGGACTACCTGACGGTAGAAGAATTACCGAAGATCATGAGACTAAGAATTGTCCGATTCAGCTTCATGGCCGTGATTGGTTGGCAGACCTGATCGTGGTAGATTTACCTAGAGGTGATGTTATTTTGGGTATTGATTGGATGGATCGTCATGATGCCATCCTCAGTGTTCGTAAGCGTATGGTCACTATTATTTCAGATGATGGAGTCGAGTATGTATTTCAGGGGAGTAATCCCAGCTTTTCCGGAAGGGTTATCAATATGATGAAAGCAGTGAAACTACTCAATCAGGGGTGTGTTGGTTATTGGTGCAATATGACCAAGACCGACAAATCATTAGTTTCATTGGCGGATATCCCGGTAGTGAGAGAATACGCCGATGTATTCCCAGATGAGTTACCTGGTTTGCCTCCATAGAGAGATCTGGAATTCACGATTGAATTGGAGCCCGGTACATCTCCAATATCGAAAGCACCATATCGTATGGCCCCGACCGAAATGCAGGAATTGAAGAATGAACTGGAGAAATTGACCGAAAAGGGTTATATCAGACCGAGTGCATCTCCGTGGGGAGCACCAGTATTATTTGTCAAGAAGAAGGATGGTTCGTTTCGCTTGTGCATTGATTATCGAGTGCTGAATAGGGTGACAATCAAGAATAAATATCCCCTTCCTCGCATCTATGATCTCTTGGATCAACTTCAGGGAGCTTTAGTATTTTTCAAGATCGATTTGAGATCCAAGTATCATCAGTTACGAATTCAAGAGTCAGATATTTCTAGAACGACATTTCGAATACACTATGGGCATTACGAGTTTGTGGTGATGCCGTTTGGGTTAACTAATGCACTTGCTGTATTCATGGAGTTGATGAACTGAGTTTTCATTGACTATTTAGACCGGTTCGTGGTTGTTTTCATAGACGACATTTTGATTTATTCTCGTGATCGATAGGAGCACGAATTTCACCTTTAACAAGTTCTCGACATGTTGAGACGGGAGCAGCTTTATGGGAAATTTTCCAAATGTGAGTTCTGAATGTCCGAGATGACGTTTCTCGGGCATGTGATTTCACCAGACGGAGTATGTGTCGACCCTGAGAAGACGGAGGCTATACGCGATTGGCAACCTCCGAAGAATGTTAAGGAAATCCGAAGCTTTCTCGGATTAGCTGGCTATTATCGGCGATTTGTGGAAGGATTTTCAAAAATCGCTTAACCGATGACAAACCTTTTGCGAAAGGATAAGAAATACACGTGGTCTGACGCATGTCAGTGGAGTTTTGAGGAACTCAAGAGTCGTTTAATTTCAGCGCCTGTCCTTTCTTTACCACAAGGGACAGAGGGATTCGTGGTTTATAGTGACGCGTCCGGACAAGGTCTCGGATGTGTATTAATGCAGAACGGGAAAGTGATAGCCTATGCTTCACGGAAGCTGAGACCTTATGAGGTCAACTATCCGATCCATGACCTGGAACTAGCGGCCGTGGTTTTCGCGTTGAAGATTTGGCGTCATTATCTTTATGGCGTCACCTGTCAGATTTTCACTGATCATAAGAGTATGAAGTATATATTTACTCAGAAAGAGTTAAATATGCATTAGAGACGGTGGTTGGAACGGATTAAAGATTATGATATTGAGATTCAATATCACCCGGGTAAGGCGAATGTTGTCGCCGAAGCCTTGAGCCGTAAGTCCGTTCAGGAGCAAATGCTTGCTCGTTTAACCGTTCAGAAAGAGCTTCAATAGGAATTCCTAAGGCATGAGATCGAGGTTTGGTTACAGCGTGTACAAGGGCAGGTTTGTATGCTGGAGATTTCATCGCCACTTGAGGAGGCGATCAGACTGAAACAGGGCTCAGACTCATTTTTGTTATGCATTCGAGATGATGTGGCTTAGGGGAAAGCCCCTGGATTTGTGGTCCACGAGGATGGACTTTTGCGATTTAAGAATCGGTTATGTGTTCCGGCGGATGACGAGTTGAAAAACTCGATTTTGAGAGAGGCTCATGCTACCCCTTATTCTATTCATCCGGGGTCTAGCAAGATGTACAAAGACTTGTAACAAAATTACTGGTGGAGTATGAAGCGAGAAGTCGCAGAATTTGTTTCGAGATGTCTGACCTGTCAGCAAGTCAAGATAGAACATCAGCGACCGCCGGGTATGCTGAAACCACTTCCTATTCCAGAATGGAAGTGGGAGGATATTTCCATGGACTTCATCACGAGCTTGCCGGCGAGTCGTCGCGGCATGAATACTATTTGGGTTGTGGTGGACCATTTAACTAAGTCAGCTCATTTCCTCGAGATTAAGGATGCGCGGGGTCCTGAGAGACTTGCCCAGTTATTCATTAAAGAGATCGTGAGATTGCACGGTACCCCTAAGAGTATCGTTTCGGATCGTGACGGGCGATTCGTGTCGTATTTTTGGAAATCTGTTCATCATGCCATGGGAACTCAACTAAATTTCAGCATGGCTTTTCACCCTCAGTACGACGGACAATCAGAGAGAACTATTCAGACGTTGGAGGATATGTTGAGGGCATGCGCCCTCGATTGGAAAGATGATTGGGAAGCCCAACTACCGTTGATCGAGTTCACGTACAATAATACTTGGCATGCTTCGATTCAGATGGCACCTTACGAGGATTTATACGCTCATCGTTGTCGATCTCTCCTATACTGGGATGACTTATCAGAATCGATCGACACTGAACCCGATATGCTATTAGCGGCCCGTGAGAAGGTAGCGTTCATCCGAAGTCGTTTGTTGACCGCTCAGAGTCGACAGAAATCATATGCAGATAATCGTCTTTGACCATTAGAGTTCGAGGCAGGTGACCACGTCTTGGTCAAGGTATCCCCGAGTCAAGGTGTTTTCCGTTTCGGGAAGTGAGGAAAGTTGAGTCCGAGATTCATTGGACCATTTGAGATTTTGGATCGGGTAGACGATCTAGCTTTTCGGTAGGCTTTACCTCCAGCCCTGAGCCGAATTCATAACGTGTTTCGTATCTCTCAATTGCGGAACTATGTTGCCGACCCTAGTCACATACTTTAGTTTGATGAAATCGAGATAACGGATGATCATACGTATGAGGAGCGTCCCGTATGAATCTTAGAGCGGCGAATCAAACAGTTGAAGAACAAAATGATTCCTTTGGTTAAAATTCAGTGGTCGAGACACGGAGTCGAAGAGGCTACTTGGGAAACCGAGGATAGTATGCGGGAGAGTTATCCCAAATTGTTTCACCCTTAGTTTCGAGGACGAAACTATTTTTAGGGGGGAGTATGTAATACCCGATTGTAAATTCATTCATTCTCATTCAGTAAATCATTCCTCTGTAATTTTTCACTTATTAATAATCATTCATCATTCACATTCATTCATTCATGTTCACCGTTCGGATTAACTTTGATTTGCGTATCGATATTGTTCATTGTTTCAATCATACTTGAGAATCGAGACGAGAATATTATCTTGATAGTTGTAATTGATTCGTTAGTCGATGTTGATATTGGAGTTCATACCATTTCAAAATTTACTCCTTGTTCGAATCGTGCTATTGTTGGGCAAATCCTTGTAATCATTGCTCGGAACCACTATTTTGGGGTTTCCACACTTCCATTTAGTGTTATTGTTCCCAAGTATTGAATCCTATCGCTTTTATTCTCTTCCCGGGTCATTTTTCGTCATTTTCGGGCCCGAATAGTGTGCGCTGCGGCACAAGGGAGTGTGCGCCGCGGCACACACATTGCACTTTTGGTGGTGGTGCCATCTGTACCGCGGGCCGCGGGCACCTGCTGGTCGGGCCGCGGCACTAAACCAAGTGCTGGGCAGTTTTTGGCCGCGGGCCACGGCACACTCAGTCCGTGCCGCAGCGCGCGATGCAGAATAGCCTTTTTTATCGGGTTTTGTGAGGACAAAGCTCATTTCATCATTTTCCTTCTTCCTCCTCTCCTTGGGCGATTTATGGGCGATATTTTGGGCGATTTAGCATCATCAAACTCAGCGAATTTCATCTTCTTCAAGTTGTGGTGTGGATTAACAACATATTTGTGGATTCTTCATCCTAATTCAAGGTAATTTCTCAACCCTAGATTCAATTTTGAGTTGGAGCATGATGTTTTGGATGATATAATCATGATTTGTGAAGGATATACATACGATTATGAGTTTTTATGAGTTATCATCGGATTGTTGGAAGTTTTATTCAAGAACACTTTGAAGGTTGACTTGGAATTGGGATTTTCAATTGAATGTTATCGTAAGCTAGAATTGAGTATTCCTATTGGATTATCGATTGTGTTGATAGTGTTTTGTTGGATTGAATCACTCGTTTGGATGTTGGTTTTCGATATAATTGGGATTGGTTGTAAATATTGGGAGATTGTTTACATAGTGTTCGTCAAAATGTCCCAATGAATTTGGTAATTGTTGTATCGACCCCTTATATTGGTTTGGATCATAATTGATACGTATACTAAGCGAATTGTTGGTAATTGTGTTATTCAAGGTTGTTCGAGCGACCGATACCTCCATTAAGGACGTTTGTTTGAGGAAGGACATTATTCACCGGTATTTGAGGCAAGTTAATTCTTGCTTGGTTAAAAGGATACTCATTCCTTTCGTTGTTGTTCATGCATACATATGATTCATTCATAATATATCAATCATGTTGAGACTTGTAATTATCAAGCTAATCATTTAATTCACGAGGAACGATGGTTCCAGTCATTTCATTTGAAGTTATCATTCATTGCACCATTATTCCATCTCGGTAAGTCATTCTTGACCCTTGTCAGATTTTTATTCATTATTCCTCATCTCGGTCGCTTTTGTTCTTGTGACCTTCCGGGATTGTATTACGTTGCCGGGTGGTGGATGTGTGGAATTTTTAGTCGGGCACATGATGGTCATGTGTATATGCGGGACTCCGGATACATTGGACTGTGCACATGGTAACGTGCCTCTGTGAGACTAATTAGGCCAAGTTGCGGGTGTATATGCGGGACTCCGGACACTCGGCTACTTGTGCACTTGCACATTCCATTCGGGCATATGATGCCCATCATTAAACTCAATTTCTTAATTCATTCATGTGATTATTGTATTTTGTTCAACTCTTGAGGATTGTTGTTCTGTGTAACTGACCCCGTTGGGGTATATTGTTTTCAGGTCATGGCAAGGCAAAGGCACGGGAAGAGAACGTTGACGGCGAGGAGTCCCAGTGATATTAGTAGGGGGGCAGTCCATCTATTTGTTCATGTTTTCTTGTTATGTATTTTCCGCTGCACTTCCATTTGGATTGTCATCTATTCAGTGTTGTATATTTCATCTTCACATGAAGTATGCATGTATTCGGTTCTCCTGAGTGTGTTGTACTTGAAACTCCTCATCGGAGTAATTGATGATGTAATGTGGTTCGGTACTACATTTGCACTATGTAATTCATTAATTTTCACTCGCTTGGTGGGTCCCAGTTGGGGGTCGACGGCACTGTAATATCCGCCTAGTTTGGGGTGTTACATCCGGTTCACGGGCCCGAAAAAATGCAACCCGTAACCGGCCCGTGCTGCATAGCTGTTTTTGTTCCGGAACCGGCCCATGGTCAATGGTTCCGACCCGGCCCGTTGACCACGGGCCGGTCCGGGCTGGAACCGGCGGTTCCGGTTAAAATGTGGCAACACTAGGTTGGGTACCACATTTGGAAGTTGAGACCATATCATCATCCGCGGAAGTAGACGCCATTCCCCACAAGCAATCCTCGGGTGGATTCGTACTACTCTTAAATGGAGCTACGCAACAACTTGACAACAAATAAGGCAAGTTGACGGAAAGCTGCAATTTGCTTTTTTCTATAGGTAGTACCTGGACCACGAAGGGGCAGCAGTGATGTGTCCATGCCAGCGGAGACGATCGGTCTGGTGGTACCGAAAGGGCGGGGCAAACTACCCATTTATGGTGCTCACAATTCGGCAAATCGTGAAGAATCATTAAGAAGAAGTTGAAAATTTAGTGGCGGAGTCAAGGGGGGAAGTGAACTCAAAGTTGGAGTTATGGAGGCCTAAGTTAGAATCCCAGGGCTTGCGTGTGAGCTAGTCCAAGACCGAGTATTTCTGGTGTAACTTTAGTGGTGAGACCAACGAGAAAGAAGTAGAGGTAATGATTGCTGATCAGATCATACCCCGTACGGATAAGTTTGGTATTTGGGTTCGATCATTCAGAAGGAAGGTGAGTGTAAAGATGTTGTCACTAATCGTATCAATGCGGGGTGGCTAAGGTGGAGAGCAGCGACAGGGGTCATGTGCGACGAGAAAGTCCATCTAAAGTTGAAGGGTAAATTCTATAGAGCGGCAGTCAGACCTGCAATGTTGTATGGCTCCGAATGTTGGGCGATGAAGAAGTCGCTTGAGAGTAAGTTGGAAGCTGCTGAAATTAGAATGTTACGTTGGTCGTGTGGTCGTACAATGTTGGATACAATCCCGAATGGGGTTTTCAGGAACGCGCTAGAAGTGGCGCCCATTTCAGCGAAAGCTAGGGAAGGGAGATTGAGATGGTTTGACCACGTCCGCAGGAGGCAGGCCTCTGCTCCGGTGAGGAGGGTCGAGAGTTTATTGGTTGTAGGGGGGAGGAGGAGAGGCAGACCGAGGAGGACGTGGGAGGAGCAGCTGAGTTTAGATTTGAAGGCCTTAAACTTATCCGAGACCATGACTGTTGATAGGTGCTCTTGAAGGCGCCAGATCAGAGTTGCAGATTCTTTTTTAGGGAGCGGTGTAGTAATAGAGAGCCTCAGGGTTGGGTTGTCTCGGTTAGCTTTGACCTAGAGTAGTGCATTTTCTTTTCGTGTGGTTTATTCACTACAAAAAAAAAACAGTTTTTACCGACGCCATTTACTGACGCTCGTACCCGCCGTTGTTAAACTTATAATTTACCGACGCCATTACTGCGCCCGTTATTTAATTGATTTACCGACGCTATTACCGACGACCGATTCGCAGACTTTTTTTTTTCTTTTTATTCACAATTAACGACGCTGTTTACCGACGCCATTTCGGCGTTGGTAAATTTTTATTATTATCTTTTTTTCTTTTTTCACAATTAACAACGCCGTTTACCGATGCTATTTACCGACGCCATTTTGGCGTTGGTAAATTTTTTACAATAACCCACATCGAAAAAACAGTAGTATTTTATGTGGTTTATATACCAAAATCTTTTTCAATCATTTGAAATTGAATGGAGCCCGAACCTGACCCACCCGAACCTGACCCGCCCAGACCTGGACCTGACCGAACCTGACCCGGACCTAACCCGCCTGAGCCCCGCCTGAGTCCTGACCTACTTTTTTAGATTTTTTTTATTTTTAATTTAACAATGCTAAAAATGGCGTTGGTAAATAGCGGCGTCAGTAATGGCGTCGGTAAAAAATTACCGTCGAGCATTTTTCCAATGGCGGATTGCCATCGGTAATGGCGTCAGTAAATTTTTTACCGACGCTATTTTCTGTTTTACCAACGGCGTTTGGCGTCGGTAAAAACTGTTTTTTTTGTAGTGATTTTTGACAGGGAGCTGTGCACAGAGTCAACCTCTCTTCTGTTAGAGCAGCGTACATCGAGAGTGTAATAGCTATAGTCCCCTTAGGTAAGTCTCATGTGAATTACGCCATGGGATTAGGTATGGTTTTGAGCTTTTTCGAATCATATGATTCTTTGTATATATCAGTCAATATTTTGCTGTGCACTAAGCTGGGGGTCTTCACGGAAACAGCCTCCCTACCGTAAAAAGTAGGGGCATGGTCTGCGTACATCTTACTCACTCCAGTCCCTGCTCTGAGCGGGATATACTGGGTATGTTTGGTTTGGTTTTGAAAATTTGAGCCAATAATTTTCTAGATTTTTCTTAAGATTGAATTTTAAAATACTTTTGTCCTCTATTTACATATTTAAAAGTCCATCGTTATTTATGAATTTTTAGTAAAATTTGATTTTAAAAATATCAAAAATAATAAGTGTTTAAAAATTAAATTTTTATTTTATGTAAACACATTAGTTACTTGTCCAACTAAGGGGCTGTTTACTTGTGACTTAATCAGCTTAATGGGTAAAATGTCTTATTCGCTCAGACGTTTGGAGGTGTTTACTTGTGGCTTAATGGCTTATTCGGAAAGACAAAAATGGCTTATTCATTAAGCATGAAAAGGGGTGTTGTCCCCATTAAGACAAAAAAATGACTCCCCTACCCCTAATTGAAAACCACACATTTATATATACAATATAAATAATTTAGGACAAAAAAATGGCTCTCCTGTTCCCATTATATATACTCATTATATATACAATATAAAAATTTAGGTCTTAATATAAATGAATGTAATATATATTATTCATATATAAATAATATACATTATTAATTTAAATATAATATTTGTTACTATATATTATTGTATAAATAAACTTTTGTATCTACAAAATATCATATATATTATGAATATATAAATAAATATTATATATTACTTATATAATAACATTTATTCATATGTATAATATTTATTATATATGTTCTTATATATTTAAAATATATTTCTATATATAAATATATATTGTAAATTATACGTATTATTTATATATGTATTAAATATTTTATATATTACTTACATACAAAATTGAATCATTTATGTATAATATTTTATTTAAATTTAAATAATATTTATCTA
The DNA here is from genome assembly GCA_033398695.1 of Orobanche coerulescens. Lineage (NCBI taxonomy): Eukaryota > Viridiplantae > Streptophyta > Magnoliopsida > Lamiales > Orobanchaceae > Orobanche > Orobanche coerulescens. The sequence goes on along the minus strand of CM065812.1, from coordinate 122,013,377 downwards.
GAAGATGAGTCAAACTTGATTTTTCAATAATATTTAAATTTGTCTACTTTTTGTTTGAATTTGGCTACTTTGTGATTGAACTTGACTTTTTTGTGTTTGAAATTGGATTTTTTAGTACTTTATGAATTTATATTTTGATTTTTGGATTATATCATTTATATTGCTTAAAAAATAAACAACAATTTATAAAACAGTTTATAATTCATATTCAGGGGTAAATCGGTCATTTATGTTATTCAGACAGTTTATTCAGATGAAAAAGTAAACAACAGCATCAATTTACCCAGACAGACATATTTACCCAGACAGACAAATTTAACCAGACAGACACAATTTACCCAGACAGACAAGTTTAGTAAACAGCCCCTAAGTCTTCTTTGATAAAATGACTTAAGTTGACTTATCGCATCTGCAATTGACCTTATACCGTTGCGACCAACCAGTGTGGATTTCCACAAATAAAAATGACTCAACTTAAAATATTGCACTTTTCCGCTAAAATATACACTTATCCTTCACTTTATACTAAAAAATACATTTCTCAATTACTTTCTTAAAACTTGTGCCACTAGCTCTGAACCATACTTTTTGTGTACGGATGGAGTATTTTGTTAACTCGTGGCCCAAGTTGGCAATGAAAAAGTGGCAAAGCGCAAACACTGCAGAAAGTAGGGCTGGCAATTCGTGCGTTTTGGGTCGTTATTGGGTCGACACGATAACGACAAAAAACGATAAGGCCAAACACGAACACGACTCGTTAAGTATATGCCTGATACGAACACGAACACGACACGAAAGGTTGAAAAACGGACACAATACGAACACAACACGAATACGATATGACACGATATTTTTCGTGTTGACACGACACGATAACGACACGAATCGATAATTCAAATAATTAGAAAATAAACTTAAAATATTTAAAATGATAATAAAATTAATGCTAAAAATATATAAATATTATCGAGTTATACGAACACGACACGAACATGAAAGTTATCGTGTTACACGAACACGACACGAATCCGACACGAACACGACACGAAATTAGCGTGTCCTTATCGTGTCGACACGATAATTAAGGACACGAATACGATAAGGTCAAACACTAACCCATTAATTTTGTGCGTGTTCGTGTCAGGTTATCGTATCGTGTCGGAAATTATCCGCCCTAGCAGAAAGCTCATTATTTATACCGACTATTTCCTCTCTCCCAACTAAAGATTGACAAAGAATGTATTTTCACACTTTTTAGGCAAAATGGAAGAGTAATTAGATCGATAGAATGTATAAATATTGATGATAAGACAAATAAAATGTAATGATTGTTAATATATGATGGAGATTAAGTGGTGTGATCAAGATTGTTTGATTTGAACATGTAAAAGTAAAAAATATATCTTTCTAAAACGAATTTCTTTTACTAAAGTATAAACCTTTAACTGGAGACTCTCGAGTACTAATCATCCTTAATTATAACGCAGGAGAGAAAGAACCAGAGATGATAATGGCAGTGTTTGTATTCTATTGAGTAAAGTTTGCAGACAGCTTTGGCAGAAAGAAATTTTATACATATATATATATATATATATATATATATAGAGAGAGAGAGAGAGAGAGAGAGAGAGAGAGAGAGAGAGGCCCGAAGAAGACGGGGTTTTATAACTTTCATTATTTCGTTGATGCTGTTTTCTTTTCTTTTCATGGCTGCTTTATGATGAGACATTGAAAGAGTAAAGATAGGATTATTATATATGATAAGGTGCTAAAAGCAAAGAGAGTAGTATGGCTGTCACCTGAGCTACTGTTTCTCAATTTTTGTGTGGTGTGTGTGTGTGTGTGAGAGAGAGAGAGAGAGAGAGAGAGAGAGAGAGAGAGAGATTCTCCTGTTGGTGTTGGAGCTTAGCTTTAATCTTTAAAAAACCCTATTAATTAATCTTGGGATTTTCAAGTGTTTTTGCCTAAAAAGAAAATTATTAGCTCATTATGGAGTCTGCAAACAGCCATCATCATCAACATCATCATCAGCTGCAAGATCAAGTCGTTGGTTATTCTTCTTCTCCTTCTTCAGCTACCCCTTCTTACCATGGAATAGGTACCACTACTCATGCTTGGAGTACTACCCCCACATCCTTCTTGTAAGTCTCTCTCTCTCTCTCTCATTTTTTCATCAACACCATTTTGAGAAATTCCTTCGATAAAAAGTATAATATGCAGAACCAAAAATAATTTTATTATGCCATGATTTGATGTTCATCAGTGACAAGGCACTCCAAATATCTTTCTTGAATTTGTTCAACACAGTAAATGTGTTAGGGTTTGAAACAAATTCTCTTTCATTACTCATTTTTTAATAATATTACATAAATAAATATTACATCTTTTAATCATAGGTTCTTACAGGAACATAAATAATGGGTTCACTTCATACCCTACTGAACCCATTCCGAATTCAAAACAACCACAGCATCAAGAAAACAATCTACTCTCATCATCACACTACAGTTCCATTGATATGTCTCTAGCAGACTTAGGCTTCCATAATTGGGCTAATAATACCACTCCGAATTTCACCACTAATCCGTCCGCACAAGACGAACAGTTTTCGAGGACTAAGGATGAATTATCCGACCATTACTATTGCGGGTACACCGAATTATTGAGCCGCAACCAACGATCCAACAGTAGCGACGACCAATTAAGATATCTGCAGCCGAGACACGATTTCGGCACGAAGCTCTTGCCGAAACGCTCATCATCTGGAAACCTCATGAACAAGAATATTGATCATGATATTGATTTATTGTACGCCCACAATAACGGGAGAGGGTTCGGCCAGATTTATCCCAGCGTGAATGTTTTGAATCTGAGTCAAATGGGACTGGCAAATGCGGCTGCTGGGTGTTTGGACATGAACTTGGAGGCGCTGGATCTCCTTACTTCTTCAAGTTTTAGTGGGAATTTGGGCACATCTCCACAAAATCAAATCGAGATATTGAGAGATAGATTTTCGGATTACCGCGTGATATTTGATGATCATTTGCAGCAATCACATCAAATTCCACCGTACTGCTCTAATAATAAGGTCGGTATATTTCTAGCCAGAAGCTGAGAATCACTTTTTTTTTTTGTTTATTTTTTCTTTATAATTGAACAGAAACAATAATAATTATTTCAAAGCAAACTTGTTTAGAAATTTACCTATTTTTTCCAAAAAGAATAACTTTTTATTTTATTTTATTTTGGCTTTAAGATGAGAATAATTTCAGTATAGAAAGCTACAACTCTTTACTTTCTTTTTTGCCCTTTATATTTTCCTTTATATGACATTTCTCATCTTTTTCCTTTCCTTTACAAGAAAGATGTGTTTCTCTTTTTCTCCATTCAAAGGCTACTTCAGCTTTTGCATTGGATATGGCCCTTCATTTATTTTTTACTTCAGAATTTCGATCAGTCCTTTTACTGATCATGACAAGAGGGCCATGCAATATATATATATATATATATATATAATTGTTGGATCCGCTGAATTATTTACTTTACTCTTTTCTTTCTCTCTTTTAAAAAAGATAACAGCTCCAATTAGAGCCGTAGAAGCAACAAAACGAAGCTCGAGTAAAGTAGAGCCAAAGCCGCCTCTTGAAAACGCGACGAAAAAATCGCGTTTAGAAGGACGCGCTTCTTGCCCACCCTTTAAGGTGCAGTTTGATGCATAATTAAGCATGCATTTATGTTTTATGTTTTCATCCCTTGTACTATGAACCAGCTTCGTTTGTGATTTTAAATGAAAATTCCATCAATTTTTCTTTGAATATTTAGGTGAGAAAAGAGAAATTGGGAGATAGAATTTCTGCTCTTCAGCAGTTGGTAGCGCCTTTTGGCAAGGTAATACCCCTACTATAAACTATAGTTGCATCCATCTTGGGAGCGTTCACTTAAAAATAAATTTTTTAAAATATAGAAAATACAAAACTAAAAAAAAAAATACTAAAGAAACCCTAAAAATAAACGATACGGACCGAAAAATTCCAAGACAAACTAAAATAACTAAAATCGACGAACATAGTAAACGCAAACATACAACACAAGCAGGAACGACGTTCGACGAGCAAGCTAGTAATGATGTAACTAACAGGGGAGTACTCAGGAACGGGATCAAGTCTTCTAAAAAAACACTAACAAAAACATTTCCACTGGAAAACTTCTCACAGTATACACACATCAGTATGAGTTTTTCTTTTTGCCTACCATAGCATAGAATGCACTATATTAAATCATTGTTATACATGCCATGGAGCATCTAGCTAGATGTCCCTTATAATGTGGCAATGCGACAAGTGTACGATAGATTTTGGGTTTAGCATAGCATGGTGAGCATTTTACTAAGTACTCTTGGGGTTTCGAATATAATTTCGAAAATGTATAAAATTTTTAGATTTAGAATAAATTCGACAAGTCTATATGAGTACTTTGTTAGTGTTATTGGAATGCAAGATAGAGAAAAATAATTAACATGAGGAAATTCAAATTTAATAATCAGTATTCAGTGAGTAGCCATGAGGCTATATGCGCGTGCCCTAAATACAGAAATGAGGTAGCTAAAATAACTTGCATATTTTATTTAGAATCCCAATAAAAGAGGAAACATATTCTCTTTCATTGCAGATTTGCAGTGGTTCAAAATTTATTTGATTTGTTTTTACTCCATATTTTACTGAGAAATTACTAATTAATTGCTGTGAAATGTTGCTACATGTGATGTGGGGGTGGAGAATATTACAGACAGACACAGCATCCGTACTTATGGAGGCAATTGGATACATCAAATTCCTTCAGGACCAAGTAGAGGTACTGACACTCGGGAAAACATTCTTCTTGGTATTTGCTCCATCATTCATCTGTACATTGACTATAATAAATCTCATGCCCATCCTAAAAATACTCATTTTTTTAATGAATGTAATTCCTCCTTACTAAGTGCAAAATTTAGTTAAGAGTACAATAATTTTATTAAATACTTCAAATCAAATTAAACAATCAACTTTTATTTTTTAATATTCACTGTATATTTACTATCAATACATTTTATCTTTTAATCTACATCACATACTCACCATTAATACTTTAAAAACTTACACATCAATCAGATCCAATCATTTACCTAAAATACACCAATTTTCTTCTAAATGTTGCACTTGAGTCGAGACGGAGGGAGTATAATTTTGTATTTTAATATTTTAATAAATTTTACAATTTTTTTAAGTTATACTATCTCTTAATTTATTTTTTATCTGTTTTGCCCATATAGTACCATTCTTATCTATATAACAAAAAACAATATTTTATAAAAATATTATATGAGTTCTAATTAGATATTATTGTATTATTTTGAAAATTAATGGGACAAAATTATACTTTTAAATTAAAATATTCAAATGGGACGAAAAGAATACTAATAATTGTATAGAAACTCTATGAAATGGGTTTACTTTGTTACCTATTTAACCTTACATTGCATAATTTACTAACAGGGAGTTGTTAAACTTTTCACCACCGTAAATTTAACGATGCTTTTGCAGGCATTTAGTTGACACGAAAAGCGTAATGAAAGTTTAGCAAGGTGGATGCTTTTTTTTCCTTGTAGTTTAATTACTTGAATAATTACTCACTTTTCATAGTTGATCTTATAATACATAACCTTAAAATATTACTTCTACCTCCTTACTTGAAGAGGGTTATTTAATTAAAATATAAATTTTTATTTTAAATCATTTTTTTTGAAGATAAGGCTCATTTGAAACAATCTATATCTTCACTCATTTTTAATTCTTTTAATCAAAATTAATATTATACAAATTTTGATTAAGCTGTTAAAGTTCTGTTTTAAAGATACTCTTTTATCCAACAAAATTAAATCTCTACAGCATACGCTTCAAATGGAACGTCGGGAGTAGTAGAATATGCTTGCATTTTAGCTCGAACATTCGTTGATTTTGGGTTCTAACAAATAACATTCAATTTTTTCTCGAGAAATACATATCACTAATTAATGGGATAGACATATTAAGTTATGAATTTGTTTCCTTGCAGACTTTAAGCGTCCCTTACATGAAGGCATCACGAAACAAATCCTGTAGAGTTATCAAAGCGGTAAGATTGTAACTAATTTTGTTGAATTATAATTTTGGTCCTAAAAGTATATAAGTATGACACATTTGGTAATAATTTTGATTCCTTAAGTTTTAAAACAAAGATTGTAGCAATTACTTTTAGGGATGACAATTTTGGCCGGATCCGTATTGTTCCGTCCTGACCCTTGATGTATGGGTCGTCCCGTAGTAGGACGGAACGGGTCTGGGTTCCAATCTTGTCTCGTGGGTACCCACCCTACCCCGCCCCGCACAACTTTTTTTATTTTTTTATTATATTTTATATGTATAGTTTATATATTTATATATTTTTTCATACATTTATTATTAAATTTTCATATTTATATTAATAATGACAATTTTTATAGATGATATGTATTATAAAAATAAAATACTAGATAAAAATACTCATCAAAATATTTATTTTATTAAATTTGAAGTAATTTTTTTCTACACGGGTAGGCCCGCGGTCGCTCGACCCGCCCCGGCCAATTCACCTTGTGGGGCGGGTCTAGATATTCACCGATGCACTCCGTCCCACTCTGTTGCCATCCCTAATTACTTTTGCATTACATGTTTGATCAGTATGACATCTTTGAGCAATTTTGGCCTGTAAATTTTAAAATTTGACTAATCATGTGCAATTAATTTTGTTCCCAAATGGGTATTTCAATATTTCAACTTAGTGACTAAAATTGCATATAATTTATGGGACCAAAACTGTTCAGAAAAGAAAACTTGCGCGACTGAAATTACTTATAGGGACAAATATATGTCACCCTTAATCTATACTTATGGAATCAAATTTACTGCACAGAATATTACAGTTCTAAATATTATTCTTATACCCATTTCATAAGTATTCACATGATTAAATTTGCAATTAAAGCCTAATTTGGTATTGTCATGATTTAAAAAAAAAAAAAAAAAAAACTTGTTGCAACTGTGAGTTGTAAACTTAAATAGATTTGTGTTTGATAAATACTAATTTTGAGAGAGTTTTAAGATGTAAAATACTGATTTTAAGTGTTCTTTATGACACCGGATTCTAAATTTAACACTAACACTGCTTCCAAAATCTGTTATTAGTGACCCATAAATTCTAGAAAAAAACTATTTTTTTTCATTTAACAACACTATCAAATTTAAAAGTCCATCAAAAAACTTAATATTTGTAAAGTACATAGCTTTTCATTTATCATATTATACACGATAAATACGCGAATAGAAAAAAAAAGGTTTTAGCATGTAGGTTATCGATGATAGCCCTTCATTGAATTACTGTTATTTTGCTCGGATAGATCCGGATCGAAAGAACATAAGAATGTAAAAATCAGAAAAATCAATAAATTTAGTTTAAATCCCTTCATTAAACTTAAAAAAGAATTTTTATTAATACCGAGTTCGATCAGGACATATGGAATTATTGAAAAGGAAATTTGTGTAATTTAATGAAGGGACTTAAAGTAAATCAGTTGATTTTATAATTTAATATTTCTAATATACTATTTCTACATAGATTTATTGTTTACACACACATATATATATATATATACTCTTATATTTCTAGTTCCTTATATGATAGGTTCCTTCCAATCAGAGCGAGAAGGACGAAGAGAAAAGACCCGACTTGAGAAGTCTAGGGTTGTGTTTGGTTCCATTGTCATGCTTGTCTTACATCACTGATGGTGGTGCCGCAACAGTTTGGCCGCCGCCTCACTTTGGTGGCGCGCCACCTAGTAAATTCAATATCTAGAAATAAGCCCTGATCAATTCGAATATTTTGATGAGTATGTTTAACTTAGCCTTCTTGATCAGAATTTCATTATACACTTAATTTATTTTAATGGAGCAAACTTGGTCATTCTATAAAAATTAGGAGCAAAAGGAAATATGACTTCTGGAATGGACCAAGTTTGATCCATTAAATACGTTATACGTATAACTCAGGTGTGATTTCCTAAACTAAATCAAACCAAACTAAACATACCCAGTATATTTCGCTCAGAGCAGAGTCTGGGGAGGATAAGATGTACGCAGACCATGCCCCTCACTACTAAAAAAGGGTTGCTTTAGCTTCACCACATTAGCTTCACCCGAAAAAGTGAAGCTAAAGAAACAAAAGCGATAAAAAAAAATAAACAAAAGCGTCACATATCTCACGCCTTAAAATTAGGTTAAAAAAGTCAGCTGCTTTTAAACAAAGGCGTCACATATGTGACGCCATTATATAAAGAATTTTTTTTATTTTATTTTACACAGTAGCGTCACATATGTGACGCTAATGCTTAATTCTTTAGCGTCACACATGTGACACCAAAATGTGAAGATTATTTTTTTTTTTATAAAAATATTTTTTAAACGGTGTCACATATGTGACGCCAAAGAATAACGTTTTAGCGTCACATATCTGACGCCAATTTGTGATAGTCGATTTTTTTAAAAATATTTTTCCATTGTACAAATTTATATCGGTTTAAATATTAAATACTATAAATAATAAATTTTAAATTATATTTAATAATTATAGTGTAAGAAATTTCTTAACATTAAGAACTTAAATTACATTATATTTATTTATGCTTACATATTTTGGAGATTGATTAAATATAAGTATGAAATATAGTATAAGGATAAATAACATTCATTATTATTCTACGGAAATATAATAAATAATATTATTAAATTTATATTTAATAATATAGTATAATTAATTAAATGAAATATATTGGATAAATTAATGGCAAACTTTTTCTTATTTAAGATTTTTAATTAATTCAAATAATAAATAAAGGAAAATATTTTACTTAGTCAGTACATATTATATTTATGTTCTTTCTACAATGAATGAAAACATAGCTCAGTGGCAACATGCCACACCTTGAATGACATTGGCGCGGGTTCGAATCCCGCGCAAGCCACTGAGCTATGTTTTTCGGTTCCCTTTTCTTTTAATATTCATTGGCGTCACATATGTGACGCCTTTAAGGCTTTTTTTTTTTAATTTATTAACAATGGCGTCACATATGTGACGCCTTAACAGTACATCAGCGTCACATATGTGACGCTAATACCCTGCGCCCTTTTTTTTTTTTGACAGCAACAGCAACCAAGACAGTAAACAAAACACCAAGACAGGAAAACAAAACACCAAGACAGGAACCAAAGACAGTAAAGAAAACAGCAAAATAATTGTAATGTTTCAATACACCATCATAAACAACATTGTAATATACAATAAACAACATTGTAACTAAATTATCATAAATAATACACCATCAATACAACAACAAACAACATTGTAACCATCAATACACCATCATAATCAATACATCACAAAAAAAACATATGAATAATAAACACAACATACCATCAACCGAACCAAACCAACACAACAACAAACAACATTGTAACCAAACCAACAAAGCAATATATTAACACCATGCAACAATAACATTTTATACATATCGAAATCAAAATATACGCAAAATATAACAAATATGATCATCAAGACATAAACCTAACATGCTACTCGTCAGATAATGATCGCATCAACTCATCCTCATCAAAGTCGTCGGAGTCATCATCCTCAACGTTCGCCCGAGATGATGAGGAATCTGCCTTCTTCTTTCCTTTGAGTAATCTCAACATGAGTTTACTCATCTTTGAAAATTTCGACTCCATCTTCTCTCTCGACTTCTTCATCTCCTCTCTGTCCTTCTTCATCTCCTCGTTATCTTTTTTTAGCGCCTCGATGGTAGCCTCCAAAGACCGATCGACCTCGACAGGTCGTAATGATGCTCGTGAATCAACAAGACGACGACTTGTGGGTTGGTCGATGACTTCATTTATGATGATTCCCTTTGAAATTCCCCTCACCCTTCCACCTGTCTAACTCCGCCACACTTTGAGCCCACAAGTTCGGGTAAAATTCATCTTCAGGAGGGTTTGGGAAATGCAATGCCTCAACGAGCTTATAGTATCGGTCTGTTCAAGTAATATTTACAAAAAAAGTGAACAAGATACACAGTTTACAAACTAGGGACGTAATCGAAATATAAGTGAACAAATATAAAGCTAAACTTACGTATTGTTCGCACTCAGGGCATCTATCCATTTGGGAGTAAAGACTCCCGACTCAACTTCTCCCGACTCCGCTTCTCCCTCCTCCGGTTGAGCCTCGCTTTGCCCTCACCAATTTTCTTTTTTTTCTTTTGATGTTTTTCCATTTCTTTCACATTGGTGATGTGAGTCTTCATGAAGGCCAAAGGATTAAACACTGGGTCCTCTACCGGTCTCTCCCTCTCACATGCCGGTCTTTGGTACATCTCTTACGCAGCATCACTCGCCTATGCGTTAACATAAAATATTAATAATATTTACGATGACACATAATTGAAAACAACATATATTATATAATAAAATGTTGACAGAATTTATAAGTACCATGGAATGAGCATGATCGTACATGCTCATACTGCCTCCAGTATATGTACCCGGTGCCTTTTGCGTAATCACACCGGTACTCTCATAAATGTGCCCCTATTTTTAGATTTTTGAAACGCCTCATTCTTCTTCTCTTCGGTATCCCAGCGCTTCCACAAGATCCTAAACTCTTTTTCCTTCAACCACTTCTCCATTGTGGTGGTTTTGATATGCTTTATTTTTAGCGTGCGTAAGCATATCAATAAACCGTCCGTGGCTATATCTCATCCCAATACCACCCGATTCTCTCCTCATCCGATTTCTCCCATCTATAACGCATCGGACAAATATAATAACAATTGTCGGAAAATCGAAAAACAATCAAATATTTTTGGCCCAATTGTAATAATAGTTTGAGTAAAATGAATGCAATTGTAATAATATACCCCAAATTCCGCCACAACTCGTCCCTCGTCAGTCGAGAGACTGGCCCCAATGCTCTTCAGGAGTAGTACTTCTTAAGTAAGCCGACTATATCGGTCTCGGCCTTCTTTGAACTAAAGCCAACTATTTTTGGCAAAGGACGGATTAATTTTCGATCTTCATACTTCTCTTTGGCCTTAGAGATCTCAGTCGGACCTCTACCTGGTGGCTGTGCTAAAACCTCCTGATCCTCGTCGTACTCAAACTCCATCGGCTCCTCTGGAATAGAAATGTGATGTACCAATGGACCACCTGATGGGGGATCAGTAGTAGGTGGCTGCAATGGTGGCTGATCGTGTGACACGGTCCTCGAGAACCCCGCATATGGTCCATGGGGGATCAGTGTGTGCTGCTGTGACGTCTCTGGAGTGTCAATATGTACATCAGAAGTATTGGCGCCACCAATAAATGGAATATGCTGGCTCCCATGAGATAACAACGAGCCATAACTCATGTACCGTGTAAATTCGGCATCACTAAACGGACGCCAATGCTGGAGTCCCGAGTCGGTACGCAAATGCTGTTGTTGTAGCTGCTGCCCGAAGGGTATGTGTCGGGTCAGATCTTCTATCTCTGGTCGTATGACAGGCCCACTCCTATGTGACGACTCTGACTCGGGTATACTACGAGAAGATGAGGGGCTCGAACTAATACTCATCCGGCGAGGTGCCCTGGTATGAGAAGGAACATCAGCACGCTGGTCGGTACTGCGTCTCGACATCTGAAATACAAAGTACAATAAAATTGAACACAAAAATCAGTCCATGAACACCAACTTTTGATTAAACACATATACCGCAAAACCAACTTTATTTATAGTACATAATCCATACATACTTCAAACATACTGCATAAATACTTTAAACATACGGTGTACTGTAATACAAAGAAAACATTTGAATGCTGTGTACTGTAATACAAAGAAAACATTTGAATGCATACTTCAAACACACAAAATTCAAACATACTTCAATACATACATCATAAGATAAATACCTTTTGAAGCGATTCAATACATACATCATTCTAAAAATTTTTGTGAAGCTAAAGAAGACATTATTTAGTAGGCCTACTTATTACGGTAGGGAGGCTGTTTTCGTGAAGACCCCCAGCTTAGTGCACAGCAGAATATTGAGTGATAAAAAAAAAGCATATGATTTTAAAAAGTTCGATACCATACCTGAGCCCATGGCTTAATCCACATGGGACTTATCTAAGCGGATTTTGGCTACTTCACTCCCGATGAACGCTGCTCTAACAGAAGAGAGGTTGACTCAACGCACAGCTCCCTGTCAAAAATACACCACACGCAAAGACAATAATATAAAATAAACAATAAAAGTAAAAAAATATAATGTTCTAGGTCAAAGCTAACCGAGACAACCCAGCCCTGAGGCTCTCAACAGCACCGCTCCCTACAAAAGAATCCACAACTCTGATCTGGCGCCTCCAAGCGCACCTATCAATAGTCATGGTCTCGGAAAGGTTTAAGACCTTCAAATCTAATCTCAGCTGCTCCTCCCATTTCCTAGACTCATCTTATTAATGTTATGCATTGCCGACGCTGTGAATGAACTCTCCTTGTTACACGTTCAAAATCAGAAAATGTTATGTTAAAACCTAAATTAAGAATTTGTGTATTCTACTACATGATGCATGAGATACATACCACCTGTGATTACTAGCATAATCACAACTGATGTACTCTCCGTCCATGATCTGTTGACAATATTGTCTTATTCGAACGTCCACAATCTGTTAAACATTTCTATTTTAGGAAGTAGACCCATAATAAAATATATATTTATACCCTTCAAATACATATTTATTACTAAAATACATGATGGGCCCATAAATGGGACCCAAAAGAATCACTTTAACACATCACCCAACAATTAAAATAGTTAACCTACTCCAACAAATAGGACCCAAAAGAATCACTTTAACACATGATCACAATACATTAAATACTGTGCCCAATATTTTGGGTCAAGAGATCATGGACGGAGCGGGTATAACATAATCAGAACTGGTGCATAACATAATTACAGTAAAAATATAATGTATCAACCCATTTTTAGTCTCTTTTTTATTTAGTACTGATATTTTTTATTATCATGCAGTATAATTATAATTGGTGTATTGCACAATCACAACTGATATACCATACACGGTATATCATGTTAACATTTAACATTGCTCAATTAATATCAATTCTGAAAAAACTAATGTTAAGAAAGACTAGTGGCGTAATTCTAATTTTAAAAAAAAAAAACTAACATTGTTTCTACTAAAAATCGATGTTAATTTTTTATTTAAATATATTTTTTAGTAGAACCAATCATATCACTTTTAATATATAAATATAACTTAATATATATTTGAATTTATATTACAATATATATATATTCATAAATTATATTGAAATTTTTCAATTATATTTAATCTTATATAATAATATTTATATATATATATATGTATATATAGTTATATTAATTTTTTATCAATAAATAGTTTTATATTTGTATGACTTTTAAATATGTAATATTAATATATATTTTCAAAGCTATATTATGATATATAGATATAAATTTATATTATATTAATTCAATTGTAACTAAAGTTATATTATAATATATATATATATATACACATATACATATAGTTAAAGTTACATTATAAGAGATATATTTAATATTTTATTATATTTGTAATCATATATATATATTTAAAGTTATGTTGTGATATATTAAAATATATTTAAGTTATATGATAACATATATTTATATATTAACTTATATTATACTACATATATTTAAAGTTACATTATATGTATACAAATAGTTATATTATAACATGTATATATAGTTGTATTAATTTGTTAAACAATAAATAGTTCTATATTTTTATGACTTTTGGATAATTAATATTAATATAGACTTTTAAAGTTATAGCATGACATTTAGATATAAACTTATATTATATACCCTCAATAATTATAACTGGAGTATATATAAAAAGTTATATTGTTATATTATATACCCTCAATTCTAATATAAATATAATTTTATTTGTATGTATATAAAGCTATGTTATAATATATATTAATAATATATATATATATATATATAAAGTCGCACTATGATATATATAGTCATATTACTTTTTATGTGTTATATTACCTTTTAAATATGTAATATAATTTAATATATGTATTTCTCACGTTATATTATGATAAGTGGATATAAAGTTATATTAAATATATCCATTAATATTTAAAGTTATATATATATTTAAAGATACATGAAAATAAAGTCTTATTACTTTTTTTATCAATAAATAGTTTTATATTATAATTACTTTTATATATAATATTACTTATATTTTTAAAATTATATTATAATATGTATATGCAATCACTACCGAAATTACCACTTTAGCCGACGACTGGCCGGAGAACAGCCGACGACCGGCCGACGTCGTCGGCTAAAGTCCGAGAGTTTATCCGACAGCAGCAATGTTGTCGGCTAAACCATTTTAGCCGACGACTTTGTTTTTGGTCGTCGACTAAAGTCCTGCTAGCCGTCGGCTAAAGTGGAGTAGTTTAGCCGACGGCTACGAGACTTTAGCCGATGACTTTGTAATGTTTAGCTGTCGACTATCATATTTTAGCTGACGGCTTGTCGTCGGCTAAAGTCTTACGTGTTTTTTTGTGCAGAATATATCACCATCTCAAACTTCAACACACCATTTACAACACATCCAGAAATCGCACAACGAGATAACACAAAACAATAATTTTTCTGGTTTGATCATTTAAGAAATCATATTGAAGGTATGCTTCTTGAACTTTTATATCAATTATTTATATTATGCATATATATATATATGGATTAAAATAAAAAGTCTCTTATAATAAAAAGTGTAGGAAGGATTGTGGGAGTGACATGTGTCATCCCATTCCACATCATATGACACATCATATGACATGTGGCACCCACTCCCCACCCACCCCCACCCCACCCCACCCACCCAACCCGAAAAAATTTCCCGCCATGAAATTTTTTTTCCCACCAAAAATTATTACTGCATCACAGTTATAAAGTTACTGCATCACAATTATGATTTAGTGCAGTAAGGTTATAAGTTACTGCATCATAGTTTATGCACTTAACTGTTAACTATGATGCAGTAACTTATAACTGTGATGCGGTAACTTATAACTGTTAATTATGATTTAGTGCATCACAATTATGATTTAGTGCATTAAGGTTATAAGTTACTGCATCATAGTTGATGCACTTAACTGTTAATTATGATGCAGTAACTTATAACTGTGATGCAGTAAAGCTTATTAGTGTGATACACCAAAACTTATAACTGTGATGCACAAGAAAATGGTGCATCATACTTATAAATTTTGGCGGGAAAAAAAAATTCCCCCCCCCCCCCCAAAAAAAATTTTGGCGGGAATTTTTTTTTTCGAGGGGGGTGGGGGATGGGGGGTGACACATGTCATATGATATGGCATAATGATGTGGCAAGGTGACACATGTCGCTCCCACAATTCTTCCTACACTTTTTATTATAAGAGACTTTTTAGAATAACCCCACTATATATATATATATATATATATATATATATATATATATATATATATATATATATATATATATATATATATATATATAGGGATAGGTTCGGGTAGGAAAGTTTTTGTAGGAAATAGGAATGATTGTAAGCCATTGATCCTTGGAGATTAATGACCCAGATTTTGTTACGGTGTGCTAACACGGAAAACTAGGAGTCTTAGAATTTAATTATTAAGTACCAATGTAATTTGACTAATTTCACTTATGGGAAGTTCCTACAATCATGGAAAATTCCTATGTTCATGGGATTTCATATTTTAGGTTAATATATATTTTTATGAGATTTTAATTTTTTTTAGTCATTCAAATATTTTATATTTTGTGTATTTATTTTATTTTTTAAAAACTAACATTATCTTTTATCTATTTGATTTGTACTTTTAAAAATCAGAACTGTTGTGCTAATCATTTGTTTTATGTGTGCTGCAAATTGGAAAACAGTGCAGTTCTGATTATGTTCCAATTATGTGATTTTTTTGTTATGTTTTATTGTGTACAATGCAGTCAATTTTAATACAATGTGTTGTGCTTTATTTTTTTGGAAGATAAATAATTTGAATTTTTATACTTTGAATTTAGGTAAATTAATGTTGTACAAGTTTATGCTTATGTTGTGACACATGATAGGTATTATACCTTGTGTGCAACATTGATATGAATAGTGTGCTAGGTAATATATCTTATGGTGCTTATCGTACTAGTTTATATAACTTGTGGTAAATTACTATTCAACATATGTGTGCAACGTTGATATGAATAACGTGCGTGGTAATATAATTTGTGGTGCTTATCGTAACACGTGATAGATATTATACCATGTATATATATCTTGGAACATATATCTTAATGTGCTAGGTAATATATTTTGTATCAAAATTGACTGCATTGTACAAAATAAAGCATAACAAAAAAATCACATAATTGGAATATAACCAGAACCGCACTCTGTTTTCCAATTTGCAGCACACACAAAATAAATGGTTAGCACAACAGTTCTGATTTTTAAAAATACAAATCAAATAAAAATAATAATGTTAATTTTAAAAAAATAGAAATAAATACACCAAAAATATAAAACATTTGAACGACTAAAAGATATGAAATCCCATAAAAAAATATATATTTACCTAAAATATGAAAAATCCCATGAATACGGGAACTTCCCATGATTGTAGGAACTTCCCATAAGTGAAATTAGTCAAATTACATTGATGCCCCCAATAATTAAATTCGTTAGCACTCCTAGTTCCCCGTGTTAGCACACCAGAACGAAATATGGGCCATTAATCTCCAAGGATCAATGGCTTACAATCATTCCTATTTCTTACACTTATACCATTTCACTCCATAACCCACCCCTATATATATATATATATATATATATATATATATATATATATATATATATATATATATATATATAGCGATGCTTATATGATCAAGTATTGTTTTTTTAATAATATGTATATATATGGATTTGACATCTTGAATTCCAGCTATGATAATTGTAGTCAATTTTTGTATGTTCTTGATAAATACAAATTAAGAGTATATAATATTGTTGTTATTTTTGTTATAAGATGGATAATAGTTCGATTAGTCGCAGGGTAAGAGCGTATCAAAATAGGATAGTCAATTCCCTGTTCGTAAGAGATCTAGTTCGTATCCATCAAACCAATGCCAACAGGGCAGCTCCGGGCTCCAGCCAAGATCTTCTTAACTGAGAGCCAGACATGAGAAAGATACTAGAGAAATTAGGGACTAGTGCCAATTAGAAAAGGCGAAATTGGGATAGGACAGTGAATTCGGGGTCAGCCTTCGGCATCTCGGCCCTAAAGGGAAGTACTACAAGAGTTTTCCACTGAGACTCGAATTCTTGCAACGTCTGAGAAAGGCACTCCAGCCAAATCCCAAAAACGAAAGCAAAGTCAGAAACAACAAAAGCAGGCCACCCACACCCAAAGTGCCAATCGACGACAAATGTATTCATATGGCTTTCTTTTTTCATGAAAGAGCGATCTCTACTACTACAAAAAACACATTTTACTACGATTATTTCGTACATTTTACATCGGTTATGGAATCGATGTAAAATGTACCGTCGTAAAATAGATGCTAAATCTACATCGGTTTAAAAACCGATGTAAAAAATCCAATTTACATCGATTCCATTTAACCGTCGTAAATATCATCGTCAAACATATACTTTTACATCGGTTTTCAAAAAACCGATGTAAAAAGTAAATTTCTAACAGTTTTACATTGATTCTTAGCATAATCGATGTAAAAAGTGCACATTTTAGATCAGTTTTAAGCACAACCGATGTAAAATGTCCACAATTTACATCGGTTTGAAACGAACCGATGTAAAATGTCTTATGTTTTATGGAGGTTTTGACAACCCGACCCCAACAATAATCCGCCCAGCCCCATCCCGAAACCCACCCAAACCCGACCCAAACCCGCACCTGAAATAACAATATATTGCACTTTGTCACCATTACGATTCGAACCCTCGATCTTGGGGTTGGGGAGTCAAGTCCCAACCACTAGGCTATAGTTATTTGTTTGAACAATTTATATTTATATTATATTTAAATACATTTTGGTCTTCACTTTTAAATGAAAATAAAAAAATCAAGTTTATTCTTCTTTTGTATTATTTTAAAAAAAATAATTTCCTTAGTTTGTTTTTTATTTTTCATTCTTTATATTTTAAAGAATCATCGTAAATAAAAAATATATGTTGTAAAAAAAAGGATTTCATGATCATTTTAGAAAAATCGATGTAAGTGTTATCCCTTTTTATTTTTTACATCGGTTATTCCAAAACCGATGAAAAAAAGTATTAATTTTACATTTGTTTTGGAATAACTGATGTAAATTTATCGTATTTTTATTTTTTATATCAATTATTCTAAAATCAATGTAAAATTACTATTTTATTGCGTCGATTTTGGAATAACCAATGTAAATTTACCTCCATTTTAATTTTATATTATTCAATTTTATTCTTTTTTGTATTATTTTGAAAAAAAGACTTTTATTTTGTTTATTTTTCATTTCTTTTATATTTTAAAGAATCATCATAATTAAAAATACATGTTTTCAAAAAAGAATTTTATGACGGTTTAGAAAAATCGATGTGAAATTTACCCATTTTTATTTTTATTCCAAAATCGGTGTTAAAAGTATTAATTTTTACATCGATTTTATTTGACAACTGATGTAAATTTGCCGTATTTTAAAATTTTACATCGATTATTTGGACAACCGATGTAAAAATATAATAATTTTATATCAGTTATTTTAACAACCGATGTAAAAAATAGTAATTTTAATTACATCAGTTTTTATGACAAACGATGTAAATTTGCCATATTTTAAAATTTTACATCGGTTATTAATTTTACATCGGTTATAACAATGGATGTAAAAAACAGTAATTTTAATTTTTACATCGATTTTACTTGGCAACCGATGTAAATTTTTCGTATTTTAAAATTTTACATCGTTTATTTGGACAACTGATGTAAAAATATAATAATTTTACATCGGTTATTTTAACAACCGATGTAAAAAATAGTAATTTTAATTTTTACATCGGTTTTATTTGACAACCGATGTAAATTTTCCGTATTTTAAAATTTTACATCGTTTATTTGAGCAACCGATGTAAAAATATAATACTTTTATATTGGTTATTCTAACAACCGATGTAAAAAATAGTCATTTTAATTTTTACATCGGTTTTAGTTGACAACCGATATAAATTGACCGAAATTTTATTTTTTACATCGGTTTCGTTAAACCGATGTAAATTGAACGTCGTAAAAAGCATATTTTGTAGTAGTGTACTAAAATGGGATCGAGTAATAGATGGAATGAGAGGTTTTATTCTATTTTTGAAGGAGCATGATAGTGATATTATAATTCATTATTGTCCATGCAATAAATGTAAATTTCGCAGCGATATGTACTATTTCACACTTGATGATGTTGTATGGAGCACTTGATAAATACACATGTTGGATTTACCACGGTGTTGCGATATTTCCTACACGCAAGTGCACGTCATCGTTTACAAGTAATAAAGTGATAAGTAGAGTATCGTTCCCACGAGGATTGAATCTCTAACTACCGACGTTTTCGTATTCCAATTTTATTTGAACAATCGAAGTTGGGTTTTTGGATTAATAACTAAAAGAATTTCTAAAATACTAAGCAGTAGAAAACAATATCTTGGATTAAGGAAATCAAATGATTAATACGTCTAGGGTTCTGAATCCACCTTAGTTTATCCGAATTTACTCTCGATTATCCGTAATAAATAATTTTCCCAATTTACTGAAGGCGGAGATTGCTAATATATTCTACCGCCTCTCCCGAGGTCAATAGATTTATCTAACGGCGACTAACGCACTCTATCCCTAGGTGAATTATCTCGTCGATAGGCAAAAAGCATGGAATCTCCTAAAGACCACGTAGTTTCTATGAGTATATTCCTATCTCACGAATAAACGGTCCTCACCAATAGTTCCTCACCAAATCTCCTCTCCCGATTAGTGAATGATTAAATCAATACAACTATTGGCCGATAATTGCAAGCATTAAACATAATTGGGAAAACTCAATTAAAAGGTAATAAATTGGATAATCATAATCAATTCGTCAAAACAAAGGTTTCATCAAAACCACTAGATTAGGGCTTTAGCACGACATACTAAAAGCGAAATTACAGAATAAATAAGCGAAAGCATAAAATTCAAACGCAGATGAAGCTCGGATTCCTCCGTTCTTGACTCCATATACTGCCCTTGAATTCTTACGCTTTCCTCCTCTTCTCTGTCTCAAGCTTAAGCTCTCCTAGGTTTAGATTCAATGATTCCAAGATAATTAAATTAGGGTCTTCAACCCTATTTATAGCTCAAGACTTCCATAAATCGCGTCCGTATTAGTTGGTCGAAATGGCGGCTTCAAACGGCCCAAAATCCGCAGACGTATAAAACCCGCTAAGTGTGCCGCGGCTCACTAGATTTGTGCGCGGCACATCGCCAAAATTGAATACACAGGCGTAATTAAATTCTTACGTACGCGGCTCACAGTGTCATGCGGCACGAGTCGGCTTACTCGCCCTTCGGATGGTGTCTTCACTGTGCGGCTCAGATTCCTTGCGCCGTGGCTCATCGTCGATTTTGCCGTTTCGCCGTTTTGCCTCGTTTTAGCTCCGGACTTCAATTTCTGTCAATCATACAAAATCAAGGCATTAAAAGCTCATTTAGATGATTTCACTCACCAAAACACTACAAAATAATGATAAATAAGCGTATAAAAATACGCCTAACAAATACCCCCAAACTTAAGCCTTTGCTTGTCCTCAAGCAAAAAGAATTAAAGTCAATAAAAGAATGTCGTGAATCATCGTGCAACTCATAGTGTTCAACCTAATCAATACTATCCTGCCATTCTCTCTAAATAATACGAGTGTCATAAAAGCGAAATTTCGAGAATAATGATTCCGCAAAGTAATCAAGTTCATCCTAATCATTCGTTCATGAAGAAAATTTCAGCTCAAAGATTAACAAAACATGAGTCAAATCGACCGTCAATATGAAAGGCTAACACAGCCAAACTAGTTCGTCCCGTTCCACAGTTGAAAGGCACAAATTTTCACGAGTCTCATAACAAATAAATCTCGGACAGTATTCCCTTATATAAATATGCTCAAGAATTTGATTCGAGTCGACCACTAGGTTAGGATCTCGGGATGTTTCATCGGGATAATCCTAGGGTGGAACTTCCATTCTCATGTATTAGGAAACCGTTTGACGTAAAAGACACTCATGGGGCACATGGATGCTTCTAGTTACTAAGTTCCCGTCTACAGCGGAGAAACAACTCGAATACATAATTTCCACATGTCCGAATCAAGGTTGCCGTTTTACGCGAGAGTAGACAGCGGGTCACGCGAATACCCCCGGTTACTAGGCTCCCTATCATTTGCACATGTGAAATATCTAAATTACTAGTCTAATCGGGGTCGTCGTTTTACGCGAGAGTAGACAACGGGTCACGCGAATACCCCCGGTTACTAGACTTCCCTTCATAGAACACATTATCTCGACTTTTAGGGAAAAACTGACCGACTCTAATCTTCATCTAAGTGCCAACACGACTAAAGGAACAGTACGACTCACTATCCGGAAAATGTAGCCAAACGTATTGAAGGGGATTTTAAACAAGTATGTATCGTCTCTTATCTGCCAAGACCTCTACAATCACGAAAAATTTCGGACCTAATTGAATACTAAGCAGAACAGAAATAACTGACTACAACTCGACTAAAACTCGCCCGCTTCTTCAGAGAGAAAGACAGTGTCGTAACATCAGTATCACACAAATAGAAGCACGAAAATTCACGAATAAATAAAAACTACGACAAGCAAGGCTATCTGAAAAAAAAATTTTATGCAAAGAAATGAAAAGTGCAACAGAGTATAATGTACAGCAAGAAAATAGAGTACAGCAATGAATGTAGACTGAATGTAAATCCCCCCCCAAACTTAGGACGTACATTGACCTCAATGGACAAAAAATGAAATGCAAGAAAAGTAAAAGGTCAAGTACTCCCCTCCGGTCTGCTCAGGAGCTGGTGCCGGCATCGTCCGGTGAGGAGGGTGGTGTGGCTGGCCGGGCGGGCGCAATAAATGGCCCGTCGGGATGCATGATGTGGGCCGTCCATGCGGCGAGGTGCTCCTGATGATAAGCATCCCTCGCAGCAAGACGCCTCTCCGCTCGTCGGCTGGCCGTGAGCTGCTCTCTTATCTCGGCTCGCGCGGCAACAACACTCTCCGCGCCGCCCAGCTGCTCCTCCCTCATGGCGGCCATCAAGCTCTCTCTCTCTCTCCTCGGCTCCTCTCTATGCTCTTCTCTCTGTCTCCTCAAATCCTCCATGACCCATCAAATAGCTCCTCCAACCTCGCTCTGCAGCCGGTCTGGGCCGGCCTCTCCGTGCGTCAACAAAAGCGGCTCGGGGATCCTCGTGAGCCTCCTCGAGCAAAAATCCTCGCCCCAGCGTCTTTGGCGCTCCGCCCCCGGTCAAAGTGCGATATGATGCGGTGGTCGATCGGGGCACGTGGGGCAAGCATCGGCTCGTCGGCCCGACCATGTCGGCCCATTGCCGGCATAAAGCGCGAGATGAGGAGGGTGCTTCAACCGTCTTAGCCCCCACTGGATACTGGAAGATAGATCGGACCAGAATGGGGGCCACATCGAAACGCGGCCGGAGGTGATAGCAAAAGTATCAGGGCGCGGAGAGAGAAAAGCATCGGATCTGGGAGGTGGGGTCAATGCGTGCGCAAATAAAGTAAAGCCGTGCTCGCCCGAGCCGGCTGAGGCGCGAGCTCTGAAGTGAAAAGTGGATGAGCTCTGTGCTCATTGCTCCCGGTCGGTGCAGGTGTCTGATCGTCTCAAGCGGGGCCACCTTAGTGATTCCGGACATCACGCGGACAAAGGCTGTCTCGTCAACCTCCGGAAACACAAAAAGACAACGAATAGCAGTCGGGGAGAAATCAACTGTGACCCCTCGGACGTCGACCTGAGTCCGGGACTCTAAAGATGGCAACGAATGCCCTGCCCGGATATGCTTCAGCAGAGCGCTGGCGTAAAACTCCTGGACGATCGAGATGACCGCTGGCTCGGGAGGTGCTGTAAATCTGGCCCATCCCATCTCGTCGATCATGGTGAGCAACTCCCCGTCCTGAGGAGCTGGAGTAAAACCCCTCTCGGGAATAAGTGGTCGTGGACGGATCTTTTCGTTGAATATTTTGTGAATTTCGGGGTCCGAAAATTGGTGCCCCTCCGCCTCGGCCCGACCCCGAGAGGTCTCCCCTCGCGTAGGGGATGACTCGGTCCTAGCACGCTTGGTCAACTTCTTCGTGCGCGCCATAATCAGTCCTGAGAAGTACAACACGAGGGTTTATTTACGCAAAAATAGTAACAATGATCTATGCGCGGCTAAGGATATCAAACCAGAAATTCCGAATTTAAGACACTAGCGCATACGAGAGAAAAAGATGAATTTGGACTTAAACATCTAAACTGGATGTAAGGGTTGGGCTTGCTGTAAATTGAAAACGTATACGTTGCACGAAACTTCAAAACAATTGCTTTTTCAAAGAAAACTTTTCATTTGGGCAATTTATCGGACACCTTGAGGGCGCACGCTTACTTGAAGAATAAACATAGTTCTAGCTCGATTCAACCCACAAAAGCAATACAATTCAATCGGCAACAACTTAACACATTCAACTCATTTATGTTCCAATTTAATCAAGAAAATTCGATGAAACTACCTGTTATTCTCTAACAATCACAAAACTATTTGAAGGAAAATAAACATGTTCCAATCATTCAAAGCATAAACACTTCCATATATCAACCATAAGCAAATAAGAATTCAAGATTCAAACGTACCTTTTTGAAGATTTCAAGAAAAATCGCGGGAAAAAAATTGAAGAATCGCTTGGCCGGTTCGCTATGGGAGGAAGGCAAGGGAATAGGAAAGCTTACACGGAAATGCCGGCCGAATGCTCGTTATATGCTACATGGCCTTTCAAATTCCGCATAGTGTGCGCGGCTCACAATAAGCGTCTTGCGGCACAAGGTACGATCCCTTTTACTGTGTCTCGTTTTGTCGTTTCTTTGCGGCCTGATTTCGTGTGCCGCGGCTCATTGCTCAAGTGTGCCGCGGCTCATTTATGTCGTGCCGCGGCACAAAGTCTGATCGGTTTTGCCTCCCCCTGCGATCGATGTGTGCGCGGCTCACAATAAGCGTCTGCGGCTCATACTCCGATTTCTTCCACAGGACTTTCACGCACAATTTTGAAAAGAAGACGTTAAAAGCGAGAGGAAGAAGCAAATAGAAGCACAAAAATGATGAAAAATAAGAATCACGAATACAAGAAAAATAAAGAAATGCAAAATTCTACAACTACGAGCTCGGGTTGCCTCAGAAGCGCTAAGTTTATAGTCTTGATAGGACCTATTGAACAATGTTAGTTCGCTTTGCAAACTCCATTTGGCTTAGCCCGTTCATCGAACCGTTTGTATTTTAGTTAAAATTATGACCATTGGTCATCGTGATTCGACTTTCGGTTCGGACATCAAATGTAGTTTGCGGAAAGGTTTCGACTTGAATAACTTTCCGAAACACCCGGTTTCTCCATGACTAATTGTCCGCTTGGCTCTCGGCTCACTCTCCTCCTTCGCCAACGAACTCACATTGCAGATTTTTCCTCATGCCCGAGGAATGCCACTCGTTCAACATCCTTCTTAAAACTTGGGCCATTCAACACAAAATCTGAATTTTTCCACCGACGATGTTTTCGGTGCTTTCCTCTTTCAACAACATCCACACTTTCAATTTGAGACTCTTTATCGGCACTTAGGGACATGGGAACGATTTGAACACTTGAAAAGTAACTTGCTCGTCTTGGACCCTCAGAGTTAACTCCCCCTTTTCCACGTCTATAAGGGTGCGGCCCGTCGCTAGAAATGGTCGTCCCAAGATGATCGGAATATTTTCATCTTCCTCCATGTCTAGTACGATGAAATCGGCCGGAAAGATGAACTTATCGACTTTAACTAAAACATCCTCGATCACTCCCCTCGGATACTTTATCGATCGATCCGCCAATTGTAATGAGACTGTGGTTGGCTTGGCTTCCCCAATATTCAGCTTTTGGAAAATCGACAGAGGCATGAGGTTGATACTTGCACCAAGATCGCATAGTGCCTTATTAAATGAAAGATTCCCCATGGTGCAAGGTATGTTGAAGCTTCCCGGATCTTTCAATTTAGGTGGGAGCTTCTTTTGAAGGATTACACTACACTCCTCTGTCAAAGTGACCGTTTCAAACTCCTCAAGCTTTCTCTTCTTCGATAATATCTCTTTCATAAACTTGACATAACTCGGCATCTGTTCCAATGCGTCGGCGAACGGAATATTTATGTGAAGCTTTTTGAACACATCAAGGAACTTGGAAAATTGTTTGTCCGCCCTTCTTTGCTGTAGTCTCTGCGGAAACGGAACGGTGGGAACACATGTCTTCAAGTTATCCGGCTTCACATCCTTTGACTCCTGTGGCTTTAAATCCATCTCTTCCTCAATCACTTTCTTCTCTTTACCCAGCTCCGGCTGATCCATCAACTCTCTCCCGCTTCTCAAGCTAACTGCGTTTAGACTCTCTCTAGGATTAGTCTCTGTTGTACTCGGCAATGCTCCCTCCGGACGAGATGTCAACACATTAGCGATTTGGCCCAGCTGGACCTCCAAATTCCGAATGGAAGCAGAATGATTTTGTAGTGTAGCTTCCGTCCGAGTCATAAATTGACTCGTATTTGCCGCCAACTTTGCAAGCGCTTCCTCGAGAGACACTTTGGGAGCGGAAGGGGGCTGCTGTTGATTCTGGGCGAAAGGGGGCTGGTGTGCGTTCTGTCCGTTTCTCCATGAAAAGTTGGGATGATTGCGCCACCCCGGATTATAAGTATTGGAGTACGGGTTATTCAGTCGATTCCCATTTCCTACGAATTGAGCCTGCTCCATCTGATTTTGCTCGAACGGATTTCCAAATTGACATTCCGCACTCGGGTGTGATCCGTTACACCAATTTCATGTCTCTATGGTGACGGGGGCTGGTGCGTGCGAAAATGTCTGAAGCTGTTGTGTCAAAGCGGCGACTTGAGCTGACAAGGTGGAAATCGGGTCATTGCTTGAAACTTCCATGACTCTCTTCGGTGTCAATCTTTCTGCTGGCCATTGGTATGCGTTTTCGGCCATATCTTCCAAAAGCACGTGAGCCTCGGCCATAGATTTTCCCATGAATGTTCCACCGGAGGCCGCATCCACAAGAGTGCGTGTAGAAGCACTCAAACCACCATAAAACGTATGCAGCTGAAGCCAATCAGGAATGCCGTGATGAGGGCATCTTCGAAGCAATTCTTTATATCGCTCCCACGCCTCGTGGAGCGTTTCCATATCGTACTGGGCAAAAGTGGTTATCTCGTTTCTCAACCGCGCCGTCTTAGCTGGTGGGAAAAATTTTGCAAGGAAGGCTTGCGCTAACCTCTCCCACGTTGTAATCGACCCCGGCGGTAGGGAATTTAACCAAAACTTTGCTTTATCCCTCAAAGAGAAAGGGAAAAGCCTCAATCGGATGGCATCGTCGGTGACACCATTAGTTTTGAAAGTATCGCATATCTCAAGGAAAGACGCAAGGTGGGCATTCGGGTCGTCCTTCGGCAGTCCACAGAATGGGCTCGCTTGCACCATCTGAATAATGGCGGGCTTGATCTCAAAATTATTTGCTTGGATAGTGGGACGCCGGATTCCCGAAAAATTAGCGTTGACCTGCGGCATGGCATACTCTTGAAGAGCGAGTTCCGGTTGAACTTGCCGCACTTGGTTGTCTCCTCCTTGGATTTCAATATTCTCGGCCATGATGACCGCCGTCTGCAGTTCTCTTTTCTCCTTTTTGTTCCTTGTTAGCGTGCGCTCGAGCTCGGTGTCCAAAGGTAGTAAACCTTCGTTACCGAGTCTTCTCATGCACTAACGAAAGGTCCTGAAAGGAAAAAACGAATAAACAAAAATAAATACACAAAAATAAAAATAAAACGTTCAAATTAAGACTGGAAATACTTAAATCGATATTAGAAAAATTTCAATCCCCGGCAACGGCGCCAAAAACTTGTTGCGATATTTCCTACACGCAAGTGCACGTCATCGTTTACAAGTAATAAAGTGATAAGTAGAGTATCGTTCCCGAGGTTGAATCTCTAACTACCGACGTTTCGTATTCAATTTTATTTGAACAATCGAAGTGAGTTTTTGGATTAATAACTAAAAGAATTTCTAAAATACTAAGCGATGAAAACAATATCTTGGATTAAGGAAATCAAATGATGAATACGTATAGGGTTACGAATCCACCTTAGTTTATCCGAATTTACTCTCGATTATCCGTAATAAATAATTTTCCCAATTTATGAAGGCGGAGATTGCTAATATATTCTACCGCCTCTCCGAGGTCAATAGATTTATCTAACAGCGACTAACACACTCTATCCCTAGGTGAATTATCTCGTCGATAGGCAAAAGCATGGAATCTCCTAAAGGCCACGTAGTTTCTATGAGTATATTCCTATCTCACAGAATAAACGGTCCTCACCAATAGTTCCTCACCAAATCTCCTCTCCCGATTCAAGTGAATGATTAAATCAATACAACTATTGGCGGATAATTGCAAGCATTAAACATAATTGGGAAAACTCAATAAAAAGGTAATAAATTGGATAATCATAATCAATTCGTCAAAACAAAGGTTTCATCAAAACCTAGATTAGGGCTTTAGCGACATACTAAAAGCGAAATTACAGAATAAATAAACGAAAGCATAAAATTCAAACGCAGATGAAGCTCGGATTCCTCCGTTCTTGACTCCATATACCGCCCTTGAATTCTTACGCTTTCCTCCTCTTCTCTGTCTCCAAGCTTAAGCTCTCCTAGGTTTAGATTCAATGATTCCAAGATAATTAAATTAGGGTCTTCAACCCTATTTATAGCTCAACACTTCCATAAATCGCGTCCGTATTAGTTGGTGGCGGCTTGAAACGGCCCAAAATCCGCGCAGACGTATAAAACCCGCTAAGTGTGCCGCGGCTCACTAGATTTGTGCGCGGCACATCGCCAAAAGTTGAATACAGGCGTAATTAAATTCTTACGTGCGCGGCTCACAGGGCATGCCGCGACACAGTGCGGCTTACTCGCCCTTCGGATGGTGTCTTCTGTGCCGCGGCTCGATTCCTTGCGCCCGCGGCTCGCCGTCGATTTTGCGTTTTCGCCCGTTTTGCCTCGTTTTAGCTCCCGGACTTCAATTTCCTGTCAATCATACAAAATCAAGGCATTAAAAGCTCATTTAGATGATTTCACTCACCAAAACACTACAAAATAATGATAAATAAGCGTATAAAAATACGCCTAACACACGGTGAAAGATTAAATTCACTTATTCTCCATGATCACGGACAGTACAGTTGTAGTACATCCAATGATCACACAAGAAGGTCGACGTGTTTGGTTATTACGAGAGGGACGTACCGGCTCAAGGTCAAGAATACTATATAGCTGATCAACCAGTCATCCGAACGCCTCCATTGATACCTGTTAACACTGTTTCTGTTGATAGATACAACAAGCTAATTCAGCTCCAATAGACTCTTCTTTGTCCTAGGTGTCACATGACGGTTCTTGATAGTGTCATAGAGACTATGAGAGTCAAGGTGGAGAACAAAACCTCGATTAAAGCGTGGATGATTATTTAGAACTTACAGGGGAAATGCTCTGAGAAGGTCATCATCTTCCTAGTAATCACAGTAAAATGAGATGTATCCTAAAAGGTCTTGGGCTATCGTACATCAAGATCCATGTATGCATATATGATTGTGCTTTATTTTGGGTAAAGCCTAATGAAGACCTAAATAGATGTCCGGTATGTGACATAGAGAGGTATAAGTTCACTCCTTCTGGTAAATAGAAAGCTATGAAGGTTCTTTGGTATTTCTCTCTGAAGGATAGATTGGAGAGGCTTTTCATGTTTCCTCACACAGCCAAGGTGATGAGATGGCGCACCGAGCCTCGCGTCAATAACGAGGATACTATGACACACCCTTCTGATGGAGAGGCTTGGAAGCATATAGATAGGGAGTTTCGAGAGTGTGCATCAGATGTCCGGAATGTAAGACTCGGGCTCGCATCTGACGGATTCAACCCTTTTGGCAACATGAGTCTTTCGTAGAGTATATGGCCAGTGGTAATGGTTCCTTACAACCTTCCTCCATGGATGTGCATGAAGAACGATTATAGTATGTTGACTCTCTTAGTACCTGACCCTAGGTATCCAGGAAAATGTATTGACATTTATTTGAGACATTTGATAGAGGGGCTGAAGTTGCTGTGAGAGCAAGGTCATCCGACGTATGACAGTTACTCACATGAGATGTTCTACTTACGTGCTATGTGTACCGGTACCATCAGTGATTTTCCTGCGTATGAGATGATGTCTGGATCTGTTATTAGTGGATATAGAGGATATCAAGTATGCTTGAATGCAAACTGCATAAGGTATTACTATCGGAAGGTTATCAGAATGCGTCACCATCTATGGCTTGAGAGGATGCATATATGGCATACGGATGCTGCATCATTTGATGGGACGGAAGAGGTTGGTGATCCACCATGGGAGTGGATGTAATATCCGCAATTTTCGATTTTCGGTAAATTTCTTTTTTCGGTCGGAGTCTGTTTTGACGACTCGCTCATGACCGTTTCGTCATTCTTAGAATGATTAATTCTACACTTTTTGACATCCGAGTTCGTTTCGGTGTCGTTTCGTTGAGTTCCGTGCTTTTTAGCGACTTTTCCGCACTTGAGTTCGATTCTTGCGAATCTCGTTCGAAACTGCTGTTTCGAGTTTCCCGTAAGTCCGTTTAACTTTGTTAGGCGTTTTGTGAACTTCGGTTTGGTTATTCGATCACGTATCGTGATTTCTGGGCGCTTTGGGCCATTTTGTAATTTCTTGAAAGTTACGGGTATCCGTATCTGTAATTATTGTCTCGACCCGTTTCTTGGTCGCGTATGATTAATTATTGTATTATGTTTTCATTTCGGGTCGTTGATGTCGTCCGCGAACTTTTCGTCGTGTTCGTTCCGTGCGTTTTCGGAAATCGGGTCGTCGAGCCCTGGCGGTTGCGGGACTGGCCGGACGGTTACAGGACTGGCCGGACAATTGCGGTGTAACACCCCAAACTAGGCGGATATTACAGTGCCGTAGATCCCCAACTGGGACCCACCAGGCAAATGAAAATGAATGAATTACACAGTATAAATGTAGTACCGAACCACATTACAACAATAATTACTCCGATGAGGAGTTTAGTTACAACACACGAGGACAATACCGAATACTAGTTTATTTTATATGAAGATAAAATACACAACACTGAATGAAACGGAGTATCCAAATGAAAGTCTGCAGCGGAAAATAAAGGACAATAACATGAATAACTGAAAGATCGGGCCCCCCTACTAGTATCACCGGGACTCCTCGACATCAACATGCTATTCCCGTGCGTTTGCCTTGCCATGACCTGAAAAACAAAATCCCCAAGCGGTCGATTACAAAGAACAACAATCCTCAAGGGTTGAAAATACACAATCATGATATATCCGAAGTTATGAAAAATTCTTAATTATGAATTACGGCGAAGAGGGGTATCATAGTACGCCGTAGTGTTACGTGCGAGTGTACAAGGCGAATGACCGGACACACCCGTCCTTGTACCTAATTAGTCTCACGGTGTAACGCTTTCCGTGTGCACGGTCCAATGTATCGGTGAACCCGATACATAACCATCGTGTGCCCGACTAAAAATTCCACCACGGCCACACCCCACGCAATATGAACCCGAAGGTCATATGAGCGAGAATGACCATAATGAATATCAATGAATAATAATTAGACAAGGCCAAGAATGACTCACCGAGATGAAAATAATAGTGAAGTGATTGATAACCCAATGCAATGATTTGGAACCGTCGTTCCTCGTGAATGAAATGATTATTCGACAATTACAAGTCTCAATATGATTAATACCATGATGAATGAATTATGATTATGAGTAATCAACAACAAAAAGGAATGAGTATCCTTTTAACCAGTAAGAATTAACTTACTCGATACGATGACAATTATCCTTCCACGAACAACGTCTAATTGAGATATCGGTCGCTCGAACAACCTTGAATTATACAATATCCAACAATCCGTTCAATATACGAATCAAACACGAATATAACGAACTCAAAACGTCGATACGATTAAACTAAGTCCATTGAGGCATTATATCAAACACGTTGTATCCAAACTCCGATTGTTTACAATCAAACCTCAATATACCAATATCAAAATCCCCAAGAAGTGTTTCAAACCAACAAAACATCTCCAATACGATCAATAATCCATTATGAATATCCAAAAATGTGATTATAACAACAATTAATCGAAAATCCCCAATTCCAACTCGATATTCAAGGTGTTCTTGAATAATTCCTCAATAATCCAATGAATCCTTATACAAACTCATAATCATATACATATCTCTTCATATATCATGATTATAACGTCCAAAACATCATATCTCAACACAAAAATCGAAATTCAAGGTGTTGAAGAATATTACCTTTGAAGATCCAAGTACTTTAATCCGAAGAACACGCGTTAGATCGATAATCCGGGCTTCACGATCGAAAGGAGATGAAGAAAATTAAACACTCAAATGATTTGTGAAGGAAAATCCCTCCCTCAAGCTCTCTCTCTCGGTTGCAGGTGAAGAAGTGGGAAAGAAATGGAAGAAATGAGCTGAAATGCTCAAAAAAATGAATTTATAGAGGTTGACTCGGCTGACAGACTCGACCGTGTCCGCCTGACACGGTCGCGGCGCGCAGCTGGCCGACAGGGACTCGACCGTGTCCTGCTTGACACGGTCGCGGCACGTAGGGGCCTTCCGATAGTGACCCGTCCGACAGCGACTCGGCATGACTCGACCGTGTCCTGGAACACGGTCGGGCGTGTCGGCAGTCGGTTCTGGCTTATCCGGAAGAGTTCGACTCGGCCGTGCCAGACGACACGGTCGGGTCCTGAGGCAGAGACTTCGGCATTTCCGGACGAGTACGGCACGGGCCGTGTCGGACGACACGGCCGAGTTCGGTCGGCAGTGATCGGCCAATAACTGAAAAATGAGCGGGGTGAGCTAAAATGACCATAACTCTCTCGTCCGGACTCCGATTGACTAACCGTTTGAACCATTGGAAAGCTAACTAGATGCTCTATAATATTGCAAAGATTTAGAATTTTTGGAGTCACCAAAAATTAATGGTGATCTAACAAATTCGAACTCATATGAGGAAAGTTGAAACAATGAACAATAACGATACACAACTCGAAGTTTTTCCGAACGGTGAACACGGTGAATGAACATGATTGATGAATGATTATAATTGAGTGAAAATACACTGAGTGACAATCACCGAATGAAATTACTGAATGATAATGACTGAATTACAACCGGGTATTACATACACCCCCCCTTAAAAGAGTTTCGTCCCCGAAACTAAGGGTCAAACAACTCGGGATAACTCTCCCGCATACTATCCTCGGTTTCCCAAGTAGCCTCTTAGACTCCGTGTCTAGACCACTGAATCTTGACCAAAGGAATCGACTTATTCCTCAACTGTTTGATTCGCCGCTCCAACACTCGTACAGGACGCTCCTCGTATGAATGATCATCCGCGATCTCGATTTCGTCGAACTGAAGTATGTGACTCGGGTCGGCAACATACTTCCGCAACTGAAAGACGTGAAACACATTATGAATTCGGCTCAAAGCCGGAGGTAAAGCCAATCGATAAGCTAACTCGCCTACTCGATCCAAAATTTCAAACGGTCTAATGAATCTCGGACTCAACTTCCCCCGTTTTCCGAAATGGAAAATACCTCGACTCGGGGATACCTTGACCAAAACGTGGTCACCCGTCTCGAACTCTAGTGGTCGACGACGATTATCTGCATATGATTTCTGTCGACTCTGAGCTGTCAACATACGACTCTTGATCAAAGCTACCTTCTCCCGGGCGGCTATAAGCATATCGGGCTCGGTGCCGATTGATTCTGACAAGTCATCCTAACACAAAGGAGATCGACAATGACGACCGTACAAGGCCTCGTAAGGTGCCATCTTAATGGAAGCATGCCAACTATTATTATACGTAAACTCGATCAACGGTAGTTGGGCTTCCCAATCGTCCTTCCAATCGAGGACGCAAGCTCTCAACATGTCCTCTAATGTCTGAATAGTTCTCTCTGATTGTCCGTCGGACTGAGGATGAAAGGCAGTACTGAGATTAAGCTGAGTTCCCATATCACGATGAACTGATTTCCAACAATGGGAAACAAATCGTCCGTCACGATCGGAAACGATACTCTTAGGAGTACCGTGCAGTCTCACTATCTCCTTGATGAACAACTGAGCCAGTCTCTCAGGACCCCACGTATCCTTAATCTCAAGGAAATGAGCTAAATTAGTAAAGCAGTCCGCGATCGCTCAGATCGTATTCATGCCACGACGAATCGTCGGCA
The DNA here is from genome assembly GCA_033398695.1 of Orobanche coerulescens. NCBI lineage: Eukaryota > Viridiplantae > Streptophyta > Magnoliopsida > Lamiales > Orobanchaceae > Orobanche > Orobanche coerulescens. The sequence continues at coordinate 121,979,413 of CM065812.1, read as the reverse complement.
ATTCGTGATGAATTCCATAGAAATGTCTTCCCACTTCCACTCCGGAATAGGGAGAAGTTTCAGATACCGCCATCGGCCGATGTTCAATCTTAACTTGTTGTGAGTTAAGCATCTCGAAACAAATTCTGCGACTTCTCGCTTCATATTACTCCACCAGTAATTTTGTTTCAAGTCCTTGTACATCTTGCTGGACCCCGGATGAACAGAATAAGGGGTAGCATGAGCTTCTCTCAAAATAGAGTTTTTCAACTCATCATTCGCCGGTACGCACAACTGGTTCTTAAACCTCAAAAATCCATCCTCGTGGACCACGAATCCAGGGGCTTTCCCCTGAGCCACATCTTCACGGATGCGCAACAATGAAAGGTCTGAACTCTGATTCTCTCTGATTACCTCCTCAAGTGACGATGAAATCTCTAACATACAAAACTGTCCCTGAACTCGCTGAAGCCAGACCTCGATCTCGGGTCTAAGGAATTCCTGTTGAAGCTCCTTCTGAACTGCTAAACGAGCAAGCATCTGCTCCTGAACGGACTTACGACTCAAGGCGTCGGCGACAACGTTCGCCTTTCCGGGTGGTAAAGGATCTCGATATCAAAATCTTTGATTAGTTCTAACCACCGCCTCTGTCGCATATTTAACTCCTTGTGAGTAAATATATGCTTCAACTCTTGTGATTGGTGAAGATCTGACAGGTGATGCCATAAAGGTAACGACGCCAAATCCCCAACGCGAAAACCACGGCTACTAGCTCCAGGTCGTGGGTTGGATAATTGACCAACTAATCCGAGGAAACATCGGATTTACTTAATATCTTTCGGAGGTTGCCAATCTCGGATAGTCTCCGTCTTCTGAGGGTCGACACGAACTCTGTCAAATGAAATTACATGCCCGAGAAAGTCACTTTGGACCTCCAGAACTCACATTTGGAAAACTTTCCATAAAGTTGCTCTCGTCTCAACACGTCGAGAACCTGATGAAGATGAACCTCGTGTTCCTCTCGGCTACGAGAATAAATCAAAATGTCTTCGATGAAGACAACAACAAACTGATCCAAAAAGTCGATGAAAACCCGATTCATTAACCCCATGAATACCACAGGTGTAATAGTTAGCCCGAACGGCATAACTACGAACTCATAATGACCATAGCGTGTACGAAACGCTGTCCTCGCGATATCCGACTCTCGAATCCGCAACTGGTGATATCCAGATCTTAAGTCGATCCTGGAAAACACTGAGGCTCCCTGAAGTTGATCTAAAAGATCATCAATACGGGGTAAGGGATACTACTCTTGATCATCACCCTGTTCAACTCCTGGTAATTAATACACACACGAGACGAGCCATCCTTCTCCTTGACAGATCACACTGGTGCTCCTCACGGGGACGCAATCGGTCGAAGATAACCTTCCTCGAACTATTCCTCAAGTTGAATCTTCAACTCCTGCATTCTGGTCGGGGCCATCCGATACGGTGCCTTCGATAAAGGGGACGTACCGGCTCCCACTCACTCCTGAATTCCCCTACTCTATGTGAAGGCAACTAGATAACTCGTCTGGAAATACATCGTCAATCGATGACAATGATACCACGGATGATTGAACATTTCGATTGCCCTAGAATGGTCAATCGATAAAAAAAGATACCAATAATGATTGAACAACTCGATTGCCTTAGAAAGGCCAATCGATGAAGATGATACAATGAATGTTTGAATAAATCGATTGCCTTTGAAAGGCCAATCAATGAAAATGATACAATGAATGATTGAATAACTCGATTGCCTTAGAAAGGCCAATTGATGAAAATGATACAATGAATGATTGAATGGCTCGATTGTCTTAGAAAAAGCCAATCGATGGAAATGATACAAGGAATGATTTAATAACTCGATTGCCTTAGAAAGGCCAATAGATGAAAATGATACAATGAATGATTGGATAGTTCGATTGCGGAATTTCTCTGCTTTCGTCATAATAATACTTCTTCTGGAACAACGGGGATTACTTCCCTGAAGCACCCATTAGACAACTAACGACGGAAAGATAGCGACCAAACGCTAACAAACACTGAGGATAGTATCGAGACGATCAAACCAACTAATACCAAAAATTACATCGTCCTAAGATAAATTCACCACGATTAGATCCATCAACCAATCGCGGTCATTAAGTAGGACTATCCCGAAATAAGTCTATTCAAGCATGATTCGAAAATGAATGAATGCGGTGTACCAGCATCAAAAGGTACACACAATTTGAAATAAAATTACGAGTATACCTAAAATCATTCGGGCCACCGGATCGTCGATCCTCCTCATCACATGAATCTGGGACTTGCCGGCCCCCGAACCGGACGCTCCCGTCTGATAAATACGAGCTCCAACTCTATTTGCTTCCATTGTCTTAAACGACGATGACAAAGCGATCCCGATTACGAAATCTTTGGTTGCTTTGGGGCCTGAGATGCCGCCGGAGCTGACTTAGAGTCCTTTCGGCAAAAACGGGCCTTATGCCCAAAATTCCCACAATTATAGCACGTGATAGACGGTTTCAGACACTCAGTGCTGAAATGACCCGGAGTTCCACAATTGAAACAGGTGATGGCCGAACTGGCCGCTCGGGAATGAGATCCCGCACGATTATAACGATAGGACTCACACGAGGCTTCTTGAAGGTTGACTGACTGCCTTCGGATTGATTACGCTTCGTTGATTTCTTGTTGACAGATGAAGGTTGTTGTTCAGCACTTTCCTTAGCAGCCGTCTCATACGGGAGAGTTCGCTCGATTAATCCTGCCAGAGAGGCGCAATGATGATTGAGCAACTGCACATGGGTCATCATGGTCTGCATAAAAGTGAGTGGATCAACCCGAACATCTTCTGATCGAGCCGAGTCCTGGGCACGATTTCCCGGCAGCGAGTGATTATTTCTCGGGTTTCGGTCCGCACTGCCTCTCCCCGTGCATCCTGACAGCTCTCCCCATACCGAAGTAGGAAGGTCGCATAATCATTATATTTCCCTAATGATTATCACTTTATTATTATGTCATTAGATGATGAAAATGAGTATACATGCTCTAACTTAGTGATTATATGAATGATTTCTTCAAGTGACATGATTATCGATGAAATTCTTGAAATGATTATCTTGAATAACTTAATAAGATTGGTAATATGATCATCCGGATCGACAACCGAGTAATGAAATGAATTGAGTAATTAATGAGTTAACACGATCGTCCTAATCATTAACTGAGTAATGAAATGAATTAAGTGATTAATGAGTTAATATGATCGTCCTGATTATTAACTGAGTAATGAAATGAATTAAGTGATTAATGAGTTAATATGATCGTCCTGATTATTAACTGAGTATTGAAATGAATTAAGTGATTAATGAGTTAATATGATCGTTCTGATCACAATGAATGATGATGTTTGAGGATTGTTAAATGATGAGTGATGAATGAATGACTATTGCCAGAAATTATACCATGGCGTTAGAAATCTTACAGTTCTTCCGGTCTGATTGGATCGGCATTTGCACAGGTCACACGTGACGCGAAAGTCCAATAATACTAGTCTGATGACGATGATTTCAAATGAGACAAGACTCGTAAGGTAGTATTCAAAACCACGCTCTGATACCAACTCTGTAACACCCCAAACTAGGCGAATATTACAGTGCCGTAGATCCCCAACTGGGACCCACGAGGCAAATGAAAATGAATGAATTACACAGTATAAATGTAGTACCGAACCACATTACAACAATAATTACTCCGATGAGGAGTTTAGTTACAACACACCAGGACAATACCGAATACTAGTGTATTTTATATGAAGATAAAATACACAACACTGAATGAAACGGAGTATCCAAATGAAAGTCTGCAGCGGAAAATAAAGGACAATAACATGAATAACTGAAAGATCGGGGCCCCCTACTAGTATCACCGGGACTCCTCGACATCAACATGCTATTCCCGTGCGTTTGCCTTGCCATGACCTGAAAAACAAAATCCCCAAACGGGGTCAGTTACATAGAACAACAATCCTCAAGGGTTGAAAATACACAATCATGATATATATGAAGTTATGAAAAATTCTTAATTATGAATTACGCTGAAGAGGGGTATCATAGTACGCCCGTAGTGTTCTGTGCGAGTGTACAAGACGAATGACCGGACACACCCATCCTTGTACCTAATTAGTCTCACGGTGTAACGCTTTCCCGTGTGCACGGTCCAATGTATCGGTGAACCCAATACATAACCATCGTGTGCCCGACTAAAAATTCCACACAACCACACCCGGCCACGCAATATGAACCCAGAAGGTCATATGAACGAGAATGACCATAATGAATATCAATGAATAATAATTAGACAAGGTCAATGAAAATAATAGTGAAGTGATTGATAACCCAATGCAATGATTTGGAACCGTCGTTCCTCGTGAATGAAATGATTATTCGACAATTACAAGTCTCAATATGATTAATACCATGATGAATGAATTATGATTATGAGTAATCAACAACAAAAAGGAATGAGTATCCTTTTAACCGAGTAAGAATTAACTTACTCGATACCAGTGACAATTATCCTTCCACGAACAACGTCCTAATTGAGATATCGGTCGCTCGAACAACCTTGAATTATACAATATCCAACAATCCGTTCAATATACGAATCAAACACGAATATAACGAACTCAAAACGTCGATACGATTAAACTAAGTCCATTGAGGCATTATATCAAACACGTTGTATCCAAACTCCGATTGTTTACAATCAAACCTCAATATACCAATATCAAAATCCCCAAGAAGTGTTTCAAACCAACAAAACATCTCCAATACGATCAATAATCCGTTATAAATATCCAAAAATGTGATTATAACAACAATTAATCGAAAATCCCCAATTCCAACTCGATATTCAAGGTGTTCTTGAATAATTCCTCAATAATCCAATGAATCCTTATACAAACTCATAATCATATACATATCCCTTCATATATCATGATTATAACGTCCAAAACATCATATCTCAACACAAAAATCGAAATTCAAGGTGTTGAAGAATATTACCTTTGAAGATCCAAGTACTTTAATCCGAAGAACACGCGTTAGATCGATTATCCGGGCTTCACGATCGAAAGGAGATGAAGAAAATTAAACACTCAAATGATTTGTGAAGGAAAATCCCTCCTAAAGCTCTCTCTCTCGGTTGCGGTGAAGAAGTGGGAAAGAAATGGAAGAAATGAGTGAAATGCTCAAAAAATGAATTTATAGGGGTTGACTCGGTTGTGAGACTCGACCGTGTCCGCTTGACACGGCCTTGCGCAGTGGCGGCGAGGACTCGACCGTGTCCTGCTTGACACGGTCGCGGCGCGGAGGGGCCTTCCGATAGTGACCCGTCCGACGGCGACTTCGGCATGACTCGATCGGTCTGGAACACGGTCGGGCGTGTCGCGATCGGTTCGCTTATCCGGAAGAGTTCGACTCGGCCGTGCCAGACGACACGGTCGGGTCCTGAGGCAGAGACTTCGGCATTTCCGGACGAGTACGGCACGGGCCGTGTCGGACGACACGGCCGAGTTCGGTCGGCAGTGATCGGCCAATAACTAAAAAATGAGCGGGGTAAGCTAAAACGACCATAACTCTCTCGTCCGGACTCCGATTGACTAACCGTTTGAACCATTGGAAAGCTAACTCGATGCTCTATAATATTGCAAAGATTTAGAATTTTTGGAGTCACCAAAAATTAATGGTGATCTAACAAAGTCGAACTCATATGAGGAAAGTTGAAACAATGAACAATAACGATACACAACTCGAAGTTTTTCCGAACGGTGAACACGGTGAATGAACATGATTGATGAATGATTATAATTGAGTGAAAATACACTGAGTGACAATCACCGAATGAAATTACTGAATGATAATGACTGAATTACAACCGGGTATTACATGCGGGCACCGGCCGGACGGGTGCGGCAGGAACCGGCGTAGCGCACGCTACGGCCGGAAGGCTGCGCGCGCTAACCGGCAGGTGTAGCGCACGCTACCGGATGGACTAACGCACGCTAGCGGGTCTGGACAGTGGAGTCCTGGGGGTTTTGGAATCGGTCACGCTCGGCAGGTAGCGCACGCTACTGGCGGACGCTGCGTACGCTACGGCCGGCAGGTAGCGCACGCTACGGCCGGAAGGCTGCGCACGCTACCTGGCCGAGTAGTGTAGTCCAGAAGGCCACTGGATCGCAGACTGGGCCGATAGAGCACGCTAGCTCGGCGGCCTAGCGCGCGCTAGTCCGGCCCAGTATAAATGTGACCGAGCAGTCGCGTTTTCATTCACTTTTCACTTCCTTCCTTCTCCGTCCGCGACTGGCGATTCATAGGTGACGAATCCATGTTGTTTGACAACAAATCCACGAAGTTCTTGAGTTCATAACATCAATCAATCGTCCGTTATCATCTTCTGATCCAGCGAATCAAGGTAATCTTCCTTAGAACCCTAATTTCGTGAATTTGGGGTTTTTTGCATTTTTGTCCGATTCGTTCCGTGTTGTTGATTAATTCATGATGGGTATGATTAATCTTGGTAGTATTCTTGTGTTTAACATCATTTAATCTATTGTTCTTCGTCGAATCGAAGTATATTTCTTGATTTCCTTCGAATTGACTTTTTGGGGGAATTTGTAATACCCGGTTGTAATTCAGTAATTATCATTCAGTATTTATCATTCAGTAATTGATACTCAGTAATTTTCACTCATTATTAATCATTTGTCACTCAGATTCAGTCATGGTATTCATCATTCAGAGTAATTGTATCGTGTATCAATCGTCATTCATCACTAATCTGATTGGAGTTTCGTGCCGTGTTTATCATCATTGTCATTTTCGTTGCGAACTGTGCGTGAGGGGTAGCGCACGCTACGTACTCCTTTTAGCGTACGCTAATTGGGTATAGGTAGCGCACGCTACCACTCAGCTTTAGCGCACGCTAAGGTTACCCTGGCTGCAGTCCAGAAGGTACTGGACTGCAGGTGAGTTATGAGTAGCGCACGCTACGAATGGTAAGTAGCGCGCGCTAGTGAGTTGTAGTAGCGCACGCTAATATGTGGTGTAGCGCGCGCTAAGGACAGATCAGGTTGAGTCCAGTGGCTACTGGACTGCACTGGATTAATTCTTAGCGCACGCTATGTGTTGTTTTCCGCATTACCACTATTCAACCCCCCTTCTAGTGGTGAATTTATCTCTTCAATCCGAATCGACGCATGCCAACTATTGTTGTACGTGAACTCGATCAATGGCAAATGCACGCTATCGAGGTCAGATCAGAGGACAGGCAGTTTCTGGATTCCAATACTGGGCATCACATAATTCGTTAGTGCACGCTAACAATGGGTTTTAACGTACGCTAGTGGTATGGCCTTAGCGCACGCTACAAAAAGGTACGTAGCGCGCGCTACCGTGTTCGGACAGTGGGTACTGGACTACCCAAATTACCCGTTAGCGCACGCTACGCACAAGGGCTAGCGCACGCTAACCTGGATTGGCTATATAATGGACAGTTAGCCTGAGTTTGTCATTTTATCATTCTTTCTCACTCCCTCATCGGTTTCGGGCGATTTCGGACATTTTGGAGAGTTCTCTTCGAGCTTCTATCATCCATCATCATCTTCAAGGCTTTGAGTTGGATTATCATCACTTCATCATCTCCTTAACATCGAATCAAAGGTATTAATTTCTTGGATCTAGAATTTCGGATTTTTGGGTTTTCCTTCCGATTTCTTCGTGTAAGCTTGGATTATCATTGGAATATGTTAGATATGGATTATCTACCTTGGATAAATATATTCCTACGGATTTAATGGTTAGTTTCGGAATTATTTCAAGAACCCTTGGGGTTGACTTCGGTTTATTGGGGATTTTCCGATTGATGTTGTTGTAATCATGAATTATGGATTCCTAATGGATTATCGATATCATTGAAGTGTTTTGTTAGTTCGAAATACTCATTTTGGTGTGGGTTTCGACATATTCGGGATTGGATATTTCCGAAGTTGTGTGGTTGGTTATGTATTCGTTGGAATGCCCTATGAGTTTGATTATCGTTGTTTCGACCTTTGGGTTAGTCGTGTTTTGTTGCTTGATACGTGTATTGAACGATTGTTGGTAATTATTGTTATTCAAGGTTGTTCGAGCGACCGGTATTTCACTTAGGACGTTGTTCGTGGACGGACATTCTTCATCGGTATTGAGTAAGTAAAATCTTACTCGGTTAAAAGGATACTCATTCCTTTTGTTGTTGATTGCTCATAATCATAATTCATTCATCATCATATTAATCATTTTGAGACTTGTAATTGTCGAATAATCATTTCATTCACGAGGAACGACGGTTCCAAATCATTTCATTGGGTTATCAATCACTTCATTATCACTTTCATATCGGTGAGTCATCTTGGCCTTGTCTAATTATTATTCATTGATATTCATCATGGTCATTCTCGTTCATGTGACCTTACGGGTTCATATTGCGTGGCCGGGTGTGGCTGTGTGGAATTTTTAGTCGGGCACACGATGGTCATGTATTGGGATCACCGATATATCGGACCGTGCACACGGTAACGCTTACCTCCGTGAGACTAATTAGGTACAAGGACGGGTGTGTCCGGTCATTCGTCTTGTACACTTGCACAGAACATTACGGGCGTACTATGATACTCCTCTTCAGCGTAATTCATAATTAAGAATATTTCATAACTTCAGTTAATTCATGATTGTGTAATTTCAACTCTTGGGGATTGTTGTTACGTATGGCGGCCAGTTGGGGATTTTGTTTTCGTGTCACGGCAAGGCAAAGGCACGGGAAGAGCATGTTGGCGGCGAGTCCGATGATACTAGTAGGGGCCCCAGTCATTCCGTTTGTTCATCATCTTGATCATTTTAGTTATTCCGTCATTTGTATTTTCCGCTGCAAATTCCGTTTGAGATGTTTATTTATTCAGGGTGGTGTATTTTATCTTCATATAAAATATACTAGTATTCGGTATTGTCCTGGTGTGCTGTACTTAAACTCCTCATCGGAGTACTTGGTAATATAATGTGGTTCGGTACTACAATTATATTATTTAATTCATCATTTTCATTCGCCTGGTGGGTCCCAGTTGGGGATTCACGGCACTGTAATATCCGCCTAGTTTGGGGTGTTACAGAGTTGGCATCGGAGCGTGGTTTTGAATACTACCCTCCAAGTCATGTCCCATTTGAAATCATCGTCATCGGACTAGTATCATTGGACTTTCGCGTCACGTGTGACCTGTGCAAATGCCGAGCCAATCAGACCAAGAACTGTAAGATTTCTAATGCCATGTATAATTTCTGGCAATAATCATTCATTCATAATTCATCAGTTAACAATCCTCAATCATCATTGTCATTTTGACCAGGACGGTCAGGTTAACTCATTAATAACTCGGTTCATTTCATTATTCAGTTGTTGATCATGAAGATCAAATCATTGATCATGTTCAAGATAATCATGTCACCTCAGTTGATCATTCATGTAATCACTGTGTTAGAGCGCGTATGCTCATTTTTATCATCTCATGTCATAATCATAACGTATTATTCATGTGGCGAATATAATCATCATGTGACTTTCCTACTTCAGTATGGAGAGGGCAAGAAGAGGACGTGGAGGACGAGGCCGTGGAGCGGGCCGAACCCCGAGAGCTCGTGTGAATACACGTGCAAACGCGAGGAATAATGCTAATTCATCGAGCAGCGACGCTGCCACTAATTCACCTGGACGCGATCATTCACTATCGGGGAGTCGTACCCGGGACACGGCTCAGTCAGAGGGTGTCCGGGTTGACCCACTCGCTTTTATGCAGGGCATGATGGCCCAAATGACCCAGATGGCTCAGTTGATGGAGACGATGCATAACTCCGTCAATCAAAATCAGCAAGCTCCTCCGCCGCCACCTCAGAGGGAAGAGAGGAATGTGAGTAATATCATCGGCGATATCTCTCGCCAGAGGCCACCTACTTTTGAGGGCTTGTCTGAGCCGGCAGATATCATTCATTGGCTCGAGCATTTCGAGAAGTTGTTTGCTATGGTAGAGTGTCCCTAGGGACACAAAGTTTCTGTTGCGGCTTACTACCTGGGTAAGAGCGCACATTCTTGGTGGTTATCGTTGAAGCCCACCAAAGGATCTTGTACTTGGGATCAGTTCAAGACTCTCATGATGGAGAGGTATTATCCGGCCCCACTCAGAGAGGCCAAGCTGTCGGAATTGCTCACCCCCGACCCCTCAACAGACGAGGATGTTCTCGCCATTGCCGAGAAATTTCAGGAACTTCTTCCTTTCGCCTCATCCATCATTCATTCAGAGGCGGATAAGATCAAGTCTTTCAGAAGAGGTCAAAACCCCGTATGAGACTTCGCCATTTAATCATAATTGCACCACGTTGGCCGAATTCATTGAGAAAGCTCTCACCTACGAGCTTACGCTAAGGAAATTGCTAAGCGGAACCTTCGTCTCGCTAGCAAGAAATCGAAGAATCGTAATCGACCAAGGCGGTCGACAACCTTCAAGAAACCCCGTGCGGCTCGCTTTTACGAGCGACTCCCGTGTCGTCTAAACCCGCGGAATCTCGGTCTCGAGCGGCGTTCGCCATCACCTGCTTTAATCTGGGGATCTTGGTCACCTCGGTACCAAGTGTCCGAGACAGACTATCACATGTCATAATTGTGGAATTGCTGGGCATAAGGCCCATTTTTGCCGTAGGGACTCCAAACCTACTCGGACGTCATCTCGTGCACCTAAGCGATCGATCGTTCAATCGTGCCACTCAATCAGCGTTGTTTAAAATGACAGGAGCGACTAAAGGTGGAGCTTTTAGCCAGCAGACGGGAGCGTCCGGTGCCGGGACTAGCAAGCCCCGGATCTATGAGATGAAGAAGACCGATGATCCAGAGGCCCGAATGATCTCAGGTACACTCGATATTCTATCTCAACCTGTGTGTACCCTTTTTGATACTGGTGCATCACATTCATTCATTTCCGAGTCATGTTTGAGTAGACTACGTCTGGGTAGTGCTACTAGTTGTGAGCCTTATGTCATTGGCCTACCTGATGGTAGACGAATTATCGGTAATCATGAGATTCAGAATTGTCTAATTCAGCTTCATGGTCGTGTATGGCCAGCGGACCTAATCGTGGTAGATTTGCCGAGGGACGACATCATCTTGGGTATTGATTGGATGGATCGTCATGATGCCATCATTAGTGTCCGTAAGCGTTTGGTCACTATCATTTCAGACGATGGGGTTGAATGTGTGTTTCAGGGAGGTAATCCCGGCTGTTCTGGTAAGGTCATTAATTTGATGAAAGCAATGAGATTACTCAATCAGGGGTGTGTCGGTTATTGGTGCTATATGGCCAAAACCGAGAAGTCATCAGTAATGTTAACGGATATTCCGGTAGTGAGGGAATATGCCGATGTTTTTCCAGACGAGTTACCTGGTTTGCCTCCACAGAGGGATGTGGAATTCACGATTGAGTTGGAGCCTGGTACGTCCCCGATATCGAAGGCACCGTACCGGATGGCCCCGACCGAAATGCAGGAATTAAAGAACCAACTTGAAGAGTTGTTCGAGAAGGGTTATATTCGACCGAGTGCGTCCCCGTGGGGAGCACCAGTGTTATTTGTCAAGAAGAAGGATGGTTCTTTCCGCTTGTGTATCGATTATCGGGAGTTGAACAGGGTGACAATCAAGAATAAGTATCCCTTACCCCGTATTGATGATCTCTTAGATCAACTTCAGGGAGCTTCAGTATTTTCCAAGATCGACTTAAGGTCTGGATATCATCAGTTACGGATCCGAGAGTCGGACATCGCGAGGACGGCGTTTCGAACACGCTGTGGTCATTATGAGTTTGTGGTTATGCCGTTCGGATTGAATAATGCACCTGCGGTATTCATGGAGTTAATGAATCGGGTTTTCATCGACTTTTTGGATCAGTTTGTTGTTGTCTTCATCGATGACATTTTGATTTATTCTCGTGACCGGGAGGAACACGAGTTTCACCTTCATCAAGTGCTCGACGTGTTGAGACGAGAACAACTTTATGGGAAGTTTTCCAAATGTGAGTTCTGGATGTCCGAGGTGACTTTTCTCGGACATGTAATTTCATCAGACGGAGTTCGTGTCGACCCTCAGAAGACGGAGGCTATTCGAGATTGGCTACCTCCGAAGAACGTTAAGGAAATCCGAAGTTTACTCGGATTAGCGGGTTATTATCGGCGAATTGTAGAGGGATTTTCTAGAATCGCTCAACCCTTAACGAACCTTTTGCGGAAGGATAAGAAATACACGTGGTCCGACGCGTGTCAACGGAGTTTTGAGGAACTCAAGAGCCGGTTAATGTCAGCACCTGTACTTTCCTTGCCGCAGGGAACGGAAGGATTTGTGGTCTATAGTGATGCGTCCGGACAGGGTCTCGGATGTGTGCTCATGCAGAACGGGAAGGTTATTGCCTATGCTTCACGGCAATTGAGACCTTACGAGGTTAATTATCCGACCCACGACCTGGAGCTAGCAGCCGTGGTGTTCGCTTTGAAGATTTGGCGTCATTACCTTTATGGCGTCACCTGTCAGATATTCACCGATCATAAGAGTTTAAAGTATATATTTACTCAGAAGGAGTTAAATATGCGTCAGAGACGGTGGTTGGAATTAATCAAAGATTATGATATCGAGATCCTCTATCACCCGGGCAAGGCGAACGTTGTCGCCGACGCCTTGAGTCGTAAGTCCGTTCAGGAGCAGATTGCTTGCCCGTTTAACAGTTCAGAAGGAGCTTCAGCAGGAATTCCTTAGACCCGAGATCGAGGTCTGGCTTCAGCGAGTTCAGGGGCAGCTTTGTATGTTAGAGATTTCATCGTCACTCGAGGAGGCAATTCGAGAGAATCAGGGTTCGGACCCATCATTGTTGCGCATCCGAGAGGATGTGGCTCAGGGTAAAGCCCCTGGATTTGTGGTCCACGAGGATGGACTTTTGAGGTTTAAGAATAGGTTGTGCGTACCGACGAATGTCGAGTTGAAAAACTCGATTTTGAAAGAAGCTCATGCTACCCCTTATTCTGTTCATCCGGGGTCTAGCAAGATGTACAAGGACTTGAAACAAAATTACTGGTGGAGTAATATGAAGCGAGAAGTCGCAGAATTTGTTTCGAGATGCTTAACCTGTCAACAAATTAAGATTGAACATCAGCGACCGGCGGGTATGCTGAAACCTCTTCCTATTCCCGAGTGGAAGTGGGAAGACATTTCTATGGATTTCATCACGAGTTTGCCGACGAGTCGTCGTGGCATGAATACGATCTCGGTGATCGTGGACCGCTTAACTAAATCAGCTCATTTCCTTGAGATCAAGGAGACGTGGGGTCCCGAGAGACTTGCTCAACTGTTCATCAAAGAGATAGTCAGACTGCACGGTACTCCTAATAGTATCGTTTCCGATCGTGACGAACGGTTTGTGTCTCATTTTTGGAAATCAGTTCATCGTGCTATGGGAACCCAGCTTAATCTCGATCGCTTTTCATCCTCAAATCAGACGGACAATCAGAGAGAACCATTCAGACATTAGAGGACATGTTGAGGGCATGCGTCCTCGATTGGAAAGACGATTGGGAAGCCCAACTACCATTGATCGAGTTCACGTATAATAATAGTTGGCATGCTTCGATCAAGATGGCACCTTACGAGGCCTTGTATGGTCGTCGTTGTCGATCTCCATTGTGTTGGGACGACTTATCAGAATCAACCGGCACCGAGCCCGATATGCTTATAGCCGCCCGTGAGAAGGTAACTTTGATCAAGAGTCGTTTGTTGACAGCTCAGAGTCGACAGAAATCATACGCAGATAACCGTCGTCGACCATTAGAGTTCGAGGCTGGTGACCATGTGTTGGTCAAGGTATCCCCGAGTCGTGGTATTTTCCGTTTTGGGAAGAGGGGAAAGTTGAGTCCGAGATTCATTGGACCGTTTGAGATTTTGAATCGAGTAGGCGAGTTAGCTTATCGATTGGCTTTACCTCCGGCGTTGAGCCGAATTCATAATGTGTTTCATGTCTCCCAGCTGCGGAAGTATGTTGCCGACCCGAGCCACATACTTCAGTTCGACGAAATCGAGATCGCCGACGATCATTCATATGAGGAGCGTCCTATGCGAGTTTTAGAATGACGAAGCAAATAGTTGAGGAATAAGACGATTCCTTTGGTTAAAATTCAGTGGTCTAGACACGGAGTCGAAGAGGCTACTTGGGAAACCGAGGATAGTATGCGGGAGAGTTATCCCGAGTTGTTTGACCCTTAGTTTCGGGGACGAAACTCTTTTAAGGGGGGTGTATGTAATACCCGGTTGTAATTCAGTAATTATCATTCAATATTTATCATTCAGTAATTGATACTCAGTAATTTTCACTCATTATTAATCATTTGTCACTCAGATTCAGTCATGGTATTCATCATTCAGAGTAATTGTATCGTGTATCAATCGTCATTCATCACTAATCTGATTGGAGTTTCGTGCCGTGTTTATCATCATTGTCATTTTCGTTGCGAACTGTGCGTGAGGGGTAGCGCACGCTACGTACTCTTTTAGCGTACGCTAATTGGGTATAGGTAGCGCACGCTACCACTCGGCTTTAGGCACGCTAAGGTTACCAGGCCGCATCCGGAAGGTACTGGACTGCAGGTGAGTTATGAGTAGCGCACGCTACGAATGGTAAGTAGCGCGCGCTAGTGAGTTGTAGTAGCGCACGCTAATATGTGGTGTAGCGCGCGCTAAGGACAGATCAGGTTGAGTCCAGTGGCTACTGGACTGCACTGGATTAATTCTTAGCGCACGCTATGTGTTGTTTTTAGCGTACGCAATCGATATTATAGCGCACGCTAAATAATGGTTGTAGCGCACGCTATCGAGGTCAGATCAGAGGACAGGCAGTTTCTGGATTCCAATACTGGGCATCACATAATTCGTTAGCGCACGCTAACAATGGGTTTTAACGTACGCTAGTGGTATGGCCGTAGCGCACGCTACAAAAAGGTACGTAACGCGCGCTACCGTGTTCGGACAGTGGGTACTGGACTACCCAAATTACCCGTTAGCGCACGCTACGCACAAGGGCTAGCGCACGCTAACCTGGATTGGCTATATAATGGACAGTTAGCCTAAGTTCGTCATTTTATCATTCTTTCTCACTCCCTCATCGGTTTCGGGCGATTTCGGACATTTTGGAGAGTTCTCTTCGAGCTTCTATCATCCATCATCATCTTCAAGGCTTTGAGTTGGATTATCATCACTTCATCATCTCCTTAGCATCGAATCAAAGGTATTAATTTCTTGGATCTAGAATTTCGGATTTTTGGGTTTTCCTTCTGATTTCTTCGTGTAAGCTTGGATTATCATTGGAATATCTTAGATATGGATTATCTACCTTGGATAAATATATTCCTACGGATTTAATGGTTATTTTCGGAATTATTTCAAGAACCCTTGGGGTTGACTTCGGTTAATTGGGGATTTTCCGATTGATGTTGTTGTAATCATGAATTATGGATTCCTAATGGATTATCGATATCATTGAAGTGTTTTGTTAGTTCGAAATACTCATTTTGGTGTGGGTTTCGACATATTCGGGATTGGATATTTCCGAAGTTGTGTGGTTGGTTATGTATTCGTCGGAATGCCCTATGAGTTTGATTATCGTTGTTTCGACCTTTGGGTTAGTCGTGTTTTGTTGCTTGATACGTGTATTGAACGATTGTTGGTAATTATTGTTATTCAAGGTTGTTCGAGCGACCGGTATTTCACTTAGGACGTTGTTCGTGGACGGACATTCTTCATCGGTATTGAGTAAGTAAAATCTTACTCGGTTAAAAGGATACTCATTCCTTTTGTTGTTGATTGCTCATAATCATAATTTATTCATCATCATATTAATCATTTTGAGACTTGTAATTGTCGAATAATCATTTCATTCATGAGGAACAACGGTTCCAAATCATTTCATTGGGTTATCAATCACTTCATTATCACTTTCATATCGGTGAGTCATCTTGGCCTTGTCTAATTATTATTCATTGATATTCATCATGGTCATTCTCGTTCATGTGACCTTCCGGGTTCATATTGCGTGGCCGGGTGTGGCTGTGTGGAATTTTTAGTCGGGCACACGATGGTCATGTATTGGGATCACCGATACATCGGACCGTGCACACGGTAACGCTTACCTCCGTGAGACTAATTAGGTACAAGGACGGGTGTGTCCGGTCATTCGTCTTGTACACTTGCACAGAACATTACGGGCGTACTATGATACTCCTCTTCAACGTAATTCATAATTAAGAATATTTCATAACTTCAGTTAATTCATGATTGTGTAATTTCAACTCTTGGGGATTGTTGTTCAGTAAATCGACCCCGTTGGGATTTTGTTTTCGTGTCACGGCAAGGCAAAGGCACGGAAGAGCATGTTGACGGCGACGTGTCCCAGTGATTGTAGTAGGGGCCCCAGTCATTCCGTTTGTTCACCATCTTGATCATTTTAGTTATTCCGTCATTTGTATTTTCCATTGCAAATTCCGTTTGAGATGTTTATTTATTCGGGGTGGTGTATTTTATCTTCATATAAAATATACTAGTATTCGATATTGTCTGGTGTGTCAGACTTAAACTCCTCATCGGAGTACTTGGTAATATAATGTGGTTCGGTACTACAATTATATTATTTAATTCATCATTTTCATTCGCCTGGTGGGTCCCAGTTGGGGATTCACGGCACTGTAATATCCGCCTAGTTTGGGGTGTTACAGAATTGTCCTCGATCTCGTTTTTCATCCGTTTTCGATGGATCGATTATGGTTAAATGATGTTGTTAAACATATTCTATGGATTGTATATCCATATTTCAACTTGAAATTTCGTTTTCGGGTTTTGACGGGACGAATCGTGTTCTTGGCCGTTTTGGGGAAATCCTTGAACTTTCGTCATTTGTTCTTTGAATTCAGCGGCTTTGGGTCATACTTTGGAATTCATTTTCGTTGTTATTGTTTTCGTTCGTAGTTCATTGTTGTGGATTGTCGTTCGGTGGAGTCGGCGAGTTCATAGTCGGTTCGTGCCAACCTACTTCGGCCGATTCTCCGCGTTGTGGTTATTCGAGGCAAGTACCTTGCCCATACTTTTCTTATTTTATGGATCTGATGATCGATGATCATCTTGGTGTGTTTGTTTGGTTGTTTGAAATGAAGTTTCAAAAGATTTCGGTTTGGCCTCGTTAAAGGCTTTCTTTCAAAACGCGTGTGTTTTGTGAACGGTGTGTTTTGAGAATTGATTATGATTTGATTATTTTGAACATTGAAGTCTTTGATGATGATATTCCTGTGTTTTTAGTTATGGGATCGTGTATTTCGTATTTAATCTTGTTATGGTGTTTTTGAAGAGTTTGATAACGGCGTCGAGTAAGTGGCCATCTCTAGTGAGTATTCTTAATGAACTTACATTCTTAGCATATTAGTATTGCATGAGTAACGTGTGTGTGTGTATGCTCACTACGGGTTAGATCCGACGGGGTCTCGGTAGGGGTCCACAGAGACGTGGATCGACGGTTAATTGTGGTGCATTTTGCAACTGTGATTTGGATTATTGGCGTTTCCGGAAACGAGTATTTTGAACGGTTTTCATTTGCATGCATTGACTAAGTGTGTAAGAGGTAAGTTGTTCGTTTGGCCTACTTGGCTAGGATGGCACTAGAGTATTTTGTTGTTTGTGTTAAATCCTTTATTTGTGGATTTTGATGTTGGGAGACGAACCTTGTGGTCGTTATTGTGTACTGTGAGTTGATGAGATTTGGGGCTAAAATCCCAATGGTTTTGTAAGAGTCATTTAATGGATTTGGGGCTAAAATCCCAATGGTTTGGTAAAGGTCATTTTTCAAAAAGTAAACCTTTGGGGGCGGTGACCCCTTTCGTCTTTTGGATTTTGAAAAGTAGGATTTGATAATCCTAAATTGTTTTCTATTAAAACTCTCGATGGCATTCTAAACCGTTTTATAAATCATTTCCATTTATTTATGATATTTCGATTTTGAAATGTTTTCTCAAACTCTTGCCTCGGGAAGTGTTCATCCTATTGTATTTGAATCTTTGAGGATTCCTGGTTATTGTTATTCGTGGAATGTGAATTGTATGGCTCGTATTTGCACTTTGTTCTTGCACTATCAAAACAGTGGAGTTTTGCTAACCCCCGAGTATTCGGGGGGTGGATGTCTATTTTTGCATTCAGGTTTTGGAGCATAGCACAGGGTCGGCACGAAGGATGATGAAAGATGAACGATACTAATCACACGAGGATCCGTTGATGTCGTATTGGTCTAGTTATATTTTCTTTTCCGCTGCAGTATCTTTTCCCCGTTGTACGGGAGTTTATCAGATTTTGACCCTGCGTGGGTATGTGTTTGGAATTGAGTTGTATGTTATTATTGAAAGACCAAATCGGCTCATCGAGTCATTTTAGCCTTAAAGGCGATGTTTAGATGTTTGATTTTAGTTATCAGCCTGGTAGATCCTCGAGGAGAGGGTCTACGGCGTGTAATATCCCTGAGCGGATTGGGGGTGTTACATAAATGGTATCAGAGCTTAGGTTGAGGAAACCTAGGCTGTCGGGTCAAGTCGTGTTGTTTGAGTATTTTTTCGTCGGATTTTATCTCACTGAGTCGTGTCGCGACGCGTCGTTTGAGTTTGTTGGTCGTGATTAGTATCGTGGGGCGATCATCATCTTCGTGCGACCTGTGGAAGTAAGTCTTCCTTCTTTGTGTTGTGCCTCGTGTGACACGAGCTATTTTTATGATTATTTGTTAAGTAATGGAATCCTTATGTGAATTTTTATTTCACGATATGTTTTTAGTTGACTCTCGTATTTGATTTATACGAGGAGTGTCGTCGCTTGTGATGTCTTTTTATTGTTGTTTTTGTCCGTTGTTGATGATTTTCGAATTGATTTGCACGTTTAACAAGTTCTATTGTGGAAGCTTTGTGCTTATACACGCTCGACTTGTTCACTAGCCAGTGCCCTTAGAGGCCTCGAATGGGGTCAGTATTTTTTTTCTGAATGTGGTATTTTATCGTTTATTTCCGTTTAAAGACATGTATTGTCTTGATTTTAAATGTTTTGATGCGTGTACTAGGAGTTGTTTTAGTGAACGTCGATATGTGTGAGTTTTGGGCATTCTGGCCTATTGGATTTTTGAAAACCTTGAGTATCTTAGAAAAAAATAAATTTCGAGACATACTTTTCAAATGAGTTATTTTCTTGTGGTACATCCAAGGTGCCACAATATATTTCAAAAAAAATTCTACTTCGAGGACCAAAATACTTTGAGATATTTTCAATGTTTTAGAAACACTTTTATTTAGACCCGGGGGTCGAATATTCTGAAAGTTTTCACTAAGAGAAAGTGTCCTCATTTTTATTAAATGCGAAATGGTTCTCCAATGTCTCGATAACGATGTTTCAGGATTTGTACTTTTTGAAAGGGTGATACTCAAGATCAACCGGTGTTCTAAATTATTTTCAAAGTGAGGTTTTTGTTTTTAAAACCTATCCATTCCCGTTTGAGGGCTGGGTATGTATGTATAATGTTTGCATTGTCATTTTGATGTTTTCTCCCGAGTATGATCGAGTTGGCGGCGTGAGCGTTGAATTGTTTTCCACACATTTGTTGTGTTAGCCCCCTGTGAGAGGCGGGATGTTGGTGTTGAATGTTGTCGCCTCGTGGTGATTTCTGCGTTGTCGCGCATGTGCGAGCTATTAGAGCTTGGTTTGGTATGACCGTGTGCATCGGTGATCGTTCCGTTATGTGTCGGTTGTTTAATGTCTTGTTACTTTGCTCCCATTTTTTGTGAATTTCGTGGACGAGGTCGGAGGTAATGCCCATACTATTTTGACTTCTGTATTTTCTCTTTCTCCAGTCTATCGATTCGCTCATGTTCGTTGATACTTTATGAACTTGTTCTATATTTCGGTTTCATCGTCCGAACGAGCTGTGATCTTGTTGTGGGTCGATCTGGTTATCGATGTGACTTTTTCGGGTTCAGTTCGATTCTTGTGAACCTTGTTCGGGAGTGACATCATCTGGTTCTATTAGTTCTTTTATTCGAAGTGGATCGGATTTGGAACTCTTGTGTTTTCGACTATGTCGACTCATTATGTTCGTTGATATTTCTGGGCTTGTCCTGCCCCTTGCTTTTGTTGATCGAACGAGTGTGGTATTGTTTCGGAATAATTCGTTTGTCGTTGTGACTTTTCAGTCGCTATTCCCTTTCGTGTGGATCTTATGGGAATGCATGTCTTGTAGTTCTCACTAGATCATCCTAGGAGTTGTTGTTTGAATTTTATAATCCTTCGTGTTTCGGACATGATTGTTCGATTTTTGTTGTCTCGATCGTTTGTTTGTTTGGTTATTGTTCTCGTTTCGTGATTATTGAGCATTCAGGCTCCTTCCTAATTCCCTTAAGTTCGGGAAATTAGTCTCGTTTTCGATCTTTCAACCTTAGGCGGTGGAATTCCGTATTTGTTCAGCGTTTGGCTCGCGTTTTGATTGATGAACCGTTGGGTTGGTCAATCGTATTGATTTTCATTCGCTGTGTTTTGTGATTTTCGGATAATTGACTTGGCTATATTATCCGTTCGATGATGCTTGTCATTTGTTGGTTTTATGATATCCCTAACGGCGACGTTGTGTTGGTCGTCGTGAAGCGTGTTTTCACACCGTATATTCCGTTGCGTTGTTTGTAACGTTTCTCCGTTGGGCGTTAGTTACGCGTTTCTTGCGTATCTCGTTGAGTTTTCCTGGCGGAATATTGCTTCTCCCTACTTGTTTTAAGTTTCGGGACGAAACTTCTTTTAAGGAGGGTAGAATGTAATATCCGCAATTTTCGATTTTCGGTAAATTTCTTTTTTCGGCCGGAGTCCGTTTTAACGACTCGCTCATGACCGTTTCATCATTCTGAGAATGATTAATTCTACACTTTTTGAGATCCGAGTTTGTTTCGGTGTCGTTTCGTTGAGTTCCGTGCTTTTTAGCGACTTTTCCGCACTTGAGTTCGATTCTTGCGAATCTCGTTCGAAACTGCTGTTTCGAGTTTTCCGTAAGTCCGTTTAACTTTGTTAGACGTGTTGTGAACTTCGGTTTGGTTATTCGATCACGTACCGTGATTTCCGGGCGTTTTGGGCCATTTTGTAATTTCTTGAAAGTTACGGGTATCCGTATCTGTAATTGTTGTCTCGACCCGTTTCTTGGTCGCGTATGATTAATTATTATATTATGTTTTCATTTCGGGTCGTTGATATCGTCCGCGAACTTTTCGTCGTGTTCGTTCCGTGCGTTTTCGGAAATCGGGTCGTCGAGCCTCGGCGGCCATGGATCGCCGGACGATTATGCACCGCCGGACAAAGGGCAGAACCGGCGAAGCGCACGCTATGGCCGGAAGGCGCGCGCGCTAACCGGCAGTGTAGCGACGCCACCGGGCCGCCTAACGACGCTAGCGGGTCTGGACAGCTGGAGTCCTGGGGTTTTGGAATCGGCCACGCCGGCAGTAGCACACGCCATCGCTTGACGCCGCAGACGCTACGGCCGGCAGTAGCGCACGCCACGGCCAAGGCTGCGACGCTACCCGCCGAATCAGCCTAGTCCGTAAAACCATCCGGATCGCGGCACGGGCCGAGAAGACGCTAGCCGGGCGCCTTTAGCGCGCGCTAGTCCGGCCCAGTATAAATGTGACCGAGCAGTCGCGTTTTCATTCACGTTTCACTTCCTTCCTTCTCCGTCCGCGACTGGCGATTCATAGGTGATGAATCCATGTTGTTTGACAACAAATCCACGAAGTTCTTGAGTTCATAACATCAATCAATCGTCCGTTATCATCCTTTGATCCAGCGAATCAAGGTAATCTTCCTTAGAACCCTAATTTCTTGAATTTGGGGGTTTATGCATTTTCGTCCGATTCGTTCCATGTTGTTGATTAATTCATGATGGGTATGATTAATCTTGGTAGTATTCTTGTGTTTAACATCATTTAATCCATTGTTCTTCGTCGAATCGAAGTATATTTCTTGATTTCCTTCGAATTGACTTTTTGGGAGAATTGTCCTCGATCTCGTTTTTCATCCGTTTTCGATGGATCGATTATGGTTAAATGATGTTGTTAAACATATTCTATGGATTGTATATCCATATTTCAACTTGGAATTTCGTTTTCGGGTTTTGACGGGACGAATCGTGTTCTTGGCCGTTTTGGGGAAATCCTTGAACTTTCGTCATTTGTTCTTTGAATTCAGCGGCTTTGGGTCATACTTTGGAATTCATTTTCGTTGTTATTGTTTTCGTTCGTAGTTCATTGTTGTGGATTATCGTTCGGTGGAGTCGGAAAGTTCATAGTCGGTTCGTGCCAACCTACTTCGGCCGATTCTCCGCGTTGTGGTTATTCGAGGCAAGTACCTTGCCCATACTTTTCTTATTTTATGGATCTGATGATCGATGATCGTCTTGGTGTGTTTGTTTGGTTGTTTGAAATGAAGTTTCAAAAGATTTCGGTTTGGCCTCGTTAAAGGCTTTCTTTCAAAACGCGTGTGTTTTGTGAACGGTGTGTTTTGAGAATTGATTATGATTTGATTATTTTGAACGTTGAAGTCTTTGATGATGATACTCCTGTGTTTAAAGTTATGGGATCGTGTATTTCGTATTTAATCTTGTTATGGTGTTTTTGAAGAGTTTGATAACGGCGTCGAGTAAGTGGCCATCTCTAGTGAGTATTCTTAATGAACTTACATTCTTAGCATATTAGTATTGCATGAGTAACGTGTGTGTGTGTATGCTCACTACGGGTTAGATCCGACGGGGTCTCGGTAGGGGTCCACAGAGACGTGGATCGACGGTTAATTGTGGTGCATTTTGCAACTGTGATTTGGATTATTGGCGTTTCCGGAAATGAGTATTTTGAACGGTTTTCATTTGCATGCATTGACTAAGTGTGTAAGAGGTAAGTTGTTTGTTTGGCCTACTTGGCTAGGATGTCACTAGAGTATTTTGTTGTTTGTGTTAAATCCTTTATTTGTGGATTTTGATGTAGGGAGACGAACCTTGTGGTCGTTCTTGTGTACTGTGAGTTGATGAGATTTGGGGCTAAAATCCCAGTGGTTTTGTAAGAGTCATTTAATGGATTTGGGGCTAAAATCCCAACGGTTTGGTAAAGGTCATTTTTCGAAAAGTAAACCTTTGGGGGCGGTGACCCCTTTCGTCTTTTGGATTTTGAAAAGTAGGATTTGATAATCCTAAATTGTTTTCTATTAAAACTCTCGATGGCATTCTAAACCGTTTTATAAATCATTTCCATTGATTTATGATATTTCGATTTTGAAATGTTTTCTCAAACTCTTGCCTCGGGAAGTGTTCATCCTATTGTATTTGAATCTTTGAGGATTCCTGGTTATTGTTATTCGTGGAATGTGAATTGTATGGCTCGTATTTGCACTTTGTTCTTGCACTAGCAAAACAGTGGAGTTTTGCTAACCCCCGAGTATTCGGGGGGTGGATGTCTATTTTTGCATTCAGGTTTTGGAGCATAGCACAGGGTCGGCACGAAGGATGATGAAAGATGAACGATACTAATCACACGAGGATCCGTTGATGTCGTATTGGTCTAGTTGTATTTTCTTTTCCGCTGCAGTATCTTTTCCCCGTTGTACGGGAGTTTATTGTATTTTGACCCCTGCGTGGGTATGTGTTTGGAATTGAGTTGTATGTTATTATTGAAAGATCAAATCGGTCTACTGAGTCATTTTAGCCTTAAAGGCGATATTTAGATGTTTGATTTTAGTTATCATCCTGGTAGATCCTCGAGGAGAGGGTCTACGGCGTGTAATATCCCTGAGTGGATTGGGGGTGTTACATAAATGGTATCAGAGCTTAGGTTAAGGAAACCTAGGCTGTCGGGTCAAGTCGTGTTGTTTGAGTCTTTTTTCGTCGGATTTTTTCTGACTGAGTCGTGTCGCGACGCGTCGTTTGAGTTTGTTGGTCGTGATTAGTATCATGGGGCGATCATCATCTTCGTGCGACCTGTAGAAGTAAGTCTCCCTTCTTTATGTTGTGCCTCGTGTGACACGAGCTATTTTTATGATTATTTGTTAAGTAATGGAATCCTTATGTGAATTTTGATTTCACGTTATGTATTTAGTCGACTCTCGTATTTGATTTATACGAGGAGTGTCGTCGCTTTTGATGTCTTTTTATTGTTGTTTTTGCCCGTTGTTGATGATTTTCGAATCGATTTGCACGTTTTACAAGTTCTATTGTGGAAGCTTTGTGCTTATACACGCTCGACTTGTTCACTAGCCAGTGCGGGAGGGTCCTTAGAGGCCTCGAATGGGGTCAGTATTTTTGTTCTGAATGTGGTATTTTATCGTTTATTTCCGTTTAAAGACATGTATTGTCTTGATTTTAAACGTTTTGATGCGTGTACTAGGAGTTGTTTTAGTGAACGTCGATATGTGTGAGTTTTGGGCATTCTGGCCTATTGGATTTTTGAAAACCTTGAGTATCTTATAAAAAAATAAATTTCGAGACATACTTTTCAAATGAGTTATTTTCTTGTGGTACATCCAAGCTGCCACAATATATTTCAAAAAAATTTCTACTTCGAGGACCAAAATACTTTGAGATATTTTCAATGTTTTAGAAACAGTTCTATTTAGACCCGAGGGTCGAATATTCTGAAAGTTTTCACTAAGAAAAAGTGTCCTCATTTTTATTAAATGCGAAATGGTTCTCCAATGTCTCGATAACGATGTTTCACGTTTGTACTTTTTGAAAGGGTGATACTCAAGATCAACCGGTGTTCTTCTAAATTATTTTCAAAGTGAGGTTTTCGTTTTTAAAACCTATCCATTCCCGTTTGAGGGTTGGGTATGTATGTATAATGTTCGCATTGTCATTTTGATGTTTGCTCCCGAGTATGATCGAGTTGGCGGCGTGAGCGTTGAGTTGTTTTCCACACATTTGTTGTGTTAGACCCCTGTGAGAGGCGGGATGTTGGTGTTGAATGTTGTCGCCTCGTGGTGATTTCTGCGTTGCCGCGCATGTGCGAGCTGTTAGAGCTTGGTTTGGTATGACCGTGTGCATCGGTGATCGTTCCGTTATGTGTCGGTTGTTTAATGTCTTGTTACTTTGCTCCCATTTTTTGTGAATTTCGTGGACGAGGTCGGTGGTAATGCCCATACTATTTTGACTTCTGTATTTTCTCTTTCTCCAGTCTATCGATTCGCTCATGTTCGTTGATACTTTATGAACTTGTACTGTATTTCGGTTTCATCGCCCGAACGAGCTGTGATCTTGTTGTGGGTCGATCTGGTTATCGATGTGACTTTTTCGGGTTCAGTTCGATTCTTGTGAACCTTGTTCGGGAGTGACATCATCTGGTTCTATTAGTTCTTTTATTCGAAGTGGATCGGATTTGGAACTCTTGTGTTTTCGACTCTGTCGACTCATTATGTTCGTTGACATTTCTGGGCTTGTCCTGCCCCTTGCTTTTGTTGATCGAACGAGTGTGGTATTGTTTCGGAATAACTCGTTTGTCTTTGTGACTTTTCAGTCGCTATTCCCTTTCCTCTGGATCTTATGGGAATGTATGTCTTGTAGTTCTCACTAGATCATCCTGGGAGTTGTTGTTTGAATTTTATTATCCTTCGTGTTTCGGACATGATTGTTCGATTTTTGTTGTCTCGATCGTTTGTTTGTTCGGTTATTGTTCTCGTTTCGTGATTGTTGAGCATTCAGGCTCCTTCCTAATTCCCTGAAGTTCGGGAAATTAGTATCGTTTTCGATCTTTCAACCTTAGGCGGTGGAATTCCGTATTTGTTCAGCGTTTGGCTCGCATTTTGATTGATGAACCGTTGGGTTGGTCAATCGTATTGATTTTCGTTCGCTGTGTTTTGTGATTGTCGGATAATTGACTTGGCTATATTATCCGTTCGATGATGCTTGTCATTTGTTTGTTTTATGATATCCCTAACGGCGACGTTGTGTTGGTCGTCGTGAAGCGTGTTTTCACATCGTATATTCCGTTGCGTTTTTTGTAACGTTTCGCCGTTGGGCGTTAGTTACGCGTTTCTTGCGTATCTCGTTGAGTTTTCCTGGAGGGATATTGCTTCTCCCTACTTGTTAAGTGTTTAATTACTGTTTACTTAATTTTCTTATATAAATATGTAAAAAAAATGTCGATGAATTATGACATTCACCTTAATTGATATCCAGATGACGCACATACAAAGTGATGGCCACCCGATGTGGTCACGTCAGTTGATGATTCTTTCGATGAAGCTTGTTATTTATATCTAGAGTTTATTCGATGACGAAGGTAAATGGTGTGACATTTGTATGTATCGACAGAGATCAAAGAAGGAGGTGTCAAAATTATGGGGTTATGATTGACGGTGGATATTACGGTGTTCTTCTCGATATAGTGGAACTAATTTATGGAGAAGACTTGACAGTGTACTTGTTTAAGTGTAGGTGGTTTGATACTAATCCTAAAATCGAAAGGGAGGATAATTATTAACTTTTATCTGTTGATACTTCTACAAGTTGGTATGTAGGTGATCCTTTTGTTTTTGCGACATCAGTTAAACCAATTTACTACATGGGTGACTTGGTAAAAAAAGAAGCATGGAAGATCGTAAATTATGTGGCTACAAGAAATATATGTAGTGCGGATACACTTGGACAAGCAGTAGATAAGGATGACGATGAGGCATATCAAGATCCGAATACAGCTAATATTCCACCATCCTCCACAAGACTACTGAATAATGTTGTAGAAGGTCGAGTGGTTCAACTACATGGTGAAGAACGTGGGTTCATAGATGTAGGTACAGATGAATTACGTACATACTCTGATGAAGATGATGATGAAGAGTTCAGATATATGGTGCCAGTTATCAACTCCGATAGAGACAGAATCAAGTGGTGATTCGGACTACGAGCCTTATAAGGGCATATCATTTGTGAAAATTCCATAAATATTTGTTTTGTTTGAAAATTCAGAAAATATTCCAAGTAAAATGTTTGTGTAGTGTGCTTAAAAAATATGCAAAAATATAAGTCAAAGACGGTAATCATTGTTGTTTGTACTTTTCATCATTAAAAATTAGGGTTAATGACTCCAAAATCCACAACCTTTCATCCGACTTTCATTTTTTCCACAACCTTTTCAAAAATCATGTAAATCCACAACCTTTGACACTTGTTCGATTTTTCTATAATTTTGATTTAGCCCCAAATTCGGTCCTACGTGGACGCCGGGAGTGTGTCGCCGCCGAAAATTCAAACTGCATCGGTTTTAAGCTTAGGGTTAATAACGCAAAAATACACAACCTTTGATTCCCCTTTCATTTTTTCCACAACATTTGGCACTTGTTCGATTTTTCCATTAGCAGCATCTAAAAAGTTGAAAAATATTTTCAATTTTTAGTTTTTTGCACAATTTTAAGGACGGCTTTATAATGTAGTTCTATTTTCTTTTTTTTTGGTTTTTCTGAAAAAAAATCAGTTTGTAGAGTTCCTCGTTTTAGATTTATGACTAGTTAGTTTTCCAATTAGTATATCATGATATTAAAACAATATACTTCCTAAAAACTGAAAGCTAAGAAAAACCAAAAAAAAAATACAGTTGAAATATGGGGAAAAAACAGATTATATTACATAAGTGCAAATAATTAAGGAAAACATTCTTGCCTATTTATTGCCATAAAACCAAATCACCTTACAAACAAACAATTGACATCTGAAACACACACACACAAGAAAAAACACTGATTTTTTTTTTGGGTTTTTCTTAGCTTTCAGTTTTTAGGAAGTATATTGTTTTAAGATCATGATATACTAATTGGAAAACTAACTAGTCATAAATCTAAAAAGAGGATCTCTACAAACTGATTTTTTTTTTCTGAAAAACAAAAAAAAAATAGAACTACATTATAAAGTCGTCCTTAAAATTGTGCAAAAAAACTAAAAATTGAAAATAATTTTCAACTTTTTAGATGCTGCTAATGGAAAAATCGAACAAGTGCCAAAGGTTGTGGAAAAAATGAAAGGGACATCAAAGGTTGTGTATTTTGGCGTTATTAATCCTAAGCTTAAAATCGATGCAGTTTGAATTTTCGGCGGCGACACACTCCCGGCGTCTACGTAGGATCCACGTAGGACCGAATTTGGGGCTAAATCAAAATTCTGGAAAAATCGAACAAGTGCCAAAGGTTGTGGATTTACAGGATTTTTGAAAAAGTTGTGGAAAAAATGAAAGTTGGATGAAAGGTTGTGGATTTTGGCGTCATTAACCCTAAAAATTATTACATGATTTATTTAAATTTTATTAAAAAACTTAAAATTATTTCAAATTTTGATGATTTTTCATCCCTTTTAAAAATTAAGTGTATAAATATGACTTTTTTATGTATATATTTATAACTAGATTTAAATATATAAAATATTATTATATAAAAACTGTATAAATATTTAAAAACTCATTATATAAAAATTGTACGAATATAAAAATATATAATCATTATATATATAACAAAATTAAAATGCATAAAATATCAGTACACATGTATAAATATAAAAACTGTCATTAAATGTACGTATGATAAACATGACTCAGTGGAAAAATGCCATATTACCTATGCAAAATGGCCCGGTTTCGAACCCTGACAGCCACTGAGTCATATTTTTTTTTGCATTAAGTATAACAAACGGTAGTCGTCGGCTAAAGTCCTAGAGATAGCTGACAACACTATTGTCGTCGGCTAAAGTGTAGCACCCGTGTTGTTCGTTGACACAATTGGGTCGCACTTGTCTAGAACACGCGGAAGTCCCTATCCGCAGATGTAACACCCCCAATATATTCAGGAATATTACAGCGCCGTAAATCCTTTACATAAGAATTTACAAGGCTGAAGAAATAAAAAGACAATAACAGATACCAACGTATGAAAGTAACTGAAATATAATACAAACAGTTCTGGCCAATACTGAAAATATAAATATCCAAAGGAAAAGTATTAATACATCACCAATCCAAATCATCACAACCGACGATGTAATCGAGTACTTATTAAAACAAGACAATTAATAGACAAATAAACCCGACCGAAACATCACTCTGCACCCTCGTCGTCATGCAACTCCAGTGGTTGTTTTCCTGCTCTCCTGGATCCTGAACATAAACAAATGTTCACCCCCGAAGGGTTAGCACAACGATGCTAGTACAAGTACCACAACATATTATTCCACATCTCATGAAGAATAATAATAAGATGAATGACAAATTACCAACGAGACTTCTCCTACGAGAAACTCATGAATAACATACACAAATGATAATCACAACATGATATCACAACATACACATGGTAATTCCGACGATCCAGCATTCACTGCCTAGAACCCATGATGATCCCGTCAGACCAACCCGTGGTGGAAAAACCCGCCCGATGATCCAGCGCACGCTAGCATAGATCCCCCGATGATCCCGTCGGACCAACACGAGGTGGACATACAACAACAACATATATGCACAACAATATGTATAACATCAATACATAAAACAATTAAGGTATTTGACTCGATTCGAAGACAAGAATAATACTTCAATGAATAACGAAACACTCGAAGGTCGCCCCTTCGATCAATCACGTAGCAAGCTCGAACCTTAAACAAAAGAAATAATATAGAGTTCATCTCACGTAGTACGAACATCTAACAATCCAAATTACGGTCGGAAGTTCATAAAACGTATACTGCCTGAACTGCTTAACGTACGTTACGTAACCTAGGTAGCGTACGTTAAGCCTACTCGTTAGCGGACATAAGCTACGAAGTCTAGCGTACGCTAACCATGTATCGGCAATCCTCTCTAATCAGCGGACTGACTCGCCTGATGCCACAACGTACGTTACGTACCAAATATAGCGTACGTTAACCCTGCCCGTTATCGTACATAAACTGCAGAGCATAGCGTACGCTAAACAAGCATCCAACAGTCTCTCACTGGTCAGTCGACTGTTCTGATGGATGATGAAGCGTACGAAATCTTTAGTGATTAACGTATGTTATCCTTCTACATAACATGTTCATCAAAACTATGAATGATCTTACGGATTCAAACATCTTCGAATTCAAGGAAATGTATATCATTGCAACACTTATATTCAA
Source organism: Orobanche coerulescens (assembly GCA_033398695.1). Taxonomy (NCBI): domain Eukaryota; kingdom Viridiplantae; phylum Streptophyta; class Magnoliopsida; order Lamiales; family Orobanchaceae; genus Orobanche; species Orobanche coerulescens. Next base: position 121,949,059 of record CM065812.1, on the reverse strand, counting down.
TCTCGATTATCATTCTCATGTGAAGTTCGGGTGATCTAAGGTTGATGCACTATATTCCAGTATCATCATTACTTTCAGACTTCATCTAAAAGAACTAACAAATCCAACTTATAAGAAAGGATACAACCTTCGATGATTCTTTCTTAAGTCTGTTTATCAAAAGTGATATCAATCTCCAAGTCTACGATCAATATGGCAATGCTATTCAATATGGTTAATCAATCTCAGAACCTTACTCTCATCATTTGACGTAATAGGATTCCAAGTATGTTGTTTACAACAATGATATCCTAAGCATAATCATCCCAACTTTTAAATGTGATGTTTGGTCGAATAATTCATCAATGGAACTTTAATATCTTGATAGCATGATCATCATATCCTTAAGAACACGAAACCAAGGTTGAAGATAGTATAACATACCTTAAGATGAAGGAAACACTGAGACAATAGGTCGAATTCAACTCCGGTTGCTTGTGTGTCAATCCAAAATGATTCTCCACTTCAATGATCAAGAAAAGGTGTTCTAAAGGTGTTTAAGGGGGCTAGGATATCTCTGGGCACGAAGTATGCTGAAGGATAGGTGAAATGAACGAGCTAAAATGAAATGGTGTGATGTCTTATTTATAATTTTCTGTCCTTAACGTACGTTAGCCTTCATGCATAACGTAGTTTAGCCTCTTAGCGTACGCTACCCAGCATAATTTAGCGTACGCTATCGTCCTGATAGTTAACTGTCCTGATTCTGACCTTGATTACGTACGTTACACCATCAGGTTACGTACGTAAGTAACACACATTAGCGTACGCTAGACACAATCCTTAGTGTACGTTAACAATTGTTGACTTCAAAAGTGTCCAGGTTCATCCGAGGGAATCTTATCCGGACCCATGTCTGGCTGGCGCATGTGCTAGCCACCCAGCTCAATTATTGGCTGGTTAACGCACGCTATGCTACATTCGTAGTGTACGCTAACTCAGACTGATAACGTACGTTAGGCTTCCTTGTTAACGTACGTTATCACGTATTTGCATGGGAAAATTTACATGTTGCCATACTCATGTACAAGGATACAAATATGAGAACTATCACACTTCAATTATCGATATCATAATCCCGAATAATACAGGGTTCAAATACAGATGAAATACTGAATAATAAATCCGGATATTACATACTCTCCTACTAAAAAGGAGTTTCGTCCCGAAACTCAAGACGAAAATTACTCTGGATATCTGGACCTCATGCTATCCTCCATTTCCCAAGTGGTTTCTTCCACTCTGTGGCGCGACCACTGAACCTTAACCAAAGCAATCGGTTTGTTCCTCAATTGCTTAACTCGACTCTCGAGTATCCTAATCATCTTGAGCGACTTCGATTTCGCCGAAATCAATGACATGACTAGGATCTGGTATATACCTCCATAACTGGGATACGTGGAACACGTTATAAACATGGCTCAATGACGGCGGTAATGCCAATCTGTATGCCAAATCCCCAATTCTCTCAAGGATCTCGAACGGTCCGACATATCTCGGACTCAACTTCCTCTTTCTTCCGAAACGAAAGATTCCACGAGTAAGAGAAACCTTTAAAAGTACGTGATCTCCAGTACTGAACTCCAATGGGCGACGGCGTACATCTACGTAAGATTTCTGTCGACTCTGGGCGGTCAACAGCCATTCGCGAATGAAGGCTATCTTCTCTCGTGTCTGTACAATCAATTCCGGTTCTATCTCGATCAAGTCTGATGAATCATCCCAACATAGGGGCGATCTGCATATCCTCCCGTATAATGCCTCAAACGGTGCCATCTTAATGGAAGCATGCCCACTATTGTTGTAGGTAAATTAAATCAAAGGAAGATGAACTTCCCAATCAGTTGACCAATATAAGGCACAAGCTCTCAGTATATCTTCCACCATTTGAATAGTCCTCTAGGATTGTCCGTCTGTCTGCGGATGATAGGCTGTGCTGAAGTTCAATTCGGTCCCCAGGGCCTTATGAACTGCTTTCCAAAAATGAGACACAAAACGACCGTCTCGTTAAGAAATAATGGTCTTTGGCGTACCATGCAATTGGACTATCTCTGAAATAAATGCTCGTGCCAACATCTAGGGTCCCTACGTGTCCTTAATGCCTAGAAAATGAGCCGATTTGGTTAAACGATCAACTATCACCCAAATCATGTTCATTCCTGTCTTGGTTCTCGGCATACTAGTGATAAAGTACATCGATATGTCCTCCCACTTCCATTCAGGAATCGGGAGTGGCTTCAGCATTCCGGCAGGTCGTTGATGCTCGATCTTAACCTGCTGACAAGTCAAACATTTTGAGACATAATCCGCTACGTTTTTCTTCATGTTGCCCCACCAGAAGTTCTGCTTCAGGTCTTTATACATCTTGCTGGTGCCCGGGTGGATAGAATAGGGCGTACTGTGAGCTTCCTTCATAATTGTTTGCTTCAAAACATTGACATCGGGAACGTAGTGTCGGTTCTGAAATCTCAAAACTCCATCATCATGAATTACGAATCCTGGGGCCTTTCCCCTGATTACTTCATCACGTAACCGAATCATCAGAGGATCATTTACTTGCTTAGATTTGATTTCTTCGGTTAACGATGAAGTTAATCCCCTCACACACAGTTGTCCTTGGACTCTTTGCAACCATACTTCAATTCCCTCGCGAATCATTTCTCGTTGAATGCTGAGTTGGGAAGTCAGAGTCTCCAGTATCTGAATAGAAACAGGCTTGCGGCTAAATGCATCGAACACTACATTCGCTTTGCCTGGATGATACCTAATCTCCAAGTCGTAGTCCTTAATCAGTTCTAGCCATCTCCTTTGCTGCATGTTCAACTCTTTCTGACTGAAGATGTATTTGAGACTCTTATGATCCGTGAAGATCTGACAGTGAGTCCCGTACAGGTAATGTCTCCAGATTTTTCAAAGCAAAAACTACTGCTGCCAGCTCCAAATCATGCGTTGGGTAATTCACTTTATAAGGTTTCAGCAGTCGTGACGCATAAGTGATCACCTTCTCGTTCTGCATCAATGCACATCCGAGTCCTTGGTTCGAAGCATCACTGTAAACTATGAATGCTCTAGTTCCCCGTGGGTGTGCTAAAATTGGTGCCGTCGTCAATCTCTTCTTCAATTCATCAAATCTATTCTGACACATCTCATTCCACTCAAACTTTTGAGTTTTCTGCAGTAGTCGAGTAAGTGGGCGGGTAATTTTGGAAAACCCTTCCACGAACCGACGATAATATCCAGCAAGTCCTAAGAAACTCCGTGCTTCTTTCACATTCTTAGGAGGCTTCCAATCTATAACTGCTTCAATTTTCTAGGGATCTACTCGGACTCCTTCAGCTGATACCACATGGCTGAGGAACATCACTTCCTTTAGCCAGAATTCGCACTTAGAAAGTTTAGCGTATAATTGTTCGTTCCTCAGAAGGTCTAGAACAATCCGCAAATACTGTGCATGCTCTTCCGGGCTCTTAGAATATACCAGAATATCATCAATGAACACTAGGGGTGTTCAAAACAGGATATCCGAACTTTCGGATATCCGAAATTTCAGATATCCGAAAATTCGGATAGTAGATTTTGATATCCGATATCCGAATATCCGGAAAAAATATGAATTATGTTCGGATATCCATATAATCGAAAAAAATATTCGGATTCGGATATCGGATATCCGAATATCTGAAAAAAACTTCGGATATGGATATCGGATATCCGAATATCTGAATACCTTATATTATTTAAAATATAAAAAAATAAAAAATTTAAGATTTTTCGGATATTTCGGATATCCGAATATCCAATTTTTATGAAAAGTACTATCCGATATCCGAATCTGAAGTTCCGGATATCCGAATTTTCGGATATCCGAATTTTTGGAGATCCGGAACTTCGGATTTTCGGATATTTCGGATCGGATATCGGATATTTTTGAACACCCCTAATGAACACAACCACAAACTTTCTAAATACTCGATGAATACTCGGTTCATCAATTGCATGAATACAGCATGTGCGTTAGTGAGACCAAACGACATCACTACAAACATAGTGTCCGTAGCGAGTTCTGAACGCTGATTTTGGAACATCGGATTCCTTAATCCTCAACTGATGATATCCTGATCTCATATCGATCTTAAAAAACAATGTTGCTCCTTGTAGCTGGTCAAATAAATCATTGATCCGTGGCAACGGATATTTGTTCTTGATCGTCATTTTGTTCAGCTCTCGATAGTCAATGTACAATCGAAGTGATCCATCCTTCTTCCGAACGAAAAGGACTGGTGCACCCCAGGGCGAAACGCTTGGCTGGATATAGCCTTTGTCTAGTAACTCTTCCAGTTGCTTCTTCAATTCATATATCTCCGTAGGTGCCATACGATACGGCGCCTTGGAAATTGGTGTAGCTCCTGGTTCCAGCTCGATGGTGAATTCTACATCCCATCGTGGAGGTAGTCCAGGCAATTCGTCAGGAAACACATCCAGAAATTCATTCACAACAGGAATGGATGATATTTCTACATTTCCGTCATCTTTCTTCGTTGCGTAACACCAGTATCCGGAAAAGCCCTGTTTCAACAATTTGACAGCTTTCATCGCCTTGATTATCTTGCCTGAGCTTCCTGGTTTCCATCCATCAAACAGTATTTTAGAACCATCGTCAGCTATCAGCGAGATATTCCTCTTTCAGTTGTTTACAATATCTCCATATCGATTAATCCAATCATCTCCGAGTATCAGGTCGTCTCCTTGCATTTCTATCACAATCAGATTTGAGAGCCACTCTCTGCCTCCAAATGATACAGGGAAATCTCTAGTTTCTAAATTTCCAACAATCCTATCTCCGCTCGGTAAACCCACAACATAAGGCTCACAATTATAAAAACCAGAAATATTCAAACGATTTACACAAGACAAGGATATAAATGAATGCGTACCTCCTGTATCGAATGAAACGCTAACTGGTTGTGAAAGGATCTGAACAGTACCTGATGCGACAGCAGCATCCTGATCATCTGTTCTCCTCATCTCGTACAGACGTGGGGGAACGGATCCGGCACTCGATGTACCCTTTCGGTCCCACTGTCCTCTGCCGCATCCGCGACCAAAATTCTGAGGCATCTGAACACTGTGCTGCGTCTGTTGGATACTGACTTCCTTCTGAACTGGATGTTGTGTACGGGCTCTAAAAGACTTTGTAGCCTCTTCATAGACCACCGCACGATGTCCCTCTAGACCACAATCAAAACAAGTCACGGTAGGTAGGGGCAATTTCATCGATAGTGCCCCGTCTGTGCACAGTTAAAGCACTTCCTGGTTACATCCGTCGTGGTTGATGCTGCTCCGAAGTTCTTTCCGCTCTTAGATAGGTGCGGGGCCCACTACTCTTGTGCTCCGTGAAACTATCGAAGACTTTATGCTTCTTGGATTTTGCAAACTTCTTCATTACTGCTTCCTTGATTTCATACGCCAATGCTTTATCCTGGTATTGACGGAGAGTGGTACATTCAAAACCGGACATGTACCTCTGGATTTCTGGTTTCATTCTCATATCAAAATGGATCATCATTTCTGCATCTGTTCTGACCAGATGTCGAACAAATGCCAGCTGCTCGTTAAACGTCTTAATCGCCTGAGATACTGGTACATCTGAAGGCTGAGCGGAGAAAAACTCCCGAACTTTGGCTTCCCTCACAGGACGAGGGCAGTACTGAGCTTCCATCATCAATTTAAATTTTGTCCAGTCCGCATCATGATCTTCAGGCCGGATGGCTTCCCACCACTCGGATGCTTCCCCTATCAGAAAGTACTGGGCATTAGAGGCCCTCCGGTCGTCTGGGCAATTAATCCCGGCAAAAATTTTATCCAATTCCTTTAACAAATGATCCCAGGTGGTAGTCTTAGAAATACCGTCGAATTTAGGTGGTTGCATCTTCGCCACCTCTTGCAGCCATCGATCGCCTCGGTTTCCCATGTCTGGGATACCCTGTTGTCAATCTCCCTGTTGTAACCCTACTGCCACCTGCATTCGGTCCACGACCTGGGCGAACTGAGTCATCTGACCGCGACCACGTCCACGTCCACCTCTCAACATACTGTAAGCATAAATACTCAATATACAGGAAACAATATCGTTCAATGTTCAAGTATAAAGAGATAGAACATGTAAAGGACGAGATAGAGTTTAGGAACTTATAACCACCGTTCACACGAAGACGTAGGCAGTACAGTGATGTTATTCACGGCCGATTACCTCAAAAGACATATACGACCCCTATTTTAGCCCAATGGCCAAGATATCCATAATATTATCTCCGATACCATATTATGTAACCCCCCCGATATATTTAGGAATATTACAGCGCCGTAAATCTTTTTACAAGACTGAAGAAATAAAAAGACAATAATAGATACCAACGTATGAAAGTAACTGAAATAGAATCCAAACATTTCTGGCTAATACTGAAAATACAAATATCCAAAGGAAAAGTATTAATACATCACCCAATCCAAATCATCACAACCGACAACGTACTCGAGTACTTATTAAAACAACACAATACCCTCGTCGTCATGCAACTCCAGTGGTTGTTTCCCTGCTCTCCTGGATCCCGAAAATAAACAAATTTTCACCCCCAAAGGGGTTAGTAAAACGATGCTAGTACAAGTACCACAACATATTATTCCACACCTCACGAAGAATAATGACAAATTACCAACGAGTCTTCTCCTACGAGAAACTCATGAATAACATACACAAATGATAATCACAACATGATATCAGAATATACACATGGTAATTCCGACGATCCAATGTTCACTGCCTAGAACCCACGATGATCCTATCAGACCAACCCGTGGTGGAAAAACACGCCTGATGATCCAGCGCACGCTAGAATAGATCCCCCGATGATCCCGTCGGACCAACACGAGGTGGACATACAACAAAGACATATATGCACAACAATATGTATAACATCAAAACATAAAACAATTAAGGTAATTGTCTCGATTCGAAGACAAGAATAATACTTCCACGAAAAACGAAACACTCGAAGGTCGCGCCTTCGATCAATCACGTAGCAAGCTCGAACCTTAAACAAAAGAAATATTATAGAGTTCATCTCACATCGTACGAACATCTAACAATCCAAATTACGGTCGGAAGTTCATAAAACGTATACTGCCTGAACTGTTTAACGTATGTTACGTAATCTAGGTAGCGTACGTTAAGCCTACTCGTTAGCGCACGTAAGCTACGAAGTCTAATGTACGCTAACCATGTATCGACAATCCTCTCTGATCAGCCGACTGACTCGCCTGATGCCATAACGTACGTTACGTACCAAACGTAGCATATGTTAACCTTGCCCGTTAGCGTACGTAAACTGCAGAGCATAGCGTACGCTAAACAAGCATCCGACAGTCTCCCACTAGTCTGTCGACTGTTCTGATGGATGATGAAGCGTACGAAATCTTCAGTGATTAACGTGTGTTATCCTTCTACATAACATGTTCATCAAAACTATGAATGATCTTACGGATTCAAACATCTTCGAATTCAAGGAAATGTATATCATCGCAACACTTATATTCAATCTCGATATCATTCCCATGTGAAGTTTAGGTGATCTAATGTTGATGCACTAGATTCCAATATCATCATTACTTTCAGACTTCATCTAAAAGAACTAACAAATCTAACTTATAAGAAAGGATACAACCTTCGATGATTCTTTCTTAAGTCCATTTATCAAAAGTGATATCAATCTCCAAGTCTACGATCAATATGGCAACGCTATTCAATACGGTTAATCAATCTCAGAACCTTACTCTCATCATTTGATCTAATAGGATTCCAACTATGATGTTTACAACAATGATATCCTAAGCATAATCATCCCAACTTCTAAATGTGATGTTTGGTTGAATAATTCATAAATGGAACTTAATATCTTGATAGCATGATCATCATATCCTTAAAAATATGAAACCAAGGTTGAAGATAGTATAACATACCTTAAGATGAATGAAACACCGAGATAATAGGTAGAATCCAACTCCGGTTGCTTGTGTGTCAATCCAAAATGATTCTCCACTTCAATGATCAAGAAAAGGTGTTCTAAAGGTGTTTAAGGGGGCTGGGATATCTCTGGGCACGAAGTATGCTGAAGGATAGGTGAAATGAACGAGCTGAAATGAAATGGTGTGATGTCTTATTTAGAATTTTATGTCCTTAACGTACGTTAGCCTTCATGCATAACGTATGTTAGCGTCTTAGCGTACGCTACCCAGCATAATTTAGCGTACGCTATCGTCCTGATTCTGACCTTGATTACGTATGTTACACCATCAGGTTACGTACGTAAGTAACACACATTAGCGTACGCTAGACACAATCCTTAGCGTACGTTAACTATCATTGACTTCAAAAGTATCGAGGTTCATCCGAGGGAATCTTATCCGGACCCATCTCCGGCTGGCGCATGTGCTAGCCACCCAGCTCAATTATTGGCTGGTTAACGCACGCTATGCTACATTCGTAGCGTATGCTAACTCAAACTGATAACGTACATTAGGCTTCCTTTTTAACATACGTTATCACGTATTTGCATGGGAAAATTTACATGTTGCCATACTCATGTACAAGGATACAAATATGAGAACTATCACACTTTAATTATCGATATCACAATCCCGAATAATACAAGATTCAAATACAGATGAAATACTCAATAATAAATCCGGATATTACAGCAGATACGATCATGTCATATTTGACACGGTCGATTTGACTTTAGCTAACGACTGCAGTAGGCTAAAGTGTAGATATATGAATTTTTTATGTATATATTTATAATTAAATTTAAATATATAGAATATCATTATATAAAAGCTATATAAATATATAAAATATCATTATATAAAAACTGTATAAATATGCAAATATATAATCATTATATATATATATATTAAACAATATATATATATATAATTAAATACAAATATATAAAATTACAGTACATGTATAGAAATAAAAACTATGATTAAATGTACGAATGATAAACATGACTCAGTGGCAAAATACCATATGGTCTGGGTTGGAACCCCGACAGCCACTGAGTCATGCTTTTTTTGCATTAAGTATAGCCGATGGTTGTCGTTGCTAAATTCATGGGACACGCGGACACGACCCTTTAATATTACAAGGTTTATCCTATGATGCCCGGTATCGCCGGCTAAAGTTGAATTATATATTAAAAACTACACTCTTATTTCTCCTTTCTTTTTTTCTTCACTTCAAACCATCTTCCCATCTACCTTTCACCTATTAAGCCCATCCGTCTGCCACCTTCCACCGTCCTTCCGCCGCCCTCTCACCTTATTCCGTCTTCCACCGTCCTCTCACCGCCATCCGCCTTACGCCTTCCGTCGCCTTCCTGTCGAGCCCGTCCTTGAGGAGACAACCCTCCTTCCATCCACCGCCTTTCACCGTCCGACGACAACTCGCACCATATTCGTGTTCTTCATCGAATAATTTGAACTCCTTTTTTTACTTTGTGTTAGATAATTGATTATTGGAGGAATTTATTGGGGGATTTGTATTTTTATCTCAATAATTGTATTTATTTGGGGAATTGTATTTTGTAGTACTATTTCTTCATTGCCGTATCATATTGTTAATTTTATGGCAGCTATTTGTGACGGGTCGGGCGAAAGTGACCCGGATGACCCTAACAAGAGTCTCTATGTGTCGGAAGGTTCTAGAATGATCAGGAAAGACCAAGAGATCTCTACATACTTGTAAATTCGTAGATGACTCTAGAAGCATGTAGAAATGTACTTCTTACACACTTTGTAGAATACTCATGTAAATGCCCATGTAAATGTACTACAAGTATCTAGAGTGTTCTATCTAGAAAGTTCTATCTAGAGAGTTCCACTCCAGAACTCTCCTAGGCTGGTATAAAAGGAGGGAGACTCATTTGCTCACTTCATCCAGAAATCCTCAAGCAATCAAGCATTGCAAATCTTGTACTAAAACATTCATCTAATAAAATCCTTTTTGTGTCCATTGTCCCTTTTCTCGTTTCTTTCAGGCTTACTTAGCAACTCGACTCAGCTTAGTTGTTTAAGTGCCGCACGGGTTTGCTGCGCAAAACTCCCATCCCGTGACAAGTGGTATCGGAGCCACGGTTTGCACACAACCGACTCATATCACACGAGAACAATAGCCAACACTCAGGACCCAAGAGGAGCAACGCGGTCGTGAGGAACAACAGGGTAACAAGGTCCGAGGCAAGTCCAAGGGACCCTCTGCCGACGCCTTCGAACCTCGGATTGCCACACTAGAAGCCTCGATGGCTAGCTTGGAGGAGAACCTTGATCAAGTCCATGACAGGTCCGACACTCTGGAGACGGAATACGTCGACATCGCTGGTGTGCTGAAGAAACTTATGATGGACCAGTCGGATATGTTGCGTGGGCAACTTGTTGAATTCCAGAAGGAGATTCATGGCCTCCGTAGCTTTGTCCAGGAAGAGCTACGCTCTATTCGCTCAGAAGTGGAAGAAGTCCGAATGGAATGGGCGACACACAAGCGATCCGCATCATTTAATTCCGTTGCCCCGTTCGCTTTTGATGCGCGCCGCTTGGATGTGCCGAAGCCCGAAACCTACGATGGCACTCGTAATGCCACCGTGATCGATAACTTCCTATTCGGCCTGGAACGGTACTTTGATGTTATGGGCGTGAAAGATGAAGAACTAAAGGTCAGTGGCGCACCAAATTACCTGCGTGGTGCCGCACAACTCTGGTGGCGCCGGAAATATGGCGATATGGGCAAAGGGATCTGCACCATTGATACTTGGGCAGACTTCCAAAGAGAACTCCGAAAACAATTTTCCCCAAGCAATGCTGAACGAGATGCGAGAGCTCGCCTACGAAGACTCAAGCAGACAGGTACGATTCGTGACTATATCAATGAATTTACAACTCTCATGCTTGAAGTTGAAATGTTCGATAAAGATGCACTTTTCTATTTCACCGATGGCCTTAACAATTGGGCCAAAATCGAGCTGGATAGACATGGTGTTCAGACCCTTGACGAAGCCATCGCCAAGGCTGAATCACTCTCTGACTACTCTGGACAAGGTAAAGATAAGCGGCCCATTCATGGCAAAGATGGGGGAGAAAATCGCAAAGAAGGATATGGCGGTAATCACAAGAATTGGGGACCTAACCGACCCCCAAGTGGCAAGATCGGGCAACAAAAATTTCCAGGAAGGAAGCAATCAAAGCCCAAAAGCCCTTGCTTCATATGCAACGGCAATCATTGGATATGTGACTGTCCAGAAAAGAAGACTCTAAACGCCCTTGCTGCCCATTTAAAGATCAGTGCCAACGATACCTCGGCCCCTCCATTAGAAGAACCCCGACACACCATGGGTTCCCTTCAATACATGTCCGCTCTTAAGTGACAAGCTCCGACGCCCATTACTCCGAAAAGAGGGCTCATGTTTGCTCGCGCCACTATTAATGGTCACACCGTTAGTGCGCTACTCGACACTGGGGCATCTCATAACTTCATGTCCGAGGAAGAAGCCAAACGCCTAGGGCTCAAGACGGTCTATCGCGGAGGTGCGATGAAGGCAGTAAACTCACCTGCCAAGCCTATAGCCATAATTGCTCATGACGTCCCACTCTCTCTTGGGACATGATCCGGAAAGCTCAACTTTTCTGTCGTCCCCATAGACGACTTCAAGATGGTTCTAGGCATGGAATTCTTCGACAGATTCCAAGCCTTTCCTATGCCGGCCACAAACACACTCGCCATCTACGATGGGGACAAGGCATGCATGGTCCCTATTGAACGAGCCCATGTCGAGAAGAAATTGATCTCAGCCATGCAATTTAAGAAAGGGATGCGAAATTACCCTAACTACTTGGTAACAATTCGACAGCTTAATGACGAAGAAGAACTCAACTCATTGCGGATTGACCACCCGCAAATCTTGAAAAACATTGTCGAGGAGTACAAGGATGTGATGCCCAAAGAGTTGCCTAAGAAACTTCCAGCCAGGTGAGAGGTGGATCATTGCATCGAGTTGGAACCTGGTGCCAAACCTCCAGCTGCTGCTCCCTACCGCATGGCACCATCCAAACTCGCGGAACTACGAAGTCAAATCAAGAATCTTCTAGAAACAGGATACATACGTCCCTCTAAGTCTCCCTACGGTGCACCCGTACTATTCCAGAAGAATAAGGATAACACCCTTCGATTGTGCATAGACTATCGGGCACTCAATCAGATCACTATCAAGAACAAATACACAATACCATTGATAGCTGATCTCTTCGATCAACTTGGAAAAGTGCGGTACTTCACCAAACTTGAACTGCGCTCGGGATACTATCAAGTACGAATTTCTAAAGGATATGAGGCCAAGACCACATGCATGACTCGCTACGGTGCTTTTGAGTTCCTTGTCATGCCCTTCGGTCTCACAAATGCACCTTCAACCTTTTGCACCCTCATGAACAAGGTACTACACCCTTTCCTTGATCAATTTGTTGTTGTTTACTTGGACGATATTGTGGTGTACATCTCGACTCTCGAAGAGCATACTCAACACCTTAAGCAAGTTTTCCAAGTACTATGCGGGAATGAGCTCTATGTTAAGAAGGAAAAGTGCTCATTTGCCCAAGAAGAAGTTGAATTCCTCGGTCGCAAGGTCAATGGAGGCAAAATCATGATGGAAAATTCAAAGGTGAAAGCTATTCTAGATTGGCAACCCCCGACCAAGGTACCTGAACTTCGATCATTTCTTGGCTTGGTGAACTATTACCGGCGCTTTATAAGAGGGTACTCGGCCAAAACAGCCCCATTGACCGATCTACTTAAGAAAAATCAAGTATGCATTGGTCCAGCAAGTGTCAGCAAGCTTTCGAAGAACTCAAGCAAGCGGTATTCGAGGAACCCGTGATCGCCTTGCCGGATCACGCAAAAGCTTTCGAGGTACAAACTGACGCCTCTTATTTCACTATTGGAGGAGTGCTCATGCAAGATGGACACTCCATTGCCTTTGAGAGAAACACAATAAGACGGAAAGACGGTATACGGTGCAAGAAAAGGAAATGACTGCGGTCATACACTGCCTGCGAACATGGCGACACTACCTGCTTGGCTCACACTTTGTCATTATGACGTATAATGTTGCTACGAGTTATTTCCAGATGCAAAAGAAGTTAAGTCCCAAGCAAGCTCGATGGCAAGACTTCTTGGTGGAATTTGACTACCAACTCAAGTACAAGCCGGGGAAAGCTAATGTAGTCGCGGATGCCCTAAGTAGGAAGGTAGAACTGGCCACTTTGAGTTCAAGTATGCCGAAGTCCAACCTCATCCCGCAGATTAAGGAAGGAGTCCAACAAGACGCCCAACTCAAAGATCTTTTGGACAAAATAAGGCAAGGCAAGACAAGGCGATTTTGGGAGGAAGATGGTATCGTGCGCACTATTGGCGATCGGATTTTGTGCCTAAGTGGGGAAAACTTCGAAAGGAGATCATAAAGGAGTGCCATGACACTAAGTGGGCTGGTCACCCAGGAATCGAATGCACCACTGCACTTGTGCGGGCCTCATACTTTTGGCCACAAATGAGGGACGAAATTGAAGCTTATGTGAAGACTTGTCTAGTGTGCCAGCAAGACAAGAATGAGTAAAAACTGCCGGCAGAATTTTTGGAGCCCCTGCCCATTGAATCAAGGCCCTGGGAGAGTGTCTCTATGGACTTCATCACAACTCTCCCAAAATCAGAAGATTCAGAAGCATTATGGTGGTTGTTGACCGATACAGTAAGTATGCTACTTTCATTGCCACATCATCCGATTGCAATGCTAATAAAGTTGCCCGACTATTTTTCAAACATATCATCAAACTTTGGGGGATTCCTTTAAGCATTGTGAGTGATCGAGACCCTCGATTCACTGGAAGATTTTGGAGAGAACTATTCGAGCTATTGGGAACCAACCTTAAGTTCTCAACAAGTTTCCATCCCCAAACAGATATAGAGACTGAACGAATCAATGCATTGCTGGAGCTATATCTAAGGCATTACGTGAGCACCCATCAGAAGGACTGGCCAAGATTACTTGATGTGGCCCAGTTTTCCTACAATCTGCAGAAAAGCGAGCCAACAGGTAAGTCTCCCTTTGAAATCATTATGGGTTTTCAGCCACTAACCCCAAATGCTGTAGCCTCGACACATGAAGGGAAACGTCCCGCAGCTCACCGCATTGCCCAAGAATAGCATGAGGAAAGAGACATTACGCGTGCCTACCTTGACAAGTCCACCCAGAAGATGAGGAAGTGGGCTGATCCTAAAATAAGAGACATTAAGTTCCAGGAAGGCGATCAGGTCATGGTCAAACTTTCTACCAACCAATTCAAGGCAATACGAAAAGTACACAAGGGTTTGGTGAGGAGGTACGAATGACCATTTACAATAATCAAACGTGTTCGAAATGTCTCTTATATATTACAACTCACTCCAAGACTTAAAATACATCCGGTCTTCCATGCGAGCCAATTAAAACTCTACCATGTTGACTCGGAAGACCCACATCGAGGAGAATCTAATCGGGCACCGACTGCCGTCATCACCTCATTCGACAAGGAGGTGGAGTATATTATGACGGAACAAATTACTCGGAAGAGGGGTGTGCCTCCTTGCACAAAGTACATGGTAAAATGGAAAAACCTCCCTGATAGCGAAGCCACATGGGAACGGGAAGACGAATTTTGGCAATTTCAAGTTCACATCAAGAGGTTCATACAAGAGAACGCGCCGAGTACGTCGCTGAAATAGGTGGGAGAGGATGTGACGGTTCGGAGAAAAGCGACCCGGATGACCCTAACAAGAGTCTCTATGTGTCGGAAGGTTCCGGAAAGTTCTAGAATGATCAGGAAAGACCAAGAGATATCTACATACTTGTAAATTCGTAGATGACTCTAGAAGCATGTAGAAATGTACTTCTTACACACTTTGTAGAATACTTATGTAAATGCCCATGTAAATGTACTACAAGTATCTAGAGTGTTCTATCTAGAAAGTTCTATCTAGAGAGTTCCACTCCAGAACTCTCCTAGGCTGGTATAAAAGAAGGAGGAGCCTCATTTGCTCACTCCATCCATAAATCCTCAAGCAATCAAGCATTGTAAAGCTCTCTTGTACTAAAGCATTCATCTAATAAAATACTTTTTGTGTCCATTGTCCCTTTACTCGTTTCTTTCAGGCTTACTTAGCAACTCGACTCAGCTTAGTTGTTTAAGTGCCGCACGGGTTTGATGCGGAAAACTCCCATCCCGTGACATATTACTGACTTAACTGACTTGTGGTGTTTTGATATAACATGATAACCTAAAATAGTATCAACTCTTTTATTTGCATGTTGAAAACAGTTGATTCCCAGAAGTTACAAAATCTCATGGTGTAGCCATGCTCTAACCATCTTACGCAATGATTTCTCTAGAAGAGGCAAAATTTTAAACCAGAAATAGTATTTAATTATTATTTTCAGAAAGATTACGAAATTATAGTAGCTAGTATTAATTTAGCTATACCTCTACAAGTACAAAAAATCGGTTGGAATTATGGATTATTTTTTGGCTTTTTCGTGTAATGTTTAGTTTTTATTTTGATGTATAAGGTTTGGGGTTATTGGTGAATTTATTGAGATGTTTATAGAGGGAAGGTGTTGGAACATTTTATTCCACATATTCATATTAAATATTTTGATGATAAGTTGATAAATAATGAAAACCAGCAATTAATCAACAACAGTTGAAGAAGCACGAGCTGGACAAAAATACAATGAACCGAAGCATAAAACACAGCTAGCGTACGCTAAGCAATAAGCATCATAGCTAACGTACGCAACAAAGGCCCAGCTGAAGACACCCGAGCATGGCATGGCTAACGTACGCAATTCATGAACATTAACGTATGCTAAGTACGTAACATAACGTACGCTAAGTACGTAACACAATGTACGCTAAGAGTTTGAATCTGAATTCAAACACTGGACCTTTGATGGGCGAGTGATGTCATGGAGTACGTCATCGTTTCAACAAATATCTAAGAATATATATAATGTATGCTACGTGATGATATAGCACACGCCATGAGAGATGCAGTAGTTACTAGACTGAAATGGACATGCAATAACGTACGCTACATAAGAGCCATACATGCGTTAAAAGAATTAACGTACGATATATTGTGTATATAGCGCACGCTAAAGAAGAACAAGGATCAATGGCTAGTTTAGGCAATCAAGCCTATAAATACCACTTCATATGGTATTCACCCTACAACAACTTCAAGCAAAGTTTATATACATAAGATATCATTATACACAATATTGTTGTTGTACTCGAGCTTAATTGATAAGAATTCGAGTGCATAATTCATCAACAAAATATGATAGAAAAGAAAGGATTGTAGATTTGATTCGGTGTTATTAGCATAGTGGATCCTGCATTCTTAGAATCATAATCAAAATCCAAGTGAGGTTTTTTTAGTACCGATCGAAAGCTAGAAAGGTTGATTCCTTATCCGATAGAAAAGAAAAATGGTTTATCTTAGACCGGCATAAAGACAAGATTGTAACGATTTATCTTGGACCGATAGAAGACAAGATTGTAATGGTTTCCCTCGGGCCGATTGAATACAAGGCGGAAAGGTTTATCTTAAGCCTATAGAAAAAGATACCGAGAGAGGACGTAGGCACATTGTCGAACCTCTATATATCGTTGTGTCACTCATTCCGCACTTTATCGCTTCCGCAATCGCAAAAGAATTCTATATTCTTAACCGCACTGTCCAACTCCCCTTCAAGTGGCAGTACCAAACTCAACAATTGGTATCGAAGCAGGTATCTCTAATAGTCGGCTTAACCTCCGAGGAGAAAAAGATCCAATGGTGCTTTATTTTGCCCCGATCGAAGGACTTGTCTTAAAACGACCTCCATTTTTTGATGGATCTAACTTTATGACATGGAAGAAAAAGATGTCAATCTTCATTCAAGCCTATGATATCGAACTTTCGAAGGTTATATGCCTTGGTCCAAAAATTCCTATGATAGTCGACGGCTGATACGGATTGGAAAAACGATCATTACAATAGTAAAGCAACACAATTGCCAAATCAAGGAAATGATCATTACAATAGTAAATCCAGAAGAACACAATCGGATTTCCTCGTGTGACAGTGCCAAAGAAATTTAGAAAATGCTAGAGGTAACTCATGAATGAACGAGCCAAATCAAGGAGACGAAGATCAATATGCTTCTCCACGACCATTAAATATTTATGATGAAGAATGATGAGTCCATAACAAACATGCTCAAGTGATTTTCGGTTATCACAAATGGACTAGCTTGTTTTGGAAAACCATCATCAAGTAGTAAAAAATAAAGAAAATATTACGATCACTACCTTGTGAATGAGACGGTACGGTCACAGTTGTTGGGAAAAACAATATTGTTCTGATAATTACCAAACAACAAAGTTTCATACAGCAAGCTAACATACAACAAGATGATAAATGTCCAGCATATAGCAAGCAGCTGTATCGAAAAGTCCGATCGAAGTTGTCAATCGAAGACCTTCTCATAGCTCCAGCATATAGCGAGCTCTCACGCTACCAAGATACAACAACAAAGTCTAAGTAAACGTCAAGTATGGAAGCTGTAATACCCGTAATTTCGATTTCCGGTAATTTCTTTTTTTCGGCGGAAGTCCGTTTTGACGACTCGCTCATGACCATTTCGTCATCCTGGGAATGATTAATTCTATACTTTTTGACATCCGAGTTTGTTTCGGTGTCGTTTTGTTGAGTTCCGTGCTTTTTAGCGACTTTTCCGCACTTGAGTTCGATTCTTGCGAATATCATTCGAAACTGCTGTTTCGAATTTCCTGTAAGTTCGTTTAACTTTGTTAGACGTGTTGTGAACTTCGGTTTGGTTATTCGATCACGTATCGTGATTTTCGGGCGTTTTGGGCCATTTTGTAATTTACCCAAAGTTATGGGTATCCGTATCTGTAATTATTGTCTCGACCCGTTTCTTGGTCGCGTATGATTAATTATTATATTATGTTTTCATTTCGGGTCGATGATGTTGTCCGCGAGTTTTTCGTCGTGTTCGTTCCGTACGTTTTCGGAAATCGAGTCGTCGGGTCATGACGCCTGGGCACTGGCCGGACAGGTGCGGCCGCAGACGGCTGGAAGTGCCGGGCACCGCCGGGCAAGCACGACAGAACCAGCCAGAGTGCACGCTACGCCCGAAGGCTGCGCGCTAACCGGCAGTGTAGCGCACGCTATTTACCGCCCGGCCAGACGCCATCGGGCCGGGCGAGGGGTTACCGAGTATCGACTGGGGACGATCGATGTGTAGCGACGCTACTATCGGGCATTGTGCACGCTACGACCAGCAGGTAGCGCGCTACGGCCGGAAGGCTGCGCACGCTACTCTGGCCGAGCCGCAGGGCGATGGGGGCTCGGATCGCGGCTGGGCCGAGAAGACGCTAGCTCGGCAGCCTAGCGCGCGCTAGTCCGGCCCAGTATAAATGTGGCAGAGCAGTCACATTTGCTCTCGTTTTTCATTTCCTTCCTTTTCTGTCCGCGGCTGGCGATTCGGAGGTGGCAAAGCCATGTTGTTTAACAATAAATCCATGAAGTTTTTGAGGTTATATCATTGATCAGTCATCCGTTATCATCCTTTGATCCAGCGAATCAAGGTAATCTCACCTTAGAACCCTAATTTCGTGAATTTGGGGGGTTTTGCATTTTTGTCCGATTCGTTCCGTGTTGTTGATTAATTCATGATGGGTATGATTAATCTTGGTAGTATTCTTGTGTTTAACATCATTTAATCCTTTGTTCTTCGTTGAATCGAAGTATATTTCTTGATTTCCTTCGAATCGAGTTTTTGGGGGATTGGTTCTCGATCTCGTTTTCCATCCATTTTTGTTGGATAGATTGTGGTTAAATTATGTGTTAAACATATCCTATGGATTGTATATCCATATTTCGACTTGGAATTCCGTTTTCGTGTTTTGTCGGGACGAATCGTGTTCTTGGCCGTTTTGGGGAAAACACTTGAACTTTCGTCATTCGTTCTTTGAATTCAACGGCTTTAAGTCGTGTTATGGAATTCATTTCATTGTTGTTCTTGTCCTTCATAGTTTATGACTGCAAGTTGGCGATCGGTGGAGTCGGCGGGTTCATAGTCGGTTCGTGTCAACCTATTTCGGTCGATTCTCCGCGTTGTTCTTATTCGAGGCAAGTACCTTGTCCATACTATTCTTGTTTTGTGGATATGATAATTGGTGATCGTCTTGGTGTGTTTGTTTATTTGTTTGAAATGAGTTTTCAAAATAATCGGCTAGCCTCGTTAAAGGACCTCTTTCAAAACCGTGTGTGTTTTGTGATTAGTGTGTTTCGTGAACGAGTATGTGAATCTTACGGATATGTTTGGTGTTGATGTTGCGCTTGATAATGCGTGTGTACATATATTATCTCCTTTCAATGCGTTATGGTTTGACGTGTTGTTTTGTTAGGTGTTTGATGCCTCTTGCTGAGTTGATTTGGATATCCTTGGTGTGATATATTATTTGTGCTTGATTGTTTCGCTATCCAGCTCGGGAGGGTCCTTAGAGGCCTCGGGTGGGATTCATGGTGGCGTCCTGGTCCTAGGCGATGCCTGTGCTTGATTGTTTCGCTAGCCAGCTCGGGAGGGTCCTTAGAGGCCTCGGGTGGGATTCATGGTGGCGTCCTGGTCCTAGGCGATGCCTGTGCGTGTATGTTTAGTGAATGTATTTTGCTCACCCTGGGACGGTCCGACGGGGCCTCGGGGGAATCTATGACTTCACTCTGGGTTCACGAGTAAAAACTTCACAGCTTGGTGTGTATGTTTAGTGAAGGTATTTTACTCACCCTGGGACGGTCCGATGGGGCCTCGGGGGAATCTATGACTTCACTCTGGGTTCACGAGTAAAATCTTCACGAGTGCGTGTGTATATTTTGTGAATGTGTTTGCTCACCTCGGGAGGGTTCGACGGGGCTACGGAGGGAGTCCAATGGTTTCGCCCTGGATTCACGAGTGAAACTTCACGGGTGCGTGTGTATTTTATGTCCGTCGAGGACGCGTGACGTGGGTTTTAACCTTGTGTATTGTTGTTGGTTTCATTTGTGAAAAACAAAACCTTTGGGCTGTGACCCTGTTGATTTTTGGAAAGAGAAGGATTCAGTAATCCTAAATTGTTTTCTATTAAAACTCTCGATGGCATTTTAAACTTTTTTATAAATTGTTTCCCTTTATTTGTGATCTTTCGTTTTTGGAAATATTTACCCAAACTCTTGCCTCGGGAAGTACTTTTCTTTACGTTTGGATTTTTAAGAATTCCTGGTTATTGTTATTCGTGGAATGTGAATTGTATGGCTCATATTTGCACTTTGTTCTTGTACTAGCAAAACAGTGGAGTTTTGCTAACCCCCGAGTATTCGGGGGGTGGATGTCTATTTTTGCATTCAGGTTTTGGAGCATAACACAGGGTCGGCACGAAGGATGATGAAAGATGATCGATACTAGTCACATGAGGAACCGTACATTGTTTATTGGTTCATTTGTACTTTATTTTCCGCTGCTATATTTTTTCCCGTTGTACGGGTGTGGTTGTGTTTTGACCCCTGCGTGGGCATGAGTTGTATTTGAGTTGTATGTATTTATTGAAAGACCAAATCAGTCTACTGAGTCATTTTAGCCTTAAAGGCATGGTTGAGTCGTTATATGTTGTTACCAGCCTGGTAGATCCTTGATGAAAGGTTCTACGGCGTGTAATATCCCTAAGCGGATTGGGGGTGTTACATAAATGGTATTGGAGATTAGGTTGTGGAAACCTAGGCTGTCGGGTTTAGTGGTGTCTGTTGAGTTTTTGTCTCGTCAGAATTTGTCTGACTGAGTCGTGTCGCGACGCGTCGTCTGAGTTTGTTGGTTGTGATTAGTATCGTGGGGCGGTCATCGTCTTCGTGCGACCTGTGGATGTAAGTCTCCCTTCTTTGTGTTGTTCCTCGTGTGACACGAGCTATTGGTATGATTTATTTGCTAAGTGACGGAATACTCTTATGGATTTTGATTTCTTGATATGTGGTTATTTGACCCTCATATTTCGTTCATGTGTGGAGTAGTGTTGCTGGATTGTGCATGTTTGACTTTATTTCTTTTATCCGCTGCGTGAGTTCTTTTGTAATGGCTTTAGGTATTTTACCGACTGAGTTTTATTTCGAAAATCGATTCCATTAACCGAGTTTTTGATATTATGGCCTTGATCGTTTTAGCGAAATTCTTATGACGGTGTTTAACATGTTGTAAATGGCTTTTGTAAGTTTTTGAAACATTACCGTCATCGGCCTTTTGGCGTTTTTGTAAATGGTTTTTAGCCTGGTGGGTTCCGACGCGGGACCCACGGCGCTATAAAGTTTTGTGTAATTACCTGAAATTTTTGGGCATTCTAGCCCATTGAATTATCCTTGAAAACCTTGAGTATCTTAGAAAATAAATTTCGAGACGTACTTTTAAAATGAATTATTTTCTCGTGGTACATCCAAGGTGCCACAATATGTTTCAAAATTCTTCTACCTCGAGGACCAAAATGTTTTGAGATATTTTCAATGTTTTAGAAACACTTTTATTTAGACCCGAGGGTCGAATATTCTGAAAGTTTTTACTAAGATAAAGTGTCCTCATTTTTATCTAATGTGAAATGGTTCTCCAAAGTCTCGATAACGATGTCTCACGTTTGTACTTTTTTTGAAAGGTGATACTCAAGATCAACTGGTGTTCTTCTAAATTATTTTCATAATGAGGTTTTCGTTTTTAAAACCTATCCATTCCCGTTTGAGGGCTGGGTAGGTATGTATGATGTCGCATTGTCATTATGATGTTTGCTCCCTAGTATGATCGAATCGGCGGTGTGAGCGTTGAGTTGTTTTCCACACATTTGTTGTGTTAGCCCTCTGTGAGAGGTGGGATGTTGGTATTGAATATTGTCGCCTCGTAGTGATTTCTGCGTTTTCGCGCATGTGCGAGCTGTTAGAGCTTGGTTTGGTATGACCGTGTGCATCGGTGATGGTTCCGTTATGTGTCGGTTGTTTAGTGTCTTGTTACCTTGCTCCCGTTTTTGTAATTTCGTGGACGAGTTCGGAGGTAATACCCTTACTATTTTGACTTCTGTATTTACTCTTTCTCCAATCTAACGATTCGCTCATTTTCGTTGATACTTTATGAACTTGTTCTGTATTTCGGTTTCATCATCCGAACGAACTGTGATCTTGTTTTGGGTCGATCTGGTTATCGCTGTGACTTTTCCGAATTTGGTTCGATTTTTGTGAACCTTGTTCGGAAGTAACATCTTTTGGTTCTACTAATTCTTTTATTCGAAGTGGATCGGATTTGGAACTCCTGTGTTTTCGACTCTGTCGACTCGTTTATGCTCGTTAACATTTTCTGAACTTTCCCTATCCCTTGCTTTTGTTGATCGAACGAGGGTGGTATTGTTTCGGGATAACTCATTTGTCGTTGTGACTTTTGAATCGCTATTCCCTTTCCTGTGGATCTTATGGGAATGCATGTCTCGTTGTTCTAACCAGATCATCCTGGGAGTTGTTGTTTGAATTTTATTATCCTTCGTGTTTCGGACATGATTGTTCGATTTTTGTTGTCTCGATCGTTTGTTTGTTCGGTTTTTGTTCTCGTTTCGTGATTGTTGAGCGTTCAGGCTCCTTCGTAATTCCCTTAAGTTCGGGAAATTAGTCTCGTTTTCGATCTTCCAACCCTTAGGCGGTGGAATTCCGTGTTTGTTCAGTGTTTTGATTGATGAACCATTGGGTTGGTCAATTGTATTGATTTTCATTTATGTGTCTTGTGACTGTTCGGATAATCGACTTGATTGTACTATCTGTTTGATGACGCTTGTCACTTGTTGGTTTTATTATGTTTCTACCGGTGGCGTTGTGTTGGTCGTCGTGGAGCGTGTTTTCACGCCGTATGTCTCTTTGCATTTCTTGCAGCGTTTCGCCGTCGGGCGCGAGTTTTCGGTTTTTGCGTATCTCGTCGAGTTTTCCTGGCAGGGGATATTGCATCTCCCTACTTGTTTTAAGTTTCGGGACGAAACTTCTTTTAAGGAGGGTAATTTTTTTTTTTTCGGCGGAAGTCCGTTTTGAAGACTCGCTCATGACCCTTTCGTCATCCTGGGAATGATTAATTCTACACTTTTTGACATACGAGTTCGTTTCGGTGTCGTTTTGTTGAGTTCCGTGCTTTTTAGCGACTTTTCCGCACTTGAGTTCGATTCTTGCGAATATCGTTCGAAACTGCTGTTTCGAGTTTCCCGTAAGTTCGTTTAACTTTGTTAGACGTGTTGTGAACTTTGGTTTGGTTATTCGATCAGGTATCGTGATTTTCGGGCATTTTGGGCCATTTTGTAATTTACCCAAAGTTATGGGTATCCGTATCTGTAATTGTTGTCTCGACCCGTTTCTTGGTCGCGTATGATTAATTATTGTATTATGTTTTCATTTCGGGTCGATGATGTTGTCCGCGAGTTTTTCGTCGTGTTCGTTCCGTACGTTTTCGGAAATCGAGTCGTCGGGTCATGACGCCTGGGCACTGGCCGGACAGGTGCGGCCGGCACGGTCGGAAGTGCTGGGCACTGGACGGGCAAGCACGGCAGGAACCGGCGTAGCGCACGCTATGGCCGGAAGGCTGCGCGCGCTAACTGGCAGGTGTAGCGCACGCTATCGGCTGGCCCAGCATACACTATCGGGCAGGGCAGAGGGGTTACTGGAGTACTGGACTCGAGGACGATCGGCAGGTAGCGCACGCTACTGTCGGGCATTGCGCACGCTACGACCGGCAGCGCGCGCTTACGCCGAAGGTCGCGACGCTACCTGGCCGAGTCGTAGGGCGTGGGGGCTCGATCGCGGCTGGCCGAGAAGCACGCTAGCTCGGCAGCCTAGCGCGCGCTAGTCCGGCCCAGTATAAATGTGGCAGAGCAGTCATATTTCCTCTCATTTTTCATCTCCTTCCTTTTCTGTCCGCGGCTGGCGATTCGGAGGTGGCGAAGCCATGTTGTTTAACAACAAATCCATGAAGTTCTTGAGGTTATATCATTGATCAATCATCCGTTATCATCCTTTGATCCAGCGAATCAAGGTAATCTCACCTTAGAACCCTAATTTCGTGAATTTGGGGGTTTTTGCATTTTTTTTCCGATTCGTTCCGTGTTGTTGATTAATTCATGATGGGTATGATTAATCTTGGTAGTATTCTTGTGTTTAACATCATTTAATCCATTGTTCTTCGTCGAATCGAAGTATATTTCTTGATTTCCTTCGAATCGACGTTTTGGGGGATTTGTTCTCGATCTCATTTTCCATCCGTTTTTGTTGGATAGATTGTGGTTAAATGATGTTGTTAAACATATCCTATGGATTGTATATCCATATTTTGACTTGGAATTCCATTTTCGTGTTTTGTCGGACGAATCGTGTTCTTGGCCGTTTTGGGGAAAACACTTGAACTTTCGTCATTCATTCTTTGAATTCAACGGCTTTGAGTCGTGTTATGGAATTCATTTCATTGTTGTTCTTGTCCTTCGTAGTTTATGACCGCGAGTTGGCGATCGGTGGAGTCGGCGGGTTCGTAGTCGGTTCGTGTCAACCTATTTCGGTCGATTCTCCGCGTTGTTCTTATTCGAGGCAAGTACCTTGTCCATACTATTATTGTTTTGTGGATATGATAATTGGTGATCGTATTGGTGTGTTTGTTTATTTGTTTGAAATGAGTTTTCAAAAGAATCGGCTAGCCTCGTTAAAGGACCTCTTTCAAAACCGTGTGTGTTTTGTGATTAGTGTGTTTCGTGAATGAGTATGTGAATCTTACGGATATGTTTGGTGTTGATGTTGCACTTGATAATGCGTGTGTACATATATTATCTCCTTTCGATGCGTTATGTTTTGACGTGTTGTTTTGTTAGGTGTTTGATGCCTCTTGCTGAGTTGTTTTGGATATCCTTGGTGTGATATATTATTTGTGCTTGATTGTTTCGCTAGCCAGCTCGGGAGGGTCCTTAGAGGCCTCGGGTGGGATTCATGGTGGCGTCCTGGTTCTAGGCGATGCCTGTGCTTGATTGTTTCGCTAGCCAGCTCGGGAGGGTCCTTAGAGGCCTCGGGTGGGATTCATGGTGGCGTCCTGGTCCTAGGCGATGCCTGTGCGTCTATGTTTAGTGAATGTATTTTTCTCACCCTGGGACGGTCCGACGGGGCCTCGGGGGAATCTATGACTTCACTCTGGGTTCACGAGTAAAAAATTCACAGCTTGGTGTGTATGTTTAGTGAAGGTATTTTTCTCACCCTGGGACGGTCCGACGGGGCCTCGGGGGAATCTATGACTTCACTCCGGGTTCACGAGTAAAAACTTCACGAGTGTGTGTGTATATTTTGTGAATGTGTTTGCTCACCTCGGGAGGGTTCGACGGGGCCACGGAGGGAGTCCAATGGTTTCGCCCTGGATTCACGAGTGAAACTTGACGGGTGTGTGTGTATTTTATGTTCGTCGAGGATGCGTGACATGGGTTTTAACCTTGTGTATTGTTGTTGGTTTCATTTGTGAAAAACAAAACCTTTGGGCTGTGACCCTGTTGATTTTTGGAAAGAGAAGGATTCAGTAATCCTAAATTGTTTTCTATTAAAACTCTCAATGGCATTTTAAACTGTTTTATAAATTGTTTCCCTTTATTTGTGATCTTTCGGTTTTGGAAATATTTACCCAAACTCTTGCCTCGGGAAGTACTTTTCTTTACATTTGGATTTTTAAGGATTCCTGGTTATTGTTATTCGTGGAATGTGAATTGTATGGCTCGTATTTGCACTTTGTTCTTGTACTAGCAAAACAGTGGAGTTTTGCTAACCCCCGAGTATTCGGGGGGTGGATGTCTATTTTTGCATTCAGGTTTTGGAGCATAACACAGGGTCGGCATGAAGGATGATGAAATATGATCGATACTAGTCACATGAGGAACCATACATTGTTTATTGGTTCAGTTGTACTTTATTTTCCGATGCTATATTTTTTCCCGTTGTACGGGTATGGTTGTGTTTTGACCCCTGCGTGGGCATGAGTTGTATTTGAGTTGTATGTATTTATTGAAAGACCAAATCAGTCTACTGAGTCATTTTAGCCTTAAAGGCATGGTTGAGTCGTTATATGTTGTTACCAGTCTGGTAGATCCTTGAGGAAAGATTCTACGGCGTGTAATATCCCCGAGCGGATTGGGGGTGTTACAGAAGCTATCCGAATACAGCATCCTTTCATACAGCATCGGACTACTCCAATATGCCTACAGCATAATTGGATACAACATTCACATCGGAACAGGACTGAAGACCGTTTGGAAAGGATCTTTGGTATTCAACAAGTCCCATTTGATAAAGAAGTATTTAAATACTGAAAGGATAAAGTATTTAAATACTGAAGCCGACAGAGATCTTCAAATCCCGTAATATCTGGATCATGGTCTATTCAAGTCAACTATCTAGTTGTCACAGAATCTTGCTCAACGGATCTTTCTCAATGGATATATTTCAGAAGGCTATATATATATATATATATATATATATATATATATATATATCTCCAGAGTTTGAAGATCTACATCAAGAATATCCCCGTGAAACAACAACCACTAAGTGCTTACATGAATATTCAGAGCAAACATATTTCTTCAAGTATACTGCAAATTCTGAGAGAAGAAATATCCAAGTGCTCAAATCTTAAACAACACACCATTAGCTAAAGATCAAGAAAGTCAAGCTGTTGTTCAAACCATCGTTCTATCATTGAACAAACCCATCAGCCCTGTGTGGACTGAGAAAGCCTTGCTTTTCCTGAACTGTGTGATGGATCTGCATTGAAGAGACGAATCTTTGGAACTTTGTGTGAAGAAGCACGTCAAGAAGGAATCTTTAACCAAATCTGTGTGAACGGTTGAAAGCAACAGTCTTTGTATCTATCTGTGTGAACGATACAAGGATAGGTTTGATTATAAATACATAGTTGTGTACGCAGTATTTATAATAAATGTTTTACTCCTGTGTGGAGGACCAGTGGACGTAGAAGGGTTTACCTCGAACCACTTAAATACTGTGTTATTTACCTTTTGCCGTTACTGTTTTCATAAACTGTGATTTATATAAGTATACCCTGCAAAACCTTGTACGCGCCAAGCTAACAGGAGATTAGACCGAGTTGCTGTATCGACAACAACTTACTATTTTAAGACTTCCGCTACGCACTCCGAGTTGAATAACGTACAGCTTGTTGCTTAAAACACCTTCCAAGTTGTATCCTGTATACCTAAAGGGACCAACAAGTGGTATCGGAGCGGTTGATTCTAAAAAGAATCAGTCGTATTTTTAACCGAATCAGATCCTAAATCACTTATTTTTCGAAAACAATTTATCTTTCCTATTTCCTCACATATGGATACCTCATTAATAAACAAGATACCTATGTTTTCTATTAATGAGTTTGATGACTGGAGAAACAGGATGAAGAACAAACTCAAGGCCTTCGTTGGAGAATCAAAAGCTTCAGACACATCAACAAAGACTGAGTGTCTTCAGGTGGTCACTGACAGTGACTCGTCTGATGATGAGCTAGAAGATAGAGCCTACATGTGCTCTATGGCCAAAGTTAACGAGGAAAATGAAGACGGCGATGATGATGAGGTAAGCTCTATCTCGATTATTCCTGTAAATACATCTCATACCTTTGAAACATGTTGAATGAATTTAATAACATTCAAAAAGCCCATGAGATATTGAAAAGATAAAACATACAGATCCAAATTTCTAACCTAAAGCTGTAGGAAGAAAACAACTTGCTGAAGGATAATTATGAAAATATGTCTGTCGACTGCGAAAACAGCAAAGTCAATTTAGAAAAACTCATGGAGAGCAATCATCAACTTGCTCACGATCTAAATGAGACTAAGTCTCATCTTGAAAGCAAGACAAATGATTTGGCTCTACTCGAAGCCAAAGTAAAATCTCTCGAGAAACGTGAAGGAGAATTAGAGACAATCTTGTATTCTTTGGAGAAATCCTCTAATAGAATGGAAGAGATACTAAGCAATGGGAAACATGCTCATGATAAATGTGGCTTAGGGTACAACTCATTCTCCAACAAAGAAAAATCTAGTATGGTATTCGTCAGGAGTGAGGAATCCATTCCTGTATCGGAAGAAGTTCCGAGTCCTGTGAAGGAACCTGTTGCACCGCAAAAAGCAAAGGCTGCCATTCCGCCACCAAGTTCATATTCCAGACAGCGGAATCACCAGCCGTTCAGACGTGAAAGGCGCAATCCACATCATGAGCCACAAGCATATCATAAGCGCCAGCAGCCATTCAGGAGGAAGGCTGTACCCAATCATCTAAGGCCCGTACAGCAGTACTTTCAGTACAGCTCGCCTAGATATTGGATACAGGAGCCCCATTATCCATCAAGAAAACATTTTGCAGTGCAGTATCAACAACAGATTTGGGAATCCAGCTGGAGACCCAGGAGACACTCTGTAAGATCTATGAAAATGGCTCCACCTCCGAGACGACAATCGTACTGGAATAACAACTATAATTCTCGATTTTTCATGCATTATAATTATCATGATTACAACGACTATGTGCCTGCCCCACGTAGATATCGAAATAATAGACCAAAAGTAGCCTACAACAAACCAATTGTTGTCCGGCAAATTTGGGTACCGAAAGGCACTATCACACCAGGACCCAAATTTACTTGATTTCTATGCTTCGACGAGAATTGGGAATGCTACAGCCAGACTCCCTGTAAGTTTTTATGCTTTTACTCATTGATTGAAGGGGAACGCTGTAAGATCCAAGAATACAGTATCTACCATTAATTAACTGTACACTCAGAACAGTCAAGACAGCACTGTAGGACATAGAAGGCATGAAACCTTCCTACAGTTGATGTGTGCATTAAATAAGGGGGAATACAGTACGACCCATGAATACAGTGTTAATCTGAACATTAATGTAAGAATTCAATCATGTGTGTACCTTTTAAGGGGGAACGCTGTATTATTTGTGGATACAGTACTTACACTACAGGACATCAATTTTAAGTCCATATGTCCACATGTCCTGTTTTTATATTCAAATTTTTTTAAACGCTTCGCATGACATCTAAAATTCACTATCTCAAACAACGCGAATTTTAACTCCACTCAATGTTTATTACTGCAATCAAACAAGCTTAAGTATTAAGCTGTAAGAACTGGTCTGCGAATAGTTCATAGGTTCAGTTGTACTCAACTAGATCACACTGTAAGATTGTGCCTGCGCGCCAATCATAAGTTTAAATTGTAATACACTTCCCTGTTAGACGCTATCACTTTAGAACTTGCCTGCGAGCAGTTCACATTTCTTTTAGACTAAGTGCTGAAGACCAGATCATTCGAACAGAAGATCAAGAAGTCTGCTCTTGACATTATCGAAAAAGAGGGAAACAGTGGAGAAAAACAACTCCTGTATCGAACTCTTCTCAAATTACCAACATACAGCAAGACCTCGTATAAGTAATCATACAGCAAGTAGCTGTCCCGAAGATGATCGTACAGTTGGATAATATTCTTGTATCTTGCGTTGTCAAACATACCTCAAGATGACAAGTGCCTCAATCATACAGCAGAAGAATAATTGAACATTCGAACAAAAGACCAAAAAGGAAGTCCCCCATTAAAGACGTTTCAAAGAGGTTTTGGCATCAAAGTTTTGGCATGATCAAGAAGTTTTGGAAATTATCAAAAAGGGGGAAATTGTTGGGAAAAATAACGTTGTTTTGATAATTACCAAACAACAAAGTTTCATACAGCAAGCTAGCATACAACAAGATGATAAATGTCCAACATATAGCAAGCAGCTGTATCGAAAAGTCCGATCGAAGTTGTTAATCTCTGTATCGAAGACCTTCTCATAGCTCCAGCATATAGCGAGCTCTCGTGCTACCAAGATACAACAACAAAGTCTAAGTAAACGCCAAGTATGGAAGCTATCCGAATACAACATCCTTCCATACAGCATCGGACTACTCCAATATGCCTACATCATAATTGGATACAGCATTCACATCGGAACAGGACTGAAGACCGTTTGGAAAGAAATCTTTGGTATTCACTAAAGTCAAGTCCCATTTGATAAAGAAGTATTTAAATACTAAAAGGATAAAGTATTTAAATACTGAAGCCGACAGAGATCTTCAAATCCCACAATATCTGGATCATGGTCTATTCAAGTCAACTATCTAGTTGTCACAGAATCTTGCTCAACGGATCTTTCTCAACGAATATATTTCAGAAGGATATATATATATATATATATATATATATATATATATATATATATATATATATATATATGTGTGTGTGTATCTCCAGATTTTGAAGATCTACATCAAGAATATCCCCGTGAATCAACAACCACTAAGTGCTTACACGAATATTCAGAGCAAACATATTTCTTCAAGTATACTGCATATTCTGAGAGAAGAAATATCCAAGTGCTCAAATCTTGAACAACACACCATTAGCTAAAGATCAAGAAAGTCAAGCTATT
Organism: Orobanche coerulescens; assembly: GCA_033398695.1. NCBI lineage: Eukaryota > Viridiplantae > Streptophyta > Magnoliopsida > Lamiales > Orobanchaceae > Orobanche > Orobanche coerulescens. The sequence goes on along the minus strand of CM065812.1, from coordinate 121,918,269 downwards.
GTTCAAACCATCGTTCTATCATTGAACAAACTCATCAGCCCTGTGTGGACTGAGAAAGCCTTGCTTTTCCTGAACTGTGTGTGACGGATCTACATTGAAGAGATGAAGCTTTGGAACTTTGTGTGAAGAAGCAAGTCAAGAAGGAAGCTTTAACCAAATTTGTGTGAACGGTTGAAAGCGACATTCTTTGTATCTATCTGTGTGAACGTTACAAGGATAGGTTTGATTATAAATACATAGTTGTGTACGCAGTATTTATAATAAACGTTTTACTCCTGTGTGGAGGACCAGTGGACGTAGAGGGGTTTACCTCGAACCACTTAAATATTGTGTTATTTACCTTTTGTCGTTACTGTTTTCATAACAACAACAACATCTAAGCCTTGGTCCCAAAATGATTTGGGGTCGGCTAACATGAATCAAACTTTGAAACCGTCAATAATCGTTACATAAACAACATAAAAGGAAAAAAGAGGAAAAAATGTAGAGAAAAAAGCAAATAAAATAAAGAGAATGAATGTTAAAAAAAGAAGAACAAAAGAAAAAAATGAAAAATCCTGAAAAATAATAAAAAATAACATGGAATAAAAGAAAATAGGAATAAAATACAAATTAAAAAAAATCAGATTCCATCCACCATCCGTATTCTTTCCCGCCACATTTGCCTCTCCATCGCCATACTTTCTCCAATTCCATGAAACTGCATATCATTTTCAATCATCTTTATCCAAGTTTTCTTGGGTCTTCCTCTACCTTTCACAACATTACTTGTTCCCCAACTTTCTAGCCTCCTCACTGGGGCATCAACAGGTCTTCTTCTCACATGACCAAACCATCGTAATCGATTCTCCATCATCTTGTCTTCTATAGACGCAACTCTTACCTTCTCTCTAATCACCTCATTTCTGAGCCGATCCTTTTTTGTATGACCACACATCCATCGTAGCATACGAATCTCTGCCACATTCATCTTTTGAACATGACACTGTTTTATAGCCCAACACTCGGTGCCATATAATAGTGCAGGCCTAATTGTCGTGCGGTAAAATTTACCTTTTAATATATGAGGCATGTCAGGATCACATAAAACCCCTGTGGCACTCTTCCACTTCAACCACCCTGCCTTTATTCTGTGAGCCACATCGCCATCTAGCTCTCTATACTTCTGGATAATAGATCCAAGATACCGAAAGAAAGTGGATCCATGAACAACTTTCCCATCAAATGTGATCATCCCCACCTCTCTATCACTGTTTTTGCTAAACCTACACTCCATATATTCAGTCTAACTTCTGCTTAGCCTAAAGCCTCGAGCTTCCAAAGTATCCCTCCAAAGTTCCAATTTCTGTTGCACTCCAACCTTCGTTTCATCAATCAACACAATATCATCTGCGAACATCATACACCACGGAACGTCGTTTTGAATTTCTCTTGTCAATTCGTCCATGACTATGGCAAAGAGAAAAGGACTAAGAGCAGATCCTTGATGCACCCCAATCGTAATAGGGAATTCTTCTGTCCTCCCAACATTAGTACGTACACTTGTACTAGATCCCTCATACATGTCTTTTATAATGTCAATATATTTCCGCGATACACCCTTCTTTGCTAAGGCCCACCAAAGTACTTCTCTTGATACTTTATCATATGCCTTCTTTAAATCAATAAAAACCATATGCAGATCTTTCTTATTATCTCGATAATGTCCCATCAACTGCCGGATAAGATAAATTGCTTCCATGGTCGATCTTCCAGGCATAAATCCAAACTGATTTTCTGTTATCTTCACACATTTCCTGATCCTTTGTTCAATCACTCGTTCCCACAACTTCATGGTATGACTCATTAGTTTAATTCCGCGATAATTAGAACAATCTTGAACATCACCTTTGTTCTTATACAAATGGACGAGAATACTTTTCCTCCATGCTGATGGCATCTTATTGCTTCTCCAAATCTTATTGAAAAGCATAGTTACCCATTCGATCCCTCTCTCCCCCAAATACCTCCAAACTTCAATAGGTATACCATCTGGTCCTTATGCTTTCTTTGACCCCATCTTCTTCAATGTAATTGTCACTTCACCCTTTTAAATTCTTCTCTTAAACTCTCGGTTAACCATACTTGAGGGGATGTTTAAATTCCCAATATCTTGTTCTTGATGGCCATTGAATAGGGTATCAAAGTATGACCTCCATCTCTCTTTTATCTCTTTATCTTGAACCAAAACTTTTTGGTCAGTATCTTTTACACATTTAACTTTTCCAATATCTCGCGTCTTCTTCTCTCTCATTCGAGCAAGTTTATAGATATCTTTTTCCCCTTTTTTAGTATCTAATCTTGCATATAATTCTTGATTGACCTTTGATCGGGCATTTAGCAATGCCTTTTTAGCTTCTGTTCGAGCTTTCTTGTACTTCTCATAATTCTCATCGCTCGAGCATTTACCCAGTACCTTATAACATTCACGTTTGGTCTTTATCGCTTGCTTAACTTCATCATTCCACAAAGATGTGTCCTTACTTGATGGTCTGTTTCCTTTAGATTCTCCTAGGACTTCTTTTGCAACTTCCTTTATGTTATGCTCCAACAAGTTCATATCGAATCTATATCCATCTCCGTGCAATCAGACCAAATACCACTATCAACAATCTTAGCCACAAAAGTATGTCGACTCTCCCCTTGGAGCTTCCACCACTTAATTCGAGGGTCAACTTGTGGTCTTCTCTTTCTTAAGTGCCTCTTACCTCGAAAGTCAAGCACCATAACCCTATGATGCGTTGCAGCACTCTCACCGGGTATCACCTTGCAATTAGTAAAACTTTTCCTCCAAACATTCCTTAATAAAAAGAAATCAATCTGACTTGCATTACCTCCGTTTCTATATGTCACCAAATGAGAGTCCCTTTTCTCGAACCAAGTGTTCATAATACCCAAGTCATGAGCTAATGCGAAATCCAATATACCATTTCTTGCTTCATTCATGTCCCCAAAATCAAAGCCACCATGAATGCTCTCAAAACCATCTCTGCTAACACCGACATGCCCATTGAGGTCACCACCAATGATCAATTTCTCACCCATAGGAATTCGTTCGACAACCTCTTCCAAATCTTCCCAAAATTCTTGTTTGATCGATGCATCCAATCCTACTTGTGGTGCATAAGCACTTATGATAGTTAGAAACTCACCCCCTATCACAAGATTAATACTCATTATTCTATCGCTCTTTCTTGACACTTCCACCACATCATCAATGAATTCTTTATCAATGACGATACCCACTCTATTTCTACTTCTATCCTTTCCAGAGTACCAAAGCTTGTAACCCCAAGGAGCTAACACTCTTGCATTCTCGCCAACCCACTTAGTCTCTTGTAGACACATTATGTGAATTCTCCTCCTTTTCATAACCTCCCCCACTTCTACTATTTTCATAAACTGTGATTTATATAAGTATACACTGCAAAACCCTGTACGCACCAAGCTAACAGGAGATTAGACCGAGTTGTATCAACAACAACTTACTGTTTTAATACTTCCGCTATGCACTCCGAGTTGAATAACGTACAGCTTGTTGCTTAAAACACCTTCCAAGCTGTATCCTGTATACCTAAAGGGACCAACAACAGTTATCATGGAACCGAAAGATCTCAACACGCTTGACTTTACTGCCCTTGTCGGCTCGCTAATAAACTATGAAATCGTGTTAAAATATCGAAATACCGAACCGAAGCCCAAAGAAAAATCTATAGCTTTGAAAGCTAAAAAGATGTTTAGAAATAAAGAAGAAATCTCGCGTGATGATAATGATAAAGAATCGACATTTTATGCCAAAAACATCAATAAGTATCAAAACATATTAAACTGGAGAAGAATATCAACTCGCAAGTCCAGAACGAGTCAAATCGGTTCGACAATAATTGTCGAAATTGTGTAAAACCCGACCACTTTGCGAAAAATTGTTGTGGCTCGACTTCATAGAAGGCGAAGAAGATGAAGATGAAAATATTCAAAATAATCTCGCACTCATGGCAAGGAGCTCGTTTGACGATAGTGACGATGAAAGCCAGATAAGTACCTCGTCTCTAGATGAACTTTTTAATGCTTTCGAACAATTACATACGAATTTTCAAAATTCGCTGAAAGATAATAAATCCCTTAAAATAAAAAATAAAATATTGGAAGATGAAATCTATGAAATACAAGGAAAAGGGAAAATTATTGAAATAATCATTCTTTATGTTTAGAAAAAGAGAATAAATTGAAAACTAATTTATTAAAAGTTTAAAATGAACTTAAAGATTTAAAGAATAAATTTTCTCTCGAAAATGAGAAATTTGAAAAATACTTTCTGTTCAGAAAATTTTGTTAAATAAACAAGAATTAGGATTAAATAAAGTGATAAAAATGAATTTTTAAATTTTAAAATACCCCAATATGGTAAATATTTGAAAATCAGGAATCATATTACGAATTATAAAAGCCCAAGATGAACGATAAATTTAAAAAAAAAATATGAATTCCAAAAGAAAACATAATACTAAATATCGTATTTGTCAAATTAAAAACGACCAAAAGTCGGATGGATCCCCAAAATTCAAAATTAGTTGTCCAAACAAATTGGTATTTAACTCAGAGGGAGTTAATATATTCAATGGGAGTTTTACCCATTTCTTGTCATAATAATTTTTCATCGTCATATATGTACTTTTTGCTAATTATAAAAAGGGGGAGAAAAATGAGAAGATGTGATGGGGGAGAAATAATAAATGGGGAGAAGAAGAAGAAGGTATGATGGGGAGGAGAAAACTAACGAAACAGACAAAGGCGAAAACTATGATCTGTATATTGTTTACTGTATTTTTGTAGGTATAAATCCCATCAAGGATTGTTGTTTTGTCATTATCAAAATGTGAAGATTGTTGGAACATTTTATTCCACACATTCATATTAAAGGTTTTGATGATAAGTCGATAAACAATGAAAAACAAAAATTAATCAACAAAGTTGAAGCACGAGATGGACAGAAATACAATGAACTGAAGCATAAAACACAGCTAACATACGCTAAGCATCATAGCTAACTTACGCAACAACGACCCAGCTGAAGATAGCGGAGCATGGCATGGCTAACGTACATAATTTATGAAGATTAACGTATGCTAAGTACGTAACATAACTTACGCTAAGTACGTAACACAATGTACGCTAAGAGTTTGAATCTGAATTCAAACATTGGACCGTTGATGGGCGAGTGATGTCATGGAGTACATCATCATTTCAATGGCTATTCTAGGATACATATAACGTATGCTACGTGATGATATAGCGCACGCCATGAGAGATGAAGTAGCTACTGGACTGAAATCGACATGCAATAACATATGCTACATAAGAGCCTTACATACGCTAAAATGATTAACGTACGTTATATTATGCATATAGCACACACTAAAGAAGAATAGGGAGCAACGGCTACATTAGGCAACCAAGCCTATAAATACCACTTCATATGGTATTCACCCTACAACGACTTCAAGCAAAGTTTATATACATCAAATATCATTATATACATTATTGTTGTTGTAATCGAGCTTAATTGATAAGAATTCGAGTGCTTAATTCACTCAACCAAACACGAGAGAAAAGAAATGATTGTAGATTTGATTCGGTGTTATTAAGATCATGAATCCGACATTGTTATAATCATAATCTAAATCTAAGTGAGGTTTTTCTAGTACCGATAGAAAGCTAGAAATGTTGATTACTTATCCGATAGAAAAGGAAAATGGTTTATATTGGACCGACATAAAGACAAGATTGTAACGGTTTATCTTAGACCGATAGAAGAGAAGATTGTAACGGTTTCCCTCGGCCAATCGAAGACAAGGCGGAAAGGTTTATTTTAAGCATATAGAAAAATATACAGAGAGAGGGCATAGGCACATTGCCGAACCTCTATATATCGTTATGTCATTTACATTCCGCACTTTATCGCTTCCGCAAGCGCAAAAGAATTCTATATTCTTAACCGCACTATCCAACCCTCTTCAAGTGGCGGTACCAAACTGAACAAAAGGATTGTTATAGTGTATAGTTAGAGAGAATGATGTTTTCAGAGGGAAGGATGTTTGTGTTCAATAATAGATAGAAGTAACGATGTTTATAGTTATTAATGTTCATTGTTGAATTTATTTTGTTGAGTTTTTTGGGATATTGGAATTGATTGTTAAATTTGTTGGGATATTGTTGTGTTGATTGTGTTGGAATGATATTGAATTTGTTGCGATATTAGTGTTGACTGTTAAATTTGTTGGGATATTAGTGTTGATTGTTGAATTTATTGGGATATTAGTGTTGATTGTGTTGGAATATTGGGATAATAGTGTTGGTTGTTGAATTTATTGATGTTGAATTTGTTGGTATCTAGTGTATATTGGTGTGTGTGAGTTTAGTTAATGTGATAGTTTTTGAATTTGTACAGGTTAAATAGATAAAATTAAGAAAAAAACGGGTGGTACGAAAAGGTCGAAGACTCCGGAGTCGGGGGAGAGGTCCATAGCTTCCAACCGTGCGGATCATGTGGGTAAGTATTTGGACCAGAGTAACTCTCGCATACGTGAGATAGTACAGAGTAGTGGGCTGAAGTTTAAGGATGGAAACTTGTATCCGCAAATAACACACATACTACTGCGAGGCGCTTATCTTATCAGACTCCCAGGCCGAGGACGATCCCCACTACAGACGAGACGACTCAACCTCGTATGCCTCCTATACACCGCATTCCCTCCCACCTCCTATGTCTGGAATCCACAGAGCTACATCGAGCACGTCATCTGGGGTGCCTTCCGGTCCACTGTCGACTCTATTTATGCCCCCTATGGTACCATGGATTCCAGGGGTCGGTGAGAAAGGAGTTCGCTGACCATATAGCTTGGTTAACCCGATGGAGGCGTATGTGTTCTAGGCGTGGCCTGAGAAAATGATTTGGCGAACATGTCGGATATTTAAGAAGAAGTTGTATGCAGAGCTTGCAGAAGATAAGGAGGAGGGTCGAACTGAAGCCGATGATAGGACGAAAATAGTGTGCAAAATTATTGATAATTATAAGGTTTTAATGAATTTTATGTTGGCACACTTGGTTATTTTCTACCTATTTATATTTTGGATGCAATTTACTTCACTTGGCAATTTTTTGTTTAATTTAGGTGTTTGATGGAGTTTTTAAGCTTAAGGAATAATTTGGGCCATCAAACGGACCAAGCCAAGGTGATTTGGGCTTTAATGAAGAAACTGCCGCGCGACACTTGGTGACCCAGTGTCGGTTCGGTGTCCCAGTTTCGGCCCTGTTCCAAAAATAATCTTACTTGGGGCCCAAGCAACAACTCCAATCCGCCCCAATCAGTTCCACAAGGCATAAAATCGATCCCTTAGGCTGGGGAAAGAAATTTTAATTGACTTGGAAGGAAAGACTCCAAAAGAATAAAAACTCAAGAAGGATAAGAAGAAAGGAGATCCAATTAAAGAAGGAAACTAATAGATAAGGGACTATTATAAAAGAAGGGGGCTGAGAATATTATTGAGCATCATTATTATCATTCTCACGGCTGAAGCAGAGGAAAAAGAAGGAGAACCGAGCCGCCATTCTCACCGAGGCAAAATCGAGTCGCCACCGACGCCGAGGATGAAGACTACGACGTTTGAATTTCTTTCTTATTATGTATACTATTAAGTTGATGTTTTCTAAAGCCAAAATGTCCGGCTAATTTTCTATCCTAATTCTTAAGGAAGTTTGAAATCGTATTTGAATTATTCATGGTTTAATCCCGTAGCATATTCTTAACTCGAAATCTCTTGAATTACTTTCGTGTTATTGAATTCACTACTATGCCATATAATTTCTTGATTTGGTTTGGCCAACTAGATTAGGGATTTTATATCTTATGCTAGAAATTGAGTTGTAATTCGTAATTAATGCAATTTTAATTTCACAAGTAGCAAACAACTGAATTTTCTCAATTGAGTAACACAAAATCGAGATCCCTTAAGCCAAGCTTATGAACTTAATATCTTGCCTATTGTTGGCACCAAATCGGAATATGCGCCGTTTGTGCGGAAGCGAGAATTAAAGTGCGGAAATTAAACGACACAATGATTTATAGAGGTTCGGCTATAAACAGGCCTACGTCCTATCTCGATGTATCTTTTTCTATAGGATAAAGATCAAAACCTCTGCACCTCTCTTCTATCGGTCGAGAGATAACCGTTACAATCACGTCTTCTATTGGTCCGTGATAAACCACTCGTACTTGTCTTTGTGTCGGTCCAAGTTAAACCATTTTCCTTTTCTATTGGACAAGGAATCAACCACTCTAGCTTTCTATCGGTACTAGATAAACCTCACTAAGATAGCGATTGTGATTCTAATAATGTCGGATCCTTGATCCTAATAACACCGAATCCAATCGTATCTTTTCTTTTACCTCTCGTATATGTGTTGAATGTATAAACACTCAAACTAACAATATAAGCTCAATATCACAACAACAGTATAATGTATATCAATATCTTATGAATGTATCGTTTACTTGAAGTTGTTGTAGTGAAATAATACCATAGGAGTGGTATTTATAGCCTTCTTCATCAAACTAGCCGTTAGACTTCTGATCCTTCATTACGGCCATTATCGCTTCATCATTACGGCCATTAGCACTTTAACGTACGTTATATCATCTTGGTTACGTACGTTAACAACTCCCAGATTGAGTCAAGTGACATTCGTTTCTTTCCTTACGTACATTAATAAAACATCATTACGTACGTTATATATAGTCAATATGTCTGTTGCTCGCTGACCTAAGCCATGACGTCATCTCCAACGTTCATTTCATTTGAACACAGAAACACTTGGTTACGTATGTTAATATTCATGTGTTACGTACGTTAAGACACACACATTATGTACGTTATGCTCATTTCATTGCGTACGTTATGCATGTTCAGAACACCTTTTTGCGACTTCGTTTTCTTCGATGCTTTGCTTCGTCTTTTTGTTGTTTTGTTTTGTGTATCAGCTTAGATCATCAAAACATTATTATAGCATGTATGGAACAAAATGTTCCAACACCTATTTCATTATTTTGGTTTTTAATGCATCTACTGAGCGAGATTTGAAGAGCTTGTTTCAAATCCATCGCCTAGATAGGTTTAATTAAAGAGCTTGTTTTAATTAAATATACTTAAGAAATAATTGGAGTCAACGGAGCTTGTTGTTGGCTTCGGAATAGGAGTTCATGATATTAGAGAAGAGATAAGCACTCCATTAAAATTTGAATTAATTCGAAACGGTGGATAACGGAACTAAGAACTAGATTATTCCTTAATTGATATTTTCGAATTTTATTTCCTTTGTTTATTTTGACTTAATTTATTTTACGTAAATTATTTTTTTAGTAAAGATCAGAAACTAATTCCCCCCTCGTTTTATTGCTAAAAGTATTTATCCCCTAAAAAGTATAATTGATTTACCGTTCTCCGTGGGATCGACCCTTACATGCCGATACTACTAGTTAGTAGAAGTAAGCCAAGGAAAAATAATAAAAATAACAAATTTTGACGTGTCACGGCAGCGCGGTCAAAATTTTGGCGCCATTGCTGGGGAATGCTGTTAAATTAATTTCACTTATTTCGGGTTAATAACTTTCTGCAATTTCGACACCGGGTAACCTAGTGTCAGTTCTGAAAATTCATAATAATTGTCAGTTGTGCATTAATCCATTTTGTTTTAGTTTTGCATGAATACAAGGTCACGTGGGGATAAGAACTTGCAGTACTTTCCAGAAATCACCAAACGAGATCGAGTTTTCAGGCGAAAAACAAAAGAAAATAGAGAAGCACTTGGGCACTTACCGTTTTCTTTCGAAACATCATCCAGCGAATCGGAGAACGAGAGTGAAATCATGACAACGAACGCTGAAAAGACATTGAAGCAATTAGCCAACTCGGAGCTACCTCAACAACCACTGTGCATCACATCCCGGCTATTGACAACAACACCACCTTTGAATTGAAGTCGGGATTGATTCACTTGCTACCTGCATTTCATGGTCTATCAGGAGAGGATCTGCACAAACATCTCAAGGAAGTCCATGTCGTTTGTTCAAGCATGAAGCCAAACGGTATCACCGAAGAAAAAATCAAGCTTAGAGCCTCCCCATTCTCATTAAAAGATTCGGCTAAGGATTGGTTATTTTATTTACCGTCGGCCACCATCACAACGTGGAACGATATGAAAATCTTATTTCTATAAAAATAATTTTTGGCCTCTCGAGCAGCCAATATTGTAATACCCGGTTGTAATTCATTCATTTTCATTCAATAATTATCAGTCTGTAATTGTCACTCAGTAATTTTCACTCATTAATAATCACTCATCATTCATGAATCACTCATTTGCGTTCAATGTTGGCATGTTGTAATCGTATATCACTTACCGATCGTCATTTTATCTCCGTTTTTAGATCGAGACGGGAGTATTATCATTTTCATTGTGATTGATAGCCTTGTACTGGGAGTATCATCTTTGGCTCGTGTTAGACTTGTTCACTTCCACATTCGTATGGTATGTCGGATCATTCATCAGTCGTAGCGAGGAATCGGAGTTATCGGATTTATTCACCTTGGCCAGCATTGAGTTACGACCGTAAGGTTCTGGGATACGACCGTAAGTTCAGCGGGTATGGCCGTAAGGCTGGCCGGTTACGGCCGTAAGTGGTCCAGCAGGCTGCCCAGGCATTTTGGTCGAAGGTGAGTTACGGCCGTAAGGTGGGTTGGATACGGCCGTAAGTGATGTTCGTAAATTTCGGGTGTTGTCGACCAAGGGTGACTTACGGCCGTAAAGGTTGCGGCATACGGCCGTAAGTCGAGGCAGGTACGGCCGTAAGGCTTGGCCGGATACGGCCGTATGCTGCAGGCAGGATGTCTGGCCATTTTTGACGAAGGCGGGTTACGCCCGTAAGGTTGGACGGATACGGCCGTATCATCCGAGTTACGGCCGTAAGGTGTGCGGATACGGCCGTAAGGATGTCGGCGGATGTTTTGACGAAGGCGGGTTACGACCGTAACTCAGGAGCGGTTACGGCCGTAAGTCTGTCGGCAGGCTTTCAGATGAAGCCGAGTTACGGCCACATGAGTTGGCCGGTTACGGCCGTAAGGCCGTTGACTTGGAATGTTACGGCCGTAAGAGGGCCGAGTTACGGCCGTAACTTCCGGCAGTATTTAAGGACTTGGCCGGGTCATTTTTCCTCACTTCTTCATTTTTCCATCTTTATCCGAGAGAGAGGGTTGAGGGAGAGATTTTGCAATCATCAATCACTTGAGTGTGTAATTTTCATCATCTTCATTCATTTGGGAAGCTTGGATACTCGTTTAAACTCGTGTTCATCGGATCGAAGTGATTGGATCTTCAAGAGGTAATTTCTTCAACACCTTGGATTTCGATTCTATGTTGAGATATGATGTTTTGGACGTTATAATCATGTTATATGAAGGGATATGTATATGATTATGAGTTTGTATAGGGATTCATTGGATTATTGAGGGATTATTCAAGAACACTTTGAATATCGAGTTGAAATTGGGGGTTTTCGATTAATTGTCGTTATAATCACGTTTTCGGATATTCATTATGGATTATTGATCTTTTGGAAGATGTTTGTTGGTTTGAAACACTTCTTGGGGGATTTGATAGTGGCTCATTGAGATTTGATTGTAAACAATCGGAGTTTGGCCACAACGTATTCGATATAATGCCCCAATGAACTTAGTTTAATCGTATCGACGTTTTGAGTTCGTTATATTCGTGTTTGATTCGTATATTGAACGGGTTGTTGGATATTGTATAATTCAAGGTTGTTTGAGCGACCGATATCTCAATTAGGACATTGTTCGTGGAAGGATAATTGTCACCGGTATTGTGTAAGTTGATTCTTACTCAGTTAAAAGGATATTCATTTCCTTTTGTTGTTGTTCATTCATAATCGTAACTCATTCATCATTGTGTTAACCGTATTAAAACTTGTCATTGTCAATTAATCACTTCAGTCACAAGGAACGACGGTTCCAATTATTTTGTTGAGTTATCATTCATTTCACTATCATTTTATCTCGATGAGTCATTATTCTTTTCCGATGTCACTTTTGTTATATCGTGGCATTCCGGGTCATACTGGCGTGCCGGTTGGTATGTGTAGGATTTTCATGTCGGGCACATTTATGTCGTGTGTTGGTTGTTGGTCTCACATTGGACTGTGCACACGAGTCGATTGCTTCGTGAGACTGATTAGGTACAAGACCACGCGGGTATTCGATCGATACTCGTTGGTGGCTTGTACACGGACACATTTCCATCCCGGGCGTAGTGTGGCGCCACCCTTTGAGCCGTACTGTTAGTTTATTCATACAACATGTTTGATTGCGTATGTTCTCAACAAGATTGGGTTATAATCTAACCGTCTCATTTTAATCGAACTTGTGGTTTATACTACATATGTATATATATATATATATATATATATATATATATATATATATATATATGATTGTGTTTATTCAACCCTTGAGGATTGTTGTTCTGTTTAATTGACCCCGTTTGGGGATATTGTTTCTCAGGTCATGGCAAGGCAAAGGCACAGGGAGAGCACGTTGACGGCGAGGAGTCCCAATGATACTAGAAGGGGGCCCGATGCATTGATCATTTATTCAGTCATTATGTTTCCTTTATTTATTCCGCTGCAGACATTCCGTTTGAATACTCATTTCATTCAGTGTTGTGTATTTTATCGTCACATAAGATACACATGTATTCTATTTTATCCTGGGTGTGTTGTATGAAACTCCTAATCGGAGTAATTGATGTTGTAATGTGGTTCGGTACTACATTTACCCTGTGTAATTCATCCTTTTTCATTCGCCTGGTGGGTCCCAGTCGGGGGTCCACGGCACTGTAATATCCGCCTAGTTTGGGGTGTTACAAATATAAGGAAAGAGATATGTGGTGCAAGGAAAATGACCAGCGAAACGTTGCATGAATATTGGGAATGATTCAAACAGTTGGTATCTCGATGCCCGCAACATCAAATTAGCGAGTAACTCCTGATTCAGTATTTTTGCGAAGGACTTAATCCGATGGAGTGAAACACGATAGATGCAGCAAATGGAGGAGCCCTAGTTGACAAAACCCCCACGACTGCAAGGGCTCTCATATCCAACATGGCGGCCAATTCACAACAATTTGGTTGTCGCGATTCACCAATCAGGATGGTAAAGGCGGTGCATGATTCGTCCCTTGAGGATAAAGTAAATGAGCTAAGCACCTTTGTTAGAAAACTTGTTGTAGGTAATAGCATGCCAGTCATACCCTGTCGCCTTTGCAAAACCACGGAGCATACAATAGAGAATTGTCAGATTTTACTTGATGAAATCAAGGCGCACGCCAATGCAATTGGAACCGAATATCCTTATGGGAGGAAGAATGATCCGTAATTAAACACATACAATCCAGAATGGAGAGATCACCTAACTTTCTATGGAAGAACCAGCAAGAGGCGTATCCACAAAATAAAGGACAATTCTACAAGCAGTCCACCGAAAATTCAACACAATCTTTGGAGGAGATGATGAAGACCCTCATGGAAAACACTATGCAACTACAGCAGGGCGTGAATCAGTTCCATCATGACACTAAGTTGAGTATCAAAATTCTCAAAAATCAAGTGAGTCAACTAGCCACCTCTGTGAGCCGTATGGAGAGCCAAAATAGTGGGAAATTGCCATCCCAACCTGAGCTGAACCCAAGGAACGTGAGTGATGTAACTTTAAGGAGTGGGAAGCAGCTTGGGGAGCCTAAGCAGGTGGTGGAAGCTTAAAACGAGGAGGAAAAACCCACTAAACAGATCGACACTGGGATACCCGATCTTGAATCAAGACTCAAAGGCAGTAGAAATGAAAGCAAGGTAAATTCTTCTAAAACTACTCTTTTTGAGACTAACGAGTTACCTTTTCCATATAGGGTCAAAAAGGCAGCAGTCGCGAGTAAAGAGAAGCAAATTCTAGATGTATTTCGCAAGGTCGAGATTAACCTTCCCTTACTCGACGCAGTTCCACAAATTCCAAAATACACAAAATTTCTTAAGGACTTATGCACCAACGAGCGGAGATTAAAAGGGAATGGGAAGGTAGTAATGGGAGAATATATGTCTGCTTTATTCCAAAAGAAATTACCACAAAAACGGGAAGATCCAGGTATGTTTGCTATTCCTTATCGAATTGGAAATATGGGTTTTGAACGAGCTCTGCTAGATTTGGGAGCATCAATAAATATTATGCCATGCTCTATATACACCTCCTTAAATCTAGGACCTCTTCGGGAAACAAGGATAACTGTCCAATTGGCGGATCGTCGCCTTGTGTACCCAGAAGGGGTAATTGAGGATGTTCTTGTCCAAGTCAATAAGCTCGTATTTCCAACCGACTTCTATGTTCTTGATATGCAAAACGGGTCATCATCAACACCTATTTTGTTAGGAAGGCCATTTCTAAATACTGCCAATACCAAAATAGATGTTCGTGAAGGATCCCTCATGATGGAATTTGATGACCAAATTGTATGGTTTAATATTTATGATGCTATGAAATTTCCTGAGGAAGATTGCTCTCTTTTTGCATTAAGCGTGATTGACCCTCTTGTCGAGGAAGTATTTGATTTGAATTTCAGGGAAGCACTCGAGGTAGCACTCACAAGGGATGTAGGAACCAACGATGAGGAAGCATTTGGAATCTCAAGAGAGTTGCTCGAAGTCGTAGCCGCCTTGCAAGGGGCGGGACCAATCAGAACAAAAAAAGAGGCAAATTTCATTCGACTAAATGAGGAACACTGGAAGATCGATCCTTCGGTTATGCATGCACCCAAGTTAGAGCTGAAACCTTTACCACAACACTTAAAATACGCACACTTGGGAGCCGACAAAACCATACCCGCCATTATCTCGGACGAGCTGAACCCTAAACAAGAGAAAGCATTGCTAAAAGTTCTCAAGGAATATAAGGAAGCCATTGGATGGACTATAGCCGATATTAAAGGAATTAGTCCAGCCCTATGCATGCATCGAATTCTGCTAACGGAGGAAGCCAAGCCAACGCGAGAAGCACAACGGCGGTTGAATCCGCCGATGATGGAGGTAGTGAAAAAGAAGATTCTTAAGATCCTCGACGTAGGGCTGATCTTTCCAATATCCGATAGCAAATGGGTGAGCCCAACGCAAGTCGTTCCGAAGAAATCAGGAATTACCGTGGTCGACAATCAAGAGGGCGAACTTGTTCCAAGCCGCATACAAACTGGATGGAGGATTTGCATCGACTTCCGCAAGCTAAATGCAATGACCCGAAAAGATCATTTTCCCTTGCCATTTATAGATCAAATGATTGAAAGGCTTGTCGGACACGCGTACTACTATTTTTTGGATGGGTTTTCGGGTTACTTTTAAATTTCCATCGCCCCTGAAGATCAAGAAAAGGCGAGATTCACTTGCCCTTCGGCACATTCGCATATCGACAGATGCCCTTCGGGCTATGCAATGCGCCCGCCACCTTCCAAAGGTGTACGGTAAGCATTTGTACATAGGTAATATAATTGAATTATTCATGGATGATTTTAGTGTGTATGGAGATTCATTCGATATGTACCTAGGGAATCTCACTCTTATTTGAAAACATTGTAGAAACTAACCTCGTACTTAATTGGCAAAAATGCCCTTTTATGGTTAAACAAGGTATAGTGTTGGGGCATGTGGTCTTGGAAAAAGGAATTGAAGTTGATAAAGCAAAAATTGATATTATTACTGCTTTGCCTTACCCCACCACGGTGCGGGAAGTATGTTCTTTTCTTGGCCATGCAGGATTTTATAGAAGTGGAATTCAATATGAATGATGAATGCAAGGCCGCCTTTGACAAGCTGAAGCAATTGCTGACATCTTCACCCATAATTCAACCACCAAATTGGGAATTGCCATTTGAACTGATGCGCGATGCAAGTGATTTCGGTAGGTGCTGTCTTGGGTCAAAAAGTGGGGAGAGCATCCCATGTAATATATTACGCCTCAAAAACGATGGACCCGACACAAGCAAATTATTCCATAACCGAGAAGGAATTTCTGGCTGTGGTCTTTGCACTAGAAAAATTTTGTTCCTACCTACTTGGAACTAAGGTCATTATTTTCTCAGATCACGCTGCCCTACAATATTTGTTAGCCAAGAAGGAAGCAAAATCGATACTTATTCGATGGATCTTATTTCTTCAAGAATTCAATGTGGAGATCAAGGACAAGAAAGGGTACGAAAATTCAGTGGTTGATCATCTGAGCCGGTTAGTCCTAGAAAATGATGGAAAACTTATGTGTGACAGTTTCCCCGAAGAACAACTATTTTCTGCTTCTCGACACTGTAAGGACAATTCGACACTGGGTGACCCAGTGTCAGATTCTGCAGCACCGTGGTATGCCGATTTGGTGAATTTTCTCGTGGCTAATATTTTTCCTACTGGTATGACATGGGCTCGGAGGGATAAACTCAGAAGTGATGCCAAATATTAAGTATGGGATGATCCTTATCTATGAAAGCATTGTTGAGATCAAATGATTCGAAGATGTGTAGCAGAGGCTGAATTTCACTCAATTCTTGCTTTTTGTCACTCGTATGAATGCGGAGGACACCTCGGGTCAAAGAGAACAGCACATAAGGTTTTGGAGAGTGGTTTCTACTGGCCTTCGCTATTTAGGGATGCTTATCATTTTTGCAAGGCGTGTGATAATTGTCAAAGAACGGGTAATATCTCTCGATGAAATCAAATACCCCAAAATCCTATCTTGGTATGTGAAATTTTCGACGTCTGGGGCATGGACTTTATGGGACCTTTTCCCTCCTCATATGGGAATCTCTATATCTTACTCTTCGTGGATTACGTATCCAAATGGGTGGAGGCAACCGCCACACGGACTAATGATTCTAAAGTGGTGGCTAACTTTATAAAATCTAATATTTTCGCTAGATTTGGAATTTCAAAGGCTATAATCAGCGATCGGGGAAAACAATTCAAAAATCGAATAGTTGAGGCATTCTTGAGGAAATACTGCGTCTTACATAAAGTGTCCACTTCTTATCACCCGCAATCAAATGGGCAAGCTGAAACATCCAATAAGGAGATAAAAGCAATCTTGGAGAAGACAGTTTAGCCGAATCGGAAGGATTGGAGCTTATGGCTCGACGATGCACTCTGGGCGTATAGGACGGCATATAAGACACCAATTAGAATGTCCCCGTATCGCTTGGTTTATGACAAGCCTTGCCATCTTCCCGTCGAACTCGAACATCATGCTTTTTGGGCAATCAAGAAATGCAATATGAATTTTGACGAATCGGGCACCCACTGAAAGTTGCAATTGCAAGAACTAAAGGAGATACGAAATGATGCGTTCGAAAATGCGGCAATTTATAAAGAAAAGACAAAAGCATTCCATGATTCAAGAATAACAAGGAAGAACTTTGTCGTAAGCGAAAATTGTTACTCTATCACTCTCGACTCAAATTATTTCCGGACAAATTGCGATCCCGCTGGATTGGTCCGTTTATAATTATCAATATTTTCCCTTATGGAGCGATTGAAGTTCAAAGTCTAAAGAAAAGAAAAATTTTCAAGGTTAATGGTCATCTCCTAAAACCCTATCGCGAAGGATCCACAACGGCCAATGTGGAGGAATGCAAACTTGAGGACCCATTTGCAATTTAAACAGGGAGTTCGTCGAGCCAGCGACGTAAAAAAAAGGCGCTTGTTAGGAGGCAACACAATTTTTAATTTTAGAATTTTTTTTTTCCTCTTCTTCGTTTTTCAATTAATGTTCTTGCTAGGAATCAAGTTATTTCTTTCCAGCTAGTAGTCTTTTCTTATAATTTAGAATATTATTTTAAATTTTGCCCTTCTCTATTAATTTTTTTATTTCTCTGTTTCTATTTTTCTAATTGCTTATTTCCATAATTATTATCCATTACTTAGTTTGTTACCTTAATTCTTATTTGTAATTCCCTTCCCCCTCTTTTTCTTTTCTTTCTCTACCCGACTACCCTCGCTCTCGCTCGGTCTCCTTCCTCAGAAGTCTAACCTCTCTTCCTCTCTCTCTTCTGCAGCCCAAATGCCACCCATCGCCGACCAGCATGACAGGAAAAAGGGGAAGGAATATCCACCGGCCACTTAATCGAATCACACGAAGCGGAGGATGGAGAAATAACCCTGGGGCTCCGACCTACTATGACCTCACCGAGTCGGAGCAGCCCACGGTAAACCCTTCCACCGCCATAAAATGAAAGAAAGGTCAAGTAGCATCTGTCGAACCGCTCAACAAGAAGCCGAGACAGCGTCCACCGGGTCAGCCCTCAAATAGGGTGAAGCGCCCACAAAAATCGCCGGTAACCCGTGGCTTGAGGGACGGAACCAACACCGCTGCCATCTCCGCTTTCGTCAAATGCGCCGCCTAGTGAAGAATTGGCCCTCAGGATTATCTATCAACTTCCACCGCCAACCCCTTTATTACTCACGTGGTACGGAGCGGAGCAATTGAGCCCCAGGACACCCGATGGAACTGGTTTGGAACACTCACCATCGACCGAACGCGAACCAGTAAACGAACCGCAACCTACGGCCGAAAAAGAAAGTGAGGCCGAGGCCGATCAGCGGCACGACTTCGCACAAGCCGAGAATCCAGTCCCACCTCCAGTGAGATAGAGATGCAAGAGTCTCCTCGGGTTGTTGAATCGATACAATGTCGCCTTTGGATCCGCGGACAGGTTACACGCTACTGCAAACTCACGGAACGGAAGGGAATCCCGTCTGTCTATCTTGATGAAAATATTTGCGATAGTTGGGTTTGTAAGATGATGTTATGATGTTGCTAAATGTGTTGGTATGGGATAGGTTGGCAACCGGGAATTGGGAAGTTTATGAAGATCTGGCTTATGAATTTTTTAGCTCAATTTGGATCGGGGATTTTGAAAAAAAAAAGGGACTTTTTAGTTTCATTTAAATGGAAGGGGTTATAGCTGGGGGGTCGAGCAGTTCAGTCGAGCACTTGGGCTGACTGCCGACCCCGAGAATGAAGATGACATGCCACCCAAAAATGCGATTTGGCAAATGATTACAAATGACGTTGGTCCATTTGTCGCGGGAAAAACTAAGGCAACAGCCATTCGTAATCCGGTGATCCATTACGTTCAATGCCTTATGGCATATACGGTCACTGGGAGATATTCAAATCGGAACGTGGTGCATATTTTTTAGTTGCAGATATTATATGCTATGGTTTCCAGAAAAAAAAGTGAATTGTGTTAAGGATTTGTTAATGCTATTCATTGGGGAAGATGTCACGAAGAACCCAATCGTAATAGGAGGTTTTGTCACGGCAATAGCTCGGCATGCCGGGGTTGATTTAAGCGGTCGGTTTCTGGTTGGGGCAGTGGAAAATTGGACAAAACTCTCCTTACAAAAATGGGCGTTTTGGAAAAAAGTGGAAGAATTTTTAAGTGGCGAATTTCAGCAGACAAGATGATAGCTCTGCCGAAAACCGATTATACTTCGGCATGAGAGGAGAAAAACTTAAAGATGTTGCACATGAACTTCCCAAGCACTCCTTCGGACAGCTCGGGGGCAAGGGCGCAGGCAGACGGTGCAAACACAAGTTGGGCAAGGGATTCGGATACGGAGGCCGAGCTGAGGCGTCGGATCAAGCAGCTTGAGGAGGGGCAGCAAACACGTCAAGCCTGTAATATCCGGATAAATTGTTGGGTATTTTCGTCCGTATTTGAACCCTGTATTACCTGAATTGGTGCTATCAATAATCGAAGTACAATCGTTTCCGTATTTGTATCCTCATGCATGATAATATCAACTTTTAATCCTTCACATGCAACTACGTCGTAACGCATGCTAACGGGTAAGCGTAACATACGTTACAAACTGGAAATAGCGTACGCTACGAGCTAGACGTAGCGTACGTAAGGAGGTCAATAATTGAACAGGCTGGCTAGCACATGGACGGCTGGTGGTGGGGCTCGGAAAGATTCCCGCGGATGAACCTGGACAGTTTTGGGGTCAACGGGTGTTAACGTATGCTAAGGTTTGTAACTAGCGTACGCTAATGTGTAGCTTACGTACGTAATGCGTAGGGTGTAACGTACGTAAGCTAGTATAGAACGAGACAGTAAGCTATCAGTGACTGATAGCATACGCTAAGATCGAATGATAGCGTGCGCTAAGTCGATTACGTACGTAAATGGCTAAGGCTAACGTACGTAAAACTCAAGATATTATATATATGGACAACACCCCATTTCATTTCTCTTCGTCCCTTTCACTTGTACTTCGTTTTCCTTCATTTCTAGAGGGTCTCCAGCCCTCTAAAACACATATAGAACACGTAGACTCGATCATTTAAGTTACGAAACATCTTTGATTGACATTCAAGCAATCGGAATTAGATGCTACCTCTTGTCTCTGCGTTTCTTTCATATTAAGGTATGTTAATGCTACCTCAACCTTGAATTCGTGTTCTTAAGGATGTTATGAACATACCACCGGGATTATTAAGCTCCATAGATGATTTTTATCCGAACACCATGTTTTTTGAAGTTGGAATGTTCATGCTTTAGTTACCCGAGTTAAGAACATTATAGTCCGATTCTTATTATGATGATCAAGTAAGGTAAAATTCTGAGATTAATAAACCGTATTGTATGGTGTTTCCATAATGATCATAGACTTAATGTTGGTAATAACCTCAGATTTTCCGAACTACCTTTGAGGATCTATAATCAATATTTGGAGTGAGTCTTATGATGGGAGGATTAACCTGGAATTCATAGACATCAACACCATAGGATCATTATGATTCACATGAGTATGATATGTGTGAATATCACGTGCCTTAAGCTCTATGCATTACGTACGTTATACCCTCAGGCAAGGCAGTCGTCTGAACTGAGAAGAACTGTCCAATGCATGTTTAGCGTGCGCTAATCCTTGTAGCTTACGTACGCTAACGTGCAGACGTAACGTACGTTACGTATGTGTATAACGTACGTTACGAAGAGAACAGTTAGGGTTCGGCCATCTTTTTATGCTTTTCCTCGTGTGATTGATTGCTTATTTAATGATAGGATATTAAGGACGAAATTCCTACGATAATCCAGTGTTGAGCCTCTCCGTTCGTCGTTTTCGTTGGAGTTCTGGATTGTTCCAATCAACTGTATTTCCGGAGTATTCGCGAGAGATTACCAAGGCAAGTACCTTGATATACGAATTATAATTACGTGAAATCATTGTTGCTGAAGTGTATGAATCATGTTATGAATATCTGTATTTATATTATATATATATATATATGTGTGGATATATGTATAGATATATGTGTATGTATATAAATATACATAGAGAGATAAATATTGGGTGATTCATACCAATATTAGTCGACGTACTCAACTTAGACTAAAGTACGAATAATATTTATAGAGTTAATATGGTAATGTTTGTATTTTCAGTTGAGTTACGGTATAAGGATATTTATGTAGTATTAATTGATAGTGTTGAAGGCCTAATGTGCTAAGTCTTGATGAATAACGTGCGAATTATTGTTTATTTTGCGTAGTTGCGTACTGGCGAATAAATTATGTGAATTGATGAACTGATTTGATAATTGTTGCAACGGTTGACTGTGTGCTTGGTATTTGTGATAATGTAAATACTTGTTATGAGAGACGTCATATCCGGGTACCTCTGAGGGCAGGGCGTGCACTCCGGCCTGATGTACGCTGCAATGAGCGGCTCCATATGATTGGTGAACACCGGTGTTACTTAATGCGCGAGCAGGCGCTCTGTGGGAGTGAACGCCGGCGCGGTGACATGTGCAATGGGCGGCCAATATAGTGGAGTGAACGCCGGTACACAGGTGTGCAAGGGAGGCACATGGCAGGCTTATTGGTAACGGATATTTGAGTGATAGCTAAGACCCCGTTACTAAATGATTTTCGAAATTTAAATCTTTGCAACTTGCTCTTAATGTTGGTCTTGATGTAGACCGCAAATTGTGTTTCTAGAGTTCATTCCAGTTTGTTTTACATGTTGGTATCAGGGTTAATTTGTAATACCCGTAATTTTTATCCCCGGAAATTTTCTATTTTTGGCGGAAGTCTATTTTGACGACTTGCTTGGGACCGTTTCGTCATCCTGAGAAATGATTAATTCTATACTTTTTGTCATCCGAGTTCGTTTCGGTATCGTTCTGTTGAATTCTGTGTTCTTTATCGACTTTTTCACGTGGGAGTTCGACTTTGTTAGATCACCATTAATTTTTGGTAACTCAAAAAATTCTGAATCTTTGCAATATTATAGAGCATCGAGTTAGCTTTCCAATGGTTCAAACGGTGAGTCAATCGGAGTCCGGACGAGAGAGTTATGGTCGTTTTAACTCACCCGCTCGTTATTGGCCGATCACTGCCGGCGGGACTCGGCCGTGTCGTCCGACACGGCCGTGCTGCCGTACTCGTCCGGAAATGCCGGAGTTTCGCCGACCAGACTCGGCCGTGTCGTCCGACACGGCCCGCGGCCGTACTCTTAGGATAAGCCTGGAGCATTGCCGACACGCCCGACCGTGTCCCAGGACACGGTCGAGTCGTGCCGAGTCACTGTCGGACGGGTCGCTATCGGATGGCCCTACGCGCCGCGACCGTGTCAAGCAGGACACGGTCGAGTCCCTGTCGGCCAGCTGTGCAACACGACCGTGCCGATCGGCACGGGCCGTGTCCGGCAGGCAGTCAACCCCTATATAAGGCCCTGCAGACGTTTTTCTTGCCATTTTTCACCTTCTTCTTATCTTCTTCCGCAGCTTGGAGTGTTCCAATCTTGTAGCCATGTTGTTTAACAACATATACACGAAGTTTGGAGGTTCATATCATCAATCATCCGTTCTATAACATCCTCCGATCTACCGAATCAGGTCAGATTTCCTAGAAATCTAATTTTGGGGATTTTGGGTATTTTGTTCGATTTCGTCCGTTTAATCCGATTTAACTTAGGATTGTGAAGGATTGATGATTATTTAGATGTATTGTATCATTTCCCTTGTTATCCCATGGTTGGATCGTATCGATTCGTTGTTTTGGTCGAGTTCTTGACCGACGCCTTGAAGGTGTCCGGTAAAATGTCATAGAGGGGTTTTCGGGCGTTCTACGATTATTCTTCCTCGTATGATCGATGATTTATTGAATTTATGTTGTTAGGGTCGAATTCTTGTGAAGAACTCGAGTTGAAACCCTTCCGTTCGTTGTCTTCCTCGTGGTTCAAACTTCCCGGTCGAACCGTGTTCTTCGGGATCTTGAACGTTTATTAAGGCAAGTATACATTTATGATTATGCGTTCTCGACTTTGAAAGTAAGAGGAATTGATGGTATGATATGAGCGAACCGTTTCTACGGCATTCATAGAAATTTTGATGGCATATCATGAGCGAACCGTTTTACGGCATTCATAGATATATTGATTGGCATGTAATGAGCGAACCGTTTGGCGGCATTCCTACATGTATCGGCGTATGAGGTGAACGAACCGTTTTGACGGCATTCACATACGTAACGGCGTATGAGGTGAACGAACCGTTTCTACGGCATTCACATACGTCTTATGAGATTTAGTTATTCCGGAATACTAGTCTTGAATTGATGAATTGACGGATATTGATGAATTGACGGATATTGATGAATTGACGGATTACATTTACTTTATTGTTGAGAAGTATTATGTTTCATATTGTTATACTTGCACTAGCTATTCGACGGCTAACCCCTTTATGGGGGAAATACGTTTCATGTATTTCAGGTTCCAGGAGAGCGGACAGACGGGTATCGGGTCGGCATGAAGATGATGGGCAAGTGTGATACTGTGTCTTGTCTCCGGTTATCTCTTTTGGTTTCCTCCATTCAGTGTTGTTGTACTGGAATGGATTTTTAAATACCCGAGTATTGTATTTCAGTTTCCTTGATGTTCCGGCCTGTGTTGCCGAAGTATTGATTTGTGCAGTGATGTATATGGTTTCATTGTTTATGGTTTCGAATACCATTTGTATCGTCTTTCTTTCTATTGTATGTAGACCTTATCGGTCAAGTTTATAGTTCCGCGTATGTTTAGCCTTGTGGGTCCCACGGCGGGGCTCACTACTGTAATATACTGAATAACTTGGGGTGTTACGAGAATATGGTATCGGAGCTTAGGTTTATGGATACCTAGGTGTCGGTCTTTTGGAGTCGATTGAGTCGGCATTTGCCCATGATATCACTACTCGCCATCATCACGGCGGCCGGTACTTGTAAGTCCTCTCACTCTTCTTGTATTTTTCTTAATCGTTTCGTTTATAGCTTGGTATTCTTGGGAATTGGTCACTTCGGGAATGTGCGATTTGGATTATACTTACGCACGTATGTGCCTTGAATGTTGGTGAAAGTAGGAAGAATCGTGGCCGTGGTCACGGACGTGAACTCTTCCTTGAGATTTTGTTAAATTGCTAATTGCGATATTAGAGTGTATCGGTATTATGTTGAGACTTTGTTTATGAGTCGCATGCTAGTATCACGGAGATCTTCAACTTCACGAGACTTGTAAGTATGTAGTTCGGATTATTCGATAATTCTTGGTGAATTTGAATTCCCGTTGAAAGGTTGTTTGTGCGAGTGATTGCGAGTTTCGAAGACGAAACTTATTTTAAGGGGGGTAGAGTGTAATACCCCAATTTTTCGGATATATTTTTTTTCGTTTATATATTGGATATTGTGGATGGTTAATTATGCTCGAGGACGTTGTGAACGTTTGAAAATGTTATTGAATTGAGTATATGTATTGATTTTGCCGTATGCTCGTATTTGGTATATCATGACTTTGGACAGGAATTGTTGAAATTGGCTAAGTATGGAATTGTTACGTACGTTAATAAGGTGAGATTACGTACGTAAGATTGGCATGGTTACGTACGTTAAGGCTAAGGTATTACGTACGTAATACCCGGCATCGGACAGAACCGAGTCCTGGTCGGCAGGTGGGACCCTGTTTTGGAAACTTTCGGCGCAGGATGTTGACAGTGAGTCAACGTACGTGTTACATACGTTATACAGGACGTGTTACGTACGTAACACAACCATTGTACTGTAGCAAGTCAACTGGTATATTACGTACGTTGTATGGTATAGGTTACGTACGTAATGGACTGCACGGATTGAGACAGTGAGTTGGTTACATACGTTATGGATTTTGGATTACGCACGTTAAAGTTGTTACGTACGTTAAGAAAGGACACCTACGTACGTAATGAGAGTGCAATTTATATATTGAAGTGTTGCCTTTCATTTCTCTCACGATCCTTTGAGATATTTCTCTCCAAAACTCGTCCCTCTTCACTTTTAAGAGTGTTCTAAGCACTTTTAACATGATTGTGAGCTTGGAATCATGGAATTAGAGCTTGGTTATGGAACTATTGTTGATTCTTGAAGTGATTCCTTGTGTTATCCATATTCTATGAGGTTTATGTTGAAGGGAGATAATGATATGCTTTGAATATGTTGATTATGATTATGGAATCATAGAGATCTTGGTGTTCTTGAGGCCATATGATGACTATGATGATTTAATGATTCTTGGAATGGAGTTCAATTATTCTTTCTTCGTGGTTCGTCCATACAAGGTAATCCTCGTACCCCTTTGATAGTGGCTCATTTTTTTTCTTTTTGGATTACTACTTGGGAGGGAGTATGTTGGGAATCGTATATTTTGATGTTCGTCTTATTTCAATGAAAATGCATAAATTGGACTGTACTTTTATCCGCTGCGTGAGTATTTTTGAAATGGATTTTGGTATTTTGCCAACTGAAATTTTATTTTGTAAAACCGATTCCCTAAACTGAGTTTTTGGCATTTTAACCTTGATCGTTTTGACGGTATTTGGAAAATGATTTTTAGTATTTGAAAAATATTACCGTCATCGGTCTTTTTAGCATTTTGGAGCGACGTGGAAATTGTGCTTAGCTGGTAAATCCTTGTGAGAAGGGTTTACGGCGTGTAATATTCCCGGAGGATGCAGGGTGTTACAATTATGGTATCATGTGATAATGTTATACGAGATTTATTGGAATTGTAATAAGAAATTTCGGATGTTGATATGATCATTGAGATCTTCTTCATATGGTGATAAGGGTTTTGTTGCGATTCTTGAGATTGTATGAATGACATGATGAAGAAAATGGTAACATGGAGATATATACCTCGGAGATGTTGTTCTGAACGTGATTTCGGATATTTCATGTTCTTGAAGAACTCTTGAATTATACGAGGTGATGAAAATTTTTTTTTTTGAAGTGTTGATGTTTTGAAAATGAATATGGAATATTCATATCTAGAGCTAAACTATGTGTTGGAAATAATGTTCGTATAGGAATACGAATGTGATTATGAGTTTGATGAGACTATTATTCATCTCTGAATTTGGAAGCCCATACGTAGGGAGCAAATATTCAAATCGAATGATTGGATTGTTTGATAACCTTTTTAATATGATTATCTATTATTTTGAACCAGTCGGATGATTCGAATTGATGACGGTTATAAGTAAATTTTAACGATAGATTTACGAGAAGGGAACCTTGTAAATTCGTATTTAAGAATTGAGTTTGGAACATTTAGACCCTTATTATTGGTCCGAATTGGTTGCTGATATGATCATCATTTTTCGACTCGTATTGTGGACAGGATTTGTAAGTGTCTGAGTTGGATTGTTCGGTGTGATTAGTCGAGATATGGTAAAGCGATTGAGTTCGTGGTTTGGTGGTATTGATATTGGTCGTCATCGAACCGGTTGATTATCAATCCTTCATTTTACAATAAGGTATGATATTTGATCGTGAATTATGGTATTGTGTTGCGGTTAAGGTTGAAGGGTTCGTAGATTAACTTGGTCGAGGCGAGGGAATTCGTAAGACGAAATCAACCGAATTAGTAACAGTACTTTGTATTGATATCGAGACAAGTTTTATACTCGTACTAATCAATGAGACTAATGTTATCGTGTAGGCGTACGATTGTGTGTATCATTTTGGGACTTGGCCTCTTTATGATTGTATTGATGTCGGGGATTGGTTGACACGACGCCCGTCGGCAAATTATGCCAAATGTTACTATTGTTTGTAAAAGGCGGTTCGAGGCATTGCGATACTTGTTGGTTAAGTCGTCGATTGCGGTTCGCGGTATCGGCGTATCGATTGTGATTGGGATGGATGTTCCATTGAGATATTGTGGTAATCGTCGTCATTGACATCGGTGTTTTTCTATTAATATTATATTAACCAATGAGAGGCGTTTGATATATCCTTTTATCATCTCCGTTTCGGTGGTCGGTTTAAGACAGGACATCCATTCTATCGTATCATTGTTTATCGATTGGCCGTTCTAAGGTAATCGAGGTATTGAATTGGGATTATCGAAGATAATTCCCATCCGTTGTCAAAAATATTCTCATCCGTTGTATCGTTGTTACCGATTGGCCATTCTCTGATGTCAGTATTGAATTGGGGATCGAGGATAGTTCCCATCCGTTGAATTATTATTGTCGTGTTGGCCTATTCAAGGCGGCACTATTTTCTTGTGAACTCGGTAATTTTGTGATCTTTGAAGGTTGAGGATTTTCCCATTTGTTGTGTTGTGATCGTTGCTCGTGTTAATCGGTCCTTAGGGAAATTCGATCCCGGGATGGTTGTTTTGAATATCGTTGGTCGTGTCGATCTTTTATTATTCGTGTGTCATCGTTCACTTGGTGAGTCGTATGATCCATATTGGATGTTTTATCCCTTGAGTTTCGTTGTCATGTTGTATCGTGGCATATCCGGAATCATGTCTGCGTGCCGATTGGTTATGTGTAGGATTTTTAGCCGGGCACTCGATGGTCATGCGTGGATATTTCCGCATTGGACCGTGCACACGAGGCGTAGTTCTTGAGGCTAATTAGGTACATTGTCACACGTATATTACGGATTCCGTATACGGGGTGGACATGTGCATGGACACATTTCCGGATCGGGCGTCTTGTGATGTCCCTCTTGAGGTTTATTGATTGATCGTTCGTAGTCCATGTTGTATTGGATATGTCCGACGATTTCCATTTGGTTGTTCATACGCCGAGGTATGTCCAGATCGAGTTTGCTCCTTTGAGATCTGTATTGTGATGATTTCTGACTTTGGGGTCATTCGGCTTTCGAGCCATTGTGATATATCGGTATTTCCGTTGGAGCCTTCGGGCATTGTGAATTCGTATCTTTTCGGCATTGGTTTGGTTTGCCTTGAGTAATGTATTGTGGTGTTCTATATTGATGGTTCGCCGTTTGGGCGTAAGTTTGATTCTTGTGCATCTCGTTGAGTTTTCTGGCGAAATATTTCTTCTCCTACTGTTTTAAGTTTGGAATGAAACTTCTTTTAAGGAGGGTAGAATGTAATACCGTAATTTTTATCCCGGAAATTTTCTATTTTTGGCGGAAGTCTATTTTGACGACTTGCTTGGGACCGTTTCGTCATCTGAGAAATGATTAATTCTATACTTTTTGTCATCCGAGTTCGTTTCGGTATCGTTACATTGAATTCATGTTCTTTATCGACTTTTCACGTGGGAGTTCGACTTTGTTAGATCACCATTAATTTTTGGTAACTCAAAAATTCTGAATCTTTGCAATATTATAGAGCATCGAGTTAGCTTTCCAATGGTTCAAGCGGTGAGTCAATCGGAGTCCGGACGAGAGAGTTATGGTCGTTTTAACTCACCCGCTCGTTATTGGCGATCATGCCGGCGGGACTCGGCCGTGTCGTCCGACACGGCCCGTGCCGTACTCGTCCGGAAATGCGGAGTTACGTCGACCCGGACTCGGCCGTGTCGTCGACACGGCCCGTGCCGTACTCTTAGGATAAGCACTGGAGCAGGCTGACACGCCCGGCCGTGTCCCGAGGACACGGTCGAGTCGTGCAGTCCTTGTCGGACGGGTCGCTATCGGATGGCCCCTCGCGCCGCGACCGTGTCAAGCGAGGACACGGTCGAGTCCCTGTCGGCCAGTGTGCAACACGACCGTGCCCGATCGGCGCGGGCCGTGTCGGCGGCAATCAACCCACATATAAGGCCACTGAGACGTTTTTCTTGCCATTTTTCACCTTCTTCTTATCTTCTTCCGCAGCTTGGAGTGTTCCAATCTTGTAGCCATGTTGTTTAACAACATATACACGAAGTTTGTAGGTTCATATCATCAATCATCCGTTCTATAACATCCTCCGATCTACCGAATCAGGTCAGATTTCCTAGAAATCTAATTTTGGGTATTTTGTTCGATTTCGTCCGTTTAATCCGATTTAACTTAGGATTGTGAAGGATTGATGATTATTTAGATGTATTGTATCATTTCCCTTGTTATCCCATGGTTGGATCGTATCGATTCGTTGTTTTGGTCGAGTTCTTGACCGACGCCTTGAAGGTGTCCGGTAAAATGTCATAGAGGGGTTTTCGGGCGTTCTACGATTATTCTTCCTCGTATGATCGATGATTTATTGAATTTATGTTGTTAGGGTCGAATTCTTGTGAAGAACTCGAGTTGAAACCCTTCCGTTCGTTGTCTTCCTCGTGGTTCAAACTTCCCGGTCGAACCGTGTTCTTCGGGATCTTGATAACGTTTATTAAGGCAAGTATACATTTATGATTATGCGTTCTCGACTTTGAAAGTAAGAGGAATTGATGGTATGATATGAGCGAACCGTTTCTACGGCATTCATAGAAATTTTGATGGCATATCATGAGCGAACCGTTTTACGGCATTCATAGATATATTGATTGGCATGTAATGAGCGAACCGTTTTGGCGGCATTCCTACATGTATCGGCGTATGAGGTGAGCGAACCGTTTGACGGCATTCACATACGTAACGGCGTATGAGGTGAGCGAACCGTTTCTCGGCATTCACATACGTCTTATGAGATTTAGTTATTAGAATACTAGTCTTGAATTGATGAATTGACGGATATTGATGAATTGACGGATATTGATGAATTGACGGATATTGATGAATTGACGGATATTGATGAATTGTGGATTACATTTACTTTATTGTCGAGAAGTATTATGTTTCATATTGTTATACTTGCACTAGCTATTCGGCGGCTAACCCCTTTATGGAAATACGTTTCATGTATTTCGAGTTCCAGAGAGCGGACAGACGGGTATCGGGTCGGCATGAAGATGATGGGCAAGTGTGATCATGTCTTGTCTCCGGTTATCTCTTTTGGTTTCCTCCATTCGGTGTTGTTGTCTTGGAATGGATTTTTAAATACCCGAGTATTGTATTTGATTTCCTTGATGTTCGGCTGTGTTGCGAAGTATTGATTTGTGCGGTGATGTATATGGTTTCATTGTTTATGGTTTCGAATACCATTTGTATCGTCTTTCTTTCTATTGTATGTAGACCTTATCGGTCAAGTTTATAGTTCCGCGTATGTTTAGCCTTGTGGGTCCCACGGCGGGGCTCACGGCGCTGTAATATACCCTGAATAACTTGGGGGTGTTACCGTGTCAAGCAGGACACGGTCGAGTCCCTGTCGGCCAGCTGTGCAACACGACCGTGCCGATCGGCACGGGCCGTGTCCGGCGATCAACCCTATATAAGGCCTATGAGACGTTTTTCTTGCCATTTTTCACCTTCTTCTTATCTTCTTCCGCAGCTTGGAGTGTTCCAATCTTGTAGCCATGTTGTTTAACAACATATACACGAAGTTTGGAGGTTCATATCATCAATCATCCGTTCTATAACATCCTCCGATCTAGATCGAATTGATTTCCTAGAAATCTAATTTTGGGGATTTTGGGTATTTTGTTCGATTTCGTCCGTTTAATCCGATTTAACTTAGGATTGTGAAGGATTGATGATTATTTAGATGTATTGTATCATTTCCCTTGTTATCCCATGGTTGGATCGTATCGATTCGTTGTTTTGGTCGAGTTCTTGACCGACGCCTTGAAGGTGTCCGGTAAAATGTCATAGAGGGGTTTCGGGCGTTCTACGATTATTCTTCCTCGTATGATCGATGATTTATTGAATTTATGTTGTTAGGGTCGAATTCTTGTGAAGAACTCGAGTTGAAACCCTTCCGTTCGTTGTCTTCCTCGTGGTTCAAACTTCCCGGTCGAACCGTGTTCTTCGGGATCTTGATAACGTTTATTAAGGCAAGTATACATTTATGATTATACGTTCTCGACTTTGAAAGTAAGAGGAATTGATGGTATGATATGAGCGAACCGTTTCTACGGCATTCATAGAAATTTTGATGGCATATCATGAGCGAACCGTTTTTACGGCATTCATAGATATATTGATTGGCATGTAATGAGCGAACCGTTTTGACGGCATTCCTACATGTATCGGCGTATGAGGTGAGCGAACCGTTTTGACGGCATTCACATACGTAACGGCGTATGAGGTGAACGAACCGTTTCTACGGCATTCACATACGTCTTATGAGATTTAGTTATTAGGAATACTAGTCTTGAATTGATGAATTGACGGATATTGATGAATTGACGGATATTGATGAATTGACGGATTACATTTACTTTATTGTTGAGAAGTATTATGTTTCATATTGTTATACTTGCACTAGCTATTCGACGGCTAACCCCTTTATGGGGAAATACGTTTCATGTATTTGAGTTCCGGGAGAGCGGACGAGACGGGTATCGGGTCGGCATGAAGATGATGGGCAAGTGTGATCACGTGTCTTGTCTCCGGTTATCTCTTTTGGTTTCCTCCATTCGGTGTTGTTGTCTTGGAATGGATTTTTAAATACCCAGTATTGTATTTGATTTCCTTGATGTTCCTACTGTGTTGCCGAAGTATTGATTTGTGCAGTGATGTATATGGTTTCATTGTTTATGGTTTCGAATACCATTTGTATCGTCTTTCTTTCTATTGTATGTAGACCTTATCGGT
Organism: Orobanche coerulescens; assembly: GCA_033398695.1. Taxonomy (NCBI): domain Eukaryota; kingdom Viridiplantae; phylum Streptophyta; class Magnoliopsida; order Lamiales; family Orobanchaceae; genus Orobanche; species Orobanche coerulescens. The sequence goes on along the minus strand of CM065812.1, from coordinate 121,886,126 downwards.
CAAGTTTATAGTTCCGCGTATGTTTAGCCTTGTGGGTCCCACGGCGGGGCTCACGGCGCTGTAATATACCCTGAATAACTTGGGGGTGTTACATAATTAACCAAGGATATTTGAAGAGATCTCCGAGGGTTAATTAATCAGGGGTCTTGAGCAGGATTTGTCGAATGAGAGGTTGTGCCTTTGATTGTACTGTGTTGATTATTCTGTGTATTTGGGTCGAGGACCCCGTGAGATGTTGAGATTTGATCTCATGATGATATTATTTGGATTGGGCCGAGAACCCCGTGAGATGTTGTAATGATTCGCTTGTGATAGTGTTTATCATTTGAGTCGAGGACCCCGAATAACGTTGTAATAGTTTTCTTGGAAATTGTTTTCCACATGTTGGGTCAAGGACCCGAGAGCTTTTGAAGTATTTTCTAAAATATTTCCATCTGATTTTCAAAACCCCAAGATGGCCCGAGTCAATATTAATGTTTTCGAACTTTCTTATCAAAATACTTTTCTTTTTATACAAAGGGATTTTTCTGACTCCTTGGGCTCGTTTGAAGTTTCATTGGTGTTATGTTCTGTATGGAGAATATGATAATGTGATTATCTTTCACCTTGCGTATGTAATGCTATTCTGTGTTGACCATTTGAATGTGTGGTTTGTGTTAAGGTTTCACGACTATTGAGTTTTGTGTTATTATTATTCGTATATCTTGTGTATTATATACTTGCACTAGCAAAATTCCAGTTTGCTAACCCCCGAGTTTTCGGGGTGGAGTGCATTATGCGCTCGAGTTTTGGCGGCTCGGGAGCGATCACGGGATTAGGCAGGAAGGAGATGGAGGACAAATGATACTAATCACACCAGAGTCGGAGTCTTTTCTTTTGTTTCATTTGGTCGGTAATTCTCTGTCGTTCGAGTATCCACCCTTGCATGGGTGTAGTTTTCATTTATTAAATTGAGTTGTCGTTCTTTTCTGTGTTCAAGTTTATTTTTGTCATTGAGATGTAAAGTTCATTTGTTTCTGAATTGTTTAAATGACCTTGTCGGTCTGCGTTGTATTTAGATTGACCCCGGTCGGTCAATCATTTTGTAGTCTAGTAGAGTTTAGCCTTGTAGATCCTTGTAAGAAGGGCCTACGGCGTGTAACATTTACGGATGTATTCTGGAGGTGTTACAAATATGGTATCAGAGCTTAGGTTTGCGAAAAACCTAGGCCGTTGGGTCAAGTCTATGTATTGTGTAAGTCGCGCGCGTCAGAGTTGTGATTAGTATCGTGGTTCCAACATCATCTTCAAGCAATCCGTGATGGTAAGCCTCCCGAATCGTAAGTCCCCTTATATACGTATTTGATTATATTGTGCTTAACGTGAACCTAGGGTTTGAACTTGTTAGAGATTATATTGTTTTACGATATCACTGCGTATCTGCGTCAGTGAGAATGGTTATGTAGTATACTTCGGTAGTCGAACATATTTATCGATTTCTGCATTTCAGTAGGATAAATCTTTGAGTGTTAATTTTATCCGCTGCGTGAGTACTTTGAAATGACTCTTGACATTTTGGCATTTTAGTCTTGCACATTTAACGGTATTTTTATGACGGTATTTAATATTTTACAAATGATTTTGTAAGTTTTGGAAAATGCTACCGTCATCGGCTTTTGGCATATTTTGAAATGATTTTTAAATGGTTTTTAGCCTGGTAGGTTCCGGCGCAGAATCCCCGACATGTAATATTTACGGGCCGAATTACGAACATTTCAAAGTAGTGTTTTGAAATTTTCCTAGCATTGTAAACCTCATGATTTAATGTAGCCATGTCGAATGGTCACGTACTTTGATTAAAAAATTCTTTAGAATAAACATTTTGGTAGAAGAGGAAGGATTTTCAAAATTGTGGTATTTGGGACTCAACATTTTTGAAATATTTCAAACTAGTTATAAATTGATTTTCAATTTTCTTGTAGGCATTACTCGAAAATAAATTTTTTTTTCAGAGTCATTGTATAAACTTCCTCTTCCAAAACAAAGGACGGTATTTACAAGTTTTGAGCACAACGTGACTCGGCTTTTGTTTCGAATTTTTTTTATTAAAAGCATACGCATAATGATCGTCCTAGACAAAGGACTGGAAGTTGATTTCAGAAAATTTCGTGCTTTACGATATTACCGTTATTCTAAGGATGCTAATTAAACCTTATGTTGATAATTGTGGTATACCGTACAACCGACTATGTGATAACAATAAACGGTACTATCTGCATTAGCATGACGAGCCCTGGCGGATGTAGACGTAATATAGGAAGCAGAAGCGGTGAGGTGGTTCGTACGACAACGATTCATGTTACGGTGAAGGAATATCAAGATCAGACGATAACCTATGAAACCTCCTCAGTGACCGAGCCAACGAGCGGAGAAAAGAGACCGAGGACATCTGGAAAATTTTTGGGCGGTGACGAGACTAAGGTTCTCAAACCCCCGCGTCGTTCGAATGCGTCGTCTTCGTGGTCGAGAATAAGCATTGGGAATCCCCAATCAGCATCAGTGACTCCCGGTAAGAAGAGAGTGTGCTTCAACTGCAACCGTACGGGACACATCCGTGTAAACTGTCCCTCCCCACTCTTGACTTGTCATCGGTGCGGGTGTGAAGGCCATCGGGAGAAACATTGTGAGATAATTTCCGAATTGGCAAAGAATGCTACTCTGTAGGTGAGCAGAGGAAGTGGCCGGAGAATGTCCCGAAACCTTATGTCTTTTGCTGAAGAGCCTATCATAGGCGAATGAAGATTTTGTGCTGTGTTCTAGTCGTTTCTGTTTCCAACAATCGTGACTTTGATCGTTTTTCATTTTAATTGCTTTTCGCTTCCACTCCTGCTGTTTTAAGTTTCGGGGCTGACATGTCTTCTTAGTATGGGGACACGTAGTACCCGTGCTCTTCTTAGTATTTTCGGTGTTGGGGGACTTTCATTGTTGATGATTCATCTGCGATCCTCTTGACAATTTTTGTTCTACTGAACCTACCATCATTCGAACGAATTTCAGAACCGATTTATTAGACTCCGTGAATTATTGTGGCCTATTCACATCTGAACTTAATCTTTGCAGAATTTTGTTCGAAACTATTGTTCCCACTCGTGCGATTAATATTTCCAATGTGTTATGAACTTGAATACGGTGGGTCGAGCTCGACACGCAATTTTAGTACGTCTGAGCCGTTTGTGAATTTCTTTAATTCTGTGAGCTTTTACTTCTCCACTCTAACTTCTCATGTTCACGTGTAATTTATCGCCTCAATTGATGTGCCTGATACTTCCTAAGTCCAATCATTGTATTTTTAGAACCTTGCATTCGCGCATCGCTCGTGATGTTTTGGGGCTGAGCAAGTAGTTATTTTTCCTTGGTTGTTCCACCACTCTACTTTAAGTTTCGGGACAAAACTTCTTTTAAGAGGGATAGTATGTAATATCCGGATAAATTGTTGGGTATTTTCGTCCGTATTTGAACCTTGTATTACCTGAATTGGTGCTATCAATAATCGAAGTACGATCGTTTCCGTATTCGTATCCTCATGCATGATAATATCAACTTTTAATCCTTCACATGCAGCTACGTCGTAACGCACGCTAACGGGTAAGCGTAACGTACGTTACAAACTGGACATAGCGTACGCTACGAGCTAGACGTAGCGTACGTAAGGAGGTCAATAATTGAACAGGCTGGCTAGCACATGGACGGCTGGTGGTGGGGCTCGGAAAGATTCCCGTGGATGAACCTGGACAGTTTTGGGGTCAACGGGTGTTAACATACGCTAAGGTTTGTAACTAGCGTACGCTAATGTGTGTAGCTTACGTACGTAATGCGTAGGGTGTAACGTACGTAAGCTAGTACAGAACGAGACAGTAAGCTATCAGTGACCGATAGCGTACGCTAAGATCGAATGATAGCGTGCGCTAAGTCAATTACGTACGTAAATGGCTAAGGCTAATGTACGTAAAACTCAAGATATTATATATATGGACAACACCCCATTTCATTTTTCTTCGTCCCTTTCACTTGTACTTCGTTTTCCATCATTTCTAGAGGGTCTCCAGCCCTCTAAAACACATATAGAACACGTAGACTCGATCATTTAAGTTACGAAACATCTTGGATTGACTTTCAAGCAATCGGAATTGGATGTTACCTCTTGTCTCTGCGTTTCTTTCATATTAAGGTATGTTAATGCTACCTCAACCTTGAATTCGTGTTCTTAAGGATGTTATGAACATACCACCGGGATTATTAAGCTCCATAGATGATTTTTATCCGAACACCATGTTTTTGGAAGTTGGAATGTTCATGCTTTAGTTACCCGAGTTAAGAACGTTATAGTCCGATTCTTATTATGATGATCAAGTAAGGTAAAATTCTGAGATTAATAAACCGTATTGTATGGTGTTTTCATAATGATCATAGACTTAATGTTGGTAACAACCTCAGATTTTCCGAACTACCTTTGAGGATCTATAATAAATATTTGGAGTGAGTCTTATGATGGGAGGATTAACCTGGAATTCATAGACATCAACACCATAGGATCATTATGATTCACATGAGTATGATATGTGTGAATATAACGTACCTTAAGCTCTATGCATTACGTACGTTATACCCTCAGGCAAGGCAGTCATCTGAACTGAGAAGAACTGTCCAATGCATGCTTAGCGTGCGCTAATCCTTGTAGCTTACGTACGCTAACGTGCAGACGTAACGTACGTTACGTATGTGTGTAACGTACGTTACGAAGAGAACAATTAGGGTTCGGCCATCTTTTTATGCTTTTCCTCGTGTGATTGATTGCTTATTTAATGATAGGATATTAAGGACGAAATTCCTACGATAATCCAGTGTTGAGCCTCTCCGATCGTCGTTTTCGTTGGAGTTCTGGATTGTTCCAATCAACTGTATTTCCGGAGTATTCGCGAGAGATTACCAAGGCAAGTACCTTGATATACGAATTATAATTACGTGAAATCATTGTTGCTGAAGTGTATGAATCATGTTATGAATATCTGTATTTATATTATATATATATAGATATAGATATGTGTGGATATATGTATAGATATATGTGTATGTATATAAATATACATAGAGAGATAAATATTGGGTGATTCATACCAATATTAGTCGACGTACTCAACTTAGACTAAAGTACGAATAATATTTATAGAGGTAATATGGTAATGTTTGTATTTTCGGTTGAGTTACGGTATAAGGATATTTATGTAGTATTAATTGATAGTGTTGAAGGCCTAATGTGCTAAGTCTTGATGAATAACGTGCGAATTATTGTTTATTATGCGTAGTTGCGTACTGGCGAATAAATTATGTGAATTGATGAACTGATTTGATAATTGTTGCAACGGTTGACTGTGTGCTTGGTATTTGTGATAATGTGAATACTTGTTATGAGAGACATCATATCCGGGTACCTCTGAGGGTGGGGCGTGCACTCCGGCCTGATGTACGCTGCAATGAGAGGCTCCATATGATTGGTGAACACCGGTGTTACTTAATGCGCGAGCAAGGGGCGGCTCCTGTGGGAGTGAACGCTGGCGCGGTGACATGTGCAATGGGCGGCCAATATAGTGGAGTGAACGCCGGTACACAGATGTGCAAGGGAGGCGCCTGGCAGGCTTATTGGTAACGGATATTTGAGTGATAGCTAAGACCCCGTTACCAAATGATTTTCGAAATTTAAATCTTTGCAACTTGCTTTTAATGTTGGTCTTGATGTAGACCGCGAATTGTGTTTCTGGAGTTCGTTCCAGATTGTTTTACATGTTGGTATCAGGGTTAATTAACCAAGGATATTTGACGAGATCTCCGAGGGTTAATTAATCAGGGGTCTTGAGCAGGATTTGTCGAATGAGAGGTTGTGCCTTTGATTGTATTGTGTTGATTATTCTGTGTATTTGGGTCGAGGACCCCGTGAGATGTTGAGATTTGATCTCGTGATGATATTATTTGGATTGGGCCGAGAACCCCATGAGATGTTGTAATGATTCGCTTGTGATAGTGTTTATCATTTGAGTCGAGGACCCCGAATAACGTTGTAATAGTTTTCTTGGAAATTGTTTTCCACATGTTGGGTCAAGGACCCGAGAGCTTTTGAAGTATTTTCTAAAATATTTCCATCTGATTTTCAAAACCCCAAGATGGCCCGAGTCAATATTAATGTTTTCGAACTTTATTATCAAAATACTTTTCCTTTTATACAAAGGGATTTTTCTGACTCCTTGGGCTCGTTTGAAGTTTCATTGGTGTTATGTTCTGTATGGAGAATATGACAATGTGATTATGTTTCACCTTGCGTATGTAATGCTATTCTGTGTTGACCATTTGAATGTGTGGTTTGTGTTAAGGTTTCACGACTGTTGAGTTTTGTGTTATTATTATTCGTATATCTTGTGTATTATGTACTTGCACTAGCAAAATTCCAGTTTGCTAACCCCCAAGTTTTCGGGGGGTGGGTGCCTATTATGCGCTCAGGTTTTGGCAGCTCGGGAGCAGTCACAGGATTGGCTGGGAAGGAGATGGAGGACAAATGATACTAATCACACCAGAGTCAGAGTCTTTTCTTTTGTTTCATTTGGTCGGTAATTCTCTGTCGTTCGAGTATCCACCCTTGCATGGGTGTAGTTTTCATTTATTAAATTGAGTTGTCGTTCTTTTCTGTGTTCAAGTTTATTTTTGTCATTGAGATGTAAAGTTCATTTGTTTCTGAATTGTTTAAATGACCTTATCGGTCTGCGTTGTATTTATATTGACCCCGGTCGGTCAATCATTTTGTAGTCTAGTAGAGTTTAGCCTTGTAGATCCTTGTAAGAAGGGCCTACGGCGTGTAACATTTATGGATGTATTCTGGAGGTGTTACAAAGCCAAGGTGGATCATTTGACCGAGCAGCTGAAAGTCCTTCTCCCTCATTAGCCCGGTGATTCCTACTCTAGAACTTTTTACTATTTTTTATTCCGTATGGTTCTCTTTTTCTTTAGAGTTGTGTACTTAATTTTAAGTCTGGGGAAGTTGGATTGGAACGATTAGTTGAATTTAGAAATTGTGATGAATTTATCCTTAGCTAAATTTGTGTGATTGAATCAAGTTCATGTATTGGGGATTTAAGTATGGCCTGACATAGAAAATGGGTGTGATTGACTAGTTTGATTTTAATTAGGGTAGTTCACTAGTCTTGATTTTGGATTTGAATAAAAGTGTGAGGGATTCATGGCATAAGCCCTTTTTATTCGTGACTTTTGAGCCGTAGAGCAAATTATATATACACATATATAAATTATACATATACATGCTCACTATTGTTGGAGCAAAATCGGTATTAGCGTCGTTGTGCGGAAGCGTAACTAAAGTGCGGAATAAAACGACACAAGGATTTATAGAGGTTCGGCCAAACGTGCCTACGTCCTCTCTCGTTATCTTTTTCTATAGGCTTAAGATATAAACCTCTGCACCTCTCTTTTATCAGTCGAGGAATTACCGTTACAAGCTCGTCTTCTATCGGTCCGTCTCTTACTTGTCTTTTGGTCGGTCCAAGTTAAACCGTTTTTCTTTTCTATTGGATAAGGAATCAACCACTCTAGATTTCTATCGGTACTAAATAAACCTCACTAAGATAGCGATTGCAATTCTAACAATGCTTGGATCCTTGATCCTAATAACACCGAATCCAATCGTATCTTTTCTTTTTCTCACTCGTGTATGATTTAGTGTATCACATTCAATCACTCTCAATATAAGCTCAAGAACAAAAACTATAATGTTTATAATGATATAACACGTATGTATGTTTTGCTCAATGTTGTTGTTTTGTTTAATACCAATTCACTTGGTATTTATAGGCATTTTCCACAAACTAGCCGTTGCTGACTGTTTTGACTTGCTAGCGTGCTCTAGTCTTCCTTAGCGTGCGCTATTGCTTGTAGCGTACGTGTAGCGTGCATTAACAGCTTGTAGCTTCAGTCCAGTGGCTACTGTCTCTCTTCCTTAGCGTACGTTAGCTTCTTCATTTCGTACGTTAAGTACACATATTTAGCGTGCGTTAAGCACTCTTCGTAGCGTGCGCTAACCATGTATCCGTTGTATGATTTGTCAAACTGACCGTTCCAGCTTTATGACTTTGACTCAGCATCTTCCAACGTTCTGATTGACTTGTATTCAAAATGCTATTCAGCATGCGCTAAATATCATCAGGAGCGTGCGCTAATCATATGTCACTGCACACGTCATTCTGAGTTTGAATATCTTCACAACGGTAAAATAACCTTCGACAGCGTGCGTTAATACTTCATGTGTAGCGTGCGCTATCTTCACCAGATGACTTGACTTTAGGTAACTTTCAAACTCGACTGATGTCCCGTTAGCGTATGCTAACATTTAAGTCTAGCGTGCGCTAGCCATGTATTTTGTTGAGCTTTTTGCATCTTCGTCTGCTTCGTCCATTTGCATTGCCTCTTTGTTGTTTTGTTTTGTTTATCAACTTAATCATCAAAATACTATTTATGAATGTGTGGAATAGATATTCCAACAATCTCCCCTTTTTTTGATGATTACAAAACAACCCTTGAATTGGATTAAAAACCTGCAAAATAAAAATACATATATTTGTACGTTTCAAAGTTTTCGGCTTTGAACGTTTTGTTAGTTTCACCTATTTTCTTTTTCTGTCATTTCGACTACTTCATTTTCATTTTTCAACTCCTTCGTTTCTTCCCTTTTTTGTGTGCTTTCTTTTCATCTTTTTGACTTCTTCGATTTTTATTATTTTCTCCTCCTTTTTACTTTTTATTTTTCTCGTCATTCTTTCATGACGCTTTTTATCAATTCAACTCATTTTTCCCCCTTTTTGTATTCAACAAAAACTGTAAAAAAATATACTAATTGAATATAAATATGCATGATATCAATTAGTGATGAATAATATATGAATACGGACGGAGTTATACTCGTTAAAAAAAATACTCCCCCCAACAAAAATATCTGTTTTAAAATATACTCCCCCTGAGTAAAATATTTATTGATTTTTGGGGACCCAACCGATAGTTGGTTTTTGTTTCGAAACGTAGACGATATTTGGAATAGAAGTTCCTTTAGGAATCCAAATTTTCTTAGTTTTTATCGTCCGTCGTGGGCTTTTACAATTCGAAATGTGATGCCTAATTTTTAAACATTTCTCACAATGGAGTATTTTGAAATTTGCGGATTCATTTTTAGAATGTGGTTTGAATCCCAACCCCTGTTTGTTCAACGTAAACTTTTGCACCTAGAGTATTTATTCAAATTTCTCGTTTCCACACGAGAATTTCTTCGTTAAATTTTTGAGCTCGGTTTGCATTTTAACAAGATCATACTTTAAAATATTTTCATTCTCAACACATTTTGAATGATCGGTCTCGATAAATTTCCTTTTTTCAAGAATTTTGGAATTTTCAATTTCCAATATTTTATATTTAGATTTAAGGGATTTAATCTCGGATAGAGCATTTTGATGGTCCGTATGTAATAATTCAAATGCTTCAAAAAGTTCATCGTAAGATGACGTACTTACCCGGCTTTCGACGTCGCTATCGTCGAGTGTACTTCGGGCCATAAGAGCGAGATTTTGATTGAGATCATCATCTTCATCTTCATCGCTCCACGTTGCAAGATTTTGTCCTTCGTGAGTTGCTCTAACTTGTTCCAAATTTCTTTAGCACTATTACACGAGGAAATTCGGTCGAGATCTTCAGAATTTGAGGCACAATAAAGCATTTGTGTTGCCTTACAATTTTGGTGGTCGTTCTCCCAATCCATATCATCATATTTTTCGAAACTTTTTATAGTCCCGCTGGAATTTATGGGAATTTTCGGACCTAGACATATGATTTTCCAGAGCTCAATATCATAAACTCGGATGAAGATTGACATCTTGTTTTTCCATTTCATATAATTTGATCCGTCGAAGAATGGAGATTGGTTCGACACAAGATCTTCATTTGGAGCAAATTGGAATGCCATTTGGATCGACTCCTCGGATGTTAAGATGCGTATTGGAGGTACTGCTCCGATACCAATTATTGGAGAAAAATCGGTATTAGCACCGTTATGCGGAAACGTAACTAAAGTGCGGAAATAAAACGACACAAGGACTTATAGAGGTTCGGCCAAACGTGCCTACGTCCTCTCTCGTTATCTTTTTCTATAGGCTTAAGATATAAACCTCTGCACCTCTAAATACCAAGTGAATTGTATTAAACAAAACAACAACATTGAGCAAAGCATACATACTTGTTATAAAAAGTATCTATTGAATTATGAGTTCAATACATCCTGTTTAGCATAAAGACGGGAATTCCTTGCTCATTATCAGACAATCACTTATTTACAAACTTCGTGTGGGACTAATACTTTGCATTTACCATCTCATGTAAAACCCTTTTCGCTCCGTTTAGCCTTATCCCCCTCTAGGGGGATTTTAGTGATAGGTGCTCTAGGAACTGGACGATCCTATTTGGTCAAATACCTAGCGAAAAACTCTTATCTTCCTTTCATTACGGTATTTATGAACAAGTTCCCGTATCAAAAGTCTCATTTTGATGAGAATATTGAGGATAATTACGCTATTGGTGGTAGTGACGATATTGATTATATTGACGAGATTGCTGATAGTTACAATATCGATTGTGACCTTGTTGATATGGAGCTGGAACTGATAACTAAGGATCTGATCTGTGAAGAACTAGACCTATTTGATATCACCTTTCAATTATCAGTAGCAAAAGCAATGTCTCCTTGCATAATATGGATTCCAAACATTCATGATCTGACTGTGAATGAGTTGAAGTACTTATCCTTTGGTCTATTTCTCTCTGAAAGATGTTCCACTAGAAATATTATTGTTATTGCTTCGACTCATATTCCCCACCAAGTGGATCCCTCTCTACTAGCTCTGAATAAATTTAATACGTGCATTAAGATACGAAGGCTTATTATTCCACAACAACGAAAGCACTTTTTCAATCTTTCATATACTAGGGGATTTCACTTGGAAAGGAAAATGTTCCATACTAACGGATTCGGTTCCATGGGTTACAATGTAAGAGAGCTTGGAGCATTTATCAATGATGCCCTATCGATTAGTATTACACAGAAGAAATCAATTCTAGACACTAATACACTTAGATCCGCTCTTCATAGACAAACTTGGGAATTGCGAGCCCATGTAAGATCGGTTCAGGATCATGGGCTCCTTTCCTATCAGATAGGAAGGGCTGTAGCACAAAATGTACTTATAAGTAATTGCCTCTTAGATCCTATATCTATCTATATGCATAAGCAATTATGTGAAGAGGATTCTTATTTGTACAAATGGTACTTCGAACTTGGAACGAGCATGAAGAAATTAACGATACTTCTTTATATTTTGAGTTGTTCTGCCGGATCGGTCGCTCAAGATCTTTGGTTTCTACCTCGACCCGATGAAAAAAGTGGATCTTGTTATTTTAGACTCCTTGAGAATGATTCGGATCTAGTTAATGGTCTATTAGAAGTAGAAGGCGCTCTGGCGAGATTATCACCGACAGAAAAAGATTGCAGTCCGTTTGAGAATGATCGAGTTACATTGCTTCTTCGGCCCGAACCGAGGAATCCCTTAGATATGATGAAAACTGGATCTCGTGCTATCTTGGATCGGAGATTTATCTATAAAGCATCGTAGTTTGAAGACTGGGAGGGGGCAGGAG